>JARDVY010000037.1:8047874-10738248 GCA_029030555.1 Ornithoptera alexandrae
CCGAATCCGCCAGGCGAGTGACAATAGCAATCTATACTTACTATACAACCTTTTAAAGACAATTTATCATAACGAGAGACCACGTATTGACCGAAAACGAATTGAACTGACAACTCAGTAGCCTGCGCAGGAAATCGTTAGATCTAGGTGGCCTTGGACTTCGTGGGCTAGAAGTCAATTCAGAACGTCCATGTTCAGCAGTAGATAACAATATACTAAAATTATGATAATGATTACACATAAGAGACGCATCATACCATCAGGGAATATAGAACACTGATCAGAACAACTACAGTTGTTTGTAATTATAAAATTGTGTAGTGTCAATATTTTATTTTTAATATCATTTTCTTTTATACTCTATCTTTTATGGCACACTTTAAAATTGTTTTTTTTTTATAATTACCTAAATTACCAACGACTCACAACTTCACTGGTTGTTTAAGATGATAATAATGTTTTTTTTTATTGTCGCGAAATATATTAACATTTGTAAAAAGTTACATGCAAACAAATATTAGTTACTTGGTGTTTTGATATTCTTAGTTTTAAATTTGTGTTGCATCAACAGTGGATCCTGTGATAGAAAAATTGATAGTACAACCAAAGAAAAACAAGGAAATGATCTTCAGGAGCGACTGCATAACCGGGTAGGTAAATATTTATTTTAATAATGCATAATTTTTTTTTTTTCAAGACTTATTACAAACTTAATTTTCAATAGGTGACCACGTCGAATCACAGGGAGATGGCTTTATATGGCGAAAGTCAATCTGAATGGAGCTCGTCATGTTCAGAGGGTGAGGGGGACGGAGAATGCGGGCAGCCGGAGAGCACCGGCTACACCACTGACGATCCCGCTCTGGAGAATGTCTCAATGCTAAACGAAGCGGGACTGACGGACGCCGAGGCGGCTTTAAGCGATGTCAACTCGTGTTATTTTGACCGCGATGACGACGTTTCCTCCAGAGCCTCCTCTCGCCTTTTAGACTCGGAGGCACTGGTGTCTTTGGAAAGCCTGAGCGCTATATACGACTCCGACGAGCCGGCTCACAGGTACTTAGCCAACATACGCACAGTCAGCGAGTCCATAACGAGAAATTTCGGACAGCCCGCTCACGTCACCGACGGCGAAAGTGACGTATAGTGAGAGTTACCTGACGTAATACGTTTCTTTGGTTAATGATCATAATTAATTTGTTGCCTGTCATTCGCGTTATCAGGCGTTGTTATACAATAATGTCCTAGCGCAGTTACAGATAATCCAAAGACACCTAGGTTTCTTTGACGGCATGAATCTGTTTGGCTCTCTAATACAAAATACTCAGTTTCTGCGTTTGCCGTTCGACGTTATGTGCAAGGTAGGTTTCATTGAGATGTTGTACTGTATTCAGCAGTGGACGACAACAGGCTGAAAGAATGCAGGAATTTTTCTCAAAAAAAAAAAAAAACAGTTCTCTTTTTTGTTACAATAGTAATGGTTTGAACTCCATATATTTCATTTTGTATGTTTGCAACCGATGTGTAATTTTTATGTAAATTGTCAATATGTACCTATTAATGTAACGCTGTATGATATTCATGTACAGTCAACGTGCCATGTGATGGAACTTCGAATCTTGTAGCAGTAAGCGATGATCTCTACAATTATAAGGTGCTCTGATCTAGAATTATTTGTTGTTCGTCTTGTGATAATGGAAAATAAGAAGTTAAATACGACCGACCAATATCTGCGAGTCAGTTAAGTAGGGCTGGCCCCTTCGCTGTTCATTCGTAACTTACGTTTCAAAGAATTATTGCTGGTATTATCTAATGTAATGTGAATTGTGAAAATAGTACATAATGTAATAAATGTAAGGATTATGCATTTCAATAAGTATTTAGCTTAACCGTTGTTACCATAGATCTTTCTAAGGTTCCGCTTAATCTTTCGTAGGGTGAAGTTTAATAATTGTATTGTTCATTCTGAATGCCTCTCGCCTCATGTTTTGCAGATCGTGAAATCTTGCAGGCGTCTGACGTACAGTAGCATGTTTTAAATTAAATAAATTAAAGTGTTTAATGTAGGAGCACAAATCAATCCATTGTTAATGATAAATTAAATTTTCTGTTTTTCATAACAAAATACACTAATTCAGTGACCTCATTATCTTACTCTGCCCTCTAAGTATTTTAATTTTAAAGTTTCTATTTTGTAGCAGTTTTCGTGTCTAGTCACTACATCTTATTTACACAGTATTTGACAGGATTGTACTGTCTTTATAGTCTTTTTACACGTGATGCACATCCCATACTACAATATTTTTGAAGCTACACAGTTAATAGGACATTCATTAAAAATGATTATTTGTGAGTTTATCTACTTGGAGGGTTTATGTCTAAAATTGAATCACACTGCAAAATAAAGTAAATACAAAATAAATATAAACTTCAATTAATGTTCTATATTTTTACACGCTTTCTGTTTTTTATGCGATAGTCTTTTAATTAAGTATTATAGAAACTATAACTTTATTTAGCTATTATATATTTATAACATAATTGTACAGTGCCACGATATAGTAGTTAAACAATTAATGTAACGATGGGAGTATAGTACAATCAATACATAAATATAGCGAATATTTGTTCTAGAATATTCTCATTTGTGAAAAATTATATTTTATCGAAATTATTGTTGATACACTATTAATAAGAAACGTCTTATATATAGTTTTTCTCTATCATACAGTCGAATCTATGGAGTCAAGATTTACTTTATCAATAGTAGCTTAAGCGCGTACTTAAGTTGATACGATTATTTGAGTGGTGACTTAGTATGATTCACGTTACAATAAGCTGGTTGCGGAACACAAAATTCTCATGTAGTTACTTGTTATAAATCAAACGTTTGCGTAATTTTTGCTTCGCCATTAGAATGAAAATACAACATATTTTCAATGATTCCTTCATAATATTCAGTTCGTAGTGCTAACAGGCGTTCGGTGCCTTTTAAACTAGCCTGTAATAAATATTTGATAAAGTTGACTTATGCTGTCGTGTGGATTCTTATGATGCTAAATTGGAAGAACTTTATACAAAGTACTAGTGACGCTGCGTTGAAATTAAACTTTACCAACATACAAATGAGAATAATGTTCGTATATCTTTAGCTTCGAGTGACAAAAGCGTATAAAAGGATTGGACTGATTAATGAGTATGTTTGTTAAAGGACGTCAAGTGCGCTCCGTTGGGGTTTACAAGTTGTTAATCTTTGTAAATATTGTTATTCATCTGTCAACTGCTATTGTATTTATATTTGTTTATATCCAATATGAGACAATTTTATTTTTTTAATTGTATTATTTTGTATCATGTTGGTATTTGTTTTAAATATTTTTTTTTTGTGATAGTGTACATGGTGCCAAAATATTTTCCCGCGTTTACAGAAATGCTTAAGCGCCAGTTATCAAATTAATTTTATACAGGTATATATTTGACATTGTTATGTGTACTTACATATATTTCGTTCATTAGGTAGCAATGTAGAAATTAAAAAGTAATACTACTTTAAATATACGTCTTTTTCGAAGAATCAAAAAATTTCCTGTGTTCAAAATTAAGTAGAAAATACGGAACAATACCGTTTTGATCGTATTAAACTTTTTCATTATAGATTTATGATTACTACTCCTCTTTGAAACAACCCAAGTATCTTCATTTCTAATTTTATAGTTATAGTATTGTAAATAATATTATTACAGTACATCGCGGATATGGACTACTATTATGTATCGTGATTTTATTTATTTGGATTGAATTGAGCAATATTAATTACATTTAATTAAAACGAAACATAAATAGAATGTTTTTTTTTTTATTAATATAACCTTTTACTTATAGAATAACTAATATATTTAGACGATTATTATATTACAAATGCTAAAATGATCTATGAGAGAGACGGCGCATACGTTTGCAGGTCAGGTATGAGACGCCGGTATGCGCTTTGTTTCCCGCATACTAATGATGTAAGCCTTAAAGTTATACATATTACAACTATGAGGAATGACTCGAATGATAGTTGTTAAGATTTTTGATTTAAAAATAGATTTACACATAATATATGCCTTGCATTGTTAGTAAAATTTTAAAGGAAAGAATAGCATTAAAAAAAATTTATTATATAAAATAATTATATTACATCAAAAAGAACTAGTGTATATGAGAGAATCCTAGTAAGCACATATTTAATTGTGAAAAAGAGCATCCGCTTTTCCAAAATATAAAAAAAAGCAAATACGCAAATTAATAATTTTTTTATCTTTTGTTAAAATTCACTACAAAAAGCGCTGCCGAAATTTAAAAAAAAATTAAATAATTTAATTATTATTCATAACATTAATTT
Organism: Ornithoptera alexandrae; assembly: GCA_029030555.1. Classification (NCBI taxonomy): domain Eukaryota; kingdom Metazoa; phylum Arthropoda; class Insecta; order Lepidoptera; family Papilionidae; genus Ornithoptera; species Ornithoptera alexandrae. Next base: position 8,052,262 of record JARDVY010000037.1, read on the forward strand.
TTATCCATCTATATACAAATGTTTAAATAATAGCTAGTATAAAATAAGAAAGCAATTTATTTTATTTCTCATTAAATAAATACATTTAAAATTTAATTTGTTTATTAGTATTTGGTAGGTTTCTGTTGGCGGAGACCATCTAGGTAGATACCACCGCAGCTTCTATTAGAGCCGTCAAACAGTAGCGCGCAAACATTACAGTATTCCGGTTTGAAGTGAGTTGTAGCTAGTGAACTTACTGGGTAACGAGACTTAACAGTTTATGTCCTAATTAGCGTCACATTGTTCTGGGCGGGCGTATCACTTACAGGCGAACGTCCCGCTCGTCTCGTCGCTTCATTATATGTATATATAAAAAAAAATAGTATAATGCCTTACATAGAAAATACTTATCGGTAATTTGAAGAACTTAAACAAACATATTAACGGAATAAATTATATAAAATGAATAGATGTATTCAATTCAAGAATTGACGAAATGTTCGTAGTAGAGGGCATAATATAGTAATTGCGAGCGAGCCAGGCACCGGGCAGGTATGACGCGGCACAGGCACACGCGCACACAGCTGCTCGGCGCGACGCCGCCGCCCATTGGCTGCCGCGGGAACCGGTCGCGCCGCACCCCGCGCACCGCCTCCCCGCATCCCTCAAACTTCCAAACGAATTCTTATTCATATACCTTGCAACGGCCGTTGAAGCCGTTGAGTAGCGCGCCGTCGCGTCCGATTTTCGCGTAATCTTATCGTATGTTTTGAACAGCGAATGAAATCACTATAATCGTATCATATTTTAATAAGAATTGAATAGCGGATGTTCCCCAGTAACGTAAAGTTCTTCAGCGCCGCTATGAAAACGCACGATCTGGCCCGTGTTATTGTCCTTTTTGTTTCAACGGTGCTTGGTGTGCAACTACAACATAGGGCTACCTCCATGTGCGTCAGATAATAAGTGATGTGCTATAAGTTTCTTTCCGATTAAACTATTTCTGAAAAGTGGTACGCAATGAGCGGCGGTGTCCAGTGTTTACGGTGAATCATAGCGTGTGTAGTATGAATATGAAGGTGACGGTGTGTTTTGGGTCTGTGCGGGTGCTGGTACCATGTGGTTCGGGTGACCTCTTAGTCAGAGACCTAGTACGGGAAGCCACACATCGATATAAGAAAGCCACCGGACAGGTCAGTTGTATTTCCTTTGGACTCATATTATTAAGTTTACGCGCGGATTTTCTGCGTTGCTATTGGTTACACTAGTGGAACTAAAGAATATTGTTAAAAATGTTTGATAAACAATATCTGATAAGTGGCGATGTAAATTACATTTTTATTGTATCTATTAATAAAACTTTTAATTACATTGTTCATCATCATCTCATAGCGGTATGCGGTGTAGGTAGGTAGGTAATAGTAATCTTGTTTTTGCTCACAAAATGATCTTTTTGCTAAGGAATGCACGACTATGGCCAGGCAAGAACCACTTTCGCGGCAGTGTATCAATTCTGAATAGGCAACATGCATTAGCGGTGCTTGAGTGATGTGGTCAAACTAGATTCATGCACGAATTGCTTGAATTTCATAATTTGAGTGTCATACTTTCTCGTCAACATTGCTTTTAAAACAATAAACCTAGACGTAATCAATTTATATTTAGTTAAATGAACATCTCTATGTCCGTCCTATTTTATAGTAATATTTATCTCTTATAATTTCAAAATGGTGAAACTAAGTCATCTTACGTATCCTTGATCTAAATCTTATTATACTTGTACAAATGTACATTTCAGTGCATAACACTGGATGTATGGGCAGTAATTTATTTATTTCTTCACAAACAGTTTAATATAATCGAACCGAAAGTTGATAAAAAAAAAAAATATTTTTTGTCAACTAAATCATCATACATAAACTATTAAATGAAATGTAGAGAGATATTCTTATGGATAATTGATACAAATACTACCTACCTAAAAAACATTTTTTTAAGAACTATTGAGTTAAATTGCGTACCGTTCGTAATATTTTTGCAGCGCTTACAAATGCTACTAGATGCTGCTGTGTAGGAAGCCGTCGACCTTGCTTGCACCTTTGCAACACCATCGACTTGTAGAGCAACACAAATATGTACGATATGAGGCTTCACTGTGCACATTGAACAAACAAAATCGATATGCAATGCATTGAGAGACCAAGTTATCAGTTCAATCATGTACAATACTTCATAAAAATTTCACAACGATTAAAATGTCTTTACGCACTCCTATTTGTTTTATTGCAAATAACAGCAAGTTTTTTTTTATTACAGCCATTAGTATATATTATTTATAGTTTTAATTTAATTGCCTTAGTGGCTAAACTCTTGACTTATTAGTCAAAAGTTTAGAGTTAGCTGTTTTGATTCTAAAGATATTATAAAGTATGATTGGTGATAAGGTTTTTTGGAAACCATCTCGTTAACAGTTGTGAGCACATCCTCAGATTGTAAATCCGCCGCCACAACAGGATTGTTGTGTTCTGGCTGAAAATACATAGAAGCCCCAGTGTTCTGGACGTGCACTCTTCGCCATCGACAGCTTCATTGTCCAGTTAACACTATGCCAAATTAACGCGTTAGATAACTGTGGATAAAAATAATTGTGACTAATGTCTTAATAAAGTTCTTTAAAACAAGTGATAAAAGAAGATCTTAAAAATCAAGTTGATGTTTTAGGCCCTCTGTACTTCTTAAGACGATTGTATTTGCTAGATAAGTTTTTAAAACAGTCTAACATATAGTATTGCAAATTGGAAAACAATTTTATTTTTTCTCTGTTGTGGTAAAAAATTTGAACTAGAAATATTTATGCGTGTCTTCTAGTTACCGAATTCCAATATAAGTACTATGTTTGCGAAACACCCATTCTTGTATGTAACATTCGTTACACAAGTAATGCGAGTGAAGTTTTGACAAATATTTCTGCATGACCAGCGTTCGCTGATCACTCAATAAAAAGGTCGCAAGCTTGTGTTAATTAGTGGCAAATGGCGCGTTTGACATTTCAATAGTGAAACTATAACACTCCAGGATTTTATATAAGATAACCGAAAATATAGATACTCTAACTATATGGCACGACGTGGAAGCGGAAGCTTATGCTTATGTTTAGACTGTTAAAAAAACAACAAAAATCGCATAACTTAGAGATATTTGCGTCATGACTTAAATAGCCTTCTACAGACGCCGATGGAAAGATATGCACCAGCATGACATCGGTAGAGGAAGTTTTCTATGTTGCGATCGGACTATTTTCTTAGTAAACTTCAGATATGAAGAGGCACAAGACCGTGTTGATTTTTAATGGCTTTGTTTTATTGCTTCATATTCGCCATAGCGGCTAAAATTCAAAAATATCAACAATAGAGTCGTTCATGTTTCGGTCGGCAGCGGGCCGTGTGGTATGCAGTGAGCACGCTCGTGGCCACTCCGCTTAAAGCTCTATTGTGCTCCTTCGTTATGTATGGATATCGTCTATCAACCGGTTCTCAGAAAAATGACATACCATTCTTACATCTATATATGTGTGTGTATATATATATATACAGTAGTTGGATCAAACTTTGTTTTTCTGACTTAATATAACATCTCACGGCATAATTATATATGTATTTATAGTTTCCGAATATTTTTTGTGTGATTTCTTCTATGCGGTCCCTATCAGCAGCACAAAAACAGGTTCCAAGGTAATTGAATTGTTTGAAAATAAATTTGAGTTTGAAATAATAATAATAATGATATTTATAAATTCTATGGAGAACTAAAATGGTCGACATAGCTTTCAAAATGTCTATGGTGTCGGTGACTGTCAATAGGGGAGGATAGTCTTGGAGTGGAGGCCGCGTATAGTATGCAAAAGTGCTCGCCGCTCACGCTCTCCTTCCAGATGAAACGATAACATTATCAGAGCGGTTGGAATTGGGTGGATGCGAAAAGATGAGAATCGATTTGGAGAAGCTTATATCCAACAGTGGGCTAAAAAAGGCTGACGATGATGAATGATATTTAAGATGTTCAAAATATGTTTTACTTAGATCCTTTTTTAAACTTCGTTTCTCAAATTTTCAATGATGCGTTGATTATTTGCTATTTGAATTAATAAAAGTTTCGTATTGTGGAAACAATAACAAACCAATGTTCCCATGGCGGGCACCATATGTTCAGATACACTTGTGAAGACGATAAATGAAGGGTCTTTGTCCGAATCTTTCCAAGATTTTTTTATACCTACCTCTCCGCTCCGCACATGTCGCAGATTTATATTTAGTGGTTTAAGTGCTTAATTTATATTAAGTATTCGAAAGATATTCCCAGAATCTTTCACATTTAACGTCACATATTTACTTAATCTTTTAGTTAATAACATTCTAAACACTAAAGAAATATTCTTACAATTAATCACGATCAATTCAAGTATTTGTAAGTAATATTTCGCAATAACTTAGCGGATTTTGAACATTGAAATTGTGTCTTCATTTTATACATACGTTATAATCTTATCAAGTAGCTTTAATTAGGTAAGTAGGACGTTAAAACTTGAAGTTGTCTTAGAAACTACATCATTACGACAAACTCAATTAAAAATATACTTAAATTACTCAAGCAATGTTTTTTTACAAGTATGTATAACGAACGGGCTTTTAGATTCAGTGTATAATATCTTAGAGTTAGGGAACCTAAAATTCTTACGATTTTTTAGCAGAGCAATACGTTTTAATGTTTTTTACAGTAACAATAAATCATAAAACAATTAGTTTCACTTATTTTGCTTCACTTGTTAGATCTCTAAAGAACGATTCTACGGTTAGTAAAACGAGATGAATGTCGTCAATGCTCCCAGCGGATATGAGAACCTTTTATGACTACGATCCGGTTTCAAAATGATCGGAGACTAGTACTACTGGCAAACACGGCATTTTTTTTTTAAATAAATTGCTCAACCACATACCTTGGTATATCTGGCATCCCTTGCTATACCATGAATATGTAAGTCATTTGTCCTTCAGCCGTATACAACATAATGACAACGAATTATTATTTTGTTCTAAAGTGGATTATAAAGCACTGCAATTATATTGTAATATAGCTTATAACAAAGTTATTATTAAATTATTATGTAATGTTATTTTAGTTAAATTTGCTAAAAGAACGTATGATTGAAGCAACTAAAATATTTATGTTTCGTCTACTATAGTTTATGGCCTATTTTTAAAGAAACAAAGCACTTTTATATTCGTACTTATCTATCGAAGAAAGTCGGCAATCAAGTTTCATCGCGTAGCGAATGTATATATAAGCGATGGATACTACTTTCCATCTATTACGTAAACGGTTTTTTTTATAACACGAATAAATTCTTTTTCTTTCAAACTTTCGTACCATGTTGAGAAGATATAACATATTTTTTTTATAATTTATCGGTAAGTCTTTAAGACCAAGAAGCGATGGGATAAGCAAAGCAGTTACCAATTAACTGATTGATAGCCGTAACACCCCCGCAACTCTCTTTTGGGACGAAATTTCGACAAATCTATTTGACCTATAATCGGTAAAAGGAATATTCCTACCAATTTTCAAATATCTAGGCCTTTTTCGGAATGTCGTCATGATTCTCTATATAAATGAAAATGTCATATAGAAGATAAGTGATACGTCAGACCATAACAATATAGTGTTAATTAGGATAATAAACCACTTGCTTGTCGCTTATATGTTTGAAACCGTTTGGAATATTTATAAAAAATATTTTTTTTTTAGTCTTTATAAAGTGTTGATAGTTTCAGTCTATGAAGGCGGCTATGCCATCCCCATTATACCCTAAAGAAATATTGTCTAATTATAACAAATAACAACTAACATTGTACTAAATAATTATCTATATATCTCTTAATCTAAAAAAAAAAATTAAATATTTAATTGAAAGATTAATAAACCATTCACTCTCCCTCTTTGTAAGTCGTTTTCTTTGCGCTGAGGATCGTTTTCCTTTATTGATAACTTGAACTATGTCTTGCTATCGAACTATTTCTTAGAGATATGACTATTTAAATTTTTATGTACCTATCCTATAAGCAAGTAGTAAGAGCTTAAATACCATCAATTGAAAGGAATAGTTGAAGACCGGATAAGTTTTCTTAATCTTCGAACTTTAGTTTAAAGAAAGCACTATTTGATGATGATGATATATCATTTAGTTTAAAATGTATCGTTATATGTGGTCAACGCCCTGTAAATAAGAATGTGGCATTATAATTCAACGTGGTAGACAATGGTGCGTCAGAATGTTAGCTGGTGGGCGAGCGTGCGCGCTGCACACGAACTTCGCACAACACCAGTTAGAGTAACTCACTTGCAGTTCTATAATTCAGAAGTTAACATTTCGCTTAAGATAAGTTCACTTATACCTCTGTATACCAAAATATATAAAATTCATTAAGCTAAAATATGCCGAAACATTAGTTCTTCAACAAATTAATAATATACTCTCATACAAAGCAGCAAGAATTTTCTTAAAAATTAATTAAGAAGAAATCATCATCCTGTCTCATGGATATCTGTTCGACATAAGTCTTGCTCTTCAAAAATAAGAAAAAGTTAATATTACAGGCAGTCAATATCATTTACAATAATTGCTTAGTAATAGTCTCTCATATTTAAAGTAGTGTTACATGAAAAGATGAATTCAACTTAACGATACCATCTCTTATATCTGATATTTTTTTAAGATTTCAAAAAAGTGCATTTCAATGAGTAACTACTTTTTTTTTTCCTTAATTATAGCTGAGGACCCTTAGGATCGAGTCTCCGTTCAAACCAAAAGTAATTAAAGTTTATAAGGTATATAGGTAAGAGTTAATAAGTAATTGGCTGTAGTCTTCCTGTAACAAATATTTTTAAAACAGCAACAGAGATTTATCTTGACAACAAACTATAATACATTGTGTGTGTTATGCCCTCTTATCTTTAATTTCTGTTAACAATTACGAAACTTTAAATAAATAAAGATATCTATTGATTACCATTACGAAATATAGGTAACATCATATTTATTATCCTCATCATGTTTGCATACGTACGCACATGAACATGATGGTACGTTAGAGGAAAACCGTATTTTTACGTGTATATATGTCTTCAGTATTTCGATTTCGATTCACCATCTTCGATGATACTCCATTGGACAAGACAACGAAGCAATCAGAACGTTGACCTGTGATATCTACCTAAAAAGTTATGGTGCTAATGAAGATGGCATACACCACATTGCGATGTCGCTTTGAGATACAAAATGTTGTTACCCCCGTTAATTCACTTTATAAGGGAGTCAACGAATATCATGTCCAGCTCTGAAGGAAGTAAATTGGACATATAGAGGGAAGGACTGAGAATATACAACTATTATAGTGTGCTTGGAGCCAAACAGAAGCTAGATTGCGTATTCTCGCGATCCGGCCCGTATGACTTTGGGTCGGTGGGGCCGCGGGAGGTAGGAAGGTTGTCGGTATACTGACAGTAATTTCCCCAGCGCCTTTCAAACTGTCACACTGTAACACATGCACACTACTGTTCGGATGCAGATATAGTAGTGGCGGATTTACGTACATACATGGTCCGCCGCGTCAAGCATCTACAGCTAGTACCGCCAGTTCTTAAAATAGAGGTGATGTTAATAAATTGAAGTGTAATCACAGCGCGATAGTTTCACCTATTTAATCTGCCAGCATAGAGTTTATAATGACGAGGGAAACGAGCACAATCACTAATAAGCGGTCGGACATCAAACAGCAGTCCGTCGGGGCGTTGGGTGGCCACCGCGTCCATGAGTCAGCGGGCACTTTGCAATTAGCCACACGCTCATGAGCATACAGCTTTAACTAGAATATATATACAGGTTACATGTAAACAACGCGACGGAAGCGGCTGATTCACTGATTCGTTACTATACCTAAATATATTACGAAATCGTAAACCTCGAGTTACAATTGAATTCGACGTCATTCCCAGATAATGTACTGGTACGAACATAATAAAAAGTACCAGTAATTTATTAAATAGGTATTTGATATATCCGCCCATAATAACGTGGCGCTAGTTAGTATGTTATACACTACTCCATGTTACGCTCGTCGCCTTGAGACAAGATGTTCAGTCTCGTTACTCCAGCGATTAACTCCAGCACCTTTCAAATCAGAACACAGAAATATTCACACATTAGCGTTGACCGGTAGAAATAGGCACTATTGTAGTACCTACCTAGACATCTTAAGGCGCCGAAACCAATATAGTGCAATGTATATCATCTTGGATAGTATACACAGCATCGTATTGTACTCGTCACTTTGAGACATAAGATATAAGTCTTAATACCGCAATAATTCCACTAGCCACCACAACCTCCAAACTGGAACACACCATGTTTGCATACTACTGTTGGGCGGTAGAAATAGGAGCTGCGGTGATATCTGCTTAGACGGTCTTCGGCAATTACGATCTACAAGTGAACGCCATCATCGTTATCATCAACCGATAGATGTCCACTGCTGGACATAGACCTCCCCTAAAGGTCTTCTTATCGAACGGTCCTGCGCAGCTAGTATCCAACGGTTTTCGGCTGGATGCGTGCAAACCTTCGTTTGTAAGAGTTCATATTAGGGGATTTTGGCCATTTCCCAACACGCTAGCCCAATGTGGATAGGTGGAAGCTAGAGCCTCATTTGTTGATTAGCAGAGAGCACCAGGAGCAGGTGAGGCTGGCTCGAGTTCAGTAAGTTGTTGTACAAGACCCCTTACCCCGCTGTATATAATTTCCTTTTATATACAAATACATGTTTTATAGGCCAGAGGCATTAGATGTAGGTTATAGTTACCAACGCGTTTCAATATTATAGCCGTTTTATAGTTTTATAATACAAAAATTTTTGCAATATATTCTAGAGAAAACAGTGTTAATGATTATTCAGTGTGACCACATAATAATTGCATTGGAGATAATAACAATAGTTAATAAAATATAATCGGCAGTCACGGGTTTCCTAAAAATAACACTTGAGAGCAGTTTTTGTGTAGTCAAGGTTATTTGACTTGCTTACTAGCCTTTGTCCGGCTCTCTATAATTAATTTTGCTAACTTAACCCATACTACTGCACTATGTAATACTGAGGCTATATATTATTTATAACACATTTCATACATGTAGGTGATAACCATGTATATATTAACTAGTATTAGATCTCAGGAGCGGGATACCATCTAGGGAGAATACCCGCCACTCGGCAGACAAACAGTAGTGTTAACATATTACTGTGTTCTGGTTTATAGGCCGGTTTAGCTAGTGAAACTAATGATGTAAAGACACGTATATCTCATGTCCCAAGGCGACGAGTGCTGAGTTGTGCAGTGTATACCATCTTAACTAACGCTATGTTGTTTTGAGCAGGTGAACAACTCGCTCGTATCGTCGCTTTCTATGATAAAAATAATTTAGTTGACTGTGGCGAAAATTTCGTATTCATTTTTTATTCACGATTATGGAGGCAATAAAATAAAATGAGTTTTTTTATTCTATATATTAGCATGTTGTGTAAATAATATATGGCTAACAACCTGTTCCCCGTCCGCTTTGCTGGCAGTAATTAGATTTGAAATTTGTCAGAAATTTTTCAACCCGGAGGCGTCCAGCTGTCCCCCGGGCTCCTTCCCCGTTATTAACACCTCTGCAACTCCTTTTGGCAATGGAATTTTGTAAAAGCCGTTCTTAGCTGACCTCTAAATGACAGCAGCAATATCACTACCAAATTGTGAGCCATTACTTGTGTAATAGATTCGGAGATCTCGTGATGAGTAAATATCTATTATAGATAATTGAACTATCTATATATATGTATAGATAGTTCAACATGTTTTTATGTTATATTTATAATGTGAACAACAATTTTAAACGTTTTTTAACTTAACGCTATTGAATAATATAGTATAGTAAAACTACTAAACCGCCTTTCACATCTACCTGAGTTTTTGTAATTCTACAACAATGGGAGAGTTTGTGAAGTTCCGATCCTCTCAGGTAGCTTGATGAGCTCGAAACGTTCTTAACAATCGCTAACACGCTACCTTAATAATTTCAAAATTACTTTTTTTTTCCGTGAATTACAATAAAAAAAATTATCGTTTCTTCAATCTTCTTGAACCCCAAAACAGGGGCCAGATAACGACCGAGGTCATTCAATTAACAGTCATTATATTCAGTACCAGAGTCCTGTTTTATCGATCTCACGACGATAAAATAAAAATTGGACATCTCTGTAACTAATTAAACCAATATGTTCTTAACTTTAAGAATATTATCGTTTTTATTTATTAAATACTTTAAGGAATTTTAACGTGATATCTATTCACATATAGGGTAGTAAATATCTTTTAATATTTAACCTTAAGTAGCGTGTAATGTAATCAGTTCATAGTTAGCCATTCGGTAAAGGTCCGCCTTTTTGTAAATTTTTTTGGGGTGTGCAAATAAAGTTTTAAATAAATAATAATTAAGCAACAATATAGATTTAAACTAACCGCCTTATGTTTATTTAAATCCCATTACTGAAATACCAACCTAGTACATTGAGAAGTGGTTGGACAGTGTCTGTCATTGTAGGGATTGCACTGTATCAAACGTCGTATATACTATTTGTGACGTGAGGTGAGGTGGGGGTAAGGGGCGAATGCAGACGAACCATCCCCCTGTGCAACTAGGCTGTGCTTTCTCGAACAATTTTACCTGCTCTTTTATTTCGAGATCTTATTGTGCCCAGAAGTCTTTTGTATTTCTTCGTTTTCTAATTTTTGTTATAGTTCAGATCTTTTTTTTTTAATTCGGATTGCAATATTAGCAGTTTTGTGTCATATAAGATCATAACTTTAAGGATTGTTTTAATAACTATAATTTACTGGTGGTACATCTCTGCTACCAGAGACCATTGAAATAGGTACCACAGTAGCTCTTATTACTGCACCAAATGTTAGAGCCCAGTCAAAATTGTAGCTATTTTTTTTTGTTGGAGGAAGAGACGAGACGAACGAGACGTTCACCTGATGGTAAGTGATTCGCCCGTCCATAACGAGGTGGCACTAGTTAGGATGATATAGACAACAACACATTATAGTCGTCTCTTTAAGATACAAGATCTTGTCTCGTTACCCAGTAATTACATTAACTACAAACCTCTTCAAACCGGAACAGAGAAATGTTTGCATACTACTTCGTGGCGGTAGAAATAGCCGCTGCAGTGGGGACTATTGAAATTGCTGGAGTTATAAGATCTAAAATTTTTTGTCTAAAGTTGATGAAGTCTTTCACAATGCCATTTATCCTATCAACGGTTCCAACTGCCGGTTAATCAAACAGCAAAAGTGGGCGTAGTCGAAGTAAACTATTAGCCAGATGATGTCGAGGCCAGAAAAAGCGTGGGACTGCATTCCCACTTGTCGTGAGCTGTCGTTAGTTATACGAGTACAGGACATATTACAATAATGTCATTCTATATAAACGTATCATATTTAGATTTTAAAGTTTCAACAATTCTGCTTCTATACTATGAAAAATTATAAAGTAAATAACACGTATAGTGTTTATACTTATAATCCGATTTACTTTTACTATCAAAAGTACAATTAAACAGATATCTTTATGAAGAATGGCGGAGACAATGGAAATCATAGATGTATATTCCTTGGCTTGTGTCTTAGAAACTGTTAAACGTAAAGACTCAAAATCTGGAAGAATATTGTTTCTGCTATTTAAAGGTCAGCTTAGAATGAATTTTCCATAAATACTTCCCCGAAAGGAGTTCCAGGGGTGTAACTAACGGGAAGTAGTCCAAGGGCAGTCTAAATTTCAAATCTAATTGTAATTTACGGTCAGTAAAGCGAGCAGGGAGCAGCTGGTTTTTAATAAGGCAAATTTTTAAAAATCGAAAGAAAAATTTTATAAAAAAAAAAAACACTAATGAAGAACCTTAAATGCGTAGTCACAACAGAAATTGTTTACTCATACAAAATCAATTTCACCTATCCTCCTATTCTAAAACGAGGATATTTTTTAATCTTTAATAAAATCTAAAAGGTACTTTATATATATAAATCTATATCTTATCTTAATCTAAATCTTTATATATATAAATATATAAACTATAAACATCGCAACTTTACTTAAGTCGTGATTTTAAAAGCATAACCAATTTAACTTTTCCTACATTTTAAGTTGAAATTTTTTATGTTTTTATAGGATCTTCTTTATTCTCCATGCAACAAAAAAGAAATGGTTTAAATTGGGCTAACGTAAACAGTTATGTTCCTTTTGTAAAAAAAGGAATAAAAAGATACGTGACGAACTAAAAACTCTTTTGGGCATCATGAGTTAAAAATGTATTTACAGATTTCTTGTAATCTAGATTTAAATACCTATTTGTTTGTAACGGAACAACTTCTTAATGCCGTTTATAACTTTAAAATAAAACTTTATAAAAAATGCCGTATAAAACTTCTAGTTATATAATCGATAAGATAATTTTACAATCGTTTTTGATAAAATTGTTATAAAGTCATATGATAACGTAACATATAAAAAAACGGAAACAATTATATTAACATCTCTATATGCTTTCATACATTGAACATGCATTTGTTACTAAACTTAGTAATTTTATTTTATTAAATCATACTGCTGCAAGCAATCTCTACTAGATAAAATTTAGATGGTTGGAAATATTAATTTAAGAAGTTTTTAAGCATTAACGATGACGTAGTATTAAAAAAAATTCAGGTATATGAACATAAAATACATTATACATAACATAAACTTGCACTAATACAAGCTATCATACATTTTTATATACATACAAACGAACACGCTTTATAAAAGTGTATGATTTCCATGGAATCGTCATTTATATTTTTAAGCAGTTTAATAAATTTTTGTTGTATATGTTTACACGTATTTACATATATACATAAATTATGTATTTCATAGCGTCTTAAATATCTTCGTGTTCCAAAAAGGCGTTTGAAAGACGTTAATAGCTGCCCTTCTTAATTAACAAAGTCACAACTTTGTGATAGTAAATTTTTTTTCTTATTAAAAACTTTCGTATGCACTGGGAATTGTGTGAGGTACCATACCATATACATGAATGCACTTAAACAATCACACGGTCAGCTTAAAGGACCTGCGTTCATATTTTTTTTTAACACTGTAAGTTGAGATGGTGTTTGAAAACTTTTCTTCGTGGAGAACAAGGCAGGTATATATTGTTCGTATTGAAAACATCGCTACTTACCTGTATAACACGATCCTATTGTTTAAATTAACCTCATTATTGTAACTTTTAAATATTTCTTTTAATTTTTCAGTTTAAATATATAACGCGTAAAGGTGGGCGCAAATCTTTCGGAATTATGCTTCAGTCTATCTTGTGTGATGTGAAGATGAGATAAGACGAAATAAGAAGCGTGTACAGGATCAAACAATTTGTGTAGATAAATCATGAAGTATATTATCATTATCGTGAAGTTAATAATGCAAAAGTTCCTATTATTTTTAAGTGCTCTATGATTCTGATTTTGTTTATATAAAGTATTGTTGATTGTTACTTACAATATATTTATTCAGTGGAATTTATGTATGAGTGGAAATAGCATATATATCAGCCAATTGTTACATTAAATATTTTCTAGATCTAATGATATGTATGCTGTTGGTGTACCTTAAAAAGTATATAAAAATAAAAAGACGAGGCTGCGTCAATATAAAGTTTAGCGGTTTTATATACATTTATAATATCTATAAAGATGTACAAAAAAATTTGCTAACTAATATTTTACTTAGTCATAGATTATATAATGGAAGAATGATGGATAATTATTAATAACAATATGCTTGTTTCTTTATACAATGAAGTACAAGCAAAGTATTCGATGACGATGGTAAAACGTTTGTCTTTAACAGTATCATTAGTAATTTGCACAATTAACGCTTGTCGGTTCAAAAGTACTACCATCGGTTAAAATAGTTACAGGGGTAAAATGAATTAAAAATTGTTATTAATTTAGTGTTAATAATTTATCCCGTCACAAGTTTTTGTATTACATTTTTTTTTATTCAATTAAGCGACGAGATGAGCAGTACGTTCACCTGGCCATAACAATGTGACGTTAGTTAGGATGGTATATACAGCACCACATTGACGTCGCCTGAGACAATATGTCTAGTTACCCCCGTAATTGCACTAGCAACAGGGCTATTCAAATCGGACGACAGTAATGTTTGAGCATACCTATCTTTTTTTTTTCGTGGGTTAATTCTGCATTGGATACCCTTCTGCTGTGGGGGCAACAGACGGGTTATGCCGGACTCTTACCGGCTAAAACCCCAAGGTGTACGTCTCAACGCTTTTGGCCAAAACCGTGCTCCCGAGAGCGAAAAGCCTTAATGAGGCTGCGTCTCGGGGTGGAATTGGATCTCTCCACCCCCATTTATCAGTAACGAGCGGTGGTACATACCTAAATGGTCACAGAAACAAAACCTTAGCACCAGTAAATCTTCCGTTTTAACTGACATGGATATTAGTTCTTTTATAACCGAAAGTAGTTATCAATTCAGCTTAATATAACTTCAACAATAATGCCTATTAGTCTAGAAATGAAAACTAAGTTAGAACACAATACCGTGCCATTTGTGCGGATTGTGGTATTGATTATTTTCGGGTGTTTATCAGAACGCGTTGTGAGGCGTCTGACCCGCTTACACAACTGATAAATAATAACCTATTTGAAGGTACGATATATTCCAAGATAGTGTCTTCATATTGATATATATTACGACATTAATACACTAGTGCGGACCACGTTGACGTCTTATTGTTTTTATTATTACCCTCGAGTTTTGGTTATATTTCAGCGGTGATGAAACCAATAATTCCCAAAGTGGTAAGTGCTGCAGCGATTCAGGGCGGCAGTGGAGGTACAGAAGTATTTTGGGTGTCATTATTAATAGTAACAGGACGGTGATAATATAAAATAAAGAAGTGAAGGTTTACAAAAAAATATTTATGTATTCAGCTCATAACATTTAGTTTTTTTTTAAACAACGTACTGTTTTTTTTTTAAAACAAGCAATGAGACGAGCGGGACGTACTGAGGGGAAGTAATACGCCGGCTTATGACGTGTCGCTAGTTGGAATGTTATACACTGCTCCACAGTGCGCTCATCGCCTGCAACATACGATTTTGAGTTTCGTTACCCCAGTAATTACACTAGGTACAACACCCTTGAAACCGGAACACAGTAGCGTTTGCCCACTATTGTTTGGGGGCAGTTATAGGCGCTATGGTGGTACCTATCTAGACGATCTCCGGCGGCAGTGACCGACCACCAGTAACAGGATATTTGTAATTTACATAATTCTTTTTTATATATAACGAAAAAGAGAGGATTTTTTTTCATTGATAAAGTAGCTGTTCCACCCGCTTTGCTGACCGTATCATCCCTGCAACTCCCTTTAGGAGAGAAATTTTGTAATATTTAATTGTTGGTTGGCTACTGGAGCTGGCAGAAATAATATCTCTACAAAATTTTGTGTCTACGACTAATATCTTGAGAGTTCTCGTGATCAGTTAATGAATGTCTGGGTATTTCCTATAAACATAAATATATATTTAATTTTAATTGCTATTTAAATTTAGAATAAAAAGTATTTTACAGGGGCGCTCAAAAACATTTCTTCTAGAAAGGGTGTGATAGAACAAAAATGTTTGGGAACCAGTAGATAAACCTGATATATTTCATCAATAAAACACCGTCCATCATGTTCACATACTTTAATGTTTATTGGGTCATTTATTAACATAAATTCGCATATTTTTGCATTTTTTAAAAGAACTAAACTTATATAATATACTTAATTATAATTACTTATTCATATATTAATTATAATTAAATATTACTTATATAATACTTATATATACTAAACTATAACTAAACTTTTTTTTAAAGCGACGAGACGAGCGGGACATTTACCTGATGGTAAACGATACGCCCGCTTATAACATAGAGCTAGTTAGTATGTTATGCACTACACTACATTCTGCTCGCCGCCTTGAAGCATAAGATGTCAAATCCCGTTACTACAGTAATCACACTAGTTACATCGTCTTTCAAACTGGAATACAGTAATGTTTGCACACTACTGTTTGGCGGGAAATATAGGCGCTGCGGCGGTGCTTACCTAGACTGTCTCTGGCAACAAAGACAGACCTACCGCCAGTAAAGTCTAAGTCTCATGCCAGCCTGTTGTCGGATATGCCGGGATAAAAATGAGTGGAATAAAAAGATATATTGTGTGATGATTAAATACACTTGTGTTAGTAAGGTGTAGTACACACGTGAGCAGGTACAAAAAGAGCGTTCACTCTCGTTTTCTCCCACGCGGCGTCACCCACTAGTGAGCACCCCGGCCGATGAATAATTCACGTGGAACATAACTCTGTCCGACAGTATTACAATTACCCGCTTTCCGGCTGCAACGAATTTCCGTTCGCGTCAACGAAAGTGCTTCGGGGACTTCGTATTACTTCGCGTTTGTAGTATATAACTCCTAACGCACATACGATTTCTTGTTTCTTCCCCTCGTGTTTCCATTTGTATGTCTGTAAAGTAGTAGCTTTTAACAGTTAAAGGTTGTTTTATTTTGTTTCAAAGGAGACTTTTTCTAGAAAGTTCTTAGGTATGATAATTATAAAAACATATAGCGGTTTTGCTTTTGTTTTAATTTGGAATTTCCTTGCAAATATAGTTAAATTGTTTTTATATATCTTATTTACCTTAAACAGATATGTAAAATTATCTATAATCATCATCATGAGCCGATAGAGGTCCACTGCTAGACCTCCCCCAAAGATTCCCACATCGATCGGGGCAAGATTCAGATGAGGGGATAAAATTAGCTATAAGAATATATTATTGTAGTTTTCAATTAGAATTCATAGTACATATTATATTTAGTTTGCGATAAACAATTTTTATTTCGTATTGCTATTTGCTTACTGGTGGTAGGTCTCTGTTGGCGTAGACCTTCTAAGTAGGTACTATCGCAGTGCTTATTCCTACCGCCAAACAGAAGTGTGCAAACATTACTATATTCAAGTTTGAAGGGCTCTGTAGCTGGTGAAATTACTTTGGTAAGAAGACCTAATATATCTCAAGGCGATAAGCCCCATGTGGTGCTGAGTATAACATCCTAACTAGCACCACGTTGTTATGGACAGCTGTATCACTTCCCATCAGTTGAACGTACTCATCCATTCGTAGAATAAAAAAAACAATTGCTGTCATCCTTTTAATCTGTGGGATAAAATATTTCTTTGACAAAGTTTTAAGACCATCTGGAAATTAGCTAACATCTCCTTTGTGATATTTTAGCCATTTATTGCATGACATTTATGATGAGACAATTTATAGAATATAAAAGGCTATTTCAGTTTAGTCCTCAATGATATCTTTAACATGCAATCATTGAATGATGCATTTATGAACAGTGTGAGATAGACTTTCTTTCATCATCAGTTTCCCCATAAAGATTAATTTTTGTCGATACGAAAAAGAACTTGTGAAGTTTTGCATATCATCGCACAATTGTTTCCAGTTCTCGACATCGTAAGTTCATGTAAATATAAAAAGTTAACAAGCATGATCAACGTTACTATTGTTTTTATTTGCCATTGTTACCACGTGAGAATATTTAGAAACTAGTTGATCTCGGCGGACGTTCTACTGCCTATGTAAATATATTATATTTGTGTTATTATTATTAGTGCCAAAGGAAATCTAGTGTTTATCACAAATATAAACAGTAACTGTAAGTGTACTGATCAAAATTAATCGAAATTCGTTCGATAGGGCCATGAATGTAATTTTTTTTTTTGAATCCAAGTAGTCTATATTATGGTTTATATAGTTTAATTTATTTAAACTTACCGCACACAAACGACATAATGTCTAAATGGAAATCTCTGCCAGTCAGTTTTGGAAAAGGAGAGATATAAGGCATATCTTCTGTTATCTGTGAAGTGTAACTGAAAAAGACAATCGATAATTTTCTATGTAACTTTTTTGTATAATAATTAATTTCCGATGACTTAAGTATAAAGCTATTATTTACATTAAATTTCTAATTTCTTTAATCGTAGACTTCTTTTCTGTAGCCGTTTAAAAATAAATCTTAATTTGTCTTTTAGGTCAAGCAGTCTAAGATACACTATTTTAATTTAAATTATTTAAAACTATGAGTCAAACTTTGGTACGTTCGTAAACTACAAATTTATTGCCTCGACGTATTTCATTGATCAAAGAAATAAAAGAAACTTGTTTTTCACGTATCTGCTGACCGAAAAGCTTGTGTTGAGTAATGAAGCAAAGATATTTTAAAAAAAATTTAGTGACCTTAAAGCTGATGCAGTAATTATAGGTTAATAAACTTTGTTACAAATTCAGAACCAGTTTTGGGCCTTATACAGCAGTTTATGTAAATAGCAAGTGAGCGTGAAATACCCATGAGATCGATAAAATGCCAACGCAAAGCAAACGGCCCAAAGCTTTTCCAGCAATATCCTCGATAGTAACAAAGTTAACAATTTAAGTTGTAATACTAATTAAATAAAGTTTATTATAGTTTGTTTACCGTTAAAGTTGATTAGGAAAATCATGTTGGCGAGCTCTAGGGCTAAGTAATCCTATAAAGGGGCTTACTCTTACGTTTCAAAGCAAATATGTAATACATTTACCGGGCTTCCTGTGATTGGTTTTTGTTATCAGGTAAGAACTTAATTCATATAAAAAACAGTTTTAAACTAGAAATTAGTACTGTACGGAAAGCCCATGGTTTATACTCGAGCTATGATATACATAAAACTTTATAGGTCCAGTAACTATGACGAACAGTTGTTGAATCAATGCTTTATCGACTTAACAGAAACTTACTCCTTTAGTTGAATTTTGAAACTAAGTTTAATTGTGCCATAAAACTAGCATTGATTTATAACTTCCTGTTCTACTCAATAAACAGAAATTTAAATGGAGTATAAAAGTTATTTTTTAATCTAATTTTGGTCGTTACTTTTTTATAAAATCATGCTTCAAGAATATTATGGAACGTTCGGCAAGTTGTAAGTGATATGATATTCCTGTTAATAACAATGAGATGCTAGTTAAGATGTTAACAGGACACCTCATTGCGCTCGTAGCCTTCATGAGATGTTACGTTTCGTTATCATAGTAATAAGTACATTAGCTCAGTGCCAATGTTGACTACAAAATACTAGCTGCAAGGGTAGACAATCTCCACCAAGGAGGTCAGATCTCCTACTAATAAATAGTCAATTCAAATTAATATTTTCTTTAATAAGCTTCTTCAATATACAGAATCTAAAAATTAAATATAATAGTCACAAAATGGGCTATCCCAAAGGTCATGCAGCAGCGTTGCTAGTTTCTTCAAAAATCGTAAACAAATATTTTGCCTTTATTAAGTCTCCTGTCTCTCTCTCACTCTCTAAGTGCCTCTTATGAGTACTTGAAGCAAATATTTTTCGATTTTCTCATAAAAGATTTTGTTATTATATGTTAACTATAAATCTATCAGTCATTTCTTAAAGTTCTTTATATATTTATATCGAAATACCAATACGATCGAAGCACCTGTGGAACACCATTTATATACATCAACGACATCTATTGAGTGATATTAAAAAAAACAGGAGTATTAATTTTATTATTCACTAATGTTTAAAAATATCTTATTTTAGAAATGTCCCTTTATTTTTATAAATGAATATATTATAGAAACAACAATGAAAAAACGTGTAAAAATTACTATGAAATATTACTTGATCAGGATTTGAGATTTTCACATTTCGTTAAGAACAGAAAAATCTTAATGTTCAAGACTTTTCACTTATTTTGTATAATTAATTCATTGATTATTAAAATTTGTGTTATTAACATTACTCGTTAAGTCTAAAACATGTTTACATACTTGACACTTGGTCGAGAATATTGTACTAGATGTTTTAGATAGATGGCGTGATAAAATGTCTTGAGTTTTAGTGTTACTAGTTTTTAGTTATCATTAATGTAATGTTAACCTTTCATTCTTGAAAAATAAATAATATATTATTTTTTTTAATACAGTAAGAAATGATGAGTTAAATTAAATT
Organism: Ornithoptera alexandrae; assembly: GCA_029030555.1. Taxonomy (NCBI): domain Eukaryota; kingdom Metazoa; phylum Arthropoda; class Insecta; order Lepidoptera; family Papilionidae; genus Ornithoptera; species Ornithoptera alexandrae. The sequence goes on from JARDVY010000037.1 coordinate 8,072,545, forward strand.
ATTTACCGGTTCTGTTTATAATTATTGGTTACTAATATACTCGTTATTAATTTCCGACCGGACCGACCGGTGTGGAGATCTTTGGGGGAGGCATATGTCCAGCTGTAGCCGTTTGTCGGGTGATGATGATGAATATAATTAATTACTGTGGTATCCAGACTCAACATCTTATGTCTCAAGGTGACGAGCACAACGTATTAGTGTATAACATCCTGCAGCAGCGCCACGTTGTTATGAGCAGGCGTATTAACATCAGGTGAACGTCCCACTCGCGTCGTCGTTTAAATAATAAATAAAATATTATAAATTCAGTACGCTAGATATAATTAATTTGAGTTTTCTGGTACATACGTAAAGATGGAAAGAATATACTCTGAAAATAAGACTACAATGTTCACAAATAGGAGGTAAGTAGGTAGTAGCATATTCTTTTTGTAATGTGTTTACAGTTCTTTTCCAACAACGTCCATCGCCCATTACTTAAACCTTTTCGTAATAAATTGTTTTAATATTTTCACGAATTCATAAATTGACCAATCTAAATAAAATGTTGCGTATTTCATTAGAAAGAGCAATAGAACACAATGAGCAATACTTTTTTTTATAAAACACTATTCCGTACATTTTAAATTAGTTACAGAAATAAAATTTTATTTGGCTTATTATATAAAAAAACCTACGATATAAGGAAGTGCGCAATTATTTTAAAACGATAAAGTTAAGTAAAAAACGACAGAGATATATATTTAGTAATAAAGGTATTAATACCGAAAATATACCTATAGTTAATTTATTGTAAGAGTTTTTTTTGTTATATATTAAGTAATGAAATGAGAACGTAATAAGTTTAACAGTAAGAAACGTCTAGATGGCACCCCGTCGCGTCCGGCGGGTGCACTGGCCACATCCGTCGCGCTTCGCCACTCGCCGCGCCGTTGACCCCCACCGCACGGATATCCCACCCTTTGGGAACCTACAAACGTAACTCTTTTTACAGTATAATTGAGGGGCACGATCATTTTATTATTTCTTTTATTTTAGGGTTCCCAGGTCAGCAAAGAACTCGCATTGTTACGCCTTTTTTTATATCGGTCGGGAAATCTGGAGATGCCCTCCTTCTAGGTGGAACAGAAGATTATGTAGGATTTGTATCCACTAAAACCCCGTCGGTGGTCATCCTCAGTACGTCGCGGGGGCCAAGGGACCTCCAACGGAACGTACCGTTGCCTTCTTGCACTAGGCCTAAACACGTCCCAGGGAGGGCCGAAAACCTCCTCGGCGCTCTAGCTTTGTTACGACAAATGCGTCAGCTCGTCGTCTTTGCCGTCAACACCGGAGTCGCTTAGTGGGCAATGAAGGGCCCCACTCTCAAAACCCGTAACCCTTTTAGTCGCTTTCTACGACATACAGGGCTTACCTTAGTCCTCCTTAATACCCTAGGACAGAGAAAACTTGTTACGTCATTCGCGGCCGTAGTGTCTTTTTGTTTTAAATCCTATTAGGGAAACTGCAATTAACTTTTGTGTAATTGGAAATTGTTAATTAACTATATCAGAATTACCACTTTGTTACTACAAATATATTATTTAAGAAATTACAATTAATGCGAACAAAGTAATAGCGGCGTCATACACTTCTTGTAAGAAAAGGTTCCGAGACCCAGCCGTGGTAACACTAAATAAAAGCACCACAAAAGTTTTAAAGTAGATAAATGAATATTTGGTGATACCTTAGATTAGGGGGACTATATAGTTTATATAATTTATTAAAATATTTTAATTTGCATTATAGAAATTTATTTCAAGAGGTTTGTACAACTAAACTGTACTAGAAAACTTCATATTACTTTAACGATATAAAACTTTACGTCATGCTTTTTCTTTTATGAAGGATTTCCTACGAAAGTAATTTTTTTTATTTATTTAGACGAGGAGACGAGCGGGACGTTCACCGGATGGGAAGTGATATGACCTGCCCATAACGTGTTGCTAGTTAGAATTATAAATACTACATCATATTGCGCTCATCGTGTGAGGTATAAGATATCTAGTTTCGTTACCCCAGTAATTACATTAGATACAGCTGCTTTAATATTGAAACAGTAATGTTTTCACACTCCTGTTTAGCGGCAGGAATAGGCGCTGCGGTGGTACCTACTTAGACGTTCTCCCGCAACAGAGACTTATCACCGGTGAATAAGAAGGAGTTTTTAATTAATTACTAAAATTTTCAAAATTCATGATTAACAACTAGACATACTCTAAAAAGACTGAGAAGGATGTCTATAAATCTGAGTTCATGTTTTCATAACGCAAAACGAAAAGAATGGAGTAAAAAAATTACTCAGTACTGTTATATACCTGTATATACATTCAGTACAAAATATTTGAATCATTCTTGTGCTGGCACAAGTGTTATGATTATTTAGTTGGCGTGTGAGGTGAGCTCAATGGCCAGGTCGTGAGGGTCGCGGGGAGCCGGCGGCCCAGTGCCACTCCCCCCACTCCTCCACCCCCTGACTCCGCGCTCCTCCGACGCCTGCCTGCGGCCGGCGCACGCGCAGAAAGTCGAGCCAGTTGCCCGCCGCGCAGCCTCCAGTTTGTTTACATCCTTCGTAACTCGTGACATTCTCACTTACATTGTGTGCATCAAGTAATACATAAGTGATAATATTACAAAAATAATACTTTCAAATCCGTTTCTCAACGTGCACAGAGATTGTAAACAGTTTTTATGTAAAGTGTCTCTCGCGTTTCAGGCATACGTATTTAGTTAGGTGTTTGCATTGTGCAGAAAAGTTGCACAGTTCCCTCGTTGTTAGCGTTATTGAGACGACGAAGGCTGCGGTGTGAAGGACCCGCGTTACACTCGGTGATATTATTGCTTAAGCATCGTGCCAGACAATTGTTTTACTGGTCAAATTAAAATTTTAATTACTCTAACATTCATTAAACCGAATGTCAAACATTTCCCAGCGTAACAGGGGAATAGCTTTGTTGGTGTGGAATTCTGTTTTGCCTATGCCATTGTAGCGTGACTGCACGCAAGTCCGGAGTTCTTTACCCGATTATACACAATAACGCAATAAGCGATAATGTAAAAGCAATTTATATACCTCTAACACAAAGGGGATTCGCTACCGTTTCTTAAATATATTGGATTAATTATAGTTTATTCCTATTTCCCTGTTCTGACTCTTTTGCTATTACGTAAACGTTTTCTCGTTTCCAACTATTCATATCCATTTATATTTACACCTAGATTTTTTGTATTGCTACTAATTTATTGCATTTTATTTCAGAGCAATTGTGAAGCAAAAACTCTGAATATGCTATAACATCTTTCTTTTTACTTTTGATTGGAAGAATATATAATTTACATATATCTTATTTCATAGTCCATCGATAGTATTAAAACTATGTATTATTTAAATAGGTTGTATTTTATCCATAACATTAAACATATTACTATATTTAGAGCTATATTGCAATATTTATAGCAATATGTTTAATCATTCAAGATTTATTCCTTTTACTTTTTTAGCCAACAATCTTCTTCAATAGGTATTGTTATTATAGTCTCCGCTTTACTTAGAACTTGCTCCAGAAATCTAAATCTTCAGTTACAGCTTAGATACAGTTATGCTCTGTTTTTAAGTTCATAGCACTGTGTTCATAATAATAAATTATCTTGCATTGAAATATAGTTGATTTTGCTACAATATGTTATAACATTTAATTTTTATTAACAGCGTCATAGACGAAGCATACATTTACTTTACACATTAATTTCAGTGGAACTCCTTTTTTTTTAAAGAGGATATGTGAACTTGTCAGCTTGAGAAGAGGGATTGTATGCAAGTTTGAAACTCTCCCATATTATTAGCGTAGGTTCCGTCACATGATAATGGCCATAGAGCGCATCGAATGCAACAGAAATGCCGTCGCTTCGTATTACCAATTCAACTCTAAATAAGAATAGTGTATTACCGAGCATTCATTAAACAAGCCAGTCGGTGAATTATTCAAGCTATTGATGAGAATATTCAATTCAAAAGCATTCATTCAATGGCGTATGAATTATTGATAACATGATATTGAGGATCTCTGTAACACGTTGTATAGTTTTCAAAGCTTAAGACAATGGTAAGAACCCAGCCCATACAATTACCAGCATGCAAAAGAGGTTTTTCGATCGACGACGTATCCAAAGCATGCCATTATCACAGTATACAGATAATGACACTCCATATAAGCGTAACTAGGTAACATTAATAACATACAAAGTAAAATTTAAAAATGAAACATAATGTTTTCTTTACAACTGCTATTTACCCGCTTAAGAGGGGAAAGTAACAGATTGCACACTATAACCAATTTCAATGATATTACAAGTTTATTAACAAGTCGGTAAAGTTATAAATCTTTACGTTACATACTTAATTTATAGGTAATTTAACGTAAACCCTTTCACATTCATCGGCTATTATGTTGGTTGGAAATTTGATATTGCTGCTTTCTTCGTTCTATTTGCTCACGGAGCGATGTGTCGTTAGAGAGGAGATAATTGTGAATTGCTGACCTGTGTCTAGGGTCCATATCCGGCTTCGTTAGCTTTAATGTGAGGATGAGGTTGGAGATAGGCGATTATTCCAGCGTGCAAAGCAGTTTGATTGTAGGTAGAGCTCGTACGGTGCGTTGTTAAGGCTAGTGCGAGGCAACGCGGTGTAGGAGGGGAGGGTGATGCCTAGATAACGCGATAACGGCGTGGAAGGCGGCCCGAGGAGACCGCACCGTGCTCTCACTTGCCGCATTTTACTTTTTTTTTTATTTTTTGTTTAGTTTGTCTGACTGCAAGTCTAGCGGTAACGTGTCGCGGATGAAGCCGTTCTCATTGGGAATACTGGCGCACAGTTTTATTAGTGGCGGTTTACTTAAGTATAAAAGTGCAGCAATCTCAAGAACCGTTTTGTTCCTAAAGAATTCGCTCATTATTTTATATAATCTATTTGCAATTAGCTACGTTTTGTTTAGAGCAAAATTACTTTAAAACAGTTATTTGTTTAATCTTTACTTGGTGTTATAAATATGTTAGGTGTGTAATTTTATTATTACATACATTTTGAGCAAGTCGCAGTAATGAGTCATGTAAAGTGTGATTGTGCAAAGTTTAGCCTAAAAATTTATAGCTAAATTTAATGTGTTAAAAAGTTCATTATGAAAGACTCCGCCCCGCGTTGTGAAGACGTAGCCGACAAATTAGTCAGGCTGTTCGGCTGGAGGCAGACCTATCCAGTACAGAAACTTCAAAAGAACCTAGTGCCTAAGAACAATGAAACGGTAAGCAACATAGCTAATTAAGTACATTTCTTAAATTGTATCAGCAAAGAAACCATATAAAAGTGTATCTAAATCAATCCTACAATTATTATAATTCGTAATAATAACAAGAAAACGATGTCAAATTTATATTGGTATGGTAGATGATTACAGAGAAAAAACTACTTTTAGATAAAACTATATTATTAGTCGTTTTATCAAAGAATTAAAAAGTTATACATCGGTGTGTAAACCGCTGATCATTGTGCAGAAATGTATAGTAACTGTTACCTGCAGAAAGTACGCTACTTGAATTACTTACGATCTCAGGTCACAGTTTACGTAAACTATCAAGCGAATCACTCGCAGGTTTCTTTCGAACGTGCATACTGCATCAGAGTTTTGGTAACAAAAATATAGTATCTTAAATGGACACAGTTTTAAAAAAGATTCTAATAATATTACAAGTGTCATTGTTATTGTACCTACCCCCGAACTAGTGCTAAATATACACAGCTTGAGGTCCATGAATAAAATATATATGTACATGTAGTATATTATAATCTTTTGAATTTCTTTCTATATCCGTTCGCATGTTGTTCTGTAAAATTTAATATTTTAATATTACTCGGCGACAGGATAATCAAAATGTTCGAACGATGACTTACCGTAGTAAATTCACACGGTAATATTTGATAACTGTTAAAATTTCATTATAGAATTTAATTAAAAAAAAAGTCGTTGGTTCGAAATAAATGCAAAAGTTCACAGATATAGTAAAAATCAAGTTACCAAAAATTTCATATCGGGTACATATTCTGTAATATGATGACACGACGCTACAGACTATTACAATGAGGAAACTACTAGGAAAAGAAGTGAAGGGAGTGGTAAAAATTATTTGCCGTACATTTTCTTTCAGTGCATTATTCACTCTTTAACAAATTTGGCGATTATAAAGACGCGTCAAAAGATGAACAGTTTAAATAAAAAAAAAATACTCTTAACTAAATTAATCACAGAGATTTTAAGATTATGTTTTGATGAAATAAAATAAATCATCAGCGTTCATTTAATCTCCTGTAATTGGTAAGTAATTATTTAAAAGTTAAATTTTTTTTACTTAGTTTACGTGTTAATTAATCTAACATTCCACTGTTATACTGAGCTCGTGTTTGTGACACCTGCTTTTAATTGATAACGTGATAACGATATAGATAACATAGCGTTACAAGTGCCAAATCATATTGATCAATATTTTTGGTTTAGGTTTTATAAATTTAACGAAAAAACTTTTTAGAGGAATTAAATACAATTTATAATTAATACAGTTTTCGGTAATGATAATTGATTTAAAGAATCTGAAATGTTGAGTAACTTCATCTGATGGTAAATGATATGTCATAGTTCCAAACGGAACTCATCACTTGAGGCAAGATAGAGAGTCTATCTTAACACCTAAGAAATAGATGTGAGAGAGGTGCAACAAAGGGAGCAGTATATAGTCACCACGCGGGCCCAATGCGGATTGGTGACTTCACTCACACACACCTTAGAATAAATTCTAATTCATGTGCAGGTTTCCTCACGATGTTTTCCTTCGCCGTTTGTATTTCGCTGTTGTAACTAAAGTTCACAAATATACATAACTTAAATATTAAAGTCATTAGTACATGCCGAGATTAGAACCCGCGACCTTCGGAATGAAGGCCGCAAGCTCTAACCATTAAGCCAGCGAGCTACTAATTATAATAATTGTTATTATTTATTAAAACCCAATTGCAAATGAAGACTAATAAGGCTCTCGTTTTTTGCGTAGAATGTGTTATGTGTGGAAACTTTTTTTATCTTGTTTAATGGGTTTAGATTCAATAGCACCGTATACCACATCTAGTGGGTATGGGACGCATTTGAAACGCGGCATTGTGACTATACAAAGCCATTTCCTGTGTATTCTGATGCCTGGTAATTCAGTGTGGTATGTTTGAGCTACGGACAACAATTAAAAAAGATAACGGCCAATGATTTTATTCGCTGGTGGTATTTTAACCTATATATGGTCGCTGCGCGTTATAGGTATTGTTTAAAACAATGTAATATTTTTTTTTCTTTACAATAGTAAAGCGTGAGTTATTCGTGATAAAATTCACGCTAAACAAATTTTAAATACCGTAACAATGCCGTACTAGCTTGACGTACGGACCTTTGAAATTCTTAAAAAAATTACTGTGTAGTCATGTTTAAGAAGTATTATTTTAATAGTATAGTCTCATGTCTCGTACGACATTGTCCAAATGTTTACTGGTCTTAAGTAACAATAAGAAGAATATGTTAGACGAAGGACTGACTATCGTAAAGGTGGTGTGACAATCACCTACATCTAGACGCAATTTTGGCAGGCCCTCTAAAATGTGAAATGCCTGCTATGGCTTGATTATGTTCAAGCAGCTCAGGACCGGATGCTGAGGACATCTTTGTAAACATTATGTGCCTAGCAGTGACCATCTACCAGCTAGTGATGATGATTCTCCTATATTGTAAAGCTAGTGAAGGATGCTCTCAAACTACGTCGTGCGATGACCTAAACATAGTGAGTTGTCAGCAAAATAATGAAAATGGTCGAAGATCCTGCCTGTTGGATATGATACGGCATTTTATTTATCTTATTAAAAGAATTTACACATATAAACGGACAAACAAGGATATTTTCTTGTACCTTGTACGCAGTATAACAAATTATATTTAAAAAAAGTGTTTTTTATTTATTTATTTTAAACTTTATTCGCACACAAAAAATTACAAAGAGAGGTATTTATTATCAGAGAATATTCTCTCTCAGTTTACCATAGAGTTGAGTAGAAAAAACAGCAATAGTGGAGTTTGCTGTAAGCATATGCTTCATATAATACTTATGCATTCGTTTTTTAAAGTTAGATCAATATATATTGACCTAATTTTGATCTAACGCCTGCCCATAATGTGGCGCTTGTTAGGATATCTATAGCACCACATTGCGCTCATCGCCCTATCTTTTTTTTTTCATTGGTAAATCTTACATTGGATACCCTTTTGCTATGAGAGCAACAGAGACATTATGCCGGACTCTTACCGGGTAAAACCCCACGGTGTACGTTTCAACGCTATTTAGCCGAAACCACGGGAACGCTTTCGTACACAACCGTGGTCCCGACAGCGAGAGGCCTTATTGAGGCCGCGTCCCGAGGTGGAACTGGAACTCTCCACCCCATTTATGAGTAATAGGCGGCAGTACCGTGCGCGCCACCTCGAGGCATAACATCTTTGATAACGGATTACTCCTAAATACGCCACCCTGGCCTAACTTATGGGGGTTTAAGTGCGTGGAACATCGTCCTACGACGCCTAGGTATCTGCCTGCGGATTGTGAGATAGGTGTTTTTCTCTCGCTTCCCATCTGCAATCTCTTTCTGCGACGAATATTTTCTCTCAGAAGACCACGGCAGCGTCCCACAACGTCTCACTACTGATGATAGTTCAAATAAAACCAGTGTGAGGTCATTCCCCACAAGGGTGGTACACCTACCCAGTCTCCGAAATATTAATATTAATACTAATACAAGTTAATAGTAGCGAGAGTTAAGGAAGAACTGTACAATTAATGTTCAAATGCCACACGGCAATTATCACACTCGGATATAATGTGCGCTGTGGTGATAGTAGCTCAGCAAACTGTGCATACATATATTATATATATATATATATATATATATATATATATATATATATATATATATATTCGTTGTGTTGTTTTATACACGTTTTAACACTGGGCTCCAATTTCACAAAGAATTAAGAGGCATAGAAGCAGTAGATGACGTAGCATGCTCGCCCAGAATATTTTGGTTGTCACGTTTTTTTTTATCCGAAAAATGAACGAGCAAGACATTTGTTTACCCGATGGTAAGTGGTACTCTTGCACAAACGTGGCACTAGTTAGGATATCATCCTAATTACCACCACCATGTGCTCGTTGCCGTGAGGCTATATGTTAAATCTCGTTACTTCAGTAATTTTACTAGCTCTGACGCCAATTAAATTGGACAGTAATGATTGCATACTACTTTTTGGCGGCAGAAATAGACGCATCGGCGGTATTAGACAGTCTCAGGCAACAGAGATCTACCATCAGTAAAATGTTATGTTGACAGCCGGAACACGGCAATGTTTTTATGGTAACTAGTTTACAATATGAGTAGGTAGCTGACTGAGTTTAAAACTAACCAATATCCGAACACGGCCCCGGAATCGAACCAGGAATGTTAAGCGCCAGCCTTATGCTGGTGCTTAGCCATTGCCCTGGAGGCTTTTAAATGATACATGTTTGGTTCGTCGCTCTATAATCATGTTACTCCAGCAAACGCACGAGCGGTGACCGTTCGGCGTGAGTGCGGTGTTGCCGCCGGCACTGTTTTAGCATCAAGTGTAACATTTCACAAACAACCGTTATATACCGTGCACTTTTATTCACAACTATGTGAACCAATACCTAATTAAAATTCCTGGCTTCGCGTACCGTGAACGTTTCCATGTGACGCTCTCGCATTAGCCTATTCTTCAAGGTCTGAAGTTTTTTTTTTTCGCTAACTTTCTGTCGCACCAACACCTCTCTCTTAACTCTTCATCTTTGTTTAAGCCTTTGAGAACTTTATTTGTAATAGTTTTATCTATGAAAAAATGTTTTACACTACGAACGTTTCAGAAAATATAGTAACAGTAGAAATTGAGGTAAATATCTTAAATAAACATATAACCTACATCAGATATATTTTAAAGCGATCATTTTCATTAAGTTTGTTAATTTGACTTCTCACACATTTCTATATAGTCATTTTTCTTTTTGTATGTTTAACCGCAGTGATATCTTTCATATTGTTTAGATCGAAATTTGTTAGAATATTATAGAGCTTACGTTTGGTACACAGTTTTTTTATACGACATCGAGACGAACAGGATGTTCACTTGAGAGTAAGTTATACATCCGCTTATAAAAATTTGGCGCTAGTTAGTATGATTAAAACTTTCATCGGTAACAGAATTATAAATATTGAAATTCATTATTGTTGGTGGCCATTTGCCAGTAAAATTGATGAAATTGAACAGACAGTTTTTAATTTCATTTTTAACAATAAGAATATAGCACTAGACTATAGCCTAGGTTTTTACTTAAATCTTTAGGTACTGCTTGTGAAAGTTCCGTGAAAATTGAATCAGTCGTTTTAGAGATAACCCAGAACAGACAGACAGAAAAAAAGAATAATTATTTGGTGTTACTATCGAATAAATATTTTAATCGAATTGAGTACGAAGCTGTTACTTTGATCGGTTTCTTACCAACAGGCATTTGTGTAGATGAATTATAAAAAAAAAAAGTATTGTATCACGAACGTTTTCAGAGACTGCATCAAGGGCCTTGAGCTGAATGAATCTCATTGAATTATATGTTTCTGAAGTCCATTAGTGGTAGAAACTCGATGATTTCAAAGTCGCCCACTCCAGTACCGCCTGCGCCGCGACGCCGCGCGACTGTGCGCGCCACGCTCACCGCTAAACCGAACAGTAAAAACAAAGTTTCCACTGTGAACAAAATAATACAGCAAGTGTTAACATAATAACACCTTTATAGTTCGTGTCGTGTGAAACCGTTGCTTTGATAAACCATACGTATATCTGTTCACAGTATTTCAAATTAATTTTCTATATAGGTGAATTTACTAAGAAATAAAATGGAGTTGGAGTTATTTTAACTTAATCGACAGTTAACCCAGTGGGTGGTGTGTCGATTTAGTTAAAATCAATCAGTGGTTCAGTTACTTATTAACACGAAAACTCATAATAGTATGCGGGCGCATATTTCACGTATTGAATTTGTGAAAGATTGCGAAGAGTACGTTGCAATAAGGACCATGCGTATTTGCATAAGAATTTTGCGTAAAAGCCTTGAATATATAAAGCCTTTGCTTTTAAATAATGAAATATATTTAGAAATTATCCATTCCATCACAGGCTACTAATACTTTAAACCTTTCTGTTGTTTAATAATGAAACACCTTTTAAACCTAGTACATCTTATTAGATCTTCACTGGTATCAATTTAAGTATGCCTGTGGTAAAGTTATTTCTATTGTTTTATATTTGAACATTTAAACTTGAATTAGTAAATCTATTTTGAAACCTATTACTAAACATTTTTCTGTTCTAATAGGTTTTATTTAATTTTCTTTGATCAATAGGATATTCTAATGTTATTTTTGTTGTGTATAAGGCCGTTGACGTATTGGAGTCCATTTTCCATTCGACCCGCGTGACGTTCAATACCATAATTGAATGCATTTCCGTTGGCTTAATCCGTATTAGGACGCACACAAATTGGACAGCATCTATAACTTTAAATACAATTCATATCATATAAGTTACCTATGTATTTAGCTTATCAAGAAGATATCATAAAATTTATAAATTAGCTATATATATTCATCTATTATGATAATTTATAAGTTACATCAATAAGATAGATCTAACTTTATACATAAGCAAAGAAAATAAGATGTAGATAAGTCTTTGTTTGCGGAAGATCTTCTAGTTACTACAGCAGCTCCTGTTTCTGTCGCGAAACAGTACAGTGCATTCATTACTGTTGCTGGATTGAAGGGCGCTGTAGCTAGTGTAATTACGGGGGTACGAGACATAACATCTTATGTTATGTCTCGTAACGATGTATCTCTTAGGCGACGAGCACAATGTGGTGCAGTATACCATCGTAATTAGAGCGACGTTATGGGCAGTACTATCACTTACCATCCGGTGAACGTCTTGCTCGTCTCGAATACAACAAACGTGATATTTGTGTTTATGGCCGTTCAGTTCAGCTCTTAAGACTCTTTGGATCATATCAAATAATTTATTATTAAATACAAAATTTTTTGATATAGACTATAAAATTAATATGTTTCGATGTAACTTCTCCTTCATCACATTAAATATTCTATTGTTTATACAATAGTAATCGCATTTGATTGATTGTCAGTCAAGATTCAAACGGAAACAGGTAATATTGTATTCTTTTTTCTTCTCGGAAGATCATCGCGTGTATGACGATGCACCGCTGAACGTTACCGACGAATGCATTCTTGGAATTTGTGTTTTACGGGCATACGAACGGTCTTAAACATCTTTCTACTGAGATAACGTTATATAAAACCGAGCAATATGCACAAAGTATTTCGCGATTACTGCTATTTTATTTGTTTTGGTTTGTTATTATTCGTTGTATATTTAAAAAATAACAATGTTCTTTGAAGATCATATAATTCGTTGTTTATTGTTTTTATTTATTCACACACTTTCTACATGAAAATTTTGCTGGTCCGCATATAAATGTGGAATGTACTCATCATGATACGTTTTAAAATGAATTGAAACGCAATCGTTTGTTTATTATTAATAAAGCTTATATAATTTTGTTGCAATTATAGATTCATTATATTAGTTACGTACATTTACCCTTAATAAATAGCCCGCGGGAGTTTAATTATGAACTTACTGCTTCGCGAGGTATAAAAGTTAGGCGACGTCCGCAGCCATAGAGTTATATTTATTTTTTGTAAATATGTATATAAATAATAGTGTAGATATCTTCAATGTGTTAAATTACGAATTATAAAAATCTAGTATTTTTTTTTAAGCTAACTACACCGAGTCCGGTGCACGCTATACCGAGGCCGCATTTGGTCACCGGCGCACGAAGGCCAAGGTCTCGTCCGCACTACTAACCCGATATAAAACGATTAGAGCTCTTAAGGAACGTAATCGTCTTCTGTAAATCATTACGTTGAAGCTGACTCAATTAAAATCGATTAAGTACCAAGAATTTAATGATTAGCTGTTTCGTTACAGTTCCTCTTGAGGATATTAAACGTAATGATCTACGTAATTGAAAGCTTAATTAAAGTAATGCTAAGGAACGATTAAAGAAAATTGTTTACGAGACCCTTTATGAAAGTCGATTAATGTCATTCTTTAATCTTTATTTTAAGTGAAACTATTAAAATAAATAACATTACGCCGGCTGTAATAATTGGAACTTAATATCTCCATTTTAATCTACACCATCATTACTGTAGTGATAGAGAAATTGTTATCGTTTCACATCTTTATGGAGTAAGTTGGTGAAATCGAGAAATATCGTGCATTATAAGTGAATATGTGACGTAGTTGGTGTAATGGCAGTGGTGATGGAAGAGTCTGGTGGTACACCTGTACCACCCCCCAGGGTTAAAAAACTAGCACGATTGGCCGCCCGGGAGAAGCGCGAGCGCAGATCTGTCACTTGGGTAAATATTTGTGTATTGGAAATTAATAAATTTTTAACTTCCTCCGTGGCATAATAACTAAACGTTTGTCTTGTTAAGATAAATATAATTTATTGCATCATTCTACAAATCTTCGAAGCTTGAAACCTCTGATTTCGGAACTAGGAATAAATCTTTATCTCAGGAATCAGAAGTATACATATAGAAACAAGAAGAGCCTTTGCTCGTTACCGATGTTAAGTGTTGTGGACTGAAAATATGTTAAAATCACAATTTTAACTGCATCGATTTTTTGTGGAATTTAAGAAATATATGTTAACACGGGAGAAAAAAAAAGGAATAAAAAATTGTATAGAAATTTGTTTTAACAGTCTTTTTTCCATTCTTGAGTTCCCAGAACAGTCCTATCTGAACTACGTTTATTTATTGTGTATGTATCTACAACAAATTATCAAACAATGCAATTAAATTCTTTTTTAATAAATTTAAATGAATTCATAAACAGATTTTATGACAAAAACATATTGTTTAGAAGATTTCAAAGTTAATATCATATTATTATAACCAATAACTTGTCGTTGTGTAATTTATTATTGTACTGTCACAGCTTCATGTGTAAAACAGAAACGAATTTATGCTTTGGAGTGAATCATAAATAGTGTATTGGCACATACATTATTATATACATAGGTCGTCCTCAATAATCCTCCGTGAGGGGGAATTGAGCCTTAGCACTGCCATGCTGGCCCAGTGCGCGTTGGTGGGTGGTCAGAGCCTCGTCTGTTATTCAGTACGGTGCACAACGTGCAGGTGAGGTTGACTTAGGCTCCGTAACATAACCCCGCACGAGAAATAATATGGATAAAACATATTAAAATATTAATACTGTCATAAATAGTTACGGAGAACTAAATTCCAATAAACTGGTCCAACTTCTTTAAATTTGTGAAAACACCCTACAATTGTGATTGTTTAGTAATTTGAAGGTCTTCCGATAGTGTTATTAATATAACACCAAAATAAAAGTCCTGTACAGTAGGTCTGCTACATAAAAATAATTATATATTTACGTTTTTTTATTCTCGTCGCCTGAGACTTAAAATGTTCTCAATGTTCTCAATCTCATTATTCCAGTAATTACACTAACTACAGCACGCCCGTCAAACTAGAACACAGGTAATGTTTGCACAGTAAAGTTTGGCGGCAGTAATAGGCGCTACGGTGGAGAAACCACCAAGACGGTCTCCAGCAACAGCGACCTACCACCAGTAGATATAACTAAAATAAGTAATAAGTAGCTGATGGTAAGTTCTTATAGCTGGATAGGATCTATGTCGGTGACAGTTAATTTTGTCGTTCTGTGATATGTTTTCTCCAGCTAGCAAAATTACTAAGGTAATTAGTTTTCTGTTGACTCATTGGATGTCATGTTACCTTATCGCATAACGTTGATGTTGACTGCGATATAATGCTGTGTACATATCCTAATTTACTCTATTATTATAAGCAGACAGGAGTAACAGAAAAATGTCTAGCCGTAAAAATTGTTATTATTTTATCGACAACTGATTAATTTATTTTCATTACTTTAATACGCTTTCTGAAATATGTTTAGTTGATGCAACATGCCCGGCGTACCTTCAAACAGGTAACGATGGCCTTGGAAATCGGTTTTGTTTATCTGGTGTCTAATGAATTATTGCTATATTACTAATTGAAATAATGTACGTTTTAAATAATGTTTAAAAAATCATTTAATACTGATTCCAAATCAGTATTAAACGTATGTCTGTTTTGTGATTTTTTGGTATGTAATAGGAAAATGTTAGAAATCATCACTCTATCGCAATAGTGAACGTCGGCATCTGACTCGTATAAACTGCACACATATAGCACACATTTTAAAACTAAGTTGAATAACTTAGATGTGTGATTGATAGATATATACGTGTAAAAATAGTTGGAATGAATTATATATAAACCAGTCTTTATGTCCGCGGTTGTCATCATTCAAAGACAACGCTGTATTTCATACAAAGGTTTAAAGACAAGCGAACAAAAGTGCTTGATGATCAGACAAGAGATGAAGTGTATGTACATAGATATAACTACATTCATACATACATGCGGTGTTGTTCCATTGAATGGATTGAAAGGCGCAAATATGGCGTGGGAACGATTTCACGTGTGCTCAGTGCTTAATTTCTTTGCGCGATAAAAACACTTCAAATTGGATAAACCAACAGCGCAGAGTGAATCTTTGCGTGTTGTTGCTGCTTTTATCAATATAAAATGTTTCAAAGCTTTATCAGTGTTATTTGTATTGAGAATTCTCAATTTGTATCTTACGTTATCTTGATAAACACAATTAAAACATAAAATGATTATCGAAGTTTTTTTGTTACATATGACTCATGACAGTTGACAGTACGATAATAAAATGAGCTCATTTTTAATAAATAATATTTTGCTTTACAGGGTCCTGAAACATGGGTAGGTGTGAGAGCTTTGCGAGCCAGCTCTGGCGGTATCCTCGATCCCGACGACCGTGTGTGCGACGTGGCGGATGATCGCGAGACCCTGACCGCGGAATGCACTGGCCAGACGGCACAGCCCAGAGCAGCACAAGCAGATGGCGCCAGCGGTTCTTCCGCAGGCACTGCCTCGCCGGATATGTTTCGAGTATGTTTCCCAATCCGCCAATCGCCGTGAAAGCTAGTGAATGTATCGACATGGGATTATAACCATTCGACGAGTAATGACTTGTAGATGGTTTTAGGCTATTTATTTTTTTAATTTCGTATATCCTTCCTCATTTTGTTTCTAATTAACTCTTACAAAATTTTTATTTCGTATTATTCATGCGGTTGCTATAGTAACGGTTGCTATAGAAAGTCATTTGCAGTTGCGGTTGCTCTCAAGGAATAATTCAGATAATTTTTTTATCTAATTTTGTATTATGGCTGGCAAAACGAGCTGGGAACAGATAGTGAATTATATTAAAGTATATAAGACTGACTACTACATATATATATGAGCACAAAATATTAATAGCAAAATCAAATAAATTATTGGGAAAGATGTTAAAATTAGAACTTTTAAAAATATCATACTTCTGTATATTTTGCTGTAACGTTTTTTTTTATTTTTTTACTCAAACACACTGGCCGTATAGATTGTGATATGCCTTTATATACTCTGTCGGATAATTAAAAAAAAAGGTTAAATTGCGGGAATACTGCATGTCGAAACTTGTAAAGTTTTGAAGAAAGTAATTGTTACCTCAATTAGTTCCAACATATTGTGACATGTTTCCTATAAGTGAACGTTCACGTTTATCTTTCTGTTTCGACATGGGCAAATGTTTTTCCGATTTATGTTGCAAAACTTCCTTACAACAGGTAATTGTTTTGTAATGTTAATTGTGAGCATTTAATTCCTTAAAACATACGTTCGCAACAGCTGATAATATTTACTATTTTTCCAATCGACATAAATAAGTTTTATTTGTACTTTTTAATATTCATCATCATCATTAGCCGATAGACGTCTACTGCTGGACATAGGCCTCCGCCAAAGATCTCCACGTTTGTAGGAGTTCTTATGGGCCATTTCCCACCATGCTGGCCCACTGCGGGTTGGTGGGATACATTCATCAAGTGTTGTATTAATTTTTATTACTTAGTTTGTATGTCTAGTGACGGTAGATATAATAAAATTTATGATACAAATAATGTACTCTCTATTTTGGTAAAGTGCTATTTTGTTTTAACTATTACAATATTAACAATTTCAATAATGATGTCAATTAAAGCTTTGCTCGTCGATCATTTATGTTGAGACTTCAGTTCATAATTAACATCAAATTAATGATCGCTTTAAACATAATATTTAATCCGCGCGTTGCCAAATATTTTGTCTTTAGGTGATGGACACTATGTGGAATCACAAGCTGTTTAACGTAATGGGCAGGCAGGTATATACCCTTAAAAAAACTTTATGCTCGCCTCGTCGGTATATATATAAAAAGAGGAGCTTCATGATACGTACTACAAAGACAGTATTATGCGGACGTGTAACTACTGAATAGTATCTATTTAGTGGATAAAGAACTAAAAGTACACTAACAGGATTATCGTGCACGCAGCCACGTAGTCAACCAAGCGTCGTTATTTAAGCTCGTTAGTAATTTTTGCGCATTTAAATGACTCGCCGCCATGTTTTGTTTTAAAGATAAGAGTGCAATGACAGGCAGGAGTCACTCGTGCGTTTATATTTTTTTTTTCTATCAGCAATAATTAAAAATTCAAGTATACAAAATGATTCTCTCAATAAGTTCTTCCTTATTGTCAATTTTACCATGTCCATGGACAAATGAATTTCTAGCGAGAAATAGTATACGATGGATAATACATATTTACAGGGAGGTGGTGGCGTAGGCGGTAGCATGAGAGTTGGCACGACCGAGTCGTGTGTGGAGGTGGGTGCTGCGGAGTTAGAAGACGGTGCCAGCGGGCTGCAGGTGCGGCGCGGCAGCGAGCCCACACTGCATCAGGACACCATGCCGCCGCAGAGACAGGTGCGGCATTAAACCCTATTCATTTATAAATTAGTACCTTATAACAAACGATATAATAATGATTTTTCAAGCGATTCAATGTTTTTTTGTATATAACTATATGTATATAAAAATATCGCTCAATTAATACATATCGTTATGACACTTTTGTCTGTACGGTGTAATATTTGTTATGCTAATCAGCACCACACTGTTATGGGCAGACATTTCATTTACTATCGGGTGAACGCCTCGTTTGTCGCTACGTGGAATAAAAAGAATGGGGCCAGGGTCGGAGACTGGCAAACAAATACATAATTCCGTCATATTTTGTCATGTCGATTGTTGATGAACAGAAGGATTTGTAAAGATGAAATAAATTAAATACAATATTTCTGTTATTATACGGCGACCTCAATACGAAACGGTAGTAGCGACCGTTGTACATTACGGTTCATAGCTGACTCTAAACGTACAGATTGCTCGATTGTTGAATTTTAGTATCGACATTATTAATAAAATACTCTTTTACATTCCTTAGTTGGTGTGATATTTAGGAGTATCATTTAAAAAAAAAAACATAATATTTAACCACAATACTGTTATTAAAGAAGTTTTCGATGAAACTTTTACTGTTTTGTGGGTTAGCTTCTTGCATTGTAACACGGAGGACCCACCTATTCTCCAGTGAAATAGAATAGATACTAATTGTTAATCTGTCGCCATTGTCATGGAATCACATACTCGAGAACCTTTATATTAGTCCAAATCATGTAAATTTTATGATCTATTACGTATAACTCAAAGAAATTCCTATATATTGTACGCATTATCTTCATAACTACCATACACCGCACACCAGTAATTTAACTATCAGTGAACATTCCATTGAACATTGCGATTACATATCTAGGTAAACCAGTTATTATTCAGCTCAAAACCATTATCAATGCGCAACTGAGTGGATGAATGAAATAGAACCGGTTTGTTTCTAATTTGCGATAAAAGTAATGTAATGTTAATATGGTAAAGATAGACAGTTATAGTTGATTGTGTACAACTGTCGCCGGAAGAATAATCTTCACTACAAACTTTCTACGAGTTATAACTTAATAATGTTTAAAGTGTTCTTATCTGATACATATTTTTTTAAAATATGTCTTTAATTAAATTTAAGTTGCATTATTTAACTGATTAAATAACAATTAAGCTGTATATAATGTAATTTCCAATCATATCAAAAACTAAACATCAAATTAATTTAAATTTCTCTGAAGCAATTTTTGTCTTTACATATATTATCTTAAGTATCTATACTGCACTTTCGTGGGTACATGGTTGTTTTTTTAAAGATGATTAATGTAAAATATGTGTATGTGAAATTTTATTACAAAATCGTACGAAAACTTTTGTTGCAGGTATGTGAACAAACCAAGAGGTGGTCGGCGGCGGTAGTCTGCCGGGACGACACCAACCGCGCCACGCAAAAGGTGCATCCGATGCCTGACGCAAACCAGGAACGCCAAGCCCTTGGCCAGCATTTCCAGCGTCAGTCCAACCGACTCTCTATGCAGTTCTCTGGGCCTGGGTATGAGAACACTTCGTATATGAATTTGTTTCTTCAGTTCAAGTAGCTTTTCATTTCGGTTCAAACTATTCATACCCCAATGATAGCCATTACATTGCAATACTGCTTTTCTTCATTAAACTAAGATTTTATTACGAATTTGTCTAAATAGTTATTTTATAATTATTATGTAGTTGAGTTATATATAAATTACTGGTGGAAAGGTATCTGTTGCCGATCACCATCTAAATAGATACAACCGCAGTCTCCGTCGTTTCTGCCTCCAAACAGCAGTACGCGAATGTTACTTTGTTTTGGTTTGAAGGGTGTCGTAGCTCATAAAACTACTGGGGTGATGATAATTAACATCCAATATAACTCAAGAATATTTATATATCTTTAGAGGAGGCCTATGTCCAGCAGTGGACGTCTGACGATGATGATGATGATATTTCAAGAAAATGAGTGATTGTTGAGGAAGTGATGAATAATATTCTAACTAGTATTTCGTTGGATAAATTTGATTATTGTTGTTTAGTCATTTCGTCGGATAAAAAATTGCATTATTTATAAAAAAACAATTGTATTTTTAAATGACCTTATAACGAAGTTTAAATTCAAGAGGCTAATTTTATAATAAATATTGTTTTTCAGAAGTGGTGTTTGGTTAGACGCCGCTGAAAGAGTACAAATATACGGTAGCAAAAGTCTTCCCCGTGACGCACGGAGAGAACCCCTGGGTCAGGATACCTCCCTTGATATACAACAAAACCATAGGTAAAATCATTTAATATTACACTATTAATGATTAAATTAAGGACTCTAATATTATTAATAAAGTGAATTATATATATTTACATACAGTAAATTTTCAGAGTGGAGGACATGCTCCGGTGGGTGACCGGTGTGAACAATGTTGCTGACGTGCTACCTGTGCAAGAGAGACAGTTAGATTTCCTACCTGAAGGTGATTTCGTTTAAAATAAATAGCTTCTTTATATTGAAATATATATTCAGCAATTCTTTAAAAAATAAACTAACAGCTGTGACAGAAAACATGTCCCTTATCTTTTAACATTTTATTTGGTTCATAAATTTATTTTGCCTCTCCCGGCTAACATGACGAGCTTCGCACCTCCATTGAGGTGATTAAATGCGTGACTCATGATGAACATTTTTAGGTCCTTTTAAAGGGTTATATACTGTGAATCAACATCTGATTACTTTGTTATAAAATATTTAAATTTCTTAATTTTCACGCTTGAATTAATATTTGGACTTCCATGGTGCAGTGGCTAATCGGTGGCCTTGTAACAGAGATCCTTGGTTCGATCCTGGAGCCGCAGGTTATCTAGTTTTGGTAGGTAGGTTACCTCGAACACTTCTGGCTAAGTACCACACTCGTATTGTAAATATGCCGCCATAACAACACTTAACATTACGTAGGTCAAGTATAAGTCCATTATTTAGAAATTATATAATTAATTTTACACAGGCAACAGCGAGCGTGCAATATCAGGTTTAGAAGTGCCAGTGAGTCCAAGCAGCAAGCCGGTGTCGGGCGCTACGCAGACAGTACCAGTCACTTTGGTGAAGGGCGAAAAAGGGCTCGGCTTCACCATCACCACCCGGGACAATCCCACCGGTGGGCACTGTCCCATATATATTAAAAACATCTTGCCCAAGGTACGTTACGCCTTTAAAACGTAGCTCTCAATAAAAATACGAATTAATAATCTCCACTTACCGCTAAGCTATCTAATTAATAAGATCGCTGTTTATAACTAAAGTACGTTTATCTTTTTAAAAAAATATCTAATGAACATCTTGCTCTTCTCGTTGTTTTCTGGTAAAAATTATATAGGTCTGTTTATTCGTCCCCTCAATATGTTTTTTGTAGCTTAAAAAGTTTGCGTTTTCTAGGGTGCAGCAGTATCGGATGGACGGCTCAGAGCTGGTGACAAGCTGTTATCCGTAAACAACGTGTCCGTATCAGGTCTCACTCAGCAACAAGTGGTCACTCTTCTGCGGAACACGCCTACTGACTCTACTGTGGATATCGTCGTCGAGAGGAGTGTGCCGAACAGGACACAGGTAGCAACAACAACTTACAGCATCATGTTCATATTTTTTAGGAAATACATTAAAAAAAGTCTAATGCATAGCACGCAAATTATAAATAAACAGTCCTTTTAATGTTGCTTTTGTTGGCATTCGCATGCCCAGCACGGTGGATTGGCCTTGATTCGTTTTGTGAGAAAAGGCTCCATCTTAATTACGTTGGTTAGGTGCAGGCTGGCAGATGTCGTATGTCCTTTGACATTGTTATTTTTGGAAGATGACGGTGGAAGGCCATAATTTTTGTTAAAAGTCCATACGATTAATTTTCAGAGGGTAGAACCCCAACAGAGTCCGAACAAATACGTAGAGAAAGCGATAGGATCCACTAACAACGTAACAACAAAGCCTGTAGAAGCTAACCAATCGGAAAACGGCCGGGTCTCGAGCATAGTAAATGCCATCAACCAAAATCAGAACTCTAACAATTCAATGCGAGGTCGAATATCGAAGAGCTCATCCAAAGACGACCTTTTAAACAAGGATCAAACCCTGGATTCAAATGTACAACAAGATACTTTAAATACATCTACTAGTTCAGTGAGTATACGTTTTTTAATTACATTTGATTTGATAAAGCGACGGGGTTATTCTCAGATTTTTTTTAATAATGTGTGTAACAAAATGGTAACGGAACGCACACCCTGGAACCAAGGGCTCGTGACGGAGTAGTGTCGGACTCAAACTAAAAAGCTTCACACGGTATTCCTATCACTTCCGACGGTATGCGGCGACGGTGACGGTATGTCATGGAATAACATCGAGCAATTCTTCCGCAAGGGTTATCCTCACATTAACCGCGACAAATTACAAATTATGTCTGGTAACACAACTAATATATTTTTATGTATTGATAATATATATTGATTATGTTATTCGCCAAACTTTAGATACCGGGGCTTCGTAATCGATTGATTCTTCGATTAGACGTTCCTGTTCATGACTCCGAGAAAGCTGGGCTTGGAATCAGCGTGAAAGGGAAGGTAACCGTGGGACCGGATCCGCAGGATTTAGGAATCTTCATAAAGTCAGTATTACATGGTGGTGCTGCTTCACGCGATGGCAGGTTAGATATAATTAATTGTAGTTCTAATTTCGATATTATTTATTGAATTAAAAATTCATTACCGAATTATTTTATTACCCACAACACACTTTAAACTGAAACAGATTAATGTCCCAAAGCAAAGATTTGTTTTGCAGCAGAACAAGTTCCATCGAACACTTGCGATAGTAGTAGGTATCCGGCAGGAAAGACCTACCATTAATATATATAAGATATAGCGTATTTTTTATTACTGTACTTTAATTTTTCATCTTTACTGTATAGTAAGCAATATGCAATAAACAATTAAAAAGGTTTGTATTGACAGGTTGCACACAAACGACCAGCTGGTGAGTGTGAACGGCGTGTCGTTGGTCGGGCAGAGCAATGCGCAAGCCATGGACACGCTGCGCCGCGCGCTACTGCACGCACGCCCGCACGTGCGTGGCAGTATCTCCCTGGCTGTCGCGAGGCGCACTGGTACGCCTGATCTACAGCAGAAACTTAAATTTGTTTGACTTAGGACAATGCCTTCGATTGCTCTACTTAACAGCAGCAAAGACAGTTTATTACCCACACAGATGACCCACACCCACCGGCACTGATTTGCCATTTTAAGTTTTTATTGGTGGTGGGATAGCTTTAAGTGACCTTGGAAAGATCGGTAATCAAGGAGTTGTTTATATTTGCCGATGCGTGGCATGGCTGCTAGGAAGGTGTACATACACTTAAGTGTACCGTAAAAAGCAGTGGTATATTCCCGCTTAGGGACTGAGAGCAACCTCCGATTTAGTTGGTAAAAATAACATACCACCCTAACGAACATTTTAACCCAATATCAAAGAGTCTTCCGGCTAAGTGCATGGTGACAGTTTCTAAGAAAAGACCTAACATCAGGAAGTCTTTAAAAATTTGACATCTATTATTGAAGCATATTATTATAATTGTTTATAAAAAATATTGCTTGTATATTTACAGATAGCATGGACAGTCTTGCAAGATGGAAAGACGACACGCCACCCAACGGTAATGACACAACTAACTCAAACGACAACAGTAATTCGCAACACTTTAACACGGTCATATACAACTCGGATAAAGAGAACAAAAACCTGGATTACACACAGAGATTTGAAGTCAAACAGAAGGAAGTCGGCGTAGACAACTACGACGGAAGGAGCGGTAAGAAGCACGCCTCGATCGTGACCATAAACAATAACAACAGCTGGGTTTCTAATCAGTCAGACGATAGCAAAGGATATTTAGAAACAGAAAAAGATAATGTCGTCCCACACGACACAAAAAGAGACAGCTTCGAATGGAGTCGTTTGGACGGTTGGAACCCAGTGATAGACAGGCTGACGGGGCTAAGGAACGAAAGTTATTACATGGCGACGCAAACGGATGTACCGGTTGCTAATGGCGGCCACCACTACCGGCAAAACTTGGGACACGTTCACATGGCGCGATCACCGCCGGCGCATCACAATGTTATCATAGAGGAAGATTATGGAACGACGAGGTACACACTATGCCTTTAGTACAAAATTTAAAAATATATAAAGTACACTAGCTGTACAAATATGTTGTTGATTACCGTAATCAATATTAATAGAAATTTCCTATATTTAGACTTTGTGTTTTTAGTAAACTAGACTTTGAGGTTTATTTGAGTCATTTGGAAGAAGAAAAAAAAATTTACTGCTTCCTGATGTTCTAGTAACCCATCTTCCTGGTTACGTCCGTGGTTTGATTGTAAGACCAAATATTGTGGAGTTTGGTTAACGGTAGGTTCGTAAAAGCTAACTAGAATTTGATGTCAATTATTTGTGTGCCGCCTATTCAAGATATATAAAAATAATACATTTCGGTCGATATAGTAATTAAACTACTAAATAAATTAATTGACATAAACGAAAAATCAGACTTTTCTGTCGGAAACCGTTAAGAGATTAAGAAAGCATCATTCTTTTCAGCCATGAAGCAGTAATGTATAAACCAGTCGTGTTCTGGTTTACACAGCTTCAGAACTAGAGTAATTATTAATTAACAATACCAACAGTCTTGCCTCCGAGCGATGTAAAAACAAGCGTCACATTGTTATAGACTGACATGCCACTTTTTACCAGGTAAAGTCCTGCACGTCTAGGCGCATCTTAAAGAATTTTGTGTGATTTGTAGAGGCGGGGAGTCGGGCAGCGAGTGCGGCGCGGGGTTCAGTCGCGACGCTGTGGGCCGCCGCTCCATGTCCGAGAAACGCCACGCTGCTCTTGACGCCAAGCAGACGGGCACCTATAAAAAAATCAAAGAAATTAAAGCTGTCAACTGTTAGTATTACCATGTCTTATATTTACGTAGATTAGTATATCAAAGAATTTATGCTTTTACTTATAAGTACTATTTAATTGATGGGCAGTAACGTCCTTAATTGGCGGCCGAGTACCAGTAGACGCAGTGCTGAATGACTCCGTGACGACGACCAATGATTTGATGAAAGACACTAGAAGCCGATAAAAGAGTAGCTCAAATCCAATCAATGTGAAGATCTTTGTAGGAGGTATAGGTTTAGTTAGTGCTCATCTATCGGCGGATGATGTTCATGAAATCTTAATATTTTTTGTCTATATAGATGCAAAATAAAACTTATTTAAAATTGTAGACTATACATATGGATGAATTAAGTGTTATAAAAAGTGTTATAAATGTTATAAATAGTGTTGTAAATATATAATATAGTTATAAATAGTGTAAGAGATAATTATAATTGTATTTATTTCAGCGATGCAAGTTGGACCGTCGCTGGGCATGCGGAAGTCATCGAGCTTGGAGTCTTTACAAACGGCCATACAAGAAACACAGAAGAATCCACGCAACGAACCTTTGTACGCACGGGCGCATCCACGTAAGTTTTCTCACGTACACTATCATTTTTTCTAGTAATCAAAATCTAGACAAAAAGCATTTTTTTATTCCACGAAGGAACAAGCGGAGCAACTGGAATTATATAACTAAATAATTTGAAATATCAATTTTGCCGTAAATTATTTATTAATAACATAACACTTTTCAGCGCTAAAACACTGGTTAACGGATGACAATAATGCGCCGGAGCATATTGTAAGAGGATCGCCGCAACAGTCATCACTCTCACACAAAAAACCCTCATTACTGAAGTCATTATCAACGATGTTTAGGTGAATTACGTTATTATTTCCATAAAATGTTTACTTTTTTTTAATTTTTACTAGTCTTTGGAGATATAGTATATAAAATGCAATTTGAAATGAAATGTGCTACAATTTTGTCAAAAAAAAATTTTGAACTGAATAGTTGTTTATTCTTTTAAAAAAAAATAGGATTGGCAAACCTAATAAGAAAAACGAAAACGAAGGTTACGGAAGATCGCAGCCCGGACGCTCTTCGGAAAAATCATTATCCAGGGAAGCACTAGAAAGGCACAATAGAATAGACGAAAGGGTAGAGGATACCAATCCACCACCGCCCCAGAGGTATATAAAAATGTTACTAATCATCTTCCCGCCCTGTTTGCACTTCATGTGAAGTCTGTAGTTTTTTTAATAAATCATTTTAGTATAGCATGCCGCATACAATTTTTCAAACCGTTAATCGAATTTTTAATTGTTAATTAATGACATAACTATATTATTTTAGTTGCATAGATTTAAGATAAGTATAAATTAGGGTTTAGCCAGTACTTATATGTAAACAGCTAGAATCATATCCAAAAGTATCATGACAGATTCTAAATGGTTTTTATCAGAGAGGAATCGAGTCGATCGCGGCAGAGCAGCAGCGAACGCGGCTCCCGGTCGGATAAGCGCGCACATGCGCATGCGCTCGCGCCTCCGTACCGTGCGCCGCCTGCACGTACTGCGCCCGCTCACACGCATGTATGTATTCATATTTTTCCCAGTACTAATTTTTTAATATTTAATTTCAATCATTGATTAATTTCTAAGACTACCGAAGACTTTATAAGCATAATAAGTTTATAAATACGTGTCTCCCGCTAACATTAGTGTGGAAATAACTAATAAAGAAATTTTAATATTAAATACTGAATTGCATTATATGTAAATTTTGGTAATAAAGTGATGGAATAAATAATAACATGTACATAAAGCCGTGATGGCTTGGTTTATTAGACGTACGCGCTAACGTCGCAAGGATGCGACTACCATTGCGGTAGAGCTTCCGGTGAAATGGGTATGTCCCATGATCAACAAGTTTTTATGGATACGTAACATCGAAGCAATTTGTCAGCGTGGTGAATAAATGGCTATGAGTTCCAGTGGCCAGAACATTAAGAGTATTATTTATTTTTTTTAATTTATACTTACTATTTTTCTCTTAATACGCTTGTTACAGACGGCGGATTCGGCGTGGGGTCCCACAGGCCACTACGTAAATTATGAAGAGATTCAAAACTTTAAGTAAGTGTGTACATTTGTACCTATTTTAGTGCTAGGAAGGTTTATTCTAAAGTAATTCATCTAATAGACTAGATTATAGGAACGATATAATATAGTGCTCGTTTTTTACTTTCTGTATGTGCTATCACTAATAGAATATGTTTGCATTTGATTTTGTGTGTCGGCCTTAGTTTCTACACAAGAATTATATGGAAGTTGTATGTATGTAACTAGGTTTGCTTTACGTTTTAATCTTTACAGTGCGCGAAGAGAAAAACTGAGCGAGGTACAAATAGGGCAAATGAGGCTACAGATGAACGCACAGAGGGCGAAGGCCGAAGAAGAAAGGTAATAATAAGTCACTCTTTTCACTCTATGCTATCTGATTATTATATTCCTTGAGGCGACGTGATGACTAGATGTTTATCTGATGTTAAGTAATTTGCTCACCGAGTTTTAGTAGTTTCGAACCAATCTGGCTCACTACAACTCTCATGTGACATTGAGGCCTATTTTGGATGAAAAAGAAGTTTGAATGATAATTTTTTATTAACTATAGTATTATTCATTAAAATATTTTTTTTTTGTTCTATTTTGCTAAAGAAATTAACTATAAATTTTATTTATTCCATTAGTGTAGAAAAAAAAATATTTATAGCGAGACATATAAATTTAGCGAATACATAGAATAAACTTTACAGACGATAGTTTATAAATTTAAAAATGAACGATTCAGGAAAACTACGCTACATATTTTTTGTCATTAATTTCATAATTGCAAAAAAAAGTGTAAAAGATAAATTTAAATTTCTGTTGATGTAAGTAAATAAAATTTTTTTTTTATTTACTAATATCACAGTCTAAGTGTAGCTTAGCTACTGAGGTAATAATATTTAGCATCTTGTTCCAAGACAACGAGCATAATGTAGTGTATATTAACCTAACAGGTATGACAATTTTATGGTCAGGCGTGTCACTTACCATTATGTGCATGACGTGTAGTCGCTTCGGAGAATAAAAACATCTATAAAATGAATTTATTTGAAATAACTTAATATGTAAACATTTTTCAAAGGTCATCTCCTCGGTACATACAATAAAACGTGAATAAATCCATTAAAAGTAACGTGGGCGTATCGAAGTACACCTACTCGTTTCATCTGAGCGCCTATAAAATTGTTCGTCGATAGCGCTGAAGTGGGCCCCGATGCTCGATGCTATAAATAGACCCCAGTTTATTTAAGACTTCATAAATTTCCTTTAACAAAACAACTCTGGAGGCGCTTATAATATTAATGTTTCATTACATAATTAACACCTGTAAAGTTTTTGTTTTTAGCAGTACTCTTGTTATTGCTGAGTAGCTTATACTGATGGTAGGTCTCTATTTCCGCAGACTGTTTAGGTTAGTGTTATTAAAAAGCCTGTTTCTGTCGCTGAACGCTGTGTTCCATGGTGCAGTGTATATCATATTAAGTTTGCTTTATCGATATGACCGGCTGTATTATCTTCACATGAACATCCAGCCCGTATCGTCACTTCGCCGAACATGAGACTATAGCCGATGTAATAACTGGAGTAACGAGACTCGACATCTTATAATGTATCAGGCGACGTGCGCAACGTGGTGCAGTATATATTATCCTAACTAGCGCCACTTTGTTATGGGCGAGCGTATCATTCACTATTAGGTGATCTTATCGCCCGCCTCCTCGCTTAATTGTTTAAAAAAAATACAATATTTTGACATTTTTATGTTGTCGATTGCAATGTTTTTTAAAGTTTTTTATATTATGAAACTGCCCCACTGTTAACAAAACAGTGGTACATTCGTGAATTTCTTCAAGAAACAGGTGTTTTTTATTATCTTTGTTGTAATACTCCGTCAGATAGTGCTGTTACCAACCAAGCTAATATAACGGTAATTAGTGGTAAATGAGTACAACATATCGGAAATGTGTACGGGATACAGGTAGTGAATATGTATGATTGTTTGTGACAGTCGGCGAGGCTTACCGGGCGGGTACCACTCGCAGCGCACCTGCCGCGACGGCGGCAGTCGCCCGCAGTCCAACTACTACGAGTACGAGAGCGCACCGCCCAGGAGGCCCGGCAAGCTCTCCCACTACCACTGATCTACCGATTGGCACGCACTGAACAACATTGAACTTCTTCTTCCAGAGGAGTCAATTAGTACAACAGCACACAGAAATGTGGTGTTCAAATATGATGATGACGTCATCGAATAATATGAAGTAATGTCTTTAAAAACTTGCTATCCATGTGTATACTTACTGATGAACTACTTAACAATTCTTCGTTTACAGGTGTCTACTATTTCATTAATATCTCAAACACTGCTTCATCCGATGTGACATTATTTTGAAATACACTTCCGCTTGGCATTCTTTATTATATACGGCCCGTATTTGTTATAGTGAAGCTAGTAAACAGGTATGCTTAGATTTGATTTAAATGTGCGTTTGTGTTTACACTTCCGTCCCGCCGGTGCTGGGTTGACTGTAGTGTTGAAAATAATCACCGTCTAATCATGAATTTCTAAATCAATTTTCACGAAGAAATATGTTTAATATCATCCCAGTTATATAATAATTATTATTTATTTATCGATCAAGCTGTTATTACTATTATATATTTTTTTTTGTATATTTAAATGCTAATGTCCCAATCACACTTGAAACCTTGAAAAATAATAGTATTACGAAAATGAGTACTTGAACTTATTGCTTCGAATCAATGATTATATTGAAAGGTGCGAATATCAGTGAAGGTTTTTGGATAAATCTGAAGGAAAATTTATTATTTTGAATCCGCCTCGTACTATGTTTTTACATATTAAAAGAAAGATTGTAAGGAATAATTCAAAATTTGCCAAAAGTTTTTAATTTATTTTAAAACATGGTATTGAACCAATACCTATTAATTTGCCAATTATTGTCTGGCATATTTTCTACAAGTGTCATCTCATTTGGAAGGTCGGCGAACATTAAGGCAGCCTGCACTCGCGATACTGTGCACCTGAAAAGCTATCCGATGCTATGTGCTTGCATAAAGTACATATGAATCGCGACTCTTTATTAAAAACAATCAAATCTCATTTGTGGAATATAAAAAAAAATATCCAAGATAAATTTAATCATGATGCAGATTAGTTGCTGTTTGATCGATGTTAAACATTCGCCGACCGTTTTAAACTTTAAGTTACTTTTATGTATTCACTTACGACCCTGACACGTGTTCCCAGTCATTGCGTATTAATTTATGATACCTTTATATTATTCAATGTTTTTTGCATATTGCATTTCCTTATATATTATTAACGACTCGGTGATTGGTTAACCTTTAACACAAAATGAGTTGGTAAACAATATTTTTTATCATGTTGAGAGGTATACGTGCAAATTCTATTGAATGGTTCAACACAAACATACTACATGAATAGAATGATGCAATGTGGTGACGCACATAGTAGTTTATTGTAAAAAAAAAATCGCGTTTCTATATGTGGACAATTATTACTTATTAAATATTAGCTGTGCACCCTGTTATAGGTACTTGATATTTTTTTTATGTACTCGCACGTTCACTTGTATAGGGTGGCGCAAAAATAACCTTATAAAAAGTACCTTATAACACAGGTAATAAGGTACTTTTTATAAGGTTATTTTATGTAACTATCTATATAAACCTTTATGAAACCAGTTAATAAAATAATCAATTAAAAACATATATTTAGTCTTCTTATTGTTCTCAATGCTGGGATTCGTAGCCTCATTAGGAGCGAGTCGTATAATTTACGAGGCGGATTCTAATGTTTAGACTTAACACGTTATTCATAAAACTTAGTGCCATTAAGATTTCAAAGTTTTTTTTTTATTTAATTTAACCATTGAGGCAATCGAGTTTCACTGTAATAATATTCTTCCTTGGATCCTGTAAATACATCTCATTGTATGTGTTAATACATAAGAGCTGTAGCATTCTTGTTTAAGTTCGTTTTTAAGTTTATAAATCAAAGAAGCTTTAATGTTTAGTTTAGATATATAATATATAGGGATATTTCAAGATATTCCTGACTGAATGTCATCTTTATTATGGTAACCCTTATATCATGAATCTTTTAATGTGTTTAAAATCAATCATGACATGTGACTTGATAAATTTAAATAATTTTTTGTTAAGTGTTTACATTTTTTTTTTTAATATTTTTTTATGTTCTCTATACATAATGTTTAGTAATACGTTTCAAAAATAAAGATTAGTCATTGTATTATATAAATATATTGATGAATTCGTCAATTTATGTGTACAGTTATGTGAAAATGAAGCGTATTTCGGAAGTTACTGAAAAAGTAATTAAAATTTGAAGTTACTACTATTATAAGAAATCAATGAAATTCTTTTGGAACCTCGTGCATACATACACTGTGTAAATATTATAATGTATAACAAATTAGCGTAATAAGTTTGTGTATTCGTTGCGAACATTGGCCATCGGTACCTTAAATAAATAAGATTACTGTGACCTGCTCTTTCCATTTTGTTATAACTCGTAATAAACATTTTTTTTTTTAATTACAGAGCTAAGGAACCGGCAAATGGTACATGTGATAGTAAGCGACACATTACACTTGCTCATAACAATACTTGGCGTTTTATGACATAATATACAAGTGATAAGGCTTACCTTATCGCCTCTTTTATTTCAGTAGCTACATCGTCATTCAATCTGAATTATGGTAATATTTGCACACTACAACTTGACGACAGTAACAGGCAACGCGATGGTACCAATAGACAGTCCCATGAGTTTTGTTCCTTATATGACGAATCTTTTGACGACGTGCCATAACCAATCTAAAAACATTCTAGAAATATAGATGCGGGAGATTTATTTCCGAAGATAACAAGCATCCGGTACGTCGGGTCGAGGAATGATGCATTCATATTTTACAAATGCAGCGTCATATATAACATTAATTTTTTTTTTTTTATTTAATACAGCGACGAGATGAGCGTGACGTTCAACTGATGGTAAACGTTACGTCTGCCCATAATAACGTGGTGCTAGTTAACTTGGTATACACATCACCACATTGTGTTTAGGTCTCGTTACTGCAGTAATTTTACTACCTACTATTCAAATAGATGCTGCGGTGGTACCTACCTAGATGATCTCCGGCAACAGAGACCTACCCTACCACCTATAAAGAGATAGATTAAATATAAATTTATAAAGTATGGTCATAGACAATCTTATTATTAAATGTCTGTTGATGGAATAGAAGAAAGCCATTAAATTCCTATCTAATGGTAACTTTTAAGACAAAATTAAATTTTCGATTGTCAAAAATAAATTATAATTATTAATTACTCCTCCATTATTTACAATTCATTTAAAACAGTAACTCAAGTAGAATAAAAAAATATTTATAGTAGAATTACGTTTTATATGCTATGTTTCTACATTCATTTATATATAATAAATAGAGGGTAGGCGATAGAAATGAGCAGGATTCTCAATGGAGGTAAATGGGGTACCTATCTCTCTTTGCGCTCGTATTTTTCATCACTTAAGATTGTGTCCGTACTGCAGTGTTTTTGTTACTTTCTATACTATTTATTTCCATACAATCCTATGCTTTTTGACAGTCGATGTCGAGCCTCGTGTAAACTCGCGAAACGTAGTAAAACGGAGACAACGGTGCTTTACATAGGAGATCCCGGGGTCTCCCGCAACGCAGTGGAGATGGCCTCCCAGGTTTTAGTGGCTAAAAATCCCATATAACATTGTCTTCCTCCAGAAGTAGGATATCTTTTAAGGAGATTTCTTTCCCGATAAAAAAAAATCCTCCATCTTGCCCAAAACTCTGAGTAGGATATACAATATACAAATATGTGCATTCATAGCATCAATCTACGCTTAACATTTTCTAGTTAATCTAAACAGAAAAACAGCGTATATACACATTACTGCCAGGGTACAAAATAGGTTGTCGCAACTTGCCTGAAAGGTCTCCAACAATACTAACCTTTATTAGTAATTTTTAATTCGATGAACTTTAACAGTCGCGATTATAAAGAACGCAATTTGTTAACTTCATCAAAGTGATCAACGTTCAATGAACACACAATGACATAGTTAACGGAATTGGTGCAATGAATAGTTATTTGCCTACGTATATAAATTATGTATGTATTCGCAGAATCGGAATCTGGGCTGTTCTTACAATCGCATAATTTTTTAAAACTTAAAATCAGTTTATTATTTAAATTTAATTAATTGGGAGAAAAGAACTTATGGTATGGTACAGCTTTATAGGTAAACCTTGAATTTATAATTTCATTCTCTTTTATATATACACACGACTGACAATGGTGGTGTTACCGTCTAGGTAGATACCACCGCAGGGCCTATTGCATCCGACAAACAGTACTGTGCAAACATTACCGTGTTCCGGTTTAAAAGGCGCTGTAAATAGTGTAATTATTTTGGTGACGAGACAACATCCTATGTTCCGGATGACAAGCGTAATGCGGTGCAGTTTATTTATAACAGCATAGTATTGTACTAACTAGTGCTACGTTATTATGGGGCCAGGCGTATAACTTACCATCAGGTAAACGTCCGGCTCATCTCGTTGCTTAATTGAATAAAAAAATTGGAAAGTAAAAAAGGACATGAACGTCATATATATAACATGATTTTCTCTATCCGCCACCACGCATTTTGTTTTCTATCACACCCATTATCACTAGCAACAGCTTGCACAAGTTTCTGCGTCATACCGATATGTTGGAGAACCCTCTCATTTAACAATATATAGATACAACTGATGGTACGCATACGATGGTAGCACTACATCTCTAAAGCTTTAACATGTAGGACTATTGGCCTGATGTAGCAGCAGTGATTCCTTAGCTTTATAGAAATATAATGCTAAAAATCTAAACATTGCGGATGTCGATATTATGTTTTTGAATAGAAATAAGATACATAGTTATTTTCAAGATATGAGAAAATCATATTAACCCCTTGTGTGTGAGATGTAAAGTTTATTCGTACGAGGATACTAACAAATCCTTGACACAAACAGTTCAAAACTTTCATAACGTATCTCTCACGGCTTGCTTTAGTTGTTTATATATTCATGCAGCGACTTTGTACATGTTTGACGTCATGGGGTTTTACCTACCCGCAGTTAGCGTCTTATCTTACAGCTCAGGTTATTTAATGCATTAGGATAATTCATCTGAATTAAAAACCATTCTCGGAAACGTTAGTTGAGATCGTAAACATGAAACCGCATTATAAATGAATAATGTCGTACTTGTATGGGAGTAAATGTTTTCTTATAACTTTATATGAGTTAAATTAAATTATTACTATAAATGTGATCCGATAATTGCGTATCATGACTCTAATTGGATAATAAATAAAAAGCTAAGGAAGGCCACAAAAAAGGGCAATTTGCAATAAACAGTAGCGGGCACGCGACCCGTGACCTTGCCCTTCTATCGATCATATTGTTAAGATAAATGACCTCCTACACGCCAATCTCGCTTAATAGGGTCGGATTATATGGGCCGACCAATGTAACGAGTGTATCCGTAAATTTCGGATATTATATGACAAATATATGCAAGAAGAAATAAGGTACTAATTCATTTATTACCGAGTTCATACGATAAGCACAAATGAAAACACAACCCCAGCCTTTAACGGAAACTAATAGATGCATAATTAGTCTGTTTTTTATTTTCAATTTAGGATAATTATGTTTTAAAGTTTTCTAGACTAAGTAATACTAATTTCTAAAAAAATGCAAGTAATTTAATAAATATGTATCTATTTCCTCTATATTCATTCAGCTATAATTTAATTATAAAAGATCTATTCTTTTTTTTATTATTATAATTTATTTCTAATTTTCCCTGATATTATTATTCAGGGCTTTCCCTTATCCTATTATTTACAACATTTACTTACAAAATATTCACTACTATGTAAATTTTTTTCTAATAATATTTTTTTTTTTATATTATCAATCTTATGTTATCTATCTGATATAAATATACAATAATATTGTGTAGATATAGATAAAATAATATTTATTTGTCCTTATTTCTATTGTTTACTATTTTACATATTTTTATACAATAATTTATGAACTTCTAATTTATTTTTTATCATCTCTGGTAGACTGGCTGTATCTATTCTTAGGCCTGTCTCCTGCTCAAAGTCATACCTTAGGCATCTATGTATAGGACACTCCGTCAGTAAATGAGGAACCGTTTCCTCCACTGCGTCATCACATTTGCGCGACGGAGTCTCCGGCCACTTGAAACGGTACAAGTATTGGGAAAATCTGCCGTCGCCAGTGAATATCTGAGTTAACTGTCCAGTTGACCGAACTTTCTTTATTAACTGATATGCCTTTGCTCCGTTCGGGAAAAGTTACTTAGTGATGGACGCGGTGCTGCCCTCGCTGTATCGGGCGCTCCATCTGGCAACTGAGGTATCTCGAAGCAAACGTTTAACATATGATACTGGGCACTGGTCATGATCTGGCTTCTTTTTGCAGTTAAGAGTAGCCAGCTTGGCTAATTCAGAAACCCCCGCGTGAGCGTTGACGCAGAACAATGACACGTTTTCGCTCTCTGTAGAGGCCCTCAGCAAATTCTCTCTGGCCACCACAGCAAAGGGATGGAGCGAGCCATGATTCGTAACAATATCGAGCGTGGCTTTAGGGTCACTGTACAAACCATAGTTCGCTTCCATTCTCTTGAAGACCATTTTGGTTGCCTCACATATGGCCAGGAGTTCCGCCTGGTAGACTGTGCGGTACGCGGACAGACATAGCTTTCGGTATTGGACCTCGATCTCACACCTTTTCATATGGAAAGTGAGGCTCCAACCTTCCCCTCAAGCTTACTGCCCTCGGTATACATGTTCACCGCCTGCACGTTGTGCTGAAGCACAGAATTTTGGTCTACCAAACATACTTAAGATTCATTTGCGATGTGGGGTGAAGAGTCTGCAAATACTACTACCCACTCTACTTCCCTATCGCCTAAAAGTGTTTTTTTTTTTTTTTGTGTTCCCCCTGCGTGTTTTGGGTCAGGGCCGTTTTCTATCTATTTGCTTCTATTACCATCTAGTTACTTTTCTCATTCCATTACTCTCTTACTCTTTCATTCCATTCATCATTTTACTCTTTTCTTCTTCCATACTTTTCTTCTCTGTTATGCTCCATCCATTCATCTCTCGACCTGCGAGGACCGTCGCCTTCTTTTTCTATGTTAGTTTCTGGGGAGGGCTTGAAAATAAATCATCCCCTGTAGCACGTATTTTCTCCTTGTTCTTCATCCTGCTTCCTTCCTTCCTTCTTTTTCTTCTTCCGGTTTTTTATTTTTCCTAATCCTAATTTTTGTTTCTTACAGTTTATTTATTTAACTTTTAACATTTTTTGCACATTCTTTAATCCTTCTACATCTTTAAACCTTATTTAATTTTAAAATTTTTGCAATGGCCCTCCTACAATATCCCAGAAATTTCCCGCGACTCTCGTCCTCACTCATCAGAGAGGCAATGACGCCTGCTTCGATCCTCCTTCCTATTTCCATCTCACAATCATACCTCTCTTTCCCAAATAAGGGACAGGAGGCGAGGATGTGCACCACGGTCTGGTCCTCCGATGGGTCACAGAGGCACGCGGGACTCTCCTTGAGCTTAAACCTGTGAAGGTACTCGGAGAATCCCCTGTGCCCAGTGAGCATCTGGACCAAGACCGTGTCGAGATCCAATCGGCGAAGGGTCCGGTAGGCTGACACGACGTCTGGGAAAAAGATCCTCGTTGTCGAAGCCGTCGTACCTTGCACATACCTCCTGTTCCATTCGTCAAGCATCCTCAGCCTGAGCTGACGCTTGACGAAGGAAACGGGGCAATCCTCGTACTCCGGTCTTCTTTTACTTTTCAGGGCCGCTTCCTTGGCCAGTTGGTCCGCCCTTTCATTCCCCTCCATCCCCACATGCGCCTTCACCCAGAACAATCTTACACTCGTCCCTTTTGCCCACGCTTTCATGATGTTCTCTTTTACACGAAGCGCCAGGGGGTGGAGGGTGTCAGATCTTGCGACTGTTTCAAGGGCGGACCTCGAGTCGCTAAGTACGGCGCATGACTGCGCCGACCCGCTGGCCGCGTACCCCGTCGCTTCTGCTAATGCCAGCAGCTCTGCCTGGTATACTGTGCAGAAGTTGCCCAACTTCAGTTTCTTAGTAGCAACCTCTGCGGCGTTCCGCATTACGCTGAACGCCGCACCCACCTTGTCGTCGATGCGGCTGCCGTCGGTGTAAATGGCCGAATCGGCAGCCGAGGTGGCAAGTTGGACCTCCTCTGCACTTTCCCCCAAGCAGGAGAACTCCACACCAACCTGTTCAGACGGGTGTGGTAGTCTCAAGTAGCTGACTGGAACCTCCAGCTCTCGGTCAACCAGCACTTCCCGGGAGTGGCCGCGCTTTACCTCAAATAAAGTGGCCGCTTCTTGGACCCGAAGGTCCACAGGAAGCAGCCCGGCAAGTACTAGGGCCGAGTGCAACGACGCGGTTCGGTGAGTTCGCGCAATTTTCTGCGCGAAGCCACGCTGAACCGCATCGAGCTGCTTTCGGACCAGCAGCTTCTTAGCCGCTGGCGCCCATGCACTCGCTGCATACAAAATTATCGGCTCCAACACCGCCAGATACATCGTTCTGATCACCTCCGAGTTCAACCCCCTAATGTTGTACGGTGTTGAGATGCCTCTGAATCCCTAATTTCTTGCCTGCTGGTGCTCATGTCGCAGCCGCGTATAGCACAATCAATTCTGCCGCAGCTATGTAGATCGATCGGATGATTTCAGAGTCAAGACCCCAGGAGATCTTGGCCACCCGAGCGATTTGCCTATACAATCCCAATGCCTTTTTGCACTAATTCGCTACGTGGCTATTAAACGTTAGACGATCATCAATAGTTAGCTCCAAAATCTTGAATTCTCTGGACATATTAATGCAGGTCCCTGCCCCGCTCAGCCGTGGGGTGTCGTACTTGAGTTTTTTATAGTTCCCTCTGCGTGTTTTGGTCAGGGCCTTTAGGTACAGTTCGTTTACCATCATATATTGTTACATCTACTTTCCTAATTATCGTCTTTCATTCTTTTCATCATTCGCTCTCTACTTATCTTACAGACTTCTCTTCTCTATCGTTCTATATTCCATTCCTTCTATCATTCCTCTCTTTCTGAGTCAAGACCGTCTTCTTCTTCCTGGAACAAGCCTGAAAATCATGAAAAGCATCCCTTTACAACGTCATTTTTCTTCTTGAGTTCTTCCAATTTATTTGTTTTTTATTTACATTTTTACAGTTTATTATTTCTATCTTTATTATATAATTTTGTTTTCAGATTTTTTACATTTAAATTTTTTTTATACTTTGTTTATTTTTATTTTTTTTCCAATTACTCTCCTGCAATATTACAGAAATGTTTTACGACTTTCGTCCTCACTCATCAGAGAGGCGATGATTCCACTATTTATCTTTTCCATCTCCAGTTCGCAATCTGCTCTTTCTTTCCCAAATAAGGGACAGGAAGTCAGGATGTGCACTACGGTCTGGTCCACCGCTGGGTCATAAAGGAACGAGGGACTCTCCTTGAGCTTGAACCTGTGAAGGTACTCGGAGAATCCCCCGTGCCCCGTGAACATCTGGACCAAGACCGTGTCGAGCTCCAGCCGGCGAAGCGACCTATATGCTGACGCCACGTTTGGGAAGAAAACCCTCGTTGTCGAAGCCGTCGTACGTTGCAAGTACCTCCTGTTCCATTCGTCAAGCGTTTTCAGCCTATGCTAACGCTTGACAAAGGAAACGGTGCAGTCCTCATATACCGGTCTTCTTTTATCCTTCAGGGCCGTTTCCGTGGCCTGTTGGTCCGCCCTCTCGTTCCCCTCCATCCCTACGTGCGCCTTCGCATTTGTTCGTAATCACCATTACACATGTCTTGTGCGGTGCGAACCTCAACTTGTTTTAGACACTCTACTGTCGAACATAGTCGAGGGTAGCATTAGTCTGTCCCTTTATTTCGTGTGCAGCGTCTCCGTGGAAAACAAGCGTGGTGTCATCCGCAAACGCTTAACAATAGTCTCCTCTTGCGGCGAGTTCTTCAAGTGACGGGTTTAAAAGAAGATTCCAAAGAAGAGGACCGCCAATTGACCCTTGCAAGAAACCTTTCGTGGTATTGCGCGTGCATTCCTACCCAGCAAACCTTACAGTGACATTTCTGCAACTCAAGTAGCTATCTATTAGCCTCCTTATATTTACGGGACACTTTTTCTCGTCCAGCCTGACTCTGATTTCAGGCCACCAAACGCTGTAGAAGGCACCCACTATATCTAACGATACAAGGGTAATTAGCTTCTTAAGCTGTAACTTACCCCTGATATGTTGTTCTAGTTTATAGAGGGCGTCTTCGGTGATCTTCTGGGGCACGAATCCGAACTGGCGATTACTAATTCTAGGTATTATGTACCATTTTAACCTGATGAGGTGGAAAGAGAGGTTTCTTCCCTCCCGAGGTGGAGCTGCATTCTGCGGCCAGCGCTGGCGGAGTTGCGGATGTGTGAGAAAGCGTTCCCGTGATCCCGCCTTAAAGCGACGAGGAGGAAGATCGTGGGGATTTTAGTCGGTGCAAGTCCGACATAACCTGTCCTTGCACCCGTGAGGACGAGTATGCGCAGGCATTTCCCCAACGTTATTAAAAAAAAGGACCAAGAAACTCATTGACCTGTTCGGAGCACTGCGCAGACGTGCGTTCAGGACGACGGTTCCATCAGAACTCTTAAAAAAGGTCTATTCATCTACAGGCCGCTACATCAACTTTTTAAGAGATGGATTTTTCAAATCACTGTTAATCGATCCGTTCAAACGAAAGTTTCAGTATCAGTTAAACCTCCAAAAAAATAATTTTATTTGTGATAATTGTTTTATATGTAACAGCAACAATGTAACTTAACTAAGAAAAGAGAATTGCAGTGTGCACATCCTGGTATGTCTGTCACATTTAATTATTTCCAGCATACTTACTTCGTTGCCTCTTTAATCATGAAACATGGTGAATATGGTAATGACTACTTATATTTTGCGTAAGCTGACAGATTGTACGAAACCCATTTCATACCAGCGGCCGTGATTCAGATACGAATACATTGCATAAATATTTAACTGAGCTTGATGAACTGCCTCTGAATCATAAGCAAAGGTCCGCTGGATCACGAATGCATTCAGCATCCCTCCGTTACAAAGCCGCAAGTTTTATTTACATAAATACCTTATGCCATTATTCTTGTCTTGTAGTTTCATTATATTTCTTGTGTTTGTTTCTATTAAATTTACCCAATACACTAAAACGTTTTTTAATATAGTTCTATTTTTTTTTTGTTGCTCGTTCATATATTTTCATAGAGATTAGTTATTTTAAATATTTAATATAATCATCTTAATCCATACTCTCGGTTACAAAATTTTTTTATTCGATAAAGCGACGAAACGGGCGAGACATTCACCTGATGATAAGCGATGCGATACGCCTACTCCACATTGTCCTTGTCGCCTTGAGACTTAAGATGAAGATGTTAAGTCTCGTTACTTTAGTAATTTCACTAGCTTCGACATTCTTAAGACCGGAACACAGTAATATTTGCATACTACAGTTAACAAATAGACGATGCGGTGGTATCTGTATTGACGTTCTCCGGCCACAGAGACCTACTATGAGTAAGAGAGAAAGAGGTAAATAATACATTTACGTTGTGGTCTCAAGCTAGTAATATACGACTAAAGTAAGCCCTGTCAGTCGTAGAAGGGGACGAAAAAGGTAGTCCGTAAGTGAAGATTTGCGGCTTTGAACTTGGAAGCCTTTATTGACTACTAGCGAGACCGGGATGGGTTACCAATGCAAGATGATCCGTATCTACGGTCCTCCCTAGAAAGTTTGTAGGTGTAGTGTAGGAGGGCACGGTTATTTTTAATAGGAGACCAACGAGGGATTTAATTAGTAAAAATACAACAAAACCTACACTTTTCTCTAGAAACAGGGTGATATACAAAATTTTCAATTTATGCACCAAAACAAAATATGTAAACAGTTGGTTATTTATCGTAGCAGAGAGGTTTGTGGATGTAACCTCAACGAATCAATCATACCTCACAAACATTTACTTTTGATCTATTAATTTTGGATTATCTTGTGATCGGCACTTTGACCTACGAAGTACTAAAAAAATTTTGTCCAGTCATTGATTTTACATTTTTCCAGACAGAACCAAGGTCATGTTTTTACCAGGGGGACAAATCAAATGGAGATTCATTGTTTCAACTCTGAATTTATTACATATCTGCATAACAAATTTTTGTTTTTTTTTATACAATTAAGCGATGAGACGAGGGGATCGTTCACTTGACGGTAAGTGATACACCCTCTCATAAAAACGTGGCGCTAGTTAGGATGTTGTGAGCTCATACTATATTGCGCTCGTCGCCTGGGACATAACAAGTTGATTCTCGTGATCCCAATAATTACACTAGCTACCCTTCCAACTAGAACACAGTAATGTTTAGACACTAGTGTTTAAATGCAGAAATAGGCGCTGCGGTGGTACCTACCTAGATATCTCCGGCAACACAGACCTACCATCAGTGAAATATATAAAGTTAATTAAATATAATAATATAAATGTATATAAATATATACAATATTGTTGAATACATAGTAACTTCTAGAATTACTATTAATAGATTATAAAACTGTAAGTTGTGTTAATATACTGTACAAAATTATTAATTACTTACAACGATCTGTTGGTAATTTAAGAAAAATAAATGTGGTAATTATTAACAATAACAACAGTTATTTTATAGTTATTGCAGTTATTAAAAAAACTATTAGAATAATAGTTTCCTTAAATTTAATACTAATTATTTAGTAACAGCATAATCTATTAAATGTTTAAATGCAACTTAGTGACTTATGGAAAACATAATTAATGAATTTTATTGATTGCAAAAGAAAATGAAAATAAATGTGAACTGTGTTTTGCCGATAATTTATAATTTTAACTTATATGAGTGTAGCGTAAATGTGTTGTGCTTACCACTACTTTTGAATATATATATATCTATTATCGAGCTTGGTTGGTGGTGATAGGTCTCCGTTGCCGGACACTATCTAAATAAGTAGTATATAGACATAACTGTGTTTGAAATGGGTTGTACCTAGTGAAATTACTGGGGTAACGATACTCAACATCATGTCTCATGGCGATGAGCAAAACGTGCTGCAGTATATATACTCCTAAGTATAATCACATTGTTAGGAATAGGCGTGTCGCTTACCATCAAGTGAACGTTTTGATGCTTCGTTATATAAAAAATGGAAATGTTTTATGGTCTTAATTT
The DNA here is from genome assembly GCA_029030555.1 of Ornithoptera alexandrae. Classification (NCBI taxonomy): domain Eukaryota; kingdom Metazoa; phylum Arthropoda; class Insecta; order Lepidoptera; family Papilionidae; genus Ornithoptera; species Ornithoptera alexandrae. The sequence continues at coordinate 8,115,438 of JARDVY010000037.1, forward strand.
CGTTCCTAAGACGTTTTAAGTGTAAATGTGAATTTTTATACAGGTCATTGTTTACGTTGAATCGCCTTTACGCTTTTGTAGGTATACACATCACTATCTGTTCCGTGCTTGCTTTTCTTGCCGTAACACTTCCGCAACTCTTTTTAGGTTTCAAAAAATCCGTTCTTAGGGAACCTATACTAGGAAAAACTAATATTCCGACCAAATATCAAGTCTTTTGACCTTGTGGTTTCAGAGATATCGTGATGCACTCGTAGATTACAAAATATTATTTATTTGTCTATTTAAACTAATGTAAACTAGTGAATGAAAGATTAATTAAAATTTAATAAAATATATGAAATAGAGACAGGGATCGGCGGACAGGGAAAGTGAGTTGCGCAGCGTACGACGCGGCGCGTGTTTGTAGGGCAGCGCCGCATCAGTCTGCCCGAGCACGCTGAGTCGGCAACTGTGCGCGCGCGCCGACCCAACCGCCACCACTCCTCAGCGACTACATCGGTCTCGCGTCACCGACGCCGTCTTACACACTCCACTCAGTGACGAAGCCCCGCGCATCTACTAATGACGTCCGTACTCTTCCAAGGGGCCCTGTTAAAATCGTCAAGCCGCTCGCTCGCTTTCCAACTGGTCGCGTAAAAAGGTTGCGTGTGCGCTTTCAGTGGTGGCAAGAGGCTGTGTTTGTACGAGCGAAAGCGGTCCGGCGGGCCGCGCTCACGCTGGATCCGTTCGCGTGGGTGTTTTGCTTGTGGTTGTGTTGCAATGGAAATAAGTGTTAAAATGTCGAAATCTGGTTTATGAGGAGCTCAGTGAATGTGCTCATGCCGCTGTGAAAAACGAGCGCACGTGCTTATGTAACCCTGAATTTTTTTAGAAGAACAAGTGAGTATGTTGGATTTTGTAAAACGATAGTAATTAATGCATTATTTATAGAAACACATAATTACATATTAGGCGTTGATTAGAATAATATCTTCAATCTCGTTTCAAGTAATTCCAAGTACATTAAAATCTCTATCACTTATTTATTAAAATTACAGGGAAATAATAACCACCATTCAATTATATGTAATTTACTGAACTGAACTGCACGTTTTATAAAACATGTCACTCTCGTGATTTATGATGATATATCAATTTTCAACACTTGGAGATATCGTCTTACGGGGAGTAACAAGAACAATAGTAAGTTGTTTACCTACTTATTTTAGAAACTTTAAACATTTGGGATCACAATATTTTTTTCTACATTAGTATAATTTTTTTTGTTTATCATTTAAATGTGTAATTCTTTCCAAAACTGTTTTTTTTTAAAGTTCTATTTAACTAGTTGGCTACCTGCCCGACAGTTACCGCGCCTCTGTATACAAATACTGAGTGAAGTTTGAGACGTCTTAGAGGACAGCTTTTTTCATAATCTTCTTTAAGAGACCGATTAAAGTGCGCTGTAAAAACTACATCTGTTTCAGAACAGATAAATATACAAATCTTAATACCTGGCATCGTCTCCATCAAAATAAGATCAAATAAACATTTCGCATGTTATAAGTTTCCGTATTTCCTAAATTCGACATCAGGATATTATCACCAACGATAAATTATATTTACTGGTGAATATATGTTTTTTTCTTTACTTTGTAAATGTTCACCTACAGAGAATTCCTTTTTGTTCTTAAGTCCTTCCTATATACAAACTATAAAATTTTTTAAATAATTAAAACGAATATTTGATATGTTCTAATATATGTAAATAAAGTACTAAAATATATCCTAAAAAAAATAATTTTCATTTATAAACCCCCAATAAATGTTCTTGTCATGTACATTGCAGCTTATAAAATCCTAGAAAAGTTTATAGTATCAAAGATCTAGTATTGATATATGGTTGACCTTTATTACATTAGTAAAATACTTTTGGATTGACAATCTAATGACAAATTCAAGAGAATTTTGTAACAATCTAACTTAGCTAAATAAAATGTACATTACAGCAATTAGCCAATGACACAGTTATTAAAAATATACTTAAGCAAATTATGCTTAGATACTAAATACGCAAAAATTAAAGGCAGTCTGGAAAGTATACTATTTGTATTTTTCATTTGAAAAAATGTTTCTCCATTCATTAAGGCAGATTGAAGATATCCGGCGTTTTCTGGAACAATCTCATAATCAGTAATCTTGTGGGTCCAGTATACAAGCGACTATTGTGTAAAGATACTTTTATATCACATTTTATCATGGCACTGGATTGCTGTGATATTTTATAATGAGCTTTTATTGGTGAAAATTTACCTGATAGATTTTTTTATTCGTCTAATCAATGAGCCAAATGAGATGTTCCTCTGATAACCAATGACAATTTAGCATTTTGAGATTCATGACGTTGTCTCGTTACCCAGTGATTCCATTAATTACAACACCCTTCAATTCGGAACACTGTAATGATACTACGGTGGTATCTACCTACACGGTTTTCGGCAACAGCTACCTACCACCAACAAACAGATTGATATAATGCGGGGAACAAAGATTTTAATTAATTAACGCTGAAAGCACTTGTTTCAACTAAAGAGAAACATAAAAGCGAATTGAGGACGCGAATGCATTTCGATGATGAGTCTTAAAATATATAAGCTGGTCAATGAGTAGCGGGCTGCAGATAAGATAAACGGACCAGGATACGGACACAATGCAGCGGCGTGTTATCTCGTCCATTGCTGCTTTCGGGGTTCAACTGTGAAGATATGACGCATAAGGTCGGCTGATATGGTGCCGGAACAGCCTTTAAGCAGGTCATTATTAAAACGAGTTTACGCTTCTGGTATCACATATCGGGATGTTATTGTATTTGTAGACATTGCCTAATCTATTACTGTCATTAAAATTTGTTACTATCTGGTAATATTGTTGTTGTTTATTTTAATTACTGATTAACTCACATATCGCATTAATTTGTAATTATAAGTACAATACGCTTCCTTGTAGAATGGAATAAATGAGATTGATTTAAAAAAAACCTAGCTATGGATTTGATAGCGTTCATTTAACTGTTTTATCACCCTGATGTTTCGATCGCTTTGCAGCAGCCATTATGATGAGAGGACTGAGGTGATAAACATCCCCGTGTGATATTTATTATATATGACGGAGATCTTAATCTTTTTAATTATAGCTTACAGTCCAATATACGCAGAATACACTAAGTCTTTAAGGCTCCTAGTGGTTGGTAATAATTGGCTCGTAATGATTAGTATTTGATTTGATTTTATTAATAATGGGTTCCCCTACCAGTGGTTGAGCTTAAACATCTTTTTGGAAATAGGGTTATTGAAAATTCGTGGAATTTACATTTATTTATATCATTAATAGAAATTAATCCATCAAATATGTACTGGTGGTAGGTCTCTGTGGCTGGAGACCGTCTACGTAGGAGGTACCACTTTTGCGCCTATTGCACCCGCCAAATAGTATTAGGTTCAGGCTTGAAAGGCGCTGTAGCTAGTGTAATTACTGGGGTAACGAGACAACATTTTACATCTCACGGCGACGAACGCAATGTAGTGCAATGTATAACATCCTAACAATAGCGCCACGTTGTTATAGGCAAGTTTGTCACTTACCATCAGGTGAACCCCTCGCTCTTCTCATGATTTCGTCGAATAAAAAAAATATATTATGAAAGTTTAAGTCTAATTACGGGTGTAAGGGTCTCCGCACAACAACTCACGGATCCAAGCCAACCTCTTCCCTTCGTGGTGTAACCTGCTAATAAACAAACGAGGCTCTGGCTACCACTAAGCCGCATCGGCCAGCGCGGGAAATGGCACAAATCCCCCATATGAAATTCTACAAATGACGGCTCCTGGTCTCTCGCGGTACTGGAGACCTTGCTGACAGTGACGGACGTTAGCAAGGCGCAGGAACCAGGGCAGAACAGGACCGTTCGATAATTGACGGATGCATATGTTCAGCTGTGGACGTCTATCGGCTGATGATGATGTCTAATTTACCACCATAAACTTTCCATGATTTTCAATATTTATTATTCCCTTTAAATTCTATATTTTGTTTCCATATTAAAATAGCTTTAGAACAATAGATCATTCGCGAGTAAACAATAATAAATATTTGCGTACACACGACCCGGCAGCTTATTACTTGCGATTTCTGCGAACGCCATTACGGCCGTACACAGATATGTTTAATTATATTCTAACATAAAAACTTTGCTTCGATAACTATCATTGTCATGTAAATAGCTTAATCATTTAAATATAATGAATAGAATCATGACATAAATAGAATATAATTTAACTATTTTTTTAATGTAAATAAAACTCTTTGTCCAAAATGTCCAATTTGTATTACAAAGTTACTCAAAATTAATCACTAAATTAGCATTTTAATTGCTGTTAATAAATTATATTAAGTATTGCATATGTTGTGAGATAACAGTTAACCAAATAAACATAAATTACAACAGTAAGTATGATTATACTGTTTTAAGTTAAGCATTAAACACATTAAATGTACATGAATGTTATTGTTGTAACATAATTTCATATGAAAATTTAATTAAAATAATGATTTGATTCAACAGTTTAAAGCAACAGAGCGCTTTGCGGGTAAAATTAGTATAATCTACAATAATAATAGATTATGGTTTACGTTTAACTTGAATAAGTAAAAATATGGAATATTTTAACTTTATTTTCCATAAATAACCACAGCGGACCGGCGTAATTCTAAGTTTAAGGTCGCATTGGCAATTTACGTACCCACGTTGTTCTAATTAAAGGCACTAAATAAATAATAAAAATGGAATTTGCATAAGTTACAGAGACAGGAAAAACCCGGCCCGTTTTAAGAGTTTATCGTTTATTGTAATCTAATAATATGAATGAGTTGTTAAAGGCGTTAAATATCGTGACGCATTTATGATATAATTACACTAATTGAATTAGCTACTCGTAGTTTTATTGTATAAAAGTAGTTAGATCAATTGCCTTCGATTAGGTGTTGTCGAGATCCTTCCGAATAGGTTCCCGCTTTGTCGTAGCGATAGGGCTCAGTTGCCGTGGCTTCATCACCCACGGTTATGCTAAGAGGAACCTACCCGACCGATCCGACGGATAAGGCTGAGGTGGCCGCTCCAGGTGAGCTCAGTGAGCTCGCCTCGGATCTGTGCTGGTGAGCTGCGAGGTCAGGTTCGTGCTGCCCTTTGCAGCGGCGGTGGAGTCGCAGAGGGAGAGGAGTGTCGGTATTGTGATACGCCCCTCCCTCTATCCTCCGTGGCCGTATAACGGTTGGCGGCGGGGCCCAAGACCTGATCCGCCGCAAGAAGTCGTAAGAGTTTTCTATCTTGCTTCCCATGGCCTCACATGACAATAAAGGGTCGAGAGGAGGATGCACTGTATGTTCTAGCGCGCCATTACAGAGATGGAAAGGGGATGGGGTCTCTCCCTCCAAAATAGAGTTGCACGGTACAGCTGTTAGGTGTGCAAAAGCGTCGGTGCAAGTCCGACATAACCTGTCTTTACCCCCGCGAGGGCAAGTACTCCAAAGTATTTCCTCCACGTAAAGCAAAATAAGGCTTGTCGATCTATAATACTAATTCTTATTAGATATACACAATATATATATATATATATATATATATATAAGCAAATATATATATATATGAGATATCCAGAGATTCATAGACTCATCAGGGGATACGAAACTATTATATTAGGTCCTTACATATGAAATTAGCGTTTTGTCGTACTGACAACTTTGATCTGAAATATCTCCTCTTTGGTTAAGAATTCCAAATTCAAATTTATAAATTCATTTAGTTGATACATTTGAGTTTTGAAAACAGTCATTCATTTGTTTTTTCCTCATAATTTTTTTCTTTGGCGTCGCTTATTACCCCATAATAGAAAACATGAAATATCGGTATATTTACGACTACGAGTTCTACCGTGGCACCAGTGCTGCAGAAACAGCTCGAAAGATTAATGATGTCTACGGCGCTGGTGTCGCAAAAGAAAGCACGGTACGTTTTTGGTTTCAACGTTTTCGTTCTGGAAATTTCGAACTGAAGTTTAGAAGCTTCTGAAGAAGCGGATCCATCACATAGCACTTCAGAGATAGCTGTAGACTTCGGAGTAAGTGATAAAACTGTATTAATCCACTTGAAGTAAATCGGGAAGGTAAAATAACTTGAACGATGGGTACCTCATGAATTGAGTGAATCGAACTTGCAAACACACGTTGACTGCTGTGTTACATTGCCCAACCGACACAATAATGAAGGGATTTTAAGTCGAATCATTACTTGTGATGAAAAGTGGATACTGTATGGTAATCAGAAGTACTCGTCGCAATGGCTGAACCCTGGAGACCCAGACAAATTCTGCCCTAAACGAAAATTGACTCAAAAAAAGTTGCTCGTGAGTGTTTGGTGGACTAGCGTCAGTGCCGTTTACTACAGCTTTCTAAAATCTGGCCAAACGATTACGGCAGATATCTATTGTCAGCAACTGGAAACCATGAGGGTAGAACTAACTGCTAAACAAACGAAATTGGTCAATCGCTTTAGGCCACTGCTGCTTCACGACCACGCAAGACCACACACTGCATAACAAACAACCTTTAAGTTAGATGAGCTACAATTGGAATGTCTGCAACATTAACCGTAGTCTCCAGACCTTGCTTCAACAGATTGCTATTTTTTCCGGAATTTGGGCAACTTCTTACAAGGAAAAAAATTCAACTCAGATGCGACAGTCTAAATCGCCTTCAAAGAATTTATTTATTATCGCCATCATGGTTTTTTAGTAAAGGGATCAATGAACTACCTATGAGATGGCAAAAGTGCATAGATAACAACGGTGCATACTAGGATTAAATATATTTTACAAAAAAAAAAATACTTTATATTCCTCCCGTACATAACGCCAATTTCATATGTAAGCACCTAATATTTGACGTAAAAGCTCAAGACTTGGTATAGGTATTGCTTCTGCCATTTAGAGATTAGCTAAGAATGGATTTTACAAAATTCCTTACACAATGGGAGTAGCGAGGGTGTTCCGGTCAGTAAAGAGGGCGGGGAACAACTGATATTTAAATATATCTGGCAGCTTAAATATTCAACAATTAACTTATCTATATACTATTTAAGGTTAAAGAAACTCGGTGTATTGTGATATAAAATAAATATTTTTGATAGAGTTGATATTTCAGAATATCACAGCAGATATTGTTTAAAATAAGACAATTGGTTATAATCGTTAAACATAATGGTTTTCCATATATAAACTCTTTCATATCCTTTGCAATATATCTAAAGAATTTATCGTTTATAATAGAACTGTTTTTCTTATATTCCAGCTTCTAAATAATAAACTTGTGGGAAATTTACGACATATTGTACAATAATTACCATATTTATTCTTGAACACAATGTAAACAATTGAATATATTGAGATTAAAACTGAAATAACTTTAACAAAGTCAAACATTAAATATTATGCCAACGTTTCTGCCAGTTATAGGTTACTGTTTTATATTTCCAACTATTACATAAGTCTGCGTCTACGCAGTATGTGTGTAATGATTTCTTTATTGTGAGCATAAATCGCACGTCTGCTTTATCATCGATATAAATTATTTAACCAGGTCCGACGACTTGTTAAAGACCGCAAGTAATAGTTGGCAGCGGATGAAATCAGTCTGGTCGTGCTGAAAATCAATTACGGATGTTCGGCAGTTAACAGCAACAACATCAAATGATGTCAGCTATGAACCAAGTATAACTCATGATAATATCGGAACAAAAAAAACGATCTATATAATAATTTGAAAGAGTGTTATAGTTTAATTTTATGTAGTAAAGTAATGTAATATTAACTCTCTGACTTATGACTTAACATCTGCTGAAAGTCTGTTAATTGTATTACTTGCTAAACACTTACTTGCTCTTGTTATTTTATATAATAATTGTTCTTATCTAATGTGGAACCTGATGAAAGTTGTGCTGCTGCAACTTGGCGGCTTGTCGGCGCAATATCGTGTACGCGGTGGGCTAAGTCTAATATAAGTAAGTATGCTACTTGGCAAGCGGCTGGACCAGATAGTTTTAAGAAAGTCGTCTGGCACATTGGGATCTGCGAGATGTTGCAGATGACGAAGAAATTGTGAGGGTCGACGGTCACCAAGCTCTTCATGCATCAGTAGTTGCTTAACCTCTTTTTCTCGAGATGCACATAATCGTTTGATAAGCTCGCACTTCAGTTTTTGATATTTGTCTCCAGTGGAGAAATTATTATATCTTTGACTTCGGTCGCCAATCTAGGTTCTAATGTCGAGATGACGTAAAAGAATTTTGTTTCGTCACTTTTTATATTAGATAATTCTAATTTTCTTCGGCTAACGCACTAGGCGACTATCTTTGCCCGATGTGTTCGCCATTTCGAAATTAAATGTGTATAAGTACTTTCTTTATAGTATTACTTCCTGCTAGTAAAGGTAGTAGTAAGTTCTTCATGTTGTTCCAGCCGGGTCACCAGTGTCGGCCCGTGAGGCAATGATGTCGAGGCTGGAGGAGGATGATGATGAGGCAGTGATGATAATGTTAGTTATTTTATTATTCTATTTCATGACAAATCTACTTCAATTTTAAAATTTAAAAATCGAAACCGATTATTTACTATTATAAATAAATAAAATATAGAACGTCTTTACTACACTATGATCACTACATAATGTAAAATATTATTATATTATATAGAGAATATTTCTTTAATAATTAGTTACACAACATCGTATAATTTATTTTCAATATGCTTTCTAAATTATACATGTATTAATCATATAACATTTATTCAGGTTTTGTCTTAAATGGATCTAGTTTTTAGATATTTTATCATAATATATACAGACAAAAAAAGATAATATTAGTTTTGTTATTGGAATATTATTAATTAGCTGCTATAACAAAATTGGCTAAATCGAATGAAATCTAGTATATATTATTTATTAATATATTTTAAGGTATTTATTTATTGATTAACATACTCCTCAACTGAACAAGGTATGATGACCATGATTCACCATTGGTGTTAAAAAATCACAAAAAACAGTGTTTCCTTTAGAGTATAGCGTCATCTATACGTATTATTTATCATTATTATTTAAAATTAAAATGTATACTATGTACTGGTAGTTACCCGACTGCTTTGTTGATAGTGACATCCCCGCAACTTCCTTTGGGGAAGGAATTTTGTAATATTCATTAGCTCATCTCTAAATGGCAGAAGCAATATCTCTACCAAATTTTGAGTGTTTACTTCTAATGGTTTCGGAAAACGCGTGACGAGTCAATAAATCTCTGGATATTTTCAATATATGTAGCATGACACAATGCAGATCAATAAATTAAGTTAGTGTTCTGGGTTTCTTTATAACCTAAGTAAAGTTTGCTGAAAGAAATATAATATTAATGTTGGCATTATTTATGATAATCTTTTATCAAATAACTCTTTAACATCAGTTTAGGTAAGATGTATTATAATAGTTTACGGGAGAGAAACAAGTTAAATACTACAGTCAACAATAACCGAGTAGAAACTTTGTTGACGCTAGGAAGCTGCTTCAATCTTTTGTTGTGAATGTTACAAAAGATGAAAAGAAGTCCTCTTTTCCAATGGCGGTAATAATAGGAATGAGTATGACGTTGGAACATGTCAGAAAGTCGAAGCATTCTCAAGTTTCTTTAGATGCATTTGCATCTAATGTCATTGTATAGATATAAAATAGTGGATGTGAATGATTTTATAATTTGCACGCATATTGTACAGCATCCAGATTGAATTATGAATTTCAATCGTTTGTAATCTTTGTGTATTCTTATAAGTATATAATAATGGCGATCTATGGGAATTATATAGTTCCGGCGATGGCTGAAGCCTTAATATAATATAGGATAATATGTGAATGAAATGCGTGTAATGCTTTTTGGCATTTTTTATACTTTCATTGGATTTTTGCTCATAGATCTTAAATGCATGAGCTGAAAGCATTAAATAATCAATTTATTAACATATTTTTGAACCGTCAGATTAAATTTCGAAGTTTATATTGTCGTTATGAATAATATAACAATTATTTAAATTCGGTTATAAAATTCACTATCCTCTTGTGCTATTTGTTACCAAGGTCAAATACTTGTACCGTATACGCTTGTTAGCATTTGGTCAAGAGTGCGCAAAAGTGACAATTATAAAACTCCTCTTTTATGCTTCTGACATTTTTTAGTATACTTAAGTGATATTTTATAAAGCAACATGTCAAGATAACCTTTTGATTATGCACATACAACAAAACCCACATAATAAGGTTTACGATAATTATAATATAGCTTTTAGGTACTCAGGTTATATACCTATAGCAATTGTTGTTATTTAACGTACTTTAAGTTATATGTATATACCTGTATTGGGGTATCTTTTATACGTTTCTTAAATATTTCATTATTTTCAAGTATATCAAGAGGCCATATAATTCCTGGTATCTATGTCCTGATATCTATTTACAGATGGTTTCTTTTGCCGGCGACTGTCTAGGTAGGTACCACTAAATCTTCCGTTTCTGCCGCTAAATAGTACTGTGCCAGCGTTACTGCTTCGCTGTACTGAAACTGCTGGGGTAACGTAGTATCGGGTACTAGGTCGTGCAGTGTATAATATCCTTAACAGGGTCACACAGTTATGGGAGAAGTTGTAACCTATCACCCGTCCCGCTCGCCGCTTTGTGGAATAAAAAAAATACTTATCACGATACGGAAGAAAAAAGACAACGTACCGTTAAGTATAACTGTGTAGTCTTATCTAATGAGTTTCCGTGGTGTGATAGTGATAACGTTTACCATTTGCGCAAAACCGCATTCATGCAAAAGTTAAAACATCAAGTAAGCGATGAGATTACACTTGCTGAAACCATTCTTCTTCCTATAATCAATTACGCTGATACCAGCTATATTCTTTCCGAGCAACAACTTAATAAACTTGAGCGTCTCCAAACCATCTGTATTAGATTTATATTTGGATTGCGCAAATATGACCACGTTTCCCATTTCCGTGATAAGCTCAAGTGGTTACCAATTCGACTTCGCCGGAATACTCATATACTTTCTCTTCTTTACAACATTCTATTTCATTCTTTGTACCCGTCTTATTTTAAACAACGCTTTGAATTTCTCTATACCTCACACGTTCATTGTTTAAGATCAGCCGAAAATCTTACCCTAAAAATTCCAAAACATTCCACCAAATTCATGAAGCAATCGTTTTCTGCTCAGGCTGTACTTTTATGGAATGCCTTACCTCTTACAATAAGACCGGCGCTGTCACAAGCTTTTAAGAACCAGTCAGGAATCATTATCTTTCGCTTTAATTAATTATGTATAATATTATGAAGTCACTTTAAGTATTTATGTAATGTGTATGTATATATAATTGCTTCTAACAATGTTTTTTTGTTGTGTTGTGTACGCAGATAGGGAGTAGTTAGGACGCGTGTAGCCATTAACGCACTGACTATTGTGTCACATGTCGGTGGGGGTAGCCACCGCAAATTTAACAAATACCTATTTATACGATATTTATGTATCTCAATATATCCCATACATAATAATTATGCATGTGTGTGTATGTCTGAATATATATAAATTAAGTACCCACACCAAATTTTCGGTTATTTTTCCATATTTTCCATGCAAAGATTATCTGGAAGAGATCGCTTTTAGCGATAAGACCGCCCATTGCGCATTTATTGTTATATATATATTCTTTTGTATGATGTAATATTATATGGTGTACAATAAAGAATTTTCTATGAACTATTGATAACCTTGACAACAAGGGAAGTAGAATTAATTTATAAATATACATATGTATTGGTGGTAAGTCTCTGTTGCCTGAGACCGCCTAAATAGGTACTACTGCAGCTCCTATTTGTGCCGTCAAAAAGCAGTCTTTAAACATTGCCGTGTTCCAGTTCCAGTTTGAAAGACGTTGTAACTAGTGTAATTAATAAAGCATCTTACATCTCAAGACATCAAGCGCGATGTGGCGCTGTGTATATCATACTATCACAACGTTCTTGCGGGCGATACTTACCATTAGGTGAACGTCCCGATCGTGTCGTCGTTTTGATAAGTAAAGATAAGAAGTTTATGCAGATTTCTATTTAAAATGATAAAGAGTTATTTGATCGGTTCTTATTTTTTTTTATGTAATTTTTTTTCTTTACGTAAAAGGTCTTTGGTTACTGTACTTACAGTCACTACATTAATATTATTACAACTTTTACCTTCATCTTACTATCGTATCTTTTCAATTTCTTAATTTTCTAATTAATGTATAGGATGTCCCGTGGCAGATTTAGGATTTGAAAGTCGAATATTTTTCTAACGGTTGCGCGGGGGACCGGGAAGGGGTTACAGTTTGGCGCGGTTTTTGTGCGGACTGGCGCGCGCCGCGCTTTCGCAGTTGAAGCGTATTTTGAAACTAATAAATCGCGCACTGTTGTTCGCCGAAGATTTTGTACTCACTACAATATTCGTCGCTTAAGTGAAGCACCGAGTGAAAGTTTGATTAGGACGTAGGTCCAGAAGTTCCGTGCAACAGGTTCAACAGTTAACGAGCCAAGCCCAGGTTCTAGCCGAACGTCGAGGACTGCACAAAACATTGAACGCGTTGCAAACAGCGTGCATGAAAATCCCCGCCAGTCGTGTGTACGTCGCGATGGATGATCTTCAAAAAATAAAATCCACATGTCTTTCTTTTTATGACAAATATATGTATATTCTAAAATAATAACATCCTTTAATTTAATTAAGAAATCCTAATACTGCCACGGGACACCCTATACTTACTTCAGCAGTACATTTACAAAAATTGGAATCATACGGAGAAGATTAGAATGAACCCTGGGAGGAAGCGGTTTTACTTTCACACTTTAATTTAATTTTTACACATACATAGTACTAAAAAAACTTAGGAAAATACGAACAGTACTATACAAAAACGTATATTTTGAAATAATTTGTTGTGTTTGTTTTTGTCCGTCCATTTATCCAATATTTTTATTATTTCCTTACGTAACCGACACTGCGTTACGACCACCCCGCTTACCTTGTGAATGTCGGAATCGACCAAGAACTGGCTGGCACCTTTATACGAATACATTTCGCAGTGTTCTACAAATATTCAGAATACAATTTGTTAAAGAACGTTATTATTACTAAATGCTAAAAATAACAAATTTAACTTTGTTATTTAATGATTAATCCATAACTTGTTGCTTGGGAGTCGAACTAAGGACCTTTGTTACCATACAAGGGGAAAACCACTGCTGCGTCATGTCAGCGTAAAAATTTATATTCATATTTATTATCTTCTATGAGTAACGTATTCTTCTTAACAGTCAATTAATAGGTAATCTTTTAAAATTCGCAATTATTTTGTTTCTTGTCAGAGAGAAGGATATAGTTTCTGATGCATCTACCTAGAAACCTAATAAAATCATTATTTGCTTGTATTTATCAGAGTACTAATTAATTGCACATTACAGCTGGTTGTAGTTAAATCATAACCTTCCACACGATATAACAGTAGTTTTGATAACAGTCATACTATTAAAAAAAATAACGAATTGAACTGTTAATAATAAAATATGTTACATAAAGTAATGATTAAAACAATTATTTTATGTTCACGTTACTTATAATTTATGTCACGAATATGTTATTAGTGATACAAGTTCTATGAACGACTTGAAGGTGGACCTCTTCGTCACGCCATCGACGTCAACGTCGTGATCATAGAGTGATTAGAGATTCTATCTCATCAGTGGAAATTACGTTTAAAGTCATATAAGCTTTTTTTTTCGTTAACTTTAATGTAAATTTCTTTCGATGAGTCGGCTACATTCGTATGAAAAGCAGAAGTTAAATGAGAAAAAAAATGTCAATCGTTACGCTTTTATCACCTGTCTTCACAGACTATATGATTGTATTGTTATTTCTTTTTGTATGTAAATAACATTGTATATACATAAGAATGAAAACAAATATAATGGATTATAATATCAATATATAACATATTATAATTTATAGACTATTAAAGTATATTGAAGTATTACATGAATTCATTTCAGGCTGGTTAAAATTTTATTTTATTAATTTTTAAGTTTTTCGCTTTTACAAATACTGAAATTGCTTGTTTACAAGTAAGTGAAAGGTATTTTATGATGCTAGGTCTGATTCCATTCTACTATTTAAAAACAAGCATGAAGAAATTCTGAGAAGGTTTAATAAAAGGATTTTATTGGAAGGAATATAGACTAACATATACATATAAATATAATATGTGTATATATATATGTTTGTACACCTATATATACGTATATATATATACATGTATGTGTGTGTATATATAGTGATTTAAAGAATAGGTCGCAGTTTAATCCTGTAATTGTTAAAGATCGATCTATTAAATGAATAATAAAGGACATATTCTGTACGTCGTGTTTAGATAAAATGACATCATGTATTTAAGTATTATATCGATGGGTTTTTGTATTTCCACGTATGATACAAAATGCTTGTCTGACGTTAATCGTAATTACGTCGAAGCGGCTTTTTATTTTTAATAATTTGATTGGTGTGTTAAAGTAAAAGCCTTTGTAAAATGTGAAATCTTTACTCGTAGCAATGAGTTCGTATTGTGAGGAGCCCGCTTCGTGCGCAGTCGGAGCAGTTCGACGGAGCGCGGCGGCGGCCAATGCCGAGAGGTCGTATGTACGCGGCGCACGGCGAAACCGTCTCGGGGAGTCGCAAAGCAATTTTACCGCTCAGCCGGTCGCCGACCGACGTGGGCAGCGAACGTTCTTTCGCCCTTATCGCCGCTCCGGTACTGTCATCACTGTAAACAAATCATAATCATATGACAGAAACCCGCGTACAACTCCTCCGAAATAACTTTACCGCGTTCAACAGCAACGGAGCGTCGTGTGAATCAAAATAATCCGCAATCTACGCGGCCGATCGCGGTGAATTGCGAGAGTATCAGATCGGAAGGTGTATTTTAGTGACGTTCGGAGTTTTAGTGAAAGGAGCGCGTTATACGATTTGTGTTGAGTGGTGCGAGTGTGCGGTGGCGGGTGACGATCATTGTCAGCTTTCGGTTGCTGTCGGTGTGTCTAACCTGGGCGATGTCCAGAGATGCGCGCTCCCGGCTAGACACGGTGTTAAAGAGTCATTAAAGAACACCGAGCTACCGTCGCCGGAAAAGGCCGCTCTGTCTCGCGAACACCAGTACATGCCTGCATAGTGTATGTATATATTAAAATAAATTACGTTTATTTTAATTAAGTTATAGCCTACATTAAATATAACAATTATTATATATAAAACGGATAATGAATATTACAAATTAACTGTTAAGTTTACAGTATCAACAACTTTCTCTTTATCAATTTACAACATGTAATGAAATAATAATATGTAAGTTTTATCAGATTAGCTATCTGAAGTTTAATTTCTACACTTGTACAAGTAGGTTATCATTTCGTACAGCACAAGTAAGTAATTAGAACAAAACTATAATTCTGAACAGAAAATTACAAGAAGGCGCGTAAAGCGAAGCAGACACGACTGGGAGATATTTATACTCCTTCTGTGACGCGATAGATTTGAGACAGTTTCGTGACACAGTTTGCAGTTCTATCACTAACACTTGTTACATAAAATTGGAAATGACATATTAACATAGTGCATCTACAAAAACCTTAGATATTTCTAAAAGTCTAAGGCCAGTAGAATGAACGCGCATAGTTCAGGTTTAATCCAAAAGCCCTACTCAAAAGTATTTCGTATTCAGTCAATCCAACTAATGTAAATAGAAAATCCTGTTTAACTTTTAAAAATCTCATAAAGGACACGGTATATGTAACATGTAAAACAAGTTTTCATAAAAAATACCCTAATAATTAATTGTTAAAAAGTTTACATATAAGAATAAACATATTAGATCCTTACATATGAAATTGGTGTTTTGTACGGGAGGAATATAAATTATTATATTTTTTGTAAAATATATTTAATTAATCAAAGTATGCACCGTTGTTATCTATGCACTTTTGCCATCTCATAGGTAGTTCATTGATTCCTTTACTAAAAAATCATGAAGGCGAGAATCAATAAACTCTTTGAAGACGGTTTGAACTGCCGCATCCGAGTTGAATCTTTTTCCTTGTAACAAGTTGTTCAAATTCCGGAAAAAATGGTAATCTGTTGAGGCAAGGTCAGGGGAGTACAGTGGATGTGCAACGAGCGCTTCCGATGATCGTACAGTATCCACTATTCATCACAAGTAATGATTCGATTTAAAATCCCTTCATTACTGTGTTGGTTGAGCAAAGTAACACAGCAGCAGCAGTCGCTGTGTGTTTGTAAGTTCGATTCATTCAGTTCATGAGGTACCCATCGTTCAAGTTTTTTTACTTCCCGATTTGCTTCAAGCGGAGTAATAGAGTTCTGTCACTTACCCCGAAGTCTGCAGTCTCCCACAATAGCCTTTAATTCTTCATTTTCCACTTTGGTCTCCGGCTGTCCACGGGGTTGGTTCTGAAGGTCGAAATTTCCAGAACGAAAACGTTGAAACCAAAAACGTACTGTGCTTTCTTTTGCGACACCAGCGCCGTACACATCATCAATCCTTCGAGCTGTTTCTGCAGCACTGGTGCCACGGTAGAACTAGTACTCGTTAGTATACCGATATTTCATGTTTTCCATTGTGCGGTAATAAGCGACGCCAAAGAAAAAATAACGAGGGAAAAAATAAATGAATGACTGTTTTCAAAACTCAAATGTACCAGCTAAATGAATTTATAAATTTGAATTTGGAATTCTTAACCAAAGAGGAGGTATTTCAGATCAAAGTGGTCAGAACGACAAAACGCTAATTTCATATGTAAGGACCTAATATTTCCCCCTAATACAAATTAATGAAGGTTACGTTATTATCAAACCAAACAGAATATTTATTAGACGATATGTTTGAAATTGGTTTTGGATAAAAATTTTCCCATGCCACCGAAATTTGGACAATGGGTATTTGCCCTAAATGGTTAACAGAATACCCAGAATTGGGTCCCATAACAAAAAACGAAATGTCATATTGTTATTATAATACGGCGGATGTCTATGATCTGACGATCAGGATAATACTTAGTTTAATTGATATGTAAAGTAATTCACTAGTGGTAGGTGTCTATTTTTTTTTAGCTCGTTCCCTCCGGGCATTTGTGGGACCTGAGCTTTCATTCTATTTTTAACGATCTCTAATTTATTTCCTTCAATCGATAGGTCTCCGTTACCGGAGACCGTCTAGGTAGATACCACCGCAGAGCCTATTTCTGCCGCCAAACATTAGTATGCAGACATTACTGTGTGTAGGTTTGAAGGGCATTGTAATTACTGGGGTAATTTCGACATCACGCAGCCCTCGCTTCAGAACGCGGCGCCACAGATACTCACACACCGCATATACTAAGTACACCCGCGATTAGGGGCGGTTCTCACCGCCCAGAGATTCCGATACAGGCGAAGGTAGTCGGGGAACGGGTCCGCGCCCGCCCTCGACGACCGAGTAGATTTACCAGAGAAACCAACGACCAGACACATTGTAAAATTCCGCCGCCGGATAACTACACTCCAAGTAGTACACTTTTTTGTAATCAGACCGTGGATCCGGGTCCACGAACCCAGTGTCAGACAAGCTGTAAAAGTCGTATAGCTTGCAGCGCTAACACCGTCAGGAATCTAGCAGGCGTATTACTTACTATCAAGTGAACATCCGTATTCGGCTCGTCGCATTTTATATTTAAAAACACAATGAAAGCGTATTCATTAAAAGTATTCGTATATTTTTTAATAGATAGAAGTACAAAAATAACGTCGATACAGGTAAAAATATATGGGAACAAAGGTAATTTTGTTCGTTTTACAGATTGTAACAATGACTAAGAGTGCATAAAAAGTGGTTATTCGCTTCTTTCGTACAGTTATTTGGATTTTTAATTTCATGACTTGCATTATATTAGGTAGTTACATTAGGTTTTTCCCTATACATTAGTTAAATAAGAAAAATACTAGCGTAACGAGACTCATGACTCAAGCGATGAGTACAACATAGTGCAATGTATGACCATAACTAGCGCCATGTTGTTATGGCAGGCGTATCATTTACCAACCAAAATGACACCTATCTATTATAATTACGTTTGTATGTTCAAATATGCTTGTGCTTACAAATGTTATAAATTATTCATTGACGATATCCGTGTTAAAAATAAAAAGTATCCGTGTACTACTAAAAAGGTTTCCTTTTCTTAAAAACATAATGGTTTCGTCAGAAAGTAAAGGTTTTCATTTCTATACATTTCCAGTTTCTATTAATATATAAATTAATATTTGAAATTGTTAATCTTTTAAAGTTACCTTTTGCCTCAACGTTCTTTGATATTGTAAATTAGTTCTCTGTTTTTTTGCTCTTTCTTTCTGTGAAACCCCTTCAATCGCAAAAAAAAACTGCTTATTTTTAATATCGTTATCTTTTCTGTATTGTTGAACATAATTAAATAACTTTTACCAGTAATGCAAGACGAATATAACCGTTTACTTATAAAGCTTCGTTATTAGCATCTTTATAAACGTTTTTATACGCCCAGCTCGTGTTGTGGAATATTGTTTAGTAATTTATTTGCTGAAAGGAATCGGTAACCTTCGCGTGACTACGTGTTTATGTTTGGACAGAGGTACAATGATATTTATATACAATGTTTTCTGATATGATCATAATTACACTTTTCAAATTATCGATCGACCTGGTCAATAATTTGAAAACATCGACTTGTTTTCGAATCAACACTTACGCCAGATTTAGCAATAATCTTTAAGAGACATGAGTACTACGTTCATTAAAATAATAAGTACTGTAAATTTTATTTTGTCTAATACAATAACTAGGATCTAAATTTTTATTAATGGGAATTTATGACGTCCTTTTAAATCTAAAGTCGCCTCCATCATTGCTATGTTTTTCATTTTTCTATAATTGGGTCCAGTATATTATAAGAAAATGACGTTTAAAGTTATAGATGCGTATATTAATAGTTCAAATAATTGAAGAAAAAATTTTAGTCCTTGCTAATAACTTTTGTTAGAGAACTAGGATCCTGTTTCGTGTGAACGTGTACTATTTCAAAAGTGTACGAATTACAAGTTCAAGTAGTTTATGTATTGATTTATATTTTTATAATAATATGAAGGTTTTACGTCTTGTTCCTGGTACTTTATCTGGTGGAAAAACATAAATTATGTTCACAGCAACGTTCATCTGGATACGTGTTTTCAAAAAATCGTGCCATCAGTTACTACACTGTAGTCGATTACATTGTGCTACAGCGTGTTTTAGGTTTATAAACGACAATAACATTTACCCATGTACAAAAATGGGTAACCGTTGTCATCTCTATATATTATGTTAATCTTTTTATCATGCTTATAGTAATTAGTTTGGATTAATGTTTAATTTCCTTAAAAGCTATCGTATTTTAGTAATTGGTAAATACCGATGGATCAATGTTCGCGCTACGCCATTCATTGCTGTCCATGACCCGAGGTCAATATTTTCGATCGCATATATGGAAGAAATAAAAGATAACTAGTGAAAAAATAAATACACAGAAATAAATACGCAAAAATTCATTGCAAACAATGTATAGTTGCAGTATGTGTATAGGGGAGGATAAATAGCCTTGACCTTTTCCTTGTCCGAGCGCCTGGTGTACCAGTACTAAGAACATTAAGAGGGTTTGTTTTATACAGAATTTCTTAAAAGCCTTTTTAAATTAATTCAAACAAACACCTATTTGAACATAGATCATTGGACTAGATTTTGCGTTTATTTAAACAATGCCAAAAATTTAAAACCTATAATCACGTTAAATTCCTTTGAGATTATTGAAATATAGATATCATCTAATACCTACACATTTAGAGATATACTCTGTACGTATAGTAAATTACAAGTATGTATATTTTTAATGTAACAGAGTAAAAGTATTCCGGACGAGCACGCTTCGTCTTCTTTGGCTACATTGTCACTAACATCATGTGAAATTAAGGTCAAATGCAAGAATGAAAAAGTACTGAACTTGAATTAGACCAACTTTTGTGCTTAAAAAGTTAATTAAAAGTTGTTTCTTATCGAAAACTACGAATGTACAAAGCACAGAATATTTATTTCTATTTACTTGAACGGAGGAACGGTCTTGTTCGTACTTTACTCAAGTTTAAATATTAAACAGTTTAAGCAAAGAACTTTGCGTTCTGTTTCAGTAACGAACGGTTTTCATACTTTTATAACTTATATTTAAATATTATACAAAAACATATAATGCGGTACCGATGTATTTAATTTGTATTATACATCAGTGTCGTATAAAGCAGCGATGATCTTCATACTTCTTGATTTAAAACAATCTAGATTTGGTTAGTGCTATTTTAAAAATTTTGTTATTTATTAGTTTCTCTGTAATTGACTCAACTTTAATAGATCAAACAGTCAACATTTACATTTGCACTAAGCAATACGTATTCAAAACAGCATAATATTAAATTATAGGAAATTAAAAAATAATAAACAATTAATAATAAGTATATCTCACTGTTAAGTATAACAGTTATTTTGAACCGCCGTGTTTAAGTTTAAATTGTTATTGTAAAAATTATTGGTGGTAAGGTCGCCGTTGCCGGAGTCTGTCTAGGTAGATGAAATAACAGCTCCTATTTCTGCTGTCAAACAGTAGTCTTAGCTAGTGAAATTACTGTGGTAACAAACCTTGACGTCTTAGGTCTCAAGGCGACGAACACAAAGTGGTACAGCATATACCATTCTAACTAGCGCCACATTATGGGCAAGCGTATCACTTACCATCAGGTGAACGTCCGACTCATCTCGTCGCTTCATTGAACAAAACAAAAAGTTTATTTAGTATGCTATACATAAACGTTCACAGATATTTTATACCATAAAAAGGCTCTTGCACGATTGTGGAAATTATTTAGAGAGATTTCATTTGGACCTATTGTATTTAGTATTCTTAAGCTTAATACTTTTTAACAAGTGGCTCTTTTCATTGCTCGTTAAGTAAATAAAGGTTTATGCAAATATCCTTTTCTTTACTTAACGCAGTTTCTGCTACGTTTGTCCTTTTTGAATTTACATTTTAAATATTTGTATACCTCTCCGCCTACTATTAAACTGACAATAAGGTCACTTTACCTTGCAATCATCACCATCAGCCCATCGATATCCACTGCTGAACATAGGCCTGCCCCCAATATTCCCACCTCGATCGGGTAAGAATTTATATGGAGGGATTTGAGCCATTTCCTTCCTCGCTGGCCCAACGCAGATTGGTGTGAGCTCACGAGCAGGGGAGATATATATTATATTATAGACCAAAGAGGTAGCAGAATTGGAATATTTTTCATTTATAGGATTTTACTCGACTGTAACTAAAACTTTGTATTGTATTTTTAATATCTCCTTTCGTTGAATGTTATTTATCGGACAATTGAATAAAAAAAAATATTCTTACAAGTAGTGTTAATATTGAAGAGGATTCCGGCTTTGATTTAATAAGCTCTGTTATATATATACTAAGTAGATATAACATATATTTTACGTACATAATTTAATAAAATAAGGAAGTTATAAATGGTAATGGTATATAAAAAATCATGTAATACCTTTGTCAGAAACTCTGTGTAAAAATAAACGAGAAGAAGGTTGAAGTTTCTGACTTTGAACAGATTTACATATTAAAAACTTTCAATATCGCTTCAGCCGTTTTAAAGCTATGATGTTAAGGACAGACAGACAGATCCTTTGATCTGGCGTTTTTGCTTATTAAAATTCGTTTTCTTGAAACAGATATCTTCTAGAAATCCAGAAAATAGCTAAAAAGCATGAAGGTGTGTGTAAACAACACTATTTATAATTACATATCACCACACTGTGCCACCGTTTCAGACTGGTACGATGCACTCCAAACTGTAACTTGACTGACATACCACCGCTTTGGCGACAGATAAAGGTGGTGGTGGATGAATAAAAAAACTAAATGCACAATGACCATTATCTTTGAATTGCTGGTGCAGCAGCGGTCAATTTTCTCCAACTGTCAGCATCCATTCTGACTTTAATTTGAAGATTCCACCAAATGATGATGAGCAGCATTGTAAATGCCGATATTAATTTTTATAACTTGATACTCGAGGCACGTACCATCGGCGGGTGTGCAGCTCACGTCAGCACTAAACGATTGTTACATTGTATTAACATGCGTTCACTATGACATATTGCCAGCCGACACACGAACACAAGTAAATGAATCGATGGATCAAGATCGTTTAGTTTAAAAGCTTTATTTAATTCAACTCTTTAAATATCTGAGTAAAAGTTTTTAAGAAGTATATTGCTCCTCTAGTACAGTACGTTGCAATCTGGTCCGATATAATTGACATCAGACATTTACCTAGACATCTATCGAAGGAATTTTTGCTCCAGTTTCCAAAATCGATTTTCGAAGGCAAGATCCTGGAACTTGTATCCGGACGACAACAAAAAAAAATGGTGGATAATAACAGAGTGAATATGGATTCATTATTAAGTCTAGGTGGCAAATGATTCTGAAAGTTCACATGCTCACCGGTCAATTTTAAATAATCACAGTTATAATCATCGACATCATCATTTCAATTGACTGACATCCACACCTGCTCATAGGTCTTTAGTAAGGTATTACACAAAACACGATTTTTGTACGTTTTATTTTCTCGCAGCGATTCTTTTGATGTTGTCTCCGCTGACTTATGAATTAACGTAAATAATACAAAATTTATCACATGTTTCGTGCGGTGCACAGGGGACGTTTAATTATATTTTAGTGCCCATCCAACTAATTAATACTTTGTTAAATTATTTTGACCACATGCTACAAAATTTTAACCGCTGTCGTTATCATAAAAGCCTCACATTATTTTTAACGTAGTCGGGAAGCAGCAATTGTTTGCGGTTAAAGTTGCTAATACATCATTTGCCTATACTTATAATTCCCCAAACTGGAAATTCATATGTACAACAGAATTTATATTTTACATAATAATTTGTATTTGATAAAACGTATTGTAAATGTTTAAAATGTGATCTTTCGTATTAATAATATGCTGTTTGTTAAAACGGAACATTTTTCTTTAATAATAAATAGTCATTGTGATTATTATAAGTAAATAATTTTCGAAATGAAAATTGACCCGTAAACACATAGTTAAAGTTAATAATGTAATAAAACTTAAATATTTTTAATTACCTAAACCCAACTTTTTATTCTTACCCTATGATAAGTAATACGCCTTCCTATTATGAAGTAGCCCTAGTCAGGAGGGAAGCACACAGTACCACATTATGCTGGTCGCTTAGAGACATGTGACTAAGCGTAACCCCGGTAATTTCACTACCTACAAATCGGACTAAAGTACTGTTAAGTACTGTAAGTAATACTAGAGGTTGCATTTTTTATATAATTTTTAAAGGACCAACTTTTAGTTAAACTCTCCATATAATGAAGTTACTCTTTAGAAGTTTTAATGTAGTGCTAGTAACATAATACTAAAATATTCAGTAATAAAACTAAGTGTGATTTTTGCTCAGCTTTATTACTTACAAATATGACAGTAATCATAAAAATTAAATGAATCATAAAGTTTTTACGCATCGTTTTTTTACATCAGGCGTGTTAAAAACTTATTTACTTTTTCTTTGAAGTTTATTTTATGTTATTTATATACAGAACACATATTGATTTTTTTGTTAAAATAATGTCGTATAGATCAAAGTAGAAAGAACCGCTGAAATATAATAATTTTTCTGTCCATAAGAACACTTTGTCTGTGGTAAAAGGTGGTGATCAGACTAAATTACAGCTTTGAAGGGTTTGGGTGTAGCCTTCCAGAAATGGAAATAAAAGACCCGTGTAATACTAGTCTTCTTAACTAACAAGATTCAATTACATAGCAATCTATTGTCTATTATATTTTAACCTAAATATTTTACTGGAGAGCTGTAAGGGGTCCCGCACAACAATTCACGGGACCTTGCTAATCAACTAACGAGGCTCTGGCTCCCACCAACACGCATTGGGCTAGCGTTGTGGGAAGTTGCTCAAATCCCCTCTTACGGACCTCTACAAAGGACGGTACCGGAGGCCATGCTGGCTGCCGCTGGATGCAGGCAGCGCAGGACCGATCGATGTTGAGATCTTTGAGCGAGGCTTATGTCCAGCAGTGGACGTATGTAGGCTGATGATGATGATAATTTTCCTGGAGCAAAGAAATGAACAAAGAGTATTATGGATGTCTCTTGCTTTTGTCGCCAAGCAGTGTTGTGCAGTTCATTACTGTTAATTTGAATATAGCCATAGTTAGTAAAATTTTTTCGATGTCATGACAAAGGCCAACGAGACGTCCATTTGATAATAAGTGATAGCCCATAACAACGAGGCACTCGTTAGGATAATGTTCACTTCATCACATTGTGCTCATCACTTTGCGGTGTAAGACGTTGTGTTCTTACACCAGTAACTTCATTAACTGCAGCGCTCTTCAAACCGGTACACAGTAATATTTGCACATTTCCGTAGGGCGGCAAAAATATCTATTTAATCTACCACTTGTGACCAGTGGATAATAATAATTAACATATTGTACCTCAAAAGCGACTTTATATTGCTATGAGCAGGCGTAACTTCTATCATCAGGCGAATGTCCTTAAATTTTTTACCGGTCCTCAAGCAACGATGGATTACATTAAAGGTAATCTCTTATCCACTCTAATAATATAAATAGATCGTAAAGTACCAAGTCTACCGGTTGCTGTACGGAGTATTGATTTTAAATTTATCTTGAGGTCACATTCTCAATAAACAAGGACATCTTTTCTTTACGTGGAAAACAACCCACGTACTACTTGACGCTGAACAAGCGAGGAAATTGCCAACCATAGATTTTAATGATCGAATTAATGGGTCAGATGATCGCAACTAAAAGATGCTTCCTGTCATGTAGACATATGTATTTTTTTTTTAACAACTTCTAATAATAATCTATAACCCTGATATACATCTGATTCTGTTCTCTGATGGTGTTTAATATCGGTACTAGTTTAAAATAAACTCCGTGGTTTAAAATACTTTTAGAAATCAGCATAAGCATAACAAGTAGCCTAATTATGATACTATTGGAATTTTTTCATTGAAAAAGAAGTCTTAAAAAACTTTTCCTTATTATGTTTGTTTGGCTTCAAAGAAAACTCATACTCGCATGAATTCCGTCGAGTCGCCAACTATTAATCTATCTCCGCGTTTAAAATACTATTGAACACACAATAAACTACTATTAAAATGTATTAATAAGGCGATAAAAGTGACGTCTTATAAATGAACAAACTTTTTTTTATTCAAAGATGATAGAAGATGAGCATATCACATAACAACGTGGAGCTAATTAGGATGATGTAAACTGTAGCACATAGTGCTACTTACAGACATTAAATTTTAAATCTCATTACCTCAGTAATTTCACTAGCTACAACAACATTCAAACCGGAATACAATATTGTTTGCATGCTCAATGTTAATAAAATTAAACGAAGGGTTTTTTCATCTCAACATTCAAGATTTTAAAAACTCCGATGTTACTGTCTTTTATGATTTTCATTCCATTTATCGCGAGGTATTTCTTATAAATGTTTACGATTCTGATCGATATTATGATTTGCACGATAACCTTCGCGTTATTGAACCATTTAATTTTTTTAATCGATACAACAATCATATGTTAATCGGACTGAATTTGTTTTCAAATTGATATTCTTCTTCAATATCATTGAAACAAACATAGTTTATATTCGCTATTAGCAATAGCATCTTCAAAGTTTTTTGGTATTTCTTTCTTTGACCTTAAGACCTTCAACTCCTTTAAAAAGGCAACAGAAAGATATTATTAAAATTTATATATAAATCTTATGTCTAACATTAATACTGATTATTAATTAATATTAACGTTACAGTTAAGTTTATCATAATTTTGTAAAACTATAACACTTCTATAATTATTGTCAAGGATTTAAATTCCGGTTTATCGTATATATATGCTATGAAAGTAACTTTGTAATGAGGGCAAGTAGTAAATTTTTTTTACTCTGTGAAAGTAAATAATTTCACAGAAAATATTTACTATTGACATTTATCTCTTAGCATTTACTTTAACTTAGGCCGGGAAGACAAAGATTTTCTTAAATTATTAATTATGCAAAACGATGTAAATTTTTTCAATATTAAAGTAATAATTTATTAAGTACATAAAATATTGATCGCTACGGAAATTATCATTGCAGGCTTATGTCGAGTTGTGGGCTTGCGTCGACTGTGCTCTTAAATCTAAAATGCAACTTATTCTAACCTACAAAGTGTGACTTATTTTATTAATTTCTAATTATATAATATCGCGGCTGTGCTTAAAATTGTACGTTTATTTCTAACACCATCGGCCGTCGGCCATTAGTTATTTATTACTCCACACAATATAACTTAAGAGACTTTTATCTGGCATTGCCCATGTATGAGATTCATCATATTCAGGCAATTTTGATAATTTTTCATATATAAGTTTTTAAAATTGTGATAAAAAACATTAATCTTACTGATTTTAAATCATTTTGTTCAGATTTATTGTATAAATATCTGTGGCCTTCTCACACTACATACTAAATGAAACACTAGTCCGCATTGGATAAAACCGCAAACCTGACAATCTAGTTTATATTTAGTAAGTAGAAAATGATCATGTTTTTTATTTAAATTTTAATTATGTAATTACACTATCATTATTATTTGTTTTATTAATACTAAAACCAATGTATATATATATATACATGTATATATAGATACAGATATCCAAATGCATGTTATTACATCATACCTGTTGTTGTTGGCTGTGAGATTGCTGTCGCTATAATAAACAGTGCGGTGTAGAGGCAGCTAGCTGGTTGACGCGTTATTAACAGCATTTCAGGACAAGCACGACATTCAGTCATAATCAGATTCAGAAGTAAAAAAAATCTGTTTTAATATTTTCAACACAGGTCCTATACCTATTCTGTTGTCTACTAGTAATATAAAAAATTCGCGACAGCTCGACGAGAGAAAGGTCTGTTTTGTTCGACATCCAAAAGAATGATCTTTACTCTTTGTCTCTTATGTTAACTAGTTGACATATTATATTTTCAAAATTAATAGCCCGTCAAACTATTGAACAAATCAATGTATAGATAGATCTATGCTTCAGAAGGACGAACACATCATTACAATCGCATGTTCACAATCGATATTTAATTTTTTACTTTGTAGGGAAATCTTATAAGACGATTATATTTAATCTCTAACATACAATTATAAAATATAATGTGTTATGTACAGCAAAAATGTATAATAACGTAGATCGCCTTGCCACTATGTACAATATTAATGTTTCATTAAGTATTAGTGGTTGTTGCCGGTATAAAGCAAAATAATTGTCTTGAAAAGCTACAAAACTAGTTAAATTTTTCAAAATTTAACTAGTTTTGTTTAACATGCTGAAGACAATATATGAGCGGTTCAAAGGTCATGTTCAATTTGCACTCGAGCATTCTTTACTTGCATTTCAAAGACGTTACGAGAATTCACTAACAATATTTGAAGTAGAAACAAAAAACCGATATAATGTGTATATCTCTTTGTAATAATCATAATTTCCATTTGCTATCTAAAGATTTAGAAGAAAGCTATAAATAAGATCCTTTTCAACGTTAAAAATGTATGTTTTATTTTAACACATAATTCATATATCATATGTTTCACAGTTCATTTTATTTGCACTCAAATATTAAACCGGATTGTTGGCTGCGTGACCGCGTTCGCTGTCCATATCTCTTGCATAATACATTCATGTTTAAATAAACGTAAAACAGCCATATTTGTTTATAAGATAGAAGAAGAAAAAAATATAAAAAAACTATCCCTCCAACCATCGCTTAAAATACTCGTACTGAATGAAGTTATGTAAATCATTTAATCTATATTCTGTTTCGAAAGATAGCGTCTCGCGAGTGTCCTCAAGCTGAATATCGACTGAGCCTAAGATGAAATTAACTTTCCATTTTAATCTTAGATCTGATACTATGCATAATTACTTTTCAAAAATATACTTTTTATCTGCAATGGGCTAACACCTGTCGTTAATTTCACATGGTGTTAAGTGACAATGAGGCCGTGGACAGTGAAACGTACTCGCCCAGATCTATTCTGGTTTTCATATGTGGAAAAGCACATAGGAATGTTGTTATGGCTGCAGATTTGCAATATGAGGGTGGTAGATGGTCGGAGATACCGGGTTCGGAATACTACCACCAATTAGACTGTGCCGGTAATATATACAAAAAAAAATTATACCAAATTTTAAATTAGAAAGCATGTTTATCCAATGTTGATAGCAATGATTTGTTTATATTGGATATAAACAACTTTTACTACTATCTATTGAAACATTATTTTGAAATAAAAAAATTGAACGGAACAGAATGTACCGTGTTTACTTCTTACTACCTGATCAATAATATATATCATTCACTTCCTACACATATCCTATTTCTTTCCTAAGAAATTATAGGATATTATATTAAAACGATACAATATCCACTCACATTAGGTTTTGTATCTGTGATAATCATTTAATGCATTTTTTATGACCACGATGCCACCTGATGCTAAGTGGCAAATATTATCTTTGACGACTCTTACGAAACTAAAACGTAAACCTATTATTTAAACTGCAATTAAGTACATAATAGTAAAAACATTAAAATATGTAAATGTAAGGGAAATATCAAGTATATATGTTACGGTGAAACACCGAAATCTGGAAAATGTTGACATTCACCGTTGAATGTCAACATTCACATAGTCGCTTGGTGTATGTCCGAAATATTTGCTAAATACCCTTATTTCTGACTTTCACCGATGAATGTCGACATGCACTAATGGTAAATGTTGAACATATCCAAGATTTATATTTTTTTCTCCGTAATTCAATCGCGAAAAATTTTACGCCCAGCGCCGACGGGGTCGTGGATGGTGCGTTCCCGTAACCCCGACATCTGGCGACGAGTTGGAACATCGTGGGGGTTTTAGTCGGTGCAAGTCCGACATAAGCTGTCCGTGCCCCCACGAGGACGGGTAAGCGCAGGCATTACCCCCACGTTAATAAAAAAAAACTTAACCTAACAGCCAGTCCCCTATTTGTCGGCTCCTCTCTTTTCGACCTTCACCAGAGCATATCCGTGATTGGCGATATACACCGGTGAGGGTCCGAATGTACTAGAATGTAATGAAATATTCGACCTTTCACCGACGTATTTGGTTTTTGTTGACATTCACCGGTGAATGTCGACATTCTCTGATTTCGGTCATTCACGGTAACATATACATCATGATATCAATAATTAGTACAGTTCGCCCAAAATAAGAAATGTTGTTACAACAGTGATGTTTCCAATATAATTGGATTAATTAATTATTATAATGTTAACAACAAAAGACTTTATCTTGTTTATTAATTATTAAAAAAAAAACATTTTCTTTCATGAACTATTATATTTAACGTTTAGACCGGCAATTTATATATATTTTCTGTTTAGCAACGAAACCGGTTTAATTAATGTTAATAAACTTAAATATGAATATTAATGACATAGACAATTATATATCTTGAGACATTCGAAATAATTATTTTAAACACGTTTAACTATGATATTTTAATAGTTAACTATTTTGCCATTTGTTTAATTTTAATTTTAGAATATATCGAATTTTTATTACCGTTACAGAATTTTTTGCGGCCTCTTCCCTCTCATCTTAACTCAAGATATTATATTCTGTTTTCGGATCATGGATCATACAGCGTTTATTTATTATATGAGCTAATATTTTTCTTAAACTTCACATTATGTTAAGAGACAACGAGGCCGCGGATAGGTCTCATTTCGACAATCCTGTCTGGTTACCACAAATCAAACTGCAAAAGGTATGTGCCCTGGATCGATCCAGAGCTTCCGTTAGGCAAGTCACGGAGATTTATTTCTTAACCACGATAAGGTAACTCATGCATCCAAATGTTTTTTGTAAAATTCATACCGCCACTTATATTTCATTAAG
Source organism: Ornithoptera alexandrae (assembly GCA_029030555.1). Taxonomy (NCBI): domain Eukaryota; kingdom Metazoa; phylum Arthropoda; class Insecta; order Lepidoptera; family Papilionidae; genus Ornithoptera; species Ornithoptera alexandrae. Next base: position 8,145,873 of record JARDVY010000037.1, read on the forward strand.
ATCCCGTGAAGACATTTTCGCATAAATTATACCAGTTTTAGTTATTATACGACGACGAACGCTGCCAAAAGCAGCTGGTGCAAAAACATCAAAGAAAAAATTTATATAATGGAAGATTTTTGTAGTTTCACTAGCTAAATATGGCGAGGAGGAATTATTAAATTTTTATATTACCCTCGTTATATTAATATATGTAAGCTATAAAAAATACTTTCATTTGGAAGTCATATTAATTGTAAACAAACAGACGTCGACGTGATTTACGAAATAAAATGTAAACATTTATTTTACAAAATTGGCTTTACTCATACCGTTTGAATAGATAGAATTATTAGTACACAGTATATATAAAATTAGAAACAGTATATATTATATATTTTCTCCACTGCCTTAAAATTCTATTTCTCTTACCACTATTTAAATATAAGATAGAATTTACGAAGACGGTGTACTAAACAAACTAAAGTAATATTTTTTTGTTCAATCATGCTAAAGCTGGCTTAAGTCGTGGTCTTAAGATTCAATCTCAGTACAGGAGCCCGACTTAAATAATCCTACTCTGTACCATCTAAGAAATTGGTTAAATTTTTTACAAAATTGCCCAAGATAAAGTATATTCGAATATATTGTAGTAGTCAACACATTTACATACATATATACATACTATTATTATTATTTATCAATTTATAAGTATATTTTCAAAGCTATCGATGAATAAAATAATACTAACTAATATTATAAATGCGAGTGTTTGTTAGATTTTTCTGCTTCCAAGCTTAAACCGATGAATCAGTTATGTTAAATGTTAGGATTGATATTGATGGCATAATAGAAGTTACTTTTGTCACTAAGAAAAACTATGAATAAAATTTATTAAGATTTGCATATTTAGTTTTTAACTATTGATAAGAGGAAGTAAAATATAAGTAGCAAAAAATGATATGCTAAAGATATATCTTAAAATTATTACATTCAGCTGATTCAGCACTGTCCGTTTATTCAGTAACTGAGTTAACTTTATTCTACGTATGAGTATCATCAAGCTGATGCTTGTAACCGTCAGAGAAGCGGTGTTAATAAGTTATGGTAATTGACTGAAGGTAAAGTTTGAAATGAAGAAGGATCTTCATCTTGTATTTAGGTGTGTTATTTTCATGGTTACGTAAAGATAATAGTTTGTAATTATAATCCGATGTAGTAAACTTGAAGGCCACTGCTGGCCATACACTTCCCCAAAAGATCACGTTGATAGGTCCCGCGACTGGATAGACAAATCAACAATATCTTAAGTATATAGGAAGTTTTTGTAACGTCTCTTAAAAAAATACAAGGTTATAAGATATATACTCCTCAGTGCAATGCTATGCCTTGTGAGAAGGAGGTCAAAGGAGAAAGGAAAATATTGTGGAGTTTGTATAATAGGATTTTCAATTTCTCCTGGCTAACCATTATCATATTGTTAAACTGCGGACATTAATACACTTTTTCAGATCAACACATGATATATAAAATATTCTCCATCTTTAACATTATTGTCCTTAGAAATCATGTTAAATGGAGGTCAAGTATTAGACTCATCATCAGCCGATAGACGTCCACTGCTGGACATAGGCCTCCTCAAAGATCTCCACGTTTGTAGGGGTTCATATGGGGAGATTGGGCTATTTCTTATCACGCTGGCGCAATAAGTATTGGCCTGTCGTAGTTAAAAAAAAAATATCAACATAAAATTAACTTAAAATCTCATTATTTACTTTGATAATATTGATATTACTTGGGAAACATCTGTTAACTTCATCGCGCCTATGGAAATACCTAAAACCGATTTTATTTATTATTTGCGTCCCCAAATATAAAACAAGCTTCGTGAGCTTGAATTCGGACGCCTTATTGCCATGATCAGCCATCCATCCCAAGTTTTAATTGAATTTAAAAACACTTCACTGGTTACGACGTATTGTATCTTAGTTTTGATTTTCTTATCAAATAATTAAATTTATATCTCGACCTTTTTCTATCACTGGAGCTTTAACGCAAAATTGTAATAAGTTCATAGTTATAGGATTTCAAAATGCTTCATATTTTGGATAATTATAATAGCTTTTTACCAATACAACGGAATAGTGTTGTAAGAACTACCTCTAATAGGAGTATCCTAATTTTCAAAGGTATTCTGTGTTGAATTCTGATAAATCGACGCTGTCTATTGTATTAAATACCATCTCTGGACTCTATTGATAACTTCGTGATCACGGTTCAGTTGAAGGCTGTATAATTATATTATTCCATTATTCAATAACAATGCGCTGGAGTTATTTTCATACACAGAGGGAGTAAATTCAGTTTAACCATGTCAACCCGACGTCGCTTTAATTTAATTAGCTAATTCGATTGTGGGCACAGAATCCGTCACTCGGCGACATGACGCAACAACTGCGTAATACGTTATTCTATTATTTTATAATAACACCATCACAGCTTCATTGTTAGATTTTATTTAATTTTATCGTCATATTTTCCTCGTAGAATATGTGTAAAGCTAATTTGGTTCGCATCTGATTGAAAGAATTATCTTCATTTTCAGTGATCTATAAACTATGACCATTTATACATTTGTACTGTTGTTCAAATTAAAGATAGGTTTCAGAGCTCCAGCAATATATTTAGCTTTTAATCTTAACGTTTATATTTAAAATTGTTGTAATAAATATATATTTACTGACTGTTGATTGCATTATATAATGTAATCAATGATCACATGATATCACAGGTTAGGTTAGGTTAGGCACAGGTTAGGAGCCCAAAAGGGCCACCGGAATGCCTTTTATAAAATTTGTTAAAATCTACTTTACCTTTATATTTTAGTAGATTTGTACCATAAAAGCTTTTTATATATAGTTTAAACTGATAACATTTATAAAAAGGAAGTAATGCGAATAGTCTCCATAAATACCATGTAGATACATTGACACTTCATAGTGTGACCTTAGTCATTTGTCAATGTATATCCTCCATGACTTCTGCGTTATGTCTTTGAAACCAATATTAATTTGACAACTTTAAGAATTCACAAAGATCTTACTTTAATATGCATTATAAGGAGATAACGTAAGTTTGACAAAATGTTCATGTTTATTTTGTGCACAGAATTCGAGGAAAAGCTATATATTGGATCCAAAGAATGATAAGATCTAGATAGATTAATACGCTGCTAGAACTATTTGACCAGAAGTGACGTTTTGATGACTGATTTCCTTTTTAAAAGTTTAATTAAATTTTCTTTGACATTACCTAAAATAACTTACGACATTAATGCTAAATAATAAATATGTTAATTAACTTAGTATCAATTGGGACAGAATAAATTAAAACACTGACCTTTTCTTTGCTATGATCGAACACCATAAGGATACATAATGTGAAACTAAACAATTTTTCTTCATTACGTAATCGAAAAAAATATTACAAGCAAGGTAAATTTACATTTTTCTGTATAGTTGTAATATCATCGTGTAAACGTTGCGTTATTGAAGACCTTAAACTCTTTTATCTCGGCAACGTTTACTCGACACGAACTTGACACGAATGAGGCTAAAACCTGAGATTGCACTGAGGATATATTTAGCAATAAAGTCTGCAGCCAGCGTCGAAATTAATTTAAAAAATATAATATAATAGTTTATTAAACACGAAATGTTCAGTAGGTCGAAGCTAATTACAGTCAATACAACTAGGTAGAAGTTAAAAAAAACAAGGTCAGTTCTTAAATGATCAAAATAACAAACTTATGAGTAGAATTGATATTGCGATTTAATTATACTCGTAATATCACAAATGAAAAATAGGGTGCATGGTTCATCAGTGATATTAAAAAAGGTCAAGACAAGAGAAATACAGGTATCTAGTTTTATATACAAGTTTTGCAAGGTAAGAATATATTACGTTTTTAAATCCACAACAATAAGATAGAAGAGTCTTCTTGTCTAGAAATTCTGCTGTTCAGATTAAAGATATCGGCTTGAAATTCATCAATGCTCATAAAAACTTCCGAGGTAGTATTTGCGGTGCAATTAACTGATTAATAAAAAATTTGTTGTTCAAATTTTCTTGACGCAAGTAATTTTATTTAATGTTGTTTACAAACCATTTGTTATGATGTATAACTACGAATTGAATGATAACTGAAACGCCAAATTCACACAGCTCAATGATCTGGTGAAACTCGCCAGAAACCACTGGTTATGGGCAGCGTAGAACCGATGTGGTAAACTGCAGCGGAGGCCATGAGATACTGGAGGATGACGATGAAACTATTAATTGAAATTTCGCTTTGTTACAATTCATATGTTTCTTTCTCTCACATATATATCACCATCGCTAATTTTACATCTTCCGACATATCATCTGGGGGCATCTATTAACACTCACTGTATGAAAACTTATATTTATCATATAATAAATTCGCGTGGGTTGTGAATGTCACCCTTCCTCTCACACCGTATGTAGCTCAAAGTTTCCCTCACTCTTTTATCAATTTCTCTAATAGAAGATGTTATAAATGGAAACGACTTTATTACCTATAAACGTCAGGTATAGTACCTGGAAGTTTTCATTTAATAACCTAAGCTTTAATAAAGTTTTATAATGTTGAGATAACATATTAGAAATAGAAATCACAAGATAAAATTGTTCATATTTATAATAAGTCATCATATTTTGAAGATGTAGAAACTTTTAAGCATATTTATGTTTCTGTAAAATTTATAATTCTAATGCTAATAATTATCCAAAGTCCATAAATATATATATATATTAGGATAACTTGAACTTAAGAATAAACATTTCTTGTCTATTAAAAAATTAAATTTGTTAGTACTTAAGGCAATACATTTTTAATAATCCAATGTAAGTGGAAAATTCAGAAAAACATTGTAATATAGGGATTGTTTTCGTATTTACCTGAAGTATACTACCGATTACATCCGGTTCTTAGTAATGGCGACCGATTGAATTTATTGTCACATTAGGATAAGTGTTTCTACAAGTATGCTACTCCGTGGATACAATGAATATATATTAAGAACAATAGACTCGTTTATTAATAGAAGTTTCTTTCTTAACAAAACAATAATATAACATTAAAAAGGATTTTTCTTTGTTTTATAATACATTAAATTTATTTTTCTTCTGTCCAATAGTATTCTCGATAACAATGTCGTCGTCTAATAGAAAAAATTTAGCTGAAGTAGTGCACAATGAATTAGCAATTAGTTATGCGATTAGTTAAATTTATATACGTCAGATATTACGGATATTGGCTTCAATTTTGTTTATGAATTAATTTCATGTCCAGTTTCTCATGCATAAAATTGATTTACAACTCCTTCGACTCATACACGTCATCCTTGAAAGGTAATAATGCAGACGGCTTATTACGTTGGAGAAACATGAGCGATCTGCGGTATTCAATGTATAAATATTCTGGAGTATTACACACAAAACTTATATTTGTCTTTGTCATACCTTTATATAAATAAGGTTTTTTTTTCGTTTAAGGTGAGGAAGAAACAATGGAAAAGCCGTGACTTCTTCGTCGCGAAAAGAAGTCATGGCTTAACATAATTTATTCAAAAGTAATAACTGAGACAAGATGTTTAGTCTGCTAACTCTAGTAATTTCAGTTGCTACAACGGCCTTTAAATTCTAACACGTTAATGTTTGAACACTACTTAACAGGTACTACGGACTTAGACGGCGCAGTAACCGACTTAAATAGTCAATACTTGTGATGTAAATGAGTGTAGTAATTTTTTTACAAGCTCTTAGGGATTGAAAAAATTTAAGTTTTTTTGTATTTCATTAATTACAAGGCGGCAAGTCTATTTTGAAACTAAATATCTCGTAAAACTATATAATGTTGTAAAGAAGAGATGACACCGATGGAATCGTCGCGAAATGATGAATAAGGCATAATATCAAATGTATTACAGTTATTTCACAACAAACGTTGTATTCTATATACTGCGTATACAATATAAATGATATTAAAACTCGTTTAATATAATTTCCTATGATAATATTCAACGCAAACGAGATTGCCTCTAGATATCAAATACTGATTTAAATTTAAATATCGGATTACGATAAATCTCTTATCAATAACTGAAATTACCTTCATCAAAAACAAATTTCCCTAATGTGTTTGGCATATCTTTATCTAACGTATATTATAAAAAGATTTGGAAAGATACGAGGAGAATTTAAAAGAATCCTTTGTGGGTATAATCATCATTCCCTACGGATAAATTACTGGCTATTACATCGATATTGACTACAAGCATCAATATCAATTGACAAAGTTGCTGATTAGATAGATCATTAGATAAATCATTAGATAAATATTGAATTATTTATAAAAGCTTTCACCCTATTACTATTCTCTACTAGTCAACTTTTAGCAACAGGGTGAAACGGAAGACAAACAAAGGTAATATTATTCATGTTTCTAGTCTTAATAAAAGAAAACTTGTTTGAATTGTATCTTTTTTCCGTAGCGGTACTTCTTATCCATGAAAATGCTTCAAAAAGCTAGTCGCTTGTACATTTAGTCTAGATTTACGCAGAAAAATATTGCGTTAGGTATGTCAATGATATACTGATTTCAAGATAAACGTATATGATATAAAAAAGTTAAGATACAAAAAATGCATGCTTACAAACTTGCCTTCTTTTCCTAGTCAGTATAGTTGTTGATTAATAATAACTCTAGACAGTCAATTAATTTTTTCATATGCAACACTCGTAACTGAGTAACGCTGTTTTTATATCAAACAGGGCATTCCGTTGTTTAATTATCTTTATCCACATTTGTATAATGATCACTAAGAATATGGCCACTGTTTGCTAAGTAATCGATTTTTTAATAACTGATTTAATATAAATAATTTTGAACAATATTCTCTTGTAATTAATCTTTCTAAAGTAATTAATGAGTGTACTGTTATCTTGTGGAATTCACTGAAAAAATAACGAAAAGGAATCAATATTGATATTAATCAACGATGATTGTTTTATAATACAGTGTTGTTTGTATTTTATTTATTTATTTATGTTATCAACAAGTTCTTACCACTATAACTGGATGCCCCTTATAGAGTAGGAAAGTTAAATAGTTATACTATTCATTTTTCTGCACTTCAAAGCAACTCGATGAGTAGTACCGTCGCGTATGTTAAATGCTACTTTTGACCATAATATGGCACAATTTATGATGTTTAAGGACCTACCATTTTATATTTACCACCTGGAGAAATAACGTTTTGTTATCACCTTAATTTTAGAAGTACATTATTATCTGATAGAAATACAGTGTTTTTGCATTACTGCTTGCTAATACAAGGTGGCGCAAAAATAACCTTCCGATGTTTTTTGGCAGTGTAGCGTAACATTGTTTATTAACGTGTATTTCGCATGTGTTTACTACACAAATGTCAAAACAAAACTGACATTAGGGGCTAATCACAAAATTTATAGCATTTTCTGATAGGAGGATTACTTTTGCGTCACCCTGTAGTTAAGTTCACTGCGATGATACTTTGATAGTGGGTCTCCGACCATAGAGATACCATTAAAAAATGTCTGCTATACTGTAATATTTTAAGACTATGTATATTTTGATAATTCTTTTCAATGGTGTAACATTTTGAGTGTTCTACCAAACGCTACACGTAAGGGTAAAAAGATACTGAATAATATAGGTGAGAAAATAAAAAACCATTGAAATAATTCAAATTTAGTAATAGCACGTGAAGTGAACACGTGAATTGAGTGACCAAGGCATATTCTACACAGGTATAGCTAATTGAAAAAAAAAAACAAACTGTACAGCTACACAGTTTGTTTTTTTTTTTTCAATTAGGTTAAATATATTATATTATATGTTGCGTGTCGAGATGATTCTCGATACTAATGATGATCCTAAAACTGGTTATTCATATTTAAGTTAATTTATCAAATTTTTTAAAAATACATGTAACAATGATAAAATTAGAAATATTTTTTATATACGAAAATAATGATTGGCAGTCGTGAATTTAGTTAAGTGTCAGTTAAGAAATAAGTATTTCACATAGTATTTTAATAGTTCTTGTAACCTTTGTAATAGAAACCAAGTTTCTTTTATTTTTTATCCTAAAATTGTTATAATTACAAAATTTGCAGTTCTCTAAAGTGTTTTTCTTTTGTTGTAATACTAAAATTATTTTTAATTAGTTTTATCCGGCAAACGTAATGCTATTTAAATATGTTTAACCCTACTTTTTAATAAAACCATTTGATATACCACATGTATATCTTCAATTATATACCAGACAGTCTTATCAGAATCCATCTAGAGATTACTCGGAACAAACGGTCACACTGCCGGAAATTGTAAAGCTGGTTATTGATATAAGTATCGTGTAAATCGTACAGTTCATGCAAATTATAGAAAAAAGCTGTGTTGATGTTACAAAAATAACTTATTTTTTTTTGATAAATTAATTACTAAGATAAACTAAACTCCATCAAAACAAAAACTTTTTATCTAAATTCTTTGCCAGAAATGAACTCACGACCTGCGTAAAACAACAGATGGCAAAGCGTAGTGGAGTTCCCCTCACCACCTGGCGTTCAACGACAACAATAAAAATACTCAAACCTTATGAACTCAATTGTACTTCGATGCGAGTATATATTTTTAGCAACAAAACGAACAGGATGTTCACCTGATGGCAAGAGATAGGTTTGACCAGCATTTACACCAGCTACAGTGCCATTCGAAAATGAACACTATAATGTTCGTACTATACTTTTTGGTGGCAAGAATATGCTGCGATAACTACCACTATATCTTTTGTGTAAACAAGAATACGCTTTTAAAGAAATAATATTGAGACTAGGTACACTTTTAGTCTGGATTGGAGTGTACGTTGTTGATCTACATTTTTCATTCATTATTAAATTACAAGAGCTCTATCGTAAACTCTAGCGATAGTGTATTTAGAAATAAAAAAAAATTATAAATTTGTGATTTTATTTGTGTGTATAAACAGCTCACACATTGATCACACCGCCGGGACCCAAAGCTTTCATAAGGAAAATGTCATGGCTGTTTACCCACTGTAGTAATCAAGTGTGTGTTGGCAAATGTCGCATGTCGATAAAAGCTCTTAATCTTGGAATGAATTGGTATCCACTGAACGTTTATCTTCACTAAAAGCTCAAGTTCAGTAGGGATCAAAACAGCGTCCGTATTCTCACCCTGAGCTATCATAGCATACGGTTTATATCAAAAAAAGATAAATTTTCGTAATGTTTACTACATTTATTATTTTCTAATAAGACTCCTGTTTTAATGATTTTCATTGTTCTAAAGAAGCGAAGATTCTCCATTATTCTCGAGTGTCCTTACAGACAATTTATCTTCAAGCTAATTTATTAGAAAATTCATAAAGTATTCAAGGGTACTCAAACATATTAACTTATTTAAGACGCTTGCGAAATTTTGATTAGTATTTACTTACACAAATGAAAATCTTTTTCTTTTATAATAACCTGTTCCAGATTATGCTTGGCTTCATTTTCTTTTCTTTAATTTAACTACAAACCTTCTCCAAATATCCATTGTGAAGACAAGAGAGAGGCTGAAATTTGACACTATAGATAAACAAGTTCGAGAAGATTGTAATTCCACTTTAAGACATTTTATACAGTGCGCTATTTTAAAAACTTATTCATAACCTTCTAAAAATAATGTCGCTGTTTTCTTGCAGCTGATCTATAACGAAAAGAACTATTAAGGACAGAAGAGAAAAATTGCTTTCTTTTAGTATGTATGCATATTACATATTTGTTAACATTAAACAAATGTGATACTTTTACATCGTCTTCATCAATTGTTTAAATTTTTTGCATTTATTCTACTAACCGACTTGACAGGCGAAACGTTTACTTAATGATAAGTGATACGCTTGCCCATAACAATGTGGTGCTATTTAGGATAATATACATTACGCTCGTCGCCTTGAGACAAGTCTCGTTACCCCAGTAATTTAATTAGCTATAGAGCCCTTCAAACCAGAACACAGTAACGATTAGACACTACTGTTTGGCGGCAAGAATAGGCGCTGCGGTGGTAACTATCAAGACGGTCTCCACTAACAAGACCCACCATCAGTTTCGTAACATTGAATGTTAAGAAATCTTTCTAACAGTTCTTAATTTCACTTATAGTTATTTATATCAAACTGATTTAATTATCAATGAACGCTTAAAAATATTATAACGTAACGGTAGGTAAAACAAACCGGTTGTTCAAATAACTCGGAAACTCTGTCGTTAGGTCGAACACAGCCTTAAAATTAACAACAAGCTCCCTCACAACTAATTAATTGGCTCCGTGGGAACTTGATACCTGCCTACCCTAATTTCGTTACTCGCTGTGGTTATCCACTTCGGGAATAATTGAAACCATGTCAAACTGCAGAGGGTTGGAATACTATTATTGCATGTCCCCTTGTCGCGGCCTCTGTTTGAAATGAGCACTGGAAAAATTTCAAAACTTTTCGTTGAACGGTATGTTTTAATTACTTTTAGTTTTCAGACATATTTTTCATGTGCGAAAAGTTTTTTTCGTTGACAGTTTATTCATTATGCTTATTGCTGTGTTAAGACGAGGATATTTTTTAAACCACAACTTTTTCTAATCCTCGTTTCTACTAATTATCAATGGCATAGATGTTTTTCTTTTTCATGGATTAAAGCCATTTGCATATCTGACCTTGTAGGAAAGAACAGGTATGCGTAGATTTCGGAAGAGATAAACACTCACGCAAAGCTAGCTTTGCCCCAGTTTCTACCAAAAATTAGTCAGAATTTAATGAGATCAAGTTTTTTTAAGTTAGTATTATGTGTACATTAATACAACTATATTTATACTTTGTAGACGAAATCTAGATAGTCTGATAAATTTATCAGGTGTCTGCACAAAATTTCTGTATTACATATCCTTTTTCTTTCGCACTTACAAATAAACATAAATGTTACTAAATTATGTTAATGCTGTCAATATTTCATCATAATTATTAATGAATATATAATAAAAGTATATAAAACACATTATTACATTAATGACTATAAGCATTTGTGTTAAAGTTGAATTTTTATTCCAGGATGCCGGCGCTCCGGCTGCTCGGGCGCAAATGGCTGGCAGCCTCCGACGATCTCGTATTTCCAAGTATATTCGAGCTCTTATTCCGATTTGTTTGGTAAGGGCTCAGATTGCATACTACACGTGTAGAAACTGATAAATCTTATTGCATGTTTTACTTATAAAACATTTTGATACTAATTTTAATCTATTACACGAGTATCGTATCGTATACTCGTATATACATAACTACCACCGAATCGCGTATTGCCATCAAATAATAATATGAAATACAATGAAGTTTTTGTTTATTTGATCATACTCTGTTCAACTTTTATATATACAAACATTTGTGAGAAGAAAGGCAGTTTTACTGGTAGCAGGTCTCTGTTGCTTGAGACATATTTCTGCCGCCAAACAGTAGTATGTAAACATGATTGTGTTCCGGTTTGTATGGCGCTATAGCTAGAGAAATCAATAGGGTAACGAGACTTACCGTATTATGTCTCAATAAGGTGACAGGCACAATTAGTTGTTGTGTTAATCATGCTGAACAGGGCCAAGTTGTCATGAGTCGACGCATCACTTACCATCACGTGTAGGTTTTGCTAGTCTAGTCACTACGATGAATAAAAGAGTGTCACTTAAGTTAATTTAAGTGATATACTTTTATTTCTTATTACCAATATGTGGAATTCAAAAAGCTACAGCGACAAGACGTTTCAACGTTACAACGTTCGCTAATATTACTCCTTTAACAAATACTATCTAAAACTAGCTTTTTAATCTAATATATTTTATCTGGAATATAGCTTTTATATCACAATCTTCATGGTGATCGATTGACCTACTTATCATTATCAATTTATATAAACTTTTATTATCCTTTTAATGTTGCTCTTTTAATACTTAGTTTTAATAATACATTTTTATTTGCAAGAGAACTAGCTCTGACGAAGACGGTGAGGTATCTATGAAAAAATTGCTCGTTATGAGAAAGTATTATATAACGGCTGCCAACACTGCTGTATGTTAGCAACGCGTGTGATTGTATGTGTTACATCGAAACGCGGTTCACACTAAATAAATAAAACTACTTCTAAATGAACATTCGTAGAGCATGTTTCGAAAGAGAAATGTTCGTTTTACAACAGTATTTATACGCGCAAATGGCTCGAGCCTTGTACCTAGTTATTGCCGGGGACATACTTTCAATTACTAGACCGATACGTATAATTACCAACAGACAAGACACACGAGTATAAACAAAACAAACCCACAAACGGCCAAGTTAATTAATTGTTAGATTGTGTATAAACACTACGTTAAAAAGAAAACCATACTGAAAATACACTTAATACGCACTAAGCTAAGCACCAAGTTAATCTTTAATAAGAGTTTCATCAAACTTTTAAATTATAAACAGAAAATAAAGCTTTTTTGAAGATATTTCATATACACTACATTAAAAACGATTTACTAATTAAGGAGACCACTAGGTTCAGTTTTTTGTTTATTCATGGTTCTATTCTCTATATTTTTCGATAGTTCATTTACATATCGTCTTTACTCTAAGATGCAAATTTTTTTTGACCTTGGTATGGATACTTAGCTAATACAAAAAGCCATTGGGAAAATTCAAATAAAAGGTTACAGCCATTATCTACTAAACCAGTTTAACCATACAATTTTATGTGATAAAAGTACGAATTAGTTACTATTTCAAAAGGGTTCATTCTATGATTACAAAACAGGTAAGACAGTGCCTCTAAATAATATGTATGTTATTATAAAAATATCCACACGTTTATGATGATGCCTATAAGGGTTAACAATAGGAAATGAGGTTAACTGTGTATACATTAACTAAATAAAATAATCGAAATTTGAATTTAAAATTGACCAAAGGTACAATGTCAAATTTGAACTGCTAATCAATTCCTGAGAATCAAATCCTTTGACATTAGCATTTTTGATAAAGGAACCAACTAACTGTACTACCTTCACAGGGATGAGCAATAATTCGTATTTTACTTTCAGTGAAGTGATTAAATTTAGATAATTCTTTTGTTTCAAACTAACAGATTTTACGTAAGAAATTGAAAAAAAAATCAAAGATGAGCTTAGGAATGTTTTGTTCATTTTCAGTTTATCTTAAGTTCGTCTATTCGGGAAAAAAAAATTGTAGACTCGTTTACAAAACAATATTTTTTTATATGCTTACCACAATTAAATCTTCTTCCTCACAAAGTGCCTCTCCGACTAGCGAAGATTGACACCTGCCACAATTAAATAATAACATTAAATATGTACACAAAAATATAAAGTACAACAAGTGTTACTGATGTAAACATCTTTTACGTAAAATAACTGCATTTCAAAGCAATTTCTGTAGATGTGATGACAACTATTTATATTTAACTGTAAGTAATGACTGACTGAGACTTTACACATTTCCCGTTAGTTTTTAAACTGTAGTAAAAATTTTATTGAATTATCACCGCCTGTGCTCTAGTTTTTTTTTTATTACAATGAGCCACTTTCGGCACGGTAATAACTGCTCCAACCTTGGGAACTCTGCTGTTATAACACCGTAATGGATTTTAAATTGCATCGTCGTCTCTTTGATTGCCTTTATTACTCGCTACTTCATGCGAACAATTCTTAACTTTTTTGGAAGATGAGTCTTAACTAGTTTTGCTATTCTTGTGCCACAAATCACCTAATTTTCAAATTGCTGTTTTTTTTTTATTAATATGTCAAGATATGTCTTTTTTTTTATAAATTACTTTAAATTTACTAACAATTACCATTCGTTTGTTAATACATAATTATTCTTAATAAATAAAGATAAATTAAACCTGTTTGTCAGTTAGCAAAGTATTGCAAAAAATACTGACTTTCTTTCGTTAACTCATCCCGTATAATCAGCCAAATGTCATTTCAATATTAGCCTAGAGCAAGAATTAAAATTTAAAACATCATCATTTCGTCCGTCCACTGCTGGACATAGTTCTCTTGTAATGTGTTCCATAAACCACGGTCTTGCGCTGTTTGGATCCAGTGGCTCCCAGCGAGTTTAAAACCTAAAGATTATTTCTTAGTCCTTTCGTCTTTGTAGGACATGGCAATTTCATCTAATAATTTCCATAATGATGTCAAAATTTTATTAGTTTATTATAGGTGTATTCAATTATAGACCCAGAATCACAAACTAAGCGGTTATTGTAAACTATTTGTCCACAGGCTTGTCCTGATCGCGTTAGTGGTAGAAGTGCTCGTTCCAATTACATGGCAATGCCAGAGCGAGGGCTGGAAGGGTGGCGCCTTCGTGAGGCTCTACCTGTGCGGCACGCTGGCGTTACAAGCTGTGTTGATGCTGTTGCTGGCAGCACTGGCGCAACAGTCCTCCAAAGGCACCATAACAGATGTCGACGCAAGAAAAATGGTTGCGCCTTTATTAATATTAAAGTTAGTATCTTTTGTTCTATACTTTCATAAAATATTTAAAACCTTCATTTCAGTATATTTACACTGCTAATTTCGTTTTAATTCACTGCAATGTATTATTTTGAAAATCTAATCAAACTACTACAATAAATTAAATTGTTAGAGTACGAATTGTTTAATAATCATTTAACTATGATTATTTTATAACAAAATATTTATTTATTTTACAATATCAACCATATTATAATATAAGGGAATTACGGAAGTTCTAATGACGATAGCACTTGCAAAGACACGTAATCAAATCACAAACTCGAACTGCTTGTTATCTTTGTCATTTAAACTTTAACAATGAAGTAATATGGATCTTATATAATATGATTGTTATATATTTAAATAATATAATAAAATATGTATATATCATAATAAAAACGATAGCGGCAATTAATTTTTATCAATTTTTTTCTCAATTTATTAACTATTGTTATTACTTAAATATTTAATAAGGCATTTGTAAACAACGACACTTAATCAATACTTAATGTAATTTCTAAATGATTTTTAGAGAACATGTATAGATTATTTTATAAATCCACGTTCGTTTAAATAATGTACAAATGTGAATTTGACATTTTCATTGCAGGGTTTTCTTGGTGTTGCCAGAAGTAGGTTTAAATGTGATGGGAACAATGTGGATGTTTTGCGAAGTGATTGAATGTTCCGTGAATGATAAATTTTCAAGTATTGTAATACAGAGTAAGCTGACACTTAATTCTTATCACTGTATTATATCCAATTTGAATTGTGAGATAAAAGTAAATTTTTTATTCCAGGTATAGTACTTTTCAACTGGGTCCAATTGGCACTAACTGTTTTTGGCCTTTTTATGGTGTTCGACCCGTTGGGATCCGTGAACTATGATGATATGCAAGACACACCCAATCAAGCCCGTCATCATAGAAAAGTAACCGGTCTTTGGTCTAGAAGATTTCGCTGGGCCTTTTGCTGGCTGAAGAGGGATGAGCATGGAAAGGAGGCGTTTCAACAAGTTGCAGGTTGGCTTTTATAAAAATAGACTGTAACGATAAGACAAACTTAATTTCTGACAAAGAAGTATGTAACACTACGGCTGACTTATCATTTTCATTAAATGATTTTTCATACTCTTGTTAAAACGGTAGCAGCAAGATTTCAGCTTCTTTGTTTCCTATAATATTTTTATCGCTTATTAAAAATACACGTTGTTAAAATGGAGGAAATTCTATGTGAAAACAATTACTCGAAGAAAACTTTCAGTTAAAACTTTATAAATTTGATGAAACTTAAATAAACATATGTTCTACAACTGCTTGAAATGAAAAATCATAAAAGCATATTTTTATATATTTTACATATAAAAATATGCTTTTATGATTTATATCAAATTTTCGTCTCTTAACAATAGTCATAGACAATAGTTTAATGATAACCTTACAAAAAGTTTCTGATGTTTGAAACAGAAAGCTGATGGTAAAACAAGAAATCAAGATATAATCCCTGTCTACTACTTTACTGCCAATATCTAAAATTACAAAAACTAATATACAATCTGTATAAATTACGCAGAAGATCTAAAAATATGAATCTAAAATAATTGGTTAGAATTGCTGGTAAACCATTTTATAGGCGGTGGTTAAGATTGCGCAAATAGTCCACATTTCCTTCACTCATTGCTTGCGACACGGAGAGGCGGTCTTTCCATTTTATGTCTGTAACATTTTTTTTTATTTACAAATAACTACTGACTACTGATTTTAATATTTATGGACCATAAATCTCGTCACTTAATAATATAATGAAACTGCGTGAGTTTAATAACTGAATTGATTTAATTCATACATCATTCATACATGACCTATATCTAGCCGTGGACGTCTATCGGCTGATAATGATGATGATACATCGCTTCTGAAACAACGGTATATGGTGGTCATGGGCCAGATTTTAATCTTAAATTCTCAAAACAAACACTCCAAGTAAACAAAAATTACACTAGAAATAAAACCTTAGCTTTCTAATTTGATATAAATATTCATTCTTTATAATATGTTATATTTGATTTACCTTGGTAACATAAGCAACACTTTCACAAATTTTTAGGATACATTTACACGGCATGAAACACAAAATCAAAAACAGCTGATGCTCGGATCAACGAACGCACGGGCGCGGCGGGAGCTCGAGATGCATTTGGTTTCAATTTGAACCTTATTTCATAGGGCCACGGAGCATTTAAATTGCGCGCCCGGATGTTCGTTGATCCGAGCATCAGCAGTTTTTGATTTTGTGTTTTATTGCTGTTTTTTTTTTAATAATATATTTTTTATGAAACTATCGTTTCATTGAACTGTACTAACATGATAAAGCGTAAATAATGCTAATAAAACGTTTTAAAAATATGATTTTTTTTAATCAGGATCGATTTTTTTTCCGTCCCATCATCAAAGGTGTCATTAGTACTATCGTCTGTATTCGTTTTCGCAAGCGGTCTCCTAACACCCAGTATTATAATCCTGAACTCGTTAACTATACAACGTTTAATAAGAATAAGAAACATATTTTTATTTACACATTTTAGATCCTTTACCCCAATAGTGTTATTTACCCAGAGCCTCGAGATAATTTTCAGGATTTTCTCAGTTTATTTTATCTAAGGAATAAGATATATTTACAATTACTTCTCGGCTAATTACTTTATAGATTGTAATAGGAATAGAATTAGCACTATGAATTTTATGATGCAAAATGCTACCTAAAGGCAATTAATTGCTATTTATGTGAAGAGTAAAGATAAGCGAAGGTCAAACTGTTAATATTATGAATTGTTGTGGTATAATCTTATGGTAACTATTACCTTTGTATATTTTGTTTATGTTAATGTTAAGTACTACGCGGAAAAACATAAAAGTTGATGTTTATGCCTTAACCCGATTGGTCTTTTGTGCTAGGTAATTAGAGGATAAATTACTATTTACGCTGAACATCAACGTTTGTCCTTGACATGAAAAATCACAACAAACTTCTCACGTACCAAACAACGCGATATCGTTGTGGTATCTGAAGTAATTTTGCTCAAACTTATATTTTAACGGCGCGGTCATTCCAACTAGGTTACCATTCTTGTTTATTAATAATACAAAGAAAAACTGAAAGAGTTTTATTTTAGCGTTTACCTTTTATTTTGCCTACTTTTAGCTTGTTGCGTATATTAATAAGTTTTTCTTATTTTAGCTCTACTAAGCGCTCTGTTCAGGTCGACGGACCTCGTACCGTCGGATGTAGTTGCGGGTTGCGTGCTTCTGAGAGTGCGACAGAAACGCGAGACAAGGGAAATGAGGCGCATCCAAATGTTGAACGACGAAGAGCCCATATATACAACGGATGTCAATAAAATTTTCTCAGAAACTCCACCGTGGATGAACTTAGAAGATGCATTACACTACCTAAGGCTCTCGATAGCGGCCTACGGATGGCCCTACGTTTTATATCGACATTGCTTCACCGGATTTTGTAAACTTGCAAAGCATTTGACATGCTGTTGCTGTCGGTGAGTATTTCATTGCAGAACAGGAAGTGGAATAGTAGTCAGTTGCAACGAAAGAACTACTCAAGAGTTCAAAGGCACGATGATATTATTTAGTAAGACATTTTTTACAAAAGAAGTCCTTATAAATTTTAGTAATTGTATTGCAAAATTTTATTATTATAATAACATTATGAATAATAATTTATGAGCACTATATAAAAACACAAAATAATTAAATAAAATAAATATTATTCATCCTGAAGATGTAACAAGGTCGTTGATGTCAAGTATTAAATTAAAAGGACAATGTAAATAATAGAGATATAATTTGTATATTATAATAATTATTCTCATATATCAAGCTCTTTTTATCACATGATACTTTTATACTTTTTTATTATCCTTATATCTATCTGTGTACTAGGTGTTACAAGCTCGCTTTGCTGGCCGTAATATAAACCGCAACCGCCAATGGCTTTCTATAACAAGAGTCATATTGTTGTATAATGTTATATAAAAACGAACTATCTATGAAATTTAAAAAATAATTTGCTTATGAAAATCTACAAATCATTCCGCGTCGAATGCTCCTGTTCCCATGTAGATTAAAGAACAATCAAAACTCATTTTCATTATATGTATACACTCGTATAGATATATAATGAAAATATAGGCAATTTTTTTAAATGCTTATAAGCAATCAATTTTTGGTATTTCAAGATCCTTCATCATTTTATTTCTATTGAACTTTTATAAACATTTTCATTTCGTGTTATTTATGCGGTTGCTATAGTGAGTCATTTGCGGTTGCGGTCGCTCTCGACGAATATTTTAGATAAATTTCAAGTCTAATTCTATGTTACGGCCAGCAAAGCGGACAGGGAATAGCTAGTTTACATATAAATGTAATTACTATTTATTGACTTTTACGTTTTAAAATTGAATCCGCACAAATTAATCTAAAGGAGACTTTAATAGTGTTAGAGAAATATACTATTGCATATATATTTATAAAAAAAGGTCGAAATCGTAACCCAATTCACGTTTCAGGCCAAAGAACTCCATAGTAACGGACGACAACTGCTGCTTGTGCCACTTCGCCGGCGTCAAGTACATGTCGAAGCTCTCAGCGGACGATATTATCTTTGCTTCTTTCAACAATCGTGTCTTTGAAGTGAGTTATTTTTTTTTATGAATTTATTAAATTAAAAAAGGACATAAAAAGCCTTTGAGAATGCTTATAATGAAATATGACTGAACAGAGTTTTATAATTTCTGAGTTTCATAATTCCTGTTTGTATTATAATAGTTTAAATCAACATTTATATATATATAATATTTTAAAGGTTAAAATTCGTGTTAAGAACAATAGTTTGAATGTGGGTAGTTATATTATTAAAATGTTGATTATCACTTGAAAGATTATTAAAAAAAAAAAACATGATTATCTTTAACATTTCAGCTTCCTTTCTGCGTTATAGCGGATCACGAGCGTGAGAGCATTGTTGTAGCAGTGCGGGGTTCGATTTCACTTAGAGACATCTTCACAGATTTTACTGCTGGTTCGGAGAAATTCGAAGCAGATGGTGAGAACATAATATCACTCTTTAATTGTATTTAATTTTAAATACCTTTACATATATACTATATATGGTGACGTTATTCATCACGTAGACGTAGGTAGGTCTCTATTGACGAAGACCGTCTAGGTAAGTATCAACACAGCTCCTATTTCTGCCGCCAAACATTACGATGTTCCGGTTTGAAGGAGTTATAACTAGTGAAATTATTTGGATAAAGTGATTTAACATCTTATGTCTGAAGGTGACAAGCACAACTTGGTGCGGTGTATATCATTCTAACTATAGCCGCGTCGTTATGAATAGACTTATCAATTACCATATCTTAAATGTCTTGCTCGTCTCGTCGCTTTGAAGAACAAAAAAACGTTACTATAATGGTAAACGGCAAAATGGTGTATCTAGAACCTTAGTTCTCCATAGTGGTCTAAGTGGTTCTAATCGTGAGAATATGGTATAAATGTAGCTGTCGGGGGTCAATCTGAACTAGCTCAATTTTGATAATGGTCTTATGAGAAAAAAGTCTGGAAACCTCTGATCTATAAAATACTTATTCACTATTCCCTTTAATGGCAAAAATTCATTGTTTTAGTAACATAATACATTGTTTTTCGATATTTATATTCGGCCGTAAACCTGTTGAGCTGCCATTTATCTCTGATAATTTATGTTTATTGTAGTTATATATTTTCATTCCACTTCATAAATTCGTTTGTAACAGGTTTGCCGGAGGACACGGCCGCTCACAAGGGCATGTCGATGGGCGCCGCTAAAATGTTGAGACGCCTCATGCCCGTACTGGACCGCGCCTTCCAACAGTTCCCACATTATGATTTAGTCCTTACAGGTAAATAAAAATAGAAATATTATTACAATAAAATATGAAAATCTAATCTCTAAAATCACTACTCACGTAATATATAAACGGTTAAGTTCGGGAACCTGCGATACAACTGAATATCTGGCGAAAGTTAGTACATGTATTGTATATAAGTATTATTTATCATTAATATTTAATGCATAAATTACTAATATGTATAAACGTCTAGTATGCAACACCACAGCTTGGTGCACTAACGGTTACTACCAAATAAATACAACATATTATGTGTAGCTTCGTGCCGTGGGTTTCCTCGATACAGGCATCGCTTAGTGAGGAACCCAGTAGTTAACACCAAACAATAAAATAGACTGCGATCTAATTAAAACTGTTACGTAGTCATTGTAATCGTTTCTTAATAACATAAGTAAGTTCTACTTTAATTTATTTATTTATTGTATTCATGATTTGTCTTCGTGGTGTAGCAGATAACCCCTACTAGCCCAGCTAGTCCTTTAAGGTTGCTTTGTTGCGTTTGGTTATACAGGTTTGGATGGAGGTAGTTTCGAGTCTCGCATTGTCATTCTGCTGACATAACAGCATCCTTTTGTTCGTATAGTCAAATATATAAAAACGAAGGTATTCTTGGCGATCACGGTATACCTTCTTTGTGGCAATTCACATGTGAGCTTACTTCGACAATAGATTATTACAGAATGACGATAAGTTAATTGTTAATACAATAACGTTACTACACATAACACTAATAAATACTTATTTTTTTCTCATTGTAAATGTTACGAACAATATTTTACTATTTAGAAGAGTTTAGCCTACTGAAATTATTTCATACGCGTGTTAACATTTTTTTAAATGTGGCAAAAAAGGAAACGTATTTCAAATTCAAGGTGTATCCGGTATTTCAGTTAAGTCACTACATTTAAAAAATAAAATGAACCAAAGTCTTTAACTTTGATTTTAATATAACATCGCTTTTTATTTTATGAATTGTAATACATGAATTTACAATGTGATGCATTATTATAAACATTCACACCGTTCCCTTTGTCTAGGTCACAGTCTCGGAGCTGGAGTAGCAGTTTTAGTAGCATTAAAACTTAGACCAAGATATCCTCATCTTAAAGTATTTGCATTTTCAACACCAGGTAAGTGTAATGCATAAATCTATCCAAATAAATAAAATTTAAGTTTGTAATACCAAAATAACAGCTATTAACATCGTTCATTTCTCTCTACACAAAAAAAAAACAATGATATATATCTGACGTGAAAACTGGGGTTTTACGTTAATATAAAATTAATCTATTACATACATAAGTATATAAAAATAAAGTAAACAGAGAGCAATGCCTGTAGGGTTAGTAATAAAATAATGAAGTAAACTACATGATTCTCGTAAGTCTTCTAGAGATGATTGTACTTCCGGTTAGTATAAGGTGGTACCAACACGAAGAGTAATTATCTACATCACTACGTTAAATATATATATAAATAATGAGTGCGTCATAACGTTAGCTGATTATTATGATTTATGGTTACGTTTAATATTTCAGCGGGCCTAATAAGTCGCGAGGCGGCGCGGTTCACGGAGAGTTTCGTGCTTACCATCGGAGTCGGCGACGATCTGGTGATGCGGCTCAGCGTCCACAGCATAGAGAACCTCCGCACCAAAGTCATACAGACTATACACGCCACTAAATTACCTAAGGTACAACGGGTTTTGTATATTGAGTTTAATTCCTTTTGCAGCCATTTGTTGCTTGTTTTTAATCTTTGCATATTTGAGGGTCTTTATCCTTTTCTGATTAGCGCCATCATCTAACCGAGTATAAATCTGTTCTAACACGAAGCCTAAAAATATTATTAGAGATTTCTATTGTCAGAGATCGTCTAGGCAGTTACAACAGCTCCTACTTCTGCTGCCAAACGTAGATGTGCAAACTTGGTGTCTTCCCGTTTGAAGAACTACTGAAATTACAGAGAGAATGAGACATATGTTTTAAGGTGTTGACCATTATGTGGTGCCCTGTATATCATCGTTATTGGTGGTAAGTCTTTGTTGCCGGAACTGTCTTGATAGATAGCTGCGTTTTCTGCTCCGGTTTCTGCCTTTAAACAGTAGGGTGCAAATATTACAGTGTTCCAATTTGAAGGGCGTTGTAGGTAATGAAATTACTGTGGCTAATAACACTTAATATTTTGTCTCAAGGCGACGAGCTTAATGTGATACAATGTACACAATGCTAACTAGCGGTACGTCATTATGGGCAATCGCATCACTTACCATCAGGTGAACACCTCCCTTGTCTCGTTGCTTTGTAGAATAAAACAAAAGTAAGTTTAAGTCCTAACGATTTTTCTGTTTCGATTTTCAGTATCGAATAATGTTGAACGGGTTCGGTTACGCGCTGTTCGGGGTGCCTGCGCGTGACCTCGAGTCCACGTGGCGACGGCCCGAGGAACTGGAGGCCCACGCGGCCGACGACTCCGACGCGCTGCTCGTACAGGGCGTGTCCACCGTGAGTGCTGTCAGTTGAGAACTTTCTACCAGCTGCCGCGTGTGTGTGTCGGTGTTGCTCCCCATTATTCATCATCGCTTCACCTCGTCTTGTTGTGTCTATTTATAAAAAAAGTCATATCACATTATAATTTGTCGTTTGGTTGTATCGGAGTGTAACCTCTCATTGTCAGTGCTTCCAGTATTTCTTATCACCGTGTGCTGTGTGACGGAATGGTGCCGCCTCCTATCACCGCTTTTTGTTTTTGTTGATCTACCAAATTTTTTTTTTTCGGTCTGTGGCGGTGTTTAACTATTCACCATATATTATGTTAACGTAGTTCCTTTTGGCTAGCTTTCGTATAAAAGTTTTTAATTTGACAGTCGGTTTACTTTATTTTAACTATAACTGCGATTTGCTCAGTAAATAAAGTAAACTTTGCTATAAACTAAGAGTAAAGGAAGCAAAGTATAGATATTTTATAGACTTATTATTTGCTTGTATAAATAAACATTACACTTCCCACCCACTTATATTATACAGAAAAAAGTGAAAAGTTGTTTTGTTTTTTAAGCTACTCACTTTTGTATGATAAGTAACAAGTTTTTGATGTCTAAAAGCTTCTTATTTTTCAAAAAAATTTTCATTACACAAATGCCTTCCAATGCTCCAAAAATGGTAAGTACATTATCAAAAATAAAATAATTCTAGATGTTTTATTACTTTTATGGGGTATAAACTTATATATTAAACATTATTGTAAATATAAATAAATATTGTACAAATACAAATGCGTTATGTTAGATAACTATAATTCATGAAAAACCCGCCAAAAACCAAGACATCGTAGTTTCAGCACCAAAGAAGCAAAAATCAGACTACATATTTTATGTATATTCTATTAATGTTTAAATTAACAACATTTTTCAGGAGGCGGCGCTAGTATCGAGGAATGTGTTTGCACGTCGGTTCTCTACCGCTCGCCTTTTTACCGCCGGCAGAATACTTCACATCGTGCGACGCAAGCGCATGGGCATTGAAAAGTAAACAATATTATTGCACCCTCACACTTTTTAACAAACTGAATTATAAATAAACCCTTAAACAATATTTAGGATCTCATATAATCATATTTTACGTGACCAGAACGATGCATACTATTCTTTTTAGTGTTATTCATGTTTATGTTTTGACCATTAATTAATTATAATCATTTGTGATCGTCTCAATTAGGACCTTGTTCTACGTTGTGTTTATAGTAATACTCGGTTTGTTTTAGGCTTATATAGAAGGATGAATATCTGTTAAGATAGTCTGATGCCGTTTGTGTGGTTTAAATTCTTATTTATAATCCCTTCACGTTTGTAAAGGGTTCCACATCTTGTTATGGGTTTACAATATTTATTAATTCTTATGACCCCGACACAAGTGTTTAAGTTCGCATCCTCACATTTAAAAAAAATGTGGCGATGGCATACGGCTCCAGTAACCAGATCCAGCCGTATGCGGTGAGCGCCAACTAAATACTCTGCCTACCCCCACCCCCCGAAACAGGGAGAGTTTAATTGGCCTCAGACCGCAGTCCACAGCAAGGTTTACTGGTGAACCAGTAGAAAAGCACTCAGCTCATTGTTAGTGCGTAAGCACAAACTGTGATCAAATTGCGCATGGCAATGTAAGTAGGCATCTAACAAGGTACAACCGTATCCAAATATACAATGTATTGTCAGTGCACATTCCAGGACACACAATTGATATAAAGGGTACTCTGACCCAAAGATTAGTCCTTGTACGAGCCACCACCTTCACCAGTCAGGTGCACTTGCAGACAAATTGTAAAGTGTTGGAATTGACATCACCGCCAACTACGTAGTCAGTGCGGATCGCAATCCGCGAAGTATATTGGAGAGCTCATAGCTCACCTCATAGGATGGCAAAGCGATTACATCGCAGTCTTGAGACATCGTACTCCCACCAGCAATCACCATACATGAAGTAAATGCATAACTCCGCCAACCACTGTAATGGATATAGCCAATAAACGTCAATTTTATTATGAGCCATCAGGCATAGAGTCTTTGTCGTTGAGTAAAATGTTTTTTTGATCAAGTTTGTCTCGCCCACCGACAACTCGCCACATATCTTACAACATGGGGAGCTATTGAAGCCTTCATTTGCAAAATTCATAAAATAAGGAGGGCAGACAGTCTGCATCCCCGTCATCAAGGGAGCCGACTTGAAAAAAAGTTAATAAGATAAATTGTCAAACCATAACGCGAGGCGCAACCTTCTAAGGTGACATTTAACCAAGTGATCGTCAAAGACGTCGTATCACTGAACTGCGACAGACATGCAATCGACTATTATCGGCGCACAAGACATCACAGCAGACATCAATAACTTGCAAATGTCCTCAACCAACCGAATCCGTAAGACGCATCAGTTCAGTAACAGTGCAAACGTTACGCTACGACAAGACGCAATATCAATATTTGATAAGCATCGAGGCAGTAATTCGCGTCCGCTTCCGCTACCTCATAATGCATCGACACAGTTCGAGTCGCCTTTGGAATAAACAAATGTTTATTAAACACGACGTGTCATAGTGGCAAGCCACTAAGACGCTGAGCACGCATGTATGAGCGGAAGCCTTAAGACATGGTTCTAAGTTTTTCGATATCACCGAAGTGCTACCTAACACCCTTCCCGAGTTGCGGAAGAACTGCTCGATGTTATCCCGCGATCCTCGTGCATACTGTCGGAAGTGATTGGAATACCGTGTGAAGCTTTTTAATCGGTTGGAGTACGACACTACCCCGTCGCCGGGCCTTGGTTCCGGGTTGTGCGTTTCGTTAGCATTATGTTACACGCGTAAATAAAAATAAAAAAAAATACTCTTCCCGAACCGGAGTATCATCAAGTATTTACTTGAATAACCAGCAACTACACCCAGCTGATATCTCACCTTCTCCACCATCTTGATATTATATTTTAAATTTGTCATGCACCATTTTACACGGTTTCGATCCCGTATCCTTTATAAATCTCATTAATAAAGACATTCACACTCTTACTTTATCATATTCTATAATGATACATTATTATTTGCATTTTCATATTTTTCCGTGATTCCAACCGATATATCTTTTATACCGCATCACTAGGCTTTCATACCCTTATACTTTCATAATTTTGAACCATACAATCACATTTTTATTTTTATATTTTTTAGGATTTCAACCGGTATACTATACAGTACACATCCCTATACATCTTTTCAGTATTTATTGGAGGTCAATAATAACTTCCAATCAATATTTCAATCAAATTGCACGAAGCAAATTTTTACATTCGACACGTACGCAGTACATGTCCGGACGGCCGTCTCTCGACCGCTCCATGAATACGTAGGAGCGCGAGTTTGCGTCTCCTCCGCGCTCGCTCCCCCATACGGCCGGTCGATACACGAACAAATCCTTATTACGTCCTTAGAGCGTTTCACGAACACTCAACGGTTGGGTTTTAACTTTTTCACTTATTATAATGAATCTTTTTTTCAATCTTAACTTCTTCATTTTCGTATTTTAGTCATTGAATAAAGTTTATTTAAAATATTATTAAATATTTTTTGTATAGTTTCATATTTTTAGAGACACATCTATTTCACTCTTTTAACTTCCGCTGAATTATATTTTCAACTTTATAAATTTGAATAATTTTAATTTTAGCTATTTGAACGCTCTTATTATTTAATTTTTTTTATAGAATCATTAATTTATTTTTATAAATTATAAGCAGTATACTTAATATTCCTATTCCAAGCGAGCCATGGCTTTTTATACATTACGCTAGCCAAGGGCGGGTTGATGGATTACTACATTTAATATTATTGTTATTACGAGCAAATGTTAATAAATTTCGTAAAAATTTTATTTAAATATATTTACCCGTGGTTTGTCTTGAAAACCACTTACTTGTAAACTTCTACTTGTAACATCATTATGTATTTACATGTCTGAACAAAGAAACGAAGCGGATGAGGAAAGGTAAATTTTTCATAAGCCTATTTTATTTCCAAAAATTGGTTGTTAAAGTAACATTAGTTTTGCTAGATTCTGTGCATAGAAAAATATTTGTTATTATTTAGATTCTTAACATTTAAAATCGTCAATTGTACTCGTAG
Organism: Ornithoptera alexandrae; assembly: GCA_029030555.1. Taxonomy (NCBI): domain Eukaryota; kingdom Metazoa; phylum Arthropoda; class Insecta; order Lepidoptera; family Papilionidae; genus Ornithoptera; species Ornithoptera alexandrae. Next base: position 8,173,178 of record JARDVY010000037.1, read on the forward strand.
TAACTTAGGCATGATGTTCTATATGCGGCTTGGAACAGGCCATCATTATAATTAAGATATCACGTCTCTTGAAATTTTAAAAAAAATTCTCTAACACAGGAATAGTAAGTCCAAAAAATAAAATAATGTATTACACAACTATTGAGTTATAATAATTGTTACAGAAAAGTACGTACTCAGGAGCCCACGTATGAAATGAGATGGGCGTGCCCCGAAGACTTTATGGAGTTACAAGTGATGCCGCGGATGCTCTTGGATCATTTACCCGAGAATGTGCACCGCACTATGCAGACGGTCATCGAGGAGAAACACACATATCGGGTAACACATGTTGTTTAAAAAATTAACGAACCTATTTACATAATGAAGCTATCACTATAGAAAACGTTTTAACCAATATACGTCTGTACGGCAGAGATTAAATAATTTTATTATCGACTTTAAATTAAGGTTATTTCGAACTAATGCAATATTTGAATCTCAAATGGGAAAATGTAATTTATATGATTGTTGTGAAAGAAACTATGTGAGCACATTCATGACATTCAATATTAAACGATCTAATTTGAATCTACTGTAAATACTTTATTATTATATACTAAATAGAAAAATTGTAAATAGCATATAAGTTGTATAAGTAATTTTCCGATAAGAATTGATATTCGTAGGTGTAATGTGCGAAGACTGTGATGATGATAATATGAATATTTGTTAACGTAAGCGAAATGTTTAAGAAGGTTTTGTGTCTGTAGTGTATGTCTAGGATTATGTTTATAAACGAATATGTAAATATAATTTAAGTTATACTGACCATGTTGTTCTTATGACCTTAAATCGTTTATTTGCTTACATGACATATATGATGTATTGTTTTATAGAACCTCTGAACCTTTTCTAAAAATTCATTTAATGATCAGTTGAAAATTATTTTGCTCAAAATCATAGAAGCAATATAATTGCAAACTCCAATTATTTTGTGTATTGAATTTTGCATAATTGAGTCTTGCGCAATACCTTTAAGTACAATAACTAGTAGATAGAATAGGAACCGTGTTACCGGAGTCAATTATATGTATAGTTAATGTGAATTAATATTACATTATCTTTAGTCAATACATTTATGAATTTATCTTTTTTCCATCAGGATATTCTTGCTCTTTTATATATGAACATAATATTTATATATCAAACCAAACGGACGTTAAAATTTATAATTACTGCAAAAGCTTCTTCTGAATCTTACCCTCAGAGTAATCTCAAAAACTAAGAAAATACTTTTAAAGTAAGAATTTTTAACGTAGAAAAAGTTTAAATTTTCTACTGGCTCGTTAAATATCGACATATTCATTTTATATTCTAATAAGGTACATGATTTATTTTTTGCGTAAAATTTAATGATTTTAGATTCCTTAGGTAAGCAGAACGGAATATTTAATAGCCTGTGGTTAAGCTGTTGGTAGACATGAAAATTTAAATGTATTTTTTTTAAATCCATTGACAAACATTTATATATATAAGTATGGATGAGGCTACATCTAATTACTTTATTTGTGCCTGAAATGATATATTTGACGACACGGATTTACTGATTTAAACAAATATTTTTTTAATGCAACTAAAGAAGTTTTTTTTTTGGTAATACATGCAATGTTTTATTATTTAGACATAATTTTTAGTTTAATCAAATTTGTTAATTATTTAAACAATCGTGTAAAATAGAAAATATTTTGAATTGTAAATTCTTTTGATAATTATAACAACTATCAAGAAACCGCCATTTGTCGAATACCTATATAATTATTCACTTGAATAAGATGGAGCTTCTAACAAGGATTTATTAAATATTATTTTTTTAAAAACATTCCTGTTTACACATAAAATAAAACCATTTTATCACTTTTAAGCATACAGCGCGCACGATGTTAAAAAAAAACTACATAGTTGTGGTCGTCAATACATATATTGATAATAAGTAATCTGTGGACCTTAGGCGGGTGTTGACTGGTACTATTAAAATTAGATACAGCATTTATAGTGAAATGTATAAATCGATTAAGCCTTTATCTCTAATAGGTAGTTATATACATTCCAGGTTGTATCCATTGCAGCTCTCGGTTGCTTGTATAATAAAATTGGTGTGAAACATATCTGGTGCCTTGGCGTGTATAGATAATAATCTAATATTTTTTTAGATTAATGAAAATGTCAGCCTATCTTATGTGAAATATTTTTTTTTATAAATTAAAAACCATTAGCAGTCCTTACCATATAATATTTACAGTAATTTAATACTTATTTGTTATTCAATTTGGTTTAGTATACTCATTTTATATTGTAATAATTTATTTAATGTTTTGTTATTTTGAAATAAGATTTTTTAATCTTTAATTCCTCACTCTCAGTATTTCATATTCAAATAAAAAGTACTTAATGTTGTTAAACCAATGATAACACAAGAATCCAGAATTATGTCGAGTATTAGAAGGACCGAGGTTCTTTTTACTTGTACCCTAAATTAGGGCTTTATAATCTCTTACTTTTTGTATTAGACTGTAGCCAATGTCTTGTGTTGGGTTAATAATAATTTATAATAAATAATATATTACAGTTTTATTCATACTTGTTTCTTTATTTAAATAATGTTATCTGAAACCCCTAGCATTAGTTAAACCGTATTATGCATTTAACCGTATTATATACAGATATTTTTTCAGAAAATCTATTTCAATAGCAATTGTAATCATGTTTTTGTTTAAAAATTACGTTTCAATAAGTTATAACTTAGACAAAAAAAGTTTATCTTTTAACAAAAAAAAACAAATAACGGAAGTATTGAGTTAAAATATCATCTAATATGGGAATTCAATAAATCCTTAAGGACAAAATATGTAGCAATAAAACAAAGATATATAAATATTGTTTAATTTGAGATTAAACTAGTTACAAAAATATATGTTGATTCATCAGTCAATTCAATATAATATCAATATGAAAATGAAAACAATTAATCCAACAGAATAACAATTGCTTATTAATGATTTTGATATAGTTACTAGTTATATTTGGTATTATAATACGAATACACTAGGTTCTTCATACATTTTACTGTAAGCAGATTTATACATTAGCAACAGCCCTGAGATATACATTTCCGAAGATATTTACAGGATATCATATCATCTGACCAGGTTGCGAAGCTCTGTCATTGCTGCTTGCGAAATAGATGTCTTCTTTTTTTCGGACTTGTACCTTTAAATTAAATAATTTTTCAAATAAATAATGTAAAGTTTCTTATACATAAACAATTAAAATAGGGTAACAAGAATAAACTCCGAAATGGCAAACTAGGTAAAGCTGAAGATGAATGGGATGAGATCGAATGGATGAATAAATAAGAACACTTCTAGTCTTATAAAGAGTTTTTTTAGTGCGGAAAAAAAAATAAAGAATCGAAATCACTTAATTCCGGAATTACAAATACTTAATACCATTTTTGTTCGACTAAACGACGAGAGAAACAGGTCGTTTACTTCATTTCTATCCGATCGATTTCTGGCAAAACGAACATACAACCAGTGTTACCTGTTGAGAAAATCGTGTGCAACGTCCGGTCTGTAAATGGCCATGTCCCTCAAGTACGCCTGGTCGTTAGTAACCGCGCGGCGGTACGCCAACTCGCGCCACGCTTCGCCCCCGCGTCCCGCCAATAGCACCAACCCTTCCATGAAACTGAGTAAACAATTTTAGATTGATTTATTTATTTCTTTTATGCTACGCTAGAATAAGACAGATATAAGCGCGGTACAGTTCGGGAATATTACTTTATAAATTTCATCTGACCTCCAGATTCATAATTTGTCGTGTTATTATAGTAGATAGCAGTTACTATAGGTTGTATATTCCATAAGTATCACAGAAAATTTTGAAAAGTATTGCTTCACAGCATTTTTAGTTTTAACTGCCTTCTTTGCGCACTGAGAAAGTTAGTTTCGGCTACGCTGTTCTTGTTCAACTCCAGAGCCATATAAAATTGAGGTCTAATATTTGATTAAAATAGAGCAAAAACATTTAAAATATAGCTAAATCTATTTTACCATGCGGTAAGGCTACATGGAGATTATTTATTCCATCCTTTAATTTTCTCGAGTCACATGTGTGAAAATAAATGTTACCATTTCAGTTAATTAACAAAACAATTTGGTAAATCATATCAAATTTGGCAACATTTCCGCTAATTCCACCATATGTCGTTTGATTATTATAAGTTTGTTTTCACATTAATCATAAAATCAGAATTTTTTTTCAGACTTACGCCATTTTCAAAATAAAATTTCACGTTGCTTTAGTGACTTAAGAACGGAAAGAAAAAACTTTTAATCTCACCTTAAGTACTCACTGACGAGATTGTACATTTGTTCGGGGGTCCTATTAAGGATCAATCTTGTAGGAGAGGCATTTAGTAAAGACATTTGCAGAGCTATTTGTTGGGCTAGTGAGGCCATTTCACCCGCGAATCCGGTACAACCGCCTTGCAGGTACAGCTCGGCCGCGTCGGTGCAGTGGTTCAGTGCCGTCTCTAGCAACGTTCTTGTGGATACGTTATCGTGAATCATGACCCAAACCGGCTGGACCGCCTTTTTAGTCGTTGCTTTCGCTTCATCGACCGCTATCCTTTCAAGATCCTGTATAAGATTCAGAGCCTGTTTTTTCTTGACGTTCGCAGCCTCCGCGAACATGTTAAAGTGTAGAGCAACCATTATGTAGGTGTCCGTGTCGCCTGGGCAGTGCGTTTTAAGGAAATCGAGTAAGCCGTGCTTAAATTCGGCGATCTTATCCATTTGCTGCCCCAGCATGTAGTCGAACTGACCGAGTAGAAACTCGAACTGGTGATTATCACGTAATGCCTGCGATGATAACACAAACGTCGATTAAAAATAACATTTTTTTAGAGAAATTTCTTTATGCAAAGTGGAGGTTTTAACTATGACATTGATAGATTATCCATCACCTGATATAATGGCAACAGACAATCAATTTAAGTAAATAATTAATTTATTACAATTTCAAATATTGAATTATTAATTTAAATGTTATTTATCTATAATACAATTTATATATTAATATTAAAAAGTATATTAAATATTAATTTTTAAATTTTACTTCACTTTCTGCATATGGTGGAAGAGAAATTTCGGTATAAAAATTTAAAAACTATGTTCGTGTTACAAAATTATAGTTATTGATTTGAATCTAAGAATGTTTACACTGTTGCTGTTACGTTAAATTCAATATGGTGAAATTTCGATCCATAAAAGAATGACATAGAAAAGTTTGAACACCTGGAAGATGTATGCGCATTCTGTGTATCGTGCCAGTCCTGTGAGCAGACGCACCATAAGGCGCCAAGAGCGCGCAGCAAGAAGTCGCGCCGCGAGTGCCTGCGCCGATCGCAGCGCTACGGCCACGCCCTCAGTATCGCACGCGCAAGAAAAGCACTCGTGTGCGACCACCAACAGCTCAATGGAAATTATGTTCACCTGCCCATCACCAAATTTTTTTTTTATTTGCCGAAGCCGGGAGACGAATGGAGATGTTAACCTGATGGTAATTGGTACGCCTGTCCATAAGAATATGGCGTTAATTATAACCTATACACTGCATTACATTGTACAGATCGCCTTGAGATATAAGATATTAAGCCTCATTACTCCAGTAATAGTTAAATGGCCTTGCCTCTCTCCTATCGAGAGGAGACGACGCAAGTCCCTGCTGTGGAAATATTAAGAAGATTGTTTATTTCAATTCTATAGTATATAAATACAACAAACCTGTTTTGTAGATAGTTTAGCACCTTTAGTAATCTTTCTTATATTTGATTTGACTTCGTAACGTATATGAACGTTGCTTCTGGAGACCGCATCAAATAGATTTCGTCTTGTATCCCTTGATAGTTTATTGCCAACAGTGTATACTGTGGAAACTGAGTACATTGATTCAGTTTCAGCGGATAACAAGGTGCCTTCTTCAGTTAAAACTGATTCTACTTCATCGTTATCAACGTTTTGATATTCCTCGTCGATCAAAGTTTCCACATCCAGACAACTGTCATCCAGAATATTCTCCGGTATATTAAAGGCGCTGGTAGCTTTATATATCTTTTGAAAGGCCATTAAGTGATCGAGTATCAGCCTTCCAATATGGCTGCAGGCGTCTGGTCGCATGTTTAGGAACATTTCTATGTCCGAATTAAGTACATAACCCCAGAGAGTATACTGAAAATGCTCTTTTTGCCTGAATGTAGAAGTCTTTACTAGATGTGGTGAAATTATTGCTGCCACCATTTCCAAGCAAAGATACTCTGCAATCTGAATTATGTCATGTTGTAAATTTTTTTTTATTGAATTAACAATTATTATTAAAAATGATTAGTTAAAAAAAAGATATTGAAATAATACTAACTTCATTCACGCCGGTGTAACATTTTAAAAGATATGAAATTTTTTTTAAAATGCATATATGACATACATAATAAAATTATCTAAGTATTTTAGGAAACTATGTCCTTCTCTGAATAATTAGATAAACATCTAATATTTCAGAAATAGTAAAGAGAAAAAGTAATTACAACAACTTAGATAATTAAATGTTTCATGTGGTATCCCTCACCTCTTTTGAGGAGACATTAAATGTTCTAAACACAAGGTTGGCTAGTGACATCCTGGACCGTCCGCTCACCAAGTTAATGAAATCAACGGGACGATTTTGATATTTCAACACGGAATTATAGTCCCAGCCGATTTGTAATGCAATGCGAAAAAAACTCGCGATCTGTGAAAAATATTTTAGGTACTTATTGTCCCACCGCTGGATTTCAGGCGATGCCCACAAAACCAGTCCATTATGTAACATTTCGGTAACGATGACCATGGTCACGATGTTTTCGTTTACTGAAAACTCAAGCTTGATGTTTAACGAATCTGCATCTTTTTTAAGAGGCACAACAATGAAGAAAGTAAGACTTTGCAATCTGACCTATTATTGCTTCAAAAAGAAACATTTTTCTTTTTACGCAAACAATATAACCGGATATGTTAAAATGCCTAAGACTTCACCAATGAAAATTTTTATTTAACTGGTAAAGGTTTTAGTATTTTTCAACTAAAACCTTTGAAAAGCGAAATTAGCATGATTTAAAATAAACCTAATGTGCTAACTTCATCTAAAGTAGTCTATTACAGGTTTTTAACAGTCAGATTTATGAACTGATGTATGTGCGAACGTGTTAACACTTAACCTCAATTTCAGATTGTGTTAGGTGATAATGAGACCATGGATTGGAATTCTGGAAACCAAAAAACTGCATTGTTGTCTTAGCCGCAGATTTGTAACAAAATTGTACTAGCGAGCCGACCCTACCGTTGCTGTGACCCTCGGATTCAAACAATAGACCTCCGTGTTACAAGGGTAACGCTCAGCCATAAGACTCGGAAGCAGTCAAGGTTCCTTATAAACTTGTTTGTTTTTATATAACACCATTTTACAGCTAACGGTATACATAAAAAAATCAAAGATAATATGGTGGAAACATAACCTGTTTTGCTAGCGACAGACCACTTCGAACAGCAAGCGCATCCAAAACAGAGAGCCTGTCGGCTTCCTCTTTGACTGCTAAATGCGGCACACCCACAGACATCATATCCTGCCTCTCTTGGACAACTACTAGTTCTTCGAAACTTGTCTCTGAAGTCTCTGACACTGAAACATCAGAACAGGGGACTTGAACGTATTTTTTTAGTAGTTTATATCACTATATAATAATAGTCCACCACATGAACCACAGACCATGGGCAATTTCCTCATAGTCTATGCTATGATATCCCTAAGCTCTTTTCCTTACTCTCATAAGAAAAGATAGAAGTCCATTGTTTACGTGGACTTTGTTAAATTCATTCTGATCAATAACATCACCTTGGACTTTAAATTTTAGGGCACAAGTTGTATTAAGTAGCGAGAGATGCCATGTGTTGTAAAATATCGTTTAATAAATAAATAAAAATTTTAACCGTATACCGCTCTGTTATTAACTAACATATACCTGAAAAATGTACAGTATAAAAAAATATTTTTATAGAAAACACCTAACTTACTAACCTGTAAGTTTATTCTGTAATGACGGCGACGATATGACTAGACGAAGTTCTTGGGGCAATTCGTATGGCGTACAGGTGCCTTCTGCTAATCTTAGACATGTCCGTATGATCTGAACAGGACAGGGTGGTATCCTGTAAAGGTACTCTGAAGGAGCTTTGAACAAAGCTGATAAGCGAAACGCTTCAACCAGCAGCCTCAACTCTAAAAGTTGATTGACAACTTTTCTCCAATTGTCTATAGCGTCAAGTTCTTCTAAAATTACCACATTTTCAATGTTACCGACGTCCGACTCTACCTCTACCTCGTGTAGCGTCGACGAAAATGGTTTATCACTGGTTTGTCCTAATTTTTTATACAATGTCATATTTTGACCGGTAATAACGAAGTGTAAAATGCTCGCGTAGCTGCTGAGTAATATGTTTTGTTGATTTTCAGCTTTAAAATAGGAGTACCACATCAAATGTTCAATGTCTTCGCGCCTCCGTCCATACTCGAGATTTTCTTCAAACCAACTCATTATAATTCTGTACGAGTAAAATTTTTGTACGGGGTCTTTTATCGAGCTCGCATGTTGTATAAGAAATTCTGTTGCTGAATTAAACACAACAGCAGCTCTTTTAAAAGCTTCGCTACTTTCGGCAATGAACAGAGTCAAGTCTTTATCCTCCACTTCAACATCTGTCGTATGCAATGTTTTGTATTTATGATCCCACTCGGCTTGTAGAATATCATTGACGGGCAGACCGGCACGCTTGGCAATTTTGAGAGCTATATCGTAATTCTTCGTTTCTGTATACATTTGTATACATTCTGTCAGATAACTTTCGCAATCCTCTTGTAGTAATTTCTGAATATTTACAACTAATGATGTTTGCATTGATATCTCAATTATTTCGTAAAGTGTTCCAAAGTTTGGTGAGGGCACTACAAATACAAAAAAAACTAGACACGCTACTATTAGTTTGATGGGATTCTAAAAATCCTCAGAAAATAAGCACATGGACAGTAAATTTCACTTTAATAACTTTATATCTAGAACAACTTAAAAAGAACAGCATTATAAAACAACAAAAAGATACCGATAAATTTAAAATAGAAGTCTCAAATTTTTTAGTTTGCAAACAACTCAGTCAACTGACCCTGTTATTTATTCTTCATCATTATTACCAACAATTGATAAAACTATAATTTTCCCTCATGGGAAGTTCTCAGGGACTTAATGGATTAATGCCAACACAATAATTAACTTACCCATTAACCCTTTTTCAAATTGCACGTCTGTAAGACACTTTAGGAACTCTCTTTGATGGTAAGCACTATCAAAGCTATTGCAGAGAGTGACCACCACCAATTTGACCGCTATTTTCTGCAACATCTCTTTAGACATATGCCACGGCATCCCGGCTGAATCCGAGCTGTATTTACGTTGACACTGCAGGAGGAAGTTCGTTAGCGTTCTGCAGGTTTCGACGTCGAATGTACGCAGTCGAACGCACCGGTATAAAAATGATGTAAGGCACGAAAGAGGACTTTCCTAAAACATAATCCAATTTATTTCCTAAGTTATATGATAACAAAACTAACTTATTAAAAAATAAGTTTATTTACATATTTATTTAAAACTTTGTTGTGAGGCAAAGAGGCAAGGAATAAAATACAATATAACTAAATTGAAAAATGTGCTTATTTTTTAATGAAATTGTGGGTATCTTGAGTTATTACATAATAAAGTTTATATAGTTGATGAATGCAAAAAGTGCATAAAATGAAAATAAATTAAATGTAATTTTTATATCCACTGTTAATAAATTGTTATAATTTGCCGAAAATCTATCAATATTGAACAAAAATTATCAATAAAGTCAAAAACCTTAAAAATGAAATGAGTTGCTGGTTTATTATACAATCATGCAATTATTTAGTTATTTTTCACATTAATTTTGAAGATTTTTTTAATTCACGAAAGAATAAAATGTAAGTATAAATCTTACTGGCATGAAAACGCGCATGGATTCTTGGAGCGTGGCCACGTAACCCTCCACGAGACATACTTCAGCAACTTTAAGCAATTGTTCTGAAAGCGTCAGATGTGATATTTCAGATTGCAACGTCTCGTGACTGAATTTCGAAAGATTAATAGAAGAAAGCACCCACTGCGCCCAAAGAACTTCAATAGCGTTGGGCTGGAAATACAGACAAGAGATTATAAATATATAGTCATTCATAACCATCACTTTATATAACGTCATGTTTTTATTATGGTACATGTCATATCTTTAAAGTAAAATTACTATGTACCCACAATGGCAATGATATATACATATATAGAGTTTATGACAGAACTAGAATGAACTTGAATCAGAGAGAATACTGTTCTTCTGTTTTATTTATTATACTGTAAAAGGTTTTTGAAAAACATCACACGATCTGCTATTTCAAATAAAACGATGTGTTGGGAGGAAAACTGTCTAAAACTGACTCATAACAATTTAACTACAAGAATCAACTGTGTTAAATAAATGGCCTAACACTTGGATCACTGGCTTTCCCGGAAAATCAACACTAAGATTAAACAATATTAAAACTCTCTCAAATTTCAATTTGGCTGGCTTCTAAAAAGAAACTCTGAATTTGTTTACAAACTAATATGATATAAAAAAAATTGTCAATTTAATTACCTCATAACAGCTGGCTATGAGAACGAGAAGTGGTTCCCGGCAGACATCTGCAGCTCGTAATAATGCAGCAGGCGGATCCTCTGGGCCATGACAAGCTGCTGCCACTTCCCATAACTCGCGGCCCATGTACATACTTGACGGAAAATCAAATATTGCATTCTGAGTAGGGCTCTATGAAAAAATTAGTAAAATGTAATGAATGTGTAAATTAACACAAAAACTATAAAACAAAAGCAAACCATAAAAAACTCCAAAGTTATCTTTTTCATGTCGTACAGAGATGTATTTTAAATTTTAATTAAAAATACATAAGTCAAATTACCACTTCTATTGAATTAAGTCTGGAGAATCTTCTCTGCCCATTACTTGAAACAGATTTTAAATCTTTATCATCTTCAGTACTTTTGTGTAACATTATATACTTCAAATGTTCAGCATATGATTTCTTTTCAAATTCCTGAGATAATTGCAACATTTGAGATAAAGGATATCTAAAAACATCGCCAAAAAGCAAAAAGTTAAACCAAGAGTTGCTTTTAACAAACTCCTTTATTTGCATTTCAGGTAATGGCAGATTGTGAAGTATTGCAAACTTCACCATTGTTTGTGATTCATACAAAACAACAGCCATGTCATATTTTTCATTAGACTCCTGTACTTTTCTCAGTTTATGCATTGTTATTTCTTCTAAATATTGCAAGATATCTTTTGCTGCCTGGTCATTACTTTGTATGAGTTTTGACATAAATTCATTGACAATTTTGTTTGCTTTCTCCTCTGATAAATTTTTATACTCTATCAAATGGTACTTTATCATCTTTGCTGCAGACATATGTACTCTACATCTAGTGGGATTACATCCAATCATAGCCACAAATGATACAGCACAAGCTGCCATTGCTGGATCTGACCAATTTTGAAGAGCTAAGGCATGTGCCTCACAACATGCACTCTTTACACTTTTTTCTTGTAATCTGTTATATGTTTGATACTGCTGCGCCACAAATGCTTGACTGGCATTACATGGACGATACTGTTTCAGATAATACACATGATTTAATTTAGCGACATACCCATATCGCTTTATTAATTTTTCATTAGTGAAATCAGGCATTTCAATGGATTTCTGAGACAAAGTTTTGATCCCACCTCTCATTTCTACATCACTTGATAAAAGACTACCTAAACTTCGCCTGTCTGATTTTTCACTCAACAGACTTTTTGTGTTTTGATTAATTATTTGAAATTCAAATATTTTTGAAATATCTAAGCCACGATAGCCTGATAACAATTGATACACATTAACATCTTTTGTGTCATGCATTTGATTTCCACCTAAAAATTTTTTATAAACATTATACAAATGTGGAAGCTTATGTTTATACCCTTTATTGGACAGTCTAAAATCTTTGAATTGTAATGTGTCCTTTTTAGAAAATATGTCAAATAAATTAGCATCATCCTCCAATAATATCATGCCTAGTACTAAATGAGGATTTGATGAAATATAGTTATCAATGTCATCTCTAGCTATTTGCTGACAAGTTTTATAAACAGGTACCACATGACTTTGTCTATCTGATGTTTGTTCAATACTTTTAAATAATAACCACAACTCGATACACTCTTTAGCTTCTTGATCTACCCCAGATAAATCAGTGTCTAGTATATGACCCTCAACACACATAGTCAAGACATTGTAGAGTTTATTCTTTACACAATACTTTGATAGCTCCACATAAAACTCTTGTTTGCTTAAAGTAGCACAGGGTTCAGTGAAAATGTCATCAATTTGTTTCAAGTTTTGTGTCCGTGCTAGCCTGGCAATTATTGAATATAAACTTTTGTGCTCATCTTTATTTATTATACCATAAGAGCATAATGTGTCATAAATGCAAAACTTTGTATACATAAAACAATCACTATGTGCTACATTTTCAATCATTTCTTGTGTAATAGGCCATGATCTGAAAATTTTATCCAAATGAGCAAGAACCTCACTACTGAATCCTTTAGTGTCAACATTCAATAACTTATTTACAAAATTCTCATTAATAAAAAAATTATATCTTGCATTCATATCACGGACTACTTCAGAAGTTTGTACATTAATCCACCTAATTAATATCATTGCTTTGTTCCTTTCCAGGAGATGATTCCACATTTCATGAGGTGATGAAAAATCCAGTAATGAAAATTCTAAAAACATATGTATAAATTTAATCCTTATAAGTATCCTATTATATACCTTGGAATTGAGATCTTTAGGGGAGGCCTATCTCCAGCAGTGGATGTCTATTGGCTCATGATGATCTTATAAGAAGAAATCCTAATGTGTAATAGTTATATAAGTAATTATTACTGAAGAACAAATTTAAAATAATAATTTAAGGGCAATAAAAATCAAAAAACAGAGTAGATCATTTGCAAATTATTGAGTTAAGACATAAATATACATAGTACACTTTTTATTTTCAAAAACGTTATCTTCAAGGAAATTAGAGGAAGAGTCCAACATTAACTAAATTGACAGAGGGAAGTCTACTTAGTACAAGTGTGTAAAAAAAACATAAAACAGTAACATCATAATAAAACTTCTTTAGCTACAAGAAGACACTTACCAAATGTATTGAAGAACAAAGTTGTTGCTATTTTACATTTCCAATGAGATGGATACTTTTCTATTTTTTCAATTGTGAGTGCTTTTATCTCACTTTCATTAACAAATACCCTATCACTTCCTTCCCCAAATACCTTATTTTGTTTAAATGTTCCTTCAACTTCAAATGATTTTTCTAAGTATCTAAGTAAATTCCAATGTCTCCTAAAGTTTAACCATTGATCCACATTTTCATTTTCTATATTCTTTGAGATTTTCTCAATCTGTTCCACAATAAAATCTCTGTAATTAATTTCTGTAGAACTAGCAGCAAGTGTCATTAAGTGATGTTCAGGGTTTATATTCACTTTGTTTAAAACATGTAAAACTTTAAATATTTGTTTTCTTATAAGAAGTTGAATAGTCCACGCTTTAACCTGTATATAACAAGAGGTGTTTGAGAAGCCAACATATTTAAAGTAAGTAACAGTATATAATAATATAACAAAGTAACACAATACTACATACTTCCGCTAGAAACCATTCCCGTGAAGAAGATTCACTCCATGCATTCTTTTGCATTAAATATCGAATAGCTAGGTTAATATGAGTGCCTTTTGCTGCTGCTTCTCTGACCACATCTCTGGGTGACTTTTCTTCCCAACATGACCAAATGATTTTTTCATTTTGAGTTAATGTCTCCATAATTATGTTTTAATAATCGTCTATCACAAACCACATTACTTAAATAACCGCTTTGTTTTAAGACAAAGAAACATCAACTTTAACAATATTGTAGATTTTAGATATACGCATTATTTTTGACGAAAACAATGTATACAAAAGATTTGACGTTAAGTATATTGACATTAGCAAAGCAGTGTTTTAAAAATGATACAGATTAATAATTTTCATAGTTTCATATAGTGAATCCTCCCTTCTTTTATACTATAATATTGTAATGTTATAATTGTTACCAACGTTTATATTTTAATAGCAAATTATTGCGGGTTAGTACTGTTGACATCTGTCAATACGTCTTTCAACTGACATTGTGGGGCCATAAATTGTTTACTAGAAAAACAAAGTGCTAGCTAGCACCCTCATACTATAAATCTGCCGCTATAACAGTATTGCTCTGTTCTGGAAGCCAATATTTGAGAGCTCGAGTATTTCGAACGCATTTAGTAACTTATATAATAATATTAAATAAATGAACAAATCATTCTGTTCATCATAAAAAATTATCTTGTGTATCAGTTACATTATCAAAAACCTTAAACAAATATGCTCCACCTCGTTATACAAGATTTAATTCAAGGAAATTAGGCATAGACTAAAGGAAAACAATTTGATTTAAAAAGCCTACTCCGTTGGTTTTGACCAAAAAAACACATTGCGTCTGAGAATAGCAATATAAAAGTCCAAATTATCGTAACAAAAAAATTCACCTAAAAGCAATAACACTGTAATGTTTTGCATTGATGTACTTTGATTCGTCGATAATATTTGCATATAAATAATATTTAGTACATAATTGTCAAGAACATTATATTTGCCAAATTATAAGAAATGATTTAAATATTGAATCAATCGCCTTAAAACATCTGGTTAAATGTTAGAATATCTTTATGACTTATATTGATTTGCCATTTCATAGAACGTTGCTAAGTAACAAACAAGTAAAACAATGCTAAGTAATCAGAAAAAATAGAAATTGTAATTTTTATCGATGGCTGATGAACTACTAAAAGCACACTTATATTACGATGACATTAATAAAATTAGAATATTAGACCCTTCTGTTCTTAAAGATACTGAAAATCTGAAAGACGCATGCAAAGATTATGAAACAAGTTAGTGCAAACCTTATTTGCTATGACCTGCATTGTTAATCATTTTGTTTTAATAGTATGTTCTTAATCAGAAAATAAAATGAGTAGTTTTATAATAGGAGAAGTAATTATAATTTACTGATTAACGTAACGCAATTAAGTTTTTTTTCAGAACAGTGCTAAAATTTTAGATAAAGCAAAGTATAAATAACGTGAAATATTTTATTTAAATTCTTAATTTTTGATAATTTTTAGAAGTGAAGGATTTCGGAAAAATTATAAGTACTTTGCTTGAAACACTAAAAGAATTGGGCGAAAATGTGGAAAAACAGAAAATGGCAGCAATAGGTTCTATGAATCTGTTAAAATCTATAACCAAGCAAAGAGAAAATGAACAAGCTAAATTGCAAGTAAGTTTTTTTGGATGGCTTATAAATATTCTTCGATAAAATCTGCATGGACAAACTCCAAGAGTACATTTTGTCTTCAACCACTTTTCAAAAAGAGGAGTTTTAAAGGACCAGGCTAGATTAGTTAGAATCCAAATTCTTTTGAAAAAGGACTCAGTGATGTATAATATTTGGGTAAAACTAAAAAAAATTGTTCAGGCTAGTAAAGAAACTTATTCATATTATTTATTAACTTGTTTTAATAGTTTTCATTTTCTTTAAATAAACTTTTATTTTAGAGTCACATAAGTGAAAGGACCATGTTATTAGAACAACTGGATAGTGAATATGATTCGTTGCAGATATTAGAAGCAAACCAAATGGAAACTATAGAGTATTTGACGGCACTTAGATAATAAAAATATTTGCTTAACAATGTTTTATATTGTCATTTTATGGAACACAACACAACAATTATAACTTAAGGCATAACTTTAGCTTTTAACAATAGATCAAATCATTAAACTATTTGGTGTATTATAGTTTATTTTGTTATAAATTATGAATCACTGACGGCATCACTCTATTAATGGAACGTTTCCAAAAGTATTTGCCCTGACGTAGCGAGAAATTATTTTCCTTCGGGATAACTCGGATCATTATCGGAATACAATGACACCCGAACTGTCTATGAATGATCGTATTAAATGAGTGACATTTTCATATCCATTAACATGGAACTTTACTGTTTAGTGTCAAAATGAATAATGTCATTGTATAATACAGAGATGTACAACCATAACAATTATTGCTTAAAATGGGATATTTACGAGTATATTATACGAAATGACTTCTCGATATTTTTAAGTAATAATTGTTATATTCGTAACCATGTTAGTTTAAAATCATAATTATGTTACAACCACCTTCTGTAACCTTGAAAATACTCAGTTATATTGTTATTAGTAAACAAAACATTATCTGCACTTTAAAACATAATTAAAAGTACAACAAAAAACTTATTGGGAAATATTTACAATAATAAACCTCGATACCTGCCTAAATTTTATATCATTGGCGTCCCTTTCGTACTTAAGTAAATAACCTGCGTGTGAGAGGGATGCAATCGACATAAAGGCTTTCATACTAAGCTCATTAGTATGCTTATAAGTACCTAACATTAAAATTTTACCTACTGCATGTTTGGTTCGATGTTTTCAATATTTTCTATTTCACAATCTGAGTAACAGTCAGACATATCATCGTCAGATTCGTCAGTGCTTTCATTGACGTTAATAACAATCCCATCAATGTGATCATTCATCGAGTGTTCCTGTGAGTGATATTCATTTTCACATTTGATACCATGATCACAAACTTTCTTCCATTCATCCGCGCCAATCATTTTTATTTTTTCTTCAATCAAATTTTTTACTATACTCATATTCATGTCTGTTTCTTTTTGATACGTAACTTTTTATCTGTGACCATATGTTTTCAGTAGGATTGAAGTCGGGGTGGTATGGCGGTAACCTTAACACTTGTGTCCATGTTGATGTAAAATTTTGTCAATGGAATATTCTACAAAGTCTTTTTGATGTCGACAAATAATTTTGTATAGTTGTATTTTGGTTAATGATGAATTATGGGGAATATTGTATTTTTGTAACCAGTTTATCATAAGTGGCTTGGCGGTATTAGAGTTGGGTGAACTACTACGTACCATATATTTATTGTGATAAGCAGCATTGTCTACTACTAACACAGAATTTGGAGAAAGTTGGGAATAAGTTTATTCCGTAACCATTTTTAATAATTAGCATCATTCATGTCATCGTGATAATCACCGATTTTATCAATAGACTTGTACATAGGTAGAGCACCCGGTACAAATCCTTTGGCACTACCTGTATGTACTATAATAAGACGTTGACCTTTGAAATTAACTGTTTCACTCCTTTATCCGTAGAATCGACCCAGCACTTTCCTGTTAAATGGGATGTGTGAACATAAGTTTCGTCAGTATACACAATATCTCTGCCTTCAGATCTGTACTTCCTTATTAAGTCTAGGTACTTTACTGTTTTAAGTCTAACGTCATCTTTTTCCATCAGCATTTCCCTATAATTAGTAATTTTCTTGAATAAAAAACCCATTTAGCGAAGTATTCTTCTTAGTATAAGATCACATCCTTTGAAATTCATCGTTTCTATTAATTTGAACTTTAGTGCTTTTATTGTAGGGACTTGTTTATAAATGAGATGAAAGTTATAAACCATTCGTCGTATCACTGCATAATCAAAATTATCAAGATCTAGATAGAATTTCTTACGTGGTCTTGTGGAATACCCAGCTTAATTTTGTTTGTGTTAGTATTTTTATTATTTCTGTATTCTTCCTGATTCAAAAATTTTCTTATTGTTGGTCCAGATATGCCCGTTGGGTCCGAAATCCGCTGTTGAAATTTGCTAAAATAGTGAGTTGTTGCTATTTTTAAATTTCATATTTTTTCTATATGAAGTACAGGTAAATGTTAAATATAATTCTTTGGACTGGATTTTTTAACCGTTTTCAGGATTTCGGCATGGCTATACAACCTTTTTATAAGTAGTCTGAAAATATGATTAAAACTATAGCAAATGTTTGAATTGCATACCACACTCTATAAATCGGTCTGCTGATGCGACTTACTCCTACGGCTCTAAGATGAGTACTGAAGCTATTTGGGAGAACACGATAAATAAGAACTTTTCCAAAAAATTACGAAGAAAAATCTTTTCTCACTATATCTGTATTAACTTTTTTATAGCACAAATTTTCACGTGAAACTTAAAACATTGCTTTGTAAGCATTCCGAAGAAAGGGACGAAGTCAGTGTTATCTCTTTTGCTCTGTCGCTTTATCAAAGTTTTCCACTGTACCATTACAAAGAAAAGAAAAAAAAATCTGATTGGTGTTTTACACCGATAAGTCCACTATTTTTTGAATATTAATATTATACGAAATAAGTTTTACCTTATTTTATATTACTAGAAAATATTCCTATGAAGTTAGGAACGAGTCTGAATACATGTTTGGTATGACCCACATATACATGAAGGAACAGGTAGTAGGATCGACATCTTTTGTTAGTATAATCATTTTCACAAAACGTGGGTAAACGGGCGGGAGGAGAAATAATACAACTGCACAATTTATAATTTATCATCATCACTAGCCCATAGACGTCTACTGCTAGATATAGGCCGCACCCAAAAACCTCCACATCGATCGGTCCTGTGGTACCCGCATCCAGCGGCTTTCTGCTACCTTCGCCAGTTTGACATTCATAGTCAGAATGGTTTCCAGTACCGTCGGGCACTAGAGATCGACCTCTGTAGGGGTTCATATGGGGGGAGATGGGCCGTTCCCACCACGCTGGCCCAATGCGTGTTGGTAGAAGTTAGAGCCTTGTTTGTTGATTAGCAGGGGAGGTTGGCTCGAGTCCTGTGAGTTGTATGGGACTCCTTACTGTTTAGCCATTATCAATACTTAATATATTGTATACTCCCTGAATGTTAGACGTTATACAGACACTGTATATTTATTTTCTTATAATTATCTGATATATTAATACACACACTAAAATTTTATTTATTGGTGTACACAGATTTTTGATGAAAATGGCAGTCTCTCGCCACTTTCAAAATTGTTGATGCACAGTTTACATATGTTGTAGACGCAGTGGCATACTGTTTGTTTAGTGAGACGATGGCACTTAATTCCATATTTCGTGGAGTTGGAAAGATAGGTTTTTTTAACTCGCTTTACTACTCACCACGCTATATTGTAAATCTGCCGCCGTATTTCTGTTGTACATATATAAGAGCCTAAGTTTTTATGCGAACACGAAGTGTTTTGAAAAAAAAATTCTATTTCATAATAAGGGAAAAAAACAGTCTGCAAAAAATAATATTTATCATTGAAACACAAGAAATGAACACAGATGTTTTAATTGAAACTGTCTTTAAAAACAAAAGAATGGGTTATTGTTCGACAAATTTTATCATTTCCACAAATTCCACATAAAAAGAAATCGACAAATATTAAAAACCTTTGAATATAAAAATATAACTACATACTTATGCTACACAGTACAGATAAGTTAAATATTTTCCCCTTATACACGAAGTCATTTCGAATATTGTATTATAGGACCACACTAATATTATATGAATAAACAAATAATTTTGAAAAACTTTTTCTTCATCATTATCAGACGGAGGACCCCGAATAATCAACACAGCGATCGTCCGAAATCCACTTAAATCAAGTGTTAAAAGAAACCGGCGCAGTATCAATTAGATTTTTTTATTCACAATAGAAACCAAGTTTTGTTAGTAAAATGAATATTTTTAAGTGATACAGTAATTTTGATATATTTTATTCGACAATAACATGATCAGGACGTTCAACAAGTAATACGTCCGTACATAATAACAATGTGGTGCTAGTTAGAATGATAGACACTGAACCACAATGTCCTCGTTGTCATGAGAAACAAGATGTTAAGTCTCATTACCAGAGTAATTTCTAACTTAACTAAAATATCCTTCACACTAGAGATGTAAAGATATATTAATACCGATCAGTCGTTGCGGTGGACATTCATATTACTTCAGCTTTTAAACACATCATCATGGTGTCCAATAACACTATTGATGAAAGTTTCCTTATTAAAATAAAAAAATATTTCCGAACTTCTTCGTCAATGCATTCTACATACTAAATTAAGTGGGATTTTGATAATGATTTTGTTTTACTACATTTACAACTTACAACTAATTGCTACTGTCAACGAGTCAGTTTGGAAAGACAAAAACATCATCCCTCTCCCATTATTATTATAAATAAGGCTACTTTAGGCGAATTATTAATTACTCACAAACATGTCTATTGTGCAATGACTACCAAAATCTGTTCATATTCATATATAATTTTCATCTCTATATCTGTACATTTCAGTGACCTGCTGAAGGTGTGCTGAACAAGAGATGTGTTTGCTCTCTAAATTGTAAAAATTAATCTATACCTTAAATTAATCCAAATGAATGATAAAAAATTGGCATGACAAATAAAGGATGTTGTAAAATAGAGGTTCCTTTATGAACTGTAATAGATTTTAAATGACATTTCATATCCAAATGTATATCTTATAAGATTCATAATATTTTTTTGAAATATAAACACTACTTTATTATAATGAATTAATATTATTAAAAGTAAATAGTCCACTGCTGGGACTTAGGGCGTTCATCCGCAAGGCCATTGATCCACCAAGTACAGTTTGGTGGATATTACATGTCCTCTCATACTGTAATTCTTGGAACAAATTTGTTTTCGCATGATGTCTTATTTTACCGAAAGCATAAGTTCAGTGGGAATCGAACCTGCACGCCTCTTCACGATGTATAGGACGTACGACCGTCTTACACACTGAGCATTCTAAGCTTCACAGGATTAGTACACCAAAACAGTGATAGTAGTTAATAGTAATTGTTAATAGTTGGAACCAAAAATATAATGTAAATTTTAAATTTAAAATTTACATATTGTCTTTTAGGCTGTAATCATCGCCATAACATCGGCCTATTGTTGTCCGATGCTGAACATAGAACTCTCATGGTATGATTTACTATAACAAATATTATTAGTGAATTGAAAAAAAAAAAATACAGTGACGTTGCAGTTGAATAGTCCCTTTTGAATAGTACGCCATACTATGCGATAAAACCACTGTTTTCTAATCAAACTAACTCTAAACACTTGAAGTCACTACTGAACTTGAAAGTGAGTCATCAAGTTTTTGTCTCTTCGTATCCTGTTGGTTGTCATCACATGGCAAGTCTTCCGCTACACGCTTTTTGGAGCCTTCCGCGTCGGATGAATGTTGCCCGACGCCGGAAATCAGTCCATCCTTAAATCGGATTATAATGGCCGTCATGTTGTCGCAACCGGTGCCATCGCCCAGTGTTGTTGGCGCTAGACAATGATCGAACATCTGAAAAATTATTCATTAATATGATAATAGGTAAATATTAAAATTACATTTTTATTCCTATTAATTTTTTGAAAACCAAACATTTCAAATACAGTATTACATTTATATTATAAAGTATATGAATAAAACACAGTTTGTCACTCCCTCATTTACATTAATAAAACTGTTTATATATCCGAGTGTGGTATGTGTATATGATAATTTCTCATTGTAACTAAATAATAAAAGAACAAAATTGTTAGCTTTTAGTAGGTCCAGCATGAGCAAGCCAATAAGTTAGTAAAATTATTAAATAAAAATAAACAAATCTTATATGTTCCCACTACTGGGACTTAGGGAGCCTTTCTTACACAAGTAGAGAGTCAAGGTCATTTATCCACTTATACTGGCTGAGTGCAGCGACTAACATAAATTTAGGTTCATAAGAATCAAAAATTACCTCTTCACAAATTTGTGACAATCTTTCACGTCCTTCGGATAGTCGTGGCAGAATGAAGTCACAAACATCCTGACTAGACATGAAGTTCCATATGCCATCACATGCTAACACCATAAATTGATCCTTGGTTGTATCTATTGTGAGTGTTTTGACATCGGGTAATGCTGTTACCATCTGTTCTTTAGCACCCAGATCTTTGTTCTGTTTGTATGAATGATCTCCGATAGCTCGAGATAGATTAAGCCCTCCATTGATACGTCCATCATATGAAACTTTCCCACCCGCTTTTGTGATGCGCTCAAGTTCGGGGGCATCCTCCGGTTTATGGTCTATTGACATATCAATAGCTTTACCTTCTCTACAAATGATACAGCGAGAGTCACCTGCATTGGCAACATACAACTCATTACCTGTGAGATGGAGAATAAAAAATCAAAATGGATTATAATTATTAATTAATATCTTCTGCATTTTTAATTTGTGAAAAAAATTAATAGTTTTTTTTTTATAGATGCTAAAAAAATTATAATACCTTTTAACAAAGCAACAATGGCAGTGCAACCACTATCATTTCCTGGTTCCTCTGTCATGCTAATGTCTTCTTCAGCCTCTTCATCACTCGACTCTGCTTCATAATCCTCTTCTTCCTCCCCTTCTACGAAATTTAAAAAAATACTTTAGTTTTAGTAAATCATATGCTTGTCTATAATAATGTGGTGCTAGTTTCGATTGTATACATTACACCATAGAATACATGTCATATAAAATGTTCAGACTTGTAACCTCTATAATTTCATTAGTTACAAAGCCGAAACACAATAATATGTGCACACTACTGGTTTGCAACAGAAATAGGTGCTGTGGTGGTACCTACTAAGACAGCTACAGACGACAAATCTACCACCAATAATCTGTGTTGCTCTGTAGTCCTTTAAAAAATACTGCAATTTTAATTTAACAATTTTTTTTTTCTACATCATCCCTGTTGTAGTCTTGAATATTAGTTTATTATGCTGTTCATAAATGATATTTAACTTGTCTTGAAGACTGTCTGTGTAATAATTCTCTTATTATGTACAAAAATAAAAAAACATTTATACCCTCATTAGATGAGTCCTCAACTCCATTAACATTTTCTTCATCTGATGAATTTATCTCTCCGCCTTCAAAGTTTTCATCATTAGAATCACTTTCATCATCATCATCATCTTCAACAGTAGGTTGACGAAAGAGTGACTCATATACAGCTGCAGCTGCTCTACTTATTTTGTTTTTTTTTGGTCTTTCTGGAGCTGGTTTATCGGAACTTGAGACAGGTGATTTTTCTGAAATAGAATATTAATTTTAGAAAATCATAGTATATGCCTTAATAGAAGAATGCCTTAGATTAAGGAAATCTCAATATTGAGGGTTTATTTTCTTTACTTATATATGAAGAAATAGTTGATATAAATATTTCTTTAACTTGAATTTTGCCCCGACTCGCTCCGTCGGAAAGAAGTGTGGAGTCCGGCTGGGTCGATAGATGGCAGTGGAACCATTGCTATTTGCTATGACAGAAGAAGCGGGGTTGTCATTGCCGAAGGCACGAACAAAATGAGTCAAATTTACTAGTGTATAAGTAAAAACTGTTGAAGAAAAGATCGACTCGGTGATTAATAGAACATTATAAAACGTCATTTTTGTTTATTGATGTCAATTAAAATGGAAAGGCTGTGCTTTGAATTTACGGTGTGGTCGGGAAGTGATGGAAAGTCTAATGTACTGGCAATAACCTCAATAACAACCAGCGACAATAAGGTGTATGCTATACCAGAAACACTACAGGCCGCAGGTTACCACAAGGAGATAATAAAAACAGCAGCCTATACTAAAGTAAAAAACAGTTTAATGAAAAGATATCAGTTTCAACGAGTTTGGATAACATTGACAGAAGAACAAAAAAAAACTACATTGATGATGATGATGGTAATATGCAATTTGGGGAGTGGTATTTAGAGGAAGTTAATCCAAACAAACCTATGGGTGCAAAAGAAATAGATTAATTAGAAAAAACATTTGAGAAACTTATGGGGAATTCTCAAGAAATAAAACAACAGAACTTGAAGAATATTGCAGAGAAATTTATTATTGAAAGGTTTATAAGTAAGAACCCAAATGCCAAACAATGGATTGATATTTTTGAAAAAGAGTGTATGTGCTTTGATGTTACAACAGATGAGAAAAAAATTGAAATACTATGGTTGTTTATGGACTAAAGTTGTGCAGATTGGTACAGTTCCACGATTATAAAACTGACTATAAATTCAGAATGGTCAACATGGAGAGACAAATTTTGTGAGTCATTTGCAAACAAAGGATAGAGACCGGTGACATATGCACTGTGGTTTAAATACAAAAAAGATGGATCACTGTTAGACTATGCCATATGAAAAGAAAAACTGCTGCTGGATATGAGAAGATCTATTGATTCAGGCTCTTTAATAGATCTCATTACAGCTGACATACCAGAATTTATTCTGAATAGAATGGGTTGAAAAGCACTAAGGGAACCATGGACGTGTTTAACAAAGTAAGCAAGTATGAACATATGGTAAACAAGAAAAATATATCGTCTAAATGGAAATATGCACATGGTAATGTACTGAAGACGTATGATAAATATGAGGAACAGGTTCCATGTAAAATATGTGAGAACTTAAATAAAGGTGCCTGTTATCACCCGAAAATTACTTGCTGGTTTAGAACAAAGGAAGAGAATAAACCAAAGAAAAATTTTATTAGACATGTTAACAACTCTGTGATTGAGACAGAGTTAAATGAAACAAACCAAAAAAACAACCAGTAACACCATTAATAAATGTCAAACTACTATTAAATGATATATTAAAGATAAATGGAGTTTATGATTTAGGGTCAAATGTTTCTCTGATAATTCTAAACTATTGAAAATAAAAAGGGAAAGGAAACAAATTAAATGAAGCTAACCTAATATCAATTAATGGTGTTAAAAAGACAAGTGGTTTGACAAATATGAAGATAAAAATACTAGATCTAGAGGAAAATGTGGATGTCTATGTTATTGATGAACAAAACTTCAAATATGATTTTTTAATTGGACTTGACTTAATACAAACATTCAGATTGACACAAAATTACTTGAAAATAACACAGAAACCACATATGAACTATGAAAAACACGCACAGAGAAGAAGGGATTACTATCGAAAATAAGATGGACTATACGATCGGAAACAGGAGTGCACAAAATATAAAACCTCCAAATAACCACAATTGACAACAAAAAACAACCTCAATGAACATGTTAGAGAAAACAACTTTGAAATAAAAATAAACCATTTAGATGAAAGTCCAAGATTGGAAATAAACAATAAAATATCAATCAGTTTTTGTGAAAAATAAATATCATGTAGAGACTGTCAATGGATATGAAGCAAGACTAGACCTACTAATAGACAAATATTGCAGCAAGAGACCCTACAGATGCACTTTAGAAGACAACAAAGAGATAGAAGAACAAATCGCAATAAATGGATTAATAGAGGAATTATATAATACATTTGTTGCACCAGTTATTTTAGCATTTAAAAAAGAAGAAAGCTAAAAATCTAGACAATGCATTGACTTCAGGGATTTAAATAAAATAATAATACCGCAAGTGCAACCGTTTCCGTTAATTGAAGGATCAATAATGAAAACAAGAAATTGTACTTTCTTTTCAACACTCGACATTAACTCAGCATTTTGGTTTATACCTTTGCAAATTGAAGACAGAAAAAAGACAGGATTTATAACACAGGAGGGTCATTTCCAGTGGACTCGCCTACCTTTTGGACTTAAAACCGCTCCTGCTATTTTACAAGGGATTTTAAGTATTATACTCAGAAAGTACAAGCTTACTGATTTCACTATCAACTACATAGATGACATCTTCATATTTTGGTCAATATTTTTTAAGCATGTAAAACATCTCACACTGTTACTGAAAGCCATTAAGAATGAAGGTCTCAGATTAAAATTTACGAAATGTACATTTGCCTCCGACTCAGTAAAATATCTAGGTCATGTCATATGCAATGCAGTGAAACCAGTAAAGGATATCTTAATTTCAATAAAGAATTTCCCAGTGCCAAAAACTCAAAAGAATATAAGACAATTCTTAGGAAAAATTTATTTTTACCATGAATACATCCCTAATACTGCAATAATACTAGACCCACTCCATAACTTATTGCAGAAGAATCAAAAGTTCATTTGGTCGGTAGAGTGCCAGAAAGCATTCAACTCGATAAAGAATTTGCTATGTTCTCAACCAATACTGGAAATTTTCGATCAAGACCTCCCTATAAATATATATATGGATGGTTCCTTGGAAGACATTCGAGCAATTTTAAAACAAGTGCAACCTGATAGGAAGGAGAAACCAGTAGCATACTTTCCAAAAAACTTAATGAGGCACAAAAGAAGAAAAAAGCAATACATTTGTAAACTTTAGCTATTAAAGAAGCTGTAAAGTACGAGCAATACTGGCTAATAGGAAAATCATTCACAGATTATTCAGATCATAAACCGTTAGAAAACATGAATTTGAAATCGAAAACTGATGAAGAACTTGGCGACCTCATATATTATCTATCACAATATGAATTTAAAATAAAATATGCACTCGGAAAACAAAATCTAGAAACAGACGGCCTTAGTAGAAATTCAGTATTAAAGGCAACAAAAAACACAGAGGAGCAACTCAAAGTCGTAAACCTTAGAAAGTATGAATGATATTTAAACAGATCAGTACAAAAACGTAGAAATAAAAAAATAAATAAAAACAATTTAGTCAAAAAAGACAAAATCTACTTCAAGAAGGTTAAGGAAAGAGAAAAAAAAAATTGTATCAAAATAATTTAGTGTCAAACATTCAGTACATAAAAACTTATCTCATATCGGAATTGGACAAATGCAAAAGACAAAGGAGTCCATTCTTTACAACGAAAAATATAAGACAAGTTTGAAAACTGTGAAACATGTATTAAAAATAAATTAAGAGAACATGAAAAATTTGGATATGTGTCATTGTCCACCCACAAAACCATTTGAAAAAGTGTCTATAGATACAATTGGCGGGTTCGGAGGCTTAAGAACTACAAAGAAATATATGCATCTCTTAGTAGATCACTTTACACAATATGCATACATCTCAACATCAAAAACTCAGAGTGCAGATGAATTTATAAAATTTGTCAAGAGTATAACAGATATTGAGGACATTGGTTTGTTACTAACCAACCAATACTCAGGGGATAAATTCAAAAGAGTTTACGACATTCTTAAAGAAGGAACAGATAAATATGGTGTTTACAGCAGTCAATGCTCCATTTTCAAATGGTTTGAACGAAAGGTTAAATCAGACATTGGTTAATAAAATAAGATGCAAAATGAATAAGGAAAAATTAAAAAGTCCTGGACAGCAATAGAATATAAATGTGTTAAGGAATATAAAGAAACTTGTCATTCGGTTACCAGTTTTTCACCCAGTTATTGTTTGTATGGTACAGATGTCACAATTTTACCAATAGAATTAAAGCATAAAAAGACCCATACTGACTGGATCAGAGATAGGAAAATTGCCCTACAAAATACAATAAAATCACATAATTACAACAAAAAACTGTTTGAAATAAAACGGAAACACAATAAATTTAATATAGAAGACATGGTATTTGTGGAAAACAGCAATGGTTAAACTGGAAGAAATTGGACGAACTAAAAATGGGGCCATATAAGATTGTAGAGAAAATCTCAAATTCGATATACAGTGTAGATACAGGTTATAAAAAGATGGAATCAAATCTTTTCCACATCACGAAATTGATACCAGTCTCTACAATAGAAGATAAAGATGATGAAGATGGGTCCTATATGAAAATTTTCATGACAATGTTCTTCCCTTATGGGGCAGATATAAAGAAATAGTTGATATAAATATTTCTTTAACTTGAATTTTATTCAGACTCGCTCTGTCGGAAAGAAGTGTGGAGTTCGGCTGGGTTGACAGATGGCAGTGTAACCATTGCTATTTGCTATGACAGAAGAAGTGTGGTTGTCATTATCGGAGGGATGAACAAAGAAATTAAGGATATTTATTATGGTATATAAGTAAAAATTATTGAAGAAAAGATTGACTTGGGGATTAATAGAACATTATACATATTTTGACAAATGTGACTAGCAGGGCTGGAGACATCACTCTTCAGCACACTAAATAAATATGTAGTAAAAAGAAAGGAAGTGAAAATAATTTCTAAAGAAATTGAAATGTTGCCAGATCTAAACATAGGCAATGTATTTATTGTCTTTCTATAACATAAAGTAAGCTGTTTATGTTCTATACATAAGTATGTAAAATTTGCTTTACCTTTGCTTGACTTTAATGGTGTCACTGACCCATTCGATGAAGATATGTTGTTGTCCTCTCCATCCACTTGTTTTGAGTCAGTTACCTCTCCATTACAAATTTCCGTGACAGCACCATTTGATGAACTTTTAACTTCTTCACTTTGTTCTGGTTTGTGACAATTATCTTCAGAACTATCTGGAGCTGCTAAATTTGATTTGTCTAAATCCATTGGCACTTTTTCCTGGACTTCATTTTCAGGTGCACTGGTTGACACCTGAGATAATAATTATTGAAATATGATTGTTATATTTATGTTCTTAAAAAAATTACACCAGTTTTGGAGATATGTAGTGATTAAGACAAACTATAACATTAGTCATCTTGCACATTTTTGATTAACAAGGATATCATTACTATGAAATAAATTTGTTTCCCAATTATTCAGTAAAACAGAAAATAAATACAAAATTTCAAAAAATATCATTACTTCTACTAGTTTATCAATATAGTTGCTTTTCATTTTGTGTTTTGAATGTAAATGTAATTTATGCTCATAATTATTCTATTTGTTTTAATTTTTTTTGTTACCATTTCTTTAATTTATAAACAAAAATATACAATTAGCATATGTTTTACAGCAGTCTAGTTTATTCAGGCAAAAACTGAAGACAAAATATTTTAAATTGTATGTTCAAGCATGTGTACAACTTAATATGGAGATTATTAATTACTGAAAAAGTTAAAAACAACATAGTTATTGAAAAATGCATAAAAACATATTAAGTTTATTATTATTAAATGAACAAGACCAGGAAGCATACCAAAATTAATGCACTTACTTCTCCATTCAAATCTTTATCTGCCTCATTACAATTGGTTGATGACACTCCACCAGTGTCTTCTTCTCTATTATTTCCTTTTTCATCAGTGTCAGAAAAACCATTCTTGCTAGAGGATGTAGCATCACATACTTGCTCTAAACATGAACTGGAACTTGATGCTGATGGAACAAAATAAGGATTGAACATTAACACCAAACATTGCTTTCTATTAATGGACTACTTTCAAAATTTTAATTTAGACAAAACAGTCACAAAATTCAGCACAGTTTCTTAAACACGCAAGATTATAAGGTAATTTAATATGACATGTGTTAGACCAGCTTCATCAAGAAATGATAACACTACAACTTAGATTTACTCTGTAAATCATTATTTACCTGATGCACCAGCCTCTTCTGTGTTCTTTTTTGCTCTTAAGCAAGGTGACAGAGGAGTTCCTGTCTCACCAAGTCTTGTTCGTGGTAGTGTACTAAATTTATTTTCATATTTTGCTAAAACTTCCTGCATGAAGAGAAAATAATCTTATCACTAGAATAATAATTTATTAAAATATGGTAATGTGGTAAATGCTCATTAATTACTAACAACTTAAAATGCTATGTTAGACTGATATGAAAATTAGTACTATCAAACATCTTTTACATTTTCTTTATACTTTATATTTACATTGATTTTCATTTAAAATAATAAAAAATATTACCTCCATATGATAATATACAATTATTCAACGAATAAAAAATTGAGTAAACATAAGGGCACTATATAACAAAGTGTGAACATGTATTGTGCTTTGGTTCTTTCTTTAATTAAGACTGAAGAACCTTGAAATAGCAATATTTAATTTTGAAATTGAAGACAATGTACTAAGTAAAATATGGCAATGAAGATATGCAACCTTGGTGGAAAGAAATGTTATTATTAATTTTGTACACACAATATACTTAATAATATTTATGCTACAATTGTATCTAACTAACTTATAGATATATTATTTTAAGATTCTTTTTAAATTTTTTGGCAATATTTATTTTTCAGGGACTCATGTCATGAAACATTTGTTCATGTAATGATTTTTACATTTATCGTGTTAATTTCTACACATGTTTTGTAATATTTATTCTATAAGTATTTCTAACACTTTTGTATTTGTAATTATATTATGATAAATCACCTGTAAAGGTAAGTGTGCTTCTTGATATAAATTACTAACGTTTTCATCTTCAGATTCTTCATTATCACTTGGCCCAGGTGGATTAATTTCGCCTAGAGACAGTTATTATATTAAGATATTTAACATAATGTGGTGACAATAACTTATTAAAACATACAAAATATAAAAGTTTAATCAAACAAAACACTTCTTGCAATCTTAGTTCTGTACACAACAATTTTTATTTATATAGGCAAATTTGTACCTGCAAGCTCTTTCAAAATCTCCATAACCTCCTTAGTAGCTATTGTAGCATCAAATCCCAAAAAAGCTTCTGTTAAAGCGTTGACTAGGTCACCGTTTTTGTATGCATCTGTTTTTTTTATATATTCTGGCAAATTTTGTGAACAATATGTGGCCACCTCAGCGCCTCCGTGACCATCATAAACAGCAAAAAAAGAGGCGTCTTTATCGTAATCCAAGATGGTATTGTGTGAATCCTTTAAAATTACATTTTTTTCATTGAATTTACATGGTGTAAATCAAGATTTATAATAACAAATACTTTCTTACAACGTATATTTGTGGCTGTACTTTTAACAGGACAGCTACAGAAATGGTTAAATGTACAAACAATAATTTTTATCATACTTAAAATTTAAGTAACTTAAAATTACCACAATATTGTTAACATTCAAAAGTTATAAACAATATACAACAATTACAATGATTTAACCATATAATTATCAAACAATATCACCTCTTGGTTGACACGCCATCCTTGCATGGAGCTAGCACCGCATTCCAGTTTAGCATTTGCCTCATCATTTGACATTTTTTCGGTAACGGGTTCAGATAAATATGCTCCCATAATGACTAACTTAAGATGAAATATGATCAAAAAATAACTGACGCGCGAATCTCCCAAAAAATCGCGCAGGCGGCAAGCAAGCCGTCGTACCACAGATTATTAATGTGAAAAACTGCTATAAGATACATAAATCTACCAGTGATTCAAAGACTTTAAAAAAATTGCTATGAGTAGAGGAAAAGTTAAAATTAAAATACTTCAATTAAAATTGCTTATCATAACCGTTTAGAACAAAAAAAATTATATAGACATAAATTAAGGGCTATGAAATTTTTTACTTATTGATTTACATGGTTAAAATATAATGAAGAAAAAATCGAGAACTAAATGCAGTACAACATTTCATCATAATTGATACACAGTAATATCACGGTAACTCCATCCGTGATCCCACAAGCGGTAAACAATAAATAGCACCTCTCAATACTGAATCTACCCATATTTTGCGGCTCTGTTGTGTAGCTAAGGAAATTGTGTTTTAAGGAATACCATCCGCTTTCCGCAACTTACGTCTTTGTAACTTCTTTCCTACATTTATATTATGTGTGATCAGTAGCTTTTCATAAACATAATCGCTTATTCTCACGTTGGAAAAAATGTACTCTTCACATCTTCAATGAAACCGTATTGTGCACTCGCAGTGCAACTAAGTGTAGGTGGCGAATAGGTTCCTTTTTGATTCACCGGGAATAACTATATTACGGCTACATTTTACGGTTACATAGAGTTCAAACTTTTTTCACAAAAATTATGAACTTCAAAAATTATGCGTTTGCTTTCATTAATATAACAAAATAACTACTTTTATTAAGAAAAAAGAAATAATATAAGCATAAGTGGCATGCAGACAATAACCATTTGATATACCTATGCAAATGCTAGCAAACTGCTGTTAATAAATTATTAGAGAATAATCATCAAAGTGCATTTAATTTTGTAATAATATTTAGCTTTCAGCTTTTACATTATCGAATGTTTTATGAAATTTTAATTACAGAATAAAATAACTTTTACTTAATGCGCATGGTGTGAATCCCAAGCGCATGCGTCTGTTTTAATTGATTTAATCTTCTTTCGCCCCCCGGTATTCTAATGAAGACGTTTGTCTGACATTTTTAAGTGCTATTTCGATACTGTCAGCTTGTATAATATTTTTGTATTCCGTATATAATATGTTTTATGTGATTATGCCAATGGGATATATAAAATAATAACTTTTAAACGGTTGCAAAGCAAGATACACTTCACCGCTATCATTATTTGTGTGTATCTTCGAATTTAATCTAAAAATGTCGGGCGATCATAAAACATTTTTGAAGGGTAGCCCTTCTCAATACGTGAAGTTAAATGTGGGAGGAACACTATTTTACACGACTATTGGAACACTTACCAAAAGTGATAATATGTTACGAACTATGTTTAGTGGCCGGATGGAAGTACTAACTGATTCCGATGGTATTTAATAATATTTACGTTGGTTATATTATTAATAATAATATACGCATTATCTAAAAATGATGTTATTTTAGGCTGGATCTTAATCGACCGCTGCGGAAAACATTTCGGCACAATTTTAAACTACTTGCGCGATGGTTCAGTAGCATTACCAGAGAGCGTCCGTGAGACAATGGAACTTCTCGCCGAGGCCAAGTACTTTCTAATTGAAGAACTGACGGAAGCCTGTCATCAAGCTTTAAACAAAAAAGAAAGAGATGCTGAGCCAATATGTAGAGTCCCCTTAATTACTTCACAAAGAGAAGAGCAATTGCTGATAATGTCTACTTCAAAGGTAATTTTGTAAGATATGGACTTTTAATAAGATAGCATAATTTATATTAAAAATTTCAAAGCTATGCACTTATTGATAAGTTAGCCCCAAAGCTATAGACATTTTTGAAAACCCATCATAGTCTGTTGTCAATTAATATTCAGCAATAAATTACTTTTATCAGCATTAAATGAATTCTATAAATAGTATTTGCTTTACTAATCTAACACCAGTTTAACTCGTTGATAAGTGCTTAACATTCCTTCCTACTTCCTGTATTTCTTTATCATCATCTGCAGCCCACACCATTAATGGAACACTAGTTGGTTAGTACAGTATGACAGCAAAGATTTTCTGTAAATGATCTGTCTTATTCACCTTTTGAGACCTATTTGGGGTAGAGCGGTATAAGGCATATTCTGACTTCACATATAAAGTTGTTTGATTACTGAGAAACATTAATTTGAAAATAAAATTTTAGTTACACAATTTGTGGTTTTACCTCAAAAGTAGTATTCAAAATTAATATTTTATTTTAATGTGTTTTCTATTTGGTGATGGTAGTTGAATATGGATTCGAAATTTAACAGAATGACCTAATTTGGAAAAAAATTAAAGCATCTAAATAATGATGCACCCATTTACCAATAAATTTAGAGGTTAATCCTTTATTTGGATAATAATAATTAAGTCCTATTCATCAATAATTTTTTTCAGCCTGTGGTAAAACTCCTGATCAACCGCCATAATAATAAGTATTCATACACTAGCACTTCAGATGATAACTTGCTCAAAAATATAGAACTATTTGATAAGCTCTCTCTACGCTTCAGCGGAAGAGTCCTTTTCATTAAGGATGTTATTGGGTCTAATGAAATTTGTTGCTGGTCCTTTTTTGGTCATGGAAAAAAATGTGCAGAAGTATGTTGCACATCCATAGTATATGCTACTGACAAAAAACACACCAAAGTGGAATTCCCTGAGGCACGGATTTATGAAGAAACTTTAGGTATATTATTATATGAAAGTAGAAATGGTCCTGATCAAGATTTAATTCAAGCTACATCATCCCGTGGAGCTGTTGGTGGATTATCATGCACTAGTGATGAGGAAGAAGAACGCTCAGGATTAGCACGACTCAGGTCCAATAAGCAAAATAATCAATCTTAGCGGTTACAGTCAGGCCTGGCGCGCCTACGGAACTCTAAGAGGACAAATGTTTGATACGCAGCTGGCAACAATCTTTCGATTTGCTGGCCACCTTGTTTCATTCTGTAATCCTTTACAGTGCTATAGACCCTATCACTAAACCCTAAAGTGTGAGTGTTTCAAGTTAAGAGCCATTTATGGCTTGGACTTTGATAAACTTAATCTTGATTAATGTTTCTGCCATTAGTGTTTAGAATATTTAACTATATCTTGAATAATACATAGTGGTAGTGTCTTTCAATATTCCTAGAAATTATTTTCTATTAATTATTTATATTAACTTTCTAATATGTATTGATTCTCTACAAAAGAGGTAATCCAATGTAAAAATAAATTATTGTATTGATGTTCACATGTGCATGCACTTTACGGTTTTGTAACAAAAATAGAATAAACATAATATTAATGAAAATTAAAAAAAAAAATTAGTGAATCAGAGTAATGTGAAATTGTTTTACTTATGGTATATGCTTTTATAAAATAATATAATTATGAAGATAAATGTTGTATGTAATTATTGGGATTAAAATAATGTTTTCATGAAATAGTAGAAAAATGTGTAGTATTATTATAATAACTGCTACAAATATTTAAATTAGTACATATTAAATGCAATGTTAGTTAAGTGCACTAAATTCTATGAAGATGAAATTATAGCTCAAATAATTTGCCAAATTGATGTTGTAGTGATGTGATATAAGTATCATAGTAGTTACGACAATTTCCTTGAAGCTCCTGATACCAAATGAATCCTTGTTATTTCATGTAGGAAAACATTATAAATATTAACAAAAAAATTTGATAGTTAATAAATATGGCATGGTGAATATCAAAGTAGTATAATGGCTAACAGCCACCAGTTACAATCGTGATGTGACCGTTATAACTATTCCATTAAGAGTAGTACATACAATTGTAAATTTATTGTAATATTTGTAGCTATAAAAATTGGGTCTAGCTTATCATCATTTAATATAATCTAAAATTTTTCAAAAGATATTTCTAATATGTAGACTAGTGCTTGGCTATGATTGCACCTGACGATATATGGCAATGCAATGTTCAGTCTGTAGTTCAAGTATTAAAGTATAAAAGGTACATTAGCTTGAAATTTGTGCAGTGTCATCTATTATGCAAATTTTTGTTGTACTCCACTTTAATCTCTTGAATATGTATAATAGAGAAGAGAGAAACGATTTAATATAAAATTAAAGATTTATACATTTATTTCAATATGTAGCACAAAGAACCAAAAATGTTGCAATAGTCCTATTTCTACTTTCTTCAATAGATTTAATTAATGTTTACATTATAGGTGTATTAGTACTACAGAAACTCTTGAGGCTTTCAGGCTATATTTCTATGTAATTATTTGATATTACATAATATATATTAACAAATAATTATCACTAGAAATGTCAATGTCTTATAAAAATCAAATTTACTTGTTATCTTGTAGATTACAATTGTATAATCTAATATTTATTGTGGCATACTTTACGAAAGTATTTAATACAAAACTATGGTGGAGGGCATGATATATTACAAAGTATGGCAATATATTGATGTATTATTATTGAAGATAATGACATACAAATAAATTTATTTAGTATCATATTTATTAAAAAATATATAAAATTTGTAGTAGTACATAGTTCAGCGTCTTTTATTTATAAATTTAAGGATATCTTGAACATGATTAATATTCTCACTGGATGTTCATTACTAGACTATTCAGGAATTGGTATGGGCTACTACAAAAAACACTAATACTTGAGGTCTGAAATAGTTTACAATTAGAACTTAACACATCACATTGTAGGATATAATCAAGTTAACATTACATTGGTGATCATGAAAAAGTCCATATAAACTTTGTTGAAGCAATAATATAAATTTATTGTTAAAATAATTGAAAACAGGTTTTTTCAGTGCTTGTATTTGTTCATTATTACATTTTTTTAATTAAATAACAATATCTAAATTTAAATAACAGTCTAAAAACATCTTAAATCTAATGAATTTATGTTTAAGTTTATTAATTTATTCACATTTTTTATTTTGCAAGTATAACTTATACACATTTTTGATTTAAAGTATTTATATGTTCATATGATTTGTCTGTTAGAACTAATTGTTTCTTTGTACCAGGAAGTGATTCAACAAAGGAAGGATATTTACTTGATGGTAAAGGACACACCTAGATATAACAATGAGGCATTAGGATAAAAAAAAAAAAACACATACATAGCACCCATATAGCCAACCCCCATTATCTATTAACATTCCGTACCGTACCACAGGTGGTACACAGTCATATTTATGCAATGTGCTATAACCTATATTTCCACCTAAATAATGAAGCATTATACAAGATGCAGTATAAAATAAAACATAAGCATATTTAATTGTAAATATTGTGTGATAATATATATATTCATCTTTAGTCAAAAAATCAAATAGCCTGAATGATGAGTCAGAGAAAAATAGCTTGGAACGGATTGTGTTGATAGGATAAAGTAATAAAGTTTAATTTGTAATAATATGTAAATTCTTATTAAATGAATTTTAATAGATTTTTCCTATAGCATTCTAAGCTACAAAGTGGAACACCTGTATTTGAACACTGATACTTTTTGGTATTATTACAATTTTCTAAACTACATTTGATTGGTTTTGGTGCTTCAATTGCAACTTTCCTTTCTAAGGGATAGGGTACATTTTGAGGCATTGACAAAGTTATTTCCTTTTGATTATTTTTATATACTATCATAGGTACAAGTTTTCTATTCGGTCTTCCTTTTTGGGTATTTTTCAAATTTTTTGACTCTTGCTTTTTAAGGAGCCTATCCATGGTTTTTTTCTTATCTTTTTCCCTTTTCTCATCTGCTAGTTGTTTACGTTTTTGAGATTTTAATGCAGCTTTTTGTATAGCTTCAGCAGTCATTACTTTTTCTTTATATCCAGATGGCAATGCAAGCAATGTTTCTCTTCCGGGACTAGTTTCTTTATCATTTCCTCTTTCATACATAGCTCTTTGTCTGGCTGTCATCATTTTAGGGTCTTTAGGTTTAATTTTTTTTAATTCTTCATCTACCTGAATTAAAACATACAGGTTAATAATTTATCAAAAGATGTTAGTAATTAATTTATACATTTAAAACACAAAATTACATGTCCAATCTTTTTCTTATTAAAAACGTTTAAATAACACTAAAAACATTAAAATGGAGAATTTATGTTATTTTCATTGAAATTGTTTAATAATAACAACAATTAACAATAACATGACAAGTTGAATTAAAATTGTAAATTATACATACTTCTTCTAATTTTCCAGATTTAATTGCATCAAGCCATCTTTCTTCCTCACTAGAAGTTCCACTATCTTTGCCTTTTTTCTTTTTCTTTAATGTTGCTTTTGGCGGAGTGCTAGAGGATGAACCTGGCACAGATTTTCTTGAGTCTGATGATGATTTTACGGTTTGTGCTTTTAAGAGATCAGCTGCAGAAGTACCCGGTATTTCTTTTTTCATTTTAAGTTTATGTGGTTTGTCTATAATGTCTTCATAAGATACATCTATCGAAGTATCACTCTCATAATCATTTTCAAGTTTTCTTTTCCTATGTTTTTTATGTTTGTGTCGTTTATGTTTTTTCTGGGGTGAGGTATCTAAAATAATAAACAATTTTATATACATAAACATATATATTTCGAAATATAAATGAAATCAAATAAAATAGAAGAAATTTCTACCTATAACGATTTCATCTTCTGTTGTACTTTGATCGCGTTGTCTCCGAACCATTTTTTGCTTATACACCTTAATAGTATTCTTTTTTATTTCAACCTTAGTTGATTGTACAGTTTATTAAAAGTAATGACATAAACAAACAAATGTCAGTTATTATTTTTGTTCAGTGTGGATTTTTATTCGATACTGGCAATGATCGAAAACCCACACAGCCACATTTTTGTTTTTTAAGGAAAAACATAAGGAGTTAAAATTCATACGGTTTTATATAATTTATCGGTAGCATTAGCATCAAGTCTTGAGTTGAAACTAAATAATTTGAAGTTTTTAGTTTGTGCTAAATAGATATAAAAATAATTATGAGTTTATTTTTGTATTATTGATGACTCTCGCAACTTTTATCTAGTTACTATGTTCGCCAATCCCCATGCCAAGTGGGCGAGTACGGCAATAACTCTCGAAATGGGCAGGCCTATGTTCA
This sequence comes from Ornithoptera alexandrae, assembly GCA_029030555.1. Lineage (NCBI taxonomy): Eukaryota > Metazoa > Arthropoda > Insecta > Lepidoptera > Papilionidae > Ornithoptera > Ornithoptera alexandrae. Next base: position 8,211,800 of record JARDVY010000037.1, read on the forward strand.
GCATTGGCAATCTATAGGATTTTGTGACATTTAACAGTTTTGCAAACGCAGCATATGACGAGCGCTTCAATACCGACGATATCGTAAAGTATGTAGAGTATCATTGAATGCAGTTGGCATTAGATTGCTCCCTCTAGAAATCATGATGGCCAGGCGGTTCATATGATGACACATAACTTATTGATACTGTTCATGGTGTTTTTCTTGGGGAGGTTAGTGCAGCAGTTTTTTAATATGGATAATTTGTATTGCCCCGAAGTGTTAACAATTTTAAAAGTAGCTGGAAATATTCATTCTGCAATTAATATTAGGGGTTGGTCCAGTTAGTCTTGAATGTGCTGGTTGTGCGTTTCTTTTTACTATTAATATTTATTTTTATTGATGCTGATGTTTTTTGCTTAAATATTATATAACAAGTCTTTCAAACAGGACAATAGGTTTCTTCGTACTTATGTATTAACACCACCGCAACAGCATCCGGTGTAGGTAGGTCAGGTAAGGTGTAGATTATTTCATATTTATTAAAAATTTTACATTTTTTTAAGTGCCTCCAAATCTGTAACTGTGGTAGTGCTTAATAAATATAAAATAATGTATACCTAACCTAACCTACCTACATCCGTCCCAACAGGTTCTCACCTTGTCGTGACGGAGGGGTTCAGTAGCCGTGGCGTGGTCCCCCACGGTGAAGTGAAGAGGAACCTACGCGGCCGGCCTGAGACGTAGGGTCGGCTCGTGGCGGCCGCTCCAGGTTAGAGCTCTGGAGCTCCACAGTGAGTTGACCTCGGATGCCTGCCGGTGGGCTGCAGAGGCGGCTTTACGCTGCCCTTTGCAGCCGAGGTGGAGTCGCGAAGGGAGAGGAGTGTCGGTATTGCGCCTCGCCGCTCTCCCTATCCTCGGCGGCCGTATAACGGGTGGCGGCGGAACTCAAGATCGGATCCGCCGCAAGGAGTTGGGACAGTTTTCTCTCTAGGCTCCCATGGCCTTTGGGTGATGAATTCGGGAGAAACCGTAGCTGCGGTGACTACAAGAAGCCGAGGAGGGGGCGCGCTATGTGTTCCGGCGTGCCCCTATAGAGGCGGAAAGGGGGTCTTCCCTCCCTTCCGACTGTGGTGGGGCTGCGTTGTACGGCCGGCGTTGGCGGGGTCGCGGATGTGTGCGAGAGCGTTTCTATGTTCCTGCCATAAAGCGACAAGGTGGTATATCGTGGGGGTTCTAGTCGGTACAAGTCCTAGCCCCTGCGAGGACGGGTATGCGCAGGCATTTCCCCCATTTTAAACAAAAAAAACCTACCTACATCCCAGAAGCAGGCCCGTCCGATCCGATTGCCGATCGGGGGTTGTGGAACAACTGCTTGATGTTATCCCGTGGTACGACGTATCGACGTGATTGTAATATCATGTGAAGATTTTTAGTCGGTTGGAGTCCAACACTACCCCGTCGTCGGCCTCGTGGCTCGGGGTGTTCGTGCCGTTAGCATTTTGTTACACACAACAAAAAAAAACAACTACCTAAATCCTCCCGAACAGGTTCCCACCTTGTTGTAGCGGTGAGGCTCAGTGGCCGTGGTCGGACATAGAAATATAAAAAATAAAACTATATTTTTTTTCTTATGTTTCAGGAACACTACTGATACTAAATTAATGTTACACCGTATGTTATGTTAGCATCTAACTCGTTTATCTTATTATTAGAAATATAAAGCAGTTTTCAATCATACACGAATGAACTTAAGTCGGTTTGTTATTTTTATTGCAATTAAAATTTTGTAGGGAAATATTTTACTTGTTTTCAAGTTAGAGAGAAAAATGTTGGAAATTTTAAAAGGAAATGCAAAAGGAGTTTTATTTTAACGTCTAGAAACATAGTTTCCCAAGCATAAGGTGAAATGAACTGTGAAGGTTCTAGAAAAAGAGTGGTTATGTAAAACATTAAGTATTATATAAGTCCCTTCGCCGAAGCAATGTTATGAGCTACGATTATATCTTATAAGAAACCGCCTATAAAATTATGTGAAGATAACATTTTATAGATACGATTTATACAGAATTTATAAATATTCCAGCAACAGATAAATGTTAATCTAATTTTAACACTTTGTAATTAATTTATTTTGGACCTTAACTGACAGGCGTTTGACATATCTAGCTCATTGGATCAGCATAGGATTAGCAGCACGTACACTTCACTACATTCTAAATATTCCGTCTTTAATTTTTGTATGTTGTATAAAGTCGTTTATTGTTTATATTTTTTTTTTTTCATTTCTTTACAAATAATGGTAGGACCAACAAACGTCGACCTACAGTCAGTGATACTCGCATTAAGGAGTTGTTTAACATGTTTATTTATTTATCTAACAATATATAAGAGATTTCAACCTATGTAGAGATCATCACTGTATATCTCGAATCATAAAACCTATAGACTTGAAAATTAGTTGGAATGTTCCTATTACTGAGTATAGGTCTGCTAAGAACGTATTTTATGAAATTTCACCCCGAAAAGGGGTTGCGGAGGTGTTAATAATAGGAAGGGACCCGGGGGCGGCAGGTCGCAGTCAGACGGGAATATAATCTGATAAATTATAAGTCTAAATTTTAAATGTATTTAACGTTACGGCCAGCAAAGCAAGCGGGGAACAGTTAGTATATGTATATAACCTATGAGCACGTTGTGATGCTATAAACTGCGTTAACGACTGACTAAAATGATAATTTAAAACATTTTCATCTGTTTGTTTGTGTCTTTCATTAGCAGATACAAATTATGTTATAAGGCGTAACCAGTGCTGTATTTGTATTTATATAACATTTGTAGAAGTAGCACGGTTTACATCAAATTATTTTTAAATTACTCCTTTTACGTAGTGCCATCAATTAAGATGCAGTGTATTAATTTCTATATAGTTCAACTCAAATTCACGAGTTTGTGTTTATGAAATGTCTATTTACATACGAGTGTTTGCTAATATAACATAAATATACAATAGCAGGACAACGTCTGCAGAGTATCAACTTGTCTATAATAAATTTGCAAAAGTTATGTTGTATTCCACGTGAACTGGAAAGCTGACAACTGTAGGCATTCAGTCGGAAATAACAAGCTGAAACAGCGCGCCGAACAAAACGTACAAAGTCGAATGTTCAATTTTATTTTTTCAAAATATTGTTACAACAGTTCGACAGTAAAAAACTACGAAAAAGGTGAGTTTTATTGCAGTTATTTAGTTTTATTACAAATAAAGTTAGTTATATATATATATATATATATATATATATATATATATATATATATATATATACACATTTTTCTTACGGTAACTAATTACATGAAATGCTTTGTGCGTTCAAATTTCAGTTATTGTAAGTTTGTCTATATAGTTGCTTTAGTGAAGAGTAGTTTTTTTTGGGTAAAAATCACTAGGGCCAGAACTATTTCCATAATGCTTTGTGTAGATACAACCGTAGCCCATATTTCTACCGCAAAACGGTGATGTGTAAAAATTATCGTGTTCCAATTTGAAGGGCTTTGTAGGTAGTAAAATTATTGAAGTAACGAGAATAAACTTCGTATGTTTCTAGGCGACGAAGAAGAAAAACACTGTGGTGCTGTTTATGTTAACTTCCGCCGCTCTGTTTTGGGTAGGTATTTCTCGTACCATCAAATGAACATTTCGCTTGTCTCGAAGATACGTCGAAGAAAAAAAATCTATGACGATACATAATGCTGAGCATAATTTAGTATTTCAAATAAATTCAATAAAATTTCTCCACTCAGCGTCTAAGTCTAGATACGACATCTACCAGAAAGCAAGGGGATATCTACTGAAGATTTGGAATATAGTAAAGCTGTTTTTTTATTTGACGAAGCGACAAGACAAGTTAGAGGTTCACATGATGGTAAATGGTATGCCTGACAATAACGTGCTATTAATTAGGATATATACTGCACCACATTATGCTCGTCGCTTGGATACCGAAGGTAATGTCTGGATAACCCTATAATTTCACTAGGTGTAGCGCCCTTTAAATCGGAGCATGGTAATGTTTGCACACTACTGTTTAAAGGTAGAAAAAGGGCCTGTGGTGGTATATAACTGTCTCCGGCAACAGAGACTTACCACTAATGATGGTAATAGAAACAAATACTTTATGTATAATAATTGGGATATGAATATTTATATGGTACACAAAGTGAATACATCGAAAAGCATAAAAGCGCGTTATTGCACAATCCCCGCGCATAACAAACCTTTATCTGACACTATCGGCCCGCTTTCCGCCCGAGGCCGTGCGTACGGTTGTGCCCTCACACCAACTAACTAAGCGAGGGTAACGGACGTGCTCTGCATGTTGATGATCACTTATTTACTCTCCGCAAATAGACAGGAGTTGATGCATCTAAATAAAGTACCTAAAAAGTTATGATATACAGTACAATTCAATTTCTTTTATCTATTGCAATAGATACTGGTGGTAGGTAGCTGTAGTTGGAGACCGTCTAGGTAGGTACTACCGCAGTTCCTATTTTTGCTCCCAAACAGTAGTATGCAAACATTACTGTGTTCCGCTTTAAAGGGCGCTGTAGCTAGTGAAATTACAGCGGCACTGGACTTAACATCTTAAATGTGTCAAAAAACATTGATATTTTTTCTATTGGATAAGTAGGCTATAAACTTTAAGGTTCATCAGATTGTTTATTTGGGTCAAACTTTGTAAAAAAAAATACTCTTAATCCACATCGTTATATCAGATTGCAGTATATTCAGTTTTTCCAGTTTTCGGTTTCAGCAACTAGTTAAAAAAGTTTCAGCTTATACGCTTTTTCCGTATATTGATATACATAGACATATAGAGAACGATTTTATTACACTACTTTTATTTAATGTCGAAATCTTTTGACAGTGTTTTATACCAAATATTAAAATAAATATGTTTTCCTTTTCACTACACAAATTGAAAAAGAAAACGGGTATAGGGAGAAAAAGTAGATTAAGTTAGTAAAGAGTAAAGTAAAAAATCGGTTAAACTGTTTGAGAGCTACGGTATATTAACTGTAGTATTGTTCCAGTAGAGTTTAATTTATTGTGTATGCTTATTAAGCAAAGGCAGCAAGGATTTGACGATGCAACGAAGGTTGGACCGTGAATTTGACTCTCCCTTGGCTATTCGTGAAAATTAACAAAATTACTACAAAGTTATATACAATAAAATATTAAATCATAGACTTAAAACATTACATACATCGACAATATGTGTAAATATACGAGTATATATATAAAGAGGTAGACATGTATTAAAAGCAATAATCACTTCACACAAGCAAACTTTTTATTTTATATTTACATAAAAAAAATATCGTTTAAAATCAAAGTAGTGTCTAGAAAATCAACAGAATAAATTACTTGTTGCTTATTCGATAAATGTATCGGATGTTAAGAGAGGTAGAAAAAATAAAGTAAAACTAACTACTATTCTTTATACCTAGTTTTTTGTTTCATCATCATCATAATCAATAGCCGAATGACGTGCACTGTTGGACATAGGCCTCCCCAAAGATCGCCACTTACAGTCGGCATGGCCTCCGATACCGCTGGACACTAGCGGCTGTCGAATGTAGGAGTTCATATGGAGGGGATTTGGGCCATTTCTCATCATGCTGGCCCAATGCGAGTTGGCGGGAGCCAGATCCTTGTTTGTTGATTAGTAGATTGCACCACGAGTAGGTGAGGTTGGTTTGAGTACCGTGAGTTGTTGTGTGGGACCCAAACTAATAATGTTTAGGTAAATACTTGAATCTGTTCTATCTGAAAAGCTTAACCATTTTAAGAGGAAATTTCATGATATGAGTTACTACACATAAATTGAAATACAAACATATCACAAAGAAATTATAAAGTTATTTATGTAGATACAATTAATAGAAACTTATTTTGTTTAATAAATAATATTAAATTAAAAGTCTTATAAAAATAGCACTATCTGTGCGAGTGAACCTGTATCGAGGGGAAATGGTTACGTTATATTCTGTTGAAATTAAATATTTGTTCATTCAAAATTCAAATTAATATATATATATATATATATATATATATATATAACAATGCTAGCTGTTCCCTGGCCGCTTTGCTGACCATAATATAAAATGAGATTTGAAATTTGTCTAAAATATTCCGTGAGAGCAACCGTAGCCGCAAATAACTTTCTATAGCAACCGTTACTATAACAATGGCATAAATAATACGAAGTGAAAATATTCATGAAAGTTAATTAGATATAAAATGTCGAACGATTTATGAAATTCAAAAATAAATATACTATAACCATCTACAAATCATTCCGCTTGTCAATACGTTCACTAGTTTTAACGTCGTTGGCGAACAAACAAAACCCATTTTCATTGCAGAAAACCACTTTGAAATTCAAATAAATTTTCGATTTAATATTTTTATAACTTCATAGCAAAATTAGATATTAAGGTAAGCAGTAATTCAGAAATGTTTCAAACATTATCTTTTCAGACGTGTTAATCTTTGTCAGCATAATATTAAAAATATGTAATTAAAACTTTTTATCTAAAAACATGCTTGTCAATTTTTAACAATTTGCCACAAAGTCCCGCTTACCGTTGCTACCAATAGTAGCTCAACTACGCAGGACTAACGAACGTGGTTTGAATGCAGACAACCATATATTAGCCTGCACAAAACAGACAGGACTTTGCGCGTCAGCAGGATTTCTCTTCTAACATAGAGTTATAGTCTTCGTATGTAGGATGAATATACCTACTGTAGCATAGGAAGCTACGTAAACTTATTCTTGAGTTATCAATAAAATTTGATTAAACAACATTGTTGTCGGTATTATAATTAAAATGAAAATATGTATAACCGTGCCAAGATATATAGTGGAAAAAAAAATTACATCTGAAGTTTTTAAACTACAAAAGGTGTTATATAACAGTCGTGAGGTATTTTTAGTTCTTTCAGTTCATCGATTAAGATTGTCGAGTCTTATTAAAGGAGCCCGAGGAGGACGCCAAATTCAGAATGGTTAAATATTTGCTGTAGTGCAAGGCGCCGCGTAGGCAAACCCCTCTATTGAAGGCGACCTATATGTTTTTAGGATTAACCTTCTCATATAATAACAACTTTCCAAGAAACCAGAGTACATTTCGAAGATTCTATCGCCCATAGCACAAAACTATGATTCTATGTTAATAATTTAGTTCCTCAGAGATAACTTAACCTCTGTCACATGAATTTCTATACTCATATATACGGATACTTTTTTGAACTCGTTTATTTAAGAAGGAAATTAGAAGCAGAGCTTTTTGAAAGTTATTAAGATGAGTAATTGCAAAATGGCCGGGCGCCGTTCGTTATACAATAGAAGTGGAAAAACTTACCTGAAAAAGATGTGGTGCTGATATTTATATAACTTATTTTGTATTTATAATGTAATCGTGTTTCGACCCGAATGTGAAATAAACTACACGAGCTGTAAGCGACAGTGTTAATTGATTTTCTGGTTTCGTCGGAAGTAGTTACTAACACTTTCAAATCGTCGTTCGTTGATTTTCACACTAATTATTTAGACAGATATTATTGTATATAAATATATTATATTTACATTTGTGACAAATAGTGATTATTACGTTTAGGTAGTGTCGTTAATAAAATACTAAGAGGTAAGAGTCTTAAAAGGAGTAATATTTCTTGTCATTTATCAACATACTGCATTTTACCCAGTTACAACGCTAAACAAGTATTGTAATTATTGTCATAATTAGGTATTACAATAAAGAGGGATCTCATAATAAACAGGACCTATATTGAAAGATATCTTGAGTCTTTAAAGGTGCAAAAAAAATCTTCCCCATATGATTTTACAACAACATTATATTATAATAATGAAGTGTTTCTTGAACCGTCGCTGACCAGTACCATAATTTTTATATCAATTTTGCCATACATCTGGTCAAGGGTAATGAATAGAAATTTTCTATTATTTCCTTGAATTTTTTCTTAATGCTTTATCTAATCAATTTCCTTGTCTTGCTAAGAACTCTATCACATTAAAACTTCATTACAGATTCATAATTTTATTTCCTGCAGTTTATAAATATTTCATATTTTGATATAATCTTTCAGTTTTTGCATCTCAGTTAATAATAATTAATGCCTCCCTTTTTTTAGCTTAACTCAGTAACTATTAATAAAATTTAGTTATGTATATGTATGTTCATATAAGTCATTTTTTGAGATAAATACATTCCCTACACTTTATAGGCAGTACTGTTGGATGATAGATTTTTAAGAACAATACCGATGTGTAATTCAAATGAGTTAGCTGCAAATCTGATCTCTGGGCTACATATATGTCCATTATCCAGAAACGAAAAGTATGGTGAGAGACGAGACACCGTGATTTTTTTTGCATTACAACGACATTTGTATTACAGTACCGCTTTAGTAGGAACTGCAACCAATTGTAATACCCCTCTCTTCGCGACGTTACAACAGCTGCAAAGGCCAGAAAAACCGGTGCCTTGCTTACCGAGCTTCGTCCCGGTAAGCAAGGCTGTAACGGTCACCTTTAGTAAAAGCCTCTTCGCTACGATAAAGTGGGAACCAACAATTATAATAATAACAATTATTTTTAGACACGTACGTAATTTCACACTCAATTGATCAATATTTTAATTTATGTCTAGGGAACTAATATTGGTTAGGTTATTTTTAAAATAAGCAAATACGTAGATTAAATTCCTTTTTTATTGTCCCTCAGTGACAAGAAACATTAGTCACGTTGAACAAGCAGAAAATAATTATCGTTGTCGCCCGCCGACGTCGCTTCCGTCCGTGAACTAGGTTTGTAATGAATGTCGACCTTTTATCTTTTAATTGTTTGTTTTAGTGCCTCTAAAGATTTTTGTCTCTACTGTCCATCCAATTTATTGTATTTGTTATATTATTTCGTAGATTATTGCTGTTTACCGTCAAACGGGATCGAAGGCAAGTGTTAATAGTGACTTTAAAAAAATAGACCATTGATATTAAGTCAAAATTGTTTTATGTTTATTTATTTAACTTTTAAATCAAATTTGGATGCAAATAATACTCTGAAAGAGCGCACTTTTGCATAGCGACTTGTGGTAATGTCTGTCTATTCGATTAAACAATACTTTATTGGAGGCTATGTAATATCCATTCTGTGTACAATAACACAACATCTACATTTTACATATTTTATCGTTTTTAAATAAAACAAAATGTATTACAGATAAGCAAACAAAAACTTCCTTTAACCCATCTGTATTCTTCCACAACCTGTATTTCTTCAAAATTTTTTAGGATATAAATACATTTTAAGTTAAAACTTACAAGAAGTCTGTTTCGTCGTCGAACAGTTTTGTTACTTGATATTTTCACATTGTTCTTTGTTGGCGAAGCAAAAATGTTTTAGTAACAAACAATAAGAGCTCCGACGTCTTGTATATTTGATAATAATGTCTTCACATTTATAATAAAAAATAGTTCTAGTAAGAATTTAACTATATATTGCGATCTTTACGCTAAGGCAGTAAGCTAGCACTCAGTAAGTAAGCAGTACTCTTTCGTGGCTCATGTTATTGTAGTATTAACCGGTAAAAGGTCTTTGATGGCGGAGACGATTTAGCGAGATGGTCGCAGGGTTATTTCTACAGCTTAACTAAAGTGTGCAAATATTACTGTTCCGATTTAAAGGACGTTGCAGTTAGTGAAATACAAGAGTAACGACAGCCAACGATCATAATATGATACGGCGTTTATGTTCTCGTCGCAAAAACCACTTACTATGTTTAAAAAAAGGTTATTTAGAGTGAAGTGATGTTCTAATTATTCCTTGGTAAATAAGTTATAGTAAAGTTTGTCTTCGCCTGGAGAACTTAGATGGCTGACGTCAAAAGTACTTATTAATGGCACCTGCTCCACGGTTCCTACAGTTGATATTAGATTTGTACAAAGGAATTAAATGTACAATTACCATAAGTTGGACATAAAATAAGTTGGGTATAAAATAACTGTTTGTTTATAGATCTTTTTAAAAAAGTGCTTTCATCAAATAAGATAATATACTCGTGATTGTGGTTCACATTTTGCTGCAAGAGGCTGCCGCGGGCTGGCATTTCTAATTATGACCTGATCGGTTCGAGCCGGCTTATATTGTGTTAACTGATAACCGTCTGCTTTAATCTGTTTTGTTCTGCCTTTGACAATGCCAACCTCATAAATATTCATGTAGTTAAACTTAAATGAAATTTCTCTTGTTATATTCAACCTTTTTGAAGTGCTAAATTTAATACGTACGATAACTGTATATTTTTCTAACTGAGATGATTTTTTCTTAGAGTGCAATTAGTTATACTATTCAATGTAGTCTCTAATTGCTAAACTCTAGTCTATCTGGGACGTTGTTTAGCCACTTTTGTGCAATTGTGACTTTGATTTTTTGGGAAAGAAAGACAACAGCAAGATCGAAGATTGCTATGTTGAAAGAATAATATTTCTGGGTCCGTTTAACGTACCTCTGTGTGTTCTTTTGATATTGTTGTTGTTTGCGCCTATATAATTATTGAAATCCCCGCCCCAAAAAATTGGCTTTTCAAGATATTATTGCATTAGACTTAGAGTTGTCCAAAATTAATATTTTTCATCTTTTCTACATTCAATTTGAACAGAATAAACTGTTATCACATTCAAGACTTCTTTTATAAGTATAATACTTTTAGAGTTATTCCATTGGTAATTTCGTTGACTACTAAAATCTTATCTAGTTGTTTTACCTCAACAGCAAATGTTATGCAATTTTTTAGGTGGTTAACGTTTATGTAAATGATTTTTTAACCTCTCTGATATTACGACTTTGTCATCCAGTTCCCCCAGTTTCTAAAGCACAAAAGAAATCTACATTCCCACGTTAGATAAATGGGACCTGCTCTTGTGTCTTCCCCGTTAATATTCCAATGTTTTTAGCTAATGTTGTTAGCACAGTACATCGATTACAAAGTAGCCTTAGTAGGCTATTCGCATGATTTACACGGATGAGTACGCATGCTGCTTGCTGATCAAGGTTAAAATGATTTATTACAATTTTTATTACATATACAAAATCAGTTTGTCATTCAAATAATCTTGCTTCTGTTTTACGCAAGCCGCAAATATTGAATTCATATTATTAGAGTGTAACAAAAGCGAATATTTTCATTTCCAATTTTTTAAGTATATACTTAGTTGTTAAAGTTATTTAGTAACAATGTAAACATTATAATGAATTTTTTTCGTCGTTGGCGTACATTTTTTTACATGATTAATGACGGTACATATTATACATTCATACATGTGAAGTTATGCGCATTCTCAAGATCCGTGAAGTGGATCTCAAGTATTTAGTTAAACTAGTTTGTTTTAGTCTTTGCAAACACTGTATCTTGAGACGTTAGTGTGAAAATTATTCAAAGCGAATAGTTTACTGTTTTACTCTAGATAGATTTAATAACTATGAGATGGATTGAATTATCTATGTAACAAACACAGATGAAGTCATATTGATTTAAATAATCGACAATATTCACTCCAGTCAGAGACATTGTCACTACAGTTTTTTATTATTGCATTAGTAAGATTGAAATTACAGTAGTTAAATCAGTATTCTCGGTGGCTCGGCACTTCTTTGATCGTCATCTTGACTAACTCAACAACGATATTTTTTTTTACAACGAAAGCCTTTGTCTGTCTATTTTAAGAGAATTGTGTTGTCTTTGATAAATGTCTGCGGGAGGTTCAGACGGTTGCGTCGGCGGGCAACTCGCCTACGTACAACGTGGGCAGAAGCATTACAATCAGTGTCCTCTTATAATAAATGCTTCAACTTTACATGAACCAGAAAACCTTAAATGTTTTTATGTTTGTACGGGCAGGATTTTTTAAATATTGACTTTGTAGGAGTCGGAAAAAACAAAATATAGTACAATTTTTTTATTAAAGAAGTTGGGTGAACAGCTAGTTAGTTTACACTTACTTATAACATATACAGTAATAATTTTGTAAAGTTTGATATGTTATATTAAGTCTTATTAGCAGTAATTTTACTAACATTTATAGCGAAATACAATAACATATGCGTATTACTGTTATCCAATAATACTGTGCTCGAGTTGTATTGAAACTTTAAGAGGCTTGTCACCACTAATGTGTAATAATATCAAGTTCTCCAAATTAAATATCAATCATGGAGGTTTTTTTAATATATGATGGTGGAAATAAATAAATTATGTAAATTTAAATCTAAGAAATGTACGTGTAAACTGGACGCTCCATGTTTCCACTGCTGGGAGTCAGCTTTCTCTTACAAGCAAATATTACAAATGGGAGGTGCATATACATAATGTACACCATACTTCTTTTACATATTAAAAAAAAACATTAAAACTACTGTATGTAATAAGTATCTTAGAAAGATATGTGAAAGACATACGTCGTACTTGAATTGTGACTTTACTAAGCCGTTTTTTTTGTAAAACTCCATAAAATACAAGTGTTTAGTTTTAACAGGCGTTTAGGTTTATAGGTTCGGTCATGTCCCGCAGAGGGAATTGCGGGCACACTAAATATTTTAGCGAACTTAAACTGGCAAGTATCTCATGAGGGAATAACGCAAACTGCTGATGATATATTCGTGTACAAACTTCAGTTTAAAGGATAATTAGATTGTTCAGATCTATATTATAGATTATGCAAACTTTAACAATGTGAATTATTTATTTTTCATAAATCTAAAACGATTGTGAATATAACTGAGATCGTTATTGAAAACCACGAAAGATATTTTAATATTTATTCTTTTGCCCGGTACATGTTAGATTCATATTGGAAATATTATAACATAACAAGCTTTTTTAAATGTACTGTAATTGAGATGGCAATAAGAAATATTATGTCTTGTAATACTGACTACTTCATAACTATGCACAAATTCGATACTAGATGTCTTAAAAAAAAAGTAAACAAAATGTCGTGAAATTGATTTAAAAAATTCATGTACTCGTAAATAAAAATAATACATACGGAAATAAAAAAACTAACAATTTAAGTAGCAACTACAGTAATCCTTTATTGTGATTACTTTTACCTATAAAATTTCTTTCAAACTTCAGAAAAACCAATGAATTCAATACGCTGTCAGCGACAGAGTTAATTAACCTTTTGCCTCCGCCGGGTAAAAATACAAAGAGATTGAAATTGCTATTGACCTTCTGAAGAAGGTTCAAATACAACTCCTACTAAACTAGAATTTGATATTACAATACAGAAGTAAAAAAAACATTTAAAAAAAAGAAAATGCCATTTTTCACTTAGTACGTAGTACTACAATTACTTTAATGTTATACATATAATATAATGTATGGATTATTTAATATAATCTAATTGTAATAGAAATAGTAATAAATGAATTTATATTGTATAGGATTAGATGAAGATGATTTAAGCGTAAATTATTTGTTATAGATATGTTATTACCTTTTAGTTAGTTACATCAAAATTATTACAATGAAATGGTTAAAAAAATTATATTACGACTCTTATTAGGTATGTCCTAAGTTTGAAAAATAAAATAAAAAAAATTGGTGATTATAACTAGAGGTTGTTCTCCTTTGCTTAGCTGCCAGAGGTCATTTAAATAGGATGGGTAATAGGTAACACATGTATATTTAGGCAGGTATTTAGGTCGCAAATTCGTAGTGTGGATACATGACTGAGGTTCGGTATAAAGTGCACTATAGTTAGTGAAATTACTGAGGTAACTAATTACAACATTTTACGTCTCAATGCGATGAGCAAAATTATTTGCAGGTTTTATAATAATATATATGAGCCTATTTTGCCTACACTTGCCGAATGAAACAGCATTATATATTTTAAATAATAAAACTTTTTTTTTTTTAATTAATTGAACATTAAAACTAATCTATGAAGTGTGTGGATAAAAGGATATGTAAATAGGTTTAAATAACGCTTGTTGATACTTTTGTGCTCGGATAATCTTATTTTGTTGTGTGCCTACACGAAGCGGCGCTAGTGGACGTCGTGAGTTTGAATAACAAATTTGTTCCGCACGAGAGGGATCAGCTTGGAGCTATATAAAAACTTTTTTTAACATTAACATGAAATTGGTTTCTTGTTAGGAGTAATCTTCGTTTATGTTTTACAGCTGACTTAAATAAAAAGAGGGTTCGAAAGATGTAAACTTACAGGAAATTGGGATTTAAAAAATATGATAGTGTTGAGGGAATATTTTCATATCTCTCCTTCTTTATTAGGCTATTTTTGTTTATAATCTGGATATAATAATTAAAGATGTATTAAATGATATCGGGCTGCCTTTATATATGTTGTTGTCTTTTATAACACCTTAAATATTTACTAAATGTACGATTTTATAGAGCAAAATTATTATTTCTAATGTACATTAGAAATGGCTCAGATTTTTTTAAATGTGATAAAAATGATAAGTCTCCTAGATCCGAGAAAGCTTGAAAGAAGCATTATAAAATACTGTTATTTATTTTCTTTAAGTGCAATCGTGTATGTTTTAAAACATTAATAATATAGTATCAAATAAAAACAATAGTACGCCATTGCTATTAACATAATATTTAAAATTATTCGGACACCGTAGTATATATATTAATTGTTCCCAAGACTTAATTATCGGACAGTGTGGAAAATCTTAAAGAAATTGGATATCGTTTTCTTTACTTACCCGACAGCAGCGGCAGCTGTTGCTTTACCGTAGCGATTCAAACGGAAGCTTGTTCTCCTACACAAGAGGCTTTTAAATATAGCTCACACTCAAAGCAAAGCTTCTTCGCAAAGTTCCATTAATAAATTTTACTTATTACTAAAATTTTAGTACATGTAATGAATAGGTGATAATACGCATCGTCAGCGTTCATTAGAATGAGCGATGGAGGTAGGCGGCGGAGAGGCGCGTGAGGCAAATGGCAACTTACTCCCGGTCCAAGTAATTGTGTAACAAAACACGTGAATTACTAAACAGCCGGAGATTTATTTCCGCCTAATGGTATAGTGAAGTGCTAAGTAAATATTTATAATTACGAAATAAGTAAAACAATCTGTTAAGTTTTTTATATAGGTAATTAAAAAAGCGAATTTTTTCTATAAACATTATTTATATTTATTTAACTGACCTCCGTTCCGCGCTGTCCTACTTATATATTTTTGAATGTGTAAAGTTAGAACTTCTTCTAATAGTTTCCATAAGATATTGCCAAATTTAGAATTTTCTCCCGAATGAAAAGAATAAGACTTTTTATCCAACATGGTGACCAAGTGTGGGTTGGTGGAAGTAGTTATTCTTCCAAAGCTGTTATTCTTGGAACTTGACGGTTTTCGCACGATATTTTTTTTCACCATAAAACCTCCACTCTAAAAATGAATATTGAACATAGTGTGATACAGTTAAATATGTTTTGTCAACGGCGAAAGTTAGTATTCTCATGAATTTTCATCGTTGTAATATCCTTACATCAACACGTGAACAAAATACTTTGTGGCCTTTTAGAAACAAAGTTTGAGGACAGTACTGCAGAAGGAGATCATTTTTATTATTAAATGAATGGAAAAATATGAATTTTTATATTACACACTACAAAAAATTTGTGTTTCTATACTCACTTTCTATGTTAAACAATTTATAAATCAATTTAATAATACTTATAATTACAATAGTTTTCCCTTAGCAAATGCGTAAATGTGATGAATCATTATACAAACAATAAAGGAGTAGTTTTATTGCTTGCCTATTGTCCAAAATGATGTTAGATAATTTTTATACTTCTTTTCTAAAACGCGTACTTTCGTCCTAAAATTTATGATAAGGAAAAGAAATAATAGAATGTCCAAAGAATTCATTTTGTGGTAAAATATTAACCTTCTTTATTAAACAAATTCTATTCTATTTAAAACGGAGAGAACAATTCTCTGTGGTATATTGCAGACTGGAACTTTTACTAGCCAGGGATTTCTCAGGACGTTAAAGTTCACCAATCAATTTCCGCTTAATTGATCGTGCTTAATCTTGTTAGGCTGTAAGTACAACTCGGAACGAGTTCCCGTATTTGTGTCAGTATTTAATAAAAATTATGTAAAAGTCAATTATTTGTTTTATTTCTATAATTTCCATTACAAGGAAAATCTTAATGAAAGTAACTAGGAATGGATTGTACCCGACAATGTCTCAAACGGACTGTAATTAGAAATGTCAGTTTGATGCAAATTGTATTTCCAGTTCAACATTAACCGTAGACTCAGTATTTTTTTTCATTTGTTTAAGACCAACGGTTGCTATGAAACGATTATAAAAGAAAACGTGTAATAAGGAATTACTAACAAAAATTTTATCTTAAATTATACAAAAATACTTTTGATACATACTTTTTTATTTTTTGGTACATTCGACATATATTGTCTTTACTCTCACGCAGGCAGACGAAACAAAAAAGTAGTCTCGGTTATAAACAAAACGTAAACATAAATATTTTCATATAAATATATATTTACTACTTTTAATTTGTATATGCGTTTTTATATAGTTAATTTGTAAATATTTAATTAAAGTTAAAGGGAAAGTTGAGTTATAAATTTACTTCTGGTTGGAAGTTGGTACTATTTACTATGCGAACGTTGTATAATCCTTCAACCGTCTAACTTAATGAACACGGGTATAATATAATATCAATTTATCAAGTACCGCTACGATTTTACCTGTAGTATAATATTTCTCCCATCCTTTACATAGTACGTACGAGTATATGTAGACACTTCAACAATTTGAATTATCAAATTCGTTTGTGAAATGTGTGTATAAAAGGGTAGGGAAGCAAGTTGAGGTAATTAATATTAAGGTTAACTAAGATGAGTTAGAAATAATTCAGTTATTATTTTCATAAAAGTGATCATGAAATAAAGTTTAAACTTTTTATATTGTAACATACCGAATGTTTCCTATTCAAAAATGAATTTAATTTTACGATCAACCCTTTATTAAGTCAATAGTTTATAAGTAATTGATAATCAAGATTCACATATAGATATAAAGAATATTTGAATGATTAGATCTTTAAGAAAAATGTAGGTAAGATATGTTCGGTACAATATTTGTATTTATTTGAAGACAAAAAGCAAAGTTGAGAAGTTACATTTTTATGGGACATAAATACAAAGAATGTAGGCAACGGTTTGTAGAGAGATTTTGTTTGTTCTTCATAAAACCTTTCTTTTATTGTGAAATGGTAAAAGACATGTGACAAACATCGTGAGGAAACCTGCACATAAATTAGAATTTATTCTAAGGTGTGTGTGAAGTCACCAACCCGCATTGGGCCTGCGTGGTGGCTATGGCCCATCGCCTTCATATTGAAGGTAGGCCTGTGCCCCAACAGTGGGGACGTAAATTGGCTGTTGAGAGTTGAGAAAAGACATATGTTTACAAGAAACCAATATATTTATAATTGAATAAGAATTGATTTCGGGAGCAAATGGTAGTCAAGAACGCAAAAGAGAGGACTAACGCTTTTTTTACTGCTAAATATGTTTTCCGGTTTGAAGAGTGTCGTAGCTCGTGAAATCACTGGACGAATCGTACAGTTCAACTTTGACCTTATTTTTACGTAACATCGTATAAAATCGAGTTGAAGTGTTACCCAAGTGTGGACAAATAAAATATAAATTTACAATCTTCTACAATCAAGACATATTTTTTTTAAAATGACATATATGTACAATCATGATTATTTAGATATTTGTTATATTTTTTTTTTTAAAAAATTATAATAACAAAGATAATTAATAGGACATGTAAATATATGTGTAAATGTATTTTGGAAGATATTAACACATGTTTACAACATCGTTTACAAAATAAATACACAAGACAAAGCGTTCGTTGATTGCAATTTACGAGGGTGTTTCAGCATTTCCGTGCTTAAGTGCGTTAAGTCGTGAGACGCTAGTATAAGATGGCGGAAGTCTTTTATGTCTATAATACAGCTGTAGTATGCTCAAAAGACAAATAAACTGAGTATTTCTTATCAAGCGTATCACTTTAGCTCGGTAATTTTATTTTCGTAAATCTTTCTACATCATTGCTTTCAATAATATAACTTCCGATCACACAACTATGGAAAATTTTTTAGGTAAATGTGAACACATATTACTTACTCCTTAGCCATACGTTTCGGTTTTAAGGATGCAAATTACGCATTGCAAAGGCAGCAATTTAACGAAATGATTTTTCTCGTTTAGAGAGCTTAGACCATAGTTTATGTCTTTTCGTATTATACTTAAAGATGGTAGGTCTCTGTTACCGCAGACCGTCTAGATAGGTACCATCACAGCTCTTATTTCTGACGTCTAACAGTAGTGGGTATACATTACTGTCTTCCAGTTAGAAGGGCATTATAGCTAGTGAAATTATCGCGATACATAACATCTAATGTCTCAAGGCAACGAGCGCAATGTGGTGCTGTGTATATTACTCTAATGAGCGCCACGTTCTTATGGGTAGACCATGTATTGTCATGTGAACGACCTGATCGTCTCGTCGCTGCGTTGAATAAGAAAAAAATATATAACAGCATTAAAAATTGGTTTTATGTATATATATATACCTTTAAAAGTATAGGTATGCCACTTATTAAAAAAAAATTACATAAGATTATTTACGCTATATATCTTTGTGTTTGAAATTTATTGTTAATTTTTTGCTATTTCATGTTATGAAATGGTGTCGTAGTATATAGCTTAAAAAAACATGTCTAAAGTTTTGTTAGCTGCAAGCTTTAATCGTCATCATCATCATTATCAGCCGACAGACGTCCACTGCTGGACATAGGTCTCCCCCAAAGATATGTAACTTTATATTATACCTGATTTTCAGTTTGTTACTTTAAGGTTCCTTAAATGGTAATTATGGCGAGATTGCGATAAAAGTGTTTAACAATGAGATTATTTACAATATTTCTGTTCTAATACACATAAACAGAACCTTATCTTGTTAGATCCGAAAAAGGTGAATCTTTTATCTCGTCTTATTTACATGTAAAAGCCTTTGTGGTTTATTGAGGTAAAGCGTAACTTAAAACTGCTTAGGGCCTACGAACATTTTTCTTCGTAGACAATATCTTATATTAAACCAAATGCAAATGAAACCATGCTATTCTAATATATTTAAAAAAAACTTTTTTGTTGTCTGTTTATAACTTCATTCCTTTTAATTAATATGTTTTAAATGATATTTCCTGTAGAATAAACTGTTATATAATTGAGAAACTGTTATAATAAAGAAGGATTGTGATTCTGGAAAGATAAAATCAATAATGATAATTTACATTATATTGTAAATATACAAAATGAAAATCTTTTTACTACGCTTGATATAGTGCAAGCTTTAACAAAGGTTGTTCAGCATTTTAAAGGCCAGTACAGCGTGAAATTTTAACTTTTAAGTTTCGAGATGAATTTACTTTCAGCAAATTTTAAGTTAGGGTTTTAAGCAGTTTCTATATTTTATTAGATTCTTTAAGCCTGGAAACTGCTAACAAAAGAATCGTTGGCAAAAGAAAACTTATCTTTCATTATTAAATAGGAACGTTAATAACAGGCCATTCCGTCATTTAAAAAGCTACTTGGCGAATTTTATACTCAGCCTTGCATATAATATTTCTGAATATTATGTAGTTCTAAATCCCTTAGTTTTGTAATTATAATTATAATATTTCTTTATGCTAGCGGCTCACCTGATATTCAGTGGTAATCACATCTTATGAACACTAACAACACTAGAGAATTGCATTCCCGTTGTCAATCTTAAAGAAAACTTTACTATTGGAGAACTTTACTCTGCGAAGACATTCATATTAAAATAATGAAATATATATCTACTATCAAATTTTATCTAAACATATATCTATTATATTTGCAATAATTAAAATAATATTTTACTGTACATGTACCATTAGTATGAATAAATATATTTGTAACATTAACAATAATTTACTGTAAAATCTTTAAAGGTTTTTTTAATTTACATATCTAAGCGGTGAGCAGTATACGAATGAGACCTCAGTGGTATACAGCGATAGAAGCAAGTAAGTCGCAACTTTTCTTTTGTTGTCGTTATATGGTCAAAAAGTATTTGCAAAAATATTTGAGGTTGAATAAAAATGAGGTTAAACAGCTACGATTGCTTTGTTCTTAGCCTGACTCATGTGAAACGTCACGCTTAGAGATGTGAGAAGAATGACCCGCTCTGTAGAGCTCTATAAATCGTAGCGCAGCAATACTACGAGAAACTAGAACGGAGTCAACTCATTATTATCCTGCTACGCCGGGTACATGACATAAATTCTGAACCGTTATTGCCTTCATTTTAACGGTTATTTATTTATTTTTTTAAAGAAATCAATGGAACACGTTTACACAATGCTCATTAACAAAACTTTTATCTGCAGTGAAGAAATTTAGGTGTATATATACACGGACTAGTATTTGCTAATACTATGATGACGTCTAATATCAAATAATTTATACAGTTACATTCTTTTTATATAACAGCGAGAGTGATAAAAAAATAACAAAATCCTAACGATGCTATTCAGTTCTTCTCAGATGATGTTTATTTAATTTACTTGCGGTATACGAGACGGTACACAGGGCGTACTTAAAATTGTAATAGATTTCTCTTCTAGTTAATCCTGGGTCACAAGAGATATTGTAGGTAGAATGAAATAACATGCTGCACATAAATAGTTCATAAATAATAAATAGGTGAAAATTATTTTGTATAAGTAGAGTAAAGAGATCATCGTAAATATATATATATATATATATATATATATATATATAGTAAATACATGTATACAAAAAATAAAAAGAGATCTAAAAAATGAAATTATAATTGAGGATGTTGTGAAATGACTTTAATAGTAAACGATTGACGATTAAAAATTATTGTACGAATTTAATTTTATAAAAAAATTTGTTAGTAACGACTATGATATTAATAATAATATATGTTAAAAAGATGTTTATGTATTACTATGTTACATTTATTAAGTACGTTTTGCCATTCTGATGTTTAATATATTCATATATATTATACACAGATACTAGATATTCGCTCACAATGCGAGAAGCAGGTGTTAGATGCTTCACGCACCTCATGTAATTCCACAACGGGCTGGGTTAATGGGCGACGAGAAGCCACATAATAACTAATTTATCAAGTGTAGCCTGGAATAGTGCCTTAAAGTGATTCCTGCTCCCCTTTTAGCTGTGAGTTATGGAACGTATTAAAGTTTCACATCTACGAAACTTTCTACTAAGGAAATTATCCTTTTTAGGTAAGCGCTCAAATAACACCGTTAAATGAGAATATTAATTAATCTTTGAAATATCAATAGAGTCATGATTTGTATTACGTTAATATAGATTGCATGTTTTCAGATGTTCGCTTCAATATCGCCATTATCAGCATAGCAAAGAAATTATCAAAAAGTTTTAAAAAGAATAAGAATACTGATACTAAACACTTTCTTCAGGAAACGTTTTCATAAGGCATTGTTAATAAATTATAGTATTTGTGTGTAAAACATTTTATAAAGTAAAACAACTCTCGCGCTACTTTTAAACATGTTCTATGAGTAAGGACTGTCCTAGCAAATCCCTGGACTCTAAGCGAAAAATTATGATAATCTAGTCTGGAGAGTTTTATTAATCTAGTGTGTTGGATATCTAAAGGTAAATTAGTTTTGGTTCTGTTAACAGTAATAAAGCATATTTTTATACGTATACGTTTTATACTCATTTCGAAGCCGAATAATTTTTAATAGTTAGTTCAGATATGAAGGTTGCCTATTTTTAACTATTAAGATATTCTTAGTTTGTTGCGACATGGTTTTCCCACAAATTGGACTTGTTAGCAGTGGACATTAATAGGCTGACATGACGATGATGTTGAACTTCTGTTGTCATTTTTTACTTATTATTATTCTATTTTCTTGTGGATATGTATTGTGTGTCAGTAGTCACCTGTTTAGATTTTTCCTGTTTTCTATATACAATACTAATTCCTTAATTTATATTAAAAAATCTATGATACTGTCAATTACAATTCTCGTATTGTTCCGGATTTGCAATTGAAATTGCGATAAACAATATTTATGCTTGTATTCATTTATATTTTTTTAATATTAATTAAGACATGACCGCCCAGTGTTTCACCACAAAAAGAATACTAGCTTTGTTAAGAGGAGTTCAAAAAATTAATGTTTTTTTTTTATTTCTTTTATATTCTAATAATAATTGAAGATATTACAGCAAATACTTAAGGCCAGCAGTACTGAAATCTAATATGAAGTTGGAAGAACTATTTTACAGGCACTTAACTGCTGTGATTACAATAATTGTGTTTATAATCATTTCCATATTAACTATAACCAGATATTAGATATTTTTTTATGATTTTACTTATTGTATATGAAAACAAACAAAAACATTGATTTGTTTCATTTAGTTATAATAAAAATATTACTCTTGGTTCTTAACGTTGTTGTATCACTGTAGGCTACGGGCTCGTAAATATGATTTACGTTGCAATAAATTTTTACGTCCGTTCATTAAAGTTCCTGGTTAGCAAAAATTAACATTTACGACCCGTCATCGTTATATGGAGCTCCGTAAAAATGGCCTCACACATCATAGTGAAGAGCTAAATATTAAAAAATACGCTTCGTTTACGTATTGTGTAAATATATTGTAATTGCAAAAGAAATATTTCAAAAAATTTACTATCTAACGCAGCTGCGTATCGATTTTATTAATGTATGTATATATTGTTGTATACTATATATGTATACATTTTTTTATCAAATTAAAACAAAAATGTGAAAGAATATTCTTAGTTTTTTAAGTAATATAAAATCATAACTTTCCCCTAATAACTTATGGTCTTTCTTGGAGGGTCTTGCAAAAATGTCTTGGGGACTTCTACTTTTTTGCAGGTCAAGCGTAAGCTCTTGTTAACAGGTGAATGTTCTGTTCGTCTCTAGTAATTTTTTTTAGATAATACTTTACTTAAATTATCGTTAAATTATCAGTAAAATCATAAAAAATAATCACATTTCATTTATAACATAAAAAGATATTTTTTCCATATAACATCGATGTATATGATTAATATTCATAATGTAGAGATTTGATGTTGAGTAAATTGCCTCCGTCTCTGTGTTTCCTTTAAAGCTTTTCCCCTATGAATGTATAAATGAAAGTGAAAATTCGTAAAGATTTATTTCTAACATCCCAATAATTCAACGTTTATCATAGTACCAATTTGTTTAAGTAATAAATCTGAATTACTACAGATATTAAAAAAGAGCGTGATCGTAATCGTTGATTCAATTAGTTACGTATACTGAAATTAAAATATAATAACTAAAAATAATATTTCAAATAAAAACGACCCAGACGTTTAATTAGGTGAGTATAAAAGTTAATAAATATACCAAAAACCGTAGGTACAGAGTAAGTGATAAAAAATATAGCCTTTGTATAACATTTTACAATTCCTGCTCCAAAGTATACAATGGAACCGAAAGGACTTAACGCTTCTTAAACTTACTTCAAAAGCTCTCTCTTCGCAGTCTACAATTCATTTCAGCTTTTATTGTCCAAATAAAATTCTCATTTCGTTTACTTTATTTACTTTTTGAGTAAAAGCATCATATAATTAAATTTCCTAAGAAACAATCATATGATTGCATTTAGGAAGATATACGTATATTGTATACACATGAAATAATATTTCATCGAATCATGAAATCCTTGTTGATTTGCTTACATATGATGGTACTCTAATCTCTATAGTATTAAGCTACAACGTCCTCCAATTTGAGATTAACTAAGGATCACTTGTACGTATAATTATGTGAACATTGTAAATATCTCGTTGCCAGGAAACGTCTATATTGAAAACTGTTTAAATCAAACAAGCACAGATAGTTACCAGTTTCATATTGTCAATCTGCAGCCGTAACAGCTTTGCTTTATTCTAGCTATCAACATAAGAGAGTCAATGTATGTTAGTCAAGTACATTTCTCCATATTCAGTTCATATAACATCATGTAGAATTAAATTAAAAAGTTCGTGACCAAAAATATTGATCAAAACTTATTTTCTTTATGACAATACATTTGTACGATCAAATATCTAATAAGTAAAAGATTTGTTTTCATTGTATAATATTAAGTTATTACAGATGTGCTGATAACTATCATCTGAAGTTCTTGAAGAAGTTAAGAAGTTATGTTAGGGTTCCTCGACCCAGTTTTCTGATTTCTATAATATAATAACAGTCTTCCTTAATTATTAATAAAAACTTTTGATATTTACAATGAAGATATTTTAACATCAAATTAATATTGTTCAAAATGCGACGTACAGCGAAAACAACATGTCATCATTCATAAACCTTTGTAATGTTCTGTTCAACTAACAACCACAACAAAAAGATACGCGGGTTCGAGCTTGAGCTTACGATATAGTAAAACAACCCGAGGAAACCGACATGTTCTAAGAACAGTCTTCGTAGACACGAGACGTTCACCAACCCGCACTTAGCCATTGTGATGGGTGATTTGGCTTTGTCTTCTCTTCTCCTCAAGGCTAAGTCCCAGTAGTGGATAGAGCTATTAACCTATCTTGTCGTTGAAATAATGTTTCTGCGATTAAGAGATCAGCTATAATGAATTGTACAAAATTCCTTCCCTAAACGGAGTTGCAGGGATATTACGGTCACCGAAGAGGGCGGGGAATAGCTAGTATACACATAAGCGTTTATACATGTCCTATTCTAAGCACTGGATTATATGATGAAATTAAAATACTTATCCTAGTGCTTTGTTATTGATATACGTTATTATTACTGAATTGAACTAATGAATGTGTGCGTGTGTGTGTGTGTAAGGGAATTTGGAATTGTTCCAAAGCAAGCGAGTGTTGAACTTATTAGCCCTTAAGCACGTATACCCTGTTGAAGGAACCATGCTCTCTTGATGATAGGAATTTGTCACAAAGCTGTGTTTCAGAATACTTAAAATAAAACGACGTAGAGGAAAATCTGCTTCCTGAAATTTAAGTTCTATATATTACGTGTACAGCTCATCTGAGATATTAACTTCTTTGTGAGCGCAGCACTGGTTGTATGCGTCTTTCTTTTAGTTGATATAGACCGATCTTCTCTTCGGGTAAAACCTCTTCCAATTCCTTTTCAGAGATCACGGATTTATATCGCAAAACTGAGTAATCTCCATATAGTCGATGGAATTGTTATTTTTTTTAAATGATGAGTTCTAAATATAACTTTGATATAAATTGTCTATAGTAATGAGACGGTTGGTTTAGAGAGGGCGTACTTATTGTGTTCCAATTCGTTCGCGAATTATGTAAATACGCGTACTTTACATAGAAGTAGTGTTATGCTCCAATTCTAATTATGTAAAAGTAATGTAAGCGAAGCGGTTCAGAGTTAAGGATCTGTAATCGTGAAATTAAAAATTTGCTTCTTTTGCTATTACGTGGTGTTTACAAACTGTTCTTCCGCGATTCTGCACGTGCATCGGCGATATATATATGTATCATCAACTTCCTCTGTGGTGCAATAGCTAGTCGGTTTTTAAGTAACACGGCGGTTCTTAGGACCACGTATGTACAGTTTGATTGATCATATAGTGTTTTTTATTCTTCGAAGCATTAAGACGAGCCTAATGCTAAATGGTACGGACAGAACACAGTAAAGTTTAGCAGCAGATATAGGATCTACTTATACTACTGTACTTGATGTATGTACTTACCTAAATAGTCTCAACAGTACCCTGCCGTCGGTAAGTAATTTTCTACTAGATGTTGTATATCTTGGTAGTATTATAAAAAATACAAAACATTTTACTTCTCTTTACTGCATACTTGTATTTTAAATAAGAAAAATTTTAGGTTAAATAGATCTTACTTAATAAAAAACTAAAGTAAAATTTTTTTATAAGTGTAGAGATATTACACGACTATAATAACAATAAGTAAGACTATAATAACTATAATAACAATAAGAATGAATAAATGAAAAAGTATAATACATATACCTACATTACATATAAAGATTCCTTACCCGAAGAGATTCAGAATGTTTCCACACAGTCTTGTTAAAAAATGGGTCCGGGAACACTTAAAACACATATAGACATCATATTATTATCTATATATGTGTATTTATTTATTTATATAAATATATATATGTGTGTGTACATATATTATTAATATATTTAAGTCAATTAAGTTACCATCTACCACAACCTCTCATCTCACCGAAGATTGGCAGTTAGAAAATGTCAACAAGCATCAAGCCCGCCTTTCGTATACTTCGCTGTAAGGTTTTACAATAAAGAGAAAAAAAAAGATTTAAATGCGCGAAATCAAATTTCAAGATTTCAGTGTAAATTTATTGCACGACGCCAAGTAATAATATTATTATGGGAAACGTTGTGCTCAGTGGATTCATGTTTGCTTTTATTTCTGGACTTTTGTACACAAATGCGAAGGTTTTTGATTTTAAATGTATATGAAAATAATAAAATCATCGTACTCATTGTGTTCATATGTAAGAAGAGAAGGATACGTAAATATACAATAACATATGTGGCTTCGGTTTCACGTGGATTCAATTACACGAAAACTAGACAAAAGTAACCTTTTCATGAGCAACGACAATTTTTTTTAATACTACGAAGCGGTGAGGCGAGCTGAACGTTCACCTGATGGTAGGTGATACGCCCGCCTATAACAATATGACTCTATATATTGTGTTCGGCGCCTTGAGGCATAAGATGTTGAGTCTCGGTACCCCAGTGATTTTATTAGCTACAGCAATCTTCATACCGGAACATGGTAATATTTGCCTGTGCAAATGTGGTGGTACTATTACCACCACGTACCTACTTAAATGGTCTCCGGAAACAGAGATCTACCACCAGTAAAGCGTTTGTATATTATTTTATAGTTTTAGAATTATTGTATATAAAACGGCAACGCTTCAATTTACGCAATGTACGCAGCGTACCAACTGGGGCAGGATTGTCATGTGTCGACTTCGTCCTAGTTCCAGTTTGTGTAGTGCAGTGCAACGATTTATGAAGTTGCCGGGTCCATTGTTCCCGCAGCTCCAGGTGAGGTT
Source organism: Ornithoptera alexandrae (assembly GCA_029030555.1). Classification (NCBI taxonomy): domain Eukaryota; kingdom Metazoa; phylum Arthropoda; class Insecta; order Lepidoptera; family Papilionidae; genus Ornithoptera; species Ornithoptera alexandrae. Next base: position 8,239,148 of record JARDVY010000037.1, read on the forward strand.
TTGTGTGATTGAAGCAGCGGCAAACGAAGCCACAGCTTTTGTCATGTTAGCTTTACACCCTCAATGCTTTTTAATTTTAATGAAAAACAACGTAATGTTTTCTTTTAAGAAAAATACTAACCTAATGTTGACCTGTTTAAGGAATGTATGAAAAAAATGTAAAGTATTACAAATTAGGAAGATCTTTGGTACGGAGAGAGGAGTGGGTATGTCCAGACGTGGGCATTTATCCGGTTTGCCGGAAAGCGTCTAAGTAAGTACCCCACAGCGCTTATTCCTACAGCCATACAGTAGTGTGCAAACATTACTGTATTCTGGTTTGAAGGGCACTGTAGTTAGTGTAATTACTGGGGTAACGAGACAAAAAATCTTGTTTCAAGCCGATGAGGGCAATGTGGTACTGTCTATATCATTCTAACTAGCGCTATATTGTTATGGCGAACGTCCCCTTCGTCGCGTCATTTTGTAGAAAAAAAAGTGATGTACCTAACAGTAGGTTAGGACGTTTATACATCACCTATATGCGTAACATAACATGTACAGCGTCCTTTAAACAGGAATATTCTTTTTAATACATACTACTATTTCTTTTATCTATTATATACATATAATTAGATAATAATGGTGACCTACCTTCAGTTTATTGTTTCACAAATTTCTCTAATATTTATTTGAACACAACCGTATAACAACTCACGCAACTTAAGCCAACCTCACCTGCTCGTAGTGTATCCTACTAATCAACAAAACAGGCTCTGGCTCCTACCCAACCTGCATTGGGCCAGCGTGGTGGGAAATGGATCAAATCCGTCCCCTGTGATCAATGTTAACTACGGTTCAAGCAACTGGATGCGAGCAGCGCGGAATTGAAGGGCTTGGAGATCTTTGGCGGAGGTCTATATACATTAGTGGACGTCTACCGGATGATGATCATGATGATGACTTTTAAATGTCATAGAGAAAGTGTTTTGTTACTTGCAATTTATGTGCCCGTCTGACAGCAGTCTCTACTTTATAGAATTAAAGGTCTGTTTTGTTTCAACAGAATCATTTCTCTAATTACATGTGCTTTCAGCAAAATTACTCGTCTCTTGGTACAGAGTTGTTGTAATCTTGTGTACATTGTTAAGATACACAACACAGATAATAATTTCATTAATTATTAAACATGTTTGTGTAAACATGTTGTCTGTAATAACAACATCCAAAGTTTCTATTTTTACGTTATTACATGATTATGAATAATGTACATTTCTACATATTAACAAAAGAGATTTTCTGCTTTCATTCAAGCTGTGATATAATAATTTCTCATATTGTATATATACATTATTATATATATATATATATATTGCTTTTAAATGTTAAATGCTTAATCACCTTTCTGATATTTAATTGATTTTTATTGAATATTGCTTCTTACGAGATACCTACTGTATGTAAACAACATGCTATACATGCATCTTAATTGTTTGCAATCTGAGTTTTATACATAATTTACATATATATTTTATTTAATCTTTGTTTATAAATTCCTTTTTATTATATTTCAATTTACACATAAATGTTGTTAAGCTCATTACTTTGGTCAAAGCTGTGTACGCCTATAATAGGCATACATATTTAATATTGTACAACGTACCTAGAACATAAGGATATATGATATGTTATGCTGTTGGTGTACCAAATAAATAAATAAATATTGTACATAGTTCACTGACTGTAGGGCTCTGAAGCCGGATTCCGATTAGTTAGATACCACCGCAGCGCTTATTCTATACTGCCAAACAGTAATGTGTAAACATTATTGTGTTCCAGATAGAAGCGAGTTATAGCTAGTGAATTTACTGAGGTAACAAGACTCTTTATTTTATGTCTCAAAGCGACGAGAGCAGTGTGGTGGTGTTTATCATTCTTACTAACGCGACGTTGTTATAGGCAGGCGTATCACTTATCATCAGGTGAATGTCCTGCTCGTCTTGTCGATTCGTAGATTAAAAAAAAATTACAAATGCTTAAAATAACAAAATCTATAATTTTAATTTTATTATGTCTAGCTTTATCTAGCTATTCGATGACACATCTCATTCATAAAGATTTATAAAATTAGATGATTTGTAAGTAACTTTATTAAACGACTTGAAATACGTTTTGCTCTTTATATTTATATTTTAAACCTAAAAGAATCCAATAATTCTAACATGAAAGTAGCTTAAATAATGACAATTTTTTTTTCTATGAAGCGAGGGGCGGGCTTGACATTCATCTGATAATAAGTGATATGGTAGCCCATAACAATGAGCTGGTAGTTGGGATGATATACACAGCACTACATTGCGCTCGTCGTCTTAGACATAAGATGTTTAGTCTCGTTACCCCAGTAATTTCATTACCTAAAGCGCCCTTCAAACTGGAACACAATAATATTTGCACAGTACTTTTTGGCGGCAGAAATAGGGGCATCGGTTGGACCTATCTAGCGGATCTCCGGTAACAGAGACTTACCAGTAGTAAAAAAATATTATTCAATTAATATATTTTTATATCGAAATATTTTAGAAATGGAAATCTTAAAAGCTTCGTAGAAATGAGTAAACGTTTTCCATAAATTTCCTTTAATTAAGCACTCGATGTATATATTTAGATATTTAATATTCATTGATAAATTAATTATCACTGTATTCGCTTTCGTTATTATACTTATTAATAATTATGTACAAACCTTCTCACATCGCAAGAAAATTTTCCTAATAATTTTAATTAAACTGGTATTCCAGGGGTAGTAGTATTTAAATATTCAATAGCATTCGCAGAATTCCATTAAGGTCTGTTATTTTCATATTCATCTTTGTATACACTCTTTTAATTTTTTTTTACATTAATGTACTACAGTTAAGAAATTTATTATTTTCTTATCAACATTCCAATGCTGGAGGTGAACATCTGCTAAATTTTTTTTTGATAAAGTCTTTATAATGACATCGGGGAAACGGTAAACCTGGTTTTTAATTCAGCGGTATAAAAAAGGCCTGAAACAAAACAGTTCCAAATTATATAAAAAACAGCCAAATCTTTTCTTATTTATTTTATAAAGCGACGAGCCGAGCGAGATATTCACCTGAAGATAATTACGACGAGACAAAGTCGTGCCGTGATTATCATCAGGTATGCTGATGATGCACATACCATAACTTTGTGCTCGTCGCCTATACACATAAGATGATAAGCCTCGTTACCCTAGTTAAATCACTAGTAACAGCGCCTTCCAAACCGGAACACAATAATGTTTGACGGCAGAAATATGAATAGCGGTGGTATCTACCCATACGGTCTCCAGCAATAGAAATCTATCATCATGTTTTAAAAAGTTTTAAATTCTCGTTTTGAACGAGGAACTGATCGCTGAACTTGGTCGATTTGGCAATTCCCAACTGTTAGAACTTTGTGTCACTAATGTCACGCAAGGGATAGATCTGTCACCAAGGTTGGATGTAAATACTTCTCGTAAAGTGGAACGATCACTGATTATTACTTAAAGTCAGAGCTATATATTGATATAATATGAAATCGATTTTTTAATACATTTTTAGTAGTATTGAAGATCATTGAAATGTTATATTAGTACCTCTGACGAAGTAATAGAAATCAACAAACAATGTTACTGTACGAATATTTTTTTTTCTATACTGTTGGTTGTTTATACAACATGAATTAATTTATTATCATGACCATTATCATTTCAGCCATGTCCAGAGTTGAACATAGGCCTTATCGATTTTTGGTAAATTAATGAATTTTAGTAAAGGTCACAGAATAAGCTGTTATACTTTTCCTGAAGTGGTTCCTTTATTGTGTTCTTATGCTACCAATTGTTGGTAGAGTTTTGGTTGCAATGTTGCAACCCATCTCCTATAGCAAAATATTTTGAAAAAGATAAGTTAAAACAATGCGTTTTATCGTGAATATATCAGTTCACATTCTTAACGTTTTTATTGTAATTTTTTTTTCACGGAAGTCACACAAAGTTCACTCGATACGGCCACTTCATCCATCCGGTCTCTAATGTCAAGGTGAAAATTCTTTGTTACCTCAAGTGTTATTCAATGAATTAGCTTTTTCATAGTTTTTCTTGTATAAAGTCATTTACACGCAAATTTTAATATACGAAATAGAGCTAGTACAAAATCTTTTCCGAATTTTTATAATAAAGAGCATTTATTTTTATCACAGAGTTGTATTAATATTTTATTACTGGAAAAGTATTAATGAACATATCTTTCTTTAGGGTTTAAATAAAATATTCAATATAATTTTTCAATTGATTTCGTCATACAGGTTATATAAAGGAGATCAAAAATCATCCTAGGCGTTAAATTTATTCTTTTAAATTATAATATGCATAGTGAATACAAAACAAATTGACGATGCTTAAAAACATTTTCTATTTTTTATAACTAATAAAATAATAAATAAGATAATAGTGAAACAATTATAATACTACAATATTTATTTTCCCCCGTTGCGCACTACCCTCTATAATCTTTTTTATATTGTGTTTTAATAAATCATTAATACTAAATAATCGAGACATGTTAGGTAATTCATTTCTATAATAAACAAAAACGTTAGTTCTAATAATTTAATTATTGCCCAAATTTTTGCAACATTGTTTGATTTCAAGTGGTAATTAAAAAAATATTGAAAAATATGTTTGCAAAATCCCGTAGGAAAGTAATACAAATTGTACAGCGGAACATGTAATAAATTTTAATCTCCACTTACAGGAAGTCTTATGTAATTTATCTCTTAAGGTTAAGCGTGACACGTGAAGTGATTTACACTTTATGACTTTCTCATCCACGCGGGATGAGATTGTACTCGTATTCATATTACAAGTTATTGTAAAAGATATATGCCATGCAAGTTATGATTTGAAACTCGTTTAAAAACTATTACAACTTTCCAAGCATCAAAAGGGAATGTGAACCTTAGAAAATGTTTATCCCAGTAGAGATAAATAAATAGAGCTGATATCTAAGTAAGTTTACTTAATTGTTTGTATAATATAGTTTAAATAAGTAGGTAGGGCTCGGGATATTAATAGACCCAGGATGAATTGCTCGTTGTCTACGCAATCAGTGCGTGAGTACCCTTCCATTTGACGACCCACCTACGCTTCCACGAGACACCTTAGTGACGTACCGCTGAATAATAAGTGCTCTTTCTAGACCCAAAATTACATTACATATTATGAATTAAAACTCCGAAAAATAAGCAAAGAAACATTTCAATATTATAAATTTTAACTATTTCATATTGAAACATTTTTTTTTTGGAGATTACTGTCATTGTGTTGTTATAAGGTATCAAAAAATATTTTTATTTATTTTGTAACAGAAAGATATTTTTGGATCGTTTAAGTATATACTAAGTGATGTTGTTCAATTTCAGACTTTAAATACTAACAAAATTCTTAGCTGTTAATAAATAGTTCACTGAAAATGATGATAGTAATGTTGTTACATTTTCATGGCTCAAATGTAAAGTTACATTTTCCTAAAAATCCCCTATCTCACCACTTTTTGTTATATAAAAAGTACATGTTATAAGTTGTACAACACAAAACATGCGTTAAAGTTCAATTCGGCTACCTACCCCACCTTGAACCTAATATAAAACCCCGATATCGAATATTCCAATCTTTATTTCACAAGATGATTCAACTTGAAAACTTTCTCGAAGATCAAAAGCCCGAGCCGAACCGCTTTGCTTTAGCCTTAGCGTATTAAAAAGTTATTGAAGTAAGATTTCCTTTTAAAAATTCTGCTTATGTATCCGTTATTTATCATATCGCTAAAATATTGTTATTACTAGAATGAAATCTTTTTTAATGTTGATGAAATCATTAGTTTAATCATTTGGTTCTCATTGATAAATCTTCACAAGACAGAAAGACTCACTATTGTAGGTCTGTTTATTATTCAATCGTAAAAAATTTTTTTTTTAATAAATTATTTTAAATATAAATCTATGGTGCGAGAAGCAAATAACATTTTTATTTTAAAATGAGTTCATACGTGCTCCTTTATTGTACCTCGGCCATTTCCCGCCGGGAATAGAGGTCCGAGGCAGCATTCCCCTTGAATAATTCATGACAATTAAATGAACAACTTTCTTACGAGCGGAAAGTAAAATAAACTTCTATTGTTGTAATTTTTGTACAATATTATAATTACAATTGAAATTTCACTCTTCATGATGTAAAATTATACAAAAACTGTGAAATACAGTTGCGCTTTTAAATAATGTTCACATGTAACACTGAGCGAAAGAAAACAGAGCTTGTAAGAATAAAACACGACAACTTAATTCTTTAGAAATATCTATAATAAATCTATTAAAACTCAAAATCAGCTATAGTAGAATTTTTATAAATTTTAATAGTTTTAAGTTCGTCTTTCAGGTTAATAGGGTGCTATACAGTTTTTTATTGTTTAATTTTTTTAAGTCCAAACTATGGCCAAAGCTGTATACGCTTATAATAGGCATACATATTTAATATTGTACACTATACCTAGAACGTAAGATAGTATATAATATGTTATGCTGTTGGTGTATCAATCAATAAATAAATAAATAAAATTTATTTAAAAAAAAGAATGTTTGTTGTAAATGGACAAGAAACTTCCGAAGTTAATTATCATGTTATTTCTTGCTATTAATCCTTTAACTACACTAGTAAAGAAAGATGTAAACTAGTCGAGTCTTGATCATGACAAACCGTTATGAAAAGTATGGTTATTTTATTTCTGCCCTTACCTCAAAAGATATATAACTTTATGCATGAAAACACTTCGTGAGCTTTGTCTACCATCCACAGAGTTGCATCTTGTTAAGAGAGTAGGTCAGTATAGTTTATCCCATTATGGAAGTTCAGGATGTTGGAACAGCGTAAATAAGGTTATATTTACAACTGTTTTAAGTTGCTGTCACGTCGTCTCTTTCGTGGAATAAATTATAAAATCTGTATTATGTTTAAAACAAGTAGAAAATAATGAGGATTTGATCAAAATGTAAAAAGTAATGTATGGTCATGCAAACAAATATCGTATAATGAAGAGAAATAATCACACAATTTTTCCTTTAATCTATCTAATACATATGGAACTCCGGGGACCTTGTCCTGTACATGTGTACTAATTTCATGGTTAGTAAACATCGATTACTGTCTTCAAAATTTGTTCAAATTCTACAACGGAATGTGGTGGCAAATTATAATAAAAAGGTTACAATGTCTATGAAAAACAATACATATGAGTCAAGTAATTTTCATAAAGATCGATTTAATGTCTTCACAAATTAGCATTCTCGAATATTCTTTGTATTTCACTCTTACATACATTTAATTTAGATATGAAAAGGAATTTCCTTACTTTATGTTATAAATGGAACTTATGAGAGTGAGAAAACTAATAACTCTTTACTTACACCGTGGTCATGCCTAGTTAGTGGCTAATTTGCGAATTTAACGGCGTTTTGGCTCGAGTTAGAGAGGAGTTCCATTACGTTCCGCCGCTGCGGTAAACTACTTTAAATAGTTTGCTTGAAAAGATTTAACTGCTTCAAATTCGAACTACGAAACTCATATTTTAAAGAATGTTATGTGAATCGCGTTTTTAGAGTATCTTTGATATTTTAATAAAGACTGTTTCCGTAAAGCTTATATAATAACACGGAGGTCCTTAATTTGTTCTCGAGGCCACATTTTGTGGAGTTTGTGTGGTAGTAGGGTTCCATACTATTCGACCAGCTAACTACACCCCCATATTCTATACAGACCGAGTTCAAGTTTTTGTCCATTAAAGATAAAAAAATCATAACAATATGCTAATTATGTTTATATTGTACAAGAGTAAACGATAGATCTATTTAATTGAATGTCATTATAAAGAAAAGATCAATAATGGTGTCAGTATCACAATAATGATTGAGTAATATTGCATTATAATGACGATAAAATAATCATTATAAAATAACTACTATAAAGTTCATCAGTTATATATATGCCTTAAATAAGTGGAAATAAGAATACATTTTACTTGATGCTTTATGATGTGTATGATTCACACATTCAAAGAGAAAAATGAAATAAAATATGAAACATAATTTGGTCCGTTTTCGAAGGTAAAAGTTATTCATCATCTCATATGTTTTACACGTATTATTTTAAAGTTTTTATTACTTCCATTCGTTTAAATTACATATTTTAACTTAAGGTATAAAAATCATTTAAGAGAGTCGACTTTACAAGCTCCGAGTTGAAAAATATGAACCATTTGTTTGGAAACGCCATAAACTTCAGTGAATGTCTTGTAGACATGAAACCATTTTTTGTTATAGCGTTTTATTATTAATAAAAAATACTACAGGCGGCAGTTTTTACAATTATAACATATCTGTATTTTTTTATTCATAATGTATTTAAATATAATCTCAAAAACAACATTATTTTAAGTAAAACAGAGGCTGAAAATGGTGAAGCGTGCTGGTACAGAGCTTTGTATGGCTTTTATATAGCCAAAAAGTTAATAAGGGCACAATGACATGAGACATTATTATATTTGTCTTTTAGTTCGTTTTGATATTGTATTGTTTATTATTTCTTTGCAAATCAAGTTTAAATAAATATATATATTGACAGGAAGATCATAGTAATGCTGTTATGATGAGAAAGTATGCAGGCGAAATCAAGAAAATCCTGTAATCGCGCCCCAGTGTCATGAAGGTAGTTTATTATATTACAAAGATTGTAAATATAAATACAGTCTTACGATTTTACAGGTTAATAATTTATTAAAAGCAAAGATACTGATAAATCTGCTGTTATAGTAAGGAAATTATTCAAAACCATTTTATTTTTCATGTTATAATGTATATATATGCATGTATATATATATTTATTTTAACTTTCTTGACTCGATAATTTACTATCACTTCTCAATAATATTATTATAATGCATTTTTCCTATTTTTAATTATATTTATTTAAATTGGTTCGTTTTAATTTCTTAATAATATTTTAACTTGCATTGAATAAATTATGCAAAGACCCATTATTTATGTAATCAAAAGTTGTATTAAATTACATAAATGTAAACTATTTACAAACGATAAATAGTTTAGAGAAAATACATACAAAATCACATAAACTAGACGATTAAAAAAAAACCGATCATAAACATGAAATAGCACTCTGTACTCTACTATTTAAGATGTATTATGCATTTTCTATCAACATTCAACTAAGGTAGCTTAAATTTCTTGGAAATGAGAAATTCATGAAATGCAAATTATTTGGAAAGTTTTGCGGATACCAAATTTACTGCAAAAACATACTGAAAGCTTTCAGAGTAGAATAACATTCAATTTTAGCAAAATGAAATCTCAGATGTAAAGGGAAAGACTTTAAAAGTTATTATAGATTTTGTTTTGTAGTCTTACTATTTTAGACTAAGTTTTTAAAGTTTAATTATTGTTTTCTATTTATTAGAAGTATCTATGGATGTGAGTTTAATTCTCTGTTAACGTAGGCTCTACCTTGAATTAGGTAATTGAGCTGTACTTCGCTTAAATATTTTTTACCTCCTCTGTCTATTGAATAACATCAATTTCCCACTCTATTAAGGGATAATAAGGCATACTCTAACAGTTTATTTTGACAGTTGGAATACAGAAATGTTATTATAGTGACCAAATTAATAATTGGAGGGTTGTAGCTAGGCTCAGGCTTGTTGAAAAACTCTACCATCGTGTGCATATATATATATATAATAATATGTAATCTCGGAAGTAACCACACCGCTACTTTGCCACAGAGGCCAGAGAATGCTTATCTACAAGTTTAAGTTAGTATAAAAATTATACGGCAAGTTTACAGCTATTGTTTATGCCAATTAACCTAGTTAAGTATTTAGAAATATTTTAATATTTACTGTTAGGTCTTTGCAGTCAGCGAACGTATTAGTAGGTACCACTGCAGCTCCTATTTCTGCCGCCAAACAGTAGTGTGCAAACATTACAGTATTCTGGTTTGAAGGGTGATGTTGCTAATAAAATTACTGGGGTTATGAAACTTAACATCTAATGTCTCAAGACGAAAAGCATAATATGGTACTGTGGTTATTATTCTAATTAGCGTCATGTTTTTACAGGCATTATTATTGTTTGGCAGTAGTTGTGGCTGAGGTGGTATTTACCTAGACGGTCTCTGGCAATAAAGATCTACTACCATTATCATTATTTTTGAAGATGTTTAAAATTAAATGCGAACGTGATAAGAACAGAAAAAGTGTGATAAAAAATGTAATTAATATTTACTTACAAAATTTTTGAATACAGTTTTAACAACCCGTGTTAAAAGTATTCACCTTAATATTCATATAATTTAGAGATTCGAAGTTCAATAAAGGCAATTTGATTTTATACCTCGAAACGTTGGTTATTTCCTACCGAGTGCTTGGTTCCGGAAGCCATCGGCAATATGCAAATGAAGTCGACGTTACTGAATTCATTTATGTTATTTCTAACAGTTCGTCTGCACTGAAACGCGTAAAATAAATATACGTTTTTTCTTATATATTTAGTAAGATAAGGCGTATTGAAAAAATCAAGAAAAAGGACACATTACTTAATGGAAATGGAAAATTATTTAATAAAGGCGAGACCAATGAAAGATTATAGAAATGGTCACATTAATTTTAATATCGCACAGGATGAATTTTATTGGAGTTACTTAAAAAAATTAATTAATAAACTGAAAACGTGCCTGGGAGTTACGTATAAAGTGTGTAAGTACTTTATATTTCAAGGAAACATTTGTCATATCTCAGAAAATATAATGAAGTCTAAATTAAAAGGTAATGTAATTTTTTCGTTAACTACAGGGAGGAACTTGAGAAATACTAGAAAGATTAATAGGGCACGACTTTATAAAGTATTTGGTGAAGGGAAAGATAGAAACAAAAACAGGATACGGATCAAATCGAGGAGTTCATCATCTTGTGAGGCATTAAGTATCTCTGTGTCTATTCCACTAAATTCTGCTTCGTTGTTAAACTTTGGGTTTTTTAGTTCTAACTTTTGTCATCGACATTTTTAATGTCTCCTTTGATAGCAAGCCTAATTTCTGAATTTGCTGGGTTATACCACCATAAAGATCCAACTCTGCATAGTAGCAGACGTTGTGTCATAAAGCCTTCTATTAACAAGAGCATTTTTTAATGTTTAATATTTAGTTCAAATAAAGTCTGGTTATCGAGTTGTATAGATATTTGTTTTACTCTACAGATAGTACATTGTTTTGCTTTTATATGAATTTGATACCTGGCTACGTAATTTCGCAAGTACCGTGTCGCAATTGAAATTAAAATTATATATTATTTAAAGTATAAGGTAAAAAGTTGTTTCTGGTAGGTAGCTTATTCCGCACCTAAATTACTTTTACGCCTCATTATGCTTGCACGCGAACAAATAAACTAGTATCCATAAGGCGTATAAACTTTCGAATTTGCGAACGTAAACGTAATTTTTTTACATGCTTATTCTTATACAATTAAGAGACAAAACGAACACGACTATTGTTAAGTACCCCCATTATAAATAATTTGTAAGAAGGGCTGTTTACAATAACAATAATATCTTTAGCTACTGTGTAGTAACATGTTAATCTTTATGCACGTAGTTGATAAAAGTTATATGACAATAGTACAGTACTGAACAAAACCATTCGAAGGTAATTTTTTTTTTTTAAATCTAAATTTGTTTTTTAAACTTTGCTCTCTCTATTGAAATTTAAACGTGAATTATTACAGTTGAGCTTAGAAGTCTCGAAAGTGCAATTTTTAATTAGAAAATTTTTAACAGGATAGCTGCAGATATATTAGATTACAGTATTACGGTAAAGACGTACGTTTAACAGGGGACGTCCATTGGTTACGATGATAATATAATTACACTAATTGAAAAAGAAGAAAATGTGTTGAACTTTATTAATATGTATAAATTAACAAGGAAATGAATGAAACCAAAATTTTAATGTCCAGCACAATACGGTGTTTTGTGGAATATTTTACAATGGACCTCCATCGGTTGAGATGACGATGAATTTTGTAAATCATCTGTTTGGATGATTACTTTAATTTTATGGAGTTATTAAAGTGCAGGCTGCGCTTTGTAGGAGTAAATTTAAATATTCATCCTTGCAAAACATGATGAGCAGGTAAATTGTTTTCGAACAGAAGCCAAACGGGCACGTAAACGTATTACGTCGATGATTTGAAAGAGATTTTATTTCGATGTTTAAACGATATGCCTTCACGCGATCGTGAATTATTCATAGTTGAGATCCGCACTTAAAATGGCAATCTGTCGCAGAGCGAAACTCATAAAACGTCAATTGGTTTTGTGGGAATGGACACCGATGTGTGCGGAAATGGAAATATTTTGAATGAAAAAAAGAAAGAAAATTTTCTTCATAACTCGCCTGCAAACATTTACTAAAAAGAAATGTTTTAGATAAATAATTTAAAAATGATATACTTGAAGTCAAATTAAACTCATCATCTGAGCACAGCACGTTCTAATGTTGCATCTGTGGTATTATGTGGAGTCTTTTCAAAGAAACGGAAGGAATTATATTAAATTGAAGGAAAAGAAATCTTTTAATAGCAATGACGATAACAATAAATAAATATCTCAATTATTTAACACATATACATATATATATAAGAAACAAAAACTACTAATACGAGCATCAAAATAAACATAAAAAATATGAACGTTTGTTTTTTAAAGTAATTATTGTTGTCTAAACTATTACATTGTAGTTATCTTGTATATTTGCACGTTCATCATCATCAACCGATTGACCGTCATTGATAGACATGGGCCTCCCCCAAACATTTGCATATCGATCTGGTAGGCATTCATAATGGGGTTTGGGGCTGTTGCACGTTACGTGGGCCAAAGCGGGTTGGTGGGAGCCACAGCCTCGTTTGATTAGCAGGGTGTACCAAGAGCAGGTACAGTCGGCTTGGATCCCGTGAATTCTTTCGCAAGACCCGTTACACCCTTTACACATGTGCAGATTATAATTATTGCAACACTTTTTGAGAATAACGGTCTTAAATCATGATAATTCTTCGGAGAGGAAGATGCGATACTGTTTTTGGTATATGAACTGGCATTTTATTGACATGATTTAAAAAAAAATATATAGAACAATAGAATATCCGTAGATATCAAAACATCATCTCCACCCTAATTTTGTAAACAGTCGATTTATATAATAGTTACGAACGATGTTACTGTTCTCAGTGTAGCATGCCGATTTGTTTAAAAAAATTTAATTGATTTAGGTATTAAAAATATAAAGTTAGAAGGTATTGGATTTTGCAAGTATTATTTAGAAATATGTCTAAAGAAAATTCGTTTCGCTAGTTTCTAGAAACGGCAACATAGTTCGAACATAGTTGTTTGTTTTCAAAGCTATAATTTGTAATGTTCTGTCACCTTGACCTTCTTTATTATTAAATGCAATACTAAAACAACACGCGATCTTTACATTTTGTAACCGGTTCCTGTAAATCTACATTAATTAGTGTTTAATAAACATCATAAGAGCTTTACTATAACGTTTGCTGATTAATATATTATCACCTATAGAGCAAGATGTCGGTGGATGTGACAATTTGAATAAATAATTTGCATGAGTAATATACCGAGCAGAATGATTTTTAGGTTACCAATTTCAACACGATTCAGCACGATATTTATGTAGTCGCATTTACTTTAAACTGTTCTCTAACATTTGGTCCAATATACTGAAAACTGACATGATACGATATTGACCCATTTGCAACTATCAATTTCAAATCGCATGGTAACTTTTTTATTTTTACTTGTTTGCTTTCCAAATATACGGACGTGAAAAATATTTTATAATTAAACCGTTTGTCTTAGTTATATTAAAATTTCCCTTCTTGAAAGAATAGATATGAATATCAAAAATTGCTCGAATACAAATTGGTCGTGTCGATCTATTCGAGTCTGCTGCAATTAAATCTCAAATCACACCGTAAACCGTCGAGCTATTGACTCTTATTATAAATTTAGTAAGAATATACTCGGAAGCACAAAAGTCCTTCAAGTTATCTAGGCTACTTGTGCAAAATAATTTGCTCTGGATGTAAAACAGGTCTGCAATTTAGGTTCTTAATTAAAGCTCGTAAATTTTTAAGTTGTACTTGGAATTAAGTTTCTTTTTTCATACATAATTTACTCTTTTGTTCGACTAAATGAGGACACGTTCTGGCCTTTGAGCTGAAGATAGTATATAGTTATACTCTTACCAATGTCAGTAAGGATATTTACATTGGACGACATTGGGCTTGTCGTCTTGAAACGGAACATGTCAAGACGTTAGTCATTTACTTATCTACAGCATCTGAAATAGGATTGTTCCTATGCATCGTAATGTTTGCACACTACTGTCTGATAGAAGAATTAGACACCGCGGTGGTTGCTCTTTAATACCGTCTAAATAATTGTTTTATAGTAGTACCTTTTGTTTATAAGCTTATATTAAAATGTATACAGATATTCTTATCTATACTTATAAAATGCTATAATATTTTCAAATAATACCAAGGTATTATTAGTAGCAAGCTACTCCGAAGGTCTTGCTTAACTATGTAACAGTACTGTCTCGTTTCTCAAGGATATAAGTTTAGAGCTGCTTCTAGAATAGAAACAATCGATATAAGACCTGCTCATGCATTTACACGACTGCATATATTGTTTACGAGGTAAAAATTATGTTTGCTTACGTTTTTGTCTAACTACATTTAAAAGACTGCGCATAAATTTTTATAGAATAATCTAATTTTTTTATTCCTTTTATTGAAAAAATTACATGAAAATGTACACAAGATAATATAAAAAAATGGCCCCAATGGTAGGAAAGAATGAAATAGAGTTAGCACCTGCTATTTTATGTTAAAGCTTTTTTTATTTTTTTATTTTTTTATTTTTGTTATTCTTTTATAGTTGAATAGAATATTTGAAAAATGAATGTATACAATATTTAAGTAGTAAAATTTTATTCCAAAGGTGGAAAAACGTGAAAGATTTTATACCTGTTAATTTTCTGTTCAATCTTTGGGCTTTTATTCCAATTTCTGTTTATACAAATACTTTTAATACAAAATATTTTAAAAAAGTGTGTAGCTGCAATTCGTAAAAATAATGTTATTGAGTATTTAGTAAAAATAATAAAGTGACTTTACAATATTGGGAGAGTTGGACTTTTATCTCATATTTATCGATGGTAATAACTGAAATGTATACTGTCAGCCTAAATTTAGGTTTCATGTTATCTTCTTTTCATAAGCTCAGCAAGATGTCACTGCGGCACGCAACAGTTTGAAACATTTATATTAGGCATAAGTTTAACCATTCTGACCTCGAAACACTTTATTATTCGCGTAGCGAAATATAAACCAAAGAATATCTAATATTATTTCTGCTGACAATAAAATACGCCATAATTATTTCATTTAACATTCCTCATCAGCTTAATTTCAAAATACGGATGGCCATTTATCTTTCCTATGTAAAGAGTAATTTACTCGTTATGACACAGTTTGTTGGTATATACAAATCTTAGAAAATCAGCTGCCGTTTTCTTGAAATACAAGTGCTTCTTAGTGAAGGTAGAGTTGCGGAGAGATGATAATGTGAGAAACAAAAGTTTTGCCTGCGTTCACTGGTGGAACTGGGCGCTCTATGGATAGATGAGGCACGGTTTCAATCCCCACTGAACCTGAGTTTCCAATAAAGCGAAACATTGTCGAAAATTCCGTGTATCAATAACAGTAGCATCCCGAGACATGCGATATCCGCCAACATTCGCTTGGCCAACATGTTTTGACTATTTTTGTGAGATCTCAAGTTGCAATAGTGGAAACAGTACTGTTATTTTAGCCAACGTGTGAATAAGATATTAAATAAAATTGTATATTCGGAAAAAAGTGGTTTTTATAAAAGATGAAACACAATTTTTTAATAGAAAAAGAAATCAAGAGAGGCATTTATATTTTGAAATTCATTATTATATCTATAATCAAATGTGAAATATATTTTTTTGGAACTTATCCCGTTGAATACCTTAGAAGGAGAGAATGATACGATTTTTTATTTCAGAGAGATGTAAGAGAAAATCGCGGCCAAGTGTTTTATTAGCGCTGGGAGGTCACTGTGATGAGCCACACGCGTCTAAAGAAGCATGTCTTCTACACAAATGTTTATAGACACTTTCAAAGAAGTTTTACTACTTCAAAGCAAATGTTTGGGAAGTGCACATTTCTAATTCTGTTTTTTGAACCAAATAGGTGGAGGTAGAACATTTGAAGGTTACTTGTTTCTTGAGTTTATTTGAAATTGTACTGAAATTTTTTTTTTCGTTATATAGTTATTGAAAATTCTTTTATGATATTAAAGTCTAATAGTGCTTATTATCACTGCCAGTAACTACTAGTAATTTTAAAAACAGGCGTTTTCGTCAATTCTACGGAGCGATAAGAAGTGCGAAATGTGACGGTAAGTGATACGTCTACTTGGGATGATTTCACTATACCACGTACTCGTCGCACTGAGACACAAGAAGGTCAGTCTCGTTACCCCAATAATTTCACAACGACATCCAAACCGGAACATGCTAATGTTTTCACAGTTCAATTTGACGCCGGAAACAGAAGCTGTGATGCTACCTACTGAGACGCTCTCCGGTAATAGAGATCTACCGGCAGTAAAAGTATCTTGATGCAATATTTTTAGGTGAAAAGTTCTGTCGTGACACGGGACAAAATATTTTTTTTTTAATTTTTTGATTTCTACTCGTTTACAAGCAAATCATCATTTCCATCATAAGAACATATTCGACTTCTTTGATTAAACATCATTGTTCACACAATATTCAAATCTTTTATGTTTTTCTAGATGACATAATGTAATGTATTTGTGGTAAGCATTATTATCGTGAAAAGATCCTTGTGATAATTGTATACTTTTTGATAAGTTTAAAATAAAATACTATTTGAATTTTTTAAATATTGAATAACGATAACTACCTAGAAGATATACACTGAGATAGTTCGGAGACAAAATTGCATGGCAATCCCTTTTGAATACAGATGGATTTATTATGTAAATTGGTCTGTATCAAATGTTCAGATAAGTGACGGTCGCATGTATAATATATGCGCTCTGCGATCGCACTACATCTTGGTAACGCATAAAATTGAAACAACGTATTCAACTACTTTAACCAACTTTATTACAATGTATATAATATAATCAAAATAAAGAACGTTATATATGTATCAAATATTCAATGGTGGAAGGTCTCTGTTGCTGGAGGCCGTCTGGGTAGGTACTACCGTAGCGCCTATATCTGCCGCCAAACAATAGTATGCAACGTTACTGTGTTTCGGATTGAAAGGTGCTGTAGCTGGGGTAACGAAAATCAACATTTTATGTCTCCGGCGACGAGCGTAATGAGGTGCAGTATATACCATCCTGACTAGCGTCACGTTGTAATGGGCAGGCATATCATTTACCATTAGGTGAACATCCCGCTCGTGTAGTCGCTTAAATGAATAAAAAAACATGTTGTGCTTGTGGGGATAACTTGGGAAAGAGCGTCGTATGAATCCCAAGATCAGAGCACTTGAGATACAAACCGCGGCAAACGTCCGAGTAGGCAACATCGAGGCGGAGCGACGGCGCTGGCAACACCGCGGGCGCTACTCCTATCCTAGTACGGCGTGTTTATTCTGCCGCGTATATCGACCCGTCCCGCGGGCACGCGCCGCCTAGCCAGTCGTAGCCTCCACACGGACCGCTACGCGCGACTGCTCGCGCACCGGAGACACCACCAGTTATAACCTAACACAACAAATCGAACACCAACTAAACTGTCAGTAATGTACTAAAAATTCGACGCGCCTTAAACGCGGTTAAATATTGTGTTAAAAATCTCAACTTGAACGTGATCATCGACAGACGTTTGACAGATTTGTTGTGTCACTTAGTGCCGCTGCATTTCTTCTGGTGGATGTCAAAACGGTAAGAAAATCCTCAATGAAATATTTTTAATTAATTCTACGACAATTTATACATAGATAATTTATAGATTTGCATAAAATTTTACTTTAATAATGGTCCTAATTAAAAACAATATGGATAATTAATACAAGAGTTTATTGTTTCGTTTGAAGATTTTTCTGAAAAATAATAGGACGTGGTCATCTATGAGCTGGCTATGGTTTTGAAACATATCGTATTAAATTGTTTTCTTCGGTGATAAAAGTTACAAGATGTTTGTATTTTATTGTTACATCGGCATTTATTTCAATGAGCTATTTGTTGTTTTGTGACGTAGTCGTCGTAGTAGACGCGCGTAACAATTAGTAACAATTGTTTCTTAAGTGTCTTGTGGAAGTTCAATTGTGTAAGATGTGTAAAATCTCCAAAAATTTTTTTAAAACTTTTGTGGATGTGGTTAATTTGAAACTAAAATATAGTTTCCTATTTTATTATTTTTTATGTATGAACTATTTAGTATCTTGATCTATTTCTTTATTTATTTTTGTTTCTGCTATATTGTTCAATTTAATAGTGTTTCATTGAGAAAATGAAAATATCTTTTTTTGTATTCTCGTATATTGTCATATTAATCTCGTCTTCGGACAAAAAAAATATTTTAGTATTGTTTTTTTTTGGGGAGTAAGGGGTCCTACACAACAACTAACGGGACTCGAGCCAACTTCACCTGCTGGTATTGCACCCTACTAATCAACGAACGAGACTCTAGCTTCCACCAACCCGCATTGAGCCAGAGTAGTGGAAATTGCCCTAAATTCCTCAGTTTCAACCCCTATAAACGACAGCTCTTAATGCCCGGCGGTACCGAAGGCCATGCTGACTGTCTGGTGAAGGTCACGAAGCCACTGGATGCGGACAACGCAGCATCGTGGAGAGATCTTTTAGGAAGGCCTCTGTCCAGCAGTGGACGTCTGCCACTTAATAATTGATTAATTTGATTGTGTTTTTAGAGCTACCTGCTCTACCGCTTTCAATATTTCTTTTTAATTTGTTCGAGGTTGTGCCTTGGTATTGAATATTATTCAAAGCTTTTTTATCTTAGTTTTTATAGCTCGATGGAATACCATGAAACGATAGTTTTAATTTTATTAATAAATAGTTAAAATAATTACGAAAACATGTTAATTAGCAATACATGACTGGTGGGGTAGGTCTGTCTTGCCAGAAACTTTCTAGGTAGGTACTACCGCGACGCATATTTCCACCGCCAAACAGTAATGTGTAAAAATTACTGTGTTCCGGTTTGAAAGGCGTTATAGCTAGTGTAATTACTGGGGTATTGGTACTCAACATCTTATATCTAAAGACTACGTCCACAATGTAATCCAATATATAACATCCTAACTAGCGCCACGTTGTTATGGGGAGGCGTATCATTTAACATTAGATGAACGTCCCACTCGTCTCTTTGTCTCCTTGAATAAAAAAACAAATTATTAATTTCGTTTACGTTATTCATTATTATTTACCCGCATTTGTATGGCGGGGTGGATAAATGTTCTAAATTCTCTTCTTGTCAGAGCTGTCGAGTCCCAGAAGTGGGAATATTAAGGGGGCTGTTTATTGTTCATTTTTTTTTATTTTATTCATTCGAACTTAACGTTTGTACAAGTATATTTTTATTATACATCGGTGAACTTATCATGTCCGTTGTAAACGACTAGCGATAACGAAAATCGCTCTAGTACTATAAGAGAAATATGTTATATTATGTTCCAGATATTGTTGGAGGGACCGGACTTAACATCTTATGTCTCAAGAAGACGAGCACAATGTGATTCAGTATACATAATCATCTTATCTAGTGCACATTGTTACGGGCGAGGATACTTACCTCCATGTGAACGTCGAAGAGATTTTTTTTTATGTAAAACAATTTATTTTTACAGCAGGCATTTAGGCATCAGTGATTCTGTTATTCTGGCTAGCTCGTCTTTTGGATAATTTACAACACTCTTTTTAGTTTAGCTGACCGGTTCTCATAAAACATTAAAAAAGACGTCAGAAATGTGTACCTTCGACCTTGATTTTAGCACGAGTTGCATTAATAGTGTAAACACGCTAATATTTTACGCTCAATTGAATTATACTTTCGACTATAACAATAAACAAGATAAAGGTTAAAGTTAAAATTATGTGATAATAAATACTAACGTGTTTGTTAATTTTCGTTTGTCACGGGAGTATTGTTAATTTTGTTTTAATATTAATTCAATGCGAATGTACCAATGTTTACACTATAGTACTTTGTTGTGTTTTATTTATATATCTAGTTATTCACTATAACCAATTACTTAATAACATTCTCTACCAGTCTACCTTAGGACTGAGAATTAAGGTTTATATTAGGGGTATAACTTATGACCTGTTACCGTATTGTCGGCTTGATGTATGTTATTTAATAAAAGTTAATGTTCGTAAGTCGTTTAGTAAATGTAATTTATTAAATTTTTCTTTACTTCGATTTATTGTAGCTAGTTTTTTTTAATATAACTTTAGAGGTCGATATTAAACGATTTTTATTACCATCTTTGTTATAGTGAATAGTTTGTTACAGTTTAATAATATTGATTGGTACACCTCTCTAGTCTCAGGTTATTTAAAGAAAGAATAGATAGAATAAAGAATAAATAGACATTAGGCTGTAGTAGAAGGCGATAGTCTTGAGCTTTGTCAGAATTTCCTAAGCGATTCTTAGAAGGATGATTATGTCCCTTTGAGATCTGTATAGTGAAGCTGACACAATTTACATCTGTAGGGGCTACTGGTACTCTTCGCTTACCACAGATTTCGATCACAAGGCAATAGCAAAATTTAAGAGTCGAGGTATCCTTCGAAAATTGCTTCACTGGAATTCAAGCAAATAGATTAATTAGTAAAGGTAAAAGGTTCGCCGTCGGTTACGTTGCATTTGCTTCTAAGTGTAATAAGATATAAATAAATAAATATTACAAACACTGTATAAAACTGGACCCGGAATAACTTTAATGACCCTTCTTTCTTTGTGCTGATTGAATTCCGACACTCCGTGCATTGGCTTTAGCGAGTCGACAACTATTCATTAATCTTTTCAATTGTACGGTTTAAAAGACTACAAAAAGGAAAAAAATCCAATTCCTCTTTTTAGTTTTTAAATATGGATGGATGGTGAAAAGGAAGTACAGATTAAGGATTTTTTTTTAAATCACGCTTGTATCTTTGTATAGTCAAATGCACTTACCATCACGATAACAGCGCAATCTTTTCATATAAATGAATAGAGCAAATAAAAACCATTCAAATTTTAAACCATTAGCGATCCTTTGAAATTGCGGTTCGAGGTTGTTTTAAAACAGCTATAGATTAGTATTCAAAAAGAAATACTTTTTTTTTATTCATACTTTTCGGTAACTGATTATAATTGTAATAGTAATGATATTGTATAGCATACTCGGTTCTACTGTGCAGGTCAGATGATATTTTCGTCACAGAGGTTCTTTCCGAATTGATTCTTGTTTCATTTAAAAGATTTCCATAATTTCATGTTTTCTTCTTTTACTTGCACGTGTAGAGTTAGATATCCCAACAATCTCTTCATTCTTGGCATATCGTAAAGTGGGACTAAAGGACGAATAGTTCAAAGTAAAGCGCTGCACATTTATGTATGACTTTTACTAAAATTACTGCGTTTGTCTGTAAACATTGTTTATTTAAGTAAATAAATACGAATTATAATTTATAACAAGCTTTCTTTGGCTATTAAATATCGCATATTTCCATTCACGGACTGTACTACACTTGTTAACTAAAACCTCTACGAAACTATCGAATCCATCAGTCTTTCGTAACAAAAGATTATGTATTACGTTACACAATGTAACAAACCATAAGTAATCATGTATTTCAAAACTGTATTCATTAGAAATAAAGAATGGTTTTATATTTTTGTAACAATGTCGATATACTTGTATTTCTTTATTATGGGTTATTTCTATGATACGGTAAGAGATCCTTTACTGTTATTACTCTTCTGTCGTAATTTTTATCTGTATGCCCTTTATGCTTTCGATTTATCGTTGTTGATACTGAAAACCTAAGATATAGTTATATTCTAAAACATAAGCAATGATTTGAAATACAGTATATTGAATATAGTTAGAAGCACTGGGAGGAAAGAGTATGAAGAAGAATTATATAGGAAGTCTAGCTACAAAGAGCGATAGCTCTATTATGTTAAATGTATTTTTAAAAGAAATTAATATTATTTTCATTTTAATGCATTAGAAAAAAGTTTATTTTTAAGTTTATTATATAAGGTTTATTATTATTAGCGATAAACGTTGATATATTTGGTTCTCCGTACTTTATTCGACTTTTAAAACAAAATATTTATATTTATCTATGAATGATGCACAGGTTGATACTACGTTTCAATTGCAGTGTGCTCTGATTAAACTATTAAAGATTTAAGAGATATTTTATTAAATTTTATGATTTTGAAATTCGTGAACAACGTTGTAGTGAAATACGTATACAGTACGTTCAGCGAATATTAACTTGCAGACAAATATCTAACTATGTTTTATTATCAAATCCGATCACGTATCACAGTATGTCTGTGTTCAACACAGAGACATACGAGCTTGAAATAATTGATTAAATAGTACATAACATTGTTGTTGTAAATGTTGCAAACGTTAATAACAATTTGGTGAACATAGTATACAGAAATTAATAGTTCCATTAATTTGTAATTAAACGAAAACTAATTGTCGAACAGCTGTACCAAAATATTTTATTCGTATTTAGTCTTCTCTTATCATCATCGGCCTATAAATGTCCACTGCTAATTTACCCTCAAATAAGATATATTATAATAAAAAGTTTGAAATATGTTTTAACCTCTCTTTATTTGTTTTAAATTTCATGTGACATTTATAGTTCACTACGAAATTAGTTTTACTTTACCAAAATTTATAGGTCCTTGTAATCTAAACTAAAATATCATTTAGAAAAAGTTTTAAAATTGTTTCTTATACATTATCCGAGAGTCGTAACATCACAATCTGCTCCAAGAACAATCCAACATACTGTTATATTTTATTGCCAACATAAGGGTGAGGGACAATCGTCTTAGTAAACAATAGCTATCACAATGGAATATGTTTATGGGCCTTTAAATTTTACTAGTATTAGTATCCTTTAAATATATCCAATATATAAAGTAATTATTTTAGTTTACGTATTTGAGTTTTAATCACTACCGTCTTACACATAACTTTTATTTCTTATGTTGTTAAAGGTTCCCGGGGTCTCCAAAAGGGGCCAAATTTCGTACTGAGGTATTTTGCAGCCGTAGTATTTAAATTAATCATATGTAAAAGAATAAATATTCTGTAGGTAATAGTTATATCAGTAAGACTTCTGTTAGATAGGAGATTTGAACAGAATAAGATTAGGAAAAATGTGGGTTAAGTTAAAATAGCTACATTGTTAATAAAACTTAAAGAATCAATATGTTTGCTTCACAAATTAAAATATTTACATTCTATAGTCAACACGAGACTTAAATTGACCTTCCGGCTCCTTCTATTCGCTGAATAGCAACCTTTGCTTTACAATGAATTGTATTTTAACATAAGGTAACAAAAGCTGTAAGTGCTGTATATAGGTCGACCATATATGAGTAAATGAAAAAGATATGATAAAAAAATATGTAACATTGAACTTTTAAAGCACTTTGATCAATATACGGATTTAAACGTTAGTTAAATTTTGTAGCTACTTAAAAATATAAAAATAGATTTTCACATCTTTGTATTTTTATATAAAAAAAATATTTATTCGACTACTAAAAGAGTTGGAATTGAAACGATTTCAATATTTTTTTCTACTACCAGTTAAAAAGAGATTTTTTAATCAACGATTAATTAATTTGTGTAAATTATGTATAAGTAGAAAATATAGTGAAAGTGCGATAGCTTTCATGGTTAATTTTTTGAAAATGATAAAAGCTGAAATCACCAGAATAAAGTGTAGATAGATATTAAAAAACTCTGAGCATGTTGTTCGTCGTATCCCATAAGTCCTCTTTTATGAGACGTAAAAGGAAACCTTGGGAAAATTTTACTTCTTAATTAGGTTACTATCCCATTTTACAAGCGACTTTAAAGCGGCTGGAATATGAATTCTTAAACCTCAATTCAGTAATGAGTTTCTAAAACAATAACCTATTTTTTTTTGTCATAAAACAAAACTTATAAAACACGTACTTTGGGGAAAATTGGATGTGGTTATGAAAACGTGATTCAGCCGACAGATCTCGTGTTTAAAATAAAATGTATTTTCAATATAAACTAAAAATACATATGAGCGATTGGATTTGCCCTTGTCGGTATTGGTAAATAGTGCATTCAGGCCTTGACACGGCCTTCACCTTGCAGTGTGCATGTAGTACGGGAACTAACATTATTTTTTCAATGGTTTGATAAATTGCTTCGATAATCAGAAGTCCACGATTATAACAAACAGAACAAGCAATTTGTACAAAACTAAAATGTATTTTTTTTATTCATTCTACGAAGAGACGAGACGAGTGAGACGTTCACAAGATGGTAAATCATACGCTTGCCCGTAACAACCTGGCACTAGTTAAAAGAATATACACAGCACCACATTATGTTAGTCACCTTGATACATAAGATGTTAAAGTTTGTTATTCTATTAATTTCAATAGCTACAATGTCATTCAAATCGGAAACCAGTAATTAATACACACTACTGTTTGGTGGCGGATATAGGCGCTACGATGGTTACTTACCTAGACGGTCTCCGCCAATAGAGACCTACGACTAGTAAAACAAAAACTATGTATTATATTACAAAACCATTAAAATTATTTTATGAATAAAAAAAATTATTCTCTTTTTGATGTGATACTGAATCAGTGTAATAGTGTAGTTTATAGTAATTTATAGAGAAATATTCCAACACGTTTAACCTTTGACTTTCATTTGAGAACTTCAAACGTGTTTAAATATTCTCATCACTTTGACGTAGGAATAACACAAATTCATTTAATTTTCCCTCTCAAGAAAACTAACACGGCGCTGAATAATTTTAGTATGTTTTAGTAGAACTTTGGTCGCAAAAAATTATATTTATATCACACCTCAGAACTTTTCTGAATCATAAAACTTTTAAACAAACTTTTACGCTTAAAAATTTAATTATTTATTGAAGATGTATTTATTTACTTTAGATTCTCAATAGCAATTTTAACCATAAAAACACGTTAACTCAAGTTATTTGCTATGATTATCAGAAAATTCTACGGAAGGGATGTATCTTAATTACATTGGATTAAAGAAAATGTGAGGAATTGCTATTAGTCGCGTATTTCGCGCAGGCAAAGAATTGTATAACATAAATATAAAAACTTATGAATAATTTGCGCTTGCAATTTAGTAAATTATTTAAATCATCAAATACTTTTGTACCGCAGTGATAATAAAAAAAATTCCAGCAAAACAATCGTTATCGCAAGTGAAATATTGCAGACGTGTTAAGTGTCTGCATGAAATAGGCGAGGACAGTGATTTATTCACGTTTTTCACATCCACTTCATTTTGACTAAACGATATATTTATTCGCTATATTCATTTGTTGTCCAATGCTTTGCGATATCCAAAGCACTGGCACTTGCACTGGAAAACACAGCGGAAACCAACAATGGCCTGGTGATCATCACAAAAACTCGGTGGATTCAGGCGACGTCGTATCAGGCGTCCCGGAAATTGGCGGTAGTTGAAGACGATCAAAGAATCGTGAATGCAAAAAATTCCAGTAACAAAAATCTAAAACCCACCGACACATTATTTTTATTTAAAGTTTTATTTTAACGATAGATGTTACAAACATCCTGTTAAAACATAAAAAAACAAGTTCGTTAACAACCACATAATTAGCGATAATGGTTAAAAAGAGTTATTTGCAGTAGAGAATATTCATTTTATGTTATCTAAAACACTCTTACTTTATCAATTCAATTGTTTATCTGCTAAAATACTTATCTTAAAGATAAAGGCATCTTTTGTCCATTTGTTACTATATAATTCAGTGTACATATTATAAAACATAGTGTTCTTTGTTATTCCTACCCAGGCTTCTCGTTTTTGGTGATCTTTCTGCGTCAGTTAAGCAACTGACGCCTTTGCCATATTGTTCTTTTTCAGATTATTATCCACCACAGATTCCATAAGAGTTGTTGATATTTATAAATACAGAGAAAGATAAATGTTTTATCTAGAATGATAATATAAAATATTAAAGACTTTCTGCGTTTTTTTATTAAATTCTCTGTACAGGTCAAAATACATATATTCTATTTGAAAATCATGTAATCAAATTAATTTCATCAAACAACGACACTTAATATAACTACTTTTAGTCAAAGTATTTAGGCTGGCACTTTGCACTTCTGAAAGCAAAAACAACTTATCAATACGTTCTCAGTAATAACTTAGTGCTTTTTTACAGGTGCTTGTAATGCGGATCCATCGACTTGGTATGTAATACAGTCAGTATTTTTATAACAAGGATCTTCATGAATACATAATCAAGTATATTATTCATAACAAATTAAAATTCTTGTTGAAACATAAAGTAGATGTTTTATCACGGTTTTACTTGATACTAGTAAAGAAGGTATATCGTGTTTGTAGTTCGTGGTGTAAAATAGAACATCTAATGTCAATTATATAAGGTTTGTTACAGGTTCAGTTAAAGAAAACATATAATGAGATATGAATACAGTTAACACGAAAAACTGCAAAGTCTTTGTTATATAAAGTCTTGGGGGAAAATAGAAATGATGTTTATTAAAACGAAAAGTATAAAGACGTAACAAAATTACGGTCGATGGAGTCCTCATGGAGCGTGTGCAGATGAATCATTCTGTGCCGGCCAAGTATCATCGCCCAGAAGCGTCGTATAAAAGCTGCTCGCAATCTTTGCCGCTGGATATACTGTAAGTATATTTCAGTTTCATGTTCGCTCTAGTCACGTGGTATTATCGCTCAGCTGGTTTGAATTCCCAAAGCTAATATTTGTATGACGCACAAATTTTCGTTATAACATCAAGGTGTGCTGTGTGGTGTGGTGTGCTCGTCATTGTAAACGAAAATTTTTACTAATTTATTTTCTCAGATGGTAAAGATTGTCGTGTTCGTGTTTAGTCATTTGATAACAAACAGACTATTACAACATCTTAAACATAATAGAATTTTTAAATCGTATTACTTTATTATTTAATCAGCTTATAGCAAAATTATTTTCCTCCTTTCAATGAACATTTGTTCTATTTCTGCGTATCTGTAATTTTTAACATAACTACTATCAGCAAAAAATTGTTTGAACGTAAAAGTTGAAATACTGCATCAATATGTGATGGCAAATTACAACAAAGTGAGGAATATAAAAGCATTAGTCTTAAAAGGCAAAAAAGAAGACTGTTTTAGCTTAAATTTTTTTATATAGCGATTTTTTGTCTCGTAATTATGACCTGTGTATTAGTAATAAATCATTACTAACACAAGAAAATTGTACCCGTTAATTTGAATAATATAAATGTTAAACATTAATACAACATTGGCAATAACAGAAAGCTTTGTATATGTAAAATAAAAAAAGCTAAATTATGTTCCGAATCGAAATCAGATTGGGGACGTAATCAAACTAATAAGCAACCTCGAAAGTAATCTAAGTTCACACCCATTGCCTGAAAAAAAAAAGGTATCGAAAAGTTAACTTGAAAATGTGCAAAACCACATGTAATGTATAATTAAGGATAAAATAAAACTTGTTTGTTATAATTTACGTAACTATCTTAATGTAGGTTAAATGGACACTACAGGTAATGAACTCTTATTCGATAGATTCCATCCAAAGTGTATCCAGTATTTTGTTAACACTGCATATAAACTAAGCCAGTGAGCATACTCTCATTTACTTACAGTCAATATAGATTATATGTATGTAGGGTGTGATGCACTGAAAAAAATCGTCATGAAAACTTCAAAGAATTTATGTACAATGTTAAGCTTAAATCTGAAAACGGTTTTCATCTATTATACTTTATAAAAAGAAAAGAAATTTATATCCAAACAAGAAAAAGATTGTAAACGTAACGGTGTATATTAAAAGTATAATTTTTTTTTTAAATATATTAAAAATACATATTATTTTTTCACGTCATTCTGAAAAATTGCAAAGAAGGTAGTATTTTGTTCGTCAGGAATGAAATCTAAAGCCTCAATGCCTCAATACTAGAAAACTCACTCTTGCGGTTAGAATTTAAAAGGAGTTTTAGACGTTAAAGTTAAAGCGTTACTAATAAAAGGTTTTATGTTTTTAATATTTTTTTTTATTTAAAATATAAAATATTTATTTGTTTATACTCATATTAAGGGTACTGACAACAGACTTAACAGAGATATTTTCTACCAGTTAATCCAGAGGAGGAAGAATAAATTGTATATATGTGTGTAATATAAAAAAAATTGCTTTCTTCTGATTTTTGTGTAATGTTCATGCAGATGGTTACCTCGATCCTCGTTCCGACCGGCGGAAGGCGAGCTGGCGGACTGCGTGCTCGTTGTGGGCGTGTCGCGACCCAAGCTCGCTGCCGCCCTGCTCTCGGTCACGCTATTATCACTTTTCCTTACATTCCATGTATTGTACGACAGTGCATTATACAGTATACAGGTATGTTAACACATTTATTAGTTATAATAATAATAATATTTTTTTTTTTTATTTGAACGAAGCGATGAGACGAGCCAGATGTTCACATGATGGTAAGTGCTTGCCCATAACAATGTGGTGCTAGTTAAGATGGTATACACATTGCGCTCGTCGCCCATAAAATGTTAAGTCTCGATACCTCAGTAATTACACTATCTACAGCGCCTTTCAATCCGGAACACAATAAAGTTTGCATACTACTATTTCGGAACAAAAAGAGGCGCTGCGGTAGTACCTACCTAGATGATCGGCGGCAACCGAGACCTACCACCAGTGAAACCTTTACACCTGCAACCATTAACACTTGTAGACTTCGACAAACTTCTTGTTACTTAATGTCCTACTCCATCATAATATTTCTAATTTTTTCCTGTATCAATTGATTAACAAACTAACCCTTTGTGAGATTTTTTTTTCAATTAATGGTACTGATAATAACTTAATAATTCTATTTCGTGTGACAATAAAAGTTTAAGGCATAATATATGGCTAAGTTAACAATAAACGCGTAATAGTCAGATTTTCTGTTAAAAAATATTAATGTTGTTTTGCAAGGTGTTTTATGAAAGTTTAATGTGGAACGCATTATTAAATACTTATGCAGGTAAAGAAGAACTGCCAGAAATTATATTTACTATTTATTTACAACACCCTTTATTGTGAGATAACATGTAACGTTTCAATCAAGAGTTTTAATCGAAAAGCTTTCACGTAGCTCAGAATGATAATAGCGTTGACATTCAATTAACCACACCATACCTAAAAGGCTTAATGTCGATATACTTTGTGTACACAAATTCATGTGAATTACGTGTGCGCTTTAATTATTACGGCGATCGTTATTTCAGCCATATCAAATATTCAAAGATTAATTTAAACAAGGCTATGGTTATTTCGTATTCAATGGAAATGTCGTGGTATTTAAGATAGTTCATTTATCAAAGGCTAGTAACAAACGAAGGCCACTATATAATTTTCTATGTGATACTTAGACCTCGACAACTAGGTATAGTTAAGTATTGATCACATTATATGTTATTATTTATTACGCCTGTCTTCATACTTTTTATATGTCTCAAGGATGACTGGCAAAAAATACTATCTAGATATTAAGTTGACCTCCTGTACTACGTACGGCAAGAAAAAAATAAGTATTTATTTAAAAATCTCTATCGAATCAAACATCTATTGACGTACAAAACTCGTAAAAATAGTTTAAGACGATTTTTTATATATTGTCTATTTGAAAGTAACACGAAGAATTCTTTAAAAGTTTTTAATAAATCTTTAGATTATTATTTAAATTTTATAGAATGGTATCATGTAAAAAAATGTGTTTATCGATGTTGCCAGTTTTCCAGCAAAAAATACTTCATCCGATCCATAGTGGAATGTCAGTAAGAATTATTGTTTAAATTCTTTATAATAAAATATTTTTTACAAAACTACTTTTTTTAACTTTACTACTTCATTAATGTTTCTGTTCTTCGGTAATGCAAAGTGGTTTTTCAGGCCGCGAGTATGGTTTCAGTTGCGCATGAGAACCATAACACCGTACAAAATGAACAGTCGAACACGCTTACAATTAACCACCCCATGGCGTTGAGGAAACGGCTCAAACTCCAGAGACCTCCTCGCCCAGTACGCAGACTGCCTCAGGTACTCTCTAAATTACTCAAAAAATTTATAAGTATATAATACCATTTACAATATCCAATACGTAATATGCAAAAACTTTCGTTAAAAATATTCTAGTTATTTTGTAAACAGAAGAGTTTACATAATCAACGACTAGCTGTAAGATAGAAAAATATTTTAAATAATATAAATTAGTAACTATACTATTCAAATATCGTTTGTTAGTATTTTCAGGTTTTTAATGCGTTTTCATTTTGACAGGCTTTGATAATTGGCGTACGTAAATGCGGTACGCGGGCTCTCTTGGAAATGTTATATCTCCATCCAATGGTACAGAAAGCATCAGGCGAAGTACATTTTTTTGACAGAGACGAGAACTATGCACTTGGACTTGATTGGTACAAAAGTAAAATGCCGTTATCGTTTAAAGGACAGATTACAATTGAAAAAAGCCCTAGTTATTTTGTTACGCCCGAGGTAATTTAATATTTTTTTAAAACATATTTGGAGTTAAAGTATTATGTCAGTGGAAACTAAAAGTTTTAAACTTCTACCACGAACTTTGAAAATTATTCTTTACAAATTTTTAATGGCATCTACAGTCATAATATATTTACATTATTACTTTTATCTTCCTCTCCGTCTATTAACATTTTTTAGTAATCTTCCAGTACTCAAAGGGCTCGGATATTACCGTGGGAAACAGATCTAGTATTATCGAGTATTTGTTGACTAAATTAATTCTAAGCTATAGTAAAGAAATGAAGAAATTTTTTTTTTCATAAGAACCCTACTGCATACTTTATTCTGTAGGTACCTGAACGTGTTCGAGCAATGAACTCTTCAGTGCGTCTGCTTCTCATAGTAAGAGAACCTGTAACTAGAGCTATATCGGATTATACTCAACTAAGGAGTCGCGCTACACCTTCAGCTCCAGCTCATGCTCTTACATCAGGTCACACTCCACATCAACAAGCTGATGCTGCGAAGCCGTTTGAACACCTTGCAGTATCACCAGATGGATCGATTAATGTTGGTTACAGGTGATGTCACTTTATTAAGAAATAATAAAGCTGTATTTTGTGCTGTTTTGGAGCATTTTAACAATATTGCATTAAAAAAAAAATATTTAAAGAAATATGTATTAATTGTTCACAACTTTTACAGACCTATAGCTATATCACTGTACCATGCTTACTTACACCGATGGCTTGAAGTGTTTCCTCGTGAACAAATACTGGTTGTTAACGGAGATCAGCTAATAGAGGATCCGGTGCCACAATTGCGGCGCATTGAGAAATTTCTTGGTCTCGAACACAAGATAGGTAAGTTAAAGCGTAGCATAAATAAACCTTTTAATTGTCCTACTGATGATGCTCGAAGCGAAGAGTTAGGACCCATAATTCAGCACGTTAACTAATGTGTTAGTGGCATATCTTTCAAAACTTTTCTTTTTGGTAATTTGTCAGTATTTTTACGATTATTTTCTTCATTTGAAGAAGAGCTTAGAGAACATCGAACTCTGTTATCTTTGAGTCAAACCCGGCTATCACTACTTTGTCCAAATTTGTACGTAAGGGATTATCTATTTTTTATAATTTTGTATAGTTCTTTATACTGCGAATATGCTATTTATGAGGAAAGTGCAATTGAAAGACCAAGGACGACAACACCGACCAAAAATACGACAGCGTCCCAACTATTTTTCGATAAGTAGAAAGATATAATTTCGATATAAAAACATTGTATACAATGTTTCATCTTACAAATTGAGTTACATGATTTTTTGGTTTATTTTTCAAATAGGAAGGAAAAACTTTTACTTCAACGAAACAAAGGGTTTTTACTGTTTGCGAAATGACACCACGGACAAATGTCTGAGAGAAACGAAGGGTAGAAAGCATCCGAGAGTCGATCCCGCCGTAGTAACCAAACTGCGCAAATTTTTCGTCCAGCACAACCAAAGATTCTACGACCTCATTGGCGAAGATCTTGGATGGCCTGAAGATTAAGTACTTAATGGGATTTAAGTTATAAATACTATTATACTTATACACTATGTGATCGAATACATATCAAACTTATTAATACGAATACATATCAATATAACATATCGTTAGTAGTTAAGATTTTTAAAATTATTATTATATATATATTTAGGAAGTAGCTAAGGCACTTAAAGGTTTATTTATTTATAGTGAAAATGAATTTACTTAATTATGTAAATCGAAAAGAAATTTGTTGTCGCTGAGTGATTCAAGTTATTCTTATTTATTTAGTGAAGTTATTAAGGTTTCGTTTGTTTGTGATGATTAGCGAAACATCAACATTTAGTTGACTGATAGTGCGTGAGATCGGGAACAAGTGTTTGGAAAAGCATGACTCGTGCGTTGGTATGTTGTAGTTTTTTTTGTTATACAAGCAGCCTTAAAATAGAAATAATCTACAAGCATTTACCGTATTGTACTGATTTGATAAACCGACCCACTGAAACCTTGAGCAATATATTTTTATATATATTATTATTAAGTATTGTGTGCAACCTTATACAATGTTGGTTAGGTATACAGATATGAATTTACCTGTTTGTGATCATTTCAGTCTTAGAAACTATTTGTTTGTTAATAATAAGAGATTATAATGTAATATTAAATAATATTAAAGTGGTGTCTGTGGTGTATTTTGTCTCGCTTTCTTCTTTAAATGTTGTATTTGGCCGTGCTGTGACTTCGTGTGTTTCCGTTAAAAGTATATATATATATTTTTATGGTGTTTTCTCCATCCTACGGACATATTTCATAAAGTCCAAAATTGAATCACTTTTAAATTATGTACATATAACGTTGTTGAGTTAGTTTTATTAGGACAAATGTATAAGCAATTATAGAACTCGAAAATTTATTCGGAGTATTTGTGTACTTCTATAAAATATCTTCTCTTTTCCTTGTATTTGTGTGTCTTGTAACTATAGTTGTTGTAATAATCGTAATAAAAACAATGAGTTTTTTTACTAAACCATACAAATAAAAAAAAATAATATTCGACGCGGGTTTTAGAAGTATTTCTATTTAAGTGTAACGTCCAAGACTGAAGAGCTAGTTGAATAAGTCTAAGTAATACCTATTTAGCATAAAATGTCCATAGGTAATACGAAAGACGATTGAAATGAAGCGCTAAATATCCTCATCATCAACGTTTTAGTCGGGAGGCTTTGTAGATCTCCGTAGACGATTTGTTGAATTGGAAGCTTCCAAATCCAATGTTCAGAATCAACGAATATTTACAAGTTTTATATTTCGAAATTATTAAAACTCATTTATTATTCATATATTAAGCACATGCAAATGAAATATATGATATACATTGTGATTTATAATCATATGGAGTAATGATTTGTATCCTCGGATTGGATGAGCTGCAGTTGTATGAAGAACTGTTTGCAATATGCTGAAGTAAAAATGGCGGAAGTGAGTTTATTAGATAAACAAAATAATATAGTGAATATCTTAATTTAGAAATGTACATAACTGTCATTACTTCAGCAAGAAGTGCGAACACAAGAATATCAAGCATATCAAATTAAAGATTAATTACTATTAAGTTAATAGAATTAATTAGACCTTTAAATTTTTTTAAGTTAACCTTTTAAATATTAAAATACTTTGATTATCTAGCGGTAATTCACTAGTTAATAGATAATTTTAATCACTGTTAAATGT
Source organism: Ornithoptera alexandrae (assembly GCA_029030555.1). Taxonomy (NCBI): domain Eukaryota; kingdom Metazoa; phylum Arthropoda; class Insecta; order Lepidoptera; family Papilionidae; genus Ornithoptera; species Ornithoptera alexandrae. The sequence continues at coordinate 8,273,509 of JARDVY010000037.1, forward strand.
TGTGCACTTTCATAAGAAGTAGAAGAACATTTAGAGCAATAATTTATATAGTGAACTTTGTTTAAAAATTAAATCATGTTACTTAACTATTAACTTATACAGATTTAAATATCTATTGTGGTATTTGTTTATAATTATTCCATTTCTAAATTATTTCATCATTATTGAAGTTACTTAAATAGCGTCGTTTGTTGGTTTTGCCTTTAATGAAACTATTAGAAGTTGTAAGCAGTATTACATATTTCTACTTTATACATACTACTTGTAAATATCCTCAAATAATTTCTTTCATTGTGTATATTGTACGTCTTCAATAAAAGTAAAATAAAAATTGATTTGGTTTTATTTTTACTGTATTCACTTTATCAAGACAACACACAACTTTGGGGTTCAGAAGTTCAGAGATATTTCCTCTTTATAAATTTTTTAATATGTTTTTTTATTATTCAACTAAGCAACAAGACGAGCGGGAGGTTCACTTGATGGTAAGCACTACGCCCGCCCACAACAACGTGGCGCTAGAGATGAGATATACCTATTGTGCTTGTCACCAGAGAAATAACATGTTGTCTCGTTACACCAGTAATTATATTAGCTACAGCTCCCCTTAAACCGGAACACAGTAATGTTTGCATGCTACTGTTTGGCGGTCGTAATAGGTGCTGCGAACGTACAGACGGACGCGGAGTAGACCCAACACCAGTGAAAGTGAAATGTTTGTGCCTATAGTAAAATTTAATAATTAACTATAATTGCCTAGAATCTTTGTGTTAACTTCAAATTAGTAGTTTATCCACAATTTTTTTTGGACTTACTTGCATATATTCAGATACTTTATTAACGTTTATGCGCCTACTGCTAATCATTCAAATCTCATGTAATGTGAGAAATTAAATATCTGAAAAAAAAAATATGTTCATATTGGACAGCATCATATACTACTTTATTAAAACAACGATCAAAAATGTAAGTTTTTTAAAAACTTATGCAACAGTTTGTGGGCAGCCGATTTTAATTGTTAATGGATTTAATTGGCTCGTTTGCAGCTATAGCCAACAAGTTACGGAGCTTTTATTCGGATCTACTGAAAGCGTTTATGAAAATTTTATTTACCAGCATCTATGTAAATTTTTGATGTTTTACATTATATTTTATCGTAAATGGTCTAACGTATAACCTCAGTTTTAACATGAAGTTAAGTGGCAACTAGGTTGATGAACTGCTCGTCCAAAATACTCTTGCTCTTATATGCTTACAGCCGAAACACTGCAACACTGTTGTAGAAGCATTTTATTATGTGAGAGTAATAGCTTGTTTGTTGCTAAAAAAACAATCAAAATCCACAATATGTAGCTTAGACATCGAACCAGAGATCTTCATTTTATAAAGCAAGTTAGCCGTTACGCCACGAAGTAGTTAATTAACCTGCTGTTATATAATCTGTATTCATCATCTCAACCAATGGACGTCTACTGTTAATCTTCAAAACATGATCTTGCGCTGTTTGAACCCAGTGGCTCCCAGCGATTCTTTTTATGTCGTGTGTATGTGTAATCTGTATCACCGAAATGTTTTTTATTGAATGAAACTTTCACAAAAGTCTACGAAAGCGTTTTGTAATTCTACTACTTATCGTACTTCATAGATTTTTTTCTAATCGGAAATGTGGAAATGAAATAAAGATTATACTACAGTAGTTTATTGCTATATCATATTAAAACAAAACCAGTCTGTTTTATTATTGATCTTTTTGACGAATTAAATGATGATTAATTGTTAACTAAAAACTGAAGTAATTTGCCCTTCACACGTTATAATAATGAACATTTTTAAAGAACAAATTATTTATTAAAGTCACATACACAATTGTTTCTTTCGGAGTTTTTGCAGTAATGATACGTACCACACCAAGGTTCGTGACAGGTAATAAAAGGACGATCCATTAGCAGAGGGTGCGGTTTTCTAGTATGTATAAGGTCTGTCTTGTAACAACTGAATGCGTGACATTATACACCTTAAGTAGTACTGTCTAAGAGATACAAATTTTTATACTCGAAATTTTTTTAGGTTGAACTTTTTATAGTAATCGCTTATTTGTTTGCTAGAGAAGCCTATACTCAGGAGGCGAAGACAATAAGCTTAAATAATGACAGTAATAATTTATTGTTTATTAAAAATATATCTACAGTTAATGTTATTCAAGAGGTAGAAAAAAGTATATTTCCTTATATTAATAATGCTTTCTTTCTTTAATTATATAACAGAAATATCATAAAAGGTAAATGAAAATGTAAACTTAGCAATAAGTATACAACACAAATGTTTCTATTTATTATATTAAAATAAATAAAAAAAATTGGATTTTTGAGTGTATTGTGTATACTCAACTGCTTCCTCTATTATCTTAAAAAAACATGTATGAAAGGAACAAACCATTTAGTTTACGTTTATAATTAAAAACAAATATTTTCAGTGCGTATGTAAACAATGAATTCCTATAAGGATAGCAGTCGTATTTACTCTATGGTTATGGCAATGGGAAATAAAAATAGCGAAAACAAAATGTTTACATTACCTTCTTTATATACGTATCATAAAAAAATGTTCTGAAAGTTGAAAGAAATATATATCAAGACTGTTTTTTATTTATTAGATAAAGTGAGGTAGCACCTAAGTGATAACCGTTCATAACAATGGGGTGTTTATTAGGGTGATAACCACTATATTGTTCTTGTCACTTAAAAAGTTAAATCTGCGTACCCCCAAGAATTAAACTAGCTATACCTACACACATTTTGGTGGCAGAAATAAACTGCGGCGGTAACTATAATGATATACTGGTTGTAGGTCTCTGTTGCCGGAGACCTCTAGGTAGGTAACATTGCAGCGTTTATTTCTACCGCCAAACAATAGTGTACAAACAGCACAGTTTTCCGGTTTAAAAGGCGTTGTAACTGGTGTAATTACTGGGGTATCGAGACATAACATCTGATGTCTGGCGACGAGGCGAATGTGGTTTTATGTATACCACATTAACCAGGGCCACGTTGTTATGGGCGGGCGTAACACTTATCATAAGGCGATTGTGTGTGTCTCGTCGCTTAAATGAATTAAAAAATAACTATTAAGACAGTCTCAGGTTACAAAGAAATAATACCTCTGAAAATAATTACTTTGTCTCGAGAGTTTCTTACTTTTTATAGGTTGCTGCGTAACTAAAACTTGCCAAGTGTTATGTGATATGTTTTTTCGATTGTGGCAAGCAATTTAATTTTTTTTCGATTTTAAGTGCATAAGCATAAAATTAGCCCCTTATAGATGCAGACGTATTTATCGTGATCAGATATGCTGGCTAATATGCATAAAATATAGGGTTGTATGAATTTGTCATAAGAGTCCCTATATTTGATATTTCTTAATATATTGTCTTTAACGTTAATGTCTCTTCATCTCGTGTATATTTTATGTATTGGATCCGGTGAGTATATAATATTGTTAGTAGGTCCGCTATAAGGTTAACCTAGACACCGTTTCAGCTGCAAGATATTTAATACTAATGGTTTCGGGAGCTTTCCTTCTGTGAGATGTAAAAACATTTTCAGTAGTCAGAATTGAAAAGTTTTCACTAATATTAATATTAGTTGAAACACTCAATCCCAAATATTTTCAATGCATTAACTCGTTAATGATGTAGATCAGAGGTCAGCAAACCTTTATATATGCTGGAAAAAAATAACTAAATTGTAATAAGACCTCTGGGTCGGAGAAAGTTGTTTTTATATAACAATTTATTTTTCATCTACAATGGGTTAATACTTGACCACAATTTCACATGGTGTTAAGTACCATTGAGGCCATGAGGAACCTCTGACTCTCATATGTCGGCAACCGGAACTAAAGCACGTTACTTGAAAGAAAGGTCGACTCCTGTCGTAAATAATAAATAAAGTTGTACTTCATTACGTAAACTGTTTACAAGTAAACTTATGGAAATAATGAAAGTACAATGGTCACACGTAAAAGCTAGTGTAATTCGTGAACGTTAACAAGCCCGGTACCGTCAGCCGCGTGCTTATCAGATGGCTGTTGTTACAAGTCATTTTGCTGTAAACGACGCGCCTGCCCGGAAGCGTTTCACTTTGACACCTACCCGTTATCGCGTCGATTGAAGAATCACCCATTTACTTTTGAATTATTACGTGCACTTAATATTTATATTGGTTTAATTTTATTTGCTCAGATCAGCAGCTTTTATTTCTACCTGCAAACCGTAGTATGTTCCGGTTTGAAGTAGGTAGTGAAAACGTGGTAATGAGACTTAACATCTCGTGTCTCAAAGCGATGAGGGCAATGTGTTGCACAGGGTGATATATCATCTTAACTAGCATCACGTCGCTATGGGCGGGCGTATCACTTACCATCAGGTGAACGTCCCACTAGTCTTGTTGCTTCGAAGAATAAAAAACAAATTGCACTTTTAGTTAGAAAATTTAAAAAATTGCGTTAATAACATATATTTTCAATCTATAAAATAATAAAAGTATAAAGTATTTTGAGAAATATCTTTCATTATATTTTGGAATGTTAAATACATTTAGGATCCATATTATCTTTCCCACTCTTGGGACTCGGGCGTAATTTCCCGCAAGGACAGTCACCGGTATTTATCCATCACACAAGCTAAGGGTGGGGTTGGTGATTGTCACATGTACATGAAAGCTTGGGTCTTTTTCCAAAAAGACGTTTTCCTCACAAACCGGATTTTACAACACCGAAAAATTTTTGTAACTTTTCTGTGAATCGTGGTATGGGGATTGTGAAGTTTGGTTTTTGTAAATAAATCGCGTGGTTCTAACAGTACCCATGTATTTCTTAAAATTCACTTTATAATGGTAAAAGGAATTAAACATTAGTATGTACAGTTAACTCCAAAATCCGAAATCTAAGTCTACCGCAAGACGTCCAGTGGTTTATAATTAATCGATTATTTGAAGGCGCAACTCGGCACCGCGTTCTTGTTTCCTTCAACGCATTGTCTAAATAAACAAATTAATAACTCAGCATTTGTTACAAATAAAAGCAACAGATTCTATTGCTTAGTCTTCGAGGGCCAGGTGAGAGGACGATGACGAAATAACAAAGAATGTCTGTCCAGAGCGGCGCGACGGTACTCTTGTGGTGATGGATACACGCCACAGCAGCGTTGAGAAATGTATTTCTCTTCATAAAATAAAGCCTCTTAAGGGTTAAACCTTTTAAAGGTTTATTTCATACAGATGTGTTAATTTTTTGACATAATAGAATGATTTTGACTTTGACTTATCCTCATCAGAAGAAATATATTTCCACAATTCAATAAAAAATTACATTCTACGGAATAGAGGTAGTGGATACACTATTTATAATTTCTGTTTAATTCAATTAAGCGATGCGCCGAACCGGACGTCCACCGAGTGGTAAGTATTACGCCTGCCCATAATAATTACACTAGCTACAGCGTCCTTCAAACTATAATGCATTAATGTTTTAAATAAAATTTCTTCTTTTATAAAATAAAGAATTTAAAACCAAATATTTTTCAGTCTGATAATAAAATATGTACTACGTTCCATATTTCATTAGCTGAAATTTAATTTGTATGAAAAAGTAGGTTACAGAGATAAATCCAATGCAAGCAAATAAAATTTGCTTTTGAAAACGGCTTGATTCGGCTAAAATATCGAGCTTGTAAATATTAGGATATTGCATTCAATAGATTACATATGTTTTACAAGGCGGAGTTATAACATATTTATTACTTTTAACATTTAAAATATAATAATAATTAGCTAATCTATTTAACTGTGTAATTGTAATGAGACAAATAAGTTATATGTTTTTATGTTATTTACCGCAAAAAGAACTTAACAAAGAAGCAACCTAACAAAATAATCATTTCATATAAAGTACATATGTACTAGAACAAACATTAAGACTATATAATCTACAAGAGTCAATTAGTAGTTAGTCGAGTATTTTTAGCAATTTTAGTAATTTCAATAAATTCATGAATATACAGAACATTCTCTCTTTGTTAATGTTTGCTTAAAATAAAGTATGTAAACTCATGCCACTCAAGTTCTCATTTGTGACGGACATGTGCAGAATTTTGATTAAAAACCAAATTTATTCATTTTAACCCCTCCATGCGAGCTGACGTAAAAGATAACAGTAAAAATAGCAATAGAGCTACTCACAATTTCAAAAATCAAATGAAAGAATAACAAGAGATCAACAAACAAATACGTTGAAACAAACAAACAGAACTCTAATTCACAGAGTTAATATATTTTTTTTAATTCTGCTGTTTTTGTGAAATATTGACCAAAATATGAAATGTTTAATTTGTGATGGTTGTTAAAGTTTTAAAAGTCTTTCAACAAGACATTGGGCACTTGAGGCGAAGGCATAAGTTCAGCTGTTACCGCTGCGACCAGTTTAACTGGAGCACCTTTGTTTCTTCGCGACGCTGCAACGTGCCTCGGAATACAGCCAACATCTTGGAATTGTGAATTATGAAACGCGCATTATAATATGTCATTATAACAACATTTTTGTAGGCTATATAGCAGTGAAATTGCTCGAATGGCATATACTTTACTACATTTTTATGTTTTATGTCAACACCTGACTATTCTGAGAGTGCGAAGATCGAATGCAAATTACTACTGGTGGTAAGTCTTTGTTGTCATCCATTATCGAGGTAGGTATTGCAGCATCTATTTCTGCCGCTAAACAGTACTGTACAAACATTGCTGTGTTCCAGTTCGAAGGGCGCTGTACCTATTGAAATTACTGGGGTAACGAGACAACATCTTATGCCTTAAGGCGATAAGCGCAATGTGGTGCAGTATATACCAACCTAATTAAATCCACATTGTCATGGGCGGGTGTATCACTTACCATCAGATAAAAGTCCCGCTCGTCCTTACGCCTAATTGTATAAAAAAAATATTCTCATATAGCAGAGAAGCAGAAGTAAAGTTACAAGGCGTTGCATGTTCAAGATATATTTAAAGAATATTGATATGTTGTAGTAATGATTTAAATAAAATGGAGGAAGGGATATTTAAGGCCAGATAAAGCATTAAGCAAAGACTACAAAATTTTGATCGCTCTTATTATAAGAAACGAGAGATGTGTTGATGACGGTGGAATAAAATAAAAGTCAATTTTGATGGAACAAGTCATTTCATTACAAAAGTTTTGATATCTAATTGTAATCATCAATATCCTGTACCTGTTGGACTTCTTCCAAAGAATGTCTGTTAACCTTGTTGACACAATACTTGATTAAGTTTAAAATGAAAAAGAAATAGTTTCTTTATTACATTTTATTGTAGACAGGTGGCAGGAAGCAGCTGGTTGCGGGCTGCGCAGGACCGATCGATGTGGAGATCTTTGGGGGAGGCCTATGTCCAACAGTATACAAGACATTCGAAAATGATATGGTTTTTGTTTTTTTGTTAATATTAATAGTTTATTTATGTTTACAATACAAATACGTCCTATAAAGTTATGAGAATCGGTGCGACATTAAATTTAGCGTTCCTGTAGCGGCATTTACTACAGTGAGGAAATGGTACATTATTCAAAACACTCCCCAGAGGTCGGTTGGGTTCACTCACGTACGCTTTTCATTTTCACAAAAACGAGAAATTGTTGTTATAACAATAGACTATGAATGGTTTTGTGTCTACGCATATATAACATTAAAATAACATACGTTCATAATTTGTAAAGATTTAACAAAATAATAGTTCGATAGTAGGATATTACCTGCTACATTATTTATTTATTCTTTATAGCCTTAAAGCCTATATAAAAACTTAACGTCTGAATAGTATTTTTACCTTAGTAACTCCACACGCAAAATTTAGTGGTATATAAATATAATCTTTTATATAAATGGCATTAAAACCTTCTAATGCCATACATAAGCATAAGATGTTGAAAGTAATAGTTTTTGGCTAAAAATATTCAAAGGTTTGAAGAATGAACATGTTTGCATCGAAAGATATTCTAATCATGTTACTTATCACATGATGTCCTTCCTCCTTTATGACAATGACCACGACGGATCTTTCAACAGTAGCTTGAGAAAGAATATTGAGAACGGAATACATACAATCTTCATTAAATATTAGTTTTCAAGAGTAGCAGTCGGATTTATTAATTTTTTGCTATGATTACAAATCAAATTTAAAAGAAATGATGTGGATATGTCGGTCATAGATGTTATGATGAAGTTGTAGTTGTTCCGCTTCTAATTTAATTTAAGTATGAGAGATATTTTTTTTATTTGAATTAAGTTACCATTTTTATACAAGAAAACCATAAACACACTTTTGCAACTAACTTTTTCTGGTGGTAGGTTTTTGTTGCAGGAGACTGTTTAGGTACTACCGCAGCTTCTGTTTCTGCTATCAAACAGTAGTGTGCAAAGGCGTTGTAGCTAGTAAAATTACTGGAGTAACAAGATTTATTCTCGCTTGTATTATTGCTTCGTCGATTTTAAAAAAGAACTACTAAATATTGGTGCTATAATTTAAAATTCTGCCTCACATTCCAGTTTATGACAAAAAAATGTTATTCATAGAGAAATAAATTGTGGAGAAATTCTTCTCATCTTCTGTTTACACTGTAAAAACTTAAATGAAGAAAACAAATTATACTTCACCGCAGATTACACTACTTGCGCTGTACTTTGTTCATTTCATTGCAATAAAATGTAAGTGCACTCGTTTTCTACTTATCTTACTTAACCACGTTAAATATACCACAACGGTCGTTACTCTTGCAATAATCAGGCAATAGGTTTTTGTTTAGTTGTTTTGTTTTTAAATATTCTTAGTATGTATAAACTAATAAAAATATTAAATTTCTAACTCATACTTTATTGAGTTTATATAGATATATAAAATATATCTATATAGATTACATAGATACATAGAAATATTTTTATCAGTAAATAATAATATATCTGCATATATGATGACTTCCAGTCCAGTATATATAAACTTGTTAATAATCATTATAAATAATTATTTAAAAATAATAAAAACCCATAAAATTATGGTCTAGTTTAAACATTAAAATCATTATTGCTGTAATGTTTATTTCAACAATTAATTCATTATGTACATGATGAATTAAAGTTTTGGCGAATTCTTAAAAATAACCAGTTTCTCTGCTTTCAGATCTTGATACGAAAGTTTCAAACTATACGAACTTTATATTTTAAAGTTTTCGATGTATTTATATTTCAAAATTTTATTCGCATATTTGCCTTAAGTAAACTTAGATTTTATTGATATATTATGTTTATGATAATTTACTAGCTGCTCCTCGCCCGTTTTTCTAGCAGTAACACCCCGCAACTCTTTTTGGAGAAATTAATTTTGTAAAGTCTATTCTTAGTTGACCTTTAAATGGCAAAAGCAACATCTATATTAATTTTAGAGTCTCCGAAACTATTAGACGTAAAGTCTAGATCTCGTGAGGAGTCAATAAATCTCTGGATAATATAGATAAGGGTATACAAGAATATCTACAAGAGGGCATTAGAAGATTTACATAAATGAATTTTATCAAAATTCAACTTATATTTCTTTTTAATTGAATGAACCATATTACGTAATAAGTGATCATCACCGAGCTGCATTTAATACTGCACTTTGAATTATAAGAAGCTTTCGAAACCTCAATTGGTATTACATAGCGATTTTAACATTTAACATTAGACATTAAGCCTTGTTAACTATCTATCTAATACACCTGAAATATCTTTTCAGCATTCTAAGTTTTAAAAGTGTGATATATTTGTCTTATAGACATACTCGTAGCTTTCATCGAAAATGTAACTCACGTTTTTTGTCCCTTCTTATTGAAATAACTTTCGTTGTAGTGCTTTTTTTGATTACAATGGACCATTTTACGTGATTTTTATTTCGCCTAAAATACTACGATATTCATACGAGTATGTTGAGAGGTATATATATATACCGCCATAACAACATTGTTGCTATATAGTCTATATTAAATAAATCATATTCGATATAACTTTATAATTTGTTCATAAGTTATATTCTTGTTAACTTTATATACTATTAAAAATATAAGTTTGAAAATTATATCAATAATATAGATCGTAAGGTGATACCTAAAACAGTGTAAACAAATGCTATGAGAGCAAAATTACTGATACTATCAAAACAGGTCAATTTATCAACTGCACAGTTTCAGCGCTTTCATTATTGTTAATGGTTAATTTTATGGTCGTTTTGGAACAATATTTTGAGTATAGTATTTCATTGGGGAAAGGAAATCAAAAGTTTATGAACTAGTAAATAGTATTCCCACTTTTTAATAACATAAGTTCTATTCTATTTTAGGAAAGTTATAAATTATATTTTACTTATTAGTAAGTAATATAAGATGTAAATTTTAGCAGTAAATGATAAGTTTTATTAAATTAGCATTGTTATCGGAACGTTTTATAATTGAAGAGATATTTATATTTCCTTTTAATAATAAAGCATCTTGTTAGCGTGCTCTACATAGAAAAGTTTCTCTTCGTAGTTTGGTTCGAAAAGAGTATATAGGTTTTTGATACAAATGTCAGGAAAAGTCTTTAGCCTGGGGTTAAATGTAAAAACGGGGCCAACCCAATTTTCCAACCTTTTGCCGTATAGCCTTTCATACATTAGGGCCAGTCGCAGATGTTATCAATACCATAGGCAATTTCTTCCTGAATTCGAAGAAATAATATGATAGCGATTAATCAATTATACTTTTTTGTTAATAGGTCTATTTTGTTAATAATCTTAAATATTTATCAAAACTATTGCGTTTTATGCCGCTTGGTTCTAACGTTTATTCAGTAAGAAATGTAAGAATACTTTTTTTATCAAAAAAAATTGCATTCGCTTTAAAAAGAAACTGAACACAAAGATTTTATTCTCGGATTCAAAGTTAATATTTTCTTGTTTCTTTAAGTTTTTTTTGTAGGACTAACTTCTGCGTATACTACCTAATAAAAAAATCCGCCTTTTCTCTATAAAAAGTTAGGCGTTCAAATACACCAAGAAAAATCGAGGAATGCTTATTACCAGAAGTTATTAGGTTATTAAGGTTAGAGGAAACAAATTATTCTTTGCTCTATTTCTTCAATGAGTTATACATTTATCTCGAGATAAGCTAAAGGATCTACTGATATTTGTTTACGTAAAAGCCGAGACTGGTTGTCTTTAGGAAAAACGATTCTCTGAAATAACTTTTCCCCTCGACAGATGAAAGACTAACACATTTTTATTTTCATTTTAGTTATTGCAATTTTATCCCGTTGAATATTACTATGAATTTTAGAAAGAACATTGGATCACTGACGATATTGTAATATTTACATAATGAAGCCGCCAAGAATGTTTCGAGTATATATTGAAAATAGATCATACGTTATTAGGTTTCACATCCGATGATACTATAATTTTTCGTAAATCTTGACTATCAAAATATTGTTTGCATAATGTAAATCAAATTGATGTTAATTGTAGAAATTTAGCTATAAGCGAGATTAAAATTATCATATAATTAGAGTAAATAAAAACTATTTAGAGAAAGTAATGTTAAGTACAAATAAACAAAAAGGAGTAAATAAACAAATAATCTTTAGAACCCTTTGTGTCGAAACAAATGTAAACAGAAAGTGGCAGTTTTCCAAATGAAAAATATTTCATTCATAAACATCTGGATGTAAGCAAGGTTCCTTATCGAGTGGCAAGAAATATTTCATCACATTTAACAAGGGAACAGGAAACCAAGAACATTGGACGTTACGACTACATCTTTTTTACTGTATTGAAAAAAAAAAAACTCTACTTTTAGATATTTCTTAACATTTACACGTTGGTGTATTTGAAAAAAAAATACGATAATAATATTACATTTCACTATTGAACTAAAATGAATATTTATAGCCCGGCAAGGCGTTTTTACTTCGTAAGCCACCCCAATGCTGATGTTATATTTTTTATCGCAAAGGTCATCACTTCGTGTGTGGTTACAACGGTGTGTAGAAGTAATAATTGTTACGTACCATAAAATTACAGCAGAAAACGTTATACAACGTTATCGGCTTTGTATCACACATCATCAATTATAATCGAAATACAATTTAAACAGAATATATACGATATAATAGTGACATTGCCTACCTTTGAGACTAGTTATAAAATCACAGTTCAGTAGTCTTTGTAACTACAGCGCTTTTCAAACTGAAACATATTAATGTCCGAACACTGTAATTGTCGTCTGAATTAGGCAGTAAGTATAATATTAATAATAAAAAAATATAAATAAAGAAATCAACCCCGTTTACATAGACTTCCGCTTACAAACGTATAGTAATCTGTCTGAACAAAGACCTTAGAAAAATATATATTTTCATGGTGAAATTTTCTCATTCTTATAATACAGTATTTGCTGTATATTAGTATAAAATGTGTATAATATAATTCCTCGTATGATTTGCATAATTCAATTCAAACTCATAAAACGTCGAAACGAAAGTTTAAATAATGAAATGACAATAGTGTAGTCGTTAAAAAAGTCATAACATTTTATTTCGCCAAATGAAACATCGTGATAAATTTTTATTAGCTATATAAAATTATATTGGATCCATGTTATACGGAGAAGCATTAATATAATATTTATATATATTAAACGCAAAAAAAAATATATTTATTTTTAAACTCTGTTTTACGGAAAAAATGCACCAATTTTTTTTAGCAACGTTTAACCCTTAAGTTTCCATTTAATTAACTGCTTAATCTTACGTAAATAATCGACGGAACTTTTTCTCTTTTTCGTTGTAATTTATTGAACCGACAATAACTATAAATAAATTCAGTATTATCATACCTTTACAATAAAAACTTCTTACTTATTGAAATTTTACTTTTAAAATTTATTGCAACACCAAAATTATGTTGAAAATTATTCGTTTTGTTATAACAGATATTTGTTTTACAATAATTTATTGAGGTCTTCATACTGCTACAAATATAGTTTCCTTTGAGTATAAATAGAGTAAGATTAAGTTAAATTTACTAAAGCAGATTTTCTACTCAACTATTTACAATATTTATTAAATTTTCATTTTTAAAAACAAATTATAGTTTTTTATATATGGCTATTTATGAATAATCTTTTGTTAAAACTACGTTCGTTGTTCTTGGCCTCTCTGTGTATTCGCAATAATTGATTATATATCTAAAGATAGATCCAACAAATGGAAAGGATTTGCTTTGTTGTGCAGGTAAGGATAAGAGATTGTGTAGCACGCTATATATTCTGATGCGGTTTATCAGAAGAAACAAAGGAAGGTTTAAAATCACAGCTACCCGCCTATTCTCTAGATTAACACAAATAAAAGGATACGTTTAAAAGCTCTTAAACTACTTACTGATATATGTGTATGCTTTCTTATGTACCATAGTAAAATCTCAGTTCCACGGTCTAACTAGAGAGGCTTGAAGTATAGTTAACGTGTAATTCGAAGTAAAAAATTGCAGAGGAATATTTTCAACACCTTTTTGGCTAACTAACGGCGATAAAAATTCTCTACTAATCAACTTTAAATACTAACAGCAACGAAAAACAATTAAAATTCTCTCCCAACCCAACTAACGATGTAGAAATTCCGAAACTAAAAAAGATGCTGCTGTTTTCTTTTTTATTACATGTGAGTTTTACCTTTAAATAAGCTTTTAAACTTGTTAATTTAGTTAACAAGGAATGTAATGTTTTTACATTTTTTTACCAGAGGACCACATTAATTTTAGCTAGTGTTAATATTGCCCATACCATTGAGCTGTTCGGATATTTACATGAAATTAGGCTCGTCGCCTTAACAGCTAAAATATTATGAAGTAAAAGTCTTTTGGTGAGTTGCGGAGATCAGGAACTGAAACTTATAACAATAGTAGTCCCCCACTTAGTTTTACGAAGATCCAGAAAGATCTCGTAAATGGATACAATTGTATACGTCGTAGTGACTTGTTGAGCAAAGGTTTGGCATTACGGAGATCCAGTTGATGGATACAATTGTATACTCTGCAATGGCTTGCTGACCAAATGCTTGGCATCACGGAGATCCATAGCGATCTACGGAGAATGGAGACAATTGTATACTCCGTAATGACTTGTTGAGTTAAGTCAATGTACACAAAGATATACGATCGTTATAAGCATTTGCGCTGTGATAAGCGAAACAGTAATTAATCTATTGTCCATGGTGGAATCACTTGTTAGGTTGTTTAAAAACTTCTTGTTAAAGCCTGCCCTCTGTTTCCGATGACAACCCGACGAGGAAGTCAGGAACTAAGTCTCTTGTTAAGAGTTTTATGTTTTACAACGAATGCTTGCTTGGGTGTCCTCTCTTAGATTATAACCTGTGTCGATACAGACAGGATTTTACACTCGTGTCCTCTGCTGCTTCTAATAAACGGCTGGCGTATTCGACGGAATGTTTCACCGTCTCCCCCTGGCCTAAAACAGTTCCTTTTGCTTTTTGGACTTGAAGACAGGCCCAGGCCTTTTTGCTGCCTGTAAGTTCCAGAATTTAAATGTCTTGGTGTACTCGGTTCACACATTTCGTCGATCTCTTCTTTTGTTGATTAACACAGCACAGTCAAACGTTGCGTAGTCGTAACAGCGAGTTAGGCTCCATTGTAGAAATCTTGCATTAAGGAGATCCAGAGAGATACTGTGATGGATACGATTGTATACTCCGTAATTACTTATTGGCTGAAGGCAACGTACACAATGATGTACGATCCTTATAAGGATTTACGCTATTATAAACGATAGTCTGATCTATTGTTCACGGTTGCGCCATCTGTTAGGTTGTTTTGATAGAAAGTTTTTAACATCTGTTCTGCGCTTTATCGAATTTTAGATCTTATTTTAGTTTCTGTTAGGCTTATTAAAAATTTTGGTTTTGTTTTATTATTCTTTTATGATTTTTAGCTGGCGAAACCGAAAGTTTTTTAAATTTTGAGAAAAATATTTCCAAGTTATAGAAAACTAATATCACAATTTAAAGAAGGGTGTCATTTAATTTCTTAATTTTTGGGCAGAAAGTTGGTTTTAAAAATAAAAATAATTTCTGTCTCATACTTTACTGGGTATCCGTTCTCATTAAAATGAAAGTCAAGAGAAGTAGGTCACACTTGAAACTCCGCGTAACTTAATACAAAACCTCATTGAAAGCAGCTTAATAAATTATACTATGTTGTTTTAATATATAACAATTATTATAACTTTTGTAACAAATAGTATAATAAAAAATTTTGGGTTAATTTTTAAAATAAATTGAGGAAAAATAGTAGTCTAATCGTGATTTACCAAAAAAGATTTTAACACATAAATATTAATGTCTAATACGCTCTTTAGAAATTTCATTGAATACAGATGATGGCATCAATAGCCAATACTGAGCATAGATTTCGTTAATGGATCTCTACACACCGGTTCTACGATCTTTATCAGATCGTTGGTCAAGATACTAATAAATAATGAGCTTATTAACTAATTTGGACATGATAATTATATGACAGCAATTTCTGCTAAAAAACCTTAAAGCTTTTGGATAAGTCTTTTAAAATTCTACAATTTATATACTCGTTTCAAATAATTGTGTAAACATTCGTGGTCGTGTTTGAATAGGGGTGTGTTTATTCAGCATTTACATATCATGGTAAGCTTCATGAAGGGCGCATGCTCAAATATATTTTTGTGCGGTATATAAAAAATTCAATCAAATTGAAAAATAATTGACGAATTTATTCATAAATAAGTAGTAGCTTTGATTGGCCATCTTTGGTAATATCTCGGATACAGTTATGCCTGGTACAAAAATCGAACATCATATAAATAAAACAGTTCGCCTAATGTTCCCACCGCTGGAACACAGTCCTTCCCCTCACAGAGAGTCAAGGATAGTTATTCCATAATTTTTTTTTATTTATTACTATAATAAAGCGAAATCAAGAGTATATTTCTTAATATTTTTTTATTCAAGAAAGGTATAAACTTTACTTATAAGGAGGATTAATGATAATTAGACCATTGTCTATTCTGTAACAACTATTTTGTTATTAAGTTACGGTTACTCTGAAAACGTTATTATATTTATGTACATTCGTTTTAAATCTGTATATTTGTAAATGTTTACTACATACCAAATAACAAAAATTAAAAAAAAAGCAAAAAAATTTTCACAATTTTCACTCCTCGTTTTTATGATTTCTGATATTTGCGACTTTTAATAATTTATACCATTTAAGTTTATATCTATAATAAATAAATTTTCTAGTATTATAGCATGCACAAAATTGTATTCAGTTTGTTTTTCATTGCTATTTTATTATAGAAGTTTAATAAAGTAATTAGATTTCACGTATTCCACAGATCTATTCATTCCATTTAAATAACCTGTGTAGGTCCCGGTCTTATCGGAATTTAGAGGGAAATAACAAGATCAGATTTTTAATAAAAAAAACTGAATCTCTAAATAACTTCAGTGAAATATTTAATGTGAAGCAGTCATATAATTCTTGTTCAATTTTAAAACCTGGAAAAGCTTCTGCAAATATCTACGAACTGAATATCGTTGAAGTTTAATGAAATAACATTATAGTTTTAAAATGTATGATAAAACTACTTTTTTACTCGTTCGAAAATGTATCAAATATTTATGAAAAAGCATGTTTTTATTTTACTAGAATACACAATAACACTATTACAGGTTGAATTTTAGATTTAGTTAAGATTGACTTAAAGAATAAAATTAGCAATTATAGAAAGCGGTAATGTCTTATTTTCTTTAAAAACAATATCAATGAATAACTTTTTTATTTACACAACCCATGCATTTGTGCTGGTGGTATTTATAGGGAAATCGTTTACACCACTACATCTGCCACCAGACATTAATGTATAAACAGTGTTTTGGTTGATAGTGTGTAGTCTCAGTTTTTATTCAAAGGCGAATGCGGGACAAACGGCTTTAGTAACGAAGCTATTTTTCTCTGACATTATCCATCCATATCCACATATCCGATAGTAAGAAAGATGGAGCTGACTCCGATTCTTGTACCAGAGCTCACTGGGCACGGCGGCTTGTCTGACTGACTATTTGTATAAATTTAAATGCAAAGACAGCCCGGCATGCTGCTGTGAACTGTGTGTGGAAAGTATTGTTCATATTTTAGTGGTCTGCCCTATTACCAGTGAAAGTTTTACTTGTCACACAACAGAATTGTATGTAAAAATAATTAGAGTAATAGTTTTTGCATTTTAACTAGAAATAATCAAAGACCTTAATTTCTTCTCATTAT
Organism: Ornithoptera alexandrae; assembly: GCA_029030555.1. Taxonomy (NCBI): domain Eukaryota; kingdom Metazoa; phylum Arthropoda; class Insecta; order Lepidoptera; family Papilionidae; genus Ornithoptera; species Ornithoptera alexandrae. Next base: position 8,290,953 of record JARDVY010000037.1, read on the forward strand.
TAGGTCCAAACTTATTGTCACAATTTTTTTTATTCGTACGGAGCGCCCAGATTAGTAAAACACACACTTAATTGTAGGTGTACATGATAAGGTGGCGTTAGTGAGAATATATATACTACACTACATCATGCTCGTCGCTTTAATTTAAAGATAGTAATTTCACTAGCTAAATCGCCCTTTAATTTGGACTACTAACGTTTGTTTGCAGAAATAGGCGCTGTGGTGATTCGGCCTGCCGAATAATAAATAGCCAATTAATTACAAATGCCTAAAATAAGTTTAACATTTCAATGAATCTTTTAAAATATCTGTTACGTTACTGATTAAATCGTATACATTCAGAAATTTAGAATTGTTAATTAGAAGCTAAAAGGTCAAAGGTTTTGCGGGCCAGCAAAAAATGATTCATTCATTAAACGTACTGCTGACTTGAAATGAATATTTATATCGTGCTAATATATTTTTACTTCATAAGCCACCGTTATCCCGATATTACATTTTTTATCGCCAAGGTCATCATTCGATGTAATTCTCTGAGAAAAAAAAACCAAACAGTTAATATTTTGAATTACTTTTGCGTGCAGTGTAATTTCACTTGACAATTAATAGGGATAATTATTTAAATTCTGATTATTTAACATTGAAATTATCATAAATTTTTAAAGATGTTTGACTATTAGACTATTGATTTCAAACAGCAACTTTTCTATCTAACATTTACCAAGAAAATGTATTGGTTCAGTATATTAACCTAACTGAAAATGAAGTCAAACTTTGTTATCTATGGCATTAATATCTTTTTATCTTAAAAGTATGCCTCGTGTTTATATCTTTTAAGGTATACATCCTTGTCACGAAAAGTTTGGACACATTTACCTCTCCCAGGACGTATACAAAAAAAGGTTACGGGAACATTAAACAATATTAAACAAATAGCTCGGAGGTAATTTCCTTTGCCAGCGTTTTACCAAACGCAATATAAAGGTAATATTATATCTATTTCTCTTGTAGGAAGCAAATAGGCTGAAGTTGGACTTCTACTACTATCATACTGCTTGTATACAAGCAGTCCGTCTTATGTTGACCGGTCACTGCAGACTATAAATATACACCAGAGGTATATACGTACGGCATGTATTGCCGATTCTGAGAAACGTTATTAAAAATTTTATATTCATTAAGTTTGTAATACATACTATTAAGATCATGAAGATTTCCGGGCGTTGCTTGTTAAAAAGTGTTTTATAAACCGTTTTGTGCTTAAATACATATGGTATGCATATTGATCACCCCGTGATACTTTATAGTCTGTGTTATATCAATTTTTAAATTTTATTGTCTAGATCGACTGCATATAATAGAAACCACATTAAAATCTACCCATTAATGTTTATAAAACAAAAACTAATAAAATAGGAAAAGTGCCTCTTAAATTTTGCTGTTACTACTGACACGCTTAGTATTGTCATCGTTTAAAAGAAACTTTTAAACATTCTTGTGCACTTGCAAATTTTTTTTGAACATAAAACTTAATATCAAATTCAATTTGGAAAACCATTATAGCTTCTTTTAATATACAAACCAATAATTAAATTTTTTTTTTATTCTTTGTAACTGGAGCGGCTTACCATTAGACTTGTGCATACTTAGACGGAGCATTTGACGTACAATTTTGGAGAAACGTGATGGAGTTTTGTTGATGAGTGTTATCATACGAGAGGGAATGATGTTATCATAACTTTTTACTATTATATATAACTAGAATCGTACTAGCAAGCACACTTCGAAATTGACAAAGTTTTAACCTGTTGATGGTAAATACCAAGAATTAAATTACAAGGTACATAGAATAATTAATGAATTGTTTAACTAACAATCCAAATATAACATCTTTGATTAATAATTCATGGTTCATGTTAAATAACTGGTACTGAATGAAAGTTCTTAACTGTGTTTATTAAATGCAAAACGATAATTACCCAGCAATCAACATTCAAACAGGTCAATTAAGGAACTGCTAGACATTTTGGTAAGTAATCGATGCCACAACAGCGATCCAACTAACCGCTAATGACCTTTTTATTAACCTAATCTTTATGCGGACAAAAACAGTAAAATCTTCATCTACATTTGCACTATACATTTAACGTGGCGACTATCAAAAAATTTATTATTTTAAAACCAGAGTGATAGCATAGATTTCCGGTGGATTGTAATGATGAATACTACTATCTATGCCTATATATATATATATATATATCTAACTTTAGCTAAACCTTATTATATATCCCTATTATCTGTAAAACAAGATAAGGATTTTACGGAACAGTAATAACCATTGTATGTAGTTTTAGGTCAAATTCAGGTTAAGTTTGAAAGAATCTGAAATTTTTCACAATAACAAAAATTTATGTTATTAAATAAATACTTTATTAGAAAACTCTATGAACATTTCAGCCAAAATATTCATGCAGTCCTTGCTGTTAGTAATTTAGAATGAAAGCTGACTGTCCAACGATTCCGCACTCCTGCGATTCCGTGATTTGATTCTAAGTATCTGTCGTGGATCCGTTTTGATATGAGGATTCCAATTAGGAATTATAACATCATGATATGTAGGTTTCTTCAGGCCCGCCATTTGAAGATCACGTGGTAATCGCGCGTATATTGGAAGTCGTGGTCGTGAAGTTACTGGTCTAGTTGGCGACAGCACCGGGAAAAGATCAGGGTATTGAATACTCCTTGCGTTACGGCGATTGAAGCCCGGATGTGTGGCACCGGTGTCTCTGCTGCCGCCTGACGTGCTGTGACTTCCACTTGAGCGTTTTGAACTACGGGAGTCGAAGCTTCTGGCATACCTCGTGTTCGGATCCAACTTTATATCGTCAATGTATTGAGGTAAATAAGGATGGTCTCCCGAAGAAGGTGCTCTATCTATATTGTCATCTTTATACAACCACAAAGGTTCGTCATTAGCTTGACGAACTGTTCGTATTATCGTCTTCCGTGGAGGCGGTCTGTACGTAGGTCTAACGAAATGTGGACCTTGACATAATGACTCACTGATCAAAAAAGCAAGAACTCCTAGTGTTATAAACTTTAGCATCTTCAATGATGTGTAGTAACTTTCAAGTCCTAAAGTGAAATGCTTGTCTCGGTTTAGAATCGAGGATATTTATACGGACGCTTGAGGAAACCACCGGGTAATTACCTGGCGCTATACGCACATTAAAAAACTGGGAATAACCTAACATCCGATGAACGGTTTGAATACATTTTATTTTGTTTAACCTACTGACGGCTGATAACCTTTGTAGCTGTTGATGATTAAAATTAAATTTACGATTATTGGTTTATACCCGATATGAGATTTGTCGTATGTTATATGTTGCTTAATTAAAATATTTCATGATATAAATTACATTTTCTCGATAAACAATCTTGCTTAAATTAGTAAAGAGATCATAATTCGGAAATCTATATGATTTTTAAGTCAAGTTTTTAGCAATATGTAGTTTGTAAAACATTTAATAATATATTTTCACTGGAATATACGTCAACTTTTATTGGGGAGAGTGACAGATGTATCAATGTAACATTATTTAGCATAGTTAGGTCATTCTTTGATTTTTTAATCAGCGAACTTTATGTTATTTAAAAAAACTGGTTTGATTGAGGAAAGTCCACATCTGTTTTCTTTTCGTCGAAGCAACGAAACAGGCGAGACGTTCACCTGATGATAAGCGGTATGCCTTATGACAAGATGTTCAGTCTCGTTACCCTGTAATTTAACTAGCTATAACGTCTTTAAAACCAGAACACCATCAGGGTATAGTTTATTCTGTACAGAACAATACAATGAAACGAAAATATACTTCTATTGTACCTGCTGCATTGAACAAAAGCACTTATATTATAGGTAACTGGTAAAGACAGAATAATAAAGATCACAGCGCGTCATAACCTTTAATATAAATCGATGTTGATGGTTATTAGCTGTAGGAATCTTATTGAGTCTCTAATTATAAGCGTATTTTGTTATAAAAGCAATAAATAAGAAATTATAATGTTTACTGAACAAATAGATTAATAATATAAAATTTTGTTATTGCTTATATTAAAGGTTTAACGTCTTATAGTCAAGAAGAACGATAAGATGTCTGAATGATTATTTCCCTAATTACAGAACCCTTTCATCCCAAGTATCGTAATATTTGCACATTACTTAGCGGTGGAAAATTTTTTTATGATGGTACTACCTAGAACACTGACCAGATACTAATAATCTCTCAGTTTTTCTATTAAGCATAGACCGTGGTGATTACTTGAGCCGCGTCCAGTTTACAGGTCTATTCATTAATTAATTCTCTTAATTTCTTCCCTCTTCCTTAACCATATTTTGAAACGTTGGGTATGTAACAGTGCCTATTACAGCATAGAGACTATGTTGTCCAAGTACTTCTTTGTAATATGTTTTTTTCCGAACAACACAACATAGAACTGCAATTCGGCAACAATTTTTGCCGGCTTTTATTATTTCCTACAGCATGCAAGCGATAACCCTACAAACGACGAAATTAGATATGTACTCGTATATCGGTCATTTTCATAATATATTTAATAAAAATAACTTCAATCCTCAATTTTATTTATTTGAGTGTTAAATACTAAATTACATACAAGTTATAAATACTGTTCTATATATAAATTAATTATAAATTAGTAATACTATACAGGTTATATATAACATTTAGGTGACTGGAGCAAAAGTTTTTGAATTCCATTCTTCAACCAATTTCATTTGTATATTATGATTTTTTATCATTAGATTTCAACGGCGATCCTGTGGCGAGAGATACGTCGTGTATTGAACCAGGGCGCAGTTGGTGCAAACATTGGTAAAAATAAAGGATATTCAAAATCTCCAAAGATTTTATTTTGATCATTATCATTATGCTCAAATGAATTGACATCACGAACAGTTCTTATATGTGGTTGAATTTTTGATCCAAACATAAATGTTTCTGAGTTAGAGTGGTGATCAATCTGTTTGTTTTTGATGTGTGGGTCATTGTAAAACCATAGTGGTTCATCAATGATTTGAGGAGTTTCCATTACTCGTGTAGGCGATGTCGGTGTGATTGTAGATGTTGCAACTATACTTCTGCACAAAGATTCACAAATCAACGACACCACTAACAGTAACAAAATGTTAAAGCGTTTGACCATCTTGAATGTAAGAAGTAACACTTTTGAGTCGTAACGTGAACTGTGCTCCCTGTTATAAAGATATCGGGATTTATACTGCTAAAGCATATGTTTGGGAATTTCATACTACATCATTACGGAAATTTGAACGACATATGGTATCTTGCGTATTATTATTATGTTTAGATAAGTAAAGTGACCAAAAAGTTGTGATATCACGTATTTGTTTTTTATGTTAAAAAATTTTGAATTTCATGCATTTCTATTTACTATTCGTATTTTCCAAATGACAACGTAGTGTTATATTAACCTATTGTAAGGAGATGTAGATCAATTTAGCACTTAACTAAGTTGTCAGATGGTGATTTGCCAACCTTACGCAGTTGGTAGGATGAAATAACTCATGGAAAAAAGGAAAAGAAATAATTAGTAAAGAGTTAGTGTATAAACTTTTCATAACTAAAGAAAATGGTTGTCAGGTTCATTATTCTTATTAATAGAGATTAATAAACGGTAACGTCATTATAGAAAATAGACGTCATATTAGAAAACATTATCCACCTCGGCTCACCCCAATAGTTTCTATTATTAAGATGATATTCAATGTGCGGCAAATACAAGTAATACAGTGGTACCCACTACTGCCAACCTGATAACTAGATCCCACGTTAATATGTACAAGAGTATCACTTACCATCAGGTGAACGACTAGCACGTCTAATCGCTTCCTTGAGTAAAAAAAAAAACAATTTTGTTTATATTTTTTTCAATTACTAACATGGATAACTAAAACCACGTGCACCCCGGTACGACACAATTTTTTGCATGTGATAAAGTCTTATTGTTTGGTCACAAAAATAGTCTCCGCGGTGGTATCCTCAAAGACAATCTCCAGAAAATAGACCAACAGCAGTGTCTTACCAAGAGAATGTAACCTAATTTGCTTATAATTGTTTCACAAAATAGTTTATGCCCTGACAAAAGATACCGGAGTAAAGTACACGGTAATTCTAATACATTTTGTGAACCCATAAATTTGTCACGGGAAATCCCACGAAATTTTTATTTGCAGTGTCTAATAATAACAAAGATACTAACGATCTTAAAAATTCCCAGTCATGGTTATACTATTGTATTTATAAGTTTATCATATATAAGTTTACGTGACATTAATACCTTCCCCCTATGTGCCGTTTTTATCGTCCACTTTTGTCTTATACTCGTAGCATTGTTGTTATACGTTGCAATATATATATACATTAGAAGACAGATGTTTATTAAGGTTTTTTTTTTAACGATAATGAAATAATATTTTTAACTTCAGACAATGCTATATGACAAAGGTGTCTGATGGTGAAGCGTATTCACCTAGAATATTTTGGCCTTCATATTATTGACATAAGAAACACAGCAATGCTGTTATGGCGTCAGATTTGCATTATGATAGTGGTAGACTGTGAGATGGGATTTAAAAAGCTCTACGACCTCAAAATCTACAACATGTAACCCTTAATCGAACCAGGGACCTCCATGTTCAAAAGAGAGCGATTAGCAGCTACCGTGGTGCATCACCACGGTAGCTGTTAAGTTAGGCATTATCGAATTTTGTGTATTTGCTATATTTATACTTATCCATTATACATCCGATTTTTATCATGATGACTAGACCAAATTAAAATTAAAATAAATTTTCTACATCTCGTTACTTCAAAAATTCATTACCTTTTCAAACTGGAATACCGTAATATTATTATACTCGTGAGTCTGTTTGGAGACAGCAGGAGATACATTGTACTTATAATACTCTTTTCCCACACATTAGGCAAAGTAAATATAACAGTTGCAGATAAATTTATTTTTCTTTTACTTTATGCACAATTTATTATACGTTATTTTTATACTACGGTTTTTCTCTATTAAAATTATTTTTTGTTTAGTATACTGATCGCAATACTGATCGCAATCCGCGGAGTGTATTCGAGAGCTTATAGCTCACCTCATAGGACGGCAAAGCGATTACATCGCAGTCTTGAGAGATTATACTCTCACCAGCAATCACCATAATTGAAGTAAATGCATAACTCCGCTAACCACTGTAGTGGGTAATAATACCAATAAATATCAATTTTATTGTGAGCTATCAGCCATAGAGTCTTTGTCGTTGAGTAAAATGTGGTTTTGATCAAGTTTGTCTCACCACCGACAACTCGCCACATATCTTACAACATGGGGAGCTATTGAGGCCTTCATTTGTAAAATTCATAAAATAGGGAGGGCAGACAGTCTACAGCCCCGTCATCAAGGAACCCGACTTGGAAAAATCTAATAAGATAGAGTGTCAAACCATAACGCGAGGCGCAATCTCCAAAGGTGACATTTAACCAAGAGATCGTCGAAGACGTCGTATCACTGAACTGCGACAAACATGCAATCGGCTATCATCGCCGCACATCATCGTGAAAAGCGCATAAGACATCAATATCTTGCAAAAGTGCTCAACCAACTGAATCCGTAAGACGCATCAGTTCAGTAACAGTGCAAACGTTACGCTACGACAAGACGCAATATCAATATTTGATAAGCATCGAGGCAGTAGCTCACGTCCGCTTCCGCTAACTCATAATGCATCAACACAGTTCGAGTCGACTTTAGAATAAACAAATGTTATTAAACACGACGTGTCATAGCGGCTAACCACTAAGACGTTGAGCATGAGTATTTCGATATCACCGAAGCGCTATTTAACACTCTTGCCGAACCGGAGTAGTAGTTACTTAAATAACCACCAACTACACCCGGCTGGTATCTCATCTTCTACATCAATTTGATGTTATATCACCTTCTACATCAATTTGATGTTATATGTAAAATTTGCCATGCATCATTTTACACGGTTTCGAACCCGTATACTTTATAAATTTCAAATTTTAAAGATCTTCACACTTTTATTTTATCATATCGTATCATAATACATTATTATTTGCATTTTCATATTTTTGTCTGTAGGTCTCTCCTACCCTACTGGGAAGAAGGCGTGATATGTATGTATGTATACTTTCATAATTTTGCACCATACAATCACATTTGTATTTTTATATTTTTAGGATTTCAATCGGTATACTATACAGTATATCATCCTTATAAATCTTTTCAGTATTTACTGGAGGTCAATAATGACCTCCAATCAATATTTCAATCAATTTGCACGAAGCAAATTTTTACATTCGACACGTACGCAGTACATGTCCGGACGGCCGTCTCTCGGCCGCCCCATGTGTACGTACATACAACAACCGGTCGATATACGAACAATTCCTTATTACGTTCTTAGGGCGTTTCACGAACACCTAAATAGTGGCCTTTAACTTTTTCACTTATTATCTTTTTCAAATTTAACTTCTTCATATATTTTCGTATTTTAGACATAAAATAAAGTTTGTTTAAAATATTTTTAAATATTTTTGTAGTTTTATATTTTAGAGACATCTATTTTAATCTTTTAACTTTCGCTAAATTATGTTTTCAACTTTATAAGTATAAATAATTTTTATTTGAGCTATTTTAACGCTCTTATTTAATGTTTTTTCTATATAATCATTAATTTATTTTTACAAATTAATGTAGTTCCTTACGATAGGTACAGTTTCCCTGAGAAGATATCTTACAAAGTTATTTCCTATAACTCTTTGTTACCAGAATTAACTTTTATCTCGTAGGAAACTAAACAAAGATGTTAACTTTATTGTAAATGTAACTTTAAATCTTGAATTGTGCTTATAATATAATATAGTAGTACAAGCGGAAAGAATGTACATCAAATTTATTTTTACGTAAACGTCATTGGTCTTCAACTGTTGGTTCTAAAAAAAAATCTGGTTATAGAGCTAAATGATTTTCCATTCCAGAAAGGATACCTAAAGATTCTTTCGGTCAAGAATTGACTTAAAAATATGTATACTTTGTGTAATTTTTAAAAGGTAAACCTTCGACAGTAAAAAAGGTTGCAACATATTTTATCATTAAATAATTTTTACGTATTTTTAAATAAAAGAAATTGTAATATTTAAAGTTAATTTATTTTTCGCTTAAATACTTTACAACACTCGTCATTATCAATAACATAACTTAAAATTAATAATACTATAACAATCAGTGATGTACAGTAAAATTGTTCGTGAGAACTTCACTTCTTCGTTACTGAAAGTCCTGTTTGCTTCGTAATGTCTTTACTGGTCTTGCAACCAGCTACCTCTTTACCGCTGTCTTCGGCAGTCGAAATGTTGCATATAATTTTTTCATAAGAACTATTGCTACTCAAATATAATTTCTTCACTATTTTTTGTCAACACGTTTGTACTGCGACATGACAATTTCTTCTTTCTTTACTTCATATAAACAGCTGTATTGTGACGAGAAGGTGGTCGCTGAGTAAACCATGGTACGGTCGGTGCAAACATTGGTACGAACATGGGATAGTCTAGACTTAGAAAACTTTCGTTTTCATCTGAGACCGGAGATTCGGAACTAGTAACAGTTTGCGTGTGCGATTTTTTTCCCATTTCATACACATATGGTTTAAAATACGGGTAGTAGCCGTTTCGCATCATTTCGATGTCCATGTTATTGTAAAACCACTGTGGCACATCATCTACTTGTCGAGTTTTTCTTAATAAAGAGTAACTGGGCGGCGGCGGGCTGCGCGTGGTTCTTGCAAATCTTTTACATAAAGATTCACCGATCAACACCATCACTAACAAACCGAAAATAATATGCTTTACCATGTTTAACAAACGAAGAAACACTTCCACGTCGTAATGTGAACTGTGCTCTACATTTCGGAGATGCCAAAATTTATACTACTCAAGAAATCGTCTGGGTATTACAAACATCCAATTGTGGAAATTTGCTTGACATGTGGTATCATTTTTTATACATGATAAACGCCCCAATTAAACGGTCTATTTATAAATAACTGCTAGGTTTTTACGTTAAAATTTTGGTATAGTTTCAAAGATGAACTGTAGATAACTTTTGAGTTAACTTTATTTTGATATACTTTTAACTAAATAAATAGGAATGACTCTAGCTCATTTTTAATAAGTCTAGGTAAGCTTCGGCATGTTTTAAATGTGGTATTTTATTATGTACCTAAAATAAAAAAAAAACCGTTGTTTAATGACTATGTCTATAACGTTTAGTATATACTATTGATATATTATAAATATTAACAGATAAGTATGTAGATATCTACTAATGTTATATTCATAATAACTTGACCAGTGGTTCCAGTGACAAAAGTTGACGAACATTTTATTTCTATTTTTATATATATAGTATAGTTTATTTGTATATGTATTTATATAGCAATGTTGTGTTTACATAAATACATTTGAAGATAATATAATGTGTAATATAAAAACATACATATTGTAATGATTTCGATAATTATTAAATATATAAGTAATTTAATATGAATTCTAGTATGTTTAACAATAGCGATTATTAAAGATGTACATTTTAGTTATGCATTTGACTATAGTCATTCTACGTTTATACTTTCTACGATTATTTTAGTAAATCAAATCGTCTTTTAAATTATAAATCTACATGAATATTATAGTTGTAAATTTTAAGAACATTTAAATAAGATTTAATGTAAAAATTTTCTAGTCGAATAATTTTATCAATTGTAAAGTAGAGGAATCAATTTCCAAGCGCGATCTATATTGTGAATCGACTAGCAAGGATTAAGAGAAACAATGTATAACGTGTTGTATTTGCCGAATTAACATATTTATAAAAGTCTACGCGAATGGTTGGATTTCTCCATAGAATTTTGTAGTTGGATTTTAACACAATATAAACATGGCATATATTTTGATACAGACTTGAAAGGGAGAAATTGTTATGCTTAGAGCTTGGCGAGCGCATGATATTGGAAGAAGTCACTGGAAATGAAGCTGCTATTTTCCAGGACCTTTTCGCTTCTTTGCCTCTTAAGGAACGTGGGGAGATCATGTAACTTTTCTTCTACTATAAGTAACTAATGATGTAATACTCGGTGTTTCAAGTTTTACCGCATACATACAAATTTCGTTCGTCTGATGTCATCTCGGGATAAATCGTTTATCAGACGTGAACACTAAGGTATATCGATAAAAATATATGGCGACTAATAACGGTACTGTAATATATTAACTAAACAAAAGTACCCGTCGAACTCACACAACACTTGATCTTATTTAGAGATATTGACCAATGAACAAAGAAATCATAACTCCAACAAAATAAATTTATTTAAATCAACAATGTCATAAATATTTAGTTAAGATTGATAAAGATATTAAATCCATAAATGTAACAAAAATATCCTTTTACAATTTACATTTTTATATAAAATTCTTCGGTTTCCATGTATTCATACATGTTCCTTAAGCGTTGCGGCGGTTGTAGCCGGGGTGAGTGGCGCCGGTGTCTCTGCTGCCACTCGACGTGGAATGGCTACCGCCTGAGTGCTTAGAACTGCGCGAATCGAAGCTGCGGGCCGTCCTGGTGTGTGGATCGAGTTTGACATCATCGATGTAAGGTGGCAAATTTGGATGATCACCAGTAGCCGGCGCCCTGTCAATGTTAGGGTCGCTGTACAACCAGAGTGGCTCATCTCTTCCTGCTTGGCGAGCGGTACGAATAACTGGTCTCTGCGGCGGTGGTCTGTACGTAGGATATATTATATGTGGACGTTGGCATGATGCTTCAATGATAAACGCAGCTAGAACAGCTCCGACAACAAATGCAAACTTCAACATTTTCGATTCAAATCTTCTAACTTACTCGTCCTACGTATAAGAGACGAATGTGTTATCTTTTAGTTTCAAGTTAGTATTTATACTTATTCTTAAGGAAAAATTCATTTGGCATGTTCCTCTCAGGGAAGAACCTTTTTATTATAAGTGATTTAAATTTTATGACGATGTTTACAAACTGTACACATGCTATGCTGTTTTATGTACTTGTTATATCTTTGAAACGATAACCTAATGTTAATAAATTGATTAAGCATTTGAACAACAAACAAACATTTGGGGGACTAAACCTTTTTCTTATGTTGTATATACTATTCATATGCAAGACAAAGAGTTAAATTTATTCTACAAATTTTTATTACATTATTTTAAGTAGTTGATATTATAGTCATACTTTAAACCCCAATGGAACTAGTAAATTCATGTTATGTAGTTGTTATATTATATAAATTATTCTTAAAATTATATTTAATGAACAATCCTAGGAATGTTAAAAAGAGATACAGAATCTTTAATATGCAAACATTTAAAGTAATCGATTCAAAATATTTCTATAATAATCTTTAGCTATACAATGGAGAATTAGAACAGGCTAGGAACATAAATATTCGTACGGGTTTAGGTTAATGCAATTTTTAAAAAAATGTTTTAGCAATATGTTATAGGTGATTTGAAAGAATCTTGTAAAGTTGTAGTCTTGTAATCTAGTAACACTGGAATAAACATGAATTTTTGAGATGTACGTTGGAAACGAACTAATCTCATATTACTACTGTAAAATAGTCTATACCTTTGTGGTACTGCTACCTCAATGTTTCCTAGTAGAAATCGAAAGGAAAAACCTTTCATTTATCCTATAAATCATTATACACTAATTAAAAAATAGTAGCAGTAGACATTAGTTTATTTTTTTCATTAGTTTACATAAATAAATTAAATCTTTTTACATTATTAAGATTGGTGTATGTATCTTATCGTCTTGTATGGTACGTAAAATATTTTTTGTCACATAAGATATAAATTTCCGTTAATCCAGTTATTGCACAAGTCACAACGCCTTTTAAATCAAAATACAGTAATATACTTGTTACATATGTCTAAAAGTCTCTGGTAATAAAGACCTATTAGTAAAATTCAAAAAATAAAGTGTTATACTCGTATCTGAAAATATATCATTTTGAGTCGTTATTTTTATTCCATTTCGCTCTTGGTTCCATCTTTTTATACGTTAACATGATTTTAAATTATTATTTGCCGTGAAACTAATATTGAAACAATCATCATCATCAGCCGATAGACGTCCACTGAATATTGTATATTGTATGTACATTGAAACAATGTCCATACAATATTAAACACCTCTTAGACGCTTCGTCTTTTCGCTCTTTTCAATGTAGTGTAATTGTTTTTCAATAACATGTTAATACGTTGTATCATTATCATTGTTGTTTCTAGATGCATATAAAGTTATTGTATTTAAAACGTTTGTAATAAAGTACCTTACGATTTTCCTTAAGACTCCGGCATAAATCCTGCTAAGAAATATCAACAAAATTATTCTTATTTTTTATGTATGCGCACGCATACACTTTTAAAAGATTATATCATTAAAATATATACCCTTAAAAATTTTAAAGTAAACCCCAGACGAGTGATAATAAAAAAGATTATTTAAGCACATGTTAACTTTGAATACTATGTAGGTAATTGTAGTAGTTACTGTTATACATATATATATATAATCGTAAGCAATGTTCTGTATGTAAAATATATAAATACCCGTAAGCACTGTACAGTATTAATATTTAGTACAATTTTGGTAATATGCAGAAATTGCTCGCATCCAGTGAGTTCCCGCAATTTGCATCAGATTATCGGTCCACCTTGTGGGAGGCCTCCCAATACGAATAACGAGCAACGCGTGACCGACCGATGTGGTGATCTTTGGGGGAGGCCTGTGTCTATCGGCTGATGATGATGACACAGAAGTTATAGATCACTATTCCCGATGTAAAAAAAAGTTAGAAAATAAAAAGTAAGATACACTTGTAATGTATGTATATATCCTTTACTTTATATTTCAATATTAAAAATATTTACATATTTAAAGTTTTTTTTATCGATTAATTCAAAATTAGGTTAATATTAATATATTTGAAATTTTTGCAGGTAATAAGATGAATACATTTGGATATCGTTTAGAAGTATAAGGTATATATAGTATATATAAAGTAGTGAGCGCGAACATTTCCTCCGTTTCAATCCAAATTTATAATAATATAATAAACGTCTTATTGTACTGCGCATATATGCAAAAAATATACTATAATTCTGTGTGTTAGGAGACCGCTTCCAAAAACGAAGACAGATGACAGTAGTAATGACACCTTTGATGATGGGATGGGAAAAAAATCGATCCTGATTAAAAAAAATCTTATTTTTAAAACGTTTTATTAGCATTTTTTACACTTCATCATGTTGGTACAGCTAAATGAAACGATAGTTTCATAAAAACTACATTACTTTACTAAAAAAAACTTGGTTGGTTGTGAAACCATATATCTCACACTGTTTACACATTCTGTACTCATTGTGTACTCAATTATTGCGTAAAATGTTTCTTTTAAATCTATATATATTTATTTACTAATCAATACTACTTGGGTAATCCCTGAAGCAGCTGGATCGATTTTAAAATAACCTTTACTGGCATATAACTTAGACTACTTTAAAATTTATTTACTGTACTATTTATTATTTACTTTTAAATTAATGTTTGATTATTCATATACAAAAGATAGTTTAAAATGTTAGAAATCATTATTCTTCGATACCGTTATAACGAAAGATTGCATTTACGTACGTATTTCATTTTTTATTCAAAGAAGTGACGAGGCGAGCGTGATGATCACCTAATACTAAGTGGCACGCCTATTTATAACAACGTGGCGGTAATCAAGGTGATATACATTGCACCACCGTGTGCTCGTTGCTTTAAGACATAAGATGTTTTGTCTCTATACCCCAGTGATTTCATAAACTACAGCACCGTTTAAATTGGCACACAGTAATGTTTGCATACTATTGTTTACAGGCAAAAATTGGAACTGCAGTGGTGCCTACGTAGACGGTCTCCGCAACAGTAACCCACGAGTACTTCTTAACCTGTGTTTATTATTAAAGAATGGGTTTTATCCTATCATTTGTTTTTTTTTTTGCTTGAGACGTATGATTTTTTCTAATGATATTATAATTTTTATACACTAAACGTGTGAAAACATAAAAAAAAAATTGTTACATATTGGTAGGGTAGCCATAAAAGAATATCAAAGGGTATTTAAATATTTTTATCAGACCAATTCAATGAAAGTAAAACTTGTCTTTTAATTTATTTTACAAACTTTATAAACGAATTTATTTCAAAAGTAATTGTTACAATAATATTATCATTATTCCTAAAAATTTTGTCTTTTTTTCTTAAGAACTGTGGTAAAATATCTCTTAATGTAATTCAATCAAACTTTTTTGTCTTTCAAAAGAACTACTGCTTCTTGGTTTCTATTAGAATCTTTTCTGGCTGTCCAGCATCTCCACACTTCTAGGTTTACGGTAAATGCTTTGTTGGATGCTTGGATGCAATTGCTTTTCTTGACTTTCTATAGAACTTACACTTCTCAACCTGCGAAGCAGTTTTTCTTGACTTGCCAATTGTGTTAGACTCTCCTGGCTATCCAAGGTTTCAACACTGCGAGGACTGCGAAAGACAGATTCCTGACTTCTCAATCGGGTAAGACTCTCCTGGCTATCCAAGGTTTCCACACTGCGAGGACTGCGAAAAACAGATTCCTGACTTTTCAATTGGGTAAGACTTTCTTGACTGTCCAAGGTTTCAACACTGCGAGGACTGCGAAAAACAGATTCCTGACTTCTCAATCGAGTAAGACTCTCTTGGCTATCCAAGGTTTCCACACTGCGAGGACTGCGAAAAACAGATTCCTGACTTTTCAATTGGGTAAGACTTTCTTGACTGTCAAAGGTTTTAACACTGCGAGGACTGCGAAAAACAGATTCCTGACTTCTCAAACTGGTAAGACTCTCCTGGCTATCTAAGGTTTCCACACTGCGAGGACTGCGAAAAACAGATTCCTGACTTTTCAATTGAGTAAGACTTTCTTGGCTGTCCAAAGTTTCAACACTGCGAGGACTGCGAAAAACAGATTCCTGACTTCTCAAATGAGTAAGGCTTTCCTGGCTGTCCAAGGTTTCCACACTGCGAGGACTGCGAAAAACAGATTCCTGACTTCTCAATCGGGTAAGACTCTCCTGACTGTCCAAGGTCTCAACACTACGAGGACTGCGAAAAACAGATTCCTGACTTACCAATTGAGTCAGACTTTCCTGACTATCCAAAGTTTCAACACTTCTAGGACTGCGTAGATTGGTCTCTTGGCTGGCTGGTTGTAACAGGTTCTCATGCTTTTGTAGAGACATTGTGCTTGCATAGAAATTACATTGTGATATTATGAATACAAAAAATAGTAAAACCTCCATAGTGTTCCAACTTACTTGTTACGAACTCAATAGTAAATAATAATCTCATTGTAAATTAGCTGGTATTTATACTAAAATCATAGAAAATTAATTTTATACTTTAACCTACGATAATGTTACATTATCATAGAAATAAACAAGAAAGTAGGTTATTTATTTAAAAGAGGTCAAAAAGTCAATTGCAATTTCTAATAATGGTCATATGACATGTGGGTATAATGTACATTTGACCTTTATGTTCTATCACCATTATATTACTTTTATACTATATATATATATATATATATGCGGGTGGTCAATCAAGACGCTCTTCATATTAATATCGAAATCAAGGTGCTATCTGCTTGCACTCCATGTAAAAAAACAATACCTTTTCTACTCGTAATTAGATCAATGTAGAAAATGTAGTCCATCTCAAATTAAATATGAATAAGATAGTGCTTTATAAATTTCCTGCAAGTAGATCTCTGTTTGCAACATCCAGGATTATCAAATGGTGTGCCAATATTGTTGTGTCCCGGTTTAGAGACTTTGAAAGTTACTGGAGTAACGAAAATTACTTTATATGCTTATATTATCACTTAGTCATTAAAATAAAAATTATTAACAGGTCTTTAATGTTTATAGACGCCGGAGGATTCACCCTGTAATGCTAATAATTTTCTGTGTTGACTTCTAATGTTCTCTTCGAATTCCATTGTAATACTACTAACAAGCACACTGTTGTTAAATTCAAGTAATGACTTCGATCGGGACTTCTAGTCTAGGTTAGTGTTAAGAAATTTGTAGAGAATATAATATTCTAAAAGATTTGAATGATCACTGTTGCTTATGGATAATGCTGGCACCTGGAAAATCACACCTATCCCACCTGGAGAATATATCTAACACCTTAATCTTAACTTTCTTGTTGCCTTAGTAACATACTTGATATAAAAATAATGTTGATAAAAATGTCATATAGAAAAATATAGTATCTTGTAAAATACTAAAAATGTTTTTCAATTTTAATATAAATAAAACAGTTCAAACAGCTTCAGTGAAACCTTAAATTCTAATCTATCTCTCCTATCGATATATTAAAACTTTACAGCTAGACAATAAAATGCTTTCGTAAGGTAAAAACGTAGCGCCTGCAATATTAGTTTGACTTATACATGCCGAGTCTAATATATTGCTTTCATTAAATGCTTTCCAAAAATCTAAACACGGATTATCGTTCTGGTAACATTTGTAAAGTCGGTTGAAAATATCAACAGTAAAGAAAAAGTATTATCATGGCGGTTGACATTTAAACGGTTGGTTATATAAAAGTTTATTAATAATATTATTAAAAATAGTAAATTTTTATAAGAACTTTAAATTAAATTATAGTTTTACCACATTTAAAATTTTTGCTTTAATCAACTATCTTTCGCTTTGCTAAAAATGTCCTCACTAATACTTACGGCTAAAACGCTTGTAGTCAACGCCGTAACATAAAAAAGTTAAAAAATTGTCAATATCTAATTGATTTGTTATTTTATCCGATGATTTGAATCTTCCATAAAATGTACTGGTAATAGTTCTAATAAGCAGTAGTATCTAAAAATACGTTTATGCAATATTTATAACAGAATCTACTTTAACAGACTGTGATTATTCTTCAAAATGTGCGACGAACAAATTGGTAAGCCTTCGTTTTAATTTTTTGAAATAAAATAATTTTTAAGGTATAGTCAGTCTCCAGTAATTTGCACTGTTTATTTTAGGAGATTGTGACATGTTAAAAGCTCTCTATGATTTTGAAGCTACACTGGCGAAGACATTAAGCTTTACAGAAGGAGAGTTTTTTTACCTACAGCAGACCAATACTAAACAGCGTAACTGGTGGCATGTTGTTAATAGGAAAGGTCATGTGGGTTTCGTTCCATCAAATTACGTAGCAGCAGTCAAGGTAATCGTTTATTAAGCTAATCATATTAACACTTACCTAATAGTTTGAAAGTGTATGAATACTGCACTTCAAAAAGACTTGAATTTTTCTTTTCAACTAATTAGATTACATTGATTAAATCTTTTGCAGACTGAACCAGAATTTTTTCTGTCATTTCTTAATGATTGTATTAAAAACTTAAATGAAAATAATACCATGACATCACAGAAGCAGGAAATATTAGCCAAGCTTAATGAAAAAAAAAAAGAAGTTCAACTTTTGATAAAACCTCCTTCAAAGAAGCCACCGGCACCAAAACCTCCTCCACGGTGGGATGATTCCACACCTCCAAATGGAGTATCCCCATCTTTTGACCTACGTCCTGTAGTTTCACAGCAACATGTGACAGAGGAATATGAAACTTCTCAATCACCAACAAGAGCAATGGACAATGTCAATAATATATCTCAGGGTATATAAGTTTTCTTTAAGATAATATTTTTTAATCATTATAAAAAATAATACTTGTTTGTTTTTTATAACATTAAAGGTGTTTTGTTAATAATTTTCTTTAGAAGCAGAAGAGGATCGTAAAAGATGTATTGTGCAAAAATCATCATCTAACCAACTGTCTTCTGACACTGATAATCAGGACGACAGCCAAGATAGCAGTGAAAGTATTAAACCTAATGCTATTTATGAGATTGTACAAGCAGTTCGAAAGGAAACACAATTGAGTCATGACATGTCAAAGGTTGCTGTAGAAACAGTCCTTATTTCTTTACGGGTGAGATTAGATTGTAATTTTAGTATGTAACTACCTTACTGTAAATAGTTCATTTCTTACAAATTTTTATTTAAAATAAAGCCACATACTGATAGGTGATTTATTTTAAAGTCAAAATGAAGCAAATATGTAAATCCACATCCTTATGTAGTTCATTAAATAAACATCCCTTTGGTCATAGAGAACAAATTATTACTGTACAAAGTAATAATAAAACTAATACAAACATTGGTATATAGCGGTAGGGATCAGTTAGAGATAGTAACTTGAAATAATGCAAAGATTTAAGAATTGTGTATTGTGAACAACAGTGAAAGCACTATGGTATGTCAAGAATATTGAAACTAAAATGTTCAGCAAGACATGAAGAACTTCTATAACGACATACAAATCAACCAGTAAAAAATTTTTCTGTATAGATACAATAATGTTGATAGAGCCAATTAGTGCCTCAGCTTAAAAGATGGTATATTCCTGACTTAAAAAAGAAAAATAAATGTCTATAAATTTATATGTAACATAGTAATTTGGTTGTGGGATATAAAAATTGATACCATACAACCAGTGCTGAGTATTAGACCTAAAATACCCAATTGCAGAGGGGATAAAAGAAAAAAAAACTATAAAAATTCTAAACTAAATCATTCATAGATAAGCTAGATATTTCAATATTATAATACATTGTGCTCAGTTTCACTACTAATGATATACTTCATAACAATATTTACTAAGAAAATTAAGCTTGTGTTTAGTTTGTTGAAAACTTCAGAACTAGTAAAAAGCATTTTTAAAATAATGACATAGTTTCTAAAACCATCTTTAATTAAAAAAAAACTAGGTAAGAATAATAAATACAGTTTTTAGAAATGTTGTGTAAATAACTGCTAGAGAGAAATAATTTTTGATAGTTAACATTTATAATGTTTTTGTATCAACCAGGAGTTTTTACCTGGTGGTGCTGCCAGGTCTATTATAGATGCATTACTCCGCGAAGCTAACAGCAACATCACTTGCCCTAAAAATGCAATTGATGCAGCACCTGATGCCCTCCGTATGATGACTGCTCTTAATGCCTTATCAAAAGCAGCTAATGATGCCCAACAAAGAGGCTGGGCATTGCATGATGATGCTCATGACATTCAAACACAATTGTTGGAACTTATATCTGTAATGGTAAGTAATATAAATTCTAATAAGTTACGGTAATGAGAAGGTGGAAAGCACCACATTATTATAACCATTGCATATGAGACAAATTGTGTTTTCAAATTTCTTTATTATTTTATTATCTTATTATTTTTTTTTGCTACTTTACTCATACATACCCTCATGTGTTTTTTTTTATAAATATCTTTAAATAGAAGGTATATTTTATTTAATGAATGTAATTCTTCTTCTAGTCAAATGCTGATATTAACATATCTCAGCATGTTCTCAGTAGCCATCGTTATGCCTATGTCACTACATTGGTCCAGTATTATCAGATGGAAACTCGGTGGCCGCTACGGCAGTTGTTGCTTCAGGTAAATTATATTATTATCATTGTAATGTCAAACCTTACAGATTTTTTATCTACACTAGTCTAACACACTCACAATGTGACCTCAACTTCACATGGTGTTAATTGACTATGTACTATTATATTTTCTTAAAAAGCCAAAACGGAGGATAGCCAGGCAGATTCAAAACGTCGAACTGATAATGTCCAAGTTACAGTACAGGTATTTACCGATTGAGGCAGTGAAAATAGAATATATATGCTATAGAGAGTACTATACCAGCTAGTAACTTTTGGCGGCAGAAATAGACAGACAGTCTCCAGTAACAGGCACATACCACCAGTAATATTAATGAATAAAATCTGATCTGATTGATCTCAGCTGATCATATTTTTAAGGCTTTTGGGGTGATGTGCGGTTTGGAGCGTACCGCACTGGCAACATTGGCACTGTCTGCACTGCCAGCAGAAATCGCGCGGGACATGCGAGACAACCCTCGCGCCGTTAGCCGCCTATCGCACTCGGCGCTCCTGTTGTCAATGGTTCTTTCCATGGGCGATAAGCTACCAGTGACGCACTTTGGTATGGGTAATGATTAATTATTATTTTAAAGGTCGTTCGCAATGCGTTTATTAAATACTAATAGAAGAGACTCGTATTTGTGGCTATCTGTAGGTTAAAAACATTATTTTGATTTATATTTTTATTTTCTTTTACAGAGCAACTCGGCGAGGAATTTGCCCAATTTTTACTTGAACTAATCGAAAACCCTCCGGAAACTGATGTAGATGAGCAGATACCAGATTTGTTTCTTACACTTCTCCTTGCATATAACCTTCAGTTTGAGCACCCATATGAAAATATGTTACTGAACGCTCTGGAGGGTCAAGACAATGCAAAGACGTTTTGTGAAAAAGTGTTGCTCTTGTTAAACCGTGAAGGTAATTGAAAAAATATTTATTTTTGAAATTTCGTATAACATAAAAAAAAATGTTTCAATAATGGCTTGTAAATGTAGTGAAATTACTAGAGTAGGCAATGACTGGACATCTTATGTCTTAAAGATACGAGCCCCATCTCCCCTAACAGGTTCCCGCCTTGTCGTGGCGGAGGGGCTTAGTAGCCGTGGCTAGGACGCCCACAGTGAAGCGCAGAGGAACCTACCCGCCGGCCAGAGGTATAAGGCCACTCCAGGTTAGAGCTCTGAAGGTCCACCATGAGCTCACCTCGGATGCGCGCCGATGGGCTGCAAGGGCGGCTGTATGTTGCCCTTTGCAGCCGAAGTGAAGTCGCGGAGGGAGTACCCTCTGCGACTAAGCGGTACCGCACCGCTGATGCGGCAACGGTCGAACCGCGGGGGAAGAATAGTGTTGGTATTGCGATGCCCCGTTCTCACTATTCTCCGTGGCCGTATAACGGATGGCGGCGGGTCCAAGATCTGATCCGCCGCAGGGAGTTAGGAGAGTTTTCTCTCTTGACTCCCATGGTCTCCGGGTGACGGGTTCGGGGGAATCCGTTGCCCACGCGACGACAAGAGGCCGAGAAGGGGGCGTGCTGTATGTTCTGACATGCCCCTACAAAGGTGGACAGGGAGGGTCTTCCCTCCCTCCATAAGTGGGGCTGGGTTCTGCCGCCAGCGCTGTCGGGGTCGCGGATGTGTGCGAAAGCGTTCCCGTGCCACACTCCCCACCTCCCCCCCTTAAAGCGACAAAGCGGAATGTCGTGACGGTTTCAGTGGGTCAAGTCCGACATAACCTGTCCTGGCCCCCGTGAGGACGGGTATGCGCAGGCATTTCCCCCACGTTACACAAAAAAAAACGAGCACCATGCGGTGCAGTGAATACCGTTTTAATTAACTCCACATTGTTTTGGAGAGAAATATCACTTACTGTCAGTTTAATACCGCCGGCAATTTTAATTAAAAAAAACTTTTCTAATTCTGGAACTCGTACAATGTGAAGTTAATATAATATTACTTAATAATAAATTCACAGAGGACCCAGTGCACATTTTTGACCACGAACCAGCGCCTGCTCACTCCGTGTTGAAGCTCGTAATTGACCTGTTCAGTCGCAAGAAGACGGCCGAACACTTCTATACTAATGATGTGAAAGTTGCGATTGATATCATAGTGCGACAGCTTGCTGATCTTTCACCTGGCGACTCTGTAAGTAATTAATTCATTATCAGCTAATAAATATCCACTGCTGGAGGTGGACCAACATCAAAGATTTTCACATGAATTAGTCCAGTGCATCTCCAATCCAACAGCTTTTTCAGATATTAATAGATCTTTAGTTTGATTTGTGGAGTCTTTCAACACTATGTTTACCAGTACCAGACTTCGTGGAATAGGCCCTGCCTATTGCAACTTAAGGCTAAATCTTTTGGGCTGGTGACAAATTTTTCTATTAGATCTTTTCATTGCTGATTCAATGGCTTAGAAAAATTCTCCATTAGCTTTTAAGTGAGCCTTTTTATAATGGCAATTTTGAGTTAATATTTTTGCCTAAAGTCAGTTGTTTTTAATGAGAATAAAAACATGATTTATTAACATTCATATTGCAGCGACGTCAAGAATATTTAAAGGTATTGCAAGGAATTATACGTAACACTGACTATGGAGCACACTTGCATCGTCGCGTCGATCTCCTCCGCTGCTTTGCTAGGATCTTCTGTGAAGAAGGTGACGTGAGCAAGGACGATCAAGCCTTAGTCCGGGCTATCTTCAACGAGTTTCCACAGTATTTTATGTCTTAAGATTTATATTGCTTACTATTCGAGTTTGATTGGTGCTTCTAAAGTAACAAGAGGTGGCTAACCTTCAGGTCATAATGGTACTTACAAAATATTGTAACGTTAACCCACCGTAGATTCGCTCTATGATGAATATTTGTGGCCAAAATTTCACACAACGAAATTTCGGTAGGAAATGCCTAGAACGCCATTATACTAAAAACAATCTCAAAAACTATTTGAACATATTTCCAATGCCTTTTAAAAAAAAAAAACGTAATATTATTATCTACTATTTGCTCACGAAACTGCTCGAGTTTATCTAAATAACGTGATAATTCATAATTTCAGTGGTTTTTTTCTCATAATTTAACGTAGGTAGTAAAATTTACAGTTTTATTTGATATCTTTATCTAGAATTTCTAAAATTAGATAATAAAATATTATCAGAGATTTGCATAAATTCTATTTTATAATATAATCATTTATAAATTTATAAAAAGGGCCTACATGTATCCCACTATTAAAATTAACAGCTTGTTGATAGAAAATGTATGGCAAGTATAGATTTTTCATTTTAAATGGAATTACTTGTAGTAAACAGAATAAATATTTACAAAAAAAAAAAATTATGTCTATATATGTTCAAACATACGGATATACAGTTTAACTTTATAATATTGATGCATTTCACAGCTTATTTGTCAAAGTTATAAATGGTTAATTTGTTACAGTGTGATGTTTGTGTACCTAATTTTAAATGCGAACTGAATAGTTATGATTTATAATTAGATAGTCTAGACCTTGTGTGTAATTTTTTTTACCAAAGATAAGATCAAAACAGGAGCATTATTTTTCCAAATTTAATTATTTTGTCAATTAGAATACGCTTTAATCACAATGATGAACACAGCAATGATACACAACAACACTCCGTTCCATTGTGTAATATCGGCCTATATATGTTCTTATGAAAAAATAACTGAATTTTACAGTGTAAAAATATTTAACTGTATTTTTTTTTTATCTGGCAACACTTTAATAGTTTTAGAATAGTTGATTTTCTTCGTAATAAATTTTATCAAAATCATTACATATGTACTTTATAAATAAACAGAATTTTACGATAACACAAAGTAGTTAAAAAAATATCGTATTTTGGTAAAAAATAGTACTTAATAAATTAATGTGTAGATTAAATTTCAAATTCAAATATTTAATTATTAAAAAAAAATATTGCATGTTTTAAATTTAGTCATTCATGTTATAAAGTGATAGTATATATTGCACACAGATTAACTATTTTAATGTCGACCAACGTTTCAGGGTGAATAAATTATTTATTATTAGATAAACTTATTAAAAAATAAAAAAACGATATCCAGGAAAGCAGAGATAGTTAATTTACGTATATATTAGCGTGCTTAAATTTCTAAAAAAAAATTAATATTTATTTATTTAGCAAGAAATTCGTAAATAAATTAACATCTCTCTTATTGTTCCCATCACTGAAAGTCTGGGTCATAAAGCAAGAGTCGAGACCGTATATCCATTAAAATGGCCAAGTGCTAGTTTGGGGATGTCACATTTCCACCAAAGCTGATATTCTTCGAACAAATCGGTTTCTTCGCAATTTTTTTTTTACCGAAAGATCGATCTCAATGGGGATCAAATCCGCACATACAAACTGTGCTTATCTTTTCAAATTACTTTAAGAAGATTCTATTAATTGAAAACGAATTGAGTTAGAGATTTAAATATAGGTAGGTATAGATATTCTCGTTATATTCCTATAGCATTTACCTTTTATGAATTTTCCATTCATTCATTCATTCACGATGCTCCAATCCTGTATTTTGCACATACACATTAAGATATTTTAGTAGATTACAACCCTTTATTATACATTCTCAAAAACAATGAAGAATTCATATTAATATTAAAGTATGAAATTGTATTTTTTTTTTATTAAATGGCTTGGAATTAACAAACCACAAGCCTTTTTATAGCTTCTAGTCACTTCAAGTCGCCACGAGTTTTTACATTTTAAACTAATAGATATAAGTTTATATGTTGCATTCTATATTGTATAATGTTTGTTAAAAAATGAGAACGATTTTGCCTTAAATATTGTGTCCGTTTTTTCTACAAAATAATATAATTTTATTGTTAAACAATTGAATGTACTTTGTGGCCAAATTTAGGTTGTATGTTAAAAAAGTCGGCAGCCAAGACTGGGTGAGAAAATTTTAGTGTATAAGTATATCGTTGTTACAATTATAATTTTAAATTTACGTATTACATAAAAAATTGTTTTCGAAACAGTTATATTACTATTTTGGAAATGTTCTCTTTCAAATTCCGTTATCGTCCATTTTTAATGTTTTAAAAATGTACTTAATATGATTAAATGTAATTAGAAATTTCATC
The DNA here is from genome assembly GCA_029030555.1 of Ornithoptera alexandrae. NCBI lineage: Eukaryota > Metazoa > Arthropoda > Insecta > Lepidoptera > Papilionidae > Ornithoptera > Ornithoptera alexandrae. The sequence continues at coordinate 8,316,882 of JARDVY010000037.1, forward strand.
GCCTGGAGTGCAATTGTGATGTTTACGGCTTTACAGGCGTCAATAAGCTACAGTAACTGCTCACCAACTGTTACTATACTGTATACTGTCTCTATTGCCGAGACCGTATAATTATTTACCAACGCAGCGACTTCTGCTCTAAACATTAGTGGTTCTTTGTCAGGCGTATCACTAACCATCAAGTGAACGCCCCTTTCATCACATCTACGAATAATACTACGACAAATACGATGTGAGCTGTTTAAGTTGTAGCTGTTTGCTAATTTGAATTATTATTTAAAATTATAAATATTTACAAAACCTTTAAAAATTTTAGACTGGTTATTAGTAAGATTTTTTTTGTATTTTATAAAAATATCGAACTTGAACTTTTAATTCGGTAGATGAACAAACTTTGTAGTGGTCTTGAAACAGACAATTTTCTCGTTTTGTCAGTTCCATACAGTTATATGTAAATTAAGTATTAAAACCATTTAAACAAAATTCATTAATAATTATAAAATATGTTGTAAAATAATTATAGACGATTGTGAGTATAATTAATATCAATGCAAAATTTTGCTCGCTTTTGATGAGCTTTAAATTTGATCTCATTATATCTAACGATGTTTATAAACCTTCAATGAATTCTATGAATTGTAAATTTCAAAGAAATTAAAATAATAGCCATTGATTTAACTGCCTCCGTGGCGCAACAGTTAACTTCTGGCCTGTTCAATTCTAGCCTGTTCAATTCTAGCCTGTTCAATTCCCTCGGAATTGATTTAGTTTAGATAGTGGTACAGTTTACTCAATCTACCTGCTGTGGTCCGGCTGTCAACATATGAAAGCTATGGCTGATAACGGTAACCATACCTCAATCTCAATATGACTTAACATCATTTGAAATTAAGATTCAGTGTCGACCTATTACAGGTTAAAAAAATGCATATCTACTAATTTTATATATATTTTTTTTTCTTATACAAATGTTTTACTTCCGGCTAGGTCACTTGAATACTTATTAAAAAGTACATAATTACCTTTAAATTTTTTTTCGATTTGCATTTATATGTAAAGGTGGTAAAGTACAAAACTTTTGTTAAATATAGATGTAGATCTATATAGTAAAGATCTAAATCAGTATTTATAAATCCAATTTCTATTTTATGTGATGCTCGTGTATTTGTATATGTATAAATTTTCACCGCAGTTTTAATATATAGCAATTAAATTCATCTTATTATTTTGGACAGATTTATCGCACAGTTTAACAAAATATGCACATTTCAAATATTATAGTTCGTTCAATTACTGTTCAAAGTATTTAAAATTGTAATATTACTTTCATACTTTATGTTTGGACGATTGTTTTATAGTGGAATAAACTGTCGTAGCATTGTTTATGGTGGTCTAAATATATTAATAAATCTATATTCAAGTATTTTGTTTTAATTAATTTGTAAAGTAATCTGTTATCAAACGACCTTAAACATTACTGTAACCCAGTTTGAGAGAAATTACTGGTAAAATTACACCACCTAACTAGTTTTCTTTTATTCTACGAAGCAACAACGATGATCTGGTGGGAAGCGACGCACCTGCCCATATCAATGTGGCGCTAGTTAGAATGGTACACACTGCGCCACATTGTGCTTTGAGTTGTAAGACGTTAAGACCTGTTACCCCAGTAATTTCACTAACTACAACGCCTTTGAACTGGAATACGGTAATATTTGTTAATTGAGTTTGGCGGCAGAAATACGAGCAGGGGTGGTATTTACCTAGACGATCTACGGCAAAAGTGATCTATCGCCAGATGTAAAATAACTTAGAGGTCCCACTTAATGGTCTTGTGACTAGAATTTAGGGTCAAAGTCGAGATTCAAATCTATTTATCCAACACTTTGGCCGAGAGTGGTATTAAGTTGTATCAAACTATCCAGTGTTGCAATGAACCAAATTTTTATAAGGATAAATAAAACAACTCACTCCATACATGTATTTTAATGTACCAATATGATTGTACCTATAAATATTTCAAAATGTAAAACAGTGATAAAATTCATAATAACCAATACTGTACCCAAATCAACTACGATAATGAAATTATATTTCAAGTATATGATAACAAATTTCGAAAATCATTACAATTGTAAAATGTAACAACGTTAACCACGATAGATTGTTAGCAATTTATTCCAATTACACATCGTTTTATAGTCATTATTATAATATGCAGTAACCATATTAATTAATTCTCTTGGTGCGTTTTTAATAATGACATTGTTGACCGCTATTCGACCGGACAACTACGGAAGGGAAATCTATGGTCAAAAGTTGGCCCCAACATTGAAAGGGTTCCACAACAACTGGAATACAAAAGGTTTGTAATCGCGATGTCGTGTTGCAAAGTCCTGAACTTTATGGAGATAAGATCTAAAACAGTCTTTGATGGATTGTATATTTTTAAAAACTTTGTCACAAATCTTTCATACTTTGGAATGCAATATCATGTAAGAGCGGAATAAAAAATCACTTTGTATTAATAAATACGAACGTTACTCAATTTTCTACACAAGGAAATAATACAAAAGGTACCCCTGGTATAAACACATTGAGCATTATCCTATAATTATAGATAAACATGCTACACGTAGTTATGTTCGTAATACACAGTAATAATTGATTATAACAAATGTGACCACATGTCTAAATCGTATTTGGCAACTGAAATGAACACCTCAAGTGCATTTTATATAAAACACGATTACAAAAATTTTTTACGATTATTCGTTATTTTCTTGGTGTTGTTTTCGTGCTTTTTTTATGACATAGTGTTCATAAAATACAATCATAGTCACACGCTGCCAAATATCAAATGTACTCGACTACAATAATCTCTAAATCCAAGATAATTAGCAATTATTAAATACTCCAAAGTATCCCGCTACAAACCAATCACATACTACATCTATCGAACACGCGCACATTAAACTTAATTTATATACAAGTTATATCTAAATATCTTAATTAATGAAAACTACACATTGTATAATTGATACTAAAGAATCAGTTATTAAATATGCAAATGGCTACTGACACTTTGTTCGGGAACAATAATTGTTAAAAAGTACTGGGTTGAAAACAATCTACACGCTTTAATGCAATACATGAATTTTATAAATTTTACAGATTTATAAACATTCTGATTTGTTATATCCAGAAATAGTTACAACTAACCATCGATTAGCTTATATTAGTATCATAAATTAATATTTGAACACCAAGCAGCAATATAAATGGACTTGAAATGTGAAGTAGTATCTTTATTTGCTGCTTTCGATCTCCTCAACCTCAAAGCTGTGTATTATCGTTTAGGGTCACATTAAATACAATTAAGAATAAATAAGAAGAATAATGTTGCTGTTAATCACATAAAAAATCACCAATTTTAATAAATATTATCCAAACGGATTTCTTCGACAGTTTTTGTAATTATTAAATCGCATCACACAACCGCAAAGATAAAAATAATTTAAAAATGTTATTATTTCAAAACAATTCTTAACATGCTATTTGTTATTTTTAGTCAAAAGCAGGATATGAAATACAAAAACTTCGAATATTAATATTTGAACAAAAATAACTTAATATTTAACAAATTATTATTTTTTTATAAACAGACGTTTCTTTTCTTATTGCTGTTCTAAGTTTAAAAATTCGCAACAAATTTAAGTAGCGAGGAATTTTTGGAATGGAAAATCATACGGCGGTTGTGTTGTTGAAAACAATAGTTTAACTCGGGTGCTGAGCGGAGACTTTTCGCAGACGGTAGCCACCGGTGCCGCGGACGGTATATAGCACCAAGACAGCAACGGCCACCACCGACATCCCAATGGCATTCATCACTATGGCTTCTTGTGACAACGACGCGTACGTCTCGCTCCTGCGTACCGCATGCCCCAGGTGAGTATCATTATACATAAAGATAAAACTGTACATAATAAAAATTACAAAAAAAAAACGTTTTATTGGTGTTACGTTCAAAAGTGATATATAATATTAGTATTTTTTTTATTCATTTCATGAAAGCCGTGAATAGCATTTGTTAGGTTATTCTAACGCATATTGACTGGTCCATATTTTATAAGTAATGACTTTACTATGAGAATATATTAAGTTATTATTAAAGCTTGCCTAAATTAAATACCAAACAAATAGACCCTTAACCGAATGAATTAGTATTTCCATATAAACCAGTAATAAATCTCAAGCCAATATTTATGTAGGTAACAGAAAATACAAAACAAAATTGTCTATTGATTAAAAAGATGAAACGTGAAAAAAAATTACTGAATCATACATTACTTGTTAACTTATATTATTAGTTATAGATATAGTATTCAAGCAGGTTAATGTATAACAATATAAGCAGGACAATTGATTGTATTAGCCGCTAAAGGAGATGCGTGCACATGCATTAATTAGTACAAGAAAAAGTCATGTTTTCACTTACAATTATTTTATTTATATGTAACAAAACGATAATCTTAGGATTCTTTTATAAGAAAACGAATAACCTAAAATCAGTATTGTGTAATTTTAAACCTATGGGAAAACTATACGGACTAATTTGGTCTGATACAGACCAAACCTTCTGTTTGATGAGCCTCCTCCGATAGTTCTCTTGTTAAATAATAACCGCTGGACGGTATAAAAATTAACTGACGAAGATTATCTTTAAACATACATATTTTAAAAGTTTCAAGTTTGTTTAACTTTTAATAATAGTCTAAACATTCATAAGTAGAATAACATTGTATAAAATATTATCGTTAGTTATCTTTCAATAGAATTAAAAATGTATGTACTGTATGTATTTTGTTAGTTTAAACAAATTACATGCGTTTTAAATTCTTGTATCAGGTACCTATAGACATTGTGTTATTACTTATCTAGAGTTAAAAAACGAAAAAGAGATTGTATTAAAAGTGTCCTCGATTGTACAGTAGTACGAATATTTTTCTATTACAAAACGGTTATTAAGCTAATAATAAAAATCAGCAATGGATATATACTGCTATTTAACAAATAGCAACATGCTGACTAAATTTAGCAAAAATGTTTACTCATGTCCTTGATTGCATACAGTAACGATTTCACGAGCAATGCGTGGCTCTGGAAACATGGTTTCCACAATTATCTCTTAATTCTAAAGGTCTACTGAAGCTCGTATGTGCTCTTCGCGGGAGGCTGCCGTGCGAAATTTCTCCCTCGAGACAATGTACATGACGACGGCTAGTATGGCAATTGATGTCACTCCAATGGCATTGATGATGACTCCTTCATCAGGCAGCCCACTGTACCTCTCCGCACTGTGAATACGCACACATACAAGCAACTCACACAATACACTTAAAGCAAAGACTACAAACATGAAATTTTAACAAATGCAATGATTTATAATAAAACAAAAACACACAGGTGAATAACTGATGTCGACTATTTGATGTTTATTCTATAAGCTAGAAAAAATTAAACTTAAAGATTATTTTGCTAGATTTCTAAATTTTTACTTTGTTATAAGGAAATTTATCCATTACAATTTATTAGAAAATAATATAAAAATGTATTGAGCAACTTCTTTAGAAGTTTTTAGGCTACTTACCATCAGGTTGTAGTATGTATCGTAGTAAAGCGCTAGTCTATACAATTGCAAAAAAAACTTCATTTCTCCGTATTTTATATTCAACCAAACATTTCGAAACAGCATGAAATACATATAAAAGTTTAATTTGTAAATCATTATAAGTATTTTTTTTTTATAATGAACTAATAAAACTTTATAAAATGGTTATACTTTTTGTAGTGAATTTTAAGTAGTAAAGCTAAACCAAAGAATAACACCATCAAGTGAAAACTTATTACGTAACATGCTTCCCATTCACATTCGACATTCTTTGAATAAAAAAGTAAAATACACTAATGCAAGTTAAAATATGTTAATTTCATAAGTATATAGCATAAATAAAATATTATTTTAGTACTTACCCAAGGGTAAAGATTGCCTTTTCAGTAAGTCCAGTGAGGCATGCTGCTACTCCAAGTACGAAAGTCAAAATACCAAACGCAGCGTGAACCGGCACCAACGAGGCACGGAAACTCGCTGTGCCTTTATTGCAGATTAACAGCAAAAGGAAACTGAAGAAGCCGACTGCATACTGAGGGAATCAGTCCGAAATAATTTTATTATTTTTTGTTATATTATCTTATATAATTTCATTTAACGAGAGTAACCATACGCTCTTACTAAATGATTATGGTGCTAACAAAGAATTTCTTTGAATACCTTGAACTACATAGCGTTCGCTTCTAGATGGCTACAATGCCACCTTTTCTATGAGATTTAATCCATAAAGTCCCAGCATTGACATCAAAACTTCAGTTTCCTACTGCGTCGTAGTACTAATTAATTTAAAAATCAATGACGATAATAAGAATGACGGCCTTAAGAATCCTTATTTATACTTTAATAAATAGGCAGAAATAATTGGCTAATAGCATTAGGTTTTATACGCGCAAACAGCATTCCTTTTCACTTGTTGTAACATCTACTGTAGAATTCCGCTAGGAATTTGAATCTTCGGAAGATTATATTTTTAATAAGTTCATTACCATGTGACATTTCTTGTTTTTACCTTCGTCGTTGAGCCAATTAATCATTATTTATCGCCAAAAAAATAATTACGCAAAAACTAATCGTTCCTGTCGGAAACTAATGCAGGAGTTGGGTCTTTATCATTCGGACAAGTATTACTATATTTGCCAATTGATTTATGGGACAGGTTACGAATCAAAGGTCGCAGGTTCGACTATTGTCTTTAATCATCTTCTAGGACATATGAAAATCACAGGGGGTTAAAGTAATTTCAGTATTTTTGTCATTATTCTTACAAATAAGCTGAATTGGTAATAACTGCCTACCTAACTTAGTGATAAATTATAACATTAGTACACATTGTAAGACGACAGAGAATATCGTTTACCTGAATTCCAAACAGTCCCATAGCCACGAAGCCAATCCAGCTGTGCAGTGAGTAAAAATTATTTATACCCTTCTTGTTATGAAAATCGAGCACCGCCAAGAATCCTATGACGATACAAGGGAACGCCAACGCATGGAAGATAGCGTGAAGCAACTTCACGTAAATGCGTCTGAAGCATCGGCAGATACGGTACAGGAGCACCGCTGTGAAACATAAGAGATAAATTATTAAGCTTTACCATAATAATTAAGAGCAGAGGTTAACCTTTTGTAGTTAGCTACAAGAAAATCAAAGCAAAAGAAAAAGCCTATTATTGTTGTGCCCTTTACGTCGGATGTTGCTTTATTCACAGAACAATACCAAAAAGCCGTTCTCTAAAAAATTGAAATTCTCGAAATAGTTCAAAAGGAGATGATAAGCTTTCCACACGTATTGGGAACAGACCTTGTATTTATGCCTTTCTGCACACCAACAAGCACAAGTCCATGATTTCAGTGTAACAGTTACCACTAAAATATTTTAAATATATATTATAGTTTCCTTATAAAATCTTGGTTGTTAATAGTCCATGTTCAGTAATTTAATTAAACTTAAAAATGATTTACTTACAAAAGCCACTAAACGTGATGAATCCAGCCACCATCAACGTGGGATGTAGATTAAATTGTTTCTCTGGAATGTCATCGGACCAAGCGTAGCCCTCTCGGTAGAAGAATATCCAAAAAATGGTGAGAGCGGAGACACCGATGAGTAAAATGGTGGCCAGCGTGATGACCAGTGCATACTCGCACCACTCACACGCACCTCTCTCATGTTCGTCGGAATCATAAGAACGACTGCGTTGACTGTAACAATAAATTAAAACATTGTTTTATTGCATTTTCTATATAAATCAGGGCTGTTTGTTACATGAATTAATATAAAAAATATGGAGAGATATCTCCTTCATTAATTTTACTGTTTCCAAAGTAGTATAAATTAATCTTTCTCCACTGTGTGTACTTCATGTGGCAGATAGGATAGAATATCTCCAACATCACTCACATAAACATGTTGCGAAAGCCGCAGAGCAACACTAATTCCTGGGTAAAGGTAGTAAGCCCATCGTGACAAATATGATAATTACTTATTTTAGGAAATGTGTCTTGCATAGCATTGGGTAAATTGAAATAAAGATGATAAGTCATATATATAATATATATAATAAGATGAGTAATACTGCTTTTCTTATAGCAATTCAACCTCCACATAAAAAAATAATAATATAAGACATAGCTAAATTACCATTTGTGAAATTCGTTAAAGAAATCTTTTTTGCTGCTGTTAAACTGCTGCAATATTACATTAATTCCTAGCGCTTCAACATGATTTTAATTATGTCTATAATTAAGTATACTATTTCGATATACAATAAATAATAATGCCGCAAAAGGTATTACTTAACAGATATTTAATTAATCCAATTGCGAAAAAATTACGTATTCGGCTTCGATAAATATAAAAAGTATAGTTAGAAATGTTCTGATTAGTAAAATGTTCTTTACTGTTGGACTATCAGTTACGTAGTTTTCGTGACCGCATTAAATAATACTTCTAAAGCAAATTACTAACCAGAAAACCACATACAAGCTCTGACAATTCTTTGTACAGGACACAGTTTTTATCCTTAGGCTAAATTTGTGTGTGTGAATACATACGATGTAAGCCTATATTGTCGCATAATGAGCCTGCGTAGACCACACGAGGGTGTCAAGTAGCGTGAGATTATTGAGACGACAGCGCCGGATGTTCTGGAGGAGTCGCGTCACGGAACGTTGAGGAAGACGTATTTTAAGTGTTCCATAACACAAGCTCATTGTGGAAACATTCAACAATCATTAGCGAAAGTAATGATGTAATTATACATTAAGCCATTACATGTAATTACCGAGTTGTAAAAAATTTAAAACCATTACCAAACTTTTATAAATTACTGGCTGTTTCCCACCCGCATTGCCTGCCATAATAGAGTTAGGTTTAAATTTAGACATGAAATTTGTCTGAAATATTCATGTCCGGATACAACCCGTTGCCTCCCAATCCCCTCTCTGTTATTAACACCCCTGGAACTCGATTTGGGAAAGGAATTTTGTAAAATCCATTCTTAGCTGAGGTCTATTAGGCACATGCAATATCTCTACCAAATTTTGAATAGTTTCAAAGATCTCGTGAGAATGAATGAATCTCTGGATATATCCTTTTTATATGGACGTAGAGGTATTTGTACACAACAAGAGCTATGTTATTAGTTTAACAGAGATATATATCCGTTGCACTGCAGCAACGAAACTTAATGTCATTTATTCTTACGGTCAACAGAGCGTACTTAATGCTGAGATATTATTATGTCCCAGTCAACCTTGGAAGACAAGAAGATAGATAGATGCAATAATGACATACATGATACACACTCCTTTTAAATAGTTTATACATAAAAATTAAATAATGAATAGGTACAAATAATTGTACATGTAATATAAGAGTATAAAGACTGAATAAAGGTCGATGTTAATATATAATACACAAACACGCACACATATATATATATATATATATAAAAGAATTTTAATATACAGAATTGTGTTAGAATATTATCTAATAGAATTTGTATATTTTATGTATATACATCTGTTAAGTCATATTTATATTTTAGCCTGCGGATACCAGATCCGCGAGCCCTGATTCCGATGAAACCGCAAGGGTTGTCACTAAAACTGCGGCGCAAACATAACCATAAAAAATATATATATTATGTTTAAGTATGACATATATATTACAAAATGTTTCTTAATTATACATGTGACACACTTTTTTTGTAATGGTTTAAACCTGTTTAAAATTCTCACCATCCCTCTTATTGTATTTTAAGGTTATGTAATAAAGTTTGAAAACAAATACGGCGACTTTAATTAATTTCTATCATGATATGTAGATATAATGTATATTAAATTTACAATGATATATTTACTATATTATATATAAAATGATAAATGAAAATATTATACTGCCCTTAAATAAAATTTAAAGAATATAATGAATATAAAATTTTTATCTCATTTACAAAATTTCTATAAGAATAATTAGTTTAAGTGCTTTCAAATCATTTTGTACTAATTTTATATTACTTTCACGCACGAAAACATAATTGGTAGGTTCTTGAATTAAACAAGCACAAAAAACAGAAAGTGCAAAATAAACAGCAGCAGGAACCTAAATGTCAGACAACTTACTTTGCAAAAAGTCGAACTAATGTTATATACTATAAGTTTATAAGAATAACCTGAATACATCAAGCGACCTTTTCAATAGCTATAAATGGATACGATCTTAGCTTCATATAGGGTATCACTATTGGCTTCAAGTGTCGATGACACGTAAAATAATACAATAAATTATCTTGTACTTTTAATGTTTTGATAAAGTATTTTTGTCGATGTCTTCTGACTCCTTCTAAGGTCATTTGTTAATAAAAAAAAATGGATATATTGTTATCATTAATATTAGATCTTACTACTGTTATTTACAGACTGTAGACTATAATTTATCAGAATTATAATTTTCTATGTTTTTTAATAAAACTAAAGAATTCAATTCACATTTTTCTCTTTTTCTCTCTCTTTACTTTATATACAGGTTGCTCTTTATTTTATTTATAACATTTGTGCGAGTTAGATAACAATATACGCTTTGTTTTTCTGTTGTGAGTAGAACTATTTATTTTTATTAGCTGTGTGTGTATTGTATACATTATATGAGAGAAAAATAAACTTTATAAACAATGATGCGATGTGTGTCAATGGCGCTTTGACGAGTCGGTGAAAGTCCGAGGAAGCGAGCAGTTTGTAACGTCTTTCTCAATCGCCTAGTAAGAAACAGGCCCAAGTAGCACTCCGCATTTTATTCCTTCATTTCATTGGCAAAACAAAGTTTTAACGCGCACATTTTCGTTTCATAATGAACTTCATCCGTTTCTTACTTCATCTTGAAAAAAGGTTAAAACACATCAAACTTTGAACAAATTCTCGTTTAGTTTGCTTAATCTTACTGACAAGTGTAAATATGTTGAAAAAGACTCTGCCATTAGTAATACTATATTCCATTGGACTGTTTTGTCTTTTTGTAAATAAGTAATTTAAGCCTATTGGTTAAGGGTACAGGGTGTAAATCAATCGTATGTTCGATAATATATTGACGTAAATGTTACAAAGCAAAAAGCACAATAATATCATAACGAAAAAAGCTGTTTTAAAACACAAATTAAAACATTAAAGATAAAAAGTTTCGCCTATAGATATTAAGTAGTAAATATTTTAGACTTTCATGTTTAAGTTTTACGAGCAATTGTCTATTAAGAAGTTTCATGTATACACGTTGAGTGGTAAACAGTTCGGAACTTCGAGTGAAAGAACTTGACGAACAATTGTCTATTATTGATCAGAGTATAGTATATTGGCTTCTTTGAAACGAAGCTTCCGTGAATGCTAGTCAATTCTGCTCGTACACTACACAGCAAATAGCACTCGTGATAGGTCAGTTGAGAAAGTGTACGAAGCTATGTTACAACTATTACACCGTACGGTTCTTCAATTCTGCCTTAACTCGTAAGTAAATATTCGTCAGCAACGCAACTGATAGGCAATAAGATTTTATCATTCTGGCAATGTTATCATTGAAATAACTGCAAATATTTCCAATAGTAAGCAGCTTTTCTATAATTAATTTAAGTTATCACTTGCTTTTTTCTGACGCTTGGTTGATTAGTTAAAGTAGAAATTGCTTATTGTTAGTTTGGCTTTAAGTCTGTCGTTTCTACTATTTATTTTGATGATAAGATGTCTACAAATAAACAAATATGAATATGAAAAGAATATATATAATTTTACAGTAGTTTCTCTATCAATTTTTATATAAATATTTTAACACTTAAACAAGTTCCAAACGGTCTTATATTTGTAGTGAAACTACTTTGGATGGCTCGTGCATTGGCCCGGTTTTGAGAAACGTTGCAGTACAGGGTCCACAGAAGGGAGAGGGGCGACGGTCATTCAACCCGCCCTCCATGGTACTCCTGGCCTACATGGGATGCGATCGGCTAACCACATCTCTATATACAATCTTAAATTGGATTTACCTACAAACAGTTAGACGTATTTCCTTTAAATGTACTTCAAAACTGAAAAAAAAGGAACTCTCATATACGTTCATATTTAATTCGTCTCTAAATTATTTATTATAGACAATTTGATGTATATGTAGTTCATTTTACTAAATAGTATTACTGTTCAAGTTTAAATCGTTAAATCGAATTTTCTTTACAATTTCACATGTTTTGATTTATTTTTGTCGCGAAATTCATACCTAATTTTTCAAAATAAAATTAACCTATGTATATCATATAATCTATATATATGAAATATATATTAGCCAAAATAAACAATAAAACAGACATTTTTTAAAACCAAACACATTAAGTTATCTTTGTTTGTATAGTTCAAGGTGCTCGCTTATAAAACTATTGTTAATATTTATTTCCTCTATTTCGTGTTCAATTCAACTTATTAAGAAAAAAACTCACAAATCTGTAGCTTTTTCTTACTACCTTACCTTTGAAAGTTAATATTTCTTGAGTTAGGTAACTGGTCCCAGAAGCACCGTAAAATTAACTATATGTTCATTCGGAAACTTTACAAAACTTTACTGGTTGCCTTGAGTGCTCCGAGCGCAATAATTGCCGTGTCAATAGAGTAAGGACTTTGTCGTGAATAAAGTTTCCTTTGACTGTAAACTCTACTGCAATAAAAAGAAGTATTATTCCATCCTAACAAGAATCTCTAAGAGGACGGTATAATATAGCGAGTAAGAAATTTTAATTCATTAGGAACGTTGAAGAGGTCCTCCGATTTTATGAGACTTTAAAATTTGTAACAACTGTTGCTGAATTAAATAGTAGCTTTAAAAAGAAATGTCAGTTTATAACGGAATTTGTTTTAACGAAATGTAATATGCATTACGAAATAGGATATAAACCCTACAACAATTCGGTTATTTAACAACTACTGATATTTTATACTAATTATCATTTGCAATAGTAGAAATTAGCAGCTGAACTAGATCCCTGATTGTGTTACATGTACAATCACAAAAGCAGCGTCCAGTCGACAGGTTAGTCTGCAACTTTAAATTCCGTGACAATACCTCTAATTTTATTAATGGTCAAACGGTTGACATGCCTCGGGCCAATTGTCGCGGACTGAATTTTATTTTGCATGTCACTACTAAATGATCTCAAACAAATACTTTCGTTCACGATTTAGCAACATTAGATTTCTTTGATACAGACGTCAATGGCCTACATTATTTTAACTGTTACTTTTTATGGGACAATGTTTTTCTTGCGTAGTAAAAAAAATCGACAGCAATTTTATGTGTACTCCCAACTAGGCGTGACTTGAATATTGTTTTTAACAATAAACATTTGTCTATTGATGGAGGAGCATGTGTTTTTAGAGATAGCGTTTACGACGCGGCCTCAACTTGCGTTTTACGTTTAAGATACGACTCCGTGTTTCCACAGTTTTGTAATGATAAGTTTAATAATATTATAAACGTACGCAGCCATCCGATAGTATAGTTTCGTAACCATTTTAAACTGCTCTTGTTTTTTAAAAGTATGTAAATTACTTGTTACTTAAAGAGTCGATAAAAGTAGCATATAAATCTAAAAAAGTTTTCTACGCTAGTTAAGTTGTATGAATCGTCCGGACTTTCCTAATTGTAGTTACGGTATAAATTTTTTACTTTATAATTTTAATTGCCAACATTCCTTTTCTTTTTCATGCATTTTTCATAAAGAGGCCTCCGTCCATGTCAAACAAACATTGAAGACTTTGGCGTCGTCATATATGTGTATTGCAATTAAAACTGGTCTCCGATGCCTTTACTTAGAAAGCAATTTGAACATGAAAGCAGACCATCTCGTGTAGATGGTTTATGACATAGTAAGATTTCTATCTTTTGAAATTGCTAAGGGTTTACTCTGTGAAACTCCTTATAATATTATGCAATCTTGTTAACGTACTAGGAATACGTAATTATCAAAATAAATTTGCCATACTTTGTTTGTTCTGCTACATGTTTTATGTTTTTATGTATGAGTATATTTCTTGTAGTGAACAGAATGGATTTTTTTTATTTTATATGATCTTATAGTACTATGTAGATATTACTTAGTACTTAGTGTATTATTATCAGATGTCCAAGGTGTTATAAAAATGTATCAGGGATGTGAAGCTATCGTTCCCACGAGCAGTGTTTTAAATATTTGTATACAAAAAGCTCTTTACAGTGTTTGTTACTAACTAAACCACAAATACGTTGATATTTATATACTTTCTCATTACATAGTACAAAACTATGCTTTGGAGTTTTTTTTTTCTTGAATCGCAGTGAGTTCATAACGAGGGCGCTTGTCTCCACAAGAACTACAGAATAAACGGCGCAGAGAACCGCGTCCGCTCCAGTTAATGAGGAAGTGCTCTAGAAAAACTATACTACAATTATTATTACAAAACGTCACAGTTTCCAGCGACGGTGTACAATACGAATGCATTCGGTGTCACTGAGTTAATCTTCACATTTCAAAATCTCGGATAAACGTTCTAACAATGTACGCAACCACATAGCTGGGTGGTCTAGCTACCGACCCAAAAAGTTTTAGCCTGACGAAATGCACAATTCATATCAATTAAACATTTTAAACACTTACGATAAACGTTAGTAAACAATTATATTTATATAAATTTTGTACAAACCCATGCTATAAATATGCTATACTATGCTGTACTAAATTATTATTAGAACATTTGTCAGAAATAAAAATTAAAAAGTAAAACTGATAGGTGCCCCTTTTCTTCGAAAAATAGAAAGATTTTCATTAATGGTAATACAACATTTAAAGTCACCGTCAAATAATAAAAAAAAAAAAAAACAATATCGAATCTGTACTTCAGTTAACGCTGCGGTGTAAAAGAATATACTTTGTGCAAAACTCACCGTAATACGAAAAATAATTAAAATAAATATCTGAAGTATCTAATTAGTGCGATATCTATACATCAATGTAGTAGTAATAGCTGAGTGGCTTCAATTGATTCAGAACAATATAAATCACACCGGAACGTAAGTAACTTTACTAAATATTTGCAAATGAAAATATAAAACATTATTCCTACTTTCGTTCAAGTTAAATTACCAGGAAGAAGAACCAAGTAATTTAAGTTCAATATTCTATTAAAATTCTCTATGGATATCAAATTATTTCACACAAACGCAGAGCGCTTACATTTATGTCGACAGATACTTTTAATAGACATAGTTGTTTGTAGTTTCGATACACTTCACGACTTATTCATATCAGGTGGAACATATAAGTAAAATGTCCTTAAACTTACTCGCCGGTGTACATGGTCAAATTCTGGCCATTTTCAATATTGTTAAATAATCTTTTTTCCAATCTTCAAAGTTTACATATAAAATGATAACGCCGTGTACGGCAACAGATTATTTTTTTAATTATAACTAAGAATAATCGAACTAGTACTGAAACAAAGAAATACTAGATTACGCGTAAATCATTTCTGTTGTGCAGTAAATTCTGATGTACAGATTAACAGTAATAAAGATCATCACACAGTTAAATCCTTTGTGGCGGAATGAGTAAAGGACTAACTTGTAATCCGCGGCCACAACTTATGGAGTTTGGCTGGTGGTAAGGTTTTTTGAATCTACCTAGTTGGTAGTACCCTCATATTATAAATCGGCCGCTATAACAGCATTGCTGTATTCATTGTCGATATAGGATATCAAGTATTCAAAGCAAGCACACTTCGCACTCCACAGCTTGATTCTCACTTGACATCATATGAAATTGTTGTATTTAACTCATAAAAGATTAAAAGGCGGTATTTATGATAAAGCGGTAATGTGTGTGTGTAATTTTAAGCTGAAACGCTTTTGTCACCAAAAGAATTAAAAGAGTAATGTCAGACTATTGCGAAATGCTACGTAAGGTTTCTTAATGAAGCAGCACGCTTCCAATGAGCCGATAAACTACATTAATTACGGCTTCAGCAAAGGAGGCGGGCGTTAAATTAAATGAACGACTCGACTAAAGAGGTTTTAATGCCTAGACCTGCTACTAGAGGCACCATGCACTTTTAATAAACAGTAAGTCGATAGTAACTTATCTATTTAATTTAACTATAATAGCTGTGCTTATTTTGTAAGTTCTTAAATGTAATACTTTAAAAGTAAATATACGTTTTTTTACTCCCAAACAAGGAAATACTAGAATAAAACTGTTTTTATAGTTTGTTACGTTCTGATAGGAATAAAGATTAAAGTGTAAACTAATAACGCATTTTTTTTATTGACAATTTAGAGTTCACATTCGGGTTAGTATCCTCATATTGCTACAGCTTTAACTACATTACTATATCCCAATTCAAAATATATGATATTGACCCAGCTATGTGACCCAGAATGTTTTAAAAGGTGCAAAATTAATCTTTTTATTTCACCCCCAGTAGAGCAATCCAAAAAATCAAACGTAAAAGCGTGATCAGTAATAACAAAAGGAAAAAATTTGCTACGTTTCTAATTTCAATAACAAAGTCCATTAAATAACACACTACCTTTACTTTAATATAATATGTGATAGTACACAATTTAAATAGTATAAGAATGAAGTATTAAATTATTAATTTTTACATATTTTCATATGCCATTTCTTAGTTTAGGTGAAGTTTATGAATTGAAAAGAAAAGGTTACGTAATTTAGACGTGTTTCAGTCCAAACTGTTTAGCATGAGTAAACATCACTTAATAAATAATATACCCGAAAACTAAAGTAATACATTCGACATTGTTTCTGTCTTATAATGTCATCGAAGCATTTTTTTTGAAAATGAGTTTTTTTGGTAGCTGATATAAAGCCATCATTGCGTTCTATAGTAATAGATCCTTCAAAATTAATAAAAGGTTTTTCAATAAAACAAATTACATGAATAATTTCATGATAAAGTAATAATCAAAGAATGGCAAAAACCGTCCGTCTATGTATGATTAAGACTCCTAAATACAAGGTCTGATGCATTAAGATGGTGATTAAGCAATATCCTCGCAAACAATATTAATCACTACAGAAATTTTTTAAAGCCGACTCATCGGTAAAAGAGTTTTGAACATAGTAATGTGCATTTACATAAAAAAAATTGTGTAAATTCATATTACCTTGCAATGTTATGTAATAAATACAACTATATACAACATAATATTGAAATTTATATAAATTTAATGTTTTAATTATTAATACATACATGTATCGAAGCATTTGCCTATCATGGTTTTATTGAGGGATTTAACTTAAGCAATTGATTTTTTTGTTGGTGTATATATATAGTCAATTTACTCTACCTATAGCACACACAGAGACGACATAATATTATAATTATACTAATAATATCCTCTTTACGTATGCTCAAAATAACAATGGATTAGTAACTTTGATATCAACAATAGCCAGATTTGCTATAAATCGAGAGAGATTCACGAATAACGTACAAGTTATTTATACCGTTTATATTTATACCGTTATTTGTACCTTACGGCCAGTGGGCCACTTTTTACCATTTATTGAGCACAAAGCCAATAGGCATTCATTGTAAAACGTAATTCATGAAAAGGATCAGTGGAATACCTAATATTTTAAAGGAACGTTACTAAAATGCTTAATGTATAATTTATCTATAGTACAAAAGAAAATTACTTTCATCGATGTTATATTTTTATTAATCTATCATCAGAAACAACAGAACATAGCGAAAAAGGAAATCTTCAGGCTGAACATGATTAATATATTACACATAAACTACCTACTCGAAGAAGCTTCGTACAATCGAAACTAATACGATAAGTATATAATTACTGTTTAGAAAGTTGTGTGAATTCGCATTAACTTATAAGTTTTTGCATATAATAAAACCTTTTATTGTAATGTCCACATGATATTTAAGCTTGTGTTTAAATTATTATCAAACAAAAGATTGCATACGTGTATGATGAAGAAAAACTTCCATAAAAGTGAAACTAGAACGAGCTGAAATATTAAAACAGCTACACGTTTGATCCAGTTATCATGAATCGAAAAAAAAAACCTATTCGAAGACGCAATCTTCAAATGAACTGAACATGATAAATAAACTAAATGATTGGAGGATAAACAAGGACATGGGGCGCTCTATCGACTCGTCTATCAAGGCGAGTGTGGATTTAGAGAAGCATCGATTAATCAGAACTTAACAGTCACTGGTGCAGTTATTACACTTTGCTCGGAATTATTCGGTTAGATGACTAAGAATATTCTAAACCATCTCCGTGAACCTAAATTATGTCAATAACAAATGTTTATAAATAACGAAATAATATGTTGTGGATTTATAACTTTGTAGTCAATAGTAAAATGCGAACGTCACCAGAATAACGAAATCTATTAGCGAGCAAGTGAAAATTGCATATGTATTCAACTCACCAATTCTGAGAGGAAGATGGCAAAAAAATAGTAGAGAACGCAGCACAAATATTTTATTATGAGTATTACTTTAAGATCTTTACTACACATAAAATTATATTTCACTTACACTTACTGTTTCAATACTATTTAATTCTAACTTTTTCATCGACGATGGATTAACACTTGACCTCAATTTTTCATGATTTTAAGTGACTCCACCCCTCATATATTTACAGCTGGAAGAAAGTAATGCTTTGCCAAAGTCAATGGATAATATCAAAAATGAATATGTAGCCACAACGATTATTTATTATCAAACAAATTTAATAGTCGTCCATAAATAAGTTTGTTCTAACCATAGCCCACGCAATAATAACTTAATTATCAATTAGTTACAATACGCATAGCCTTGCTTGTTCAATAAATGATAAGCATCACATATTTAAACAATACAAAAGTACGTATCAATGTCGAAACGTTTCGAGTAAATATTCAATGCTCGTACTAGGACCGCCATTTGTTATTCTGCGTCGGTTCGGAGAAGGCATTCCTGAACAAGTGTTGGCATGTTTGAATATATCACATTAGAGATAACTAGAATTGTGCCGCATAAAGAAATATTTAAATTCTACTTTTAGCTATTTTTATTTTCGTTAATATACTAGAGTCTATCTTATGAAAGAAGGCTAAGAACAGCAGCATTTCTTATTATTCTCATTACTATTATAGTACATTTTTGTATATATAAAATAACAATAATTTTATGACACAATACTGTTATTACATTGTTTCCTATTTTTAAACACTTACTCAGTAATCAATCAAAATATATCAAATTGATCAGAAAATTTCCTAGTACAATAGCAAGATAAGAAGATCGCACTTGTGTACAGAGGTTCGAGTATGAAGAGAAAAATTGATAAAAATATCTTTTAGATGACAGAGATAACTTATCGCAACCTTGTCTTGTTTGTGGCACAGCATGTTAGGCACTTGTACTTATCACTCGACTCAAGTAATCAGCGAAAGCTATCGTTTTATATTACAGTGGGTACGATCACTACGATTTCTAAAAAATAAACGTTAGTTAGATAGTGGAGTAGCTTTCAATCTTTAAGTTACGGGAAACTTTTTATTAAAACTTTTTATAACAAAATCATATCGAGTGCTCTCTTGTTATGGACAGAAGACGAAGAACAAACACGTATTATGAAATATGTAACACGTGTATTGAATATGGTACAATATTATAAAAATACTCTCTTAGTTATGGATAACGATAGCCAATTCAGCAAACCAGTTTAAGTAACATTCGAGGCTGTTGTTTTAAAATTTATATGTTAAGTAAGTTATATTATTTGTACGAATAACAATATCGACATCTTTCGATATTACACGGTATCAAGATACGATCGATTGCGAAACATGACGTTTACAAAGCGATGTCAATGAATAATGAATCCTATCATTGTCGTCGACAGTCTTGTAATAGTATGTGGGAGGTGAGAGCTTCGGGCGACCTCGAGCGCGCTTAACCGACAAGTGCAGCCACTTTCTATTGTGAAACGTAAATCTGCCCATCGACCACTTGTGCAGCCAGTGAACTGGCAATTACCTTATCTGATACACATCGTCACGTGGAAAAGGAAAACGATCTGAAAGGTTTATAACAAAACTGCTTTTATTTAATACTATTTATTAAAACACAAGCGAAGTTATCTCTTAATAATACAACAGTCAAGGATTGTTTGTCCTGTAATATTTTTTACATATACACACAATTTTATATTAAAAGAGTCTACATAGAGGGATTAAAGAGTAGTGAGAATGAGATAGAATATGATGACTATTGATAACTTAATAAAATTTTTTTTCTACATAGTCTCTACACACTGAGTCCAGTGCTTTTCCAATGTCTCAATCCCTTTTAAAAAAAAATTTTCGTTTAGGTCCTGCAAAAAGCTCCCCACGGCATCCATCACCTCGTTATCGTCTTCGTACCTGTTTCCCCTTAAGTATTCTTTCAATTTGGGGTAAGGATAAATATCACTAGGCGCCAGATCGAATGAATAAGAGGGGAGATCAACCAATTAGAAGCCAGCTTGCTGAATAGCAACCATCGTAACTGCCGACATGTGCGTGGGTGCGTAGTCGTGATGAAGCAGCACGCCCCTTCGAAGTTTCCATCTCTTTTTCTCTTCGATGGCATTCCTCAACTTGGGGATTAAAGCTGCATAATATTGACCTGTAATAGTGGTTCCACGCTCCAGATAATCAATCAACAATATCCCTTCCAAATCCCAAAATATTGAGGCCATAACCTTGCCAGCCGATGCCATAGCACGAAACTTCTTCGGGATCGGTGATGATGGTCGTTTCCATTACGAAGATTGCTGTTTTGTCTCGGGATCAAAATGACGGACCCATGTTTAGTCCATTGTTACGAAACGAGACAAAAAGTTTTCAGAATCTTCTTGAAACTTGTCCAACAATATCTTCGAAATGTAAAATCGATTTTGTTTCTGACAGTCGGTTAACATTCTCGGCATCCATCTTGCGGAGATTTTTTTCATATTCAAAGATTGTTTCAATATGGATTGAATACTTCCATATGAAATGCCCGTTTCTTGAATTAAGTATCGGATGGTAACGCTTCGATCGCTCAATACAATTTTCTCGACTTTCGCAACATTTCCTTGGGTGACTTACGTCGATAGACGGCCGCAACAATGTTCATCTTCCGTGCTCGTTCTCCCTACTCGAAATTGAGAAGCCCGCCTTGCGATGGTGGAATACGGTGGAGCAGGCTCTTAATGTTGCCTCCAAATCGCAATGAATCGCTTGCGCCGTTAACTTTTTTAAACAGAGGTATTCAATAACGGCTCGCACTTCGTTTTTCTCCATTTTCGAGAACACGTTCCGACACGAAGCAAACAAATGACTACATTCAGAAAAAACAAAAGAGCATTGAAGATTTTTCTCTTTATTAATATTACAAATATGTACCTGAGCTATGGCAGTATTTATTTTTTTTCTTACCAAGGAGTATATACGTCGTTCTCACAACTTTTTGATCTCTCCTCGTATAATGTTCTTTTAACTTAAAATGATTTTAGATGTGTAAAAATAAGACACCAAAATTATTTTGTTCTGATTATTATGGAGAAATCTCACTTAATCCAAAGGCTTAAAGTTATTTAACTGTAAGTAACTCAGTGACTACCGCTGAATCATAAAGATAAAAATCGTCACTATGTTTAACTTCATCGCAGGCTATAAAGGTGATAAGAATTTGATATCAGCCTTCCTGATGCGGGCTAAATTTACATGTGTCAGTAATTTTGCGGGTATTTTAACATACACAATTTAAAATAAAACACTCACATAAAGGAAGTTTTGTTTTATAAAGGGAACAAAATTTTAATTAACGGAAGCTTGAAAACCATTTAGTTTTTGCTCTTTCGTCATTTACGAAAGATAATTCTGTTCATACATTTTATTTATTTGTTCCTTATTGCAAATTTAATAAACTTTAAGAAAATAAAACAAAAAAATGTATATATAATATATCTGTCAAAATAAGTATCTATAAAATGGAAACAGAATGTACTAATAGGATTGATTCATTTTGCCTTTTTCCAAATGAGTACATTTCCTCAGTGCACATTCCCTCTTAAAATTTCAAGAAAAAGACACTTCGCAATATTCTATATATATATATATAAATAATATGTTAATTTTACCTGTAATGATAATCACATACGTATACTATTTGTACCCATTACATTTGCATGATCTATACTTTAATAAAAGAAAATTGCATACCTAGTCCTCTTTAATTTGGCGCTAATAAAACGTATAATATTACTTATTCTTTCAAAAATAAAAATAAACAAGGACAATAAACATTGGGGACGACCAAAGCCTAGCTGATAAACTGCGTTGACATATCAATTTACTATCAATTTTATTATAAATTTTTGTTGTCTGATTCAATTAAACTTCATTACTAAAACGTGAAGATAATGTAATATACGTTTTGTATGGTTAAAGATATATTATATTTAATACTAAACCAATAGCGATGTTGTATAATATTACAAACCACAACTGATGTGTACGCTGCGAAAATAATCCAAATTCAATGTTTTCCAATAGCGGGGATTCAGTTGATATATACAAATGTCGATACAGTCGATATCGACTTTAATTTTTATAACACTATGTATAAAATGTCAATACATTTTTTTATTACATATTATGTGAATAGTTTGAAGTAATCGTCTCTTCAAAAAACATTTGATTTTTCCAGTATTTGGCGAAAGGACGTGAAAAGCAAGATTTTCATCTGATCGAAATAGATACGCCCAAACCAAAGTATGCGGGGCTAGTTAGGATGACAAACACAACTCCGTACTTTTCAGCTCTTCGTCATGAGACACAAGATATTAAGTATTGTTTCCCGAGTAATTTCACTAGCTGCGTCAAGATACAACTACATATAAACATATTTTACTCAGTAAGTAAAACGTTTAATGAAAACTATTGTAAGGAAAAAGAAATTTTAAAAGTACCAAATCAATATTTAAATCCAACGTTTTCAGTCCAGTGAGTAAAAAAAAGGTTTTAGTTAGTAAGTACTTGACACAGAAAAAAAGGCGAGCATTTGAAACATTTCCAACGGGCAGCAAGTGGTAAACTTTGCCCGTATTTCGGTCGAAACTCGCCAACCCGATACATAACAACCAACTTTATATTGAAGTTATTCCTAGCAATATAGAAACAATTTAAAATAATACAAAAGCTTTTAAAACTCTATTCCAAACATCACTTAAGTAATATATTATTCTAGCTGTTCTCCGCTTCCATTGCTGGCCATGACATCTCTATAACTCTCTTTGGAGAAGCAATTTTGTAAAATCCATTCTTAGCTGAGCTCTAAATGGCTGAAGCATTATCTCTATCAAATTTGAAGTCTCTAAGGTTTATGGTTCCATTGATGTCGTGATTAGTCTACATGGGTGAAAATCTCATATACATATCATCTATATTATTGACAATAAAAATGCCAAAAATAAATGATAAGAGATTGTTATGTATCTGTGTAATTTTGGTGGTCGGGAAAGTCAGATGAATAATTCGTTTAGCTTTGAATACATAACACTTTATATATTATCTATTAATTTATTTCATAGTTATGATATTTTTGTGTGCAAAATTTATTACAATAGATAAATCGCTACTTGTAATGATATTAATAACATGTAAGTAATTTGACCGTGTTCTCAAAAAAACAAATATACTGATTGAGTAGGTATTGGTGTCAAAACCTACGTTCAACATTCTAAATACTCGAAGCTTGAAACTATAATTTGCACAGCTAAAGTTGGTATTCAAATTATATTCTAAGGCTGAAAATTTATAAGTGACTTGCCAGAGAATGTCTATGAAAGATAAATAGACCCGCTTTGAGTCAAGTGATGACGTAAAGTACTTGGAGTTCCATGTTAGACGGATCATCAAACATCTTTAGTTATGGTGTATTACGTGACTTCATATTCTCTATTAATATAGAAACTTTTAAATTTAATAACCATCATCAACATTAAATATTATATCACAATTAAAGCTCACAGAACATTTCTCTTGTTTTAGATGTTTTCATACACATACTTCACATGTTACTTTATATCCAAGCACAGTATATTAATTCTTGAGAGTGAATAACCTAGGCAGATAACTTAGTTTACATAAGTTTGTACCATCCACTTACAAGAATTTATTTTACCTTAACAGTGTATGTTACTCATTAACATTACAAATATTTAATAAACTGCTTGTCATATTTATCTATGTAACTGTAATGTTCTTTAAATTTAGTTTAATTTATTTTCCTTTTATTTATAGCAATTACATCGTATGTGTCTGTTAATATTCTTTATTATACTTAAATATTCTTGGCCCTTATAAGTGAGAGGAATTTAAAAGTCCATAACAAATTATTAACTTTCACCTATCGATCTCGCAATCTTTATGTAGGTAAGGTATATAGGGTGGCGCAAAAATAACCTTATAAAAAGTACCTTATTACCTGTGTTATAATGACAATGAAATATTATTTGCATTAATAACATTACCATAAAACAGTATGAGGTAAAGCGTTTTGTAATTTCATTTTCTTATACAATACTCGTACATTATGTAATACAATACAATACAATAAAGAGAAGCGCTCGGCTGACCTCTGATCACAGGCAACCCCTCTACAAGCCCACGGATGCGCAATCCCTGCTGTTGTTTAAAAAATGTTAGTTCTATTTCTGACTTGATTATAAAAATGCAAACTCAAAATTTCGCTGAGAATCATATTTTCATCCATTTGCAACGAGTCGAAGAATAAAAGGAAAATTATATAAACTTATAACTACAACACTTCGTCTTTTATTTCTCGCTAGTTCATTGCACTAGTTATTTATTAAAAATATAAGTACAAAGTGAATCGAACTTCAAGTATAGATTAACTTTCACTCGATCATTTCTATAATGAGACACAAAAGCGGAAACAATCAGCGGTACGTTTATATAAATTATTGAGTACCGGTTATATCTACGAAGTTATAACAAAGTGTAATGAACGATAGTTACACAGTTAACGTTAAATTTTATCAAGAATATTTTTACAAAGAACGTCGAACGGTTTAGGATTTCAATAAAAAAGTCAAAATCTATGAGATTATTTTCTTTTTTAGAGAAATGTATATACATTCTATAGAATATTCCCTTACTATTTTACTATTACTTTATTTAATTTTTCATTGCTAGAGTACTGTACTTCCATATGAAATCAGCGCTCCACCATTAAACCAACTGTCGCAATACCCTTTAATTTTTTTATGTCATTCCTCTTTTAATGATTGTATATGAATGTAGAATAGAGTTGTTTCCTTTCTCTCTTACTGAAATTTTAACAAAAAAGTCAACTAGATAGATGAGAAAGGGACTTATAATTTCATCCCCTCGCGCGCAGTACTTATTATTCATGAGAACATTCATGCAATTTAGATAAGCGCAATTCTTTGAAGCGGTGGAGAAATTTAATTAGCAACTTTGAGTGCTGCTTTTCTGAACAGGAGTACAGAAGTCACGACCCTCGTAAAAAATTCTTTCGTCGACAAAAGCAAAACAAGTTAAATCAAATCTTAATAGATGGTAAACAAAAACTCTCTATTCTTTATCGTTTAATAGAGCATTTATCTTTTCATTGTACCATTTCAGTATAAATCGAATAAATTCTATTATCTATTACTCGTTTTCCTCGCTAAGAAATTAAAGCAAACATATTTAAGGTAACCATGCATCTTCATGTTTTATATAGAAGCTTTATATACGGCGAATACCTATATAATAATGTTGCTAAATAAAGGGCTTTCAATATAGAACATGCTTCGAAGGCTCGTAGAGGGATCAAGGGGTCAGTTATAATTGAGTGTGCAATATGCGTGCCGTCTCTTACAGTAGAGTTATTAAACGAGTCGCAAGCTGTGGATCTCCTCTTTTAAAATTTACAATTATTATTTACCTATCACTTGTTAAAATAACTTACACAACAAACTTTACTTTCGCAATAATATAATTCGAAAGTACTTTCGCATAACAGAATTTTTTCATAAAATAATCATTTGCTAAGTAGTAACAGTATCTCAAAATGTTAAAGATCTAGTGTGAGAAACGAATGTGAAAAAGTAAAAGTTCCGGCGTCACTTATTACACGTACGAAGCCGTCTTGTGACATTTGATGACGAAGAGAACGTCGGTATAATACGTTTTATCTCTTTTTTAACCGTTGTCGGCCCCAGTTAAAACCAGTTGGTTGTATTCTTAATGAAAAAAAAAAAAAATAATTAAGTCTATTTTTAATAAAATATTAACTGTATAACCCGTCAACATAATATTTCATTTAAAAGGAAAAAACAAAATAATTCCTTATTAAATATCAGCTTAACTAAAGCTCCTACGAATCGTAAACATCAGCAGATTTCAACCTATGCAAATTTTTAGTTTAAAGTCTAATAACTTAGATTTTCTAAAAGTCGTAACCATTTCTCCTAGTGCACAAGATATAGCAAGTATTAAATTAGTTAAATAATAAACTACGTTTGTACGCGGTGCACCTTACTGTTTTATCGTTCGTAATAAACAATATACATTAGTTATGCAAGGTCTAAGCAGCCGTCGGTCGCAAATTCATGTCGAGGAATGTGCCTCTGGTAAACAAGGACCTATAGCTTTGTCCAGAAACTACGAACCCACAAACAAAATGACAATTAGTTCTCCACGTTTAGTTTTATTTTTACTGAAACCAGCGTATCTGATCCGTTCACTTTATAGTTACATGAAAAAAAAACCGCGGGTATCAACAAATTGGTAGCTGAAATTTGAAAAAGAAAGGTTTTATCTTTATGATCGTCGATGTTATTAAATAAAAGTTGAATCAATTTAAACTAAAGTAACACAAAAACGAACATTCAAATTAAATAGGTTCAATTAACTTGTAAGTACATTCTTCCTGCCTTTAGACTTGACCACCTTGAATGAAACGCTCACAAGTTATCATGAACTGTCAAAACGATATATAATCGGCGGTATAACATGCGACCTAACGGTAACCATGCAGTTAAAACTAACTTTAATTGAAACAAATTGAATAACGAGTCCGAAACAAAAAATTTACGATTTTGTGTGACGCAAAATTATTTAATACGTAACACTTTTATGGAATAAGCTGTTTTATTATTATATTGTAACAAAACGCCCATGCAATTGTTAAAGTAGATTGATATATAAAATATGTGTATTATATAGGGTGGCGCAAAAGTAATCTTCCTGTCAGAAAATGCAATAAATTTTGCCTTGATGTAAAAAAATTAAAAGACCAAATAAAAATAATCCACAAGAAGAATCAAAGTTTTTCATATTTTTTTATAAATTACAGCCAAAAAACATCGGAAGGTTATTTTTGCGCCACCTTGTATAGGACAGGAGGATTACTTTTGCGCCACCCTATAGTATTTAAACTAATATTAGAAGTTTAAGCGGAAATGTGAATATATGTTTTACTTATAATATTAACATTTCATTAGAAACATATATAACAAACATTGTTTTAGAGGAATGGTGAGAAGGCATTATTTAGATACTCAACACTAGTACCATATTATTAATATATATTAATTTATATATGTATTTATTTTTTTGTATATACTATACTATGTGGTATATGTTTGTATATTATTTATTTATTTTAATATGTATGTCTGAAACATTAGAAATCTTTATTAAAATACGAAAAGGTTTTAGCCTCACGTCCTAGGATAATTGATAGAGAATGCCTATAGGCATTAAGTCCGCCTATTGTAACCTAATTTTTAAGTGCTTCAATAAAAATTTTAAATAATATAGATAAGTGTATAAAGATATCGTTTTATTCTTCTCACCTGTTGTTATTTGCTTTACGGGGCGCGAGGAAGTCGTCCATTAGGAACGCCAAATATCTGCCAAATACCGGCAGATATATTTCATTAACAGTACACGGATCTTTCATATGCGAACACACAACCTGACGGAGTATTATAATGAACAACGCTATCACGAATAAATTACACGGCAAATTGTACACCTGAGCTCACAACACACCGCCGACTATGGAAACGAACGTCCGATTGCATTTCATATTATTACCTACTGCTTAGTTAACATGTACATATCGTTACTATTTTTTTTTTAAAGTTATCTCATACTGAAACATTGTGTTAGTTTACATAACCGTATGACTTAATTATGTTTATCGTAATGAAATTTTTAATTACACAATATACGTTTCACAGTAATTCGTTTTTGTCGTAATCTCAAAACGTAGTGATAAACAAAATACTGTATATACAGTATAAAGCAAAAATGAATTATCAATGTTTTTTTTTAAGTATTAGCATTACTTAGATAAGCGTATCCATGATTCTATGAAGATTTACAAATAATTTTATTAATTAACTAGCGGCGTATCTCCATCAGACAAAAAGCATATTCATCATTAATGGAAGACGTTGTTTACATAAAATAGATGTTTACATCTAAACGAAAGTAACATGTAGTGAATATTGAATGGCTACTAAAAACTTTTCCATAGTTAATACATATACATGTCCATAAACCGGTGATTAAAAATTAACGGCCTAATTTCAATAGCAAAAGCCTCGCACCGAAAAATGACCGCCCGCACCTTTCACAGTTAATTTCACCTATCAGTGTTTCAGTTTAAAACCTGTTACTCCAGTTCGCACTGTTACCGGTGTATCTAATTTTATAGCCAAAAGAGTTTTGAAGTGGAACGGTTAAGATGTTACGAAAAGGAATTAGAATGTACAAGTTTAAACGTTATAACAGGTGAAGTAGAATGGCAAAGTGAATTACACTTATCTCTCTTATTTCCGCGAATTACCAGTCAAAAAAATTATTCAAATAGCAAACGTGGGTCAATGACTTTCATTTATATCACAATTCTCTTTATAAACTGTGATATTGTTATATTTAACGTCTTCCTTTAATTACAGACATTACATTTATTCAAAGATTGTTCCTTCAGAAAAGAAAATAAGATTCTATGGCGTGTTATTACTATTTTATATAAGTATATAGTATAATAAACTTAATGTTTTATAAGAATTTCCTGTACAAGTCACTAGACAATTAACACTCATAGCAATAAAATGTTACCGTTATATTAATAAATATATATGTCAATTAAAACATTTTAATAGATAGTTGTTATGGGAACGGCAAATTTACCGCTGCTTAAAAGTAAATGTAGTCAATAAAGGCCAATTTACACTTTATGTTTTGTCTTAACAAAGCAATCAATGTTGAAAGCAATCCATTTTGCAATAACTTTTAGTTATATTGCTTGTACAAGATCACTCTTGCACTTCGTGTCCAGGTGGACACCCAAGCGTCCACAAGAGACCCGACGGCAGTTTACGTTGGCTCTAATCTTCACATTTTTTGTCGAGTTTTGGGAATATGGTAGAAATATAACGGCGGAGCGTCACCTGAACCAGCTAAGTTTTGAAAGTGGTCCTATGAGATAAAAAGTCTAGGAACCTCTACTCTACCGTTAAAGTACCTTTAACTTACGACTAACTTACTTTTGATATATATTAAATTAAGCCACATAAACACGTTTCGTATTTGAAAGCACAGTGGCTTGTTAAAAAACAGGAGAGGCAACTAAGTCAAGTTTATTAAATTTCGTTGTGACACGGACTCATGTTTGTATAATCTACACATAAAGCCAGCTTAAGTGATACTTACATTGATTTTATCTTATTGAGGAACAAAGCAGAAGCTGATTTACAGAACAAAAGATATTTGTATCATCAGCTAATATTTAAATTTTTGCACGTTATTACAAATAGAAATGTTTTTAAACAAGATGACTATAATATAGATACTTCAAAAATTACAGATATATCAGAAAATATTTGACAGTATTAATTTTGAAATCAATATTTAATGGAGAGCAGATCAATTTTCTTCGTAACCGTCTTTGAAGAAATGAACTAAAATTTATTAATGCCGTTTACATCATCTGAGCAGTGTGTACGCAACCGAACAAGGTGCCTTTTACTAGACGATTGGCTAAAATCTCGCTCAGGTCTGTTTTCCGCATTCCCATGGCGACTGGCCATGCACGTAGACGTATGCACCAACGATTCCCATTGCAATTACTGCTTTGCTAATTCTACACAGATTCAGGAAGATATTGGTCAAATAAACTAACATTTAAGGCTTTTTATGTCTTAACTAATGTACTAAAAGATCTTGATTCTATTTACAACATTACAGTGATTTCTGGTTAATATTTTATTACAACGAACAATCATTATTTCAGACTATTTGAAGATATACTTCGTTTAGGCGTATTTACCATACCCGAAAAACAGGAACTAAAAACTAAGGTGTTACGAATGTTATTCCCTAAAAATCATCCTTTACTATATTCTAGAAGAAAAGTAGTGATAAGAATAATCTAGCTCTTTTCCCTTAAGAAATTATTATAATTACAATAAATCTTTTTTAAAAGGTGTACTCTAGAAACTCTATCGAAAATTAGAGTGACCCCTGTATAACAGTGAACAGCCGAAATTTCTTTTTATTTGAAATGAATAATGAAATTCGTTAATAGTAACTAGTAACAGGGTTATTTAGTAAATATTCATATTTAAAATATTTATATAAATAGAAGATTATTATTTACGATCTTTACTTGGACAATTTTTGTAATGAAACCTAAGGTACAAACGTAAAAACATTGAATTGTATTTACGTTTATAGTTTAGGTTTCTACAAAATCACTGCATCGTTAGAATACATATAATCCGAAAAGGTGTTTTTAAAATTGTTACGTGTTTCGAATTGTTCTTTTGTAACTCAAATATCTATGCATTTCGTTACATTGAGTAATTGACTTCGAACATCACGGAAACATAATTTTTCATACAATAGGCAATGATTAACGCTCATGGCTACGTCCATGAATTGCAAAATTTGTATATTGAAATACTATACCATATTGTGGCCATTGTTTTGTTACTTTATAAGATAAATAAAAAAAGAAAAAATTACAAGGTTTAACAGGAATTAATGGTAAGTATATTTCAATTTTACTGATCTCCTTGAGTACCCCTTAAGAATATATATATATATATTGATTCGTTGTTTAGAACTTAAATAGATATACAACATATATCATTTTAAGTACTAAACAATGTATCAATAATTAAAAAAATCCGTTCATAATTATAACATTGTTACGTACTTTTGGAAATCTAGAAGGATGTATATAATAGGGGAGAACTGTTTAACAGGATGTTCACTTAATATCACTTGAACTGTAATTGCACTTCGTCAGGATACTGATAATAACGTGTGCCAGTACTTAATTCGCAATTCGCACGATCCGTACAGACTGAACAGCACATATATTAGTCGTATAGTATATCCAACTTCATTTCCCGTGGCACGTAGACAAAATTATTACACCGTAACTTCTCGTTCCCCTACATATCATCGGAATAAATTTTAATTTTAAACGGAAGCTGAGTATTGTAAGGTAAGGTAATTATTAATAATCCCTACATCACTTTTTCAACTATAACGTATGAAATTTATCAAGTTTTCCATAAGATATTAAGATACTATGGTTTCTATTTGTTTCAGTATTTATGTTAATATACTTACATAATGTTTTTCTATTCGTTATAAGCAAAGTTAACATTGCTTCTGTAGAGGGTATATTAAAGAGGAAGTGGAACTAAATATAAAGATAAATAGTAATCATATTTCATCTAATTTGTTATCTTCTGATCTCTAAATTGTAAAATCGTTGATGGGTAACGAATAATTTGAAATATTATAATAGTTTTCAACCCTCGTTTAATCATAACGTGAATATGAACAGAGAATTATTTCTAATTACTAATTCGAGTGGAAGTATTTATTGGTTGTTCTATCTTATAATCATTAGAAATCATACAAAAATTGTATTTCCGGCTTAATAATATATATTTAAGCCGATGTTTCAATGCTTATTTTTAACATTACCCTAACACGTGTAAAATGATTTCCAATTTGTCAATGTCGACACTTGTGACGATTCGCTAAACTAGATCTCGTCGTCGCGCTACTCAATTAAGGTCACCTACCAATATAATTTTCATATATACATGTTTAAAAATAAACCCATTTTAAATTCACCGCGTTGCTTGGTTCTTTATTTTACTAGTTCTGGTATTCTTTATTTATCGTCATCATTATTATTGTTATCTGCAAACATATGACCATCTCCATCAATGACAATAATTGTTGTGCTTAGAAATTGCAATATCTAATTATAAAAGCTCGTAAATTTATATAATTATTTGCACTGTTTATACTTAATGTGCAGCTTCTGAAGCAATATTGGAAACAGGTATACCTATATAACATATATGCGAATGATAATAATATTCCTAATACCATTGTATGCTTACAACAGGATACCTGTCCCGCATAGCTCTTAAATTATCAATACCTCTTTAAATTAGAAATGTGTTCTACTTCTAGATATGCGGAATGTAGTTACAAGCCATGTATTATACTAAAAAGTATATGTGTATGTAGATATTACGATATTAATTACAAGAAGTCCAATTAAAAGCACAATATCGTTTTCAGTACTAAAAAAAGTATCAAATGGTTACACAAATTTCAATGCAAAATAAGTGTTAAACAGTAACTATCACCAAAGAGTGTGTTTAACAGCAAAGAATGCCATTGTTGCGAACATTTAGGAATCTGAACGTAAACTTGGAACGCTTCTATCACATCCTACCATTGTGTTAATACGAAAAAGGAACTCTATATACGGGCACATCATATCCATAAACAATTTTAATTTATCTAACAACAGTGAACCTAATCTATAGTGAAATACGTACGGTCTCTGTTTCAGTTGATATCTCTGACGCATAATGACGATTTAGCGAAGGATTACCATCAAACACTTAGGTTCATGAAAGCGAAATCACTATAACATCCGTTATTCACTGGATGATGGTGCGGAACGCTGTGTAGCCAAGGCCATCTATCAGAGGCGGGCTGGCTGACGCGTTGCGCGACCGAAATGAAACTGGGCGTTAATTGTGTAGAAAATGTAACAGTGTTTGAAAATTGCGACAGGCGAGGATGTAATTAAGCATTACAACTAAACGTGTATCAGTTGGTCGGTTGGGCGCGCGACTGCGGCTGTACGGCGGGACGGTGCGCCCGCGCACACCTCGCGCGAGGCGCGCCGGCCGGGCCCGCGACACCGGCGTGCAGCGTGCAATCAATTTATGCAAATTACCGACGGGATGGAGCGGCTGGACACGGTCAAATTGACTATAAACTATTACCGGGAACGGTACCGCTTAGCCATTGATACACCTCAGACCGATGACTTACACTTTACACTAAGAAAAGAAAGAACACTAAGATTTATTGTTACTGCAATTAAAATTACATTTAAAACATCAATGTAAAAATCATTCATCGGCGCTGATGCTTCATTTATATTAAGACCATCTCACGTAAGCAGAGATTTAATGTAGGTGGTAAAGCGAAATTCTAGAAGAAGCTTCTTCATTCTTCTCTTAAAAATTCCTTCGTATATACTAGGACAGAATTACTGCAGTCAGACTGTTCCCAAGATCAAATGTTTCCTTTCTGTAGGACGAAGCAAACACTATGATGAAATAGATCGCTGTATGGATTTAAATTATATAACTTTACATTATTTATCATAAAACAGACTGAATATTAATAGTTGTAATGGTCACTATTACAATAATAACAATTTTTACATGTTTCGAACGCGCACTTAACTCTCATTCTACACTAAAAGTACTAAAGTAATAAAAAATAGAAACCGTTGATTATGAAGCTTGCAAAAGCAGCTTAGTAAAACTCTATAAAGTTGGTAATTCAAACGTGACGAAAGAATATATTTTTTTTATACAAAAACTAGATCACTGTTACAATACTACGTCACTTGCAATTGAGCACTCGGTTAAGTTCTGCATCGGCGACCGTGTTCGTTTTGATTATATTTCTTAAAGCTATTGTTATATATACTGTAAACAATTTTATTCCTAACAATATTAAAAATTGTCATGAAATATAATATGTAATCTTATAGCAAAATAAATAATAAGTTTAGTTACAAGTACAGTGTTTTAATCCCGTCTTGTTAGCTACCACCAATATATAAATTTACCGCTATGACAGCATTGCTATGTTTAAGTTTTCAATATATGAGAGCCAAAGTATTCTAAGCTAACAAGCTTAACTTATACTGTCGTCATCACCAAACATATTATGGTATGAAATTAAAGTGGAATTAATTCAATCGATAGAAAAAAAATTAATAATTACGGCGGAACTACTATTGCATAATTCGAGAATGCGAAAGTTCGGTCCCTACTGGACTTAAGTTCCCGCTTAATTAAAACAACCTGTGGAAACTGATATGTTCCTTTCGAAGACTTGTGACGTACATCAACCAGTACTTGACCAGCGTGAATTATGATCTTGTCGTTCTCTGCGCTTGTGCGAAAACGCTTCGAGTCCCAGAAGTAAACATAAAGTGATAAATTGTTCATGTTTTGTTATGTTAACTTATGCAAATGTTTCAATGTACATCTTAGTTGTAATTACCAAAAAATAATTATTTATTTTAATAGTTAAAGTATTCATTTTCATTACTATACATTTTAAGAAATATACTTCAATGCTACTGTTTGTCTTGCGTAAACATTTGTCTCACGGCGGAACAAGGAACAATTATAGATTTATATAATCGCAACAACTTTCTTGGTGCGTGACAAAAAACGCCAGAACAAGACGCAATTCATTTATTTTTGTCAAATACGCATTTTCATTTGTGTCATATGCATTGTCAAAATAAATTTTAAAAATAATATAGGTGATGAGGTTATATCATCATCATGATTATCGTTTCATTCCGGCGTAATAGTGGTAATTACAGCTGCAGGAAACATCGATTTAATCAACCGTCCATATTATTTCTGTAGCAGAACAGCAGAGAGCAAACAAGTTCCGGTTTACAGGACGCTACTACTGGGGTCACGAATCTAAATAACGTGAGACGAAGCGACGAGTACAAAGGGATATTTTTTAACGATGTTTAGACTGGTAGTATTTGGGACGACTTTTACAGATTCTTGCTACATGCTTGAAAAATAATCGTTTCACACACCATCCTTTCGGCAGGCGTAAATATTACCATCAGATGTACATTTTTGTTTCGTCGAGCTTTCGTAGTATTAAGTAACCACGGTAGTCATATTATTAACGGGATCGTGTGCAAGAATTCGATTCATAACTAGCATGTACATACGAAGCAAAAGTATTGTGTTACGATTCATTTGCCCGAAGCATACGCATAGAAACACTGCACCGCATCACTTGCGATCGTTCGTAACTGGATCTGCAGAGCTTGAATTGAACGATGAGACCCTCTTTACAATGCCCCGTCAATTAGTCGTGAGGTCAAAGTTGTTAAAGACTTGAAAACGTATTGACTTCATTACTTAAGTTTATTGAACTTTAACCAAGAGCTTAGACAATTAAGATATCACATTAAGTAAGGTCTTAATAAGTGTCGCGGAAAGAGTAAAACGATATTAACTGCTAAGAAACGAAACAAATGATATGAAAGCGTAAGTTATACGAAATAATGTAAATGTGTCTTCTCTTTACTTACAAATATTAATAATGTAATCATATAAAATTTACGAATTTTACGTACATAAAAGATCCAATACCCCAAAAAAAGAAAAATGTCGAAAACAAAATTTTATGTGCAATTTCCTCTTTAGCTATAGGAAGGGTTTTATATTGATGTTAATTTGTTAGAGCAATTATTATGTTTCGTAATATACATGATATATAAGATAATTCGGTTCGGTTTCGGTTGAAATGATGATGATGATGATGATTAAATAATTAATGAAATAAAATCAAAAACATCAAACATGCTTATTGTATATCTAACTATTAATAAAATCTTAGTCTATACTAAAATTGTAAAAAACTAAATGTAAATCTATGTTTAATATATAGCGTTACTGCTTGCATTCTAAATTACTTTGATTTAATAAGATCGTATTTCAATCTCGTTTATGATAACTCATCTTTATCTGAATATCGGCTCCTGATTACTATCGAACAGTTGTGATATTGGTTCAGTTTCTCATCTAGCGAAGTAATTATGTAAGTCACGGAACATTTCAAAAGCTATTGTCATCGAACTGAGCGATTGGAATATGAAATATCGTGAAAACGCTTTCCAGCGAAAGCACTACGGGTTTTTTTTTTTTCAATTGAAACGCGACGATCCTTTTGTTTCAGTCGAATCGTTATTGCTCTAGGAGCATACACGAAAAAAAATTCTCCTATCATTAAATTTTACTTTTACATTCCTTGTTTATTATTTGTTTTTATTCAAGGAAGCTAAACGAGCAGGAGGTTCTCCTGATGTCAAGTGATACTCCCGCCCATACCAACGTGGCGCTAGTTAGGATGATACACCACATTGTGCTCGTAGCCTTGAGACTTCAGATGTATAGTCTTGTTACCGCAGTAATTACACTAGCTAAGCGCCCTTTAAAACGGAACACAGTAATGTTTGCACACCACTGTTGGCGGCGGAAATAGAAGCTGCGGTGGTACCTACCTAGATGCTCCCTTAATTAAATTTATGTTTGAATAAAGTATTTAAATTAATATACTTGTTTACTAGTAAAAGATAACTTAATGTTTTTATACTTGCATAGTGCCTAATTACAAATTTAGAGATATGATGAATCAAAAAATATATTTTCAATGTCTATTAATCAAATTGCATTTGATGAACATCAAACTAATTCCAAATGCATCAGGTTTACCCTTCGGTACCGTATTGTTGCGTGACAAAATAGATAAAAAAAGTATCTGCTGGGTGATAATTTGTCACCAAAAAAGGGGAACTAAATGTGTAAGCAATCACACATTTGTTAGCGAATGCATGTTTGATATAAACAGTAGTCATTAAATACGTTATATTGTTGTGTTACTACTCGTATGCACTTAAAGAAACATTGAGTACATTTTTAAATCTCTTTTATTATTTCTAAATGTTTATACTCAAATGCTATATATTATCTAACGATGTTTTACATTTTCGCTTTTGTACTTTATAATTTAGAAAACTGTTTTTTTTAATAAGGTAGGGTGGCAAAGATTTCACAGCTCTGCATGTTATTGCATAGTAGTAGATATCGTTACCGCAATAGTATATTAATAATAATGAAATGTTCTTTTTATGATAAACCAAACCACCATTTATTATAAATTAATAATACGTAACAACATTATTATTCACTAAGTTATAACTAATTAGTTATCTACAGATAAATAGCAGTTCCGTCAAAAACGTTATAAACTGACTGTCCGCACGTGCGCTCTCGTTTTTTACCTTGTTCCGATCATGTCTTTCAGCTTAATTTACTTAGCCGTTACTAACAAAAACTTTATACACTACTTAGAAAGCTGTAAGAAATTAACTTACATTTAAATTGATTTATATTTTGGCTTTTGTGCCTTACATTTAATATAAGTAAACACGTATCGTTCGATTATAAGTGCTCAGCCTCTGAAAGTATATATGCTTTATTATTTCAGTAATTTTTTAATGACTTGGTTTTGTATTCCTTAATAATATTATTTTCATAAAAATCTCTGTACATCATAATTTCGATTTGAGATGAAACAAGCAAAAAAATATTACGATTTTACGTTAGACAGTTCAGTTTTTATATATACCTTTAATTGTTTTTGATAACATCAAATAAGAGATTATTACTACAAAATATGTTAATTTTAGAAAGATGGCAATAATATGTATAATGTAATATTTCTCACCGAGTACACTTTAGGTTTTTGTTAGCACATTGCACAATACCAAAGCTAGAGGAGCATTCACTGATCGAAATGTGAAGTACAATATTTACAAACGTAGTAAACTTTAAACTCTTATAAAACTAGTGACGGAGAAAGAAATGTTAATTAAGATGTGCATCAACCAATCAGAATTTAACGTCACTCGTGTGGGGAGAGACTGGAGCAGTTAAGGCCACGATCTCGCGTTCCCGTCTATCTCGCACGATATTAAACGGAATCAATTTCATCCCATTTCCTGAGCCCGAGCTCCGCTCTCTGCGACCCACTCGACATATTATTGGATTTAATAAAAACACACTTGGAGGTCGAATAGACATGCATGCGGGTCGTAGACGAGAATATTATTTTTTTTATATGGTAAGCAGAGATGTAGTCTAGAAGAAGCATATTGTCTTTTTGCTTAGAGAACGCCCAAAGCGTTCACAGTTCTCATTACGAAGCGAAACTTTAGGGATATTGCCAAATTCTCTTTTATAATTATAATGTTATTGAATTTTAATAACCAATAACGAAATAATAAATACTTGTATCAAGAAATTTTAGACAATTATTAATTACCGGTGATTATCCTTATATGAGTTTCTTTATTAGTTATTAATAGTTCATTAGTAAAATCATTATTAGGAAACCTTTTTTGTTAATAAATGTTAACAATCGCACTAATATTACTAAAATTATTATGTTCAGTATTCATATATTTCAGATAAAAGAAAAAATTACGGTTTCGACGATAAATTTTTAATACATATTGACTGCAAGTAATAAAAACTGTCCATAATTTATATAAACGTGTAACCACTTTATTGCACTACAAATAAAATATTTATATTTAAATACCAAGAAAGGCAAAAGTGTACAAAGACGAAATTATTAACTGACACCAACAAATATTTCAGAGGAAGATAAATAGATCGATAATCATATGTTAGATTTTTATGTATAAAGATGTGCATAACAAAGAGTTTATCAATATAACGATAGGTATATAAACCCTTTATTTATAAGTAAATCCGACTTTAATGTAATTGTAGTATAAATAAGAACACTAGACAGGATTGTTATAAATAAGTAATAACGAAATAAATCAAAGTTTCTACCTAGTAGGACCCTCATCGATCGTTAACATTTATCTGAAGTACCGCTTTAACAAGATTGAAGCATTCTTGATCTTTTTAAAAAGGAAAATGCATTAAAGTATCTAACTTAAAAGTTTCTAGAGCAAGCAGTTTTCGTCTAAGTATGTAAGATGTTTTACATTGCCATATTTGAAATAAATAAAGTAAATGTGCATTTAATTTTCTATTATATTATTATATAGCTTTAGTATCAATCCCATAAAAAATGCATTTAACTTTTACTAAAATATAATTCATGTGAATCCATTGACAGAGACGAATTTTTGATTCGCGAAACATAAGTATAATCAATAATTTGTCGCTAAAATTTGATATTGCAATATATAACTGATAAACATATACACGTATTATGTTGCAGCCATTAAAAACTTACATTAAAAGTACCACTTTCTTTTTTATATGTTTATCTAATAATATAAAGATATTTTGCATTATACAAGTGACATACATAAAAATTTTTAAGAATCATTTTATTTTAACGCAATTTCTCAATTTATCTCAATTCTCTTATTTACTTTACATTGAATTTATCGCAATAAAATTTGACGTGAATACTCCGGGATATGTTTTTAATATAATTACAACACTAATTAGAAACTGTGATGAATGCAATTGCTGACTTCCTGCTTTCTGAGCCAAAGTTTTTACTATTTCTCATTTGTCATATATGTCATTGTTTTCTGTTTATTTACTATATAACAAAATAAAATAGTAGATGATTATGAGAAAAAAATTACCAGTTAATCATGATATAATATATTTATTAAATGACCAACTAAGTAAATAACAGACTTGAAAAGGTATTAAATTTTTTTGTTAATTTCTAACAGTTAAGTCCATACTAATGCAAGCTAAATCCAAATTTATTTTACTTGTAATTAATTATCTTAGTTTTATCAATTTTAGAAATTCTTTTAAAAATATTTTTATGAATAATGTACATAAAATACTCAACACAATTTATTAAAACATAATATATTTAGTGTTTATAAATTAATGAAAATAATTAAAAACCACCTACTTTTGATTCTTCCCCCGTGCCATATTTAATGTATTGTTAGGTTCAAAATATAAAACACTTTCTGAAAAAATCCTACGGGATCACACTCACTATTTTTCGTTTTAGTTCGAAAATATAATATTTGGCGATAGTTGATCACATGAGCATGTTTAACGCGACGTTCGTATCACCACTCACCGAGATCTCGACTCGATCCGGACGCGGAATGTGTGCGCCCTACTTCGACCTTACTAATAGTTTAGGCCAGACAGAGACCATATAGTGACAAATCGATCAGGTAGAATGAGATATAGAAGTTGTGTTACGTAGTTTCACCAAGTGTAATTATGTCATTAATAAAGTTTCTAACGGGCTCTTAAATTGCTTGGATAAGTCTCAGATTTTTATTCATAGTGCAAGGCAAGGCATGTAAGAACTATATGCGCAGGAGTTTCTTAAGTAACGCCATCTATATACAGAACCTTGTACCTTTTAGTGGCATTACGAACAAAACTGACTATTCACCAACAGGTGGCAGTGCTCTGAAAACAAAATTACATTATATTTCTTAAAATTTGCGTAAAAGAAATTGATATAATCTTGTACAATTATATCAAACTTGTGAAAGTCCAGGCAATATAATATTTAACATGAAAAAAACTATAAATAGGCGAAAAAGTAATTTAGTCACAAGGCAGAACTGTTTTAGTCATTAAGACCAAGCACCCACTAAATACATTAACCAATGCAATAAAACCAAAAATATCACATCATCATATGTGATATTTTTGGATCGCTGCATGAATTTAATATGATATTGCTATATTTATATACTTTACCTTTTCTCATTCAATCTTAAAGTAACACTATTAACTAAATAATCATTATTTATTGGAAATCAATAATATAATAATATTTGATACACAACATAGATGAATGTATGAGTATAATTGCAATAGAATATTCAATATTAATAAGCTTTGTTATTTTAACCTTGTCATGTACATACTTATTGAAATTTACAAAATGTCATAATACTCACACTTTAATCTTCTTCACTTCCGATTGAGATATCGTAGCCGGAGGTGGTGGTAAGTCGTCCATCGGCACTTCTTCGTTGGGAGGAGAAGGCGGCGACTTATCGAACTCGGCAATAGGCGCCAACTCTGGCATCGGCGACACCGAATTGCTGTCCATCGCTGATAGTTTTATAGGAGACACCTTGATTGTTTCGTAGACCTTTATAGACTCCGGATTTTCCGGAGCAAGAAAAGTTCCTTAAAAATCACTGATTTTCAATCACGGACTATATAGTTATATCAATCCAATACACTGGTAACTATTCGAAATATTGTCTATTGATTTATAGGGACAAAGCAAGAAGATTTTAATAAAGCTAAAGCGGAATAAACCGTTATTTATTGTTAAACTTCTGGAAGTGCATATCTTAATTTTATCGTTTAATTACTTTAAAATATCTTGTTTTATACTTAAAAAAGTGCTTTTCTGATTTCATAAAGAAAAAGTGTTAAAGGGTTTTATAAGTATGACGTATTATATTATACTAATATTGAATAATATTATAAAAATACATACTCGTAAATTAAATAATGCACCAGCGCTTTCAAATGATATCAATAATCACGGAAGGACAATAACCTGCACCCCACATATTATTATTATACAATTAAATTACATTAGGGAAATCGCCTCATAAATAATGATGACCCATGTGTTTTAACGGTTGCAGTTAAATTTATTTTAATTCTTAATGATATATATATACATATAACATGATTTGAATTTAACAACAAAATTTTGTCCGATCTGGTATCGTTCGTTACTTTTATTCATAATTGATTTTAAAAAAACTGTTCCTAAACAATCATTATCATCAGCCGATAGACATCCACTATACGCCCTAAACAATCAACTGCTATAATCAAGTAAAAACTGTATTTACCTACATCACGAGATTATTTATAATAATTTCTACTGCAATCTTTGATACTTGAACTCAACAGTTGTGCATAATGTAATAGAGTCGTATCCATTCCTTTCCTATTAAACACT
Source organism: Ornithoptera alexandrae (assembly GCA_029030555.1). Lineage (NCBI taxonomy): Eukaryota > Metazoa > Arthropoda > Insecta > Lepidoptera > Papilionidae > Ornithoptera > Ornithoptera alexandrae. The sequence continues at coordinate 8,359,320 of JARDVY010000037.1, forward strand.
ATATCTTATGTGTGTATATTTATTTTAAATCATGAGTATAATAACTTAGTGTAAGAAATACGATGAAAAAGAAGGAATTATCTTGTTTTTTCGTTAGAGCAATTGCACGAATCTAAAAACAAGTAGGTTGTTAAGCGGGCATATGGACCGAGATGTAACATTGAAATGTACGAATGTTCCTTATATAAATTCCAGACGTCGATTCGACCTCGCCTCTTCCCTTGAGAATTTTAACCGCATTCCCAATTCCCTTATGTATTCCTTTGATAGCTAACTGCAAATAACTCAGTCGTGACAGAGCATCTTATTACAGTTGTTTTGTTTTATTGCAAACGAATTCTATCACATTGTTTATGTCTATTTTCCTGATGTTTAACTGTCGGCAGGAGTCATGAAGGCTACTTTTACCGAAGATATAGAATATCTTTTGAAACACTATTTAAAAAATTCTTATTGTAGCTTTTTTAGAAATCTAAATAGGTAAGACAAGACTAAAGAAAATTCTCGGAATAATCCATAACAGCCAATTAACGTTCCCACTGTTGGGGCACAGGCCTACCCTTAATATGAGGGCGATGGGGCCATAATCACCACGCGGGCTCAATGCGGATTGGGGACCTCACACACGCCTTAGAATAAATTCTAATTCTTGTGCAGGTTTCCTCCTCACGATGTTTTCCTTCGCCGTTTGTATTTCGCTGTTGTAACTAAAGTTCACAAATGTACATAACTTAAATATTAAAGTCATTGGTACATGCCGAGATTCGAGCCCACGATCTTCGGAACGTAGGCCGCACGCTCTAACTATTAGGCCAGCTAGTTACAAGTTACAGCTCGGAATAATACTTTTATGAAACTGAACCGTATGAAAGGACTACGGATATAAAGCTGTCGTACGTAGTGACGAAGGCTCATTTAAATTTTTTTTTTGTGACAGAACATATCACTATTTCATTTCCTTGGCGTCGTATTCCCCAAAAATATCATCAGGGCCTTTCGTGCGTCTAAAAGTCTTATTTTCGATTTTAAGTTCCATAAGTATAGTTTTTTCGTTATACAGCGACCTAAACAATTTTTTTAAGAAGATGCTAACTCTAGATAAATGGACTTTCTAGGAAAAAAAACGGTTTAATTTAATAACGGCACTAATTGCCAGGATAGAGAATTAAAGCAAAATGAACTTGATTTACTTGTATTTTCAAAGGCATAAATTTAAAATTTAATTATAAAATATCTCCATTTACTCGTACTTTTCAGCCCTCCCATTAATATAGATGAGATATGCATGTAAATTGGATAGCATATTTACCTGCCCCGCGTAGTAAAGAGCACTTAGTTACGGCAAATGAAAGTAAAAAGAGGCAAGGAAAGTTCGTTACGCTGATATTGCTCTAAATTACGTACTCACTATGAGACGAGAGTGAATCTACTAAAGCATTAACGTGGGTAAGCAAAGCTGGCAGGTTTAATCTAGGCTCATTGAGCTTAGTTGGATGTTTTTCTTTCTATTTTGTCTACTTTTTAATCCCGTTTACTTCATTGTTACCAGTTTTTATTTTCAATATACTAATGACTTAAACCTCATTCTAGATTTAGTTCACATATACTTTGTTCCACATTTATGAATATTTTAGATAGATTGGTTAACCTAGTTCCAAAAACAAATCTTAAATATTCTTAACAGTTGAAACTATGAAAAGGTATAATATTTAAACGACATTACTTGAAACACAAAAATAGGGTCAAGAGGTCATCACGTAATCTAAACATGAAATGCTTTGTTAAAATGAAAACTAGAATAGAGGTTATAATCGAGTAGAAATAAAATTAAACGGCGGCTTAACAAGAAGGGTTTATCTGCAGTTCGACCTAGATCTGCTCTATTTTATCAATAATTCAGTAAATAATCCATCATTCTAAATCTTGGATGGAAAGACGAAAATTTGGACAATTTATGTAGTGTTTCTGTGATAATTAATTTTTCAAAGTATAATTAAAAAAATATATTTTTTACAAAAATGGAAAATACATAAATTACTTAAATGATAATAATAAAGTAGTATACGAAACGGAATTATCTTCCTGAAAATAGATTATTTCTTAAAAAGCTGTGTTGACTACTTTTAGTCCGTACCGTAATATTCAAAGTAAAGTATTAATAATAAATAAAAATTATTTGCATATGTGTCGATTTTTTTAATTCGACTTCAAATGAATAACATGACAGTAAAGTTTTAACATGTTACTGTTTATGAAACATATTGGCAGGTAAAGGTACAGAGCTTATTAACTCTGGTTCCTTTTTTATTAACTTTTAAATTTTACATAATACACTTACAAAAACTATTAAAAAAAAAAACGAATTAAGTATTATTTCATATAAACTTTGTCTTTGGAAACTTAATGTTACAAAGCTAACATGATATCTAAATGTCCCGATCAGATACGTTCCGCCCGACATTCTGTCGGACCGTCTATCCTCAATTAATTTCCTTTCGCCATATCACCACGCTACGGCACAGGAGAACTACAAACGTACGAACCAAACAAACACTTTAATTGTGTTCCCCGTGCAGTGCAGCATACAGTGCACATCATAATCATTGTTCGTCTCAAAACTCACGCAACAATGTTCCAAGGGATGATACAAGTCAAATCGTCAAATAACATAAACATGAAATATGACAAAACTGAAAATTATAAAACAGTAAGTTGTAATACGAAAAAAAAAATTTACTTTTCTTATAGAAATATAATTCGGCAGACAATTCAAATAATAGTATATTTCACTAAATAAAAAATAACCTGATGTAAACGATATTTAACTAATCAACAAACACAAAAATTTTATACAAAATTATATATAAAATTTTTTATATACAAAATTCTGATATATGAAGACTAGTTATTAAATTTATACAAATTGTGAATAATCTTTTTACATGAAAAGGAATTGTAATATATTAAAAATGACATATAAATATGTTGTTTTTTTTTTATTCGCCTAAACTACTAGACTAGCAAAACTTTCATATGGTAGTAAATAAATACTGCAGCACCACATTGTATGCGTCGCTATAAGACAGAAGATGTAGTCCCGTTGCAACTATATATTCACAAGTTATAGCGCACCCCTTCATACCAAAAATTACTGTTTAACCTCAGAAATAGGAACTGCAGTGGTAACTACCTCCAAGATCGCCAGCTACAGAGCCCACCAGCAAGTAATGTTAAATTCCTAACACATAACATTTTGTATATGACATCAATAAGAGAAAAGTTTCTGGTGATGTATAGGCCACTCCTGTTAACCAAATGATGAGAAGTCGAGTGTTAAGGTGATGATGTGATGCACCAAGTGAGACGTCGTCGACGATCGCTGAACGGGGACAGGTGTTCTCCAGTTTGCGAGAAGAGGGGACAATCTTTAACGAGACGTAATGTTTATTCTATTGGACCCGTGAATCGAACGTAGTGGTGATATAAGTATATTTTGCATATATCACATTTTATAGTAGTTTAGTAGAGAAGAATGGTTCAATTTTGAAAGTTAGTTCTCTGAAGTTTATACCTTTAAAATTGGTTAAAATCTTTTTGTACTGGTAGAAACTGAAATTGTTAATTTTGCAATAAAATGAGCAATTTATTTATAGTTTTAGTTTATCTATTTCTTATGAAAAATATTGTTATGTATACAAAGCATATTATTAGATTTGAAACTGATCATTTTCGAGCACAAATGTATGAAAATTTTATATAAAAATTAATTCAATCTATGTCACCTTCGTTATTTCTTGCAAAGGTTGGCAGAGCAACTGAAGCGAACAACAAAGTTTAGACCCGATACAAAGTTATCGAGTTCCTTCGTCCTTTGTAACAAGAAACCAACTTTATGAATTTAACATGGAAACGCAGCGCCACTTCGCATCAACTTTTATAAAAGACCTGTTAATTAAAAATTACTTTGACTAGCACTAACTAAAAAAATAATAATTAGTTTCTTAAATTAATCTCAGTAACGTTAAAGTTCTCTCGAGTTCAATAGTAACGATAATATATTTATATACTAGGCGTTCTCCACCCGCTTTGCTGGTCGTAATTTTGGGGAAGGGATATTCGAAAAACATTCATAGGTGACCTCTAAATGGCAGAAGCAATATCTGTATCAAATTTTTAACGTTTACGTCTAATAGTTTCAGGGATCTCGTGATGAATCAATGTGTCTCCGGATATCTCTCGTATATATATACACAGATTAATAACGTTCACAAATTTTATCCAATACTAATGATAACAGTCATTTCAACCTATTGATGTCCAGGGCCGAATAAAAGCTTCTTTAATCGGAACAACTGATCTGTTACTCCTGCAACCAGCAATTCATTATGAGATCTTCACCAGTTCGTCCCATAATACGCTTATCAATAATTTACCCAAACCTATTAAAATTTAAAATACACGTAATAGAGTAAAAAAATCTCTAAGAAATAACAGTAGAAAAATGTTCGACTGACGGTCAGAAAGATTTTTTTTAATGACAGGTAATAACAAACTAGATTAAAATCTGATCAAACTTTTAGAAGATACGATAATGCTGAAAAACACATAAAATTACACTCCTCTTTTTGCATAAAATCTTAAACAATGTTATATGACTTAATAAATTTTTTGTCTTTTAAGACGAAGGTTCCTGACCCGATTCCGGAGCCACATGTGAAGTTTTCATGATGGGTAGGTTTGTTCAAACCACCTGCCAACCATATATTTGTAAATCTGCCATAGCGTCATTGCTTTGTCCCAACTGTCATCGTACGAGATTCTGGGTAATAGCGTTACGTAACTTAACATCTTGTGAACTAGAGGTCTAGTAAGCATATTGTTACTAAAAAACAGAGATACGTTTAATATAAAGAAACTAATTGAACTAATATCGAAGGAGATATATATGGATATAAAATCAAAATAAAATAAAAACTTAGATCATAACACGAGAAAATTATACTAATTTGTGTTTTTTTAATAATAGTTCTTTTATTGATTCTCTCTAAATTATTTAATTGCCTTAGACACTTACTCTAATTGCCTTACACTTACATCATAGTGCATATGATCGATTCTAGGTGAAAACTTGAAAAAAATCTGTAGTTCTTTTCTGATAACTTAAACAAGTAAACTTTATGACTACAAGACTAGGCGTTTCATTCATAACGCTTTATTAGATCAAGGCCTTTGTTAAAATTGTAACGGTTTGCTCAACCGAACATAAGAGGTGCAATGAACTCATATATAATAAGCCCATCTGTTAAAAAGATAAATATGTATCACACTTGTGTCAGATTGCTTGCTTCATAGACTAAGAGCAAATACACAACACTCTTCTGTACTTAACGTAAATGGTACAAAACGTTTGACAGTTCTTTGTATTGTCAAAGAAAACGACGTAATTAGTAGTAAATAAGAACGATTTTAAAAATGAATTTTATGGGTTATTTTTTAAAAAATTACTCAGCCTATTATCAATGGTATTTGTTAATTAAATCATAAGTAAACAAAACTAAAATTTACAGAACTTTATAAAGCGATAACTCTACGACGCCTAGCGAAACTGATGCTTCATTAACAAATTGTTCGCACTAAAGATAACTTATATTATATTGAAAAACATGGTAGACTAAAAAATATATCATAGCAAATCTAAAGTTTTATGGTCATTTTTAAAAATTTATGCTAACAAGTAAGAATTTGGCAAATTGGTGAAATTAATAATCAAAGGTTATTAATTTTTATATTAAACAACAATACTCCATTCGTTAAATAACAAATTGTGATACTTAAAGTTTTTCCAGATTTATAGAAAAATCAGTTATAACAGTAGTAATTACTAACGGAAACTTTACCACAGTAATTCGTTACTTATTAAAAAAGGGAGCGTAAAACGATCTCAATAATTAATCTTTCAGAAATAATAGAAAATTTCTATTTAATTTTTCCTGTAGGACAAACACCGCTACTAAAAAAAATTTTACATAAACCCTTATGCAATAGTTTTTTGTGAAAATAATATTTTTATTATAACGCAAAAAAATTTATTAGTTTTCATATTAATTTTATACATTGTGAAAACTTCAGGATTTATAATATATACATACAAGATTAAAAAGGTGGATGACATTTTTATCACAGCCTTTTATTCAACAACCGCAACCGTAGCGCAGTGGTACCTGCCTTGTGAGGCAGAGGTTTTCAGTTTGGTTCGGGTACATATTGTCGAGTATGCACAGTAGGGTTTTTCGAACTAGCTTAGTTAATTACCACCCCTATATTGTAAATCTGCCATCACCACCAATATATCTGTATTCTAAACATCGAGCAAGCTTGACGCTACACGATATTATTGCCACTTAAAATCAAAAAAAAATATATCAATGCCAAATAAAAATATCAGTAGAATAACATTTGGGCCGTGCATTTTGTATGTAAAATGTTAGTTATCATTTGTCAAATGACCAAAATCGTCACAAGAACTCGGGAACTCGGTCATTCACCATATCCAGGTTATCATCCTTTTAAAAAAAAAACATCCCGGGATACCATCCATTCATATTAACCATCGGATTATGCGGACTGTGTCTAAAGGTACACGACCAATTACTCTACAGTGGCGGCGCAAGGAAGACAACAATTTATTGTGACCTCAAATCACTCCACTGCAATGGGGAAGGCTCTCCTACACAGCTATATCCCACATCGCACGTAACGTTTTTTTATGCAACGCACAGTAGTGTGTACATTATATTATTACGCAAGTTGTAAATAACGATCTGACATAGGAAATGAGCTCCTGTGAAAATCACCCGCGTTCTGCTAACTACATGGGAAAATGTGATTACGTAATTAATGTGTGTGTATTACGTTATTAACAAGATATATATTTTTTTAATCTCAAACGAGACGGACAAAGATAGCAAAGTAAAGCCAGGCTATTTTAGAGTCATACTTATTACATTATCTAGTTTTAAGTTATAACATTGACTAGTCATACAAAATAATAAAGGTAGATTTAAAAAACATGCTACTTAAAATACTTCATCATAATTATTACAAACAACTTGTTGATATATAATAATATTAATTTATATATTCATAACCATTATAAAACAATTTTTTTTTCAATTATGACCTACTTATTAGTGTCGAATGTAGCTGACGATGAAAAAAACGGAAGTGATATAGATACGTCGACTTATTAGGGAAAATAGGCAGTAAATGAAAAGAAATGATAGAATGACAGGACACGCCCGTAAACATGAAGGTAACCCTGGGGACGCCATGTGACATACCTTCATTACTGTCAAAACCCAACAGGAAGCTACGCCGAGTGAATTTGACGCGTGAAACGTGAACACCGCTCTCCATAAATTGATCTAGGGAATAATAAAACTGTATTTTTATGAGCTCTGGTACAGAACATTATTTATATGTCATGGGTATGAAGCTCCCCAAGAATATTAAATTTGTAATTAAAATGTACCCTTGACTTAAACAATGAATTAAAAAAAAATACTATAAAATATACTATTTCATAAAAATAATTAATGAATTATAAATAGAAAGGAAAGAAAACAAAAGTTTTGAACAGGAATGATCAGATAGAACATCTTTTTTATTTTCCTATCTTGAGGGATAAGATAAAATCGCTTTAAGTTGATCCAAGAACAAAAATCAAAGAAACATCAAAATCGGCTTACTTTGCTTACGTAAGAATAAAAAAATAAATGTTGAATCGAAAGGAATTAAGTTCTTTAATTAATCTTATTTACTAACATCTAACAAGCACTCGCGCAAGTGTTACACTCCTAGAAAAGTGTTATTTGAAAATGTAGTAAGTAAAGTGCCGAAGACTACGCTGAGTCCCCCCTCGATTACCTCTCGGCGTAAACATCACACTCTCGACAGTTATTTAATATAAATATTACGACAGCAAATTGAAACTTACGTGAAGGTAATACAGAATATTTTACATTGCTACGTATAAAACGTTCAATGATTCGTAATGCTTCTGAAATTGAAGATTTGTTGCTTCCAATTTCACGCTAAGGATTATAATTATGCAGTGGTTGAGCATCGGGAAGTATAGTATCTACTGATATAATAAATATCTAATGTCTAAGGCTGAACTTTCCTCTACCGTGGGACTTAATAGCCGTCGCTTGGTCACCCACGGCGAAGCTCCCGGACTGAAGAGGAACCCACCCGGCTGGCACGAGGTAACCGCTCTGTGAGCTCACCTCTGTACGGTACAGTCGACGCTGGCTGAGTCACGGGGGTGTACAAATGCGTTCCCTTGGCCCCTAGCTACGAAAATGAAACATCGTAGTGGTTTTATTCGGTGCAAGTCCGACATAACCCTTAGAGGGCAAGTATGCGAAAGGGTTACTACAGCAGCTCCTATTTCCGTCGCTAAACTGTAATGCACAAACATTACTGTGTTCCGATTAGGAGTTGTAACTAGTGAAATCACAGGAGTACCGAAACTTATTACTTTATGGCTAAAGGTGACGAACACCACGTGGTGCAGTGTATAACATCCTAACTGGCGCCACGTTGTTATTGGGTTATCAATCATTAGTAGAACGACCTGCTAGTATCGCGACTTCATCGATTAGAAAAATCATATTTAAATACACTAATTAGTCTCCAATTGGATAGCTTTGCTAAATATCATCACCTTTAATAACTGAAACGATAATAATATTTGAAAAATATACTATAATTCTGCTTACAACAAAAGGATTTTAATGCTGTATTTATGATAATGAAGTCCATAGTTTTCATCTGTCGTTAGTCCTTTTTGTAGCCTCAAGTACATTAAAATTAATAAATTGAATGATATATTGACATTAACATTATTATAGCAATTTGGCCACCGCAACAAGAGTTAAAATCATAACTTATAACATCATAATTTCAACATGTACTTGTTTAAGCTTGATCTATAAGCATGTTACTATAGAGTATTTTTCATTTTATAAACAAGTTTTGATATACTTTATCATCATTATAACCCGATAGACCTCCAGTGCTGGATATAGGCCTCCCCCAAAGATTCCCACATCGATCGGGGAAGGATTCCTTTCAAACAAACAAAAAATTCAACGTACTTCTGAATTTTATAAATTGAAAAATATGTTATATCTATGTTTTCCGCTAACCTAACAATCTACTTTTAAACTTCTAAGTAATTTACGCCAGCCCTACTTTCCCACAAAGCGGGGGGAATTTCAAAAGAGGTAATATGGAATGAATAAACCCCGTAATGGTACTAGCTTCCGCGAAGATTAATAAACGTTAGGTTTTTATACTTAAAGAGGAAATAGAAATTCAGGGCGAGAAAAATTCTTCAACATACACATTGTTGAAAGATTATTATTGAAGGCAGTACTAACACTTACTAAATAAACGATTGCGTTTCTCTCGTTTGTTTTTACATTCCACTTCTTTCAGTATCTTCTGAAGTAGATCTTTTTTAGATCAACCAGTTATCGATCTTAATTTACGACCGTAGAACTTAATGATTTTTCACATTTACGTTAATATTGTACTACTAATTATTTCGGATTTTATCGCATTTATTTAACCATTTATTAATCGACTTTTTGGATGCTTATCCAGCACCAATATCCGGGAAAGAACAGAGATAGCAGATACATATCATTCACCATTAGCACGGAGTACCTTCAGCCTTTAATAATTATTTTAATTCAGTCCGGTCTAAATACCTTGCAATAATTACTATTGTTTAAATCAGTTTCCAGTACGCCAGTCGTCGTCTTCCTCAGTGTCTCTATGAAAATAATAGTCACTCTTCTTAGTCCACCACAATTCCAAGGCCCTGTTTTAACACACCTTTCATTCGATGGTCTTGGCGATTTACTTCAGGGCATGATCTTGTCGAGTTGAATGGCCTTTTTAATTCCGCTTCGTAGTTTTTTAACAAAATGGTCTCACGTGGGGAGGCTATGATCATCAACGTCGACGGATTCTTAGCATCGCCGATATAACTATGTCTACTCATAGCTTTTTTGTAGAGAATTTTCCTTTATATTATTGATTGTGCAATAACAATATTAACAAACTAATGATGGCAATAAAAATCATTTATATCTAAACTGAACCTACTTTTAAATTATGACCGTTTCCTATTATATTGGTTAATAAAGGTGACTGTTTACCGGTATGACATCAGTAAAGAAAACTGAGAAACGGATTTCCATTGAAATCGTATAATTTCGTCACCATTGACGAATGGGAGCAAAATGGAAAACTAGCACAAAATTAAACAGCAGGTTAAAAAATTAACCTTATCAACCTCAATAAATTACTTTTACCAAAATAACTGTTTGAATTTATATCGTGAACTAGTTTAGGCTACCTGTAGTTTCTTTCATTGGTATAGTAAAAAAACTCTGTACTATTAGTATAGCATTAAGTTGTACTTTGTTTGTGTAGACATAAGAAAACTACATATTTATATATATATTAAAATTAAGTAGTAATTAGTCAAAATACAATAAATTAATTTCTTATTATCCTCGCGTATGAAAGTACCCAAACTTGGCGATGGAATTCTTTGGATATTTTTTTTTGCGGAAAAAGTAACAATGTCGATTAATAACGTTCAACGAAAATCCGGAATCGTAAACTTATTTTAAGCATTTAACGTCTACTTTCAAACCCAATTTTCTTTTAGCATACTATTCCTCTCCTCCTATCAAGAAGAACTAGTCCGGCCATAAGTTCTGTTACAAATGAAAATGCTTTTTTTTTTAATGAAGTAATATAATATTATTAAAATGTATACTTACATATTTATTAGTCTCGGTAAAAAATAAAAGAAGTATTCTATTCGAAATGGCCCCCATTGGCTTTTGTACAGGCCTTTAATCTGTTTCGCTACGAATCTATGGATTTACGCACTGTTTCCAAGGGAAATTTCCACCACCGCCACTGCTTGCTCCAAAGATTTTTTAAGAGACTCAGTGTCGCCGTAACGTTTAGAGCAGACCATGTTCTCTAAAACTGACCATAATTTGAAATCTAAAAGGTTGAGGTCTGGGCTAGATGAGAGCCAGTCTTCAGCTCTTATATAATCCGGATCATTGGTTTCAAGCCAGGCTTGGGTAGTTCATGCTTTGGGACCAGGTGCAATTCCTGCTGGAAAGTCGACGGTATATTTTTAAAAAGTGTATTGCTGAGAAGTTTAACAACATGATACAAGACTGTATCTTGATACACTTTGGCTGAAGTTTTCCCTACTCTTCCACAAAAATGTAGTTTTGTGACTCCTTGATAAGACACACCCCACAAAACCATCACTGACGCAGGATGATGGCCACGTTCTACCGTTCCGACCACTTGAGCAGTTTCTTTAGAACTGTGAGCATACACTTTATCCTTTTACTTATTGTAGTGTTCTTCAATCGTGACTATTTTTCCATCGGAAAAGGGGATATGTCTGTGCCTTTCACCCCGACCAGATCTTGTTTTATTATACTCGACAGAGTCCTAGCGGGAACATTAACAACCTTTGTAGTTCTAATAGCACGCGGCCGCCTCTTCGATCTTTTCTGGTCTTCGACAGAGGAAGTGTTGTTGTATCTGTTGATAGTACGATATACGACTATACGGCTGATACCAAGCTTTTCAAGTGTCTGGAATTTGACCGACCGGACCGGCTCCATTCCCACTTTGTGCAAGGCGATAACTGCAATCCTATTTTCTGTAACACCTCATTCCATAATGTAATTTGATAATGAACACAAAAAAATATGTGAAATTGCGCAAAATCGAAAGAAGTTTATAAAATAATACACGTGTCCCAAATTCAAAATAATTAAAACGTTGAAAGAAAGAAAAATTTTTATGTAACAGTATTTATGGCCAGACTGGTTATAATGGAAATTAACGTTTTAGTAATATAGAAAACATTTAGGCAAGAATTAAACCTCAACTAAAAGAAATGGTAGGTTGAATTTGTGACAATTTCAGCAAAGGTAGTTTTGTCACCTGCCGTAAAAAGTTTACTAGTTTCCGATAGTGCTCGCGCCGGCACTTGTTATTAGAGCATTCACGTCTTCGTACTAATAAACATAAACCGTATAGGCAATAAATAAGTTATGCTGGCGACACCACCAAACACTCTAATACTCAACTTGTGACTAATTTAGCTAATCCATAATCCCGTAGTAAAGATTACTGTGAAAGAAATAAAGTTTATCAAAGAACATATTATACAAAAAGATTACAGCTCGGTTTGCAAGATTTATACGATTCTAAGAAGCATAGGTGTGCTTCTCACTGATTTTGAGCTTCCGGTGATGAAAAACATTGTGAGGAAATCGACATGTTCTACGAACTACAACTTTCGAGAACATAAGATATTTGTCAATCCAATGGCCGGCGTAGTGTATCGTAGCCTTGAATTTCTTCTCGTGAGAGTAAGCTCCTCATCTCAGAAATGTGAACATTAAAAGGACTATTTATGTTATTGCACCTTTACTTAAAGTGTACGCTCACACTTCTAAAGAAGCTGCTAGAGTGGTGGTAAAAGTACAACGTGGTCATCATCCTGCATCAGTGATGGATTGGTGATGCGGTCTTATCAAGCAGTCATTAAACTACAATTTTGTGAAAAAGAAGTGAAAACTTTAGTCAAAGTGTATCAAAATACAGTCTCGGATCATGTCGTGAAACTTCTCAGCAATACACTTTTTAAAAATATACCGTGGACTTTTCAGCAGCACTCAGCACCTGATCACAAGGCACGAATTACCCAAGCCTGACTTGAAACCAACGTTCCGTACCTTATAAGTGCTAAAGACTGTCCCTCATCTAGCTCAGACCTCAATCCTTTAGACTTCAAATTATGGTCAGTTTTAGAGGACATGGCCTGCTCTAAACGACAATTCTTCTAAAAATATTAAAAAATCATTGGAGCAAGCAATAGCGAAATTTCCCTTAGAAACTGCGTAAATCCATAGATCCGTGGCCAAACAAATTAAAAGCCTGTGTAAAAGCCAAAGGTGGCAATTTTTAATAGAATATTTTTTTTTTGCTGAGACTAATTAATATGTAGATATAAATTTTAATAATATTACTTTACTTCATTAAATAAAACTGCATTTTCATTTATAACAGAACTTATGGCAGGACTAGGTATATAAATCTTTCCTTGCTTGGTGTCTCCAAAAAAAGCCTGTGTCAAAAATCATGTTTAATTATATCGTATCTATATAAAGCGAGCCTATTTATATAAGAAAATTAACACGTAACAGGGCTCACATAAAAAGACGTATGTCATATCTACAAGCAAGAGTAAATAAACGTTATCATGAAAGACGCCACATTTTGCTTACGTTCACATCGCATGTTACAGCAAATAAATATACTTATATATTTGGAATGTAAACAATACGCAATAAAATCAGGTTATTGTTTTACGTAATAATCTCACAATTATAAGTATATTTTATTACATAGAATAATATACTAAAAGAATTTAATAGGCAAGAATAGGCCCGATCATTTCATGTGTGTCTGAAATTTGTACAATTAACTTAATTTCAGTGCTTTCACATATATTCTTATACAAAACTTTTTTATTTGTACATTGAACGTTTTTTTAATTTCACATAATGAATGGTGAGAGAGTGCATAGTATTTAACCATTAAATGGTTATCATTAACTCTTGTATTGATAACCAAATAATCGTTCATTATGCTATTTTTACAATAAAAAATTTTATTTTTCGTTATAATTATACTAATAATTACAACTAGGAACTTCAAAGAGAAAGCAAATTATAATAAAAGTATACAGCGGTTGCAACAGGCAATTGTTGGGAAACAGTCATATATCATGCTTTAAATCCTCTCGTGGATTGGAAACGATCCAAGACCGTTAAACAGGTGTCTCGAATGCGACTGATGCATTTCGCATTTCCTCATAAAACTTACAATGTCATTGAATACCAGTCACAAACGCCAGCTCCGAATACCAATATATTTACATACCACCAAGCAGTTATCGATGAACATTCACCAAACTATTGCAAAATTGCATTACCCACATGGAGCGCGTGTGGCGAAAGTGATACGCTTTATGCATTTCTTCACTGCATCATAACTCTGGATGTGCTATGAAAATGCTTTTCTATTCAAATGTGATCTTACGTTTTGTAAGCTCATTATAAACTAACACTATAAACGCAAAAAAACACATTACTTACCTGTTATACACGAACGAAGAGCTTCTAAGAAGTACTAAGTATTTAAGCTGTAGATATTTATAATTGTAGTTTATAACAATAACAATACATCTTTAAACGTTATTATCGAATAAATAACTTTAATAATAACTTTCTTATGAACATTTATGTATATATAGGGTGGCGCAAAAGTAATCCTCTTATCAGAAAATGCTATTAATTTTGCCTTGATGTAAAAAAATTAAAAGACCAAATAAAAATAATCCACAAGAAGAATCAAAGATTTTCATATTTTTTTTAAATAACCTTCCGATGTTTTTTAGCTGTAATTTAAAAAAATTTATGAAAAACTTTGATTCTTCTTGTGGATTATTTTTATTTGGTCTTTTAATTTTTTTACATCAAGGCAAAATTTATAGCATTTTCTGATAGGAGGATTACTTTTGCGCCACCCTATATATAGAAAAGGTCTTCGGATAATCCAGTTTGTAAGGCCGACTTATGCGCTAAAGTCTCTAAAAGGTGCCGATTCAATCTCCATTAAGCTTCAGCTTCTAGTAAAGAAAAAGAACTAAGAAAACGACTTGTTCCAAAAACTACTAGCTTTCAGAAACGTGTGAAATCCACCTATTCACAATTGGAAAAGGTGGTGAATTAATAAAAAAAAGTGTCCTCATAAGAGAAAGCACCGAATCCCAGTAAAGAAAACGTTAAGTAAACTGTATTTCATATTGTTTATATAAGTATATACATAGAATTACAGAATCTATTTTTAGTTACTAAATAGCGTTTCGTTTGTTCCATTTATCTCTGAAACAGCTAAATCGCCTGTGATGGGATTTTCATTAACATGTTATCAGACTTTAGCTATTACGTTAGCTACATTTATTTTAAAAGAATTATAGTATCGCGCAAAAAATTAATGCATGTTAAGGTGACGTAAGTTGTCATATAACTTAACTATCTATGCTATCGATGATAGGACTTAGACAATTTTTAAAAAAATTGTATCGATATCGTGATATCAATATGGATTATATAAGGTTTTAAAAAGTTTTATTTATCATATGAAATATATAAAATTCATTTTAATGTACGTAATAACAGATACCTAATAATCCTCGTATCACTTGTTCGCTGTTCACAATATGCTTGTGCATAACGTTATGAGGTAATCTAAGTTATGTATTATCGCTACCAACTTGTACTCGTACAAATTTTTAAGTAATAGTTATTTTTATTTAACTTAAGGTATTCTATAAAATGTTATAGCAATAATAATATTTTTTTGTTATTTCAACTACGTCCATGACGCATCAGCTAACCATATTGTAGAGTTTACTTGGTGGCAAAATTGTTTCGAACCCGCCTGACTAGCTATCACCATCACATTGGAAATATCCTGCCATAGCAAAATTGCTGTGTTCCGGCTGTCAAGATTTAAGAACCGGAGTATTGTGATGGACCGTGCCTCAACATCTACGGCCCCACTGTCAATGAATACTGTGTGAAATTAAGATCAACTGCAAGTTCACTGCAGATAAATAATCAGCAATAAAAATCAGTTTTAGACACTACACAGAAACAGAGTTTTAAAAAAATTTAACCTCTTCACTTTGCGATATTAACAATATCAAGAAAGCAATTTTTGTTGGAAAAAATTTCAATACAAAGCTTAGAACTTTCGACTGAACGAAAAGTAATAGTAAGTTATGGATTTAATTGATACCTATAAAAAAGAAAGGATTAAAAGATTTATTTTCTCCCCCATTCGTAACCCTCTGTCATTAATTTTTTAAATTATTATTTTTATGTTAAATGTAATTGATAGTATTGTGATATAACCATTGAACATTAACTCCTGTATGAAACCGGAAAAGGCGAATTTTTACAGCAACAAAAGAAATTTTGCTTTTGTAATTTATAAAATGGTGAACTAAATAAAAAATAAACTGTTATGTCGTTCTTGGAACTGACGAGTTTATTTAAGACCTGAATACCTAAAACATACCTATGTAATAACCGTACTAGACTGAACTAAGATATGAATGTTGTAACATATAATATTATGCCATTATTTTTAGCAATTATCATACTGTGCTGTTTTAGTGCTTATGTCAACACATACAAAAGATTCAGGCAATTGTGCGACTGAACTTGTTTAGTTAATTTAATCTATTGAAACCTGGTTTAATAAAAAAATATTCCATTACAAAAAAGTGTCTTTAAAGCGCACTGTAACAAACCTTTTCATTTGGTATAAATTCAGATATCGTTGTTCAAATATACAAAGATTTAATCGAAAACTATTTTTGCAACTATCAAACTATTCAATTACATTTTGGGTTGGACTAAAGAAAAAACAAGCTCTCATGAATAAATAACACTAAATGTCATTAGTTACCTTTATAAAATTGCGCAGAAAATCAATATTTCACACGAAAAAAAAATCGTCGTTTTTTAGACTAATCAGAGATGAAGTAAGTACGGGTAGGCTATAATTACAGTCAGTATAATATTTAAAATATTGAATACAGTGCTTAATGTTAAATTAGTGTTTTTAGATTTATTATAAAGTAACACATAATGATAAACTAATTACAAAAACGTAATATCAATGTGTAAAAATATTAAAAAATTGTTGTAAAGAAAGAGGTATAAGGTAGGACTCACTGGTAGTTCAGTTAGTATTAGCACTCTACTAAAAAGTAATAACATTAAAAATTAAACCTTTTTTACATGAAAAAAGAAAGTTGTACTGTTCTCCAAAATAGTCGTTGTCTTTGTCATTAATAAAATTTAATTCATGTGGAAATGTATAAAAAGTAACAAGATTCTTCAGTCTACCCATGAATTTTTGTAACAATGTCGGCCTACTTAAATAGTTTATTTGCATGCTTTTAATTAAAGTTACTTTGTAGAATAATAATAAATTTTAAAAGCCAGTTACAAATCGCAGCGCTAAGTAGACATGGCGGGGGATGCGCGGCACAGCCTCCGTCACGGGCGTAGTCGTGATACGACCCGAACAAAGCGTCCCGCCCTACCCGCTTCCTGCCTCCATCTCAGCCCGGGCCGGATGAAGACCGTCCCCAACACTTTTTCATGTATGAAACGCGCACTCAAAAATCATTAAACGATAGAACGTGCACTTTGTAATTAAATTAGCGTATTTATATAGTCGTACAGGGTATATTAGAAGTTGTATATGTGCAAGGAGATATGCGTCGAATGTGTACAGCCGACAGCGCGCTCCGCGGGATACTGTCGGCAGCCAGCCTCCGGCCGGCGGGGGCGCGGAGCTGCGCGGGCTCGCTTTCCATTAAGGTCCCGAGGTACGCCGCTGTTGTAAAGGGGCCGCCCCGGCCGCCAACGAAAATCCTCAGTCTTTTCCCTTTTCCTCATTCCTTTCAAACTTTTCTTCGCAATGGTCAGCCTTCGACTAAAGTGAAATGCAATACCAAGTGCGTATCTAACTTAACGACTATATTAATAGAAATAATTATCAATTACGTTTTTTTTTTTAATTTTGCTTGTATAAACATATTACAACGGTTTTAATGCATAAGTAATGATTTAATTATTCAAAACATATGAAACCAAAAATCACGTAAATGAACTTATCACGGTGTTCACTTGTAAGAAAAATAAATTTTTATTTAAATCATTGCTTCAGTTATTTTTCATTTGTAACAACATGTAATGATCAATAATAGGAATTAAGGACGTTACCTATAGACAGGCATATGCTCCATTCAGGTAAATAAGCACTGCATGCCCTAGCTTGCTAAACCTAAATAAATAATAATCTCGCAACTCACTCAAAAGCTAAGCAATCATGCTGAATTGAAATTGGTAACATTATTTTTAAGTACAGTTAAGTACAAAGATTTCAGATAAGGTGTGCATACCCTATCCGAAAACTCTATATACACTCCTGCCTATAGGTACAAAAAAAAAACTTAAAACAATTTATCGGGAGCAAGATGATATTTGTTTTATTAAAATGAAAAATATTATCACTGTAACGAGCCAACTGCAAACTTCGGCTAATCACAACCGCTTTGCAGGAAAATATGGCGTATTACGGACACCTAGTAACGGGTTCTGGTTTCTATTTTCCAAAGCTGGATCTCGAAGTCTAGATCCCCGGAAAACGAGCATCCGAAAGACAGCGATTAAGGTGATTCGATGATATAAAAGAGTATTACACGTATTACACGTTTTTATATATCAACACCAAAAACAAGATGACACAGGGTTGAAAAACTTTTCGTCCACTGACCACTCAACTTCAACTCGAAGATGACAATCAATGACAAAGATTTTTACTACGCCTCTGTAGGAAGGGCTACGTCAGCGTAGTTACAAATGTTATTAAATTACTAATAATACGAACAACCTTCGTAGTATAACGGCTAAGATTTTGCGTAGTAATATAGAAGTCCCTGATTTGATGCACCTCATGAAAATTTTTAATTACCATGAGGTGAAGTTTGAGATATAGGAAGGTTTTCAAGCTCACTCAGTTAGCTACCATCTTCATCTGTAACTATAACAGCGTTGTTATTTTTCAGCTGAACATACATGAATAGCCAGAGTATTTTGGTTGTGGATGCTTGAACATCTTCGTTTACTTTATTTCTCAACATATAATGATGTAGTATAAAGGTCCTAGCCTATTGTCGTTAAATAAATGCTACAAATATTTACTAAAAGAAAGGGACATTTATTAATAACAAATGATGATTAATGAAATAAAAAAATGATTCCTCGCACACCGAGGTATTCAATGTCAACTATTGCGTATACTGCAGTATCCGTGTATTATAAATTGCAGCGCGTAAGTCGTATTGACATATTTTGCTTTCACTGAAATTTGAAACCAGATTCCACTACTTACGTAGTTAATACAAGTTACATTAAGCGCTTAGAATATCAAGTGAGAGTAAAGGTAATATGTTACTTAAAATAAATGTAAAGAAATAATAACCATTTAACCTTTTTTCAACATATTCATTCTGGAATATACATGCACTGATGAGGAATGGAAGCAATTTTGTAATTTTTTGGAAGTCTATTGCATTTAAATTAATTTATGGTTGTTATAAAGTCATACTAATTAAAAAACTAATGTACTGTTATTACTAATTAATATCCAATGCTGATTGCGATACTCGTTAAGAAGTATCACCATACACGCCACAATTAACATGGCGAGCGCGATGTGCTGATAAACATCACCAAGACTTGGACTATCCTTAGAATTATTCCCTATATGTCGTATTTTGCACGGGGGTAGGTGGTGACAGAGGGAATGTCTTAGCCCGACTGATATTTGACTAACTTGTTTACATCTCCGAATATATGCAATCAGACAAATACATCCAGAGTATTTCTTACACGTTACGCGAAACAATAGTTAATGTTTATTTTAAGTAGTATTAAAACGGGGAACTTTCACTATTGTGTATAAAAATATAAAGAAAGAAATGGAAGCTGTGAAATACGATTAACATAGCAATACTCCCTTTCCCATACGTCCAAAGAATCGCCCATATAAGTAAGGCACCAGTTCATATGCTCACACACGACCACCGCTCTCAATGATTTGAAACAATGCTGTTTTCTCAAACAAAGACACTACTGCATGGCTACAGAAGTAAGAGATGAAGTGGTCTTCGAAAGGAACCTTTTCTTAGTAGAAATTTTTTTTTTTAATTATAATTTTGAGATACAAATAAAATACACTAAAATGAAATTAAAGATTTTATTACATAAAATCGCATATTAATATGTCATACATCATTTAGATTTATTTTTCTTTTTAAACTTTTGATTGTTTTTTATGTTGCTTTTGTTATCTCTCACATTAATTTGTCCAATCTTTTTATTTTTTCTTTTATTATTCTTTAATTTCTTTGATGCTTCAAGTTGTACTTTTTCTGAAATATTTGCTTCACTTATTTTGTTAACAGCAGAATGGGATTGTTTATTATTATTTTTTTTATAATGATTAGATGTAATAACTGTTTTTGATTCAACACCTGCAGGTGAACCTGAAACTATAGAAACTTTAGAAGGATTTTGTTGTTGCACTTTCTCATTTCTGTTTTTCTTTAAATTATTCAATTCTTCCTTTTTCACAGTTTCATTCTTACTAGTGACATTTTCTATTTTATTTTCAGTCTGTGAATCAACTTTTCCCTTCTGTTTATTATTCTTACGGTTTTTTTTCTTTACATTAGTATTAGACACCACAGCTTGTTTAGGTTTTTCACTAAAAATTAAATAAAAATTATTGCAAAAGAATTTCATATATATTTAGTTACTAACATTTTTTAATATTGTTCATACATACTTAAATAAGTAAAAGCAATAAAAGTTACAATGATATGGGGTATAAATAAATAAATAAACAGCCCTTTTATCATTTCCAATTACTAGGACTGAAGACCTTCTCTTCCAAAAAGGAAATTAACAAGAATAACAAGATATTATCTTGTATTCATGTTTACTCCATGCTTATTGTGGAGAGTACAACAATTATGCTGTACTCACAATAAGCAAGCACATTCTTCAATCCTCTTAAACAACACCCTGAGGATAAAATTGTGGTGGAAATATTGGATCCTAGTTCCCACACAGAGAACAGAATTATAATTTAAATAAATGATAAAATACCTGTCCTCTACTTTTTTCTTCTTTGGTGATATATTTGCATTGGAAGATGCAGGCCTTTTAAGTGGAATATTTTCAGAATTTTCCACAATATCTTTTTGCTTTGTTGTATTAGTATCGCCATTTTCTTGGATAGCTTCACCATCATTTACTTCTGTTCCAGCTTCTTCATCATCCTCATCTTTAAATGGCTCAGGCTAAGAAAAGGTTAAATATTAATGAAATAATTAAGTTGTTATAAAGGATATCACTTATCCGAAAAAGGTACATACAATAACATTGGAGAATTTTTTAAGTTTTGCTACAAAAAACCCATCCATATTATGTGTGTGCGGATAGAACCTTCTTGTTAGCTTTAAAGATGGATGGAATCTATGATGCCTGTATTTTACAAAACCTTCAGTACCAAAGTCCAAACCAGTTGGTACCAATTTCACATTACGACGTTTTAAGGCATAATTCACTACCCATTCATTCTCCTCGGGTAAGATGGAACAAGTTGAATACACTATATATCCTCCTGTACTTGATTTAGCATTACAACAATCTACAGCAGCTAACAACAATTGCCTCTGCAAATTAAAACATCTCTGGATATCTTTCTGATCCTTTGTAGTTTTCACACTGGGATCCTTTGCTATAACTCCTGTTCCTGTGCATGGTGCATCTAAAAGTACTCTATCAAAACCTTTTATTACATTCGGGAATTGACGACCATCGTAATTACAAACCACTGCATTCACCACACCTAATCTATGAAAATTTCCTACTACAGCCTTTATGCGATCTATGTTTGCATCATTTGCAAATAAAGCCCCAGTATTCTTCATTATTGCTGCAATATGAGATGCTTTACCTCCCGGAGCTGCACACATGTCTAAAATTCTTTCATTTTCCTGTGGTGCAAGTGCCATGACAGGCAAAAAGCTAGAAGCACCCTGAATTATATAGTGACCTGCTAAATATTCAGGAGTGGCACCAACAGGAACTGTTGAGCTATATATAACTAAACCAACTTTACTCCATTTACCAACAGGATCTAAATTAACTCCTCTGTTAATAAGTGCTTGAGCCAAATCACGTCTTCTTGTTTTAAGACTGTTAGTTCTAATGGTTACAGGTCTAGAGACTTCACTCGCTTCTAGAAACTCCACAAGCTCTTGTACAGGGAATATTTGCATAAGAATTTCCATCAAAAATTCATTGTAACTATAATACATACATAGATCCTTTAAAAGCAAATCAGTATATTCACATCTAGATCTACCTTCTTGCTTTAATTGATTAAAGTCACTTAAAACAGTAACTATGTCTTTAATCCTTTGATGTATGTCTTGTAAACTGGTTGGGTTTTGAAGTTCTTCCTCAGTTGGAAAAGCAAACACATCTTGTTTTGAAATGTTAAGCTGCATCTCTTCATCTGCTAATTTTTGATTTAATTTTTGTTTTTTCTTGAGTTTCAAATTAGCCTTTTCAATAGGTAACATGTCATCATCTTCATCTTTCTCATCATCATCATCATTACTTGAGTCTGAATCATATGTCATTTTGGGTGTATCATCATGGTCGCTATCTAAACCATTTTCATCCTCATTATCTTTGTCAGAATCTTCAAACAAGTCATCTAATGTCCCAACCTTAAAAAAATAATCATGTAACTATTATTATTGAATATCTAAAATATTTGGTGATGGAATATGTAAAGGTAAATAAACACTATATTGACTAATGAAAATGCTGATAGAATAATTGTTTTTCTAGTTACGAGAATTGAAAAAGAAGTGAATCATTACATATCTACTACTAAATTAATAAAAATAAAATATACCTTGTATTTTTCATCACCACGAGTAGCTTTTGCATCTTTCTCATCGCTGTTATCAGCTTCTTCAATATCACTCTCCTGTTGTTCTTCAGTATCTGAATCATTTTCACTATTACTTTTTAAATCTTGATTGATGTTAAGTTTGGTTTTACCATGTTTTTTTAACTTCAACCATTCCTTATTATCATCAGTGAAACCTTCAGAAATAAATGTAATTACTTATTAAACCCTTAGCATACTATTCCTTTGTCAGAAATTAAATTATATTACTTAATAAAAAGGATAGGTGCAATTATATATAAAAATTATAAATAAATATAGCTGTAAGTTAAAAATATAATTAATTATATCATAAAAAATAATTTAAATTATGTTTTTTATTATGTCCAGTATAAAAATACTCTCCTACCTCCTTCAACTTCTTTATCTAAATCTTCTGAATTCTCATCTTTATTCTCTAATATTTTCTCTTGATTAATGGTTTTTTTAGCCTGTTTTGCAGCTTTTTTCTTTTCTGCTAGAGCAGCTTTTTTCTTTAACCTTCTAGCCACTCTCTGTTTTTGTCTGTGACTCAATTTTTTATTCTCACTTTCATCCTCAACTACAAACAAACATTTCCATTTATTATTAAAACTGCCTGAAAGGATCCGCACACTTATAATGCCACTGATTTTGAAGATATGTAATATATATTATCGTATACATATAAGGAAAGACCATATCTGTTTACCATCCCAGACCATGTGCTTATGCCTAATTTAGTAGTATCAAAAAAAAACTGTACAATAAAAAAAGATATTAAAAAATTCTACTAACGGATTCACCGTATGAAACATATAAACTTTTTTATTTATTGGTAGTAGCGTAACGTGTGAGTTTGGTGCGTGAATAATTTATGATATATAATTAAAAGGAAACTCAAAATACAGGCAAAACCACGAGTTTGAAGAGTTAAATATTTTACAATTCATGTGCTTACGAAGTTCTTTTTTAAAAACAGGATCGGGTTGTTTACGAGCCTTTCTGCCGGGCCCTTTCTTCACTACTTTTGTTTCATCAAATTTTGCTTTACGTCCCATTTTAGAACATACCAAGTAACAAATAAGAATGGGTTAATATTGAATTATTAATATTAAAAATATTTTCTTTAAACTAAAACCACGCTTTTGTAACAAACTAAAACACGTGCATACATAAAATGTCATTTATTTTTGACCTGTGATACCAGTCTTTTCGCCAACCTTCACTAAATGCAGAGGCACTTTAAGAAGAAGACCAGTCTTTTAGTAAAATGAAAGTCTTTCTATTTTCTTTTCATAGACATTCAAGATTTATTAAGAATTAAACATACATATAACGAAAACAAATTACACGTTAATTAATCATATTAACAGTAATGTTCAATATTTTTTAATGTTTCATATTTTTTGGAACAAAATTAAAAAATAAGTTAACTCTCATTTTTCCGAAGAAGCCTGTAACCGACGACGACGACATTATTTAAAATAATATTATATGCTTATATTTTCAAACAATGAAATTGTCGGTTTATAATATCGAAATCACCGATAACCATATAATTTATAATATTAAGTTCAAGATATTATACTGAAAAAGGTTGACGAAAATATCGCTTGTCAATGTCTTTTTTTGATGACTAATGTTTAAGATTGATAATCTCATAAACTACATTTATCCAATTTTTCCTTTATGTTCATTACATTAAAAAATTGCAAAACGTCCCCAAGATAATATCATCACCATTATTAACCGACAGACGTCCACCGCTGGACATATGCAAGGTAATATAGGAGCCAGTAATTTATAATCGTAAAATATTGTGGCCAAAATATAATTTTTATTATATGGCAACTTTGAAAAACTACGTCAGTGTCATCGTATTGTCATTTTATTTTAAAAAAAGAAAGCCATGGATGTCAATGTCACTATAAAAATGATCGTATAATACAAATTAATAATACTCTGTAGAACAATTCAACACATTATTTTTATTATTTCGCTTGCTATTTGTTGCACAACATTTTATAAGTGTAAATATGAAAAAATCGTGATAATGTGCTTTTTCTTTAGTTTTCCTGAAAGATAGTTAATGTGAAGATGATTTTCAATAAAGGTTACTTAGTGGGCACAAGTAGTAATTTTTTGCGGCGACAAATTTGGTAATGAAGTTCCTTTTTGGCAGAAATATTGTCATTGAAAACCAGTAACCGTATATAAAGAATAAAGTGTTCATTTTATTATGTTTTTTTTTGAAGTTTTCAGGGTCGTTACACAAATAGATATGAAGGCAAAAGTGTAATTCAATTTCATTATCACAATCCAGTTCAACAAAATCGAAAATTTTTCAGCTTTCCTAAGGTTAGTCGCAGAAGAGAATATTGTGGAAGGCAGCTTGTTGGGTAAATTAACGTTTTTTAATATGTTATGAATTTTTTTTGGATTTACAAAACAAAAATTAAATATCTAGGTGTTATTAATGTACAATCCAATTCATTATTCAATAGCAAAACGTCTCTAAAATTATGTAAATGTGTTCATGTTTATGAGCATCACACATTTACATAATTGTTCATCTTCCTTATGGTTCAGTGATTTCAACTAAATCGCTAAATTTATTCTTACAATCATTAAAACATGGACAGGTATGTTTTTTTAAGATCTCAAGACACATACACCTTGAAACAGGTGATATATGAATAAAATTATTAAATTCCTACCAATATTATTAATTAAATTAAATGTTTTTAGATATTCCATGAACCAGATGTTTGAAGTTGTGTCAGATGTAGAAAATTATTACAAGTTTGTTCCTTGGTGTAAAAAATCAATTGTATTAAAGAGGACTCCAGGACATCTTAAAGCTGACTTGATTGTCGGTTTCCCACCCATAAATGAAAGCTATACATCTAATGTAACCTTAATGGAACCACATTTAGTAAAAGCAGAATGTGTTGACGGCAGATTGTTTCACCATTTGTTAACATTGTGGAGATTCAGCCCTGGCTTAAAAAAAGAACAACAGTCATGTGTGGTGGATTTTCAAATATCTTTTGAATTTCGATCAGCACTTCATTCCCAGTTGTCAAATTTATTTTTTGACCAAGTAGCACGACAAATGGAAGGAGCTTTTATTAGGGAAGCTGGTAAAAGACATGGCCCTGCAACGATGCAACCTAGAAATTTACTATTTGATAATTAATCTGTGAAAAATTCCTTGAATTGTGTTTATTTACGAAGTAGTAATGCCTATTTTATATTTATTGTTTTAAATTCATTGTTTTAGTAGACTTCTGATAGAAGTCAAAATTATTTAAATTAAATTATTATAAAAACTACTGTATCACCTCTTTATTTACATTTGACCACATTGTGATATTGTTACAGGTATTTTTGGTTTGTTATTTGGTCCTGTTGGCACATTTTCTATTTTTCTCATTACTAATAATCCATCTATTACCCTCCCAAAGACAACATGTTTATTATCTAAAAAGTTACACTTAGCACATGTTATAAAAAATTGACATCCATTTGTATCTTTTCCACTATTAGCCATAGACAGTAAACCAGGTGAATCATGTTTCAAGGCAAAATTTTCATCGGCAAATGTACTTCCACCATAAATGCTCATTACACCTGTCCCATCACCCTGTAAAAGGAATTTTAAAATAAAGATATTTCAAATAAACCATAATAACATTAATTTTAAAAATTGCTTACATTTACAAAATCTCCCCCTTGTATCATGAAATCTTTAATTACTCTGTGAAATGTAGCACCTTTGTAGCCTAAAGGCACTCCGTCTCTCCTGTATTCACCTGTACAAAACTCTCTAAAATTTTCGCTAGTTTTAGGAACAACATCAGCAAACAATTCAAAAATCATTCTACCTATTTCCTGAAAACATGCAAATAAAAAAAATGAGGTTAGGATAACGCATCATTTCAGCTATTTTCAAACTCCATATCAAAAAAACACTTACAGTAGTTCCAACTGTCACATCAAAAAAAACCACTGGATTGTTTGGGTTTCTTAATTGTGATTGAATTTGATTCCATGTAGGCATTATTAAAGATTGTAGAAACGGGCTGTTTTATTTCAATGTAACAAAATATAATAAATATCCCGACGGTATTGTTTTTAACAATTTGAAAATATCTTATCCTATAATTATTCAAACGAACTTAAAATTTATTAAGCATCGTTATTGTTTACTTTTTTCTTTTCGTCCCTTTCTTGGGAAAAGGCTAAGATATTAAGATCATCCAGCACAGTTTTTGGGTTGTCAACAGATCAAATGTTAAATTTTTTTTAAAAAGTTTAAAGTTAATACGGCAGTATTATTATATTTTATAAGTATTATTATATATTGAATATATTCAAAATGCCTATTATTTGGAAATTTCAATGTAATATAATTATTACAAAGAAGTAGCCGATAATTACCATTAACATTGAATTTCATTACATGCTATAACTTGGGCTCTAATTTTTGTGATTTTATTCGGAACCATTACGACTAAGTTAACACCATGTTGCGGAATAAATATCACCTTCTTTAGAGAAAACCATTCTAAAATATTACTTTGTATCCGAAATATTCATGTAAAAAATTGTCAATCTTTAATACTAGTAAAAAAATAATCTACAAGAGCATAACAAAGAAATATTTATGTGTTATAAAGAAAATGACATTGACGTTCACATAGAAACGATGTTGCAGTTTGTTTCTTATTTATACAATAGTTTTTATTTATTGATCTGTAACTGTAATAAATACGTCAATTAATATGAGTATATCATTATACGTTTAAGATTATGAAGAATATAATACAAGTAAAAAATACGTAGTAATAACTGAGAATGGAACTTCCGATTATTGACTATTATGAAATTTTACAATGTGATAGAAATGCAACACAAGAGGAGCTAAAAAAAAGTTACCAGCGTCTTGCTTTAACTTCACATCCTGATAAAAAAATTGCGGACATGGATAATGAAAATTTTATTAATATTCAAAAAGCGTGGACAGTTTTAAGAGATCCACAATCCCGCAAACATTATGATGCGTTACTTACATGTGAAGAACACAGAGAATTATTATTATACGACACTATATCTTTATCTAATATGAATTTTGATATGTGTAACAATATTTACTCATACCAATGTAGATGTGGTGGAATTTATTCCATAGCAGCTGTTGAACTGAAAGAGCCAAAAGTTTTTATAGAATGTGATGAATGCTCTCTTTCTATTCAGGTTGAGGTCCCACGTTAAAAAACAAATTCTCACAAATATATTTTTTTACTACTTACTAAATAGTTGGTTTTCAATACAATAATTTTTTTTATCCAATGTTTTTACTGTTTTAATACTTATAACTAAATAATCTATAGTTTTTTTTTAAAAAAATCTGATTTAGAATAATAATTCACTTCATAATTAACAAAATTCAGAAAAAGTTATGTCTAAATTATTAGTATAAAGAAAAACAGTAAAATTTTTCAGTAATATTTGTATTATTTATATACAGTTGGATGCAGCAATTTACTCTTAGAAGTAGACTATTTTCAGAAGAAAGATAAATAATTAACTTTACTATTTTATTATGTGAAGTTTTTAATAATCAATTACAGCATTATCTTAGTGTGTTGTTTTATTTAGTACGTTAGTTTAGGCATCCCTAATCAATTTGCACCATATGTAGTTCTCTATTTCTAATAGTAAAAATGATATTTAGTACTGTTTTCCACACTGAAATAGGTTTGCTTGCACAACCTTCTAGAACACCTTTAAATTTCTCCATATTAAACATTGTCATATATAATAAGAGTGTAGCACTTATTTGTTTATATCTATCCACCTTGTTAGAACCTAATTGTAATCTTATTCAGAAGCAAACTTTCTAAGTAAGTACTTTATTATAACACTTAAAGCATCGTATAATTTTTATAAATAAAATCTGAAATCTTATTTTTTACTGCCAGCAAGTAATACGTGATAGTAACAGTTTTAATTACTAATGTTAAAATAATTCTAGATTGATTATTATTGGGGAATATTGCCCTAAGTCACTACCCTGGACGTGCAGGTTGGCGACTATAAGGTATTGGTACAGATAAGATGCAAGAGCAATGCAGAGTTTTGAGAGAAATGTTGCAAAATACACAGGAATAACGAGTAATATTGGATGTTACTATTCGGAATATTGTTGGGGGAACAATAATAACAGCTGTGGTCTTCGGTAGCGCGAATCTGTATTCATTGGACAGATGAACCCACAAACGGTATGCTGGTAATGGTCGCAGAAATAGTATGCTGACCTTTCCCTGGATTTTTCTTTCTTTAGTTGCCTTTTAAGACATGCCAAATGTAGTATAGTGGTGAGGATATTCTAATCCTTCTCCCACATAGGAAGTAAGTAGATGCATGAAGCTGAGCATCACATTTGGTGGAAGACATCGGGGAAGGCCTGTATCCAGCAGTGGATAAACAAAAGCTGATAATGTTGAATATTATGAAATATATGGAAAAACAGTAGATAGATAGGGATGATGTAAACATGGTACAGCACCAAATTAATTCCACTAATTTATTTTAACCAATTATTTACTATGCTAATAAAGGAGAGTAATTGGTAAACAGATTCCTACTAAATATACCAAAATAATTCTACATAAACTGCAGTCAGTTTATCAAGCAGCTATAAAGCTATGATTAAAATATTTTCTAGATAATGTCTTTTGCAAGAACACTGAAAACATTTAATAGTTATTATCTGAGAGAATATGTATCATTTAGAAGAAAGGTTTGAGATGTTCAATAAAATGGAAGATATTTAATAATACCATTTATTTAATGGTTAAGCTAGTACATAAATATAATTTGATATCTTAAATTATAATCATGGTTAACATTATGTATCGATGACTTAAACCTTAGGTACCATATTTTGTACAATTATTATTAATAGGTACAAGATAATTTCGAAGCAATTATCGCAGAAAATAAATTACTAGTATCATCAAAAATTTTGAGTGTACTTTATATATAAAAGATCTAAACTATCACATTGCATATTATAATTCCATACAAATTTCATACTTTACAGATATTGGCAAGAGACATAAAAACAATATATAAATACATTCATAAATTCTATAGAGAGTGAAGTTATAGAGAGATACTTAAAGAAACAATCAGCGCTAAAGAAATTAATAGCAATTTGCCATACTACAACGAATAGCAAACTGTTCTTTCTATTCATTATTGCAGCCACCGCGTGCGATGCTCTTAAAACACAGCAGGGTAGCAAGCAGTCTCCGTCACGTCTCATGGATACAACCGTCACATGCACTCATTGAGATTACAACTTTAAAGATTTACCCAGTGTTGGTATATTTAATTTATTTATTTAATAAAAAAGTCATTTAATTTTCTAACATGCCCGATACAGGAATTATTTACACTATTGTGCACATTTTTGTACTTTATTATAGATTCATATCAAAATGCATCAGAAGTCCAATTATTATCCGAATGTCTATCACACACACTCTGCAAGTGCTTAATATAGCCTGTCAGCATAGTCTCACTTTATTTACACATCTGTCCATAAAATTTTTCTTCCGCTTCGTCTGTGTGGCAGCGTTTAGAGGCGTGGACAAAGTATTTTTAGCGTGTGTTTTCTCGTCTGCTTCTAGGATGCCTTCACAGCTACGACATCTGCGGGAAGTTGCACCACATTCAACAGAGTCTATAGCGTCGGTGCTCTCCACAAGTCTCTCAGGAAGGCTGTACAAAGCTTTGACGGGCGATGCTGATTTAGATGAGTCACTACTACCAGGCAATTGTTCACAGCTTTGAGAAGTCGTCGGCAAAGCTTTTTCTACAGATGATTGACGACTTCTTCTAGGCCTAAAAAAAATTAATTGTAATTAAATAATTGTATAGATACATAAACAACTATCCTATGCAGAATCTTATAAAAAATATTTTTTATTACTTCCACTTTACCTCAATTTCACATAATATTAAGTTAGTGTTAGTCTATATTAGTTCATCACTGGATTATGGGGGAATAATGAGAAAAATTTTGTTGATTCGTGGTGACCACTTAATGATATACTAATTCACAATTTTTTCGGAAGTTTTCCGTATTAGTCACACTTTGTAATGCATAGAACAGAGTGATATGTTTAGGATGTTTACCTAACAGGTGGCAGAGTGTGCGTGGACTCTAGTCAATCGTTCTTGTCACTGGTGCGGCTCTCGCAAGAAGCCATGCGCTGGTAGCTGGGCGGGCCGCGCCCGATCGCTGCGGTGCCCGGAGTTGCAACATCGCCGCGCCCGCGCAACCCACCCTCCAATCGCGTCGCAAGATTTGATTTACCACGAAGAAAACTGTTGGACACACAAAACAGTAATATTTTTTAAAAAAAATTAAGTAATCAAGAATATGGCTTCTCTCTAACCGAATTAAATATTATTGTTTTATTAATCGAAGTATATATAAGATGTGTCAATAATAGAAATCACGCCAAATACGATTACTAGAGCGATCTTCTACGATAGACTTTAGGTTACCTTAGTCTTATTTTTAATAATCTAGATTCGATGACTCTGCCTTAAATTACTTGGTATTTGCGCTACATTTTATATCTATTAGAGTCGAAAGCGGCATTTTTGTACAATATTATGTTGTCTTGCGCAAAATGGTGCTATTAGTTAAATATAATTTAACTCAAACACACCTTTCTAGTTTTTCAACGCAGGCGTCCTGGTAGTCGTGTATCCACCGGACGCCGTTGAAGTGACACACGGCACGCATGTCCTCAGGTAGCTCCTCGGGCTCGGGCCATTCGAAGTTGTCGATGATGGGTACGATGTTGCACTTTGATTGTAACGCCGCCACTATCTCCTACGATATTTCAAATAAAATAATTTATTGAGACCATAGAGCAATTATTAATGAATGCAAAGTTTTCCATAAAATGGTGCTATGAATTTAAAATATGTAGCATGGGGCGACGACGTGCCAGTTTAGAGGAGTCTATATTCAGCATGGAAAAGTACAAGCAGAAATAATGATGGTGAATAAACAATGCGGAATTTCTCATGACAATACCTAAAGCCTTATAATATGTTATATTATTATAAAATGTTTGTTATACGTACCCGATGTACCCAGTCTTTTTGTTCTGTGTCGTGTTTACACCTTTCGAGAGCGTTCGGTGTTAACACTAAGAGGAAATTTTTAGCCTGTCGTATACTCTGCAGCAAGTTGTTGTCAAACTTGCCGGCCTCTAATCTCTCCACGTCGATGAAAACTGTGAAACCGCGTAACTGAAGATGAACCTTTAGAAGACTCGCGAGCTGCGAACCGTTCGACCTTCGGTAACTCACGAAAACGTCTAGATTTTTCTCCATATTCTCTTCTCCTTTACTTGGTAAAGTGCTTTCATATACTGTAACAATTATTAAACGTAAATAACTTAAGTTTCTCTTAAGTGGTATATAAGTTTTAGTAGGTTTATTCGTTATTTTCTATATCCACTTCAGGAACTCTGTCAGACATGCAAAAAAAATTGCTTTATGTTATAAATTAGGATATTTGTGATTTTAAAAATAGGAAACAATAACGGGAGACATTGTTGTGCATTTCTTGTCGTATGGACCTGTTTCTTTAACCTTATAACGTAATTAATATTAAGTTAAGGAGTTACAGGAAAATAAACGTATTTAATAGTGTACTGTCATGTTACATATCATAATCGGGTAGTTTATTTTAGCAGTAAACTCAGTTTTACGATCGATTAAATACCGATTGTGGGCGTAGAATGCATTTACATAGAATTGTGCAATGTTGAGCCATCGTTATTAATACATTATTGATAAATTATTTCTTATGTTTACGCGATTGTTACCCTTCTAATGAAACTACAACTTTACAGATTTTAACAGATTTATTTAACTAAGACATTTATTACCCCGACGTATCAAGGGCATTACAGCACTCATGGTTACAGGAAGACAGAGGTGTCATAGTCATCAGGGAGTACATACTTTGAATTATTTTCATTATTATCATCAGATACATCGACAGACGTCCACAGCTGGACTTAGCCTCTTCTCCCTTATGATCAATATTTATTTTTATTAACGTAAAGCAAGGAATTTAAAAAATATTATTAGTATTCCCATAATGCAGGACATACGCTAGCCACATCTAATTTTCAATTGTTGTACTTACCTCGAATTGCGTTTAAGATTCTCAGTCTGTGTATGCTGTTGACAATGCGGCACTCGTTCTCCAACTGCTCGTCGCTCAATCCCCGCATCGACTCCTTGTCAACGCCCGCGTTTAGCATCGAATATGTGTATATAGTGTATTCAGGTCCGATCGTCTGGAGGAACTCGTTAAGGCTGCCGGTGTCCCTAGAACTGTAGTCCGCCATTTTCTTTAATTGTTGAAGTTCTCTCGTGAATCTGAAATGATTTTTACAATTATTTTAGCTCTTTATGTTTATAATAACTTTATTGCTAATAATACATTATAGGTATTAAAAAACAAACATATGTGGCAACAATATAATACCTTTTTCGTTTGATTCCGTTTTGCAAACCAATGTCTTCTTTGAGATTATCTTCACTTATTTGCAGCAGTAGGTCTCCATCGACTCTACTCTCTTGGAAATTATTTGCGTATTCAGCGAATCCGATCTGTTTCACCCACTCTCTAACGTCTTCTATCGACCACAAAGGGACCTGTTGTGACAATTTATGAGGAACTTCCTCGCCTATGAGCCTTAACGCTTGTGCCGCGTACTTCGATGCAACCGCGTTTGGACAGCTGGCAACTTTCTTTAATGACTCAATAGCTCCAATTTCCCTAAATATTTCAGTGTTACCCTGTTGTTTCTTAATCCCAGCTTCCATGCAAAAATGGAATGCAGCTAAATTTCGCGCTTCCTCCCTTTTTGAACTTAACACTGGAACTAATTTTTGCAACCAATTCTTGCTTTGTCCATGCGCATGTGCTAAGTTAGATTTTGCAAACTCTGAAGGGTTGTGAGACGTGACAAATGGTTCTACTAAATCTAAGGTGCCCGATTTTAGTACTGCAGCTTCAATCTCTTTATTAGCCACAAGTACGGCAATAGCTAAACACGCGTAATATTTAACGTTGTCGTCGTTGTGAAAAGCCAAGGGAAATAGCCACATTGGCACCTTTCTTTTGATCATCGCCTCTTGATTTTCCGCACCGCCGTATAATGATAAGTTTGCCAGTGCCGTCGCACAATGCCTTAACGTTTCAACGTCGTTCTTTCTACATTCAAACAGAACCGCATCCAATCCTCCCAGTTTAATAACGTCACTACATGTCCCTTCACTGTGTTTAAACAAATGCTCCAATATACCCGTGCGTATTCTCGAATGTTCTACAGAATTTGCATATTTTGTACAGACACAGGCTACATTCACAACTTTTTCTAAACCGTTTTCGACGACGTGCGCTCTATTTTCAGTTGTCAGGCATTGTTCTAGAAGCTTCGCCGAAGAGAACTGCAATTCTGGGTTATTCGCTTCCAAGCAATTTTCCATCAGGATATCAAGACCGCCGGATGTTCTTAAAGTGTTACACAAGGAATATCCTAATTCATGACCATACGTCGGCACCGCCCATGCTCTACGCATCATCTCATTTAATTTGTTAAAATGCACTGATGCATTCTTGATATCAATTTGGTTATTTTTTATAGAATTAATAAATGCGTTCATCCGGGACGAATACTTCTGTATTGCTAAATCAACGTCTTTTTGATTTGAGTTTGCATTTAACTTATCTAAATCCTCAAATGTCAAATTTGTTAAATCTTCATCGCCGGGTTTGATCGTGCCGTTTAAAAGTTGACTCATCTGAAACGACAATGTACAATGTTAAAAATGTAATTCAGTGTAATTTACACTTACGTCAGCGTGCTAAGCTATTGTTAACGTTTTTATATAATTTGATGCCCCTGTTATATGACCCGATAAGGTAAACGGATGTGAGTTATATATCAGGAATGGCAATATATTATCATATTTACTACAAAATAAATCCACCCCGCCACCGTGAACACATTTTTGGTTTGTCTGTTAAACTGACGACGAATGCGGCAGCGTCAAAACCTAAGGCCAGATCAGCCGCAGGCGTCCGTTGCACAAGTGAAGATTAAAAACAGGATAAAAATGTATTTATTAAGGTGATAGTTTTCTTTCATACGATCCTGCCATAAAATGGCGAAAATAAACCATCCTTGAGGATTTTGTCTACTTGTACTTGCTGCAAAAGCGGGTACGCAAAAATATATATATATATATAATACAAAAAAGCAGCGTA
This sequence comes from Ornithoptera alexandrae, assembly GCA_029030555.1. NCBI lineage: Eukaryota > Metazoa > Arthropoda > Insecta > Lepidoptera > Papilionidae > Ornithoptera > Ornithoptera alexandrae. Next base: position 8,394,499 of record JARDVY010000037.1, read on the forward strand.
AGTTCTTTAAAACACGTTTTAATTATAATCATTTAAAAAATTCTCTTCACTCTGTTATCGTACGTATGTCGCATATTAAACTTTGTTCTTGTACTAAAAAAGAATTTTTGTTTACTTTTCTCATTATCTAACGTTTCTGAATATTAAACACTCGCGAAGGCTGTATAAAGAATTTAGATCACGTAATAATTAAACTGGCGATGAAAGAAGTATTATAACTTTTACTCACCTGTGAGGAAAGTAATGTGGATTTGGTAGACAAGTTTTTACTCGAGATGGTCATATTCGAATGTGCTACACTGGAGTGCTCCTTGTGACTGAATATACCGCTCGAGGTGACCGTTTGTCGGGCTTGCGCTGACGCCATGGCTTTCTTCTCGGCACTGAATGCTTCCGTTTGCAGTCTTGAGCTAGTCGCCGACATATTGTTTGCTTCCTGAGCCGTCACTTCACCAGATTTTAGTGATCTTTGTTCCTAAAACAAATTACATTTTAAAACATTTTGTATTTTATCAGTGTAGTTTATAATAAGATATTGTGTGAACTCTAAACTCCCGCTTTGATCAACTCAAACCATCTTATCACAACATCACTCTTATTTTGACATTTTTAGCTTGCTCATTATGGTAACATGATTCATATAGAATATTCGATAGTTACAGGAATAATGATACGTAATTTAGGCCGCGAACGTCGCTTAGAAGACATTATCAACTTAATCGAGCACGTTCCAACACGAAAACTGTATAAATACTGAAATTGAAAATACGCGTCGACGGCTGCAAGCGATCTGGATATAGGCCAACCGCGCGGAACCCGTGGGCATTGCGATTATTTTAAAGTTTGTGTACGGACGTGCGCTAGCGTCACGACGTTTTCGTAAGGCCTTGTAATAGAATTTTCCAAAGATGAATGTATTACCGAAGGGTTGAGCGGGTTGGGTGGGTAACGCGAGAGGACGCGCCGGTGCACGGGCCAAGGAACTGACCCCCCGCCTGACATTCCGTTTCTATATTTAAAGCAGTCTATTCGCGTATCAGAGCCCGTGCGCAATACCACTTCCGTGTGTTGCTCGCGCGCTGTGGCCAGGCGCGGACTGAGACAAGCATGGTGCGTTTACGATAAGCGTGAGATTAGAGTAAAGCCTCGGTCACAGTGTTGTAGGTCCGTCTGTTTACGTTAATTAGCGGGCCGACGCTAGTTATCAGTTATTTTTTAATGCGAGTGTATCCTAAGCATTATATTCTCACCGCTCTTGGGGATCCGCCGCGCTTGAGCACTCTTGCGGCCCACGTCACAAATCGAGCCATGTTTAGTTGTGTATCATGTTAAGTGTTCTATGTGACCGTCGCAAGGAGCGACCGCATACTGACTGTGTCCCTAACGCGTAGCCTTGGCGCGACGTAGAATATCGATCCGTCTCGTGCACGCGAGGTCGCGTCCTTCGGCCCGCCTTTATGGCTCCAATTTCAATTTAAAAACATTCTTACAAAATTTTTGTTAATTAATTTGTAATTCCTCATATTAGGTTCATATAATGAGACTTTTACTATTAACATTTCCCATACGTGTTTAATACTTGTCTGTTTACGTGTTTTGTCGGACTATTGTTGTCTGTGATTGATAACAAAGAATTGTTTGAGAACAATAGTTGAAGGGCATCGATGTAATTATTGTGTAATACCTGTAATGTGTTGTCCTATTACATTAATCGTACTCGGATTAGTAGGCAGAGGTTTTATTTTGCAAGGAATTCTTTACTTAATACAATACAATCATACTTATAGTACACATTATGTTCATAGTATTAATATATGATTTAAAATATTGATTTTTGCATAAAAATATCAGATAGTATTTATATGATAGGTATAATTTTATTTAATAACATGAATTGCATCTGCTTAGGTGTTTGCACGTATTATATGGACAAGAGTACTACGTGTACTTCAACAGATTACATTAAATGTAAATGTATAGGAAAATTACTTGTTACTTACTTGAAGATAAGCATCATTCTGCTCCGCAGTCAGCCCCTCGGCTTGCAGCAGTCGATGTGAAGCGCTAGCAGCACTACGCTCCGCGTATTGCACATCGCCATGTTGCAACCGCCTCATCCTCGCACTGTTGGCTGCGGAACGTGAGGCACTGTACCCATCCGCTACCACTCTAGTGGAACTAGCTGACGTCACTCTGGCCGCACTGTATTTTAACTCATTAGCCGTACTAGAGCCTACCGAAACATTGTTACCGGCGAGCAAACAAGACTTGTCACTAACAGGTGGCGGTGTATCAGATTCGGGAAATGTAACTAAGGGCGCATCACCAGTTATATCGCCAATATCACCCATGTCACTATAATCACCCATATCATCGAGGTCTCGAATATCCGGCAAGTGCCTGTCATCTTGATCCACTATGTTCTCCATCGAGCTTCTTAGTCTGTAAAAAACCAATTAACACTTGTATAATAACCAAACAAAAGTAATCGTCGAGTAAATTGTGCTTAAAATTTTACAAACAATTTACAACAATAGATTTTCAAAGAGGGTTACGCGAGGATAGTACTGTTTCTTTTGTATCCCGACACGAAACTGAAAACATGTGCGGGGAAGCGGCTGATGGAAATTGGCCGGGAGCCAGGGTACAGGTGAGCCAGCACGCCTGTTATCTCACATACTCATTGACAATGTGCAAAAATATTGACACATATGTCATATGCGGCACCGTTACGTAAAACTTAAAAAAGAACCGTCGCGTATGATCCATTAGCTAACGTACCTTTGACCGAAATTAAGAGCGGAGCTGCTAAGATTCTTCATTTCCGAAATTGAGCTCTTCAGTTCTGTCAAGTCTGATTTCATAGAACTTGCTTTCATCTCTGAAGCGGTTCTGTGCTGAAGACGCTGCGATGAACTCTGTACGCGCTGGCTCGTTGCCGCACTACTGGATGTTGTGCTCGACACCATCTGTCGAAGAATAAAGTTAATTATTTGCGGTCATCACTTTACAATGTTTACAGCGATGCACTGTAAGATAACAATGGAAATATACAATACATTATGTATAAACCAAGACTCATCGTATGTAAACAAGATTATTAACCTTTGCTTCGATAACGGTATCTTTGAAGGAAAATATAGAAATACCGTCTTGCACAATGGTTTTGCAGGGTGTCCTGGTGACAAGTCTGATAATTTATGTCGCCGTTCGCAAACGTTATCTAGACATAGACTGAAGTTCAGTGGCATTGCTAGAGTGTACGGACGTGAGACAGTCACGCCCCTTGGCGCAGCAGCGGTGGAAGTAAATAGTAACGGCTAATAGAAACGAGGGAGAACAAAAATAAAGTGTTGAACTAAAAATACATCATCCGTCGAGGAAATACAGGTCGGCTCGTGTAAACACAAATATAATAAAACAAAATAATATTTAATTATTGTTATATCTGATTATTAAGTAAGAAGAGCAATTATTTACTAATCAGTGATGTCTGCATTTAATATTCTAGAAATGAACAGGATTCGATTTTTAGGCATTATATACCGTGATTCGAAGGTAACGTTGTGATTCATAGAATGTGGGCGAGATGCAATTCAAAGAACAGTGGCCTTGAAAGACAAATAAGGTTTTTTTTTTAAGAAAAAGCGTTACTGATGAGCACACTGTTTGCTTTGTGCTCTGCCAACCAAATTTATGAATACAAGTATTCTATATCTAGGTTCAGACGCTGCAAACCTTTATCTGATCTAGAAGATGTTTTTAAATTTTTAATTATTGTACAGGTTTGTTGTTACAGAAGATTAATTAGTTTCTTTTTTAAATTATAGTTAGAGATGAGGTTTTTTATAGATCATTTAAAATTATTGCTGATATGTAAAAACAGTTTGAAAAAGTCTAAAAATCCGTCTACTAACCTTTGATTACACACACTCATGAGTTCTTTAAGGATATAAGGAAAATCGTGATAATAGTATAATATAAGAGATTTCTATCTAGAGACTCATCACGATATCTCTGGAACCATGAGGCCTAGAGACTTGAAATTTGATAGGAATAATTCTTTAACCGAGTATAAGTTAGCTATGAACAGATTTTTCAAATCTCTCAGATCTCTCTTCAAAATTCCTTGCCCAAAGGGAGGTGCGGAGGTGTCATGGACGGAGCAAAGCTGGCGAAGAATAGCTATTCTAATAAATGTATAAATAACTAGTTAGTAATATTAATAGTATATATTTATAATGTAGTTAAAAATTAAATGTATAAGGAAACCAGAACATAGTTACAGAGAATTTGTTTTGTATATTGAAAGAAATCATGATTTCTATGAGCATCAATAATTTATCGCTTACAATATAATGCATTGAGATATTGTACAAACTTTCAATAGTTAACATAGTAGTTATATAACTTGTCGGTAATATAATATGAATATTATAATAATAGTAATAGGTGTTAGTGTGTATTATTATATTATACTACAATATATCTTATATTGTATGTAATAATACAAACACAGTACAATTACAAAATTATATTCTACGTAAAGATTTTTTTTTACTTTCAGGGACAGGTTGTTGATTAAAGTGTAAATTATTTTAATACTTTTAGCGGAAGTCAAATTAAACGGCGTATTAACCTTCACCGTATTTATGCAAACAGAACTTTCCAATTGGTTTACATAAAACCAATCTAATAACTAACACAGTTATTTAATAGTGAAAACTTATTAATTATCAAATGAAAATTATTGCAATTTAACTATTTATCACCCTTAGTATTTTGATTGTTTTCAAACTTTTATAGAACTGCCGTCTGACGAATGGAACCATTTAAAGTCACAAATCGTACTTTGTTACTAAAATTACAGGTATTAAATATTTAATTCATTTCAATCTATGTATATATGCCCTCATACTAAAATGCAAATAAGGAATGTTGGAAGACCAATAAAACGGCAGGCTGATGACATAAAAAAAAGTCACAGGAAATGATTAGAATCACCTCAGGCAAAGATCGATAGCAACGAAAAAGGTTGGTGGAAGCTTGTATACAAAAAGTAATCTATATTTCAACCCATCTAGACGAAGCCTAACAAACTAAATATAATTAAGTTAATCTACACACGACTTACTAACAAACATTTGAAATGTAAAGAGTATCCCACCGGCACCTTTGCTACGCTGCGTCATGGACCAGACAACCTCGTATCTGTCGTTCACCCTTAAAGCCGACGAGTTCGAAAACCCATTTAATCGCCTTTTACGATAGGCCGGGTTTGTGTTTGACCTATTTTTAACAGCCCGAGACTACATGGCAGAACAACACGAACCTAGGTCCTACGTTATACCATGGTGTGCTTGGCAGGCTGCCAGGCACCGGGGAGGCATGCATTGGCGTCGACCGGTCGCCCTCATAGCAAGCGTTAACAAACAATCAACGCATTTCCACTTTTATCAAGTTAATGATAGTTCCCATTCCATATCACACAACATACTCAAGGTATGTTACAATGTTATGAAATATTGGCACATGTCCAACGGTATAAATAGACAATATATTATTGTATCATATATTTTGCTTAAACTATACATAGAAGAAACTATAATACTGTACTAAGCACTACCGTACTGCGCAATCTCGTTGACTACTTTAACAGCTTCATCGAACTCGAAGCCTGCGGATCCAACGTTCACCACGTTATGGGAAGAAAAATATATACATAGATAGATAAATAATTTCTTAATAAAAAGAGGAAAAAGGTAACAGAGATGAAAATATAAGAGAATAGAGCGAACTTACTAATTTAATTTCAGCGTAATTACATATCTTTATTATATAAACCGAAGCGACGAGACGAGCTAGACGTTCACCTGATGATAAGCGATACCACCCCCCAATAATCATGTGTTGCTAGTTAGGATGGTATACACAACACTACAATGTGCTCGTCGCCTTGAGATATTTTGAGTGACTTTGAAATCCGTTCTTAGTTGACCCATACTCAGTAATAAGAATATTCCTACCAAATTTCAAGTCTTGGTCTTATGGTTCCAGCGTTATCATGATGAGTCGCTACATAATAGAAATCTCTTGTATTTGTCTATACGCCCCTTTAGGAAGAGGTAAGGAAGCGAAGCTTAATAATTAGATATATATGTAAATATGAGCGAGACGCATATTGCGGAATGGGTGAGAACTATATGACCGTCGGAGGGGAGACATAACCTTGATCGAGTTTAAACTTGTTTTATACGCGCTTATATATATATATATAAATATATATATGGTAATCCTTACACACGTAGAGAATCATACTGTGCGTCTTTCCCCTACGACGCAATAATAAAGCTTATTCGAGTCAATTGTGCGAAGCAACGAAGTCAGTCCAGCGCGAGTCAATGAAAAACCCAAAATGAGTAGCGCAGCGCGTAGGTGTGCTAATTCTAAATGTCTGCTAACACCTTACGGTACGATAAGAATACAATATTACGGCCTCGAGTTTTTACAAACAATAGGTAAGCTATATTGTACTTATTTTCAAGGCGTATTCGTTTTATTTTATTTATTTTTCTCGTAACCACGCCGGTCGAATTCAAAATAAACCGGCAATTTTATGAACCGGCGGAGGTCGCGCCGAAATAACTCGTCTTCTATATAAACGTAAACTAGAATTACCGCGGATATAATGTTTTATTTACAGTAATAAAACGTTGTCAATTTAATTCAGACATCTATCGGCTTCAAAACCATAAAGGATCAATTTTCGCATCTTTACAGTCTATTTACGTCTCCACTGTTGGAGCACAAGCCTACTCTCAATATGAGGGCGATGGGGCCATAGTCACCACGCGGGCCCAATGCGGATTGGTGACTTCACACACGCCTTAGAATAAATTCTAATTCACGTGAAGGTTTCCTCACGAAGTTTTCCTTCACCGTTTGTATTTCGCTGTTGTAATTTAAGTTTACAAATGTACATAACTTAAATATTAAAGTCATTGGTACATGCCGAGATTCGAACCCACGATCTTCGGAATGAATGCCGCACACTCTGACCATTAGGCCACCGAGCTACTTTTTGCATGTAACATTCAAATACAATTTATTCTAGATATAAACCATCCTTATATTTACAGCCATAGAGTATTGTAGTAAGAAGATCTCAACAATAACATTTTCTGCATAACATTATAAATGCAAATTATCCGTTTTTAAGTACTTTAAGTATACCGTTGTTTATAAGCGGTCTCGTGAACACAGTTATAAGTTTTATTGACTTCAGTTTAAAGTTATAAAAATTATTAAACAGACTGCACTTATATACGTTTAATCTAAATTGCCCAAAATATCTTATTCATGTTCTGGTGTAGTCTTCTTGTCCTTTGCAACAATATGCATGTTATTATATATAATTAAACCATTTCAATTATTCTTTCATCTTTAATTGCTCCCTACATAGACAACTGAGAGAAAAAGCCTTTTAAGCATAAGTCTACTTTTGTTAGAATACAATAAAGAATAAATAAATAATAAGCATTACAAAGTAATGAATTTAAAAAAAATAAGTACCTGTTGAGATGAAGAACTCGTGACCTGTGTGTTGAGAGTTTGGTTCTGACGAGATGCGAGGCTGCTTTTCTTCAAATTCTCCATGACGGAGGCCAAGTCCTTGGCGCTGCCGTTGTGCTTCAGACTGTTGTTCCCATCCAAGTTGAACTCCGGTATCTACATAGAAAAAACACAAGTAATTAGATAGCTATAAAAATAATCCGATTAAAGTGGTTAGGAACGAAGGTCGCCCAGGTAAACGGTATCATAAATTACTTTTGAACATTTAAGTATTGTGTTCCTAAAAGTCATTAACATTCTACGGGATTGTGAAATTAATGATTTACATAGTAATGTAACTCGTTACAATGAGAAGTTATAAAAATGTTGTTATCCAGACTCTGTAGCGGGGTCATCTAGTTTTTGGATTAGCGTGGCTCGCATAATCCTAACCACACTCCATATTTAAAGATTCAAAGATTTATATAATACTCATAAATTTTTAAAGACATGATAATAAATATGTGATTATAACGTCGATTTTTTTTTTTTAATTTAACTAAAAGTTATGAATAGTTTTATTTACGTGAATTTTGAACATTTAATAAAAGTTAATTTTATAGGTTTACGGATAAGTCGAGATAACGAGATGATAAATTAATGAAATGTAAGCAATAAAATCTGTAATTTTTTTATAAAATCCAGCTTAAGTGACGCTTCAAACATATAACTATATACCAACTATGCACTATTAGAAATTACATACAGACAGACGATCGTAAAGAAAAAAAAATGATTTTACGTTACGTGTTATATAAATATTCAGATTATATAGACAAAAAGTTGAATTTTATTTATTTAGATGATGATATGAGATGCAAAGACTAACGTAAGAAAACGTACGATTAATGTTGAATAGAAATAATATTCGTCAGAATCTTTAATTTTAGTAGAGAAATAATAAATTATTGAATATATATATGCATCTTTTCAATGTACCACTGTTCAAGACTCGAGGTTAAAGAATATCCTTTAACATTATCCACAATTATCCACAAGGGACGTCACTCAGCTGCCGCGGTATCTGATGCCCTTGACACAAAAAAAAAACTGTTCAGAATTATTTCAACGCTGGCTTTTATCATAATGGTTCATCAACACGATACTGCAATTATATGTTACTATTTAAACTACTTCAGTTGTAGATGTGAAGATTCTACTTCAGGGGAGATATTAGTTACAATGACTTTAAGAGTGAAGCTAAGCTGTAGCTTTCCAAATGAAGGGACATGGTAATTAATATTTTAGTGAAATGTAAGGATTCGTCATAAACAGAAATTAAAGTCATTAAGTTCAAGAGATTAAGTGTTTCAAGTGATATTAATTATAGCGGAGTTAAATTGTTCGTAAGGCTAACTAAGTGTGTTTCTCAATAATGATTGAATAAATCACATCATCATAAATCATCATAGCAGTGATTAAACTGATTCTTTGGTGTTGTTCATTTTATTACTGTTCCGGGAACAGGGCAGTCGCTTCGAATTCAGAGCAAGGACAACTCGATGCACTTAGTGAAACGGTTGAATAGGGTCAAAGAAACCATTGGCGGCGTAATGTGGTATCTATGCGTGAGTCATCGGATACTCCAGCAATACTATCAATCAGAAACACGGCTCACGCGCCCGAGTCGCGAACGCGAAACACCGCAACGCGCATACTAACACCGCCTACATAAGAAGCCTTCTAAACCGCTTTGGACCCGCAATCAAAATATGCCAATCACCCACATTCACGAGCACTCCATCAATTAGTATCGATTCAATACAAAAGATACCGATTATTCGTGAAGTAAGCTCATTATCAAACGTCCACGCTTGAACTCTACGTTATCACCAGACAAATGTTGATACAGGTTTAATGATTTCGGCATGGGCGTCATCGTTTTAAATATCTATTGAGATCTATGTAAGTTTTATGCAACTATAACGATGCTTAATTGGAGTTGACATGCGATGATTATCAGCATTACGGAGACTCCGTCCGAGATTCGCATGACGTGTCATGACGCGGAGAGTGCTGATTTCATAATCGTATACTCATACGGCGTCATCATGCAAATCAAAAATAACCAATGTTTAGGTGATTCAAGAGATATTTTTAAATTGTCTCATTTATCTTAATAAACCCAATTTAAACGTTAATTAAACAAAATAAAAATAATAAAATTAATTTGATTGTATATGATTTAAACCTCTTTTGAATTAAAAAAAGTTCAAGCGTTCAGCGCTCTTTCGTATTTTTCAACCATTGAAGGAATATTAATAAGGCATAATTCGATTCAAATATTAGGATGACGAAAATGAAAACTTACTATATAAAATGATATACATAAGATAACAATATCTATTCTCTTATGTTGTACAATGCTGCTCATCATTTACAATACGATTCAAATTGTCGGATGTTGGACTATGAGACTCGGAACCCGCAGCCTATAATGATAATAAATTACTCGTACTTTCGGGTTTTTAAAAACTTATTAATTCAACAAAACATACAAGGTAAAATTGTTATAATGTATACAGAAACTTTTGTTAAATTTTACTTAGCATCACGTCATTATTAAGTCACATCGTAAATATGTTCGGAATGCAATCAAAAAATGATATGGAATAATAATCAAAAGTCACGAGGTTTACGTGGCTTCGCATACCACAGGGGTGATTACATAATGATTTCATTGATAAGCCTGTTATCCTGAGCGGCCTGATGACTAATATAATGTTGATGTAAAAACGGCGACCCGTCTCCGTAACATAACAGGTCAATTGTGACTAGCTCGTGACTCATAGTTCGGAGAAGTTTCGTCACAGTTCCAGAGATATTACGTGAATTACGTTTCGCTGTTGTGCTCACGTCATCCAATTGAAGTGTTTACACGCGTCACGGGAGCTCCACATGTGTTCAGTCACGTGGGTAAGGTCTAGTATACAGATCGTATAATGGTACCGACGACAGTAATCCGAATGTTTGTCTTAATATTTATTAAGTCATTGTCATCTCAATCGATGGACGTGCAATGATGGATATCTGTTATATATTTAGAAAATATTTGTTAAAAAAAAAAAGTATATTAAATCAAATCAAATCAGAAGTTGGTAACCAATGAAAGGAAATTGAAAAAAAAAAGCAATAATCAATTTTAACATAGATATACTGTCTTTAAATGTTTCTGCGACTATATCCTCCCTAACAGGAAAAATTGTCTAAATCGTTGTCTTATTATACTTGACTGCTTTTAAATATTTCACATTTCCACCACACTTAAAACGTTTTAAACTTTACGAGATATTGAGATAAAAGCCTATACTGCCCATTAAAATGGTTTTACTTAAAAAAAATTAACAACTGGACGGATTATTAATCTTCTATTTGTCCTCGGTTAAATCAACGTTCAGACGGTTAACTCTTATACACATATTCGATTCATAATAATGGTTTAAATGAATTATAAGGCAATATACATTCTCATCATGCAGCAGATTTGTCCACTTCGCGGTATTGCTTTCACGACTGTTGTCATTCATGTGGTGTTTTGGTATTTGATTAGTGACTCCGGACCCCGTTCGGACTTTAAGCTTAATGTGAGGTTAGTATTGAGAGTAATAAGTAAGTAAAATATTCTATATTAGTGCCAAACATACCCTAATGCATTCTGAACCGAGGGACATTGCTGTGGAAGGTTGACGTACACAATGACTGGCGGCAGACAGTGTTATTATGCACTAAATGAGGCTGAATAGATTATCAGATTCGTCAACGTTTAAAGTTTCGTTCTCCGTTCAGTAGTTTTTTTTTTATTTAAAGGTCCCTATTACCCTAAATTTTTTGCCTTCGACTCAAATTCAGTTTACGATTAATATCATAAATTTTAGCCGGTGCCAATGTTTCAAAAGCGATAAACATCAGCATAGATATATTACAGCAAAATAAAAAAAACAATAAGATAAACAGATATTGAAAACATGAAACAGCTTTATAAAGATTGAATGTTCAATAAAATTATACTACACAACTATATAATACTAGTTACTATATAATAAATGGTATATTAAAAACTATTTACGTAATGGAATCGTTACAAATATTCAAATCAGACATAAGGAAAAAATTATGATTTCTTTATATACTTGATATAATTAATGGAAGTATTAGAACAGGTTTAAATTATTGAGCACTAGACAATGCCTGATGTTCCTGTTTAAGTTGAACCTAACTTGTTATCACAGTTAAATTGTCCTTCCTTCTTTTAATTCCATGCGTAATGTCCTCATTTTTCCAGGTGCCTTATAAAGTTTAAACAGTTGTTCTTCTCTTAAAACAAGATCGGGCCCTTGAAAAGACAAGAATTTGTAATACGATGTATAAATGTACCATATTATGTACTGAAAATAATTTTTATATTCCACAATAGTTTATTAAATTTCTCGTTTCCTCTTGGAAATGCAGCTGACAAAAGCATAGGAAATATATGAAACATCGTTTACTAAAATTACTTTAGTATAAACCGGATTGTTTAAAATATGTTTAATTCATAAACTTTAAGTAATAAGAGTATACTTATTTACTTTCAACAAAAATGCAATAACAATATATGGAACTTGTATCTGAAAGTAATCGATAATTTGAGTACTATAGTGTTATTTTAGCATAAACAATTGGTATCACTTAAATAAATATTATTTATATAGATTAATATATTTAAAATAACTTAATGCTTTAAGATTGAAAATTTTCGTGAGATTTCTGTGAATTTATGAAATATAAACTTCAATTTTTTGTCTAATTAAATCATAAACGCACCGGTGTCCTTTGATACACTACTATTAACAATCTTGTTTGAAGTTTCTCGTAAATTGAGCTCAAGCTACCTAATAAGATAAGAGGGTACAATAAATGACGATTTCTTTTACATACATAATAACTCAAAACCTTTATTAAAAAATGTACTCTAGATACTGATAAACGTTTTGTAGTAAAGACATTGATAAACAGCAATTTTAACAATTTGTAATTAACACAAACATTATTTTTGTTTTATCTTAAATAGAAAGATAAATGATTAAAATGAATTTATTTTAAATTAAATTAAAATAAATATTAAAGATCAAGGACGAAACAAATAAGTTGAATCTTTTATAAAATATTTTTTTAACAAGAAACCAGTATGAACAATAATGTATAAATCGCGATGATAAGTGATCGATATGTTCTCCATAGGTATAGCAAACAATCTAACTAAATATTAAATGCAATGTATTCTGCTACTGTTAAATTGTTATAGTACAGATATTCTTAGAGTTTTAACTGATAGCGGTAGAATAGTGCCAGCTCTAGCAGTAGTGGAATCGGATATAATAGCTTTACCTTGTATCGCGCCAACAATTAGGACTTTAGCACCGATCGTAACGTCCATTCAAAGTCGGCGAGCACATATCCCACAATAATATTTAGCAAATCAATAAGTTCGGCGTTATCTATTCTAACACTGTCAATCTCTTATCATCGTCACAATTGTGCCGCGTCGTGTATAGTGTAATAGTTCGATACACGTTGCGAGCTGACGGTGCCGGCGGCCAGACTGCCGGCCGGCCGATCGCAAAGCGCAAACTTTAACTGGCGGCCACAATAGCTAATTAGAATGGCGAGTTTTGCGGGGAGACGGGGAAGGTGGAGAGGGGTCGGAGGGGGAGGGGGGCAACTCCACCCACAAACCTTTGCATCCGCCTCATGAACTACTCTGACGAGACGATCTTATCGTTGAGCCCCTATCAAAATGACAAGATCGGTATTGGTAATCTTGAGTGGTCTTATATTTTGTCCTTTTAATGTCACGCACCAAACTCGGTGTTTGAACCGATACAATCATTTATGCCTGCTGAATTCTTCAAATAACAACCGGCCTTAATTTTTATTATTTGACCACATCACTAAGGACAATACTAGAAATGAATCTTTTCACGTTGGATGTAAATGAACATCCACAATTATCGCAAAACAAATATATATATAAATTATACGAATATAAGGTAATGAAATAAAAATACTCTAATGTAGAGACTAGTTTCGCACGGTTCCTGATAAAAAAATAACCAAAGCGAGGGAAGGGAGTAAAGCCGATAATTCTGTCGCGGTGATGAGTCAACAACCTTTCAATGTCAGCGAGAGACTACGAATAGCGAATGGACATTGGTTAATTAAATAAATAATATAAACATTCACTATCCTTTGAAGCACCGATTTTACTTGATATGCTTGGAATGTATGCCGTTATATCCACTTGAACAATAATTTTATCGCTACAAAACGTCAACAATACGGAATGATTACTCTATTATCTTTGATTGTACAATTCCGTTAATTGTTTAGACGGGAAGTCGTTTCGTTTATGCAACATTTATCTTGTTGTTACGTTGTTAATTTGTTATATATATATATATATTTAATTAGAAACAACGATTAAGAAAATTTCATGTTCATTTAAATATTACTGCCAGAGTGATTGGCTAATGGTAATAATATAATGTGGTCGCATTTAATGTAAGCATTGGGTGAGCAGAAATCAGTGAATTATAATACACGTGAAGTGTGACGAATGTAAGAATTCGTCTCACTAGGCTGCAACAAATTAAATGTTTACAAAATTCATGAGTAAGCAAGCCATTGCCTTATTCATCTTATATGGAATGAGAAACAGTTAAGCTATACGCATCGAAGATTTTAAAATTAAAAACTAGGTTATAACAAAAATACTAGAACTTTCATATTTCGTTGTGTACTACAAGAGATAAACAATAACAATTAAATATTTGGCAATGTAGTTGTTTAATTTGATAATACCAGTTGCATTCAAACTACGATATAATACTTATCGCCGGGTTTCCTTCGACTGATTACTAGTGTATGCATCACCTAAATAGTTTTTTTTCGTGTATAAGGATTACTAACTAATACAGTTTACATTTCTGAACTAAATTGATCAGCAACTCTCATTTATCGTGGAATATTGCAGTCGTCGCTAAACAGGTGTAAAAACACAATTTAATCTATATGACTTTATGAATTTTATGCCAAAATAATGTTAGGAATTAAAAGATGTAATTGTTATTCTTAAATAATTAACATTATGCAAATAAAGGCGCGGTTAATAGTGTAAATGACGTCAGAAAAGTGAAAAGCGAATTGATTACTAATGGTTAAATTAATATACCTAAAAATCTTTTTAACACTGCGGTTGCATCGCAAGAAAACTTTATGCATTTCGTTAACTGAGTCATTGGTTTCCTACAGTTACGTGTATTGCAGTAGGCCCAGTTGTGACTAAGGCATGAGTCGTTTCATTCATAACTTAATTCGGCTCATCGGTTTGTGTTTACATGCTAAAGATATATTATAAAATATCTATAACTGTGTCACAGATAGCAAATACCATTCGCAACCATCACAAAATGAATGACGCAAAAACGGTTTTCATAATTTTTGATTGCCGATGATAAGGCAATTTGATTAAAATATTTACAATTTTATTATATCAAATTCATAATCATATTATATAGAAGATAGTTAATAATAATCAACAAACAAATTTTTTTTTTTATTATTCAAGACAACAGGACGAGCGATATGTTCACCTCATGGTTAGTAATACGCCTGCCCATAACAACGTGGCGTTAGTTAGGACAGTATATTCTGCATCTTTACGCTTGTCACCTTTCCACATATGATGTTGCCTCGTTACTGCAGTAATTTCACTAGCTATAACGCCTACAAACCGGAACACAGTAAGGTTTCTATACTAGTTTGGCGGCAGAAACGGAGGTTGGAGTGGTACCTCCTCGGCGGTCTCCGGTAAAAGAGATCTACCACCAGTAAAGTACAGTTATATATTTTTGTTAATTAGCGCCGATGCAGTCAGTCTCCTCTTAAAGATTCCCAAATATCTGAACGGAAACACTGATGCCGTCAAACTGTTCCAAATACTTTTTGTTCGCATCAAGGTCGAAGCGAAACTGTAGATCCTAATGCGTGGTATTTTGACAACCAAGGGATGAATTCTTGCCGTGAATCAATATGTCAAATGGCAGAAAGGCGTTGGCCTTCGTATTCGTATTATATATATTTTATAATATTGAACTTAAACTGCTATTATGTTATCATTCCTTGATAGCGGAGATCGCTATGCAATTAAACAAGACGGATAGTTAAAAGGTGGATGATTCAGCGCGCATTCACGTGCCCGCTTATCAACGGCGCGGTGTAGTAAACGTTACCTGCGCGTGCGCCGATACTACCGGCCGTGACTCACCGCGGGGCACATCCTGTTCTACCTTCGCGCTACTTTCACGAATTCTCACGCACACACATTAGCTGCGACTTCTTTTTTATTGACCAGATCCGAATTGGTAACATGATGTGGTACATTAATATTTTTTTGTATTACAAGTATACAACACAACATAATGAGCCATAAGTATATTGAATTATAAAAGGTTATTACAATTTAGACTACGCAATTAATAAAATAAAGCCGAGAGCTAAGACAAGTAAGTTTCTTGATACATCGCTTATATTTTACTGAAAAAAGAAAACATTTCAATAGCATTTATACAATATGAGTTGACAGTTTTCAGTTTCTTAAGAAACAAATATTACTTAAAAGTGTATTATGTTAACCTATTCTCTTCACTTTATCAGTGACGTGACAATAGGATAAGCTTGTATTAAGTTATAAGTCTGTGAAATTTTTCTTCTCACAGTTTACCTCATAACCATCGTTTCAGGGAAAAGGAATCTATCACACAACACGCTCACAGCTGGACCTCTATCTTTTTTTAAGATATCTACATGGATCAGTCCTTATGCTACCCGCATCTACATAGTGCTGTCGACGTTCACCAAACTATTGGTCTTCCTTGTAAGAGGTCCGACAAGAGTGCGGCTATGGTCGTGCCCATTGCCACTTAACGTTAGCAAGGAAATGTATTAAAATTTATTAATTTTAGTTTCTAGCACTGTTTTAGCTTACTGTAAAGAGCTTTTTAGCTTGTATGTTGGATACCGCGTTTATTTAACTTCTATAGCACGATCTGCAATATTATTACTAGAGGCTTCATTCAGATAAATAATCATATATTTCTTAACAGTTGTAGTACAAATGGGTCAAAACAATTTTGAAAAGATATTCTCTATAAAAATAAGACTCATCGCATGTTAAATTCGGTTTTACCAGGTCTGACAGATGAGATGGAAATGAATCATTAAGCATTCAGAAAACTACTTGTATAATAAATGTATTAGTATTCAATGAAGTCACCACATACTGTATTTATACTATCAAACGTGTTAAATGTTAAGATACAGTTCAGTTGTGTTTTATATGCATTTGTTATGTAATATTATTAAAACTCATGTGAAATTGATACAGTTGACTTATTGTTAAATGTGTCAAATAAATAAATATGTATGAAGTTTCCCTATTTTTATGTTCGTCTGTTTACATGTATTTTTTTTCATTACACAACTGGCTAAGTCCAACTTATGCCTTTGTTACAGAGATAACGTATCCACACCAACATGTTGAGACTTGAACGTGGGTGTTTAACAACTCGAGTTCAAGATTAAAATAAGTTTTCATTATAAGCCATCTGGTTAAAGTCGATTATTATTTAGTAATGTTGTTAAAAATCGTGAAAACCGATTATTGATACACAAAATATAATTGTAATTGTAGTTAGAAATTTTATATGATGGTGGAAGAAACAACTAAAAAATTGCATTGGGAATAATCAATCGAATCGATTTTAAAGTTATTTCCGATATAATAAACTATAATTATAATGAAGAATAAGGATGGTCGGGGAAGGTGTGTACGGGGATTTATTTACTTTTGTATTGCTCTAATAAACACTAGTTTCAGTGGACTATGATTTAATATTATCGATAATAAAAACAAGCTGGTTATCAAATACAGCAGTTAATAGCAGTTGCGCGAAACATAAAAGACGGCGCATACGCATTGTTTGCGGCGCCGAGGACAAACGTTTCTGTTTGCTGTATGACATAGACGACGACGGGCAATAATTTAAACAAATATCTATCTATTCATTAAATATAATATAATCACGAACATAGCAATTTCTCAGATTAATTCATTAATACATCGTTTTGGAGCAAATATATTCATCCATAATTCCAGAAACAAGTACCAACAACAACTTAACTTTTCAATTATAAGTCCACTAGCTGTTCCCTATCCGCTTGCTGGAGGTATTACCTTTGCACCATGCTTTAGGGAAGAAATTTTGTAAAATCCATTTTTAGCCAACTTTTAAATGACATAAGCAATACATCTACTAAATTTAGAGTGTTTACGTCTAATAGTTTCTACATATATAGATGAAATGAGAATACTGATTTTATCTTATGATTAGCTAATGATTCATATTGTTCGAGGACAATGTCCTTATGAAATGCTTTACTAAACTCCTTAAATTTTTTGTTCAATCCTCTCTCATTCAGGTTCACAATAACGGTGACCAACTTTTACGGCGAAGGTGATTCATTAATGTTACAGTTAAAGTCTAGTTGCAGTACGCTGAAGCCGTATGTGGTACAACTAAATTGAATCCTAACATTGCTTAGCATAGCTTAGCTGATAAATAGCAAATTTCTTTTTATAAAATAGATATTTTTTATATGTTGTTCACGTTACTATTAGTTAATGTGACATTATAGACAGCAACGTACCCATCGAGCGCTTTTAGAAGCCTTTTCGGGAGCTAGCAGGGATTCCTCCGAACGTACCTTAAACAATTTGTATACCGATTATAATTTGCCATAATTAATTTTAAAAACTTCTTTCTCATCTTATTAATTACTACTATGTTGTCCTTTTCAGTAATCCCATAATTAAAGTAGATCATTATAAACGTATGATATGATGTACGATTTTGCCATAGCGTTGAAAATAAATAAATGCCCTGTTAAAAATTTCTTCAGACTATTTTAGTGACTACTTAAAAAAAAATCTGTTATATGTGTGACTATAAATCACTAGAACAAACAAGGATAAAACATAACAATAACAATACTAAGCATGAATGTATTTATCACCTTGATACTGAAGTTTCCGAGTCAATATATATAAAGACAAAAAATTAATTTTAACAACATAGTTCACAAATTGCTATTATATATTGCCTTTGTGGTCCTAAGAAAGTTTATCCTTGGTATTAATGAATCATCGTAATGTTTATGAATGGCTGAATCATAGGTTATTGACCTTTCTTACGTAGATCGTATTTCTCTCTTTTTACCGTACTTATAAAATGATAACATATTTTTGTTACTTTATGATATACCACAATGTTTTAAAATGGGATAAAAATAAAGTTATGCAGCAAATGAATGAGAACTTCATTACAATAAAATAAAAACTGATCATTTGGTACCTACACTGGCCGTATTTGGTATTTCGTTGAGGCGTGGGTTATCTTATTTAAATATATCACTAGGTTTCCTGGAATTGCATCTATACTATATACTATATGATGGCGTTGTGTATAAATCATATCTTCGCAAAACAACATTACATAGTTCCCGTTTTCATTATTATACATTACTATTTTTATTACTATGACTTATAGTCTAAACAGGGTAAGGTTATTTGATTTTTATTAGTCACAGGTTTAACCTTAATTTTGATACTGTAATTTTCCTTTTTTATGCTATGGAGTAGCGAAATATATTTTTAGAAATGTTTAGATGAATTCACTAACTACTAACTAATTTACATTGATTTAATCAGTTTTATATTATATTTAAATATTATATGTTTTAATCTACAATCAACTATTTGAAACATTATTAAAATCTGTTGCATAATGTTAAAAGTCTAACTGTAACAGTTTCAAGTATATTATAAATTTTTTTAAATATTAATTTCTTCTATGGAATTAAATCTCGATTTTACCCAAAATGTTCTGATCAACTTATATATATACATGTATTCGTTATGTCGTTAAATCTAATTTTACAATGTGATAGAAGTTATTTTTGCAAAACTAACGTTAGCATTAGTAACAGAGACAATTCATTTACTGTAAATGAAAATATGCGTGCAATGTAGATCTAGGACAACTCGAAAAACAACATTTAGTAGTAAAAAAAAAAAAAATATATCTCTATTTATTAGCTTCCGCCTTCGTGACTGCCCACTGTTTTACTTTCACGTTGAACATTTATATTGTCTATAAATAGTATTTATGATATCGCCACAATGTCATGAAATAACATATCTCACCCTTGACTAAGTTAATTACTTGTTACGTCTCCTGCTTTTTATAATCAAGAACTAATGAAGGCTTCTTAATTTTATTAAATTAGAATAGCTAGAGCTGAAATAAATAAAATGAAAAAGCAATCAACCTTTGATAAATGTTTGATTAAAAATTTATTATAACCTCAGTTTCTATGTAGTTTAGAATAAGTATACTAAGAATAAGCATACTTGTATCGTCTAAATAATTATAATCGTTTTAAAATATCATTGTAAAGTATATACTGTACACACAACTATGACTATTAATAAGTTAGCTTATTCACTAAATCCAGTCTTCATCGAATTGAGCTAAACGTCTTGCTTTATTAATCAGTGTCTATTAGCGTGATTTGTCGTTAGGAAGCGACATCGTTAATAGGAACCGCTAAGGATGGTCAGGTCAGACGAGCATGACCTGGCTGCCGGCGGTCAATAATTTCGATTCAACGTATGAGCAATTTAATTCAGCTTAAGCGTGCGCGTGGGCACATTGCATCGCAGCTCGTAAGTGCGTTATAAAACTCGTTAAGTGTCGCGACAGTAGGCGGCCGGAAGAGACGACTGGAGTGTTAGTGGACTTCCTACTTAAAGTGCTCGATGTTGGACGGAAACGCTATTTTTGGCGCCCACCGCCGCTTCCTCCGAGGAAAGTCCACTCATGATTACAATCGCTGATAGAATCCAGGCGCATTGCTATCCAGTAACGTGGACTGTATAGGATGGGAATGGTCGCGATACGATAAAGTTATTAATATTAACTTGAAAACAGTTTTACAGTTTCTTACGTAATAAACAAATGAAACATTTTTTTATAAAATTATCGGTGAATTAACCTATAAAGTCTATTGATTTAATAACTTATTTTAAAAAAAAGTCTTCTATATCGATACTGCACTAAATATAGATATATGTAAGAAAAATGTAATTAACATAGCGATACAGCACGTGTGACTACCAAAAGCAGAAGGCAACAAAAAAGAACTAAAGAATGTGATAAAAATAAGCACTCGTAAAATTGTGCACGACAGGAAGATAACCTGAACATTCCTTACCGGATTCTTCACTCCCTCGAGGGTCCCGGCATTTGCTTTATTGTATCCATCGGAACGCCAGGAATGCACCGTTCTTGCGTTCAAGAGGAAAGTCCAGTTACGTAAAAAGGCCCGTGAGCCATATTACACTACTTCAATTTTTTTGGTGATGCGTCAACGTGTTGAAATGATGACTTTACGATTTCACATTAACGAAATAGTCTAAATTTGATTGATAAAGAACATCACCCTAATTTCACTGAAAAAATTTAAACAGAAAAAAGTTTTTATATGACCTAAAATTCTTGAGTGTACCACGTATGACTTTTATGTCAAAGTCTATATTTCTTTTTATAAACCAATGCATCAATTTGAGAGGATCATCGAAAGATTTAAACTGTTTATGAAAAATAATTACTATTAGAGTCTGTTGACCTAAAAACATATTTCAATTATGTCCATCTATTTAAATTAACCTCAATGCCATAAAGTGGCGCCGGCGCAGATTGATTATCGCATTACAATCTCTCCATTGCGACAACGGAGACCTCATTATGGACTCATGAATGGGACTCGGATGAATAAATCCATTCGTACCAACCCGTTGCTACAGAACAATATAAATTAAAAATATTTAAGCTATTACTGTGTAGCCATACAACTAATTACATTTGTTTTTTATTTATATTAGAGGAATGCCACAGAGAAAAAAATTAATCGAAAGACATTAATATCTGTATATACTGTCGTAGTTTTCTTTATCGGAAATACTTTTATCGTTTGAACATTGTTCTAGTTGTCAAAAAGAGATAAATTATTTAAAGATGATGTTGCTATCTTTATCCAATGGAATAAGATATTTTTGTTGCGCTATCGAAACTTTGAAATTGATTGCTGCATGTATAAGGACTTGTATATAACCTGGGCAACAACTACAATGTCTTAAATAGAGTATATAATAGAATTTTCGAGCATTAGCTTTACCGTTATTTTGTGCACACAATAATTAATATGTCATAGAAAACATATTCAATGGACCATGGTGAGTGACAATTGATGCTAATACACAAAATTTAATATAGAGTACATTAAAGGTCACCTTAGGTGCTCTGTTGCTATCGTTCACGGCAAAGTTTGAAGTTTTAAACGATATTTTATTTTGCAACAAAGAAGTTATGAAAAATTTAAAATATTAATCTTCATTAATAACTTTAAATTATAAAATGAAATTTATCTTTTCATTAGAACTAAAAATAAGGATAATTCAATGGAACGATACCTTATCTTAATACAACATCACGTTTAAGGACCATGGCCTATTTAGGATGTAATCGCAAGTAATTTGTGCAGTAAACGGTGAAACTACAAAAGTTAATGAGGCTCCTTATTGTATCTCAGTAAAGAGTGAATGCGGATCGCTCTGTTATCAGAGAGCGCGGCGCTATCAAAGGAAAACGCGAACTGCACAAATAAATATCTTACTGTCATATTAACAAAGTTTAAGTTAAGTAATATTTGGAAAGCCCAGATGTGGGTGCGAGTGTACCCTTTAACCTAAATTTTAGTTAAAGAAATATAGTCTTTAAAGCAGTGATGTTTAGTCATTAATATATTCTACGTGATCTTGTGCTTTTCCGCTAGTAGGTCACATATTGGCATAGGAGACCTTGTGAATATTTAAATGTATTGAATGCTCCCACAGTACGGAACAAAACTTAAAACATTTTTTGCCTTATAATTACAAAAATCCTTAATACAATTCGCGTAATATTGAAGAATTGGGGAATTATATAAATACGTTTGGAATTTTAAAGCATTGTATTAAGGTGAGAAAATTATAGAAGTGGGTCGTAAAAGGGAAGCGATTCTGAATCACATAGTACACATGTGGTCAAGACGTTATCGTCAGTTTTATTTCATAAATAAATTGTGTAACAAATTTTAACACACTTTTTTTCGCTCCATCCGGTAGTTAGAACTTATTCATCATTATCGTTTCCTTGTATTTTTAAACGATTAGAGGCAGTAATCTTTTAAACACACCTTTGTGTACAATGTACACTAACGAGCAGTTAACCTATATTTAAAGAATTTTTATTGAAACATTTTTTAACATGTTAACTGAATTATTTTTGTAATATATTTTTTATGAATTTAGGACATACTAGTATATATCATAATTTGTATTAATATACTTTTTCATGCGTTTATAATAATATCGCTACCTTTTATTTAGAGAAAAGTTTAATTACATTTCAAAGAAAATTATTAATATCGTATTATTAGGACATGTATAAGAATACGTTACTATTATTAGTACCAGCTAAAAACTAATTTTAGTATGCAATAAGCAATAAATTTTACTTATCTACCGTTCAGTGTGCTGACAAGTATATTGAAGTATATAATTATTTTTGTCCCATATATGGCACCTTATACCATTTCTGTAACTGGTTTCTATTCTTCGTTCTAACATAGATACATAGCTTGGTAAAGTTATTTATCTTGTATAGTAACTACTTGAGGTTATAGGTATAAAGCAAACTTTTTAGTAGATATTGTCAATTAATAATCGAAATAAAATTTTAAAATCAGCGAAAAAATATTAGTATAATTTCTCACAAGTGTTAGTAAAACAAACACTGATTATATTTGTTTTATTAGAGTACGTTAAATAACATATGAAAAATAATAATACTTCAATGTTGTTTATTGCCTTACCTTCTTTGGAAAGAAAATTTTAGGTTTTCCTGTATACGTCGTGTATGAAGCCATGTTATCGACTTTAGCAACAACCATAATTTGGCGAAGAGCACTTTATCCGGTACGAATAAACACAGTGTATTCGAAAACCGTGTACAAGTTCCCTTGTGTTTTCGAGAATTTTCGGCGATCACGTGTTGCTCTATGAGAAGCCACAGCAACGTCGAAGATTATAAACCCTCAGTGTACCGAGATCGTAAGAGTTTACTGATATTTTTTCCATTCGATTTTCGTAGCAATAAACTTTAAATCCACGGACGCGTCGCGCCCACGTCATCCGATTCGCGTGGTTATTGTTCAATGCACTCCGATTTTGTTTATATATAATAGACCAGAAAAGGAAAATAACGTAACAGTATAATAGTAATCACTTAACGACGGCCGTCACATTTTAGAATCGACGCGCATGCTTACGAGCAAACACACACACCCCACGCAAGTTCTTTTCAAACTAAATTTTCGTACAGTTCAACAGTTGCTTTTATCAATTCGGTCTGCTCTCCCACAGCAACCTATCTCCCTTACTCTACTGAAGTACAGCCTCGTAAGAATGAGACGGCACTACTGTCGTATTTTAACAACACACATATTGAATGCCACCATATGTATGAAACGCGGCTCGCACATAGATGATAGTATTATACTATATCTTAGTTGTAAACCTTGTTACAAAGCAGGTAACTCCGCTACCTATGTATTTTTTTATTAATTTAATTTATTTTCTTTATTGGATACAAACAGACAAAAATTATCAATAACACAAAAGTCAAGTCAATGAAATTACTTATATTTGCTTCTTAAATAGTCTCGTTAGGGACATGTTTGATTTAACTGCTTGTAATTTAACAATATTTGTGGAATATTAGACACAACTTAAATTGAAACGATTTGATAAAGGTTTTTTCGTACAAGAGTTACATACTCCACACTTTTTTCACACCACTAAAATTAATATTTCATTGATTACATGATAAGCAGAATAACTGTTCTGAACCTTTAATTTTTTTTTTAGTTTTTATTTGTATTGTTTAATAGAAGTTAAACGAATTAAAGAAGAAAAATAATGTACATTGATGTAAGTTTTACTCTTCGCCCACTATGTTACTCTTTGTTTAAATTATTGATTTTCTGTAGGCGTTGCATACAATATTAAAAATAGAATCAAATAGAAAGCTTATATTAAATTCGTTTTTTTTATACCGATGCAAACAAAGTTGTTTAAAGTTATAAAATTACATTACAGAATATACAATTTGTAAATATAAAACAATATTATATAAAAGTAAGAAAAATTTGTTAACAGCAAAATTTCAGTTTTTAATACCTACTTGACTAATCATAACTATGTAGAGCCTAAATTACTTTACTCTTTAAAGGTACAAGCTTTGATATAAATATTATTATTATATTTATATAGTTAGCTACCTTATTTTATAATACAAAAAAATAATTTACGAATAAGTAAAAAGTCTCTATTCTCTGATAATGTTTTAGCGCTTGGTAGTTAATCGTTCTGACTCTTACAACTCATATGATACTGTACTGGTTAACCTGGTAAAGTAACAAGTGTAATGTTGTGGAGTTTTTATAGTAATGGGGTGTTTTCTGGCTACTACTACGACCCTCATAAAAGAAATCTGTAAAAGTCTTACTACCTATAAAAGTCATTAACATTCAATAAAGGGGCGTTTTGAGTTTTTAAAAAATCCAGTATTGATATTATGAGTAGTGATTAATACATTATGGTTGAAATTTAATTTATTGTGAGATTTTACAAAATAAATGTAGTTTACAAAGAAATTAACACAGCAAAATTTCGGTATATGAAAAAATAAAGTATGTAGGATAATCTTTACTTTAAAATATAAGACCAAAGTATTATTTTAACTATAATTATGCATTGCAAATTTTTCTTAAACTACTCCGAGTACATAGAGTTTGTTTAAAGTTGTTAAGCGACCAACCTGCCTAATACAACGTGGCGTTAGTTAGGATGGTATACTGCACTGCATTGCGCTCGTCGTCTCGAGACATAATCTGTTAAGTCTCGTTACTTCAATAATTACATTAGCTACAACTCTCTTACATCCGGAACACAATAATATTTGTACTGTACTGTTTGGCGGCAGAAATAAGAGCTGTGGTGATATCTTAGACGATTTCCGGCAACAGAACCCTACCACCAATGACAGATCTATGATCAGTAAAGTTTTCTTGAGTATTTAAATAGCATTGTTATTTTTTTTAAAAAAAGTTTTATTAATTTATATTTTATTAAGTTCCATTGAAAGAAAAGATTATTTTAAAGTAATTTTAAAGATTATAGTTAAGAAAATTTTGGGTTTTGAAGACATTTAACTTTGTATGTTTGCGAATGATTCAATTTTGTCGGTGCATTATTCTTTTATAAAGCAAAGAGGGACTTGCCTTATTCGGTTGGCTGCATCATAACAACAAATATAAACAGCCGTTATGTGCATTAGTTTCGTTATGAGATGCAGTTCCTTTGTCTGCGGTGCAGGAGGTTACGGCAACTTCGAAAAAGGCAAATCAAGTTTACATTGATGGCTTCGTTCATGCGTTATATTTATAATTAATTCTGTATATATGTACACAAAGACATTATACATAAAACTATACATTCAATGGATTACACTAAGCAATTAAAGGTTCGTCGTTCTTTCAGAAAAAGCGTAGAAATAATTAAAGCTTCAACTTCTAATCGAAGACGTAAAGGCAATAGGTTCATATTTATTAAAGATTTAATTTTATTATATTATTAAAGTATTTAAGTACACTTATATAATAACTAGGAATCTATATTTGTTATTACGTTTTCAAAAATAACTAAATTCACCATTTACTGTACTAACAATGTTCTATACTATCTGAATATTGTAGGATTGGATTAGTTAGCCTACGTCAGCGTTTCTATCCAAATATAACGTGCGAGTCTTTGATAGAAAAGTGATCAGGCTTTAATAGACTCCGCTTAACCTTTTAAACTAAATCTTATCTGATCATCTGAAAGGATTGTGGTCAGATACTAGACTATATTAAATTAAATACAAATTAAATTTTCCGACAGATTATCCCTGCAAATTCCCAATTGAATTGAATCTTGTTCACTGTTATCCTTTTTATATTACCTAACATAATGTTAGCATAAATTACTTTTCTTGAATGCGTGTTATCTGCAAATAACAACCACTGTCATAACTGTCATAACATGGTCTAGATGTTTGATCGGTTAGGTAGAACGAAGAGCTGGTCAAAGAGATTTTATCTGTGTTACTGAGTAAAAATTTTTAACTTTAATTTTCCTGATAGATAGCTAGATTTTATTCGTTTTCAAAATTTTCAGCATATAAAACATTTAAATGATATATATAAGATTTAGATAATGATCAGTGCTGGTGGAAATAGAAAGCTGTGACACATCACCGTCGCGCCGCTGCGGAGCCGTCGGCGCCGTCCTCTAGGGGACTTCGTACATGTATTTTAAGTTAAAACTTTGACTCAACCGTTGTGTTTTATAAAATTAGCTAAGTGTCTTATTCACTAACACATTATTAATATCGAAATAAAATCTAAGGACAGCGAAAATAGTGAAAAGATAGTGCGCTCCAAGCTTAACGCTTCGTAGTTGTTTTATCAAAGCTTGGACATTGTAAGAGAAAATATCATAGAATCTTTGAGTATCATAATTAGAATTTTTGACAAAACTCGACATATTTATAGTTTTCTACTAAAATATGGAATTTTGTTGAATTTAAGGAGATAATGTATCATATAATATATCAGATCTTGATTTGAGTAGAAACCGTAATTTCTAGTTTGTAAGTATTGCAGTGTATTATATGATGTTAACCAATATTTACACTACTATTTTATGAGAGAAAAACAATAATAGCATTAAAATTTAACTATTTTGACTTTGTGAGAAGAATAACACCAATAAACTCATGTAAATTTTATTATGAATGATGTAAGATAAAATAAATGTTCCGGGTTAGCTTATTTAACAATTTTTAATATAAACAAAAAGTGGTTTTCCTTGTATAAATTTACTGTCTTTTTTATATTATAATAGGAGTTATTTAATTTATTTTTCACACAGCTAAAAGAATTTTTCAGATTACAATTTCCGGAAATGAAACGTTTTGTATTAATACAAATCATAAAGTAAATTAACAAAACTTTATTTTACGTTTGTATTAGTTTTTAAATTTATTAAAGAGGGATCTATAATTATTTATAGATCATTATATATAGATCTATGATTATTTTCATATAATCGACTATAGAGAGTTTTTACTTTCTTTTTTCGCTGTTTTTATGCAAATTTTTAAATGTTACTCATAAAGTTTTTACTAATCAGATTTTGTTTATACTCTAAAAATATTGATGCAGTATTATTATTAATATATTAACTTGATTTTTTTCTTATTGATCATTTTCTTTGAATTGCAGTACTCGTTGCAGTTTCTATTTGACAATTAAGAATTATTTGATTATACTATTAAGGTTAAAGGCTAAATAATAGTTACCTGAGGTATAATTTTAGTAGAGTATCTGATGTTGAAAAAGTTTCTCTTTATGCAGCATGTCACGGTTTTCTTAAGTTTCATCCTTTGATTTCTACTGAACGAAAATGATTTTCGTACTTTACACGTGTACACTAACGAATTAACTAATACACGTCGATATCATACAATACTCTACTCGATTCTGTTGCCAAGTAAGAAATTATCCGTGTTAGCATTTCAACGATGTCAGCGAAGATCATTCCTGCGACCGATATATTATTACAATTTTGCGTTACGACCTTTTCTTTTTATGCAATTAAATATCAACATCTAGATGTTTTGAAGGAAATCTTTAGTTTACATAAATAATGAACCAGAACAAAGTTTTAAGAATACAGACGGAAAGTAAAGAAGAAGGAAAATTTTCTTGATAATAGACATTTGTCGCAAAAGTTAAGGCTGGATCATCATCGTCATTATTTCAGAATATTGTCGTCCACTACTGAATAGCGCGACCGGTCCGACAAGAAATTACAAGGATGTAATTTTGCATAAATGCTATTGCTTTTTTTCCCTCCACATGTATCAGTTTAAAAGATCTGTATTGCGTATTTATTAGTGTGTATGTGTTATAAGCACTCGTTTTATTGTAACCATAGTGTCCGCTCAGAGCTCGGTCATTGCACTTCGCAGAACCGAATACGACTCCCTTTTACGTACACCACATACGCTTTTCGACATCACTACCGAAATGCAATTAAAGCATATTTACATTGCTAACAAAATGCACGTAGACCAATGTAATGTAAACAATTAGTTTTGAATAGTTTGATTAGTTTGTTAATTTATATATATTTTTTTGTAAAAACTGCATAAGTTGCAAAGAGAAAAAAAAACTTTAGTTTTTGTATAAAACAAAGGTGTGATTCTAATTCGAGTATATCTTAAAGGAGCATAGAATCTTATTTCAGCTAATAAGTTAGGGCAATCGATTTGATTTCTGAGCAGCTTATAATGATATAATGCATCGTTTGAACCATTCATTTTTATATATGCATGAAATGACATTTATTTTATTGAAAACTTCTTGAAAGTTTGGTTGTTTTTTTTAGTTTTATTAATGTTACCTATGTAATATATCAAGAGACACTTACACGTAAAACGTATAACATTGCGTAAACCTAAAAGCAAATCATTTATCGCTTACTGAAGGCAATTGGATATTTTGCTTATATTCTAAAGCGCGTGGGAAACTAAATTACAAGATAAACTTATGGAGAAACGATAAATGTACCTAATTTATTTAAAATACTACAAAACGATATACATTATAAATGAGCCATCTCACAAATTTTATGTAATTTGGTCTTTGTTATAGACCTTACGAAATTTATGTTTTTTTAGCCGAAGCGACGAGACAAGCAAGTCCATATGATGGGAAGTAATAAGTAATAAGCAATAAGTATCTGGCCTTCGATACAGTGATACTCATCACCATATTGCGCTAATTGCCTTGAGACATAAGCTGTTAAGTATCGTTACTTTAGTAATTTCATGAAGTACACAATAATATTTGCGCACAATTTGACAGTAGAAATAGGTGGCTGCGGTGGTACCTACTTGACGGTTTCAAGACACAGATACCTACCACTAGTAAGTATATTATTTTATAACACTGACATGTATGTAACATACACAAGTTGGTCACTCTTGTAGGAGACCGACTAGAATCGCTTATTTACTAAACAGTGAAGTGCTATTGGAGCTGATGGGCGTTGTGTTGTAAACATCCCAACTAACTCTTCGTTTAGCGTAAACATATCACACTGAGTCTCATTTCGATATCTCTTTGTGAAATTGAGTTACCTAGATCAGTTTAACTACTTTAACTAAAATCTTTAAAAAGTACATTATAGTTTTTTTTTTATTTATTAGTTGTATATATATACGATGTCCTAAATAATCTATCAAAGCACGTGCTTATAATATCAGTAAAGGTGTAGAAATTTATAGAGAAGTGATCGCACCGTAGAAGGAAGTGTAGTATACTTAATCTGTGCAATTGTTGTGGCAACACGTGGGATGAAATTAATAGTGCGGATGTCGCATATATTTTCATTAAACTCTCAACTAGTTAATGGTAATTGTTATTGTAATTAATTTATGTACATACATGATATTGTACTTAATTTTTGTAACTTGCCACCGATAATTTGTTTTGTTGATTTTTATCCAAACTGGGTTATATTTGAAAAGAATATTATTGTGGTAACGATTTATACAGGATTTTTATATTACCAGTTAGCTCTCATCGGGTTGATATATGAAAGGGTTAATCGTACCTCAATTACCAGAAAAATTAATATGACCATAAAATAATTATAGTGTTGTTAAGCGATTGTTTTTCTAAAGTGATGATAATGATGACATTTTATCTGTATTTTACTAGGTCAAATAACTATCACCTAGGTAATTGTACAATTTCTTTAAGCGAGAAATACATGTAGATCCTTGGTCACCGGACATACAGTAATCTTTGACACCTTGGCCATAATACTTATTGATGAGGTGGTTAACTAGGCAGCAACGGGTATACTGTATGCACTCTGCTACGTACTGCTTGCGTTGATTTTTTATAAGGCAAACTACAATCACTTGCATACGAAAACCTTGTGACTGTACATGATGCTTGCAACATATTTTGACAATTTATTTTTTTAAATACACATACACATTTGACAGCTTACCGTGTTATGGTAAATTTAGATGTTTGCCCTCATGGAGTCTCACGTAAGTAGGTGTCACGGCCATACACCATTCCACAGTACTTCAGTAATTCCATAGATATTTTTTTAAATAATTTCTCTATAATACATTGCCTTAATAATGTAGTGGTAGTTACGATGGTAACTACCACACATTGCATCTTTTATATATTATGCTCGTCGCTTTACGATACAAGATGACAGGTCTACTTAACTCGAGGTCACAGATATACCTACATACAGTCCAACTTTTGTTCTAAAAAGTCCTTTTTCCTTTTGTATTTTATTAACGTGCAGTTGAAACCTGAAGGATGATTCATGTTCACGTGAAAATATGTTTGTGACACATCATATTTTCTTGTTATAACTTTGAATTTTTTTTCTTCGATAATCTAATTTCATTAGAGCCACTTAACGGTGGTATTAATAAACAAACTTGGCACCACTCGGTTCTATTTATATAAAGTATATACCGAGTGCCCGCACTTTGCACTGGAACACAATTTTATTAAATAATCGTGTTACATAAAAAGACAATGGTCGGATCAATTTGACATTGGATTTTTAACGTATGTAGGCGTCTGGTCTCTAAGCCTAAATTGCGATCCTCGATTGCACCAAGTTTCCTATTAGAGTCACAGACGACTGTGAATGGGACTCGTCTTGTGTTAAAACGTGTTTATGATATTTGCCTTTTATTTAAAATTCCTTTATATGGATGTAATATAATGTGATAATTGTATATGTAATTAAATGTAAATTACATTTAATAACAATTAACTATTGTAGCTCTCGATTTTGTAAAAGTATTTACAAATAATATTACATGATATCGATAAATTTACAAGCTATGTTGAAAAAATTATTAATTATACATTTTGTAAATATCCAATACAAATATTATTCTGTAAAAGCACGAGTTCGGTGCCTGGTTGAATTGCCAACGAATGCAAACATCGTTATCTCATCCAGGCAGGACATCCCAATAGAGGAGGCATAAACTTATTTGTTTAAGTTTAGTGCCGACCCACGTGCTGCGAGTAAATTAGAATATTATGACTTTATTGTTCCTCATTCATTGAATACTTCCACTGTGTTGACCTCTGCTCTATGTAACGACATATGACACCGCTGTAACTCTTATATGTTCCGTTTTACGATTGCTCAATTTAGGCCGCTCTACTGATTTAAGTGGTAAATTAATTTGGAACCTGAAAATAGTTGTTACGTACATCGCCTTCGTATCGTCTCAATAACGCTAAGCTAATCAGGAGAATCTAGATTTTTCCAACATCCGGTACCAAAATACATAATATGTATGCACTGTAAATATTTCTGTACTAAGATATGTAAATATATCTATTTATATTCTCTCCAAAATAATAATAAATAATCGTATATATATTTGTTCCGTTGCATTAATTAACTCTTCAATAACTAAGTAAACTAGTATTATATATGTAATATGTTTGGATATGTAAGTGGACTACTTTATACTTGTTTATTTATTTTATGACACTTGAGAGCCATTTCCTGCTATTTATTGTAAAGACGTTTGATAAAATTGTTAAGAAGATTGATTATTTAATACTTTGTAAATTTAATATAATACAAATCGCGGATACACTGAAGTGACTCACGCGCGTAATTTCTTTCATTTTGTTTTCCTTAATAATGTACATATCACAATTTTATGATACTTCGAAAAGCGGTATAACGATTTCTAGAAGAACCAGAAAAAATGGGCAAGCAGGATGATAAGCTGGAAATATAATATATCAATAACGATTTATCTTGTCAATCTCCGATAGGAAACAGTCCACCGTCCGGTAATGACGAAACTCTATTGTAACTTTTCCATGTACAGATAAGTTACTTGTATTTTCAAATAAAACTCCTTTTGTTGGTTACATTCCTATGTGATAGTAAAAGATTTACTGTGTTAAGTTGTATGTTATTCACTATTAATGGTATTTTTCAAGTTTAAAAATTCAAAAATCATTTATTATGCTTTTACTTAACCTCGACTAACAAATTCTTTAAATTATATTTTAACTAGATAAACTTTTCGAATAGATAACAGCCTCTAGTGTATTTATTTGTGTGGTTTTTAAGTGTTAGTTTAATTCAAAAGCAGTTTATTAAGTTAATATACAAATAAGATATGAGTCTTAGATATGTTTATAATAATTTTGATCTTGTATGCAAGAAAATACAATGGCAAATTGAGAATTGATGTAGTTATTGAAAAGTTTCGTTTTATTTATACTCGTTTCTTCCTTTTTTATAAAAATAATATAGTCATGTTTGATTATAGGCGATAATATAAAAATCCATTTACTTGCAGGTATAATCGAATTCCCCAACAGGTAAAATAACAATTTTACCTGTGATTTTTGCATTGGTTCGCGGGAGTTGAATCATAATGCAAGTCGTACGATTCTACAGAGAAACGATACGTCACCCTCTCTATGGGCTGATATAATTTCAGTCTTAACTGAAACAAAGGAACGGAAATCTCTTGTAAATCTTGAAAATAGCGGCGGTATGTTTCACCGTGATGAATCATTACGTGTTATTATACAATTTTATGGCAAGACGAACCCGTAAAACATTGTTTGCACTGTTAGTGACAAAGCCGGATAACAAATAGTGCACGAGGACGGAACTGTTCTATCAGATAATCTATACATACATAGAACAAAGGTGTAGGTAATGGATTCTAGTTTATTTAACAATACGTGTTTTTTTTATAAAGGTAGTTAAATGTCATTACCCATACTGTATATGTAAAGTACTGAGAAGGACTGAAGGAATGTTCAACTGATCGTTAGCGATAAGCCTCTTCGTAATAATGGGGTGCTAGACGTGATGATACACCACACAACATTGCGCTCATCTCCTTGCGACACAAATCTCTTTACCTACCTATTAATTTTACTAGTTAAAATGCTTTTTCGACATGGAAACAGTAATATTGGCGTACTAATGTATAGAAAAGCGCTGCGGTGGTGCCATCTAAGATGTAGACAGTCTCCGACAAAAGAGATCTCATATCACCTTAATTTTTTTAATATAATCACACTAGAATTTATTATATTTAACTGTATTAAAATAACACAGGGATTCACCTCTTTGAACGTACTTGAATTAATTTTATAATCAAAAGTAAATCTTCGACGTAGTATTTAATATTATTTTATTTAATGTAAAAAAATATACCTGTACGTGAATTCTTATGAGATGATGCAGGTAAGAAGAATAGTGAATGGGGTTTTAAGGAGCCGCCCGGTTAAGTACTATAAATTATTAAAATCTGCACCAGTAACACTATATCTGTGATGACTTTGAACATATGAGAGCCAGAGTAATCTACTAGAGCATACTCTATTATCTCTGTAAACGTAATTTAAGGAAACAAAAAAAATCTAACTTAACTTAGCGTGTAATTGCAGTCAACTGTTAGGCCATTGTCTTCAAAAATTTACAATGAGAATCGGAAATTAAAGAACAACAATTTCAAGCTTTAAAATCTTGTTTTAACAAGAACTGATAGATTTAATATTCGTAATGTCGGTTATTTAATAATAGCGTATGTATAAGAGAAATAATGGAACTAAGCGGTCGTTCACGAATCAAGGGGACTGTATCCATTTGTCTCACAGTCTACTCGTGTCTAGACTAAAATATCAAGTAACAAAAGCCTTTATTTTATCTACAATACGGATTGTAAGGTTTAGTTTTATGCTTATTAAGCCCGCATTACCTACATTTCACTTGAACAAATACAGGTGGTGAATTTTAGTATCACGAGCTGTCCTCGATATCCTTAACAGGCAAATAATTTAGCTGTACGTTTAGTGGTATAAAAACTATTTCATTAAGCTTAGAGTGCGCCCGTATCAGCAATAAAAGTTTTCTATGATTTTTAGATCTGATAAGGTAGATCACTTTTTTCTAGCAGACTTAAGACTTTTTGATTGAGAGACTATTCTACACTCTTGAATATTCAAAATCCTAAATCTGTGTCAAATTAATTCTGCAAGGCTCTGTTATAGTATTTGTTTTCAATGTTTTTTTTAACTTTAAGATAATACTCGTAATTCGCCAATCGTAAAATTAAATGATAGTACGAATATATTCGAAATTTTGACGGTTCGTAATAATTACAAAACTGGATATGTTGTAAGAGAGTAAAGTTCATCGGAATACTTGTTTCTTGATTACATATATATCTGCAGCAACATCTTAGGTTACAGCCTAGAGTGATAAGTAAAAGAAAATAATGCCGAATTGAATAACAATTCATTTATTACAATAAAATATCACGTTATTGATAATAAAGGACAGGATATGATGTAATTGGGTTTATATAAGTACAGGAAACCATCAGATCACTGTTTTCGTAACATACGCGCTGTTATCATTTATCGATACAGTTTCATTTTTTATCTACCTAGTTTAAAAAATATTGAGAGATTTAACAAATAGTTAATTTATTACGCTTATCTATAAGAAAAATTTAAACATTTTTATATTAAACAAATACTTTTAGGTTATGGACGCGACCTAAAAAGAATGAATTAGTAATTGATTATTTCTTAATTGTGACTTTCATTCCTTTTATATGAACTGAAATAATTTGAACTAATGAGTGCAAAAGTGTTAACTTTAAACATTTCATAAGTTCATATATGATAAAAAAATTACAGTTAAAACAGAACTTCGTTCAATGTGCCGGTTAAATTGTACACCTATGAACGTAAGAAGAGCTCATTAACAGTATTTTTTTTAACACCAATTTCACTTGGTGTTACGTGCCAATGATATCGTAAATGGTAAAGCGTCGTCGAGCAGATCACTGTGGCTCTCTGGATACGTCGACAGAAATAATAAAAATATAAGCTAAAAGAAAAATGATTTCCGCCGGTAAACAGTAGCGCGCAAACATTATTGTGTTCCGGTTTGAACGGCGCTCTAGCTACTGAAATTACTGGGATAGCCAGACTTAAGTTCTTGTGTTAAGGTGACGAGCGCAATTTGGTGCAATGTATATCCTCTTAATTAGTTACAGGTGAGTAGCGCTACATTGTTATAGGCAAGCTTATCACTTATCATCAAGTGAACGACTTCCCCATCTTATTGCTTCGTCATATGAAAAAAAGAAAAAAGCAAAGCTGTGATGGCGGCAGATTTACAATATGAATGTTTTCGATAATTAAACAGGTTTTCAAAAACCTTTCTTTTGCAAACACCGCAATATGTTGTGACCTGGAACCAAACCACCTCCGTGTTAAACAAGCGTTTAGCCACTTTGAAACGGAAGCAGTTAAAACAATGTACATTAAATTGTTTGCACATGTACTGGTTATGTGATGTATTATTTTAATTTAGCGCACTATTATCTGTTACACCCACCTATTCTCGACGAACGATCTTTGAAGCCGTGTTACAGTAGATTATATTGGAATGCGTCTATTTGATTCAAAGATTAGTAATAATGACATTTACTAAATGATTAAGGAGAAAAACACGTATGAATGTAACTGACAGTCTTTCATGCGTTTGAATGAAGTGTGAGGACTTGTAAATTAATTCTTATGTTTATTGTCGCAGTAGGTACGCGTCTCGCCGGCGCCTGCGCCTTCACAAAGAAAACATTGTTTTCTGTTTACTTACAAAGTTCGTTTCATTATTTGTTCGAGTTAATCATTATTGATGTATGGGTTATTCCATGAAATATTGTAGTGATAAATTCGTGTTTAAACATCTAACGTAAAGTTTAAGTATTTATAATTTAAAACGTTAGAAATTGTATCTGCAACAGCATAAGCTAATACAGAATGCGGTGATTTTATAGTTTAATAACTTAAAAAAATATTTGAATAAACGTTAATATTTTGATTTGATTTGTATATGTATTTTTGGTAATTATTTTTGTTTATATAAAGATGTTGATGTTAAATATTCCTTGTCCTTTTTCCCCTACAATTATCTATACTTTTTCAATATTAATATGAAATGGATAAAGATATTTGGATTTTATGAATATAACCTTAACTATCAGTGTTCACAATATTATATGATTTTCTAGTTTATTTGTTAGCAATTAGATTGTTAAAAAAAGGCATCATATCACTTGATAGAAAATTAAGCTTCCAAGTATGACTATTAAAAATAATATAGTCACCGAATTACGTATTTTTTCCGGATTTAAAGTTTGTGACATTAAAACTTTTAGATTTAAATGTTAGCGCCTGCCCATATTTAATAAGCAAAATAATAACCACTGCAGTTAATGCTAAGCAACCTTCCATAGGCGTTTTAAAGGCATTTAATTCTGAACTGAACAAACTCTAATTACTTAATAAATAATGTTATTTGAGTTATTTACTTATATAAATTTTAATGAAAGAATCTGTTCTATGGTATTATATGTTAAAAATTATCTCTTTTTTTTTATATAACAAAAACATCAAAAAGTATAATAATTTATGAACTAATTATTTTTACACAAAAAAATCAAGTTTTAGCTATTAGTGACTACGTAATATTTGACAAAGAACATTTTTCCAGAGACGTGGCATCCTAATTCTACATAATGCCCACACGCCTGCTTATAGCGGACGTGTCACTCTTACGTGGACGCAGGGAAATTTAATAAAGGAGAAATATGATAGCGTCATCTTAAAGCAGACAGAATCCCGTGCAGACAGTTACCATGTAGACATAAGACCACACAGAGCAACGACCCACATAATCTTTACTTCCGACCGACATTTGCATGCTAATCAGTAAATTACAAAATAGCTGTGCGTAACAATTTTTCTTTACCTCCAAATATAATAATAATGGTATATAGGAAATATATACCATAGATAGTGTTAAGTTAAAAATCAAGATTGAACGTTTGCTTACCAGGAAATGTACGAAAACGTAGTTGAAAAAGTTTTTTTGAATATATTTTTTTTTTATTATTTGGTAACGTTTTTTTGTTTACAGCTACTCCGAAATATTTGTATTCCGTTTATAATTGAACACTATGCGTTATTGTAAACAATACTGTGTAGATCGTACACGTGATTAATAACGAATATAATAATTTAAAGATAAAGGTAAGTGATATGTACGTTAGTACATCTACTTTAGTTCTTACTTAGTTCGTTCTCCTGTGACCATGGGTGCATAAGTCATTATTTACGTGATAGTAAATAGTTAAAATGTATGTAATAAAATCCGCATTTTTTTTATTATGTATAATATTAAATGTACATCATACGATAACAATAGGTGAAACTATAAAAAGCGGATATTTATTGTACTAGAGCTATGTTTACTGTTGTATTGTTATTGTTCTTCAGAATACGATTTGACTAGTTTAATTATACACTATAACAGATAAAGTACTAACATTATTAACGAGTACTCACTAAATAACCTCGAGTGCTATTATTCGATGTCAAAGAGCATTTACGCCACTCACTCTGATACATAGTTGTTATGAACAGAGACCACACACGTTAAAATCGTGAAAAGTCAACCCGATAATTGGCTATCAGTGAGAAACAGTTTCCATGGTCATATTTCTCTAATGGAATAGTTTATTTAGCTGAGTTATAGAATGAATTAAATTTATATTTACTGAGCTGGACAGCAACTGGGTGAATAAAGATGAAGACGGTACGGGCAGCAATGTACTACTGTAAGCTGATGATGACGTTTGCTCTATATTATCCTGATCAATACATTGTCATTATGATGACAAGATGGAAGAAAATTGAATATGTATGTGAACAAAATTTAAAATAAAGATAAATTTAGTACTATTATTCCACTTACCAGATAGTTTAATCAGATCTATATTTAGTCTCGATAAAGGGGTGACCGAAAAAATATTAGGTAGTATATAATATAGTTGTTTCAGTATTAACAGTGCTGTAATAAAAATAATATAGTACGGAGTCAAAACATGTTTATTTCAAAGTAACGGCCACAGTGCGTTGCTTTTTAATACCATAACAGCTTCACTTTGTCGTGGTTAGGAATATCATTTATCACCAATAAACAAAAACGTGGATCTCGATCAACACAACTCCAATACTTAATTGAAATAGGGTTACCTGCAACCATTTTAACAACAGTTGAAATACTTTCTTAGAAAAAGTGTTACGTTCCTTAATTATGTATTCTATAAACGTTATCAATGAAAGTATTTCCTATGTAATAGGAATACCGGAAATCCTTTTAAAACAAGGAATGCATTCATTAACGTCTTCTGATCGTGTATTGATTTTATTGATGAGTCATGAGTTAGTCTTACAGGGAACACGATCGTGCCTTTACAATTGCTGTCAAGGTATATAAAGTATTTCAAATACTTTTATCACCTCAATTTTCAAGAAGGTAATATATAATAAGTAATACAACTGTAGTCATGATTTTTATATCTCCCCATTTTACTATAGTGGAAACAGATACGGGCTTCGCGTCAAAAGAAACTGAGGGATCCTATCCGTAAACATTTAATAATCATCAATATTACTAAACGTAAGTACGAATTTATAAATAACAATATACCTAAATGGCTTACATTGCTAAAGCAGATTAAAGCTATTAAAATTTAGTGCTACTCGTATATATACAAAATAGTATGTTTAAATTAGTATCATGATTTATAACGGTTATGAAATGGGATTAATATTAAACTATAAAGATCAAAGCGAAAATATAAGAAGTAAATTATTTAAATGGGGTTTTGAATAAAATTCTACTACATTAGATATTGAAATTATCACTCGATTACACACAAAAATAAGAGATTAGCTGTAACGATATATAAATTAATTAAATCTCGTTAAGTATACTCTTTACACAATTCAGTTAAAAACAAAAACAATACAAACTCAGATGAATCATATTCTTAAGATAATGTATTACATTCAATGTGACAACAATCCAATCAGCTAAGACCTGGTTTGAGAACTGTAATTTAAGGAGAATTACAATTTTCTCAAATTATTTAGGCTTCGATCTAGTAGAACTAGATCTAGATTTTCTTTTCATTCTACGAAGCGAGATGAGCGTGACGTTCACCTTATGGTAAGTGTTATGCCCGCCCTTGATAACGTGGCGCTAGTTAGGATAATAAATCCTGCACCACAATAGCTCTAGAGCTATTAGCTAGAGCGCTATTGAAACCAGAACACAGTAATGTTTGCACACAACTACCTACCTAAAGGATCTCCAGAAACAGAGATATACCACCAATAGAGTTAACTATTTCTATAATATTTTCATTATTATTATTGTCATAGCTTTTTGTATTTGCGTACAAATGTATTTCTTATCGTTACTATTATTCAAAGCTTTTTCTTCAAGCATTTATGAAAAGTATTTGATATATTATTTTATTATAAACGTTTTTCTGTAGGCTTACCTATTAAATAAATAAAAAACTTAACTAACGGAGGTAATTTTTTTTTTAATTCGGCGAAACGTTGCGGCGTGCAGGACATTCACCTAGTGGTAACCGACACGCCTGCGAATAACAATGAGGTGCTATTCAATAGTTAGGATACTTACACAGTAGCATTTTTTCAATACGCAGAATAATTTTATTAACTGCATCTTTCAAATCCAAACTTTGTATCGGGATTTCATTGGCGATAAGTCTCTTGCCGAAGGCCATCTAGGTAAGTCGACCGCAGCGCCTATTTCTGCAGCTAAACAGTATTGTGTTCCACTTTGAAGGGCGCTGAAGCTAGTGAAATTATACGGATATTGAGACTCAACATGTTATGTTTCAAGGCGGGCAACGCAATGTGGTGTTGTGTATCATTCTAACTAGTACCACATTGCTATGAGCGAGGGTATTACCATTAGGTGTAACTCTTACTCGTCTCGTCACTTCGTAGTATAAAAAAAAGTATATTAGCCACAACTATAATTTATAAAGAATCTATTATACGTAAAAAGTTTAACCTAAGTTTTAGCCTTTAACTGTCAGGTCTATTTACACATTATATCATCGGATCCAATAATTGGCTCTAATCGTGAGTCAGGAGAATTAGACTCAGTGGGTCATACGTTTTCATTATACGTTTGAACGTTAATTATATTTAGCCGCGGTATTCCGTCGTGGGCGGCCATCGTGGCGATACATCGGTGTATACAAGCCACCCCTTCGAATATTCCATCTGAATGTAATCAACGAAAATATTGTTAAATACTGTTACTAGGTTAACAGGCTTTTTTTCTCCGTGCTAGCTTATGTTGACATCTCGTCCAGTTTGTTTTAAATATATTTCTCTCACATTTAACATTTACGCAGTTACCATG
The DNA here is from genome assembly GCA_029030555.1 of Ornithoptera alexandrae. Classification (NCBI taxonomy): domain Eukaryota; kingdom Metazoa; phylum Arthropoda; class Insecta; order Lepidoptera; family Papilionidae; genus Ornithoptera; species Ornithoptera alexandrae. Next base: position 8,435,855 of record JARDVY010000037.1, read on the forward strand.
GTAAGGACTGAACAGTATCGATAAATCTCTAATAATGAAATAGAAATAATAGCAATGGTACACAAATTAGCCGAATATTTTCGCATTTATTTGAAGTATTTTGTAACAGCCAATAAGAAGATCTGGTGGCCTAGAATGCTTCATGTGGAATGTTTTATGATAATTTTAGTGTGGCGTTATGTGATTAATACTGTTCTTGTTGTGATGACTCATATTTACCAATATTATCCTAAACATGAGTCATAACAAGATAATCGTATCGAAGTAACTGAAACATTGCTCATAATAACTAATAATAAATAGATACGCAAATCTCTGACATTAAACAAACGTAACATGTTTGTCGGTATCAGACACGGTTTGAACTAAATTTTTTACGAACATTAAAGACAGTATGAGGTCACAGCCTCTAAAAAATATTCAAGAAGTTCTCTCGAGCTGGGTGCGGCTGAACAGCATGCCAAACATATTCACGTAACTCGCATAATTATGTGTGTACTAGATTTATTTATCTGTGTGACGCCACGCGCCATTGACCCCGGCTGAGTTATGCCCAGCTATTGTCTATGCCAGCGGTGGTCAAAGTGGTTCGCGGACCACTATTGGTAGGCCTAAAAATTTCAGTACTCCACATAAAAATGTGGAATATTTGCTCATTACGATAACGTAACAAAACACAAGTTTTGAGGTTAATTAAAATATTATTGTTTATTTTCATTTATTAATAAAGCTTTTATAATATGTTTACAATTAATAGTTTTATATTATTAACTAGGCGCATATTATATGTTCTTAGATCACAATTTATTTTTATAAATATTTAACTCTTAAATAATTCTTTTAGTGATTCGCGGGTTTAATGAATTTACTGATCCGTGAGGTCAAAAAGTTTGACGACCACTGGTCTATCTATTTTCATTTTATAATCTGCCATAAGGCTAGAGACTATTCCAATTAGATATAAGTGAAAACGCAATGAAATCTAATTTGCTTATGTTGTAACAATCACAACTTATTTTGAATAAATGGTAACTAGATAGACAACGGTTTAATTCATTGAGCTTTAAATTACACTCATAGCCGTAATTAATATAAAAAAGTATACAATTAAATCAATATATAAAACTAATATTTAATATTTATAGTACATATATATTTAGTCTCTCACATCGGGTTTTGTTCAAAAAGTGTTTTTGAATCTTCTTGAATTTTTATTTTTAATCGATGATGTAATCTACTCCGTTACCAATAACCTTTAGCCATGTAGTGTGCAAATATGCGTTGTCCGATAATAATATATATTCACAAAAAAAAAAAATTAACTGACTCTCTTAAAATTTTATGACCACAATAATTGTAATAAATACATCTTTATGAATAAAAAAAGAATTGTTGTATTGAAAGTGTGTTTTCTTTAGTATTTTTAACAAGGTTTTGTTAACAACAAACGCAATTCTGAATAATGAATGGAATTCGGCAACAAAGTTGTAATAAAAAAAAAGTAGAAAAAATCGTATTTTAAAAGTAAAGTAATGATTACACCGTTTAACATATACATATGAACGATACCTCGTTGCAACTGCCAAGGATTCCATACGTTAAACGTTTTAACAAACAAACCTGTCTACGTACTCATGTGATAGAAACGAGTTTCATGACAGTGAACTGCATGAACATTAGATGAATTAATAATTTTTATCTACAAAATTTACTACTTGCATTCAAGAGAAAAATGGTGATAGGTGTCTGTTTTCAGAGACCATTTTGATAGGTATCACCTCAGCTCCTATATCTGACATACAGTAATATGTAACCTTTACTATTTACCAGTTTGAAGTGCGTTACAGCTAGTGAAATTACTGGGATAAAGGAACTCAACATGTTAGGTCTCAAGGCACTGTGGTGCAGTGTTTAACATCCTAAATAGCGTCACATTGATAACGTGGTATCGCATAGCAATCGTATCACTTACCATCAGGTGAATGTCTGGCTAATCCTATCAAAGTCAGAGATGTTAATTTAAGATAATAAAAATACTAAATCATAAAAAGTAAGATGAAATGGAAATGTAACAAGCTAAAATTATACAAACAAAAGTGGACAGAGAAAACTACTCCAAAAAGAGGCTCAGAAAAAGTAAATTTAAAGAATAGAAAACATTTCTGCTAAGAGATAGAAAAAAATTGGACAGACCCGCTTCTTTAAACATATGAGGAGATCTACAGCACATATCTAAAGGAAGCCTATGTCGACATATAGCTTGACCAGGTGACTGAACAGTAAGAAAAATGTTTATAGGGTTTACATTACATTTACATAGTACATTGTTAGAACTATAAAAAGATGTTTAGAATCAAATATACATATTTCTATATCATAGCATAGGTTGCATCTATCATTATTATAAACAAATGTTTACTTGACTTCTGCCTGAATTTCATTGAAAATTTAATTTGTTCGAACATTAGCTTTAATATTATGCAAACAACTTTAGTTTGATATCTGTATTTCCGGCGCCAGTGTAATTGTTAATTGCAGTTTTATTGCTCTTTTTACAAAATACCTAAACGCGAAGGAGATAATTTTGTTTAACCATTCAAAACCATTTTAGGACAGGGCGGAACAATGTAACCGTTAAATATACGTTTTTTTTTTTTTTCAGAAACAATCATGCACAAAAACATCAGCAACCAGTTGTCAATTATTCGACTTCTCTCAAAAGAAAAAAATATATAATTCAACTGGATTCCATGACACCATATTATGTATACCAAAGTGTAAAAAATTAGAATATTAAAAAGCGTCCTTACTAGTGGTAGGTCTCACGTCAGAGGTAGGTACCACCGCATCGCCTATTTCTATCACCAAACACTAATATGCAAACATTGCTGTGTTCTGGTTTGAATGGCGCTGTAGCTAGTGTAATAAGTAGGGTAACGAGGCTCAACATCTCTTCTCTGGCGACGAGCGCAATACGGTGCATTATATATCATCCTAACTAGCGCTACCTCGTTTTAGGCAGGCATATCACTTAGCATCAGGTGAACATCCCGCTCGTCTCGCCGCTTAATTCTATAGAAAAAAAATCAAAGACCTATAAATTAGGTATTAACAGAATATTAAATGTTTTATATAATAAATATAAATTTCATTTAAAAACTATTTAAATGTTTTTTTATAGATCCAAATGATCTTTAGCTTAGTAGCAGTTATTCGGGACGATGCGGCCCTATGTATTATAATAATTTAGAAGCTTTTAAAGAATGTTTATATTCTAATTTTACCTATTTCGACAAAAATAAAAGTGAAGAAAAGTTAACATTGCATTTATATTTCTGCGGCCAGTTATTTAAGTGCATTAAAAAACTTGGATAGTCGCAATAAATTACCTTTGTCTCTGCCAAAGCTTCCACGACGTGGCGCGACATTGAAGTAAAAATAATACTATGAACAGAGCCATCACACATGTATACAGAGTTGTGACTTTTTAATTCAAGGGTAATTTATAATGTTTCAGTAACAATTATAGAGTTAAGAGAAAACAATTTTTCCGGAAGATATTTTGCGTAAATATTGGAGAGAAAGAATTTTTTTTTTTAAATGACTGTGCATGTACACTAGAGAAAAAGGATTGCAACGATAGTATTGCTTGCAGACAATTAAAGCTATTTTATTCTATATGTTATACCGAACACTATGATTAATGATATGAAAGGGTATAAGGGATCCCGCACAACAACTCACGGAACCCAAGGCAACCTCTAAGATGCACCCTGCTAATCAAGGCTTTGGGTCCCATCAACCCGCATTAGGCCAGCATGGGAAATGTTTTAATTCCCTATATGAACCCCAACAAACGACGGCCCCTAGTGCCTCGCGGTATCAGAGATCATGCTGTCGACCATGGAGATCTTTGGGGGAGGCATATATTCAGGAACGGACGTCTATCGGCTGATGATTATGACAGTTAATTAAGTATAGGTGTACTCCTAACCCAATAACACCTAGTTAATTTAAATATAAATGATGAAGAAAAATCTTAAATTACATATAATTTTGTCCCCGTATCGCTGTCAATTAAAAAAGTGTTAAGATTTTGTTGAATAATAGAATTCTCATAAAGAAATTAATTAAAAGAGAAGGTAATAGAAAAGTTTAGATTATTTCAAGAAGGACATAACTCAAGTGTTGCAATAAGCGGAACAATATCTCGCGGCCGCCAATAAAACTTTATGCTAACTCGGAACAGTCGAAGTTATTTCGGGAAATCGGCTGGATCTGCTCCAAAAGCTGCGCGAAATGTGTGCGTGGACGAAATCGGAAGGCGGTCACTTTCCTCGCTGAGTCAATGACACATGAGTAAGACCCTCCCATGAAGATGAGTATCCAAGTGGAGGCGATTCAGGGAACTTCCTATTTTTATTCAATCCCACTATCTCCGTCTATTTATAACATTGTAAGGAAATAAATGTGCGATTTGCGAGAAATATGTTGGAGTAAACGATACTCGGAATACATCTGTTTGGAGTGAGAATAACAGGTTAAAACAGGGTTGTAGCTTATGTTCATCTGTCAAGTATTACTTTTCTCTTAAAGTATTAGTGTTGGGTTGACGACAATACATTCATTTATACGAATTTTAATTGTCGTTAATTTCAATAGACTAAACATGTTTAGATATTTTAGTAAAGGAAACTCAATAGATATTGCATCTGTCAACGTGTAGTCATAATAAGTTTTTAAAACCGTTCTTTCTTGTAATGCAACCCTGAGTAGTAAACTGGATGCTGTTATGGTAAAAAATTCAGTCTTAACTTGTTTCTCTTCCGCTGCATCCGATGTCAATAACCAATACACGTGTAAACATACTGTTAAACTATCTTCAAGTCGTTTCGTTTAAAATATTTATAAAATATCGGAATTTTGTACATTACATAAAATTATCTATGTCTTATAAAACAGTTACATTCTTATTTCTTAATATTTGTCTTTACACATTAAACTGTTTGTTGAACAGAAATTTTGTTAAAGTTAAATGACCTGTTACATGTTTAAATTGTTGTAATGCCACTATACAATACAGTATGTTATAGAATATGAACAAAACTTCACGCTGACTGAAAAATACATACATAAGTAAAGTTTTTCACTTGTACCGCACTTCATCTTAGCATTTCGTTAATTTTTCATATAAACACGTCAAGTGGGGCAGTTCATTTAGCTGCTTGGAACGAAAATATATTTTTCATAAATATTGCTTTAATATCTTTCATCTAACATTTACACAGGAAACACTATAACCACTCGTAGTAGTAACTTCGAATCAAATTTTTTAAATGTTAGTATATTTCCAGCTAAAAAACACTGTATTTCTTTATTGGTGGCACATTATTGTATACAATTAATTATATGTCAATCTGTACATATATTACTAATATAAGAATTTTACGTAACATTAGTAAACAGTAGACGCTGCCAATTTAACTGCCAAGGAATTTTACCATTGAAAAATTGTGGTATTTCTAAATAAATAAACTGCTGTTATTAAATAATAAAAAAATCTGCTAGTTTATTAAGTTATTAAAAAAAAAATGCTAAAATTGTTCAGTACTATAAGCTGTAGTGTATATTGTAGTTAAAATCGGGCGATAACCACGTACGCTATTTCAGTTTACAAAATAAACGAAAAGTTAATAAATATATGCATTACTCCTCTAAAGTTTTGATATTCCTAAAAAATTGTTTAGAAACACGGGATTAAATAAACGGGGAAAAGACTGCACAAATGAGAAGTGCGTCGAGTGCATTAGATTAAATCTACGTATCATAATATCGTAATAAGAAATAACCTCAAACTATAATGTATATACTCGAATAGTCCATGATGTTCAATATATAAAATAATCAGTTGGTAATTCCTTACGAATTTGAAGAAAAACCTGCTTCTCCGGCATAAAATATAATCACTTTAAGATAGCTCGCAATATTTTTAAAATGAGCTGCACTGTATCATAATAAAATGTAAACAATGTAAACATAAAATACATAAAGTTTGCGGCCGGTAAATTTTACAAATGGCATTAGTTACACAATAACAAGTATCCTTGATGGTAAATCAATGGTCATTAGATCATGGCGATAAACTTGTTTAACGCCTTTTAATCCGTTTTGTTAATAACAATGCGATAGATTAGAGTCTTAAAATATACTTACTGCATTAAATATTTCGATTATACAATATACATTGCATATTCAATTGTAATTTACATAACATTTTAATATTAACTTCAAAGGTTTTATATGCGCATAACAATAATATTGTATACGTCCGCGCTGGCGTCAACAGCGGCGTGTGTATTAGCCGAGCGATTGTAAAGTGTAAACAATGTAAATAAAAAATCTGTTTTATTGACATAAGATGAAAATTTTCTATGAAAGCATCACGTGTTTCAACAGTAAACGATTTTAAAAGAAAATCGACTAGTCTTAATAAAAGATTACATAAAGAACAGTTTGTTATTAAGGTCGACTGATTCGTTGCAACACGGCGATGGTACTAAATCGTTCCACAAATTAGTTAATTTTTGTTCTTATTTTAGATGAGAGGGAAAAACCTAGTCTGAACTTGTGTTTCTGTACCTGTCCAAAGAATCGTTCCCTTGCCGCTGCCATGCTTTCGACACGCGGTGCGTCGGTCTCAGATGTGCTAGTTTTTTGTGTTTCCGCCGCTTCTTGAGGTGCTGGCACCACCGTCGGCGGAGCCTGCGCCAGCGCCGCGGTCGGCGCAGCGCGCTCTGATGCGTCCTCCGCCACGGTCACTACTTTATGTACACCTCCGTCTACTTTATCACCACCCAACCCGTTAGTCTTTTCACTGGTATTTTTTGACAGTTTTCTCTTATTCTTATTCTTGTTCTTGTTCTTGCTTTTCAGCTTTTTGGGCGGTTTGCTTTCGTATAAACGATCGCTGGCGCAGCACTGCACATTACCCATGTCGAGGTTCGAGCATGTCGCGGTTTCTCGCGGGATTCGAATCGGTCGGTCGGTCGTTCGAGGCGCGTCGGCGTCGGCGCCGGCTCGCGGAATGAGCGCGTAGTGCGGTTCCCCGGCGTCGCGGCGCCCACCCGTCCCGATATTTTTGACGCAAACTTCTGAATCGCGCTGACCACCGATTACGCGGATGCCGTGCGCGAAGGATCTCACCCGAAAGCCGGGCCGCGTACCGGCCGCGCTGGCGTCATCGCGCCCCGACCCCCCGCGCACCGCTCCGCAAGGTCAAGGCGTACTCATTGTTTCCACTGCTGGCCGGACACAGCGTTCGTATGCTTTGACAATTCGTGAGCTTGGAGCCGCAACAACCGAAGCAGTGCTGATGGGCTGGCGCGTCGGGTGCTCGCGGCGTTATTGATTTCGTAATGTTTGCGGTCCGCTGCCACGGGAACGCGTCGTTACCAGGAGCAACCAGATAATTAAATGTCACGATTAGTTTATTTGATACGTGAACACAGTGCTGTGTAAATGCGGAAACACTTTGTATTAACGCGGCGAGGTGGCCGGGACGGATACGTATTATGTTTGTGCGCTGTTATCGTGCGCTGCGCGACCGGTCGTCGGGAGGTTGATAGCGATGCACGCCGCTCTGCGCGACCAATTCTGTACAGAATTTATTCAACGAAATTGGATTTTTTGTAATAAAACCACGCATGCGTTTGATATCATAATGAATAAGTTAATTACTAATATATCTGATAAAATGCCCATAAGCACACAAAGGTTAAAAAATAAAAAAAACAAATTAATTAATTAATGAAAAAAAAGCAGTGCTTAAATCTAATTAGTATAACTTTTGGTAACGAGTAGGAAAAAAATATACATGAAATATTAAAATAAAATTTATGTTAATTTTATTGGGCGTGTATTGGCTGATGATGATGATGATGATGATAATATTCATTGAAAGGTTGTTAATTTCTGTTTAATTATAATCAATGCAAGAATGAGATAAATTTTGCGCTTGTTTACGGATACGAATTATTCGATAGTAATATTGTGGTTTAGTATTAGACGTTAATTAGCGTCTCATTGCTATGAATCCGTGTATTTGAAGTTAAATATCAATTCATTCCGTTGTATAGAAGAATAGTAGTTTTTTTTTAAACTTTAATATTTCAACACGAACGGATGTCAAAATTAAATGTGTGTAATTGAGTATTAAAAGATCGAGCACACAGTACCACTCGGCAACACGCTCACGTCTCAAGGGCACGGGACTTTGTCTAAAACAATGTCGTTGTTGGCAATAACTATATGTAAACATATGTGTATATTAAGTAAACATAAAATGTTTACGGACAGTATCCGTAACTGCAATGATATTTGTTCAAATCGTTATTTAAAAATAAAAGAAACAAAACCTGACGTACATATCTAATGAAGCCATACACCAGATCTTTTGCGTTGTTTAAGTACTGCTATAAATTATTAGAATAATAAATCTATTGCTTTACGAAAAAGTGAAACGTTTTATCCATGTATTATTTAGATAATATGCAAAGTATTTTGTGATACATATGTCTTAATAAGAGCTATCTCGCTACACAACTATACCCCATTGAGACTAATCAAGACATTGATTGAAATATGCTATCTGGTATAGTACAAAAATACATAATAGAAATGCACAAAAAGAAAAGTATTGGATACATAACAAGATCTCGAGTTACCGCCTTAGGTAACTCTAGATATTGTTATGAATATCTTGAATGAAGAAAAGAATTGTTGATACTCTTCTGAGTATCAACACTTCTTTCCTTCAATAGTTCTAATTACATAATTAAAATTGATAGAGGCAATATATGTACAAAGTAATGATTCGTTAAGCGAAATTACGTAAAAAATTATTATATGCCAAGTATTATATTTTTCTAACAAAATAAAAAACGCCGCTGTAATTGCCATCATCATCATTATTTTAGTGATGTCCACTTCTGAACATTGGGCTTCCTAATAATGCCGTTCTCGTTTAGCATTCGGGTTGATAAGCAGAATATTAGTAAAGATCACAGAAAAAGATGCCTAGCCATTTCGTAGAGTTGTTCTGTCTTAAACGACTCTTAGGAACCGTCAGATAGAGTCTCGTGAAGAATTTTTAACTCTTCTCCCACACAGAGTTGTATTTACCTACTTTTTAAAATACTTTATACAGATAGCACTGCGTTCATCTCTTAGTAACTTCTAGATCCCTTCTATAACAAGATGTTTATCACAATTACTTAATATAAATTTAAGTGCAGTACCTCGCTTATTCTTATCATCTTGTCTCTTTAAATGCTACATCCTATTTATTTGACAAGCTACAGTGCTGTTCAAACCGGAACACAGTGATGATTGCATATTAGTGCTCTCCTGTTCTAGAATAACTTTTGCAAAAGAAAAACTTATACTAGAAAATATGTGTTTAAGTAAAACTATAACAGTAGAAATTAATCAAAATTATGTTCTAATAGTGGTGTTAATTATTTAATTCTATAACTAGACGTCACAAGAGTCGTCATCAACATCATTTCAACTGATGGACGTCTACTGTCCGATATGTCTCTAGAAAACCGTGTTTTGTTGAATACATTAAAGGAAAGCTCTGTCATTAGAATGAAATAATTAATTATATATCATTAATTAAAACAGAAAAAATCATAACTATATCTAACCACTTAGCGAACTAATGAAATGAGATTGAGTGTCTACGTATAATGAAAATGGATCTTGTTTGTTCGCCAATCACGTGAAAATTAGTGAACGTATCGATGTGGGAATATGCCCATTCGATGCAGATTGATTTTTTTTAATGGTTATCAGCTGTTTATTTTTTAATGTTATACATACAAGAATGAAACGATGAAGGCATCATTTTATTCTTAATTAACTTTTATGAACCTTTCGTTTCTCATTATTTATGCGGTTTCTATAGTAACGGTTGCTATAAAAACTCATTTGCGGTCAAATTTCAAGTGTAATTTTGTTCTACTGCCACCAAAGCGGGCGGGGAACAAGTATAAACTTAAACACATAAGTAAAACATAATTGTATATTGGAATCAATATAGCAATATTTTACTATTGCATATGAATACTTACACGGAAGTTATTTAAAAATAAACATTTCTTTTTAATTTTGTTTGTCTATATATTTGTTCCGAGTACCGTATGCAATACGAATGTATCTATTTTCAGAAGGCTGACTGACGTACTGTTGTAGATGTACGGCGTAACAAACATAGTTCCAATAAAAAAAAACAGTTACGCTCTACAAAATTGTAAGTCATAAAGTGATGAAAAACCTAGCATTTAGTTTCAACGGTATTATTAGTGTTTAAATCTATGTAAACCCTTATACTTCATTCGACTCTAATAACAATAATTATAAATCAAATATACCTATTTACAGGTGGCAGGTGTCTGTCGCAGGACACCGTCTAGGTAGGTACTACCAGCGTAGCAGCTATTTCTATCGTCAAACAGTAGTGTGCAAACGTTACTGTGTTCCGGTTTGTACATAATGAAATGTGGAGTAACGAAATTGACCTCTCGCCTTAAGGCGACAATAATACGGTGCTGTGTATACCACGTTGCTATGGGCGGGAGTAACATTTACCATCAGGTAAATGTCTCTTTCGTCTTATCGCTTCATTTAATTGGAAAAAAAATAGCGGCAGTTTAACATCTAAATTATTTGATAATGCTAAAAAGGTCAAAGTATATATATATATGAATATATTTAAGGAGAACAGATGTCCGTTTCAGTACGACAGTGTTGCATGGTGGAGCTTTGGATCGCAATCCGATGTCGTAATGTCGGATGGGACGGAGCCACGCTCGTGTGAAACTGGGGCACGTCGGGCGAGCTTTTAAAATGCTTTCGTGTCGTCACCCCTCACACCGTAACGTAATAACAATCTATAAATATTCCAGCGCTGGGCACGGCTCAATAATGAAAGGGCTCGGAGATAACTTGATTAATAGGAGTGCATACATCATGATGTAATTTTAAATTTCAACACAATGTTTAAATTGTTACGAAAAGGGTTACGGGTACGTTTGACGTATTAAATTATAAAAGCTCCGCAAATTATTCACACTTACATTGCATCCATTCGTATACGTAATGCTCCATAGACCTTTAATTGGATTATTAATATTTTGAATCTTCTATGAAGTTTCTAAAAAAATACCTTTATTATAAAATCAATTGTTTGACGAAAAACTTAAAACGAATTGATGTACCTAATAACTTTTATTAGATTTTTACATAGCAACACACAGTTCGCGTTGCGCCTCATTAAGTATCAGTACCCTATTAATATCACTAATTGCTTCACAAATTTTTTATCAAAACATCGTAAAGAATTCACACTACTATTTGGCAGTAACAAAAATTATTACAACCCTTAGCGCACAGTCCACAAAATCTACATAAATTATATTTAGTTTATTTTTAAATTATTTTCAATGGGTATTATATTAATATGACGATGTTCACTATTACCTCTTCTATTGGGAGTAATCGCTGTGCTTGCACTTGCCACGCTTATTGGCGTAGTTAATAAAGGTCGCTAGAAAAACCACTGCCCTTTCTTTGGAATTATCTCCTCTTAACCTAATAATATCTACCCGGGGTACGAAAGTCTGCCGTTAATACGTTTATTTATTAACGTACAAAAATATCTAATATGTTGGTAAATATTTAGATTTATAAACATAAGATCGATGCACTATTTAACATTTGATAAGCTAAACTACCACTATAGCGTTTTTACGCGGGTTTTTACAGGCGATATCGTGCTATATTAGCATATGATTAAAAATGTATCTAAATTGTTAGCTCATTTATAACTTTTTATCCTTGAAAAAGAAATGTAGTACAAATTTATACAAGTATATTTAAATTAATGGTATAAATTATTAATAAGATCGCTTATCTCCCGAACCGTTAACAATTTAGTATTAAAATTTATACACGAAGATAGTTTTCATTCTGATTTATTTACTCTAACCTAGTACTGGATAGTGTTCTCGTACGTAAATATTGATATCTTTCAATATATATTTTATAGTGATAATCAGTGTAGATTCTGATGGATCCTCGTAGATATGATGACAGATGGCAAGCAGACAACAAGAAATCGTCAGGCGTGGAGAAATGGAAAGGATATAAGAATAAATTTGTTATGGATAAGTGTACATTTACCATTAATTTTCAAGTCGATGTAGTAAAATAATTATAACAGAAATAACTGTTTTCTAGGAATGTGCATGTCATCATTATACTTTACTTTCGTGTAATATAAACTTTCCCAAATTAATTATTTATAAACTATCTTAATACAAACATTTCTTCAGGCGATCGCATTTCAAATAAATAGATCATGAATATTATATTGTATTGACAAAATTTGTATTATTTTGTATTTGAACAATAATTTTATACGGCATTTCGTTAACTTTTTTTTTTCATTGAAGCGAGGACATAAATGGGATGCTCACCTGTTAGTAATTGATACTTCTGTCCATAACAATGTGGCGCTAGTGAGGATGATATACACAACACCATAATGCGCTCGTCACCTTGAGACATATGATGTTGAGTCTCGTTACCCCAGTGATTACACTAACTACACTTCAAACCGGAATACGGTAATGTTTGCATACTACTGTTTGTCTGCCGCTATAGGCGCTGTGATGGTACCTACCCAGGCGGTCTCTGGCAATAGAGACCTCTTGGGTAGTTAGGTAAATAGACTTTAAAATAACTCAAGTCCTTAGTAAACACGTAAAGGAGTTTGTCTTTAATTTTTTAAAATGTTACTTTTATAAAGCGCCTACTTCTGTTATAAGCTATTCAAGTTAATCAAGACTAATTTCTGAGGTTTAATTAGATGGACCATTACATTGTTACAAGATGGTGTGTAGGGAGGATGGTACTAAAGTAGTAAAAGAATTGGGACAACAAAGAATGCCGGCCACCGTTACATACACTGTTTACTTTCGCGTTGCATTCAAAGCGACCTGGGGTATTTTAGTATCAACTGTATTTGATTACACAATTTGAAATTGTTATCTTAACAGCTTGTAATCATGATCATTTCATATATTAACAGGAATAATAAACATTTAATGAAACCGAATTTTAAAGATTTGTTCGCGTTTATTTCATTATTTGTTATACACAGTGTTTCATACCACCGGTGATAACGACTGATGTGATAGTCCCGACTCCCCAGTTATCACAGAGTAATAAAAACTGTAAAATTTTGTTTAATTAAAAGCTTGTAAATGTTATAAAATCTGAATTAATTCCGATTTCTATATTTGCGACCTATAGATTACACATTATATGTGGAATAAGAACCATAACATGACATCAAATATTTGTCATCTTTTTACATGTACCAGCTTAAATCAGTAAAATTAAATTAAAGGATTTTATTAAGTCCATAGAATCCAATAAATATTTTTTTCATATGGTAACAACGTAGAGATTACGTATAAAGTCCTAATAAGGAAAACAATATAAATAACAATGACTAAAATATTGTTTGGTTAAAGAAAATTATAAACTTACATATAGTTTAGACTTAATGTGTCTCATATATAAAATCATAACAAAATCTTGACACTTTATTGAATCCTGTGTAATTATGATTTATGATGTTTGTGATCGTTAAGATCCGCTGGGAGATGAGCTGGTGGGCGGATGACCTAACTAATTATCAGCGACGGCGTCTTCCTACATCCGTGGGAACGCAGTGCGCTCCAATCCAGTAACTACGATATAATGTTATAATAATTAACTATATGCAATTAAAAATAATAATAAAATTAAAACTTAGTAGTGTCTATTACATTTGTAATCCTTAAAATATATAAATAAAATGTAAAAGAAAAAAACATGAAATCTGAACGTATGGTAGGTAAAGTATTTATATATTACTTTTGATAGTAGTTTATGAAAAAAAATGATTTTGTTGATAACGATACTACAATATAAAAAATACTGATGATTATGTATAATCTCAACTGAAATAAGAGGGTGATGAAACTTGACCTCATACCTAAATTTTTTTTATTAAATACAGTCTATTTGTACAGTCAGTTTTAACTGTTATGATGACATACGAGTATATAGATGACAAATTATATTTGAAAGGTTTTATCTCTTATAAAATATTATAACAGACAGGAAATAATGAAGCTTTTATAACATAAAACATCAATAGTTTGGTGATATGTATACAAATTAATAATAACTGTACAATTCCTAAATAAAAAAATCTATTAATAAAGCTAATGGATTAAGGAACACACTGTCTGGAAAATGTCGGTGCGGATTCATTCAAGAGAAATCATTGTGACGGCTAAACTGTTTTAAATTATGTAAGTATCCGTGTGGGATGCTATGTAAATGGAATTATTACAGATAAATTAGATATTTAACAAATTACAATGACATTAATAATTAAATAAAAACTTACTTATTATGGAAAGTTTACCGACCGTATAACAAACCGTCTGTACAAGACTAGCGCGCGAAGTTAACACTACTATATAAGCAACTAAAATACTATTATACTGCCACGGTTATAAACTAATAATATGCTCACCAACATTATAAAGAACTTACGAAATAGAATTAAGAATATTACGTATACGTTACATAATTTTTATTTAGTTAATACAGTAACAATGGTTATCAATAAAGAAAAATTAAAAACAACAGTGTGCTCTTTATATATGAAAAGACTGCTAATAGTTTTTGTTTATACATACATGAATAAATTAAATTAATACATAAATATAAATTAATAAATGAATAAAGTAAATTTATCATTTCCAAAACTTACCGTATCAGTATCGCTCTCTTCAGTAGCCATCGCGATCTCCGCGTCTAGATGATGTTCAGCATTATCAAACTCCCTTTCAAGTTCTATCGATTCAGCCTCTATAGGCGGCGACTTCCGTAGCTCTTCTATTCCTAGCGACTGCCTCGATTCTGAACATTAAGGAGACAATACCCGCTCATACACAAGACAAAAAGATGTCAATACACATAATAACTTGATTACGCACTTTGTGGATTAAGCACATGATAAAGTGAGGAATACGAATATAATAAAGTTAAATGTTAATGCAGTAACTACTTTTACACAATAAGCTTCCAATTATATTTGAAGACTGTCTATAAAGGTCTAACTTGATATGAACATTCGAAACCCTCATTTGTAAAGGTTGTTCAATTTATTTGCATAACAAGTACGTTAGTTGTTCGCCTTGTACAAAGATTAGTATTCATTAGGATATGGGTTTGATAATTGCTTTACCTTACCTTTGTTTTCGTCTCTACACTTTTGTAGTTTCCGTTTTGCTTGACGGGAGCTTTGGATAGTTCGCGGTGAAATAGGTTTCATTAAGACTTTTTGTAAACCACTGCCAGGTAGAAGTGTTGCAATAACCTTCTTCGGTTCATTTAATTCCGGATTTTTAGTATAAGCTCCAAAACTAACGTCATCTGAGTCTACGTCTACATCTAAAAAACTTTCTTCAAACAGTTCATAATTTTCTAAATCTGAATCTAATTCATTTTTAAAACTCTCTGGTTTAGGTCTGCACATTGAATCAGAATTTCGTCTGTAACAAACTTGTTTTGGATCAGGAGACGAGAAACTGCGCATTACGTATCCTTTCTTTTCTGTACCGCTTTGTGGTGCCGGTGATGAGGAACTCCTCGAAAGTTGACTTTTCATGTTTTGCATTTTTCTTTGTTGATGTTGATGAATTCTCGTCGAAATTAAACTTTTTCCACGATTAGCATTTGTGAGATGCGACTCCTTGCGACGCATAATGGATTGGTGGCTCTCACGTGTGGGCCCCTTTGGATGCGGTAACTGAATGCAAACGAAATTGTTGAATTGTAACATGTTACGTTACATTATTGTATGCGTATATATTTCTAACAGATCGTTTTCCACATATCAGGTAACAAGGCCGGGTGTAGTAAACCGATATGTGATCTGATAGGCAACGGTGAACACGACTAACTCAATGATCTCTGTATTTTTGGTGTGTTTGCGGTTAATTCAAGCTTGAGATTTAGTAATTACCTGATAATTGAGGAGACCATTATTCTAAACTATAATTTAACACTTGTTACGTTTCTTAGTATTTACACAAGGCAAAGTAATTTATTTTCTAAATTTAAAAATTACGCGACATGTAGTACGGCCAAACGAACAGTAAGTAGTAAAGCTTTTCGATACCTCTTAAAGAGGAGGCGTATATTAAAATATATCGTAGGCGAACGGCTTTCTCTTCTGAGAAGCCTTGTTATTCATATTACAGTGACATTAAATCATTGAAAAAAAATATGTTAAACCAATCGATCACACGAAACTTACATAACTCTCACAGTCCTTGTTTACAAGTATTCGCGAAAATTACTTTTTACAGTTAAGTAACGTCCGACATTGTCTCATGATAATATTTTGAGCTTCGTAATGTACATAAATCACATGACTTAATTTCAGTAAAGACAATATTTGAATGGTAAAGTATCACTTATTAATTATATGATTTTTTAATCAACTGAGCTCTATGACGAGAAGGACGTTGACTATATCACTTACAATACACCTTCCATTATAAATATGACTCTAGTAGAGAAAATTTCACCATTCTTAAAGGCAGACTAGAAAGGTGCAACTAGATGGCGTTGTGCCGCCAAAGATCGTGCTATGGTTTTGTCGAGCTGTTTTTATGTTTTTTACTCGTACTAGCGGTTTTATTTCGGGGCCTTTTGGGATTCTGTACATGGTCCTTCGAGCCGGATAATGGCTTCTTGGACAGTTGGCAGTACATGTGGCAGATCCACGCATCTTGGGTGCTTATTTGGACAAGACGCGCTACGTCGATCGCTACAGAAATTAAAAGGAGCTTTGAAAAAATTGCGGGCGACTACGCTGACAATGCAATCTTCGAACAGCGAAGCCAAAGGTTTCCTGTGTACGCCTACCGAAGATTGACATCCCAACTTTTTGACGAAAGTACATCGAGTGGACCAGTTTTAGAGACCTGTTTCTGTCTCTCGTTCACAATAACTCAAGTTTAGAGGATGTAAAAACCTTCATTATCTCAAGAGCTATTTGTAAGGGGAAGCCGAGCAATTGTTACGGCATATACCACCCATCATTGCCAATAATTATATTGGTTGTTGGGCCTAATTGGAGGGTGGATATAACAATAAAAAGTTCTTGACCAATAGTATTTTAAAAAGATTTATGAACCAAAGTAACATCACTGCCGAGTCTTCAAGTGCCATTAAAGAAATACTTGATGTAATGAACGAATGTTTACTCGAACTTCAAAACTGAGCAGGGGTCGCCGTTGGTTCATGGGATATATTAGTTATTTACATTATCAGCCAAAAACTTGATGCAGAGTCACGGAAACTGTGGGAAACTTTAATTAACGATTGTTCAAATGAATTTCCAAACTTAAGTCAATTTAAAAGGTTTTTAGAAAATAGGTTTAAGGCATTAGAATTCTTAGGTTCGAATAATGTTATTAAACAAAGTAACTCTAAGCAGAAGAATGCTACGGCATTGAATGTAACCACTACTCATAATACACTCTCGAGCAAAAGTCTGGAATCACTTACTTGAAATTGGTTCCGCGCGAATTTGTGTACTAAATATTTTTTTAATAATAATAAAAATGACATCATTTTAAAGCTTCAACTCTTAACTTATTTATTGTTTTATTCATTCATTATTTTTCCATATTTCTTTGTTTTCCTACCTCCTTCATTTAATACGGGATAGCTCCTTAACCACTGGCTCGATTTTAATGAATTTGCTATCAATTTAAAATTGACAGTTGAACCTTTAAAATGATATAATTTTTATGATAATTAAAAATTTATTCAGTAAGCAAGATCGCGTGGAATTAATTTCAAGTAAGTGATTCCAAAACTTTTGCTTGCGAGTATATAATCATTTAAGCGCTTCGTAGCCAGGCGAGGACATGTAGCAGAGATCTGGAGAGATAACGGACCCACATTCGTTAGTAGCGCGAAGAAATTGAAGACGATATATTATAGGAGTATCATACTCAGTTGCAGCATTGCTACAAGTGGACAGATCGTGTTTCGGAACCCAAAATAAATGATGTGATGCTTGTTCGTGAAGATGATTTTCCACCGGCCAAGTAGCTTTTCGGCGTTTTAGACAAGAAGCGTACTGGTTTGGATAACCTTACGCGGGTTGTCAGCATGAGACGTAAGGGCAGTGTCATAAAGCGACCACTGTCAAAATTGGTTGTGTTACCTGTCGCTTAAATTTTACATTAATTGTATTACACAGTCCATTAACATAATTGCTATCATTGTAATCATGAGTTTTATTTTATTGATGTTACGTTATGCAATGTCGCAGCATAGTTGTCATACCATGGTTTTTTGTTATTTATTTAGTTGTACTTTAAGTTTGTTGTTGTTTACTTGTATACTCAGGCACGGTGGCCGGTCAGATGCTGTTGTTGGTTTGATTACGCGCCCCATTTACCAGCCTTGTACAACTGCCGCCAAGTTTGTAAATTACTCAAGTTATGTATTATCTTGTGATGGACATTCTGTCTACGGTGGGCGGTATGGTCTTGTATAGAAACGGCAGTGTCAGTTGAGTCCAATTATGAAAGGTGCAACTAGATGGCGTTGTTCGGCCAAAGATGATGCTATGGTTTTGTGGCGCTGTCTTTGTGGTTACGATTAGCGCTGAAGGAAGTGACTCATTTACCCGTACCAGCGGTGTTATTTCGGGGGCTGTTTGGGATTCTGTACACAGACATAGGGTGTTAAGTCTCATAATTTTAATAATTTAACTTGCTAAGGTGTCCTTCAAATCAAAAGAGTAATATTTAAACAACCGTTTGGCGGCGGAAGATTAGCAGCATGAGTGTTATTGGCTTTTGTTAACATTTCGGTTTCTTAAAAAAAATTATACTTAAGTTATGATACTTTCCTAAAATTATAATAAACATAGGTATATAAATAATATCATTCTCTCAAAAGTTTCATATAAATACCATTTACTTTCAAAAACTATTTAGAGCTCCATCTAGCGTTGACGATTATTATTTAAACTGGTTCTGTTAAATTTTAGCACTTAAACATATTACTAATTTACGTTAGATGGTACAAAAGATATTAACGTGAAGAATTGTGAAATGATAGTTTTTCCTCTAACTATATTGGTTTGATATAATTTTTCTCAAAAGTTTTAAAATAATTTATGTATATGGTAATAAAAAAAATGTAACAAAACGAATAATTAATATCGAAGTTAACTAATATGTCCATTTTGATCAATTCTTTTATCGTATCATTATATAACTTACTATATATATAGATGATATTAGAATAAGTATAATATTAAATGTAAATTATTAATTAGTATATAGTCTGATATAAAGTTAAGTAATTAATCAATTATTACTTAAATTGTGTTTTAAGTTTTTACTATGCTATTTACGACTTATATGCTCTTTTGTTAATTGGCAGAAAATTTTATATGTAACATAATATAACGAATTTAACAAAATTAGGTCGTAAAAGTAAATATTATAATAAGTAAATATATGATTATTTTAAAGAAAACTAACTCTTACGTTAGTAAATTTGATAATCTCTAAAAGAAAGTCTTCTGAATGAAAACAATTTAAAAATTTCTCAACTAAAAATACTTTTAAATTTATAGGTAAACACGTTAGTGTGATAACCATACGTAACTAAGCACGCAAACCTCTTCCGCTGCCGACTCGAGTGACTTAGACGAGAAACGCGATAGTTAGTCGGACGGCGGCAGCCTTACTCTCCTGTCCTCCATAGTGTTTGTTGCAAGTGATTCTGTGCGGTAAGTTAACAGTTTTAACTTAAATAATACTTTGACGTGCACGCTGTTTACTTTAACACTTAAAAGGTCACTAGAGCGAGCCGTCGAAACGTGCTTGTCAACATTAACTTATTTTGTAAGATGTAAATAGTTAAGTATACTTTATTTACTTGTGGTGCTGACAGTCAATGCTTTTATTGCAATCTAATATATATATATATCATAATAAAACTGAATGAGTATATAATTTAATTTTATGCATTTGATGTCGGAATTTAATATTTACATTCGTAACACAATAGAAACGTTTTTATTCTATTAATTTCGCGTGTTACGTTATAGTGTTTGCTATTCTCGCGTTTGTCAATAGTGGAACTGGTTCGGCGAGCCTATTTTATTGCAATCTCATTAAAAAGTTAATTTCATTCACAACTTGGATGTTTATTTGAGCTATTTTTTATAATTGTATTAGTTTTTAAAATATATTAATTGTGAATATTAATTTATTTATAGTATTCATTATAAACGGTGAGGATTTATTTTCGTATTCTCTTTGTGTCTAATGACGCATGAAGATGCTGTATTGTTAAAAACTAACAATAGTAACTCCGAACATAAAATAAATAAATATATTTATTTATAAATAAAATAAATAAATATATTTATTTATTTATCTATTTAATATATTTTGTACACACAGCTGTTAGAAGAAACACGACAATAAGGATACAGAGTACAAGGGTAGTACTATAGTAGTATATTTTAATGGGGGAAAATATGTAAAGCATAACTCGAGAAGAAAGAAATAAAATGTCTATATGAAATTAAATAATTTATCGGTGACCAGAGTAAATGAATTTTAAATAAAATTAACTGAAACTTAAATTAATATAGTCAATGCCTGCAAATGTTCTAATGAAAATTACTGGTGTAACGAGACCAGATCTTATACAGTAGTACAGGGTATCCCATCTTAACTAGCGCATTATTATGAGCAATTGTAACACTTACTATCAGGTGAACGTCTTGCTCGTGTCATCATTTTGTATAAAGAAAAGAAAAATTTTACATTGATATAGGCATTGATAAAGATAGTAATACAGAATGAAGAGAATATTATTTGTATAGAAAAAAAAGTGTATATGATCAAATAATAATTTTTTTTATCGATAAAACGGACCGACGCATAAGACGGTACGCCAGCATGGACTGGTAATCATTATAATTAAGATGATAAACATTGCATTACATTTTTTTTTTGGTGCTTTAAGACACAATATGCTACGTCTCGTTATCCTACTAGTTTATAGCTACAGAGCAATAATACTCTTATCAAAACACAGTAATGTTTCGGAACAGAAATAGGTGGCGCGATGATACCTAGACAGTCAGTCTACAAATCAAAACTTAACAATAGCTATTACTTATCGTCGCTGTCCCAAATGATTAGGTTTTTTTTTAATCAAAACATTATCCAAAATCATGTGTGATGATCATCATCTTATGCTTTCCAAGTAGCCAAGTAGTAAAACATAAAAATGGTGTAAAATTCGATCAATAGCCGGATGGACAGCTAATCTTATCAACCTTTATATAAAATCTTTCTAAAAGCTGTGGATCGATTACAACAAATATTAGAAATGATAGACATGGACCTTTTCACTGTGCGCACTGTCGTACTTACTTTCAAATACTGTTGCAGCTCGTCTCCTTCTCGTCAGTTCTAGATACATGAAAAGTGGGTGTTCTGGAATTAATTTGTATTATTATTTAGGACGATAATTACTCTGATAAACATCCAATTCTAATCCATATAAAATTATTGTACATCACAATTTCATCGGTAGGTTTCAGTGAGTCTATATAACTGTACAAATGAGCAACATTTTTTTTTTATAACATCAGATTCCTTTTCACTTAATTCATGTGAGAGATGTAAGATACGTTTATTGAGGAACCATTTGAACGTAATAATTATTTTTTCTTCGTTTAATTGTTAAGTGAAATCTCCTGAGAGGCTGTACTGCCTGCTAGCAGATTTTAAGCACTTTGGTAGCTGTCAACATAGGCTATTTTTGTTTTGGCAGTTTATGCTAAGTGCAATAATTGTCAGGTTCAATAAATTATTTAAAAAACAATAATGCAATGAATTAGTTATAAAGAATTCACTTACATATATAATATATAAAAATTTAATTCGCTAATGTTTCCCTGTAATAAAATGATAAATAAAAAGTATTAATGTTCTGTTTACAACCATGTTATAGCCTCATTTATTTAATCTAGCAGTGTAAAGTGATTTCTATCGCATTATTTAAATAAAAAAAGCGTTATGATTAACAACAACCGGTGCGGTTTCGGTTTTATGTAATAACATTAGCGGTTTGATGCGTTTCTTCAGTTTCGCAATTACGGCGCGTTAAGTTGAACATTACCCAACATATAATTTCGTGTTTGGTTTACGAATTATAAAACAGGAATACATTTTCACTAAGTTTTTGTTGCACGTATGTTAAATGTAAATATTAGTAATTAAGTTTGTTTAATGAATATTTATAGTACGTAACCGTTGTTTATCGTAAATATTTTAACCTGTAGAGAGCGAACTAACGAAGTGAACGATTTTTGGCGTTTCTCAAATCGTTTGTTCGTACATTATAAGCGTAGGGTATTCTTAAATCAGCCAAATTTCTATTTTAAGTATCATTAATATTAGAATGATTTTATAGATTAGTTGTGTACAAAAAACATAAATCAGAAAAAAAAATTTGCTTTTCTTAGTTTGAATATACCGTGCGAAGACGTCAATTTTATCTGTGCAGGATATTTGTCAGTGAACTGTCATCCTTATTGAGAATGTACTCATTGAAATTTTTACTTTAAAGTAATTATTGGAAATGCTTAATCATCTCCGTCATCATTATCAGCCGACAGACGTCCACTGCTGGACATAGGTCTCCCCCAAAGATCTCCACATCGACTGATCCTGCGCTGCCTCCATCCAGCTGCTTCCCACATCCTTCACCAACTCGTCGGACCGCCGAGTGGGGGGCCTGTCAGCAATACGTCTTCCGGTACGCGGTCGTCATTCGATGATTTTGGTGCCCCATCGACTATCAGTCCTTCGAGCGATTTGTCCTGCCTATTGCCACTTGAGGCTAGCAATCTTTTGGACTATGTCAGTGACCCTAGTTCTCCTGCGGATGTCCTCATTTCTGATTCAATCATACAGGGAAACCTTTCCATAGCTCTCTGTGCGATTTTAAGCCTTTTGCCAAGGCCCACTGTAAGCGGCCACGTTTCGGTGCCATAAGTCATCACTGGCCACGCGCAGGAATTAAATTCCTTTGTCTTTAGACACTGCGGTAGTTGCGACGAGAATATGCTGTGTAGCCTCCCGAACGCTGCCCATTCGAGTAGGAGTCGTCGATTGACATCATTCCGGAAGTAGGACTTACCAAGCTGCACTATTGGTCTACAACTTCCAGTGTAGAGCTTACAATCATAGCTGGCGTGGGTACAATATGGGCATTAGACATAATTTTAATTAATCAGTAATTAATCCTTTAAAATTGTCGCTATGTTTATTTATATACCAAACTTAATAGAAGCAAAGTTGAAATATATGGTTACTAGCTGTTACCCGCCCGTTTTGCTGGACAACTTCCTTTGGGGTAGAATTTTGTAATATCCGTTCTTACCTCACCTATACTCATTAATAGGCCTTATAGTTGCATAGATATAGTGATGAGTCTTTACGTAGATGGAAATCTCTTTTACATATACAGGAAATTTTTTTTCTTATATATTGGCATTATCTAAGTCCACCATTTTAAACTATGAAAATGTTGGTAGTCAAGTATAGGGTGGCGCAAAAATAACCTTATAAAAAGTACCTTATAACACAGGTAATAAGGTACTTTTTATAAGGTTATTTTTGCGCCACCCTATAGTATTAATTAAGATAGATAAAATAAAACAGAAAGGATACCCTTATAAACATAAGATATACAGTTTGCTTTCCTAAATAAAAAATATTTAAAATTTCAGATAAAAAAAATTATTTCCACTTGTCATCAATTTCATAAAGTATTAAGTGATAATAAAAGCCGTGTGCTCATCCAAGAGACTTGACTCTCATATGTTGACCACTGAAACGCAGCAACACTGTTCTGTCGGTAGATTTACAACATGAAGGGGGTTAGTAACCAGGCGAGTTTGAAACAACCCTGCGTGTTACAACGCAAGCTTAATCACTGCATAACAGAATTTTTTTTTAAGCGTTTTTATATTGTACAGTTATGTCCATCACACGAATTTCATTTGAGACATGATTGTTAATCACATCCTACACGATCGATCAGGTGCTTGTGCACACAAGATGAAATCCCAAAATGTTCACGATGTATTTTATAAAGGTTTATTTTAATCTGATATCAGTTTACATTTTTATATATTTTCTACAATTTAACTTCAGCGCAATGCTTTATCCTATATACGAGTGAAAGGTAATAGGTGTAAAAGATCTGGAGGGGCTAAAGTGTAGCTCGTATCCTATCTATGTATAGAATACCACATCCAAAAACCAATTGTTCTGGAAATATCAATTTTTAAATATTTTTCAAATAATTCCCGACTTTCTAGAAAAAAATTCGATGATTTTATTTCTACACAAATTTTAATGTAATAATTATTGTTTTAATAAATTAAATTAATAATCGTCAGTTAGAGGCTAAAACGTTTGAATTAGTTTCTTTGAAATTCGCGACCGTAAAAAATATGTACTTTCTTATACCTTGTTGAATAGGTATTAAAGTCAGGTACTTATTTATGTGCTTTATACCTATTTTTCATAAATAAAATTTTGTTTTAAGATTATATTAAAATGTAAGTAAGACGCCTTGTTTTTTACTGTTATAACAGTTATAACTTTCAAAGAACCTAATTTAAAAGTTTTAGCCTCTAAGTGATGATTATTAATTTAATTTAATGAAACAATGATTAAACAATAATTATTACATTAAAATTTGTGTAGAAATGAATAAGAAATAAAATCATCGAATTTTTTCCTATAAATTCGTGAATATAGTTTGAATATATTTTGAAAAATATTCAAAAAACAACTCCAGAACCAGAGAGTTTTTGGATGGGGTATTTCATACATAGATAGATAGGATACGACCTATCTTTTAGCCCCTGCAGATTTTTTACACCTATTACCTTTCACCCTGTATATGACCTCACTCTTGCACACAACAATTTTACTGAACAGTAGTAAATAGAGTACTTATAGTACGCTCTACTAAAGAGGATCTTTTCTGAACACTTGATTCAAATAATATTATTATGTTATAGAATCTCTTGAACGATTCACTATAACTAATTATTAAATATTTATATAAAAGAAGTCCTGTGTTCTCTGAACGAAGCAAATTTTCAATAATATAATTGCAGCATGACTGACTTATTACCCGAAGGTTAAACATGTTTGCAAACATAAAGTCTTGCAATGAACTACAACAGACAAACAATAGAATTGGTTTTTTTTTTTTCGTATGAAATGGAAATTAAAAGTACAAGATTATATCCTTGTGGCATTAATAGCACTGAAACCTTTGTATGGACTGGCCTGAGAGAAAGGGTTCGAGCAACATGTACATTTGTAACTCATCTCTATCATGCATCGTATCAGTTGTTGCAGCATTTTTGTTCATATCCTTTAACGTGTAGTAAATCCAATCTATCGTAAATCTCCCTGTACACTTTAAAAAAATGTATATATTATGTTTTGTTATTACTCAAGATTTCGCTTATCCTGTAATTTTCGCAAAACGGCAGCAAACACAACATTTTGTTAATAACTAGCGCGTAACTTTTTGCGAGTATTGTAAAATACCAACTAGAATGTGAGCCAGGGCACTTTACGAAATGTTTGAAATAAAGGTTCCGCTTGACACAGTAGTCGACTTTCGGCGTAACTGATTAGCGTAATATCTAATATTTGCGTATCGAAAAAGTTCATCTCCATCTGCGTGAAAACGCACTTTACTTAATAGTTTTCATGATCATTACCAAATGTATAAATGCATAATTTACTGGAAGTTAAGTTATAGTAAAATACGTTTAGGGTAAAATAATCATTTGAGTTGTTAACATCAAACATAAATTTGAACTATCTACAATATAATATATAAGACATGGTCGTATTGGGCAATACTCAAGTTACAGGTGAACCTTACTTGTCTTACCTAATATCAATATTGTTAATCTTAAAATGTCCCAGATGTTTATGTAAGTTGATGAAAATGATGTACCTTATGTATTAAGAGATATAAGATTATGTTATTTTATAAGACCCCAAAAGAATAACAGGTTTTTATCAAAGATATTTTTGGTACAAGCAAAACCACATGTAAGTAGATAACTATCCCATCAGTGTTGTTATTTTTAAAATTGCTTTTAGATTATAGTTAATGTTATGTAATAACTTATTGTATTATTGAAGATATTTATTTGTGGCCATTTCTTTAAAAGGCAAGGTTAAAATATTCCATATATTGTTATAAATTGATAATCGGTAAGCCTTATTAAAGTTAATATCGATACTCGCGGTTTCATTATACCGTTTTATAATCTATCGTCACCATCGCATACTGCGTATAAATTACTTTATAACCCGTTTTAAGATTGCATAAATGTTAGTAGAGAGATCAAACATTTCTATCGTCAGACCTAAAAACCTTATATAGATTTTATAACATAAAAACATTAAAATTCTTTACGTTTGTAATAAATGTACAGATATATATATTTTAAGATAGAGAGATTTGAATTGATGGGTCTTGGGATGAATTTATCTCTACACAACACTAAAAAGTTTTAGTTTTATTAAAGTAATACTCGTTAATATTATGAATACATCACGTTTATTTGTAAATTTACTACATCTTTAAGTCGTATACTATAAAATTTTAAGACACTTTAAGCTCATTCTGTGTGGAATGAACAAAAATCTTAAAATTTTAAGAAAATACCCTGTGAAATGACATTAAACCTCTGTCACGACCATGCATCATGTAAAGCACTCGAAACATCAAGTAAAAAACAAATAAATAAACAATAAAATCTGTAATATTTAGTTAATCTGACTAAAATATCATATAATATTTAAAAGAATTTTCCTATACAAACATATAAAACTCGTTTCCATTACTCGAACACACAGCCTCTCTGATATTTCATATAAAGTTATAGTTCGAATCTTTTTATTAATATTGTTTTTATAGTTTATATATTTATATATTATTTATATTATACAAGTATATATGTTATTACTTATTACACCCGCCTTCAACGTTTCTACGTCTCCCAGAGTTGATTGGTAAAGAATGCTATTATGTCCGCCTTCTGTATCAAGGTAGAAATCAAATAAATACAAAGAATACTTCATATATTACAAAACCAGAGAAAACTATTAATAAATAGCAATATTTGGATTCCGTTGACCTAAAATTTTACCTTCTTATAATATTACCATTTTATTACTGATCACGAAGCGATTTATTTTCTTCGTGTTAATCTTACAGGTAATTTGTTTGCGCTTTATTGTATCTTTAAAGAGATTGAATTAAAATGGGTAATCTATTCAATGCCGGCATTATACGTCTTTTAGTATATATTTGTCAAGATATATCTAGTTAAATTGATGACTTAAATTATGGTTTTTAGGTAAGAAAATAATATAAATGTGTTTATAATATTTGTATATAATCTCTACATGTAAAAGCGATAACCATAGTTTGTCTTTATATTCACTTAGATGTGATTTTCTTAAAGGTATATATTTTGTAGATTATTAAATATTAATTTGTTTAAAAGCTTTGAAGTACAATCATTTATGTTTATGAACGACGAAAGTATGGTTCACGATATTGAAAATAGGATAGACTACTTTGTGAATATTTATATTTCATTTTCAATATCTCAGGGTATAGCTTACTCAATTTGTATTTAACGTAATCGTGTGATACTTTCAGATACACCCACCATGCCTTCAGAAGTAAATGAGTGGTACAGAGGCCGAAATATCCTCGTGACTGGTGCTTCGGGCTTCATGGGGAAGGTCCTAATCGAAAAGATCCTCTACAGCATTCCCGATGTCGGTTGCGTGTACGTGGTGGTGCGTTCGAAGCGTGGCAAAACACCGGAATCACGCATCGAAGACATGTGGGAACTGCCCGTGAGTTTGCCCACTTCTTGTTGTCAGTGCAAAAGGAAGTTACAGTGTCTTTGTATGTTATATGTTGTATTTTTGTTACATTATTTGTATTGTACAATGCCTTTAATAAATTTTCTGAGTCAACTGTTATAATTGTAAAAAACGTAAATAGAGACTTACAAGATCAACTAATAAGACTTAACACTTTATGCCTTTAGGTGACGAGATGATGAAAGAAAGTCATGCTAATTATAACTACCACCACGTTGATATTGGCAGACGTATCATTTACCATCAGATGAACGTCTAGTGCGCTTTGTGAATTTTTTTATATTCAATTAAGCCACGAGACGAGAGGCACATTCACCTGATGGTAAACGATATGTCAGTTCATAACAACGTGGTGCTAGTTGTGATGCTATATACTGCACCATATTGCGCTCTTCGCCTAAGACATAAAATGGTGACTCTCGTTACCAGAGTAATTACACTAGCTAAAACGCCCTTCAAACCGGAACACACTAATGTTTGCACACTGCTGTTTGGCAGCAGAAATAGGCGCTACGGTGCTACCTAGACGATCTTCCGCATCAAAGACCTACCTCCAGTAAGCTTTGTAGAATAAAAAATGCTCTAAAGACATACGAGGCAATAATCTTCAATATTTTTCCTTCCTCTTCTCACCAAGACAAAGTATTGGCAACAAAAAAAAGGATAGCAATTGATGGTTCATTATATTGATGGTTATTCGAATTGTAGATTTAAATCGGAGATATTAAAGTTACAAACACATTAGCAATTTTATTTTTTTAACATTCAATTTAATAATGACTGCAGTTATTCGCAAGAATAAGAGAAGAGAAACCACATGTGATGAAGAAACTGATCGCAGTGACTGGTGACATCATGTACGACAATCTTGGAATTGAATCCAAAATACTGGAGCAAATATACGAAGAGGTAAGCATTGAGACAATAATTACAATTCTTAAGGATACAGTTCTTTCTTTTGATAATTATTTAATCTTTTGTAAGAAATATCGATGTTATACCAAAAGTTATAATTTTAATGATGAGTATATCTCCGATTGTCTTGATGGATTTTATGTGTAACTTATATGTTTTATAATCAATATTATACGAATGTACGTATTTCTGTACGTTTAATAGCTATGCGTTGTTTACGTGGATCTAGCACCAATAGCGCAATGACTATTGCGAAGTATAGCGTGAAGTGAAAGCTGTTAGAGCCGTTGCGGTGGTGGGTTGTGGTAGTTAAGGGGCCCTCGTTTGGCAAAACTCACAAAATGTTGCAGAAGGCACAAAATTTTAAATTGAATGAATTTTACATTTTTTTTATTGTTATCATAGCTTTTCCACATTTTATAATTATAAGACACAGAATATGTAAATCAGTCCATCAGATATAGATAATATATATAGTATAAAATTACATTATTATGTTATAAAAGAAAAGTGTGTGTTAGCTGGTGGTGAATAACAACAAAATGAACATTTAAATTTTTTTTAGAAAATATGAACTGCTGAATTAAAAGAAATCTCTAATTTCCTTCTATGAAAACAGTTTGATTGAGTGATATCATTTTAATTTGCAGGTCTCTGTAGTGTTTCATTTTGCGGCCAGCCTCCGCCTCGAGGCACCTTTAAAAGAAGGACTTGAGATGAACACCAAAGGAACTGTAAGAGTTCTAGATGTAGCTAAAAAAATTAAAAATCTTACGTCATTTGTTCATCTTTCAACAGCTTTTTGCTACCCTGACTACAAAAGGATGGCTGAAAAGGTAAAACAAACTTTCAATTCGGTCTAGTAATATTTTGATTATGAATCTATCTCTACAATATATATATATATCATTAAAACTCTGCCCAAATGCCCTGTTCATAAAATACATGCTTACGCAAAATCATTTTCTGTACAAGCAGTCATACTTTGGAATTCCCTCCCTCCGAGCACACGAGCGTGCAAAACCATAGCAGCATTCAAGAAATCTGTTAAAGAACACTATTTATCCTTACCGTATTAAATAAAAGTATATATTTGTATAATGTATTATAATATAAAAGTAAGTATATGTATGTATATATATATGTGCATATGTATGTATTTGTATTGTTTTATATCTTGTAATATGTATATATTATTATATGTAATGTTTACTGTATGCACTAGATTTGTGTTCCTAATTCTGCTTTCCTCCTGCGGGCCTACTGGAAGAGATTTCAAACTCTGTATCCTTATTGTCAAGTTTCTTCTAACAGCTGTGTGTACAAAATATATTAAATAAAAAAAATAAATACAATATTTTTCAGATAAAACGATATTCCACTTATTGAAGATTGCCGAAAAAAACCACGGATTTTTCCTTAACCGTTACCATTGACAATCATACCCCAAGCATAGCGAGTACTCTAAAATAACTCCTTTCGAGGAGGCCTATCTATATGTGTAGTGACAGCTATATCATTAAAATAACGATAAAATACAATTTTAGGTTCATGATCCTCCGGCGGATCCTCACGAGGTGTTGCGCGCCGCCAGTTGGCTCACCGATGAACAAGTCAAAATCTTAACACCTTCAATACTACAAACGCACCCAAACTCTTACACGTATTCTAAAAGACTTGCTGAAGCAATAGTCAGAGAACATTATCCAGAACTACCCGTGTGTGTCGTTCGGCCAAGCATTGGTAAATTTCTCTACTTCTTTTTTATTCTACTAATAGACGAGGCGAGCTAAACTTTCACCTGATGGTAAATAATACCTCCGTAATAACGTGGCGCAAGTTAATACTATATACATTGCACCACATTGTGCACGTCGCGGATGTTGAGTCTCGTTACCTTAATAATTTGACTAGCTACAACGCCCTTCAAACCGCAACACTAATGTTTGCATACTACTGTTTCGCAGCAGAAATAAGAGCAACGGTGATACCTACCTAGACGGTCTACGGCAACAGAGACCTACCAGTAAAATCTCGTGATATTTAAATAGGAAATTAATGCTATTAAGCGTTAATAAAATATCGTACATTACTTTGGGGGTGTAAGGAGAAGACCCATTCCCAGTCAATCTCTTCAGTTGCCAACCTCACCTGCCCGTCGTACATCCTGCAGATTGACCAACGAAGCTCTGGCGAACGACAAATGGCGGTATAACCATTCATCACTGGCTGACTTAAATACTACATACCGTAATCAGGCAGCAGCGATATCGTTGCGATGAAGTCAGCACTGCGATCACCAACCCGCCTGCCAAGCGTGATGATTATTGGCAAAATCCTTATATGATACATAAAACACTAACACAGCCCCTAGTGCCTGGCAGACCCGCTATTCTTGGCTCTGGCAGCGGTTATGGCAATGGCGGAGCAGGGGGTGTTAAGAATCTCCGGAGTAGATTCCGCTGCCAACCCCGACGACTGGACCTGGCAACGTACTACGTATGCAACTTGAGAACCAACGAAAATATTATTGAGCTGAAAGAAACAGTGAGCAAGCTGCATTGAGATATTATAGAGTTGTCAGAAGTCCGAAGAGAGGGGGAGGACACGACAATCTTTGAATCCGGCAACTTGTTCTACTACCGGGAGGGCGATCAACAGTCCCAGGGCGGAGTAGGGTTCATCGTCCGTAAGCCGCTCGTTAACAGCATTGTAGAAGTCGAAAGTGTCTCGAGTAGGGTAGCGTACCTTACACTCAGAATCACCAAATGGTATTCGCTGAAGGTCATACAGGCTTACGCACCAACATCTAGACGAGAAGGTGGAGGCTATGTATGAGGACATATCGAGAGCCATATATGCCTCTAGCACCTATTACAGTATTGTGATGGGGCATTTCAACGCAAAGCTAAGCGAGCCAAGCTGTGCAGAGCTGAAGATGGGGCAATTTAGGTATGGGCAACGCAATCATAAAGGCGAGATGGTGGCTGACTTCATGATGAAGAAAGGTCTCTTTATGATGAAATTCTTCTTCAGGAAGCAGCCACACATGAAATGGACTTGGTTGAGCCCCCACGTTTCCACGAAAAACGAAATCGACCTCATCATGTCGTGGATGCTCATCAACAGGGTGAAAACCGGGAGCGATCACTGTATGGTAAGGGGTACATTGAACATTAATATCAAGGACGAAACAGGGAGACTGATGAAGTCCACACTTCGACCTAGTCATGCTCATATCCAAAACCCCGAAAACCTCCAACTAGAACTGCAAAACCATTTTGAATGTCTGGCTGACTGCTACACAACGGAAGAAAGTAACAACAGGCTAGTGGAAATTATCCGTACGGTCGGTTTTAAATTTTTTAGGACTCACCGCACAAAAACCAAGAGGTTCTCTGACCATACTCTCATGGAGGAAAGGCAGGAAATGAAACTACTGTCTTGGGTAGACACGCGTGCTTACCGAATGATTAATAGACAAATTTCTAAATGTCAGAAACGCGACCTACACTACCTTAACAACATGCGCGTAAAAATTACCATCGGGCAAAATAAAGGCTCGAAGGTGTTCGCGAGAGATCTGTCTTGGACAGAGCCAGCTGACGCGACTAAAGACCACTAGTGGCAATATCATTTCCTCAAAACCCGAGATTTTGAGAGGTTATAGAATTTTACGGAAAATTACCACGTCGACGATACCACCTGTTGAATTGGCTAGAGATCCCAGAGCCAAATTTACCCGACATTACACCCAACATATCCCAGACGACAGCCCCTCCAACGGGTTCTCGCCTTGTCGTGGCGGAGGGGCTTAGTAACCGTAATGCGGAACACAGTGAAGCTAAGTGGAACCCACCCGGCCGGCCCGCGGCGAAGGACTGGCCGAAACGACCGCTCCAGGTTCGAGCACCGGTTGGGATAACTGGAGCTCACCGGAGCGGCTGTGTGCTGCCCTAGCGGCCAGGCTGCAGGGGCGGTTTTATACCGCCCCTCGCAGCCGAGATGGGGTCGAGGAGGGGGCGCGCCGGAACATGCAGCGCGCCCTGGAAAGGGAGGGTTCATCCCTCCCTCCCGAGGTGGGGCTGCGCAAGCGGCCAGCGCCGGCAGGGTCGCGGTTGAGTGCATGCGTTCCCGTGACCCTGCCATCATGGCGACGAGGCGGAACATCGTGGGGATTTTAGTCGGTGCAAGTCCGACATAACCCGTCCTCGCCCCCGCAAGGACGGGTATGCGTAGGCATTGCCCCCGGTAAAAAAAAAAAAAAAGCCTACGCAAGATTAGTATGGCTCATAGAGAACTTAAAAACAACAAATCACGTGAGGATGACAGAATCACAGCAGAACTCCTTAAAACAGGTGGTATACCGATATTGAAAATCTTTCAGCGATTCTTTAATTCCGACATTCACGAGGGCACAACGTTCCAAGCACGGCGCAGGAGTGTGGCGGTACTATTCTTCAAAAAAGGTGATAACACTTTGCTGAAAGATTACAGACCCATCTCGGTGCTGATTCATATGTATAAGTTGTTCTCGAGAATCATTGCGAATCGTCTCGCTGGTACGTTTGACGATTTCCAGCCTCCCGGGCAAGCCAGTTTCCGTAAAGGCTTTAGTACCATAGACCAGATCCACACGCTGAGCCAGGTTATACAGAAGACCGAGGAGTATAACCGGCCACTTTGCCTAACGTTTGTGGACAATGAGAAAGCTTTTGATTCGGCGGAAACCTGGGCAGCATTGAGGGCACTTCATAGATGCTGAACTATCGATTAGTGGTATATCTAACTGTTAAAGAGCTTTTATGAACCGCCACCATGTCAATCCGTATACAAAACCAGGCTACGAGACTTATCCAATTGCAGCGAGGAGTGCGCCTAGGAGATGTAATCTCTCCTAATCTATTTACCACTGTACGTCTTTAAGCTTTTGGATTGGAACGGCTTTGGCATCAACATCAATGGCGAGTACATCACTCATCTACGGTTTACCGATGATATTGTCGTCATCGGTAAATCCAATTTCGCGAAAGAGATAAACCGCCAAATCCCACTGGAATGGGTAGCGTTCGGAAAACTTCGCAAGGTCTTTTCGTCCAAAATCCATCAGTGCTTGAAGACCAAATTCTTCGAACAGTGCGTATTGCCAGTGATGATCTACGGCACCAAAACTTGGTCGTTAACATTGAGCCTTATAAGAAAGATTAAAGTCACACAGCGGGCGATGCTTGGAGTATCTCTGCGTGATCAAATCAAAAATGAGGAAATCTACAGAAGAACTAGAGTCACCGACATAGCCCTTCGAGTCGCGAGGCTAAAGTGGCAAGGGGCGGGGCACATAGCTCGTAGAACCGATGAACGTTGGGGTGATGATGAAAGTGCTGGAATGGCGAGCCCGCATGGGAAAGCGCAGCGTTGACAGACTCCCCACTAGGTAGACAGAGGACATAAAAAAATCGCTAGGAGCCACTAGATTCCAACAGCGCAAGACCGTGGTTTGTGGAACACATTACAAGAGACCTATGTCCAGCATTACTGTTTGGCAGCAGAAATAGAAGCAACGGTGATACCTACCTAGACAGTTCCGGTAACAGAGAACTACCAGTAGAATCTCGTAATATTTAAACAGGAAATTAATGTTTGCTACTAATGTTATTAAGGGTTAACATTGATAAAATATCGTACATTAATTTTATCTCAAGATCTTAAATGAATATAAAATATTAAAGATTTGGAGACTATAATAAATAAAATAATGGATTTTTTTCAGTGACTCCTGCGTACAAGGAACCGATAGAAGGCTGGGTGGATAATTTGAACGGGCCAGTGGGACTCATGGTCGGAGCTGGAAAAGGCGTCATCCGGTCTATGCATTGCATTGGCTATTACCACGCCGAGGTTATACCGGTGGACATAGCCATCAACGCTATCATCGTAATTCCTTTCATTATCAACTCCCAATCTGAAAGGTTATTTATCTGTATATTTTTGTATTTTGAAGTGAATTATTTCATATTATATTGTATTTATTTTAATGTTTAAAATGGATTATGTTTACAGAAGTCCAGATATTCCCGTTTTCAATGTAACATCAGGTGATGATCGAAATACTACTTGGAAGCAAGTGCTAGACATAGGAAAGGCATCGGCTCGTAAATATCCAATGGAAAGTCCCTTGTGGTACCCCGATGGAAATATTCATCACAACAAGTTCATACACACCCTTTGCGTTTTTTTCTTCCACATCGTTCCCGCGTACCTTATCGACTTTTTGATGTTCATACTTGGACAACAAAGATTGTAAGTGTTCTATTTCCGTACAGTATTTTTTATTCTTTGTTTACATAAAATATGTATGTAATAATTACTAAATACATGTAATGAAATATAATCATAAAAACCGAATAAAAGGAAACAAATCTAGAAACCATCTTTCATATTTAACAACAAATTTACTACCAAATAAAAATGCTAATATGGTAATCTGTAATTGACATTGCTAAAATGACAATAAATAATGATGATAGTTTATTTTTTAATTGTTTCGTAAAATTTATTTACAGTATGGTACGAATCCAGAAACGTATATCAGTTGGACTTGAAGTGTTACAATACTTTACAACACGCGAGTGGTGGTTCGATACAGATAATTTTAAAGCATTACTTCCACGTCTCAATTCTGAAGACGCCAAAATATTTCCAATGGATCTAAGAGCAATCAATGCGGAACCTTTTATAAGAAGCTGCGTATTGGGTGCAAAAATGTTTTGTCTAAAGGAGAAACTTGAAAATATTCCCAAAGCGCGGTTGCAAAACAACATGTAAGTATCGTTAAATCTCCTATTAATCTATTGGCCATTAAATAATCATGTGAACAGTAAGTACTGTTGTAATTTTATGATTTATAGAATAAAAATAACACGCCAATAACTTAAATGAATAATATGAACCATTAAAGTCAGTTTACCATTCCACTTATATAATGTATCAGTTATGTAGATATTTCAAATATATTATTAAAATAGAAAGATTAGAGATCAGATCCAAAGCCATTTGATATTAAGTGGTAATCTGTAACGTTGAAGCACGTTATTTATTACTACTTCTTAATTAATAATACAAGATGTTTTTTCCTCAACGGAAGTTCAAGGCCTGCGGGAATCGAAACTAAAAGCTCCTTAGAGTCACAGTTTTCGGCTTCTTTATTACAATTATATTTAAAACAAAAGACAAACTATTAAAATATCTAAAACTTGTTTCAGACTCTACGTTTTAGACTTGTTGGTTTCTTCGTTTGTCTTCTATCTACTTCCATTGTACTTCTTGGCTTCATACTACGAACCTATCAGAACGGTGTTATCATATGGAGGTCCGTTTGTGCGGTGCCTGCCACTCGTGGGTAAAGTAGTATTCGCGGAGACGGCTTAGTAATATCTAGTTTTTAAAACATAAGGAAATTAATGGGTAACTTTAAATTACATCGTATTTCTAAGTATATTGTATTGGTATCGATATAAAGACACCAACATTTTAATGTTAAATTTTCGTTTTATAGTAATAGATAAAATTAGGTGCATGTTTTGTTATTTTATTCGCAATTCACTATTAGTTAGTACTAAAAGTTGTAATACTAAATCTGTTTAATATTAAACATTGCAAATTCAGATTTAAAAGGTAATCATGGAATAGATTGTACTTTGTAAAAATATTATGTTATAATAAACAAGTCACATTAATGTTTTAAAAAAACTTGTGTTATAGTCGGTTTGTGTATATTATATTTATAACTGTTATGTTATTGTTAATAAACGAATAATAATGATTTGATTATTTCCGTTGTTACATAGTTGAATCAAAATCAATCATATCAAAGAAACTAGGCTTAAAGCTATAAGACAGTAACGAACCGGCTATATGGTTTGTTTAATTAATTAGGAAAATTCATGTATACCCTTTTTGTTTCTAATTCAGTAAGAATACATTTAATTGTTGAACCTATCATCTAAGGTTGAGAGTTCCTGGATTTCATGCTCGCAAATAAAGTAAAACTTGTTTTCACAATTGATTTCGTTGAGTAATCCATCGTAATTCATGGCACCGCATTGCTCCGTTCCTCCTACATTTGATTGACTTGATGCCCACTGATTATATCCGCTTTCATCTAA
Organism: Ornithoptera alexandrae; assembly: GCA_029030555.1. Taxonomy (NCBI): domain Eukaryota; kingdom Metazoa; phylum Arthropoda; class Insecta; order Lepidoptera; family Papilionidae; genus Ornithoptera; species Ornithoptera alexandrae. The sequence goes on from JARDVY010000037.1 coordinate 8,473,140, forward strand.
TTTTTCACCTGGAAATGCATCAACATTTTCATATTGAATTTTTGACATACAGCATAATTTTGCTATTTATCATTTTTAAAGCGATAATTGAACTAGAAATATTTCATTGCTACTCAGACCCTTTTTTACTCAAACTGTTTTTCGGTTTAAGAGTTGCTATGCATGGTAAAGTACCTTCGAAATCTTCATCATTTTAGTCTAGTGTCTTCCACTGCTGAACATAGGCTTCTATAATAAATTTCCAGCGCGACCGGTTACGCAACTGCAATAAAGAGAATTAACAACTTATTTCCTAAGGCGACAACAAAAGTATAGTCCAGTGTAATCATCTTAGCTAACACTACATTGTTATCATCAGATGAATGACCTTATGGTCGCGAAATTTTAGTTGAATTTGAAAAATATACCCGCTGTTACATTTTTAAAAATCTACATTTAAAATTGTAAATATGTAATAGGATAAAAGCGTTACCTAAAATCGTCTTCCAGCCGGCTCCGTCCTTATTACTAAATCCTAAAGCAACAGAGTTATATAGATCTATGTTGATTCCATGCTTGTTAATTGCTTTTGTTGTTAAGTTTACCAAATGCTGAGCTTCCGTGTCACTATTAATCACCGCTAAGTAACTTTGTTCTATATCACAAACTAATGCAGCTCTCATCCATGTACGAGGCGTTGTATGGAATTTATAGCATCTGCCATTCTCCTCGCTATATTTATAATCTGTAAAATGATAACATTTTAAGAATATTCAAGTTTCATATTACTTTTAATCGAAGAATATAAATTATGAAAAATGGAATTAGAATTTAGAAAAGATTTATATAGATTAGTTTTTCTTTTACGTTCGCCACCTTTTAATGCTCTCCGTTTCAGCAAAAAATACATTAGCTGACGGTGAGGATTTAGATCAGAATGTTAAATTCAAAAATATGTAATTGTACAGGAATGACGGTTTCGTAGAAGAACAAAGATCGTTGACATAGCTCGGAGAATTAAGTGGTGATCGGCAGGCTATACATTACGAAGATCGGGCCACAGATAATACAGAAAGATCATGAAGACCACGTAATAACAAGCATACTTTATATAATTAAACCAGAATTGTTGTTTTAATAGTAATAGTTAGTATTTTTAGTAGAGTTTGATTAACATGTCTATTACGCCAAATTACATGATGTAAAACGTATTGAAGAAATTTATATCTAAACTCACAATCGACACCTTTTTAACAAACACAAAATTTGAAAATACTGTTCACAAGTATATTGAAACATTTACTCACCGTAGTCAGGTACCACGCACCAATGGTTCCATTTTATAAAAGCCAAAGGTTTTTTACATATAAAGGGAAATTTTTGGTTACATTCATCGTCGTTGATTAAGCCGTCTCGTCTCAAAATCAAACAGTCTTCTTCGCCGGACAGGTTGTTAGGTTCGCCCGGTGCCCATCTATTGTAAACATGGTTTATTGAAACTCCTGTAATTTACATTAACAATTACATCCTATACACCTTATGTAAACATTATTACATCGCTATAAAGCAGCGATCTCCAAGTGCTTGTCCACATAAAAATTTCGCTGGTACGCAGATACATGCGGAATATATAGGGTGGCGCAAAAATAACCTTATAAAAAGTACCTTATAACACAGGTAATAAGGTACTTTTTATAAGGTTATTTTTGCGCCACCCTATACTTATTCAACGCGTTATGTTTTAAGATATATTGAAAGATAACTCGTTATTTTAGTTCATTAATAAAGCATTCAAAATTTGGTTACAATTAATAATTTGATATTATTAACTAGGTACGTTTTACATGTTCTGCGATCCCAATATTTTTAAAAATATATTTAACGCTTAAATATCCTACCAGAGGGATTTAATTTATGTATTTACTGGTCGGTGAGGTAAAAAATTTAGCGACTGCTGGTACAAGAACACAGATTAAGATTCCAAGCAAATATTACCAGTCGTCGGTCTTATTGGTAGTAAGGGTCTGTTGGTAGAGACCGACTAGGTGCGAACCAGCGCAATGCCTATTTCTGCTGCCAAACAGTGGAGTGCAAATATATGTATTCGGATTTGAAAGGCCGTGTAGCTAATAAAGTTATTGGGTTAACGAGACTTAACATCTCAAGACAACGAGCGCAATGTGGTGTTTTGAATACCACCTTAACTAGAGCCACGTTGTTATGGGCAGGCGTATCGCTTACCATCAGGTAAACTTCTCACTCGTCTCGCCGCTTCGTTGAATATAAAAAAAAACATAACTAATCTAATTTCGTATATCTCATTGATACATTGTTTATTAAAGACAATGTCTATATTGTGAATATTTTATAAAGCCAATAAACTCACCATCTACCGTTGTATATATTCCTTTCACGGCTAGATCCGTAACACCAATGAAGATAGTATCAAATGGTTGTGTTTTATTCCAATAATTTATAACTGATTGAACTTCGTCCTGATTCTCAGGGTAAAATAAAGTAGCGCTTTCCAAATCACAGATTTCCTTCGCCTCCTGCCAGTTCCTTTTTATCGTATGAATTTTATAAAAACTTTTCATATCTTCCAAATAATGATAATCATCACGGAAAAACTTGGACTGACCTTTAAAAATAAACAAAGCAAATGTGCGTGAATATAACCAATCTGTCGAAATGTAACTAAGTAAAATTAAACGTAAAATATTTACATGCAACTTTTGTAATGAATAAGTAAACACACAAAGGCACAATGTACTTAAAATTTATCATTTCGTCTGTGATATATTTAATTTTTATAGAAAGGTGTAACAACCAAAAAGTCTAAATTATTATGACAAGAATAGAACTCTATCATTCGTTTTTATACCATATACATCAATATAGCTAAGAACTGGAATAACGAGTAATGCAAGGTGCTCATTGGTTGAAATCCAATATAATAGTTTTGAATTACACCGGTTTTTATTCTTTTTACGTATAGCGATGGCGCCGCAGAGCAAAAGTTTAAAATAGTTATTATACGTGGCAATCAAAATATACAATACTATTTGATTCCAGCCTGCTTTACTGGCCTTAATCTGTACATTATATATATAATAAAAATGGGTTCTTTTCGTTCGTCAATCATCTAAAAACTGCTGAAACTATCGATATGCGAACATGACCGCCTAAAGTATAAATATACATTAAACTCTTTTCAAATTTTTAGAGTAAAGATTTAATGCAGGATCCGAGTGAAAGCCGGTGGTGAAGCTGCGGTGTGAGGCGGCAAACGGAAATCTATATTTTAATACATCAATTTCAAACTTCAGTCGTTTTCACGGCGGGAACTTCCACCGAGCTCACATTCGCGACCTTCGTTGACGTAACATACATTTGAAGGCTAACTTTATTTTATTCGTATACCGCGCACATATACTAAAACCTATCCATATAGAGACTCGTCACGATGTTTCTTTAACCATAAGGCCTAGAGACTTAAATTTTGGTAGGGATATTCCTTTTACCAAGTATAGTCCAGCTAAGAATTGGATTTTATGAAAGTCCACACCAAAAGGAGTTGCGAGAGTTACGGCCAGCAAAAGGGGGCGGGGACCAGTTACTCTATATATATAAAACGAATGTGAATAATAATAATAATGGATACGAGCAACGCCGGACCAATCGATTTGGAGATCTTTGAGAAAGACCTATATCCAGGACATGACACCTATCGGCTAATGATGATGATATATATATATATTATGAAAATCGGTTTCTTTTGTCCGCCAATCAATAAAAACTACTGAACGTATCGACATGACCATGAGAACAAGGTAACATGATCATTCGGATCATATCGTTTGAGGACAGGGTTTGTAGAATAGGCTTTTTTATTTTTCATAGGTCCTTCATTATTTTATTTCTAATTAACTTTTATTTTCATTTCGTATTATTTATGCGATTGCTATAGAGAGACACATATATCATTTTAAAAACTTCTTTCGATTTTGCGCTATTTCAAATATTTTTTCGTGTTCATTATCAAATTACAATATAGAATGGGGTTTTAAAGAAAATGGGATTGCACTGATCGCCTTGCACAAAGTGGGTATGGAGCCGTCGGTCATATTCCAGACAATTCAAAAGCTAGCTATCAACCATATGTTCGTATATCGTATCTATCAACAGATACAACAACACATCCTCTGTCCAAGACCAGAAAAGATCAGGGCTTGTCGTCGATATACAAGACATGCCCTAAATCAATCTTTACAAATAAAGAGAGTCGATCGATCAAAACGCTTTCTGTCGCAATACGCAGGTGAAGGCACAGAAATATCCTCTTTACAGATGAAAAAAATTTTACGATTGAAGAACACTACAAATAGCAAAATGATAAAGTGTACGATCACAGTTCTAAAGAAACTGCTCAAGTGGTCGGAAAGGTGCAAGGTGGTCATCATCCTGCGTCAGTGATGTTTTGGTGGGCCTGTGTTATCAAGGAGTCACAAAACTACATGTTTGTAAAAGAATTGGGAAAACTTCACAAAAAGTATATAAGATACAGTCTTGAATCATATTGTGAAACCACCCAGCAATACACTTTTAAAAATGTACCGTGGACTTTTCAGCAGGACTCTGCACCTGGTCACAAGGCACGAACTACCCACATCCGGCTTGAAACCAACGTTCCGGACTTTATAAGAGCTGAAGACTAGCCCTCATCTAGCCCAGATCTCAACCCTTTAACACTTCAAATTATGGTCAGTTTTAAAGGACACGGCCTGCTCTAAACGACATGGCGACATTGAGACTGTTAATAAATCTTTAGAGCAAGCAGTGGCGGTGTTGGAAACTTCCCTTGGAAACAGTGCTTAAGTCGATAGATTCGTGGCGAAACAGATTAAAGGCCTGTATAAAAGCCCAAGGTTGCCATATAGAATATTTTTTTTTTTATTTTTGCTAAGACTAATAATTATGTAGGTATAATTTTTCATATTATACTGCTTCATTTAAAAAAAAAAGCATTTTCATTTGTAACAGAAATTAGGGCCGGATTAGGTATACACTTTAAGTGTCTGATCTTTATGTCGCATTATTTACTAGTAAGGTTGAGTCTGAGTCAAATGAAGATAATAAAATCACTAAACAGTTTTTTTCTTAGTTTTAATAATTGAACCTGTTCTTTCATTTATTTTTTTTATATTTATTTAATAACTTTATGGAAAACCAAAAATCAAGTTACTGTCGCTTGAAGGATATGAGGTGTACGAAACTAGGTCACGTCTGATCACAAATTTATTTTAACTAGGAGCGCGTGTAACCCGCGGCTGTCGTGACGATGACAGGGCAATGCTTCAATATTCAATATGACTATGTGAATGTATCAATTTCAATGTGAATATCCTTAAAATCTAAATTGTTAAGGCTTATATAGTCAAAATCGCGCCATTTAATGATGATGATAGGTCCTTGGATTGGTCGCGATCTCTAATTGATTCGACTATCGCCATTCTCAAGCAAGGAAATGAGAAGAGGTTTGGCAGTTGAGGAAAATTTTAACTAGAAACAGAACTATATCATAACATACATATAAAGTATACAGAAATGATTACATATGCAAATCAATACATCATCACCATTACTTTTATATAAATATTTTTATATATATATATATAAATATAAATAAACACATACGTAAATCAATACATACATATATAAAAACCATAACTAGACACGTGAGCCCAAATAATATTCTTTCACTGTTCTTCTAAAAACTTCTTTATTTTAAGCTTTTCTTATGTCATCTGGCAATGAGTTCCAGAATCGTGCTGCCTAGGCTATAAAAGAGTTACTAAGCCAGTGAAGATTTGCAGAATACTAATTGTTAAGTTATTAGTTGAACAGAGGCTCCCACTGAAGGGGTTATAGAAAGAAATTTAAAATTTTCTTATAGGTACAAAGTTGAAGGATCATTTTCAATTGAGAAGATAAGATAATTATAGAATTACGCCTTTAACGTATAGTGAGCCATTTGAGGCGAGACCAGTATTCAAAGACATGATGATATTTTCGAAGTTCGAAAATATATCGTATACAATGGTTGGTGAGGCGTTCTAACTTGTTGAAATAACTTTATTCAAGTCGGGGTAATACACATCTACGTAATCAATTATAGCCAAAATTAGGGATTGCACAAGCATAAGCTAGGTTAAGAAGCTCGCTGACCTAATGGTTAAAGCGTGGGGCCTTCATTCCGAAGGTCGCGGGTTCGTATCTTGGCATGTACCGATGATATTTAATATTTAAATTGTGTACATTGTGAACTTTAGTTACAACAGCGAAATTTAAACGGTGAATGAAAACATCGTGAGGAAATACGCATATGAATTAGAATTTATTCTAAGGTGTGTATAAAGTCACCAATCCATATTGGGCCTGCGTGGTTACTATGGTCCACCGCCCTCATATTGAGGGTAGGCTTGTGCCTCAACCGTGGAGACGTAAATTGACTATTAAAAAAAAGCTAGGTTAAGGCACAAGAAATGTTAAAGGCGGTACTACAATCGTAAGAAACATAAGACTTTACAGGTGACTATAGCTGTACGTTCCAGTTCATTGAAGAATTCATTAACAGTCCAAGATTTTTGATCCGTATTGTAATAAACAGGCGCGTGTTATTATTCCCTTTTGAAAGTATTATTCCATTAAAGGTCAAAAACGCAGCCGCGATTCTTTTGGTGTTGTGACTGTCCATGGGCGTTAGTGATCACTATCCACCAGGTGAACTGCTCGCTCGTTTGCCCAGCCACCCAAAATCTATATAAAAAAAACGTATCAACGAAAAAGTAATTTTTTGTAACAATCTAGAACTACCTACAATCATTGATTGGCACTAAGCGGATTTAAGCATAGCATAGCAGCATGAATAAAAGATTTGCATTTAATTTGTCTATGGATCTATGAAGATTCCCAACATCGGATTCTATGTAAATTTGCGAAAAATTTTGCGTAAAGACACAACTGAGGCAATTGAGACAATTTCTGTGTAAACACACAATTGAGGTTAGACGGGATGTGGTTTTTTAAAACTGAGAAAATTATCAGTGGGAGAATAATGCCTTGCGAAACGCCAGAGTGAAGATCCGCCCTTATCTGTTTCATATTAGACTAATGGATATTTTAAAAAACATGAACAACTTCAAATACTTTATTTACTTAGTTTAATGCCAACAATTTTATAAATTTTTAAAAAGTTATTATTAATAATATCAAGTAAATCTATGTAACAATTCTAATATTTTTACAAACGTTCTGTTCTATTATTTACTGGTTTTACTGGTGGTAGCTCTCTGTGACCGGAGACCGTCTATGCTCCAGCTCCTATTTCTGCCGGCAAACAATAGTGTGTAAACATTACTGTGTTCCAGATTGAAGGGCGTTGTAGCTGGTGAACTTGATGGAGTAACGAGACAACATCTTATATCTCAAGGCGACGAGCTAAATGTTGTGCAGTGTGTAACATCCTAACTAGAGCCATATTGTTATCGGCAAGCGTATCACCTACCAAAAGATAAACCACTTGCTCGTCTCGTCGATTCGTCAAATAATTTTTTTTATATATATAGCATATGTGATAACTTATATGCATAAGATATATATTTTACATTTCAAAACAGCAGACATGTATAGCTTACAGCATTAAATAAAGAGTAGTAATAAAAAATGTAGAAAATATTAAAAAGTATTGTGTATATTTGGACAGTGTCTCTTGTCTGCAAGTTCTTATAAAAGTTAATGTTTCGACCTGTGTCGTTACTTATATTTAAATAATTGTTACGTTTCTCGCATATGAAGAAGCATTTGTGGAGCTCGCAGCTGATGTCGTTGAGTTCTCCGCCATAGAACATGGAGCCGCATCTCTCGTCTTCCCCACCATCGGGTTGGTAAGGAGCCCAGCCGTCGTAACCGGCTTGATTCAATGTCTCACCTGTATTTTTAACAAATTGTAACAAGCATCACGATGTTCCTCTACCCCCAAAAAAAGTAGTTTACAAATTTTAAATTTATGTTTTTTCTATATAAATTTACATCTATTTTCAATGAAGGTGTTAAAGCTGGAAAAGATCTAAATGGCTCCGAACTTCAACCAAATTAAAACTAGTCACTGGCAAAGCTCTAAATCCGATCGGAATTATTAATTTTTAGATAGATATTAGCTATACTATAATGGAATTTTAAAACCACTTCCCATATTCTATAGATAGAATCTTAAATTATAATTTAAGATTTTTTCTAACCACACAAATTTTTCCACTGGTAGTACCGTCAAACGGTATACTCAAACATTATAGTGTTTCAGTTTAAATGACGCTATAGTTAGTAAAATTAATAATGTAATACGACTTAATATCTTATCTATCAAGGCAATGGATACACCGCAATACAATGTAAGTCATCTTAACTAGTTTCAAGTTGATATGAACAGACGGAGCACTTACCATCAGATAAAAATTTTCACTCGTTTAGTCACTTCGCCGATTAAAAATATAAGTTCAGAATTTAAATAATACCTAGCCGAGATATCTAATTGTACAGGCAAGAGATTCCTTCTTAAAATCATTCATTTTAATAACTTGAAAATATCTTCAATTGGATATGAAATACCTTTGATAGTAGTCCAATCGTTGACTGTATCATTAAATAGAAAACCTAAGTGTACAGCACCACGTAAATACCATCCTTGGATAGTATCCTTTGGTGCTTCCGCAGTTATATTGGCAAAGTAATTGGCTTCCTGTTGGCTGTTGGCAATAGCCAAGTACGCCTGTTCTGCTTCACACGCTTCAGCCGCGTTCTTCCAGTTTAGTGGATTCAGATGGAATTTGTAACATTTACGCTGTTCTTTACTATACTTATAATCTGAAAAGAAAAACATAACAACAATTATTTTTAACACAAATAAATCTTCAACGATTTTTAATAACAATCAGGTATAACTAATATTTTAAAAACTACTTTATTACAGAAAGAATACCAGCGCCAAGCTGTGACCTTTTACTAAAGAAAGAACGTTATAGACATTAAATCTAGTTTTACTAATGATTGGTCTCGGTTGCTGGAGACTGTCTAGATAGGTACCACTGCAGCACCTATTTCTGTCACCAAACTTAAGTGTGCAACATTACCGTGTACCAGTTTGGGGGATGTAGCTAGTGATAATACTCGGGTGAACGGCCTCAACATCTTACATATCAAGGAGGCGAGCCCAATGGTACCGTATTTATCATTCTTATGGGCAGGAATATCACTCATCATCGTATGAACGTTTTGCCAACCCACTCGACAAATAAAAAATGAAGATTCTCACAACCTATAAGAATTGCATTATTTCATTAAGTCCTAAATTTTTTGTTAATTCTTATCTAAAGCATTCAATGGCCTTTTATCAGATTTCAATGACCGGTCTGTCTTCCTTTGGTTTTGTTGATATTTTCCCTTACATCCTCAGATTGTTTCCAATTTGCTACATACAAAAATCACTTCACTTATTATGTAATTTAACGAAGCATTAATAAAAAGGGTTTATTCTTGGGTTTTCCTTACGACGACCGGAGCAAGGCTAACGAACAATATAATGTGTTTCCCCATGTTATCAAATAACTTCAAATAATTTATTTAATCAGTGCTATATGCTACTTTATATTATTTATAGATTACACCTTAAAAAGTATTTTTGGAAAATTCGTATTGTTTTTAACACCTCAAAATTTATTAAGTTAGACAAAGATAATTGAGTTTATGATCCTACTAAACAGCTTTTGTTGGAAAAATTCATAAATTTGCATTATCGTACTTTAGGGGATAAAATTTTCATGAAAATTTTTCTAGTAAAATTAATGAAATGTATGAACGAGCTGTATTTATTGACTAGTAAGCCATCATTTATGGAAATAATTTAATTATAGAATTATAGAGCTTCATATATTTAATCCTTAAGCGAATATAATAATATTATGCATACCTGAATAGGGAACATTGCATTCGTAATTCCATTTTATACTAAGAATAGACTTCTTGCAAATAAAGGGATAGTTTTTATTACACTTAATATCGTTGTAGAAACCGTCGCGATTCAATATAACACAGTCTTCCTCACCATTCTCGTCATTAGGCTCACCCGGAAGCCATTTGTTGTATATATCCCTTACTGCAATACCTAGTTGACAATAGTTCATTCAAATATTTAAAAAATATTGATTTATGTAAACATAAATACAGATTGATCAGTTACTACACTTTATAGCCTAATATGACAAGACTCGAAAATCTAAAAAGAATCTAAGATTTAAGTAATATGCTTTAAATTCGTTATAAAATATCAAAGTGAAAGACCATAGAATTATTGATGTTTATTTTTACTTAAAACTAAACAGTAACTGTAGTCTTCAAGTTTTCATCATCATCATCAGCTGATAGACGTCCACAGGTGGACATAGGCCTCCCTCAAATTTCTCCACATCGATCGGTCCGGCTTTAGTGTTTAGATTTACTCCAATAAAACCAGGAATTTTTTTCTATTTAGTGTAAATAAATTACAATAATTGATAAAATTGTATTAGTTAATATATAAATTAAATAAATAAAAAAAAAAAACGAAAAATAATAAATTTTATTTTTCGTTACTAAAAATGTATCTATCGTTAATATGATGTTAAATAGTCGGTAGTAAAACACTTACCGTCTGGCGTCATGAAAACCCCTTTTGCAAGCTGTGACGATATACCAACAAACACTGAAGAGATCGACGGCTGCGTAGTTTTCAAGTAATTTAAAACAGTTTCAGCTTCCAATGTATCCTCGGGATAAAAAAGAGATGATCCTTCAAGAGCACATCTTCTCTTCGCATCATTCCACGTCTTCGATTTCGTATGTACTTTGTAAACATTCCCTGTACCCTCTATCGCTTTGTAGTCATCTCTAAAAAACTTCATGTCCGACTGCGCATCTAAAATTTCAGTTAAATTTTCAGCGAATTTGCAACATGAATACCTATGCCACTTATTTTTCACACTTACTTGTAAGAATTATTAAAGATGCATATAAAACGTATCCAACAGCCATTTTTATTATTAAACTGAGAGTAACGTGTGTTCGGTTTGAACAAGTGCTTTCAAATGAGAACACAACAAATGTATTTATACATATAATTATACTGAATTAAGTATTTACTTAATACTTAACACTTTATATCTATAAAGGAAAACAGTAAATTGAATGAAATATTTATTTTTAAATTCAATATTTACGAACAAAGTTGCAATAAGTTCTGTTGTCTACAACAAATTGGTTCTAACGTTTTGCACAAACAACGTTTGTTATAAACATGATGACATATGCAATAACTAATGAGTTTATAAACAAAAAAACAAATATAAAAATGTTCTTATTAAACGATGATTATTTTCCCCATTTCTTTTCACACTCTCGATTGACTGGGGGAAACGTTTACTTTGATCTTTTTGTAAGTTTTTTCGTTATAAAGAACACTTAACAGGACACAAACACTAACGATTGAGAAGAAAAGAATGCGAACAGGGAAAGAGCGATGGAAGAAGTACGTTTATTAAAAATGAATTTTTCCATTCGTCCATTCTTATTTATCTCCGAGTTAAAATAAGAAACGTAAAGAAAGTCGTAAAAAGAACTGATTTAGAGTCATAAAAATTGACGCCAAGTTTTCATCTTAAATTATTCGAATACGATAGGCATCATTAGCAGATTTTCATTTGGTTATTTTTTTTATTTATTCTACGAAGAGACGAGAGGAGCGGGACATTCACCTGATGATAAATAGACATGCCCGCCCATAATACTGTGGCGCTAGTTAAGATGACATACATAGTATCACATTGTGCTCGTCGCTTTGAGACATAAGATGTTAGGTCTCGTTACAGCTACCTTCAAACCGGAACAGCAATGTTTGCACTGTACTGTTTGTCGGCTGCGATAGGCGCTGCGATAGTACCTTTTTTTTGGTTTAACGTGGGAGAAATGCCTGCGCATACCCGTCCTCGCGGGGGCAAAGACAGGTTTTGTCGGACTTGCACCGCCTAAATCCCTACGATGTTCCTCCTCGTCGCTTCATGCCAGGATCACAGGAACGCTTTCGGACACATCCGCGACATTGCCAGCGCTGGCCGCAAAACGCAGCCTCACTTCAGGAGGGAGGGAAGACCCCCCCTTTTCACTTGTGTAAGGGCACTCCGCAACACACAGCGCGCCCCCCTCCCCTCGGCCTCTTGTAGTCACCCGGACAATGGATTCCCCCGAATCCGTCACCCAGAGGCTATGGGAGTCAAGAGAGAAAACTCTCCCGGCTCCCTACTGCTGATCCGATCCTAGGTTCTGCCGCCACCTGTTATACGGCCGCTCCTCACTCCTCTTCCCCCGCGGTTCCACCGCCATCGTATCAGCGGTGCGGCACCGCTTAGTCACGGAGGATACTCTCTTTCCACGACTCCACCTCGGCTGCAAAGGGCGGCATAAAGACGCCCCTGAAGCCCACCGCCACTTATCCAAGGTGAGCTCACGGTGGAGCTCCGGAGCTCTAATCTGGAGCGGCTGCCTCGGGCCGGCCGGGCAGGTTCCTCTTCGCTTCACCGTGGGGGACCACGCCACGGCTACAGAGCCCCTCCGCCACGACAAGGCGGGAACCTGTTGGGGGGGCTGCTTAGGTACCTACCTAGCCGATTCTCGGCAACAGAGATCGACCACCAGTAGATTTCTATAGTTTAGCTTTTATCTTCATTGTAATGAAGATTTCAATAACTTGCTGTTTCATCAGACTAAGGTCACGGGAATCCAGTACCCGCAAGCTGATATCAACTATGATTATATACCCCGTTATTTCATTCTCCAATAATAACCGTAAAACAACTTTGTGGTTAATGTAATCATTAAAACACAATTTATCATACACAGGGAAAACCGAAGAATATATTCATTACTGTTTGTTACTACTAATTATAATGGAATCATAAATGTAATACGTACTCGAGAGCAAAGAATGCGGGTCACCTAAAAAAACCTGTAAATCTTGGAAACTAAGAATGCTTGCTTAATAAAATAAACGGTGATTAATAGACAATATAATGCCCCTTAAATGAGGGTAATAAAATTTATAAGTCACTACATATTATTTATTAAAAATTACATAAAGAAAAAACTGCTAATCTCGTCTTGAAACAAAAATAGGAAACTTGACATTTTTGTACAACAATATGATTTTCTTCAATTTTAATACTTTGTATTGCGTCCTCGAGCTTCCATTGCTGCGTTTACGCGGTTTGACATGCTGTAGACCAAATTTCTTATACGATTTTGCAAAATATTCTCCCATTCCTCTGTGAGAGTAATTTTGAGCTCACGAAGCCTGATTGAGTGAGGGTTTCGTTGTTTTACGCATCTCCCTAGCTCGTCCCATGTATGCTCAACCGGATTTATATTTATATCCACACGAGTACTGTTCATCTCTTGTAGGTAGTCATTCACAATGAAACTTGTATGAGGTCAGGCATACTACACTACTACTACATACTACTAAACACAATTTATTTCATTAAGCTAGCATTCTTAGTTTCCGAGATTTATAGTTTTTTTAAATGACCTGGATTCATTGCTCTCGAGTGTATATAGATGACAATAGAAACAAGAACAAATAACGCAATACCTCGACATATTCCTTTCAATGATCATTCTTACTACATTATGTTAAAATTAAACGGGTAAGAGTTTTCCTATTTATTTGTTGTATATCATTTTATATATATTATGATTCGTTTATGTACAAACCAATGGGATTATTATTTACTTATCTATATTAATATATCTTTATATATTCGCAAAATACGTTTTCATACGCAATACACAAAATTCTGCTCGACCCTAAGTAATGCATTTTGGTTTAATTTATTGATTTAAATAAACAAAAAAAATTTTAATTACCTTTGAACATATTTGTTACATGTACATTTATATCATTAAATCGATGGTAATAACATAAAAAAAATATTTATATGCATATTTTATACATAAGTTATAACAATCGACAAAATTTTGATGGAACCTTTAATAATTAAGTTATCGCCGCAAGGTCTTTCCAAGTACTAAAGAAATTTAATATATCTTTTAGTTGTAGCTTGTAATTTACAAGTACATAAGTGTCAGAAAACTAGCCTTAGTATTTATTATATGAAAGTTTCTAAAACTTCAATTTTGAAATATGATTAGTTTATTTGTTAATAAAGCTGTGCCTGTCGCCCAAAAAGCTCAGTAGATTACTTTCTTTTTCAAATATGAAGAAACATTTTTGATTCTGACATCCGACCGTTTAGTTGTCCCGTGTAAAACATGGAGTCGCATCTGTTAGCCTCACCACCATCCGGCTGGTGGTATTCCCATAGTGCATATCCAGCATCTTTCAACGTTTGTCCTGCATTAAAAAATTCTCATTTTTATTCTATTTTTTTCGTTTAAATGCATATTATACTCAAGTCAAATTATAGCTATAAAATAGGTAAATGTGACAAAGTTCTGACGACATATTATTACCTTGTTATCCGAATCTAAAGCTTATTAATAGCCCATTTCTTCTTTAAACTTAATCAAATATATATTTAACTACATCAACAGATTGAAATTATTCATTTATTACAACCGATTTAATTTTAATGAATTGCATCATTTTGATTATTCAGAGCATTGAATAGTGAGATATTTGCTTAGAGCCAGCGATTATTTTGGACTGTAGGTATATATTAAATAAATCATTATATGTACATAAACAATTAAGGGTCATAATTACCTGCAGTAGTTCTCCGATCATCTGACGATGAATCGAATTTGAAACCCAAATGTACAGCACCGCATAAGTGCGAATAGTTAAAATCCTTATTCAGTGCGTATTTAGTGACGTCAACGAGATAATCAGCTTCTTCTCGGCTGTTGATCATGGCTAAATCTGCTTGTTCAGCATCGAAAGCATCAATAAATTCAGCGGTTACAAGTGGAATTTATAACACCTGCCCGAACCCGGATCAAATTTATAATCTAAGAATAAAATTCATTATTTAGATGCAATTATTTCAAACAATTGTTTCAATTCACATATATTCTATTAATATTAGAAAAAAAAAACAGTCTTAATTACAGCACTTAAGATTAATGAGATTTGACTTAATTTCTAAATTTGTATTGTAGCGAGTAATTCCGTATGGTAGCTGTATTAAAATATCAATCTAAGGTACATCGATGATGGATGAACGCACCCATGTCTGGTGTGTCACAGTCCTTGTTCCCTCTCAGTAATGTATGGTTCTTCTTGCAAACAAATGGATACTTCTTGAAGCAATTATCTTCACTGAGTATACCGCTCTTATTCATCACCAAACAATCTTTTGTATCGCACTCGTTAATTTTTTTTGAAGTCAAGTTATTATACATATTTACAAATGGTTTACCTTTAAGTAGAACACATAAAAGTCAAGTCCAGATTCATGCGCTTTGAAATCATTGTACTTTATGATTTTATATGTATATGAAACTAATTTAATAAATTTATAGCTTCCATGATGTATTATTTATTAAGCTAACAGCTAAAAATAATATTTATACTATGAATTATGATTAGTTTAATATGAAAATATTATACTTATTAACATTTGAAGTACCTACAAAGTTGCTAAACAATATTCTATAATTGCTATCCACAGAGAATAAAATATAGCCCACCCACTTACCATCGATGGTGTTAAAACGTTTAGAAGTTTCTTCAAAGACTCCAATAAACATCAAATCCAGTGTTGGTTGGTCCGTTGTAAAATACTCTAAGATGATGTTGGCTTCTTCATAATCTTCGGGATAAAAAGGTGAAGCGGCTTCTACTTCGCATAGCCTTTTCGCCAATGTCCATGTCCTCCTGAATGTATGGACTTTGTAAAAGTTCCCCGTGGCCGGTAAAAATTTTTAGTCACTTCTAAATATTTCATCTTGTGAAAAAATATCTATAACAAGTATGTACAATTATGGTAACAGGAAGATTTGCTAGTTTTTAAAAAGTATTGACTCACTTTTGAAGCTTTGTACAATAAGAAATAATAATAAAAATAATAACTTAGTCGTCATGTTTAAGGTTTACACATAGCAAGCGTGTGTTCCCCGCAAACAAATTCAAGATTATGAAAATAAAATCATGTGTGCAAGTTAATCACGGAAACTTAATCCAAATAAGCTTTTTAATGTCTCATTAAATATAAAATATGAAAAGTTTGAATATTTTTTCACTATATAAACAGTTTTAGCAATGGACATCCATCAGTTGAAATGCTGATGGTGCATCAGTTTTAGACGTTTTATCCGTACAAGTAAAGTTGCAATTTTTATGTTTCTCTAACAGTAGTGTGTAAACATTACAGGGTTCCAATTTAGAGGACGTTGTAGCTAGTGTTATTACTGGGGTAACGAGACCCCAACATCTTATCTCTCAGGCGATGAGCTCAACGTGCTGCAGTATATATCAGTATAGTGTATATATAATTTTACTTGTAAAACTCACAACATTCTTCTAGTGCAATATAATTATGCATTTCGCATTCTTCTACGAATTCCACGCTTTTGTAGTTTCACCGAGATGTTCAAAGAGGCTAGATTTGTCTATTACACTGCTCAAGTATATACTCATCGCACTGGTGGACAACCTGACCATTAACTACTACAGGGTCAGTGCGAGGGGTAGTGACGTTACATTCCATATACTAGGTCTTATCTTCCCAAACTTCCTGCCTGTAACTGTTGTTTCCACGCACTTAAGGCCACCTTCATCTCCTGACGATTTGACGTGCATATTGTATATCATATCATCCGCGTATATAAAAGTCCATGCGGATTCTTGCTGAGCATTTTCAGTGAGTGTATCCAGTACTAAGCTGAACGAAAAGGGACAATACTGAACCCTAATGAACCCCTTATGTGACGGATGGATTTTGTCATTCCTAGTTGTTCTTACGAAGGAGCGTGCATTTCTGCAAATGTCGGCGATAGTATAAACATATGCCTCAAGAGCCTTCATATATATATATATAAGGACATAGTTATATATATAATTTCATGCACCAATATTTTTGAGTGTGGTGAGAGATGGCAATACAATCGGTAGATGCGTCTCTGCACTCTCGCGCAGCTCCGAACGCAAGTGACAACACGAGCAACACAGATGATTGTTGTTTGGGATGCATTGGAGAGATCGTTACATGTTCGGCGAAGTGCTCTTTAATACGATAATTAATACAATGTAATTATAAATTGTGCAGTTGTATTATATCTCCTCGCGTATTTATCCACGTTTTGTGACAATGAACGTACTAACAAAAGATTACGATTTTACCCAAGCTTTCATTTATACAGCCACGTTGTTAAGGGTAGACGTATTTATTACTTAACATCACTTGAACGTCCCGCTCGTTTCGTTCCTTAGCTGAACAATAAAATACATCGAATTTCATAAAATAAAACATCACCAACAAATTGTAAAATTTATTATCGTTACAAAAAATAAGTGTTTTGTATAATTACATCATGAATATTATATTTAATGTATAACACGACGGAAACAGCGTTAGTCATTAGATAATACGCTGAAGTTGTTCAGGCATTAATTTGTCACTATGTTAATAGTATCAAATTAATATTATCCTTTATAACGTGGCCTTAATTGGACCGATTTACCAATATTAAGAGGAAATAATCTCTTACGCTTCACAACATAACTAACTGCTATCTATGTTTCAATAAACTTATTTCA
This sequence comes from Ornithoptera alexandrae, assembly GCA_029030555.1. NCBI lineage: Eukaryota > Metazoa > Arthropoda > Insecta > Lepidoptera > Papilionidae > Ornithoptera > Ornithoptera alexandrae. The sequence goes on from JARDVY010000037.1 coordinate 8,490,979, forward strand.
AGTTATTAAACTTGGCAATAGCTTTACTTTGGTGTAAAAAATTCATACAAATTGACTGTTTCTTGTTATATATAAAAATTATAATTAATTGAGTACTTACAGATAGTGAAACTTGGTAATTTATTTACTAACTTGCATCATAGATATCAAAAATTTATGTTATTCATAAATTTCATAATGTATAAAATTGGTGAATATTCCATCCGATACTCTGTATGTATACATATATATATATATGTGTGTCTCTGTTTCTTACGTAATAATCCTATCTTGTTATAAAGCTGTCGCCTTCACAGCATTGTTGTGCTACATTTATCAACATATAAGTGCTAGAGTATTTATGATGAGTTTATTTCACCCCTTTTCGCCCCGTAATCATTGAACATCATCTGAAATTGAGCTCATTGTAAAATAAAATATTGTTTCATGTCATACACTATAATTATTTTTAAAAATGTCTGATTTGTAATTCTTAGAACAACCTCGAATTAACAATTCGTTTAGAAAATGTCATTGACCTTTTCTTTCACTAAAACTATGGCTTGATTTCGATCAAGGTTTCAAGAGATATAATTTTCTAAGATTGACTGGAGACATCATATAATCATTGTGTTAAATCTTTTACATTAAACAGTTTAAAATGCATCTTATTGACTGCCGAACCTCTCACTGAAAATTTTGAGTAAATCATTCTCATGTTCGCATATGAAGAAACATTTTTGCGTTTCGCAATTGATGTCGTTCAAATGTCCATTGTAAAACATTGAGCCGCATCTCTCATTTTCACCACCATCCGGTTGGTAGTTGCCCCACACCGCATAACCGGCCTCTTCTAAAGTTTCACCTGTAATAAGTTATTACATGACTTAGTTAAGAATAAACAAACCGATCTCGATTATTATCACCACGTTCTGGAGGTGATAATGACATTAATAGATGAAACTTTCTTCTTCATTACAAGATGCATTTTATTTAGATTTTTAGTTAATACATACTTTAAATATTTTCGACTATTAATACTCTGACGTGCAGGCCGTTGGAATTGAGTTCGGCAATGAAGCTGAATTGATAAAAACTAGTCACGTGGTTTCGAAATAACCTTAACTTTCAAACCTACACTTATGCGATATGAGACTCGAAACAGACTTACTTATAGTTAAATACTATTTGGTAACGTATCAAACGTACCTGAATTTGTTCTCCAGCCTTCTTCTGAAGCGTCATAGCTAAATCCTAAATGCACAGCTCCACGCAAGTACCATCCCTGCACTTCATTCTTCGGCGCCTCTGCTGTTAGGTTAACAAGATAATTTGCCTCCTCTTGTGAGTTAATAATAGCTAAAGATGCTTGTTCAGCGTCGCAAGCTTCCGTCGCGTCCCTCCAGTTCATAGGATTCAAGTGGAATTTATAACATCTGCCCAAATTCTCGTTATACTTGTAACCTGAAAAGCAAAAGTTTCAATTGAATTTCAAGTAAATTTGGAATATCAATTGCGGTGAATAGCAAATTTATATAGATCACAATAATCACTTACCATGGCGGGGAAAGTCGTGCTCTAGTTTTATATACAAAAAAAATATAACCTATCAATAACAAAATAATCAAAATAGAACAAAGATAAGAAATAATAATTATGCGTCGTGTTTTGCGACGAGTTTATTCGTCTTTGGTATCGTGACATTATTTAATAATGCTTTCAATAACCTCATGATAACTCACACCCTTTGAACCCGGTGATAGGAACGACTACTTATAAAGCCCGCTGTAATATATTCTGTATCTATTGTGTTTCATTAATACCATTTGCAAAATGTATTGCGAAAAATCTTTGGCTAGTGACGTCATGAAGGTCATATTCGAGTTGCTTTGGCGCTGTTGTGTCGGCTCGAATGGTCAGAGTTCACTTTCAAAAATTTATGGGTTATAATATTATTATGTGGTAAAATATTTTTACTTTTTATGTTGGCTTGTCATGCTGTAACTACTTGGCTCGTTTAAAATGGTGAATACACTGCAGCGCCTATTCCTGCCGGCAAACGGTGCTATGCAAACACGACTGTGTTCCGGTTTGAAAGACGCTGGCGCTAGTGAATTTATTGGGGTATAGAGGCTACATTTTATGTCTCAAGGCGACAAGCACAGTGTGGTGCTATGAAAACCATCTTAACTAGCGACACTGTAATGGGCAGGCGTGTCGCTTACCATCACCCCAGCCTCGTGGCTTCGTTGAATAAAAATAATCATTAATTATTACGAAGGAAAGTAATCTTACCCATGTACGGTGAATTGCACTCCTCGTTCCATTTGAAAGATGCGAGTGTTTTTTTGCAAATAAAAGGAAACAGTTTTGAACATTTCTCATCATTGAGGGTGCCCTCCTTGCGCAATATCACGCAGTCTTCTTCGCCGTTGCTGTCGTTAGGTTCGCCCGGACCCCATTTGTTATAGACATTTCTTAATGCGACCCCTATAAGAATTAAAGTGTTCATCGTTTATACAAGTGACAAATAAGTAACATAACATAAGAGTGAGTCGTTAATAAATAATAAATATTATGCGAAATAGCTAAAGGTTAAAAAATAAACGTATTTCCATAATGTACTCGTATTAATCGAGTTAACAACGTTCAGGTACTTTCCCGTCACCTTTCCTTGTAAGTTAGGACATAAGTTGAATATAACGCTTTAACATAAATAATAATAATAAGTTTGCTTCATTTAAAAGCGTCTAAATAATTATTTTAAGTACGTTTGATTGTTTATAATATTTATTATAATGAAACGATTATTTAGTTTTGCACATTGAAACTAAATTTCGTTTTAGTTATATGCAAAAGGGACAAATTCGAGGGGATTTTTTTTTTGGTTGTTCGTAGGAGAATGTGTGCATTACCTCGTATGCTGATGATAAGCCTCGCTTTAAGACTAACAATTATAACGGATACGAAACCAGTGCCTATTTATAACTGACCTGTTTTATTATAATTTTCAATAATTACTACACACACTATCAAACATGATTACGTCAAAGCCTTCACACGCGTTATTATATACAAAACTTGTATTTTTTTTTATACATAAGACTTGGTATAATCAAATTGAATTGTACGGACGTGTAATACCTATATAAATAATTAACTTAAATGTTCGTATGTAATAACAAAATAATAACTTTTGACTCTGTTTCTTGTATTCTATTAAATAGCATGAACAAGTAGACTTACTGACGTGTAGCTTGTTTTATATATCTTTACATAATATAATGTATATTTTTATATAAAAATTTAATGATTAAATGAATTGTTGACCGTAACAAATATTAAAAAAAATGTATATTTCACGTTATGGGAACTCGTCCGAAGAGGACGTTACTCTATAGACTTCTATACCGTTCAATCAATTAGTTAGTTAATTGTGACTGGTATATTACTAACTGATTTTAACATAATGAGGTAAAGGCAAACATCTAAGGATTTCTTCTATTAAATAAATAAACAATGTAATTATTCAATTCCGGGCGACGACTGACGTAATTGTAAAAATAATATAGGGTGGCACAAAAATAACCTTATAAAAAGTACCTTATTACCTGTGTTATAAGGTACTTTTTATAAGGTTATTTTTGCGCCACCCTATATATACGTACCGTAAATTTATCATGATCTAAAACAGGTTTATGATCTACATATTTATAATGTTAATTACATTTTTCATATTCACATATTTCATTAAACCTGAATCAATGTAATTATTTGTATACACATAATCACATACGCATTGACATAATAAGGTCACGAATATTACATATTCTCACCGTCCACAGTCTTGAAGACGCCTTTAGCAAGCTTCGAAGAAACACCAATAAACACCCAAGCGAAAAATGGTTGCGTCTCATTCATGTAGCTGAGGACCACATCAGTCTCGCTCTGGTCTTCAGGATAGAAGAGTGTTGCACCTTCCAAGAAGCACCTTTTCTTAGCATTGTCCCAAGATTTATGTATTGTGTGTATTTTATAGAAGCTCTGCGTGGCCTCCAAAAACTTGTAGTCGTCTCTAAATAATTTAACTTGCGGTTGTCCATCTAAAACGTGACTGTTATCTTAAAACATGTTACTGCATCTTAATTATAAACGCAAAAAAAAAACAATTTGCTAACTATTGTTACATACACGTTAACTGAAAGGCGAAGTTCATGAACAGCAAAAGAAGTACATAACTAGCACGTAACATGTTATTACTTTAACTTGTTAGCTACAGTACAAACGTCCGTTAGCCGCGGGCCGTCTTATCCGAATGAGAATAAAGCAGATTCACAATCGTTCGCCCATTCTCGTCGGCACATGAACAAGATTAACAGGAAAACACTATCCAAAGACATTGGCATTTGTGTGAATATTTCAATTTTTATCATAAAAATTACATTTCCAAGCGCGTATTAGGTAAAACCTGTATAATTCGTATAAATATATAAAAAAACCAATTGACGATTACGTTAAATGTATAATTTTACTCATTCTTTCTAGACAAACTGTAAACCAATCCCTCGTGTGTTCAACTCGATTCTATTTCACCATATCGATTATTTTAAATATAAATAGTCGATGCGAAAATAATGCAGTTTGTAATTGAAATGGCGACTAGATTATAGTACAAACAAAGATTTAATTAATAATTAAAACAATTACTTGTTAATGTGTTAGTGGTGATATGCAAACGTGTATATGATTAGATTCTGATAGTATAAATAAATATGAAAAGCTTACCTTGAAGTTATAATAGAATAAGATGACTTTTAAGCTTTTTGAGACTACCATATATAGCATTTATTATCTAATATTTTTTACCTAAAAAGATTAATGCAACTATACATTATTAGTTAAAACTTGGAATATCTTATAGTTCTCAATCACTTTAATAGGAAATAGTTATATTTTATATTTTTGATAATTCATATTTCCTCTTTTATTAATCAATCACTACAATTATCTAAAATTTTGAAAATTGATACATTTTATCTTTTGAATAATACATAAACTATTATTTATGTTACAGTCTCTTACTAGTACTCTTCGTGAAATACTAATAGCACCAAAACTTTTTACAACTAAAAACATAACCTGTGACAAATATGCATAATGTAATTAACACACTTTTGTCTCGAGAGGCTTTTACAATACAATACAAGTAAAGAAATAAATGAAATTTACGTGCAATGAATAAACAAACCAGTACCTTATTATCGGAATAATTATATCACTGTTCTAAGAAGCAATGCGCCTGTTACTATTATATATATTATATATACCTATTTTTTATCTACAACAAGAAATCAAATGATGTACAATTCATTATGTGGATTATGCATAAATTACTGGTATTACAATATTTAACATTCTGTAGTTCGCCCAATATTACTAGGTAATAAAGAGCGACGTGAATGTTGAATTTCCACAAATAGGTTTTACCCGACATAAGAGGAAAGACCACTGTCGTGTACACTAGCACCTTTTCTTGCGGTCGTTGGACATGTTGTTGAGGACAACCTGCCACGTGAATCTCAACTCTAAGTATGAATCATTTAATATTTAATATTGTAGTCAATAATACAGTACATTTCTCTGTATAGAAAATATGTGAATTAGATAACGCATAAATTCATTATTGTAATTCAGAATGAAAACACTATTACAGACATACCTTTACCTGTTTAATTGCATAGTGGAAGTGTTTTCTCAGAAGCTAAGTAAGAAGCTCATGTCAAACTGATCACCGTCGTCCTTGGACAGCTTCAACACCTAAGCAGTCTCAATTGCTTTGCGGATGTTTAGCGAAATATTAACTAAAGCGAGAAAATAAAGAGAAGTCTAAACCAAAAGAACAGTCGAAGCCACCATTGGTTTGATATGAAAAGTACATAGGAAATTTTACTAAAACTTCAACAGCACATTAAAAATAAACAAAACATTAAAAGATCAACATTATTTTATGAAAGTTAACTTCCAAAAGTATACAATAATTAAAAACTACAGTATATGTAACCTTTACTTTAAGATCGAATGACCGTTGTAGTACATCGAAAGCAATTTATGGATGTTTTCGATATTGCTTAAACCAGATTTTTATTAATATTATAGAAAAAAAATCTTTATAGTCATTTTTCATCAACATTTTTCTATTTAACGATATAGAATAGATATTTATATACAAATATAAAGTTACACGTATTTTAGGTGATGTTAAGCAAGATAAAGCTTTTTATCTCTGAGAGACACAAAAAACAGTTCGACTTAACTAGCGCGTATAACTTACCATAAGGTAAATTATCTTGTGTAGCTTGTCGTTTTTTTTATACGAAATAAAACTAATATCGCTTTATCATACTTTTTGCGCGGGGAAATCCTCATGATTACTTAATGCTTTGGGGCAATTGTTAAGTTACGTATGAATCAGACTGTCGAATTCTTTATGTTAAACGACCAACGATACAACGCCAATAAAACCTAACGGTTTCCCCATTTATAACTAAGCTAATATAATATTTAAAACGTATAAAAGAAAAAAAACGTATATTTTAAATTTTTACTTTCAAACCACTGATTTTTGATATTTGTAGAAATAGAATGTATAAAGAGATGTACGAAACGCAAAAGAGTATCCCCATTGTCAACCCTTATCGTGTCGTCAAAGGCGACTTAATGTGAACATTTTTAGGAAAGAGAAGGCAGTTTTTAGTGAACTTTTACCAACATACTGCTCCCGCCACTCTGAATGACAAGCGTGTACGGCATTTACACCTAAAATTGGAGTCCTATCTACCTAAAGATAGAGATAAATGAGACCTTGGAGAAAACATCGCTTACTTTTAAAGCGAAAGTATGTGATCATGATTAGTCCAGTTTCCAGTTACTAATACTAAAAGAAAATTATCATTGGAAAAGAAATAAATTACTTTTAGACATTGTTAACAAATTTCTTTACCTAAATGAAACAAAGGTGTTAGTTCACAATATTTTTGTAGAAATTTGTAGACAAATTTCAATGTTTCATATAGTCTGTGATATTGCATAATCATAAAACTAATAAGTTATTGACAAAGCTCTAATATTGGAACTTGTTTTAATATAACACATATCACCAACTCCTAACCGGATCTTGAATCTTAACGAAGGATAAATTTTATATGATGATGAGCAATCGAGAATTTATTATTTTTTATGACATTCATACTTAATAATTCACGTTTTTTAATTTTACTATGGATATTTAAAACGTAATATGTAAACTTGTTTTAAGACTTAGTTTTTTATTGTCGATTAGATTTTTTTAAAAAATGTCGCCGACAAAGATCGACGCCATCAAACATGACCATGGGAATAGATCTATGTATTGAATAGATCATTTTGTAACATACACATAAATCTTAAATTAATTTTTTCTCCTTAAATAAAAACTTTAATACGGTTTCACAGACTTTTACACTCCATATGCACTATTATTGCATAAAAATTCATGTAATATTCGAATAAAAAGTATAAATTATATGAATTTTCGAATCCATTTAAAAACATGGTTTCTGCTTTAAATTTTAAATACGCTTTTGTTAATTATTAAGTATTGGTTAAGTAAGTTAGGTCATTCAAAGGAAAATTTAAGCTGCATAGTTTTATACATACAAAGCAAAAAAATTTAAGGAAAATATAGGATATTTACTGTCGGTCCTCCTAACGTTGACGTGGCAATGACAAAGTTCAATCAGAAGCGATAATGTTGAAGTGCAATTTGATTTGTAACGTGAATGATACACCACGATTCCTTTTATATAAGTTTTAATAATAGGTGTAATGTGATCTTATGTTATTATTATAGTAAATAAATCATTATTAGATTTTGTGCGTTAACTACAATGCAACGCTAATAGACTAATTTTAAAAAATAAAACATTGATATATTTAAAAACTATAGGTACCACCGTAACTTCCGTTTCTACCGTCAAACAGTAGCGTGCAAAGATTACTGTGTTCCTGTTTTAAGGGCGTTGTAGCTAGTGAAATTATTGGGGTAACGAGAGTCACCATCTTGTCTTAGGCGAAAAGCGCAATATGATGCAGTATATATCATCCCAACTAGCGCCACGTTGTTATGAGCAGGCGTATCGTATACTATCAGGTGAATGTGCCTCTCGTCTCGTTATTCATCAACATTTTGTCTGAAGGCGATAATCACAATGCGGTGTGTAGCATCCTAACTAGCGCCTTGTTATGAGCAAGCGTGTTACTTACCATCAGGTGAACGTCTCGCTCGTCTCATCCTCTCCTTGAGTAAAATAAAACAGAATGAATAAACTCTGCTGGATAGTAGATACTTTTAAATCTGTTATGGGGAAACTTAATCTTCATACCAACCATTCCACGCAATATCTAAACAGTTATAAGGTAATGGAAAAGGTTTCTTATGTTTAGGTATCTAATCTTAGTGTAAATTAATCGTTAACCGTTTTCATTTTATACTCAAATAGTATATTCTAAATTATTAATACAAAACAGTTAAGAGACAAATAAATAAAAGACAAAATAATTTTATTTCGAGGTGTAAGTTTATTCGCATAACAATGTTTCATACAAATTTCCTCGTTTTGTACACACCTTTTCACGGTTTTGTTTTGTAGTTATCTTTTATAAAAGTTGACTCTCTAAAATTTTAACATATCGTCATGTCTGTTCCCTATATCTAATTCGCTTCACCACAGCGGTTAAATCATATATAATAAAAGATTCACTAAGGCGAAAATATTAGGAGGAAATAATAATTACTGCGGGCAGATAGTACAATGAAATAATATACAAATAAATTGTGTTTCCATAAACACGGAATGGGCTCTTATCGCGTAATATCAGCCTTCCTTTATCGTTCGACGTGGCACTTAGCGCGAAACGGTTAGCGGGCTGGCGGGGGGCGGCGTGCCCGGCCCCCTGCGGCTCCCCGACCACCTAACTTCACAATTTTTCTAATGGACATTGCACAAATCGCACTGGTATCGGTGACCTGGCCACGAGGCTGCCAGACACGCTTAATAAGAAAAAATTCGTCACTAAATAACAACTAAATCACTTTAAAATCAATTCAAAATGTACATAATTCATCTTACTCAATTAAACAAATTCTAATGTACTACAAAAAAAAAAGTTAGCAAATTTAAATAAAAAGATCACCTAGTCCGCCTATGTAAACATTAATCACTTAAGTATTAGCGTAACACAATTGTGAGTGATTACCGCATCGCGATCCACTTGTGATAGAGGTTATTATGCCTTTCATTGTACATTCAACGTTTGAATAGCGAAAGTTATTGCGTTGACACATTAAAACTAAAAAAATTACTGTACAATTTTATATTTCATATGTAAATATTTGTACATATTGCACTCTGAAGTAATAAAAATTATTACGAAAAAAAAAAAAAATCTGTCGAAACGAATAATATAAAAGCAGAACAATAAGTAAAGACAATGAAATTAATTCGTAATCACAATTTTCGTAGCTCATATTAGTCTAAGTCCATTTATGGCTTACAAAGCTTAAAAATGATAAATACAGAGGTCATTTACATAAAATATACTTCTACCCAAATAATATAAAAATAACAACAGCCATCTGTACTTTCTTAGATGAATAAAATTAAACATATGTCAAACATATGACAATAAAATCTAAAGGTACCTATATACAAATTTTAATGGACACTGCGGACCCTCCAAAGTCCTCACATTAGACTGGACGCGCCACGTTTGGTCACTACAGTACACTTTTCCCATTGGTAAATGAAACAGTTTTGAAACAGTGATAGTATTGAAGTAGAAGAGCCGGTTGTGACATCGAAACCTTCATTCGCATGACTCCCATCCGTCCCCAGCCTCTCCGGATCTGCCTCAGTCGGATCTTGCGCATCACATAAAGCGATATAAACTTTACATCGTACTTATGTTCCAATATCAGCTAAGACACAAATTATGTTAGGGTATCTTATTACTTATTACGTTTCTCGCGAGAGATTATTACATTAAATCTTAATAAAACTATTACAATTTCGAAATCGAATAATATGTATCAAAGGCGACCGGCTATGCACCGACGGAATCCGTTAACTATGAAGCTACTCGTAATGGGACCTATGCGTCAAACGATGTATACATTTTACTTATCCAATGGCAGTTATAATTGTCACAAAAGCCGAGACGCGCGGCGCAAGTGTGAACGCTCCGGCTCGGCTCACCCACGACCGCATTTCGGTTATAAGGCATCATGTCGCGTCGAATCGCGTCGAATCGCATCGAATCGCATCGAATCGAATCGAATCGAATCGCACCGAAAACACGTCGACAGACAGACACACCACAGGTTGAAACGGAAACGTTTCGCAGAAAAACCCCACTATCATCGCATGTATACCAGATCGCACCATGAAATTACGTTTATAATGGCAGTGTGATTTTTTATACGCCCCTAATTAGCAGAGACCTAAGACACTCAAGTGACATTTGTGCTTCGTTATATTAATTTAAAATTGCCTACTGCTAGAGTAAAATAATTGTATAATTCGAAAAGATGTACCGCAAGCGATCTAGCGCTCGGTCCGCGGTGCAAGCCCGATCGTCACACACTGAACTTTACACGTACATTAAGAAATGTTATTCCAAAAAACCTCAGGCACACAGATCATGTAAATTTACACCGCACCCGCATGCGGAGTCACATTCAACACGCACAAAACAGATACTTAGATTACTAAACGATTTAAACATACGAATGATGTGACGAGTCACTTTGTATACAAGAGCGATCTAAATACACTGGCAAGTGTTCGTGTATAATTTGTTACTCCACCGATACGTATCGACGATTTGACAGACATCGAAGGCTTCGAGACGGACAATGTACAATAATTGTCAAACAGAACTTTATTAGTATTTGTTATTGAAGAAAAAAATGCTCGGCAACGGATTGCGACAAAGTTTAAATTATCGTTTCATCAACGCTTACGGATAATTGAGATCGATTAATTTTAGGATCTATATACTAAGATATTATTTCATTGTCAGCAATGTAGGTACACAGGTAACGCGAAGTAAGGCAAATTCGTCACATCTATCACGGGCAGTTTCCAGTTTTAACGCGTTTCATGACAACAAATCGTTCGGTAATAGACATTTTCAATTCTGTCGTACATAATTTGTTCGGAGACAGATACAGTTTCTCAATGAAGACATCAAGTTACGTGCATGTATCCTATCAAACGATTACATTTAGTACTTACTATTCCAATATTGTTCCCATAGAGTAAGCTCGGCCAAATAGAGTAATTCATTTTTACATATACATATATATATGAAAGAAATAAAATCCTATGGAGGTAAAAGAGCTGCCATATTTATTTTAAACTAAAATTATAGAAATGTTAGTTATATAGAATAATTAAAAAGAATTAATTGACATTAATTAGTACAGATTAAATAGAAATAAATATCAATTTGGACAGAATTTATGGGCTCTACATTTCTAACCTCGAACCTAGATAACAGCTGCCTGATCACATGCACGCAAAACGATGTGGTAAGTAGATAGATCTGATGGTATAGCCGAGATATGTTGTAACTGGGACTGTGAACGGCATTTGCCTCCGATACGCTTAGATTTAGAATCTGTTTTGTTATTTATATAACGTTTTTTCAAGCTTATCAATACTTATTGTAACTTGTGTATGTTTGGTCATTACACAATTAAATCAACATTGGTACAAAGACCGTTCGGAAAAATTTAATACCAAAACACGTATGGTACCTAAGTGATTGTAGAGTACATAAAATATCTAATTGAACATTGACTTAGTGCAGTATGAACAACACAGTGAAAAAAAAAAATTATCCGAGCAATATCTTAACTATGACAAAATATTTAAAGAGGCAGAGAAGATATTGGTAATGCTTTCAATAAGCAAGTAGTAGTCGATTTATAATAATAAGACACACTTATCTCAGCCTAAGTTATTTCAACGTGGTATATATGTAATCACAGCAATAATAAATTAAGAATTATTCGACAAGTTTAAGGGACATAGGCACAGGACATCGGGACACGAGTTGGGACTAAAAACGAAACGACACGATAACACGCCTGACATAAACTATATATAAACAAACAGTCGTAAATCAGCCACGACGTGCGCCGACAGATGTCACCGGCATCGCCGGGCACTATCTCGACGACACGCAAATATTATTTACACGTATAGATAATTTAAAAATGGTTTCCCAACGTACCTTTAATTTTGGGCGAATAAAAGAAAAACTATCAACTTTCACATCCAATAGAAACATCTTTTCATATATTATTTCTTTCTCTATAACTCTCATAGTGTACGAACGTATGTATTAATGTAGGTGTACTTATTGAAGTCTTATAGTAACAGACGTATCCGAGTGACCAACTAAGTATCCAGTCGTAAACGAAACAAACGTGGAGGGGCGACACACGTCGGCTAAAACGAGATACGGTCGTTTCGGCCGGCGTCGGGGCCACTAAAACGATCAACACTAAATATATTCTCCAAACGTTCAACAGCACATATATTCACTAATCTCTCGCACATCCGTCGGTCACCGAATACGCGACGCCGAGTACTCGCACCCGGTCAGGTCAGTTCGCACGGTCCTTACAAATACTTTCATCACTTCCGACTTGAGTGTCCGAGCACTTCACTAAAACTAGCCAGTCTATGAGCGTTCTCTCCTCAATGGCGCGGTCGTCGCCTACAGCGATGGGAGAAACACGAAACGCCGCCTGCTGCGGTGTCGGTTTCGAGCCCGTTGCGTTACCGTTGCGAATCCGCTGCTTTGCGCCCCATCGGCGGCCTTACCATGATTTAGATTGCTGTTCACGTAAGAAATTTTTATTGCTATTTCTTACATTTTTTCTGTTACTTCTATGAACTTTATACCCCCTCCTTTGCGGCCAAATATCACGACTTTTAAAATTTAGTATTATGTATATTTCACAGTCGTGCTACAATATTTTAAATCATAAACTCAGCAAATGATGAAGATTTTACTCGAGTGCATTCATTGATCACGAACTTAAGGAATAATAAGACCTTTAAAGAAGGAGTAATTTGTTCGAATGTTGACGTCACGGTAAGTATACTTGCATTCAACCTAACAAAGGGAGCCGAGCGCGCTGCAATGCTACTCCACTCGAGTTTGCCACAAGTAGAACGCATGGTAAGGCGCTTCGTGCGTCTTCAAACTTCGTGGTTCGTAGGCTCAGTGTCCGCGGGGCGTGGTTCGTGCGCGAAGCCGCTAGAGCTCCGCGGGGTTGTCCACTATGGGCGGCGGCTGCGTCGTCGATACGTCTGCCACGTCCCATATCTCCTCGAGGAATGGCGGTAGTTTCCTGTTCTTTAGCTTCAATGAGATGCACATGTTGGAGTTTTGCGTGCCCAATGTACGAAGTTCAGATAGCACGGAAAGGATCTTGCCGTACATGACCGAGCAGCGTGGCGACGCGCTGTGCTGATTTACGATATACATTTTTAAGGTATTTAAATAGTATCGCTGTATCTCTTCTACTAGCTTGGGCTGCTCGAGGCCTGGTCGGTCTGAAAATTAAAATAAGTTTTTTTTTTTAATATTCTCATTCAATGACCGATCTATGCGTTCTTCGAAATAATTATTCCCTCTATTGTAATATAATTATGGCTGATAAATCTAAGAGCTTTTATTCATAAAAAAAGGAAACACTCGACTTTTCATCTTTTATTATATTAACATAGATATCAAACAATTAGTCTTCTTCACCAAGAGGGTTTTGTTTGTGCGTTATAGAGATATGCTGGCAATTTCCCCCGTAGCACAATGACTAATATCTTCCGGCGTAACACGGATATGCCCGGTTCGATTCCGGTACCAATTGTTGTGGAGTCGAGATTATGAATTTATGGAATAGAGATTGAATGTTGCATTGTGCTTACCTGAAAATATAACTATTGCTGTGAGCAGCGCATAATGCACGTTATCGAGTGACATTGTGTAAATGCAGCGGCAGAAGTGCAGCAAGTCCTCGATGACATACGCCATGCCGGCCTTGCAGTAGATGTCCCGCGTGTACGCTTTGTTGTTGGCGAACAGCACACTGTCGGTCTCCGGGTCGTAGCGGCGCGACACTCGCAGCATCATCACTTCACTTGAACAGGCCTGCGACGGATTATTCATACATAAATCTCATGATATATCTCTTCCTTTATTTACAAAAAGATTAACCCCTTAACTGCCACCGGCGTATATATACGCCTTAGTCACCCGAGGCGTTCACTGACGCCGGAGTACATATACGATACTTTCCGAAATACGAAACTTTGCATTGCGCTACTATAAAGAAAACTGCTCCCATGGTCTTGGAATACTCTAAAATGTCCTTGACAATATTTGAAACGGATTTTTTATTTCAGAGAAGGTGTTAAAAAACTTAGATTTTACTTAAATGAATGAAACTAGTACTTGGTCTACACAAGCAGTATTGTAACTGTATATACATATTAAGACTATTCTGGTCTGCAATATCTTCTCACATCTGAAAATTTTACTGCAGGAGACTTATTACTTTTCTTTCATATAAAATCGTCTACTACAAAAACAAATTAAATCCTTCAAAATTTACTGTATTAAAGTTATAATTTAATTTCAACATTTTCAGGGAAGTTATTTACCTTCAACAACGTTATCTGGTCGGGCTGAGAGATCTTGGTGAAACCTGGCAAACCTTTAGCGAACTCTACGATTAGCTGCACCGTGAGGATCGTCATCTCGGTTATAAGACGGAAAGGATGATTTGAGTCCTCTTCATCCACGTCAGCTTGTTGCCAGGTCTGAAATCGAAAACACATTTGCTTATATATAATATTAAACTCTTTATATATTATGTTAACGGGTATTAATGTAAGAAAACTGAATTCAACCTTTTATTAGTACGTCCTTCACATTATTAAACCAACGAGCTACTTATAATCTCGAAAGATTATATATTAGCATGTTGGTTACGAAAGAAACGTCTAATCTGCCGAAAAATTACGGGTTAACTGACAAAGATCAAATTACTGCAAAATCAAGGAAATATCTTTTACATGTACAATAAATATATACATATACATTTGGTTTCACGACTGGTTAAAGCAGGATTCCTGAAAACATTCGTATCTAGATGGTGTGGACAATATTAATTCGCAAAACGTTTAAAAAAGGTCCAGGTTATATTTTTAGGTATGAATTATATCTAAATAAATATCAGTAAAGTGAAATATGGCTCTTTATACACATTTTTAATATTGCCAACCTGAATTGAGCCAGCGTTGTGGAAAATGGCCTACATCCTTCCCCATATGAACTTTTACACACAATGGCCCCTTGTGTCCGGCGATGTAGGCAGCGCAGGACCGATCGATGTGGAGATCTTTGAGCGAGGCTTATGTCCAGCAGTGGACGTCTATCGGCTGATGATGATGATACATTTTTAATAAATATATTGCAGTATCAATACAGACAACTGTTAATGAACTTTCACAATGTAATGCCGTCATTTCGTTTATACTTAATTCTACTTTACAAGCTAATTAGTTTATGTAACGTTATTATTAAATCTTACTTGTGTGACCCGCTTGAGGTCATCTTCGGAGGGCTGCTCGTAACCGTCCTGGTACCAGACGAGCCTCGCGATTAGGAACTGCTGATTGGTGCTGAGCGGCGGTATGTTCTTCAGCCTGTTCTGCTCCAGCAACTTGTCCGGTAGGAACCGCGGTACCAAGTCGTGCTGCAAATATTCCAGCTTCACGTAGGAAACAACCGTCGCGTTAATACTTTGCTCGATGATACAATAAGAGTGGACGGAAAGCAAATGTATCACAACGTTCGTAATTATTTCTAAATCTACTCTCAACTAGTTTTTGCAAACATGCCTGAATTAATGATGGATTTAAATTGGGATTATTATATTTATGAATTATTTCATAGACGAAAATTTTGTTAACGACGTTAATGTGAATTAAGAGAACTTACAATCCTAGCAGCTTCTGGTGGAGGTGGATCACACTGCATGATGGGTGGCATGTGATCGTCTACCGTCGTCGTACTGACAGGAAGTTTGTCTTTCTCCCGCTGCGCCTTTTTCTCCTTCCGTTTCATCGCACACTGTGTCTCCGGCACAACGCACTCGGGCCTCATGCCCACCGCCAGGCACTTTTTAAGCCGGCACTCCTGACATTTTCGTCGCATATACATGTCCATTTCACACGCGTGACCGAACTTACAGATGTACACTGCATTTTTAGTAACACTCCGCCTGAAGAATCCTGAAATAAATGAGAGAGCCGATTGAAAATCATGAATAATCCGCATGAACTTTGAGCATCGATAAAAAAATAATATAAAGCGGTCGATATTACACTGCAAAAAACTTCTTCAAAGGTTGGTTGAAAGACGCGGGTCAATGACTGAATCGCGATATAAGAAGTACGATTAGGTAATGCGATATGACGAGATTGATAATAAATAGTCACACTTATCATAAGAAATAAAGCGAATATAAAATGTGTGCTCAAAATAATATGAAAACTAAATTAACTTTGTAACATTTAAAATAACCCGCAACGGGCAGTTCTGTACTCCATTGAGAGGCGCTAGGAAGACAGTCGCTCACCGCGAGCTCTTACGTGCCAAACTACTTGATCACCAAAATATAACTAGTTTCTTCGTCATCATTATACCACCGATCTTTTAGACGTACGTCCGACAATCATCATCCCTTAGTTCTCCACATTCCGCGCATTAGGACACTGCGTTTCGCTTCGTCCTTCATAATACGAACAACGAATAGAAAGTCTGTTGAAGTGTGTATTTCCCTCGAGATGAGAGAGTTTTTAAAACGAAGGTTGAAAGGACTTTAAGACAAGTACTTAGTTACGACCTGGACTCCCAACTCTGCTTACCATTAATAGAGATCGTAATCAAATAGTGGTCAATAATAACAACTTAAGTTTTTCTTGATACGTCAAAGGGAAGCAATAGTGTGAGTAAGGTTGCATATTTGAATGTTATGGGCAGGTTGACATTGAAGCGATGGCCGATAGCGACGATTAGTGAATCAAGGAGTAGACGGGTAGTAGACGGCTATTGTGACGTCAAGTCGCGACGCACGGGTAAAGTGTGCACGCGCGTCCCACTATCTCAGTCAGAGACTACAATGAGCCAATTCACTGCAGAATTGACCGTCTACAAACATATATAAAGTACACTTAAGCAGCGATTTGTTAGGCAAATTTACTCTTCATTTTATAAGACAAAACATCGTCGCATCAGAATGTTATTAAAGCACAACGCTTTAAGTTTTTTTTTTACGGCCTCATTTTAAATTAAGGTGACCCAATTTGGCTAAAAGCTTTTAAATTGCCAAGATTGGTCAAACGAATTTCAACATTGGTTCTTTTTTACAGCACTCGGTTGACGTACAATAAATAAAAATAAAATTTAAAAATAGATATGGACTAACACTTAAAGCAACAGTTTTTTCTTTATGTTCAATATTATCTAAACTAACGACATCATCGTTACGTTGATTACGGTAGTTTATTCCGGTCACTCGCTTAACTCAACTTTCGTTATTCAAAAATCGTTCGTATAAATACTGGTATTCTCTTAGAATTTTAATCTGAGATTCATGCTTCCAGATGCAACTTAATTCAACGAAACAAGGACATAAATTGCATCACGCGTATATATAATGTAAGCTAATTATGCCACATCCGAACATAATACATATGTATGTACCTACATAGCAACTCATTAACTTAAGAATTTGTTATGTAACAAGTTGTTAAATCTATTAATAAAATACAAATATTTGTGGTGAGATAAAAGAGTCGGGCGAACGTAATGAAAACCGCGTCAGGTCAGATTACCTTTGCATCCTTCACACGTCAGTGCGTTGTAGTGATATCCGGAGGCTCTGTCGCCGCAGACAAGGCACAACTCCTCCTGCTGCCGGGGCGCGGGACCCTTTTTCTGCCTCCGCGCGTCCCCATCTGTACTGCAGCCATTAACACTAGACGCCGGCGACAGTTCCTCGCGACCTGAAACAAAAAATTCAAAAACGTTAGTGAAAAATGAGCGCTTACTCTCGGAAATATAAGTACTGTATAAAAATGGAATCTGTAATATCATTAGAAGATACAGCGATCTCAACGTGAATATTTATTGCAACTGCGCAAATAATACTCAAAGTTTAGTGGCCCAAAGGCATCGGGTGTCAAAAACATCTTAAATGGACGCTATAAAATTTGCATACATATCATGAACCATTAGTCGAGACGGTGGCGGAGTGGGGAGGAGGTTTTATTTTTGATTTTTACTACCGGAGCGACGTCGACGAGATGTTTCGGTAAAGAAATACTGTCAAGTAATTTTCGGGCGCAACGTGGCCGTTTCCTGCCCAAACAAAAGGTGGATAGGGCGATCGTTCGCATACTGATTAGCCTTGGCACAGTTTTGTATGCCATGCACACGGGGGAGTAGGGTATGCGATGCGCAATGGAAGTTTAATAGGCACTTGTCAATCACGCAGTCGGAACTCCTTAAGAGGCTAAGAGTAACGTAAGAGTAATAATAGTTTTAGAAGCCCGATAACATGATTTTTTTTACTGGTTTTCGCGATTTTATCTACCCAAATAATATGACTCCAAGGTTTAGTTTAAGCCTTGGGTTGTTGTATAATAGCTCTGTATTAATAACATAATACATAATATGAAAGTAAACATTTAATTATTGGTTGAATGATATACACGTCTTATATGTTGATGAGCGGCGTTTGTGGAGTCGAACATAATTCTAGTATTACGAGAAGGATCTAGAAATTACAATCTGATATGTTACAGAAAACTATTAAGATAGTCTATGTTTAATTACTACACATTATAATGCATATATCGTCCCTGTCACACGGTACAATAATGTACTTAATATTACCATTCCTATGAGTGAGACATGTAAGGATATCTCTCGATATTATTAATAAAAGTTACATTTTAGTTTCGATGCAGGTCGGTGGCCGTCATGTTGCGCAACGAGCCGATTTGAGTGCTGCTAAAAAACTAGTTCCACATGATACCGGGCCTGTGTCGGAGGCCAAGTCACTCGCCAATGCATCATAAACGGTCTCGCCTTTCACGTTAGTACAAACCTGTCCTTGCAAACCTGTATACGAGTATGTAATGTTCTAAACGCTTTAATTTACAAATATAAGAGTTTCTTTAAGATCGTTGCGTCATTTCTTAACTAAAAAAAATTGTTTAAAATTGCCGATAAACAATGCATCAGACTAAAAAATAATCGTTTGTTAAATGTGTAACCTCAAATTAATGGACATAAGGTTGATAGTTGTCCATTTGTTCAAATGTAAATCTAAACAAAGTTTCACTGAGCAACCTAGCGTCCTTGTTTACGATTGAAATTGGCAACGGACGGTAATTTTTCTATCGCTGGTCGCTCTCGCCTGCAGCCTGTAAATTACTCCTCGTCCGAGCAGTGGCTATTTAAACGATGAAAACGCTTCAATAAAGAGGTCAAGTGCGCAGTTTTATCCCGTCTTTATTTATGGCGACACCAACATCAAAGTAGTTTTAAATAATATGGCCGCCAATATGACTCCAATGAAAACGGAGCAGTGAACTGGGTGACCTCGTTAGCCGCTATTGCAAACATATATTATTATATAATTATTGCCATGCGTTTAGCATATTTGTGAATCGTATCATGCTCCATATTTCCCTATTATGTGTAAGCAAAGAATTATTTTACTTACGAAATCATATTCAAATCTTTGTTAAACTATTCGAAGACTAAAAAATTATGATGATGATTAGTTGACCTTTGAAACGATGATTATATCAATTACTTCTTTAAACGTTTATGCTTCCACCGTTAGTACTTGCTAAATATAGATTTCTTGTTGTGTTTAAAATTGATTGATTTCGAATGGATTACTAATATTATGTATTATTGTAACATTTTGTAGATCGTTAAATTTATCTTATTGATCGTTCGTGGGGTGAAAGTGTCCGAGACGGTACAAACTAGTTTGATCCATAGTGTTGCGGCTGCGTTGGTACTCAGTTTGATAAAGACGCGGAATTTGATACGCGCTTTGCCTATTATATTCCGCGGTAAATCGTGGGAATACACGAGAAGTAAACGAGTTCTCGATTTTCATATCTTTTAATAGGAATCGTTTTGAGTTTTAGATTAAAGCAGAAAAAAAATACGAAAATATTTCTATTACATGCATATATATTTTTAAAATTGTTTAATAATGATTTATTTTTAGGTAGAATATACATTTAAAAACATGCATAGTATGCTTGCGGAAGATTTCCTTAATTATAGTAGCTGGTGATCATGCCGCTGGTCATGAAAAAGAAAACCAATCAAAAGTTGAATGCACGAATGACCGAGTCAGTGTGTTATGTTATTACGTCTCAGCTGTTCGTCGTGCTGCGCCCGCGCATAGGAAGGTCTAGTTCGTGCCGCTTCGGGCGCGGTCGGGTTTACCCGATTGGTAGAGCGAGAAGTGCCGCCGGCGCTGGAGAGCAACAAGTGGGGCGCGAGCGACGACCGGGGGCAGCGTGCGGCCTTGACTCTTACGTTACACCCCCCCCCCCTCCTTCTGCTTCCCAACTCCCCCCGTGTCTCGCCGCGCTCACCGCGCAACCACATTATTTATGATAGCATCAGAGCTCGGAGCAACCTCGCGATTCTCTACTAACTAATAATAACTCGTTTTTCCTCTCACGCGATTCAACTTTTACGCTCCTTTAGACTTGCAATGTCTTTTGAAAATAACCGTCCGGTTATTGCTACCTATTGCACGGTTGAGACAGCGATTTGAAACCAATAATGGTTTAAACAATCTGCTGGATACTTGCCGTAGAATGTGATTTTTTTTTTTTAATTCAATTGACAGTTACCGAATATAAGATTGCAGCAACAAAGATAAACAATTTCAATATTTTTACAAACTTACATAAGTTACAACTTCCAAAATCGAAAAGAGTAATCATAACAGTAGTTTCAATCGACCGATAAAAGTTTGGGTTAATAATAATACTTTATAGATAAATACCGTATAAAAGAGACAACTCGTACAAAAAGATTAATTTTGTTAAAGCATAAAGTGATAAAAAAAAAAACTTTCACTGGGACATGGGCTATGCAATTATTTCACAGGCAGAGCGCGTAACCCACCTCTAGCTAGTGAAAGTTGCCTAAAGTTAGGTATTGATTGCACAAGCCTCCTCAGTACATAACACGTAATTCAAATTCGGCTGTGGCGAAAGTTATGGCAACTATTTAGTATGTTAAGAAGCCTATAAAAACTACAACTAGTATTGTTTTTAAAGTGTCGCTTATACCCTAATAAGAATTAAGGAATTGGCTATTTTTGTGTGCTGTTCTACATCATTCCACTGAATACCAAATGAAAGGTATTTAATCAAATAGTACGTAAAATAATGTAAAAGTTTAATATTTAATCTATTATTTAAAAACTCTGAAAAATGTTTTATTATAGTATGTTTATGTTAAAAGATGATAAGTCTGGAATCTAGTTCAACGATCAACGTATATAATTCTTTGCAGCATAAAGCGGTGGATCGCGAAAAAAAAGATTAACACGTGATAGACGCATCGCTTGGGCGGAGATCGTCTCAGAATATTACTTTCTACGATACTTTCTAGCAAGTGATGTGGGCCGAAGCCGGCGCAACTAGAGCGATCGGTTTCACCACGCGTCGGGAAAATTGGATTGAAATAGAAATCGCGCTCGGTGAAAATCAGCTTTTCGCGTCACACGCAACGCGAAAACTGCTGTGACGATAGTTCCACACGCATGGACTTAGCCGAGAGTAACCGGCGCCACATCCCACAACAACCACGGGATATATACACGCGGATGTCGCATGTGTTCATGTCCCCTCGCGGTATTTGGGAACGCATCCGGCCCGATGAACATGTGCCCACGATCAGAAAAATTAAGTTTGAAACGCTGCGAAGATGACAACAGTAAGCTGTACGAGTGTATGTCATGAAAGTAAATGTACAATGACGATACCACCATTTCTGTTAACACAGCGGCGTGTTCGTGAGGCGCCGTGACACGGTTGGTAAATTAGAAAGTGGTCATCGGTTATCACGTATGCACTACCCAAATAATGTACATAGGTGTACGCAATGTATACGCCGAAATACCCTAACAGAACGTTTGGTATATTGACTGAGCGCCGGATTACGGTGCCGCCTTCTCTGTTCCTCCTGTCGATTTAAATAGTTTGGGTGTGTTTTTGTCTCTACCAACTCCCCAATTTAGTGCGGAGGCCTGCGCACCCACGCTCCGATGCGCCTTTTCGAGTAAACATGGGAATAGGTTAGTAAATAGAAAAGAGAGGGAGTTATAATTAGAATTAATACAGCATCGTTTCCTCGCCCGAATTTAACTGGATGTACGTTTAAAACCAGCTGTCGTGACTGTTACTCGATGCATTTACATTTTAAAGCCATAAGAAATTTTGTAATGTAATAAAATTAGTGACTACGAAATGGAGGCAACAATACAACTATTTTAGATAAATGGTGACCCGTCTGGGTGCTATCGGTGCCCTTGTCCTGCAAAGCTCGACCTCAGAGTCGAGCCGCCAGTCGTCCGTAATCACTGCGTGCCTAGTCGCAATGGCCGTCCGTCCTAATGGCAGCGTATTATATAAGAGAAAACACGTTTTAACAAATGAATTACAATACAGAACTATTAAAAAACGGTAATATAAATTAAAGTTAAACATCACCTAAAAATATACATAGACCGACAAAAGCAGATATCGTGAAAATAATGTTTTAATACATCTTTTAACAAGCTATATCAAAAAGCATCAGTTAGCTGAATGTACTATAATTTTTAATTTATTATTGAAATCAAAAGACGATATACAAACTATAACATTTCCTTATTATTTCCTAGTATATATATGAAATAATCAAAGGTAGCAGAGAGCAACAAATAATAATAGAAATTCACATAATAAAGCCCTTTGATATTTTTTAAGTTTTTGCTAACGTATAATAAAATACAGAATGGGTAAAGTAGGTCAAGGCACAGATATATGACGTCAGCAAATGTCGCTCGTCCAACGATCGTCGTAAGGGCTAATTAACCGCGCAACACCAACTGGGTCAACGACTCTTTGTTCTTTAACTCTACAAATTATTTCATAACAAATTATTACAGTAGGTCGGCCGATTCGAGCACAATTCAAATGGCGCCTCATTATCAAAGTGGAAACGGTAATTTGACACGAGAATATTATCACACGTTTGTAAATTCTTGTTTATCTAACGATACTTTTTTAATTTCTATGCTACTACTATCATAAATTACGAGTCAACGACATCAAAACATAAAATAACAAATCGCTGTGTAAAGCAATAATTTGACTACGGATCATTTTATAGGTCAATAACATTTTATTTACAGGAAAATATTTAACAAGGAAAATTGTTGCGAATTAGGTCAAGTTTCAGCTCAATTTTAATGAGAGATTAAAGCTGAAAAACAAGAACGAGTGAAGTAACGAATTGAGTAACATAACGTTCGTCCGTCAGAAGCGAGGATTTGGCACACGAGCAAAGTGCGCTCCGCAATTCAAGGCGATAGCGATGCAATGCGAACTCATACACGTAGGTGTATGGTAACAAAATTAAAGCTACAAGAATCATGAAAGAATATCCACATCCAAATTTAACTGGCAGACTAAGAGTACAATTGTACATACACCAAGCATGTCAAGTATTAGAAGACACTGTAAGCTCTTCCTGCGTAGATACTATAAATAATAATTGAAAAGTTGAAGGAACTCTGCTGATAACTATAACGTCAGGATAATCATCTCTGTCCTCTCATTACTAGGGGTGTTGAAAAACAGTTAAAATATCGTAGTAATCAATAATGAAATAAAGACAGCATAATTTAAAAATTTTGTTATATTAAATTTGTGATACCCGCGCAAATATAAGATATCATTAGTTATAGCGATGTAGGTTAAAATTTATTGATATCCTAATTAAGTAATAAACAAAGAAGGAATCACAACGATGTTTTGTAGTTTAATGTGCCATGCCTTCCGGGAACAATGGGGTCGTTGGCCGTGTATCAATTGAGATAAGCTGACTACAAAACGCTTATCGGCCGAGAAAGAACGCTTTTGTTTTCGACTAATTTGACGACAAACAGCTAGCGATTAGATTAATGATGTTACAATTGTGATTTCTTTTTAAATCATTCCTATGATAAATTACGAAATAAAAAAACAGGTTAAAATAAACTAACAAAAAGTCTAAACTATGTTTATGACTTCGAATTCAAAGTAACAACTCCGCAAGATGTAGTACATTAAAAAAAAAAAAGATTTTAAAATGCTCCATAAACGCTGAAAAACGTGTAGTCTTTTAAAAAATTACAGGTTAAAAATTTAAAATGTATTTACAGAGTTAGTGCTTGCAGGGTTTAGGTAATAAGTACAAATAATACAGCGAAGTGGTCACACCGGCAGGGCCTCTTTGCCGCGTGACCAGATCTCGGTAACGAGCAAAAACTTAAAACGACATCCGACTCAGAGGCGGCGAAGGAAAAAAAAACGACCGTCATTGCCGACTCGCACCAACGCGACCACGGCAAAACGACTAGTCACCCACCACCTAGATGCATTTTATTAAAGAACAATTGCCAGTTGCATTTAAAACCTGAGGAGTTGCATCTTAATATTTTTTTTTATAGCAGTAAAGGTTCAATTCCTTTGAAAGAACTTCTTTATTACAGAAAACTTTTGCGAGAGATGTAAAGTTGTGTGCAAAAGTGTTTTACGAAGATACGAGATGAGACAGAAATAATTGGCCGAGGAGGCACTTCGCATAAACTGTGTCATGGGCTCGGCCCACGCGCGTCGGAAGGTCACCACGCACTTTACTATCCACTGGTTAAATTTCATTCAGCGAATTCTGTATCAGTAATTAGTAAATGAATTTATTCAAAACTAAAGGACCTGTAGTTCTATTGATCTAATGCTTTATAAAGTCTAGCGATAAAAATGGAAAGTGGAAATGAGCCTCTGTAGAGAATATACTTAACTTTTTCTAAATAAAATTTTTAGTAATTTTCATACATATTACTTTTATTTTTTTGTCTACGCTGTCAATTCAAATTATTCATGGTTTTAGGGGCGAAAAATATTATTTTCGATATGGGTATAATAGGCGTTTTCCTGCCTACACGTGTTCAGCTAAAAGGCTTACCAAAATAAGTAGCACTATATGGTAGCGGATAACAAATAATCGAGACTGTCAACTTGATGGATAGCCCGGTGGTGACGAAGCGTAGGAGACACGCTCCTTTATATCCCTACTTTTTCCTTAATCAGCGCTGCAGCGCTTGAAGCCAGCTTAAGATCAGAATTCTTTAATTCCCCTTTGTAAATGTATTTCAGCGCAGCGGAACGCTAATAAGTCTAGATTTATATTATCTAAGCTATAGTAAATTTGATGTAATATTTAAAATATTATTTTCTTATACGATAGTGTTATTTCAAATATTTTAAATTAATCCACTATTTTAAATATTATTATGGGATCTCCTTGATGTCCGTTACCTAAATTGACAATGTAAATACATTTACACTACAAAACTTTTTTTTTTGTAAATTTAGCAACAGACTAACATCAACTCAGCGACTTCGTGGAATGAAAAATGGTTCTATATTATATTTTATTATTTTATATAAATTATACATACATATACGTACTGTTGTATTTGTTCCTAAGTTGGAATAAAGTACAGACAGTCCCAATACTTAAAAATTACTTCAATAAGAACAAAAACAATTTAGATAAAACAATTCGAAAATGATGCAAGGTAATTGTTTTCCAATGTAATTAAATGTTTTTTTTTTTTTACTTTTTCCATCGTGCTGTTAATGATGAAGGTTAAGGTTAAGAGATAGCCTTCAGTTGCAACAAAATATGTTACTAAATATCTTAAGCTTAAAAGTATGGCTTGTAAACAATACGATAGAGACAATTAAGAATGAATTGTTAATTAATTATAACCATATGCACTACGGTAGGTAAATGATAATTTATTGTTCGAAAAGCAAGTGTGGGTTGATGATTAATTGTCGGTAAACCATCTGAAGGTGAATGACGAGGTGTTCATGTCTAAACTTGAGAACTTAGCTGAAGTTGAAGCGTGGGAATCGCGGAAGAAACGAGCACATGTGGATTATGCCTCACCAGCTGACAAATTTAGCCACGTTGCCTCTACACAAGGTTACAAGCAACGTGTGAACTTAGAAACAGTGGTCATTCGTTTAACTGTAAATTTTTTTAACAAATGATATGTAACTTTAAGTTTATCGTGTACACGGCCGTAACAAATATTATACATTGTTGGCGCATTTGCAATCGCTCTCAGGCAATGATAGTCGGCTCTGTTAGCGGAGAGCAAGAGCATTCCCCGGGCCGGGCTGACCGGTTTCAGGCGCAGGCTGTTTATGGACGGACCAGATATAAATAGATATGCTGCAAACATCCATCTTCACTGTGTTTTAGTTTTTTAACCGCCCCGCCAAAGAAAATACAACACTGTTAACTTTTTAAATCAAGTACATGCGATATTTACGCATTACGCATTTTTGCACATATAAACAGTACAATTGAAATTAATATATAATAATATTAATTACCAGCTCGGAACAATTATAATGACAAAGAATAATAACCAACTATGGAATAGATTAAACACCACGTACAGATTGACAAAATCATAAAATAATCTAATCTATTCAAATGACATTCAGATATGAAGCGTTGGAACGCAGCGGAAAGGACGCAGGAAAATAAAGAAAAACGAATTTAAATGAAGATCAGTATCTCCACATAGAACTACTCGCGTGTAGTTCATTCCGACGAGGAGTTACACGAGAACGTACGAGATAACGACAGCGACTAGTTTCACGTAACTAACGCTCACTTTCACCTCTGGTTACCTTCTCGCCGTGTTTTATGATCGCCCTGCATTAGCGACGACGTATCAGTAACCCAATGCTTCAGACGACCTGACCAAAAGGAACGGTTGCATAAGCAGCCGGCCACGTGGTGTCAGAGCAATGACCCCGGGCAGTGTGGCGGCATGACTCCACTATCTGAATATCCAGATAGAGCCGCCACGCGATAAAATTTTCGGCACTTATCGATGCGCGCGACTGTGTTCGTGTTTTACGAAACTTTTCTTTTCGTTACAGCTTACCCAATCGCCGTTTTAGCTTACTTACTTGCAGAATTCACCCCACTTACCGCTTTGCAATTGTTGCATAAACGACCTCGCAGTGTCAAACGGGGTCATTGTCGCGCGCCAATCGCCCGCCAGGTACATCGCTAGCTGCAGGTTAGATAAGCTGTAACGATCGATGCCCAGTCTCCTTCGGCGTGTCTGTGACCCCGATGTAAATAACCTGTGGTGGCAGTACTGTAAACAACTGACGCCGTTTGCGTCAATCGTTTGCACGCCGTGGCCATGGCGCGATTTCGCCTAGCGCTATCGTACATTTTATCACATTAATTTAAACGAAGTACTCACACTACAAATGTACGTAGTGATTACATAATCAAGTTCAAATTTGTTAAATTACCGAAAACTGAAAACAGGTTAAACTAGTAGTTGTTAAGTCGAATGAACAAACGTGAACGAAACGTGATCGTGAATGGTATTGCAAAATATCTTTAGTAATAAAAATTGTCGAATAGCGTGCTTGCGAAACAAAGAATACTATTATACTCTAAATTGGTTTATTCAAATCATCTTGATTGAGATATTATTTGATATCAAGAAAATAAATTTCATTACACCCTCCTTATTAATTTTGTCTTATTACTTATAAACTCAACATAAAATAGAAACAAGTTAAATGTACGCATAAATAAAAAAGAAAATTCAATTTAGCTTCAATAACCTTTTAAATAAATAAAAAAAAAAAATTCAAAGAAAAGCAAATCGTATCGGTATGGAAAATAAGGCATACAGTAAGTTCACATATATGTATTTATAATCAACAAAGTAAGGTGACCTATATGATAAGATTACTTGAACAGCACGCCCACATACAAGGCATGCAAGTTGTGTCAATGTGTGGACTCGCGCCGGGCTCGCGTACAATGACATTGTCGACCTTGACTACTGCCTCGTATATCAAAGCAACCCGCACACATGCACACAAACACTCACACACATCGACCACTAGGAATGTATTCGTCACAGTGTATTTAAAGCTAGCAAATAGTGTGTCGGTTTTAGATGTGTACACACACCGCCGCGTTCCTACGTATATAAAAATATAAGAGCGTTGTTCCAGCACGTTAGGGTGTGATATATTTCGGCCCATCTCCGGCCGGTCCGATATGGCACAGTTCAACACACGATAAGGTGAATGCCAACGCTATGCAGCGATGCACAGCGATCAAGGCCGCCGCCGATACGCCGCCTTATCGCCGCTGCTCGCTGCACTTTGATTGGACACTTCAAAATGAGTTTAACTCCGCAATCTGAATTACAATACAAACTCATCGCTTCTATTATAATTATATTACAGTTACCTATCGCAACACGAAAGCCTATTTTAATACACTAAATAATAACTGTACACATTTCCCATAATATTATTTCTCGATAGAATGAACTCCATTAAAAGTTTTAATTACTAAATCTATATTTACTTCTCTGGCTACTACTAAACTACCTTTAATCTTAACTTAATCTATAAGTAATCACGTTGACGTCAACTTTAATGTTAGTATTACAGATCGTTTCTAAAATCGTTTAGACAAACTGGTCAACTATTTTACATAACTTTAGTTATATGTATAAAATTATTCTTATAAGAAGACGAAGGATAGTAAAACTATTATATATCATGCAAAAGGTATAGCATTAAAGACGTTAACGTAATATTTTTTTTTCAATGGTATAAAGCAAATTTTTATATGATGTAAGATTCGCCTAACACTAGTATATTTTATTCATGTTCGACACTTTAGCAACTCTGCTAGAATAAGGATGTTTCCATTCATTAAAAATACAACCCACGTGTAGATTCTGTTTTTGATAACTAAAAGTTATTAATTATATTACATAACAAGATTTACGAGCATGGTTACCTTATTATTAACGCAGCTTACGAATATAGCAATATATAATTATAATTATTAGTCAAGTTTTTCTACAATAAATATCTAAAATTGTTGGAAATATTCCTCAGGTATCAAAACTAGTCTTTAATATCATTTTTTTTTATATTTTTTTTATATATCATTAGACACAAAGTAATCTAAATAAGATACTTATTACATTCTAAAAGTTACTAAAAGAAAAGTGAAATTATGACTACAAGCAAAAACATCTTAACAAATTTGTACTTCTTATTTATAAAGATATTATTATGATGATATATAAATCATTGATTATCTCACAGGAGGTTATCAATGATTATTATTATTTGTTGATCTTATGAACCCGTTTCACTAAATTATTATTAAACAAGTATTAAAATTACAAATTCAATATCAAGAATAAACTGAAGAAAAGTCGTTAGCCATAACTTAGATGCTTTTAGGTTGTGGAATTAACTCTCATAATGGCCGACAGGTGTATTCCATCATTCTTTCTTAAATGAACTTGGCTATAAACAGGTTCCAGACTTTAATACATTACTGGCCGTCCAAAACAATTACTTACTTTAACTGTGAGAATAAACTTAGCTCGTAATCGTCTCGGCCGTTGTACTGTAGTAAAGGTCACCGTAACATCTTTCATGTACCAAAACGTATATCAAACGTGCAGGCGTCGAGTTAGAAATACGTCACATTGTACACACAACATACATTTCTTTATTAAACAGTATTTCTAACGAGATATCCTAGTGATACACGTAGAGTTATTTTAAAACCAAATCTAAATTTTTTTATTCGACAAATCGACAACATGGGCGGACCGTTCACCTGATGATAACGTCTGCCTGTAATGTGACGCTAGTTAGGACAATATACACAACACCAAATTATTATCGTCGCATTGAAACATAAGATGTCAAGTCTAGATCGGAGTAATGTTTACACAGTACTAGTAGTCTGGCGGCAGAAATAGGAGCTGTGAAGGTACCTACCTAGACGGTCTCTGGCAACAGAGACCTACTTACCGGTAAATTTTAATATCGTTGATTTAAATCTTTGTCTACATCGCCATCTTTATTCGACAATCCATAGTACAAAAGCAAATATTGATAAGAAGAAACACGTAAAACCTTCACGGAGATAAAAAGAAATCGTCTGTTTAACTCTGCGGAGGTTTTACATGCAATTGACGATGTAACTTGCATATCACTATCACCTTAAGCACGTGAAGCGATAATTTACATAGCGTGGGCAGGGTTCGATGATGGCACAATATGTCTCAGGATAAACGTGTGGAGGTGGCACAACAGCCTCCGCAGTCCTATGATGTTGTTAAGATAAATCTTATTCCGTGTACTCGTATTATTTATTTATTTTCTTATAAAAGTTACAGCTATGTACAGAGTTGTCACGGTCCGTGATTCCCGAACTAGGAATAAGTTTTTAATTAAGTTTTACATTTAGTCTATTTCCTCATTGTATAGCTCTAACGATTTGATCACTTTGTTTCCTTTTTTAAAATTTGAACGTAATATTCAAACTTATTTAACTGTAGTTGCTAACATAGTTCATTGACAGGTTAATTGCAATACTTTTATATTCCGTAGGTTACAGAATACAATTGATAAAGAACTGCTTAAATCTTATGAAATTCCATTAAGTAGGATAATACAATAAACTGATCTAATTTCATTAACAAAAATGACGAGTTTTCATAAAAGTGAAATATTAATAAAATTTTACGTAGACTAGTAAAAAATTATGATAATATTTAACTAAGAATTATTAGCAATTTGTCATGAGTATATAATATAAAAATAACTTGAAGAGTAATAGGAGCGCATTGACCTAACGTTTCATTAAAATATTTCTCATAAACGTTAAACAAAACAAAATAAAAAGGCTGTTTTTATATTTGGTACGCCTAAAGTAATTTGCATTGGATGTTTAATACGCAACAGGTTTACTTATATATTGTATGCAGACTATTCGAGCGACTTCGAACAACAACCAACCGGTCAGGAGATAATAAGATCGTCGTCCGTACACATCGAGAGCTGACAGCTCGGTTGACGGTGACCATTTTAAACAGTCACATCTCACACAAAAGCTTTGACAACAATACTTTTACGGAGAGATATTAGCAATGCCGTTATGATCAACTGAGTTAGATCCTCGAGCGAGATACGGTGTATGCCCCGAAATAACTGTTCAAGAACGTGGCCAAAGATACATTTAAAGAGATAAATAAAATCATTACGATACAAAAACAAGTCGAATAATGATGGTATTCATTATTAATACAAATCTAGTGCTTTACTAGTAATCTGTTCGATCTTTTCAATTACACTGGCTTGTGATTCTTATAATAATTGTTATTTCATTTAATATCGGCGAACAGTTGCTCTCTTGATACAGATTGAACTTAAAACTTAATATGTTTTAAATATTAGAAAACAAGTAGAATATCATATACACATACGAACAAAAACAATACATATATCTTATGATGTAACATGTAATGGAAAATTGTGAAACTCGTGACAATGATATTAAGGCATCAATCGTGTCGTGTATGTTATAGAAGAATTTTATCTACATTATTACAACGACGTTGAACATTGCGAAAACTTTAGTTTTAAACCGTTTAAAGTTAAATACTTCAATAGCCATGTCTAAGTATGAAAAATATAGTTAGTCGAATCAACTTAATAATTCTTGTATCAAATACAGAGAATACCTCATACATTACCATAAAAGGAATAAATAAAATATAAAAATCAATAAGTTCTTCATTTATATCATATAAATTTACAACTGTACATATTTATGTGTATATATGTTGTAATTATCATTTATATATACTTCGTAGATGATTATATCGTCAGTTAAATTACCACCCACAATAACATCAGTTCACGTAACCAAAAATTTCGCTAGTAGAGTATGCATACAGGGATTAGCCCCGCCTCTTTTATATCTCGTTATAAAGTTTTACAATAAAGAAGAAACAATAAACTTTTTGTTAATTATAACGGGAAAGTGTTAAAAGCATAACATACAATTAACTTTTGTGATTGCGATAAAATATAAAAATTTAATACTGCGGGAATAATAAGTAAAGATAAATCATTAAACAAGCACTACATAAGAATAAAGGGTATAGAGCACGGTATTGGTTGAAATTGAGACTTGATTTATATCGAGGCACCATCTCGGTATTTGCGGCGGAGCCGAGAGGAGATAATGGAGGTAACGAGCGAGGCGACGCGAGGCGACGCGATACCATGCGATGCGATGGCGGCGCGGGCGCAGCGCAGGCGCAGCGGAGCGCGACGCCCGTCCGACCGCATATCCGCCGCAATGCCTCTTCCTAGACTCCACTATACGCCACGCTAAGAAAAAAAACTATGGGACAATACAATTACTACACTATTATAAAAGCAATCTGAAGCAGCGAGCCCCACACTATCAACACCAACTGAGTTATAATTCTATTTTGAATACACAATAATAATGTTTGCTTTTAATAAAATTATGACAGAAAGTTAGTTTATATAATAGTTTTATTATCTTGCCAATCATTCTATATACCACAAAGATACATACCACCAATTGTGGATATACCAACCTCCTGTAGAAGGATTTTACCGCTGTTCACTGCTCAGTGTGCAAACGTGTTACGATTTGAAACAGCTAGTGAAATTAGTGGTATGACAAGCGTTAACATCATCTCATGTCTCAAAGCGACAAGCACAATATTGAACGATATATCAACCTAACCAGCGCCACGTTGTTATAGGCAGACATTACTTACCATCAGGTTTTCACTGGATGACGTTCGTCTTATTCATCACGACGATACGTAAAATAAAAAAGAAACTGATGAAAATCATTAAACTTGTAAACGTTACTGTCCGCGGTCGTGAATAAAGCGTCGCTTAACAACAAACTTTAATTGCTTATAATATTACAAAGAAATTAAAACTAAATAAAGTATTTATCAATCGTATTGTAGTGATAAATACTTTATTTTTTTTAACTTTGAAGAGTGAAAAAACATCAGCTTCACAAGCAACAGTAAACTTCAAAATAACATGAATTGCGATCAACGTTGAAAGCTGTGCCAACAATTTTTAACATGCGAAATAACAGACTGTACATTTTTTTTTTCTAACGTAATTATTCATGTTTTTGCCTTTTTGAAGCATAAAGCAAATCTTAAGCGAATCGTGATAATGTCTAATGAGACACGGGCCGCCGTGTACTCTAGTGTCAACGTGTGCCAACGAACTCCAGAGGTTAACAACAATAACTTCGGTGGTTTGAATTACAACTTACAACTTATCTCATTTTAACTACAAGCGTTTGTTGGAAAAACTGTTACGCCAATGGTTTTGTACATGTGCTGGAAAAGTTTCGCTATAACACACTTCATAATTTCCTTTCTATCTAACTTTGTATGTTAACCAAAGTATTAATATACTTTGGTTAAGTTGTTGTCTTCGAGGGAAATATTAACAAAATGCAATAACTGTATAAAATTCCTACATTTGTCAATTGTTAATTCATCGAGTGGGGTCGTTTTGTGCGTATTATCAGACTTCTGCACTGTTATTATGTAAGCGTTAACTTAGAAACTGCAGGGGTCTAACCGACCATTAGATTATCCAAAGGGTTGGCAGATCTAAGCGATAGTAATAATGAAAATAATTGAACCCTTCGCACTGGTTTAAAACGACAGCTGCTTACTATTAAGCTTGTGCTTATTACATTAAATATTAGTTTCTTTAGTGAAATACTGTGGAACACCGATAATAAACTCAACTTCTTATGAGGTTAAAAATTTTAATAAAAAAAAAAATATTTATGAAGTTAATATGTAGATATTTGAGTATCTCGAGTTATTCGTTTGGAAATAGATGATACATAAAATTACGTCATGAACTGATTAATTATTCCTTATATAACTTATTATTATTTTATTAACGGATGAAGTCATAAGCTATCTTTTCTCAACACACTCGGTGGGGTCGGCGACCTCTATGATTAAGGAATCATCAATCACGATTGTACCTACTCGGGAGGATATCGCGTTTCTCACTTGAAACAGCCTTTACATAAGTATATTCTCCATATAAATATTTTACAACGTATTTAATTGTGCAAGAAAATTGTATTTTAGCGTTTATTTCTACTTTTTAATTCTATTATTTGAAATAATAACATTGCTGGTGAAGTTGGTCACTAGTTATAAAAATTTTCTCTGCTACTGGAGTATGTTTAAAGCTACATTTATGTAGCAAATCAAGTATTATTCACTTGTCATTTATACACAACTAGTAACACCTTTGTTTTTTTATAAGAATGTGTACTTACTAATAAAAAAAAAAACATTTTTAACAAAAAAAAAATATTACATCATTCGTAATCTTTGCGTGTATAGTTCAAGCAGCATACTTTCTTAATTTTTAATTGTTTTTTTTTCTAAATTGTTATTCAATCACACGCAAATCAATTTCGAGCAACGCTCCAACGGTCCAATCGTAGCTGGACCTTCAACGCGGTCCGTAACCCCCGCGCCGCTGCAATGCGACAATTAATGATTATTCAAAGCACGAAACAAATAATTTCCGGCCAAATGAACGAAAAGTACAAAGCCTGTAATTAGTGCTAGTGCGCGGTGCCTCGCTTTGCTACTATTTATAATGCGAGGTGTCAAAAAACCGATGTGACCTTGACGCCCCCGCGCGTCCGCCGTTACGTTCACCTCGGATCAGGTGGGGCCCGTGGGGATCAAAAATATGCCCTAAAGATAACTAAACATGACACAATTTGGCAACGTGCTGCCAACGAAACTATGCTCGCAATTGGTCACGTTAACAATAAGCAATACCGCTCGTCATCAAGAAATTGTAGACTGCGTGTGACGGCACAATCCACCATCGATTTTGTTTAGTTTTTATAAAAACATTTCACCTACATCGCTTTACATCAATCGGCAAGTCTATTTAAATGCTGAAAATAATAAAAATGCCCGCATGTTGTATTACAAAATGCATTACGCCCGTGCAAGTTATCTGTGATAGTTTTAATTCTCCGTCACTTAAAGTAAATTTTATTGACGTATTAGTTAGCGTCATGATGCGGGTCACTATTAATAAATGGATTATGATCATGTCTGAAAACTATTTTGGACTTATACGGTCAAATTCAATACCGAAAAATGTTAGCAAGTGTTTCATTCTTATTAAAAAATAAAGAAAGCCTCAAGTCGAGGACTAAATATCCCAAAGAATTAAGATTTCCGGAATTCTACAGAAATTGCATTTAAAACAAAAAATAATTTATGCTATTATAACATTTTAAATTAACTAAATATCTTGCACTTAAGCATTAAATACGCTGCTATAGCAAAACAGTAGAATAAATTAAAAACAGTTTGCACAACAGGTTAGTAGGATGGAGTAAAAACTCGCCGCATAATTATGGCATTGATTATTTCAATCAAATAAAAAACCGATTTCTAAACGTCTGCGATGTAAATAAAGAAATAACTACTAGATAGATTTTATAACGATTCAGCTGAAATAACCAATTTTTTTTTTTCGTTTAGATTTTAAAATACCCTTTTGTTTATTTAATCAATTTGTTTAAGAGATGTTAAAAAGCTTTAATTGCATCGTTAAAAGGCTTACTCTATTAGAAAGTTTTATATGAATGAAGAGAAGATAATGAAACAATAAGTCTATTAAAGTGCGAAGTACGTGAATTGGTCGGTTGGCTGCACCAGAGATCAGTTGTGATTAGAGGAAAGCATAGTTTCAACACAATTCGATCGAATGAATACTAAAATGTATGAGGTTTTAAAATATTTAGTGTGAATATGTTTTACCA
This sequence comes from Ornithoptera alexandrae, assembly GCA_029030555.1. Lineage (NCBI taxonomy): Eukaryota > Metazoa > Arthropoda > Insecta > Lepidoptera > Papilionidae > Ornithoptera > Ornithoptera alexandrae. The sequence goes on from JARDVY010000037.1 coordinate 8,527,225, forward strand.
TTTTAACAATAATTAAAAATAACAGCTTATTCGAATAATTCATATATGTAGTATATATACATAATTTTTTGAAGAGCTACGTTGGGCGTCGAGATAAAAATTATTTGTAACGTTGAAGCGATTTACTGAGAAGTTTCTAAAAATTCAAATTGTAAAGTTGCCACGGTGAAATTCTTTTAAATGCACACATTGTTCAATAAAACTAAATTTGCTATAAATTCCACATTTTAGAAAAACAGCAAAAAATATTTAAAACAAAATGCTGAAACCTAAGTGTACATCAGTCATACTTTAAAAACTATAACAAATTTAGGTTAGAGTAAATTTTGTTGCGACTCAAGCGAAGTTTACAAAAATAAATCATTCGTCATGACTTTTCCTTGTTACAAAGTTTGTGAAATATAGACGAACTATAAACAAACATACAAATACTCTACAAAGACTTCAAACATTTTTCAATGTACCACTACAAAAAAATCAATCTTCACCCTCATGAAATATGGAATTAACAAACATTATTAAACGAATATGTTATAGCTTTTTTTAATTATAATTTTTTCATAACGTTTTTACATAACTCATAAAAACTGGTAAATTTTTGGATCATTTCTAATAGTTTGTTAAGAAAAGATATATCAATTCTGATGAACTAAAAAGGATCTCATTTATACAACTCCTCGAACTACATTCTTATTTCATCTTTCGAAGAATTATCCTTAACGAGAGTATGACGTAACTAATAAACACATTTTAGACTTTGAAGATGTTTATTACAACTAGAATATTGTATACTATAATTGGATCATTCACGTTGTAGCGGTACGTTTTACCTGAATATATAATGTATATAAATTATGCGTTTGACTGTCAGCCGATGCGATTTACCATCAGAAGTTGTCTCTAAACCGGTCGGGCAGGCGGGCCGGTCTCTTCGTCGAAACTGTTGCATCCAGCAGGCTTAAAATTGTTTATGCCGTATTACTTTACATGGTGCATGGTGCGCTGACAACCATAAAAGGTAAGCAGCGACGCCAGGAGTTCGCTTTTTAAGTAACTTTTGCTAAAATATATTTACTCATAGCCGACAGCTACTGCCAATTGAGGTCTCATTACTATTTATCTAAATTCTACACTTGATTTGAACGAATCGTAACGAAAACAAAATTTTATCTTATCTGTTGCAATTATTACGCTACTTTTTCATTGGTAAATATTTAATAGAAATAAGCATTTACAAAATAATAAGAGACTAATTGTGATTATGCCCGCTTCATGAATTGAAATCCATAAATCAATTTGTTTTTACTATAAACTTAATAAAGGAAAGACGACAACGTGGATTAATTGACAATAATTTCGTAACATATTCATAATCAGCACATTTTTCCATTTGTCAAAATATATACAAATATCACACACGTATTTTGTCACTAATTAGTCATGATATCAAATTTTCTTTTCATCGTGTAAATAGATCCACGTCTTCTCCGTTATTATTGAATGGTTCACGGTTAATGGGAGGGAGCGGCTCAGAGCCCCTCTCTTTAGCCGTCCCTCACCCTCCCTCGACATCAGATGATAGATTAAGTATTGTGCTTTTCTCGAAACGCGTACGTCACGAAAGTGTTTGGAAGCTTTCGTGTTCATGGGATATTTTCGTAATATCGAAACTCATAAATATTTTCTTAAAGCAGTTCTCACGTATAATATTGTATAAATGTTACTTTGTTTTTATACAATTATTATTGTATATAAATTTATTTTAAGTTTATGTATATTCAATTTATTTTAGATATATAAACAGTAAAACATGCGTAAATGCGTAACGAAGTGTAAAAAAAATATTGTCATCACCTCGTGTATTTGTGCCGGACTATCAGAACCAAATTTAAATTGATTACGTTCAGGCGTATACGGATGGGAAGTTCAAGTAAATTTTCCACCGTTGCCTTGAACGTCGCGATAAGCATTACTCATTCTATGGTGATCCTCCCACATAGTATGGTACTAAGTAGATATATATTTAGCGACCACTGATCAAACATTGGCTATGATATTGTTTGTCTACATACTACATGGAGCAAGAGACACGCTATCTGATGCGTTCCAAAGTAGAAGAGCAAGCAATTGCTTTTCATCTATATTGCATATGATAAACAGACTTTTTATTAATAATTCGGTTTCACGGTTTTAATAGTAATTCAATTTTATAACTAACCTATTTCTTTTTTTTAACTAAGTGTCTTAATGTGTATGTCGCCCACAGTCAGCCAGTCATACCAAAGATTATTCACACAACGCACAAAAACTTCTAAGCTTGGGTTCACAACTTAGTTCAAAGAAGTGAGTGATTGCACCATTTGAATTAACACCAAGTAGACTATCTACCTCCAGCCTAAATGCATATTTTTTAATTCTATTATGTGAGATACAGGCATTATGAATAATAAACGAAATAAATTCAAGTCATTCTCGCATCTATATAAATAAAGATCAACGTAATCTTTTTCTGCAACTAGTGGGTGTCAAGCCTTAGATCAGGCGTAAACAAGGTTGAAAATTACGAAGACCCAGCTGGTTTCATTAGCGTTTTAAAAACATCATTCGTCAGAACAAATGTAGGTAAACAAAACGTTTGTGATTATGTGTATTGTGCACGGGGCAAGGAGACATCGGCCCGCGGCGCCCGGTCAAGGTATCCGGGCCAAAGGTCGATGACAGCGCCGTAACGCTTCTCGGCCTCCACACTGCAGCACCAGCCACAGCTTACCGCCAAATTTTTACGTAAACAAACCCAAAAGAATCTTACGGTACAATCACACATTCAGCTGTATGTGAAGATAGATTGGTGCGACTATTAATCAATTCAAAATAATATAAGTCGAAACGACCGCGTGCAACTGAAGCACATTTCGTTACGGTTATGAAATTGTAAAAAAAAAACGCAATGTTATAGAAGTATTTTCAAGTTAAAAGATATAATTGCTAACCTGACGAAATTGATTCGTTTTCTGATTTAGGAGTTGTAGGTGGCATCGGCAATGGCATTGGTGGCAACGGCTGCGTAGGCTGCTGTTGTTGCTGCTGCATATTGCATGTATTGCCAAGCAGAGACTGGGCTGTGTTGTATGTAATCCCATCGTCGTATCCCCATAGTTCAAGCCCCCCGTACTCGGGTGAGGCGAGCGACTCTGGTGACATAACCATAGCCGGCGACAAACCCAGTGCAGATGATGAAGTCACTTCGGACGAACTCTCCTCGAGCATTCGCAACGAATGAAAGCCTCCGTTGTTAGACCAGCGGCGTCTCATGTCGATGAGTGCGTCACAGACACTCAGAGCCACGAGCGCCGACGGACATCCTCCGGTACTCCTATCACTTCACTTTTGCCTCGCACTAAACTATTAGAATGCTATGCAAGCGATATCCACTAGTCGTTAAAACCAAATTATGATCAAGTAGTTTCCTACCGGCTCAATAGTTTCACTGTACTGCTATTACTGTTGCAGTTACAACTTTTTCTGGACACTACACAATACTACGTGCAACAGGTGATATGAAGTTCACGTCACACAAGTTTGTACGTTGATGTTAGTGAGATTGGCGCGTTCGACTGCGACAAGAAACCGAACACGTTGCGCGCGCGCGACTGTCGTCAACGGAGTACATAGAGAACAAGCGACGCGGCCGCTCTCACTGCCACGGTCGAGCGTGACGTCACGCCTACTGCCCCGCCCCCGCCGCCGCCGCTGGCGCCCCGCCGTCGCCTGGCAGCCGCGTCGCAGCGTGCCGCGCAGCCGTGCCACAAAGTCACCGGCGACATAATGTAGCGCGCCGATAACACCCTCGGTGAAATTTATGAAGCGACTCTACTTGCTTTATCAAATCAACTTCCCTTCTTACGCAACTTTTGAACTTGAGAAAGTATTTTGTTTGTTTTAGGATTTTTCACTCTGACTCTCAAAATGATCGCTTTGTATATTAGGTTTTATCAATAGTTTACATATTTTAGTATTACATGACACAATTCGCAGTGCTCCCACAAGAATTTTGTCAACTACTCTAACAAACTACATTTATTACCGAGTAAGAATAGAGACATTCTCAATTTTTGTAAATATATTGATTGCGAAATTACAATTTTCTATTATTGCCTTTAAATATAAACCACCAACCTTTGAATGGGTAAAATACGAAAAACTATAATTTATTAAAGCACGTTTTGCAAATCTGCAACACCGTCACGTGACACGATTCTGACCTCGAAGTGATATTAGCACGTCGACCTACATTGAATTTAGGTTATCTCCCTCATCAGCTCGATAGAAGCAATCATCTTTATAATCCAAATTCTACCTTAATTCCAATACATACATTCTATTTCATTACATGTTTCAAAATCAGTGTTTATAACTTAAAGTTACATATACATAAATTGTATTGTACTGAAGTTTTATTATTATAAAATTTAAATATTTTAAATAACGTTAAGTGTCGGGTTAAAAGTTTTCATAACTTATTTTAATTGTGGATTAATGAAATACGAAGTCTGGAAAAAATATCTGGATAGATTTTTTTTATATCTAATGGGTTAACTCTCGATTTTACATAGTCTTAAAAACCATATCAACTAATAACACGAAAGCATTTGCACAGGTATTATAAAATGATTTAGATAGTTAAATGTTTTCGTTAAATACTGAACGTGGGAATGTATTTTGACCAACACTGGTTCGGAAGGGATAAACCATGTTATGAACATCGGCTTTCGTTGTATACGAGGAGTAGATTAGATTAGTTTTATACGGCGGAATCGTTCGGCAAGCGACGAATCTCGTCACCGCATCACGTGGTTACAGATCGTTGACACGCCACTGTTTTGGAAATACGAACTAATCTCCGCCAACTGTGCTTCCGCGTTGCAGTACGTACCGACTTTAATTTTCTGCTAATTGAATAATAAAAGAATATCTTTAATACAAGTAACCCTACATTAACACGATAGATAGATTCTTAAAAAATGCCGTGTTTAATGACACCTAGTACACAAAAAGGGGGTAAAAAACTTGCCTCTTCCCTCCATTTTAGTATGTTACAATGCTAGCCGCGGCTGTAGTAATACAAAATTGAACAAAGGTTTTTGCAATTTTCTTATCGTGTCGCAAAGCAGTGTTTAAGATGGCTACCTGTTATTTTACCATAATAAATTTTCGGTTAATTCACTTGGGAGCAAATGATATATCTTTACTATCTGTACGTATTGTTACAACTTATATTAGGTAGATTATAAAATCAATCTCGATTCTTTACGTCTTCTAAGAAAGATATAAGAAATAAGTGAAGCAAAACTTAATAAGAATTTTTTGTTATTTTTATTTTTCGTTAGAACAACTTTAATCAAGGACCAAAAAAAACAAATCACGTTCCTTTTCATTTTTAGCCCAATTTTCTATAAATTTATAAATATTCATAACTAGGCCTGAATTTAATTAAATAGTGAATAGCATTAGACGCTGGTAATTATGAGTGTCTATTTCTCTTAATTCTATTTCTTTGATTAATTTGTTCATTGCAAGCTTCAAGCAGAAGAATATGTATAAGATAATAACGAGTTTAGTATTTGAATGTAGCTATTAATTTAGAATAAAATATTTTATAAAGTACATAAAGTTCAGTAACATAATTTGTTTTTTGCAACGCTACAAAAATCATTCAGATAATCGCAGAGGCAGCAAGTCGTGCGTGCAACAAAATGCTAGATTGTTTCTTTTATCCGCCCACTCTGTGTCACATTCTTTAGGAAAGTCTTCTTATAAAAAAAAAAAATTATTTATTTATTTGCATGTACATCGGTTGCGACCCCTTCTTTTTGTAGAATTCTTCGCAACGCAGATTTTTAATCCGAATACCATGTAAGTTTTAACCAAATGTAGAGAATAAAAGTAATCATTCGCTATGAATCTATCACCGAATATTTTAACACAATATATTTGTCGGAGATTGATATAAACATTTCATCATCAACAGCTCGCGGCAAACCACTGCTGGTCATAGGTCTCTCCCAAGGAATGCTATTAATTATGGTGGAATTGTAGGTAAACTTCCCATATAGAGCGCCAAACGTAAGAAGACCCCAGTACCCGGTTGCCTTTATGCTTACATGAATGTTACTAGATCAATATACAGCGGAGATAAGATATACATAAAATTTTAAATCCTTATCCCTATTACCCTAAAGAATATACCTAAACTACGTTATTAAAATATATTACAAGCTTTTTAACCTACATAAAGCCTTCTTTTCAAGATGCTGATATAATATTAACAAACAGTTTTTAAACGGTGTATTGTTTTGTTTTTCTTTACAAATAATAATTTTGTTTGTTCAAATGGTTTCAATTGATTACAGTCTTTGTCTGGTACGAAGAATTCGAAACGAATGAACAAAATAAATAAGTTTTAGCAAACGTACGAACGATTGATTTTGTTGTGTTAAAAAGATTTGAATGAATTGATTTGGTTATCTACAGCTACAGCCTACAGTTGACAGCCATAGAAAAGATAATTTAATAGAAAAAACATGTAATTGTTACAAAATCAACTTTTTCCTTACAAATTATTTTTCAATTGTCAATTTTATAACTTATAGATATATAATAAATTGTATACACATCGTGTTGTTACTAATTATTAGGCATTTCTTGCTTTATTGCACAATAATAATTAGTTTCATCATTATTACTTACGTAAGAAAAATTGTTCATACCTTTGGTCGTTAAAGATAACTTATAACGAATCACCTTAATTAGATAATATTTTCTATGATGCATTGTGTGTACTTTACCTGAAACAAAGATATAACATGTTAACATATATATCATAAAGTGCTTCCGTGGCGTCGAGACTATTTGTTTGCAACGGAGGCCGCCCCAGTTTGATTCCAGGATCGCATGTTGTTGAGTTTGGTTGGTGGCAGTTGTTATCGCCTAAGCTACAATCTTTAAACTGTAAATACATTATAGCATCACTGTGTTCCCGCCGCCGATACAGGCGAGCAAGAACAACCACGTCTCGTTTTCAATTAATACCGTATGATATTAAGTACTAGCCCTTTGTAGACAAAGAAATGTAACACAAACCCTAGACCAATTTCTAACAGCGTACTTTAAAAAATAATAAACGGTATTTATCGAGCAAGATTTACAAAGGATCTTTATAACTAAGCGTTGCTTTCTCGGTAGAGCGCACTTAGAATAATCCGACCAAATTGCGAGAGGTCCTGCCCAGTAGGACGTATCATTGGCTCGGTCCGCGTTCGCGAATAGTCGTGTTGATGGCGTCGTTGTGTTTTACTAGCGATGTGCAGGCGTATAAAAAAGTGGACGCAGCGGAGTGGTCTGTTGAAGGCAATTAAGACCAAGGTCTCCGGGTTATCAAACCCATGTCGGCGATTCCAGCTTGCCGGGCCTCGAAGCCATTGCAAAAAATGTTGCGAATAATGAAGGCGATGGTATTAAAAGATAATGGCAGAGTTAACACGCCGGCTGCATAGTCTTTAATAGCCACAGTACTGGTCAGTCCTCTTTTACCATAACAGACCCCAGACGAAACAATTAACATTTAAAAATAGTCATGAACGTGGTGGTGTATTCCATATACTCTAAATGTCTTAGATGAAACTCAGAAAACAAAGTCTGAAAATATGTTAAAAGGAGCATAAATTTATTAAACTTCTTATAAGGAAATTTAACTTACAGAAAAAAAATTACCTTAGTATATCTGAAAAAAAAATTTTTTTCTTTAGATAAACACAACCACTATACTTTTTTAACCCTAATAGAAAGGAATACGAATCAGGATTCTTAAGTAATAGTAGGTCAGTGAATGTTTCTGGCTGGAAGCCATGCTGTTGTAGGAGGAAGTCAAGGCTACGTTGCATCTATTGCATACGCAATGCTTGAATCCTGTTCGTTGACTCCTATGCACTTGACAGTCACTGATGTCATTCGCATTAATGTGACCTGCAAAACAACCACGATACCGTTCCTTGCAATCGCGATACCTTACATAATGCTGCCTAGACAATGTTATCTGTGTTAGGTGATCGTAGTCTTTGAGGACAGAACTTTAGATTTACTTTCGCTTGAAGGCCATTTCCGTTGCAGTCTACGTTTACTTACTAATGCTAGAACCGCAGTAAACGTTTGCCATGAAATAATAGTTTTAAACGCCATGTCTCATTAGGACGCCATGGCAGAGAAGCCAGAAACGCTTCCCTAGCTACCCGCGTCCGTAAGACGGCAAAACTAGTCGCCAAAGTGGGTGCCGGAAGACAATAGTGTTGTTTAATAATATTTCTAAAATCCATGTCGAAAAGATCGTGGTCGTTATTCTATATCATTGTAAGCAAATTAAAAATAAATGTAAAAAGAAACTTTGGGTATACTTATTTATTGTCGATCAAATACGAGAGAATGTTTTTGACAGATTAAACGACGAACTACGAAAATCTCTTACCAAATTCTTTATTGACGAGAGTATGTCTATGCTATCCATTTGATGAATTACTCATTTTGTACAAAAACTATTTAACTAAACAAATTACAGTATTTAGGAAATCTATAAATCCGGAAAAAACAAAAATATTTGTGACTTTAAGGGAAGGAATAACGTTATGTAATATATACAATATTAATTACTCATTATTGACATAAGATACACAGACTGATCAAATAGTTTCATAATTTCTGATTATTTCGACTCTAGTCCTTGCAAAAGTGATGAATATTAATGGTAATCTTCAGGAGATGCAAAACAGGCATTACTAGATGCTCTATCACGAGTTGAATAACCAGGATAGTAGTTTTGTAGACTTAGCAGTGGACAGTTCTGCGGTCAGCTCAAGTATGCGAAGTGTTCTATGTTGCTTCCTTAAGTAACGACAGGATTTTTATTTTTGTCGCTATTTTTTTATGTTCTGGTACTTTTTTAAGCGTAGTTAGTAGTGACAACAGAAACAATTTATCTTCATCTTGTCCTGCTAAATCATGCTTCTCTCTTTGTTCTGTTGAATTATTTACGACCTTTCGAAGGAGATTATCTCCAGACACAAAATTATTTCCGTTTTTCTGTTTTTTTTTTTTGTGGTCTAAATTGACCACGATTAGGATCACTTTGAGAATTCTCTTCTTCAGGTTCGGTTGGATCAGTGGATTCTCTTATAACCATCGCTTTTTTTTTATTTTAATTGTTTAAAGTATATGTATTCGCTTTTACGGGATCCAACACCACTTCCAGATTTTATTGCTTTTTGTCTTCCACCGTCCCTCATAAAGCAACCACGAATGTATTCCATTTTTTTTCTAATATATCTCCTGAAAAATATAAAGATAGGAATATGAATAACGTACTTATGATCGAATAAGTAGAATGTATGTTAGAGTTGGAGACGAAGTCACCGAGGACTTTGAAGTAGTCACCGGACTAAAGCAAGGAGACGCATTGTCCCCTATGTTGTTTCATCTCACACTGGAGTATGTTATAAGAAAAGTCTAGACATAGGCGTACGATTGAATGGTCAACATAGGGTGATTAGCTACGTTGACGATCTGACTCTCTTGGCGGAAAGTTAAAAGGAAGTGGAGTGTGCCGTTCAAGTCCTTACGTCTGATGCTTCCAGGATTGAAAGATGCCGTAGAACACGACCTACGCGAGCTTTAAGCAGTGGACTGGCAAGAGGCAGTGTAAGACAGACAGCGCTGGCGCTCTCTTGTTTCGGAGGCCAAGATTCACTTTGGGTCGTTGCGCCAGAGGAGTAAGTACCTATGACCAAGGGAGCACAACGTTTTTCACACTTTGTGACTGAACGCTACTTAACGCTCACTTCATTATGGTTGTGATAGTTGTAATATTTTATTTACTTTTGTAGCAGGTTACCTTGCATCAGGATGTTTATTCGTGAGTCTACTATAGCTATTAATAAATAATCCTCAACCGGTCAAACTGAATGAATGAGGATCGTAAAACTTTTGATGTGCTATTGTCGAAGACGAGGCTTTTAATTTAAATTCCAGCCTCTTGCGCCTATATAGACGACGTGCTTTACCTACACAGAAGATATTCTACTACCGATTATCAGAAGCAAGACGATGTAGGATGATTTTGTGGAATATTACCCAATAAGTGGAGAACTACACAGAGGTCTAGGTGAAAGCATGTTGTGTTTTGCACAATTTTTTTTTTGTATGAGACAGGAATATTATTATGACACTTGGATATTAATTGGATTTTAAATATTTATAAAATCAATATTCAAGTAGAGGAGAGAGAACAGTAATACAATTCAAGACAAACTTGCAGATTAATTCGTAAATAATAAACCTGTATGATGACAAAACAAGATGATACGTTAATTATAAAATATAAAACTTACCCACATGTTTTTTTCGTGTGCAGTCATACCGTCCGTTTCTTGAAATATTTGTATTATTTCCTCCCAACATTTTTTTTTCAAATCTGCGTATTCATCTGACGATGTATCCCAGATTGCAGGTCCACTTTCAATTTCCATTATAAATCTTTCGGCATCGAATGCCATTTTAAATTTTAATTATGTTAGACTTTAATAATTTATACTTTAATGAATTTGATATTTAAATTTTCAATAAAATTTGACAAGACACGCGATTGGCATCGCAACTGGCGGCCGAATAGCAGCGTTTCATTTGCATGTAGTTTCTTGGAAGCGCCGCCAAGTGAAGGTGTTAGGTATGTTGTATTTTTTTTTTTTTTTTCAATTAAGCGACGAGTCGAGCAGAACGTTCACGTGATGGTAAGTGAACCGCCTGCCTATAACAACGTGGCGCTGGTGGATGTTGAATTATTTAACTCCAGTAATTACACTAGCTACAAGGCCTTTCCAACTGGAACACTGTTTGCACACTACTATTTGGCTTCAGTAATAGACGCTGCGGTAGTACGTTGCGGAAAGAGAGATTTATTACTAGAATGTTGGCAAGGCATGGCATCCTAACGAGATAAGGCCTTAATACTAGTTTGTGAAAATAAGTCTATTTTTAATACTAAGTTATTCTGTTTTGTGCCCTATTGAACTTTTATTTTACTGTGATCTGATGGACGTGATGCAACTATCGAGTCGAACCATTTACATGAGTTCAAATGCAAGTTCACGGGTACTTTTCTTAGTACACTTCTGCAACTAAATCCTCCGCAAATAATATCGAATATAAAGCATGGATCCATTGTATTTTTGTGGCCACAACAGCTTACTTTAATAAACTTGGATATGGATATTAAGTTTTTAGGAATTTAATGTCATACATAAAGTGTTTTTGATACCTTTATTAATATTTTTATTGGAGTGTGTAATTGGTAACTCTGGTATAATAAGACCTCTGTAAATCCTTTATATTAATTGAGTCTGTTATATAATAATAATAATATAATACACTGAAATAATTTCAATTTGAATTAAAAATTTGGATGGCATCCATTTTTAATTATACTATATAACATGAAGAACGTTAATCATGATTAAAGTCAGCGGAATGTAATAATTGGAGGCGGCAGTGTTTTATGAGCGTATTTACGAGTTTTCTTACAAGAACACAAGTTATTTTTTGCAAGGAAACAAACTTAATGTGAAATATTGGTGTTTGTTTTAGGAGTTTACGTTAGGCTCTTTATTACGGGCCTGTGTAAACAAGATGGCACCGGATTGACAGGAAATTAACACACCAACGCACGGACTCCTGACAATATTATTGAAGCAATAAAAAGGGCAATTATTTTAGCTTTCTCTTTCGCCAGCTAGTGGATGTACTAGAATGGTATGTATCTTTAGGAATATATTGCAAACAATATGAAATTTGTTATAAAACTTACTTTTATGACTTTTACTTTTTTTAACTGTAAATATTGCAGACCTTAAACATAGGAACATTATAATTTACATATATACACCGTACAATGTGAAAAAATTTAAATGGTAGAAACATACATTATGCAATTTCTCCTTTATAATTTTTCTTTTTCCATGTAAAAATTAATATATATTTTAGTTAAGATTTGTTAGATTTCTAGATAACACTGGATGTATTTCATATTATATTGCCGAGTTATCAATTCTTTTTTCTAATGTTCACTGTTAATTTTATAAGGTTTAGTGAAATTTTTTAAAAAAATATTTCTTTTAGTATGAAATTATAAATTTTTTTATAATTAACATTCGATGCAACATTGTAATGTGAAATAGGTCAGAGAGGATGCGCCGGCGCAGAGTTACGGCGCTGCGACGCCCCGCGCGACCGTTGTATGTACGTGAGCCGCTTACAAATGCACTCGTTGCGTAACGCATTGTCCTCACCACAGGGTAGTCATGACACAATCATAATTAGGCCACTACTGTTACCAACGAACAATATAAATTTTTACTATGTAATTGTGATGGAATATACATACATATTTCAACACTATGTTTAGCGACTATCTTAAAAAGGTAGCGAAAAGAGAGATCGCGGAAAATTAAGACTGAGGTGGGCGTTTCTAGTGATTTCTCATGATCACAGCGAAACAATAAGTCGACGAAATACTTTATTTTTATACAGAAAATATATATTTATTTCTAAGACATTAGACCGTGTCGGCTGTCAGAGGAGACGTTGACTCCAACTAGATAAGATGGAATTTGGCAAAAAGCATGAGCAAGTGTGTTTATTATAGGAATAGATTGACAGCCTGCGTCGCCTACTGCTTCCTTGCCAACTTTGCAATTGGACAAGATAATGTTATTTTTATTTTAAACAAGAAACATGTGCAGTTTTTTATATATCCCATCAGGTCGTAAATTTTATCTCGATCGGTTGTCGGTACACATCTGGCTGTGAATGAGTAATTATTTAAGCTTAATCGCTTATAATATAAATAATAACTTTAAGTTTTGACTAACGGCCGTACTTGGATATCTTTAACGTTTTTATGACACGTTCCCATGGCGTATGAAATCATCCATGGCTAAGCATTTATAACATCAGCAATCGCTAATATTTCAAAGCAAACTTCCGCGATCGTTAGGCAATGTAGGCTTTAATTTGTATAGGCAAAGTAATTGCATAGTGCATTAGACATCCAGCTGGAGCGCGGCGCATAACATTGGTAGCAGTACAAATTGAAGATAATTATACCTAATTGAAACTGACGGTCATGGCCAATAAGCAGCAACATGGGAAGGTGGAACCAAGGTCTGGTATTCAGATGCATCATTATGCTGCCATTGAGTAACAAAGTAAGAGAATCATTGTTGTGTTCTGAGAGACGATTGACGTTTAAACTTTTGTACAGACTGAACAAAACTAGCATAATTTATTTTTATTTTCTATTTAGCGACGAAACGAGCACAATATTAACTGGATGGTTAGTCCTAACTGCCCATAACAATGCAAGGTTAGCAAAGATGTCTATACAGCAATGCAGCTGTTCATCTAGATTTTGGTGTTTACTATCTTTCTATAACAATAACTTTAATAAATTCGATAGATACTTTATCTTATAAATATAATTAATTTTCGTAGTATATATATGATATTGTAACACAAATTCTTCACGATAATTCATAGTTACGTAATGATGCTAAAACACGTTTATCTCGTTTATTTATTTAACATTTGTGTTATTTATTTATAAACCTCTTAGCATTTGTAACATTCGCACAAACTATTATGGAGATTGCCAGCACACCGTTTACCGATGGAGTCCAACGCACACTTGTCCTAGTTGCAGTGTTGAACACCGGCCAAGCATTCGTCTAGGCATAAATTTAAGTATTTACAGTTATAAAGATTTATATGAGGCTAGCATTTAAACAATAACGCCCTGTGCTAAACTAAAATTGCACGAAATAATGCAATTGCGACCAATAAACAACACGGTCTTAATTTTGTATACCAAGCAGCTAGATCTAACATTGTTGATATGAATTAGTGCAATAACAATACGGTTGGTAATAAAGCTGGTACGGGAGCTGTATAAAAATAGTATTGTTTAAATATAAGTCTCCTATTTCATGGGCCGGTTGCATGCGTCGAAGGCGCGGGTCACGGGTACGGTATTAAATTTATAGCATCGTAACTCGCGCCGCGATCGACTGGGCGCAGTGCAGCCGACGTTATAGCTGGACCTATTGTTCCTCGAAGTGCCAACGGAGTGATTCCGCAGGCGTGACACATAAGGAGTTCACCAACATGTGTTTCTGATTTTCTTTACCACGAAGCGACGGAAGGCCCATCGTTTGATGATGGTAAATGGCATACCCGCCTGTTACGATGTCGCTTTAATTATTATGATACAAAGTATCACATTGCTCGTCGCTTTAAGATATGTTAAATTTACCTTATTAGCTAAAATGTCTTTCTTTTTTTATACTAGGAAGTGACGAGAGGAGCGTGACGTTCACCTAATGGTAAGTAATACGCTCGCACATAACAGTATCGCGCTATTTAGGATGTCATACATTGCACCACATTGCGCTCGTCGCCTGAAAATAAGACTTAGAGTCTCTTTACCCTAGTAGTGTCACTAGGTATAGCACCCTTCAGACCGAAACACAGTAATGTTTACACACCAGTGTCGGCAGAAATAGACGCTGCGGTGGTACCTACCCCGACGGTCTCCGGCAAAAGTCAACATCAGTAAAACTTAATTCGAACTGGAAATGATGTTTGGTTACTATTGTTTAGTGGTAGAAATAAGCGTTGCGATGGCATCTAGACCTTCTTCAGATTTAGAGATCTATCATCAAAGTTTAACTAATATTAAAAGGATTCTCTTATATTTATCGCAATCGAAATCAAATCTAAAGTTTAAAATAAGACGATCTCGAAAAATGGATGGTGGATTCCATTTGCACCGCAATTTATTAGTGACGCGAACGAATAAAATAAGGCTTGTAATTATTTCGCCCATAAACAATACGAAGGCAAAACCTTTTGACTTTTAATTATTGAACATAATCGATATCAGAGTCGCTTGCGAAACTCTCAACTGGGAGGCTGAATATTTATCATTTTCGAGACTAAATTGCAGAAATATATGCGAACGAGATTTGTAAATAAAAATTACAGTAGTTGATTTATTGCAGAGCAACCAAAACATGTTTTCATTACTATACTCAAATTGCAACAAAGTCTTAATGTAGTATTTTGTTTAAATATGATTTAATATGGAGAAAGTTACTAAAAACCTTTTATATATTGTACCAATTTAACTGTTGTTTTAAGTAGTTTATGTTGTCGGCGTAGTATAAGGCACTAGTAGCTTCTGTTGCCGGAGGTCGTCTATGTACTATCGTCGCATCTATTTATGCACTCTGTGTTCCGATTTGAAGGTCACTGCAGCTAGCAAAGTTAGTAGGTAATAAACTTAAGTATTTTATGTCACACGGTGACAAGCGACTAGAACTCATACTTTATCTGTTTCTATCAGATATCATTTCATAATCTAAAAAAAACGTAGTACGCGATTCACAATGCATTATACTTACGCACTGTTTATGTATTTATACAGAACATTATATCTACATTTCAACGACCTATAATTATGATGGTAATGCATAATTATAGCTGGTATAATTAATACTCTTTTTCCCTTTGTAACCTAGTATTACATCGATCGGGTCATGTTCAGTTGCCTTAACGTGAGACGACAGATAAGCGATTACATTATCATTATTATAGGTTATAATAAAATTGAAGTAAATAAAGAGTATGATTGTTTTTGTGGGCGACGCTTGAAATCTTAGTCTTATTGATGGCTTTTACAACTTCAAGAGACACAGAAGCATGCGGATCTCGAAATCCCGAACTAAAAATAGGATATACTTTTGGTCGGGAAACTTTTTTGCTCGTAGCACGTCGCTGTTCGCCGGAAACTGTGCCAGTAGGTGCAAATGTTGCATTTTTAAACAAGTTGAATAGTTTTTTGTTTTCAACAAGTTAAACAATACTGTATCGCTTTCAATAGCTCTGAACTTAGTTAATTGCTGGAGGAAGGAGATTTATCATTTTATGTCATTTTACGAACACAGTGTAACAAACACTGTGTATATCATCCTACATAGCGTTACTTTGTTATAAGTAGACATATCAATTACCACCAGATGAACGTCTCGTCGCTTCAAACAAAAAAGGCTTAGGATGTTAGTTATTAAAAGCTAATAATAATAACATCATCTTCCTAACATTTTGATAATAATCCTATATTAATTTAACAATAATACACTTATAGTATAGTTTATTTTAGAATTAGTTATAAGCTATTCATTGATCCATATATATTCTGTAAATACGTATTTTTGCTTATCTCTATATAAATCTTTTGTTTCTCTTATTAAAGAAAAATTGCTAACTGGAAATAAATAGTTGCTAAAAATTTTTTCAATGTCAAATATTTAATATTTTACAATATTGTTAACAATAATAGAAAAAACGGCAAGTCTGTAAGACGTGAGATTAGAACACTTCTTTAGTTTTACCGGAAGTAGGGCGGACATCTATCAATCAGAGCGTCTCCAAACTCCTTACAGTTTAAACTGACACAGCAGTTGTAAAATCGTCTTTATTGTATTTCCGTGAGTGTAAATCATTTAGATTTACTCACGGGGATTTATGAGTTTGCTATTGCTCATGTGCCTCCTTATTTTTAAGTATGTTTCTCTGTGAGTATTTACGATGTACTAGTAGATTTTAATATACTAAGGAACATTACGCAAATTAGAAAAAAAGGAGAATTTTATTTTAATTTTACAACACTAAAACAAATCTATATAACATCGCATTAAATTCTCCCATAGTTGGGATTCGAGGCCTTTCGTACATTAAGGTTCTAGGCCAAGTACAGGCGGATGAAACATGCTTACCAAAACCGTTGTCTTTCGAACACTACGATTCCTATCATCCCTTTCCTTCGTCGGAAAATTCAATTGGAATTGAAGTTATATTGTACCATATGACACCAGAAGTCATGTACAGAACTTAGAAACTGAGCTATCCCTGATTTAAGTTTATTAGTCGGAAGCATTTTGAAAAAGAAATTTCGAATATATTTTTCGTATAGCGTAGGCGTTGAAAAGTTTTTATGCATTGAAGATATCGTTGGAGCTAACTAACAGCTAACGTTACATTTTATCTATGGAATGCATGTAAGTGTACGTTACGGCGTGAAACTATGACAGCATCGACTCACGGTCGAGCCATGAACGGTATAGTTGTGTGTTGTCCTGCACCGATCAACGCGCCCTTGAGATAACAATGTTTGTCGAGTGTCTCGGCCAATTACGTAAACTAATGTGCTGGCATTTGCCAACGACGAGGCGTTACACCGCGAAATAGGTTAGGAAGGATACGGGTCTTGCAAAAATATACACGAAGTCCAATATTAAAAATCTGAGTAATAAATGCTGCTGGCGACTCGTGAATTAACCTATAAATTGTTTCAACATATTCAAGTTTTGATATAGAATGAACAATTATTCAAATAGTGTTGGGATGTTTGCCAATTTCTTTGCGCATCAACTCCGTGCATCGGCAGAAAAACTCCTCATTGGCACAAACATGGTTCTTGGTTTTGTGGTTTTATCAAGTTGTAGCGTCTTTCGAGGTCTTTCACCTTGGTGTTGGGAAAACCTTTCAACTCTAACATCGATTTCCTTGTTAGTATAAACCGCGTGAAAAAAATATCGACTTGAGGTCATCTGTTATGAGTGTAATAGCTACCATTTTTTATACAGATATAGATTTCATACTAAATATCAAGTGATATACGATATTTAATGAGCAGTATAGAATTATTAGCAAAGCAGTTTAGGATCATATACCTTTATTAAAGTTAATATTGATTATAACTTGCGAGAAATAAATAGATGCTGTTCAGTAAAATGATTTATTTTCAATGTTTTCTTGCAGTATACTTTACAGTATAATCTATTATAATATTTCAAGATTTTTCTATTCCAATAATTATTATAAGAGATAATTAAACCTTTGAGATAGGAGTTATTGTTATAATATTTATATAATAAATCAAATAATAGTAGACCATCATCTTAAAAATTCTACTATTATATATACTGCTTTGATTTACAAATACACTAAGTTATGTGGTGGTCACTTGATGAGTTAATTAATGATAATGATGAATCAGGTACTAACTCAGAGAACAGAAACGGCGTCATAAATCAACGATAATTGCGGTGCTGCGGGGCACCTAGATGGAGGGTACAGAGGTCACATAAATGGGTCACGGGAGTAGCGTGCAATACGTGATTAAGCATCTGATTGTTGACATCCTTTAGCTCATCCGAGTTCATCAGTTACAATACATCAAGGTTTAGGCAGGACATTCAACTCATAATTAATCATACGCCTTATCTATAACAGTGTGGTCTTACAGAGAGTTTCAAGTTAAAAGACCCTTGAGATAATATGATGAATATTTATTCACTATAAAATACTATAGTCATCATTTTAGAAGTTTCATAATTTAGGCACTTTATTTCCATACGTGACAAACTTCAAATTCGCATATAGTTTTAAATATGATCCTTACGTAGATAATTCATTACTTAAGTAGAGATCACTGTTATGTGGTCATTTAAAAGTTACAAAATAAGTAATAACTACAGTTTGATAGTTTTTATGTTACATTTAAAATTTTGGTACATTTATCGGGTCGTGGTGTGTTAAGTGTGCACGTCATTGATTTTTATTTGCAAATTTCAATACCGAGATCATATTTTCGTATCGTGTTATTAGTTTATCTCATTTTACAAAATGCTAACTGCAAACATACACAAGATATATATTTCCAATCGATTTTATAAATTGTGAAAGGACAACAATACATATGTATATTCATCGTTGTTACATCATATAGTTTAGATAGTACATAGTCTTATTTTTAAAAATTTGGTGACAGGTGTGTAACCTTCCCTGTAATATCTAGAAACTGTTGACAAGTTCGAATCGAGGGCAGATATTGCAGCTCAGAAGCAGGTCATCGGATCGTTTTCCGTCGCCCGCGCAGCCTTGACCCGGGCGCGGCGCACTGAGTCAGCGGCGTCGCGTGCACCGCGCATCGCCCCTGCACTAGCCGCCTCGAGCACCTCTGTTTATAATGGGAACAGGTTACTACAACGAGTATTCCAGATGAATCGAGACAATCATTATCCTCCTCCAAAAATAATAGCATCTTATTAATAGGCACTGCCTATATAGCACAAGTATACATACAATGTAAAAAAATTAAACTAATAGAAATTATAGAGACAGACTATTACACGTAAATACATATTTTATCTCATTATTTTTTTCAGTGACTTCAATAGATTCTATAGATATTTTTTGTTTTAAAACTAACAAAGTGCAAAAAATATAAATAAAGCCGGCAAGGGAATTGCCGAACAAATAGACAAAAACGGTAGCCGTACAAAAAATTATATTGAATTTTATCATAAACATCGGGTATCATATTTGCATGAAGTAAAAGCTGTTTTACATAACAGCTGTTTATTTATTCCTAATCAAACATGATTATTTATTTATAGGTGAAGATATATTACATTCTATGCGATGATTAATACAATAAATGCCTAAATGTTCAAATTAGTTTCTCGACGTGCATTTCTCAATCGTCACATCGTTTGTAAAAGAGCATCCTGCTCTGGACACAGTAACTAGGTCACAGAACGGGGGCAAGGCTGTGGAGGACGCATTATTCTATCAAGCCACTTCAGCGCCCGCTATTTGCGGTTCCACAGTTGATGTCACTACGCAAAACGTTTCACAAACCATTTAATGAATTAAAAACATCTAAAGTTATAAAATTTTAGAGTCAAGGCGAATCGAGTCCATTTTACAATAATATCCTTATTTTTAACGCGAGCAGGTAGTGCACGTCCCAAATTATCAAGAATTTATCTACGAGGCCAACCTTGAAGTTCCTTTGTCGGCGACATATTTACGGTTTAACTGACAAAAAAACGTTAGCAGCTTTAACACTAGGCCATGCGAATCGCTGCCCCTACATCGTAATTTGGTAACATAATATCGAAATGATTTCTTCCGCATCCGCGAGGTCGCGATATGCTTATCACAGTCGACCTCTATACGAAACAATGCATTTTGTGTTATCGCGCGGCCTTCCTGTTTTCGGTTGTTCGGATTAATTCACACAAATGTTCTTTATTTAGCGCCATAGACCACGAACTGTTCCGTCTATGATGTAATATGTTTAAATTGCTAGAATTGCGAATATTAGACAAGTTTTAATACAAAACATTCTCATGAGTATGCGCACGTCGCCAACATGTTCGAAAATTGCAGTCTTGACTATCTCCTTGTGACAGGCCTTGAGTCCCACTAATGGGAAAATTAAGTAGACGGTTTATCTGACTCATTTAATTTTAAATGCCTTTTGTACATGAACTGTTACTATTTATAAACCAGGCATTAATCACTTAATTCTGAATGATCATGTAGACAACTACATTGATTTACAATAAGGATATTTTTATTCCTGCCACGGTTTGAATTATATAGATTACATTATCTAAGACTTTGTCTTCTATATTATAGTTTTATTCGATCTTTTCTATCTTTACTACCGCGGATATACTCATAGTAACTGGCTGATCAGGCATCCTGACATACACCACAAAACCCCTGTACCATATTTTTATATTTATATTATAATTTATTTCGACCGAATCAAGCAGTGTCAGGTCTGTAGTTAGTCTATAAATTTATATTAGCATTTTGCGTATAACCTTAATACCCTTTAACATAGGATTTGAAATGTTTACTATTTAATCCCAAAGTTTTACACATAAATCATCATTTTCTCTTTCATGTTAAGCCCTCAGCAGGTTTGCATAAAGCGATATATTACTTAATTCAGTCAATTACGTACTCTGAACAAAATTATGATATAATCCCACAGTTCTTCACCTCTTATATTAAAAATTATAGCGCTGATAATATGAAGGTTTTAATTAACAATTTTCAATAACAATAAGATATTGTCGCAGGTCGTTAAAGGTTTGTTTAAGGATTATATATGTAAAAGTGAGCCTCTTATTATGAAAACTTCATACAAAACCGCTATGGAACGGTTTCAACGTTATACCAGTGCTGTGTGAACAGTGGAATAGCCTTGTTTTATCGCAGTCTACTGCCCTTGGTCCACTTACTGCGACGCTATCTCGGGCACATCGCTAGCATCTGATAAACAAGCTTGTTTTCTCCAATCACTCGCGATTTGTGCTATATAGTGGCCTTGTGCTTTAAAAAAAATATATTTTTTTTAAGCATAGTTATCTATGAAATATTATATAGGAACGCTTCATAGAAGATAAATGAATAAGGTAAATAATACTAAGTAAAATGTTCACACAATATCTCTTTGTTAGAATAAAGTATCAAAAAATGCAAACAGATCAATCTATCAGTAAGTAATCAGTAAGTAATAAATAAAAACTTCCAGCCACAAGAATAACAGCCATGAAAATTTTGGCTTATCGCAAAAACCAATCACTACGTGTTTCGATTTATTCTTAATGTTGTTTTTTGTTTAGTCGATCCATTCGGCATTAGGATACGTCATTGCCGAATATCGCCAAGGATAAAAAACTGCATACAATACAAAGTTTCTGCCGACTCATAACACAAGCGGAATCGGTTAGCGATAATAATTATAATACGCAATATTAAAATTTAATACGATCACTGTTCATTTCATAATTTTTAACGTAATTGGATTTCTATCATAGCAACTAGTATCTATAAATGCATTACCATCATTCCGCCCTTTTCTACCTTCAGATATCCAAGATACATTGACTCATCACGAAATCACTGAAACTATTAGTTGTAAACACTCAAAATTTTGTAGAGATATTGCTTCTACTATTTACAGGTCAAATAAGAATGAATTTTACAAAATTCCTACTACAAAGAGAGTTAGGAGGGTATTACGAGCAGTAAAGCAAGCGTGGATCAGCTACTCCTAAAATATTGACTTATTTTGTTATAACTTTTATATTACTTATTTTAAAATAAGTACACTAAATATGGTGATATTAAGCAAGAGGATTGTCATAATAGACACTAACCTTTGCGTATCAAAGACTGTGAAGCCAACAACCCTAGTTTGCCTTGGCAATTGTATGGACCAATGACGGTCGCAACCTTCCCATCGTCGCATTAAATAAGATAGATTATCACATTTATAAAAAATCATTATAAATCGTCCTAATACATTATAGTCAATTTTGTTTATTTAAAATAAGCTAAAAGATTGTGCAACGTGCGACTATTGTACACTGAAATATTATATGTTAAGTAAACTTATTGTAACTTTAAATCTGAAAGTATCACTGCAAACAACACTGAGATTATCTGTAAATTTATTAATGAAACTAATATTTAAATTTCTGTCTATATCTAGCTTTGTCTAGATCTTAATAATTTTTATGATCATGTTTACATTTAATATTTCTAATAAATGTTTACAAAAGAAATTAAAAAATGTATTATTTCAGAAAATATCAAAGGTGCAAAATCTACCTTTTCTTAAGGGGTAAATTAATCTTAAAATTTTTACAGGTCCATTTTCTCAAAACTATTTGAAAACTGATAAAAAAAAAGAGATGTATAGAGTACTATTTCTTTATCGCTGATATAGAGTTTATGGTAATATATCTATGATAATATTATATGATACCGTTATCTTTTCACATTTTGTGTACAGTTAATGATCATAGTTACACCGCTCCTGTGCATATTACTACAAACAATATTTTTATGCAAAGGTCATGCTGTGCAGTTGACAATGCGCCACCTGCGCCGCCTCTACCACCTGTATGGAATTTATAAATAGTGCCACTTGTCCACCTATCACACCGTCGTGCAATAGGAACAAGATGTGCATCGTACGTTGAATATGTTAACATTAAAGGCAGATGTTCATATAACAATCGTTTTTATGTTACTTTTTAAAAAATGCACATAACGTTATTAACGGATATTTATTAAACAAATATCAGTTAAAAAAAGTATTAGAAGAGCAGCATGTAAGATGGTCTTTGCAGGTCCCAAAGTTGTGCAGGTTTAATCCCAGCTCATCTTAAGATTTCGGTAAAGGAAAATAACGAAAGAAATATTTCAATAACAACTTTCATACATATGTGTTATCTAGCAACCCTTTCTTGACCAGCGTGGTGGAATAACGCGTCTAATTGTCTGTTTTTTTTTCTTTTTTAAATTGTTTCCTCTGCGTGTTGTAGGTCAGGGCCCATCTATACATTTCACTTATCATCAATTTTTTAACTTATATAATTTTTCCTTCATACTCTTCTTTCACTCTCTCTTATCATTCTTTCAGTACTTATCTTTCAACTTCGTTTCTCCTATCATACTCCATCCCATTTCCTTCTTTCATTCCTCTCTCATTTTGTGAAGACCGTCGCCTGTCTGTTTATCAGAGAAGGCTTCGTCTCCTACAAGTGGGAACAATAAGAGGGTAGTTTATTTTAAATTTACGAGTCCATATATTGTATGTAGGCTTCTTTGTTTCCTTACGAAGCTAAGCCATAAAATTATAAACAATTACAAAAAAAAACTGTTTTAAAAGTAGAGAAGTTTATAGGAACATAAATTTTTGTTTGTGAAAAGAATTTATACCATATGTAGTATGGAATAATAGTAATAAACTTAGTACATAACGATTGACTGAGGTAGGTCTCCTTACCACATCAATTGACGATAAAATACTACGCTACTAAACATAAGATACATGAAAAGTTTATTGTAACTCAAATATCTCACAAGAACTCTTATACTGTAAAAAAATCCATCTCTAACAGCTTTTTATATGGTTTTTATATGTATTACATTATTTCATCCGTTTACCTTGAAAGCAAGAAAGAAAAGGTCAATTCTTTTCATTACTAAAAATATAACGGCAGTATTTCTGTGAAGATGAAACATTCGCATATAATATTTTAATAACCTCGACAAGGTTTAATGTTATAAAGTCCTTTTAATGTTCAGTGCCGTTCTACAAGGAATAAAGCACAAAACAAATTTAGATACCATCTCAGTGTTTCTTTGTAAGTGTTGAAAATCTTTTATATGTCACTAACATAAATATCTCATATCACGTTCAGAAATCTAATATGAAATATGTTAGCGTCTGAAATGTGAAGGACCACTAATAAAAAATTGTAATTAAATGTTTAAACCTAATTACATATTAAACATATATGCTGCGGAATCTATATATATATATATATATATATATATTCATATCATATATAGACTAGATCCATAATATATATATATATATTATGGATCTAGTCTAGTTTTCGGTATTATTAAATTTATTCACTATTATACTTTTTCAAGTAATCCTAATTTACACGATAGTTATAAAGTTGGAGTAAGGTTTTTAACTCATGTCATTCGGTTCTATTCATCTAGCAACCATTTTCGTCGAAGAATTAAAGGTCATCCATAATATTTAAAATATGTCGATGCTTTAAAGACCCAAAGATAATACTTAAATCGCATAAGTTTAAATCCAACAACACTGATTTAACTACAGCAAATTATAAATACCTTTAACTTATTTTTATTAAAACGATAGTTATTATAATATAACATTGTATTGGTTTATTATCGCACATCTTCATTTCTTTTAAATCTTGATAATATTATTGAATGGCTTCAGGAGTTTCATCATAATAATACAAAGTAAATATTTAATATAGCGTATGAATTGGTTAAAGATTGTTAAGAGAGGTTACAGAATAAATTAGTATCGAACATCAGTATGAAAATAACGGGCTAAAATAACGGAGGTACAGAACCATGCTGCTACACCAAAATAGAGTAACGCTCAGAAATCATTGCTTAACATTGATAATGAAATCATTTGATCATCTATGAAATGATGACTAGAAATATTTATTCACTTCGTATATTTTTGATTGATGACACCATTCACTGACTTACGGTTTAGATATTAAATTTTCTTTTAAGTTAATAAATCATAATGAAAGTTATAACGTAACTTAACATTATGATGAAATTTAAATATGTAGATATTTTTAATTATTAAACTTCTCTTGTAAGGTTCATTTTCAGGTTTTCATTCGTATTTACTAGCACTAAAAATAATACTGTATATATCCTTTTGAAGAAATACTTTTTAACTGATCTACGCATCAATTTAAGCAATAGTAAAAATCATGAATGTTGGTACTTAATGTAATTTTCATAGGAGTCTAGATGACTCGTACTGATGATTTATACAATGAATAAAAATCATAGTCATTAGCATGTAACGTCCGTCTTTGTCACACCGAGTCACGAGTTCTCTTTACCGCAACGTAATTAGGCGGAAATGTAGAAGGCTATCGACGATTTTGTTTCTATAAACTATTATATGCTGTCTGATTGTCTTGCACACCGAAAAAGACGTTTAAATTGTAACTGAATGTTAGAAGATTAAAAAAAAAATACTTTATTCCTCTAGACTACTTAAATTCTGAACTTGATAAACAATTGTTAACTGTTCACAGGCAAAAAATAGTTAAGATCAAAATTGCGAAAGATGCTTTCGTAAACGTTTTGAAAGAAAACTAGTGTTTGATAAAAGCTCTTAAATTTAAAATATTGCTTAAAATATATATGTATATATATATAGCAAACAATAGAAATAAGGACGAGTAAATATATCTTTACGTATGTAGGAGAGATCTAGAGATTCGTTGACTCATCGAGAGATCTCCGAAATTATTGGACGTAAAGACTTACACATTTGATAAAGATATTGCTACTGGCATTTAGAGGTCAGCTAAGAATGGATTTTACAAAATTCCTTCCCCAAAAGGGAATTGCAGGTGTATTGCAGCCAACAAAACGTGAGCTAGTTACTTTATATATACATACACGATAATAGATGCAACTTAAGGCAAATAGAAATAAGGTATGAATTAAAGTAAATAGTGTAAATTATTAATGAATATATTTAAAAAGTTGTGAATAAGAGGATAAGAAAAATAAAGTCTTGAACAATAATTTCAAAGGGAAACCGAAAAAAAAGTATCAAAACTGCAAATTTCCCTTTAATCATTCTCTGTTAAGTATTGAAATTGTTGACTGTTCGTTCGGTGTTATTTTATTTTTCTTTGGTGTTCTAACTCCGTGACAGCAGAGTATTCGCCTCTACCGAGTAGATCGAGTGGTTGCGCAAGAGCAAGCCGTGACCTAATGCTCGGAGCGGCGATGCTTTCGGCGTTACGGTCCAAGGCGGCACGTGGAACGAAACCAGTACTGCTAAGAAGTAAACGCTCTCAATTCATTACAATTACATTTCACAATAAACTGAAAATACAGATCAATGATATTAAAATTCGAAAAACCAATTTCTCCAGGAAATTAAATGCGAATCTTTATTTGTGCTGGGTTCTACTGGGTTTCATCTTTTTATTACACAATACTCCATCTTGACAGAGGTTTAATTATATGAATAATTAGCTGTTCCCCAGCCGCTTTGCTGGTTGTTACACTTCCGACAACTCGGGAAAGGAAGGTTGTAAAATTCGTTCTTAGCTGACCTATACTCGGTAGAAGGAATATTCCTTCCAAATTTCAAGTCTCTAGTCATTTCGATTCCCGAGATATCGTGACGAGTCATCTCGATTAAACATATACTACAAAACTAGTACTTTGTTGGACAGACACCTTAAATGAAAACGAAGATAGTTGTTATATTCATAACTTAGTAAGAAGCGACGAAACTCTTTAATTAATAAAGCATTTTTCCTTATCACAAAACTTAATTAACTGTTAATTATTTATGATTAGAATAAAGGAAAAAATCATTATAACGCTTTTTCTACTTAATCTATAGTTTGATGACAGGATTGTAATGTTGATTATATACAGTAAGGGCAATGAATTATAATACCCGTTTTTATCAACATCATAATCCGTTCTGCACCCATTTTTAGGGTTGTCTCTAGAAATAAAAAATAAAATGATATTTCTTTAATCCCATAACAATGAAATATAATTTTAAACTTAAATCAAATTGAAAACAATTAAGTAAAGGCTGCTTAATTGGAAATTAAATAAACATTTACCTAATTTCTATACCAGCGAATGTAGTCTACTTAAAAATTATAATATTTGGCAACCCTAGTCACAACATTGAGATAGGAAAATATAACAACAACGTGTTAATGTGTGTGTGGATATAAAACAACGTTTTCATACGTAAGTGAATAAGTATCTATGTGTTTACAGATACGGCGTCCGTTGCCCTCACAGCAACTCGGTGACATTGACGAAACACAAATAAACTGATAATCACACATAAATAAGTAGGTATTTGACACATATATGCTATGAGACAATTGACATGAAAATTATTTATTTAGTTCTGACTTTATCATACTCCGTTCCTTATAAAGATATATATCGGATTACAATATCCATACATTTGAATAAAATTAAATTGATAATTTAAACAGGAAAATTACATAAATTAAAATTACATATGATAATTGATACATTTCAAAGAATATAGCAATAATATAAATATTAACTCAGAAAATTAAAAATATAGATTAGATAAAGATATTTTATTGCATTATTTTACATGTATTTGATATTTGAAGCCCCTGGTTTCTGATCTAGGAATTTAACCTGTATCTCAGGAAACAGTGCCCCTCCCATTTTCATCGTTACTCTTAAAAATATGAAAATTACATTATTGCCAAAATTTAAACAAAAGAAGAAAAAAAAAATAGAAAAGTTCTGTGCGTTTGTCTGGATGTGTGCTATACATATGTTCAGTGGTTTTTGATGTCGTCTATGTGTGCATATATGTCTGTGTATATACACGGGTGTGGGTGTGTGTGTGCAGTGTGTAAATGTGTATGTACGGATTAAAAAGAGGAGTCTGAAAAGAAAAATGAATAAAAGAAAAAAAACCCTAAATAAATTATACAAGAGGCAGCAATAAGTCTTCCGTTTGTTTATAGTCCAAGAACATAAGTCGGTTCTTAATTTTTTCTCTACATTTATAAGGAAGTTGGTAAAAACATAATATATTATTAAGTTTGTTATATAAACAAACAGACAGATGACTGTGTTGTGCTGTCTTTTAGCAAAAGATGTTCGAGAATTAACTGGTGTTATGACATTAGTAGTTCGTCTCCTCGTCTCATCTTCAACGTACGGAGTAACAAGATGCTTCTGGCATGTAACTTGCAAAATATATAGTTGTCTCCCGTACGGCTTAAATATCATGGTTTTAAGTAATCATCGTTGAGCTCTTTTCAATTTAAATATAGTAGTTTTATAGGTACCACCCAAAGCCGTGATCCCCTAAACCAGGACAGATTGAGCAAGTGCACAGTAAATAGTTCGTAGTTTCATATTCATATACAATTAATGTATAAAATATATTAATCAGATCGCAGTGTTTGTCAACTTCGCTGACCATGTCGCGCTTTGTTAAGAAGGGTACTAGTGTGTTCATCCGATCGCGTGACTAATGTTTTTTTTATAATATGGTGCAATAAATTCACATGAGAGATCAGTAGCGTCGCACTCGCATTACAACGTACCTAAGCAAGGCTAAAACAGCAATAGCTGCGTAAAAACTAACCGATTTGTATTCAAAACCGCCTGAGCGCAATGTTGAATGCCTTGGCAAAAAAAAAAAAAACGCGGCAATATTTCGATCGTAGAACTTTGTTGAGAGGCTATTCATCTAAAACGTACCAAAATACAGAGTGACGTAATCACAAAGTTTAGTGAACGCGGCCGCAGCTTGTTGCCCCAGCGCGCCGCCGATCTAAGTTGAACATATCCAATCAAGGTCCGCCCGCGCAATTTTTTCAAGGCCATTACCATCGAGAAATCATTACCTGTCTATATTACTTCTATCGGAAGTATCGTTTACTTGCTGTGTCTATCTTAAAATTTAAGATTCATCTACATATATATACATGTATACTAGCTGCTTTGCTTGCCGTAATATGAAATTCGGACCTGAAATTTGTCTGAAATATTCATTTAGAGCAACCGCAACCGCAAATGACTTTCTATAGCAGCCGTTACTATAGCAACCGCATAAATAATACAAAATGAAAATGCTTATAAAAGTTATTTAGAAATACAATGGTGAAGCATCTATGGAATTCAAGAAATTAATAGCCTATAACCCCATCTACAAATCGTTCCGCGTTGGATGCTCATGCTCTCATGTCGATACGTTCACTACTTTTCACGTGATTGGCGAACAAACAAAACCCATTTTCATTATATGTATAGATAGATATATATGATATCTCATCACATTATCTCATAAGGCCTGGAGACTTAAGGCCGGACTTTACGAAATGTTGCCTCCAAAAAGGGTTGCGGGGGAGTTACAGCCAGCAAAGCTGGCGAGTAACAGTAGTTGCAACGCGGTCATACTTTACGTCGCTGGCATAAATACATAACTTCGATTCTTTTTATGTGAAAAACTTCCGAGTCCCAGTAATGGGAATATTGAGCTGTTTATACAATATTCAATTTAAAAGTATTTTAAACTTTTGCTAAACAATACTGCACATTCATTCATTCTCTTCAAATTCTGTCTCAATGAACGCGCCATTTTGAAACTTAAAGGCAAGTGTTTTCATTTTTATTAGAGATCCCAATACAACTTTTGAATAATGCGGACCTAGTTTTTTTTTATATTTAAGTTAGGTGTTGAAACAATAAATCAGCGTAGACACGGGTCGCCGCATTATAAATTATCTGCATGAATTTTAATCATTGCTGCCTATGTATGGATTACGGATGTCGAATTTGACGCGGGAATACATTTTTTTTCTAATACTTTATTTATAAATACCTTATTTAAATACTGGTTTGACACGATACGACAATACGTATTGGCGTTTGGTGTAAATCACTATGGGGCGTAGTACTATGTTCTTTGAGCGGAATGCTCAATGTGGATACGTTTTAACTAACTCAATTGGACATTTTATGTGCTAATAATACAATAGAAGTAATTCAATGAATAAAGTCATGGGAAGTGAGTACAGCTTTTTGTATTGGGGGGAGAATAATTAATGTCTAGAACTATGATCGAGGAGCCGTGATAAAGGATTTTTTATTTCTCACTGGTTCGCGTCACGAACGTTAAGGCGTCAGTTAGGTTGGAGGTATGGAATATTAATTAATACGGTTCCGCGATACATAAATTATATTAAGAAGTGATTTGTGTGCGATTCAATCATTACTATCTGTTCTACATTTGTTATAGTAATTTTTAATAGCAGCATAATGCAAAGTTTAATGAGATTTTGTAGCTTAATTCCAAAGCTTTATTGTCATTTGTAAGTAAAAAATTTTAATTTATGAACAGTTATCTGTTTGTGATTTATCATTACATGTGATTTTTATGGTATTTTGCGGTTTTGTACCACTGTTGTTGGACCGCAATCTAATATTAAAAACGATATTCGTTTAGTAAAAAAATTATCAAATTGATAAATTGTGTTAATTCTTTATTATTATAATATATATTTATGTATGTTTAATTACTAGTAACAATTTTGCGACTAGACCAAAAGGTATATTATAATGTTTATACTAAGGCTGGATATTTTGAGGAGACATTTGTCTAGCAGTTTCCATCTGTCTACTGATCATGCTTAAGTTGTGTATAACTTTTTAAATTAAACAATAAATGTTTTATATGCATTTATAAACATCCGTCACCAGTTGTTAAGTAGAGCCAGCGCATTGTTCATTTATGTCATTAAAGGCCATTAAAATGTATTTCTTCACCCTCGCCTCACCCACGCGCTCCAGCCGTTCATTTGGGTCATGTTCACGAGTCATATATTTTAACATCCAAGAGATTTGTTCGATATAATCTTCAAGACACGAGCATCAAAAAGCAAGAGCCGTCATTATTTTTTTAAATTCACGATCGGAAAGAATCGCTCGTAAATAAAGTGTTTTGATGATCGTCTGATAGAAATAATATTTTGTATCGACACATCTAAAGTATACAGAGGAGAAATACTGGATCCTAAATAAAATATATATATATAGAAGTTATGTAGTAAATATCATTATGTAGAATGTACATATCATAGTACGATGTAGATCTATGAATAGGCTTTCTTAAAATGTTGTTAAATAAGTACTTTAATAATGTTTTACTGTTCTGGCGTTTAGTATTTTAAAAAATATAGTAAAAATTTGCAACTGCTGTGTTACTTTGCTCAACCGACACAATAATGAAGGGATTTTAAATGGAATCATTACTTGTGATAAAAAGTGGATACTGTACGATAATCGGAAGTGCTCGTCGCAATGGCTAAATGCTGGAGACCCAGCCAAATCTAGACCTTAAAAATTGACTCAGAAAAAGTTACTGGTGAATGTTTGGTGGACTAGCGCCGGTGTCGTTCAGTACAGCTTTCTAAAATCGGGCCAAACGATTACGGCAGATATCAATTGTCAGCAACAGCAAACCATGAAGGAAGGACTAGCTACACGACTTAAACAACCGAGATTGGTCAATTGCTCTTTTCCTCTAGGCCACTGCTGCTTCACGACAACGCAACACCACCACCACACACTGCACAACAAACAACCACCAAGTTAGATGAGCTACAATTGGAATGTCTGTGACATCCACCGTAATCCCCGAACTTTTGCACAACAGATTACCATTTTTTCCGGAATTTGGACAACTTCTTACAAGGAATAAAAATTAACTCTGATGCAGCAGTCCAAACCGCCTTCAAAAAGTTTATTGATTCTCGCCCCCATGTTTTTTTAGTAAAGGGATCAATGAACTACGTATGTAATGGCAAAAGTGCATAGATAACAACGGTGCATACTTTGATTAATTAAATATATTTTACAAAAAAATTGACTTCCGTACAAAACGCTAATTTCTTATGTGAGGACCTAATATTATATGTGATTTCATAATTAGATGATTATATGTTGAGTAGTAAACTTCGTCTTAAGGAAGGTTAAAATACTTAACTCTGTAACGTATGTCTTTGTATAAGCTATATTTATAAATAGGCCCGTTATTTTTGAAGAAAAGCAAAACTTGAGCTTTGTTTAATAATTTTACTTTCACATTTGCACCGCTTTCGTACGGTATAAATATAACACATCTCATTCCGGCTCTCAAGTGGCAAACCCGGTGATAAAACACAAAAATAGACATTGTTTAACCTTTAACATTGCAAGTTGTGTGCGTGTTCGATGCAAGAGCACTTTTAATATTCGGAACGGCTTCTCCCGAGTACCGTTCGGCTCTTATCTTCGCATTAACTTAGTAAACCGTTACTTCCCACCTCAAATTAATATCGTGTCCGAGAGGTCAAGTGAAAATGTTTTATAACGTCGGAACAATCCACCATTACATACGTTCACGGTATACCTTGATTGAGCGAACGTACTAATTTAGATAGGAAGTTTAGTTAAGACAAATTTGGAGCAACGGGATACGCCATTATCATCGAAAATGCAAAGTTTTATATACATGGAAACTCGTCTTCTTAATGATAACTTACATTTAGATATTATGAAGCAGTAAAACTTTTAAAAGGATCATCGTACTTATACATATGCCTCAGAATATAAAAGTTATGAACTTTATCGAAGATCATCTCAGTACGGACGTTCATTCTCAGCATCGTAATCATCATCGTAAGCCGATAAAGGTCCACAGCTGGACATTGGCCTCCTGAAAACATCTAAATATCGATATTGATGTACACAACTATATTGCTTCAGTTGTCAGTTATTTAGAATAATACTACGAATGTGAACTCTAGTTTATTATAGTTAAAGTAATCGTATTCGACCGTTCTTAAGCCCCATATTAATGCAGTTTAAATAAAAAAAAAAGCAACAGGAAAAATATAATTTAAATAAACCAAGCTACTAAGCAGTCTGGTTATAAATCGTAAATTTTAAAGTGTCGCACATAAACATCATTTATAAATGCCGGCAGCGTTGGAACACAACTGACATATCAATTTTATGTGCATAGCTAAGACGATTAAAGCTGCAGCTTTATTTTAACCCGAAAACATTTGTGTCTATTTAAATTTGAGAATGACATAGCAAAACTAATAACAGACTCTTTATTTTAAATAAAAATCCATAAAAAACACACTTTTAAACATAACTAACTTAACTTTAACTTAATAAATAAATTTGCATGTAATATCTAATTGCGGATACGTCGCTGATGACATTTGATAAAGAAACACCAATACTTTCATTATATTTCTTACTACACTCCTTTTTTTACTAATAGATCATATAATATAGCTCCGTTATATAAGAGAATTGTTAAAAAGTAAATTTGTGATTTTTTTACAATTAGATGCAAAATGAGCTATTAATGGAAAAAATATGTTCTAAAGACGACTAAGAAGAGAAATTTTGAATATATTTTGGTATATAATGCATAGATCTGTCTTTTAACAGGTCATTATACAAAGTAAAAAATAAGGAAGAAGAACATCTTGGCTTAAATGTCTGCGCCAAAGATATAGAAAACCGTATATTTGCTACTATTAAAAGTAGGAATGTTGGAGATCCATGTTGCTATTTTACCGCCAACTTTCATTATAAGACAGCAATCAAAGAGTTTTATTATTAGTGCTTCATAAAGAAAACGTTTCCTTAGGAAACACCGACAAAGATACTTGAACAAAGTATTAAATACGGATGAAACAGGATCTAATATTTCATGGTCAAATAATGATACATTGAGACCTTGAGCGCCGTGTCCACAGATACGCGTATGTGGTTTATGTTAGCATCCTCTGTACTGGCACCTGATCAAACATGCGGGGAGATAAGCGGCACACTTGATGTGAGACTTGACAGATAACGACGCCTTCCTGGCTCTTTAGTCTAGCACTTGAGAACACAACAACGCTCAAATGTACCCGACTTGAATTCTTTTACGTTGAAGCTTTTAAAGTGAACATAAATATAGGAACGGTCGCCGCACAAGGCGTGCTATTTCATTTTAAAGTACACGAGACGCTCACGACTGAAGAAAGAGCAACGGATCACAAAGGACCGAGAGCTTCAGTAAAAATCAAAACATTGAAACGTTCCGCGTTTCATATGCAAATGGCCGAGTGATGCATGAATGCGATACAAGCTAACTATAGCCTGACTCTTCTACAAAAACATTCAACAGGTACACCTAAAGGACAACAAAATAGTTTTATTCCGACAAACCGACTAATGCATTATAATGAGATCTTTGATGAAACAATTAAAAAAAGTCATTTGGAATGGCACAAGTTTATCTGACTCGTAAAGCAGTATATACTACAAAAATTGTATTTACGGTTTGTGGGTTTCTTTACTTTAGTACTTACCAAATAAGCACAAAATGATCAAGAGGAAAGATAAGCGACACAGATAAATATGACTAAATGCAAGAAGCGTCGAGGTTAAAAATTATTTTTGTGATAGTCGCTGCGACCAATCTATCAATCAGTCCATTTTGTTTTAAATGTGCCTCTAAAAATACGACATCCGATGTATAACATATCGGGATCAATTTACTATTTCACGGTTAAAATTGGGGAGGGGGAGAGTGTGAAGTCTTACAAGAGTTTTATACTTTGTAACGAAGCAAAGAGTCTTTTATTTAGATCCAATCTAAAATCGTACCTCACTCCTATTTAGTGCGAGTTGAATTGATGTCCCATTATATGCAAGGCGGGCCGAGCCGACTGGCCATGGTCAAAATTTCAATAGCCCAAAGCGATTGAGCTGGCCGGCACGTGTAACTTTTTGTGCAAAACTCCTTGGAATTCTTTAATGCCACGTCGGAAAAGGTTCTGGGTTGAATATCTTATTATGCAACATTTTAATACGTTTCGGACAATTTTAGCATTTTTTCGTTCTACAGTTGATTATACGTTTTGTGTTGTGGCGTCATCGAAATGAAAACATCGCGTGACGTGTGTGAAGTCCAGCCATGTATCTCATCAACGCAAGTCAAAAGGGGGGTGTAATAAAATAACATGTACGTGGTGTGGTATGTTCAGAAAGTGAACCGACGCTTTGATGTAATGAGAAGTTACGTCGGTAAATGTACGCTGTCTCCGTTGGTAGCTGAGCGGGCGAGAGCGGCGGCAACTTTCTACGCGACCTCGAAATACTGCATTCACTTTCCTCACGACTCCACACCGGTTACGCAACGACGTTACGACCGACATATCGCCGCAACGAAAGCGCCTCACTGTCGCACCGATAACACATCATACCACGGCATCCGAACTAAGGTTACGAGCAACCGCGGAGCTCGTAAAACGACTACGTATTAGGTAGACCCTCATTCAAAAAAACTCTCCAAAGGAAAGTAACTATTGCATAATACGAACGTAAACTGCGTCGCACGGCCCGACCAAAATGCGCAGGGGATGTTATAAAGTAAGTTCGCAATTTTTTTCGAAGGACAGATAAAAACACCAGGTGCCGTGCCTCTTGCGTTCAAGGTCAGCGTTTCCTAGAGCTGCATTTAGGTTTCTTTTTATTCGTTGCATGTCCCTTCGTTGTAGCTGGATCGCGTGCGGCCAAACCAGTTTTGTGCTGTTCGCTGTGTTCACTCCGCTCGTATGCCGGCGCGCCCATTACACTTTTTAAGTTTTTATTCCTTCTTAATGGAATTTTTCACAGACAAAAATAAATGATACACACTTGTTACTTTGCTACAGGCCCAAGCATATAAAACGATAAAAGCATAAACGTTATGTTATTTACTCTTGAATATAACATTTAAATAAAGAGCAGCAATTTTTTTTATGCATAATATAAAAGAAATTTTGGCTAAAATCAATGTCTAAAAATGTTCCACGAGAAAGGCAGCAAGAACAAAACAAGCGACATGCGAATTCGGTTCATTCTTAGAAGTCTCCCGCAAGTGCAAATCGCGCCAGCAGGAAGTGGGGACGGACTAAGTTTATGTAACTTAATCACCTGCCCGGCTCGAGGCCAGCCTCGGCGATTTGGAAGAACACCAAGGCCACGCCAGACAAAGTGCGAGCCCATTCCACACACATTTTTATATGTAACCCTCTATAGCAAACCGCCATAGCAGGATGTTGCATAAGCTTTGTTGTTTTGTTATCCTCCTTGCAGACCGCGTCGCATTTTAGATTAGTTTTTTTTTTGTGAACATGCCGAGACGTATTCCTCCTGGCAGCCACTGTACCCCGCGCGACATTGAACATTAATGACAGGACATAGAAACTGTTTTTTAAAGTTACTTACTAAACTCTCGGTGAAGCGAAGGATAAAATATTCATTTAAATTTCTGTTGCGCTGCTTTGACTTGGAAGTTTAATCTGCATCGCCCGCTAACATCATTCTTTTATCTTTTTGAGGCACTGTTGCCTTGAAAGTGTGAAGAGCTTTTAATATAAAAGTTCTTCGCGATAACGTACAATGGATACAAACTTTTGTAGTGATGAGTTTATGTAGTTAAAAACTCTCGAAGTAAATGAATTACACGAAAATTATTACAAATTATGTGAGTTCAAGTATATTTAGTGTTAGTTTAGATTTTAATACGATAAACTTGAGCTGTACGAAGATATATGTAGTAGTTAAATAATATTTTTAATTAGTTAATATTAAGAATGAAATGCATATAAAGCAACACAAAAAACGGACACACCACGCATTCCCGAAATGCATCGACCGTTCGTCGTAAAAAATGTTCACTGGGGGATTTCCAACACGTAGAATTTTGTGGGTGATCCCAAAAGGGCACACATCCCCTGCCACGGGCGCCATTTGCCGTGGGGACGTGTACTATCTTTAAATCAATACCCATTGTACTCGCATAGATAGGGACTCTCCGAATGGATGTTAGAAACGTGAATAGACAATATCCTCTCTATCTGAATTTAATTGTTGTGATGTTGACAATAATTGGGAGCTGAATAAGATTTACAAACAGCTGCGTTCCTATGTATTATTGATGGTTTAGCAAAAATAAGTTTAACATTTTGAAAACGAGAAATTTTATTATACATTTAAAGTTATAGAATTCGGCTTAAAGTGGTTAAGGTACTGTTAGAATGTGAAGTATTTAAAAATATCTTTGTGTAAATTTTCTTAAAAATATCATCATCAGCCGATAGACGTCCACAGCTGGACACAGGCCTACCCCAAAGATCTCCAAATCGATCGGTCTTGCGTTTTCTTCAAAAAATACACAAAGATATTTTTAAGAAAATATATATATTTCTTTATTTCTCCTTATAGTGATCATAAACAATAGTGGAGAGGAATAAAAATTTTTTATGAAGCTCAGGGTGTAACGAACAAGAGGTATTTTTAAGGTTAATGTAGAAATGGAGAGCCGTGATCGTAGTAAATGTATTTAATAAAAAGATATTTATAGTACATGTTTTTAATTGATGCGTAAAATGTTAAGGGTTGCATGATTCTATTTAAGGCGCGTATACGTATACGTAGTACGAACGTAGTAAAAAACACCGAGAGCATCCGCATGAAAGTGAGGGTTGCAACTGCCGTCTCCGAGCAGATGCTGAATACCAAGTAAACAGGAAAAAGGTTAAAGGTTATTACGGAACCAGCATATACAATAAACTAGCCTTATAAATATAGCAGCATGGTTTTTATTTTCTTTGTTATAGAACAATGAACAAATTTTGTATCCTGTTCATTTTTAAAGGTTACCTAATATAACATTTGCTTTATAAAGCAAAGAAATTCATTTTATTGAAGAGAAAAAGGAGTAATTTTCTAAGGCACTACTGTTATAATCTCTGTTTTCTTTTTTTTAAGCGTAAATCTAAGTCCTATTCAAAGAATATGTTAATTATAGATATGGACTCTTCTCATTTGCTGATTTTTTTTAGATAAGCGTATCAATGTAATTGATTAATAATATAGTATTTTCTGACAATTTAATTGTTTTACAATCATTCTTCATCAACTAAAAATTATAACCGTCTATATTCTGAACAAATGGTTTTCATAAAAGTAGCTCCAAGAGTATGTTTAATGACAAAAGCCATTACGGCTTCGCTAAAGAGAAATTAGTGCTGCCCACGTAGCAAGAGAGAGGTGCAATTATTAGCAATTGTAAAATAATAGC
The DNA here is from genome assembly GCA_029030555.1 of Ornithoptera alexandrae. Lineage (NCBI taxonomy): Eukaryota > Metazoa > Arthropoda > Insecta > Lepidoptera > Papilionidae > Ornithoptera > Ornithoptera alexandrae. The sequence goes on from JARDVY010000037.1 coordinate 8,565,512, forward strand.
CACAATCATAATTCATAGATAGGAAAAGCTTCATTTTTCATTTACTTTTAAAACAAGTTAATTCGCTTGCACATTTATAATTTATCCTTTGCTTTACAATCGATACTTTCAGGCAAACCATTACCTATTACCATATCTGGTATACGTTTATACTTTATCAACTTTTTATTTTCTAGATTTAACAATATATACACAAAAATGTGTTTTTAATATCCTTAAATAACGGTTAATTCTATTTACCATACTTTTACTAGTAAGAATCGGGTGAAAAATAAGTCGCAGCGAGTGTGTTTTGTATTGCAATCTACAAGTATAATGCGCCCGCGCCGCCTCGACCGTGATATTTACAAAAGATCGCTATGCATTATTTATTTCTCACATAGACACCATTATAAGATTTTTTTTTAGCTCGGAAACGAGTACCACGAATAATGTTTTATAAAAGTCAAATTCTGGAACTTTCCAACTATATTCACTTTACGATTTGAATAATTTTTCAACAAGTCGAAGTAGTTCTCGGTGAGTACCTAAGTTCTTTTTGTTCAAGCTCAAGGAACACCTGTTATTGTTCGTACTTACCTACCATAACGCTCGTCCAATTAAATATGTTACAATCTAGCCGTAGAACAGTGTTTTTTTTTTTTTTTGAGTTTTTACACGACATATAACAAGTTATAAAAAATAGTAGAACAAAGACGAACACCAGTTAATGTACGCTCGCGGTAAACATTTAAAATGTATTGTATAGAAAAAAAATTGTTTAATGTTAGCAATTTAACAGAAAAGAAAACGAGTTTTATCGTTTCACGGCATCGGATCATCGCTAAAGAAGTGAACGTAAACACAGCGAGCAGGGTGAACGGCCGGGATTCAACTTGACACATTTTTGGGCGGCCCAATTGTGCGGGATACGGGATCGGCGACCTGCGTCGTCAACTTGCGCAACAGGATGCCGGTTGCGACATCCACATGTAGGGCTTTGGGACCGAGGACATTTCCACTTAGACACACTTGATAACAGCATAAACAAATGTTACAGATTATTATGTTTAATGTTGCTAGTCATTATAACGACCGTTACAGCTTTCGTGATACTGGACCTGCGGACCTGGAGTCTGCCCACAGAATAAATTTTAATTTAAACTACTTCTAATGTATCTACTCCACCGTGTATTTACACGGTTGGGTATCAATTTTTTTTAGTTGTAACAACCAATCTAGAACCTCAAAATGTACATTAAAATTTGTCATATAATTTTTAGCATACCATTTTCCTAAACTTCCAGTTGTATACTATGCATCACGATAATGATAATTCGGAGCACGCTTGGACATAACTATTGCCAAATTGTCGTGTTTTAATCTAACCATAATAATGCTTACTGACTTTGCGTAAGTACAAACTGAATCCCTTCTTCATAAAGTACAACTTTGTAAGTTTATCTAACATATATATTAAGGCCGTTACAAGAATCGTTCACCAAAATCTTAACATCGTTAATATTATTTACGGTTGAACTCTTTCAAAGAGCAAAGCTCTAGACGTTTAACCATTAGAATACAAAGATTTATACTACGGTATCTTTCTTTGCTTCCTTCTTAAAGGTATAAACCTTTTTTCAATTTCGTTTGCATCACAGAGGGATGCTATAAAAAAATGCAGGTAGGGCCCCGAGCAACGACCCCGGGGTTTTTGGGCTGTGACGTCATCGGGCAACAATGACTCGATGGGATTTGAAAACAACAAAGGTATGGCTGTGGATTAATCAACAGAAATATTTAATTAAGTAATGGATCGTTCTTATTTCCAATATGGTTATCCTTACTAATGGAAATTAAAATGTTTAACATGCAACTAACGAATGTATATGCTTTATGCGTATTAAAATATATGTTTAAAGAAAACTCCGTACAATCAGAACATGTCCTTTTTCATGAACAGGAAGAAATTTACACGGTTTCTATTACATGTATCTATATAATTTATACTGCTATCAAGTCACTGACCTTTTACCAGCTGTTCCATTATTGTATCTAAGGCAAGTGCAATGCAAAAATCCTTCCGGTACAGACGGACCGTAACGAAACGTCCGTAAATAATGATATCATTATACTAACAATATGGTTAACTTAACACAATAAAATAAAATTATGATAATTATGTACTTATTTAATGTTACATTGTAACGTGAATATGTACTAAAAAACGATGATCTACAAATTCATTAATTATAACGAGTACATAATTCATAAAATTTATAAGATTGTCTATAGTAAAGTTGCCATAGGCTTTACAATTTTTGATCATATGAATCTGTGATGAATACTTGAATGCATCTGGATGCGTTATACTCGTAGTAAATGCGTAGGTCACGAGGAAGCATAAATTTACATGAGCCGATACTTTAGCCCGACAAACCCACAACAGCTGTAAAGGGAACGCGGCCGGCACATGCATACCCGCACCCCTGTCTCACTCACACACGCGCACACGATCAACACGAACACGCAGACATAACGTAAACAGGCGCAGGTTTATGTATACCAGATGCCCCTATAGAGCGAGACGATGATAAAACTGAGTACAAGGAGAGAAAAAGAGGCATACACAAGCGGGAGCGAGGCTCGGTCTGACAACGTGCAGGGAACTCTAATTAAATGTAGTTGAAGGTCGAGAAATAAAAGGATCTATGCGACACGATAGAAGGCAAAGCAAACGTTTTGTAATTATAGTTATAAAGAACGAGACATTAGTAGATACGTTTTCACGCAGCTGTTGTTAGTGGCCGTGCTGGTGGAGTGGGCGCTTCAGATGTGATCTCCTTAAATAGCATTTAAACGTTTCATAGAAGCGAGCTAATAAGAAAGTAAACAAAAGCCCGGCGCGCGGCGAGGCCATTGTTAATTAACATACAGATAGTTTAATAAAAGACAGGAAACAAGCAGCGAGGGGAGCAGGCAATGAAGCGGTAAAAATAGAAGCGGGGGCGAAGGAGACTCGCAGGAATCGATCCCACAAACAATGCGGCCATGCACGGCGTTGTACTGATCAATAATGGATACCAAAACCGTCCCCTGTCTGCGTCGTAGAAGTTTTAGTCTACCGTTACATGTGGCTATATTGGTTCCGTGTTTAAATCCAGCTGACGCCGTAATATCACTCTAACACATATTTCGTATACTTTAGCCTTTCTTTGTTATACATATATTATTCTGTGGAATGACGTAGATTTCATATTGATGTGGCCAAATATCCTCAATTATGAAGTTTCGGTGATTAAACATTCAGAAAAATTGAAAGTAAATAGTCTAGTTCTATTCTTCATAGATTCTTATACCATTGCAATCAACAAATCAACATTACACATATTTTTAGTATAAAGAAAAATGTTTTAAGTAGCACGCAATAACAAATTCAAAATGTGACGATTTATAAAAGGTTAAACCTAAACATAGACTTTAACATAGTTAAAAATACATTAAGATATTATCAGATAATCCTGGTTAATAAATACCATTGCACTTTTAATGGCGTATATCGATTGGGAATGGCATTGAGAAAGTAATGCGGAAGTGGATGCACTCGACAGCGGGACACTGCGCAGCTGACTGGCGTCCCAGTTATTTTAGTTTGCCAATCCGCAAGTACGACGCCATTGCGGTAGGTCAGGCACAGGCACAGGCACTCAATGTAAGCCCTAAGTGCCGGGGGAACGAATATAGGTCATTAAGGGAGCGCGACCATTGTACATGTCTGCGAAGCGGAAAGCAATTTTAGCTGTTTTCGAATGTGTACGTACTTTGTTGTGGTGCGGAAAGTTCGGTGAACACGAGGTTTATCAGCGGTGCGAAAATAAGTTTTGCTTGGGGCAGGTCGAGGAGGTTAATGCCCTTTGCGATATGGTATTTGTCGCTTACAGCTTTATCTGTCTAGGTAATAAATCACGGCATAACTGTGTTTTATTTATTGTTTTAATGTGAGCTAGCACTTGAAAATTTAAAACCATGTCGCTTGTGAAAGGAAGTTTTATTTGACAGACGACTTTAAATTCTATTGCCCAGCGGGATATTCGACGCGCGTTTCGTGTGAGAATCATTGGCCAAGCAAAACAAAATGGAGACTGAAACTTCCATTATCCTAAGATCTGCACAATCCTTTTTAATTTTCTTTAATTTACGCGGTTTAATAAATGACTGTACAGGTCCCGAGGTCTCTTTATACTGGCGGTCCGTAATTTATTAACGCCTTACACATCGCTTTAAAAAATGTTTTGGAGTTTATTAAGAGTCGTTCGTTGTAACTCGCCGGGTGGTCCCTGAAGCGATGTTAATCAGTTCCTGAGAAACGAATATATAGAGCGTTGTGCAATTTCATGCAATTCCCGAGAAAAGGATTAGTATGATTCCATACAGAGCTTACTTTCTTTTTGCGCCGTCTAGTTGAGTCACTGACGTAGGTATTCACTAACCCTTTGTTATCGCAGTCGGTGTTAATGGCCGGTACAAAGGCGGTCGGACGCGGCGCCCTTCAGCTGACTGAGACCTTGGCTGGATTTAGACGCAGTTCGACGGACTCGGCTACGAGTCTTGTCTAACTTTATGTATGTAGCTTTTATCGGAATTAACTGCAAAGTAAAATATTAGATATTTTTTTTATTGAATTGAATAGGCGACAGGACGGGAGGATCGTTTACGTGATGACAAGTAATATGCTTGCCCATAACAACGTCGCCCTGGCGCTAGTTGGAGTGATGTATACAGCACCATATTGCGCTCGTCGCCTGAGACAAGATGTTGAGTCTCGTTACACCAGTAATTTCACTAGCTACAGCACCCTCTAAACCGGAACACGGTAATGTTTGCACACTACTGTTTGGCGGCAGAAATAGGCGCTGCAGTGGTATCGATTGTAGAGGTAATGTTGTGATGTGATCTGTTTGTTAGTTTGATTAATAGATAGTTCTAGACAACGGAGGCGAAGGTCGATAACCGCTGTGGGACCTTGGCCGATTTTAAACGCAGGTTCGACGATCGACGTTAGAATCACTGATGCGTTTTATAACTTACCCGGGTCGGCGATAAAATTTATGTTTCAGTTTGTTTCCTTACGATCCGGTTGATTTATAAATACGCGTACATCAGCCATATGCTAGGGTAAACGCTTTACTGGAGATCGAACGAGAATATCTCTGGAGATCGTTTCTTACTCGCCGTCTTAAATAAGATTTGATGGCCCGAAATGTGTTACACGAAATCTTTCGTACATTTAACTTTAAATAAAGTACATTATATTTGAGTTTATTGATAATGTAGCCAAATAGCTAAATTAATACTTCAGTCTTTCATACATTCTCATCAATTATAAGCCAAGGAATCGAATTTTTTTTTTGATAAAAGTAGCGTTAGATTTGCCTTAAGCATGGGCTTTAAGATAGAGAGTGCTCTTGGTACGAACATTTAAAAGATGTTTCATCAAATCGAGTGAGCCGCTTGTGAATATTTATATAAATGTAAATTTAGAGCAAGGTGTTTTTAATACCATAAACATGCATTTTGTAATTTTTTTTTTATTCAATGAATCGACGGGGAAGTAGTCCGATGTATAGCAATGTATTTGCTCTTAGTAATATGATGATAAGTTAAATTCGCTACACAAAATTATTGTCGCCGTGAGACATGCAACGCCATTCAAACCGGAATACCGTGATGTTTGTACGCTACTGTATGGCGGCAGGTGGTACCTATCTAGACAGTCACAGTTCATAGAGACACCACCGTTTATTTCTATAGATAATTACACTCATAAATCATTTGCAAATGACAAAAAACCATTCGAAGCCTAACATGCCGATTCATGTATACAAAAAAAATTAATTGTCGCACTCGGCATTGCATTCCGTGGGTCGCGACAGGAAGACTAATGCAGCCGCCGGTAGACCTTGGCCGAATTTAGCCCCGGGTCGATGACCAGCTTCCCGGCAGGTCGCTTTCTCCGTCGGCGCATGCGCGTTGCAACTGCGACGCTCTCCGCTTCTAGTTTGTCGCAACAATGCTTAATAGTTAACTAACTGTTTATGTAATATACGAAGAAAGTTCTATTGAGAGTACTTTAACTTGTTATGAAATATTAATTTTTTTTATCTTTTACTCGCACATAAGCCAGCATACCCGCCCACAAACGAATGGATGAAATTACTTTTATAATGTACCTTGTTACACTAAGTTTTATATAGTTTAATCCATGTATTAAACATTATATTTATATGTCACAGTTAATAGGGTGGTGTCTCCTCTCACATGTAACTGTATACTGAGAAGACTTAAAATAACAAAAAATATTCACGTTCAACATTAACAAACTTAAAAGTATAATGTGGATTATTATACTATTACTTTATATATAATTGCATTATATTAAGAGAATAAAGAAAATTTTATATAAATTGTTGAATTAACATATTCAAAGTGTTATCTTTAATATAAGTATGTTGTTATATTTACTTACTAGCTCATCTTATTGTAAATCAGTCGCCATAAAATTGTGTTAGAGTTGTCAACATGTGAGAGAATATTCCAGGCGAGGCATGCTTCACCATTTTTGGCTTGTCACTTAAAATTGTGTAAAAGGTCAAGTGTTAATTGATTATCGATAAAAATATAATTGAACCTGTTGAGTAATTTAAAACAGCTTTTACCGCTCCTACAAGTGAATATATCACGTTTTTAGTGGTAGATTTATCACAAATATAAAAAAAATAGAAACACAAGTAGCACTATCTGTTTGTTAATAATAATACATATATTAACGTATTAATCAATATTTAAAATGAATAAAGGTGTAGTACGTTAATCGTGTCTAGATTATAAAGGTATCCTGAGTTAAATTTCATTCAAACGCTCAAGGTTGTCTATATGAAATTATCTTATTTGACGTTTTATTTGCACTATTTTCCTACATATTAGGTTTATCGAATTTATACAAGATATATTGACGTGTACGTTAGTATTATATATAAGTACGGTAACAGTGTATTTGCTTAAGCAATTGGCCCGGGGGCAAACATTAGCGGCACTTGTGCCGACTGTAGATAGTCGCCGAGTGTTTGTACACTTCAGGCCAAGACCCTGTTCAAAATGAAATTTCAAACGCTCGTCGCCCTATAAGGCAATATTATTATTGGATATACATAACGCAATTATTTAATAACTAAAATCGTACGCAAGTAGACAAAGTATTGATAACACTGATGAAGTAACTTACTATTCATAATATGAGAATGAGAGAATTTGTTTGAGACAATCGAACTAAGTTTAAAATAAAGTAAAACGAAGTGTTATGTTAAAATAACGTTAACCTCTTATTATTTTAGTTTATTTATGTAATTCATCTACAGTAGAATATGAAGTAAATAGCAGTTTGAACGATTGTAAATATTTGTAATCATAAACCTTTAGATACCATCATTGAGTTTATTTCTCCCAAACAATATACTGTGTTCACATTTGAAGAGCTAGCTGTTAAAATAATTGGAGTAACTAGAGGTAATGCTATGTCTTCAGCTTTACGTATACATTACAACTGTGTAAACATCCTAACTTGCGCCCCGTGTTGTGGACATAACTTACCACCAAGTAAACGCCAGTCTCGTCTCCGCTCTTCGTTATTTTGAATAAATTGTGTTTTTTACTTAATATTTGTAATATAGTAGATAATACGATTCGATAGTTATAAAAAAAAATATATACTAAAAAGTCCAAAAGCGGTATAATCTATCTTTTTAAAGAATTTTTTCTAATAAAATATTGATTTTAGATAGTAATAGTTGCTTTCAATGTCTCGACCTTGCAGACGACTCCTCCAATACCGAATACGATTACAAAGCGACTGTTTTCAATGTTTATTTAATACCGTTTGTAAATATTTCTTGGAAAAGGGGTAATATTTCGAATTATTGCCGCCTAGTTTACAGAATACGATTATCAATTATAGTAAGTAGTAGTGAATGTTTCTTTGTAAATTTAAACCTACTGGAACCTTAAGTCTGGACAAACAAAATAATACAAAACAATGTAATAGAATTTCATGTATTAATATTAAATGTAATCATTTTCAATTTCATTTTCAACTGTAAAATATATGTACCTACCATAATAAAGGGACAGCAGATATATTTTTGGTGACACTAGTGAGTCTATCTTTATCTAGTTATCTGATAGTTTTCTGCCTAATTTGCTGGACGATATATAGAAAACCCCCCAGCAGCCCCATTTGGGGAAAGAATTGTGTGAAAACCAACTTCGATGATCTCTAAATGGCAGGAGCAATATCTGTACCAAATTTTGAATGTTTACGTGTAATAGTTTCGGAGGTCCCGTGATAAGTTAATGAATATCGGGATATCTCCTATATGTATATTATGTTCCAGCAGTCAAGTTGGTTAAGAGCTAGTCTTTTAACCAACTACGGATCATTAAGACTTACCATCATAAATTTATATCATGTTTTGTCTATCATAGACCAACATGGTAAAGATTATTCTATTGCAATTTCTTTAAGTTCATACGTAACAAGAAACAAAAACATGTACATGAGAGAAATATATCGAATAACTTTAACTAAAGTTAAAATATCTGTGGATAATATTTCTCGTTAATGTCAACGAGGTGGAGAAACAGGTTCAATGTTTAAAAAAGGAACAGCTGATACAAATACTAGTCATTCCGATGCATCCGATAATACATGAGTGGAACCTTTAACTGCTTCCACGTCTATCCAAATGACAAAGATATGTTATTTCCAATTCATCATTTTGCGAGGTATAAAAATGTCAAGGTCCCATAACCGGTCCCGTATTCGATACTAAGCTCATTGTATTCATTACCGCCCTTGTCACTAAAGAATTTATTATTAAAGTATAAATGTGATTTCCCCGCCTTGATAGTCTTTTCTCTTGATATGTAATAACGTTAGCAACAATTTCAATAACAATTAGCAAGTTAAGTTAATTATTCGTAATGACGTTGAATTCGAATAATACTTTAGCCTCTATCACCTTTACGCGGCACAAACCGTCGATTTTCTTTGTTTAATAACTAAAGTTTAAATACATATAAAAATCTGAAAAACAGTAACTTGAGCATAAAAGTATAATTTTTTTTTATTTTTGTATAAAATAAATTTTAAGTTAACTTGGTAAAAATGTACTAAATCTACATATATACAGATATAATAAAACTTCATTATATGGATTTTATAGCATTTAAGTTTTCAACGCCACGTCGTTTCAAGTGATTGTCTGAGGTGACAAACGTCTAAGTGTTGTATATAGTCATGACGGTACCTACAGCTTTAAATTTATTATGCTATTTCAGTCAGATTTATTCTGTATGAGCTTTCTTTGTCTAGATTTATTGTTGTAACGATTTAATCCGTAAAATTTAGCTTGTTAAGAGTGTAATATTCAAGTAAACATAGGATATAATTAAAAGACCTTAAAAAGTTTAATATGATCGCAAAGTGTTCAACGATTTGTAATTTTATTACTATTGTTGTGTAGTATAATAGGTAAATTCGGTTGCCCGAAATTCGACCGAATTACGTACGTTCTTCAATTTGATGTCGGATGTAACTACATGTATGCGGAAGATCAAAGCAGTATGGAGCTTTCGGAAAGCAGCATTAACGCCTCACAAGAAATGATCCCACTGCTCTTAATAAGCTTGGATGAGTAAATATATCAGACATTTTGTTACTGTTCGCCATTGTTTGTTTTATATGGTTATTAGGATTTCAACTGGAAGACAACATTTTTAAACATCATTTACAGCTTATTATAATATTATAATTCAGATTATCTTCCATTAGTACAAAACATTATGAAATCATTATATTAAAGGTATTTATTTCATTTGTAAGACAATTTTAAGTATTTCCCATCGTGCGGGTGAAAATGTAAAAAATTTGATACAAATGTTAGCTGTTCTCATGAATATTCATCAGCTTGTTTTTAAACGCGCTGTAATTTTATTTCTTATTGATTTAACTATTTTTTATTACATTATACATCTGAACGAATATATAACGTAAATCCGTCAATCGACATATTTCATTTAACACAATCGACTTTCGCGAAATGTATTCCAGTTTGAACAGTTTAAACATTAATAGTTAACAGTGCGATATAGTTTTAACGCTCGACGAACTGAATGCGTTTTGATCTACATATTAACATTTGCCACTAATAAATAATTTATCGAGAGAATGTCAAGTGGATTATTGACTTGGACGCGATAGGTACGTCGGCAATCGGAATGGCACATGATGATGGCAATGAATCAGCGCGGCGGCCATTTTTAAAGAGTCAATAAACTTGTTTAATTACTTTATATTGCTTTAATAAAATCGACGTCCTGTCTTGTGGAGAGGAAATTTTCTTATATATCACAAATCTCGTAAAGATTCTTAAGAATAATATACATAATTTTAAACGGAGCAAACTTGTGAATATATTTATAGATTCACATAAGACTACGGCCATTTTGAAAATTCAAGACATTGTTGCGTCTATTTAGATACGTACTCACACTTATAAAGTATAACTTTAAATAGATAAAATAATAGGAAAATGTACAGGATTTACCAAAATTTAAACAAAAATTCATGCTTATTGCTTTAATATAACATTCTGGTAGAAAATAAATGAAAAATCAGTAGCTTTTTACAGATGAACAATGAAGCGAATTAGTGAAATACATATCAATATTTCATATTAATGTATTCTATTGTCCTTCAAACACGTTAATATTTGGAGATGGTGTTTATTACTGTACATAAATTAATCTAGAACTATGTATAATTTGTACCAAGATTTAACTTGTATGTAACGAACAAAAAACTAATGAGTTTTAATCATTTGGTGTAATAGAATAATTTGTTGAATTAAAAGTAGACAACAGCTAATAGAAATCGTTTCAATTGCCAATGTCGATTGCGATAATTACTCAATTCGCAGCCGCCTCACAAAGTTCGTGACGGTGAAGATTGGCCGCAACTCCTCCAATTAGCGATCGACGGATAACGTTCGCATATAATTTACAAGCGAAGAGCGACAGAGGGACATTAATCACAATGTTCATAATGCTGCAGCGTGATGAGATCATATCAGAAAACCAAACGGTCGGCGTGCGCTGCCTGGAAATGGTATGCACAATGAAATCATTCAATATCATACGAATACGAGCTTACTGGTGGTAAGCGTCTATTGCCAGCAACCATCTAGGTAGACACCATCGCAACGCCTATTCCTACCGCCAAACAGTAGTGTGCAAACATTACTTTGTTCCAGTTTGAAAGGCTTTGTAGTAATGAACATTGAGGTAATGAAAATTAATATTTTACGTCTCAACGCAACAAGCACATTGTGGTGTAGTGTACATTAACCTAACTTACGCCAGGTTGTTATGGGCGGGCGTATTACTTACCATCGGATGAACTTCTTGTTAGTCTCGTCCCTTATCAATTAAAAAAAGTTAGAGACGGTAACCAATCCAGGATAAAATAGGCAAAAATTATTGCGACTGAACTAAATTTTTTTTTAACTTCTACATAAAACGTGTGATTTAACACCGAAATATCTAATACTAATTCAGTTAATTGTATTTCCATATAATACAGACAATATAAACATGAAAGTTATATTACTAGTTCAAAAGTAATAACATTGTTAGATGTTTATTTAAATACATCGAAAATGAGAAAAAAACATTTAACTTAAATGTTTTTACATATTAGTAACTATTACGGTTATTTATGATTGAATCTTGAACGTAGATCAGCGAATCTAACCAATGTTACAATTTAAGATGTAACTACTTTTAGTACGCAGTTAAATTTATGTTGAACTGTAAGCATTTTATATATTGTGAATAATTCCAAAGAGCTAATCATTTAAAGGTCTCAAAGGTTGCACGACGTCATGGCCTAAATGGCTGGGCAAGTTTAATGTTAATTTTAACCCCTCCACTCCATCACTGTACGATAAACGGTGTGTTCGTGAAAACTACGTATTTCGCTTTCAAAAGAATAAATGTTGCCAAACGAAAGTAAAGCTATTTAATTCTTTTTATTTCTAGTCTCTTAAACATTTAAAAGTTCTGAAATTTTCGCAGAAACAAACATTTACTAAAACGTTTATCGAAGAATAAAGCCTAGTTAAGTCGCTAAACGTCTTAAGACAAGCACAAAAGAGCTTTAACCCCAGGATTATGATAATAAATGTATGTTATCTATATATTTAATTGTAATTTAGATCGCTACTGCTTAAGAAAATCTAGCTAGAAACTATTGGAACCTTGACTTTTGTCAAGCACCAGCATTCCTATAATGTTGGTGTTTGAATTACTAGAAAAATTACTGATGTAATGACTATTACTAACAGTGTACAGTGTATATCATTCTAACTGATATAATACTGTTATAAGGGATGTCAAATAACCTAAAAGCCAATAACAATTTTAACTAGTAATTTTTATATCTATGAGTCTAAACTTGACCTCAATTACATATGCTGTTAAGTTACAATGAGGCCGCGGACAGTGAAGCCGGCTCGCCCAGAACTTTAGTTCTCATATGTAGGCAGCCGGAACGCGACAGGTATAATAGCAGACTTTCTACAAGGTGCCAGCTTTCAAGCGGGTATAATATACCTTACCACCAATCAAACACAAACCTTGGAATCCAACCAGGGTTCTCAGCGAGCAAGCGCTACTTATTATAATTACTTTATTAAAATTATGATTAAATCGCGTTTATGGTTATATTACCGGTGAAAATTAATAATATTTATAAGACACTTCCAGATGTACTGTAGCGTTAATCAGTGCGTAGTGGATACGTAGGCAGCAATGGTGACTACATAAATCATCGATGCGAGTAATGACAAACACTGTGATGAACACTTTGCAAACAGCCTTTGCTAATTTTGAAGCCATTTAATCACGTCTTTTTAATCTTCACATAGCTCAAGTAATGGAATATAAAATCATCACGTCACCGAAGGATCGAACTGATCGAGCTTTGGGAGACATAGCTAGTTGTGGATATATATCGGCTGATGATAAGAAAACAATAGTAATATATAAAGAAGTCAACTTCGGAAGTATAATAATAAGCATCAGCAACCAGACAACCTTTCCATGGTTATATTAGTTTAGAGTAAGGCTCCTACGTGTAGGGTACACGTACCACATAAAATGAGGTCATAAAGATTTTCATTTTAGATAGATACATAGATACATAGAATATTCAGACTGTTGACACACATACGAATCTAATTAAAACATTTGGAAAGAGTTCGCAAATATCAAGTAAATTTTAATACATATTGATGGAATCCTTTAAGATGTATCTGCGAATATAAATTTATAAGAGAACTTACTTCATGTACAAGGTTACATGCCGCCCACTTGTGACTTAATCGATTACATATTTTTTGTGTTATGTTATGAACGTCCTCATCATCAAATATTCGTAATAGTTTATTAAGATTTAGAAATTTGTTTGGGAGTGTGTATATATCATCAAGCTATATCTCTAACGGAGGTCTCTTTTTAGCAATCAACATCAACAGGCAGGAATAATTTTTTTATTATACAACCAAGCGACGAGACGGATGAGACGTTCACCTGGTGGTAAATGATACCCACGCCCATAAAAATGTGCGGATAATCAGGACGTTATATACAGGACCGCATTGTGCTCGTCACCTTGAGACATAAGATGTTAAGTATCGTCACTACAATAATTTCACTAGCTACAACTCCCTTCAAACCGGAAAACAGTAATGTTTGCACACTACTACTCTGTAGCGTCTCAGGCTACACCTGGCACCAGTAAAAAGCTGATTACAACCGTATTTCAACTATTAAGTTTACTTTGTTAACTTCATCAAACGTAAAGTTAAGTAAAAAATAAAATTCTAGCATAAATAAAGGTTGGGAACAAGTATCAAATAGTATCAATAGGTAAAAAAAATATTCTCTAAAAGTAAGGTCAGGTAATTGCCTGAATATAAAACTTGTCCAATTGCTTGACATCAAGACAAATGACCTAACAAACTAATAATTTAAAATTCCACAACAAATATACAGTTTGTTTATCAGTGACTGTTCATACTTTAATTAGCCATTCCTCCTCCTCTCGTCTCCTTCTTGGTATAATACCTCCGCAACTCATTTTGAAGGTAACATTTCGTATAATCCGTTCTTAGCTGCCCCATACTCGGTAAAAGGAATATTTCTATTAATTTTCAAGTCTCTAGGCCTTATCCTTCCAAAGATATCGCGATCAGTATACATAGGTCGAAAAAGGTCTAGTAGTGGGTTCCGGTGGTAGGTCTCTATTGCCAGAGACCATCTAGATAGGTACCACCGCAGCGCGTATATATACCGCCAAACGGTAGTGTGCAAACATTACTATGTTCCGGTTTTATGGGCGCTGTGGCTAGTGTAATTACTGTGGTAACGAGACTCAACATCTTAGGTATCAGGCGACGAGCGCAATGTGGTGCTTGTCATCCTAAGTAGCGCCACGTTGTTATGGTCAGGCGTATCACCAGGTGTACGTGCGACTCGTCTCGTCGCTTAATTGTATTAATTTTTTTTAAATATAATTCAAAATGGAACGAAATTGAGCTCTAAAATAGAAATTTACACGAGTTTGTTCAATTATGTTATAATTATCTGTATTTGTATCTCTTCTCAAATCTGTAGTGCTTTTATATACATGTAATTGTGGTTAATGAAGAAATTTATGATTCGTGCTTTACTCGATCTGGCGGCCAAACCTCAGTCCGAAGAGGACATCTTCACGATGATGACCAGCGCCATCTGTTAGCTTCATATAAAATATACTTTGTCTCACGGAATCCAAGGTAAATTTATTATAGCAGCGAAAATCCGCTCAAGGGCAGACGTCGAGACGATAATCTCCGTTCATTTTAAATGTACAAAAATAAATCCTCCCTTACTAAGAATAACATTTATATACAATTTGGAAACGAGAACCTTGGGTTTATTATTGAGTTATCATCATACTATAAGTCAGTATTGTATGAACAGAAATAACATCAATCATATACTAAATATAAACGAATATCTGTACCTGTGATGAGTCAGATTTTCAATTTAAAACATTGTATTTTAGTATTTTTACACTTCGATAAAGTAAACAAAAAGAATTACAAGGACAGTTATTTAAATTAAAAATGTTTATGTTATATCTAATTAAAGTTACGCGAAAAGGAAACGTTTCAGACCAAAACCAGACATTGCAGTAAATATAAATTGGAAATTTTCTATGTTTATTGCAGGAAATTACCGGCGACGTAAAGAAACGGCAAAACTCAGTTCAAATATACTTTAAACCTTGGTTTAATGCCGAAGCTGCAGAAACAAACTAAAAAACTAACGTTCAACGTGGACCATTATTTATTTTTTAAGTTGCAGTGACACCGATTTGCATAAGTTTTTAAGGTACCTAACTTTAATGTACTGCGCGGAATGATAATAAATATTCTTTCGATGGACAAATAAATTAGGTATATATAATAATAATTTATAAGGTTTCGTGTTTAATTTATGATCCTTCAAAAGTATATATAACTTTTAATTTTTTTTTATATTCGGCGCAGCGACGAGACGAACAAGATGATGGTAAGTGATACAACAGTCGCGCTAGTTAGGATGATATACAACACCACACTGCGCTCGTCGCTCTACACAAATTAAGTCTCATTACCCCTGTAATTACGCAAGCTACAACGCCGTTCAATCCGGAACGCAGTAATGTTTACACAGTAATGTTTGTCGGTAGAAGCAGGCGCTGCGGTGATACCTACATAGATGGTATCCAGCACCAGACACCTCCTATCACTAAAAATTTTGCATGGTGTTATAGTAAGGATCATCGTCATCATCAGCCAATAGACGTCTACTGCGGGACATAGTCCTCCTTCAAAGATCTTCACATCGATCGATCCTGCGCTGCTCTGGTTCCTGCGCATTGCTAACATCCGCCAGTGTTAGCATGACCTACGGTTTCTTTTTTCATTTATTCTTTGATACAAAAAAAAATATTTTCAAAAAATACACAATTATTACCCATAAAACCAGTAAGGTTTATCTGGACAATACAGTCGTCGTGGCCTAGCTGCAACGCAAGTCACATCCGGGCTGGTTTGCATTGAGACATCTTTTTAACCTCGCTCAGTGTGATCCCGACGATACAATAATATCTTGGATATCTGTTGGTAAGCCGGTACCGCCGGGCACCAGAAGCTATCGTTTATAGGGGTTTACATGAGGTGATTTGGGCCACTTCCCACCACGCCGGCCCAATGCGCGTTGGTAGCAGCTAGAGCCTCGTTTGTTGATTAGCAGTATGCATTACAAGCAAGTGACGTTGGGCTTGGGGTTCGGTGAGTTGTTGTGCGGGAGCCCTTACACGAAGTAACGTTAATTTATTAACTTATATTTTACTCTGAAAAGGAATATAAAACTTTCATTATCAATATTGTTACATGAGAATGATGTTGTTCTCGAAAATGGTAACCGTCACATTTTTTTTTGTCTTTTGTTGCGCCTTTTGTGCAGAAACGAAACGTTGTCGTTGAGAAGGTGGTTTTTTAAAAATAAAAATTTTTCGTCCAAAACATCGCCATTGCGGAGAGTAATTTCCGTCCAAAGTAATGCGCGCGGAGTTGCCCGCGTCCTTTGTCCCGCGCTTTACGGCTCTGTCCCGGTACATAAAAATTCCGAACTACGCCACACACTGTTTGTGTTTGTTTTTTATTATTTTTACGACTCAATGTCGTCGCGGACGGAAAGAACGTTCACAGTATACACGCGGAGATGTGGCCATTTGTAACAATGTCTTAGGTATGGAATTATAACAGCACTTAGTTATTTATGAAAGTTTTTACTGCTGGTATGTGTCTGTTGCCGGAGACCGTTTAGGTAGGTACTACCGCGGCGCCTATTTCTGCCGATAAACAGTAGAGTGCAAACATTACTGTGTTCGGTTTGAAAGGCGTTGTAGTTAGTGAAATTACTTGGGTATAGAGACTTAACATCCTCTGTCACAAGGCTGATGCAAATGTTTTGACAGACCTACAGTGGTTTAAATATTTCGGTGATACTATATATTTTTCTAACCTGTAAAATTTTATTATCGAACCTACTAAACTATTGTTTAGTCGAAAAACAAATACAAAATTAAGATATTATATGATAATAAGTGAAATACTTTTAGTTAAAAAGAAAAATATATATGGGACGCCATTAAGACTTTAATACCATTTTTACCCGCCATCTATCGATAAGATGCGACATATACGTAAAACCGTAATCGCCTTTGACACCAATAGCTTTATGTTATAAATCCGTTGATAAATTAATACTTTAATAAAAAAAACAAATATATTCATATTAGCACCGGAACAAGGTAATACCGTCGTTGTAGCATATTTAGTAAAAAAATTCGAAATATGAAATTATTATTTGTAGTTCTTGGTTTATTACGCCAAGGTGACGCCGCTTGCACGTGAGCACCGAGTTCATTTCTCGGCACGATATCCACTGTTGTGCCGGCGTGAACTCGAGAGGCTCAGTCAAGAACGTTCATTTACCGCTTGCGTCATTCATAGCAAATACTGCTACCTCCATCTGGCGGTCAATGTCGACACAATGTGACACGGAGCTCGTTTATCATCCAGATAAGAGATGGCGCGCTAAATTAATAGCATTTCTCAAAAACTACTTTTAACTCGTTTTGCAACTTTAATATAAATAGCAATTTTTGTTTCAATTAATCTGGAATTTTTATAATATAAAAATCTTTCAACAAAATATTTACTTACTCTTTGATGATGTATAGCGCTTTATAGTCATTTTGACTATTATAGCCCATCTAATACTGGGCTCGCGGACCTGGGACCACAGCCAGTTCAAATAAAACAAATATTAACTCTTAAAAGGATATTATTATGAAAAAATTTTAATTCAAAAATAATACTTAATAATAATATTAGGGATTATTTTTATCTTTTCTGGACTTTGTTCATACTTTTTGAGTGTTGTAGTCGAACAAAGTGTAACGACTCTCAGTGTTGTTGGCTATTTTAAATTAACACTATTTGAAAGTGATCTCATCGGAGCTCTGGCCATTACTCATCAGTCGTCAAGCGACGCTTGTGACGTGTTTCTCGTGTATTTAGTTGATAGGAAACACTTAAATCTTAATGTTTTTTAAAAGAAGAAAGTGTACTTGTAAGTGTACAAACATATTTCAACGTAATCTCATATGTTAATAAAAGAACTAAAGTGATTTTATAACTTTTGAATACCACTAAAAGACATGACGACAAAGTGTTCATCTGCAAATAACGTGGTGTTAGGATGTTTATATAGCATCACATTACGTTTAGGGATATTTAAAGGACGTAAACACAAGTATTACAAAAAAAATTTTAATAATTGATAACACTATTATGTGGTATTAAGAGTAAATGCAAAATCCCCGTCCTGAGAAGTTGCATCATGATTCTTTCTCTCAAGAGAAAAAGATATAGCTTTTCTGTTAGCCAAAAATAGTGTTTACTATTTTTTACCGTTTTTTTTTTACAACTTTTGCAAAAAAAAATTGTTGTAATTTCTCTCGGTGAAGTAGTGCCTCCTTAAAATTAATTATGGCTATTAAGTGGTAGGTCTTAGATAAACACTACTACAAAATATTAATATTCCGACTTTTCGTTCAAGGTATGGGAGATACATCTCTCATAAAAGTGACCACAGGGTCTACTAGTAATTTAAATATTTCATACAATTTTTAAATGAGTTTTAGTTTATTTTAACCTTTGTATTCCAAAACTTTGAAAGTTATTACGGCTGTAATGCAACTAAAGGTGAATTGGTAATTGAGGACATAGTTTCGAGTGTTATTTCAATGTTATGCCCTCTAGCGGTGCGACGGACCTAATAAAAGACATTCACGGTTATTACTAGCGCTTTTATTTTTTAAATATTATAAAAAGATTTAGAATACCAAGGAAAAAAGCTTCATTTTTCTTCAATAGATGGCGTTGATAATTTAAAGAATAACGCCAAATTGTACACCATTAAAAAAAACAAGCAAAATCCTTACCTTTACTTCGTGTAGAGCGAAAAAATTTTATGATCTGTTCTTACCTGCAAAATAAAGAAAATGTAATTAGTATGAATAGTAAATATTTTTGCTTTTTGTTAAAAGAGTTTGCCCTAAAAAAAAATAATTATATATTGACAAGACAACATTCCCACTAATGGGTCTGGAGTCTTCACCGCCAAGAAGAGTTGAGGTCTGCTCACCACAAGGATACCAAATGCGGGTTGGCGGTTTAACTTAAAAGGTAAGTTTCTGTTTATACGTTTTAAAAATATCAGACAGTACAAGGCGTGAATCTAGAAGTAGTCTTTCAACTTTTCTTCTATACCTACGTAAATATTTGTACCCACGTCAAAATAAAAAGCTATATCCCAACCGGGAATATATCCACAGTAAACGGACCCGCGTCTAGACGTCTTGCAATGGCTCCTTGATGTTGGAATAATATTGTGAGCTCTAGCTTACACACAGTAAAGTATATTTTGAAGTAATTGTATATCTATTGCACAAAAGATTAAATAACAGAAAAATTGAGAATTAAGTGTAATACTTACTTTTAAAAAATTTTATATAATAATACTGAATAAACATACATGTTACTTCAAAATGAGTAAAACATTTTGTTTTTGTAATCTTCATTACTATAGAAATATAGCTACACATTAATTTTAAAAATATATCCTTTTTTACTAGTGAAATTTAATAATTGAACTTTCAAAACGAAACGTGACGTCACCGTACTCCATCTTGAGAAGTTTTAGCTTATGATTTTTATCTGGTTTCCTGTGATTTATTAACAAAATATTGATTCCTTGTTAAGAAAGAAGTCCTATAAGAATAACTTCAAACGAGTGTTGTTCAGATTATTTTTGCACAAATGTTCCAAACATGAAATGAGTTTTTCCGTCCTTTGCCATAATAATAAAACTTTAAATTGAATAAATCACTTCGGTGTTGACATTGCGTATGCTGAAGTCACGAAAAAAACGCGTTAATATCATCATCATCAGCAGCATAGGCCTCACCCAAGGAACGCCATTCAGCTAGATTTTCGTCTATGCGCATCCAATATGGCGGCGTTAAAATCATCCAATATGGCGGCGTTAAAATCATCCAATATGACGGCGTTTTAAATCATCTGAAACTTTGTTATTTCAATCATTTCTTCTTATTTTATTACTTCATGCTTTGTTAGTGTTATATATATAGTGTTATATATACGACTATATAATAACTTAGAGAATCGTTTAAAATGTACATGCATATTTCTTACTGTTATTTATTAAATTTGTTGTATATTTCTCTTATACAAAATGACATTTGTTTGAGCGGAGAAACTCGGAGCATTTCTCGATCCCAGACGGGATTATATGTTGTAGTGCTTATAGAATAAATTTTAACGTATATTCTGCACTCGCGTGGCATAAACTGAATAGAACAGGTCCCCGTGTGGGCTGGCATTGTTACGGCGACGCGGATAATGGGCTCTCTGCTTCCATAACTTCCGAAGACTTGTATCGCGTCTCCGGAGCGTTGTTTGTGTTGTCTCAGACGTTTCACGATGTTATCGAATGTATGTGTTTTTCAATAAATACCACCTTTCTAGTGCTGTGACATTTTTACATACCAGCTGTTTTGTGTCTCTATTACAGTTTTTTACGGGTTTTCTCTTTTAGTTGTCATGTTTAATTTTTTTAAAGTATTAACACATATGTATACTTTCTCCAAATATTAAAAATCGGACCAATCTAAAAGGAATTGCGTTACATATATATATAGGGTGGCGCAAAAATAACCTTATAAAAAGTACCTTATAACACAGGTAATAAGGTACTTTTTATAAGGTTATTTTTGCGCCACCCTATATATATAATAGGAATAAAATAATATGTAGTTTATGCACAAAGTAAAATATTTTGTTTTGTATATTTTTAATTCTTCATTTTCAATACAGATTTAAGTTCGACTGCAACATAAATTTTCTTTTTAAAGTGAAACGGATCGCGAAACAGCAAACTTCTGTCTATCAAGCATTTAACAGAGTCTAGTGTGCTGCGGAAATTATGAAAGTTTAAATAGCAAAGCAACCAGTTTATCATGATCCCCATTATGTAACGTACACCACGTATGCACCATTAGCAGATAATCTGGTAAAATTTTCACTAGAATGTAAAAAACGTATCCAACGTAGCAAGTTCACTATTTTGTGTGTTTTTCGTTGAAAAATTCCACGTGTTATATGGTAAATAAACAGCTTTCAATGAATACGTTAATAAAGTTTAACAATCATTAAAATTTATATTAAAATAGTAAAAATAAAATAACAAAATTGGTGAAGGAACTAGACTAGTTGGATATGGAAAGATTTCTTCAAAGACTTCACTAATGGTAGGTCTCTGTTACGGGAGACCGTCTAGGCAGGTACCACCGCAGGTCCTATTTCTACCGCCAAACTGTAGTGCGCAAACGTTACTATGGTCCGGATTGAAGGGCGCTGTAGCTAGTGTAATTACTGGTGTAACAAGACTCAACATCTTATTTCTCAGGTGACGAGCGCAATGTGGTACAGTATATAATTTTCTCACTAGCGCACCATTTTTATGGGCATGCGTATCACTTACTATCAGGGGAACGTTACGCTTGTTTCGTCGCTTTATTTAATTAAAATAAAAGATATTTAGTAAAAATTCTTCTAATATATAATTTGATCGTACATAACCACATCATATTGAAATATCTATGAGCATGAGCCAGAAGATTTATAGAACAGAGTAAACTAATTTAGACACCTGTCTTTAACGTTAAAAATATGTATGTACATTCTGTAGAAGATTGTAAAAAGAATTTTTATTTATCTATGAAGTAAAGATTTTTTTTTAAATATAACAAACAATACACGCAACATTAATACTAAATGTACTGAAGAAACGTTTGAAGTATTCTTCCAATTTCAATAAGCGATCGTTAACAATCTGTCTATTCATGAAGCTGAGCGAATTCATGAACGGCATCAAGGTTGTAACTGCCCTTTAAATTAGCTCGACCTCCATTACGTGGCAGTCGTTCGCGAGGCTCTTTGCTTTTACGGATAGTTAAATTTCTATTGTGAGAACTGTGTCTAGCTGCGACGCAGACATTTCAACGTCAAGAACGACTACATTGAATACTTTTTGCGCATTAAAATAATGCTCTCTTACGGACTAAAGCCGCCGTTTCGCAAAAGGTCATTAGTTGTCATTTTTCTTGAGAGCAAAAAATGTATTAGCATTCACAATTCTTTGACGTTCTCTATTTAGATTTTATCACGTGGAAACGTAATAAGCGAGAAATTCCTACAAATGTTTTCTTTACAAAGCAATGGCATTGTATATTAAAAATAACGACTATGATGGTATTCGAGTGATGTTTACACAAATATCTATTGGAAAATACTACTCAACAATTCTTGATTATACGCCTTAACAAATATAGTGAATGATATAACAGATTCGATTAGTTAGCAAGTGAGAGCGAATGTATTCATCATTTTGAGATGCAAAAGGAAAGTCTCATTACTACAATAACGTCATTTACTTGCGACGCTCTTCAAATTTGTTTCCACACTACTATTCCGCTGCAGAAACAGGCATCTATCTGGGTTTCCGGCAACAAATACCAAACACCAAAAAAATTAATAGTTGGCGTAATAAGTTTTCTACGAATACAAAAAGGTTTGTTTAGTTTAACGCATTATTAACATAAAATTTATAAAAATTCTGTAAATCTGGGGTTAGTAACGTAAGAATACAATAATTTCGAAATAGAGATTTAATCATTAATCTGTGGAGATTAAAAAAGATGAGGGTGAAGATCATTAGAAATATGTTCGTTTGTTTTACGTTTATATCACTGCAATAGGTATAAAAAGTGTAAAATACGACGCACCCCTTCTGTAATCATTAGACTTATAAACCTATTTTATTACATGGGGATTTTCGCATAAAGCCATGCGAGGTCACCACTGACATAGGTTTCCGGTTTGCGGTTGATTTAAATCGAAACACGAGAAAGCAGCTGTATTTGAGAGTAATTTAATATGTCAAGGTAGAATTGTTTTCTAAACTTGATTACAGTAGGGTGCAAATGCGTTTCAGTAATTTCGACTACTGGTGATAAGACGAACATTGTGCGATTTCAGCTGGTAAAAGTCCGGTGTAATCTTTTAATTGATCCCGCATCGAAAGAAATCTTCGACCGAAAAGGATGAAAAAAAGCGCCACATTTTACACAAGGAGTACGTTGTTATGTTAGTAAATGTGAATGCAGCGAGAATATTCTAGAGTTCGCTTGCAGGCGGCTCGCGTGGCCTTGAATACGGATGAGGTGTCCCCGCTCAGTAGCTCATAAGTTATGTATGTTCAGTGCAATTGCTCTCCAATAGTTACGGCATTATATCGATATATCCCGTGGATATTTTCCCTACTTACTGATTAGTATGTTGCGGCAAGTCTCGAATATTGACTAAATCAAAGAGAGCGCTGTATGCAGGAGTAGATGTTAAGTAACAGAGGTACAATCAAAGATATGACGCCCATTAAAACCTTTGTATTTTAAATAGTTACAACTTTAAAAAAAAAAACAGTTTTAAATACCAATGGCTCTTTATATTATAGAATTTAAAATAAATAATCCTTTACTATTACCACAACTTTGCCAGCGTTTATTGACAGTCGTGCCGCATCTCTTCGGCTTCACTTTCGTTCGTTCTCATCTCGATTTACGCATTCACTTATTTCGCAACTTAATTGTTGAGTCACGAACACGCTTATCTGTGTAATGCGAGCAGTTAAGGCGAAATTGCCGTAAAAATATTTAAAAATATACTATTTTCAGCGCTATGCTACCCGCAAACGAATTGATGGTCAGCGTTATTTAGGTTTACTGATAAAGAGACGTTTAAATGAATGGCACAAACACATGCAGTGTTGGTGTGAACGATATATTGCAGTATATATTACGATTAACTGAATAATAAAGGCGGAGATTCGAGAGCAGGCAAAAGTTATCTTTACGATTGCAGGCGATCCTGGTTCGCTGGGAGTCGAATGAGAACCTTTAAGATCGTTTTAGTGTTATCGTATATTAGACGCAGTTTACTGCGATCGCTTACGGACTGACGTGCCAGATCGAAATCTTTGCGAAACTGCGGTGACGGTATTAGGTTACATTCAAAATAACACGAATAAAATATTTTGAAGGGTTAACTTATCATATTGCATCCTCATATCTGTATCACCGTCTTTGTAACGGGATGAGTTCTAATGAATTGTTTGATAAGATGCCTGGACTCCATACTGGCAAATAAACACTGCTTACACTGACCCCTGAACATATCTAAGTAATAATCTCTCAAGTTACTTAAAAGGTACATAATTATACTTTGACAATTTGTAAATTGATGCTAAATTAAAAAAATTGCTAGATTGGCAAGTTTATTTTAAGATATTATTTAAGCACAGGGGTTTTGGGTGTGATTCGCATATCCTACCCGAAATCTCCGTGAATGTTCCTGGGTACATCCTCCATACCATAACAGCCAATTTACGTCCTCACTGTTGGAGCACAAGCCTACCCTCAACATAGCAGTGGCCTCGGTACGATTTTGTTCCCGAGTTGTTTTCTTCTAGGTATACTCAACTTTATAGAACAAGCTATGTGCTAAGGTTTGTCCTAGGAGCTACAAACTAAACTAACCTATTTTCTATTAGGCCTGGATTACTTTGAGACAGAAGGTCTAATATTTGTGTATGGAACCATAATATTATGATATATATATAGTTATTTAAGTATATATAGTTAATTCTATTGCTTAGTTTAGTGCCACAAGCAATATTATTAAATCTTTTGTATATGCACTTTAATAGAATAAATATGAATTTAAAATGCGTGAAAAGGTTTCTTCAAGGTCATCAAAATGCTAGAGAAACGTCCAGTATTTCTAGGGTTTATGGTTTGTGGTGACCGTTCAACACCAGACGAGCCGCAAGCTGGTTTTTAAGTTTGGTTGAATATAAAAAGTTTATTACATAAAAAATATTACAGAACAATAGTACGGCGGGGGACGGAAGAGTAAATGGAATCGAGTTCGACATTTAGGCGTCGGGACGGCATCAGAGTGCCTAGATGCGTAAAGTAGGACAGCAGGCGGGGAGGATCGGCTCAATTCCCGGCGCTGTACCGTGACCTGCCTCACGACCTAAATATGCCCCCGCTGCTATCAAGTACATGCCAACACCGCCATTTGCAGCCCGTACAACTCATAACTCACTCTTAACATTGGATAAAAAGTTAACAGTTATTAAGCAACTCACAGGAAATGAGACACGATCCTTATATAGCGATTTAAACGCATTTAGATTCCAAATGTGAAAATCAAAACCAATTCGGAACTCTCAATTCCACTAATTAAGCATATGCATATTCATCTTCATAAGTAGTATTTCCAATATATCTTTACATCTTAATACAACATATTTATCTGTATAATATAGTTCACTTTCTAATTTCTGAGCCAAACGTTATAAAGATCAGAATAAAATCAGAGCTTCAAGATACGCAGCCTTTGGGACAACTGCATATGAAGGATTCAAAAGCCCTTTCTTTCCTTTAGTATAATAAAGTATTCCTCTCTTACAGGAAACTGGATAAAGATAATAACGGTGAAATAATAAATGTATATCCTTGTTATAATTATCTGTTTTTTTTTTTTTATTAATATTAGTGATTAAGACATGTTGTGACCACAAATATCAAAATTTTATTAGATGAAATCGTGAAATAACAAAGACAAAAGTGTTAATTGCAGATCTAATGAAACTTAAAAAAAAAATTATCTCATTAACTACCTAAATCAAGTTAAGTAATCCATTTCGCGAATTTTACTTTAACAGTTTTACGAGACATAAATCAATATGTGTGTTTTAAGTGTTGAAAAATAGTAGATATTTCTAAAACTCTTGAAATGTAACAAATTTTGTCTATGTTCTGCTAATTAATAGCTTATGGTTATATAGTATAGTGATAATAGTCAGGAGCAATAAAATTTACTAAACAATAAATAAATAACTTGTTTAAAATTTCTGAAGAATACCATTTCACCGCAGAATCGAATAATTGTAAAACGGTTAAGAAAGCTAGATTGTTGTAGATAAACTAAACTTGTTCAATGAATAACCTGTGGAATAAAAAAAAATGGAGACATGACAAGGCAGCGACACAGCCTACATAGTTAACAAATGTCTAACATGCAGGCAACGATAAATGTGGAATATAAATGTTGCGAGCTTGATAAAGATATACGAATACATTTTTTTGCTTTGACTGGAATCGAAGATACGGAGAAAGTGTTGAAGCTGTGCCTACGATCAGTTTTTTGTTATTAAAAGTAATTTCAACCGATTACGTGAAGAAGTTTCTTGAATACGGCGCGTAAATAGACAGACGGAACGAATTTTAATGATATTTCAATAATTAGATTAAGTAGCTTATTTGCTCAAGGTGGAATGAAAAAACTGAACCATAGTTAAAGATCTTTTGTATACTTATCGTGACCTTATTTTAAACATGTATAGAATGATATATTTTCTTTCATGTGTTCTATGAAATATGAAAAAAATGCGGAACTAAATACGTTACAATTAAGAGCACATAAATCTTAACATTTTACTACGTTTGAATTTAAACATAATAAACAGTTGATAATGATAATGGTCGCAATGGAGTTTCATGTAATTGTCATTAAACTTATATTTGAGGTCCTAAAACCATTACATTAAACGTTCAACTTACAACAAAGCTACAATAACAAAGTTTCGACAATTGCTTTCGAATCGTTCTGTAACTTTGTTCGATTTGGCTTAATCGAGTCTATTGTGAAAATAATTATTAACTTACAGTGATTTCTCTTTTGACAACGTCTGACGACTTAGTACAGACTCAAACAGAATTAACGTAGTTAAACTTACAACTTTAAACACAACCTTTTAAAGATTTCTTAATGTACCAAAATTTAATTATTTCAGTAGATAAAATCTAATAAACATAGAACAAAATTAGTATTCATGCGGTTATATTTAAGGAAACACATTGTCATTCAAAGATTAATCAAGCTTGATCATTGTTATAAAAAGTTTTAATATTAACTTATCATATTTCAACACTAGGTTTACTAAGACCTGTATGACCTGATATTTTTTTTACCATTTTGGTTACGAAAATTTTTGCTATTCATTGTGAGGGAATTTCAATCAAGTTATACTTTTAAAATAATATTCATTATTGCAGTTTTGTCAGCAAAAACAGAGAGAGACAATATTAAAAGTTTTGGTAGAAATTGGTACACATAAGTTCAAGATAAACCTTGTTTTAAATAGTTATTAGGCCAGAAATTGCTGGAAAGAAAGAAAGCTGGTGACTTAAAGCGATCTGCATAAGATGATGTCTCTCGGATTTCAAGTTATGTGGTATATGCTGAGTTGAAAGGCCATCCACAAGTTGGATTGACGATGTGATGAAGGTCGTCGGAACCTCCTTGGATGTTGGCAGCGCGCAAGGACGTACCTTGAAATTTCTAATAGGGTTTACAAACCACACCCGATATCTCTGTGCTTATCTGAACTTAAAAATAAACTTACCAATTTATTGTTTAGGTATGTTTAGGGAGCCAGAGTATGCAATGTTTGGCTATATGGAGCGCATGTTTTTGGCAGCGCGGGACCGATTGAAATCTTTGGGAAATTCCTATTGATTATAGGCATTTCCAAAGAAGCACGCAGTGTACGTATACCGGCTGATGATGAAGGCTAGGTACATAAGTCTGTATTAAATTTGAAAGCTCTAATGATGTGCGAGTAGTTTCACGGTACGCTGATCGTAAACAATACGATGACTCCAATTGAACAACGCCTATAGCCCCGCAACTATTGTATATAAACACTGCTGAATGCCAACACTGTGTGGCAGCTCAATTGTTAGCGCATCAATTCCGCGCACGACCGTCATAATGGCGCTCGCCGTTTGTAAGGATGCGCGTGCGCACCATTATCCGCACTCGGCCCCACCTTTAAACGTGCACCTCTCTATTCTTACACCATCTTTCTCTACTTGTTTTTACTTTTGTTAAATGTAATTTTTATTAAAGTCATTAGAACCTATTTAAGGTCACAGAGTATTTAAAAAAAAATCTATTTCATATAATGTTATGAATTTAATTCTAACTTAAGCTTAATAATGCATATTAATATAACTGTTGTAAACATTAACTAAATGTTTTGAAAAAAAAAAATAGTTTTTAGTGTACATAGAAACTATATACGACACTTGTTATGTATGGGCTTTATTGATATATATAATAATTGTATTAGTGGGTATTTGTAAAATTGTCATACAATAAAGTCAGTGTGTAAACTTACTGCTTACTCAACATTGGCGACGAGGACTTACTTTTAGTGTAAGATTATATGTTTTCTACTGGTTTAGCCATTTTATCTAGTTTTAACTACAGTATTTATACCAGGAACACACGTGACACAACACTTATGACATTTTTAATCAATAATGAGCGAATTTAACCCCAATTTTCTCTGTGATAATGTAGTGTAAAGTGGTGAACGACCGACCAGAACATTCTAGCTTTTATGTTGACCGAGAGAATACAGGAATACTGTTACGGCGGTAGATCATCAATATATTTTTCATTCAACGATGTGGCGAGACGGGCGAAACATTCATCTGATGGTAAGTGTTACGCATGCCCTATAAAACGTGATGCTATTTAGGACAAATAGCACGGCATTGTGCTTCTCGCTTTAAGACATAAGATGTTAAGTCTTGTTACCTAAGTAATTTCGCTAGCTACAATGCTTTTCAAATCGGAACAGAATACATGGTTTAGCGGCAGTAGTAGGAGCTGCGGTGGTTGGTACCTAGCCAGACGGTCTCTGGCAACACAGGTCCTATTACCAGTAAATTATTATGTCAAGGTGGTAGTTAAGCCATGGGTAATCCTATTACCATCTAACCAATAGTAACTTGAAGGGTACATAAACAAATGTTTTATAAAGTTTGATTTACTATTGGAATACAAATCAACTCTGCCCGTAATCGATTTAATCGGTATTGCGTGCATCCTCTCGCCCAAGGCCAGTGCCTGGGCCAGCATCCCGTCTCTAATTGTGATCACTGAATACGTGTTGGTCCAATTGTAATCACAATTCGCATGGGTTATTCATTAAATTTAAATCCATAGTGAAAAAGATTATTTTACTCTCGGAATACAAGATGATGCCTTATTATATATTAAGTTTGAACACCTTTCGCAGTTCGATAACTATTCATAATTAAATGAAACCTAGTTCTAGCGAATCGAATTACAAAAAAGTATTAAGGTATTAAATTATGTGTAGAATACAAGAACAAAATTGTAGTATGTTTATTAGTCATATCAACTTTTCTTTTTTCTTTAACATTTATCCTATATAATATGTTTGTAACATAAATACAAATCATGCCTTACAGACAATACCTTTTAAGTATAATATATATAAACACTAGCTGTTACCCGCCCGCTTGCTGGCCGTAATATAAACTTAGACTTAAAATATTCCTCAAGAGCAACCGCAACCGCAAATGACTTTCTATACCAAACGTTACTATAGCAACCACATAAGTAATACAAAATGAAAATGTTTATAAAAGTAAATTAAAAATAAAATGATGAAGGATGTATGAAATTCAAAATATAAATAGGATATAACCATCTACAAATTATTCCGCGTAGAATGGTCATGTACCCATGTCGATACGTTCACTACTTTTCACGTGAGTGACGAACAAACAAAACCCATTTTCATTACATATATATATATATATATATATATTTGAGATGATTGTTACATTCTTGATGTTTATTTCCGCTGAAATAAATGATTTTCTTTTATTTTGCAGGAGTCTAGGAGGTGGGGAGGACCGTTGTATCAAACTATGACGTAAGTAAACAAATATTTGTGTGTTGTCTTAAAACGCTCTATAGTTTATTTCCTGGGTTAGATCTATTACACATAAGATTAACCTCATATTGTTATGTCAGGTCATCTCATTCTACCCGGTGAACTACTTTTTCGAGTTGCTTATATAAAGATTCTTCTTCAGCAGGCAAATAAATCGATAATAAAATAATGAGTTGTGTTTGTAATAATATCATAAAACGTGTTTCAAACACGACTTTGAATGGTACTATTAAGAAGTAAATAAATATTGATAGAGCTTATTAGATTTCTTTATCGACATACCAAGCCTAATCTAAGATTTTCTTTTGTAAACGCACATACCAAACGCGTGCAAATGATCCATAAATCAGGAGTGAAGCCGTTAATATTGATTTATATACGATAATATCAGCTGTGTGATCAAAGTTACGACCTTTTAGTTCGTACGTACAAAAATTTCTTACGATGAGGACGAACCTCATCATTTATTTTATTACTAATGCTACAAACGTATTTTCTTATACACAGGAAGAGGAAGAGGATGTGATGAGATATTATAAAACGAATAAATTATTTAAAAATTACTTCACAATTACGTAAAGTTCTTATTAGATATTAAAATGTCCATCCGTGGAAAAATTTTAAGAGACCATTAGACAGTTAACTGGTTTCGACTAGCACGGCGACTTAATGTCTAAAAACTTCGGAATTACGTATTAAATATATTATACTAATGTTAGATCATATCCGCTTCGACAAGTCTTAAACTGGTTTATGTAACATGCAATTTTAATTACTAAATAATGACAGGATGATAAAAAAGAACTGAATCTTGTTTAATTAATAACGTCCTAATTGTATTTTTAAACGTTACTTTCGTGTGTACTACGGGTAACAATAAAAAAAAACACTCGTTAAATTTGTGTGGCGTGTAATCAGCGGTAACTAGCGCCAGATTTGACTGTATAATGTGTTATAGGATTGGAGATTGTGAAACTCGGGTTCACACGAGTTCAGGCTGTGCGATAAAAGCGACCTTGACCCCGGTGCACCCGCCCGATAAACAATGCCAATTATGAAACCCTTGTAAAATTAGCCACAGAACAGTAAACGGACCTCAAAATGTAACGTCGATTGAGAATATAAGATTGTACAAATAATTCAGAATGTTCATGAATGTAATGAATTCTTGATAAAACTTAATTTTACGGTTCTGCTGTGACCGTGACTTGGAGAGCGGTCGAAACGTCGGCATAGTCAAATAAATAAAATAATACAATAAACGCGATAAAATTTAATTTTATAAAATGATAAGAAATATATGAGATATGCTATAAAATTAAGCGCCTTTAATTCATAATCTTACTAAATTTTTTTCCACAAGATTTCAATATAATGGAGTCGATGCAACAATCTTAAAAGCGATGCCTGTTATAATAAACCTTCGGTTAAACAATGTATGAAAAAAAAAAACTATTATTTTATAATGAATAAGCTGTTTCCCACTTGCTTTGCTGACCGTAATATAGAATTAGATTAGAAATTTGTCTGAAATATTCCTTCAGAGCAACCGCAACCGCAAATGACTAGTAAGCTATTGTAATAGCAACCGCATATATCGAAATTAACATATAATAATTAATTAGAAAAAAAATTATGACGGAGCGATGAAGATTAAAAAATCAATAGCCTATAATCATCTACAAATCATTCCGCGTCGAATGGTCATGTTCCCATGTCTGATACATTCACCAGTTTTCACGTGATTGGCGAACAAACAATACATATTTTCATTATATACGTAGTGCTTAAATTAAATGTTTGTTTATGTGTATAAAACAAACGAAATTAATAACAGGTTTGGAAAGAAAAATGTATGTTTATATCTAAATACTCTAAGTAATTAATGAATATGTAACTTAATATAATTGACTGGGAAAAATATCTTTTGTTTCATATGTTACTGTCGATTTCATAAATCAAAATATTACATTTTTATTTTATCTCATAAAAAGATGGAGTGATGTGTAATTATCAAAGATGTGATGCTTCAGTGCCGCATTGAGTCGTAATTTCCTTTCCTTACCCGTCCAAATTTTATGTTATTTTTGACGTTAAAATAAATAAAAAAAATATTTAATTTTTACTGCTGTTTTATGATTTTTATTATTTCGTTAAAATCTGTGTTTCCGTTGCCGGAGACCATCCAACTCTGATGTTTCTATGATTACTGACAATCAGTATTGTAAAAACATTATTTAATTTCGGTTTGAAGTGCGCTGTAGTCAATGATGTAACCGTGGAAATAACACTTAATATCTCGTGTATTTCAAAATCTTATCTCTAAAGCGATAAGTACACTGTGTTGATGTGTAGACGGTCATCACTCAACATTACGCCTTCCTCGTCTACTTGCTTAATTATTTAAGCAAATCTTAATATTAATTTTTTTTAATGTTTACATTAGTTTTTATTTCATAAAGTAAACACATGATAACAGAGTTAATAAAAGTTTGTCTACAGACATGTAAATAGACCGTAATGTATGTTTCTTTTGCGCGAATAAACATTCGTGAATAATATATACGATAGAGCAATATCTGCGGGCTCCTCCATTCTAATGGGTAACATAAATCGCAAAATATAGGCGGAGCAACGTTTTATTGCGTTTCTATATATTATCGTGTCATATTTTAGATTTTAGAAGCGACCTGTTCGTCGAGTATAATATACTGGAAACGACGGAAATCGCATCAAAATCCATGTAAATCTTAAACAGTAAAATGAGATGGATAAACGTATAATATTATAATCGATAATTCAATAACTTTTTATATTATATTTATATTATAACTAAAAGAAGATTGTGTATATAATCCTTGATAGACGGGTTAGAATAATTTATCAAGAGTAATCCGAAGAAAAGAGCGACAGCTTTCTCTTTCAACTTAACTAATGTACTGCGACCGCCAACCGGCATGCCAAGCGTTGAATAGTGGACATTGATATGCGGAAAATAATGAATAAATATGTTCTTTAATTTGCTAACATGGTCATGGCCTTGTACCAGTAAATGTAAGAAAAAATATTGGACACTAAAACAATCTAACACGATCATAATTACTAAGAGCAACAACTGTAAAAAACAGTGTACTATACATAATCGTAATATTCTCACTTTATAATGAGCATCGTCGTGGTTAAATATTGAATTTTAATACTAGGACTTTGTCATATTTAAATACTTAGTTTGCATATCTAATAAATCGATACCACTAAGATGTCTCACACGAATATGGGCGAACTTTATAACCATGCATTTCGGTGCATTCGTTATAACCACAAAGTGCAACGAATGTAACTTTAACGAGTGGTAAGTGTTTGTAGACGGATAACTTATACGTAAATAATCATCGCTGCTCATATTTCTTCCGTCAAACAGTAGTGTACAACCATTATTCAGTTCCTGTTTCAATGGCCTTGTATCTAGTCAAATTACTGGTGTAGCAAGATTTAACATCTTATGTCTGATGGTGGCGATTACAATGTGGTGAAGTGTATATCATTCTAACCAGCTCCACATTATCTATATAATATATATATAAAATAACCCATAGATGGCCGTATAACTTTCCATCAGGTGAACGTCTTGCCTTTCTCGTCTATCTCGACGCTTCATCATTTAAAAAAACGTGTTGTAAACTTACACCGCTCTATGCTATAAAGTTGAAATATTTTATATACTTTAAAACTTGTAACCAATACTTATGTTGCTATATTTCGCTCACTATTGACACCTTTGTATCTTTTAGTCTATGTATGATTGCCTTTAGAGTCGCTTAAATTAACTTTTTTTTTTATTTCCTTGTAAACGTGTAAAGTGACAACGAATGGAAGAATTTGAGGTTCTTAAGAAGGTTAAGAGAAAATATTAATAAATTTGAGATAATGCGTAGCACCAAATATGACATTGCACTGCTCATTTTCTAAAGAGAATTTCATAGAGAGTACAAGAATTACACTGGTGGTAGGTCTCTGTGACGGGAGACCGTCTAGGTAGGTACTACCGCAGCTCCTATTTCTGCCATCAAACAGTAGGATGCAAATATCACTGCGTGCCGCTATTTAGGCCGCTGTAGCTGGTGAAATTATTGGGGTAATAAGACTTAAGAACTTAGGGCGACGAGCACAATATGTTACAGTGTATATCATCCTAACTAGCGTCAAACTTTTTTTTTATAGGCAAGGGTATCATTTACCATCAGGTGAACATTTTACTTGTCTCGTCGCTTCGTCATATAAAAAAAAAATACGAAAAGAGGAACGTTTGTTTTATAAATTTGTTATAACATTGATAAGGAGCACACTTCTTCAATCAAGAGTAGTTATGACGAGAATCCAAATCGTTTTTATGATCGCCATAATTTGTTAGAAAGTATTAGAAGAAGAACAAACCGTTTCTCTGACAATTTAATAATAATAGCGTTACCAGACTTGTCAATAAAAAAAAACTTCTAACAACAAAAGGATACGTTTCATACACTTTATTAAGGGTCGTCGTATTGCATACCGATACGAATACGATATTATTAGTCTGGAATAGGATTCTAAAACTATTTTTACGCAGCCATGAAAGCGCAGTGTAAAACCTATACATCTTCGTTTAACGACTTCCTGTTATTTCAAAATTTGTGAAATTCTACTTCGGTTTCAGCAAAAAATAAAGTAAATATTCTCTCAGAGCCACTACTCCCACACTGCGTTGTTCCGTTTCAATTTGTTCTAAACACTTTTTAAATTCAAAATAGAACACTTTTAATACTCTAATTGCAGTTTAGGATAATCTATGGGCTATGTTAGACATTTAGCTTTCTTTATTGCTACTTCAGTAGACGACAATGAAATGCATGAAAAGAGTTTAGTCAACACTAGCATGATTACCATTTATGTGTTCCTCTAACTCGCTTGTGATCAAATATACTAGATATGGTATACAATAAAAGCGTGTAACTTAATTGCTTAAAATTTTAAATCCAAGTTTTGGTAAAAAACAAAAACCAACAATTTTTCTATACTCCAGGCTATCGTAAATTATGCCTGTGCTCATGAGGTTGTTTCATATATATATGGTATAAATAAGACTAAAAATTGTTTCTTCTTAACAGGGACGAAAAAAGACAGGACAGAATTAAATTTCATTTTGGATGATACACTTAGCTCGTGATAATGATCGCGTGCATTTTTTTATTTAAGTATAGTTTTAAGATGAGGTTATACAGTTGATGCTATCTGAGTTATTTTTCATCGGGATAAAAAGCGAGCAAAGACGCGGCGTCGGTATAAATCTTAATGAGAAAATAATGAGGGATATGCGGCTGCGGTACATGATGCTTTTAGCGGGAGCCAAATATTTTTGGTAGGACAAGTTGTTCTTAATTGGTTCTCGGAAAGCAGCGTGTTCGCCTTTTTGTTGTTCAATAAAAAGGAAGTGAAGTAATCACTTGATTCAAAACGTTTTCATTTCATTTAGTTAACACTCGATTTGTCGTAACGTAATGTACGATTGAAAAGCGATAAAATATATGAAATGTTTCTGTAGGCATAGTTTTTAGTCTATTTATCTACATTTTTATAAGCGTAAGCCAGTCGTAGAGCGGTGTTTATACTTAGCGTCGGCTTGAGAACTCCAGCTAACCTCACACCTTGTGACTAATTTTAACTCAAACATGAGCTTGTGGAAAAATTTTAACTCAACATCTCCAATGTAACACCGATAGACATTCGGAATTACAATGTGCTAGACAAGTGTCAAGGTTGTTTGATTACGTTCAACAATATCTGTAGCGTTTCCTATAAACAAGAACAATTTTATCGCTCGCGTTGCGATGTTGTATCTTCATCACGCAACACTGAGGTTATTGCCCTCACTATCGCTTTTGGCGCGATAAAGTTAAACACGGAAAAATCCTTTTAGCGCTGATAATCATGTCAGCCAGTTTAAATTGACCTCTAACCACTTCATCAGAACTGTAGAGCCGGGGTTCAGGTTGGGGACCATTTTATATAACTACAGGTTTATTTCGTTCAGTATCACGATAACGCTTTCAATGTTGTTACCTAAAAGCATGTGACATGAACGTCACGAATAAAATCATTAATAGTGACCGTTTCATAATCGAGTGCGTATCGATTTATTATTAATTGTATAATTCTAACGCTTTGTTTTGTAGTTGTTGAATGCTAACACAATTTGAAGATGTTTCTATAATTACCGCCCGTTGCTTCCTCACTGCATGAGATCGTCGCAAATGAAAGAA
Source organism: Ornithoptera alexandrae (assembly GCA_029030555.1). NCBI lineage: Eukaryota > Metazoa > Arthropoda > Insecta > Lepidoptera > Papilionidae > Ornithoptera > Ornithoptera alexandrae. The sequence goes on from JARDVY010000037.1 coordinate 8,602,051, forward strand.
AGCTCTTAAGGAATGCCATACAGTTCTTTGATAATGACGGAATGTAAGCTATGCATTCTGTATGAGAATAGCGTTAAGCTCCCCGCTGTTACACAACCAATGTACGTCCACATGACATTATCTGAAAGTAGGTCGACAGAGACGCGATATTTCAGTGAGTAAATTCTTCATTGTATATATTAAAAAAATGTTTATTTCTACTACAAATCTTTTAATCAATAACGTAAAGTTGTGTAAGTATTAGGAGTGTATCTTTGTGTCCGTATGTAGTATTTTAAATTTTAGAAGGCTCTGTGATTACTATGATCTTGTAATAAAGACAAAAAAAAACTGCTCATTCTGAAGAGTATGTTTACTAAAAAAATTCTATGACTACCCTTGTTCGAGTGGGTGTGAGTATACATAAAAAGTTTTTGCTATGTCCTTTAAACCTTATATGCGTATAAAACGGATGTGATGTTATACTTCAGGGGCCTGTACATCGTAGTATATATGTGGGTAGTAAATAACAACAGAAACTAAATTGTGAAATATTTTCATTTATGTGATCGTCTCTTTCTCTTATTAGCAATGAGTTGAGCTCTGAAATAGTTGCTTTAATAATATGCAATCGTGCTAAGTTTATATACGTTTGAATTTTGTAACCTTTACAATGTTTCGAAATATCTTAAAGATTTATTTAATCAATGACACTCTAAAGTAAAAAAATATATATTGTGTGATATTTAAATGTCATATAAAGCATAATGACCTAATAAACACGACTTCCCTGAAACGGGATCATATTTGATTCTTGTTTTAATATTATAAATTTTACGTTTTCGAATTTTAATTTGCTGTTATAATGTATTCAGATTAAAAAGCTGTTTTTTATACAATAGAATTCATCTGATTTTTACTATAAATTTATTTTTATAATAAAATTTTGTGAACTTCAATATTATTTAACCGTAACTATTAATGTAAGAAAACAAAGAAATTTTTTTTTCAGTTGCCACCCGGTCTTTTATTCGTTGAAGATAAATCCAATATTGTGCAAGCATTGTAAAATTTATGTTCAGTAGTGGAGGTTTATCGGCTGATGAAGATTGCTGGAAGGAAGTCTTACCTATTTTTCCGTTAGGGCTGTAGGGTCCGTAGCTGCCGGAGGAGAGCGGCGACGAGTAGCCGTTGTTGGGTTGTGGCTGCGTGGCTGCGCCCGGCGAGGGCGAGCCGCCGCCGGCCGCGCCGCCCGCCATCCACTCGCGCACGTGCCCGTTGGCCGGGTGCCCGTTGTGGCTGACCCCGGGCTCCGCCTTCACCTGCCCGGGCAGCACGCCGCGGTACGCCACCTCGTGTTTCAGGTCCATCCCGCTGCTACCGCATGCTGCCGAGCCGCCGGCCCCGCCGCCCGCGCTCCACACTTCTGTTCAAAGCGAACATCACATGTTAGTAAGATTGAACATCTTCATTTTATAAAGGATCGTATTAATTTAAACTTCATTACACACACAACTGTATAAATGACGAATTTTTATCTTGGTGAGCAAATTTTGTTAAGTCGTGCTGTTTATAAGCATACGTCACTCTTTCTTTTTAAGAGTATATTTTGGAAGTGTATCATTTTCAAAATGTAACTTACTTAAAAATAAACCAACAACCAATTCTTTGGAAAGAATAAAGATTTAGTAAAGTTTTTTACGTATTAATAGTTCTGTTGAAACTAGTTTGTTTCATGTTTTGTGAACCGTTCCATACTTATCATTATTATGTCTTTACATTTATTGTTGAATTTCACATGTTAGCTCTAGATAAATCTGTTATATAATATATAGTAGTAGTAATACACTAACACTATTTAGATAATGTTAGAAATGAGCTATGCATTTAATATAGATAAGCGCCTTGTCCATTTCTTTTACATAATATATATCCTTGAAGTATCTGATAAAAATAGCCCATTATTTGAAGTTATTGTCGGTTGAAGTAGTTTAAAATGATAATAACAAATATTACTGGCGTGTTAGATAAATTATTATAAGTGCTAAACTTAAATATTACAACGTTAGAAAATGTTCTTTGTCGTATAATAACGGTTAAAACAATCATTACATTACCCAACAGTAAAATTCTCATGACCTTTAACAATCTTTTATCTTCTCGATAAAACGAGGTAGTAACGAAATAAATTTGTTCAACGTTCAACTAAAGAACAAAGGGACTTAGTAATATTGAGGTGAAACGAGATACCAAACACGAACTCATACGTTGGTGCATTTTTATGTACCCGCAGACGTGTGAACTCTCTTTGTTTAAGTTTCTAAACTAGTATGGAAGAAAATAATTTATGAAAACAAAATTCTTAATTTTACTAATATACGTTCCTTTTTAGTATATCATGACAGCAGACATTAACATACCAATGGCATAAACAAAAATATCTGTCTCGTTTTAAATAAATGTTACTACAAGACGTTCTCAATCATTTGTAAACTACATTCCAATGCACATATAAATACATTGAATAGCATCCACAAGGTTGGAGGTGTATCTAACCTAGATTCTTTTAGTACTGAATTCTTTGTTCTTGAATATTAAGCTGTCTAGTCATGCGATTTCAACGATGCATTGCATATAACCATTGATTTTTATGCGATGTTCACCACCACCACCAACGCAGACACCGTTCGTATAGTTTTACGGCTATCTATAATTCTTTCTTTACTTTAAACATTTGGTTTCGACTCTAACCTAATAGCAGCTGTAGAAAGAAACGTATTAATAATTATTTTCGAGCGGATATTTCGGTTTTACAATACTGGAATTTTTTTACGAAAGAAAAACTAGCTAAAATCGAAAAGCGAATTAATAAAAAAGGCATGCATGCGATGATTCTTAGTATTTCCTTTTTCAGGTCGTAGATAACAGTTGTCGGAGATAATTTATGTAGGTACCATAGTGGTCGTCTATACTGCCGACATACAGTAGTGTGGATACATAAGTGTTTATGTTTAGAGGGTGCTGTTTCTAGTAAAATTACTGAAGGAACGAATTGTGCTGTAACCATATAGCGCCCCTTTCTTCTGTCATGTAACTCAACCAGGTCGGCTCATCCTTTCGTCAAATAAAAAAAAATGTAAAGATAAATAGTTTAAACTATTTAGAGTGGAACTAATAATTACTTTAAAAAGATGTCATAGATACAGTTTAAATAATTATCAGACCCTTTCCAATTCAAGATTGTAGAAGTATACGTCTTAGGCTAATTCGAAGAAAGATGATGATTATAGATCAAAACCCGTGGAGGATAGAGCAACCGGAGCAGTGAGAACGCGCCGCTGTTGCTCAATGCGCGGGCGCAGAGAAAGCGCATGACGTCACGACCTCGACACGCTCACCTACTTGCGCGCCTGCAACAACCCACTTGTGTACCAGCCCAATGTCGGCCTCTCCATACATTCATAAATCTTAAAAAAAAAATCACATCATCGAGTGGACACGAAACCCTAAAACCAACAGATTATTACAGAATATATTGTCTGCGTCGTCGTATTTATCGTCCTGATATACCCAACGCTTGGAACAATCATTAAAACTTTATGATGATTACGATTCATCAACATGTAATTTTAATATGTTGATGAAACAACTTATTCAGAATAAAATGCTAGTTCTCTAGAAATTTATACTTAAAGTATAATATACGATTAGGGTTCAGGGAGCGGACTTAATGCTGTAATAGCATTCCCTGCCAGTCAATCCTGGGAGACAGGGGATATTGTAGACCAGTGCAAAAATATTTTAATAGAGCACACTTACAACATATATCATATAAATAATTTGTATATAACAATAATAGAGTATAAATAAGTCTAAAAAAATTTATATATTACATATAAGTACTGAAGGTATACTTACATAAATATGTATAAGTAAATAAAATTAATGATGATTATGGGTGAAAGTGAAAAGAAAATAATTGTTTCTCGCGCAGAGTTCAGAAATTATTTCCTTAAGGAAACAAGACACTGCAGCTTGAAGGTCTGAACGTCTAGCAATGACCAAAAATTTGTAAATTTATCGCAAGGTTTACCATGCACCATGTACGATTTGTGAACACTCTGAATTTTGAACATTACGGTTAGTTAATATATCTTCCGAGACACATGAAGAAGCGACTTCCTGCGAATAAGAGATGCGCTATTTGTCTTGGAAATTTACCGGAATTCGTGCAGCGCTTTTATATTGACGTAGTAATAATGCTGTAAACTGTGTTTTAAATGATTCACAGAGACGTGAACGACTATCAGCCGATGATGATGATGAACATAGTTATACTACTTAAAAGTGTTGCAGGATCTTCGAATGATATTCTGTCGATTGACGATGGATATGCTTGATATTTTCATAATTTCTAAATTGATGCGTTTTACTTTTTTCAATCGAGTATTGATTATTCGTAAGCTTTTATATAATTAAAATAATAATAACCAGAATTTCTCCTATTAAGATATAAGTAAAGTAACTTAAAAATTGCTTTTAGTTTATATATTTTTCGATATGAGAAGAAAGTAAGCGCACGACGTTTCGAATTTGTTTTACTATATCTGTACATTCTGCCACAGATTATAAAGTCCAATTATTATTTTGATAAAACTGTTATAATTAATAAGAACCTTATAAACTATATAGTCGTACAGTTAAGATTTATATTTATGTCAGATATCGTACAGATACGCGAAGTTAATAAACACCTCCACTTCATTTGCAATTATCTGTTATGATATGTTACTGAAGTATCAGCTTAAGAAATTGCTATAACTGTACCATAATACGCGAATAAACATTTTATATTGTTTACCTTAATAAGAGAGCAGGATCAACCGGTCGGATATCCAGCAGACTTTCATGCATTATTAAGTTTAAAGTGTTTCGTGTTGTGTACTCCAAACAATTATCGCTCCCATCAATGGTGTACGCTTACAACAGTCAACAGTTGGTCAAAATACAGAATACGACAAGATAAATGTTATTTTTTTTCTACAGCGTTTGCGTGTTCAAATGTTAATCAAAATTTATAGCCGTGAAGCTCAACGTCTCCACCAATTCGCCACACCCGGCTACCTGATATTAAATGAATGAAAAAAGCTAAATGACATTTCGCGCGGCTTACTTCACATTGCATTATGTATGCACTCAAGAGAAATTCAAGGACCGTGTTGCTGCCATTCTCACAAATGACGTTTCTTTTTATTGTCTCCGTACAAGGTCTTCTATGAATTTATTAAATCCTTGTAACAATAACATGCAAGATGAATGTGCAGTGAGCGAATAACAATGGTCGTTATATAAATCTGATTCGAAACGCCGTCTCGCAATATAGAACCTGATAGTCGCTAGAGAGCGCTTCGATAATGCAATTTGTCGACTGGCATCGAATGCAAAGTCCTCGGATATTTCCACTAGATGATTGTATGTTTATAGCCGTACCAGTTGGGGGCTACGAATAGACTGTTGGGAAGGTGCAGAGATCGGAATCCGTGCGAACAAATCATGGAAAGGTCTTATCGACACATTCGTAGTCTAGCGCCGCGGGGATTGCATTAGTCGAGGACACAATCTTTATAATATATAGAAAGAATATTTTCCACACGTAAATGATTATATAAAGAGGAAATACAATAGAAAAAGGAGAAAAGGAGTGAAATTATATTTATTTAAAATCATGATTATTAGTTAAGACATAGTTTCGTAATTGTTTATCTGTTTTAGTATGTTATCCTGATTGATGAAGGAGTGTAAAATTAAACATCTTATATTTCTTTAGTTGTATGGCTATGATATTTTACTTTAATCTTACGACAACAGAGCACCTTTTTTTTTTAAAAAAAAACACTACGCATGGTTATCTTCAGTTGTCTCAGCTCTTGTCTATTTATCTTTTTCACAAACAATTTGAATATTTTCAAATGTTACACGTACCTTTTGCCATGACAGCACCATTGTTGAAAAAGATAGTGATTATAAAAAAAAAAATTACAACTCGTGTAGTATCTTAAAGATGCCATTATGATTCTTTTCTCGGTCGCCTTGGTTCCGTTGCACCATCGCGCATTACCCAACTGTTCGCAAGCGAGCAGTGTGGTTAGAGCGCACTTTAACTAATATGGCTACAGCTTATCACATGATGTGGACTGGTCTGATCGTCTGTGAAACGCCACGAAGTATTGCGAAAGCTGTCAAGTTGAGATCAGATTATACTTTGCCAAGGCTATTGTTCATGCTTATGGAATTATGATCAATTATTCTCGCCCCCACCTATAAACAATTTATTTTATGCATTCTTTAACTGTGCGGAATAATGTTAAATAATAAGAAATAAATCAAATAAATGAATATAGGAAATACATATAAATTGATCATCATCATCATCATCAGCTGATAGATGTCCACTGCTGGACATAGGCTTCCCCTATAAATTTATACTTTTACATATATTTAAAAGAATAAAAATATTAAGATCGAGATGTATAGTACTGCTTTACTGGTGATAGGCCTCTGTTGCTAGAGAGGGTCTAGGTAGGTACCACTGTAGCGCCTATTTCTGCCCCCAAACAGTAGTGTGCAAACATTACTGTGCACCAGTTCGAAAGGCGTTGTAACTAATGAAATTACTGGGGTAACGAAACTTAACATCTTACATCTCAAAGCGACGAGCACATTGTGATGCGTTTACTATCAGGTGAAGATCCCGCTCGTCTCGTTGAATAAAAAAAAAGTACCTATCACCATGAGCTGGACCGACCAGGTCTGAGCGGCAGTAAACTGAGGCAAACTGCCAGAATAGGGTGGAGATGGAGTCGCCTACCAAACCATCCTTTAGATTACAGCTATGGGTTTCTACAACCACTTGAGGACCATGACCAATTTGTCAAGACTTGTAACGATTGGGAAAAACCACTTTATTAATATAACATATCCAAGATGGTTCATAAAAATTGTCAGTCAATTGTCAAATATAAAATGTTCCAAAGTAATCAACTTCACTGAATCATTCTCCTCTGGCAATTTTCAACAGCCTTCTTCATGAGCACATCACATACGACATAAAGTTAATAAAGTTCATATCAACTCTTGCCCCGTTTTCTTACTGTCTTCGTGGAAGTTGATAACATTATAATAATACTACGCAAAACTACGGAGATAACATCATTCCTTTGATCCTCAATGTCACAACTTTATTGTGTCCCTGTGTGTGAAGACGACCAACAATCGCTCCAATGGTGAAGTTGGACAATTTGCATAATGGTTTTATATCCAGTTTATGTTCCAACGTGTAACATTAAGTGGTGTTTGAAATTTTAACGTCGCTACCTTCGAGAATCGTTAAACTCTAACAATATTTTTTTGGGTGATGTCGTTAAACGAGAATAAAGATAAAAATTTCAATTTACAATGTCATTACTATATACGAAAGATTAGATTTTCCGTGCCGGTCTTAAACTTTGTACTTTTAAAATGCTTTTGTAGTTGAAAATATAAACAAATTATACAGTAAGGATTAAGTTTTTATGATGCTCAGGTGATTGGATTAAAAGCACGGATCGAAGCCCACCATTGCTGCTAATTAGAGGCTGCGCCGATTGGTATCCTTTGTGTGTCTTTTTATGGCGGTTATAAATTTCTGCCCACTCGTTACGAGGTGCCGGATTTATTTCTTATAAATTTAATTGCGTTCTCAATGCTGTGCACATATCCGCTGTACCGGTGGCAATAAGTTTAAGTTGTTTACTTTTGAAAAATTGTATATTCAGCTGTGGTCTAACCGTTCTTAATTACAAAGTCGATATTTATTTAATCGAAACATCGCCGAGAGACAAGCGACCATCGCTTGATGGTAAGACACGCCGACCCATAATATTATAGCGCTAGTTAGAATGATATACACTACAATTATGTTCATGGTAATTGATTCATCTGCCCATAACAACGTGACGCTAGTTTGGATGTTATACACAGACACACATTGAGTTTTAGTGTATAACGTTTAAAGTGGAAAAAGAGCTGCGAGATTACTTAACTGGACGGTCTTTGGCAAGTATTTTACCATTGTAACTTGTTTATATGAGCTATGACGTACCACAATAACTTTAATCACATAAAAAGGAGCAGTTGATTCATAGGAACCGAATTGCAGTAGTTTGTATGCAATAGGAGATAGCGGTTGGTTTACGCGTCCTCATGACGCCACACGTCCGTACTTTACATCTAAATGTGAGATCTCAGACACACGCTTCGCCGCCACTATATACGATATCCCAACTTGGTTCAGCACGGACGCTTGAAAAGTGAATGCTGTATATAATTTAAGGTTTTATGCATCGAATCTTTTACGATTCAGTCAATACTCCGTTGGAACGCCTTACCTGGTGGTAAACGAGCATCTAATATTCACGCAAAAGATTGCTACTACTCCATCATCTCAAGTTAAACCACCGTAAGACTGTGTACATTTTATTTACTAAATTTATTACATATCCATGCTACAAAAATATTAAATAATATGTTTTTGTTATATTCTTTACAAGTGTTGTTTCGAAGTAATGTATGTAATATATCATTATTGTTTGTGGTACAAACACGGTAAATAATACACTTAAATGTTTCCATTTATATGTATTCGTCAATTATTTAATATTAAAAAACAATTATCTATTAACAAAAATATTTTTTCTTTTGTCTATGATATTTTGTTTAGACAATAAAACATATTGTTCTTGTTTAGGACATTTCTAAATTCCATCTGCTTGTAAATATGAAATGTCGTAATGAAATATAAAGGTTTACACTTCCGCACAATCTAGCTGTGCCCATAAACCTTAAGTTTATTACAGGAAAGACCCATCGAAAATAATGAAATCGTAACATTACCATATCGGAACAAACAAATAAGACTACGCGCAGATATTTTATTGTCGATCTATGAATATAAAAGTGCCCGTAAAGCGATAGCGTCACCAACAAAGGAACTTCAAAATTTTACCACAACAGCTTACAGGAAAAATACCTGGTATAAATATAGACAGATCAGCACTAATGTTATTTATGTTGTATTATTACTATATTTATTTACATTATTTATTATTTAATTATTTACATTAAATTTTCGGCAGTATAAAGATTTTAGTGATGTCGTCAGTTTAACACGTACACGCCGGGTCAACGAACTCCAAACAATGACTGATTTTATGCTTGTTTGTTTAGGTGCTTCGATGGCAATACTCGTCGACTTATGATATTTTTTAAGTTATTCTATTAATAATTTACTTGTAGGTTGAATTGGGTAGTTTTAAAATATTCTTTCATATTTTCATATCTAAAAGAGTTTCCAAAACGACAAAACATGAGATAACGTGAAATTAATTATCAATTAATTAACACGCTAAATTAGTAACAATAGTGAATATAGTATTTTTTAAACTGTGTTGTTTATTTTAAACTCTTGCTGCCTGTCATACTACCTTCACAAAAGTGTATGGTAAGTAAATCTGATGAAAAGAAGGAAAACAGTACTAATTTAATATTCAGTTGTCTTTAATGCGATAAAAGTTTGGATGAAATTTTCATAATTTCTTTTATGTCTAAATAAAGTTTAGTTAATTTTCATTACATCTACTGAGTTAGTACGTGAGATGAATTGCACACAATTTCACGTTAACAATTCCAAAATTTAGATTTAGCTGATTTTTACTGATAACTGCTGGAGCATCAAGTTTAGGAGCTTAGGATGTAAGCACTTGAAACTAGTAAAATAAACGGGATAAATAAAATACTTTAAATACTTATTTTATATTCGTATCAATATAAAATTCGCCTTGGCAACTCCTTAATATGTTTTCCTGGGGAGGTAAACGGGAGGGTAGAGGGGCAATTCCAAGGCGTGAACGGAGCGTGGAACGGCAACGCAGCTTGTTGTGTCTGACAGTCTACTGCTATCGATCCGGCGCCCTCGTTTCAGCCGAGCCGACTGCGTCTACAAGGGTATAGTCACATCTCGAAGTGGCTAGCCAGCTTGTAGGTTAGTCGGGCACATAAACAAGATTCTGTCGAAATCGAAATCCATTGCTTTTGTAACTTGTTTTGTCATTCTAATACACGCATGAGGAGGAAAATAACTTTTGTAGTAGATCAGCAAACGAGCACCTTTTAGACACTGGAGCGGGGAGAAGTAGAAATAAAAAAAGAAAAACAGTTTCATATATGGGAACACATTTCCTATTTTCCTTCTTTGAGTTGGTAAATTATGTGACCAAATAAAAGATATATGCTTTTCGACAAAAATCTCTGGTTAAACAACAAAAACAAGATATGCGTGAAACTCTTCCTCTTCGTCAATTAATAATTATTAAGATATTAGTTTAAATTAATATTTATCGACGATTGTCCTACAAAAACTAAGAAGAATACATAGCCATCTTGCAAGTAAATTAAATTTATTTAACTATACTAATGTTTTAACTTGTATTAAATGTTTATTTGCCTGAATAGTTTTACACAGTTATTAAAACCGATAACGGTTTAACGTTAAAAGAAAATTGGGTAAAATTTGTTTATACTTTAACCAATTTGCTTAAAATGCTTTCACGTAATAATAATAGCTATGTCTGTCTATTACCAACACAGAATTTTAACATAAAAAGGTTTATGAGAAAGGCTTTACGAATTGAGAAATATAACGAATCATCATCATCATCAAATTGAATTTGGTAGTTAGTTGGAGAAGACTTTCGGTCTTGTACCATTCTTTTTAGTTGTAAGTTATTGCACCGTGAAATATACCCAATGTTTTAGTACATCTAAAATAATCATTACGATATTTAAAATGAAACACTTGTATAACATAATTCATTATAAGCAAACCGAGGACCAAACAAGGATATTATCGTATACCAGTTGTAGTAATGTGTGATTTATGTTATTATAAAATATGAATGTTACAGATAAACGTTTGTCCTTTCCAGTGTTATAATGTGTTGGCGGTACAAGTTAGAGTGATGCGTCGAAGCCGCGCCTTCCCTACCTACCACCCCCAACCTGCGGAGTACCGATAAACTGTGCTCTCTCTGCGGAGTTGCGAATACGAAACAACCGGACAAATAACCGCCTAGATATTGTGTAAATTTTATACCAACGATATTTAATTGCAGATAAAATCATAATGACTCGATCCACGACCCACCTTATTCGTGTAACTAAGAATCATTAACGTTATAATTACTAAGGACCAGGGATTTTCGTTCTTATTATGTAGCTGTTATAACCCAATATCGGATAGCGTTAAATTTACAAAATCACTAGTTGAGACAGGATAATTAAAGCTTTACATATCTAAAGTAAGTTAAAGGTACTTTGAAGACAGTAAGAAATAAGTTATAAGTAATTATTTTTGTGAACATTTATGTCTTCATACAGATTTCGATTTCCTTTTCAACTGTTGTTTGTGAGGTATCTACGCGCCAGCCAGTTTCCTACACGAGCTTGTTTATACTTTCACAATTCCTGCGATCGCTATCGGTAACCCATTCTATATGTATAAGATATGATTGTCTTGTTCGTAGATGTTGATAAATATTTTGTTCTTTCATTTGTGAAAAATTTGTCTCCGTAATAATCGTACTAACCTTTCTCGCTCTCTCTAAATCTGAGATATAATATTATATTTAGAATTTCAGATAATTACGAGTTTATATATTTTTTAAATATTCCCTTACTATATTAAATCTATTTATTACTGGGGCAGAGAATTTACTTATCATTATTATATTTTCCAACTTAATATCTACGTTTTTATTAAGTACGGATATTGAAACAATTTCTATGTTGTATGTATCACTGTCATTCATATAACAAATAAAGTTTTTTTCCTCACTTAAGTAATAAATAATAGAAATATTTTTTTTTAGTTACATAAATCCATATTAAATAATTAAACCACTCGTCAGTTCCGGTTTGAATAACTCTGTAACTAGTGAAATTTTTGAGATAATGACAACATCTTGTCTCCAAAACTACGAGTACGGTGAGTGTCGTCCTAACTAGCACCACACTGTTTTGAGCAGACGTATTACTTACCATCAGATGAACGGCTCTCTCGTCTCTCGCTTCATTGAATAAAAAAAAAGATAATTTTAAAAGGACGATGGCTAGGATGGTGTGAAGTGGAAGGAGACGCTGTCATATGACGGGACCAACGCTAAGAGGAAGACTTATTATCTTCTTTGTTTCGTACAGCGTGTTCCACGTTGGGTATAATTGAAACCACGCTTGTTAATTGTCCGCATAGCAAATAATTAAAGGCAGTTGTCCATTGTTGGATCGTAGTTACCTGATATAAAACAATACAGGTGGTGTGCATAAATCCGACTGTCGCTGCTTCCGTCCGCGGCGTGCGCTGTTTACACAACAGCACTGCGCGGTGGCTCCATCTGGCGATTGCTTTTCAACGCTCTTGTTTATCTTGCAGCCGTAAATTTAACCCTTACGCTTTGCAAAACAGAAAACGTAACCCTAATTGAATTTGTGTTATTTTTGCTCTTGTGGAAAATTGGCTTTGTGCAGCGCGAGCGTGAGAAAGTGCATGAGTTGTTTCAGTTTTAGCGTCCACTTTGTGTTTGACTGTCTGCACCAGTAGCTTGTTTAGGAACGGATGTCCATCTTATCTGGTTCCGCTGTACACTTTCAAAGAAGCCCCGTTTCGTCGATGAACTAACACATGATTGCGTGTTCCGCGTACTCGACGGAACGTATAATTTGCAGAGGCTGCCGTCTTACCGATTTGCATTATTATAACTTAGAACTTTGAGAAATTCTGTTACTAGTAATCAAAACAGTAAACTGAATCGAATGATATGGAATTGTATTCCATCGTAGGATTTTCTGTAATAAACATATTATGTAATCAGTTTTTAACCCTCGGCCAAATAAAACGGTGTCGTAATTTAAACGTCAACGTATAAATCTAGCTTCTATATAGTCAGACTAATTTAATTCAATTTACTTTTATTAGGAAACTGAAAAATAAAACTGTTTAAATATTTACTGATGCGAAATCAGTTTCCTGTTTTTGCACATTTACCGTTGATTAGCTTTTTCATGTTAATATCACCGATTATAATTCAGCAATTTATGAATCTCCATAGCAACTTTAATGAGAGGGCTCATAAAAATCGGGCGACTCTCTAAAAATTAATTGAGGTCTTACACGAAAACATGAAGCGTCAAGAATTAAGAATATCCTAAAAACTAATAATTAAAATACGGAAATTCGTAACAATATAAATAACATTTCAAAATTAGTAGTAGTGTAGATAGATTATTGTTTTAGTGTCTGAACTTGCGGACTCAGAGGTCGCAAAGGTTGGCTCGTATCGATTTCGGATCCAGTCTATCGCCGTGACCTAACTTTAGGCAGGAGGTATGTTACAATTTTGCTATTTGTTGTACGCATTGAGAGTAGTAGTTTTTTTTGAATATTTTTTTTATATATAATTAAGCGACTAGAATAGCGGGACGTTCATCTGATGGTAAGTGATAAGCGTGCCCATTAAAACGTGGCGCTAGTTAGGATCATATATACTGCATCACATTGCGTTCATCGCTTGAGACATAAGATGTTGAGTTTCGTTACTGCAGTAATTACACTAACTATAGTGCGCCCTCAAATCGGAACACAGTAATTTGCACAATAGTTTTTGGCGGCAGAAATAGGCGCTGCGTACATACCTAGACGGTTTCCGGCAACGGTAGAGACTTACCACCAGCATTCAAAAATAAAAAAGATAAATGTTACAATTTGCATAAACAGCTGTTTTTAATAACATTACTTTTTAATAATTTTTATTACGAATTGCGTTATTATTATGTATTACCTTTTTTAGGTAACTAGGTTTTGACGTTCACCTAATAACAAATTATATGCCTGCTACAACAATGTAATGCTAGGATAACTACATTGCACTACATTGTTAAATCTCGTTACCCCAGTAATTAAATGAGCCGTGTCTTATTCAGATCTACTTTTATCTACTTTAAGTCTTGATTTGTCTGGTAATTTAAAATATATAAGATTTTTGTAAACCCTAAATCCAACTGATCTAATTTTTATCAGCAACATTCAGTTTGACTGCGCTGCATGTTCATGATAACCAAAGTTTTTATTTAAATGTCCGCTCGAAGAAAATCATTGTTCAAACTTTAGCATGCGCCTAAATTCTGTACAGATATTTATTTTACGATGCTATGACTCCATGAAATTGATTTATCACAGTCCTAACACTAATTCTCCATCTCGCCATTTAACCATTTTGCGTTCTTTAGTTCGAAAAACAATGGGCCCATAATGCCAGAAAACAACGTTTAAAACAAAGTGCGTCGAATATACTGACCAACGCCATTAGAGAGTTGAAGCAACATTGTGTTTTATGGTCTAATTTTACGACTATAATATACATTGTAAAGGCTAAAACGGCGACCACATATCGGTTCAGGAGGTGCGGGAACGACTTTGTGCGGAGAAACTCTATTATTTAACGTTGGTAATCTGCGAGGTGACCTACCCATGACCTATGACCTGGGCGACTGCGACCTACATATGGAGACGAATCGATACGCAAGTAATTGAGTCCCAGTGTCACTGGATTTTTATCACAAAAACTATTTGTGGAGTTAATTGCGTGAATCATTAAGTAATTCAGTTCTACGGATGTCGTTGCCTTCAGTTTATTATTGGCATGAGCTACATAATAGCAGTATTTTGTTAATCAACATCTTATCTATGAATAATATTTACATACTACTAGATTTTATATTTTCTAAACAATAAACTATGGCTTGCTGTTGAGTGATTGTTTCAATGTACCGCATAACTTTATTGAACGATGAAATGTAACACAGTGGCTGCGAAAATAACTTGGTCGCGTTTCTATTCACGTTCGTTCTTCCTACTTGTGTATATATTTAATTATTACTTCATAGATTCTAGTTGCTACTATAACTATTTCTTCTTTTATAATATATTTCTTATTATACGCATAGTTTTTATTATCAATATTCGATATTACAAAAGTAGATTATGAGAAGATTTTTTTGATACAAAAAAATTTTATTTGACAAAGACTATATGAGATGTATATTACATCAGTACTACACCTTAACCATAAAAACAATTAAGGTAAATACTAAATTTCCAAATACAAAGTACTTAAATACTATAAAATAGAAATTGTAATTAAATCCAATAGCACTCCCAGTCCAAAACAAACAGTATGGTAATTAGGAAGAGATTAGGCGTATTATCTTTATTAGCTTAATTTATCTTCCGAATCCCTCTAAGGACCCCAAGGGAATACATAAAGAAAAGACAAACATGCTAATAAAAAAGTTCTTTTGTGGTGGAGTGTTTTTTATTTTCATTAAACAGCAACGCAAATTATTTGGGTAGAAACTTAACGTAACTATAGGGTGTCCCGTGGCAGATTTAGGATTTGAAATTCGAATATTTTTCTAACGGTTGCGCGGGGGACGGGGAGGGGTTACAGTTTGGCGCGGCATTTGTGCGGGTTGGGCAGTCACGATGTCGCAGTGGACTGGTGTCTCTTTCTGTCAATGGAATAATTGGACCGTTTTTCTTTAAAAATTCTCGTGGAGCAAACGCAACTGTTAACGGTGATGTCTATCGCCGCATTTTTATACCGAAACTAAGAGAACATCCATCGAACAGCTCTCACACGTGGTTTCAACAAGATAGCGCCACGCCTCAAGCAAGAGCCATCATGAGTCTCCTTCGCGAGATACACTCGGAATACTCTCGAAAGATTCCGCGAGTATGTACGTCGCGATGGAAAACATTTGGACGGAGTGATCTTAAAATAATAAAATCCGCATGTCTCGTCTTTCCTTCTATGACAAATATACGTATATTCTAAAATAATAACATCCTTTAATTTAATTAAGAAATCCTAAATCTGCCACGGGACACCCTATATTAAACAAAAGAAAGGTGACTTACACAATTTAACTTTTATTAAGTTTCCTGGTCGTAAACGGAGGGCCCTGCTTCAATTAGGGATCCCGTATACATTGTTGTAAATCTACATCATTGTTGTGTTCAGGTTGTCATCATATTACAGACAGAATTCTGTTCCTATTTTATTGTGACCAACTTTATCGTGATATAACGACGTAGGTGATTAAAGAATGAAAAGGATATTATATAGAAGGAAACTGTATAAATATGTTAAAATAGATTGCTTAACAACTTAATGAACAGAGTTAATAATTAGTGTATATAATAATGTAATATAATGTATTGACTCAAATTAGTAGCAAAAAATATCTAGACACGGTGGTCTTAGCACTTGCTCAGCTCAGCAGTTTTTTTAAACATACGAAATAGGAGCAGAAGCAGAAATTAGTTTCCGCAGATTATAAGAAGATAGAATTTTAGACTTTTTTAAATGAGATAAAGTGACGTGACGAGTGACATATTCATATGACGTTAAGTAATACGCCCGCCCATAACAAAGTGACGCTAGTTAGGATGATACACAGCACCACATTGCGCTCGTCGCTTGTTGAGACATATGATTTTAAGTCTAGTTCACCCACTAATTTCACTAGCTATAACGCCTTTTAAACCGGAACACATTATTGTTTTCACAACACTGTTTGGGGGCAGAAATAAGCGCTGCGATGGTAGGTAGTTATCTAAACAGTCTCAGGCAATAGAAACGTACGATCAGTGAAGAGGTAAGTTTAGATGTTTTTCCTAACAATTTTTGAGATAAGAAAACACAATTGTTATAAATAACAAACCATGTAAACGTTCACTATGGAAATATTGTTTTTTTGTAATTATGTTGCATATAAAGTAAGATATGAATGTTGTCTGTTTGTACATATTGCGCGTGCAATACATTATAATAAATGGGTCAGCGAGACGAAACGCCTCGTGGACGTAATGCAATACATGTCGCGGTTGCGACACGAGCCCGATATGGGAAGCGTTTTCGGACAATGAATGACAACGTCTCATTGTAGTGTAATGAACCGTTGAATACTATGGAATAATATTTTGTAATAAGACAGAGAACCGCTTTACCTTTTTACTTTTATTCTACGTAGCGACGAGCGAGATGTTCACCTGATACTAAGAAATACTTCGGCCCATAACAACGTGAAGTTAGAAT
The DNA here is from genome assembly GCA_029030555.1 of Ornithoptera alexandrae. Taxonomy (NCBI): domain Eukaryota; kingdom Metazoa; phylum Arthropoda; class Insecta; order Lepidoptera; family Papilionidae; genus Ornithoptera; species Ornithoptera alexandrae. The sequence goes on from JARDVY010000037.1 coordinate 8,619,276, forward strand.
AATATAGACTACACTAAATAGTACTTGTCGCCTTGAGACATAAAATGTTGTCTTATTTACCCCAATAATTATTAGCTACAATGTCCTTTCGGCAGCAGAAATAGGTGGTACGGTGGTACCTAAACGGTCTCCAACAACAGAGTCATACCATCAGAAAAATGCCAAAATGATATGGCTAAAGTTTTTGTAGAAAGAAAACCATTGTCTAGGGTAAGCGACAGGGTCCTCAGCCATCTTCGACAGGTCAAGCGAGGTATTTTAATAGTTTTATAAACTGAGGCTTAAAAAGCGAATTATATCTGTCAGCTACAAGGAATGGGAAATCGATCTGGATCTGTTAAGTTGTTTCTGAAATGGTTCATGCAAGTAGAATGAGAAATTTTGTTACAAACAGAAACAATAATTAGTTTTTTTTTATATAGATGTGTATTAGTAAAGAACGAGTCAGAAGAGGCTACTACGGCTTTAGGGTACAAATAACTGCTGAAATGTTTGGGGCAGAAAGCAACAGGACAACACTGCTACTATAACCAATAAGAGTAACTACTCTGTCAAGAATAAAACTAACTAGATTAAGCTTTTTAAACATGATTTATTTTGAATCAAGATTGTAATGTTAGCTGTGTTCACTTTTATTAGAACTTCCTTCGGTTTGAAAAGCGACTGTCCTTGATTTTGACGCGCGGTATCGGATACCTCGCGCGTGAACTGCGGTATCGGTTACATTGTCGGTGTAGTTTACATGTGATAACCTACTTTTAGGTGCGAATCATATAAAATCCTTCGTACATGCGTAGAAAATATGCAAAATTTACCGGTATAATGCATAATTTTTTTTTTTCGTTACAAGTTTTTAAACAGTGTATTTGTATTCAAAGGAGTCATACAACTGGTATAGATTTTATATCGTTGATGACTTATCGAATGTATACAGAGATTTTTTCACAATTATCAGATCTAAAGATTAATAACTGCTTGATTTAGCTTCTAATTAATAATTATTTCTGATATTGGAGAATCGCTACCGCAGGTTGCTACATAGACGTGCAGGTTCTATGCGTAATATGGCTATCAGTAAATGTTATTATCGCCCGGCGAAGAGCTAGTTGCAGTCTTGTACGAAATTTTATCTGTGGTGCCGCCCGCCCGGGCATCGGGTGTTGCGACCGGGTCACGCCCCACCCTCCTCCAGCCCCTCCCCACCACTCTTAGCTGCACTTGAACTGGTTCGCGTACTTTCGGTTTCCGTCGCCCGGGACGCCCAGGAGCCTGACCTACCCGAAGATGACACTGTACCTACGGGACAACTTAAACGGTTTTTGCCATCTCCTTCACCAGACATAAACCATTATGTTAAATAGTTCTAAAATTTACAAAATAAGTATAACTTAAGAACGTTCAGACATAACCCTATCATTAATATCAAATCTTGTTTATGAAACGATCGAATCTGCCTAAAACGCAAATATTTCGTTAGCTGATATACTTAAAAATATTGTAATTCATTTATCAAGATTTCTGTTTTGGATAAACAAATAAGAGGGAATTGGGCAAAGTCATTTCCATTAGGCAAAATTTTTGGACGGATACAAATTAACGATAACAGAAACTATAAATTCAATGTATATTTATAAAAATTTAAAAACCTCCGCATCTCTCCAAGGGGGTATACAATGATATAATGGATACAATCAAGATAAATTATCTTGAAGTGAATTTTACAATTATTTTATCAAATGTATTAAGCAGCGAAAACGTGGACTTCATAAACCATTAAACCACGTATTTTATAAATTAAACAAGTTACAAGACTATTATCCCACCTGGAGTTAAGTAGTGATATGATCTGTGGTGGTAAAATAAAAGCCTATTTATACTTTTCTTGAAGAAGCCCCTGACGGCGGCAAGTTGATACACTACTTTGATGTTCTTATCAAAAACGAAGAGCTGAACCTTTTTGTTTGCAAACGGAGGCAACACAATAATGGTGAATGACCTTGGAGCTTTACTATCGGCGCTGGTATGGGGATAAGAGAAGCGTATCATGTAATTCTAGGACACACACTCCGAAATGAATGTTTATACGCTGGCCATTTGGTACCTGCGTTCAAAAATATATTAGTCCTGCTACAATTACTTCTTTATCTTACCTGGTCTATTAATTAAACCCCTCTTGCATTATTTGAATGAAAACAGGTTAATTTATAGAGAATATTTCACTTCACGTTAGAAAAATAAATAATACTATACATTTTTAAGCAATTTTTCGTGATTCTAAAATTAGTACGTCCTTTTTAAAAGGACAAAAGAATTGGCAGAAAGAATATACAAGTTCGGTGCGAAATCCTAATTATTTACAACAATATACCGAGATTTGTGTTCGCTCGTTTCGAGACAAGATAAATTTACTCTCTTTACAGAAATAGTCTGGGATCACGGATTCATATTTCCATACTGTCGCCGCACTCCGCATATAACTCATTACATTACCATCTGCTGTTATGATCATTAATCAGGAGGAGAAAAATAAACATCCGATGTATGCCAAAGTAAGAGTAAAAGAAAATTTTATTTCACAAATTGATTTATGTCATGTCATTCCAAAACCTTCAATTAACATATCTGTAAGAGTTATATCAATTATTTATGTTATACATACGTTTTCTTTTATTTTTCTTTATTTGCTGATACGACTCAGAGAGAATATCGTTTAAGTAATGAGTCCGCCCTTAGCAAAGTTTACTTTATGTTGGGAGAGAAATCTTTCAAAGATATCCTGATTCTGGGTGAAGTTAGTTTTGTGGGATCAGTGCGTTGCTGGAGGACTGGGATCTCCTACAGAACGCACCAGTGCCTCCTTACACGACACATAGTCGTGATTCTCATCAGCACCCTCGCTATTCTAAGACAAACACGAAACCGTCTCGAAGTTGTCCATGTGTCAACCCTAATAGTGAAGTACCCTACCTTCATAGTCCGCGCACCCTAAGACCATTTTGCCTTTTACGACAGACCTTACTTTAGTTCTATTGTTAATAGCCCGAGATTAAAGGGCAGGCTTTTACCAACCTAGTGTTATGATATTCTTATACTAGACCATATTAATTGGACGCATTATGACAACACAAATGTGAAATAATAATCAGCTAACTACTATTTTAATGACAAACTTTCTCAACGTATTTACAAGTTTTTTCTAATTTTACCAAAAGCAAACGCGGAGACCATTCATCCAACGCGTGGCATATTGTGTTTAAATTTTGTACATTTGTATAGATACATATAAATAATTCACGGGAGTTTGCGTAATGAGTCAGAAAAACTAGTAGCATTGACGACGTAACCTTGAATTACATGTGACAAGTTAGAACAATGCCCTAATTGGAGTTCAAAACCCTTTCGATACACAACAGCGCGTGCTTGTGCTTATATCATTAAAAAAAGCAACGAAAGGTCACTATAATTATAGTAACTATTAACTGACTGAATAATTTGTAATGAAATATCTTTATAGTTTTCTTTAATAACATAAAACACTAAATTAAGCAACAGTATAATGGCTGATTATTATTATAATTGCGGTGTTATCGTACCGACGTTTTTGTAAAATCCATCTCAAATATGATAACAGGTGATTTATGTCGTTATCTGCATCATTTCAATGTGTAATTACTATAGTATAAAATCACTGGCGGTAGGTCTCTGTTACCGAAGACCGCCTAGGTAATGCCACTGTAAGACCTATCTCTATCGCCAACAGTATATCAACGTTTTACACAACAAAAGTAAATGAATTAAAAATGATCTTTTCAGAGAGTTTTTTGTATTATAGTTATAGCTTATATATTATATATAGTTTAATAAGAATATATATTCCATAAATAATATCGAGAACAAACTTTCGATTTATCAGAAAGGTGTACCTTAAGACAGAGATCTTTTTCATATTCCCAGTCGCCGTGGAATTTAATGCGTAATAGGAATATTTTTTTTTTAATTCATTGCTTAGGAACAAAGAGGAGATTATTGTATACATCAGCAGTGCGAGAAAAACAAACCTTATCTTATCCAAGGTAGCTGACCCCTACCGTCTGTGTCATTTTCACGTAATAGACACCGAGAAACAAAATGCCTAAAAGGTTCCATTGTCACCTCGTCATCCTATGTATAAGACATTCGATAGGCAAGGTCACATTGATGCTCAGCTAATTTGACAATATTTGACACTACACGTGTAAGGTTTGGTGCTACGTAGAGAAAAAGTACATTGTAAGTTTCATTTCATAAATTTTATCTCGTATGTTCTTAAAATACCTAAACCCCATTAACTTCTTCAAAACTAAATGTTCTACTTTGTTAATATGATATATGTGGTAGGTGTCTTTTGCCGGAAACCGACTAGGTAGGTACCACCGGAGCTCCTCTTTTTGTCGCCAAACGGTACTGTGCAAGCATCACTGTCCAGCTTGAAGGGTATTTGTAGCTTCTGAAATTACTGGGGGTAACTAGACTTAAAATCTTATCTCAAGGTGACGAGCACAGCGTGGTGTGATGTATATCATCTTAACTAGCGTCAAGTTGTTATCGGCGGGCGCACCAGTTACCATCAGGTGAAGGTCTCGCTAGTTTCGTCGTATCGTGCATTAAAAAAAAAATATTTCAATATCGGAACCTTTGTTTTCTATGTCAATTGAAGTAATGACATTGAACCAAAGCTTAAAGAATTCTGTTTATTTTAAGAAGCGGTGAAGGGAGTTAGAGGTTAACCACGGCGGCAAAAAAATGAGATGCTGTTGTTCCTAGACAGACGGTTATAGAAAAAAGACCTCTTATTAGATTTTTTCCAAAAAAATATATATTCGAGGATAAAGAATCGAGGTCATTATTTATTAATGAAGTAAGTATATTGTATACGCCGATTAATTTAGTTTTAGAAAATACGCAACCTAATGAATACTGTCGCTGTCAATTTCTCTTTACTTCTTTAGTTAAATTAATTCTGAAAAACGCTTTACATTAACATAATCTATACAGGCAGCTAATTCAGTATATTTGTTTTTTATAAAATGTATTAAGACTTTCCATCTTTAATACTGCAGATAAAACCAGGATATTAATGTTACTAATCAATTAACATCAATGAGAGCTTCAATGCGTTTGGCAAACGGCGTCCATTTTCATTGGCAGTAAAACATTTATATAAGTAGCAAACTAATGCAAGATAGTACTTTCCATAAATAATACAATCAGTCAATTATCAAGAAGATAACAAATTAAAAGACAATTATCTACTTATAGTACATATTTATAATTGTTTTAATATTTATAATGTGTATAATGGATGCAGTGAGTTATTTTCAGGACATCCGGTTTTAGCTGTTGCACATGTTACGAGTGATATATTTTGCAAATAAAAAAAAACTGTTTTGAAAACGTAAGGTAAATATGTTTTTGATGTTTGTTGTGTAACATTTTACTCATAAAGTTTACTACTACTAGAGCAAGATCTCTATTGCCGGAGACCGTCTACGTAGCTACCACCGCATCGCCTATTTCTGCAGCCATACAGTATTGTGAAAACATTAATGTGTTCTGGTTTGAAGAGCGTTAACTAGAGAAATTACTGGGATAACGGGATTTACAGGACACACAGAAAGAATAACTTCGCTTGACCTAACATAACGTAATAAGTAACTACATATATTGTTACTATATTTATATATAAGTAAGTTGTATATGAATATTACAATAATGTACTATAGACAAAACCATTTCACCAAATATTTTGTAATTTACGTTAATAAAATTATCCTATAGATTTATATACGTAGTTCTTTTTCAGATTGAAATATTACTAGAAATGCCGTTACATGTAAAGCTTTTAAAATGTTAAGATATATATATATTGTATGATTTGAGTTTATGTTTATATTCAATTCAGTATACCAATCTCAATTTTCAAACGACATCACCGAGTTGAATATTTCATTGTATCAAAATTCATCTAAGTGTACCAAAAGCGGCTGCGTGTGATATTTAAAGCATCCGGCCCCAACAACGGTTCCCGGTTGGATCCATATATATTTATGTGTAGTTTTCCATTGACGCAGTACCATCGGCCGCATCAAAATCAATGTATTCCATATCCTTACAAAACATATCAAAATTCAACTCGTTTGAAGCACGCCTCGTTCATGTATCGTACATACGTTCAATGCAACACGGAATAATTTGTTTGTTATTCTCATGTTTTACTGGATGTTATCGTAGATGTAGGTTGAACACAATTTGTGTTAAACGAGGAACACCTGGGATGCTAACTTTCAAAGTCAAATCTCGTAAGAACTAGTCATTGTAATGAGTGAATTGATCAAGGATATCAAAACTAAATAAAGCATATCTTTTATATTATTGGTTTATTATATCGGGTTTATTGTGAGCAGTAGGATTTTATCTGTAGTTAACCTAAATTTGGCTGTTTTTAAATACTATATTTATAACATTGCAATACAGGAATCCAAAACACAACATTTGTATTTTTAATAAACGCGAGATGATGATGATTTAAAAAGACAATGACGGTAAAGATTAAACATTTCACTCGGAAGTAATACTATAATTTTATTGCAGTGTAATTGCGGTTATACCGTAGTAACTACAGCTAACAAGAGAAAGTAAATTTAACAATATCAATTCCTCGGTGAACCGCAAGCAACGTTTTGCAAGCCGCCGCTAATGGCGGCCAGTCGGCGAGCATCGACTTTCATTTAGTAACGTCACAGCCACATCTGGTAGCGATGCTAGTATACTATTAATGTCTTGCAAACGAGCTTCACAACGATATCTAACAATCCAGATAATAATTTGTCCCAATAATAGCAAACAGTAAATATAGCCTTATTATTAAAGTTCGTCAAATAATGTTAGCTGAATAGTCTCTCAATAGAGTCGGAGCTCCGAAACAGATGAAACGACTTTAATATTAATTTTGTAACAAGAAGTTTTCAACCGACCCAACAGATGGCGCTACCAAGAATAATAGATCCCGCTATCGTTTATCACAGCGTAAATCCTTATAAGGATCGTACACCTTTATATATACCTTCATCCAACAAGTCATCACGAAGTATACAATTGTATCCATTGACTGGATCTCTCTGGATCTTCGTAATACTGTTGTACCAAGTAACTTGCTCTGTACTTTAAATCGCTCGATCATTATCAATACAGTACTCTGCACCCCACCTGTACAATTTCTTTTATAAATCAATTTATTATTAATACCATCAGTAATTGTTACAACAAACGTTATTATTAAATAGATGTGTAAGGCTTAGCTTTGAGACGTTTAGAATATAGTAATGTATGAAACATTTTCATTTTGTTTATTTCTATCCCTCTGAACAGTTTAAACATGGCTACATGATCAAAGGCGCATAAAATCGCTCCGTAGATAGTGCAGACGTCAAGACGAGACTTCAACACGGTCTGAACGGAGCGGCATGCGCAAATGCTCGCCTTTCTGCCATACTCGTGCCCGCTTTGCTCAGGGTTGATAATTGGCCCATTTATTTCACCGAACGAAACATACGTCATGACGAAAGCATGCAACGTACACATGCAATATACACCAGTTAAAGAATATACTGTCAAATTAAATAAAATTTATAAATTTTTAACTAATGTTCATATGAAACGAAAAGGGTTAACAATTGTCTTGCGAACATTGTTAGTCTCTGATCACGGATCAAGATGAACCTGTGATTTAACAAATGTTGAATGTAATAGACCGGTGTTTAGTTGCTTGCAGAACTTACTTTCACTGAGCGTGGGCATACCTTGCATCCACATCAGATGGCGTACAAAGTATATAATACGCACTGCATTCATGCTAGCCGCACGGAAGTATGTAGGACGCTCGCGTCGGCGGCCCGATAGCTTATCTTATTAGGTTAATAACCGATAGTCGACTATTGGAAATATCATTGCAATCACGACGCTCTTATCAATAAACTTGTTCACATCTTTTCCATAGAGTATTCACTATTGTAGGTTACAGATGAGTCACATTTTGTATCTCTAAACCAAGAAAATACCTAGTCCCGCCATAAATTCTGTTACAAATGAAAATGCATTTTTTTAATGAAGTAAATATTATTAAAATTTATACCTACATATTTATTAGTCTCAGCAAAAAAAAAATCTATTCAAAATGGCCACCTTTGGCTTTTACACAGGTCTTTATTCTGTTTGACCGCGGATCTATGGATTTACGCACTGTTTCCAAGAGAAAGTGAGAGAGCTAGACGAAAGCCAGTCCTTAGCTCTTATAAAGTCCGGAACGTTGATTTCAAGCCAGGCTTGAGTAATTCGTGTCTCGTGACCAGGTGCAGAGTTCTGCTGGAAAGTCCATGGTAAATTTTTAAAAAGTGTATTGCTGAGAGGTTTCACGACATGATCCAAGACTGTATCTTGATACACTTTGGCTGAAGTTTTTACTCCTTTTTCACAAAAATATAGTTTTATGACTCCTTTAAGATACGCCTCACCAAACCATCACTGATACAGGATGATGACCACGTTGTACCTTTCCGACCATTTGAACAGATTCTCTAGGACTGTGAGAGTACACTTTATTTTTTTGCTTATTGTAGTGTTCTCTAATCGTGAAAGTTTTTTCATCTGTAAAGAGGATATTTCTGTGCCTTTCACCTGCGTATCGCAACAGAAGGCGTTTTGATCGATCCATTCTCTTTAATTATAAACATGTATATCGACAATAAGCACTAAGCTTCAGGTCTTGTTTTATAATACGCGACAGATTCGTAGCGGGTGGTATATGCATTTCGCACAGTAAGATTTTTTGGTTCCTACTGGGGTTTCGACGAATCTGGTTCTAACTGGTTTTAACAGCATTAACAACGTTTGTAGTTTTCACAGCACGCGGCCGCCCCAATCTTTTCTGGTCTTCGACAGAGGAAGTGTTGTTGTATTTGTTGATAGTACGATATACGAACATATGGCTGATACCAAGCTTCAATTGTCTGAAATATGACCGACGGCTCCATACCCACTTTTTGCAAGGCGATCACTGCAATCCTATTTTCTTTAACATCTATTCCATATTATAATTTGATAATAAACACAAAAAATATGTGAAATAGCGCAAAATCGAAAGAAGTTTTTAAAATAATATATGTGTTCCTAATTAAAAATAATTAAAACGCCGAAAAAAAGAAAAGTTTTCATGTAACAGTATTAATGGCTAGACTATGTATATATTAAGTTTGTGAATCCGAATTGATTTTAGAACAAGCATACGAGTATTATTTACCAAATAACTATGTAACATATTCGAAATATTTGCTATAATAAACCTTGATGTGTAAGATCTACTGGACTACAGAAAGAACAAGAAACGGTGAAATTCTTCACAGTTTTACTTTATCCTAAATTATGGGAGAGAAATACTGATTATAACAGTATTATAGCGTTTTGTTTTTAAAGGTTAGTCACAAAAGCGTTAGTCACATCCCAGAGGGCTACGAATGCATAGGAATGATTGGTATTATAGTTATTAAAATAATTTAATAAAGCATATAGAAGATTAGCTGTTCTCGGGCTGCTTTGCTATTATTGCTATATTATATATATTGTCTAAAATATTCCTTGAGAGCAACAGCAACCGCAACCGCAAATGACTTTCTATAGCAACCGCATAAATAACATGAAATGAAAGTGTTTATAAAAGTTCACTAGAAATAAAATGATGAAGGGTCCATGAAATTCAAATAATAAATAGCCTATAACCATTTACAAATTATTCAGCGTGGAATGGCCATGTTCCAATGTAGATACATTCACTAGTTTTCACGTGATTGGCGAACAAACAAAACCCATTTTCATTACATATATAAAATAAAAGATTAATACATGTATGTCAAAAACGTAAGTTAACATCAAGTGATCTTTGCGCTCGTTTACTAACTTGCTAAATATAAACTGATATTTGTTTTAATGATATTTATTAATTTAATTGTCCTATTTTCATATTTTATTCAATTTGACGAGTTTAACTGATTCTGCGACGCAGCAGATAACTGCTTGTATTATGATACCTTGTTTCCATTCCCCAGGGATTAATTCGATTTTGGATGACCGTAGAGTTCTCGCCTTTTTTAATCAGCGAAAACCCGAATGAAGGAAGCGCGAATAAGGAGCTTTTACTGTATAGGATTAACAGGATATTCTAGATAAGCAAGCAGAACTCATGATTTTCCGCCACATTGATTTTAAACTTCGTGTGAAATTAAGGTCAAATGTTTGACTATTATCAATATTTAAAATTTGATCCTAAAAATAGATACTGTTTCGGTGATAAAACAGTTTTGCAAATGTATTATCTCCGCGTACTATCTTACACCTTGCTCTACCTAGTTCTCATATTAAAGTTAATAATAGCTTAATCATTAATGATACTTAATTGAAATTGACGTAAAATCAGATAAGCAACAAATGTTGTGTAATTGAGCTGGTTTAACAACCGGTTGTTATCTATTATTAAATAGTTTCTATTGTACTTATGTAGAACAAATGTACTTGAATTGTAGAACACAAAATACTCAATATTGTACCTATATACTATAATATAGGAATTTTACTTTAATTACTTGATCGAGATATAATATAATACGAAACGTTTTAAGTTATTGTCCTTACAATATAAAAAATAATTTAAAGACAAAATTACAATGTCTTATATAAAAATATATGAAGCTGTTGATTTATTACGTTAAAAGTAATAAATATGACTTTGAAGCTTTAATTTGGACTCGGAAAGGAAGACTTCGTTGGAAATCTGTAATTAAATTCTTTTATAATATCAAGAAGACAAAATCCTAAAATATGAAACAGGGAAAATTACTTATTAGCATGTATAGTTATACTTGCTTGAAGTAGATCAATAAAATTTATTCCTTTCATATTGGTCACAGACGCCAACTACCTATCAGTTTGGGTTTGTCCTAGTCGTTTGTCCTAGTCTAAAAAGTTAACTACCTAAATTGTTATTTATTTATTCATCCTTTATTGTAGACCAGTTACAGGATATATAATACATTATATTTACATAAATGTACAATGGGCGGTCTTATTGCTCGAAAACCAATTTCCTCCAGACAGCCCATTGGAAAGGAAGACGCGAACTAAAAGCAAAGAAAAGATAGTGGTGCAATAAAAAATTAAAAACTACAACATTTGATGACAGATGCAATCAATAGCACAATTAGACAAAATTTATAATTTAAACTCTATGATAGTAGTTACTTAAGCGTCGTTTGAAAGAAAATAGGGATTTTGCGATACAAATATGGTTCGGTAAAGAGTTACATAAGCGAACCGCCGTAACGGAAAAGGAGTTTTAGAAAAATGAGGAGGAATGCACGGGGACGTAAATAGAAAGGTTTATTAAAGAGCGAAGAGTACGACTGTGGCAATCGGAAATAAATTGCAATTGATTTTTTTAGGTAGGAAGGTGTTAGAGAAATGAACAATAATTTGTATAAAATAGAAAGAATTTGAGTATTCTTGCGAAGACGGATTGGCAGCCACTGGAGTGTTTTTGCGAAATTCAGAGATGTGATCGTAACCCAAATATGTATAGTATGCACAAATTTTTAATACGCTCAAGCTTATCAAGCTGCGCTTCAGTTAGGTCAAGATAGCAATCATCGGCATAGTCGAGAATAGGCAGAATTATAATTGGCTTTTGGAAGAAAGTTAGGGAGTCTGTGCAATGAGCTTATAATCTCATACATCTTTCTACCCACCTGGTAAACTTGCGGTGCCCACGATAGACAGGAGTTAATGTAAATACATAAATTTTTAACTTTACTATTATAAGGATTTACGTTACCGTTAACAATAATAGGCGGTACACCGGACCAGTTAATTTTGGAGAGTAGTTTAGAGCTTCCGATTATGACTGATTGTGCCTTATTAGGGTTTACGTTCAGACCATACAATTTTAACCAATCCGTAATACAAGCATGATCAGAGGTAATGCTGTGGACGGCCTGAGAGAGATCACCAAGAGAGGCTCGAGTGTAATTTGGAGATCGTTAGCATACAAATGGTAAGAAGAAAATAAGTCGTGGGTTATAGAATTGATGAAAATAGCGAACAGGATTGGAGACAACACGTCCACCTTGAGTCACGCCAGCGTCGGTGTTTAACCAACTGGAGAAATTATTCTGCACTTGGACGTGCTGTTGACGGCCAAACAAGTAACTATGAGAACCATGTTATATTATTGTTCAAATAATTCAAACCAAATCATTGATTTTTTTTCGACTTCATAGCATGTTAGAGGATTTGTGAATTCCGGAGATAGTGTTTACTTCTTTCACATTGGCACTATCACATCACATTTCTATTTTGTTACTCACTAAATATAAATTTTACTTGATTAATTAAATTATGCCTGTTAATAAACTCATTTTACTGGTGGTAGTTATCGGTTGCCGGATACCATCACGGTAACACCGCAACGCCTATTTCTACTGCCAAACAGTATTGTGGAAACGTTACTGTGGTCCGGTTTGAAAGGTGCAGTAGGTAATGTAATTTACTAACGTAACGAGTCTCAATATCTCATGTCCTGGCGACGAGCGCAATGTGGTGTATCATCCTGTTTAGCGCGACGTTGTTGTAGGCAGGCGTATCACTTACCAACAGAGGTACATGTCCCGTTCGTATCGTCGTTTAATTGAATAAAAAAAAGTTGTACATTGTAAACTAAGGGTCTATCTCTTCATAAATCTTACCCATACAACAGCATTGTCATAAACATGTTTGAAATTTATAAAATTTGCAGAGAAAGGCGTTCTGGCAACCGCTGGAGTCGCTCAAGGCGGGACACGACTCGCTACTTTCATGGTATGACAATAAATTTTCTTACAAACATTTCGAAACTTTGTGATTTGTAGACGTAGACGTAGAAAGTGAACTTTAAATGTTACGAATTTAGTTTAATTTTGTTAACAGTTACAATAAAAATGTCTGTCGCTTCAAATGACATATTTCTCGTCTTTTTATCCTTATTGTAATGGAAAGAAATAGCCGCAGGATAATTCACTTTTCACCGCTTTATATCCCAAACTTGACAAGGGATGTAGAAAGAAATATGGGTTGAGTTTTGTACAAGAAATTTTGAACTTTTTGAGAGTCTTGATGTCTATTTGGATTTTCGCTAATAACTTGTGAATTTTTAAACTTCCTATAATTTATTTATATTGACAATACAGAATTATTATCTTTTAATAATACAACATCATTTCACCAAATACACAAAATTCTTTCGCACTAGTTACAAGAGTTTAAGGAAATAACTATCAGTCTCGTGTTGGAGACAGCATTGTGAGCAAATATCCGTCAAGCACCCGTCAACCCAACTACGTCTCAAATAGAACGTCCTGAATATTTTATTGTTATTTATTAAGTGTAAGAAGAATACCTTAACTTGTTAATTTTCTACAGAATATAATATTTTTAATTAAGTTCAAAGTGGCTTACCGCTTGAAATACGGACTTACCTAGTTCGATTCTAGGCCACGTAATAACCCCCCCATGCTATCTATGTTGCGATGGTTACATCACTTATTATCACTGAAGTGATTTGGTATAAACTACACTTTGTTTATAAGTACTCCCTTCAGTTTTTCATTCTATATTTATACACTTGCAGTTAACGAATGTGAATCTAAGATCATATTTACAGTTTACTATGAACCAGATATTTCGTAATTCTGCATATTTAGTCCAACGTTGATAGTTATCGCGGTTTGCTCTTGAAATCTAATGGGGACCTACATTAGGTCCTGTCTATGGATTCTTTACTTTGTACAATAAATTTGTATCTTAACATCGTAATGGCTGCGCCGCTAATGATGGCCATAGTACCAAACAATAAAGACTTTTTTTTTGTGTTTCTACTCAGACGCTTACCACTGGAGGCGTTTTCCGAGGCGAACAGCGGGGCGGCGTTATAATCTGAAACAAGATAAATTTGACAATTATTTTTAATCAAGTAATATTTATTTATCTACCTATATAACATACATGTTATTTGCTAATATTTGATAGTTACATAATATTAATGGAGAGGAAAAGATATAAAAAGAAAGACCGAAGAAGTTATGAATTGAATGATTAATAATTTTTTGGTAATAATAATAAGTCACAATAAAAAAAACATTGTATAATATGCACTTCTTGTTCTTAAAGTGCCTCTCCATTACTAGAGATAGGCCGTCGAGATTGGTGAATTTGTACCTGTCTTAAGCCATATGGAACAGTTGCCCAACACTGGTGATACCGGTCCACTTCTTTATGTTTGATAGGCACTAAGATGAGTTTATTTTTTGAGAACAAAACTTAACTAAATTTTTAGGAATAAAGTTTAAAATCTACAGCTAAATATTTGTAATAAAATCATCGAAACTATTCGTCTTGGGTATAGAATATCATATATTATAAAAATTATCATACCTGATAACAATTAATACAATATTATATAGATAAGAATAACTATCATAGTGTTGCAATTCGTATAAGAGCAACTATACTATGTGGTCTGTTATATATAGTTAAATAGGGTCTAATTTATACTGATGAGAAGCTGCTAATTAAAATCAACTGGTTTAATTTTCCGCGTTCAACGAAAATGTCTTCCATACAAAATGAAAATAATATTGATTCTATCTTTATTTACATATTATAAATGTTTATATATTTATTATCGATTTATATATCTCAGCAATCGTGAGGTTTTTATTAATTTCGATTGGTTCAATGGGTTAGATGACTTCGATTGCGGGCCATGAAACCGAACGAAGGCCGCGGGGTAAATGACTCGCGCGGCTCTTACGCAACCTTACTATGTTGCTGTACAGTACAACACGGTGAAACCAGTTCAGCTTGACCTCCACATTCGCTTAGAATGTGCATTTTCCCGGCGCCGGTACAATGGGTCGCGTTGAAACGACATAATTTAATTAGCGCGAAGCCGGGGATACATTGCGTGCTTTCTTTTGATCTGTGGAAATCGGAATTCATTTTATTGTTCCTCTATGCGCACTTCTAATGCTCATAGTGAATTTCCGTGAAGTAAGCCTTACATGCTGTATTTTATAGACGTTATATAGAGATAAACAGTAATACTATCATACATAGATTAAATGTTAAATTGCTTTTTTATTGTTATTTTGGTAATACTTTGAAGCGACTAGATGAGTGGGACGCTCACCTGATGATAAGTCATAATCACAGGCGCTAGCTACGATGTTATACACAGCACTACATCGTGGTGGTCGCTTTGAGACATGAGTTGTCGAGTCTCGTTACTGCAGTAATTACAATACAATACTGTTTAAATTGAAACAGTAATGTTTACACACTATTGTTTGACGGCAGAAATAGGCGCTGCAGTGGTACCTACCTAGACGGTCTCCGGCAACAGAGACCTACCACCAGTAAAGTAATTGTGTGCATGAGCTTATTTAATTCAGTTTTCAGTTTACGTAATTGTTGAGATAGATGCTTGGTTAGTAGTACAGTTTCGGCTTCGTCGACGAGAATAGATATTTTAATACACAATTGATAATAATTTCCTCTTGTTAAATAATAAAAGTAACGAACAAATCTGACATACTGATCGAGTATTCATTTGGATTGCCGGCTGCCATATTGTAGTCTACGTCTAAGGCATGCAAATGTCGACGCGTGTGACACGCACATTGAAGAGTAACGCACACAGGCATCGGGCCGGTGTTGCCATCGTGTCTCAATTCAGGTTTGCACGCACACGTGCGTACGCTCCATGCGTTCGAGTTCGCGGCCTCTTAACATGTAGCTATTCCGTTGGCAACATGCTTCAGCTTTAAAAAATTATACATTATCGACAGTAACGAGCACTAAAACATAAAATTTATTGCTTTTGATCATAATAATAATTGGACAGCGTTGATTATTCAAGATGATGATAATATAATAAATATAATACTGTTAAACTTTACTGGTGGTAGATCTCTTTTACCAGAGAAGAAATATATCTGTCGCTGCTGATTTCATTGACTCACTGTATTACTTCTTTCGAAGAGATAGAAAGATAAATATTTAAACACATTTTTACTAGCAGGCCTCTGTTGCAGGAGGCAGTCTAGATAGGTACCACCACAGCTCCTATATCTACCGCCAAACAGCAGTGTGGAAATAATACCGTGTTCCGGTCAGAACCGCGCTTTAACTAGTGTTATTACTGGGGTAACGAGATTCAACATTTTATGCCTCAGGCGAAGAGCTCATTGTGGTGCAGTGTATAACTAATGCCACTTGTTATGGGTAAACGTATTACATAACATCAGGTGAACGTCCCGCTCGTCGCATCGCTTAATTGTATAAAAAATTTTTTAGAGTTTATTGAAAATAAAAGTATTCGTGAAATTAAACTAAATTCCTTACGGTATCGATATAATAAAACCGGCAGGAAACTGTACATAATGAAGTGTGACTGGAGATTTGAAATACTGATGGATATTAGTAATGGTCTTACAAGCTGCTCGATCGTAATTGTAATGGGGCAAATGTTGCAGCGAAATGGTTTTTTCACATTAAAATATATTGTATATAAATTATGGACTTTTTGTTTGAAGGTTCGTTAATTATTTTCATATAAAAATATTACATGCAGTTATCTCGCTATCTAAATAATAATCTCTCAAGTTACGTAATGGTATACAGCTATGCTTTGACTATTGCTAAGTTGGTGCTAAATTCACTAAATTAATAAATTGGTAAGTTTATTTTTAAGTATTAAGCACAGAGATTTCGTGTTTGGTTTGAATACCCTACCAGAAATCCCTGTACTACATGTAAAATCCTAATTACTTACTAATGCAAAATTTAAAAACGTTGATAATAAAAAGTCGATTTCAGAAGAAATATCAAATATTGTGATTAATAGATAATTTACTCGTAATATATTTATATAAATTTACAAAAAAATTTTAACTTTTCCAGAAAAAACTAATATAATATCCTATTGCTGAAAAGTTACATAAATATTAGTAAAGTTATTCGTAAAATAATACAACTTGACACTTATAACCGTTTTCTAGAATTAGTAACTGAAAGAAGTACCGGTTATAAACAAATAAAATTAACGATAAATAATTTAATAATTCAGTTTTGTTTAATATTAAATATGAGACGGTGGTACTATTGTAACTTGAGCTGTATTTAGATTCTTATGTGTTGTATGTAATTAATAGCAACAAGTTAATAATTATTTCTGCCCTCTTAACTTGCGATTTTTTTCCTGATAACTAGAAGCTTCGAAGGATTTTTCGTTCTTAAACAGCATTATCGTATTTCATTTGGAAATTTTGTGGTAAACATGTTTTTATTGGGCCTCTTACACAACACTTAAATTTGCTCTCGTATATAACAACATAATACATATAATAATTTATTACATTTTGGACCTTAAAGCTCATTATCAATATAACACATCAATTATTTAGTGCCCTATTAAATATGATGACGAACATCAAAAATGTTTTATTCAACTACTTTGCCAGTAGTATTGTTTTCGATCAAAGGTTTACTTATAAATAGCACGGAAGTAGTAATACAGTTGTTTTTTTAATGCCAACTACTATACTACAATAGATTATCGATGTAAATACATCAACATCGATGACTTGTGCGTATCGTACGTATAGTCGCTTTGATATAGATTTTCGCGATTTTGTCTTTTAGATTTCTCTAAGAATAACTATAGTACGTAAATATTCCTTTCCGTTTGTGTTCAGGCTACTTTAGTTCACGCTCAACGGACGTAGGGGGACAGTAAAGCCGGTTATTTACGCGAAAATAAAATTTTATTGCAGCTAGAAACAAAGGAGTCTCAGGCCAAGGCTGTCGGTCCGCAGTCATTCCGCTGTGAAATATACCATGCTTATTACTTTACACGTATAACGAGTCTTACACCTAAAACGCTGTTATATTTAACTACACAATTAAATCAGCGTATGCTAAACAGTAAAATAATTAATAATTTAGTAATTGTATATAACGCTTGAAGGTTACATTGAGTTAAGTAAACGCAAAGTTAAATTAAGTTTCGCGGTACCATTACTGACCTAACGCAACAGGGAATTTTGCGCCCGGAATACTATGCCCGAGTGACCGCGCTCCAGCCTTTTTCCATGTACTTGGTACACTGCACCGCATGCACTAATGTGCATAATGACGCACACGAACACACGCACGCGTCTCTATGTACACCGCGCCTGCGTTCCCCGTTTTATGTACGCGCTAGGGCTGCCCTTGCCTTCAAACATTTTCATTTTATTTATCATGAATTTGAAACATTTTTAATATAAATAAATAATTAAACCTCTATTACAACCATAAATTAAAAATAACATATATATATACATTATCGTATTAGAAGGCGTGGGCCTTCTCTTTCTCTATTGGTATCAGTACAAGCAAGTTTTGATAGTTGGATTACGCCTGCTGCTAACAACGTGGCACTAGTTAGGATAATATACTCTGCACCACATTGTGCTCGTTGTCTTAAGACGTAAGATGTTCTCTCGTTACCCCAGTAATTTCACTCAGCAGCACTCTTCAAACTAGAACACAGTAACGTTTGCACACTACTGTTTAGCGACAGAAATAGGAGCTGCGGTGGTATCCACCTAGACGATTTCCGGCAAAAGGAACCTACCATTAGTGAGTCGTGTAACATGACCATGACACGTTTAAATAATTTTATTCGTGATAGATGTGATAATTAACAAGAACTTAAAATTGATAAATATTTATAAGCTTCTACGTAATAGATCGAATTGAAAATATTACCGCTCTAAGTTAATGTAAAGTTAACAAGAGCAATAACAACAACAGTATTACAATATGTACAACAATAGTTGTAATGATTTAATTACAGTGTAAGCTTTCAAAGGAAGCGAAAGGATTTTCGTTTGTTCATTACGGTTTGTGGAGTGAGCTAACGCGATTTGTTACGGCCGACGTTGCCAGGTCTCCCGTCGGCCCTAGGTTTACGCGGGCACCGACGGGGGTGGCGCCGTGGTGGTGGGACGGGCGGAAAGGGGAGAGTGGGGGCGGGGGTCCTGAATCCTGACCACGCACAACCATCACTGCACGCTTCCCTGACGACTACGGCCTATATTTAGCGATGTATTTCGCCGTACATGCGATATTGAACCGGGCTACGTTTCAGACCGGCGCTCTATTCTATTTCGTAGGGGCGTAAATGTAAACATTGCGGTAGTAAATTCAACGTTCCCGTATTGTTCGTTTTTAAATGTGCTTTATAGCCTGGAAGGAAGTCTTTTTCCTTGATTAAAACGTGTAGGCATTGCTTTTTCGAATACAAAGGTTTTTTTTTACATTACATAGTATTTTTAATTAAAGCCGCCATTGTGAATTGTAAGGGATTGAAAAATATTTTGAGGAGTTAGCAGCCTTTACTGCTTAAATATTTTTGATCTGTTGAAATTTTGACATAAACAAATAATAACAATTTCAAAACAACTCTCTTTCGATCGTACTAATTTTGGCTTCAGACTTTTTTTGGTTTAAAATAAAGTAAAATTGATACTAGTCAAACTCTTTTCTACTACTCTTTTTAAAGATGAAATCAAATGTTTTAAAATAATAATACAAATAAATAACATGGAAAACTAAAATGAAATAGGTTGTGAATCAATGAAAATGTAAGTTTACATTGTGCTGCTTAAGTAATGAGATTTATAACATTTAATATAATTTCTCAACAGTTTTCTTTGAAATAATTAGTGATTCATTCATTCGAACTCACTGCAATCGTGTAAAGGAAATACCAAAATTCCTAACGGTCCCTCCCTTTAAAGGATGTAAAAGAAAGATATAGTAAAAAAAAGTCACTATTCGATTCAGATGCGTGAATAAATGATAGAGCACGCAAGACAATTTACGATTCAAATTTCAAAGTGCGTAGAGATGTATTCAGTTGGAAATTATACTCTAACAGCAATACAATAGGCATAAAATATAAGTGATATATAGATACTATCAATTTTTTCTCGAAACTTTAATATAGAGATGATTTTACTACAACTAGAACAGAGTTTTTTAGTTAAAGAACATTTGATGAAGAAAAAATATTTCACTGGAATACATACTTGTCTATGAGTAAGATACAAACGTAAAATGTGATCCTTGATGGTTTAATTTCATTTGCTGTGGTGTATATTGGGAAAATAAATTAAAATTAGTATGTGATGTAATGAATTTTGTTTTTTTTTTTAATAATATTCCCACAGAAAATTACGGAACATACAGTTATTTTTCATATTCACGTCACTTAAACGAAATACGTTTCGTCTAATTTAAATAGATTTTCAAAAAGGTTTGAAGTAATTGACGTATATTGTAACGAAGAAAAATTTTATGCGTCGTAAAGGTATATAGAGTCGCTTTAGCTTAAATGCATTGATTCTCGTAGTTTTACATTAAAGTGTTTATATGTAGGGTTCTGCGGTTGCCTGAAATGACCGTGGACGTCTAGAAAGTCGAGGTGTTATCGCGCGTGTGGGCGTAGCCACTAACCCCCCTCTCCTGCCCCCTTTCTCGGACCGTTCTCCCCTCTAGAACGCCTGTAATGTGCCTACGACCTAGGCCCTATGTTGTGAATACGATAGTGCATACAAGACGCTTCGAATAACTTGCTTTTTGCAAAATTGCTTGTTTACAAAATTTCAAATAGAAATATTTGGGCTTAATGTTATAAATAATTAACTCACGAATGTTTCATTGAATTGACAGATGTAGTTGTATAATAATTTGCTTAAGCTGTCATAAGGAAATTATTTAGAATATTTCGTCATAATAGGCATTGTATCTTGGTTTCAATTATTGAAGAAATCTGTTGCAATCCGGGCACAAATGTAACATAACAAACATTAAAATATTTACTTTATCAGCATGTTTACATTATAATTCTTAACGTTTCTAGACACCGTCATAATTCAAGAGAAAGCATCTCAAGTTTCACTTGAGCATAGCAAAGGAGAAATTGAGTGCGCGCAACGCATTGGAAAATTAAAAAAAAAAATTATCTGTTTAGAGAAAGAAAAAAGCAACGTTAAACTGCTCGATACCGCACAGCGACATCTCGTATAACATAAATCGATAATAGGAAGCCCTCCGACTAGTTCAGCAGTGCGTGCGAGCGACCTAAAACACCCACTACGGCTCGCAATGCGGGCTAAATATACACAATTCAATACTTTCCCAGTTTACCAGCGAAGGAACTTATGTCCCGTCAGCAACGTCCACAATCGCCTGACCAGACGGCACAACCGGTTCTCCCCGGAGCCGAAGCGACTTCGAACCGAAACAGTTCGCGGTGAAGTCGAAAGTTGTGCGGCGGCGAGACAGAGGGAGGCCGTTTCGCAACGCGCCCGCCGCGGCAATAACACAGCTAGGTGCATTCTCGTTGCAATTTCGCTCTCGGTCGGGCTGTGTGTTTGTGGCGCGCTGAAGATCAGGGCTAACGATCGGAGCTTCCCTCTCGTTCGCTCGTGCACCGGCGGCTACTAGCGCGTCTCGCAAAAGAAATGCAACAACTTTATCTGACAGCGACGCGACTCGACGCCGAGAGGCTTTTGTGCGTTTTCCATGTTTATGATTATAGGAGAGCACGTACAAGGGGTCCTTTGAACGCCGTTGCTGGCTACATAATTCTGCGACGTTTTGTTTTTGTTCCCCGGCCTGTTTGTATTCATTGGAGCTATGTAGCTAGTGTGTACTGTGCGTGCGATATTGCAAGATAACTGCCCGCTTCTGTGCACGGGACGCCGCGTTAGCGGAACACTCTTAGTAGTTAATACGTAACTGAGCAGCAAAACATTGAGTTGAACCGTTTCATAACTTCAAAGTTATTAAGGAGAGATTGGATAATAAAAAAGTATAAGTAAAAGCTAATTATCTATAGTAAAGATAAATGAAAATCTTGATGTCTAAAATAAAAATACCTATAGATACAAGTGTATAGCATACATGTAGTGTGTTAGCCTGTGCGTCCCATTAGAGTGTGCATAACGCATAAGACGGCCGGTTAGTAACTAAGATATTATTAGTTCGATGAGCTCAACTGGCGTGAACGCGAAAGTAATTCTCTGCTTCTATAATTAAGAACAGAAGCCTAATAACCAATCTGTTATTTTCTTTGATTATACAATAAATTCACGCATTAAGTTTGAGCGTTGCTAATTTACTCCAGTATTCATATAGTTTCAGTACTAAAACTATAAGTATAAGGCGTCTAACTAAAGTAAGAATTCATTAAAACTACTTTAATATAACATTTTTAGTTTTTTCTAAAGTAAATCCGATTGCAATGTATATAATTTTATCTTACTAAGAAATTTCTAAAACTTAGTTCAGAATTTTAATGACTATATAAAGCAAGTTGGCAGTTCCTCTTAATTAATGTAGATACTACACGAGAAAACTGTATTTGACGCTACTTTTGGTTTTTATGCGAGAAACTGGTTAACAAATGTAACAGTCATGTAACTCTAACACCACACATAACAATTTAGATACATTTAGATATAGTAATAACCTACAATATTTTAAACAAAAACTAGTTTAAAAAAAATAATTTGTTTGAACACAAAAATTATACTCAAAGGTGGACTTTAAAAAGGCATTCTCTTAAAGTCTCCTAGATGTTTTAAGTACAGAAAAAAGTAAGTACACACATTTTTTATATATATGTACTACTAGCTGTTCCCCGCCCGCTTTGCTGGCTGTAAGACCCCCGCAACACTCTTTGGAGAAGAAATTTTGTAAAATTAATTCGTAGCTGAGCTCTAAATCGCAGAAGCTATATCTCTACCAAATTCTAAGTATCCGTCTCAAATAGTTATGGAGATCTTGTGATGATTCAATTAACCCCTGGTATCTCCAATATATTTATATATATACATATCTATATAAGTATAAAAACTACACTTAGATAAATATTAATGATAGTTAACGAGAAGACATAAAAACGAAAGAGAGAGAAAAATCATTGTGTCATTTATTATTCTCATAGAATTGGTAATCGGTTAGAAGATTGATTTTCATAGTAAAATTACGTAGTAATTGAACCGCTGTCTTTTCAATTACATATTTCTAGTTTCGCATCGCAAAGAGTAAACATTGCTTTATCAATGACATAAACAAGTTTACCTCATCATTGCTCGTTTATCGTACTAATAAATTTTATTTCACATCGCACTCGAACCAACCGACCTATTGCTGAAGGCCAGCAGTTATTACGAATACTCTACATTGGACGGAGTTCGTTCACCTCCTTATGTAATCAGTCCTATTTGTTTGTGCGGTAGCTAGGTACGATCCATTATTCTTGTATCTTTACTATTGCTTGAGCTGATGGTATCGTATATAGTGACTAAACTATCGATTAATTATTCCGTACTGGAACAGTCTCGTTAAGGCGTGATAAATTGCATTGATTCCATTGTTTCCTCATAAATTTTCTCTAATTATAATTTTTCGTTGAAAGGATAAATATTTATATGTTTACCAACAAGTGGGTAGAGGATGGATGTAAAAGTCGAAGTATCATTAAGATTGGAACATTTGAGAGGAGGCTTATGTCCGAAGACGGTCCCTGTTAGGCTGAAATGTGATAAACAAAATTGTAACCCTTTTATTATAAAAATTTACAGGAAAATCTACTTCCCTTTGAATTTATTCATCATTAAAGAAGTTAAACGTATGTATAAGATGATGATGATGAAATTTTCAATTGGATTCATTAAACATTTCATTATGGGAGCTTTGGGATGTAAGAAAAATCCGTTAGAGGTGAGGATTAGGGGTGATTGGGCGGTATTACGAGGATGGTACGGATACTATATTTACTTTCGGGCGCGTGCCCCGACCTGAATGGGCGCAGGCCTTGGCCGTGAACCCGAGGGAACGCACGCGGTACGCACCACCCGCCCAAACGGCCGGCCGCGCCTCTGCCACAGCCCCCGGCCCCTTGGCTCTACGGCCCCGCCTGATCAATAGCCCGCTTCCTACTTACACAGTTTCCTGCTTACACGTGGCGCCAGCTTCCCCTAGTCTAGCGCTGTCGACGGCAAAGCGGAGAATTCACAAGTAAATGTTTTGGCAGCGCTCCTAGCACGCGTACATTTATCACAAAAATAAATCCCGAAAAGATAAGACTTAAACGCCTGTATTAGTAAAAAAAATACACAAAGTTACGACGGAGCTAGTAGCATGAATTAACAACACGGTGAACTGCACTAATGTTATCGTCCTAGAAGCTAATTTTATTTAGATGTGTTGGTCTTCACAAATTATATGTTCATAGGCCAAGCCAATTTTTTTCCTCTCGTACCAAAGGCGAACTATTAACATTTATAAACATTGTTCTTCGGCTGTCGTAACTGTATAAAATTGGTCGCTATAGAAATTGTATGTAGTTGGCGTGGTGGGCAACAGAACAACGTAGCAGCCATGTTGTCATATTAAAAAAAAACGTGGATACATATTTAACAATCTATAATGAGTTGAATAGTTAGTGAAGCGTCAGTTAGAATATTCTAGCCCTTATAAATAGAACACAGCAATGTTGTTATTACAGAATTAGAGTGGTAGCTAGCCAGGCGGGTTCGTCAAAATCATGATACAAACCGAAAACTTTTTCAAAGAAAGGGATATTATGTATACGTTGTTACAGAACAATTTTATTACGTTTTCGATTGCAATGTGTTTAATACATGTGCCGCCACAATGACCGGCGCGGTTGGTTATTATGTAGGTAGTAATAAAACGTGAATGATCAGATTCCGTCCAGCGCAGCGTACATTGCTGGCGTACTCTACGTCTGATGCATTTATAACAACGCACAGTCATAAAAAAGTAGCAATGTATGCACCGCCTTGCAGCGTTTACGTTATTAAGTTATTAGTACTTCCGTGGACGACTCGGCGGCGCGGCGGCCGGACGGTCGATCAATAGTTTGCTATGTTCTGTACTATGTCTATCTACTTTTGCACGATGATCGAATTTACACGTGCCGACGGCGCCTATAGTAAACTCTGACAATATTTTTGTATATTTAGTGACATTTGATAAACATTTCCGTTAACAGGGATATCGTTTTCAGTCTACGTTACAATTTAAGTAAATTAGATTACATTGCATATGATCATAGCGTAAAAATATATTATGAAGTCTATCATTGTGTAATGCCCCGAGAATTGCCAACAATTAAATCCTTTTGTTCTACTTAAAACATATCTCAAAATCGAAAAGAGGATCAGTAACAACATAAAAAAACTATAAATTTCAACTTGAATCACTTCGGTGTCTACAATTTGATTGGTTGTCACTAAAGTATATCACTCACGAAAACTACTTCATATTAACCAGTCTGTGAACTGATTATGTGTGGGTATAAATCAGTGTTGAAATAAAATTTTATTATATACCTTTTACAGTGTGCTGTAGACGCGTATGCGCTGTTTTAATATAATGTTATGGACACAAATATTACATGATAAAATAAAACTGTGTAGAATATAAACTTGAAACTGTTTAATTTATTATGACACTGTTAAAGAGTATTATAGCTACTACGAGATATGCTTTTGGCAGGCAGCAGAAGTAATGCTTTGACGATATAAAGGAGTGGACTAAGTGAATACTTCAGTTTACTCATTCCACCAAAACTCGATAATCGAAATCAATCTACTTTAAAAATTGCCAAAAGTGTTCAAGTAATAACTTCCGTTTTATGGTTATAAATTCATTAGCTGGCTATTGATATAAAATCTCGATTATGGTAATCGTGTTGATTTTATATGTAAAATAAATAACAGTAAATAGTGGATCTTGAGTAACGATATAAAAAATTATAGATGAGTTGTTACCCTTGAATAATAATTTGTAATTTCACGTGACCAGTAACTGGTGTAGCATGTGTAGCACTAGTCTATGCATCCCTTAGTTGGTTATTCAGCCAGTGGATTTATGCTGAATCAATATTTAAGTCGTTGCTGAGATGTAAAATTTTTATTGTTGTTAATCAAAAGAGTATTCTCATTCATGATACCCTTTGACTGAATCATGCTATAGTTGTAAGTTAAGGTCTAGCATCACCTTGGCCAATTTTCAGATTTGGTGTTGCCGCTCCGTTAGACAAGTAGGCCATGCTCGGTTCCATTGCCCATTGTCAGTTTTGCTGTGCTTGCGCAACTAAAGTTATACTTAACATTGGCTTACATTGAAGAGGCTTAACAGCTGAACTACATATAATGGTTGTTTGGAAGAAATAGCTTTTTGAGCAATAAGACCGCCCATTGCACCTTTATGTATATATATAATGTATTCCGATATCTTGTAACCGGTGGACAATAAAGAATAAATAAATAAATAAAAATACATAGGCTGAAATTATATAAAACTTTGAATTCTGTGTATAAATACGAGATAAAATAAATGAAGATTATTATATTTTATGTTTCTATTGCTAAGTTATAGTTACGATATAAAATTTACGACCGTTATAAGTAACTTTTGGTTTGTGTGCAAGGTATTATGGAACGTTATAGGAGCTTGTACAATCGCATCAAAAATGTTCAGTGATGTCATGTACAAGGTTTTTGTTCGGTGCTTAGAAATAAAACTCTTAATTCGTAATAAAGAAACTGGTCCCATTCAATGGCGAATCACGAGTTCCCGCTTCTAACGACTGGAGTCGCGCTCGTGTTTATTTCTTATTTCGGTCAACGGCCGCTCGCGGCCCCATTGTGTCCGCTCCATTGACATCGATCTCTGGGGTTAGATTTAACCGTACTAAAATAACACCGTCACAAAACTATAACGGCCGTTTATTTACTAATACCTCTTTTCAAAAACGAATGTCCCGCACGTGTAGAGCCCGATTCAGGGTTGTTCAATAACGCGGCAGTAACGCCTCGATAAAGTCTTGAAGCGCCTCGCAAAAACTGGTTACGGAGCGGTTACCGTAATCATGAGTGGCGGTATGCAAATTTTTTTTTTCACAAAAACTGTAGCCGCTTTGAACAAACTAATGTTTTGTTCGCAGCCCACGCACAAGCAGCAACTAGAACGCTGTCGCATTTGTCTCTTTTTTTTTCTGAGTATTAAATCATTACATTTTATTAATGTATTTAGCGTAAAACTACCTTAATGGGTACGTTGACGTCGTAAAACACACAGATTATTGCTTTTATTGTTGAGCTAGTGCAAAAATTAAAGAAAAAAACATTACACAACTTAGAACATTCTAAGAATACTGAAAACTTTTTACTATCATTTTTGTAAGCAACACGGGGTTTTAGGTTTTTACCTAATGAAACCTCTGGAGTGGTTATCTCTAATGCACCTTCTATGACCGACGAGGATTACTTTAGTGCTATAGTCAACATCTAGATCTGTTCAATACAGTGGTTTTCATGATTTATTCGAAATGTCTAAAAGATTCAGTTAAATTTGCGTTCGCCTTTCTTCCATTTGAAGCAATCTAGTTCGGCAATGGATCCCAATACAAAGATAAATAATTAATATTTCTTATATGTGTGTATGTTATGTTTTTATATATATTCAAAGTTAAAAAAACGCGGTAGTGTTTGGTCTAGGCGTTCGATCGGAATCGGGCGTGTGTTGACCGCACAATTCACCTTGAGGCCGCACTTCGCTTTGTGTAATCCGGCTAAGAAAAACGTCCAGTTTTACGTCGCGTTGCTACGGTGAGCAGTACACTATTCGAATCGAACGTATATTGTAGTTTCGTATAAAGCGCGAGGACCGGTCCGCTGTGGGTGAGCAAGTTGTGGAATGCACGGGGACGGACCGAGACGGCGTGATTTGAAAGTGTACTCCAGTGCGTCGGTTATCGACTTCTTCAAGTGGCTTATAATTCGAATCTTATTACGTATAGTAAATATATCTAATTCGGCATAACATTAGTGAGTCAGTACATAATGAAGAATTAAGGCATAGGTTTTACAACTATTGTATGTAGCACGTAAAGCTATTAAGACGAATAAAGACTGGTAATAAGGGAAACTGCTTTGTGTAGATTCTCAATCAAAAATTCAAATTATATTTAACAAAAAATACAATAGGTCAATAAGCATATGAAAGTTGAATACTATTAGAAATGTATAATATAGGAATAATATAAATAGATAAGAAGGGTATGTAAATATAATATTAGTAAATGTAGAGAGACGATTAAAATAAAAATAGGTTAAATGATAGGAATAAGATATTATATGTAAGTGTGATGGTCGCTAATAAATTAATAATATTAGTATCTAATTGCGGACGTATAAGAGAAGAAATAAACAACAGTCTCTGATTATTATAACAGGGAAACAAGGAGGAAAAAATATTTCTAACTCATGGAAACCTTTATAATTCATAATACATATAAATTTTTATTAAATTTAACTGTTCTGCTAATGTTTTGTTATTATGTGAAATGATAAGACAAATTCAATATTAGAAAAGGCTCCTCTACTCTTTTTGTTTTGTAGGAAGTAAAAGCGATGGTTTTATATCTATTCGGCACATTAATTTATTACTCCTACATAATCAATATCTGAAAAGTTAGCTACTGAATCACTGTTCCTGTTAGGTAATCACATTACCATTAAATAAAAAAAAAATCACACGCGCAACCGGTGACCTGGGAGAAAAAAAAAACGGAAATTATACAGTAGCGGGGAAACAAAAACATGAATAATTTTTATCACAAAGCGTCTTTATCAACTGGTTTAGTCCTAGTATCATATATAATATATATTTACTTCTAACGCTTAAATGCAAACAAATATTATATAATGGATATAATTGATGAAAAAAAAATATATCTTTGTATAGACTTATAATACAAGAGATGGAAAATTTTTGTTGATGAATCATTCAGTACGTTCTTTTGCCAGGGTGTTTTAATGTCGGTTCGAAGTTGTAGACTTGTTTGATTTGAAGCCGTAAGGTATTTTTAAAATCTATATATAAGCCTTTTTATTTCTGCCTTTGCTGTATTATTCCACAAAATTTTATTATTCCACTTAACAATACAAAGGTTTTTAAGTCCGTTGTACTTGTTTTTATTGATGAAAAAACTTCAATGTGGCTCTCATTTATGATATTTTTAAATATATCATGAACAGGAGTGTGAATCAAGAACAGGAGTGATTTCGTTTAAGCATAACCATCTCTCGTCGTGACCGATATAACAAAGGGAAATTGAAGATTGCCTTACACAACTCGTGAACGCATTAATTTTATTGCTAAATCTTCGCACTCGGTAAATTCCCACGCGTTCTTTCGCCCACCGATACAAAGACCACTCAAAGCATCATGAGACCGCCCACACGGGTGCGGTGCATAACTCTGGCCGTTTGCAAGCCGCTGCTCGAAGACCTCGATGTCGAACGGGCCGTTCCGATTCGGGACCCGAAATAACCCGCGCAGTGTCCCAGATTCTATACCCCGGCCGAGCTGGACCGCCTGACATACGACTAATGGGGCCGAAGAAAAGCTGGCGGCTACGAAGAGCTTTCATTTTGTGAATTTTTAACCATCTTACTGTCACACCCGTGTAGGACTGTAGGAGACATCTAACTTTACTCAATGTCAACTGGACATTGTGAAAGAGTTCATAAATGTATAAAAGTAAATGCCTACAATAATTTTTTTAATATTTATCTAAATCACTTAACCGACTTGAATACTTGAAGCAATTATCTAAGAACCGAACGCAATCAGTCTTATCAAAGTAATTTAAGTTTTGCGTTAATTTCATTAGGATCCTCTTGATTTTTCCCTTTAATTTTTGTATATTTTCAACTCAAACGAAAAAAAGTTTGAATTTATATAAACAAAGAAAATAAAAGTTGTTTAGTTAATTTTGAAGCTTTAAGTGTACTCCGTCCGTTTACTCATCGGATAATTAATCTCGAGAAACTTTATAATTTACTTTTTTGTACGGAACTTTATTAATTACTAAAATAATAGACACGCGCAAAAAGAAGGTTAATAAATTTTAAAGCAGTGTTATTAATCAACTATTTTTATTTTATTATTAATATAAAGTATAATAGCAAAAATTTTTGTATGGCGCAAAGGTACAGTATATCAAATAAGTGTTACAAATATCACTAAAAAATTGCGTACAGATACCTTCCCTCCTACAGCACAATAGGTTAACATAGTGTTTCAAACATAAATAAAAAAATAAAAGTTTCAAAAAACCTATGGATAGCTGAATATCACGAATTATTTTTCTTGAAAATATACCCTTCTGCTAAAAGTCGAAATTTTAAAAGATACCTACAAAAATGTCTTGGTAAGATTTTGGGAGCAAAGTTTAACTTGAGATTTTTTTAAGGAAGCAGGCACAACAACTTACTATGACTTAAAAAAATACTTGTTAATAACTTTTCAGATAGAAACCTTATTGTATAGATACACGTCTACCGCGTTGTAGGATGGTTATCTCTAACTAAACATTTAACAGTTACAAGCAAAAGATCAGAAAAGTCAGTTTAAATATCTATAATTGTTTCTAAAGAATGAGGGTATTGTTTACTAGTTAGGGATATTCAATCTGTCGTTTTTTTTTTAGTACCAGTTACGATTCTATATAGCATTATTATTATAGCGAAGCGTCCCGGTTCCCGGTGCAGAAATGTATCGTGTCGGCGCGCGCGCGACTCGGACCCGTTATCTTTAAAAGCGGCTCTACACTGGTTTATAAACGTATGGGTGTAGTATACTGTGGCCAAATATCGGTGACGGGCTGGGTGAACGACCGGAGCCCGCCCGAAGACACCTGCAATCGCGCCGCCTGTTGACACAACCAACAAACGCCTGACGCCGTGACGCTCCCAAGTGATAATGAATGTCGGTGCAATGTACTTGAGATTTAAAATTTGACTGAAATTAATAACATTTAACATCTAAAGCAAACTTGGATACGATTTCACATGAACAAGTTTTTGGATAACCGGATCTTTATTTTTAATTCACAATAGCCTAACGACATTTTCACATTAACAAGATATGGCTATCTTATTACTGTGAACTAAATAGAATAACTACGGTAAATTTTTACTTATATACAGTATGATACACGATAGGAATACTAGAATGATAAGTTAGATTCCAGAATAACTCTATCTTAGATATGCCATGAAACCGACCAGTTTGAAAAACTTTAATAAATGAAGCATATTATATATAATGTTGAATAAAAGCGTTAACTCATAAGGAATATGTTACACAATGTGGCATTATAAAAAAAAAAAAATTACATAAAAATTAGCCCGCTGTGTATCTTGCGCCCATTCTTCCCAGATCCGAATCATTTCTTTTGCGAACGGGTGGACAGATCCTGATGTTCAATAAGTAAATCATAATTTCTATAATAAATATATACAAAATTAAAGTAGACATGGTGCCAAGTGACAAAGTGGCTGTAGTTGATGAAGTGTTCGCTCATAATACTCTGTCTCTGATATGTGGAGAGGTGGAACGCAGTAATGCTGTAATGGCAGCAGATTTACAACAAGAAGGTGGTGTTTAAATATTAATATAAGTTTTGCAAATAAGGGGACGACGGGTATAGTTAATTGGAAGTTAAATATATTTAAACTTTTCTTTGCAGTCATTTGCATTGACCGAAAAACAAAATGCAAAGACCTAAAATTAGTTCTGGTCTGGAAACTAGAGTCCGTAGTTCCCAATTATTAGTTAATTCTTCTAGCCACAAACTAACTATTGAATATCCATCTAAACTAAATTAAAATCTTGTGTCCAGTAATTTAAAAGTAAATTTAGTAAGTCAATCATAAATAACAAATTTTTGTCCGCAAAATATTCTTGACCTAAAAAACTTTGTTATTGATATGGCGCAGTAAAGCTGATCTAAAAACCGGCGCGTTTCGAAGTAATCTCGCATGCGAGCTCGCCGCTGCCTTTGTTTTACATGCAAGCTATTTCCGTACATCTGTAAACTATGGTGTATCCTGCACGGATTGTTTCCGCCGTCAAGGAGCTGATGTTTGTTTACATTGAAAATATCTCTATTGGACTTCACTGCAGTATTCCAACGAGTATTTAAGAAAAGAGTGAATTGGCTTCTTTTAAACTTGTGCGCTCTACCACCTAGACCACATCTCCGTACAACCGCCAAGTTGGATCGTATAAAGTACTGGTCTATATTATATAAATAGGCTAGCTGTTCCCCGCCCGCTTTGCTGGTCGTAACACCCCCGACACTCCCTTTGGGTAAAGAATTTTGTAAAATCCATTTTAATCTGACATACTCGGTAAAAGGAATATCCCAACCAGATTTCAGTCTCTAGACTATATGGTTCCGGAAATATCGTGATGAGTGTCTACACAGGTGGAAATCTCTTACACATACATTATATATATATATATATATATATATATATATATATATATATATATATATATATATATATACATATAATAAAACAAAACGGTATCAACAGGAATATAGTTTAATATTTACTTTAATTTCTATTACTCCTTGTCATTGAAAAGAATGCAATATTAAAAAAAATTTTTTCTTAATATGTCCATCTGTATAATTTTTTTTATATTTATATAAATGTAAATTTTAGTAAAGATTATAATTTTTATTTTGTTGTTAAGTATTACCAACACTCTAATATTTTATTTGAGTAAGTGAAAATAGGAAACAAAAGTTTTTAAGAAGCAATATTATTTAAGTAATCCTATTTATATAGTTCCACCTTTCAAGTGCAGCAATATAAAAAAAACATGTCAGTTAAATAATAACTAATACTGTAAATATTTTTTTTATTATTATTAATTCGTTGTCGCTTTCGAATTACGAGAGTTGTGAAACAATATAACAGGTTTGGGAAACTTGTTCTACAGTTAAATGAACTAATGGTAGACGGTGAGACGTTAGAAGACATTTGGCAAATATGTCGTGTCCGATTGCAGAAGGACAGTAAGATTGTACAGCTGCTTATTTATAAGATGGTGTGAAGCTTCCCCGCGTGGGAATCGAGGGCGCGGCCTTGTCCTGCTTTACAAGATTGGCACATTTTTATCTACACTTGAGCTATCGCCGGGCGGACACGAGAAAGTGAGATTAACGAGCCATTAGAAAGAATACGGAGAAATATATTTGTGTCGCTGGTGGTGTGACTGATTCACTGAAGTACTTCTTCCGAGATAAAAAGATAAATATTTTAAGCATAACACGTTTTTGCTGATAGGTAAGAAGGAGGCTGTCTAGGTGGGTGTACCATCGCAGCGCCTATTTCTGCCGTCAAACAGTATTGTGCAAACGTTACTGTGTTCCGGTTTGAAAGGTGTTGTACATAGTGTAATTACTGTGGTGACGAGTCTCAACATCTTACGTCTTGGACGGCGAGCCCAATGTAGTGCTGTATATGTTATCCTACCGATTGCCACGTTGTTATGGGCATCAGGTGAACACCCCTCTTGTCTCGTCGCTGCGGTGGTAACTATCTAGACGGTATCTTGCAGCAGATAGCTACCACCAGTGA
Organism: Ornithoptera alexandrae; assembly: GCA_029030555.1. Taxonomy (NCBI): domain Eukaryota; kingdom Metazoa; phylum Arthropoda; class Insecta; order Lepidoptera; family Papilionidae; genus Ornithoptera; species Ornithoptera alexandrae. The sequence goes on from JARDVY010000037.1 coordinate 8,652,986, forward strand.
AATAATAATTGTTTTAATTTTTCTTTGTTCATATAGATATAAAAGTTTCGCACTTATTAGATATGAAGACCTAACGCTTAATAAAAATATATCTTTTTCTCCCAATGTTTTAAAATTTTTGACATTTTTATCACTTCACAATTTTGATGTCCACTGCTGACCTGTCAGGTATTGCCGTAATCGCCACAATAAGCATGAAGTTTATGAAGGGCAGATACTTGTAGCAGCCGTAAGTAAAACTGTTTTTATTGAAATACCCTCCTTAGTTGCCTTTTACGACACCGGTATAAAACGGTGCAATTTTTTGTTATGATAAACGTAGTTGATAACTGACATTATAGAAATGTTGATTGATTTTTAATAAATAATTTATAAATTAAATATTAGGAAAGCTAGAAATTTTAGAGCTATGTATGAATTATGCATACTGATAAAAGTTTTACGCGCACAGATAACGTGCATATATTATTAGTTTTTATTTAAGTCTATTCAGTTGTCACATCATATGCAAATACCTAAAAACTCAAGTATTATAAAATAGTAATCATTATTTATATGCTAGTACTATGAGTTACTTACCCGAAAACCCCTATATCGTACACACGTTACAGTGTTCCGGTTTGAACAGCGCTAAAGTAAATCACAGGGCACAGTATGTAATGTATATCATCTTAACTTACGTCAAGTAAACTGATCATCTCTTCGCTTTATGAATTTGAAAAAAAATAAATTAAAAGAGTTAACTACATTATTGAATAAACCCGCTCGTTAACTTTGAGACGACGGCAAATTAGCAAGTTAACTGCACAGTTAACAAGTGCATTGGTTGAGAATATGTTCACCGCCACCACTTATGTAACAAGGGTCTTTAAACATGTATCTATTAGAGTTTAACTAATTATTTATGACCTTCGCTGTTACTATTACAAATCATCCTTAGTATATCTTTAACAAACCTGTAAATTATTTTGTAAATAAGCTGTAAGTTAAAATCGATCTATTTATAATTTAAGATCAGTTAAGTATGCATTATGCAAATTCTAAAGACAATAAGTTATTTAAAAATATTGTTTTTGGATTGTCAATTAAGTTAGAATTATAAGAAAATGTAATTTAATAAAATTTTATAATTTCGTACACCACTATCTTATCTTTGCTTTTATTTCACGTCTTCCTTTCCAATGGGTTGTCTGGAAGAAATTGCTTTTTGAGCAATAAGTATTCCCATGTATAATTGGTGTACAATAAAGAATAAATAAATAAATAAAATAAATGTAAATTTAAATTCTGGTTTGCTTGTATAAACTTTGTCGCGTGTTTTTAACGAGGTTCACAGGGACGTCGTTATGCTAATGAGAATTAAGAGAACATAGGTGAAACAATTAGTTCCGCGCTTTTACGTAACTAGCTGTATCAACTTTATAAACTAAAGAGTGTGTTCACTTGGTATCTATTTGTAATATCTCATAGAATCTGATGATAGATAATTTAATGTCAAATGGTAATGCAATAATATAGTCTTTTATCGATAACACAAATCAGCTGTGCGCCCGTATGCCGGCCGCCAAAACTATGCGATGCGGCGTGCGGGCGTGGGGACCGGATCGCGCGCGCTCCTCTGCTTGCAGACAAACGAATGACACTTTCCAACTTGTACGCTATAAATATTCAGCGGACGCTTCGCCAACAACCAACGCTCTCACTAGCTTTTCCGTCTCCGTCTCCGTCCACCGATCCCAGAGCGATACCCACCTAGATACAGTTTGGGCTCAATTTTGACGACTCGCTCTCGCACTCTGCCAGAAACACAGTCGTGTTGACGGTCCACGTGTGCACACTGTCTTATTCATCCATCACTGCACATCCGCACCGATCAGCTAGGTTCACGATTTCACTGTCACTACACGCAGCGGCGAGACCGGCCCGCCGGACTCGCGACAGACACCAGCACGGAAACGTTCTGGAGTGTCGCGGCTGCCGCTGCAGTGAGCAAGGCGGGCGATACTCAGCGACGCGAAGTGAAACCACCGAGGGCCGAAAACGCGACGCGACCTCCACGCTCGAGAGCGTGAGAGCCGACGAAGTCGGAACAGTGGCAGTTGAACGGGTAAGAGTGCAACAACGTCGCTGTGAGAGCTATACAGACGACGCGCGTGACTTGCCGCCGCCGACTGACGGGGCGCGCCGCGACGAGCCTGGCTTCACCACCACACGCGCACTCGCGCACACTCGCGCCGCGCCGCGCCCCTCGCCGCCGCGCGCTCACCCGCGCCGCCCAGTGCCGCACCGCGCCACCTCACACCGACACCCAGCGCCTCGCGCTCGCTGGACAGACGACGGCCAGATCCGCTCATATTTTAAAATTTCATTTCCAATTTGAATTTAAAATATCCAGTCCGTCGGAGCAGAGCGAGCTGATCGCCCTATCTGAATATTTACCAAAATAAGTGTTGTGTCACCACAGTTGTTGGATTAGTTACGCATTGAATGGGAAGCGCGTGTAGAGAGACCGAGAGCGCATGCGTCACTCACTCATTACACCTAGACAAAATTATTTTGTTTTATATTAAAATGTACAACACTTAACATTCTTATACTATTTAATATTTTCAACAGTTAAAAAGGCTTACATTGACAAATTCTTGATAAAGCTGTTTTTCCTATTCAAAAAATTTATTCAACATATCAATAAGATAGAAGGGAATAGATGTCACTTCATTATAACACCAAAAACATTACGATAGAGTTCGCTCGTGTGAAGGCAGTGTAAGGTTATCGGAATGTTTAGGCGCATTGCTTCAAATTGCGCAAATAGATGTTCCAATGAACTCGTTTAATAATAGCGGGCGTAGTGAGGGCGTCACGGCGTGTACTAGGCGCGTAGTCTCGTCGCGCCGCGCCACTCCACTCCACTCCGATGCAAGCCACGCTCAAGGTTGTTGAAACGTGTACACTGTCGTCACGCACCGCGATCGCTTAAGTCTTGATACTCCTGAATGAGATGATTTCATCGCATTATTAACTTTCGAATCGTAAAACACAACCTTTCATATTAAACCTTATATTTCGTATAAACTCACGCATCAATGATTATTTTTTCATGATATCTATTTTAGCGCTACAGCTAGTAGTAGCCAAACTTATTGACTTCACGGACCATTAATAGGGTTAACAGTCCAACAGTGGACAGCTGAGATGATGATAATGACTAACAGGAGTTTTTGATATTTAATATATATAAAGGGTGATCGCAAAACACAAAATGTATCTAGTTAATAAAATTAATATTAATTGTATCCAAATTATGAAAGCTTATTAAAGTATATGGATGTGGGCAGCGCAGGACCGTCCGATGCGAAGATTTTTAGGGGACGCCTATGTCCAGCAGTAGATGTATATCGGCTGATGATGGTGATTAAATTTATTGCCATATTTTTTTGAGGATCAGCAAATTCTCACGTGAATTCTGCAGATCAGAGTACTTTGGCGACCAATGCTATAGACTACAGACATTTTTTTCTGGTTGCAAGTTTCTCTTGTCGGAGATAATGGCACTTACGTTGTCGTAATGCTTTTTTTTGCTATTGCGAATAGTATGCAAATATTTCTGAGTTAAAACAAAAGCAGATTGAAGGACGTTGTAGTTAGCGAAATTACCGTAGTTACAAAATATTCACATGTATCACGGTAATGAGTGTAATTTGGTATTGTGTAAAATTCTAGTTAAGTTCAAATTGTTACGGACAGACGTATTTATCAAGTAGACATAATGCTAGAGTCAAAGCTTCTTATTTAAAAAAAATCGGTTTTTAAGTTAGTCAAAAAATTTGCTTAAGTACGTAAGTATCGGGTTCCGATAAATCTTAAAGATAAACGCAAGAATAATGTTTAACAACTGTCACAGAAGTGGAATTGTAATTAATTGATGACTAAGATGAGTTTTTCAGATGAAAACTTATATTTTTATCTTATCTATTTATGATTGATACTTAATTTACAAAGTGATTTTTTTAAGAATTTTGTTACTATAGAAAGTCGACCTTTCGTCCGTTTCGTCGACCTAAAGTTTGACCTATAAAAATTTAAAAATTTTAATCATAATTTTTAAGTAAATTAAACTATATTGAATCTGTATCCGAAGAAATTAAATTTTTGAAGAAAAATTGTATACTTATTTTAACTTTGTTTCAGGTTTTGTGAAAAAATATTTCTTCCATACATCGCCAAAATTGCCTGTATAGATTAAAAAAATTACTGTTCCAATTTTTACAAACGGCTACACAAAGTTTACAGCTGAAACTTGTATATAATACTGTTAAGTATATATCGAAATCTTAAATAGAGTCGCCTCTGTAAGACAGTTTGTAATGTTGATACAAGGACGCGATTGTTCATCTGAGGTGGTCGCCCGGGATGCCAATCTCAACTTCCGCCGGCGCCCGGAGTATTGCCAGAAACACTCAACGAGTGGAAAAAGTCAAACGCGCACTAACGTAAGGATTTCTAAAATGACTTTCATTTCACAAATTCCCATTCTCAACAAATTCAAAAAACTTTGTAATAAAGTTTCGAAAATAATACGAGCACTTACGTATCTCGGAACTTGTAAGAGGATTGTCGGCTTATTTAATATCAAAACAAAATTTGCCACCGGTTGAAATTTGCCAAGACGACAATATTTCGCAAGTGACCAAAACATGTCTTTTAAGATAAAAATAAGACAAAAAATAAATGGTGAAATTAACCTTCAGGGCTCCCTCGGTGTTGGAGTGGGCGAAAGTAGCGCGTAATACTCACTTTTATAATATTATAGCGATGTAGATTCTTTAACTTTTATGCGGCAGTCTCGTATTCTATCAAATTTAATATCTTTTATCTTTCTTCATAATATTAATGCAATGGATCTTTTTATTTTTTAAACTGAAAGTAGAAGCAATTTGTTGTCTTGATTTCAAATTAAAGAAACGCAACATTTTCCTATTTTTATTATAAATGACAAAGCAGGCGCTTTCTTGTATCGGAGCCGGGACTCATTATGGGTCGCTGCGCCAGAGCAATTGTATAATAAATAAAGAAAAAACCACAAACAAGCATATATTCCGTTGCGAATAAAAGTCTTGAGAAATATTAAGTACAGTATTAAATTAATATTGTTAATTCTCAAAAACTAGTATGGCTGATATTCATCAAACGACCGATCGTAGTTTTTTCAATGATGGCTACTCTCGGTGGTATTACCTCGAAAAAAAAAACACTTGAGGCGAATCACTTTAGTTCTGCAGTAGTGATAAAGCTATAGAATCTATCTTTATACACTTAATACAGATAGACCTCTAAGTTAATGTCATGAAAATTGACTACATGTGTTTTGAATAGTACCTATTAAATCTGAAGACTTCAAAGCATTTTTCTATTTCCAAAAGGAACTCTATAGAAACATTATCGTGTTTTAGGTCATTTCAGTAATTATAGCGACCTACAACTAGTAGTAGGTACTATAAAAATTACTAAGATAACTGTTATTAACATCATATGTCTTAAATTTAGCGAAATGTGTTGCTGGGTGAAATATCAGTGCGCGCTCTGATTGATTCGTCGCTATAAAAAATCTCGCACTTTACCTGTTTAGATTTAAAACTGATCTATAATATCTGTAAGCGAAATCTTGAACTGATTGCATTATATTTGTAAATTATTGATGCACGAGCAAGGCGCTAAATTAAATTAAAATTCAAATTCACAGCGGGGATCGGGCGGAAAGGAGTCGCTCGCAAAAAGACCGTCTGCTGACGAGTTAAACTCAGCATATAAACAAGAAATAATTACAGTACTTTTTGTTCGATTTGGTGTGGACCACTGATGGTGTACGATATTATCGACTGTCCGATTTGATCTTTCAATGCTTCTTATTATATAAAAATGTTTCACACACGCGACTTTGTTAAATCGATCAAAGGAATACATCCACTGACAAAATGTTTAAATAAAATTTTTAATTGCTATATAAAGACATAAATAATCTTGTTTTAATATATATTTTCAGTGGTATCTTACTATATTCGATACTATTTGAGTTCGTTAAGAGATATATATTCTTTTAGAAAACGTTAAGTTTAGATGTGAATGTTACTAAGAAATTTTAAAGGCAAATAGAGTTAATTTCCGGAGTCATCTGCAACATAAACGTTTACAATTTAATACATGGTAAAAATTTTTTTTTTTCGTATTACCATTCAATACTTGGACTTCCCGCAGACCTTTAGTATCGAAGCGTAGTAGCATTTCGCAGACGCAGCTTTGTGTACGACGCCGACCATGCCGAAGTACCCTCGATCCGCTTGCACTCGTCCCATGCCGGACAATACAACATAAACGGACACTCACTTATGTTAGCAGTCAAAGAAACATTTTCACATTCTGTTTGTATGTAAAAGTTGCAACAAACAGTCATAACACCACGCAAATAACCTATTATTTTGCACTTGCGTGCGCGCCCAATGTAAGACTGAATTTTCACACGACTTTGTTGATCTTGAGAGTAGTACTGAATGTTGAATTTATATCTTCAAAGGCGTTTTCATAAATTCGCTACGTTGTAGAGGTAGTCAATAGTTTTATTCGAAATAAATTAATTGCATCGTAGAATAGTATCTGTAGCTATAAAATAAGGAAGCATGAATTGTTTGAGAACGCTAATGTCCCTAACTTCTGTGCCGACACTATATATATAAATAAATAAATGCTCGTATATGTATTTTTATATATATGATTTTTTTTACTATATGTTTATACAAACATATTCAAAATGGAAGGTTTTTTCATTATTCACATTATAACTTACCACCAACTTTCAACTGCAGCTGTTTTAACTTTACTAACTTTAATCGATATTTGGTCTTTGTTGTGGATACCTTCGAGGTAGGTACCACCGCAGCTTCTATTTCTGACGCTAAACAGTATTGTGTAAACATTACTTTACTCCTGTTTAAAGGGCGTTGAAGCCAGTGAAATTACTCGGGTATCGAGATTTTATATCTCGTGTCTCAAGGCGATAAGCACGTGTTGCTGTTAATATCATCTTAACTGGCGCCACTTTGTTATGGAGAGACGTATCACTTATCATTAGGTGAAGGTCTCGCTCTGCTCGTAACGAAGATGGTTTAAAAAAATACCTTACAACGACAGGACCTTGGCCCAATCGGTGTAGAGATCTTTAGGCCAGGTTTATATACCTATCGGCTGACGATGTTAGGACCTCTGCGTAGTTCTTATTTCTTTCTAAATGTTACCACTATTTAGATAATATTGTTAATAAATTTTTACAAATCATTGATAAATATTTCTTTCATCATTGTCGTGAATTAAACTGTTATCCGGTAACGAGTCATGGCGACGTGTTGCTCTTTAACGACATATTTATGCAAATGCATCCGCCTAAACAACACCGATCGGTGCCTGCTAATGTATCTCGTGTGTATATGAATAAAAACAATTAACCTCGGACTGTTACACGACACCGAAAGCCTCAACCGATTTAGAATATCGCGGTACCGGTGTCAATGTCCGAACGCAGGATGCACGCCAGGTTTGATATTTCATAAATATCATTTAACCACCTTCTTGGCTCTGATATATTATTATTGCATATCAAGTTTGCCCGATATGTGTAATAATTAAAACCAGATTTGGTATCGCCGTAGTTGTAAATTATAAAAGGGCAAATCCTATATTACTTTGTGATAAAGTTAAAACTTGTTGATGTGGAAGAAACTTTAATTTTAAATTGTTACATACGACATCATCAGCATCAGTTTCGATAACATGACGTTTTGAGAGATTACATATGAGATTTTGTTCGGAAAAATAACATTGTTACAAACCGTGTCAACTAAGTTTGTTAGTTTATTAGAAATTCTTGTTAGTTGAATTACATATAAATATTGATGAAGATGTAGCAGTAATTGTTATTGGTGACGAACCTTGAATTTATATTAGAAATCGTGTTTATGAAAAGAAAAAAAAAATTTTGTTTCTGGTTTGATAAAGTTAATTTTTTTTTTTTTATATTTTTGCTGTTAGTTTTTTTGAGATTCATAGGACTCAGGGCTCGCGAAACCAGAGTCTGCGGGCCCTGTGTTGTATGAAGTTGTGTTCTGTGATCTATGAAGTGAGATAGTTCAAGTTCATCTATGGCAATGAATTTATATACTTTTTGTCTTAATTTATCATGCCTGAACCATTTCAATGTTTTCATATGCATGTATAAAATTTTTTATAACATTAAGATGGTAAACGCGTATGGTCTGCTTAATGGTAACTGTGTATGGAGGACGCCTATAGTATTAGAGGCATCACAAGTGACGACATCACACGTTAACGATTCCGAAGAAACATGATTTATTTTTTGATAATCTAAACTCTGTAGCTCCTTAGGAAAATCTACACATGAAATTCATCCCAAATTTCCTGCGTGTACGTAATCACTGCGGTTATAGAGTATGATGATATCCCTGTCGACGATGGATGGTGGGCATTACATTAACAAATTCTTTAGGGCATATACGATATTGTATTATATAAACTTACGAAGATATTATAACGGTTATTGCGAAAAATTTAAATCTGTAATAATTTCAGTAGCATCTACGTTTTTGTGGTCGAGGTCTGCAATTAACACCTGCGAGGGTCGCAGCGGCCTTGCGATTCCCTCGGCGCCTTTCCTGCCCACGCACCGCCCACGCGCCGCACTCCCGAACTCGGTTGTTGCGATCGGATAAATCAATTATTGCACAAATAAAAACGTAACCACCTCCGCTATTGTAATTATGAGGGTGTTTGATTTATGTTTCATTATTTATTTTACGGCCGAGCAAAAAATTTGCTAATCACGATCTCTTGATTCCATGATAAATTAAACTTATACTTTAGGTGATATAAATATATTCAGTGTCAGGTACGACTACCTATTTAATAAGTTAAAAAACAAGTAGGAGATGGTATCTCTATTATATTATGCTTATTTTTGTTAGGATAAAAAGTAACTAGAATTTTGATATTTTAAGAAATGATTGTTCTATTTGATATGATATTGTAGATTTTTGAAATTAAAAATCTTGTTTGCGCTTGCTCTTAAAAAACCAGATGGCTCGTCTGGGCGATAAGCAAAGATGTGCACAGAAATCTTGGGTGGGTTATGTAAACCATTCCGGAAATCTCTGTGCCTATCTATACTTAAAATAAACTTACCAAATTAGCAATTTAGCACCAATTTAGCAACAGTCAAAGCATAGTTTGTACCGTTTGAGTAAATTGGGAGATTAACATTTAGAAAAGTTGATGGAGCCAAAGTATGTAGTGCTTACACCCCCAGCGGTGAGTTAAAACTGTATATTTAATAACATATTACTAGCTACGCTAATTAAAAATATTATATGTTACACTATAAACATTTTCTTTCACCTTTCCAATCGAAGTACACTGAAGTTTTAATACTTGGCTGTACGACTAATGAAGTTCATTGCTTTGTTCCTTCTTGTAGATGTTTTAGACGAAGTTTCATGTTTAATTTTACTTATTAAAATGAGAAGCAAAGGTTTTTTATTAGGAAAGAATAAAAATATAAATATTAATAATCAGTTAATAATTATATTCAAGAACGATTGTATATTGTACAATACTAATTTTACATGAATAAAATTAGTAGCAAAAGTAAATATTAATCAACTTTGTTCAAGCAGCAGCCTTATGTTACTAAAGGTACAGGTAGATCTGAAATAGATGTAGTCGCGGACAGGAATACATGTAATTCAGATATGGATGTATATAGGAGTTAATTCCGTGTGCGGTAATTGAAATGGCTGCAGTGGTAAATGCGTCGCGCTAGACTATCGACCGCGCGGGCGCAAGTAGGATTTCCTTTTTAGACCTTACCTACTCGTCCGTCATTGGGTCAGTGTGCGATCGCCGCTAGGGCGAAACCGTTTCCTACAACACCATACAATTCATTACGTAGACAGTCACACTAAAAGTTGTATTCCTGTCTAACAATGAAAATATTAAGAACAGTTATAGGTATTTAATAGAAGTAAATTTACGAATACTTTACACGGTCACGGCTGGACTAAGATGTCTGATTTTCATCATGAACTATTTACAGACCAATCTACGCAGAATGAGCTCACCGTGTCTTAAAGTCTTCTAGTGGTATGGTCGGTATTTGATATAATTTCAATGATAATGAAATATCAAACCGGTGATTGAACCAAACATCATAAAAAACAAAAAAATACATTTTCTATTAAATATAGTATGTTTATTTTAATATGAATAGCCTCGAAAATCATTTCCGAATTCGTAAAAACTCTATCACCAAACCAACTGAATATTAAGTGAACACAGAGTCGAACTTGGGTCCCATATGTTACAAGGCAATCGGTTAGTCGTTGCGGAGTGGAAGCAGTTACATAGGCTACAGTTTTGCACAGAGTTTTATTTATATATGTTGATGTCATGCTTAACCATGAAATTGGAGAGTTATAAAGTTTCAGCCCGTGGTCAATCCGAGGCCACAATTTGTAGCAATGAATCGGCTACATACGCACTGCAATGTGCAATATGTCTATTAAACTACAATGTAAATGTCTACAAAAACTAACGGAGAGGCCTCTATTGCCTATTAAAGAGAGACATTAGAATATAACTACCACTAAATAAGATGGTGCGAAATTTTTGTGCATGCTTTCATGGAAATATTTGCATCAAAACATGAACAATATAACAAGTGAAAAAGTTTACGTCTTCACTGTAATAATTTCTTACTATTAGGTTATTTAATTGCAGTAATTTACTTTTTTATTTGTTAGTACATTAATAAGTAGTGCAGACGATCAAAAGCGAAGCGGCTAACGATGCCGGTTAAGTTGAATAAGTTAAAACAAAGTTCCGCGAGCGCGACCTAGAGAGGTGAACAAACGGCCGATATAATGGAGTTCAACCCAAATTTTTGACCCGATTCGATGTAAAAACCCGCCGTAGTGGGCTAACGACCGCATTGACGTAAGTTCAGATAGACAAATAAAAGAAGCGCGGAATGCAGCCCAGCTCTTAAGGCTTTCTTTCGTGGAGCCGATTGTTTAATCGGTTATTTCGGCTTCTTAACGGGAACGGGGCCGCTAAGGGTCGGTAGACTGGTTCAACAACCACGCCGGCAACGTACTATCGGATTCTAATTTTTTGTTGTAACGATTCCGATCGTAATAAAAGGCTATACTTAAAGCAGCGCCGCGTTTTGATTTAACGAATTTGTTATAAAACTACGTTTAGTGGAGCGAAGGTCACTATTGCGTTATGAAATATTATACTTTGATTTTCGGTTAATTTTATGATTATAACCTCGTGCCTTGTACCTTTTTATTAGTAGTGTAAAATATGGTAAAAAGTGGTTTAGAGTAGGTTGATTATTATTGGTTATAGATCCAACGAAGAGATATATTATTACCATCAATTATTATGAAAAAAAAGATGCTTAAAGTGTGTAATTATAAATCAATTTCTTATAGCTTCTACCAGCGTCAGCATTCTGAAGATTAATCTCCAGTCTTAGTCTATGATAGTTTGCCATTATTGTTAGTTAAGTAAACAATATATGAAAAAAAACTACTGCAATTTTTAAACAAAAAGAAGAATTTTAAATGATAATCTATCACATGACCTTAGCGGCCGTAATCTAGGTCGTCTATCGGCGTATTGACATATGCCTAAAAGCCATGGCTCGGTGCCAAATATTTCAAATTCACAAGGCACCTAACAACCACTCTCCATACCTCCAATTATAAATAAAAGTCCAAGGATTGCCTTCTATGTATTTAGATCAAGGATGGCTCGTGCAATTTGCAATGTAGAGTCCAAGAATGGTAAGTAATCAGAGACTAATGAATTATGAATAAGAACACCTTCATATTGTTCCATTTATTAAACTGTTAAGGTTAACATTCTTTGTATAAATTTTATTTGCATAAATATTGCACTCTATCACTCACTATGTCCTTAAGTTTATATAACAGCTGTATACATTCCGCAGCTAAAGGTCGTAACTTATTTTGAATTACCTCATTAATGTCTAAGTAACAATAATAACACGATATGTATACGATAGAAGAAAAAAATATTTTGTATATATTTCGTCAATTTTTCCATGATACTCAGCATATTTAATAACAAAGATTTTTATAGTTTATTTATTTGGTACACCGATAGCATAACATATTATATATTACTTTAAGTTCTAGATATATTGTAACACATTAAATATGTATGTATGCCATACACTGTTTTGACCATAATATTGTCTTCTTCCTCCTGCTCTTTTCCCATTCTATGTGGGGTCGGCATAGTATGTACTACTCTTCCACATCTCTCTATCAGCCGCCATATCTAAATTCACACTCTCACACATGTCATCTTTCACACAATCTATCCACACTTTCTTCGGTCTTCCTCTACCCTTATAACCATCCACATTCATTCTCATTTTGACCATAATATTGTGTTAACAGCAAATATTAAAGTATAAATTAAAATACAATAAGTAAGTTTCTAGAGTTGCTAAAATTATCCAAATGGACTCGTTAAATTATTTTTACTGGTGGTAGGTGTCTGTTGCCGAAGATTATCTACATAGTTACCACGGCAGTGCCTGTTGCAGCCGAGTGTGCAAATGTTACTGTTTTGGTTTGAAGAGATCTATAGCTGGTGAAATACATAGGTAATGCGACTCATAATCTTTTGTATAACATCGGAACTAGCGTCACATTGTTATGGGCATGCGTATCACTTACCATTGAATAACAAACAAAACACTATAATTATTAAATTACACAGATATAACTGTCATTAAAAAAGTTTTTTTATAAGCAATTTACATTTCAATCACATACGAAACATAACAATAAGCAATGTTTCAGCTCGGCGAATACCAAACGGGACGGGCTTAATAGGCTGGACCAAAGAACAATGTTTAAATAGCCACATATAATTGTTTGTGTCCCAAACGGGACATGGCTGCCGTTTGTGCATTGTAGACGAACTTTAATTATATGGCGAGGCAAAGGGCCCGCCCGGTGCCGCCAAGGAGCGTGCACTCACTCGTAATTTATACGGCGCTATTGCAAACCTCCCTCCTCTTTATCCGACATTTGATTTTTATAGCATCGATTCGTAATCGTAATAAATACGAAATCCCAAACGTTTATCTATTCGTATAATACATAAGCAACTGAACCAAAAAACTTTGAAACATATAGTTTTGTAGTAGTAGTGACTGCCAATCCGTCTTCGCAGGAATACTCACATTCTTTCTACTTTATACAATATATTATTCAATCCTCTAACATCTTCCTACCTAAAAATCAATTCCAATTTATTTCCCACTGCCACAGTCGTAGTCTTCGTTCTTCAATAAACCTTTCCCTTTGCGTCCTTGTGCATTCCTCCTCATTTTTCCAAAACTCCTTTTCCGTTACGGCGGTTCGCTTATGGAACTTTTTACCCATCCCTATTTTCTTTCAAACGACACTTAAGTAACTACTATCACAGAGTTTAAATTATAAATTTTGTCTAATTGTGCTATTGATTGCATCTGTCACCAAATGCTGTAGTTTTTAATTTTTTATTGCACCACTATCTTTTCTTTGCTTTTAGTTCACGTCTTCCTTTCCTATGGGTTGTCTGGAGGAAATTGCTTTTTGAGGAATAAGACCGCCCATTGTACATTTATATATATACGAGTATATATAAGATATGGAATATATTATATAATGTATTCCATGTCTTATAAATTGGTATACAATAAAGGATAAATAAAAGTTTGAAGAGATTAAAGTAGAAGTTAGTAAGTCAAGACATATAGTTAATGATTAGATGAGATGATACTTTTTTTTATACAATTTAGCGACGAGAAGAGCGCGACGATCACCTGATGATAAGATAGACATGGTTACTTATAACACCATTGCGCCAGTTAGGATGAATGTACTGCACCACATTGCGCTCGTCGCCTGAGGCATAAGATTTTGAGTCTCGTTCTCGTCTTGTCCCCGGTAATTACAATAGTTACAGCGCCGTTCAAACCGGAAGACAGTAATAAAATAGTAATAATATTTGCACAATACTGTTTGGCAGCAGAAATAGGCGCTGCGGTATAGCTATCTAGACGATCTCCGGCAACAGACATCTACCACCAGCATTTTGATTTTAAATTTTATATTCAACTATTTAAAGATCTGTTATAACTGGATTAAGGAAGAATTGTGTACAAAGGAATTATTTAACTGTTACTTAGGTATACATAATACATATAATGTACTTCTTCAACAGAGAACATTTAAAACAAATAAAAATACATTAATACATTTGAATTCTTTATATAACTTGTGTTTCAGATTCATCTGTTGACATAGAAATTTCAATATTGTTATTTTGTACGGGTTACTCTAAATATCAACACAGTGTTTTTGAGTACGATAGCACATGCTGCTGTGTCGTACATTACGTTTCGAAGAGGCGCGGGTGCGTTTCCTACTGAGCTTTCGATCAAGAAATACACCGGGAGAAAACCAACATATGTTATGTACCTCCATCAGAAAAGTGAATGTGTGTATTTATTTGAAATAGTGCGAACAAGAAAAAATATTACACAAATATCTAATTTATATAATAAACTGTTCCAGTAGAAAGTCATACTTATTGCTAATTTGATGAAATCGTACAATGGAAGGATAAAAATGTACGTTCAAATTGAAAAGTCATTTCAGATTTTAGGAGAGCAATCGCTTTCCAAGAACCGTCATGATATCCGAAAAGAAAACATATTTCACAATATTCTTTGCTCCGAGCTGGTTATTACGCCGTAAAAGATATTCCGAGAGCTAATAATGGATATACTAAAGCAAGTTATATTGAAAGTGCAAGCAGTCTACGAAATTCATTCCTTCCACTTGCGACTGGGCCACTGCATACGCATGGAGACATTGCGAGAATGTAGTTAATAACACTTCGCAAATTGAACATAATATATTCTTTATCTAATAGAGAATGGAGTCCATTATCCATCGGCGGCTATGACGAAACAAGCTGTTGACTCGGTATCTTACGACCACTATTTATAGAAGGACTAGTAGCAAAACCTGTGGAGCAGGATAGTGGACATAATGAGTGAGGCGAACTTGGATTATTGCCACAAGTATCCAGCGTGAGTGACGGCTAACGACGCTTATCTGGTTACCTGACGAACGGGCACAAAAGAAAATATTTTAAAATCTTATTTTTGAGACATCAACTCTAATTTATTTCCCTCGCATGCACTCTTTTATCTAAAG
Source organism: Ornithoptera alexandrae (assembly GCA_029030555.1). Taxonomy (NCBI): domain Eukaryota; kingdom Metazoa; phylum Arthropoda; class Insecta; order Lepidoptera; family Papilionidae; genus Ornithoptera; species Ornithoptera alexandrae. The sequence continues at coordinate 8,668,360 of JARDVY010000037.1, forward strand.
TATATTTCTGCCAGATATAATTCAATGACGTTGTTTTTTTATGCAGCTACGTACACATTAAATTTACGATATTAAAAAATCGCTTTGTTTGTATAACCTACATTTGCGTCTCTTTTGTGAAATTCTTTCAAACAACATTGAGAAGCTTTTAAACTGTGTATAAATAGGAAAATATGCGCAGTGTCTGATTTTAGTTTATTTGATATCATTATTAACTTTTAAGTAATAGAAAATTTAAGTACGTCATCAGACTTTAAAAAGTTTTGATGGCAATCCATAACATACGAGTTTTCTTAAAATTATCAAAAACCCAACGCAAAACAGATGAATATTTAATTCCCAATCGTAGACAATGTCTTGACAATAGCAATGACATGTTTTAGTCATGGATTACTATAAAAGATAATAGACATCGTTTGATTGTGTAATAACCTTAAAGAGACATTAGAATTTACATTTCATACGACTGTCATGACTTTTATAATGTCGAATTAGTTGATCTTCTTCTTCTTCTTAATATTCAAAACCTTATTAAGAAAATTCTTGTTACCTTGTCCAGCGAAAACTTCAAAGAAATATGCTTTTGCATTATACTTTAACAAAAACACGAACAACAAAGCAAAAGTCTATCGCGCAAGCCTGTATTTTAACAACGAAATTTACGATCAAATCGTAGGATCGATTCTTCATTACTTCCTGTAAAGTAATGTTGTATTTGTTAAGTATAAATTTTAGTATAGTATGGTTTATACTTTATCGCTTTATATCTTAACAGATGGAGGTGGTATAGGTCTGTGAAGTTATCTTCCGAAGGGAGTAATTTTATAAGATAGGTAAGAGCTCTCTTCTTTGCATGTTAAAATTGAGCCGCTAATTGCAATTCTTAAGTGGCAATAAAAACGCAATCAATATAGGGTAAATACAGTCTTGTTTATAACCGATAATTCCTAGTAAAATTATTCCACTTACCTGACATTCCATTAGTAGTAAATTAAAAGTGGATGATTGTGAAAATGGACAAACCGGTTTCGCAAAATGATCTGAGTTTATGTATGGAAGAAAATTGACTTTTTGAAAATGTGATTTATCTAACTTAATTTAGATTATGCAGTTGGTGCCCACAATAGCTACTGAGTAAATGCTTTCAAAATGTTTATAAGGGCATGATGTATATTAGCGGATGCTTAACTGACCTGCAACAATATGTGAACCTAGTTCCGTTTCGGCGAATCGATACAATATTAGCATAATGGTGAGTATACACTCAAAGTGAGTTTCTGCGATGTCAGCGACCGCATTATGTTTTTATTTTAGTGGTTAGTAAGTTCAGTATTTAAAATATCTTTATTTAAGTAGTATTATCACTTAATGTATTTAAATTATTTTATTGGACTATTTATAAAAAATTGCAAGGGATAAAATTAAGATGGGTTGTAGAGTAACTTAGTATTGATGTTTCCTTTTACACTAAAATTTCATAAACATCAAATGTAACAAGTTTAATTAAGATTTCAATGTTATTATCATTTCATCAAACTTAAAATAATACAGCAGAGGTTCAGTAATGAACGATAATGTGGGTGTAATATTTCAGCACGGAGAAACCGGAACGATGTGTGATCTATGTTCGATGCGAGGTCATGCGCCCGCGCCGGTCTTCAAGGCTAGGCGGACGCATTATATAGATCAACAAAGTTAGAAAACAGCATACAATCTAACTATAACTTGTTATAGCCCCTTATATCCACAGTTTAATGTCAGTTTATAACACCTTATACCATAGTTTCACATATTGCCATAATGACCATTTTAAGGTTCCGGCGAACAGTAATTAACATATTTCTTCGAATGCTGGTTATTATAATGTAAAAGATCTTTTATGGTTTCATTCTTATAACAATTGCTGACAATGTCTAATCCTATTCGTACTTACATTCTTGTAGCGATAATGATATCTTCAGATTGTTACGGATATTGAAACGGAATTATTTGAGTGGTGTAGATGTGATATTTTACGTAATACATTTGTGACATGCAATTTTTATTAAATCCGGGGGAAGCCCCACTTTGTAATGGTAGGATGTATAGTATGTTTAAGTAAACATCCTGCATCGTTACGTTTATTAAATCAAAGTAAATATTGAAGTAAACGCGAATCGAGGTATCGATTGAAAAGTGATGTGATAATCAACATCAATAGTTTCGTGATGACTTTTTAATACATTCCTACCATTTTTATCTTTGTTATTTTTTTTTTTTTAAATACGAATGAACTATTTGTTCCGATTCATATAGATTCAATAGCGAATCAAATATTATAAAAAGTAAAGAGAACAGCGTAACAGATGTTTTAAAATAGAAATATATTTCAAGTGTAATAGTAGATTGATGTTAATGTTTTTGTAAAGTAATTTATGGTATTGCCATAAAGGAGTTAATAGGGTAATAATAGGTGGGGTAGGTCTTAGGAGTTGTAGTAAATACGTGTTTGTACGTAGATAAGACCGTGTCCGTTTTAAATGCTTTAGACATGTGATGTTTGGGTGCGACGGGCAGGGACGATACGGGCGACTGCGGCAATTGCGACATCCGACGCGCCGTCTGCCACGCCAATTTGCGCCTGCGCACCAAATGGTCACGGCTGCACCCAGCCTGAGAAAATAGCAACCGCCCGCACTTGAAACTCAATGACATCACCTTATTGTCACTTGAAGATCACACGTAGGATTTTCGAGGGAGTTTTCTATGTTTAAAATGGAGTATGATGATGAATTATGGTACTCTGTAATTTCGAAGTCAATTAAGTGAAACATTTTAGATAGAGTTAGAGCGAACAAGGCCGGTCATCGACTCCGACACTTTGTAAGGGCCACCATCATTAGCTCCGCTCCGGCGACGTGAATTATGTACGAGCCCGCGCCGCACCACACACCACCGCTGTAATTGATGACGAGTCCCGACATTGAGGCATTAGCTCATATGTGTTTGTGCGGCCTCGTTATCGGTCATCAAGTACGTGCATTCACTTATATTTTTTCAAATTCGAATATTATTTGCTTAACTCCATAACGTGACATGGAAATGTAAAGTTAAATGACGCAATGACGTTACTTATGCCTAAAAGGCTTTGAAGGAATCTGTTTTCACAAATTTTATGTAAGTTTAGTCACAACAACGTGTAATTGTATCAAGTTCGTTGTCTATTGGTTAAGTTAATCTTATAATGTTAAAATGAACGATTGGATTATGTTTTTACTTTATATAAGTTTAACAATCGCCAACATCATCATTTCGGCCTCTCCTTGACCGCTTGTGAACAACCTCCTGATCGATTTCCATTGCAATCGGTGCGATGACTTCTACATCCAACGATTCCTTGCGATCTTCCCCAGGACATCGATCCATCTGACAGGTGATCGTTCTTCGCTATGTACTTGTAGTTTTAATAAGAAACTTTTATATATGCTTTTTACATCCATCTTTTTTTCGACATTTGGGACAGATTTGGACCGATTAAATAAAGAATTGTGTTGCATTCAGTGCTTGAAGGACTGACGGCTGATGGCGCAGTAAAGTTCTCGAGTGATAGATGTAGTGTAGGGAGGCGCCCGATATGGATGCGGGCAGTGCAGGACCGATCGATGTGGAGGCCTTTGGGAAAGGCCTATATCCAGCAGTGATGTCTACCGGCTGATGATGATGATGAATAAGGAGATATCACTCTTAAATTTGAATTCTACTATAATAAAATTTCTTTATAAATGAATTATTGATATACGAATGAGATTCTACGCTTGGTAAAATGCGTTTTTGTTTCCTTCCTCCAATTAATGGCCACGTTTAAATTTTTGCTTAGTATAAAAATAGTGTTCTTATTACGATTTCTAATGACGTGAACTACGTGTTTACGTACGTCTGCGCTAGTTATTTCATTCAACAAATATAAATGTACAAACTATTATTATAATTTTATAAAGCAATAGAATGGCTGACCTTTCCAAATTCCATTACAATGAATAAACATATAAGAATAAGTTTATATAAAACTAAAACTGATAAACTGATTCATTAACACGCAATGTGTTTCAATAATCTAAACACTGTAGAACTGCAAATTAGCGATAAACGACACGTTTTCTAATTTTATATAGTTTAATGTGTGTTTTTGTTTACGTTTTCATTTTCAATAAAAACTATGGAGTCGTGTCGTCTTAATGTAGTAACAGAATGTATAGACGCTGTAGTTTAGACGTGTCGCCTGAATGAAGCACAATCTCTTAGCAATACTTCCGCTGAGGCACACACTGAACACTAACTGCTATTGCACACGTGTTCCGCATCTTAAACCAGACCGTACCTACGCTCATTATTTCCGTTACACACGTTGAATGGGTCGTCGGTTCTTGAATTTCACAACCAGATTTTGTCGGAAGTCATTTGTAAATCATAACATTCTTCTGTATTCCATTACACGCTTATATACTTACCTATATGAAAGATCAAATATTTTAAGACATCAATTATTTTACAAAGTTTTCGTATATATTTTTTTTATTCAACTAAGCGACCAGACGAGCTGGACACTCACATGATAGTTAGTGCACACAACTGCAAATAACAACGTGGCGCTAATTAGGATTATATACACTACACCACATTTTGCTCGTCTCCTTTAAATATAAGATCTTAAGTCTTATCATCCCTGTAATTATACTAGCAACAGCGCTCTTCAAACCGCAATGCAGTAATGTTTGCACACTACTGTTTGGCGGCAGTATATAACTATGTGTTGTATATCTAATCATTTAATAGTATTAATCATGAATGCAGCTTCTTAAAATTTTATCGATAGTTTATGTGCTATACTATTTTTTTTTAACTCAATGAAGCGACGAGACGAGTGGGACGTTCACCTGATGGTAAGTCACACGTTCGCCCAAAACAACGTAGCGCTAGTTAGGATGTTATACACTGCTCCTTATTGCGCTCGTCGCCTTGAGACATAGGACGTTAAGTATCATTACTCCACTAATTTCACTAGCTACAATTCCTTTCAATCACGAATACAGTAATGTTTGTACACTTCTGTTTGGCGGCAGGAATAGAAACTGCGGTGGTATTTATGTAGACGGTCTCCGGCTACAAAGACCTACCACCAGTAAGATTACTATGAATATCAAGGGCAAGACTGTCATGATACTAAATATATTTCATTGATTGTCTTCTAACTTGTGCCCAAACTGATTTGATATAAATATATATAATGTTAATAGGAAGAAAGCTTTACATATATAACTTGATTTATTAAATGTTCCCTTAAAATCATGTACATTGTATCTTGCTTTCAGAATTTATCTTGGATATTAAGAATCGCTACGCATGTTCATCAATTAATACCATTCGTTGGTGACAGGTGACAAAACGTTTACTTTTGGATGACGTCCTTCGAGAAGGATAAAAATTCCTTTGAACAGTCTTATATTAAATTTCAATTATAATTTTCATTAATAATACTGCCAGCAACCGAAATTTTTGTTCTGATTTTCGTATTTATAATTTTACTGGTTTGTTACTGGTGGTAGGTCTTTGTTGCCATAGTCCGTCTAAGTTGGAACTGTGGCAGTTCATATTTCAGCCGCCAAATAGTACTGTGCATACTTTATTGTGTTACGGTTTGAAGGGCGCGATAGCCTGTGAAACTATTGTAGTAACTTAAAGCGAGCACAGAGTAGTGTAGTGTATATCAACTTAACTAATGCCACGTTATTATGCGCGGGCGTATTACTTATCATCATGTGAACGTCTCGCTCGTGCTTTCGCTTCGATGAATAAAAAAAAAAATCTGGTTAGAAAGCACAGTTTGATTGTCATGTCGGACCATCTCTTAGTTGTAGTAAGTGAAGGTTCATTGCATCAATGAAGCTTCACTTAAGAAAATATAAAGGTAGATTTAAAAAATAAATCTAAAGCGTCTATCTCAATCCAAATTTTAGAAGAGTAATTTTAAAGTGTATTTTTCTTTAACTTTAATCATCAGTTATTGTCGATATGAATAAATTTTATAATACAACCATCGATAAACTTCACTCGTATATCCGATGAAGAGATTCAAATACTATGGAGGCCTTATATGCTAACAATGTTATCTCGAGAACCTATCGAAGCGGTTGCGGGCGATAGTAACTGTGGAATGAAAAAGCTATAAAACTTGCGTCGTAAATGAGCGATGGGGGTAAAAAGATTTTTGATTTATGGTGCATCAATATTCGCGACGTCAACTGTCAGATTAACCAGACACCTCCCGCATACCCGATATCCTCTTAAACATGTCCTACACGGTTAAAAGCCACAGGTAGCAAACTCTTAAGATGAGCTAATAATATCCTATTCCATATTACTCTTTACAAAAGATTTTAATCTATATATATATAGGAGATATCCAGAGATTCATTGACTCATGTCAAGATATCTGAAACTATTAGACGAAAAACATTCAAAATTTGGTAGAGATGTTGCTTCTCTCATTTAAACATCAGCTAGGAATGGATTTTAAAATATCCTTTCTTGCAAGGAGCTGCAGGGGTGTTATAGTCAGAATAATGTGTTATTATTAAACAGCAATTAATATTTTGTAGGTAACCTTTAAACATGTCTTATTTATAACATACATCGATGACGGTACTTGAAAATGTGTTAATACATCAATTAAATAATATATATTAATCAAATACAGGTTCAATCGTTATATATTGGTCTAAATGGATCTTCATGTTTTTGCAAAAGACTGTGTAATTATGTTTGAATGTATTCATCAAATATTTATTAACGGCCAAGTGGAAGAGAAAGATAAAGAAAGCCAGCCAGACCGCCACGTGGAATAGTACCTAGGAAGAAAGAGATAGAGGGGGATGTATTTATTAAATACTTATACGATGATTACACAACGACGTTAGTAGTTGATACTGTATAACTTTATACATTTACAGAGAATATATTTTTTTTCATGTGAATTTTTATCGATGTTCGAGTTTTTTATTTCACCGTATAGCAAGGTGGCAATATTTAAATTTACAAACAGCATTTAAATGATGTAAAAAAAAAGACATACTCGCGTTTTATTATATTTCAAACAATGGAGCTTCACCACGCTTTGCAATGTGTGCTCGAATCAAAATTGCCGTTTCCCCGTCAGTCAATGTACCTTCGAGTAATAAAATCCTCGCGAGCGCTGAAGCATGTGCTATTCTGCATCCTGTTGAATATGTTTAGATACCACTTAAACTTTACATTTTAACACAATACCAATTGGAATCTCGGCATGTACCAATGACTTTAATATTTATTAAATTTTAAACATGTCTGTTGCCGGAGACTGCCTAGGTAGGAACCACCGCAGCTCCTATTTTTACCGCCAAACAGTAATGTGTAATTACTTTTCCGGTTTAAAAGACGCTGTTGGTAATTATATTACAGGAGTAATGAAACTTAATTTCTCATGTCTAAAAGTGACGGGTACAGTAAAGTGCAGTTAGTTATAAGCAGGTGTATGCGGGTATGTGTAAGCGACATGAAAGAGGTAGTTGAGACGATTGGATAGGAAACGCTAAAGTTAGAGAGAAATGAAATAAGCGAGGGGAGGCTTATACCTAAAAACGATGAATAAGAAAAAGGAAGAATAAGAAGAACTGTGCCGAAAATAAAATTGACTTTATTATTATCAAAGTCAGGTGTAAAATTTATTAGTATTCTAAAGTCCCGTTCCTCTCGCCTGTTTGTCATTTAAAAAAAAGTTATTAAAGTTGATTGTTTTTGTGAGGTTGTACAGTTTTTAATTCATTACACCCCCAGTTTGCGAATAACGAGGTTTAGCCGATCGTTCTTCGTTAACATCAACAAACGAGTGAAACTTGTCGAAACTTGGCGTCAGTCTTCCCGACTGTGTTTAAAGAAAGAGACAGTAAATCGTTCATCTTTATCTTGTTGGTCGTCACACTCTTGGCAGAGTAGTCGTGGTAGTCGTGTTATTATTGGTGGCACAGTTTACAGGACGTCGCCATTTTTCGCGCACTGTACTCGTAGCGTAGCGTAGCGCGCGGAGTCGTTCATAGGTTAGTACATTTTACCGTCGCATCATCACGTACACCAGGTGGGAGCGCAGTCAAGCACTAGTAATAAAATAGCTTTGATCAAAGCTATTGGTGATTTTTAAATGTTACAGTATCGTATAGTGGTTGTAAAACATAAATAAGTTTACCTTTTCCTCCTTGAATTGCATTGCAACAGCGGGATACGTGGACGCGGCTAATTCAATCGCATTAAAACCTCCTTACGTGAGCCACATAACGATTCGTTACCGCCGTCACACGAATGTGTAAATGCGATCGTCCGTATCGCACATACGCCTTTTTGCTGCGCATTCCTTATTTATAGCCTATTTACAGTCAGGGTAAACTTAGTATCGAATAGCACGTCTTAACATTTAATTTATTGTCGTACGCAATTAAATGTTAGTGTTTTTGTTTACTCAATTACACGATATACCACTGTAGTATGGTCAACACAAATTTATTCCTGATAGTTGTAAAAAAGGAACAAATTATGTATGAAATCTTTTGATTCCGACAGAGGCTGTAAACAACTTGCGATTAATCCCAGTGCAACTTTGTTGATGTGACATACAACAAGAAATTGTTTTATTTTTATTCTTATAATTTAACTTACACGTTACTACAAATAAGTAATATATAATCTTTATTTTGTTTATGTATTTAATAGAGAGGCGAAAATATTTTTTATTTGTCTTGGTAAGATGTAGTAACGTACTTATAAGAAGTTTAACTCGATAAGTTTTTTTCTATTTAACACTGTTTCTCTAAGGTAAGGTTTTACTAGTGGTGGTCTACTAACGCTGTGTTCCAGTTTGAAGAAAGTTGTAGATAGTGAAATTACTGAGATAACGAGACTCAACATCTTATGTCTTAGTCGTCGAGCGCAATATGGTGCTGTATATATCATCTCAACTAGCGCTTTGTTGTTATGGGCGGGCGTAGCACTTATCATCACTTAAACGTACTGTTCACCTTTTCGTTTAATTGAATTAAAAAATATATATATATATAATATATTATCTCAACTTTTCAACCTTGACCATAGTTAGAAAGGAATGAGATGACGTCCTGATCGTGGACGACGTCCTGGTTTAGTGTTTATAAAATTATACAGTAAATATGTATACTATCAAGTCTCGTCACTTCGTTGAATCAAAAGATAGCTGAAGAAGCAAATCATTGAATTTTACCACATTAGACTTTGTGTTGGTGTTTATTAGCGGGATTATTTCACCTACAGTTGAAAATTTAAACCGATTATTTATTCACTTATTCATATAATACTATCAATACTATTGAGGAACTGATTTAAATTACTTGGTGAGGAAATACGGTGTAAACATTAATTTTATTTCGATTGTCGCACAAAAACAGAAGGAATAATTTTCCTTTTCTTTTATTTCAATGCACGAAGCCAATCTGCCGCTCATCGCCTGATGGAATGTGACAGTAATGGACTGTTAATTTTACTCATGTCGGCGCTATCCGTTGAAATAAGTTTAACAAACGTATTTTTTTAACAATTCAGTCTTTAATGATTCTTCGGACATACACCAGTGATATTATTGAAATTACAACCAACTACATTTACATACATTATTTCGGTATAGCTTTATTATTATAGATAGATTAGCTGTTCCCTGCCCGCTGTGCTGGATAATATAGAATTAGACTTGAATTTAGTCTGAAATATTTCATGAGAACTACCGCAACCGCAAATGATTTTCTTTAGCCACCGTTACTATAGAAACGGCGTGAACAATACGGAATGATTTTTATAAAAGTTAATTAGAAATAAAATGATGAAAAATCTAAGAAATTCAAAAAATCAATACCTTATAACCATCTAAAAATCATTCCGCGTCGAATGATCATGTTCCCATGTCGACACGTTCACTAGTTTTCACGTGACTAGAGAACAACAAAACCCAATTTTATTAAGCATATGTAGCGTAAAGTAGTATCCTATACTTAATAATTATTGTAAAACATATTTTGAGAAGAAATCATTTAGATCGTTGTATACATGTTTATTTATATAAGGATAAATATTATTGTGCGCTTGGTTTTATTCTTATATTTATTTGACGAAGCGACGTAACGACCCGGGTGTCCACCTAACACTGCCCATAAGAGCGTGGCAGTAATTAGGATCTTATACACTACACTACATTGTGCATCTCAAACCGGAACATAGCAATGTTTGCATGCTGCTGTCTAGCAGGAGCTGTAATAATACTTAGACAACCTTCAGCCACCTATCGCCAGTGAAAATACATAACAATACAAATTACAACTATTATTGATAGTGAATCATACAAATTTACCTGAAAATGTATTAAAAAATATTTCAACTGTACGTACATATTACAATTGCGATCTCTTCTATATTAATTACACATTACTATGTATCATATTACATTAACAGAAAACACTCGTTATAGCTGGTTTTCTTCTAAGTCAATACAGTTGAAGATTATTATTTAAACAATTTATATTCCGGTTATATGTTAAAGGTGTTCAGGGGAATATTTGCCGATGACAAAACGAACATAAACCGTAATGCAATGATATTTGGACTGGTGTTTATTACCTGTTATTTATTAGACATCTGGGATATATCTAATAAAGAAATTATGAAACGGAGACTAATTAATGTAATGGGAGAGCCATTAAGCTAATTAGCAGAAGTTTGTTAGAATTATATAATGTATTAAACAGAATTTTAAATGACCTATTATTTTTTTACGAGCCATATCCGTTATAAATAATATATACATATACATTTATTTCATATTATATTGCTAGAATTTTCTCCTTTCGTTAACCTCGGTTTTACATAAGTAAGTATAATTAAGTAAATATAAAATTGTAAACCGATTCACTCGCTAGTTGCCCTTATTTCGTGGGAATGGATATTCTAAGTGACAAACGTATACTTTCGTGATTGTGCAATGGAGATTGGACAATTTGCTTTATGGCACAAGCCATAAGTAATCCAATAATAAGCCACAAGTTAATTTGAATTGAAGTCTAAAACAATGAAAAATAAATATAAAATTGTTTATGAGAGTACAGTCAATCATTTTCACATTCATTCCATTTATTTAATAGTTTCTTTCAAATGCATATTATTAAGTTTATTAATATTATTAATATTCCTTTTTAACCTTATTAACAGTTTTAAAATGACGGGGGCAGAGTTTAGTACTTTATCTATCATAATCTTTGAGATGGTAAAATTTAATATAGGTGCGAGGATTTTTTCTCTCCTCTATATAAAATGTATATGTATTAAGTATATGTATATAGATTTATAAACACTAAACCTATGACAATCAGGACTTCAATTCATTACTCTCTTAAACGCCTCCATGCACCCTTGGTGAAGATGAAAAAGTCATGGTAATATATAAGTATTTGAATGCATTAAATATGTAAATTTCACTTTTATTATACGTGTAATTGCGTAGATATAAGTAATGATCACAAATTATTTTACGGAAGAGTTATTCATGGTGACTTTACGAGCCATTGTTGAATCATTTACTCACAATCTGTAGGCGTGTTTGTACACAATTTAACATCAGAAATCGTCGTTTGCTATTAGCATTAAGGCTTTCATATCTACGGTGACCAAGTTATTAGATATTTTTTAACAACCATTTTGTTATTTATACGACAATAACAGCTATTACTGTTATCATGGTACGAGTAATTGTAGCTAGTGTTACGTCAAACAGTCGCAAGTATGTTATAGAAAGAAGTAAACCTGATTGTATACGACTTTTATCTTTGTGCTAATTTAATGAGCAGTACTTGTACTTATTCCACTGAAGACAATATATAATATATAATAAGTTCTGTTCGGGTAGTTAATTTCTTGATTTTTTTACCAAATGTATATAAATGTCGTTGTGTAAATATTGTGGATTTTTTCTTCGAGCTTCCACTACATAACGTTTAATTGATATTTAACATATATTCAATCTCCATTATACGAACCGAAAAGAATAGGATCACTCTGTTGGTGAAGTGAGAGATCTTTTATTTTATTTGGCGAAGGGACGAGACGAACGAGCGAACTGATGGTAAGTGATTCATCCACCCATAACAACGTGGCGTTAGTTGGAATGATATATACAACATTACATTCTGCTCGTCGCCTTGAGTCATAAGATGTTTGTCAAGTAATTTCACTAGTTACAGCGTCCTTCGAACCCGGACATTAATGTTTTCACACTACTGTTTGTCGGCAGAAATAGGAGTTGCGGTGGTACCCACTTAGACGGCCTTTGACAACAGAGACATACCATCTGGAACGGGCACATAGATTTCGGGTAGAGTACGCAAACTATCACGCGAAATTCCTGTTCTTATCTGTACTTAGAAATAAACTTATCAATTTAGCGATTAAGTAAATTTAACAACAGTCAAAGCATAGTTGTATACTTTTTGAATAACTTGAGGATATTTAGATAGGTTTACGAAGTCAGGGTATGCAGTGCATTTGAACCTGTATACAGCGTACGCTTCTGCCTTTCACCAGTAAAATCTAATAACTGCTTTAATTTAAAATATTTCTTAATAAAGTTATATATCGGAAATTAAAAAAAAAAAAAATTTAAATGTTCGAAAGCATCAAGTCAGTTCCAATTATCCGTTGTATTCGTTTCCGTAGAGCCGTTAATCAATTTCACCCTACACATTGTAAACTCGATCGTTCAGTGTCAACAGAAGTCGGCGAGTATCAGTGGGAGCCGGCGCAATCGGTGCGGGCCGCGTGCCGCCTCGTTTTCGGGAGGTCATTGTTCGCGCGGTGACGTCACCGGTGACCTTGACGCCTCAGTGTCGGCCCCATCACTCCCTTCCCCCCACCCACTCACACACCGCCCCGCTCGCAGAAACGCGCACGCGTGAAAAATGTCGCCGGCGAACGCGCAATTTGACTAACGCGCGAAAACAGTTTTTGTTTTACATTTACAATACCAATGCAACAGTTCATGTGTCGGGAAAGCCAGTCCTGCATATGTGACACAGTTCCTAGTTAGCTGAAGGTGTGTCCCATTCACAGAATATTAGAGTATAATTTTCAACAGGACACAGGGTTAAGGATAGAGTTAATATGCACGTGCTATAAAAAATAAATAAGAAGTTTTAAAAATATTGGTTAAAAATATGTTACATAGTAAATAATAAAAATAAAAACAAGTAAATATTACTTTACACAAACATATGTTCTAGTCTAGAAATGTAAATAGTGTAAATTAGTAATAAATATATAAATTGTGTTAATAATAGGATGAGAAAAATAAAGCGCTGAAAATTAATATTAAAGAGTAATAGGAGAGAAAAAAATTACCAACGCTTGAAGTATTATATAATGAAGAACGCTTCTGATTTCATTTGGTAGAATACCGGTTATGATGTCTTTCGCTCACCAGACCAAATAGTGCAGAAAGGGACCTTGTAGTTCATCACTTTCATCGATCCTCAAGTAAAATCCTTTATCAGTTCTCATGGTTGATTTTTCTAAGCGACGAGGCGATTCATACGTTCACCTGATGGTAAGTGATACTCTTGCCTATAACAATGTGGCGCTAATTAGAACGGTTAAGACAGCACTACATTTCGCTCGTCACCTTGAGACAAATAATGTTAAGTCTCATTAATATCACTAACAACAACGCCCTTAAAACCGGAACAGGGTAAAGTTAGCACACTGCTGTTTGGCGGCAGGAACAGGAGCTACGGTGATACCTATTTAGATGGTCTCCAGCTACAGAAAATTTTAGAGGATAACTTCTAGACAATCTGCTCTTGATAAGAAGAAAAGGTTTGATGATATAAATAAGTGGACCGGGCTTAACATCAGTTTAAAACAACTGTTTTCTCAATTTAACCGCCTTACTTAAATTTGAATTATACACTTGATGATAATGTTAAGTTGTAAATAGACCAGACGTGCATCCATCACATCAATCCTGGAATGTAATTATCTGTAATTTTTAAACCCAGGGTAAAAACCAGGTAAATTTGACACATTTATTACTTTTAACAATTACAGGTATATTATCCAATTTTATTAATTCGTTACTTTAACAAATTGAGATTTTCTTGACTGTATCAAGTTATTCATAACTTTTTAATTTTACGGCAGCTCTTTATGGAAGTTAAGAGGCGTGAATAACATAATAATTAAAATGGATCTTTTCTGAGAACTTTTTGCTGCTTTATTACATTAGTCTAGCCTGTTTCATTATAGATTGTGTGAGATTATAAATACGTTAAAATTAAGTAATTAGAGTTATAAAAATTCAAACACTAATAAGTCATATTCATTTTAGTTTAGTTTAGTTTAAAGCTAACATTACATTTTCGTTAATGTAATATTTAATTTTTTAAGTTAGCCGATGTTAGGTTGTTGAGAACACTTGGCGGAATTCGTGTGGTAGTTATTAAGGATGGTATCTGGATAGGTTCGAAAACCGCTACGGCCATAGAACAACGGATCACTATGTTATAACAAGTGTTTGGACATTGCACCAGGCAGGTAGTTAAAGATTATTTCCAGTATCACAATCTGAACTCTTCTAAAAATATAAATTTATAAGGTGACTTTGAATTACGCGATGTATATATTGTTTTATTTATTATCATAAAAACATTTTTAATGTAAGAGCTGTAGTATAATAATATTATAAACTTGTTTATAAATAAAAATAACCTATTTATTTCGAAACAGGTAGCAGCTATTAGATCAAATTATGTAACATAATAGGAATTTAAATATGGTGCGTAGATATCAGGAATTTTTTACACTAACAGCTTCAAATAAATCAATAATCCTAATAATATATATAATCCTAAATGAGGACATGATTTTACTTCTGATTGTAACCTTTAATACTAGTAATTAAATAATCCAAAAACCCTGTTGTGTATTTTGAGTATATACTTCAAAATCTTTGCTTATCATAAATTTGACAAATCAATATTTGAATGTATTAGTTACAAAAATAATAATCGTTGTAATAAAAAAAATATATTCATAACGAAAAGATGATTGTGAGAACTTACGTCTGAAGAGGTCCAAGGATTAATTCTGGTATGATTAGTTAGTAATTAAGTAAGTAAAATGCGAGTGAATCGACCTGATGACATTCGCCGCCCTTGCGACGTCCCTGCTAACAACGCGCTCTGCTGCACAGTATGAGAAAACACAGCTACACAATTCTACGAACCGAATTATATTTATTTTATGAATAACAAGAATTTTTTACAATATCACTAATTCAACTCTATCGATGGACGTCAACGGCTGGACATACGTCTCTTGTAATGTATCCCACAAAATACGATCTCGAGCTGTACAAGTCCAATGGCTCCTAGCGATTTTTAGCTGTTACTTAAATAATTTACTTTCAGAATATTTACTATATATATATATATATATATGTATGTGTCTAAAAGACTAAGACGAGCATGGCGTCTGATCGTAAATATCAAGGTAAAAAATTGGTAGCATTTTTTTGTAGATCGGCATATTTTATCGTTACAAAAACTAAATTAAATCTAAGTTGGCCAGAGCGTGTGCTTTTATGATTTCTTACAAATAAACCTTCTAAAATTTACGGTTATTTTTATTTTTAATATAAATATATATAAATCTATTGTCTCTACATTTACTACAAGTAGCACACATAGCATTAGGCCTCCCATTGAACTCTTTGCTAACGCCGTGGAGTAGTATGAATCTCTCCTTTAAGAGAGGGTATTATTATCACGAGTTCACATCGGATGTGTGCCGGTGGGCTGCGGGGACAGGTTTATACTGCGCTTTGCGGTCGAGATGGAGTCGCGGAGGCAGAGGAGTATCGGTATTGCGATTCGTCGCTAGTCTTATCTTCCGCGACTAAGCGGTGCCGCACCGCTGATGCGGCGGCGGTGAAGCCGCGGATCCGCCGCTCTCTTTATCCTCCGCGGCCGTATAACGGTTGGTGGCAGAACCCAAGACTAGATCCGCCGCAAGGAGGCGGGAGAGTTTTCTCTATCGGCTCTCATTGTGTCTCATTGTCTCAATCCGACACCCAGAGGGTGTCGGATTCGGGGGGATCTGTTGCCCAGGTGACCATAAGAGGCTGAGAGGAGGGCGCGCTGTATGTTCCGGCGTGCCCTTACAAAGGTGGAAAGGTGGGGTTCTTCCCTTCCAAGGTGGGGCTGCATGGTATAGCCGGCGCTGGCGGGATTGCGGAAGTGTGCGGGAGCGATCCCGTGACCCTGCCATAAAGCGACGAGGAACATCGTGGGGTTTTAGTCGGTGCAAGTCCGACATAACCTGTCTTTGCCCCTACGTGCGCAGGTATGCGAAGGCATTTCCCGCACGTAAACAAAAAAAATGGGTAATATTATCACATTGCATTGGGATTCTCTGTGAACATTGTTGTTTTTAAATATGTAATATTAAATAATAATAGGGATTGACGTTGCTGCATTATACTGTGACTAGATTAATGTGTGGCAATATAAAAATGTCATTGATTCATTATTTCATTAGTGAAACCTACATACATATCGCGTATGGCATTGACTCTCACGATTGTGAATAGCGCATTATATATTTTTATTTAGCTGATGATGATTTTATCGAGAATTATATCTCGCACCACAATTCATGAGATCCAAGCCAACCTTATCTGCTCGTGGTGCATTCTGCTAACCAACAAACAAAGACCACAGCGTGGTGAGAAATGGTTCAAATCCTTCCACACGAACCCCTACAAACGACGGCTTTTAGTGCGCGGCGGTACCGGAGGCCATGGTGACTGTGACTGATTTGGTGAAGATCGCTGGAAGCCGCTGGATGCGGCTAAGGGCTGACATTTGATGGACTGATTGATTTTATCGAAGGATGTTACAAGGCCCAAGGCTCAGCTATTGTGCCACGGAGGCGGTAAAAGAATCTAGAAATATTTTGACATAATTACGTTTATGGGTATTTGTCCTTTCTATTTAAAATTCGGACACATTTGCTATATGAACTTTGTCCATTTTTAATACGACAAATCCTTTAAAAAATATTTAAAATCTGAGTGGTGCACATTAATGGTCATGACTAAGGCACTATTACTAACTTAGTCACTAACGTTTAGAAATATGAGTTATTAAGTAAGAATCCATACGTACTCATTCTTCAGAATTTATATAGTTAACAAGTCACATCAAATACGTGAAACTATTAAGAGAATATTTCTATAAAAATTTCGAGGTGGTTGAAGAATGTTTCGTTAGTTTTATTTGTTTATTTCTGATAAGATATAATTTTTTTTAAAGCAATGTTATGGCAGATATGAAGCAATAGAAGTAGTTAAATCTCCATAAATTATAATCGATAACTGATTTTTATATTTACTCTTATGATTTAATATGAATATTCCTATGAATTAATAAACTTTAAATATTGAAATTTTAAAACTTTAAAATTATATATTTTATGATTGGGTATGGTGTCTTAGGATTGATCAGCATCTCAAACTTATCAAACTGCATGTCTGGTGTATTGTATGACCGCATACCTATACTCTTTTACTGCAATAGATTTTAAAAGATATAATTTCTAAATAACTATGGTTAGTGTAATTATTTTGTCCTGAATTGAACATGGGGAATTATATAAATGTTATCTTTAAAAAGCGCAACGCACTGTGCATGTACGAACAGAATCCTATTAAAATGGACATGTGCAAGTTAATCCTTCTTTACCTAATGGCTTTAAGAAGCCTGAAAATAGGCAGCGCATTTACAACACCGACAAAGTATGAGATCATCTATTGCAACACGAATTTTTCTTAAGTATGTAAATACAAAAGTTTAACTGAATATTCAATAACCGAAGAGATGATAAAAATGATTATTAATGAAGTCCTATTTTTATTAGATAAGATTTCTTTGGGATTTATGAAAAAAAAAAGATATAAAGCTCACAAGCCTTATTCTTATAAAACAGGAAGAACGCATGCAGTTGCATTATTATTGCGAAATTTATCGGTGCGATTTTTCAAAAACCAGTAAACCCTTGGCAAAGTGACTGGTTCCAATTTGCCCTGCACAACCGGTTCTTTAACAGGTCTCAAATTTTTTTTTAAACAGTTTAGTATTTCGGTTTGTTCGCGACTGCGGTCGGGTGTTGTATGCGTGTGATATTGAATGACGAACCAAATTCAGAGCTTTTCTGATGTCTCCCAGAGCGATGATAAAATTTAAAAAATCATATAAACAACTCATCGTTTGCCGTTGAAAATCAACAACGCTGATAATGTTATTAGGTGATATATGTCCAGATGTGACCCCTTATTATGATCCTTATAGAAAGGTGCGAAGACATCCAAAGGGCAATGGAGAGGGCTATGCTCGGATTTTCTCTGCGCGATGAATTAGAAATGAGGAGATCCGCAGAAGAACCAAGGTCACTGTCATAGCCCAAAAAATTGCTAAACTTAAGTCGCAGTAAGCAGTGTACGTTGTTCCAAGGTCTAATGTCCGATAGGGCAGTAAGGCCCTCGAACGACGGTTGCGTACCGGTAGACGTAATGCTTGTGGGCCCCCTACAAGGTGACCCGACGATCTGGTGGTGACGAGAAGCCACAGAAAGCGTGCAGCGCAGGACCGATCGATGTAGAGATATTTGGGGGTGTCCTATGTCCAGCAGCTGACTTCTATCGGCTGATGATATGTCTCTTTATAAGCCAAAAATATTTTTTTTTTCTAGAGAAGATGCGAATGCTGTGAAAATTAAACATCTTAGCTACAATCAGGGTATAACTGTTAACCCAGAAAAAATTAGAGTGATTTAAATGTTTAAATTGTGTTTTCTTTTGTTATTTATTACAATTGCGTTATAACTTAAAGTAAGTGCTAAATATAAAAACATCTCTCACTGACCATTTATCAAGGTGAATCCGTCGGAAGCTGTAGTTGCGATCGTCAGAATAACACTGTACCTGGAACATATAATAAAAGTTAAAAGACAACAATCAAGGATATCGCGAGATTGCGTCAAAGAGTTTTGTAAAAAGCTTTTGTTGTTGTTTTTTTTTAATTTTATCTTATGTTTTGTTCTCTCCTCGTAAACATTTAGCAATCATTACGATAAAAACATAACAATAAGTAGAAAAATTATGTAGATGAGTATTTCATTTAATAATTAGGTTTAGTAAGAATAATTAATGATATCTCATAAATACTATTACGTTTTTAACAACGTTGTACAGCGGCAGAGAACTTCGAAGGCTTTGGATTTTTTTAATAGTAGAAACCTGTTCGAAGTATCAAGACAAAAACTTTGCACGCTACTAGCGCAAAATTCGCGATCGTTTGACCATTTAACATTACAAACTTAAAGTAATTATTTGTGTGAATACATTGGGCTATACTTGCATCTTTGACGACTACTTGAATTTAGATAGATGAATACATGTTTTATATCAATGTCAGGACGGCTCTTAATTTTTATCTTAAAGCCGACGTCAAAACGATTGTGGAATGTGGGAATCTTTAACAGAAGAGTAAATATAAAAGAGAGTAAATATATGTAAAAGAAGGGAAAACATAGTTATATCTTGTCTAGTAAGACAAAGTAAGGTTATGGCTGTAAATTTTTAACAGTATAATATTTTTTACATATAAGATTTCTGCTGAATTTCCACAGAATTTTCACTAGTGGAAGTCTTTTGCTGGAGACCGCCTAGGTAAGCAGGACCGCAGCTTCTATTCCTGCTGCTAAACAGTAGTGTTCAAACATTGCCGTGTTTCGGTTTGAAGGACCCTGTAGGTAATTAATATAGGTTAACAAGAAGAGAGTATGTAACATCTTATGTTTAAGCGACGAGCGCAATGCGCTATGAATACCATCTTAACTAGCACCACGTTGTTATGGACAAGCGTATCGCTTAACATCAAGTGAACGTCTCGCTCGTCGCGTGCTATAAAAAAACAACGAAAAAGTATAAACAATTACCGGTTAATTATCGATTTTAAAAATTAAAAAAAATAAATAAATAAATGAATTTTTATTGTCGAATCGCAGCTGTAATAACAAGGAGGGTAATTTTACATTAATGCTAACCACAGGGAGCGCTTGAACGCCGCGGGCGGGACGGCCGCCATGTTGGGAGCATTTTAACAACTTTAAGCATCGCTTGATTGATAAGCCAATTAGTTACGAACTTTATAATCCACTCATTACTTAACTGTCAATAATACGCCGCTATTGTTGCTCAATACCAAAATGGCATCGCTAATTTTCTTTATCGCGAGATGATTTATTAAATGGTATATTAACCTATAAATAAAATTTATTTGTTTAAAAGTTAAGAACAACTTGTAGGAGAGATGTGACTTAAGCGTTATTTATTGTGATTTAAAGATTAATTTCTAAGAACAAATTTATTTTATAAAGTGGGAATAAACCTGTTTTTTTTTTTGTTAGTCGAAGCGACAATATGAGCAAAACGTTCACCTGATGGTAAGTGATACGCTTGCCTATAACAATGTGGCGTTAGTTAGGATGGTAAACACTGCACCATATTGCATTCGCCTTGAGACTAGATGTTGAGTCTCGTTACCCCAGCAATTTTACTAGCCACAGCGCCTTTCAAACCTGAACACAGTACTATGCGGCGGCAGAAATAGGAGATGCGGTGATACCTACCTAGACGGTCTTCGACAACACATTCCTACCTGTAGTAAATGTATATATACCCCCTGTATATAATAAATTTACGTAGAATATAGATTGACCCTCGGTATATGAAATAATGCGAATCATTGCTGTACATGTAATTTCTTTCATTTACTATAAGCGATCTTAAGCTCACTTAAACATGTACACTACTATTTCATTTTTTACCTGATGACGTCATTAACCGCGGCGGAACTTCTTGCAGATGGTAGAATTAAAAGTCCACACGTGTTTCAGTTATATAGTTCAAGGTTAGATTTAATATGGCGTGAGGACTAAATAATAGTATAGATGTTATTAGATGGGGCTGGGCAATAAAAAAGCTATGAGGAGCAAAAGACGCGGGATCCTGTATTACTAACGTCTTCAAGAAAAAAGGTCCTAGTGGTTGAATCTCCAATATTAATTAAGAGTGTGCAATGTTTCTACGGTTAATGTTTTATTATTATTTTGCAAAGCATGTTCGAGTTTTTTCAGTTTGTTTATTTTGTTCATGTAGTTGTTTGTAAGATTTTTCAGAATAAATGCTATAATCAATGAACAGCATTAAGAACATGTTTTGTTCAAAACCTATATATTATTTAAGCCGGTAATTTATTTTGGGGGTAACATTAAGGATTTAGTGCGATGTTAAGATTTGTACTGTTACTGATTGAGAGAGTACAAATAGTTTAAGATTAAAAGATATGCCCAAAAATTCGCATTTGAGACTTGGTATTAAATTAAGTTGAAGGATATAGCTTAATAAGTAATGATCCACTTTAAAACAAACATTTTCACATACATTTGTTATGTAGTTTTGTTTCAAATAAGAATTAAACATAGGACAAAGATGTTTGCACTAGTTGTCGCTTTCTATGAGTTGCAGGAAATCTGATGAGATGTTTAAACCAGTATCTTTGAATGTTCGTAAGATTACATGACATTTATTTACAAACAGCTATTTAAGATTACATTGTAAAGATTACTTTCGATATGAATGCTCGTTGGTAATAAGGTCCAGCATAATTTAAATGGGAGTGATGAAATGTAAATGGAAGTATGAAAGAAAACATTGCGAAAATGATGAATGATTTGGTAGAGTCGAATACTTATATAGAATACGAAAATGTATTCGTATTTAGGTTATATCAAATTAACAAGTCTTAAATCTGTTTTAAAGCTCTTCCGTCTCCATCAAGCTTATCACAAGGACAGAAACATGTTAATTCTTTATAGGAAATCCTGTTCCTATTGATATTTATGAATCAGTTATTTGTAAAAGTAATCATTAATAATCGACGAAAAGAGAAGCTACATTTCGTCACAAATTTTTTTTGTTGCTTTTTATATATCTCTTAACGAGTACAAAGAATTTAAATTTCACTTATTTGGTTTTTCTTGGTAAAAAGTACATCGAGAACTTGGAAGAAACTGTTGTAATGAAGTTAAACTTGAAAAGATTGACTGCGTCTTTTAACTTCTATTGAAATTCCGCAATTTTAATTATTCTTTTTTTTTTTGGTTAGAATAAGCCTTGAAGTATATTTAAACAATTCAACTACAACTGTAGAGAAATAGAAAATTTTTGTTGTTACTGTAGTTTTTGTTTTTTTTTATTATCAGTATGATTTATATGGACAAATTTTTGACGTTGTAATTCATCATTATTTATCCATTGGCTGTATGATATACAAATTAGGTTAAAAAATTTATTAAATGTAATATAAAAAACTTTTTGCATATATATATACTTTTTGTATATATACTGTGATAAAATAATCGAAGTAAGGACGACGTAATTATGTTATGCTTTTTTAATGACTTTCTTGTCCATTTAGAAAAACATGGATAATGATAAATAATAGTAACTACACGCTTTAAAAAGGACTGCAAAAATAAATGTGCTGTTTTTTTTTTTCCACCGAACTAGCAAGTTCTGAAGTCGCACCTTTTTCTCTTGCATATTTTGCCGTCATTAGCGATACACGAACTCGCCTATGCAAGTCTCCCTCCCTATCAGATTTACACTTTATTTATACTATTTTGCATTAATTAACCAGATTCTATGTAGTACTTGTTAATTATAGATAATTACTGTAATTTCGTTCCAGTTAAAATATTTAATATTTTTTGTTCAATTTAAAAATTATTATCAGAGGAAATATTCAGTGACTAAATGAATATTTTCCTATTTTACATTAAAAAGTATTGCATTAAACGTTTAAAATTTTTAAAAATTAATAAGATTTTAAAACCGTGTTAGGAAAATTATATATGAGTGAAATTTATTGCACTTCTTCATTCGAATGTCATCTTCAAATTAATGTTGGATCTACACTTTAGGATAACTATATGTCCATTTTTATTTATTTATTTAACTTTATACACCTCGTGTAAAGGCGGACTTAATATCATGGGCATTATCTTCCAGTTTACTTTGGGTAATGCAGAGATGATGAGGTAGGTGCATCAAATAGTTTTTTTTCTTATTATTTTTCTTATATATCCATTTTCTTATCTAATCGAATCACTTCGTTCAGTCTTTGAGATGCTCGTATCAAAGTATAGATATTACATATACATGATATTGGAATACCAATGACGAACATTATGCTGCTTTATGATATTATGCCTTTCATTTGGCGTTGACCTACTGGGCTATTTGGTCTGTGGTTTTGTGGGCGCGAGCACTCGCCGGATGTACGCCGATGTAATCTGCAGCGGCCAGCGTCGGCGATGGTGCGTGTTTTATTTCGAAACGCGATACATAAACGTTTCTTTGATGTTAAACGATTTTCGTCTGACATTCGCTGAAAGGCAAAGACGGTAGTCGTAAATAAGCAATATGCCCAGTGTTAAATTTGCATCGGAATATGATGCAGACAACAGATGCATCAATCGCATTAGTCTAATAACTAAAGATGCGGCAGTCTCTCTGTTTAACACAATATTTAATTTAGGTATCAGATTAGTTGCTAAAGCGGTAGTCTAGACATATAACAATTTTAAGTATTCGCACAATGTAAAGAATAAATAATTCAAAGAGCGCTTCACGTTGGTGACGCGACCATAAACATTTGATATTTACCGTGAGAGGTTTACACAACTGCAGTGTAATTGTTATATTATTATGTAAATAATACTATGCACCCGTACCACATAAATAGGTGAGGCGTAATAAAAAAATAATAAACTTTTGCATTTAAAACATATGTTTACAACCTTTGTGTATAAATACTTTATGAGAGTAAATAAATTGTATACTTAGTGCAATTGCAAAAGATTAACATATTAAAAGAGATTTTACACTTGTCAGTATTAAACAACACATAAATAAATAAAACGTGTTTTCAAAGTATCACTCTGCAAAAAAAATCTATTAGTATAACTGTTTTGTGTCAAGAAAACCATGTAATATTTCAAATGTTTACAAAAACTAGATTTCTAAAGATCTGTTTTTTTTTTTTATTAATAGGAGATGTATGATTGCATATTCTGTGAAAAGCTATAAAGATAGATTGATTAATTAATCTGTGTTCATTATTCGCGTGGAGAATTATTACCGAAGCGATAACCATAAAAAATAGATTGGAGTTGCTTTCAGAAAGTGGGGCATAAAAGATAGTTCGTGGAACGTAGGTTTTATCAGCGCTGTTCGGATGAATAGCCTGAGGCGATGTGCCGTCTTATCCTAGTCCCTCCGCCCTCAGAGATGCAGCGTAGGTACGAACAAGTACCGAGCACGACCGCCCCGGGGTACTGTTTCTATGAAACAAGCGCACGGCCATGACCCTGCGGGAGTCGAGAATACCACGACAAGCTTTAACGATGTGCAATTTAAAGCTACGCCAGTTGATCGTTCCTACGATTAAAGCAACTTTTTGCTACAGCAAAACAATAACTTGGAGTGCCTAATGCATAAAGTTGTTTAGGTATTAAATTAGTGAAGTCACAGTGCTGTTGTACAACAGTTTAAATTACGTACTTTTAAATAAGAGAAGAACGGTTTTTTGTGTAATTTAGTAATAATAATAATATTATTTAATGTAGGTGGTCTGGTCGGACATATTCCGATCAAATTGAAGATGTCTTAAAGAAAGGCCGGGTCAAGAGTACTCGCAACCGACGAGCATGCATGAAGACGCTCATGAAAGTGGAGGAAGCGAGAATGGTGTGCCAGGATCGTAGCAAGTGGAGAGAGGTGGTCTCTGCCTATCCCATTGGGAACGAGGCGTGATATATATGTATGTTAATGTATATAAAAAATGATCAAAAAAACAATACAGCACTATGCAATAAGTGATGATGTGTAATGGGCGGTCTTATTGCTTTGAAAGCATACTTTTCCAGAAAACCCACTGGATAAGAAAATATAGTCGATATATAAAGAGAAGACAGCGCTATACTAGGTTATTAGAAGAATATATGATAGTAAGTAATAACAATAAGTAAATTCATGTTAAACCATATGATATATGGGCAGGAATGAAAATAACAGGGCAGGATGCTGTTCCATATGAGAAAAATGGTGATAGTAAAAGAGTTTTGGAAAACGGAAGACGAGGGCTCGGGGCTAGATGTGGAGGATTTATAGTGAAGAGAAGGGTACAGATATAGGAGTCAGCAATAAATTCAAATTGATTAGTTTTATGTTTGCATTTAAATATGAAGTATAAAGTTAAAAATTAAGTAGATTTTAAATAAATAAACAGACACAAATTCGCACAATATGATGGCCAACCTCCAGTATAGGAGAGGCGCAATAAGGAAATAAATCAATGAAATTGTTAATAACTGTAATAATAACAGATTGTGTACATAAAACCTCTTATTCGTGTCAAAAGAAATAGCGCAATAATAATAAAAAAAAAAACATTTAAATGCCTTATGTTAATTGTTAAAGTTTAGTTAATAAATAGTTTAACTGAAATTTACAGTCATTTCATTATTATATGGTATTATTGTTGTACAAACTTAATAATATAAATGCCTTTGTTAATCGTGCTTTTTTTTAATTTTACACTTTCTATGTCTAGTTTCATTGTAATGAAGTATACGGAATGTGTTCTATAGAAAATAAATGAATGAAATTGGTAGTATTTTAAAAGTAAAACTCACTTTCAAACTCGTGATAAAAAAATTTTAGTTTTAAAATTATTGCTGAAAATTTTTTTAATTATATAATGTATTACCCACATAAATTACTCTCCTATACAATTGTTTATAATAAACTATAAAATTTAATTGATTTTTAATTAGAGTATCTATGGTTAGAAATCTTTGTAAATATTCTATGTAGAATAACATATTAAGTTATCATAATGTCTATCTTGGGATAACGTATATCCTTTGTTTGTGTATCAATTGTTTTAGATTTAGTGTCACACATCAACAATCTTATATTACTAGCGAGGCAATCTTTTGTTTTCTACCTTATTCATCCGCCAGGGAAATCAGGCTATATTACTTTATATCATTTCATTAGATCACAACCCTCATCGTGTGGATGAGGACAAGGGCACGGAGTATGCGAATACTCTGGAGACAGCAGGGCTTGGAACGTCCATACTTATCCAAGGTTAATGGTGTTATGAAACATTTTGTCCCGTAAATATAACAAATTATTCATTATGTTATATTCAGTCACTGAACTTAGAAATCTTTTAAAGGGGCATTTCTCAAATACAGTGCATGCAAAATGTATTTAGATCTCTATCTGTACTATACTTAAAAGAATCGTTTCTTTCCAATGTTAAGTAATATTAAATGTTATACTGTTTTAGAAGCTTTTGATTGATTAGGCTATATTATAATAGTGAATGTGTAGAAAAGCTAATATTCCTGGTGCAATGCCAAGGGATAACGTTATAGTGTAATGTTTATCCAACCAATTCAATTACGAAAGAAAATAGTAGCAATGGCGCGGCGAAAGTTCTTCTTTCTTATTCAAACAACCCTTTGCCGAGAGCTGAACAAAGCGAGCTCATTAAAATAATCCAATGCTATTTGCAATGTGCACAAACTGAGAGCAGTTTCATGCAATTTTGATTATAATAAGTAAACACTATTCATACGAAAAAAAACTATTGAAGTGCTATTAAAACTTCATTAATTGCATTGCCCCTTAATGTGCTCAAACGAAAAAATGGTATCTAAAAACAAACAAATTTAAGACTAGATCATGATAGTGTCGATTCAGATATTACAAAAAAAAATTATTGAATTATTATAGTATTGTGGTTATGTTTTTACTTTACAGCTTTGTTTTTGTTTGTTTTAGATTTACGACTGCCTATATAGGCATATATTTTCACTAGATTAGCTTTAAGAAAACTCACTGAGTTAAGCTCGCCCGTACTAGTCCATTTCCGTTTAATCATTATTTGTCTTTGCTTCATTTGTATCTAAGATATAGGTAAAATAAATCATCCTTATTATCAGCCGATAGACGTCCATAGCTGGACATAGGCATCGGCCAAAGATTCCAACATTAATCGTGTAGGGATTTATATAGAGGGATTTGGCCTTCTCCCACCGTGCTGGTCCAATGCCGGTTCGTGGAAACCAGAGCCTCGTTTGTTGATTAGCAGAGTGCACTACGAGCAGGTGAGGTTGGCTTGGATCCCGTAAGTTGTTGTGCGGGAACCTTTACACATCGCTTCCCCCCAAGATAAACAATTTAATAAATATCTTCAAATTCGTTAATTTGATTTAAATGTATCAAAGAGAGGGAATATTTGCGTACTATGTTTTGTTCATACTATGAGTTTATAGTTTTAGTCTTCTTTGGATACTACATAATGGTTCAAATACAATTTTAGTTTTTGATGTTATTAATTTTATTTTCGATGTATCACTTAAGCTTTCAGAATCATTTATTTTGAACGTGTATCGCATGCAACGCTGTAAGACAAGGTATGTCTCGCAAGTAAATTGAGTTGGCGCGTGTAATCGTCACCGAAGATGCCCCATTCTCCACCAGGTACCAAGGTACCTGCACTATTGAACGTGTAGATTCTTGGCGAGATTCCACGAGAGTGAAACTTGAAGGTGGAAACTTGTTATGTTAGGTAGCTACTTCGCTTAAGTTAGGTGAAAGTGTATTATATTTGTTACGTCGGATAACTTTGACGTGCATATTCGATTTCAATATATACATAATAATTATTTAGCAATGAACATATGTGAGTTTTATTCCTACTGAACATTACCATGAAGATGATTGAATATATCGTAAGGAAACTGATATGGTTTTCATCAGATTTCAAAGATATGTTACATCCACCAAACCGCATTTGGCTAGCGACGTGGATAAACCTCCTTGACTCTAGCCTTGTGAAATATGCTATCAATGGGAACAAGAAGAGGGCTTATATTTATTTTTGTCTGCATTTAACTTTATAAATAAGTTTTTACGTATATCTATTATTTATCATGTAAAGATTATGCATTCTAATTCAATCTCAAACTTAATATAACTGTAATTCAGAATTGTTAATTTGTTAGTATTAATATGGGTTAACACTGTTCTGGGACCACTTGTAGAAGTAAATATTCAAGTATCCTGATTGCTCATTATTAACCATATGGTGCAAAAGGTTTAACCGTCTCAAGATTTAATAAGCAACCAGGTAACTTAAGTAACAAGACCAATTATTTGTCCATTCTGGAACTAGAGCAACCGTTACCCAAAAGTTCAAATCTGTCCTCTTAAACATCGACACTGTCGGATTAATAGTATGGAAGCAAACAGTATATTTAATTAATACTAGTAGGAAAAACATGCTAAAATACCCAAATATCTGACTTTCAGAATTTTTAGAAATAAATATTGGATAGTCTCTTAATAGGAAAATTACTTTTGTAAATATCTTCATTTTCGCCAAACATTACTTTTGATGAGATCAAAGTGGTGCAGGGCAAACATCCTAACAGGAGCAACGTTGTTATGAGTAAGGCGTATTTATCACCAGATGAACTTATACATTGTTTTCGTGTTTATGTTGTAAACGGACATCATTATTTACTCTAAAAGGAGGAAGTTTGATCTCAGTCTTACTGCAATACAGATGAATTCATATGTCAACACCGTTTCGTATATGGAGTAATGAATTTAGAAATAGTCAAAAATTGTAAAACGAGCAATGAATGTAAGACTATTATAATACTTTCACATAACATATACAACTTTGTATAAAAAATTACAATGAAACATTGCTGTATACTATAGCCACTTTGATCTCTGAATAAGGATAACAACATATTTCGGAACATAGTTCTATTAATTTACAGTGACGATAACTCCCTAAATATCATCACCATCATTGTTCTGTTTGAAATGACAGTGCTAATTTAAAATCACACATACACACCAAAGATTGTTTAATTAACAAACTTTATCATGCTAAAAATGTAAGAAGAAACCATGTCAACACTTGCTGCAGGCCATTTGCATTCCAGCACCGCACTTTCTTAATTACATGAGGGGAAACTTTCGCTTCAAGCTAGCTAAGTTATATTAAAACGCTCGGGTGTGTCGCCGAGATTTGTACTTTCATCTCGAAACTGGCGTGTGTTGAACTTTCATACGATCTGCAGATTCGATGTTCCAACTCAATGAGAGCGAACGTTCCCTTGTACGTGGAGCTAATCTTGATAAAGTTGTGGTTACTGGCAAAGTAAATGGAAAAAGCCTTTGGGACCACTGCACGATGTACTGGTCTGTCCATACTAACACACTGATACACCTCATTCCGCAGTCCATTATGCTCTCCAGGAAACCGGAGATAGAATTAAATAGTGTAACATGGTAAGGAATAAAATGGTGGACGGTACTTGTCCTGATCATTGGACAAGACAGTACATAAGTAAACTTAAGTAGGGATACGATGAAATAATTTAGTTTTAATTAAACATCTTTTATACCTCGTAGGACACATGATGAAATGTTCTTATCCCAAGAATCTGTGTACAGAAATAAAAAAAGGAAGTGTATGTATTTTTAATCATAATTGTGGTTTTTAATTAATTATCAATGTTTACACGATATTTACACTGAAAAAATATTTAGAGATTTTTTTTGTGCCAGCCTATCTCTTTATTTCAAACGATATACGTAGTATACTAGGTGTCTAAAGATATATAATATGATTTACTTTTATAACTAATAAACAAATATTGTTAAAACTTATGTAAACGTTTGAATTGAGACTTTTTAGCTTTTATGTTACATAATTATAATATAATAAATATACAGTAGCGGTATAACGTCTAACATATTGAAGAAGTATACACTATAATAAGTATTAATAATAGCTAAACAGTAAGGGGTCCCGCACAACAACTCACGGGACCTAAGCCAACCTCACCTGCTCGTGATGTACCCTGCTAATCAACAAACGAGGCTCTGGCTTCCACGAACCGGCATTGGACCAGTGCGGTGGGAGAAGGCCAAATCTCTCTATATAAATCCCTACATAATCGATGTGGGAATCTTTGGGGGATGTCTATGTTCAGCTGTGGACGTCTATCGGCTGATAATAAGGATGATTTATTTTACCTATATCTTAGATACAAATAAAGCAGAGACAAACAAAGATTAAACGGAAATGGACTAGTACGGGCGAGCTTAACTCGGTGAGATTTCTTAAATCTAATCTAGTGGAAATATATGCCTACATAGGCAGTCGTAAGTCTAAAAGAGGCCAGCGTGGTCGGAAAGGGCCTAAATCCCCCCATATGTGCTCCTATAAATGTGGAGATCTTTGAGAGAGGACTAGGTCCAGCAGAGGACGTCTGTCGGCTGATGATAATGGAACAATAATATTATTTAATTATTTATTTATCCTTATTTTCTTCTATGTTAATGGAAATCTGTCCATTCCGGGTATTTTTTGATACAATATTTTAATTTCATAGAAACTACGGCTTGACCAGCTGATAGTATATATTGACATTTATACCTGGTCGGAAAATTTAAGTTTAAGTACCTACCAGAACGCGACTGCTGCAGGGATTTAACGAGTACATAATCCCATATTCATCTCGCATTCCCACAAAAATCTTTTAATGATTTCCTGTTTCAGCACAAAAAGAAAGCTGTCTGTACACGGTGACGTCTACATTTACACAATTTAAACTTGTTTTATGTGAAAAAAAAATGAGTTATTTGTGAAACGAAGTTTCGTAGGAGACAACAATCAAAAATGTAACCGTTTCTATATATAGTTCGCATGATTTTCTGTTTTGATTATATTTAATATATCATTTATTATATATATATCTACCCTTATATTTTAATACGATTTTCAGCGATCAGTTTCGATACTAAAATGAAAATTATAAATCTACATCTTTATCACAAAATAAATTAATAAGTCTATAAGAAGAATTAATTACATATTGTTTTCACCTTATTCTTTTCTTACAGGATATTTTTGGGAACTTTATCGTCTTAAAAAGGGTTTAGGTGTATGAAATATCAAGTCGGTATTTTTAGCAGATTCGTACAAAGCTGCAACAAACTCTAGTGTTCACAATGGTTCTTCTAATTACAGCGGAATACAAAAAAAAACTGCTTATATTAGAGTTTAGGTGTATTTATAATTATGGTCGTTTCCCTTTTTAAAAGTAATCAAATCAGTATCCCAAATGGCAATATTCATACGGCAGTAATTACTCATAATGTGCACAAGATCACGGGGTCGTCGAACCCGTCGCCCGGAGCATCAGTTCGCTAATGTAACTCTGCGTCATTCAAATGCAGTTTTCAATATATTCTTAGAAAATAAGAAATAGATTCATGAATCATCATGTTACGAGTCTTCAGCCAAGGACTTCGCTTCGAGTATTCGTGCATGCAATAGCCGCGACATGTTATTTTCGCAGCTAAATATGTTACGGCATGGCATTCAACTCGATCATCCTACAGCTTCACAATTTTATTTTTAATATTTCTTCACCACTCCTACCTTAGTCTTTTTCATCTTTCTTCATTCATTATTATGAGTACGATGATGCTGTAAAAGTCATCTATATGCCTAGGAGATAATACAGTTTTGTAAATTAGTCTCTTTACATTTTCAACACAGCTTTGATATTAATTCCCATATGTAATTTATTATTAAAATAAAAACATATGAGATAAGTTTATTGTTTTTTAAACAACGGTATCATAACACGGTTCCATTTGATGTTGAATGCCGACTATTTACTCTGTATCTGGTCACACCTACGTTGTAATCTCGGCCGGAAACGCTGACGCCGGCTTATTGTTTCAATCCTTTGTTGTTGAGATCAAGCTAGGTTTATAGTGATTTAGTAAATGTACGGAAAGTATTTGTCAGATGGGCTACAGATATAAAAAACCAATGCGATATGAGCATGTAAAGCTAATATTGAGATAATGTAATGATTAGGGAATTTTAGCAATTTAGCTTAAATTAAAAATACTAAAGAAACATTCACATTCTTTAAGTTTTTTAATAACACATAGAAATTAGAATAACTTATAATTAATTGTGTTAAACTAAACACAATTATACACGAAAATTATTTATTAATTGCTGGGTATTTGGATTTTCATGAATGGTGTGGATTTTTATAATTGGTGTGGGAGCAGATATGAAATACCTTTATCCTTCTTATTTAAAATCACTAATAATTATATTTATTATAGTAGTGTATTAATTAAAAACATTAAAAATATTAGACTTTTCACCTGACAAGTCTAGCAGTCAGCAGTCGACGTATAACGCAATCCTTGAGAACTTATTCAGAGTTGTGCAAAACGAATCAATCCTATCAGTGACGCAATTTTATAATTGCAAACTTAAATATTATTTCACACGGGTTTGTTAGAAGTATTAGCCTATTAAGTTGAAAATTTAAATGTATTCCCACAGAAACCCAATAGCACAGCACTTTTCTAAGTAGGTATTAAATAATAGTTTTTTTTTGGTTATCACCTGATGGTAAGCGATACGCCTGCTCATAACAATGTAGAGCTTAAGATGGTATTTCTATCACCACATTGCGCTCGTCGCCTTGAGATAGATGTTAGGTCTTGTTACACCAGTAATTTCACTAGCTATACAGCCCTTCAAACCGAAACACAGTGTTTGCATACTACTGTTTGGCGGCAGAAATAGGCACTACGGTGGTATCTAACTAGACGATCTCCGACAACACAGATCCCCTACCAGTAAAACTTACCAGTTCCTAATAAATATTTAAATATTTTATTATCATGAATTATATATATTATTTACATAAAAGTATCATGAGATATGAGAAATTTATACCGTCATTGTTGGCGACAGTGAATGTCAAATCTATACATATACTTTATTTTATCAAATATAAGTTATGTACTATAGTTTATTTTAACTTAATCGTAAGTAATTCTCAATATTAAAAGGTTGATTTCATTACCTATAGAAATGCTTTACGGCCCTTCAGTAAATATCAATTACTAAGTTAAAATTGTTTTTTAGTTATGACAAAGGGTCACTTTGTAGACTTTCTCCCTTTGAAAGCACTTACACATAAATTTCACATTAAATTCTTGTTACTTTAAATACAAAATTAGATTATATTGATCGTACGGACCCGCAAACAAGTATCCCTAAGCCGCGGTTTAACTCGCAAATCCTTATTAGATGCGACTGTATATTACAGTAAGTACTTGAACGGATAACGAGAATCGGTATTGACATCTTGAATTTCATCCCAGACCGTACTCTGAAAGGAATCCAAAATGTATTGACATACGTCGTCTATCAAATAGATTTATTTTCACTCTATTAATAATATTGGCGTATATGTAATGACCTTTTTTATGTAATATGTTATTATTTGTTATTCCGAATTAGATTTTTATTGATTTAGTTCACCAAACTAGTAACGACACAATTAATAACTTAGTGGAAAGTTACTAAAATAGAATCCTAGTCTATGAGCCTTCTTGAAGTGAATATAGCGTCAAATATGTAGGAAAGTTTAATTTAATGAAATTTTGTGTGAAACCGTTTAACAATCTTTTATTACTTTCAATACACGAACATTACACACATTTAAAAAAACTAGTCATTTTAGATTGTATCGCGTTTATACACATTTTTATTACATTACAGAAAAAGGGTTAATTAAATAAAATATACCCTTTAAAATCTGAAAAATTTATTAAATAACAAGGGTAAGCAACGCATTTATTTAACATATGTATAACTGTCATCTGATAACAGTGAGACAACTTTATGTGATAATGTAAATGATAGAATAATTCAAGTCAATATATGATTGAGAAAAGGAACATGTACCATTTAAAATCATTATGGACACATATCATAAATATAGGCTTTATATAATGATGTCTCATTACCGAGCCCAGTAGGTGGAAAATTGTGATAGAAGCGATCCCGCGGGTAATGAAGAAGTTTGCCGTGTTAATATTTACACACGTGCGAGCACCGGCTTCCCTCTATGTAATTTGGTATTGCTTCTCTCCCACACTTTGAAGTTCCAATTTGAAGACAATTTTACAAATTACTAATGTATACCGCAGGCTTTATCAAACTAAATAAATAATTACTTTACCCGTATATTGCTCAACGGTACTGATAATTACTTTAAATATTTGTAGTGTTATTATTTGACTATTACGAAACACCGCATAATTATATAAATAAGTAAATTAAAGAGCATCGCTTTCCACCAAGATAACTATTTACTCGTGTCTTGGCTTTAGCCAAGTCAGTTATCAAAATAATTTATTTTATATGTATAAGAGCTTTCCATCTATGTAGAGACTCATCACTATATATCTCTAGTAACATAAGGCCTGGAGACTTGAAATTTGGTAGGAAGATTCTTTTTACCGAGTATGTCATTAAAAAAATTTTTTACAATATTTCTTCCATGAAGTGAGTTGCAGAGGTTATATGACTATCAAGACGAGAAGGGACCAACTAGCTAATTTTTAGACAGATAAATGGATTTATTAACTATTTATGTAAGTTTTGAGTGTATATATGATTATTCACTTCAACCTTTGTTCAGTACTTATGTATTATAAGGAGAATTATTTATACCTATTTATTATTTTATATATAAACTATTCTATTGCATTCTTACATCTACCTACAATAACTTTTGCCTACTAGAGGTTGACTGGCAGAGAATGCTATCACAGCATGAAGTCCTCCCTGTGTACTCTTAATCGTGTACTGTAAGAATAAATAACTAAAAAAAATAACATTATAATAAAAAAAGCTTTCTACTGTTCTCATAGCTTGGACTTGGTGCTTCTCTCACAAGTGCATTTATTCACCATAGTAGATTGGCTGGCTTGATAGATGTTAGGTATCCACGAAGGCTATCTTAGAAAATGTAGATTTCCTCGCGATGTTGTCCTCTATCAAAAATTCAAGCCCCTTTAGGAACCTCGAACCTGGGCCTCTTTGTCGTGAGTAACGCATGCAACGGCTCTTCAAATATTATGAAAAAAGACTTTATTATTGCTAATATTTCTCCATCTTCAGCCTGCCGTCCACTAACCTGCACTTGGCTAAAAAAAGCCTTAACTCTCTCTTTGTACTAGAAGCCCGTGTCTCAGCGGCGGACACATTAAGTAGGCGGTTATTATGTCAAGGTTTATCACATAAAACTTTATAATATAAAGCAAACAAACGAGCAAAAAGTTATCTTGGTTATTAACGATACTCTTTGTCTTCAATAATTCGAGACATACTTCACCTTGAAGTATGTATTTAAGGTTAATGGACCTCAGTTAATAATTACGTAACTACGGCGTCCTCCAAAGTAATATAAACACGCCACTGTTTGGTGGCGGTGATTAATATCAAGACTAGATTTACTGGTTTTGCTCGTGGTAGATATCTAGTAGTTACCACTGCAACTCCTATTTCTATAGCTAAACAGCAGTGTGCTAATTTCACTTTATTCCGGTTTGAATGGCGTTGTAAGCTCGTGAAATTATTTAGGTAACGAGACTTAACATCTTATGTCTCAAGGGACGAGTATAACTTGCTGTAATATTTACCATCCTTACTAGCGCTACGATTTAACGAGCGGTCGTATCACATACCATCAGGTGAATATCCCGCTGGTCTCGTCGCTTAATTGAATAAAAAAAAAGGCGACGAGCACAACGCAGTTGTATATACCATCCTAATTAACGCCACATTGTTATGGGCTGGCGTATCACTTACCTTCAGGTGAACGTCTCTCACGTCGCTACATTTAACAAAAATGGTACATAGATTTCATTTCATTTTCATTTTATCCTGTTCTTGTAAGCAATATCGCTTTCTAAAATTATCATTGACGAATAATTAATGATTGACTGTTAAGTTCGCGTTCATCAATCATAAGTAAAATTACTAATTATCTTATGTTCACATGTAAAAAGTAATAATAACGATATGATACATAATTAAGATTGAGTTTCTTACATGCGGTTGCCAAGTGAATTTTTGAAACCATTTGTCATTATCATCATCAAAAGCATTGCAACTTTTTCTCTGCTGTTGTTACTTTTTATTATCACTTTAGTTGGTTAAAAGACATCATTGACATTTGCTGTTGTTCTATATCTATCTATATATATATGAAATATCCAGAGATTTATTGAGTCATATCAAGATTTCCAAAACTTTTAAACAGGTAGACTCAAAAATTGAGATATTGTTTCTTTTTATTTAATTAAATTAAGCGACGACCCGAGCAGAACGTTCACCTGATGGTAAGTAAGCCCACACATAACAACGTGGCGTTAGTTACGGTGGTATGGTCAACATTACAATGCGCTCGTCACTTGAAATATAAGATGTTTAGTGTCGTTGCCCCAGTAATTACACTAGCTATAAATGCATTGAAACCGGAATAGTAATGTTTGCACACTGCTGTTTGGCGGCAAAAAAAGACGCTGCGGTGGCACCTAACTAGACAGTCTCCGGCAACGGAGACCTATCAGTAGATTCTTCCATTTAGAGATTGGATTTTACAAAATGCTTTCCCCAAAAAGTGTTGAGGAGGTGTTACGACCAGCAAAACGGTCGGAGAACAATTAATTCTGTAATATTGATGATGCAGTGCCAGCAATTTTTTAATTTTACCGTAGTTTTCGTAATGCAATTTAAATTTCAGCCAGTATAATAATATCAATATTTCCACTGCACAGTTGGATAGTAGCATAAAAATTTACCGGAAGTATATTTTCCTTTCAACATTTCAATTTAGTTTTATAAATAAATGACGTAAAGTTAACAAGGGTCACATAAACTTGTTGCAGCCAATTCTCTATTTGTACGTTATAGAATTTAAAGTTATTAGCAGGTGATTTGAGGTCGGGGCGGCAGCGTGCGACCCGGTCATTGCAACTGGGTCAAAGCTACCCCATCCTGCGCAGCGGCCCCTGGCATACGTCAATGG
Organism: Ornithoptera alexandrae; assembly: GCA_029030555.1. Classification (NCBI taxonomy): domain Eukaryota; kingdom Metazoa; phylum Arthropoda; class Insecta; order Lepidoptera; family Papilionidae; genus Ornithoptera; species Ornithoptera alexandrae. The sequence continues at coordinate 8,705,641 of JARDVY010000037.1, forward strand.
CTCGATAAGTGCACAAATGGTTATGCAAGATTAATATTGATATTTTCAGAAATAGTTTTCAATGTCTCATTGTCGTCACATTAGGTGTAAATGTGTTCTTTTTAACAATATTAATTGACAATAATTTTATATGGACTAATGATCTGGTCAAGGTCACGGGAAATCCCTGGATACAAGCAACACTGGACCGAGATGCAAAGGCGAAAATTTAAAGGATGATGATGAAGTATCAAAGACTGAAAATGGAAATGTACTCTCACCTAGAATAATGTTGGCATCCGAAACAAAGAAACACTGTTATAGCATAGTATCACAAACAAAGCGTGATAGTTAACCAGGCAGTTTTGAAAAACGTTTTCACTATCCAAATTTCAATATATGTGATCTTAGAGTCGCATCACGGCACTCTTTGTTACCAAAGCTATAAGACTGGCTGGCTATCAAAAGTGCATTAAATACACCCTTAAATTGTCAGTAATATCGTCGAAGATATATTGCCAGAACGATTATACATACGTCTTACGTACAATTTTTATAGACTATTAGTTTCATATTAAATATAATGAGACCATGTGAAAGTGTTCAATTGAAATAGATATCCAGACGTCCTGCTGAGGATGGGACAAGTAAAAGTAGCCCTGATCAACCAATCAAGCAAAAACGTTCATAGGGTCAATTCTAGTGCGCTCTTTAAGACAACTGACTCAATTAATCATTGTTCTATTTACAGCGAACAAACTGCGACTTCGTGTAACTGAACTTTATTGACAATGAGTAAGATCGTCGATTTTAACAGTAATACTGTTTACTTCGATATAATAGGGGATCAGGAAAAAGTTTTTAATGTTTGTTTGGGTTGGTTCTATCATAACAATCTACTTCTTTTATGCATTCATTTTCGCTGTTTACCGGGAATTGATTACCAAATGTTTTTATGTATGTAAATAGCTATAGATTATCTAATACGTAGCTGTATCCTGGCCTACTTATAACGGTAGAGAGGTAAACCTACATCACTTATAACCCGCCGCTATAGCTCGCCTGGATCTGAAATAGAGCTCGTGCATCTCCGGCTGCATTCGTCATAGTTCGTACGTCTTTTTCAATCCGCCGCAAAGCAAATAGAAAGGTCAGAAGCCGACGACCCAGTTTCCGAGCAGCGTGTACAAAGGTCACCCAGACATCGGCCCGGGAAACGCATGATAACGTTGGCAAGGCTGAGCGCAGCACGCGAGCGTCCGCTCCTAAGTTACGCAATAATATTCCGCATAGCGAATTTCGGACACGCGAACCGATACCGAGAATTAACCGATAAACAAATCGTGCAAGAAAATGGCTCCCGATTTACAGCCAAACATCTAACGGTTCTAAGAAACTACCGGGCATTAACCAAGCTAAAGTAAAAACAAACAATTATATTTTAATTGCTTAATACTAAAAAGAATACCGCAAAAGCGATTTTTTTTCAACTGATCGTCTAACTTGAATTCGAAGATGGAACTCAAGTTGACGATGTATTGATTTCTATTAAAGCTGTATAATTTTTTAATGTTGAATGGTAGGGGTAGATGAATTAGAATGGGAAAATGTGGTAGTTTCATATATTTTCTTTATATAATGACATATTACTCATAATAAAACGGCGACAGTAAATTTGTTTGTGTGTGAATACAAAGAGTTCCGAATCACGATGCATAGAATGATGTCTGGTACTATCGTTCTATATTATTTAAAAATAATTATTCATCGAATTTTTCATGTTCAATTAATCATTTAATAAGATCTTTACAGTCCGAAGAATTTGATTATATCATATGGTACTTACTGGTACATTATACAAACGATTCGCTTACACAACTTTGCATAATGCAATGAATAACGCACACAGTGTAAAGACAACATCCGATTGTCTTTTACGATTGGCCTCAATAATATGATTTACAAGCGGCTGCAATCGTAAACAACGTGGACTTGCGACCGAGTGTCATGCAGAAGAAAGCTACTTACGGTCAAGGCAAAAATATGGTGCAAAGGAGTCAAGTGGGGTCATTTTAGTTAACCTAAGCGCCTATAAAAATCTAATCTTACGATTCAGTTTATAATTTAAGCATGTAGTTGCTGACTTCATTTACTCGTACTATTTCAAAAGGTACCACATTATCCAGTAAAAAAATCATGCAGTACATACAGTTCAAGACTACGATTAAGGAAAAACAAAAAATACGAGAGGGTTAAGACCCTTAGACTGTATTCCGTTTTTGGAGTATAAAGTAAATTTTGTTTGACAATGCGTCAGGATGGGATAATTAAATCGAATATCTTAGTATGGTTGTGGATGGTAAATGGCTCCTACCCCTAATATGTTGCTTGTACATTGAACCAATTTGTGCTTGTTACCGTAGGATATATTCATGTTTAGTCCCGTTAGTCGTTAAATTTTACTCTTTTCAGAACCAAATGAAACACTAACGTACCTGTCGTATAGGTAAATAGTATTATATTCTGTGCTATAGAACAAAGGTTTATTTTTTCTCTCTCAGAGCTTGAAAGTTTAGACACTTATTTTTGATTAACTGTGGCTATAGTTATACAATCTAAGTATTAAGTATATATATGATATATATCCGAAAACTTGTCACTAGTTTTCAAATAGATAAAAGTATATAAAACTTGGAATATAACCTTAATACATCACTATTCATTCAGCTAATGTATTGCTTTTTCTCCCGTTATAAGAAAAACAATCTGTTTCGGTAATTTTTTTATCAATATCGCTTGTGATTTAGTAAATATACAATAACAAATTGTTATTATTACGAGCTTGTACTACGATTTTTTTTTTGCTATTTAATTTAGCTTTGACGTTTGTTCGTAATAAATCTGTAGTATGTCTAACCTAAAACTGAATATTTCTCAATTAAAAAAATATTTAAAGCAATGGTGTTACGTATAATTAAATCGTTAATAATATAAGATTATAATAAGTTTTGGCACGATTAGAACAGATAATTATAAATCATTAGCGAAGTATTTACACTCCCCGTACATAGCCCACTCGTCCTATGCAAAATTCCTGAGCCAGTTTTACGATCTCCGCAGGGCGGAGAGCTGCACTCACAATAAAACAACTCGAAGCGTGGTCATTACGCTATTCTACTGTCGGCTAGTAGAAATTACACACGCCTCGTAAGCTCCGCTTTTTATATGGGCACTTAGTACTTACAGAGACGTTGCCTACACACGTTTACCTGTACTAGTGTTTGTAGTTGAAAGCTTTACGGTTTTTTTTTCGCGAATCCAGAATTAAAACTCGAATGTTAGAAATTTGCTTCGGTTTGTTATTTTTGTCGACAGTGGATTAAATGTAAGATGTGATCACCTAGAATACTCTGGCTATCGTATCTTAATTTTCAGAATATAGCGACACTGTTATAACGTCAGATTTTTAGATAGCGTGGTAGTTAATCAATGAAATTTACTTTAATAATTCGTTTGATATTTGTATAAACTATTTCCAAATTAACGACGCTGCAGAATTCCCTATGTAATGTTATGTCTGCTTTAAATTTATATTATAGCATTTATAACAAGTATGAACAAGAAACACCATGCAGGATATTTTAAAAGCAGATTCAGAAGTAGTTGCAGCAGTAGAGAATAATAGGATGGAATGATAATAATCCCAACATATTAAACAATCTATATCAATAGAATATACATCTGTGATGAATCATACCTGTAAATCATTCCTTTCAAAGAGAATAAAGTTTTTTCCAAGCCCAGTAAATCTAGAGAATCGTGCCTGCGCCGACTAGATAATGAGCAAAGATAGTCGGTACGCCAGCGACCAACTAATTAATCACACCGAAACCCGAAGGTGTCGACCTCAAGTGCACCACGAACATGGGATCAATTGACCACAAATGTATTACGAAGAAGTCCGTTCTGTTTGACCATCATAGGCTGATAATATATTTATAGAGAAGACAAGGTAAAACTGATATTATTAGAATGAATAATTAGGTATTTAACCATATACATTATAACCTGTTTTATGAACATCTAATAGTTGATACATCATTATGATTGTTTCGTATAATGTTATAAAAATGCTGACGGCAAAAAAAAAAAAAAATATTGCAGTAATATAAGGTCTCTTATAGATATCTACCCTCGTTACGTACTTTAGTATGGATATATGATTATCTTAAAAGCTCGTGTTTAACAGTGGACGACAATCAGCTGATAATGGTGAATATGTTTTTGATCTTAATGTTGGAAAAAAGAAAATACGTTTATTGTACATATCTATTACCATTTTAGTACTTACGTATATAATATATAATAAAGTAAATTAGTTGAAAAAGGTTGATTTTTTCAAATATGATCAACCCTATTCGATACTAGAATATAAAAGATATTAATGCACTAGCAATAAACTTTGATAATGTATTTGTAATTAAAACTAATATCCGAGTCAAGTTTAAGCTGTAAACTATTGCCAGCGTTGAATAAGCAATTCATGTGATACGATCAGAAGACCGTACTCAAGTTGGTTATCCTTTTAAAAAAGCAATATTCTTGATCAGACTTATATCTAAATGATTATTGATAAATAGAAAGCAAGTAATAGCACAATATTAAACAAGTCGTGAAAGTATCTTACCTATCGGTCACCGGGGTAAACCCGGCGTTTCTCTTGGCAGCCGTTAAGTTCTCCACTTTTCACACTGTAAAAACCCGGTCCCAAAAATATATTTATCCTATTTATTGCGTTTGGCAGTATAGTTACACTTAATTCATAACAGCATTATTATTACACTAATTTTACTTGTAAAACTTCAATCATCCGTTAACTCCGACAAGTTGTTTAGACCTGAAACAATAAATTTTGTTTTAATTAGAACAATTGAAATTAATTCTTTAATTTCAGTCTACTGATTGGTGATTACTGAACATGATAGCTTCCGAAAGGTGAGCAATTCTTGTGCTTATTCATTCGCCTTTTTTCCTTTTTTAGAAGGCACCGCGTTACAATGAGGATATAATTAGTCACATGAGAAGGATTAAATTTTGTCTTTCCCAATTTATAGTTTAATTTCGCCCTCATATTGAGGGTAGGCCTGTGCCCCAACAGTGGGGACGTAAATTGGCTGTTATGAATAGTTTAATAAATTGCATTTAATAAAATAAAAATTTTACAACTTTATGCTAACATAAATTTTAAATAGCAATCATTGCAAACTGAGTATGATTGCAGGTAATATTGGAAATTAAAAAAACAATAGTTTCGACCTCAGCGTATTGCACTAGTATAACGTCTGCGCCAGTTTCAAGGAATAACAAATAAAAACGAACTATTTGTACCCTTGCCCTTGTGTAAGAAATATACGACATAATAAACCGAATGCGCCCGCGCGAACGCAATCTTTTTGAGCTCGACTCAAACGATATTGAACCGTATTTTATTAGTAAAACGTTCATAATTCGCTTGGGAAGTGTTCCGCCGTTGCAATGAGCGAGCTAGACTGTTTGAATGTCAAACCAATGATCGACAGCGGCTGCTGCAGCGATGCAATAAAAAAATAATTTATTCACGTCTGAGTAAATAAGATGATGACTACGCAAATTGAAAATTTGGACTCCATTTAGCGACGGATGCCGAAACGTTGGGAAGTGACTCGCAAGGATATTCTTGAAATTCGCATACTGGCGACTCTTCAAAGGTATATTGCTTGCGCGCACCAAAAAAACTTCAAACAACTACAAACAAATTAAACATTTTTAAAAACAAGTATTTCGTTTACCGAATTTCTTTACTTGAAGTTATTCTTCTTAAAGGTTAATATTATTATATTTTCTTTTTCTAAAATGATATGAACTTACTTATATAACCATTACTGTCTTTGCATAATCTTATGTATTATTGCTTTTTAAGTTGAGTAGGACACATCGGTCTACGGACTAACAGCCGATGGGGCAGCAAGGTTCTCAAATGGCGACTACGTACCGGAAGACGCAGTGTTGGTAGGCCCTCCACTACCTAGTTGGATGATCTAGTGAAGGTCGCGAGAAGCAGCTGGATGCGGGCAGCGCAGGGCGATGGATGTGGAGGTCTTTGGGAGAGGCCTATGTCCAGCAGTGGATGTCTGTCGGCTGATGATGATGATATTTTATGTGTTGTGTGTTTCAGTACATAAGATATTGTCTAAACGTTTAACCTGTAACAAACCCGTCCAATTTTTTTTTTATTTACAATTAAACCTGGCGGTTTTTTAAATAGTCTCTGGCATGGGAAACTTACTATCAGTAGAAAAGGAAGTGTCTGTGTGAGTATAACTACTAAAGGTACACAGGAGTTCCTGGTTGGATTCCGGAGTCTCTTGTCATGAAACTTAGATATACGTTTAGAGAGAGTAGTATTCAGAGCGAGTACATCTACGTATGATACTGCTTTAATAAAACTCAGGGAGATAAAGAGACCTTAGCCTTCATTGATATAGAGTTCGAAGAATCAGCTATAAAACAATATTTATCCTATTGTAATTTACTATACTTAGTGTAAAGTTATACATAAGATGTAATAGTAGATTTGTTGAAAACATCTCAGAAAAAACATATCTACAATAGGATCTTACATTTAATGAAATAGGACACAGATGCAAAATATTTTTAAGTGTATCGTAAAAAGTTAAATAAGCTTGAAGATGCATATTCACAAGGAATTCTTCGAGAGTACAAACCTTGCCAATTATTAACAGAGCACGATAACAAATTCACTGTGTTCGTTTTCCCTGTGTTACTATTTTTTTTAATAATGAAGCAAGTTTATAAAAGAGCAGAAATGACACTTTGTGTGCCGTGGAAAAAAGGAGAAACGGAACTTTGAATAACTTTGAATCTAAATGTTTCGTTACACGGCCAATAAAGTTCAGATGCGATTTTAATATTTAACGAACGTTCAATGTCGCTGTTTTGTATAAATCATGAACAAAATGTTAAGTAAACCGGCGATAGTGTGTGTGTTTTCGCAGTGATCTGTTCGCCTAATGTTCTGAAGGTCGGACATCGAGACGCAAATCTGGCGAGGCATTGAACTACGGAACGCAGCCGGAAGCCGAGGCCGATGACTGATGTGCGCTACCACATTTAAACAGGGCTGTATTTTTAATTCAATAACTTACTCATATCATACATTTTTTTTTATATATCACTATCGCAAAAAATGGGGTGCAAAATGAAGGCATCGAAGCATTATGCGCCTTAAACATTTTTTCGGACTTCTTAGTCTATATGATTACAATAACGAGATGCTCTTAGACGAGAAAAGTAATACGTTAGAAGTTTATCATTATTTCTAGTTCATTCAGGTTTTCCTTAATTCGTACAATACAGTTTAAGCTTCAAACGTTACATTTATGATAAATGTTCTTTGAATAACCACAACACGTATTTTATTAACGTAAAACTTCAAAGGCGAATTAATGTAAGAGATATTTTATAGTTTTTTAAAATGTTGGAATTCTCTCGTCCCAATTTATCAGACAGCGATAGCCCTCGCATTAGTCGTAAAATGTTCGGCAAACATTTTACGTATTTCGTTGTCGCCAGCCCACAGCCGCCTGTTCTGTACATTCATTCCTCGCTAATTTTATTTTACACTCTTCATTTCCTATAACGTTTTTTATAACTATAATCTTTTACATCTATAATACACTATAATCGTAATAAACATAGTACAAATAAAAGACAACTATATTGAATTTATATTACGTTAAACAATTTTTATAAAGTATGTTCTTTAAAATTCATTCTTGTAAGATAGCTCTGTGAATCTGCAGTAATAAAAAGAATAGATCATTATTGAAAATCATAATTTAATTTTTTTAGTTATATTGATTGATTGACTTTTTAATTAAAACAAACATTTAAACATTTGTCGATTTACTTAAGCAATGTGACTCATAATTTTTTTTTATTTACAATGAACTAACACTTGACTTCGATCTTTGCAGTATGTCGCCGAACTAGAAGCCATTTCGGCGATGTTTGATCATGTATGTGTATATCAAATTTATGTTTTCGAATGAATGTATATTTTTTCTTTCTTTCTATATCACACGATGTTAAGTAACAGCAATGTAGATTCATAAAAAACCCTATCATTATCCGGAATGGAACTGGGTACATCCGCTGTATATAAAGCAAGCGGCTAGCTGCGGCGATCTGGAGGTATTTAGCATAATTCAAACAACACAAATCGCAGTAAAGCTTGTAAATTATAACTTAAATGAGGCAGTAGGAATTAATAAATTTCCCAGGAGCGACTTCTTATCGACCTGGTGACCTTATTAAAATCCTTTCTGTGCCGGCGCGGTAACGAAAACATGGAGCACAGGCGGCTGTAAATCACAGTTTTTACTCGGTCAATAAATCCATTTTTAAATAGGTCGGTTGTTTTCGCCCTGAATGAATCGCGAATGGTTTATACAGAAAAAGAAATATATCAGCAATCTTTCGACGCGTTGAAGCTGTATTTCTTCATACAAATTTACATATATTTTTTACTTCATTAATGCCCTTCATTATAATGTAGCTACTAGCAGTTAGACTACTACGCCTTTACTATATGTATATTCAAAATATATCTATTCATTAATTATTGAAAAAAAAAAAAATAAACAATTTAAATCAAGTTTGTAGAATGCTCTGTTATTATTGTCATCATTATGTCAGCTCATCACTGCTCTTTATTCAACATAGGGCTGCTCAATATCCCGATCTACCTGCATCCAAAGATTTCTTGCGATCTTCACCAGGTCGTCCCACTTGTTATACGACATTTAATTTTAAGTAAAGATTTTTGTTACTTGGGTTCTGTTATTAATCTACAACATTGAGTTATAAACGAAATCATGTACCAAGGTAAATAAAAATGGCATATGATCATACTCTTATCAACAAAATTCTCTCGGTACACAGCTATTTAATAACTACGCGGACGTAATATAGAAATAAATTAACTGCAGAATAAACTAATATACAAAAATATATACAATATAAGATATTGCAGTGTTTTTCCATCGAGATTAAGTTAACACTTAAATTGGACTTCACATGATGTTAAGTGAGAATGATACAGAGAACAGTGCAGTTTGTACGCTTACATTGCTTTCATAAATTGACAGCTGAAATACAGCTATGTTGCTGTTCAGACAGATTTACAATATGAGGGTGGTAACTAGTCAGTTGAATAGGGGTTTAGTTTTGTAGTAATTAAAAATTTTTTTTTTGATAGCCCATAAATATACCGAACCTATTGTGAAGGGTTCCGGGAATATTTTCCCAAAACGACTCATAATATTCCGACCGATGATGACGATAATAATTGTGAATTGAACGCCACCGCAAAGTCGGGACGTATCAAAATATAAATAGGTTTTTTTTTTTTTAAATCAACAGGGCAAATGTAAGTCAAATCCACAATTACAAAGAGAAATCACGTCGCTGCGGTTGCCTGGTCGTTTTGTCGGGCCAACATTGTTTTAGGTAGTATCAATAACATACAAAATTTAACCTTAAAAGCGCGTTAGAGGACGACTCTTGAATGCCTTTTTTCTAAATACTTTTTGTTTCGATACATATTATCTCGTTTGGCGTTGGATTTAAAAGGAATAAATTAGCGTTGGGGTCGATGACTCCCGTAGGGTTTTCACATCACATCGATTGACATTTTTTTCTCTCCTTAATGTCTTATACATTTTAATAATCTGGAATGTAAACACTTTAAAATATTTTGTTTTCATTGATGACTAGTTTTTGTTCAGATATTGTACTTTTTATAACAGATATTCTGTGTCTAACTATGAGGAAAAATAATTGTTACTTTAATTCAAAAACTAGTTACTTTGCAACTCATAGCGCATTGTCTAGATTTATTGACTAAGTATGTTAAAGGAAAATACATCATTTATAATCAAAAAATACAGCTAGGGAGTTGGCTGTGTACTATATTATCTTTTACTATATACATATACCACCACGACTGTTGAACGATTTGTGTAAAATCTTTATAGAGGCCGAGTATTGCAGCATATAACATATAGTCTACATAATATGTGGGCTATATGGTTAGTATAACCAACTACGACGAACAAAAGGTTTTAAATTATGTTATGGTCGAATTTACAATACAATATGTGCCGGCTTTGCTTAAGCACAGCACGATATATACGGTTAAGTAAAACAAAAGGTTTAGTTTCGACTTATTCATTCGACAGCCCTCGTTCATTACTAACAGAAAGACTAACAGATCATTCGAAAAATAATACCTCGCTGTAACATTGATGTTTTACATTACAAAGCTGTAATTTCTACAAATAGACTAGTAGTCTGTCTTCAAGGCTGTCGTTGAGTGTTATTTTAAATATTTCTCATGTATATTGTAATTATGTGGAAGTGAATATTATATTATAAAATTTACAGGAAAAAAATATGATATAACTACACACAACAGCTTGATATTTCGTCTAGATTATAAGAAAAACAAATGTATACTCAAATGTATATATATACATGGTGTCCTTCAATTATTTTTGTTTTCTCCAATGAATATGAAGTATAAACATTACAACGTATCGCTAAAAAAGTTATGTGTACTTATATGTACTAGAAGAGTAGCTATTTTTGCCACCTAACAGTAATGTGCAAACATAACTGTATTCCGGCACGAAGGACGCTGTAAGTAATGAAATTACTGTAACGTCCCGCATGTACCTGTCACGTAAAGAATATTACTAACTCAATCTTATCTAATTAAGATTTAGGCATAGTTCATTTTCGTTATTAAGTTACGTACATTTTTAATGGACAATTATGTTAATTAAATTTGACAAAGGTTTATTGTTACATGCCTTTTTTTGCAATCACTTCCCTAACAACATCGTAAATCAATGAATGGACAATATTTCTTTGAGGCTAACCTTGGATGTAGGCTATCAACCTAGCCACGAAAACCAATTACGTTATTCACAAGAGATTGATGGGGGCTCGCCTTATTGGTGGTTGTTTGTCATTAAAATTAATCGCTTTTTGCTTAAATTTAATAAACAATAGACATCGCATTAGCACTGTCAGGTTTTGTCTTTGACGTTTGGTAAAACGAGAAACTTTTAATTATTCCCGATTGTCAACATTTATATAATTTTATTGAAATTGTAAAACTAAAATCAAGTTGATATTTAAGAAACGTATGGAGCAACTATTTTTTTGTGGCTGGAAATGACAGCCGTGATCTAATCTTTAAAAATTATAATAATGAACGGTTCAGTTATATGGAGCTACAAATCCTGAAAAAAGTTTCATCATCAGTTTACAAGTAAACAGATTAATGGCACTCATCTTTTCTATTTCATTCCCGACCATGTGCGGAGTCAGGAAGTTATCATATGATTTCTATAAATGGAAAAAAGATAAAATTAAAAAAATCATATCCTACTCATTTTGCATATGCTTACGTATCTGATTTACGCACGTTAGTATATTTTAACGTATTTGTTAAAGAAATAAATAAGAATCGCAATAAGGTTTCATCGGTTAGTGGGAAGCCGGTCAAGATCAAAACTTTGCGCACTTAACATGTATAAATAGTGGTTCCCCAAACTTCCTTAATTATGTTATAAAGGAACGAAAGGAATTGACCAATACAAAACAGTATTTTCCTTGAAGCGCTCAGTAGCGTGCTTTCCTTTGAAAGTCAATAGGAATTTCAATCAAAGTTATCGGTAATTCCAAGCATTGTACAGGGCTTCGCATTGTGACCGAATACGATTCGTAACGTCGCCGCTTATTTATGCGAGTTTGCTATAGAAATTCGTAAAATGTTAACAAGGGCCGTGTTACTCCGAAACCGCAAAACCACTTTTCACTACAAACTTTATTATTTAACTGAAACTATACCATATTTTCATTTACTTCTTACCTAATAAGGATTGGATGATTTGAGTTTTAATCATTATACGATATATACAAGGATTTATTCGAAACATAATCAACAACTATTTCAAATATAACAATATTTTTGTCCTTTAAAATAATAACTTTATGTATGTTTTAAGATTGCTATAAATCTTCTATGGGTGGTCTTAACTAGAGATAATAGCGACTAAGGATAAACAATTAAGGTAACAGTTAAATTGTAAAGCATTAATTCTAATACTTTACACATGTAAGTAGTTCCTTCTTCTATATACATATGTTGTATGAGACAAATATTAATAACAAGAAGCCATATTAATGTTTGAAAACAAACAACCGACTTATTTTAGATTGAAATTACTTGGAATTTTGTTTTAACAATCAAAGTGCGAATCGTAGCACCCGACGATTATTCGCCGGTCCTTTGATATACAATAAAGGCATGAAACCCTTGATTCTTTCGAACTTCGTAACTTTGAAGGAAATCTGTAAACACAAAATAAAGTTTATTGTAGGTAAGGAAGAAGTAAACCGTACAAAGGAATCACCTATTGTTACGAAATATTTCCCACATTACGAGCTTTGATTTCGTTTTGTAATATATCTGTGTGGCTCGTTCCTATGGAAAAACACGAACGTTGACGATGAAACTAGTCTAATAATAGCTCAGTATGTGTAATAAGAACTATATTATAATAGTTAATTTATTTATATATCAATACCAGCTTAATTCCATAATATTTTATACTTTATTAACTCGCCGATACTGTATCTAAGAATATAGAATTAAGTGTATGTAAATGCTTGGACTTTATTAGCTGATATCGAATCTAAATGTTATATCAAAGTTTATTGAAATATAAAAAAAAAATACTTTAATACCTAAAAGGTTTTGTATACATATTCCAATAAACTACACTGTGTTTACGATATTTTATTAGTGATTTAAAAAAAAAAACTGCAAGGCACTATACTCGCGCAATACTTGGACAAGCCCCCGAGACAACTTAACACTTTGTTATACTAAAACGAAAAAAAAACATTTTTCGAAATTTTTAAACTGAATTTATTAACTTATTTGAAATCATTTATCATTTGTCTATATTTTTTAATGCAGCATATTTTTTTTAAGGTTATGTTTACAAAAATCTATTATTAATATAAAATAATTGTTTAAGATTACTACAGATTTTTGGTAAGAAATATATAGATTAGATGATACAAAGCTCTGACAATCTGGTGAAGGTTGCGGGAAGCAGCTGGATGCGGGCAGTGCAGGACCGATCGATTTGGAGATCTTTGGGATAGGCCTATGTCCAGTAGTCGACGTCTGTCGGCTGATAATGATACTAAGTTACGTACCTATGAAATAAAATATTATATGCATTGTGTATGAACAGGTATCCAATGACAGGAAATTAAACATTATACTTTAGTTCTCATCTATGGGACTAAATCTTGAAATATTGTAAAAATTGAATGTTGACTAAGATATCCACATACTGCTCCCAACTCAATGGTTTCCATAACCCGGACAAGAAAAGCTTAAGAGGTCATATGTTATTAATTCGGAAGTTAGGTGCATTTCTTGGAAAATATATTTTTTTTATTCAATTAAGCGACTAGACGAACGGTACGTTCACCCAGTTAAGATGATAAATACTACACCATGTTACGCTCGTCGCTTGATACATAAGATGTTGAGTCTTTCACTAGCTACAGCTATTATAGCTGCAGTAATTACACTACACTAGCTACAGCAAATTTATATGGAGGAACACCGTAATGTTTGCACACTACTGTTTGGCGGCAGAAACAGGCGCTATACGGTTTCCGTCAACAGAGAATCTAACAATATATTTATTAAGAGTACTTAGTACCAGTAATAATTAACTCGATGTCTCGCTGTTTAAGAGATTCTGCTTTTTATGTCGTACTTAGGCAAATGAGGCAATTTTATGAAGTGTATAAAAATTTCTTAAACAAATAGAAATAACATTTTCGCTGATAGTTATACCCCATGTACACTGTTAAAAAGCTCTCTCATTTCTGTATGGGCAATAAGCCATGTTCAATATAAAGCTCGTTATAGTTTCAATTGTATGAAACAAAGCCAATATTATTTCGAAAACACGAAAGTTCTGTTTATTTGTGAGGCAGCATTGGAATGGGCCCTTTAAAGCACTAAGTTGTTTTATACCGATCGTAAACAGTTTTATTAGCAATTCAACTTTTCGGTGGTATCTACATTAATATTAGAAGCTTCTCGCTTTTGACGATGAGGTATAAGATGGGAGTATCAATAAACGCCGCAGTTAGTCTGAGTTGCTTATCGATTATGACCTATAAAGCATCACAATGTAAAGATTGCGGACAATATCTATACACGGTAACTGTTCAATTAGATATTTTTACACATAATTTCTATGAGTATTTCATTAACAGAATGTTAATCAATTTTTAAAAATATATTTACAAGTACAATATTAATTCCAGGTCATTGTAGTTTGTTTCTTATTGTCAGGCTAGGCCAAAATGAAATCACTTTCACAAGCACAAAAACCATTTATAACAAAAAAACTAGACCTCTTTGTGAACTAGGTTCCGATCCTTACAAATTTCAATCACAACTCTTTGAATAGCAGAACGCTTGTTATATTGGTAGTTTGTTCGCGGTTCATTTAATATAGGACCGGTTCTATAGTGAAGTCCCATATTCTGTACATAGGAAATAATGAATTCTGCACACACTGATGCGGTACAATGGTTGCAGTGACCCTGAACTTGGCACACATTCTCACGATGTTGTATGCAGGGTGTTGTACAAAAGAATTACGTATATGCTAAAGCGACGCCACTTTTATTAGGGCACAAAGGATGGTAAACATTGGCGCAGTACCGACTGGAAGTAATGTGTACCAAACGCTACGCATTTACGTCTTAAAAGAACTTGTACCACTTAATGAGGTAAAAATTACAACACCTATTGTTGCTTCGAAAATACTACCTATATTCCCAAAGTTATTGGAAAGAAGTCGAGGATGTAAAGGAGCTGGTTCTTTAAAAGATTATGATGTGTTATTTAAAAACGTTAAAAGCACAGATGTAAATTCTGTTTAAGTATACGCTGTCCGTATAGACGAAACTCGTGAAGCTGAAACGACGCGGTAAAAAGAGCAGTTTATTTTAGAGAGTAACCTCATTCCTAAACGCGATGCCAGCGAAAGTAACGTTCACGTGCTCCCTACAAATCGGTTATATCGCACTTATAAAACATCCGATTCCGTTCGCACATAATCACTTTTGTTGTATGACACTGGGTAAAAATGCACTTACCGTTTAGAAGCTCCCTAACGGTGACGTCGTTGTGACACTCTTTCAGGTGAAAATTTTGTTTGCAGAGACGTAAACATTGACAGTCCGAACAATCCGATTTAACGCTTGCACGCACCCGTCGCGTATTTACGTAATGTGTTTGTTAGGTTAAACTTCGCGGATACGGATCGTTGGGTGACGGTGGAGCCGGATGCATTAGGCCGTACAACTAAAAAAATGCAATATTTTGACGGGATTGATTTGAGGGTGAAAGAATTATAGGTAGTAGAAATGCGGCAACGTCAGGGAGTGCGGAGCGTGCGCAGTCGGTTCTACAGCGGTACTGGCGACGGCCGCTGGGCGGCGCTGCCTGCGCCCCGTATTGATAAAAGCGCAGGGCGCGACGGAGATCGCGATACCGAGCATTCTGCGCGACAAACCTTGAACTCGTGCTATCTGATATTACTTAATACCTGTAACGACAAATAAAAACACAACGATGACAACCTAATCCGAAGGCCTTAAAAGTTACTACTACAACTACTACTCATAAACAAGCGCTATTCAGATTATATTCTTACAAACACCACGAGTCTTCGAAACGCTGCAATTAAGGAACCTCTTTGTGCTACCCAATTAGATTAAACGCTCTTTAAATCCTTTAGAAGCACTGTCAATTATTTTTAAGGTACTGTTTGTGAAGGTCACTTAAACAATTAACAGTGTACAATATTTTAAAACAGAAAGAGATTCTGTATGTATTCTATATTAATTCACGATAAATGTCTAGACACTTTTTCTTAACTGTGCCTAAACAAAGCCGACATTATTTTTTTATTATATTTCATAATTTATTTAAGTAAAGTAAAACAAGTCTCTATTAAGTGGAACAGACTAGTCTATATAGACAGAAAAGACATGCAATTGTGTGTTAAAGTTTAATTACATTGTCATTAACATGATTCGATACATTTTGTTCCCCAGGGCCCCTTAGATAAACATAACTTATAATACTGTCGATCTAGCCTTTTCGTCTTGATCGTTATTCGAGTCTGCCTAGTTCATTAAGTCAGAGGATACTCAATGAAGTAAGGTATAACATTCGACATGACACGATTTCTAATTCGACTGGACCTGAACCGAACCTGTTCGTTTCTTATCGTTTGGCGTTCATGGTAGGGCATTTCTGTAAAATATAATATTTGTGTATTGAATAATATATAATGAAGGGCTTTAAAGGAACAGTTTGAAGGATCATGCGATCTTGGCACGTCAATGACTCGCTATCTGAATATTCATACGCGTAGGTACCAACTAATATAATTGTACAGGGAACGTGACCGGAATCATAATGGTGAATTAATTAAATTTCTTAGTAGAATTTTGGAAGACTGCAAATGTCTTGGTTAATTTCCTATTAAAATTTATTAAATATAATTTAACGCTCAAACTCAATAACTTTACCAATTCATTTTAAAAAATATGTCTATACTATACTGGTGGTGGGAAGACTCTGTTGTTGGAGACCATCTAAGTAGGATTCTACTTCCAAATAGTAGTGTGCAAATAATACTGATTTCCGCTTTGACTAGCGTTATATCTAGTGAAACTACTGTGGTAACTATAATGGTTTTAATGCGACGAGAAAATAGAGATGCAGTTTATCCCAGATAGGTATATTGATAGGTATCTAGCGCCATGTTGTTATGAGTAAGTTGTTCATCAAGTAGGGGTCTAAAGAAAACAATTGGATAATTAAAATTATGTTACCGGTTACAAAAAAAATATCGTTCGAGAAAACAACCTGTACCATCGGTGTGGCAGTAAATAGACCATAAATGAATAACTTTACAACAATGAAAACTTAATATTGACTTGTATTCTAATCACATAAAAATAACAGTTCAACATAAAAAAAGAAGTTATAAAGATGCCTTTTTGGGTGAACTAATAGCTAACGCTCACCGTGGAAGAGTGACTCAGGATCAGCATATGAATACAAAATTTTTTTTATGACTCCACATTCACATTGTCCTCATCCAATCAGATTGTGAACCATGAAAAATTTACTTTGCACAGTGATGATCTATTCATTTCACGTGAAATACATAAAATGTGGCTTTATCCATTCCGACAGGTAATTTAAGGATTTTTATATAGTTTGTTTTAGGACAAGTTAATATGCGTTTTAGTAGAAAAAAGTGTTACATTTTTATTGGAATAAAGGTCAATATACCATACCATCAAAACCTTTCATAAAATTAAACATTAAAATGTACGTTTTTACATATATCTTAGGTTAGTTTTAATTTTGAATCCTGTCAATTTTTTATGGTAGGTAAGGCTAATAAGTAAAGGTTCCGGTGTAAGGTTTCCCGCCCTACAACTCACAAGATCCATGTCAATCTGGCCTGCTCGTGGTGCACTCTGCTAATCAACAAACAAAGCTCTGGCTCCCACCAACCCATATTGGGCCAGTGTGGTGGCAAATTTCCCAAATCCTATATGAATCCCTACTCTAACGATATGGGAATCTTTGGGGGAAGCCTATGTCCACCACTATGAAGATGATAATGAAAGCTAATTAGCATTGGCTTCATTTAAACTTTACCAGTTCTTATATGAGAAAACTAATCTATATCTAAATGGTTTTTGGGTATTATATATATATATGTGTAGTGTATACTTTAAATGAAATATGCACCATTAAAATTTGTTACTTATGTATTACAGACACTGATATTTAATTTATTTGCACGTATTATCTAATTGTTTTCGCCATTGCATGGTACCAGTACTGTCTTTAAGAGACTTGTTCATGTTGAATATCTTATACCTAATATCCTATATCCTTGTTTAATGTAAAGACTTACAAGGGTCCTTTGAACCTGGCTCCATCTCGGGGTCACTTATGTAAGCACTTACACGACGTTGTGCCTCCGGACACTTATCCAACGTCGTATGCTAGGTATTTGCAAACAATTAAAAATAACAATAGTAAAAGCCAATGCAACGGTGTACTCTTATAATGTATGCATGAAGATTCCATTTTTGGCAGTGGTATGTAAGTAGTTGGGTAGCAATACTAAATGTTTCTAACATTTCTCATATGTACAGGACAAGTAGACAGTGAGTGGAGCTACATGACAAAGAATTATTGTTTAACTTCATGAATCCGTTGTATCTATTTAGATTTTCTTTTATAATGGTATGTTATATATTTTTTTTGTAACATTTGACATTTTCTTCTAAATACAAAGGACTAAATATGTATACATCGCCACTACCCTCGCCTTGTCGTCAAAAGCGAAAACTTTTCCCTTCGTCTTTGGGAATGAACTACGCCAATCAATTGAGGAAGTGTGGTATCTCACCTAAGATAAGGAGTAAACCTATGTCCAGCAGCCGATAGCAATAAGATTAAAAAGCGAAACACAAATAGTTATCTTCACACTGGAACGGGTATCAATAAAAAGTACTAGACTGAATGTTCGAAGGCTTTTAAAGTCAAATCCAGTAAAGTTTTGATAGTAATGGTTAGTTCATACTAACCATTTATTACTTGTATTGTTCATTAGTAATACAATTGTTTATGTAAATTAAACTTAAGTTTAATGTTCCCAATTAGTGCAGGTTTCTTGGCTTTCTGTTCTTCTGTTAACTAAGTGTTTAAAAATAAATTCTAATAGCACAGTTACTTGCTTGTGCTTAGATTTATGGTATACAGTTAACAATAATTAAATTATGATCTAGTAAATGTCCTAGACATACTTTTAGTTCAAAGAAATGTCCTGCAATTAAAACTTGACTGTCAAATCATTGAGGATTTTTAATAATATTCAACAACACTAATATTTACGGATTTTATCGCGTTAGTTTAATTATTTTATTATCCGGACATATTAATTATCAGAATGCACGTTACTGTCGAACAAAGAAATAAAAGACTTGTTTATCTCATTTGATCGATTATGGATCCATCAGCGAAGTCAAATTCTATGGTCTCCTTTTTCTTTTTAAACCTTTTACATCGTCCTAATCGTTATATAAAGATACAATTAGTAAGCGTTTCTTGGAAGTTGGAATCAATTGGCTTCCAATGATTTAGCGGTTATAAAGACGTCAAACTAAATAATGTAATGAAGACTAAATTCTAATTTCGTAATAAAAAAATGGAGATTATTATGTTTAACATATTATTCCTATTAAAATTATAGTCATATTGTAAAGATATATTTTTTTAGGTACAAATGTTATATTGTATGCAAATCGAGCGATAAAACTATTAAAATGTAAAAATCTGTACTTCGTCGGATTCCTGCAAATTAAAGAAATCAATGGTTTCAGTGTTTTGAAAGCAGATGGCGTTACTAAATAAAAAACTTCCAAGTTAAAGCTTTTAGCAATCATTTTTAGTTTTTATAGCAATAGCGACAAATAAACCCTGTATATATCTGTCACCATAAGGGGATTGCTTTATTTCGATTGTCAATATACGAGAGCTTGGGTATTCTGGAGCAGCGAACTTTCTAATCCAAGGCCTCATTGAAATTGTGTTAAAAATTATTGAAGTCTTAGAGAAGTACCAATAGAACACCGTGGCAAAAAAAGCTTAAAAAAATAATGACGATTTCAATATAGAAACTCTTTCATCTATGGTATTAGAGATCTACCACCATTAACATTTAATCATTATTGGCGGTAGGTCTCTGTTGCCGGAGACCACCGCTGCTCCTATTTCTACCGCGAAACAGTTGTGTGCAAATATTATTGTGTTCCGGTTTGACGGGCGCTGTAACTAGTGAAACTACCGGGGAATTAACATCTTATGTCTCAACTAGCGCTATAATGTTTGCGCGCAATTAACATTAGGTGAACATCTGGTTTGTCTTGTTACTTTGTTAAATAAAAAAATATACAGTGTTTATATTATATACCGTTTGTTTTTAATTTAGTATAGCGAAATATCAATGCCATTGTTAAATCGCAATCGAGCGTGCTCGTGGTGCGCGCGAGATACCGGGGCGACGCTTTTCGCGACTAATGAACAGGGACCGCCGCCTGCGCCCGCGCATCGCTATCGCCCGACATTTGCATTGGAGACCAGTCTGGCACACCGAAAATGTTAATGATCCTCCATTTAAACTAACTTTTGATTTTTCCTTTTATTCCGGAGGTTTAGTGTCGCTAAAGTTTCAATCTAAATATGCGACTAGGAAAGACATTAAAAATGAAACGATTTATTAATCATACATATTGATGACAGATTTCCCAATATTTTTTAAATCAAAAGGATTAGTGCTCGACTACAAGCCCACCCAGTGTTAAGTGATGTGGTCTGCCTTGGTAAAACGGAGTAAACTGGCCCATTAACTCCGCAGACACTAACACCACTTTTAATGGAGAACGCTAACGACGAAAATTGGTTCACTCATTAAACATTCATAGTTTCGATAGATTGTATTTGTGAAATTTTTATAAAATATAATACATGACAAATAGTAAAGAATGTCTAGTGAAATAAAAAAAAATTATTGAATTTCCTATCAGAAATTTTCAGAATTTGTAAACGAAATCGCCTTTTCAAATATTTTGTAACGACGCAACCGACTCCTTTAGATTTTCGTACTTTTGTTAAATCTCATTCTATCTACCTATTTCCAATGCTTCACATTTTCCCATAAGTTATACTTATCCTAATTGATTATAAATAATCAAAGAGATAGATTGAATAAATAAAAAAAAAATCTAGAAGAAACCGATCAGAGATAAAGAAAATTAATGACTTTTTTTACAAATTGTATATAATTTATGAATTTGTCAATCCTAAAAGGATTTTACTGACTCTATAACGGATTTTCAATGTATTCATCAAATTGACGAGGGTCGAAACTATATCAGAGTTCTCAATCAACATCTATCGTCGTTGTTAAGGGATCACTTCTAAAATCAGCATTTGATTAATTGATCCTTGCAAAATCTAAATCTAAGATAAAATGTTTTCTTTGTGTTTGTTGTTAATATTCCAATTACCATAAATATAATAATTGCAGTTAATGATCGTGACATGTGAGATTGGGGACTAAAATTATACACTTTATTACATTTTACGTTGTTTAAGTATTGATAAATTTATAGGAAAATCATTTTCTAAACTACTCTGCTGTTCCCATAGTCTCTCTTATCTTAGTCTATTGTGAAACTATAAATCGCTGTAGCAAGTGATATTACTGTTACGAGAAGACTTACTAGCGTTTTATGTCTCAGGGCCAATAGGCAATATGTTACTAAGTAAGCACCCCAACAGTGCGAAATTGGACTTCCTGTTTGTCTCGATGCTTGGATGAAAAATAATTTTACTCTTTACCTTGATTTTATATTTCAAAA
The DNA here is from genome assembly GCA_029030555.1 of Ornithoptera alexandrae. Classification (NCBI taxonomy): domain Eukaryota; kingdom Metazoa; phylum Arthropoda; class Insecta; order Lepidoptera; family Papilionidae; genus Ornithoptera; species Ornithoptera alexandrae. The sequence goes on from JARDVY010000037.1 coordinate 8,727,319, forward strand.
TCACCGTAACGCCCACTATGACACATCGTTAAGTTTGAAAGTTTAACCTCCTTAGTTCTCGCAACCGGTTTAGTGCCTATCAAAATATTCAATATTACGTTACCATTAATGTTTATGGGATTTATATGTAAATGAACACACAAAAGGCAAAATCTTCATCCGCTAATCGGAACCCAGACAATTTGTTCGTCTGGGGGTCATACGTTGGATAGCTCGGACCGTAATATTTTAGCTGAAACCTCTTTTTTTTCGCTTTTATGACATTTATTTTATCCACGCCTAATGGTCCGTAAACCTGTCAAACTTGCTAAGCGAGACTGATTTCGTGCATTGGGTATTCTAATATGCTGACGGTTCACCACCTAACGATTGGTTTTAGGGCGCCAAAACTACAAAAAAAATTCTATAGAAATAATTTAAATTTATTGGATTTTCTATTGATATTTTTCCTATCAGATCTTAATAGATAAAGAACAACATATTTCTTGCTCTTGGTAGTAACAGTAGTAGTAACTGTATGGTATTGAAACAAATCAAGCCACATCCATCTTTTGTCCCGACCAATGCGCAGAGTTAGCTGTATAAATATCCTAACACCAGTCTGAGTTATTGTTGGCATAATAAAGAAACTAAAAGAAAAATATATGAAATGTGAACTAGTAATGTACTCTATGTATCTTTACGTAAAAAAATTACGTTTTCAACCAAAAATAAACTCATTCAATGTGTATTATTTACGTTATTACAAAAACACATATATAAAAAGAATCACATTCACAAATAGATATATAAATGAGATTAGAGAGACACTAATATTCAATACATTAGAGGCATGATAGGAACGGACCGGCATAAAAATGATTCAATAGATCATTTCTCTTAAATATTCGTAATAAACCTGGAAATATTGTATAATATTACATTATTAGCACTGATAAATACTTATACTGTCGTAAGATGGAGACTTTTCAGGGTCCATACAATAGTCAGACCACTACGCGAGAGCACCGCACTTTAAATTAGATTAAACATTAAGTTTGCTTTGATATGGATCGCGCATAGATCATGTTAGGTTAGTCGCTACTTATGCGAGAGTACGCTTCAAGTGTTCCGCTGGTAATGACCGTTGATTGATATTTATGAGTTTGGAAATGAACGATATCGTATTACCAGGGTGTCGGGTTCACGCTTCGTTCAGACTCGGACCGACTAATAAAACTCATTACCACCTATTCACAATCGTTCTCTCTGCGTCTATTTATATCATATATTAAAAAGCAGATAGACAGGTCACCATCCTTATGTTGTAAATGTCATCAGTTTACGAACAAAGAAGTCTAAATCTTCGACCTTAATAGAGAAAAAGAGTGGAAAGAAGTTGCTGGCGTCAGTATTCCCGTTCAAATATTATATAATATAGACGTCTTTAAGAGAATAATAAAAGGCTGCTATTAAGGTAGTACATTTACTAACCGTCACAATCGACTACATCACCCCTTAACACCAGGTGAGATTGTAGCTAAGCCTGCTCAAAAGAAAAAAAGGATAGTATGTACTGCTTTTTCTGAGAGATTACGAAAACAGTCTTTATATTAATGAATATAAAAAAAACAGGCGTATATTTCTTGCTTTTCCTGTTTGGTTGAGGTATTTACGCAAATTTTATTGTTTCCCTCATTATGTTATGATTATTATGATTTTGATTTTGACTACTGAACATAAACTCATCTTCAGAATTAACATAGAGTCAGAATATTCGAGGCGAGCACGCTTTACCTTCCAGGTTCTCATTTTCACTTAACACAATATGAAATTATATATAAAAATAAAAATCATCTTATAACGATGATGCTACAATAAATAGAAAACAGAATATTTTTGGTAAAATCCAATCTATTTCTGACATAAATTACATATTTATGGATGTTAGTGAAATAGTTTAATGAGGGTATCAGATGTACCCATAGGCCTCGTGAGCAAGACGGCCACGGCTCCCGAGCCTGATCGTATATACAATTTAAACGGTTTCTCCATTCGAGCAAACACTGCACGGCCGTACATTCGGAATATCAATCGGTCATTTCCAATGCTAACTGCGTGGCAAATCCCCAATGATCGGCGAGACGTCGGGGATTATTATTGTTTTCGTGCTGTAAACTAAACGCGACACGTAACGTGGCCATACTTGCCGGCGTTTCGGACGCGGCGGGACGCGGCGGGACGCGGCGGGACAAGGTGCGATCCGTGTCAATGTCGGCGCGTGCGAGAGCGACGGCTGCGCTCCCGACACGTGACGCGATCTCCTTTAAAATACTGCACTGATTCCTTGCAAACAAAACGGGACCTTGAAACTCTCTTATGTAACGGTAACTAGCGACAACCGCACAAATACGAACACTATCATATACACCTCATTGATATTCTCATACTTAACAAGTATATTTGGATGTGTTTTGCGAGCATTTCGCAAACATTTTACAATAATATCTATTCAAAGAATCATTGATATCTAAAGAAAATATTTACAGTAATATTATAAAATATACAATAATCATACTGTTCTAATTAACCTTTTCTTTAAGGGTTACTACTTACCCCGTTAATAATATTACTGTGATATAAAATATGAGGTACTGCTAAATATTGCTAGGCTGTCTAGGATTTTAGCTCCTTTTTTGATTTTTAACTCCACTCAAAAAAAAATGTCAGAAAAATAGAAAATAACTTTTATTACTTAAACTCATGGCGCATTTTTTTATATGAAGGATATACTACATGAGATAGCAGGATTCTGGAGCAATAAAAGAATTATGTGGGACTCTTACTGGCTAAAATCATATAATGTTCTTCACAATGAATTTTGCCGAAATTACGGAAATGCTTTAGTTTATACTAACCGTAGTTTACTTCTTACTCCGGAACCTTTATCTTGTGATTAGCCGTCGCACCACAGAGCAATTAAAAGAAATGTTTTGTTTTACTAATATCTGATAAGAAACATGTTTCTATTGGAGAGAAGTTATATAGATCCTTATGTAGTGTGACCTATTTAATAATATCAGAGCATTATACTTACATCCGCGTCACCCGCCCTGCTTCACCTTCCGCGCCTGCTGCCACTTTGCTCTCGCATACTGGATTATGCTAAAAGGCTGCACCCGCATTTCAATTGACAATATAGGCAGCACACAGATTAACAAAGAATTTCGTTTATTTACGACCAATTTCAACTACGAAATGTATCATTCGTGTACGTAACTGGAATACTAAGCGCGCGTATTTTCTTCGATAGCTACATTTTTATCACGTACCGACGAAGTATTTTATCTTAGTTCTATCTTCTGTACACCTCGCGAAAGTAAAAATATTCTGTTGAATTGTAAAATTCAAGACGTATGTATGTTATTTCATCAATGTCGCCTATATTTGTTATATGCTGGAACTATTTAGTAATAACTTTTTTTGTTGTTTTTCATTTGCATTTTTTTTTACAACTAGAATATATATACGAATCTTCGCAACCTTTATTCACAATTATACGGGGACGGCTTTTTTTGCTGTTAGTCTCCAAGAACAATGACTACGGACCACAGAAGTGTTTGGATTTTTGTTAAGTTCTTTATCTTTTCCGTCTTTTTGGACCGTTATCGAGTCTGTTGGTGGTCTTCCGCGTTTATGCTTTGTAGTTGGCAAGTTTAAGGCTGTATTAACAACACGGTCTTCTGGTTACCTTCGAACACGGCCACCTCGCATTTCCTTAGACGATACTCAATGACTTTAATAAACTTATAATTAATAAATGGTTTGTAAAAAAATAAGAATGTTTTTTCTAAAACTCGAAACATTCATATCATTGTTGGATATTATGGATAACACATTTTCCCATTCTTGCCTATATATAAAAAAATACATGGACAAAATGAACATTCTTGATATATATCTCTTTTCCCTTTGCAAAATATCGTCCCTAAAAATTTATTTTTAGATATTATACGTTGTTCTCTTAAGGTAAACACTGGGTGAAGAGAATCTAAGCATTATGACTTCGAGTCTCTTAGATTCTCTTCACCCAAAAACCAAATTTAACCGCATTAAATATAAAACTTAATACTTAACCTAATTTCCACAACAAATACAGCAGGTTCCATTAATGACTTGATCGCGAACTAACTGCTTAAGTAGGTCCTTACATTTCGCAATGCAACTGCATTGTCTCTAGTTACAACATCTTATTAGAATGCAAAATATGTTCTGTCCTTAAATACCAAGCAGTGAACGGCAGATACGAGGCTCTTGGTCCACACATGGCAAAAATTCAAATGCATTGATAGCATCTGATAAGTATGTACAACAAAAATAAGTTCTAGACTGCATAACAAACATTTAATATTACGATTACTGGACAATTTAAAATAATTTTAAAATTACAAGCAAAATAATGTACTGTTATAAATTATATAATATACTACTTATATCTAATATTCAAGCTATAGATAAAATTGAAAAAGTACCCTGAATAGTATTGAGAAAATAATCTTCAACTGGCTGTACATTATTCTGTACACAGCTAAGAAAACTCGTGTTCTAGTAACATGTCAAGGAATAAAATTGATAAAAATTTGTTGTGATGGTGATGAACGACTACCTATGGCATAAACACATCACTCAGAAACGCGTTAAATTTGTACAACTACTTTGTTTTCGGTAAAGAGTTTATAATGGAAGCGAGAAGCACAATTTCGCCGTATCGACAGTTTTTCAACTTTTTGTTTATTTTCTCTTCTCACCGTAGAGCACTAAGCGAGGCGGAGACTTGCATATTTGCCGAAGTCATTGATTGACCTGAATCGGGCTCCCTTTGTGGTATTAATGGAAAGCATGGCTGGTTGCCTTGAGCACCCTTTGCGGTGCAAGCACCCTCGAGCAGAGCACGGCTTGCGTCGGCCGTGCGCCGATGACGTCACCGGCCGATGATAAAAAGATTGATGATAAATGAGATTTAAAGTAAACGGTTAAATAAAACTTGTGTTTATCTAAAATGTGCCATATCACGAACAAGATAAAGTATATATTTCTGTAATAATAAGAATACGGCGGTGTTAATGAGAGAAAAGTGCATTATAATACTTCCGAACATATTTTATGTTCTATACATATTGAAATATCAGTGTAGGTAATTTTTGCATAATATATATTACTAGTTCCCCGCCCGCTTTCCTGGCCGTAATATAGAATTTAACTTGAAATTTGTCTGAAATATTCCTTGAGAGCTACCGCAATTGCATATGACTTTCTATAGCAACCGTTACTATAGCAACCGCGTGAATGATACGAAATAAAAATGTTTTAAAATTTAATTCAAAATAAACTGATGAAGGATCTAAAACATTCAATAAGTCAACAGCCTATAACCATCTAGAAATCATTCTCCGCGAAATGGTCATGTTCGCATGCCGATACGTTCACTGGTTTTCACGTGATTGGCGAGCAAACAAAAACTTTTTTTTATTATACATAGTCTAGCCATAAGTACTGTTACATGAAAATATTTCTTTTTTTCAACGTTTTAATTATTTTGAATTGGGACACGAATATTATTTTCAAAATTTCGTTAGATTTTGCGTTATTTCACATATTTTTTTGTGTTTATTATCAAATTACAATATGAAATGGGGTGTTAAAGAAAATAGGGTTGCAGTGATCGTCTTGCACAAAGTGGGTATGGAGCCGTCGGTCATATTCCAGACACTTGAAGCTTGGTATAAGTCATATGTTTGTATATTGTATTATCAACAAATACAACAACACTTGCTCTCTCGAAGACCAGAAACAATCAGGGCGGCCGCGTGCTGTTAGAACTACAAAGGCTGTTAATGCTGTTAACGCCAGAATCTGTTGAAACCCCATTAGGAAGCAAGAAATCTTATCGCGGAAAATGAAGATTCCTGCTAAGTCTCTTTCGCGTATTATAAAACAAGACCTGAAACTCGGTGCTTGTCGTCGATATACAGGACATGCCCTAAATCAATCTTTACAATTAAAGAGAGTAAATCGATCAAAACGCTTTCTGTCGCGATACGCAGGTGAAGGCACAGAAATATCCTCTTTACAAATGAATAATTTTCACGATTCACGAACACTACAACAAGCAAAATGGTAAAGTGTACGTTCACAGTTCTAAAAAAGCTGCTCAGATGGTCGGAAAGGTACAACGTGGTCATCATCCTGCGTCAGAGACGATTTGGTCAGACATGTCTTATCAAGAAGTCATAAAACTACATTTTTGTGAAAAAGGAGTGAAAACTTCAGCTAAAATGTATGTAGGTACAGTCTTGATCATGCCGTGAAACTTCTCAGCAATACATTTTTTAAAAATATACAATGGACTTTCCAACAGGACTCTACACCTGTTCACAAGGCACGAACAGCCCAAGCTTGGCTTGAAACCACAGTTTCGGACTTTATAAGAACTGAGGACTGGCCCTCATCTACCCCAGACCCCAACCCTTTAGACTTCAAATTATGGTCAGTTTTAGAGGATATGGCCTGCTCTAAACGACACGGTAACCATTGAGTCTCTTAAAAAATCTTTGGAGCAAACAGTAGCAAAATTTCCCTTGGAATCAGTGCGTAAATCCATAAATCCTTGGCCAAACATTAAAGGCCTGTGTAAAAGTCAAAAAGGCCATTTTTAATAGAATATTTTTTTTTCCGAGACTAATAAATATGTAGGTATAAATTTTAATAATATTACTTTACTTCATTAAAAAAAAAAATTCATTTGTAACAGAACTTACAGCAGGACTAGGTATATATAGGGTGGCGCAAAAGTAATCCTCCTATCAGAAAATGCTATGAATTTTGCCTTGATGTAAAAAAATTAAAAGAACAAATAAAAATAATCCACAAGAAGAATCAAAGTTTTTCATATTTTTTTTTTAAATTACAGCCAAAAACATCGGAAGCTTATTTTTGCGCCACCTTGTAAATATCCTGCTCGTCTCGTCGTTTCGTACTATAAAAAATGGCCTTGTGAAATTACGTCCGCCATTTTCTTTACCTATTTCCATTACTCTTCTTGTCCTTGTCTTTACTCTGCAATAAGTTTAAATGTTTTATAAAATAGACGCGATTGAATTTCCGGTGTCACGACCAACGTATAAAAAAAGCATTACACATTTATATTGTATGTACATAACATTAATCGCCACCGATTTTATTTTTATATTTTAGATCTACTTGTTTTAGTAAAATATGTACTATATTATGCATATATATATATGTATATATATACATTTATCAAAGTTGTGATAATACAAACGTTGAAGAAAAACATCGTGAGGAAACCTGCACATGAATTAGAATTTATTCTAAGGCGTGTGTGAAGTCACCAATCCGCATTGGGCCCGCGTGGTGACTATGGCTCCATCGCCCTCATATTGAGGATACACTTGCGCCCCAACAGTAGGGACGTAAATTAGCTGTTATGGTTTGGTATGAAGATTTATTTATCTGTTCATTAGTAGTGGTTTTCTACTTAATGTTGAGAAGTTTGTTTTCATATAACAAGATAAGAAAGTGGTTTATAATTTAATAATTTATTACAATAAATATTATATTTGTAAATTATGACAGTAACATTAAGAATAATAAAGAAACTTTTACAAAAGTGACCATCGCCCCTGTGGCCTAATGGATAAGGCATCGGCCTCCTAAGCCGGGGACTGTGGGTTCGAGTCCCACCAGGGGTAAATGAGGTAGATAACATTTTTGAACATTTTTTTTTTGCCACTTTGATTTTATTTATTAAGATAACATAAATAATATTAATTTAAAATAAATGTTTCTTAGCGATGAACGTATATTTATTATTTGAAAAATATTTCTATCAGCATGTTATATACTTTGTATAACAATAGACCGTCCTGTCAGGAATTTCTACCTACCTCAAGTTTAACGGCCGACACGCCGACAAACGCATCTAAAACATCGACATAGGAGGCTGTGCGTGTTCTGTTTGTGTGCGTAATCGTCTGCGACCTTGGGAAGGGTCGTCTGAAGCCTGAAATTTACTGAATTACAACCGAGTTGCGGCGGGCAAGAGCATTGTGTAGAGTATCCATTTAAAACTGAGACCTCTGGCTAGACGATTATGTAACATATTACCCACTTTAATTAAATAAAAGAAACTTTTCATATAATTCGACTTTATCAAACTTTGCGTATTAATCATGTATATTTATATATTTTTTTATTAAATTAAGCTACGAGATGCGACGGACGTTCACTTAATGGTAAGTGATAAACCTGCCCATAACAACGATATACACTGCACCGCATTGCGTTCATCGCCGGAGACATAAGATGTTGAGTCTCGTTACCCCAGTAATTACATTAGCTACAGTGCCCTTCAAACTGGAACAAAGTAATGATTGCACAAACTGTTTGGCAACTGAAATAGACGCTGCAGTGGTATCTACCTAGATGGTCTCCGGTAATAGAAACCTACCATCAATAAATCATCCTCATATTTATTTGTTTTATATCATCATCATCATTAGATGCCGTCTTCAAACCGAAGTTCAGCGATCAAATTGAGGAAACCAATTCAATCCTCAGCTATTCTTTTTAACTGATAACATTTTTCGATTTTTTTTTCTTTTATCTGTTTTTGTTTCATATAGTATATCGTTAATATCTCACAATAAAAATTATATAAATATTTTTGATTAAATTTAAATAAATTTTTATCGGCAATGACAGCTCTTGATATCATCTTAATATTTTATGTGACAGTTATAGCCTTGGTAGTGCTCATCCAAAGTACAGTAGCTCTCACATATTTACATCTAGAACATAGCAACGCTGTTATGGCGGCAGATTTACGATAAGATGGTTGTGGCTAAGCGGTATCCAAAAGTCTACCACCAAATAAACTCCACACCATGGGAGCGTGATTAATTGAACAGACCTCCGTTTTCACTCGTGTTTAAAGTGGATGTCTGCGGATATCCACTCTTAACACCATCAAACTTCACGCGTTGCTTGTATGTTTTTGAATAGCTTAATATGCTTTTGGTAGGTAGGTATCAAGTAGTCACTATAGAGTGGTATGGGAAGGACTAAGGAGCAACTTCCTTCTCAAATAAAGTCCTCACTTTACAACAAGCCTTCATTTCCTTTATAATAATGATGTAACGTAATCTTTTGGTTAATATGACTTGTTTTTACTATTTATAAGCGAAGATATTTTATAGAATATTATTATTAAAATATTTGTAAGAATATATCTGTTATAGTTGTCATAGTATTCTGGGACAGTTTTGTCGTTCAAATGCTACGCTGGTTTCGGCTTCATTGGTATTTTACATCATGTGAAATTGATATTTATTTACATAGAATATTGTAAATAAAAATAAATTTAATCATATCCCGAAACTGGTAGAAATTGTGGAACACCTAGCGGAATAGCAGGAGGTGGGAGAAGGGCTACCGACGCGATCAATATTCAAATACAAATCGTTGAACGGTGCGTCGCTTTCGATTGTTTTCATATAGGTTCATAGTGAAAGACATAAATTGCATTTACGAATTGTTTTGATAGGTACATTGACTTCAACTCTTCGTCGATCCAAGGTTATTCGACCCGAACAGTATTTTCTGCTTTCAATGAATATAAAAAAGCATTTAATTCCATTATGTCAGACATTTGTGAGAGACGAAGGCATTGACAGGATAGCTCACTTATTTAATTTAATTTGTAACTAAATATTAAATATATTTATTCATTCATCAGACTTAATATAATGTACAATTTTCAAAAAGTAGATATATTTAGAAATATATTTTATATGTTTGTTTTGTTTTACTGCAATTAATAAAATAGAAATAATGCAAGTGATTAAGTCAAGCAAGAAAGTCATAAGATTATAGTAATACTGTTATTACTGTTCTAATCTGTAAGTAAATTTATTTTAAACTATTCTTTAAAATATTGAGAAGAGCAATATGTATGTTTTTAGCTTATTAAAAACTGATAATAATATACATGAAGAAGTAAATCTAAGTTTAAGAAAGATTCACAAATCCTTTCTTTGCATTAGTTTAATACTTCTTTCAATGTATAATATAGCATCTATAATATAGAATTTGTGAAGATCACAGGGACTATGTAAACGACCCGTTGGCGGCCAATGAACGCGATGACTTTGATAAAGGACGGTCGTCGTAGGCCCCACACCACCAAAATATGCCTCCGAGGTTGCACCCTTGACGAACCACCCGACGGAGATTGAGGAGATTCGCCGAACACAAGTAACATAGTACGCGATTGTTATATATGGTGGTAATATCATAGCGAGGGCTTCGCATTTATCATTATGTTAAATAACGTGACTATATTAAAAATCCTTAAATAATCTTTCTTAGAATAGAAATGATATATACTAACTGAACCATATTACAACGAAGTAAATAATAAAAGGATAATAAAGAAAATCTTTGAACAAACAAAGCTGTTCCAATTTTTATAGTAATAACAATTTATACTATCCATTTTGTAATAGGTTTCTCTCGCTCTCTGGTGTCGGAGGCCAAGACTCACTTTGGATCGCTGCGCCAGACGAGTTTTGTAATAGGGTTTTTTCATAATTTTTAAGGTTTTAATTCATCATCATCATCATAATCAGCCGACATGCGTCCACTATTGGACATAGGCCTCCCCCAAAGCTATCTAGTCCAGTGGGTTCCCGCGATTCTCACCAGATCGTTGGACCACCTTGTAGGAGGCATCCCAACACTACGTCTACCGGTACGCGGGCACCACTTGAGGACCTTACTGCCCCATCAGCCGTCGGTCCTTCGGGCAATGTGCCTTGCTCACTGCCACTTAAGTCTAGCAATCTTTTGAGCTATATCGGTGGCCTTAGTTCTTCTGCGGATCTCTACATATCTGATTCGATAGCGCAGTTTTTAAAAATTTTTGTATATTCTAATAAATCTATCAGTCTCAATTTTGAACGTTAAAGTTGTTTTTTTTTATGGTTTGTTTTCGCTGCAGTTTTATTGACAACCATTGCGGCTTCATCGAACTCAGGGCTCGCGGATCTGGTATCCGCGAGCTAAAAGTCAGTTACATAATACGGTAACAAACAAAACATGGCACACTATGGCCGACTTGAGAGTTATTTACGACAAATATTTTATGTAACGTTTACGACGACATTAAATAGTTCAGTCATAAAATTATAAATGGGCATTGTTGACCATAAGGGTAAAGTCTCATACAAATCATGCATATTGAAAGCAAAGTGAAGTTCGACGTCTATATAGTTTTGTAATGAGTTGCAATTGAAAATTAAAGTTATGTAAGTCAACAACGTACTACTGTCTCAATTTATTTCATGTTTTGTATAAATTTTTTACTCGCTGTTGTGTTTTATATTATTTCAATTATTTAACTATGAATCAAATTTTGCCAATCTAATTAATGCTAAACTAAAAATATTATTACAGCGCTATCTATGTATATTATTTCTATATGTGTAATAATTTTTGATACTACGGTGTACATGAAGCAAGCTTCGTTGTTGTTTTAGCCTTCCCTGCTAGATGGCGCTTTTAACAAATGTTACTTAAAAGTAAGTGCAAACAGAACGCGATTAATTTTTAACATAATTCTATTATTTTTATTTATTTAACCTTATATTTCGGAGGACGTAACTTATTAAAAGTAATATAAATTAAATCGATTTTATCACTACTCGAATACTATGTTATTTGCAAAACTAATATGGTTACAAACAGGCAATAGAGGATTTACTTATCAATACAAGAAAAATAAACGCTTTTTAGGTTATTCAAAACCATATACATCTTGGACTCGATTTATGATTATTTTAGAAGATTTAGATATATTTGGCTAACATTTTGAATATTACTTTTGGTTAGTTATTACTTTGTCTGTACATCAATGTAATATAAACTTTTATTCATAAATATGCACGAAATAAAGAATTAAACAAAAATTAAAATTTTCAAGTTATTTATAGATGTGTTTTACAAGTACTTGTTAACTACCTTTGTATACCTATGCATATTTATGTATGGCCTTGAATCGTTAAATTGCTTTAAATTGGAACGGTGTTACACACTTCAGTGATTAATTGATTAAGGCAGTTAGTTGCTTTATTGCAAAATCAAGGGCAAAGGCAAGTCTAAATAAAATTGTTGCCATATTTTGAAATAAGACATTAATATATTTAGAATTTTTAATAGAACATTCCATCAGCGATGTTAAAGTTCAAATCGTTGCGATAATGTTTCATGTATAAACTATAAAGATCTATCAGAAAAATAACAATTGTAGCATTAAGGCTTACCATATTTTTTATAATTCCTTCTATTTTTTTAAATTAAAAAAATGTTACGTCTTTTTGTGTGATGGATTATAATTAACATTGCGTTATCGTTTTGATATTATAATAAAACCTTGAGAAACGTGTTAAGTTTAAAATAAATGTTTCGTTTAACTTGCGACAAAAAATCTGTAATTTGTTATGTGATGAAACGTTTCAATTTTATTATAAATTACATATAATTGGCAAATGCGAAATAATAATATAATCTACTCTTTATTATAATCAGGATAAACACTGTTAATGTTGTTATTTTTTAAACTACAGCCTTCCTTTGAACTATCGAAAAACACGACCGTGGATTTATAACCATGTTCATATATATTAAATAGCTATATAAAATTTTTCATGCACTACTTATAAGGAATTGAAATTTATAGAATAGAATCATTACATATAAACCAAGTTTAAAAAATTATATAAAAATGTAAAATCGTTAATTTTAAAATGGATTGGAAATCCTGACTGAAATGACACAGCACAAGATACTGTTCTGTGGGTAAAAGAGACAAGTCCAGCAGTGGATGTCCATCGGTTGAGACGATGATGATAATATATAATATAAAAAATTAAGAAATATCGCCATTGACAAGACTGTTTTTAGGAATATAGATTCTTGTACTAACATACGTTTACGGGCTGCAGGTGTTCCTCTCTAAAAATATTTTAGGTATTACCTACTTTAGTGTTCCTCTGAGAACAGCGCAATAATTAGTGAAGTAACTGGGGAAACTATGTATGTCTGTTTCACTTGTGGTAGATCTCTGTTCCCGAAGACCGTTTAGGTGGATACCACCGCAGCTTTCATTTCTACCGTCAAAGTACTGTGAAAATATTAACGTGATAAGCACAATGTGATTGAGGTGTGTGGTGCATTTTATTCACCATCAGGTGAACGTTTCGTTTGTCACGTCGCTTCGTCGAATAAAAAAATGTGGTGCTATATAAAAATTATGATTAGTATGTTGTTTTAAGCAGACACTTTTCTTTAGCCACCGAGTAGATTTCAAGGGTGAATCCTATGTAAGATTAACTTCCCTGGTAGGCAGATATTCTTACGCAAAATCTCCCTATGATACTAAAAGTATGGTTCATTTTGAAGCGTAGTAATATCGTAATACGTTAGACAATTATTAAATTTGTGTTTCCGAAAAAGTAAAAAAAAAAAATATGCAAAACGTCCCTGTCGCAGTACCAGTTTGTAGAACAGATAAGTAGTTTGTTAACTTTCGTAATAAGAGGTCAATTGTTTAATGTCCCTTGAATATTATGTTATCAAGTTTGAAGTGGTTTAGCCGCGATTATGTGTAATTGTGCGTGTTTTGACCAATACCGCGAGGAGGAAGTCCGTTAATGACTTCAAGGAAAAAGTTTTGTCACACACGAAAGGCGGCAGTGAATGAGGGCAAAGCACCCACACAGGCTCGCAATGGATATTACGCGGAATTCAAAACCCGTTGATTTCACATTTATACGTAAATAATAATACGCATGTATTTATATGTATATATACTATATTATATATCACTTATATAGTTATACTATATAATAAATAAATTATCAAATATATTTATAAATCAGATATATCTTTAAGATTAACTATAACTTTACTTCCAACACTCTAAGGTCTATAAGTTATAAAACTATTTTGGATGCGTTTTTTTTTTAAAAAATGTTAATATTTAAAATTTTGACAAAATTCAGTAACAAAGTGTAAAAGTAACATGCACTTTTCATGTATATATTATATATTCATGTATATATAGAGCTCTTGATTGAAATTTTTGAAAGTGGTATAAATCAAAAATTTTAAAAATTTAGTTTAACGGTTATTTCATTTCATATCCTAGTAAAATAACAATAATGAAATAAGAAATATATGATCTATACCACTTTCAAAATCGAGGGCCCACATAGGAGATATCCAGAAATTCACTGACTTATCACGAGATCTCCGAAACTATTAGACGCAAAGACTGAAAATTTGGTAGAGACTGCTTCTGCCACTTAGAGGTCAGCTAAGAATGAATTTCAAAAGATTACTTCTCCAAAGAGAGTTGCGGTTCCGCAACACCATAACAGCGTTGTTATGGCCACACCCTTTTTTTTATGATGATGAGTTTTATTGACAACCATTGCGGCTTCATCGGAGTCTGATCTCGCGGATCTGGCATCCTCGAGCTATTACAACCACACCCTAATAACCATGTTACGGTCAGCAAAGCGGGCAAGGAATAACTTGTAGATGGTTTTTATAACAAAATAAGGTTATATATATCATCATACATATACTTTTCAGATATTTATCGCATAATGAATATTATCGGTTGTTAGTTCAATGTCTGTATAATGGATGCCGAATTACTATCCTTTTATCTTCTCAATATTTCCTGCTAAATTATTAGAGATCTTTAATTAATATATTCGATAAGTTTATCTTTATTGTGAAATAGCGAATGTGAATAAATAAATCCGTAAAGCCACTGATTTATTTTCCAGATCTTGACGTAATGCTGTTAAAATCAATACATGTATTATATTAGCATTTGTAATGAATACTTTCCTAGTAATTGAGTTCCTGTCAGAATACAAAACATCTACTAGATTTTATCATCTATTAACGTCCTTAGTGGTTATAACTTCGTCATTTCTTTAGACCAGTTTATTTTGCCCAAAGGTCTTTTCCTTTTTCTTATCTCTATTGTCGTTCTTGCTTGAAACCTTTTGTGCTGGTTGTGTAGTGTAGAGCATATATTAAGTTATCTTGCCGTCGTAACAGTTATGTACGTTTTAAACATACGAGCTTATAGTTTTAAGGATCACGCGGTCAGAAGTGACTAGTGACGCAATCAATGTGGGCCGGTGCGTTTGCGAAACGCCGCACAACCGCCTCGTCCCCTCTCATTATGTAACACTTTCTTTACCATCTAAACGCTCGATTAGCCTTTATATTAATTCAAAATTTCTTAGTATTTTTGTAATACACAACTGTTAATTATTTCCTCAATATTACTTAATATTCGTGTAACATATCTAGAAATATTACAAAAAAGCGTATTTACCGAATGTAGCATGTGATACTTCTCAACAAATATTTATGTGGTTTTTACATTGGTCATCTCACGAATACCGTATAATTTAGTATTGCTGCAAATTTCAGAGATTTTATTTGAATAAAAACTGAAACAGTACATAAAAATAAGACGGTTGTTCATTATATATATATAGGTAATTACAAATGAAGAAATAAGAGTACCATACAAACTATAAAACCGAAGAGATGTTGCCGAAGACCGTCTCGGTAGTGAAATTACTGAGTTTATTCTTGTCTCTTGCATCTCTCTCCTCTTATGTCTGAACACAACGAGTACACAATGCAGAGCAGTGTAAATATCCTAGCAATTGTATCATTATTATTGTCATAGTTATACGTAAAATTAGGTAAATACTTTGATCCTAATTTAATTAAAAAATAATGTAAGCTTCTGCTTAATTGTTAAGATTAAAGTTAAAGTTGAAAATGTATATAAGATTTCAACCTTAACAACAGAAGTAGTGTTAAATTATATTTAAGTAATCGACTTAGATCATATTAGTTGTATTTAAGTGATCTTGACCTGGATGGTGTATGAACATTAGAGAAACCATGTATCATGTGCGTTGTCAATTATTTTTTAAGTAATAAAAAAATACTTAATGATGGTATAATAGACTATGTTAGATATACGAATAGTCACAAGTAATTGTATTAAATATTTCAAAATATTTAACTTAACTTACTGCATTAGTATATTTTTACATAAAAATTTATTATTCAGTACGTATCTCTGTTCAGCATCAATACAATGAAATGATAAATATCATATTATGTATATAAAACCGATTTTGTTTACTTTTTCAGTATCGTGTAACAATTATACTGCTTATTCTCTGATTAATTGTTTGATTGTTGCAACATAAGTATTAGTGAAATTACCCAGGTAACGAGACTTAATTTCCTGTTTCAAGACGAAAGCGCAACGTGGTGCTATGATTACCATCTTAACTAGCGCCTATCTACCATAACTTATGTTATGTATGTATAGTGAGTTTATTTATTAAATGCTGTATCTGTTGTTCTAACAATCATGTATTTAGTTTCTCTTTTGTATTCTTTGTATATTTTGGTTAAAGTATAATTGGCTGTAGATCCAATAAATAAAATGAAATAATCTCTAATGTTGTTAGTTAACTAGTGGTAGTTCTCTATAGGTAGAGACCGTCTAGGCAGGTACCACCGCTGCGGCTATTTCAGATGCCAAACTATGGTGTGCAAACATTACTGAGTTCCCGATTGATCTGACTAGCGCCACGTTACCACTTACCATCAGGTGAACGTCCAGCTCGTCTAGTGGCTTCGTTGAATTAAAGAAATCAAGTCATTTAAGGGACTGTCACAGCACGTCAGATCGACGAATCGCAGACATAAAGTCCGTGATCTAAATGCAATTAAACTGATTGATTGTTTATGTAGACTTAAGGCAATCGTTTAAGTTGTGTAACGTATAACTTAGTGTCTACTATTACATTTACTCGCTCTCATACAAAAATATGTTATGAAAATTGTCACAAACAATGTCACATGAATCGCTAAGAGCGTAACTGATACGGTAATTGATTCAGTTGCATCTCGCTCCCATCATGAAGCGTGGCTGCCGCGGTACGTACACAACGCGGCCGGATCGAGATATTACATTGTGACGTAAGAATGTTACACTGCTCGCTCGGATCCACGTTACGAGAACGGACAATAGACTCGAGTGAAACAACCTGTTTGCATAAGTATGCCGCCAAAAAACCAATGTGTTCTCTTGAAATGCTTCCGTTGTTCTCGTTCTTATCGTTGTGTCATATTTAAATGATGGTGTTGTTATACTGAACTCGGGTTTTTTTTAATTGAAATTTACTTAAGTTTTTACTAGCGGATTTAGAGATTTACTAAGTGGCTACCACCGCAGCTTCTACTTCTGCCATTAAAAAGTGTGTAAACGTTACTTACTGCAGTTAAAAAAGTGTTGTAGCTTGTGAAATTACAAGGGTATATAGACTTGATATCTTACATCTTAAAGCGACGAGCACAATATGATGCAGTATATATCATTCTAATTAGTGCCATATAGTTATGATGGTGATCATTATTTAAAGTTATTAATTATCATCATAAAGCGATAGACGGCTACTGCTGGACATGGGGTTCTCCTAAAGATCTTCACATCGATCGGTCCCGCGCTGCCCTGCTTCCGGCGCCTTGCCAACATCCATCACAGTCAGCATGGCCTCCAGTACTGCCGGGCACCAGATGCCGCCGTTTATTGGGGTTCATATGGACGGATTAAGAGTTTTTAGTAGACAATGTATATTATTATTTTTTTTGATATAATATTATATACCCTTTCTCAGTTCGAGATTAATAAAAACCTGTTAACAAGATACTATAAATGTATGAGTAACTATGTTATATAGTTTAATGGAAGTAGGTATAATACTTAAAAAGTTTTCCATGAACTAAAGTTATTATGTTGTGACATTTTGTATAACATAACCAGCGCAGATAAATTTATCTCATAAATTTACTACAAGTTAAAACGTTTTGCGTGATTGTAACTTTTTGCGCTGTAGTATTAGAATACACTTAAATAAAAATAATTATTTCTCCACCAAACTACTTAAGTAGTACTTGACGAAACGGATCCATTGGAACGGTTCCGTAATCGTAAGAGCTTTGAGAGCTTTTTTTAATTCTATGAGACTGAAATAACAAATGATGCTGATTATATTGTGATTATGGAGAATTAATGACTCAAATGACTGTGTGATTAAGTGGTTTAACTCCTGAAGGTTTAGATTCTGAGTTCATTATAAGATTTTATAGCAATAGTCCTTCCGTTTTGACACGATTGGTGTAACGTCCCAACGAAGCTGTACTCCTTATATTATCATAAAAACTCCTTGACCTTTGTTTACATTATTTTTAGGTCACATTTACTCAGATCAATGTCGACGGTTAAATATTTGAATTTTCAGTTTTATTGTGCAAAAATATAACATTTTTAATATAAATTATAAATTTTATTAAAAAAAGCTTTGACCGATTTTTAAGCTAATTGTTTGTTGTATTCTCGTACTAAATATATGTAGCGAATAGTATTCATGTATTTGTTATGTATAAAGGTTTGTAAATGTTTTATATTATACATAATTAGGTGGAAGCTATAAAAAAGCGACATTTCAAATGTCTGTTTAGTTTGATTATGTCAGTTTATGGAAGTCTTTGCTTAAGTTCTACATTAAGTGCCTATTAGTTGACTGATTTATTTTTTCTTGTAACTAACTAGTCCAACTATGTCATACCGTTTATGTCGAATCGTGTAATTAGTTGTATATAAGCATATATTTTAATAATTGTGTATATTATAGCATCTTTTGGTATGACAAAGTATAAAAAGGTTACAGAAAAGTCACCACACTATATAATACATGTGTATGTCTTTAAGGATTTCCGTTCATGTTTGTATTTATTATTTAAGTATGCATTGAAATTGTGTTTTCAATGGTACCATAAAATTTTTAAAGTTTAAATTGAAAATTGCTCAAATATATACAATACGTTACTGTACGAGTTCATTGTATACAAACTGTATATAAAATATTTTTAGAAATATATTTAGGTAATTAAACCGAAGGTAATTAGTAACTGCAGACAACAAATTTCTAACGTCGTTATCTATCTTCATAGTACTCAATTCGCAGTATTATTTTACCATAAAAACAAGTTCAAAATCAACCTTTTTGATTTTTCATGCTTTCCAAATTCTTGTTAATTTTTGATTATTTTGTGTTACTCATACAAATAAAGAATAGTAAATATTCATTTATTATAAACATAAAAATAAATTACTCTTCTTGTCTCTTTATTAATCATATTTTGGTTGATGTTGTGTGATGAATAATCCGCGCGCAAAAATAGGTTTTTAACCAAAAAAAATATGCGAAAGTAATTCAGTCATCATAATAACTTTGAAACAAATGATAATGTTGAGTCAGAAGCTGACATTCCTTAATAAATGCTTAATTAGAGAGAAAGACACTGATATTATAAGATTCGTAGATGACGAAATACGCGTTTTATAAACCATAATCATAACGTTGCCTTGTTAGCAACAATGTTTGGAGATTAAACAGCGAGATGCATTTAATTATATTTGTCTTTCGGAGCACCAAACATACTTGTTTAGGAATAAACTGTTACGTTACGTTTCGTCGGTACCGTCTGGTACTTAGTTATGGTAAAGGGTACACACAAAATAACCTTGTCTTCATACGAGGTAATCCAAAAGCCCGACATCTCTAGCAGAACTGTCGTGAAATGTTTCGTGAATATATTACATTCATAATGAAAATTTCTGTAGAAAATTATAATTTAAACGGATGGTATGATGAAATTGCCACATAAAGACATAGCTAGTCTATGTCTAGTGTATTAGATATACACAATTTTTTTTTAAATAAATAAAAAAAAGGTAAGAACTCTGTATTAGTCGAACGCCTCTGGTTGCAAACCTGTTTTGGTGACACAAGGGCGCTGTAGCTAGTGAAATTACTGAGTTACTTACTGGGGTAAGACTTAACAGTGTATTCTTGAACATGTTCAAAAGAGTCCCTGAAATATATTTTTCCTTTTATCTGCAGGTATCAAACATTTGACTTCAATTTGTTTTGAGAATAATTGGAACGAAGACAGTGATTAGCTTTCGTAGAAAACTAATGCAGCTGATTGTTAATAACTACTCAAGTAAGATTGCAAAAGACTACAACTAAACAATCTCGAATCTGGACCACCGTTCTATAAAACTAACAGTTAGTCTGTAAGGTACGTATTTAAAGTTTGTATTGCAGTTGTGATGAAATCTTGTAAAAGCAAATAGAAGCGCTTAGTTTTCTTTTTATTCTAAGTAATTTTAAACTTTAAAATGTTGTAACTAAACCGGAATCAATGAATGATCGTATTTTAGTATCGAATCGATTTAATGTAGGCAAATGCCGGCGTTGAGTTTATGTTTAGCCTGTTCTTACGACATAAGCGCACGCGAGTTTTGCCCTAAATGTTCAACCGGCACACGAGGCTTGCCTTATTACGTAGCTTATTCCTCCGGCTGTAGTTAAACAAGTTTATTGGCGTCGATGTTCTATATACAACACATGCCGTCGACAAGTAAGTTAATCAGCAATCTGCACTTTCTCCTTTTCTATTTATATTACAGTACTTGTTAGTGATGCCGTGACCGCTACGAGATTATCAATATGGAATTTTTTATTATTACAACATACATAAAACGACTATAATACTTACCACTTTTCCGGAAGTTGTAGTATTATTATTTGACGAGCCTATTGCTACATTGAATAAGTACTTCATTCAACTGTCGGCTCGTTGTTTTAAGTAGGCGTATTACTACCATACCGTGTACCACCAGGTGAACGTCTGTTTCGTGTCGTTGTTCAATTGAATAAAAAAGATGAAAAAAAAACAGTTACAAAGCTAGATGAGAGGAAAAATTCGAAAGTGATAGACTAGTATCAAAAGGACGAAATCTTTGGACGGCGTTTCATTAAAATTAAAGAAAGGAAGAAAGAAGATGATTTATTGCTCACCATATAACATTATAATTAACAAAAGAAATTCCATAACAATTAATACGCAATGAGCGGTCTTATCACTAAAATCAGTCCCTCCCGGAAAAACTTTGCATGGAAAACATGTAAAATAATAATATAGATAAATAGATGTTATAACATACAAATATACATGAACACTCAGAAGGCAAACAAGTTTTAAACGAAAGGAAATGATTACTGATAAGGTTCTTAAAAGTTTGCCGTGACCGTATCTGACTTATTGATTTTGGTAAAGCATGCCATAAACTGAACAGCCGGAACACGTCGTTTTAGTTTTAACTTCAACTTAACTAGAGTCGTCCTCATCAGTCTCATGTCAGGTTCGAATAACAGTTGGTGGAGGTGGCACCTGTAAGGTTACTCATAGTAAGTTACATCTATGCACTTTTGCCAGCAAAACAAATATTGTTAAAAATTTATTGGTTCCACATACTACAATTAAAATTTCTGAAGGTCATGAAAAATTATAAATGCCTGAAACTATATTAAATATATTTTTTTATTTCATTACTGTCAAAGAGTAATAAAGCCAGTGAGTACGAATCGGAACGAATATTGACTGTTTTGTCTCTGTAATCCTTTCTTATACTATTCTCCAATATAATTCTCACAAATCCTGAACCGACAATAATAACTTTTGCAGATGTTTATACTTAGTCATAAGTATACAGGATGTAGCGAAGCGTGTAAGGATACAAATGTTTAAAAATAAACATACATAGTTATCATTTAAAGGTGACTGTATGTGTCGTACGTTATCCTCTCGAATTGAACTTTTTAATTAATGTAAACTTTCATTGTTAACATTCCAACAAAATACGTGAAGATGCAAACGGAAATCTTGTTCTACTTTAATTTACGTAATGTGTCTACTGATACACATTCTGACGCATTACAGCTCGCGCTCACCAACAACTGTAGATGGAAGTTCCAATATATTTGTTATGAATACTTTATGACAGACTTCCTTAAACAATATAAATACATATAAAAAATATTCGTAACTTATGGCCTAAGATTTCGAAACCTGTCATTAAATAAAATAACGAAAAAGTAACTTAGTGAACTGTAAATAAAATTAAAGTGTATATGGAAATATTTTATCACCCACAGTCTGACTAGAAAATGTAATTAAACTTACCGACATTTTAAGTGTTTACGTTTCTAATAGTCAAATAATATGTAGTAGAAGCTGTTCTCCTACTATGCATTAAAACAAGACAAGATAACTAACATTAACTTAACATTTCAATATGGTAAATCCGTTACATATTTACATGAGTACATAATGAATATATATCAGTTTATATTTCACAGAGAAACATTTCGCAATATTTGTTATCGTTGTATGATTTCTAATTGCCATATTGATATCACACAGACTGGTATCAGTTTGTATGTTAAATCTTCATACGTTAAAACTGTGTTACTTGGACATAGTAAACCGGTTACCCAATTACGTCGATCATTGACAGCGATGTTCTGCGCCGGTGACGAGTTTTATTATCAAGTGAAATTTCTTTACTACGTTATGTCATGTTTATGCAAGTAATATGGTATTTCCACACTGAAGAATTAAAATGTACAGTAATGAAGAGAATTCGGCGTATATCAAGTGTTGAAACACGCCATCCGTCTTTCGCATAATTTAACAAAACTACTTTAACAAACTATAATTTTATTTAGGTGCCAAATTAGGAACTAGTTTGTAAGTAGAAAGTGTGTACGACTTACTAAAAGGCAAAAAAGTTGCGGAATAATTGCATTAGTATATGTAAATAGAATAGTACGTAAAGTCTTATAGTGGACCAGATCAAAATTTATGAACAATTTATTTCACATTAATTGTTAAATTATAACTATGTAAATCTATTGTAATGAGATATAAAAGCATCTAAAATTAGGAAAAATACTGTCGTTATATACATATTAACTTCAATTATCAGGTCTGAAAACTTATATTTCCATTATTTGATGTTTCATGTGAATATTGGTATCGCAAATCCGGAGCCAGGTAAAAGGGAACATAGTCAATTTTATTGTTAATATTAAACGCAGATGAACAGATTATGTATATATAAATAGATAGCGTTCGCTTCCTGAAAAATATTTACCCTAGGATAGATCAGGGACACGGTTGTATCCAGAAAAACCGCCACGTTGGACATTTACCTGTAGTATCGTCATAGAAAAATATTTGAGACATTACTTTTGTAATACATTTTCGATCTTGAAGTACATATTTTCTGTTCAATTATTATTTCTGACATCTGTTGTGACATGTTTTTGTATTTCCTTAAATGATATGACATTGATTCCGTTTTATGGGTTAACCCGCTTCTTTAAACGGGTCGATGTTTAAACTGCTAATGGTGTATCAGTAAGAAGACAGCTGTTTAATACCAGTAAAACAATTTTCAAAATATACCACTGCATTATATAATACGAAGGGCTAGGCCGGTCAGTGTGCCGCATAAGTTGACGGAAACCGAAGTGTGTCAGTGGGTTCCGTCTCGCGAGCCGCCTATGTAGGCGCACTGTCATTTTGATAATACCAAAACTATTGTAAAGAGAGATAATTTTGTTTCAAAATCCTTTTTGGAATCTGAAAATTACGATCTTCACCAGAATCAGAATCTGCGGCGTTGATGTATAGTCTGGCATTCAATTCCGTGGTCATCTAGACGAGGGAACAGGATTCGCATTTCGTTCTACCCCATCGTCTGCTTCCTTCTAAGTAAATATGGTCTAAAAATAAATTAAGACATGCTTTGCTTTACGGACTACAAACTATACGTCATATATTTATGCTTGTGTCCTTATCACTCGGGTTCAATATAGTCACCGTGGTAGTGCGCAACCCGGCAGGTGGGTGCGCTGCTATCGTAATTACAATGCTGTTAGATAATATTTGTGACCTTTGCAATATTTCACATCGATCCTCTACGCGTGGAATACCAATCCAACACGCATATTGAATATTCGATTGTTGTTTCCATGAGAATACCAAAAAGCAAGCGTCTAAAGGTCTGAGTTAAACTTAATTTTGTTACATTTCAGAAAGATGTACTATTCCATTTCTATGTAATTGTTTGTCTTTTCTTTATTTGTATGTTGTAAAGTGGTATAATAAAGAAATAAATATTTGTAAAAAAAACCTTTAAAAAATATTTTTTTTTTCATCTCATTTAACTTTTTTTCTTATTTTATAAAAGGTGAATATTTTAATTATTCAAATAAGAAGAAAAAGGTAAAAAGTTTTACGCGTACATTTATAGTATTTCTATATCTTCAAATTTATGACATTATATGACGTAGTTCTGAAAGGGATAAATCTGTTTTGCTCTAGATTTATTATAAGGTGGTTATTTAATCGTTCTTGGCTATAAATAAAAAATATTCAACTATTTGGAGAAATGACTTGTTAAAAACCGAACGAATAATTATCATTTTCTTTCGATTTTTGTTTCTCACAAATACATTAATTTATCTTTTCCTTTTCATAAAATTTTTTTAACAGACATATGAATTATGTAAATGACATTATCTATGTCAAAATAAGACGTTTTAACTGATCAAGTATTTTTTCTATAAAGTAACTTACATAAGCACCATGTTGTATGCTTCGTTACTTCTAATTAATAGTTTTATTGAAAAAAAATTGCTTAAAATTGGATGTACACCGCAAAACGTACAGCGAATTATTCATAAGCTTTACGTTCGCAAAAAGTTTACACATACATCTTCCAATGAGGAATGTCGTCGCTTTTCGTCCGCTTCGGGATATTGCGACAGGATTCGCGCTTGTCGCATCCCGTTTAGTATTTACGATTATTTAACCGAACATTTATTACGCACTTAACAAATATTCACTCATGTATATTTCATCACAGTTTTCAACAACCGCTGAAGAGCAGCTATTAAAATTTATTAAAGGCTACGGGGACGGCGGAGACTTCGTAACGCTCTTAGTGTTATGACTGAGTAACGAAAACATTTAAAACTTACCAGGTCAAAATATTTATCAGGTTGCGATTTATGTATCTATTCACTTTTTTGTGTCTGTATAGTTTTCCTGTTATGTGTATTTGTAAATATGTCCTTAATACAAAATAAGATTTCTATAGAACACTATGTTCATGATTATGCGTAGGGTAGTATATAATAGTATATTAGGACAAACATGTTTATAAGACCTTGTTATCAATGAACTTTGCTCTGCTGTACACGTGTCGACCGCTGGTGGTATTTATCAGTATTTATTATTAGTATTTATGCGAAGTAAATGTTTACTATTGTTTAATTGGATTGAACTAGAAATAATCTATTTACTTTTCAACCAGCAGAAGATTATGTACACTTATATAATTTTTATAATATAAAGGATATACAAAAAGTTGATGATAAAAATTTTTGACAATAACAACATTGACAAAGGTGTCACCCAGAGCAAAAACTTGGACTGATACTTCAACCGTCAGACAAAAATAGATGTAATGAATTTCTTTTCTAAATCTTTCTTTCAAGAGTACAGGTATACTCGAATAAACTTTTTTATATATATATATATATATATATATATATATATATACATTTTGTTTGTCAAGGCTAAGTATTTATGTTTTAGGTCTGTTCATGCTTTCTAGACATATTTTGACCGTCTTAGCTCACAGCTTTGTTACGTTGCCAATAACCCCATAGTAAAAACTTAGATGACGTAAACCTGTACAGTAACTATTAATTTGGGTAACGGTTACGCAAACCACAAGGGCATGGCCCTTACCGTTCTGAACGTTTTACTGCTTACCTTAAATCCATGAGAATAATTTGTTCATACTAATTTAAACATGTTATTTAGATGTCGATGTACCTAAAACGAATCTCAATGATCCCCAGCTTGTTACCTTATCCTATTTACCTTCGAAGCGACCTTAAAAATTTTAAACGACGTTACTAAAACAGGTAAAGAATAAAACTGCTTTCAAATACCAGATGATAGTTACTCATGAGTCATTTTTAATTAAAATTAATTAATAACCACTACTCTATTTCGTAAGTCCATGCGAATTTAACTAGCACATCGTAACCGTAAGAGAAGATGTAACAGTTTTAATGAAACCATATATATTTATTATAAAAATAATCTCTTTACTTTACTGTTTTTAGTTTCACTGACACTAGTACTTTACCATCCTAATGATCAGGACATAGTGGTAAAACATTTTGATTTCATTTTGCTTTTGATATACATTCTGAATATTCATAACATACAAGTTATAAAAGTAAGACCCGTAACCAAAAGTGGAAGGTATTATCAAATAATCGCTTCTATTCATATGACATCAAGTCGCTGATTGTAGTTACATGTTATTACGATGCACTTATTGGGTGCTTTGGACATATTTATCGTTTTCAACTATTGTACTCGTGAACTTGGAAAATGTCATCCTCGTTAACGTAACTACCGCGGACAATAAGCAACAATGAGCGGATGACAACTGCCACCGTGTTGTCGCCGTAGATAAAGATTGTGATAAAGTCGTAAGTGTTTGGGACATATCAACTAAGACCTTGTAACAGTGCATTAACTCATTACATTGATAAAACAATTTTCAAGACTGTGTTGCAACTTAAATATCGATTTTTGAGCTGTACGTGATCATTTCCAAGTCAGACGAAGATGGTCAGTGATGGTTAGATCTTCTCGTATACAATAAAACGATGAGATGATCGGGATATGAAATAGATAAACATAACCCTTACCTGTTGGTAAGTTAGTTTAAACAGCCAATTTACGTCCCCACTATTGGGGTTACGTTCTCACAAGCCTAACCTCAATATGAGCGCATGAGGCATGAGGATGATGTTGGTAAGTAAACTCCATATTTATCATGGTATCCTATCATGTTAAGTAATATAACTTAAATGTTACAAACACGTACATATTAGAATTGTGTCCATTTTTATTAGAATAAAATTCTCTATGTTTAGAAATTTTGATATACTCTATGGTTCCTATTATTATATATGATCTAAATTTTTGTAAATCATTTTATAACTTTAGAATGTACTCTTTGCTCTTACTCATATTAAACTAGATCATAACACAGGACTCAAACAACGCAGAACTGTGTTTTATGGAATACCATGCAAGATTTTAATATTTCAAGAGAAGATTTATGTCTAGCATTGAACGTCCATTAGTTGAAATGATGACGATGATGAAAAGTCAATTCAGTTATTGTACATCTAAATACAAGAGGTTCACGGATTTAATATCAGCGGAGCACGTCACTCCTTTACATGTTGTCGTACATCTGAAAAATTTACCAATTCTGTATTTGTCCACTGCGTCAAAGGGTTTAAAAACTTAATAATCTTGTATATGATAAGTAAGAGTAAAGAATGTAATTGTTTAATCATAAGATAAGGTAATGTTTGACCACTTCCAGCTAATACATTAGCGATGAAGCATCGTATTGGAATTAGTACAGTGAGGAACAACATTACGGTGTGAAGATAAAACATAAACATTGGAATGCCAAAGTCGTTTATAATTTAAATGAGCTAAACTCCGTACTGGGAAGAACTTAAAAAATATCTAGACAGTCTATATAAAGAACGAGAAGAGAAATTTCTATTAAAAAAGTTAACCTGCCTGTCGACTTTCCACAGACAAAAATGTGGTTCGAGAATTTTCGTACGAACATAATTGCTATCTATAAAATATTACCTTATTTCGAATGTTATAGTGTACAAATGTAATACAAACCATTTAAATATTCATTAGCAATTAGTTTGTTTTATAGATTTGGTTACCTAAGACTACAACACAAACAAAAACATGACTATAACTTATTCATTTAAATAGTGTCCAAGCAAGATATATTAAGAATGAATGTTTTACTACAATATTTTAAAAAGGAAATCCGGGTCGATACAGAGCGAACATGTACACAAAATACACAAAATTAGTTTTAATACTACAAAATGTTCAAATTTAATTAGTTACTACCTTTATAATAGATATTATTTAGTGCTTTTTAAGCATCCTAACTACTATTTATGCGCCACCAATTATCGTCAACGTCGTGTTCGTCTCATCACTTACCAATAGAAAAATAAAAATTAAAATCTTGAGATTAAAACTCAAAGCACTTCTCGTTTCAAATTTCAACCTGACATTAATAAGTATTGGATAATATTTTTTTTTTCGTAACTTTTTAAAATTGACTGTTCTCTGTTGCTAAAGACCTAGGTAAACAACACAGCGTCTATTCTACTAAACAGAACTATGAACCATTATCGTGTATTAATTTGAAGGGCAGTTTATCAAGTAAAATTACCGTGGTAACAGTATATTGTGTGTCAAGCAAACAATCATAATGTAGTGTTGATGATTACATGTATGTATACTTAAGAAGGTCCATAAAAGAGACTAAAACCATTTTGACAGTGACTTGTAGAATGAAGGAGAAATGAAACGATATACTCGTAAACTAAAATAGCATAAATAAGCCAAAATCGATCTAGATTAAAGAGCTCCAATGTTTTTCCAGATTTTCTGAGAACAAATTGATGTAAATAACAAATAACATTGATATTTACATTATTTTTATACCACGAACCGACGAAACGTGGAAATTAATCTGATAATAAGTACGGTTTTCCACAGCATAGAGACTAGTTAAGAAGTTTACACACCACCACATTACCTTCATCACTTATAGACATACTAGGTGAGGTCAATAACTTGGCGGAATGAGGAGGAAACGTATTGAAATTAAACATGAAACTATTTTTTCAATATATTTTCTCTTAACTTTAATAAATTTTTTGGATCTCTCAAATAATTTGTTCATACCATCGTAAAAAAAAAGGTTTATCTTTGCTGTCAAAATTGGTCCAAATTGCAGATTTGACTTCTTTATCGTCGCCAATTTTTTTCCACGCAGCTCCATTTCCATTTTTGGGAATAAATAAAGTCGCTGGGGGCCAAGTCTGAACTGTAAGGTGGATGGATGGGAAGATGGATGGAACCCGTATCGGCAGATGGCAGCCGTCGCAACATAGCACGTGTGGACAGGAGAGTTGTCGTGCAAAAGGAGCACACCTTTTGAGATCTTTTCTCTTCTTTTTTCCTTGATAGCTTTTTTCAATCTGTATAGTAAAGAAGCGTAGTACTCTCCCGTTATAATCACATCACGATATTTATAATCGATCAGCAAAATACCTTCTGTATCCCAAAAGATAGTCGCCATGACCTTACCGGTCGATTGTGACACTTTAAACTTCTTCGGAGGAGGTGTGCCTTTTTTATACCACTGCATCGACTCTTGCTTCGACTCACGTTCATAGTCGTGAACCCAGATTTCATCTTCAGTAACAATCCGGGCCATAACTTCTTCCCCACAGAGCTTCAAAAATTGGCGAGAACACTCGACACGTTCACTTTTATGTAAAAGCAAAGCAAGAACAAGACCAAGACTTGGACAATCTTGGTATTGATCACACTTTTAATATTGAATATAAAAATGTATATACAGAAACTAATTGTATAAAAAATCAACCTGTAAAAATGATTAGTGAAATACCCTTATTGAGTTTGAGTTCGTTGGCCATCATTCTTCAACAGTATAACAACCTATCTATATAGACGTATATATATTGACTAAAGTCTAACAGTTATTTTACTGCTATATAAAAACGTTTTAAAATAACTACAGTTATGTTGGTTCGTGGTTATGGCGGTCGATGCCGATTGATTTGCTAATTCTATACGTTTTAAAGAGTACAATTTTTTTTCCCGAATTTTGAATTCGTTATCGTTTGCAAATACATAATGACGGTAATAATTAATGATTGTGTTAATATTTTGACGTCCATTTCACAACGCAGTGTTTTCAGGAGCAACAACCTTTAGCATTAACATTTTTTACTATAAAGCTTGTATTTAATAACAATATAATTTGTTTATTCCGTACAATCTCGGCAACGGTTAAAACGATTTTATTTAAACTATTGCTACCATATAGCTAATATTGCAAGGTAATGACTTTTATAAATACTAATAGTGGATGTCCTTAAACCGTGTATATAGATCTAATAGACTCATCGGTTACTAAATAGAGAGGATATTAGGAAAAAATTTAAAAAGCTATTTTTGAAAATAAAGATTAATAAGGAAATATATAAATTAGTTAACTAAACAAAGAATATTAAATATAACGTTTTTTTAAATTGCTTTGCTAATGTTGTTTAAATTATGCTATGATGCCATCAAACTTTACTAGCGGTATATTTATGGCTTGTGGGATTACACAAAATACCCTCGGTGAAGACTTCTCACCACAAACCAAATTGCTACACCTTCCGGAGGCATAACTTGTAACGTATACACCTTGAAACCGTAATTTTCGAATGGTACAAGGGCCTATGCACACGCAACGGTTTTTTTTGCCGTGTTAAATGAAAACAAATGTTTTAAATACTGTGAAAACATTTAATCAACGGGTAATGAATTGAATATAATTTATGGAATTTAGTACTCCTATCAATCGGTCAAAGAAAAAAAAGTATCTATCTTTGAGTCGAAAAGTTTTTTCATAATTTATTTAATATTAAACCGAAAGTAAGTATAAAAATAGTTTTTCACAAATATGAAATTTTTTGAAACGATTATAAAATTAAAATGTGTCGTATTTTTTATAAAATACTGCAATAAATATATATATATGACAAGTCGAACAATGTTCCCTTAAGTATTCTTATGTCAGTAAGACCCCTGGTTTTCTAACATAATAATAAATCATTTATTTCATATCCCTATTAGGTTAGATGTAATTATGCTTAAAAGTAGTGTTAGTAACAATCGCAATCACATATTAACATTAAAATACAAAATACATATATTGACACACCGATGCCAGCATAACGCTTATTTACTTAACAGCATTAACTAATTTTTTTTAAAAAATTAAATTAATTAAAAATTGTATCAAGAAGCTTGCAAACAACCTAACAGATGGCGCCACTGTGAACAATTTATCACGCTATCGTGTATCATAGCGCAAATCCTTATAAGAATCGAACATCTTTATGTACATT
Organism: Ornithoptera alexandrae; assembly: GCA_029030555.1. Classification (NCBI taxonomy): domain Eukaryota; kingdom Metazoa; phylum Arthropoda; class Insecta; order Lepidoptera; family Papilionidae; genus Ornithoptera; species Ornithoptera alexandrae. The sequence continues at coordinate 8,758,557 of JARDVY010000037.1, forward strand.
GACGTTGTCAATAAGTCATTACAGAGTATACAAATGTGTCTATTTACTGAATTTCTCTGGATCTTCGTAATGTCAAGAATCGAGATAGTAGCCTATCACGCAGTATACAACTTTATCCATCAACTGGATCTTTTTAGATCTTCGTAATACAACAGACTTGGTCACTTGCTCTATACTTTCAATTGCTCTGTCATTATCAATATAGTGCTGCGTGCGTTGTTATTTACTAAAGATCCCTCAACCCATTTTTTTTTCTTTTTTTTTTGATTAATGTGGGGAAATGCCTGCGCATACCCGTCCTCGAGGGGGCAAGGACAGATTATGTCGGATTTGCACGGACTAAAGCTCCCACGATGTTCCAACTCGTCGCCTGATGGTGGGGTTACGGGAACGCTGTCGCACCATCCGCGGCCCCAACGGCGCTTGCCGCTTTTCCAGCCCCATCTCGGGAGGGAGAGTTGAACCCTCCCTTTCCACCTCCGTGGGGGTACGCCGGAACATGTAGGGCTCGGCCTCTTGCTGTCGCGCGGGCAACGGATTCCCACGAACTTGTCGCCCAGAAGCCATAGGAGCCAAGAGAGAAAACTCTCCCGACTCTCTGCGGCGGATCCGATGTTGGGCCCGTCGCCACCCGTTAAACGGCTGCGGAGGATAGGTAGTACGGCGCATCGTTATACCGACACTCGTCTTCCCCCGCGGCCCCACCGCCGCCGCATCGTCAGTGCGACACCGGCTAGTCGCAGAGGGTACTTCACCTTGGCTGCAAGGGGCAGTATGAAACCGCTCCTGCAGACTGGCCAACATAAAGCCGCCCTTGCAGCCCCCGGCCGCTCCGGTGGGCTCCAGTTATCCAACTGGTGCTCTAACCTGGAGCGGCCGCCTTGGGCCGGCTCTTCACCGCGGGCCGGCCGGGTAGGTTCCTCTTCGTTTCACTGTGGGCGGCCTCGCCACGGTTACTGAGCCCCTCCGCCACGACAAGGCGGGAACCTATTGAGAGGACTCCACCTTAATAACCTCTACGAAACACATTTAAGAGATACTAGGTTATATATTACAAGAAAGTCATAGTTACTACAATTTTGTCATGCAGCTAACCTTCGCTTGTCACTGTAATTAATATTTAAATATGTTAAAAAATATTATATTACTTTAGAAGTTGGTATGGAGGTGATCAAGTATATTTTGTTGTAGACATTGAAAGAGCTCTACAAGACTTGATGGATATTTTAAACTAGATGTATTTAACATAGAACAGTCCAACAGATACACTACAGTTTACTTATTGAAAATAAGAATGCATAAATGACGTAAGAATGTGTAACCTTAACTTTAATAATATATATTTCGTAGTAGCAAGTCTTCTATTGCCTGCCCTTTAATATCATGTTACTAAGAATAGGACTACGGTAAGCGTGGGAGTTGTCAGAGTTGTCGATTAAAAAGGTTTTTGAGTTCGTGGGCTTTGAAGCCTGGGGCCTCATTAACCAATAACCGAGCTTGGAGTGATTGACAAGTATGAGGTAGTCTTGTGCTTGTCAATGCAAAGAGAGATTGCTGCGGTAGTTTACGGCACTCCCCGGAACGTCTTTAGTACGCATTGCAGGGAGGCAACGGCGTGTTCCGTAGGAGAAAGCGGAGCCTCTGGCCAAGCCCCAGGATGATCACCGAGGGTAAATAAACAATAAGGTAGATACAATTCCAAATAACCCCTATCTTCCCTCTAGAAACAGGGTATATTTTCAAGATTTCTCAGTCGACAAAAAAGCGTCCTATTGTAACGAGTAAGAGGTTAAATGTTCTTGAAAGGCGACGTAAATTATGCATTTGTTAAAGTAATAAGAACCATAGGATTTATTTTCATGTACTTTACAAATTTCAAATCATTACTGTTATTAATAAAATGTAATATAATTTTTTTTTATAATCATTATTCTGGTAACTATTTATTTATCGCTTAATTAATAACTAAATAAATAGAAATTATTATAGCGGAAACACGTGTACCACTAAGTGTTATACTAAACAGTTTAGATAACACAGGTCTTTTGTTTTATAGGAGTACTCTACAAAAGCCCTTTACTATTCAATACGTTTACACGTGTTATTGAGTGAGTACCCGCAGGGGTCCTGTACGAATTGGGCATATCCGCTCTCTCTAATAAAAGGAACGCTTACTACGTCTCATTGAATGAACCACCGCCTAGTGCGTAGTAATGAAGTATGCGTATAGTTTCTATATTTAGAAGTTCTTTATCAGGCCTCTGACCATACTAAGACAGACTATAGCTTGCTTCGTTATTTTTAAGACCATAGTTATAAAACATGTAACAAAATTCTAAGAATATCGTGAATTTGTAATTGTAATCGCCAATATAAACGATGCAGGTGTATATGTTATTGTTTTTTGATATTTTATATAATTGACGGAAAACCAATTTTTCCTTCAAGAAATTAAGATTTCTTGCGATTTAAAATTCTATACTTAAGTACCAATTAGACTTATTTGAAAAGATAATGTTATAAAAAAAACGATGAATTATACATATTTAGCAACGAGCACTTAAACATAATTGACGTTAACTATATTTTAGTTTAAATATAATAAATTATTTATGCCCAGTTTGAGGAACTCTGGTTCGAAATGGCATAAAGAAACTTTTGGTTGCTTTTACTTGACCCTTAATACTTTTACTTTCACCTTCTTTACCGTTATTCAATTCACCATACAACGAAAAAAATTTTGGTGACTTCCTTGAAAGTTTTCGTCTTTTTTTAATTTTCTTGGATCTCTAAATTGAAAAGCCCGTTTTCAATGTAGATACCCAAAAGTCGTCTTAAAAGTAGCACTTAAAATAAAGACATAAATATATATGAGTAGTATTATATGGACTAAACTCTTGTTGACACCAAACTCCTTGTCTCCGTCTTTTACAGTCCTTCTCTGACCGTAGACTGTTTCTCCGACTTAGAAAATCTTTTAGAAAATTTGTCGCCTCCGTATCCATCATACAATTATTATGGGTGATTTCAATACTTATCTATTAAAAAATAATAGTAAGGCTTCTAAACTTGTATCCACTATCGAAGCAGCAAATTTGAAACTCCTCTCCACTTCTGCTACAAATCGTTTTCCTAATTCTGCTCCTTCTCTTCTTGATTTAATGTATGTGTCCTCCCTTGACCATGTTGCAACACATGGTCAGCTAGCTGCTAATCCTTTCTCTTATCACGACCTTCTTTATTTGTCTTACAAAATAAAACCTTCAGCTTAACTTTATTGGCTTAGATTCAAAACGTCTATTAAAAGATGCAGAACAAATTAATTAGTCTGATGTCTTGGACGCGCCTACCGTGGATGAACAAGTAGCTCTATTTAACTCTAAACTGATACAGTTATATGACCTTCATGCTCCTACTTATCAAGTGCGCGTCGGTCATCTCTCTTTCCCTTGGTTGGATAATTATGTAAGTATGATATTAAAAAAAATCGAAATACAAAGCGGATCCCTGTGATGACAATGAAGAGAAAAATAGGTTAATATTTTTGCAACAGTCTGTGTAGAAATGCACAACGACGCTATATTCATGAATCCGTGCAAGATCCAGATCCTTCCAGGGTTTGAAAATATCTTAAGTCACTTGGAGTTGGAAAATCAAATTCGAACCTACCATCAAATATCGATTTCAGTCTGTTAAATCAACTTTTTCTTCTTCTCCTTGCACTGACAAAAAAGTTAAGCAAACAACGCTTCAAATCTCTCAGCTAAACCAACTCCCGACACATCCCTTTGTAATTTTAGGCAATTGAACAACAGTGATGTTACGAGGGTAATTTTATCTATCCACTCGGACGCCGTCGGTGTTGATAGCATTAGTGGTAAAATGATAATTCCCATCCTAGATATCATTTGTCCTGTCATTACTTCTATCTTTAACAAATATATTAATACATCATCCTTTCATTCTCATTAGAAAAAAGCTAACATAATTCCTGTCCTGAAAAAGAAAACTATATAACTTTACCTACTTTGTTGACAATGTCAATTTGACAATTATGTTAAACATAGTATTGATACCGTACGGTTACTAAACCAGTAAAAATGTAGGTTTAGAACAGAGGATTCTATAATGATTTTAAAACTTATGAGGTTATTATGTAAATCACCAACAGGTAGATTAACTGACAGTAATTAAGTTATCTCTCTACTAACCCAGTTACGTTACGTCGTTGAATCGTGTGCGTCAAACATGGCGCCGGAGAAGCGAACGAGCTTTCAGGCAACAGTTATACATATAAAACCTATCAGGATTAGTTATAAACGCGTGTAAAAAACTTTTTTTAATAATAACTAACTAATTGTTGCTATATTTTGTCCATAAACGTATACTTTGAAGTTAAAGGAGACAATATATTTGGGCAAGATGAATACAAAAATATGAACTTGCTGCACATATAATACCCGTCTAAAATTTCACGTTGTTGCCGTAGTCCGTTTATTTTGCTGCTATCTGTCACCAGGGAGGAAAATATAGCTGGATAGGTGCTGAAACTTAATAAAATTATAGCGATGAATCAAATTAACATTGCCAAGCGACGAGCTCGTAGTAAGAAGGTGCTTTCACAATAACATTACCAGTGCGTCATCACTAACCGATAATTGAACGCTTTGCTCCCCGCAGTGGTCATTGTATGAAAAAAAAAAAATTAACTTCCGTCATTGTACTACTAAATGAATTTAAATATTTCCATTCGCAGAATAAAGTTTTGATATAATTTAATAGGTTTCTTCGATACAGTACAAATAAAGCAAATGACGTCCGATATTACACAACACGATTTACGCTCGAACGCGAATTGGGGACGGTGTACACTCGGCCACAAATTCAACTCGGTCGCAACGAATACTTTTTGCTATATTACGCACTGTTTTTTCTCATAGATATGGGTGTTCACTTATTCGCCGTCGTATACTACTTTAGCTTTCATTTGCTTGTAAACACAATTACATCGTGTTTGTGTCTCGGATTCGATACCATTTATATTAATTCTCTTCTGTCCTTGTATTATAAGGTTAAATTAGAAATCCGGTGTTTCGTAATTAATAGTCATCTTGTTGTTAAATTCGGATGATAGCGATTAAAATAAATATAAAGGAGAAATTGTCATGATAAAATACAGTGGTTACTTTTATTTAAAGTAAAATTATAGAATGTACATATCAATGTATGGTGGTGGTATATAAATATATAGGACATACATGATATATGATCAAAATTTTTCCATGCAATAATAGTTGTAATTGGTAATAATAGATTAGAATTTAACGGTTTCATTTAACCAGATACCTGTAGAAGTGGAGATAATACATGTTGAACATATGAGACGCATGTGTAAAAATATAACAGTAGTTATCGTCATTAGCTTTAGCAAGGGGTTAGTAAAAAATTATGTCGTGCTCATCCAGCTTGGCCAGCACACAAACATGTAATGCTTTTGATTTTATTGAAATCAATCATAGGTTGTCGAAGGAGATAAGAAGGATATAACGCTTTCCTTATTTTCTTTCATATGCACATAGGAACAAATTTGTAAATATAAAACTTGATAATTCAGAACGATGTAAAAAAAATGCGTCATTTCCTTACAAATTTCTTTTATTAAAGCGTGACTTTATCAAGCGTGACTTTATCATTTACTGTATAATATTTGCACCAAACTATTATTTTATGGTAAAAAAAAATGTTTAATGTTATACGTTTTGCAGGAAGTTGAGTGTAGCAATTATAAACTTTCACTTTAGATAAACTCACATAGATTGACCCTTGACCATTAAATGGGTGTATATTTGCTATTGCTTCCAACCACTACTACTATTGAATTTTGCGTTTTTAAATTTCGTTCACTTTTTCTTATAACTTCACACTGATTAAATCTAAAAGATTGATTTGAAGAGTTTGCCTTCTCACGGTCGTTTCTTACTATTTTACGGTGCAAATAAGGGTTGAAAAATAATGCGTAATTAAACGAGGTGTATATAACTTTTAAAAATATGCTTAAGTCAGATTAACTCAAAGCAATATCTTTGAGGTTTTCGTGATAATATTTGTAGAGAACATGTATATTACGCAAAATTCTTTATATAAAAGAGGAAGCAGATAGTTTTCTGGATGTAGTCAGGAACAAGTTAGGTTTGGATAAGATCATAAGCTAGATACAAATTTTCTTGTCCGTGACCAAGACCTCTGTCTGTGATGTTATTATTGGTAGAATCAAATTTTTTTGCGAGTGTTAAACAAACCTATACATAGACACGCTAACAATCGAATGCTATACGACTCGAATACTTTAATCTATACTGACGTTTAATACTATTATTCGTATGAGCTACTGCCATCAATAAGGGTGTCATTCAAGGATCGATTCTCAGTCCAACTCTATTTGCTATTTACACTGCAGACATTGTTGAAGATATCCAATTCTCAAATGTACACCTTTAGGCCAATAATAGCCAAATTTGCGCTCATGTGCCACTATCGGTTGAAGGACTTACAAGTGCAATCAACAATATTATTCAAGATCTGAAGGCAATTGTGGAATGGGCGAACAGGCATAAATTATTTCTCAACCCTAATAAGAGCGTTTCAATTATCTGTGGAACTAAACACCAAACTAACTTTATAAAACAAAACAACCCATGTATTAAAATTACGGAAACGGTGATTCCAATACAAAAAGACGCCCGCAACCTTGGTCTTTTAATAGATGAAAACTTGAGATTTCATGAACATGTTCAGAACTCAGTACGTAAATGTTTTGCGCCTCTTAGGACTCTTTACAAAATTCATTGAAGAAAGATTACACTATCAGCTATATCAGCCAGCTCAGTCTGGTACAGTTCCACTTGCACTACTGCGATATTGTATATCGCCCGTGTCTATTTAAGAAGACCTCTGCGGCGATATAGCGTGTTCAGAACGCGTGCATGCGCTACTGTTACACAATACCACGGCGACACCACGTATCACCTTAAATGATAAAAAAAGATGTACTTAGAATGGAGAACGTGAGAACTATGCAGCTAGGGTGCTTTTTACACTCACTGACAAAATTTAAGATGCCTTCATATCTTTACAATAAGCTTAGCTGGTCCGCAGACTTCGCCAGAGCTAGACTGAGACCGCAGGTTCGTCCTCTTTTACACCAAAACACACATTGGAGCAAACCCGAGGTAGTTTAAAATTTGCTCAATCAAAATGTTGGAACGACTTACCACCTCCGCTGTATCGTGTCATAACTCGATTCACCTTTTCAGCGCAACTGTCGCAGATGGCTTCTGATGCAGCAATCACACGGCACAAACAGTTCTGGTTGATTCGTGTGTGTTTGCTATTTGTCATTACACTGCTTCCGTTACTTAATTAATCAAGCATTTATATAATTAAGTGTTCACTTGTTTCAATAATGTCAGGCCAGGGCAAATTACAAGGACTTGGCACCAGAGTCAATGTACTGAGTCCTGGACCTTTTTGTCTAATGTATTTATTTTTTAATGTGTTTTAATCTTATATGCATAGACTTAATTTTTTTTTTAGACAAATAAAAGGCTTATTATTATTATTGTTACTGATACAGTATACTGAAAGCTGAGCTTGTACACCAAGAGGCTACGGTCTAAAATAACCTTAGTAAGCAACACTACTATCGTATACAGGATGAGTCAACCTGTATACGATAGTAGTGTGCAATCCAGCGAACACGCGAGCACTAGCCGTGTCCTGTGTTTCTTAACCATCCGATGTTTATACTGTATTTTTTGTATTGTATTATGAACCTTGTTAACATGGCGTCAAATTTATATTACTAACAGATAGAAATCAGCAATATTAGTAAGTGGTAGTAATATAATAATTATTTAAATATACGCCAAGAATTATATGTATGGATATAGATATGTAGCTTCTTGGGAGTCGCCTAGCTTTAGCTAACCGACAATGAAATATAAATGTTAAAAGTTCGAAAAATCACATAATCATCAAATAAATCAAATATTATTACGAGCGTCCTGATTACGACGTAATTTAATGTTGACTAGTTTTTTTGTACGTTATATCAAATTATCGAAGATCGAAGGTAGACACAAAATATCGTCACAGAATTTTTTTTTGTTTAATAAAATATATAAATTATAATAAAGTGGCTAAAAAAACTATTGCAATGTGACATATATTGTACGTTTAAATTTACTGTGCTCGATATGTAATACACATTATTTAATTTTATATACGTAAATTATGATTTCACGAAAATTATGCTAATCTATTTATATAAATAATTTCCAGCTATGTAGAGAATCATCGAGTTTTGAAATTTGATAAGAATATTCACTTTACTGAGTATAGATTAGGTAAGAATGGATTTTACAAAATTCTTTCCCCAAAGCGAGTTGCGGCGGTGGTACGGCTAGCAAAGCGGATGGGGAACAGCTAATAGAATATATTTGAAAATTTTTATTCAAAAACATTATTGAGAGATTATCCATACCGGGGCCGCCCAATGTATATGAAGATTCGAAACAATAGCGGTAAATCATACGGGCAAACAGGTAAACATAAACGAAAGTTATATACTAATTGTGTTCGTGTGAACGGGTTTAAAACAAATGAATATAAACATTCAAACTTTCCCTTCGGTCTCTTTCAATGAGTTCTCATAAATAAACAACTCAAGAGCCATATCACGATTTTTATATATGCACGAGTAGATATTTATTTATACACACGTATACGATACGTAAAGTGCTAACAAAATCTTAAATGTCTTAAAAAAAAAATTTATACCACATTTATCACCGAAAATATCCACAATTAAAATAGTTGTTCACGTATATATTAAAATAATCCTACATCAAACTAATAACTATATGATGTAAATAGTGTAAATTTTTTCTATCTTTTTAAAGGTTTCAAAGAATTTATTGACTAGTATATATGAATTTTACGAACATTAATTAAATTTGGATTTTTAATATAAACTCATACAACATTCGACATATTTGCTCATTAAACTATTTTATTATAACTATGATTTTCTACGACAGACCTACTCAAGTTAGATCCGTCAATTGGAGAACAAATAGCAAATTTTCAATGGTAATTTAGCATACTACCGATGAAAAGTATAACTAATAGACCAGCATTTATGAGCATATAAAATTCAATGCATGAACGATATTTCACGTTGGTATTACTAACGATTATATACTTCAACGATTCGTGAAGTAAACACGGGCCGGTGTAAAAACCACTGTTGCAATCGAATCTCGAGTACACCACACTCGCTTTGCTGGTACGTTCCACTGTCTTCGTGCATTTGCTTTACCTTTAAAACTTTCACGGTGGACTGTACATTGCACTCGCCTCGATCTTTCTAGTAAAACATCTATTAATCGCACCGTTTTATAATTTTCCTCTTAATAATGCTGCAGTATAGGAATAACGAAAGGTTGAAAAACTAAAAGAAATTTTCATCTTCTCAAAGATACTTATGACATTCAAAATACTGTACGTATTTTAATGAAACGTAAGTACTATATTGGTTTTCTGATTTTTTTTTTAAATTCTAAACCAAAGTAATACGAACTGCTTAATATTTCTACTGCTGGCACATTTGGCCTTCCCTCACAAGGCTGTTGCGTGTTGATGGATGTTTCATGTCCACGAAAGCTGTTCTCTTTTGAACATGTCGATTTCACACAATGTTGAACATTCATGATAGACGACTGAATTGTTTCCCATAATTATATCCGCTGAAACTATATGCTAGTTGCATTTAGGGGCAATTAGATCTACTTTGTTGCATAAACATAATTTTTAAATACAACATAAAGACTGACACCGCAAGATGCTGTCACAATAAAGCCATGATATTACACAGATAAAAGATATTAAACTAACTACACCGAACGACGCCACGTTAATATTGCACTAATTGCACCGATATAATTGCATTGAAGAATGTCGAAAGTGACGCGACGTGCTGGACATTCACCTGATAGAAAGGAGATCATTAATGCTAGTCAAAATGTAGTTTTATCTTATAAAAAAAAAATTCTCTTTATTTAGTTTCCTGTCTGAATGTTGACTTCTTTAATAGAGTTTGCTGTTTACGTCCGATTATAAATTCGATTTAAACAAAGTCTCAGGCATGTTTTGCGGAGCGAGAGAAGGCAGTAATCTTACGGAACATCCTGGTATCATTTACTCGACATCTAAGTAAGCCGAATAGGCCCATTTTAACCTGTCTAAACGCAAGATCTAGCCCTTCTCTACCACATATATAACCAGGGAACATTCTAGGATATTAAACATGAGGAATTATTTATTCTATACGACTATTCAGTGAACGGAACGGACACTTTGTAGGATCGTAGGTGAAAATGACGTAATTTATATATGGCGCGTACGACGCCCGGAAGCAGGTCATAAGCGGGATAACTAAATAATCGAGACGAAGCCGACGGAGTCGTACGAGGTTTAAACTATCGTATGTACTGGAAATGTACGTTAACTTTTACTTAATATTTAAATTTTCATGCAACGTTTCAATTAGTTTATAATAACTAAAATAATTATTTACTACTTTGTTAATTACACTTTTTTTCTGCTAAAGTTAAATAAATTTAAAGTTGACAAGTAGAAAACGAGATATGGCCGATATAAATCATAAAAAAATCCTTAGCAAAATAGCTTTTTATAAATGTTTTTAATTTAATTTCATTATTAATATTTTTAAGGGTGTTGGGGAATGTTTCGTAAGGGCAAGTTTAAAAATATTCAGGTATCAGTAACAAATGACGTTAATAGTTAATTTAATTAATTTCTAAATAAAAGAAAACAATTACCGCATATAAAATATTGTAATAGTTAAAATAAGTTAGTTGTAATCTAAAATTTAAACGTCAATTTGTTGATTGGATCCCATCTCGTCTTAAATATTTAAAAAAAAAAACATAATATTGTAATGATAGCGCATAATGTTGTATACATCGTATTCCGTCATTGTGAAGGAGAATTATTCATTTTAAAAAAGAAACACGACTGTATCACGATTTCAAAATCAAAAGTATCACATATGAGATGCATTTAGGACAATGTAACGGTTTCGTTTGAAGAGTATCTTAAATTTTCCTCCTTGATAAAATCAAAGGCCGCGGTGTTTCCGCCGCGACTGGGGCTTCGTAATAAATAATTTTAATAAACGAAAACGCATTTATTTTCCTTTTACTTTGGTGAGGCCGTCGCTCTGACAAAACACAAAACAGGTAAAAACTAACAATACTTTTTAATCTTTGTATAGTCATTCTCGTCCATTATTAGTAAATCCTAAAAAAAAAGCTTTTGCTAGTTTCCTTCATAATAATAATGTGCACAGCTTGTTCATTTCTAAAGTTTTTATTATTCTAATAGAATCCCAAAAATTTATCAATTACTATGTCACAATTAATGAATTTTTTTTACAGATATCTTTCTCCGTAAAACATCCGAAACGAAATAAATCTTTTTTAAAAGGAAGGTGTAAGCTTTTCTTATCTCTGTTCAAATGACTAGCGCAAGTTTACGGTCGCACCAACTATAGTAATAGCCGAGATAATAGTACATTGTTACGACGTAAGCACATAAATAAAAGTGTTTTTTTATACACAAGATTTATCTACGTACTTAAAGAGAGCTAATGAGAATTGTTTACGCGTGCCTTTTAAATTCATTTTAATAAACATTAAAGAAAAAAACTGAAGGAGGAGGCATTTGATAAAAGTAATTCAAAAATAATATTTTCAGTTTATCAAAAATATTTATCGTAGAGATTTAACTAAGTTTAATTTTAGATTATTTGCAAATCAAATTAAGTTATTGCTCCAATTACATTTAAAACATTCCATAGTACAGGCAATTCATCATCATCACTCGAGTACTAAACGTAGGTCTTTCCCAAAGATCACCAGGCTGATTGATACCATGCTACCCGCATCTAAGCATTAGAAAGTTTAAGTCAAATAATTATTTGTAAAAATTCTTTATAATACAAAAGCCAACTTTTAAGTTATTTCTAAATTCTTTGCAGATGTTTATCTAAGATAACACATACAGAGTAATTTTCATAATTGCTAACCAAAAACTTTCTTAGCTCAATTTTACTTTACTTTCCGCTTGCTAAATATGTATTTAGTTAGTATAACGTCGGCACACATATGAAACCGGGAGAAACGGTTTGTGTAAATTTTTCAATTCTCATTACCACTATTTATTCTAAACATTTATCACTGACACATTCCTGACATCTTCTAGGTCATAAGTCACAATAAGCTACGTGCATTAAATAGTTAACGTTAACTTTACAGCGCATCTGCTTTAAATGCGTGAACATTTATCGCAAAGAATTATGTAGGAAAATCTAAACAAACAGAAACTTTACCTTAATTGTTTATAATGAGTTTTCCTCGCTCGCCTCGGCCATATTATAATATCTACATCTGTATGATGTACATCCTCTTAAGTGATTTACACTTGAATTTTACCTCACGTACACAGTAGTTGTTTCGTGTGGGATGGCGACCCTGCATGCCAAATGTTGGATGTAATCCACTCATTACACTGTCTACATCCTTAATACATAACAAAAGGAAATCTCTTGCTGTTTGTGCGCCCTTAACCTAGCGCTTAATATCGGAATTATTTAACAGAGTACTGCATTATCTTTTTTTAAACATATTCTCTAAACAAATTTTACTTTTACTTGATTGCAGAACTCTGAAGCAGAAGGAAATTTAGCACGCAGAGCTGTAAGCTTAAGTTGTTTAATGGATCTTCCAGATGTTTATCTCCAAGCAATTTACGCAAGTAGTAAGGTCAACCTTTATTAGGAATGGCAATAACGAATTAGAACTTTAATTCTAAAGGCCCGGTTGACGATAAAAAGGACATTTATTACAGAATTATTGCTACGTTTCATTGTACAATTACATTTTCTAATACAGTACAATTTTATTTTATTTACTTATATAGAAAAAAAAATAAAGTAACCGTATATATGTTAACATAAACGATGGAGGAAGTAATAAAAAATAAGAATAGACAGTGAAAATAATAGCTAAAAAATGCTTTAATTCTGGAAATGATTTTATTTATTAACCTTCGATAGGTGTGTTCATCATCATTTTGCATCACGCAAATTGTATCATTAATAAATGATTAATGAATTCAATTGCAATGCAATTCACTTAATATATGCTTTGGCCTTAAATCTGAACTGACAAATTGTAAAGATCTTGATAGATTGAAATCTTCGTTAAGAAGTAAACAAGTGGCGCTTTGTCGGTATTTCACTACCCGCCTATGTATCAAAATTATTTTTTCAACCATGTTCATAGTAAAACATAATTATTGTTCGTATACGATATGCAAAGATATTACAAACTAGTAAAAGATGCATGTCTACGAAAACCATACTTCCTAGAATTCATACGTACCCTGATGTTTTTTTTACTAAAACCTTAAGCTCTTAGTAAATCAAACCCAATTCGCGAAGAGTTTTAGCGCAAAAGAAGTGATGATAATATTTTTGATAAGTATAAAAAAACTAACCCATTTTTAAATGACGCTGAAGGGTGCAGAAATTATCGTAGTAATGCACTAAAATTTATAAGGAAATAACTTATTTTATTTCTTTATAGTTTGGAGTTGCTAATGTTTTGCGTGAAGCGGTAGTTTAGATATTTATTCCAGATCATGTATGGAATTATTTAAAGTATTATAATGATCACAACAGTACGGCGTTTCAACCGCCCACGGCGTGCTTACAAAGGGGTGTTTTAACAAAAGACTATCAGGTTACTATCAAACAGGCTTTAAATCACAAGGCAGCTAGGAAAGGAAGCATCTTTTACTCGGTATATTACGCAGAATCTACCGAATATAAATACTATAACACATATTTTTTTTTGCGTAATCATTAAAACGTTATAGAAATTTTAACTAACAGTACTGACGTTAATAACAACGTTGTATCTTTATAATGGTCTATCCAGGTAAGTCATCCATCTCGACTCGTCACGCATCCCGAACGGTTAAAAGTCCATTAAGTCAACAATCAAAAAACCGTAACGAAGTTCACGTTAAGATGGAGACAGGATTAGAAGCTCGTCGGGATACGGGTACGACAAGTGGTGGTCCTTATCTGAGACAGTTTCAACAGCAATCGTTGCGGGCGGAGTGGGGCGAATACTGGCCCCAGCGCCGAGCGCGGCGCATTCTACCGCGACTGCTGCCCGCCGTACAAGCGCACGCGCATACATTTATTCGAACACAAACTCTATACGATTCTGAACTATGTGTCCGATTTCAGTGTTGAGGTGAAAACGTTAAAAGATATTATTTTAATTGTGGACTGAAGTGCAATTAACTAGTGCGAAAAGAGCATTTAGTGAAGGATTTGTAAAGTCGAGCTCGTGTGCAACCCTTTAACAGCGCAAGGTAATTTTAAGATTATAAAATTTCCTTAGATTCAGCCGCGCATTCTCTGTTGCAATTTTATCGATCGGCGACGGTTGATAATTACAACATGCATTCGACGTTTTCGCTGTAAATACACTTTCACGACGATGTTTTTTTTTTCTCGCTTGCATTCTCTTGTTATATAAATGGATAAAATGGCTTACATTGCATTACGTTTACCACGTAATAACACAAAGACAATAAGAATCATAATATTGCATATTATTATAATTTATTTTCATTAAAACTACTATAGGGTAAAGAATTCGGAATTAAGCAATAGGATATAAAGCAAATTTAATGCAATAAAATGCTTTACGCATCTATTATCGCGAATTTAACTGAATTACTACTTTACTTGAATTATATTATGTGATATGTACAGTGTTTCTCTTTATTATGCTTTTAAGGTGAGTATTTTTTTTATTAAATCTGTACAATGAGTACAGTATCTACGTACTTGTCTTATAAGCATTAGATCCTGATGTTTATTAGGGCGTTACAAAGAAAGTAGGTGCAGTGTAAAAGGTGTGAGAAATCATATCAATGATACGTATTCCAACGCGACATTTAAAAATCGAGAATTATAAAGCACAAGGTTAACCTCTCGGCCTAAATTAAGCACAAAAAATCGATTTCACTGAAAAGTACTACTAAGGTCGTTATTTCAAATGTACAATTAATTTATTAGTTAATCGTTCCTAATTAAACTTCTTTAAATTTATTGACAATTAATGATAAATCATTTACATACGATGTATTCCATTCCGTCAGTTATTTTAGTTGATACAAATTCTTTAACGCTAAATACTACGCATTTACGTTTACCGGTTCCAGAGAATTAAGTTAAAAAAAAAAGGTTGTCAAACGAAAAAGTAAAATGGTAAACAATGAATTCTCAGATTCGGAGCAGGTAAGCTTGGGGATGTGTAGAAAGAAGACACTATCCTGGCCTCCGCTCGTAAATTAATTCTTTGTGGCACACAATGGTCTCCCGTAGATAGAGTTGGGCTGTTATTTGAGTAGTCAGGTACCAATCGTGTCGCCTGTTATGGATGTTATTATCTGTTGACGTCTAAAATCTATTAGGGTCAAGTTACATGTGCTTGTTACAAATATTCTGATACTCATATTAAGGAAATTTACTGATTTATGAAATGAAACTTGTGGAACCAAAGGGTGGTAGAAAAACAGAAGTATCCCGTACCTAATAACTTTTACATAATCTTGGTAGTTTCTGCGAACATCAAAAAACAAATTCTGAATATTTATGATCTATAGAAACTGACACGGAAGGAGGTCGGCAGATTATGTTGTTAAGCTATGTTTATATATGCCATCTTTATTACAGTTTCGTCACCCAAATGTCCGTATATCAAGCAAATATAACTCCACATCCTCTAAACTGTAGTGGCTATCGGTATTAAAGAACAAGGGTGTGTTAGCTAAATTCTTTTATATCTATTTAAGTGCCTTTTGAGATACTTTCAAAAGTAGAAAATATTTCCTTTTTTTTCTTCTTCTGTAGTCAGTACCAAGTTTTTGTTTTTTAATTTTATATTATAGCAAACTGGCAATCCCTTAAACGTAGTTTAAGCTCGCATTTTAATCCTTTTATCAAAGAAAGCAAGCACAACTAAAGTTATAGAAGTCGTTGATTAACTAAACTAACACGTAGTGTCTGTAATGTTAGTTTAAGTATATTTTCCTGAAATATATAAATATTTCGAAGAATAATTTATTGCTTTAAAGAAATAAATACTTAATTATTAATTATTTTAAATAATTTCACTTAAATTAATATTATCTTTATTAACGATCCATGGAAGGGTATGTAAATATTTAATTGACATTATTAAAAGAAACTTTTTTTGGTTATAAGTTTTTGTCTATAGAAATTATCATTTTCAGTAGCTTGATACAACCATTTAATAAAAATGTTATGTTAAATATTTGAAATTATTTACAATAAATTTATTCCCAGCCATCATTGTTGCATTGGTAGCATTATAAATGTTTTTTTTTAAACCATGACATTTTAAATGAAAGTTATTATTAAGCATTCCCGGGCGTAGTTTTGGATGATATAGTCAACCAATACCACCTTTTCATTCCAAATTAACTTCTTATTAGATTTTAGAATACTGTCTAAATTATATTAATATATTAAAACGTAATAATATTGCGCATACGCTAGTACTGATGCTACGACTTAACAAGTACTCTTGAATTCCGTTGACCTTTATATAAACTATCTAGGATAACCCATCCTAAACGCCCAGGTTCTTAGATACATGAGCCAGTTTATTTAGGATAAGATGTAAAAATTATGATGAGAGGATTGACAATTCGAATACTGTTGAAAACAAACTCTCTGTATAGGCCCAAAATTTAATAACCAATTAATTCATATATATTTAAATAAACACAAATATTAATAGATAAAAACATACGAATACAAATTGTTTTTAATTAATTTGATATCAATATCCTAAAGTAATAAAAAAACATTCAAAGGTCAAACGTTATATGTTGTACGATGTCGAGACAAGACCATATATCTTTAGATTACCATTGCGAAACCACGGATTACGTTTACTATTTTATATGTGGATTAAAATAAACCGAAGTTCTAGTATCTTACAGTTATATAACATATTTCTAATTTCAAAATTATTATTAAATATACAATAACATATTATGGTATATTTAATAATAGATGTTTTGAATAAATTCTCGCTGCAGATTTTAGGTTATAAATCTTATTTCAATACTAAAGCGAAATCGGTAAGCTTTCTTTATATTAACATAGTGTTTGTATTTTTTCATTTAAAACTATTTTTTTAATATAAATTAGAACTTACTTAACTCTAGAGCATGCTTATAAATCAGAGGTATACGTAACACGCTGTTGCAACTTACATTAGCCAAAATAGCTTGAGTCACTCAATGTAATGGCAATACACAGGACGCAAAAAGAGAAAGAATTGTTAGCAATTTGTTAACACGGTCCAAATTAGATTGAGAGTAAAATTTTATCATGGAATGCTTAATGATTTTTTAATGCAAAAAGAGTCGATTGCGTACACTACATTTATTATCTTAACAAATGATATATACAACAAATATGCCATTTCTACACGGTTAATAACTCAGTATCAAACAACGTACTGAATACAGTTTAAACTTATAAAATAACTTAATACAAAAATTACTTTATAAATAACTATGGTGCCATGAATCGATTAAGTAATAAATTGACCAAATAAATATATTTTTGTATATAAGTTAATCAATGATACAGTTTTCTCTATAATTTTTTTTTAGTTAAACTCTTAGTTTTATTATAAAAACCTCAAGCTTTATTACCGCGTGAACTTCGTAGGAAGTATCATCACGTCTTTTTCTGCAAACAAAAATTACAATAAAGTAACTTATATTATACCAAATGTAATTGTGGGACATTATTTTAAATATTTAAAGTACGTTAAACATCCACAAAACAGTGGTTACTGCTAGATATTTTTCTTAACTTACAGATAAAATTGTAAAGAGTTTTTAAGTAAAGGAACGATACTTAATTGGAAACGAATGAAGCGGTATTAAAGATACTTTTGACGGTGACTGTATTTGCTCGCCGGCTATAACGTTGCAATAATCCGTGGTATTACCACCATAGAACAATACAATCCCATCAATATCCGTGTCACGTATGTTTGTATAATTGCGGTGACGCTGGATCGTTTAGAATTAAGACTCACACAGGTCCGCACTGTATATTATTTCGAAAACTCGTCGAATGATCCATTCAAGGTTCTAGACAGTAGTGACTATACAAAACTGGCCGTAACTTTTCTCTCTGATACTTTTATTACGTAATTTCATTTTGGATTGGGTTTAATCGTGCTAATCGTACTTGTACATCGTTCTGGTGGCAGATCTTTATTGAAGGAGATCGTCCAGGTACCGGACGTCGGAGGAGCCCGAACAGGTTCCTTCCTTGTCGTGGCGGTGGGGCTCAGTAGCCGTGGCTTGGTCACCCACGGTGAAAATAAGAGGAACCTAAGACCAGATCCGCAGCAAGGGGTCGGGAGAGTTTTCTCTCTTGGCTCCCATGGCCTTTGGGTGATCGATTCGGGGAGATCCGTTGCCCAGGTGACTATAAGAAGTCGAGAGGAGTGCTGTGTGTTCCGGCGCACTCTTACGGAGATGGAAAGTTCGCCTCTGTCGATGTAGACCAGCAAGGTGCAGCCGGTACTAGCGGAGTCGCGGAGGTGTGCGAAATCATTCCCGTGGCCCCACCACCAGTCGGTGCAAGTTCGATATAACTTATCCTTAGCACCGCGAGGACAGGTATGCGAAGACCGTTAAAAAAGGTACCACCGCAACGCTTACTCCTGCAGCGAAATAGTAGTGTGCAATCATTATTGTATTCTCGTGACGGCGATGCAGGTAATGAAATTAGTGGGCGTGGAAACTAAACATCTGATCTCTCAGAGATAAGCATAATGTACTCATATGTCATCCTAATTAGCGCCACTCTCTTATGGACAGGCGTTAATAATCAATCGTATCGATTAATAAACTAAAACGTAGAACAGTTATCCAGATGAGACAGAATATCTATCAATATTTCAAAAGAATGAAATAATTGGAACCTAAGCAAATGTAACAGAATAACAACGACTAACCGCTATTTCTGATACTTGAGGCGGAAATAAAAAGTAGTAGGAAGTTATTACAAAATTTAAAAGAACCTTTATTTTAGTGCTTACTATGTGCTATTGAATTACGAAGGATAACGCCTTTCGGTCTGACGTCAAATCAACAAAAAGGTCAAAAGTCGCCCGGGGTTAAAATTACACCCAACCAATTATCCTGAAAAAGCGAAAACAAATTTTTAAACTAAACTAACATTTAGCTTATATTAGGCATATTTTTGCCGTTCTGAAAATGGTATAAAAACGAATATTTATATATTTTCCAGAGTAATAGAGAGATGTAAAGAAAAGTAGATATTTTCTTTTCGTTATGCACGATTCTCTAGTAAGTTTTTCGTTTTTCCTCGACAATTACATAAAGATGATTTTACTGTTGAAATTATCGATCAATAAGATAAAAGATTGTGTTATCATCGTTGATTTTAATTCCAAGAAGTCACATAATGAGTGATTTTGGTAATCACACTTCAGTGTTATCAGAATCGAAATTTCTCTCAATAAAAGATTCATTTAGTATTCAGAAGAGGAGGATTTTCAAATGGACGAATCTGGTTTAATGGATAAAATCCGAAGACAGATATTTACGTACTGATATATTATAATATATTTATGTACAAGGTCAATAAATCATTATGTTTATATGGTTGCGATCGCCCTAAAGGAATTAAAACTGTTTACAGTAATACATCTTAAAAACCTTATCATTGCATATATTTATTAATATGTAATGTTTATATTATTTTCTGGGTCCGTTTCATCCAATTTCACGGTCGCCTTAGTATATTACGGTAGATTTGCGAAGCGATAGTCGACTGATACGGTGGCCAGTACAATGAACATATACTCGTAATTACCCCAGCATGTTTGATACATACTGCGTGATGACATTAGTTTTCATATACTAAGATAAAAAAATGACCCTTTTTCACAATAGGTAGTGTTTTTTAGAGTTTCTTGAAGGCTACATCAATCTCATCGTAATTTGTAAATATTCATGATTAGCAATTTGTATATACTATAAAAAACAGCACATGAAACCATCAGATTCATTTGGTGCTATTTAAAGATTGCACTTATTGATGATGATAAGGTAATTTTGGATCAAATCGACCTTAATGATATTTATAGTGGAACCAGTCAAAGTGTAATCTTTTTTTAATTTGTTCTACTTATATTTAAACAGTTGTAATTTACTTACAGTACAGATCTAATTATTATACAACAAATAACAGTTGACAGATTTAAAGATCCTTATTATTAGTTATTTGTTGTATAATAATTAGATGTGTACTACTACTGGAAAGAACTGTCTAGATTGGTATCACCGTAGTACCTATTTCTGCCCCTTAAAAAGTAGTTTAGCATAATAGTGTTCCGTTAGGATAGATGTTTAAATTAGTTAAATTATTGGTTAAGATCTGAAATCATCCTAAGTAGCGCCACATTGTTTATACTATTTCACATAGACATGAATATCCTTCTCATCTTGTTATGCCTTTGTATAAAAAAATCTATGCCTAATGTAGTTGACCCTAAAACAAGAAGACACTATGAAGCCTCTACAGAGATTAAAGTTGAAATCGCACATCATTGAAATCAATTTTTTTTTTGTAGTATTAAATTTTATGGATATACTTTATCTCACAAAAAATATTCAAGAACGGGCTTCGAATTCAGAACCTCCTATTTGTGTCGTTCGGTACTGTCACTACGTGACTATCCAACTGCATTCAAAATCAACTCCGGCTCAATTTTCAAGGTGAGTTAACCTGTCGCTACAATAATTAGTTATTACGCACCGTTGGTTAAATGTAGGTAACATTTAATAATGTTTTAACTGCGTCGCTCCACAAAACTTTACGAAAACAATCTGGTTTGGAACAAGTTATTTAATTGTATATCGAATATTTTCTACAAATATTTTAACAAGCATTGTTCATACGTATTTAATAATTCACTTACATTTTTCATTGTACGATGGTTCACTGGTAAGTCACCGTTGCCGGACCTCATCTAGGTGGGTATCAACACAGCGTCTATTGCCGCTGACAAACAGTATTGTGCAAAAATTGCTGTGTTCCGGTTTGAAAAGAGTTGTAGCTAATGTAATTACTGGAGTAACAAGACTCAATATCTTCTGTCTCAAGCGCCGAATAGAATGTGGTGCAGTATATATCATCCTAACTAACGTCACATTGTTATGGGCGGGCATACCACTTACCCTCAGGTGAACGTTTCGCTCGTTTCGTTGCTTAATAAAGTAAAAAAAATACAAAGGGATTGTTTCCCTTAGAATTGATTATATTTTATAATAATTCATATTGTAACGTTACATTAACATCGAAAACTCTGTAAAACTTAATGTCGCAATTTATGATAAATAAATGCAAACAAATTTCATTACTGCTGTTAGTTTCAACAACTACCAAATCACAGGAATTCAAAATTGCAGTCAAAGTTACGTTTACAATACTGTGTATATATCTTATGTAAACTCGATCGTTACTGCAATTGTCAGTAACGTTATATTAACCACAAGTGATATAATGGTTTTGTTTGAGATCGTGTGTACTAGAAAATCTAACCTAACCATAATGTACTCGTATCCGTGAAATATTATACTTGTATTTCTAAGTTGTAATTTTATTTATCTCACAACATAGCTATTCATCATAAAAGTTATGATTATTTTTCTTAAACTGTTTACAACGTAATAAATGAAGTTATCACACCATGGTCGTGGTCCAAAAGCGAGGTTGTCTTATTCTTCAAGAAAGGTGATAAACTCTTATTGGAAAACTATAGACCGATCGCACTCTTATCCCACGCCTACAAGCGGTCTCCTAGGGTTGTTACGAACCGTCTCTCCGGAAGGCTAGATTAATATCAGCTGCCGGAACAGGCCGGGTTTCGTAAAGGCTACAGCACCGTAGACTACATCCATACTCTGCGGTAGTTTATACAAAAATTTACGGAATATAATATGCCGCTTTGTGTGGCATTCATGGATTACGAAAAGGCCTTCGACTCCATTGAGACGTGGTCAGTTCTGGAGTCTTTACAGCTATGCCAAGTCGACCACCGCTGCATCGATGTACTGAAGTGCCTTTACAACGCCGCAACGATGACCGTGCGAATCCAAGGACAGCAGTTGAAGCCTATTTAGTTGCAGCGAGGGGCGAGGCAGGGGGACATAATATCCCCGAAACTGTTCACACCTGCACAGGAAGACGTATTTAAGACTCTAGATTGGAACACAAGGGGCATCAATATTAACGGCGAGTACTTATCGCACCTACGGTTTGCCGATGACGTCTTTTAATAGCAGAATTCCTGGAGGATCTTAGCCGGATGCTAAATGATCTCAATGCCGCTTCCCGTGGCGTGGGACTGCAGATGAATTTGGACAAGACTAAAGTCATGTCCAATCAATGATCCCTAGTCTAGTAACCATCGGGAACGCGGTGATTGGAGAAGTTAAAGAGTACGTCTACCTCGGACGGGTTATAGAACTTGGCCGAGGTAACTTAAACAAAGAGATCGATAGACGCATTCAACTCGGCTGGGCAGCATTTGAAATACTCCGCCACATCCTCACCTCGCAAATACCCCAATGTCTCAAGACAAAAGTCTTTAACAAGTGCGTCCTCACCACCCTTAGTTACGGCGCAGAGACATGACACCTGACCATCGGGCTGGTCCACCGATT
The DNA here is from genome assembly GCA_029030555.1 of Ornithoptera alexandrae. NCBI lineage: Eukaryota > Metazoa > Arthropoda > Insecta > Lepidoptera > Papilionidae > Ornithoptera > Ornithoptera alexandrae. The sequence continues at coordinate 8,781,537 of JARDVY010000037.1, forward strand.
CAAAGTAGAACAGCGAGCGATGAAGCGAGCTATGCTTGGCATTTCTCTTCTTCTTTCTCTTGCCCTTTTCCCAGCTATGTGGGGTCGGCACAGTATATACTTCTCTAAAGGACAAAATCCGGAACGAAGAAATTCGACGGAGAGCTAAAGTTGTCTACGTATTTCTCAAAATCTGCAAGCTGAAGTGACAGTAGGCCGGCCATATCTGTCGTGTTAGTGACGGTCGATAGGGGAAGAAAGTCTTGGAGTGGAGGCCGCGTACAGGTCGCAGCAGTGTAGAACGGTCTCCCTCCAGATAGACCGTGACATCATTAGAGCGGCCGGAAGTAGATGGATGCGAGAAGCTGAGGATCACATTTAGTGGAAAACATTGGGGAAGGCCTATATCCAGTAGTGGATAAACAAAGGCTAATAATGATGATGATGAAAATATTATCTAAATATATAACATGTTTTTAGAATATATTTAATGTTATTTAAGGAATATAATGTATATTTATTATTAATTTTAAAAATATTTCAATGATGTCTTCGGAACAAGAGGCAGCAGAAATTTAAATCATTGTTTCTTTTGATTATTAACTTTTAGAAACATTAAAAAAGTTCTTACTTCTTTCTTTCTCCTGCCCTACTCCCAGCTATGTGGGGTCGGCACAGTATGTACTTCCCCATCCCTCTATCAGCCGTCATATCTGAATTCACCTCTTCTTACACATGTCATATTTCACACTATCCATCCACACTTTCTTCGGTCTTATTAATTTTACTTCAAAGATTCAAAAACTTATTTTAACTTAATAACAATTCATTGCTATTCGTAAGTGAGAGACGATTAACGATGAAGCGGTGGCTATGTTCGTATTACATCACTAGTCTTGCAGAATCGAAGTCGAAGCAAAACTGTTTGCGACATTGCTGGTCATTAACCCACCTCTATCCTCACCGGTGAATTTCTCTATCCGTTACATGCTCTGATGTTTATTATTTTCCATATTTATGTGTGCCTTATGAAATCATCAGTTAAATAAAAAAAGAAACTTCATAAACCTCTTACACTTTACCTGACCTTGTTGGTTTGCCAACATGGGCCAGTCGCAACACAAGGTAAATTTACAACAGAGGTTATATTTTTTTAACTAAATATTTTAAACTATTATTTTAAACTGTAATAATATGGTGAAATTACTTTTACGTTTATTATGAGCAAAATCTTGGGTAAAGTTATGTAAAAGTAATTTTCACTTTATTGCACCACTTGGTTGTATTTGGATCAAAAGGAGCTGGCTACTTTTACATATTAAACATTAAAAATCTAGTTCTAGAGATATACAGAATCTACTGCAAACTTAATTGGAATAACCAGTTAATTAAATAGATAGAAACATGTTAAAAAAACCAATAACGAAAACAATTCAATGAAGGATGAGGAAACCTAATTTAGGCAAACGGATACTATAACGGTGCGTTTTATACTAAAATAACGTATTTACGTTAATAGTAACCCACATTTTCAACATGCAACAGTCATTATTTCATTTATATCTTTTTTATTTCATAATAGATAGTAATTTTTTTTATATTAATTAATGTCGTAATTTATCACTCTGTATTCATACATGTCGATGTTATGTTCAATAGAGAGCGTTAATAAAGTAAATTATAAATAATATCATGGAAATATCTTACCATAATAATACTACAACACAACTATAATACTTTCTTGAAGTTAAAAGTTTTTAATAAATCTTTTTTGAGCATATTTCTACAAATTGCTCTTCATATTCTCCCATAACGTGTTGAAATAATAAAAATTTCAATTTTTTAAATTGATGCCATCACGATATCACTTGGAACATAATTTAAACGATTTTTCTTAAACACAAAGTGGCAATGGCAAGTAAAAGCTGCCACTGATCTTTCTGTGTTGTTTAATATGGGAATTTATAGATACAAGGTAACGAAAAGAAAGTTGGGTGCAAGTTTCTTCGACACTGATCTCTATACACTCGTGGGAAGCATATTTCTCCGGTCTATTTGTTAGGAGATAGATTTCTAATTCTGTAATTAGACATATAGAGCTATATATTTTGTTCTCCACATAGACCTGATATCTAATTCTTTCTATACGGATATATAACCATATGCTAACAAGAAGTAGTACTAGATATAATATAAAAATTTTAAGTAATTTTATAGGTTTGACATTGGGATATGTTTTATTTATATCAACTTTTATATGTTAACAGAAGAACTAAGTCTCTAACAAAAATTTAAGAGTACGAATTGAATAAACGTTCGCTAATTTGAATACATATTATAGTAAGTCATTTAGAGATTCAACTTTGTAAGCAGCTGTGTTTTCAGACACATTTAATCTTAGACTTTTTCAAGAGCCGTTTTGTCACCAAGAGTAATATTTTGTTTTGTTAATCTTTGAAATAAAATAACGATTATTTTCTACTGTGTATTAGGAGACCGCTTTCGAAAACGAAGACAGACAATAGTACTAATAACGCCTTTGTTGATAGGACTGAAAAAAAAACAATCCTGATAAAAAAAAAATCATATTTTTAAAACGATTTATTAGCATTATTTACGCTACGAGATGTATTAGGTTTCAATTTGAACCTTATTTCATAGGGCCACGGAGCAATTAGATCAGTAAGATGTGTCATACCAAATTTTTAATAATAAAATTTTTAAGTAATGTATATTTTATGAAAATATCGTTTCATTTAGCTGTACTTACACGATGGAGTGTAAATAATGTTAATGAAACGTTTTAAAAATATGTTTTTTTTTCTAATCAGAATCGATTTTTGTTCCGTCCCATCACCAAAGGTGTCATTAGTATTATCGTCTGTCTTCATTTTCGGAAGCAGTCTCCTAATACACAGCATATTTATATATTATTATTTAATTCTAATCGTCCATACCGACCTGTACCTGTTAATTTTATCCTGATCGTTACTATATTCGCATTAACAAAGAATTGTTAATGTCACATACACACGTTATATCAAGAATGACACTAAACTTCTAATTTTAGAACCAATTTAAAATTTTACGTTTCGTTTATACGTTTATGTGCTAATTTAGTTAATGGTTATCAAATACCTAATATCAAATACCATACTAATGGTTATAAAATAACTTAAACCTGACAAACAAAATAGTAATATTGTTATTAGCATCGTGGTTTTTAAATCATTTATCTTAAGCACATTAATTCCGTAAACAATGTTTTTTTTTTTTTTCAATTCAACGAAGCAACGAGACCAGCAAGACGTTCACCTTATGATAAGTTATACGGCTGTTCATAACGTGGCGCTAGTAAGGATGGTCTCCGGCAACAGAGTCCAGTGAAAATAAAGTCAATTGGCACTGGAAAGTTTTTAAGAGGTACTGAAACATAGTGCACTAAAAATTTTATTGACATATGCTTACTAAAATGCGGTAAGTTTGCGCCCGTGACAAGTACTCATTTTAAAATAGCCATATGGTCTCAATTTGCTTCGGGTGCCGTAATATATTGCCTCATTGTTCGTCGCGAAATAGACACCTTGACGATCCAACTCAAACTTGGAAACTTCTTTTATTATCCAACAATACCATTCGCTACTTAAGTCTATAACACTTTGTAATAAAGTTCATTTTACCACCTATAATATGGGTCACCTTAACAAATGTGACAGATAAAAAAGTTCGTAACAATAACGACAAAGCAAGCAACGATTTATTGTTACTTCACAAAGGTTGCTTTAGTGGTACAGAATCACCTGTTTCTTGAATAATCATTACTTACCAACTTATATTAACAATTACTAGCAATGTTTCTGTTTAAAAAAGTATGTCTCCTTATATATTTTTTTAATTCGATAACTTTTAAGAAGATTCGTAGTAACTGAAAAGTTTAACAGATTTTAAGAGTAGCACTTTAGAGACATATTATAATTACATTCAGTTTAAACTAATTGTTAAACATTTACAGGGTCCAATCGGCACATATTTACAATATTATGACATTTAATATTTATGAGGACTTTTCTAAAACAATCTATTTTAAATTTTATAATTATGTCAAAAAAAAACTAATTGAAATTGATACCGCCATTTTCAAAAATAGCCAGAATTTTAAAAATATTAAGATTTTTTTTTTTATTTATTTACTAGTTATATACATTTCAATTTGTAATATCCTAATCAGTATTGTAAACAAGTACACAGATGCTATCGTGAAAGTCCAACATACGGGAACAACCATTTTATAAGCAGAATGCGATTACGTCTACGTAGATAGAGGCTAGATAGCTGCAAATCATTGAAAAGTTTAATTAGCTCTTCTTGTGATGATGTCGCAATTAAAAAAATATAAGTTTTTGGTAACAAGAGTTAGTATATTTTACTTTTTAATCAAAGTAATCAGTATACAGCAATTGACCAATAATCATTAGTCCAAAACATCATATATTAAAAAGTAAAAACAACATTGTTAAAAAATTAACATGTAAAGAATACTTCTAAGTAGTGAGAAATAATTATACATTACATCCTATGTATAATTATATATATATTTAGAGGTATATAGGGGTTCCACCCAACATTTTACAGACCCCAAAGTTAACCTTACCTCCACTCGGTGCACCCTGCTTAATAATAGACGTGGCTCTGACCACCCACCAAACTGCACTGGGCCAGCGTGAGCTAAGGCCCAATTCCTCTCAATGACTTTGTGGTGGTCTTTAGGGGAGGCCTACGTCCAGCAGTGGATGTCTATTGACTGATGATGATGACATCATATGTGCATAATGATGTTTCGATTTAGCTATTGAAATCAAGTGTCATCGAGATATTTTGATCACAAGAAATATACTCGAATAAGTTTTTGTCATCTCGGTTAATATAATCATAGACCTCTTCTGTTCAAGAGAATTTTATTATTAACAAAATGTATATTTTTTGTTTTATACACTAAGCATTCGATCATAAAGACTCCGAGGTCTTAAAGACTTAGGTTCTATCAGTGGGGAAACGAATATGTCCCAAGAATGTAAGCTTTCGTGGACATGTTACATTTACCTCCTCATATTAACCAAAATGAGAGAAGGCGCCGAGTCTCAGTGGTGGGAACATTAAGAGGGCTATTTTTTATTATTTACTTTATATTTTTTAGTTCTGCAACTATTACAGTCAAAGTAAAAATCAATTGTAGCTAGGTCAACGCGCCTGCCGTACTTTCGCAACAAACGCATAACAATTTCGTTATTTCCTAACGTCCGTTCAATAGAATCTACGATAAAGAAATTATCGCCAAATACCAGTTAATTTTATCATTTATATTCACCCGGAAATTTCGGTACAGTATTTCGCAAATATTACAATAAACGAAAAATCATTCTCCTTATTTAGATATAATTCTCGAGTATTGAAATCTTAATCATGTTTACTTACTACATTTTTTTACTAACATACGTATACCTACATTTTATGAAGACTTCTCGAAAGTATCAAGTAGTATAGAAAACTTTATCGAAAATACCTTTTAAAAAATTGTTTTGTTTTAGTGGTTTCTTGTGGTAACAAAACTAGAGGCATGCATGCATCATCGCGATACGATACAAGTTATTATATTTTGATGATCATCAAGTGTTTTGATGTCTAATTTTGAATATTAACTTTTCTGAGAATAACAAAAATACTATACTCTCCCCGATTGTTGTGCGGAGTGCAATATGTTGGTAAAGGTTAAAGAAAAATCTGCTCTGCTCCTGGAGGTGTATCGTTTCAATCGCTATGTATAATTATATCGAGGATAAAATCATAGGGACGTTATTCTTAACCGTCCTTGCAAAGAGTTTTATTAACCTTACGGATTCCAATTTCATCTCTTTTTAAAAAATTAAAGAATTTAACGTGGAATTTTAGATCAGTGTCCATTGCAAAAATTTCCAAAAATATTTTTTTTTATAGAAATTAGATTTAATTCTAAGCATTTATTTCGGAAGCAGGGGCTGGTTAAGGAAAGCACCTAACACCCGTTCAGCCTCGTTTGAACCTCATAATACCATTTGCCTTAACCCGACCACGTCGCGGCCTTCGTCGCGACCTCGTCCTATTCCTTTCATTGGTATCTTAACAATCTTTTAATATGCACGATCACAAATTTAACTTCAATTGTTTCCCCCTGTGTTTTTCCAACAGGGCGGATAATCTACACAGCAATTGAAAATTACCTGCAATTATATCATTCTTGTTATTATGAATTACAGAGCCATTAGACTATTTTACATTACATTCTTGTTTCACAAATCCAGTGCCAAGTATAAATCAACACTTATTTGCTTTCTAAGAAAAATAAATGATCTTTAACGATAGTATAACATCTGTTAAAAGATTATTTATATCTAAGAACCGTAAAATTTAACACAAAATACATAGGTAATAGTTAAATTGCCTTAGCGACCCGCGGGCGGCATCATCACACGTAGTGGAACTTGTCTGTTCGAGATACTTGACTGAGAAAAAAAATTTAAAGAATGTTATTTACGCCGGACACAAATCCGCCCACTTAGAAGGCTGTCCGGAACAAGGTGAAAGTAGAATCACATTACCATAGCAGAAAAGTAAATATGGTGAATTTGACATTATTTCGAAAGAACATATAGTTGAGAAGAAATTTAAAAACTTTTAGGAAAATTATAATTTAATAAATCTCTGTTACAGATTATTATTATATAAGAGATTGTCACAAAACTGAATGGATACGAGTCTTCAACCTTTCTATTACGGCATGTGGTAATGATTTTTTATTTCATCATCGTCGCCCTGATGATGATGAAAGTGCAAATGACCATCGCCTTTTTTACTGAATAAATTTAATTACGGATATAATTAATTTTGCTAAACATATTTATAGTACGAAAGTTGAAGTGAGATATTTCAACTAAATTCTTGCTAACGAATTAATTGTTGAAGAGAGTAATCATGAGAAGAATTGCACTTGGAGATGATTTTCTTTTAAAGCTACGATAATTAGCAAGTAGCAATTTACAACTTAATTTGTTATCGACTTATCCCTATCTAAGCATTAACGTTTGATAAATCTTACATATTTGTATGTTTATAATTAAATTGAATATAGGCTCATTATTTATTACACCTTGTTTCATTGATGACCACCATAATATTTCCGATTCTAGGCACATTCATTGAACATTATAAAATAGAACCATATGGCATGAGCGATTTTGTCCATGAATTACATTGTCACTTAATATGACATGTCTTTAAATGTCGACGTATTTTAATTAATTGACATTGCTGAAGCTATATCAGGACGACCAGGAAGCAGTGCAGCTTCGATAAGGACGTGTGGTTTTGCAACGCGTTGGTTTCCCAACCAAGCGACGCGCCACATGCCGGCCATTAAAGCTACGAATAAAGTACACTATTATGTCGCCGTTTAGACGTGACCACAAATAACGACCTCAAATATGGCAATTTTTACATAATGGAGTAAAGTCGGCCGTGGTCATTTAACATTTCTTAAAAACATATAAATAGATATATTTAGTTCTACACTATATGCAATAAAGTACTATACTTTATATGCTTATAGTACAGGAATTTTAACTACCGTATGGCACAGTGGATAATCCTTTGCATTACAAAATATTCTGAATCAATTTTGGACCACATGTTATGGTGTTTGGTTAGTGGAGGGACTTATTGTATATTTACACCACAACAAACTGAGGTCCAGCAATTATATAACAAAAGTACGAGTATTATACAACGATCACACTTCACCACTTACATCCTCTTTATCATTTAATAAAATATAATATTGAGGCCATGTGTTAGCTCAATATAAATAAAAAAGTAAATGTGGAGTTTGGATAATCTCCACGTTTATATAAATTATATTGAATTTCTACAGCAGTCTTAAACCTGCAGCGGTTACTGCAGGGAGATTCTTGCTTCGATTCTTAGGCCACAATAGAAAAATGATGTTGTCAGGATTTTTCAAAATTAGTATATGGGAGTCGTAACTTTAGCTACATTTACACAATTCTGGTTTAAATTTATGCAGCGCAAATAATTAATTCTGAATATAATGCAGAGAAACCCACGGACCCGCATTGGGCCAGCATGGTGGGTAATAGCTCAAATTGCCCCTTATGAATTTCTACTCGATTATTGTCCGAATCTTTGGGGAGGACCTATGTCTAACAGTAGACGTCTATCGGCTGATGAATACAGAGAATCAAAGCGACAGGATTTTTTCGCTTTTACTGGTGGTAAGTATCTGTTGCCGGACCAAGGTAGGTTCCACCGCAGCGCCTATTTCTCTGTGCCAACATCACTGTGTTCCTGTTTAAAAGATGTTGTAACAAGTGAAATTACTGGGGTATCGGAGGTCAACACCTTATATCTCGAGGCGACGAGCGCAATGTGTAATATTTTCACATTGTTAATTCATAATTTTTTTGTTGTTTTTCAATGTATAATAAATAGCGCCACATTGTTGTTCGCGACCGTATCATTTACCATCACGTGAACGTCTTACTCGTCTTGTCGCTTTGTAGAATAAAAAAAGAATTATTAAAATGTGTACGCTCCAGTTGCAGTATAGTGTTGCGGAATAGAAGACGGCAAGTATGCAACCCAGTTATGGGTCAAAGATATACTCATGTTCGTGTATTACATGCAAATGAACAAGCAATCATTGTTTCCAGTAAGCACGGAAGGAACAGATTACTGTATATAGATTTTGCTTCGAACGTTCTGCAATACCTAATATTAATGATATACTTCAAAACACTGAAATTAATAATAATTTCAAAGTTAAGTACGATTCAATGCGTAAAAATTATATTAAGATATTTTATCATCACTTCGTTAACCATGAGATAAAAAGCACTTCGTCCTAGAAAAAAATTATTCTAAGTTATAACCGTGGAAATACTACTGTTGCGTTCTCTCCAGGTACATCTTATGATTGAGCAAAGATGGATGAAAAATAGAAAATAACAAGTTAAACGACGATTAAGTGAAATAATTTTATTCAATGTCGACATCTATCTTACTACATACTGTAATTTGTCATTAAAATGATAGGAATAAACATTTTGCGAAATTTCTCACTGCTGGTTCAAGGTTAAAAGTATCAAATTTCCCATGCCAAGGTCTTCAATAGTTGTTTTAACTATGAATCATAAATGTTTACTACTTAATAACAAAATAAAGCTAGATTTCAGATATTTAATATTTGATCCATGAATGCAAACCGATCATCAGATCTCTAAAATTTATTATAAATAATTTGATGTAACTAGATTTTGTTCGTAAATATTTTAGTTTGAATTTGAAAAGTAGCCGTTTCATGAAAAATTTGTAAAACGAAAAGTACTACAAACGTTTATGTGGATAAATTTCCTAATATAATGTATTAAATCTTACTTATTACGGTATTAAATCTAGTCTCTAGAAAAAATATGATTTATTTAATGAGATAACGAATCTGTACGACCGATATAACGGTAAATACGTATATTATTACACCTTCCATAACATACTATGTACGGGGCAATGTGTCATCGACCTGGTGTATACTTTCACAAACCACTAAGGATGTCAAAGTCTAGATTTCAGCTAGATCATTTCATTTAACGTCATCGAATAACCTTTCGAGAACATATAAAATCATCTACTTTGATTGGCATTTAAAACAATTAATACAATTATTTTTTCTTAATTGTTGATAGGTTATGTTCAATTTGATAATACAATTGTACAAAAGTAATGATATGGCACCGGACGCCTTCGCCCACATCTCCTTGGACAATTGCTGCCGTTGAGGTAGTGGGTGAGCATTCACATTATATGTTACAAATCATTATTCAAATAAATTACAAGTCCGGAGATCTTCTTCATTATCATGACACGTATAACCCAATTTTTTTTATTATAAGAGTAGTATTTAGTGTACTATATAAAAATGTATACATTATCCTTTTTCTATCAATTTGTTTTACTACATATTCATTTATTTCATTATTAAATAATAATTACTTAATGTTCACACTGCTGGGTCTCTGGGTCTTCTCTCGCAAGGAGAGTGGCAAAGAAGACCATTTACCTACCGAGCTCCCCAACTGGGAGGTTGATAGAAACTGAACTAGCGCCGCTTTCCATTTTTTATAATTATTATATAATAGATATTCAATATAATTTTATAAACGAAGTAGTACTTAAATTACAATAAAATTTGTAGAGAATATCTTTTTAAAACTCAAACGAGGGTACCCAAGATTACTACGTTTTAAGCCACCTTCACACAAAATTTATATTTTTAATTTATGTTGATGATAATAACAAAGCAGTAATTTTGCAATCCAAGTTATAATAATTTATTAATGAAAATTTCTGTTTTTTTTTTTGTATAAGATTGACCTCGTAAAGCTTAAATTAGCATTAATTAACTTTTTTTTTGTATACGAATCATTGCTGTCGCATTTCTAATAAGAGATCTTTGTAATAAATATATGGTAATGTTGTACATACTCTTGTATATATATATATATATATTTATCTAATGAATTCGGAATAAGAAGCATATATGTTCATATAATAATTAAGTAGTTCAAAACTAAACGCATTATTCTTAATACATACAGACGTAAACAATTTTTTGACAAATTTCATATATTCACGTGTTACCTTCTATACAGTGTGCATTACGTTTAAGTGAAAGGTTGTTGGAAACTACTGGTCAAGGAGGTCCGCACTGATAATCATAATATTATAAAATTGTCTGAAGGCTTTGATGCGTCCAATTCTTCATGTTGTATTATGTTAAAATTAATTAAAGAAATGGTTTAAACACCGCTCTTCGCTTAATTCAGTAAAAAATATATTATATATTAACTGGTCGTTTAGTAGTAATGTTTTATTTCGTAAATAAAATAAACAATTAGTGTGTTGACATATTTTTAGTTTTACTCGAATGCTTTACTGCATTCGAGTAAAACTAATAAGTCTAATCGAGTAAATTAATATCTATGACAAATATTAATAATGATGTTGGACTCTTTTGTCCGCATGTAGAATATTTAGTAATCTTTTAGGCGTGAGATATACACCAATAAAAACAATAGTAAGCATTTTCCTTTTTTCAAAACTTTACTTTTTCAATGTATTTTCCTTTGAACAATTTTCTTATAAATGTAATTTAAGTCGTTTTTTTCAAAAGGATCTTGAAAAAATATTTAATAATAGCTTTGTTTGACAATGAACATATAACCGAGAATTGTAAATACAGGCCTTTTCGTCTGTCTTTTTACTTAGAAGCATTGATATATCGTAAAATGGGCATTTTTAAGTCTCTTAACATGTTGTAACAAGGAACGTACTTATTGCAAATATTTGCCAAACATCGTTTTAAATACCTATCTGTACTGTGCTAATATTACATATTTATCTAATTACTAGTCCATGTTTCTGCAAAAATAAACCACATTCTCGCCTGCACAAAAAAAAAAAAACAAGAACCAAAAAATAAATCAAATTCTTCTTCTTAAGTTCATCTCCATTCCTGGAGGTTGGCCATCAGATTTGTGAATTTGTACCTGTCTTGAGTCATATGGAACAGTTTCCCAAATCCAATTAAATTAATTAAAATAGATTTTTTTTTCTTTAATTACAGATGGGTTGCAAAATAACAATAGTGGACGACATTCTAAATAGGTCCTTCTACAAATTGGGTCTAGTCGTCGGCAAGCAGCCGGGCTACTTCATCATAATTCCGATCCTGCTGACGCTGCTCATGGTCACCGGTTATCAACGAGTGTATTACGAGATGGATCCTGAGTATCTGTTCTCGCCGGTTAGCGGCCAGGGTAAACTGGAAAGGAGAATTGTAGAAGAGCACTTCAAAGTCAATTACTCCCATCGATTTAATGTTGGTAGAATTACACGTGCAGGTACCTTTGGTGTTAGACTATCCTATTAACTATGTTTATAATTTTAAAATACTACAACAACAAATGTTTGATTGTGTTCACGCAAACTTACAACAACGACATGTATTATTAATTAGTTATATCATTATATGTAAAATAATATTTTACGCAATTATTATTACGTAAAAATATTAATTACTGCCTTAATTACTGGTGGTAGGTTTCTATTGACGGAGACCGTGTAGTGTGTAAACATTATTGTGTTCCGGTAGATTTAACATCTTGTCTCAAGGCGACGAATGCAATGAGTTGCTGTATACACCATTTTAAGTAACGCCACATTGTTATGAGTGGGTGTATCACTTACCATCAGGTGAACGTCTCGCTCACCTTATCTTTTCGTAGAATAAAAAAAATATCGAAAGGATAAATGCTAAAAAGTTTTAAAATTCAGATTTTTTTACTAACATCTGAACCTAAAACAAATTCGTGATACGAAAAATGAAACATTATAATATAATATTGACAATAAAGTGTTACAATGTCAAAACTCTAAAAATATGTTTTCATTATTGTTTATAAAAAAAACATGAATAGTTAAACCTTGTAGTAGTGTTGGCGTAATAACAGAATTTGATTTCCAGTAAAATTTTACATAAGAGTACAGATTTAGAATATCTTTATAAATTGTATGTGTGCACAAATTTGTTATATAGAATATTATGTAATAGGCAGATTCGGGCGCGTGATAATCGTGGCAAAGGATAATATCACCAATATGCTAAGAACCGAAGTCTGGAAAGAGCTTCGCCAATTAGATGAATTGGTGCAAAATATCACAGTCACATTGCCTAGCGGCGAGACCTTCACGTACCGACAGGAATGCGCAAAATGGGAAGGACAATGTTTCGTCAATGATATCCTTAATTTAGATAAGATTATTGGTGAGGTAGGTGAAAGTTTTTCAAAGTAATACTAGAATATAGAATAAAAATAATATTAGGTCCTTACATATGAAATTAGCGTTTTGTCGTACTTACCACTTTGATCTGAAATATTTCTTCTATGGTTAAGAATTCCAAATTCAAATTTATTATTTCATTTAGTTGGTACATTTGAGTTTTGAAATCATTCATTCATTTGTTTTCCCCCATTATTTTTTTCTTTGGTGCCGCTTGTTACCGCACAACAGAAAGTGTGAAATATCAGTATATTTACGGGTACGAGTTCTACCGTGGCACCAGTGCTGCAGAAACAGCTCGAAGTATGAATGATGTGTACAGCGCTGGTGTCGCAAAAGAAAGCATGGTACGTTTTTGGTTTCAACGTTTTCGTTCTGGTAATTTCGACCTTTAGAACCAACCCCGTGGAAGGCCGGAGACCAAAGTGGAGAATGAAGAATTAAAGGCTATTGTGGAAGCGAATCCATCACAAAGCACTTCAAAGATAGCTGCAGGCTTCGGGGTAAGTGACAAAATTGATTTGAAGCAAATCGGGAAAGTAAAAAAACTTGAACAATGGGTACCTCATGAATCGAGTGAATTGAACTTGCAAACACGCGTCGACTGTTATGTTACTTTGCTCATCCGACACAATAATGAAGGGATTTTCAATCAAATCATTATACGTGATGAAAAATGGATACTGTACGATAATTGGAAGCGCTCATCGCAATGGCTGAACCGTGGAGACCCACCCAAATTATTCCCTAAACGAAAATTGACCCAGAAAAAATTACTTGTGAGTGTTTGGTGGACTAGCGCCGGTGTCGTTCAGTACAGCTTTCTAAAATCTGGCCAAACGATTACAGCAGATATCTATTGTCAGCAACTGCAAACCATGAAGGAAGAACTAGCTGCTAAACAACCGAGATTGGTCAATCGCTCTAGGCCACTCCTGCTTCACGACAACGCACTGCATAACAAACAACCAGTAAGTTAGACGAGCTACAATTGGAATGTCTGCAACATCCACCGTACTCCCCGGATCTTGCCCCAACAGATTACTATTTTTTCTGGAATTTGGACAACTTCTTAGAAGGAAAAAAATTCAACTCCGATGTGGCAATCCAAACCGCCTTCAAAGAGTTTATTGATTATCGCCCTCATGGTTTTTTAAGTAAAGGGATCAATGACCTACCTATGAGATGACAAAAGTGCATAGATAACAACAGTGCATACTTTGAATAATTAAATACATTTTACAAAAAAAAAAAAAAAATACTTTATATTCCTCCCATACAAAACGCCAATTTCATATGTAAGAACCTAATAAATGACAATGGAAGTTTTTGGCTCGCAAAAAAATAACAAGTCGAGTAAGATATTCGTCTTGTGGTAAGCAAAACAGAAGCAGTAAATGATATGAAAATATTGATCATGATAACGATATACCTGCGTATTTAGTAGAGAATAAATAAAGAGAATCCGTGGTTAGAAAATATTTACGTAATTTTTTTTATGCGTCGCATAATTTACTAACTGTAACATAATACTGTAGATTAGTTGCCAGATAATAAAAAACACCGTTACCTTTTTTATATTTTCATAAATTATTTTAACTCGAAACTCCATTTTTTAATACAAACAACATTAAATTACGTACCTGTACAAACCATAACAATAGACTATTACTCACGAATGACAGATACTAAAACCACAGATCACAATCGACGATTGATGACAAAGCTCATCGCAGCCGTTTGAACATATGACTTATTCTTCCTCGTAAAACTTTCATCATTATTAAATAGTGAGACTACCGAATGAGTAATCTTTGAATAGGTTTAGTTTAAACAGGCACCAAAGGCTATCCATCATAAATTTTTTCTATCTCTTTTAACAGGTTGAACGAGGCGAATTGAACTTGACTTTCCCAATAATGTTTAATCCCGTAACGTGGGAGGCACATGCTTTTCCGGTGTACTTCGGTGGTTCAAAAGTTGTAGATGACACCATTGTGTCAGTACCAGCTGTTCAGCTTGTGTGGTTCGTCAGGACAGATAACAAATTACAACAAGAAAGGTAAGGCTGGTGTCGTGAAAAAATTTAAGTAAATGTTAAGAGAATATCGTAGACTCCACGATTTGTACTAAATTACTGTTGTTATAACTAGAAAACAAATAGTACATAGTGTATGAGTGTTACATTACACAAAATACAATTTGTATTACAGAAAGTTGTAAGAATTGTGTGGGTAGTTATAACATTCATAGATGCGCAATAGAAGACACCTATTTATTGTAAGCAGTCTCAATTATGATATGAAAGAAAACAGACCGAAACCATTGTGTGGTTTCTTTGTCTATAAGCACTATGTTAATTTCCTTACAAAAAGTCTTACGGCTTGTTTTTGATTTCAATAGAGTCGCACTCCATGAAACAACAAAATATGAATAAAATCCTAATATAAATAATAGACACCGATCTTGACACGCTTTAAGAAATCGTTTTGAATACTAATAACTACGTATTATTCGAGAATGTAAATAAAAATACATATATATATATATATATATATATATATATAGAAAAAACCTAAAGCAAATCCAAATTGTTAATAAACCTGATTACTGCGAAGTAAACAGTAATGATATACAAAAAAGAGGGAGATAAACATTATTTTTTAAAAAATTTAATCTTCTAGGTATGTTATTCGTGGACGCTGTTATATCATTCTAAAAGCAACTTTAAATTCTTAAATAATCTTAATGTTCCCCATTAAATTACAGAGGCGCTGCGTGGGAGGATGCATTTCTCGACGAAGTGGGCGTAGCAGAAGACACTGGGAGATT
Organism: Ornithoptera alexandrae; assembly: GCA_029030555.1. Classification (NCBI taxonomy): domain Eukaryota; kingdom Metazoa; phylum Arthropoda; class Insecta; order Lepidoptera; family Papilionidae; genus Ornithoptera; species Ornithoptera alexandrae. The sequence continues at coordinate 8,797,293 of JARDVY010000037.1, forward strand.
CAAACATATTTCCGTAGCCCGCTTCGCTTCACGAACTCTCGATCACGAACTAGAAAAAAACACCCGAACAGTCGTGCCTTTTTTCAGTTCAACTTTTATTTTAATGGGGATATTTTCTATAATAACCTGTATGATGGGAGATTGGGTCCGTTCGAAGCCTTGGTTAGGTCTACTCGGAAATATATCGGCGGTAATGGCGACTATCGCAGCTTTTGGATGCGCGATATATTTAGGCATTTCTTTCATTGGAATAAATTTAGCTGCACCATTCCTTATGATCGGTAAATAATTTTGGACTACAAATATCAGGTAACTTACAATTATGCAAGGTCAAAAGCTAATATATTTATTTTACAGGGATAGGTATTGACGACACATTCGTCATGCTGGCAGCGTGGCGGCGAACATCGCCGAAACTTCCTGTGCCAGAGAGAATGGCTACGATGCTATCCGAGGCTGCTGTTTCTATAACAATAACATCGGTTACAGATATGCTTTCCTTTTTCATCGGGATTTTTTCTCCATTTCCATCGGTACAAATATTCTGCATGTATTCGGGTAAAGTTAGACATATTTTAATGTCAATTGTTTCTCAGTAATATATTTTATTATAATTACAAATAAATTTTAAGGCTTGGCTGTATGCTTTACATTCGTATGGCACCTCACATTTTTTGCCGGTTGTGTAGCCGTGTCAGGTTACCGTGAGAAACACAATAGACACACTATCACCTGGCTGAAAGTTCTACCAGAATCAAGAGCCCGGAAAGGTAATTATAAAAATACATGTAATTATGTTACAAGGCAACAGTTACATTGTAAAGTGGTTTTGTCGCAATCGAACTAAACAATACTTTTATACACAGTAAATTATCAATTTATTAGCGACAGAACGAAAATATAATCAGACTAAATATTGGATCATCATCAGCCAATAGACGTTCACAGTTGGACATAGGTCTCTCCCAAAGATTCCCACCTCGATCGGGTAGAGGTTCATATGGGTAATTTTGCCATTTTCCACCACGCTGGCCCGAGGCGGGTTGGTGTGAGTCAAAACCTCGTTTGTTGATTAGCATGGTATACCAAATAATGGATATCAAAGAACAATAGCAACTTTCTCGCTATTCACACATTCATTTGTATTTATTTTCTCTACAAAACATGGTTTCTTTTGCAATCTACAGGCCTCATGTATACAATAATTAATAACATTAATAAAATATTTTTTTTTTATCTAAATAAGTTATATGTAAAAAATCCTATTGTTCCCAGAAGAAAAACCGTGGTTGTACCGAATATTCTGCAGTGGTGGAATTGATGTAGCTGACCCAGACAATCCCATAGACAACAAAGAGCACTGTATAATGGCTTTCTTCCGAACTACTATGGCAAATATACTCAACAACAGTTTGGTGAAGGCATTGGTCATCATCGTGTTTTTAATCTACTTAGCTGGCGCTGGCTACGGAGTAACAAATCTTAAAGAAGGCTTAGAAAGAAGGAAGTTGTCTAAAGTGGATTCGTATTCTGTAGAGTTCTTTGATCGCGAAGATCTCTATTACAGGGAATTTCCCTATAGAATACAGGTAAGAGAACTTTTCGCATTCCTTGTGAAGATTTTTAGATGTAACGTAGTTAACAGGAGAGTTATTCTTTCATTATTAGCCTAATACAAATTATTAACTATTTCACAGGTCGTTATTACAGGAAATTATAATTATTCCGATCCGCAAGTGCAAGATGAAGTCGAAACACTTACGCAGAGATTAGAAAATACGTCATACATATCCAACTCCTTGTACACTGAATCGTGGTTACGAACGTTCGTCAATTACGTATCAAGAAATAACGATTACTTGAATGTAACCATTGACAACGAAGTTGATTTTATAAAAAATTTAAAGGAGGTAAGAAAGAAAATAACGTCACGAACGTTGTTATTCATTACAGATTTAACATAAATTTCACGTACGTTTCATATACTTTTTAGTTATGGCTCTTCCCTGCGAATCCGTTTTCTTTAGACGTGAAATTTAATGAAGCTGGAGATCAAATTGTAGCATCGAGGTTTTTAATTCAAGCCATAAATATCAGTGGTACTAACCACGAAAAAGAGATGGTTAAAGCTCTAAGAGAAGTTGTGGCGCAGTCACCATTAAACGCTTCAGTTTTTCATCCATATTTTGTTTTCTTCGATCAGGTAAAATATTTTTTTCACACAATTGGAACATAAATGAAATAACAAGTTTTAATTAACAATTTTTTTCTTTCAGTTTGAACTTGTAAGGCCAACGTCACTGCAGAATCTCTGTTACGGTGCACTAATGATGATGATAACGTCCTTCATTTTTATCCCCAATATTTTGTGCTCCTTGTGGGTGGCATTTAGTATTATATCTATAGAAATTGGTGTTGTAGGTTATATGGCACTTTGGGATATTAATCTAGATTCTATATCCATGATCAATTTAATCATGTGCATAGGTTTTTCGGTTGATTTTACTGCTCACATTTGCTACGCTTATATGGCGTCAAAAGCAAAGACGCCCAACGAGAGAGTTAGTGAGTGTTTATATTCTTTAGGCCTTCCCATAGTACAGGGTTCATTTAGCACAATTCTAGGAGTAGTAGCGCTGTTGCTGGCAGACAGCTACATATTTTCAGTTTTCTTCAAAATGGTATTCATGGTGATATTCTTTGGTGCTATGCATGGATTATTTCTTTTGCCGGTTTTACTTTCTCTGTTTGGACCAGGATCGTGTACAAGAAAAACTGATGATATTAAAATGTCAAAAGTTGAAAAAAGTTTTCCCCATCCATATTGTTTGCCTCACCCGCAATTGGTCTTGAATGATCAGATCTTTAACGGGAAAAATATTAGTCCCAACGGTGTTTACAAGATCTACGGTGAAGACAAAGACTTAGGAATTGGAACTTCAGGAGAAGACACAAGCGAAAGCAGCTCAAACCAATCACAGCGGAGGCAAATCGGAAACGAAAGCAATACAAGAAAGAAGTACGAAGATGGTTGGAAAAGGTCAAACTATCAAAGCACTAGCCAATTCCAGCCCTCTGGGGAGCTAGACCTATATGGACAAGAATCAGATAGAACTTGGCAAAGACAGCGTCACGACGAAAGCCGACGAATCGGCGAAAATTACCGGAAAAGTCGTGAGACACATACAGATGACGATTGGGTAGCACCACGGAAGACAAGCGACGGAGGACCTCGTCGCGAAGGGCCTTATAGAGTGACACGAGCTCATTCACATCACAATATTCACAAGAACCGTCCTCCGAAACGTTCCAACTCCCATCAAAATCTTGAACACTTAGACTACGTAGCGGAAATGCGTTTTCCCTGACAGTAACTAAACAATTGCATGTTGCATACAAAGTTAGGTCAAGTTTATTTCAAGTGCTCAATGTTTGGACCAAAGTTTTTCTTTTTCCTACGTGGAAATCGATAATATTTTGCGCTTATTTGTGAAATAGTTGTTTTAATTACTATAGTAAAGACATGTCACTTTTCATTATAAAATTTTTTACTATACACGTGCATAGGAAGACAAACAAGAACTAATATTTGTGACGGTTAAAAATATGTAACAATCCTACGTAAAAAACAAAACAATACTTATACATGTACAAGACAAAGGGCAGTTGTTCCACGATTTATGATATCTAGATCCCAGTTCCGTAAATAATCAATATGCAATATAGATATTATATTTATACACTCGCGTGCAACTGAATCGAGTCAGCGATATATCTGATTTTCTAGGTTTTTTTTTTTGTTTATGAGACTAATCTTTTCTCTAAAAAATACCATCCTAGGGAGAAAAATCGGTTGAGTATTTATTGATGAAATTTAATTTAGACAGAAATGCATAAAACATGAAGAAAAATTAAAACAAATTAAAAAAAAAAGTTTATTTTTCATAAAAGTAAAGAAAGTTAAAATCATCAATACTTTGTATTGTCTGCCCTTGCTTTTATATTAGCTTGCATGCGATTATTCATGGACTTTATCAATTTTTTGATAAAATCTTGAGATATCATTTTCCATTCTTCTTCTAGCGCGGTTTTAAGCTCGACGATGATTGATGCAGCCATATCTCTAGCTCGAACCCTCCGTTTGAGTTCGTCCCATAAATGCTCAATGGGGTTCAGGTAAGGACTGATGGCTGGCCACATCGTCGTCTCAATTTCCACCTCTTTAAGAAACTGGCGAGTAACACTTGCTGTATGGCACTGGGTATTATTATGTATTAATACAAGATCTTCTTCTATGTACCTGTCAACGTCTGACGAGTAACTGATAAGAAATATTGGTCACGTGAGCTTTTGTACGTGATTAAGTCCCGCAACTCGTAGGTACCGAAACGAACAATTTCTGTAACGCTTGTGTTTGACCGTATTTATTTAAAAAATTTTGTCATTGTTTATTTGAAAATTGCTGTATTATGAAAAAAATTATCAGTCTTTCGAATAAAAAAACTTTTACAAAAATCGGAAAAGCCGTTTTCCGAAAAATCAAACTTATACCAATATACGGCGTGAGTCGATTCAGTTGCACGCGAGGGTATATAACACAAACACTTTATCAGAGGAAGAGTAAAAGATAACTTCATACATAATTTATTATATCATTATCAGTTCCTAAAATCTAAATATACACATATTTCCGTTTTCCTATATTAACAATCTCCAAATCTGGAAAAGTGTTGAAAGCTAAACTTTAAGTAATTATTCGTAGTGATAAGTGTGATAATTATTTAATAGTTCTGGTATGGGTGTGTGTATAGCCTTAAAGTAATCTTGTACATAAGTGTGCATATTTAATATCCTCCATCAATATACAAAGCTTTAATGTTACTTGTATCATACGAAACTAATAAATGTGATAAATTTCTGCTGCCATTATGCGCATGAGCATCGATAATACTAGAACCAATATGTTACTAAATCAGTTTGTTCGCTTGGAGAAAACAAAGCGCAGTGCATTTGTTAAGATTACATTCTATTCTCGATATGGGTGTAACATAAATATATATATATATATATATATATATATATATATATATATATATATATATATATATATATATATATATATATATATAACCTTCTAAATGTTCCCACTGTTGAGACTCGGGACCTACTCACAAGTAGAGCCAAGGTCATTTATCCACCACGTTGATCATATGCCGGTTGCCGAATGTAAATGTCTACGAAAGCTGTCATTCTTGGAGCATGCTGTTCACGATGTTCCTTCACCGGAAGTTAAGCTTAGTGCAGTCGAACCCAGGTCTCTTCTAAACGTCTAGAGAGTACGACCTCTTTACACATCGAGCTGTTACGGTTTTACATGGGTGAAAACATTTGAATTAATCCGTGGCCCGCAAGGTCACTTCATGACTGAATAATGTAAATATTTGAAGTTGTTTTATATGAAATAAAATTCGTTTTTTTTTTACTTCTGGTCTTTTATTCACTAAGTAATAGAAACCCAATTACGAGCGTTTCGTAAACAAAATTATTTTAGTTTCATAAATTACAATAAAAATTATAACCACGTAATCATATAGCGTATTGAATGGTCTTAATAATAAAAACTACCCTAAAATACTGTAAAATTAAGTCTAAAGAGGCCTCTCATAAACTTCTCGCAAAATATCACTACAAAATAAAACTAAATCCTTATCATTGAATCTGTCACATAAATAATTTCGAATTACCGACAATCGTGCAATGCTCTCTTCTTCTGGAGAGATAAATTTGAAACATTGGTCTATTAAAGTGCTCATTGTGTTCAATTTGTTGGATGTATCAAGTTTCTTCGTCAACGTATCGGCGATGGCGGTTAGCGACAGATCGCTAGCGATCGCCTGTTTCGAAGGTTCGTCAAGATGTTGGCACAAAAGGCTGGCGAAATCTGGCCTCTAAAACAGCACAAAAGTTATTAGAGAAATAGAAAAAGAGTAATATATTTTATAAGACGAAATTTAGGCTGCTTTAAATTTACAGTAACTTTTTTTCAAATTGTTTCGGTTTGTTTTTATTTCTTATTTTTTTTTTATTCGTCGAAGCGACGAGCCAAGCAAGACGTTCACCTGATGGTAAATGATACGCTTGCTTGTAATACAGTAAACAAAATGGCGCCAGTTAGGATGACATCCAGCGTACCACATTGCGCTTGTCGCCCTGAGACATGAATTGAGAAGTCCCATTATCTCTGTAATTTCACCCTTTAGATCGGAACACAGTAATGTTTGCACACTGTTTGGCGGCAGAAATAATGAGCTGCGGTGATACCTACCTAGACTGTCTCCAACAACAGAGACTTACTACCAGTCATATTACACTGCTTTCCATCTTCAGTTATTTGCAATTGAAGGCTCCATCAACATTAGTCCAACGGCTTAGGAGATCACACAAAATAAAGAAATAGAAATTCTTAAAATTTTTTGTTAGTATGTAATACTATTTTGATAATCTAAACAATCATAGTTTAACTTATATTTAAGTAATAAATAACTTATGTTACCTTAGATAGAGATGATAGAATTACAGTTGAAGTAGATTCTTCCTCTGGTTCAGTAGTTTGTGTAGCAATGTTACAAGTCGGTAAAGAGTCAATTTGTGTTGAAGGAAATGTTAATGATACAGCTTCTGTTTGTATCGCCATATTACTCTCATCTTTTTGATTGTTCTCTGATGCTACACATGTCTTTAATAATAAATCAGGATTTTGCCCATCAAACGTGGAATTAGTCTCAAGCTCTTTTTCATGAACATCAACATCATTCAGTTTTCCTGTTCTAGAAGCATATTCGGCTAATACATTTTTAGCAACTTCAACTTTAGGAGATTTAATACACAATTTACTTATTTCTAATTCTGACATTTTAGCCAAGTCACCAATTGTTTCTACAGTTCCTTCAAACTCTTTCATTAGTAGTAATTTCATAGTTGGCATCGACAATTCTGCTGCAATTTTATCTATTGAATCTTCCGAATTAACCAGCGCTGCGCAAATTGGGTCCGTATCATTTAAGTGACTTGTTTTTACTACTTCTTCAACTGGCGATTCTGCAAGTGAACTCAATTCAATGTCATCATTTGCCATACCTTTATCATTCTGAATAAAACTTTCGACAGTCTTTGTCAATACTTTATCTAGCTTAAATATATTATCTAGCCGCTTAGTAGATTTCATGTTACCTGAAGCCCACGATTGCCTTTCTTGACGTTTGATTGCTGAATTCTGTGGTGAACGAATACCATTTGGTCCAATGTACTTTTTAACACAAATCATTGTGGATACTGGTGGGTCATGGAAGCTAACCCGTTTTCTCTAAAATACAACACAAAATAAAAAAAAAATTTCCTTGATAAACAAAAATGAAAACTATTATTCATAAAAAATATATATTTTACCTTAGATGCAGGGGAAATCGTAGTTTCATCAATAATATCAGGCAGTTTTCTTTTTAAAATTGGACCAGCGGGACTACTCTCAGCAGTAGGTATAGATCTCTTTAATTTTAAAAAATATTCATTGTCCTCATTTTCATTACACTTGTCATTGTTTTCATTTGTGGAATTATACAATACTCGCAAATTACGCCGAGCAGATGTATTCGTCGCATTCGACTTTTGAATTTCCTCAGGGTCTACAGATTTTTCTTGATTAACTATTGTTGGTAATGTATCAGGTACACATAGTACTAACATTTGAGCTGCTCTTCCACCAGGCTTTACTTGAGGTCGGTTCTTCTTCAAAGATAACGAGGAACTGGGACTATAATTATTTGTAACTATTGGACCTCTTGGAGGAGATTGATCTCTCTTATCTGGTGATGTTTTATCGTTTGTGAAAATTTCAGGAGAATTAGATTTATCAAATGGTTCCCCGTTACTTTGTACAGGGGATGATAGTGTTATAACCACAAAATCGCTGCTTGTTTCAGGTATTGGTGATATCTTTTCCTTAACAGGACTTAATGTTTTAATGGGAGATATCTCTAAAGTATTATTCAAGAAATCTTTTTTCCTTTGTGCTTCATCTTTTAATGGAGAGTAATCAGTGTCAACATCTCTCCCTTTGGAAATATCTGAATGATCATTTATTAACTTTATATCCAGACTTAACGTAGCTACGACAGGAGTTGCATCACCAGTGTTGCAAATATTTTCTGTCCTTACTGTAGATTGATCAGTAACAGGTTGCATGTCGCATAAGGTTGATTCTTTAAATAAATGCTTTGAATCTAAGGTTTGCGTGTCGGCATTACCTGTATCAGATTCTACATCAGTTATAACAATTGCTGAATAATCATCTCTTATTTCTTTAAGTTTTTCTGAGCTAATATTATTATCTACAAGCTCTGTGTCCATTTCTTCAGTATAATCTAAGCCAACACTGTCTTGTATTACTGTCTTGTTTCGGGATAATTCGATATCATCAATATTTTGTCCTGACATATTTTTATTCTTAAATTCAAAGTTATTCAAAGAATCATGGCAAAAACCTTGTTGAAGATTATCTGTTGGCTTTTCTTTAGAACATTGAAGAGCTAAAGGTAATACATTTTTTGATGTCTTTTTAGTAATTTTGATAGATAAAGTAGATAAAGAAGAATCTTGTGAACTTTCTATAATATCTTGAGATTGTGATGGGTTTAAATCTTCTAATAAATCATTTTGTTTTTTATTACCTGACCTATTTGCTTTGCTTTTATCTTTTACTTTTCGTTCGGGTTGAGATGCATTACTTATAACTTTTGATTTGCTTAATTTTTCAACAAAGTTCTTCCTTTTGACACTCGAAGGTACAATGTCTACAACAGCTTTTCTAGTTAATCGTTTTTCTGATTGCAATTTTAAAAATGGATGTCCTTCGACCATATCAATAGCTAGTTGGTTCTCAATGCGTGACTTTCTTCTGCCAGTCTTTTTATTTGAAGATTTTGGCGTGCTTTCCTCTGTATTTAAATTTGGATCTATCAACTTTACATCATTGCTTAAATTGCAAATTTCTAATTCAATAGAATTTCCTATTGCTTGTGAATCATCCTCGTTTGAGTTAATATCTTTATTACTGTCAGTTTCTTTCAAATCATCTACATTTATCCTTTCTTTTAAAACATTGTCATGAAAACATGTTTCATTTATTTCAAGAGTTGCAATATCTTCTTTTCGTTCTTTACACTCAATTTCATTTATACTTGCATTAACATCATTGCCCTTTAAATTATTGTCATTAGTTTTATTACATATTTTTCCTGAATTTGCTACATTATCATTAAGCAAGTTTGCTTTCTTTTCTGTGAATTCTGAATCATGCCGTTTACTGTTATTTATATAAACTTTCGGAATAGTCGAATTTCGACGTCTTTTACAAGGTAATGGCTTAAGATCTTCAAACTTTTTAGGCTTTCTTTTTATTCGTGAGGGTCTCTCAGAGTTTATTTCAGTAGGGGCTGAATTAACTATTTTACTATCACTTTGGTGTTTAGTTGGTGGTGTTGACGGTATATCATAATTTACTGCGATGTTTGGCCTAGGAGCATCTACTTGTAAACTCGATTTTTCAATTAAATTTTTAACATTTTTAAATATTCGATCTTTTAATACAACTCGAGGTGACTTTGAACTTTTACAATAATTTGGATTTTTTTCTGAGTTAGGGCCTGCTTCAATGGAAGTGTGTGATGTTTTAGGTGAGTTTTCTTTTATAGTACCTTTTGTTATATCATCTATAATTGAAAATGCATCATTACAAGACGGCATATCTTTCAATATTGTTGATGCATCTTTTTCTGCTATTAAAGATTTACTACTTGTAGAATCTACAGAGCTCATTGTAAAAATTCTTTTGAATTCATCTTGTGATTGAGACAGGTCTTGATATAAAGCAGGTATATTTTCTCTTGTACGTTGCAATTTTTCTCTTTGATTATCTGTAAATTTTTTAGGATTAAATTTCCAATTAGACTTTACAACAACATACTCTTCACCATTTTCTACAACGGTATGAAGAACGTCTGCACTCGTTTTCTTGGTTTTGTTTTTTAACTCCTTAACAATTGTTGGCTCAAAAAATTTATTATGATCTTTAAAATCATTAACTTTTTCATTTTCATCCGACTGTTTGGAATATATAATAGCTGTTTCACCTTCTTTCATCTTCTGACTAACCATGTCGTTAATTATTTCAAGGTTACTTTTGTATTGTTCACTTAATTTGAGAAAAGATATTAATTTTTTTAACTCTTCAACTATAATTGATTTCAAAGTAGAATAATTGTCTTTTGTAAATAGTAAATTGAGAGGCTCAATAAGTTGAACAATAAAATTTAATACATCACCATCCTGAAACATAAGTAAAAATTGTTATATGTACACAATATTTTTATACTTTTGTGAGTGGTATATAATAATGAAATCAAGTCTTTACTCACATTTTTATCACTATTATAACACTTAAAAGTGATTTTTAAAAGGTTATTAATTATTTGCACAGTTATTCGAGCTAATTTTTCGTTATCGAAATTTAAAATATTATTGAGCATTAAAATGAGAGTATTAACAAAAAATTTACAGATATTTTCGATAAAAGAGTTATCAGTTTCCTGTGTCACATGTTCCAATAATCCAGCAATCTTACAAATGAGGTCTTCTGAAAGGATTTAAAAAACTATGATTAACAAATATTATACCATTACCCAATTTTGCATTTAAAAAAATGTATAATAGATATAGACTGTACATCCATATGTATATATATATGGATTTAAATATATATATATTTAAATAGAAATAAAAAATAATTAATTTAATAATCTTACCATTTTCACTTGTAATTTTATTACTGTTCAAAAGAGCTAGTGATACCAGAATTATAAAATACTTATTTGTGGTATTTAAAATTGTATGTTCATATATAGCGCTATATACAGCCTCATCAAGAGTGCAAGTTTCTTTAAGTGTCACTTTTGCACGATTGTATAACGAAATCCAAGCAGTTGTAGAATTTTCAACCTAGACATAACACAGGATATAATTAATAACTGTCATCATTAACCAATGATAACAAGTGACTTGCTTGCTTGCAATGTGGCTCTAGTTGTGATGATTGGCTCCACATTGTACTTACTGCATTGAAACATAAGAAGATAAGACTTGTTACCCCTGTAATTTTTCTAGCTACTGAACCCTTGAAACCAGAACACAACAGTGTTGACACATTACTGTTTGCCTATAAATATGAATGCTGTGATAGCACCTATCTTCACTTTCTCCAGCAACAGAGACTCTATTTATAAAAATCAATACTTGGAATGGAATGTTAAAATGCTTACCGATGCTAACAAATTTATTGATTTCAAAGGCAATAATAATAAAGTCTGTAGTGTCTCCTCATGAGGATTACTTTTTGATTCACACAAAGACATTGATAATGCAATCCACAGCATAAGACTATTATTTTTAAGAAGAGGGTTGCTTACAAAAATGTCTATAACTAGTTTTAAATATTCCTCAGCGAAATAGTTTGTTAGTGGCATCAATTTATTTATAATTTCCTTTGCATCATATCTGAAAGGATAAACAAAATTATATGTATATACAAGCTTCATAAATTTAAAAGGATTATGAAAACAATTTGTTTTCCTAACTTCACATACTGTTGACAATAAGGCCATAAAGCGAGTGTTTCGTCAAAATTTTCAGTTCAAATATGTTGTCAACACAAACACAGTAGTATACTTGTCAGATGGATTTGGATATCAACATGGAATCAAACCAGGTACCTTCATGTTATAAGATAAGCACTAACCCATTATGAAATGGAGGCAGTATAACATGTTAGACCTTTATTAATTTATTGTCTAAACGTAAAAATAAAAATTTTTGCTTAATTTTCTTTTTATTCAATTGAGCGACAAGAAGAGCGGGACATTCACTTGATGGTAAGTGATACGCCTGCCCATGACAATGTAGCGCAAGTTAAGATACTATATACAGCACCACATTGCGTTCGTCGCCTTACATAAGCTACAGCACCCTTGAAACCGGAACATAGTAATGTTTGCAGGCTACTGTTTGGCGGCAGAAATCGACACTGTGGTTGTACCTACCTAAACAGTGTCTGATAACAGAAACCTACCATCAGTACATCAATTACATACAAATTACCAATTCTTGTTAAATATGTCATATTAATTATACTTAATAATATAAATTATTAACTATATACATATTAAGACACGGCCAAGCTTTATAATTGCTCTATTATATAAAAAAAGTATAACTTTCTTATCATCCATATAACATAAAGAGAATGAGAAAAAAGATTCAGCCATCAAATTATCATGAAGGTCTCTTTTTAGCAGTGCACAACAAGCTAAAGTAATAAATTTGATGAAATAACATATCATATAACTTAAATTCTGTAATAATCTATTTTGAAAAGGCATAAATATTATTGTTATGGTATGTTACCTTGTGTAAACAGAGTCAAGTGAAGGATTCAATAGTAAAAAAATTATCTTTTTAACTGTATTATTGTTCCCTGACTTAAACAGTGGCTGCACCTTTTCATTGTGGTTAAGAATGGAATTTGTTAACACAGTAAAAACCAACTCTGCCAATCTGTCACACCTTGGACTCTGAAATTAAAAAGAGAATTAAATTATAATTAATTATAAACAATTAGGACAGACTATCATCTTAGATTTCTTACTTACCTGAAGCAATACTTCGAGTATTGTCAAAATTTCAAAAAACAAATTATTTCTAACATTAATATCAAGTATATCGGCAATAGTAGCAATTACTGATTTCCAAATACATTTAAATTGTTGATATACCAAATCACTATTGTCATTTATACATATTCTTATAGTCATTGTCAAGGCATTAGTCCAGTGTTTCCAGTGGTCAACTAACAATGTATAACTGAGTATTGTACTGTTTAGTTTAGCCATGGTAACAGTACACTCACAATTAACATGCCCTGCAATATTTGCAAATACTTGTAGTACTTGCCTTTTTGTATTAAAAGTAAGCAGACCAGGAGCAAATACAGGTTTTGCAGATATAGCAGGCTTTCCAAAGCAAAAGTGTAGAAACGGTAGAAGAACCATCTCAGAATAATTTTTAATCTTTGTTTCAAATTGTTTTATTAAATGCCACCAAGTATTCAGTTTAGAGAGAGCAGTTTCCTCTACTTTTGCATTATTTGATGCAAGCGGAATGATCAATAACTTAAGCCTTTTATTTACATAAGTGTCATTAGTTTCAGTCGAAAAATTATCAATCAAAACATTCCAACACTGAAAAGCACTACATCTATTTTTCACATTCATTTTAAAAGCAGCTTCTACAACAGGCAACATTGAGTTGATAGGACTTCCAACTGAGCCGATACTCTTGGTAATCTGATTTTTTAGCAATTTAATGAATATGATCCATAATCTGCACCACATTTCACTGCCTGTATCCAAAAGATTCTTTATAATTGCAGGGTACCTAAGAAAAATGAATTTTCTAATATAGTAAATTAATTCTTAACTATACTATAAAATACATTATAGCTAAAGAAATAAAACTTGTTTTTAACTAGATCTATATATAAATATAGCATTACTCATACATACTTTTGTGGTGTATAAATACATTGTAAAACTAATTGCCAGTTTGGATTATTAGCATAGTCTATAGAAATTAACTCTTCTGTTAAAATCTCCAATGTGTCTACAGGCATTGTTTTTTTTGTGTTGGAATTCATAAAATCCATAACTGTTGGTATCATTTTAGTGAACCATAAATCTATACCTTCCCTGACAAAAAATGATCGTTTATCAGGAGGCAAAATTTTCAGTACTTTAAAAATAAAATCTGTGGGCTGAAAAAAAATATTAAATTTTTAAAAAATTAGTTAATCTTTAAAATAATTCAAGTAAAGATATTGTAAATATTTTTCTATTCATACCTGTAATCTCATTTCAAGTGGAATCTGCTGATGGTAGTACAGTTTGATCATTTCCATTATATCCTTAGAATGGCTTACAGCTAAATTAATGAGCACATCATTAGGATACAATACAAGGATTTCAAAGCATAACATCTTAAGACCATCAAGATTGTTAAGTGTTGCTGTTGTTTTAATGATGTGAAGGACAGCAATTGCTGATGGCACAAGATCAGGTGTTTCATATAATTCTCCTGCCTATAAAAATTTATATATTATGAACTTAACTTATTTGAACTAATAAATTACAAGTGATGTTAACATATATATATAATTAATTTTCACAACTGATAAGTCGACAAAGGAACTTATGAATCTCCAGTTTTATAATAAATTTTAAACACTTAAATTCATTACTTGGCTTATTTGGCTTACAAATAACTTGCAATCTTTAAAATTAGAAAATAATTATACCAATTCATTTAGTACACAAATAATAAAATTAAAAGAGTTAAAAAATATGTGGTTATAAAAGTTTAAAAAAGACTTCTACATACATGAATTTTTTTTAACACTGCAGCAACAATATTCAATGTGTTGACTGCATTTTTCATTTCCTGTTCCAAGTCACGAACACAAATAGTTAATAATTTATCTACAACCGGCGTTTTAATGTTTCCATTACTTTTTTCCAGGGCATTTTGAATGATTTGATAATTTTGTGTATCCAAAGCAAAATCTTCTAGATGTTCGAGTATTTTTTCCAAGTCCGAACCCGATGCATCTTCTGGCATTTCTAGAATATAAAACTCAATTACAGTAATCCTTACTAACTAACAACTAATTTTAAAACCACTGTGCAATCTTAGTAACCGTAAAAGCATAATAAACGAGTGCCTAGTGAACATTACATATCAAACAATTCAAAAATAAAATAAGTTCTGAATGATATAATACTAAGAAGATATTAACGTACTTAATGTAAAACTTTATAGCAGTTTTAAATAGTCTTTCAAAATAACAACGATATTGTATATTAATAACACTTGACATGTAACGCATTTCTGGCGCGAATCATGACAAGTGCGCGTGTTAATACTTGTTACAAAAATATTTATGATTTACATATGTCAACATAAAATTAATACAAAAAAATATTAGATGCAATTGAAGCATGTATATTAAGATCAATTTCAATAAAAGAACCTCTAAAATAATTAAGACGGACTATTAATCATATTTTGTACCATCTTTAAAAAACATCTTTTAAAACAAGCACAATAAAAATACTATTACTTTAAATCTCATTTCAGCTTAAGTTTTAATTTTTAATATGTTTTAAAACATGGGTTGTGTAAAATATTTATATAAATCATAAAGTCAGATAAAGTGATTACATTTAATGTTAATAGTGTAGGTACGACGGATTACGTGACAGCTGTCATAAATCTGTTAAAAGTTGAATGTTTCCTCAAGAGATGGCAATTATTTCTTTAATTCAAAATCGTACATATACCGCTTATATATTTCTAAGGGCATATCTTCAATATTTACCGATTGTTATAGAAACTTAATGCAATGTTATACATTCACGTGTTTATTACCTTGATATAAATAATAACTACTGTAAAAATATATAAAATGCAACGTCCTTGCAATAATTTAAACAACAATTTTTACGGGACCTTTCAAATGTGCAGATCTTCCTATTCCTTGTATAGTTCATTGTTGTTTAATAGATTGCAAATCTCAACGCGATTGGAGTTTGCAATCTTCATTTACAAACTCAGGGCTAAAGTTTAACATTATGCCGTTAAAACCCTATCACTCTTAGCAAATAATTACATGTTACAAGAACTGGAGACACCGAATTAAACGATGTCTTCTCTGCTTCATCTAGAGAACATACATTATATACCAGCAAATATTCTGAAATATACATACATACATTATTATAATAATTTGTTATATCTTCTTTTCCATTTCTATCTATCGGTGATATATTACATTCAATTTAATAGTAATGTATAATACATATCATTTCAAACGATGAACGTCCATTGCTGGATATAATACATATATTTTACACGATTTAATAATATTTACTGCTTAAAATCATTCATTGTCTTTACTCACCAATGTGTTTTCACTACGTTTTAATGTCGTTTATATTTGTTGTGAATAAGAATCTTTTGTAGTTTCTATTTATATTGCATATCCAAAAAAGTACCGTGTCAAATGTTAGTGAAGAATGGTTATAAACGCTGTACGCAGACAAAAACATCTAAACAAACACCAAATTAATGTCCGTGACAGACATTACTTGTTCTATTTCCTATACGCTAGTTAAATACTGAATTCTGCAGTAACGTATCCAACTTTTATCCGCTTTTTATCTAGTTAGTATAAGCTGCACGTGTTAAACTATTTAGATTAATTTTTTACTCAACCATTGAAAAGTTATCGTTTCCAATTGAATTTATTATACCACATTTGATATACTTCTTTTATATGTTACATGACACTTTAATACGTGTTTATAGTATTTCTTATATATATTAATTGCAAACACATAACAATGTATAGTGTGAACATCTTCCCATTGTGATATTTATTAATATAACCATTACCTTTTTTTAAATCTGCGATCTTAACTGTGTAAGTCCATATCGTATTGTTTTGTTTCATCACATTTTATTATAGAAATACAATGTGATAACATAAAAGTGATCGTATACTTTCGTACTATTAAAATAGTACTAAATAATTAATAATAGCATGTAAAGTTAGTTGAAAGAAATACTCTCTAGAAAAAGAAGACTTTTAGCCCACAAAAGTTTATTTGTTCTTTTGTAATTATAGATTAGAAAAGATGTAAAACAATGCCCCTCTTTTACCGATTTACAAATAAATATTTTCTAAACTTTATCTCTGTAATCGACAAGTATGTCCCCTACGCGCTTATACTGTCTAACGTTACGCAGTATTTTTTAAACATATTTACACCTATTACTCGTAATATATAAGCGTCAATTTGAGTTTGAGGGTTTTAAATTTTTTTTTATAGATAGACGTTTTACCATATTAAACACTTGAAATATAATATTTATACATATGATAGAACGCGGAAAGAATAAATATAACCAGCAAATGAAAGGTTTATCGAAAGAGAATTCTATTTGTATGCGCATATATAAAACACAGACAGAAATATTCCGCTTTCAAAGTTTGCGTGCGAACTCGCAAGTTTACAAGCATTCTTCTAAACATGCACCGCATCTTCTGGTGCGTGCGACGATAACACATCATCGACCACCGCCACTGGTTTAGACCTCGCCAGTGTTCGCTTATTCGGAGGCAGTAGTCGGCGCGTGCGCCCGTGTTCGCCGCAGACACGTCCCTCGCCAATATTATTGTTCCAATAGCGCGTTACGTGATAAGAATTTAAGGTTGTGTTTTCAAGTAGCCATAAATTACAAACAAGACCATGTGTGGTTAGGACGTGCAGACTTGCGCTAATGGTAATGTGTTCAAATTAATCGACCGTCGCTACGGTGCGGTAAATGTTGTATCTGTTAGTCGAATTTAGTTAGTGATGCCAGGACACGCAGGAAGTCCGTACTGGGCGGCAGTGGACTTTGATAGTGAAGGTGATGATCAAACACCACAGTCACATCATCGGGTGTACCTCGATCCTTGGGATAACGATGCTTACGGAATGATACATGTTGAAACTCCAGAATCAAGTCAGGGCGATCAATTAAATTCTTTTGCTGGCGAACCAGTAAGCGCTAGTTTCTATTACGTACCAACTAAGAATTACGACTCAAGTGAAGATTTTCCAAAATCCATCAAAAGAATTATGCCACCCGAAGAAGTACTAGAGAAGCCTGTGTACGGAAGAAAATCATCAAGGGTAGTTATGCCGGAATATTCTGACATGCCATTTTATAACGGTAGATCTATCCGTAAGTAAAAAAAATACACAGATACCTTCTTTGTAATAGCTAAATAACACAATAAGGACTATAAAGACAATTCTAAAAAAATTACAAACTTAATTACGTTTTCAGCAGAACGAAGGCGTTCATTGTACATTGAAGAGCCTGTATACGTCCCACATCCGATGGTATACGAAATACCATATGCGTATTTACCACAGCAACCTGGTTACATACCGGTACACAGACCTCGTATGTCGCTGGCACAGCAGCAGAACTATGAGATGGCTCACCTTAGCTATGGCAATAGAAGAGCGTCCAGGTAACTGTAGCTTTCGTACACTTTATGAATTCATATGTATTACTTAAAGAAACCGATGCGTCATCGAAAGATTGCGTTACTTGTAATGAATATTAAGTAACCTAGTTAAAAATTAATTTAAACTTGTATTATACTGAAGTAATACAATTTCATAACAGATTTTTTTATTGTTACGGTCTAGTAAAATTGATTACATGAATTTATTTTAGTTACCCTGATTACACAAAAAACATGCATAATTTTATATACTAATTTTTATTTCATACGCTTATCTCCGAAACTAACAGAACGAGGTTTAAAATTGCCATATGAATGTATTTTTCCTTTGAGAATATTTTTATATAATTTACTAATCGTTCTAATCATTTTTCATTACGATAGTTGATATGTTCTAAACATCTATTATATCTCTTCATATGATTGAGTGCGGGATCTAATAAATACTAGGATGTAAATCCGTGTAGGGTATATATATATATATAAGACATTTCCGCCTATGAAGAAAATCAACAAGATATCTTTGGAACCATAAGCCATAGAGACTTAAAAATTGGTACCAATATTCCTTTTACCAAGTGTAGGTGAGCTAAGAATTAATTTTATAAAATTTCTCAAAAATCTCCAAAGGGAGTTGCGGAGGTGCCACAGCCAATAAAGCGGACAGGGAATTTAATCGCAAATCATGCTTTAGATTTACACAAGCAACATTGTTACACAATAGTTTTTATTTGTTAAATGAAAGTATCTGAAATCAGATCAAAGTCGTAGATCTTTGTTTATGAATAACTATATATATATAAAATATAAACAAAACATTTCTAAAGTGGAGAGTTTCATTTTAGAAATCGTTAATAATTTCAAGTCTTCCCGCATTTTCTATTTCGATCTAATAACTCTACATAGCGTTCATTAGTGTCATTATTACAATAGGTAATTGCCGTAAAGATGAGTGTTCCGATGCCAAGTAATCTACGTTTTTAATTAAAGATATAATTTCATATAATTAACATGCAAAATTAAATAAGTTATGTATCTATAATTTTTTTTTATTTCTCTGTTCTGGATTTTCAAAGGCAAGGTTTTAAGATAGATGATAATATAAAGCATAACTTAACTAACAACAATGAAAATAAATTAAGGCTCCGAAAGAAAAATATTATAATTGATATAATAATGCATAAATGCAGTTTTTAATTTCGAAAGAAACGCCAGGTTTCTTTCGCTAAATTTATAATTAGTAAAAAAAAAAATATACACCAGCAGTATATTTACTTGATTCAAGCAGAGTGTTTTGTTAACTATCTACAGAAATACATTATTTAAAAATTTATTGACTGTAATGTAAACTAACGCTAGTTTCACACGACTGCATTAAGGTAAAAAAATAAGAAATAAGTTATCATATAAGTTATTTCTTATTTTTTGATGGCCTCAAATAGAAAGACGAAATTAGTTAAAGTTTAAATTGTCTCCACATTTAGTAGTAATTTAGGTTTTATAGATTTAGAGATTTTCGCTTACTTCGTTTGCTTTGCCTATTTAATAGAAAACAGAATTTGAGTCGTTTACTTAAGAACAATTTTGTAAAAAATTGTGTTAAAAAGCACCTCACCCTTTGTTGTAATTATTTTCATTTAATATATTTGTTTTATTCTAAACTTGTATTAAGCACAGTGAAATGCTCTAAAGATGTTTACAATAGATTACGTTACGGGCGTTGATCACAACAGTGGAGATGCTCGCGGCAACCGCAACGAAACCAGCTAACATTTTCATGGTAGAGAAACACGTAATAACACGTTTCAAGAACTTGAAGAAACGAGTTTATTTTAATAGATAATTTTAAAGTAAACTAATACAGATTATTACACTGGTGGTAGGTCTCCGTTGCTTGAGACAATCGCGGTCCTTATTTCCGCCGCCAGTAGTGTGCATGTTCTATGTTCCGGTTTGATGGGCACTTTAGCTAGTGAAATTTCTGGAGTAATGAGACTAAGAAATTTATGTCTTATGGCAATGAGCACAATATGGTGCAGTGTATGCCATCTTGAATACCGCTACATAGTTATGAGTAGGGATATTACTTGCACGTTAACATCTTGTTCGTCTTGTCGCTTTGTTATATAATAAAAGAAGTTACAGTATAACATATAAGCACAAGTAACTTATCATCTTCAAAACCATTAATTTCTCCATTGGTAATTAATGACACTTGAAGACTATTTGAATACTTTTTAAATACAGTCTTCATATCTTCCTTTACTCGTCAAAGGATACGGTTATTTTAAACAAAAATCCGCATCGATTAAAAAATTTAAACAAATTGTTATTTTTTTTACATATTGTAAATCTTTTATTAGTTTACATTTATAATGAAGATCTATATTTTTAGACTAGAATCACTTTGTATTCTTCTTTGATGATAGTTGAGCAGTGTAACAAAAAGATAATTTAATAAAATTTGTACATTGATTTTAATTTTACTATTCAACATTGAAATGATAAATTATCGCCAATATTTCTGCGTTACTGTTGTCTTATGTTAACCTGTTCTTTGGATCATAAGCGGAAGAGCCATTTTAAAAAAGTTATATAACTGAAAAACGAATGTTATACCGTTACACTTAATGGTTAGAATAAACATCCCCATTACGGAAAATAAATTGCTTTATGTTAATAGAATGGGTTTTTGCTAATAAACACAAATATTTTATGTTGCACTTGCTAATTTTATTACATAATGATCTATTTAATATTGTGTCAATGCCAGTAGATAGTAGAATCTTTTGCCATGTAAATATGTTTCAATACGTACAGTTTAAAAGAGAACGCTTACACAGTTAGTGATTATTTATAATAGTTGTTAATTAAATTCCAATGTTCGTAATAACTATAGGACACTTCACTGACGTCAGTTTTGAATTTAAATACCATAGCTACCAGCGTGTGAACAGGTGCTCGTTTTTGCTTGTTACAAATGAAAGTTGCATCTGTGGGAAACTGGCTCGTTTCTTGTTTATGTAGAGAAACTTGTTCCTAGCATTGACCTCTACATTTAATGAAAATATTTAACAATAAAACACAATGTAAAATGTGCAAATTTGATAATAAGTAAAAAAATATATGTTTTATGCATTTTATACATAACTTTTAATACCACTATGGTTTTTCCGAATACAGTAACTATAAACACATTAAAGATAAAAGTTCTTCCTTAATTTGCTGAATTTATGTTATTTTAGTACGTTTGTTTTAAAATCAATATGAAAATAAACATATTTCTTTATAAACATCCTGTTACGAATTTTAGAAAAATCTATGACCCCAAATAATCAAATTCATTTACATATTACGTAAACATAAATTTTTTGGCTTAATGTAGAATAGAAAGTAAAACAAGAAGAAACGGTTATAACGTATGCGAATCAGTGCGAAATCGTAAGACATAAAGAAACATCTGACGGTTATCTAATAGAAATGACAGCCATAAGCCATAATCATAGACTAATCTAAGAAGAGATTGAGATGAGTAGCAATGGAGTTAAAATGGATAGAAAATTTATATTAACTAACATTACTGTTTATAACAGGTATTAAAAGAAAAGCTTATAAATACTATAAAATAAAAAAAAATTGGTAATGAAATTGGATAATATTAAGAATTACGATGATGATGTTGTACTGCAATAAAAAGAAAGAGTCTGATTTTATTTATATGATTTTACTTAAACTTTACTAAATATTTAACTCAGTGATGGTAAGGACGTTCAGCTGATCGTAAGTAACGACAATGTAGGCCGTTTCCACAGTACTACATTGTGGTCGTCGCCTTGATATGTAACTTGAAAATTCACTTAACTCCAGTTTGTTGACTAAATACAACTCTCTTCAAAACGGAATACTAATGTTTTCACAGGATTGTTTTGTGGCAGAAATAGAGCTTGCTGTCTACCTACGTAGATTGCCTCCAGTACAGGAAGCTAGCACTATGTATCATAGTTTTGCGATGAAAAAAATATATATTTATAGATATACGTTCCTTTATATTATATTTTTATAATCTTTTGCGCTCTTCGAACAAAATTGCCGACATCAATTATGAAAGATGTTCAAAATGATCGCTTCATCGATTCACTTAATTCTCATAAATCATGAAACAATGTTATTCTTTTCCAAAGAATCCAAGATTATTCAATTCCTAACAATTATTTTTTAGGTCGGATTTCACTTTATTTACACATTTTCTAAAAAATACATATCTCTTACTGTTTCTTAAACAAAGTTATCCTACATGAATGTATGTATTCATTAATAATTCAAACACTGTGTAAAAGTTTATCCTACTTTAAAAATCAAAAATGATTTTTTTTATTATTGTTTTCGAAACTTTCAGTATGGACATAGATATCAAATTTCTTTAACATTTAATTTGAAATTAAATGTGACTAAAAACGAAATTTAAAATATTTCTTGTGAAATTTTTCCTTATGAAGCTAACGTATTTTTTACTCTATTTAAGGGTAGCAGAGGCGTACGAGCAATGTGCTTACGAAAGCCTGTCGCCGGAGTACGAAGATTGGGCTCGGCCGTTCCCTAAAACGGCACCAGACAACTTCCACCTATCTAGGTACGGCCATCTGCAGATCGACTACTCCTGCAGCTGGAATTCCCTTGATAGACTTATTCGTAATCATTGAAGATTCCACTGAAGCGATTCTATAATACGAGTACATAAAACTAAATGGAGTTAAATTTGTGCTGTCAAAAATACCAAAGCTGTAGCTGAAGAGGCTTTCGAAATCTTGAAATACAGTTCTAACGTTTGGCAATAGCTTAATGCAAATAATTCTTTAACTTTAAAAGAGCATTGATTAATTGCATTTTATTTTTATGCGTATATTGTAAGGATATAAAAAAATATATTCAATAAAAGTATATAAAAATAGATATTTGTTAAAAAATAGGCACAGTCTAACATCAGCTCTGTCAACGCTTTCTGTATCGTCGCGTAGGAGAGAAAATGCGTCGTTAGTGACGATGCAATGTGAAGACAAGTTACGCGATTCAAAGCAAACACGTTAGTATTACGAATGATTGCTTAAAGTTACACAATACATTCAATACAAATATATGTATAAAAAATTAGAAATAGTTGAACATCCGTTTAAAAAAAAAACTGTTCTATCAAAATCTATTAACCTTATTTTATATTGTATCTTATAAATCTTTAATTTTAATGAAGCCGTGAAAGCTTAGTTTGTAAGGCTGTATGTATCAAAGATGGGTTCGATCCCCACTATGCTTGAGCTTCCGGTGAAGAAAACCTTCGAGCGGAATCAAATATGTGCTCGTGGAATTGTGAAAACACTTGCACGAAGAAATCGAGTCGAAATAATTGAGTGGACTGTTTATATATTTGTTCAATAAGTAATCCAAACATCCTGTTTTTTTACTTATTAACCCAAAATGTAAATTTCTTCACATTAAATATTAGATAACATTATATAATAAATACATAACGAGCACGTTCTAAATTATGTAATTATTATATTAATTAATCGTTATTGATAATGCATTCTATTAAATTACAGAATAATATGTTAACAGTTTATTTCCGATTAAACTTATTAACTTGTTTAAATAATGGCCAAAGACAATAAAGAACCGTTTACGATCAGAGTTTTTATTTTATATTTTATAGGAAAAAATATAACAATACATTCTAATATAATGAATTCACTGAAATCAACGTGATGAAACAAAAATAAAGACTGTCAATTTAATTTATAGTACTTTTTCAAAGCTCAAAAACTATAGAGAAGTGTTTGTTACCGTATCATCAATAATCTCCAAAACGAAGAAAAAATCTCTTCGTGAAGGTCGCATTTGGTTGTACTGCAAACTCTTTGTACTTTAATATTTAGTCAACGCTATATAATCAATATTGATGAACTCAATTTCTCAAAATTGTGAAAAATATTTCAGATATGTTATAACCAGATAATATTTTACTATCTAATAATCCCATTAAACAGTTTTTGTGGTATACATTAGAAATAGTTACCGTGGATGTGACGGTCGTAAGACACTAACTGACATTATCGTTCTATCTTATGGTGTGGTTAACTTTCGTTTATATTCATTATGTGGAGAGTTAAAACGAGTAGTACGTTTAAATTTATTTGAAAGTGCTCTATACTTTCTACTTTTTTCTTTTAATAGTGTTGCAGTAAATAATATTGCACAGCACAGTAACAATGCTAAATATATGAAAGAAAATTTAATACACTCCAGGATAGATTTTATTTACAAAGATTTTGCAGTTACTTCTGCGGTATATACACATAAATTAAAATAATACAAAAGATGAATTTTTATTTAAAAACCTTTTACACAATGACATCAGAGTTGGTGAGGTGAGTTGAACATTTATTTACTAAGTGCAGTACGTTATCATCAAATTACTGAAGAAAAGAACGAGTTCATTTAACATCACTGCAACTTACAGTCAACATTAAAAAAATCATATGTAAGTATACGCCGGTTTTTATTACAGTTCTCTTGCTGCTAAAACTTAGATGAAATCATGATATCTTCTAAAACAACAGGACAGAACAGAAATATTTTATTAATATACCACCAATTCTTAAATTTTTTAAGCTAGCAAAGTCTTCATCTTTTCTCGCTCCACTTTAGGCTAGTATGCCTTATACGAGTTGGAAAAGATGATATTTGGAATTTTCAATGACGTGACTAAAGCAAAAAAAAAACGTTTTATCCATTACAAATAAACAGAAAATGAACGAGTTTTTACTACGGCGTCTAAAACAACTACGAGCATTTTCATTTAAAAAATACTACGATTTTTTAACCAACAATGGTTCTATATCTAACAGGTAAGCTGATTCGAGTAAAGATTCCAGTTGTAATAATTTTAAAAATCTGAGTGTATATTTAAAATACGTTATTTTTCGCAAAAATTATTATTTTATGCTAAAGATTAGAAAGCCAACTTATTATTTAGTCGAATAAAATTTACGCCCCAGACGGAGGTAAAGTAGTGATGCAATATGAAATGGAGGACGTAATTATCATATCTTTTTTCTGACAACGTCGTAACAGTATGCGTTGCAGCGACTGAATTAGAAACGGTTATGAATAGATAACAATTTACATTAAACATAACTGCTGTTGTGTATAATGTAAGTTGTAATATATCGTTGTTAGGTTAATATTCAAGACAGTCGATTGTATTACTCAACAAGTGATCGACGTGTTACACAGTACCTTTTTTTGTTCTCTTCGCACCGAGACATTAGATGTATCGGTGCTCTGAAGGCAGACGGAATGTGGAATGTGCTTATCTGTACTTAATTTTTTTTTATACTATCACGCCTTTTTTCCCAGTAGGAGTAAGTAGAGGCGAATAAACACCGATTTTTCGCCGGATGTGATCAGATTAGGTCCCATGTAACAGGGGGCAAGCCTGTTGCCACTTTATTGGGGCCGCCACACACACATAAAGATAATTTCAGTGTGCGGGTTTCCTAACGATGTTTTCCTTCACCGTTAAGTACGTGGTAATTGTAACAATATGCACATTAGGCATTGAAAAACTGCCTAAGCGGTGCATGTCCTGGCCGGGATTAAAACCCTCGAGACCTGATTGCGATGTCCGAGTTCATAGCCATTGAGCCACGACGACTTCTTTACTTACTTAAAAATAAACATACCAATTTAGCAATTTAGTTAATTTAGCATCAATTTAGATAGGTTCAAGGAGCCAGGGTATGCAGTGCTTATTTGCTTGTATATACCAATGCAAACGAAGAGAAAAAGGTAAAAATGTTTTAGCTAAATATTTAATAATTTCAAAAATTCCACAGACTTCAATTATTGGATTGCTACTACCATCACATCCCAATCGTGACGTGTTTAAGAATAATTACACTATAGTAACGTTATATTAAGAATGAAGAAAAATTTTAGTTTTGATCACAAATAGGGGAGATGGCATGATGATATGACAAACTTTGTTATATGATCACTATAGGCCTTTTTCTGTATTATTAAGACAATACGACGAAACGAGCAGGACTTTCATCTGATGGTAAGTAACACGTCCGCTAATACGTGACGCTAGTTAGGATGATACACTGCACGAATATTGTGTTTGTACCTTTCAGACAAAATGTTTAGTCACTTTTCTCCTGAAATTTCACTAGTTACAATTCGTTTTATAATAGAACACAGTAATATTATCACGCTTCTGCTTGACGGCAGCAAATGGAGCTACGTTGTTACCCACCTAAACTGTTTCCGGCAGCAGAGATTTTCAATCAGCAAAGGTCGTCCTTCAACGCGTAATACAGAACTTTGATAATTAATTAAAATACTCAAGTTGACTAGGGGTGTAAGGGGTCCTGCACAACAACTTACGAGTCTCAAACCAACCTCACCTGCTCGCGGTGCACCCTGCTAATCAACAAACGAAACTCTGGCTCCCACCAACCTGCTTTTTACCGGCGTGGTGGAAAATAGCCCAAATCGCCCCTATACGAACCCCTTCAAACATCGACCCTTGGTACCCGGCGATGCGGGTGGCACAGGACTGTTGGATGTGGGGATCTTTGGGGGAGGCCTATGTCTAGTAGTGGACGTCGGCTGATGACGACGATGACGAGTCAACTAGTTTCCAACGTAAACACTATATTTGGAAGTAATTTAATTGTATGTAGAAATTTTACTTCATTCATAGGACAGTCGCTAACCGTTTGCACAACACTGTGGGCCCTGGTTTGTTTCGAACGTCACAAATGGAATTTGATTTGTACAGGGTTTTTTCAAACTCACCTGGTAAGCTAATATCCTCCTAATATAAATCTGCTGCCAAAACAGCATTCCTGTGTTCTAGCTGCCAATATATACGAGATAATTTATTTTTGACTAGCGTATTTTATTCTTTATAGCATTATTGTCCTTCAACATATGAAATTATAATATTTGCACATTTTAGATAAAAAATGCGGTTAAGTACTAGAAACTAATTAACAATAATTTAGATTTACAGCTTTAATGTAATTTGATTAATCAAATCAAAGATTTCATGTATAACGGATTTATTTTATATGTCATCGAAAAGAATAGGTGAGTATCACTTTTTCTTTTGTGGCAATGATGTGAAAGTAAATGTAAGTTTTCATATTTATCATTTTTATATGATCTATCATAGACAATCCCAGCTCATGTTGTTGGAACGAATAAATAATTTTTATTGTATCATTACAAAGAGTGCTAAGTGTGAATTAATTATTAATTGTAAAAAAGATTAAAAAACTTAAATTCTTATGAATTATTAAGTTTATTTATTTATATAATGAAAAAACAACTTTATCAACAAGGATGCACCTTAGACGGAAGTGAAAGCAAACACTTGGCAATCGGAATGGCAATTTGAACGTGCAATTCATTTAAAGTTTTACATAAAATGCATCGAAATATAAGAGTTTGAACAAGAAAACTATCAAATAAAATTTTAAAAATCTTGAAATCCCTTTTCAGTATACAATTTACGTTTTTTTACTATATTAAATGGTCCTTTTTTATCGTTGCTACGGTTTGTTAAAGGCGTTTTACTATCACTGTATGTGATTTGCAAAGAGTTCGACGCTCTCGGCGCTTTGTTATATCTCATCGCATAATTTAATCCTGGTTTGGGACTTTCCATGTCGCGGTACAGGATATTGGAACTAGTGTCTGTATGAGAACCTACACCCCTGGAGTAAGGACGTTCCACTGTGTCACATTGCGATGGATATACATTTTGAGCAAGAAAATCTTTAAATTTACACTGCTTAAGTTTTTCTTCTAAATCTTCTACTTTCTGCAAATATTAAAGATCATAACTGAATTTAACATTTTATTAAATTAGTTAAATAACTTTTATGAAAGAATCAGTACTTGTAGTTAGTAATAATAAGTTAATTAAAAAAATTTAAATAATGTAAATCCTTTCAGAATTGAGTTTCTAAAGTTATTTCACATAATTTTCGGTTCCCAGCCTTATAATGAACTTTATTGTAGGCCTCAAGACAATAACGAAGAATTGGTATTGTCTTCAAATAAGTTATTGAGGTACCTTTTAAATTAACAAAGTAGCGGTAAGTAGGAACTTATAGCTAAAAGTACATAAACATAAATGATGAATTGCATATTATTTTCTTTATTATCACCATTATACTAATCCAAGATATTAACCTATAAGATTTGTTATTAAAGTCAATGGACAAGCCCATTATGGCAGTTTCGAAGACGCCCGGGTTCGATCCTCACTGAGCTTTAACCTTTAGATGTAAGAAAATACAATGAAAAATCGACGTATTCCAGGAACAAAGGTGGTACAATCCACGAACTCGTTCTTGGCCTTGACTATCTTCTTGTTATAATTTCATAATTACATTATTTTTAATAAATGGCGTTCTCCACTGATGTGAAAATAAAATGGAAACTTTCCTATTTTTTTTCTTCTCAACATAGTTTACAAATAAGAGAAATCGATATTAAAGTACAGTCACTCACTCGGCGATATGCGTCGACGTTGGCTTCAGTCCTAGCTGTTTGCCTAGCCAATTGTTCGTGAAGTTGTGCAACTTGCGCTTCACTAACTTGAATCTTCTCTTCATATTCCAATACTATAGTATTCATCTGCGCACACACAATAAATATATAATCAGTGTGGCCCTATAGACAGACAGCTGCGGACAACAGTAGGCCGGAATGACAATGATGATGATGACACAAGAGAAGTAACATCACGAAATAAAAATGAACAAGGATTTTTATTTCGATAGAGTTCATAAATAATCATCTGGTCGTCAATAATAAGAAGACGTTTTCACCTGCGGATGATGCAAGGTCGACGTCGAGACCAATTATATACGCGAAACATTAAACGCAACGTTTATCTGTTTTAAATATACGACTAGTTTCATTTAATAAATGGGACGGCCTTCATGGCGTAGGAGCTATCGCCTTTATATTACAGAGGTCCCTCGTTCGATTCCGAGGCAGATATTTTGGAGTATAGTAGTTTTTCTGGAAACCGTATAGTAAGCTACAAGCCTAGAATTTTAACAATCGATGTTCTCATTATCACTTAACTCCGTATGAATATTAGTCAAAAGTTAGCTCATAGTATAATATATAAAAAAAGTCGTATTCTTTCCCCAAAAAAAAAAAGACATAAGTACAAACATCAATTTTACCTAACCAAAGAAAAAAGATAGATTCTAGTGTAATCTGGGTAACAATTAAAGTTTTTTATTGTATCTGTTAGATGTATTTTTTTTTGTTTAACGTGGGGGAAATGCCTGCGCATACCCATTCTCGCGGGGGCAAGATCAGGTTATGTCGGACTTGCACCGACTAAAACCCCCACGATGTTCCGCCTCGTCGCTTTAACGCAGGGTCAAGAAAACGCTCTCGCACACATCTGCGACCCCGCCAGCGCCGGCCGCACAATGCAACCCCACCTCAGGAGGGAGGGAAAAACCCTCCCTTTTCACCTCTGTAGGGCCACGCCGGAACACACAGCGCGCCCCCTCCTTGGCCTCTTTCATTCACGCGAGCAACGGATCCCCCCAGGCCATGGGAGCCTAGAGAGAAAACTCTCTCGACTCCCTGTGACGGATCCGATCTTAGGTCCGCCGCCACCCCTTACACAGCCGCGGAGGATAGAGAGAGCGGCGGAACGCAATACCGACATTCCTCTTCCCCCGTGGCCCCACGCTGACGTATCAGCGGTGCGGCACCGCTTAGTCGCAGAGGATAGAGAGAGCGGCGCATCGCGATACTGACACTCCTCTCCCTTCGCGACTCGACCTCGGCTGTGAAGGGCAGTACAAAGCCCACCGGCACGCATCCGAAGTGAGCTCACGGTGGAGCTCTGGAGCTCTAACCTGGAGCGGCCACTTCGGGTCAGCCCTACCCCTCAGGCTGGCCGGGTGGGTTCTTCTTCGCTTCACCGTGGGCGATCAAGCCACGGCTAATAAACCCCTCTGCCACGCCAGCGCGGGAACTTGTTGGAGGGATCTGTTAGATGTATACTGCATCCAGCAATAATGAATAATAAGTTCGATCCGATAAGGAAGTTTTACTCATACTTACTACGGTAACGAAGAAAAAAATCTTGAATTTAGACCTTAAAAGCCTTACCTTATCCATATGTTCAGCTTTCATTTCATTCAATTTACTCTTTAGTTCCTCCGTTTCGCACAAGAACTGCGCCATTTTATTATCAGCGTCATGTTGGGCTTGACGTGCTATTCAATAATTGAAAGATTTAGAATTATGTAGAACATATCCAGAAAAAATTCAAAAACCATTTGACTTTGACTTATTTTTAATAAAAAAAATACTTACTTCTTCTTTCATTTTGGCTTTTGATTTCCTCCATTTGTTCTTCATAAGAACTACGTAGTTCCGCAATAATCTCATTATGTCTATTTGTCATAGTTTCTTTGTCCTACAATACGGAAAATTTATTGATAGAATGTAATCAATGCTTATTTACAAGATAGCTAGACTAAATAGTGAACTTTTATTATTGTTCGTTACGTTTTTTTTTTTTTTTATTAACGTATGTAACAAAATGCTAACGGAACGCACACCCCGTACCAATACTGGGCCGGTAGCGGGGTAGTGTCGGACTCCAACCAACTAAAAAGCTTCACACGGTATTCCATCACCTCCGCAAATAAATGCACGAGGGTCGCGGGATAACGCGACAGTTCTTCCGCAACCCCCGTTCGGTGCCCGGATCGAACGGGCCCGCCTCGGGGAGGGATGTGAAGCATCCCTCCCAACTGACAAAATCCCTATCACTACGCGGCGACGCGTCGCAATACGAGACGCGTCGCCAGATACGCCCCAGGAACCCTTTCCAAGGGGGGCGCCGGACCGACGGCCCTTGTCGGTCGCGGCGCCAGGTTCCTCTGCCTAAGGAGGCAAGCGGCGGTGTTCGTTACGTTAGTCGTACGTACGTTTAGTGTATTATAAAATAGAAAAGAACGATTGTCAAACCATTACAATTAAATAATTTCGGTGTCAAGATAGGCAAATATTGCTTTAATACCTTTTCCATAGAGGCAATAATACTGTTCTTAGAAATAATTTCATCATTTAACTTTTTTCCGTCTCTTTTAAGATATACTAACTGCGAAACCGTATCTTGTAGATTTCCAATCATTTCTCTAGTATTCTGCAAATGGTACCGATGCGATTTTTCGAGTTCTATAAATTCTTTTATTTCTGCTGTTAGTTTAGTATTAATTTCTTTTAACTTTTTACATTCTTCTGTTGCGTGAAAATATTCCTGTTTTAATAAATTGTTTTGATTAATCACTATTTTAAATAAAATAATTTAAATAATAAAATAATAATATACTGTTGCAATATTAAAGTAAAAATTACATTTTTGTATTTCGTAAACATTTCGGTGATATTTTGTAGGCGCTTATTTATAAAATTATCGCCGATTTTCTTCTCTTCCATTTTAATAATATAGTTGGTTTAGCCAATATTAGAGCAAATCGCACAGATAATGCACTAAAACTCTAAAATATTTCCCGCCATTTTCTTTAAATATTTGTAAAAGGTTTTCTGGAAAGTTTTTTTTTTCAAATAAAATTAGTAAAATAAAAATATTTAAATATACTGTAATACAAAAAGTTTTTTAGTAATTTTGGTTTATGTATAAAAATTTTATTCACTAATATAAAAATCATTTCCTTTTTTTGTCGACAAATAAAGGATATATATTATTTTCGTGTTGTAATATTTTTCGTATCTTAATTTTTTTTTTTATAAAGAAAAGGGTAAACATTAGCGTATTCAAGTATATTTAGGATGCAAGGCATTAAAATTCATGGAAAACTTTGTAAACAATTTTACAGTACCATCAATAAACTGCAAGAATATTTTTAGATAAAAATAATAATTTTTCTTTAGCTGATTAGATAAATTAAATTAGAATCACTTCTTAATATTGTTTATGTTCAATGGAACTAATAAATCTTTTTCTTAAATTAGAGTTTTTAAGTCAGTTAATGAAAACAAATATATTTATGGTACAGCCATTTTATTTTACAAATTATTCTTTGTAATACATTTAATTGGTATACATTTAATATCAGTATTATTCAAGTTGCAATGAAATTTTTGACTGCTGTAATGTTGCTTTTAATGTAAATGGTTTACTCAGACTCTCAATATTAAATGACTCTTTTGCAAATTCGTCAGCATCAGGATTTGCATGTAAAGTAAAATTAATATCTTTCACATTTTGACCAGGATCTACAGTTGTAATGTTTTGAGCAAATGGTGGAGTTCCCTCTTTGAATAATTTAATGGTTTGATCTAAATACTTCATATAAATATCTTTCCCCAAAAATTCCACTTCTGTATTAATATCTGTTAAATTAGATTCAGGCATATCAAGCAACAGTCCAGCTTCTCGGGCACAACCAACAGCAATTACTTCATCTGGATTAATTCCAGACAAAACTTCAGCTTCTGGTATCAAATTAGCAATTGCTGCTTGCAGTTTTGGTATTTTCATACTTCCTCCACAGAGTACTATCTTTGAAATTTTACCTTCAAAACTTTCAATGGCTTTTTGTGCTGGTTCTAAACATGCTATTATTTTTGAAGATATTATGTTTTCAAATCTTGCTCTTGTAACATTCTGACTCCAGTCTACACCATCAAGTAAAGACTCAATGAATACATGTGCTGAATTTAAGGTAGACAATACATGTTTACAATTGTCAGCATGGTGTAGTAATTTAGCCATAGCCCTACGGCTTTCATGTGGATCCAACTTCCACTTTTGCTTAAATTCCTGTGCGATATATTCTGCAAGATCATTAGTTAAACATTGACCACCTAGATCTGAACGAAATATGTTTTTTTCGACTGTCATAAAGCCTCCTGAAACTTTGACTACAGAAGCATCACATGAAGAACTCCCTAATCTGTACACTAACACATTTATATCATCAGTAGTGTCTTCAATATTATAAGCTAACAAAGCAGCTGCAGGTTCACTTATAACCTGTAATACATCAAATCCTGCTAATTCTGCACATTTTGTAAGCCTTTCTCGACTAACACTTGACCAATGTAGAGGAGCTGCTAAGACTAATTTTAAGTCACCATCACTACCTACAGAATGGCTAGCAATTGTAAAAAGCTTAGCGTATATTTTTGTTGCAATTTTGTCAGGATTAGAGTAAAGAGTGGTTTCACTGGTTTCAAACTCATAGACCAATTTTTCTTCATTTTGTATCCGACAAGACGATGAAGTTTCCACGTATGACAAATCTTCTTCAGTAAAATCACTGTTCATAAGTCGTTTATTGTGTTTTATGATGGATTTCGAAGTGGGTTGTCCAGATTTAGCAGGTAACCCGATTTCCCATTCAGAAACGTTTAACGCTACTATTGCAGGCGTTACTCTATCGCCTGCGTCATTAGCTATAACTATTGGTGCACCATTAATAAACGCCGCCAAGCAGCCCGAACTATTACCAATATGGATTCCATATGCAGTAGCCATAACTTTAGAGGTTATAAACTATAATTTGAAAGTATATATATTAATGTTGAATTTTTTTAATTTTTGAATCAGTAAGTCCCCAAGATTAGTCCTTTAGTGTAATTAATAGTGTGACTTTGATTTTATTAACTTAAATAGCACTATGAATTAAAACATTATTGTCACACTTTTATTTACGCTGTTGATAGAAATCAATGACATTTAATTTTTTTTCATAGTGATAATGGAAAGGATAGTATTTTGAATAACAAATAGTTTCATAACATATTTTGTGTAACAAACGATTAATATAGAATTTTTAAGTTAATAGTAATAAAATAATCTCAATAAACGTTTTAGTATTAGTAGGGTTCTTCTCGATGAGAAAGGCAATGGAACTAAGCCATACAGCCAAATCTTAAGTTTTACATTTTCATATCAAGTTTTATATTTCAAGGCGAAAAACTCAATTCTTTAGTATTCTTCATTTATCTTTTTCAAATCTGTGTAAATATCCAGGCAGGTTTTTTTTCCCCGTTATATTTCAGTCGAGAGTTGTCGCAATCCTGTTTCTTGATAAATCCGAGTAAAAAGTCATAATTAGTATTCCCATTATAATTCTCCAGAGTTAATATATTCATATACTGGTCTAAAACTTGTAGGGCACTTAAGCAATTCTTGAAGAGATGGCGGGATGCTATCCTTATAAAACTTGCAGTTGATCGATGAATAGGATACCATGAATATTAAAAGCCAGACATGTGAAAAAAATATGATGTAAAGTTTGTTCTTCATTTAGGGAGCATTCACTGTAATTTAGCGATGAAATTGTTTTCATTCGGTAAAGATGACCGGTTAATTTGCAATGACCAAATCTGTCTACAAATCTGTGTGTAGAATTTCCTTTTATAGAAAGATTTGCTCCTAACGGACCAGGGTTTAATATCAATTTCATTATTTATCTCAGCGTACCATTTACCTTTGTTTTGATTTATAAGCTGTCTGTCGTCGAACCAATTTTTATTAATTTGTTGACGAACATCAGAAATTAGGTCTTGCCCTAAGCCACTGCTTCTGTTTTCTGGTATATATATCCGTTATATATTTCAAGGCATGCAATATAGCAAGTGCTTCTGCTTTGAAATTGCTGGATGAAGCTGGCAAACTAAATCCATATCCAACCTTAATATTATTGTGATAATAGGTTATTGATATTACTTAATCTGATTTTGAGGCGTCAGTGTAAATACAGTGAAAATCAGTCCATTCAGTAAGGTGTTGATAAGTCTTTTTCAGATAAGGTCATTATTCATAGATATACGCATAGCATAGAATTTATTCTCAAATGTATCTACATAACAAGCCCATTTATCAACTGCTTTTTAAATGTTATGTAGCTCAACAAATGCCATAAAATTCGAGAAGTGAAGAAGAAAGAGTATTTTGGAGAATTAATGGAAGAACGAATAATTTGGGAATGCTGAATTTTTAGCAGTAATGCTTTATGTGAAATAGCAGAGCTTAAGGATAAATTTAAATTTTAAAAATTTTAATCTTAGATGTAATGGTGGGACGTTACATTCTACTTGCATAGATATTATTGGTGTGTTTTACATAGCACCAGTTATTAACAGCAAACTGTTGTTTTGGATGATTTCCAGCTTTTTAACAAGAATGGAATTTGATGCCTAACAAAATAGCTGTACTCATAATGAGATGGGTCAATAGATTTGTACAACATAAGTAAAATTTTTGGGTCAGCATACCATGATGTCCTTGCAAGAGGGTTAAGAATGTTAAAAGTGTTAGAAGTTCTGTCTGACAAGTCACAAACATGCTTATTCTAAGATAAGTTCTTAATATATCTTACATCAAGAAATTTAATTTCATCTACAATAGGGATTAAGTTATTATTATAATAAAAGTTAGCACATAAATTTCTAGATCTACTAAAAACCACTACTTTCAATTTACTCAAACTTATATTAAATTTTAAGTAATTTAAGTAAGCTTTTAATTTTTTTAAAGCTCTGTTTATTTTCTTTTCAGTTAATTCCATGTTAGATCCTGAACAGTACACAGCTAAATCATCAGCATATGGTAAGTTTGTGACTTCTGAACTAAGAACAATATTAATTTATGAAAATACAGAATAAACAATAATGAACTTAGTATTCCACCTTGACAAACTCCCTGATAAGAGAGTTTTGAGCCTTATAAATTATTATTCAATTTAACATAAACTTGGCCATGTAAAAAATTAAATATCCAAGCAATTATTTTAACAGGTATGCCAAGAGTCGATAGCTTTCTTGTGACAACTTGATGGTCAACTTTATTAAATGCTCCAACTATATCAAGAAAAACACAAACAAAGAATTTGTTATATGCAAATTAATTATGAATGTCTAAGTAAAGATTATACATACTTTCAGCAGCAGAAAAATCTCTATGGAAGCCAAATTGATTTGAAGGTAATAATTTATTTAATTCTATGTAAAACTCTTTGTTTTCACATTTGCTCAAAAAGCTTACCAAAACAAGATGTCAGAGCTATAGGTAGGTATGAATCGTGATTTGTGCTATCTTTACCTGGTTTTAATTTTGGTAAAAGGCAATCAGTTTTCCACTCTGGTGGGAGCAGAGAAGCATTCCAAAGTAGGTTTAGTATGAGAATTAACATTTTTTTAGTGTTAACTAAGAGATTCTTCAATATTTTGTATGAAATATTTAAACCAAAAGTTGTATCATGTCTAGAGTTAGAGCACTGTGAAGTTCATGTAAAGTAAAAGTTTTAGTAAGACATTCAATATGTGTATGTGTGTTTGATACATTGATATTGAAATTGACCAGTCACTGGGGTTTGAAATAAATTTACTTAAAAAATCTTTTATCCAATTACTATTTTTATTATACTACTATTTTTATACTATTATTACATTACTGTTGTGATAAGTTTTATTAAATTTTCTTATTGTTTTCCAGATGATCGATAATGGTTTTTATCTATTGAGTAACCCACAAAAAGCTGTCCAAGAAGCTTCTCTTTCTTTATTAAGTGTAAGTTTTAAAGTGAAATATACATTTCCATAGAAGGATCTGATTTGAATTGTAAATAATCCTTGCAACACTGTTCTATGGCAGCGGTACAGATCTGATTCCACCAAGATAGACATAGCCTTTTTTTGTGATTTGTGTTACGTGATAAGGTTGTGTTTTTTTGATTCATTGACACTATCCAATAAAATATTCCAAAAATTTGTATATGATAGAATGGGCTCAGAAAAATCAAAATTGTAGTCTAAAATTTTGGAGTCAATAACTTGCTTATACTTAAACCTGTGAACATTTATATAGCTTGGTTTTGATTATTTACCTTGACTTGCTTTGTCATTTGAATCTTCAGAGTTGCTGAACAAGGTGCTAGGGACAATTGGCAAGTAATAGCTGCCCCTTGAATCATTATGAACAGACCAATTGCAACAAAGTGATAGCGATGATGAAATAATTGTGAGATCTATCGCATCAGGACGCCATTTGTGGGAACCCACAGTGGTTACCTGTCCATCATTGAGTATACATACATCATTATCTTCAATAATATTATGTAGTGTTGTGCGACGACCATCACTCGAAATGCAACCCCACATCGTATGATGTGCGTTAAAATCACCCGCCAATAGTAAGGGCTTTGGAAGAGAATCAATGAAATTATTGATATTTGTATAAATAAAATGTTGTGAGACAGCTGAAGTAGGACTATAGAAGCTAACAATAGAGATTTCTTCATTGTTGAACTGTAATCTAATAGCTATGTTCTGCAAGGAATCGTTATGTAATGTAGTTACATTTTTTTGTACTATCACCTCTTTTTCCCAATAGGAGTAGGCAAAGGCGAATGAACACCCACTTTTCGCCAGATGTGGTCAGATTAGGTCCCATGTAATAGTGGGCAAGCCTGTTGCCACTTTACTGGGGCCACTACACACACGCAAAGATAATTTCAGTGTGCGGGTTTCCTTACGATGTTTTCCTTCACCGTTAAGTACGTGGTAATTGTAACAATATGCTCAATAGGCATTGAAAAACTGCCTAAGAGGTGCATGTCTCGGCCGGGATTAGAACCCTCGTCATCTGATTGCTATGTCCGAGTTCATAGCCATTGAGTCACCACGATTTTTTTTAATTTAATGTAATTTAAGTTATTTATATGAGTATAGTAACACCATTATGGTTGCTACCAATATCTAATCTTTCTATTTTGTAACCTTTGATATTAAATGTTTTTTCGGGTTTTAACTATGTTTCAAAAATTAAAGCATTGTATATCATTATTGTAAAAGAAATATCTAAAAGCATGTTTATTACTAGATAGACTTTGAGCATTCCACTGAATGATATTTAAGTGGTCCATAAAAAAATTAGGTAGTTTAAAGTTTATTTCTGTGTTTGTTTGTACTGAAAGTATGTAATAGAATGCTTTTGATGCCTGCTGACGTAACTGGTGTTTCGTCAGACTTGTTGAGGGATATTGTTTTAATAATAGAAAAAATAAGTATGTTTACAAATTCATTGCACTGTAGATTTTTTATGTTATCAGTTGGTTTAGATTTGTTTAATGTTGGAAAAGATTTCTCATTGAATAAATCGGCATATGCATCTTTTTGGTATTTAGTTTTATTTTTTTGAATTTTTTTTTTAATATGTAAAACTGAAGAAATGGCTATGTGAATACCGTTACAGTAAACACAAACGGCTTTTTTGGAATTTTTAGGGCAGTCTATATAGCTGTTCTTCACCGCAAATGGTGCCTTTTTGCAAATTCTTTAAAAATTTGCGAATACGACCGTAGCGTAGACAACGCAGGCAATTGGCTAACTGGTGGAATGTATAGTCTTACCTCGAAGTACTATGAATTTATATCAACACTGTCTGGTAATGTAGAGCAGGCGAAAGTTAAGCCGACGGTTTGGGTGAGCAGCAAACACGATTTACCATTCTCGGCGCTTAAATCGACGCACGGATACTACGTCTCTGGAACTTGATAAACCATTATACATGCTTTTGTTAAACATATAGGTGGGAACGTTTCGAATAATATCAGTAGTTTTGGTGAGTAAAGTGGGAATTGATGCTTTTAGGTGAAGGTCCTTTAAAGTTTTGGTATTATATAGGGCAGTATTAGCTAACCCTGGCCGCTCGAATATAGCTCCAATTTTGTGTTTGTTAATTCTTTTAAATTTTTTGATGCCGTTGTTACCTCGTTTCAACGAAGCGCTGAGAGACATGAGGTCCCAGTCGTTTATCGGCCTGGTTTCGGAGCTTTCAAAAATTACAATATATTTAAAATTATCACCATCTTTTGGATACTGACGGCAGTAATTTTCCAATTTATAAGTGGTATACTTATCGGTAGTATTGGTCGAAGTATCTGAGTCGACGCTTTCGACATATTGATGTGAGTCGTTAGCTCTGCGCTTGGCTCTCGTGTTGCTTACCGCTCACCTATAAATAATGGATTTATGAGTGGTTCCAAATACCGGAAAAAACAATATATAAAAATTTTCTTTTAAAAAATTCCGCCTAATAGGTTTGACTTCCCGCCAATAAGTCCTAAATGTTTTAATGAGTAGTAATTGTAATTGTTTACAAAAGGAGACAGATTTA
Source organism: Ornithoptera alexandrae (assembly GCA_029030555.1). NCBI lineage: Eukaryota > Metazoa > Arthropoda > Insecta > Lepidoptera > Papilionidae > Ornithoptera > Ornithoptera alexandrae. The sequence continues at coordinate 8,836,802 of JARDVY010000037.1, forward strand.
TGATACGTTTATTGAAACGTAACAGAACACTCACACAAATTCAAAGATTTATTTACTGCTAGTAATTTTTTATTTTGATACATACGCTAAGTGTTTATTAAATATTGAAATAACTACGTCTAGCGTTAATTTGAATTACAATAGTTCAGTATATTTAACTTTGAATATTTAATAGTGGCCTTATAGTCTCCATTCTTTTGCCTATAACTCAATGCATAAATTTGAAAAATTCCAATCAAATAACATCAACAAATAAAATTTTTTTAACTTTTTGATTTGTAAATTCAAATGATTTACATTATTTGTTACTATTGTCACAGTCGTAGTCCAGTGAATGTCCTGTGGTTATTAATTTATTACGGTAAAAATAAATATTTATTTTACTAAAAGAATGTTACTCTTAATTGTAAAAATATTTATTACTATATGTTTCTTTCTTACTTCACATATGAGTATTTCTTTTGAAGATATCAGTAACAATTTAGGTACAAGAACTCCATACCGATTTAAGTATAATAAAGAAGATTCAAAAATAAAATTCCCTCGTAAGTATATCCGATTTTTTTCAAATACAAAGTTTACCAATCCTACCTTTATATCTCACCTGATAACAATCAGCATTGATGTAGCAGTTTGGTGGTAAATCACACTAGTACAGATAAAGTTCCCTAATAAATTTTTTTTTTAAATTTTTCTCGAATTGAAACATAATTGAAAACATTTTTTCCAGACTGTAAGGATACAAAAATTTGGATGATGATACGCCATGGTACTAGATTACCTAGTGCAAAGGATATATTGGGAATGAATAATACCCTTGAGATTTTAAAATATGAAATTTTAATGCAGCATAAATTCCAAAAAGGTATTATGGTTTTAACGGCACTTGTGTAATGTGCTAAAGGTCAACTTAAACTTTTTTTCACACTTTAGGACACACTCTTAGGACTTTTAAAAGCAAAGACAGTATGTCTAAAGTATACTTTGCATTATATTTTTAGTTCTTTTTTTAAATACGTCCCTAATGCTTATTCAAAAAGAAAGCATCAAGTAATGTTTACAGGATACCTGTTTTGTGACATACTTAGTTATATATTTTAATGTACATATATTTTGAAAATTAATTTTCCAGTTAATATTGATAAAAATATCAAAAAATTTAGATTATTGAGGTGTGATAATTTTTATTGTAAATTAACCATCATAAATTTTTAAGGACCATTAAATTCTAAACAATTGGATGATTTTGAAGATTGGTCTAACAATTTAGAGATAAGCAAAGAAAAGTTTCTAACATATGAGGGACAAGATGAGATGATATTACTGGCTGAGCGGACACAGAAAAGATTTCCAAATGCTGTAAGGCAGAAATATGATAATAATGCTTTTGAGGTATGTCATGTTTAAATAAAATTTTACAGTTGTTATCTAAGAAAATAGAAAAAAATTGGAAGAAAATAGTTTTCTTTTTTAAAAGTTTATCACAATTTTTTAAATAAAACTTTAGGAAATGTTTTCTTATTATAACACTTGTTGTGAAATTAGATTTATTTATTTTTGATTAAACCTAATATATTAATGTATTATTTCATATTTTTCAGTTTCGTTACACTGCAACACAAAGAGCCCAACAAAGTGCCAGATATTTCACTATTGGTTTATTTGATAAGAAAAAGTCACAGGAGGTTGTGTTTGTTCCTGCTTCAAAGGTTGATATGATTTTAAGGGTATGTTTAAGATACATTAGATAATATATTAAAATATTTTAATTTTTCTTTTTCATCATTATACTCTTGGCAGAGTTGTGGTTGTCATGTAATTATTGGTGGCACAATTTACTTAGTAGATTAGTAATCTGGTTTTAAAGTTATAATATGTTTTTTTTTCCATATGTTATTATTTCTTTATTCTTGTAATTACAAAGGTTTATATTACAAAAATAAAAGAGATTTAGAATTCAGAGACACACTGACATACACTTGCATTGCTCTTACTTATATTTTGTATATAACGTAATTATTATTTAAATTCAGCCATTACTTTATATTTATATTAATTTTTCAGTTTTATAAACACTGTGACAAGTGGCAAAAGCAAGTTAAGAAAAATCCCAGTACGTATAAGGAACAAAAAATATTCGGCAATAGTCATTTAATGAACAATACTCTTGAGTCTGTCTCTAAAAGGCTTGGTCTTAATAGAACATTAAGTCTAGGTTTGTAATATAGCCTATGGGTATTAGTTTAACGGCTTGCTTTGCTATTTGCTTCACCTTGTATGCCAAATTAATATATTATCATAAATCAATTGTAAAAGTTGATATGTTTAAATATTTATGAACACCCATTGACTTCATAATATTATTCACTCTATGCACTCTTAATGTTCTCACTGCTGGAATTCCAGATCTTCTCTCGCAAGAGATAATCAAGGTTGCTTATCAACCATGCTGGTTTGTTAGTATCTTCATCATATTTCCTTTATTGGTCATCTATTATTAATTTTTTAGTATATTGATGAACCCAGTTCATTCTATATCATTATTAATATATAACTTATTATTGTAAAAAATCTGATGTTCTTAAATAGGCAGTTATCTTGTGACTAAGTAAAACAAAGATTAAAATTTTAAGTATTTATGCTGTTTGTTGTTAATGTTAGTCATGTTCTAATAAACAATATGTAATGTAATGTGTATTTGTTATAGAAATGCTTTAATAATTTTTTTGTCCTAATATATTAATTATTGGTAATCTTAATAGAATGACTCAGTAAACCAAATATATGGAAAGAATAACTGATTTTATTTTGCAAATTTTTCTTCCTGTTTTCTTTTCTTTTAATAATCATATTGCTTTAATGCTTCCCATCACTATCGATAGTATACGTAAAACATTTCTATACCATTTTTTATGTTTTATTAATGTGATTTATTTTACAGAGAATGTAGTTCTCATGTACAAAGTTTGCGGTTACGAGACCTCATGGCGAAAAAAACACTTTTCACCTTGGTGTTATGGATTTGACGGAAAAAGTGCAGAGGTGAGAAAAGTGCCTTTTATGCCTCCTTAATGAAATTTGTGTTAACCTTAGTCTTTGAATACTTACGAGTAGCAATACGAGTATAACATAAATAAAGCACTACATGTCTCCACTGTTGATACATGATTCTTTTTATAACAGGGATAACAGGGGAAGATACAGTGTCAACCGCACTGACCATAGTTGACCTCAATATTATTGCAACATTTTACAGGTTGCTACTGGCTGTTTGTGATAGCGATTGATTGAGGTCTTTGTTGAGGGAAGAAGTATACTATAATTAGTTGGAATGATGATGATGGTGGTAAAGTAGACTTCTGTTTAATCTGATGATGTTGATGTCGATTTGTCATGTAGCATAATCGAAATCATTTAGTGCTCCACTAGCACAGAATACAGGGTTCTGTGGGATTTGTTCCCACTAAAACCCTCCCTTTGTAATCATCCCTATTGCTTTTTGAGAGGCCCTGGCATTTCTTACGGAATACACCGGTGTCTTCCTGCACTGCGGCGCTTAAGCACGTCTCGAGAGTGTCGTATTCCTTCACAGCACTGTCTCTTTGGTACGACAAAAACGAGACCACTTTGTACTTGCTGTTCTAAGCATACAAACTTAAAATCTTTTTCAGTCACCTTATACGACAGGCAGGGCTTACCTTAGTCTAAGTCGTATTCTTAATAGCCAGAGATTAGAGAGCAGTTTTTTACCCCGCCTACCTAGCAACCATTTTCTTATTATAAATCTGTCACCACAACATTATCGCTGTTGCTGCCAATTTACGAGAGTTACAGTATCCTGAGCGAGTGTGCTTCTTTATCCACGGCCTCGTTTTCACTAGCGCCACGTGAAATCTAGGCTTTGTTGGCTCACTGTAAATTAAAATGTACTTTTTTAGGTATTAGAGTATTACATCGACTTAAAACATTATTGGTTGGATGGGTATGGACACAATTTAACGTATCGACAGGCGTGCATGCTGATGAAGAATATGTTTGACAAATTTAGGTAAAGTAACATTGTTTTTTTTTTATCTTCTTTGCAGTTAGGTTTTTTGCTACCTGTTTGAACTAAATAGGTTAGAGCTTGATCACGATCCTTGGTGCTAATTGGTGATGAGGTATGAGAGATCTGAGATCGAACTCGCGCTTCTTTGAGACATTAATCAAGCGACGACTGCCTTACAAGATATCTTTTTTTTATACACCATAATTTTCAGTACAGTTATAAATTTTTTTAGAGGTGATGGTCCGCATGCAACGTTTCTGTTTGCGCACTCTGGCACACTGTTAAAGTTGTTAACACATTTGCAACTTTATAAGTCGGAGCTCCCTCTGACGGGGGATGCATTAAACAAGAACAGGAAATGGCGCGCCTCCGACATCGACTGTTTTGCATCGAACTTAGCTTTTGTATTGTATAAGTAAGTATTGATAATAATTATTTTACACTCTATATAACATGTTCGTTCTAGAGAGTTTGATTAAAGGCTTGGTGAGGGATATTTTTTTTTTATGTATAACGATTTAACACTTGGCATCCATTTCCCATGGTGTTCAGTGTCAATGAGGCCGTAAAAGGGTAATGTACTCGTCCAGTATATTCCAGCGCTTGTATATTCAGAGTCGAGACAGCAAAACTGTCATTGTGACAGATTTGCTATACGAGGGTGGAAACCAGTCAAGTGGGAAAAACTCTAGGACCAATCATTTGGATCCCTATCGAAGCAGAGACTTTCGTGTTGTAAGGCAAACTCTTGCCACTGCGCTACAATAGCAATTAGTAAAGCCATATTAATAGAAGCAGATGACTTCAAACTATTATTTTAAGATTGAAGTCAGAAAAGTGAAGAATGATGTCATCATTAAGATTAATATAGCATTTAAATCATTGGAAAAAAAAGTTTCGATACCTTTAGTAATTAAGTCATTCAGACCATGGCTATTAACTTTTAATTGTAGGAAAACTAACCCTACTTAAAAAGTTAACGTTTAAAAAAGATCTACAAAAGTTCTATCAAATTAAATAATACTCAATACATGTATTTAACTTAAGTTGTTATAACAAGCAATATTTAGAAATGAAAAAAACACACGAGATTAAAAATCAATGAATACTTTTAAGATAAATTTCTGGCATTGCAGATGTAAAGATGGTGATTACGTATTAACACTACACCAGGAGCGTGTGATCAAGCTCCCGATGTGCGACAGGGAGCTATGCCCTCTGAACACTTTATGGGATTACTTCCGGGAGTCTATAAACGAATGTAACATAAATGACATGTGTCGACTCAATTAATTTAATGGAGATTATTTATAATACATTGATTGTAAATATTATTATCAACCCTGTGTTGTATGAATTAAAACCAGTTATAATAAATGATGTTTATAAGTTTATTGCTTAACAAATTTTCTTTATTTCGAATCATCAAAAGATACTCTGTCTTCTGGGGAAATCAGAGTTCTGTGGAGATATGTACCCTCTAAAACACCGTCGGTGGTCCTGTTCAGCGTTTGGAGAGGTCACGGGATCTCCTTCCCGAACTCAACCGCAGCCTTTCTAATGCTATGCTGGGATAGCTCGGGGTCTGTTTTATGCAGCTCCTACCACCTTCGCGAGTACTACCTCAATAGCAGAAAACCACGTCCAGCCCAATGGCTGTATGGCAATCATAGTTATAATCGTTTAGAAGACAATTAGAACCCCTATTTCATCGCCAACGACACCCGGCACAGAGACTGCCATACGGCGATGAGGGAACATGAAAGTTTTAGTTAATAAAAATATTTTTATAGGTCTATCATTTGTTTACTATTACAAGATGATATTGACGATACACACTCAAGAAAAAAAATATTTTCAATATCAAATCCAAAGTCAAGATATCGTATCTTCAACAGTTCAGGTCATTTTTGCTAACTGCAACATAGCCAATTAAAAAAATTTTAGATTTATATATAATGTAATTCATGTATTAAAAACAAAGATAAATGGAGGCTTAAATGGTTCGGCCATGTAGAAAGAATGGATGAAATAAGATTAACGAAAGAGGTATACAAGATTACAAGGTACGAGGAGGGATCAAAAATTAGTGAGAACGACATATATACTCCTTGGTAAGAAAAAAATAAATACTGGTATAGCTCAGATACATATTTGTAATATTAATAAAGAAAAAAATCTTCAATTCTCTTTTGTTTTTTTCTGCATGTAGTCATTTGTTTGCTTCGTGTCGGAACGTGTTGAAAATGGGAAAAACGAAGTGCGAGCCGTTATTAAATATCTCTGTTTAGAAAAGTTACCGACGCAAGAGATTCATTGCGATTTGGAGGCAACATTAGGAGTCTGCTCCGCCATATTCCAGTGTCGCAAGGTGGGCTTCTCAATTTCGAGTAGGGAGAACGAACACGGAAGACGAACATCGTCGCGGCCGTCCATCGACGTCAGTCACCCAAGAAAATGTTGCGAAAGCCGAGAAAATTGTGTTGAGCGATCGAAGCGTTACTATCCGATACTTAATTAAAGAAACGGGCATTTCATATTGAAAGAATTTTTGAATATAAGAAAAGTCTCCGCAAGATGGGTGCAGAGAATGTTAACCGACAGTCGGAAGCAAAATCGACTTGACATTTCGAAGATATTGTTGGACAAGTTTCAAGAAGATTCTGAAAACTTTTGTCTCGTTTCGTAACAATGGGCGAAACATGGGTCCATAATTTGGTTCCGAGACAAAACACCAATCTTCGCAATGAAAATGGCCATCATCACCGACCCCGAAGAAGTTTCGTGCCGTGGCATAGGCTGGTAAGGTTATGGCCTCAATATTTTGAGATTCAGAAGGGATATTGTTGACTGATTACCTGCAGCGTGGAACCACTATTACAGGCCAATATTATGCAGCTTTAATTCTCAAGTTCAGGAATGCTATCAAAGAGAAAAGGAGAGGGAAACTTCGAAGTGGCGTGCTGTTTCATCACGACAACGCACCCACGCAAAGGTCGGCAGTTGCGGTGGCTACCATTCTGCAAGCTGGCTTCGAATTGGTTGACCACCCCCCTTATTTACCAGATCTGGCGCCTATCGATTTTTATCTGTTCCTGAAATTGGATTTCCTGAAATACTTAAGGGAAACAGGTACGAAGACGATAACGAGGTGATGGATACCGCGAAGAGCTTTTTGCATGATCAAGACTACTTTTTTTTTAAAGGGATTGAAGCCTTGAAAAAGCACTGGACTCGGTGTGTAGAGAGACTCGGAGACTATGTAGAAAAATAAATTATTAAGTTACCAATAGTCATTATATTCTATCTCATTCTCACTACTTTTTTATTCCTCCTCTTAAGAATGATTGGAAAAAATCGGTGCAGATCGAGCTAGCCGGACATATTTAGATCAAATCGAAAATGTTTTAAAGAGAGGCCGGGTCAAGAGTACTCGCAACCGCCGAGCATGCATGAAGACGCTCATGAAAATGGAGGAAGTGAGAGAGGTGTGCTAGGATCCTAGCAAGTGGAGAGAGGTGGTCTCCCACTGGGAACGAGGCGTGATATATATGTATGTAAAAGCAAAGTAAATCAACGACATGATTATTCATGAAGGTAACATGTGATAACAAATTCTATGATCTTCCAAATAGGAAGCGTTAAAGGTTTATTAGCCCCGGTAAGCCATAAAACGTAGCGGTCTTGGATTATACTTTGTTTCTTGTACCCGCAATCGTAAAATTCATTTTAAATTTTAAAGTGACTGGCGTATGGAGAATTAAATTTTTCATGACGTGGGCTAAATCATAAAATATTTTTAAGGCAACAGCTTCTCATTTTTAGTTCTTATGTTTTCTCTGAATTAACCACGTTTTTCATACAAATTTTAATTTAAACAATTAATTTTTTTTCTCTTATTAAATTTTCTCCAACTTAATGTAGTTTTATCGCAATTATTTTCATTATATACATAGTTTCAAGTACTATACAGCATCCAGTGTCGGATGGTTTAAGGTGATAAAACTCCATCCCAATATGTGTCTTATTACAATACCTTAGCTACTTGTTATGAACACGAAAATAGATTTCTTACTGTAATCTTAGTCATAAGGTACTTAACCCGTATTGATAAATACCTTCGGGAATCATGTGGGTCGACCGTTCCCAACCATCCCTTTGTTCGCGGCCGCTGAAAGATATATGAAAAGGTTTGAAAGCGAGATAAAGTATTTTTTTGTGGTAAATGTTATGTTAATTTGGTTACATAATAAATTATAAATAACGGTAAAATGTGTTTGGGACGATCAGATATAAAACCTAACGACTTAGAAACTGATTATTATTTTACAAACTGGTACTACAATTTGCAATCATAAAAATTTGTCTTGTATGATTATCGTAGATAGATTTTTAAAAGAATGTTTAAAGAGTAAATATGGTTAAACGATTCATGATGGTGATAGATCCTTTTACCGGGTAGAGTCTAGGTACGCATCACTGTTTCTCCCGACGACCAGTAGCGTGCAAACTTTCGGTTTAAAGGGTGTAGTAGCGACAAAGGCGACGAGCTCAGTGGAGTGTTAAAAGAACATCTTTAATAGCGACACATTGTTACGAGCATGTAATCGGCCGAAAAAAACATTTTTTTTTATTCTACGAGAGAGCGAGAGACGGTCACATGATGGTAAGCGATACGCTTGCCCATGACAACGTGGCGCTAGTTAGAGTGATAAACACTGCACCACATTGTGCTCGTCGCATTGATACATAAGATGTTAAGTTTCGTTACCCAATAACTTCAGTAGCTTATGTCCTTCAAACCGGAACATACTAATGTTTGTACACTATCGTTTGACAGATCTACGTAGACACTCTCCGGTAACAGAAACCTACCACCAGTAAGTTACCACCATCATCTATATCTGACAGGCAAATTTAAGTTTCATTTAATCATAGTTACGAAAAGGTTCAAGAAACATTTCTGACTTAAGTACATCTAATTTTAACGCATCGTTACCAACCTATTTTGTACTTCAGGGGTCCGTGCGCCCGAGGCCCTTGGCGTCGGATATCATTTAACGGTTCAATGTTCTTTGGGTCAAATTGGTTATCAATGTATAATAATAAAAGCCGATCGTTCAATACAATCAATTTCAATGGAATCGAACGATTCCATTGAAATTGATTGTATTGAAACAAATATAATGAACATTATATTGTTGTCTGTGTTAGATATCTAAAAACTTGACATATTTATTTCACCGGTGGTAGGTCTCTGTTTGACTGTACCTTCATAATGACTTTCTTGGGACTTAAAATGATGACCACGACCACTCTGTCTGTCAAGAGTGAAACTGACGAAGAAGAAGATGAGATCTCTGTTGCCGAAGACCGTCTAGGTAGGTATGAAAATGATAAACGGTTCTCTTGTTAATTTTAGCGCCACATTATTAGGGGCGAGCGTATCACTTACCATCAGGTAAACGTCCCGCTTGTTACATCGGTGCGTAGTATAAAAAAACAGCATTTGTGACTACCATTGTCCATGGATAGCAAATACCCCTGGAATCACAGCAGCGTTGATGACTTTTAACAAAGCTTTAGCTATTAATATCCGGCTCCAAGGAATAGTATCAACGAAAATACCGCTACCTACTCGACATATTCGATTATATATAATTTTATTTACCCGTTACGCTGCCTTTTTTGATTGAATCAAATCAAATCATATTTTAACTGCTTCCGTGATGTAGTAGGTCGATTCCGTAACCACACGTGGAGTTCAGTTACTGTCATATAGTAAATCTACCATCACAACTATTGCTGTGTTCCAGTTGTTATTATATATGATCAAAAGTATTCTGGATGAGCAGACTTCACTACCCAGGGCTTTATTGCGTGATACTAACACCAAAAAACTATTTACTTTTTTTGTCTGTATGTAACTGTATAATACAGCAGTGTTTTTTATTTATGTAGAAGAGATAAGATTCATCCCATCGAATATTTTCCACGCTTGTGCTCATCCGTATACATCAATTCACAGCTAGACAAAGAACCCTTTGAAAGCTCTTCTTTGACCCTAATCTGTGGCTTTCGCGAATTTAGGTTTAGGCATAACGTGCAAAGTATAAATTGCGCAACATAAAAGTCGCCTCTCATGTAGTTTTTTTTATTCAAGGAAGCCACGAGATAAACGAGTCGCGCACCTGATGGTAAGCGATACACCTGCCGATAGCAACGTACTTCTAGCTGACCATGTGGAGTATCGATACTCCAGTAATTACACTAGATACGACGTCTTTCAAACCGGTAATAGTAATATTTGCACACCGTTTGGCTGCAGAAAAGAGTGCTGTGGTGGTACCTAATCTGTGGGAACGGCAATTAATATAGGTTGAATGTTTTAAGAGTTTCATTTAAAAATTACTAAATAATATTTTCTTCATCATCATCAGTCGATAAACGTCCACTGCTGGACGTAGGCCTACCCCAAAGATCTCATTGATTGGTCCTGCGCTGCCCTGGTTCCTGCACCTTGCCAACGTCGGTGACAGTCAGCATGGCATCCGATACGGCTAGGCACCAGGGGCCGACGTTTGTTGGGGCTCATAGGGGGGATGTGTGTGTGGGACTTCATATAATATTAAAACGTTACTTTGTGTTGTATGAGGAAATGTTCATAAAAATGTTGCATATATGAAACCATAAAATCTTTGATATAACTTTATAATATTCAGCATTTTAAATGTGAAATAAATATATGGTTGGTGCTATTGTAATGTATTGATCGAAACAATTATTTAGCATCTCATTCACTTAATTTTTTTTATTCAACGAAGCTACTAGAGTAGTTCTACAAGTGACACCTGATGGTAAGCTATACGCTTGCCCATAATAACATAGGTTGATATACATTGCACCACATTATGCTCGTTTGCTTGAGGCATAATTTGTTAAGCCTCGTTACCCCAGTAATTTCACTAGCTACAGCGCTCTTCAAACCGGAACAGTAATGTTTGCACACTACTTTTTGGCGGTTGAAATAGGAGCTGCGGTAGTTCTACCTACCTAGACGGTCCCCAGCAATAGATACCTACCACCAGTAAAAAATACAATACATATGATTTTTAAGCGACACAGGAATTTTTTATTTCCACGCGTAATTTTTCTTCTACTTTTTTTATTAAAGACCTCGTAAAACTTTATACATTGGCATTATCCTTGGTTATTTTTTCTTATATGTTCAGCAGTGGACGTCTATCGGTTGAAATTATGATGAGGATGATGTTTTTTTTGTTGGAAATAGCCCTACCACAAAGTTCATAATGTACCTCAAAATAAGCTCCATAAAAATAAAGAAAAACATTTGATCCCTGAGGGCGCGAAACAGGATGTTGATTTTAAAGCTTTGAACTTCTATCGAAACCGTGCGATTTTGATGTTTATTTTTTATCGAACCAATATCAGTGTATAGATTTGAGATCAGTTATTTAAAAATTTCAGGAAAAATGGAAACCATTCCAATAAAAAAAGGAAAAACTAATTTAATCTCCGTTATTCATTTCTCTTATAACTTATAAATATATACCTAGTCCTGCGATAAGTTCTGTTACAAATGAAAAAAATGCATTTTTTTTTAATGAAGTAATGTAATATTATAAAAATTTATACCTACATATTTATTAGTCTCATAAAAAAAATTCTATTTAAAATAGCCTCCTTTGGCTTTTATACAGGTCTTTAATCAGTTTGGCCACAGATGCCTTGTTTCCAAAAGAAATTTCGCTACTGCTTGTTCCAAAGATTTTTTAAGAGACTCAATGGTTGCCGTGTCGTTTAGAGCTGGCCATCTCCTCTAAAACTGACCAAAATTCAAAGTCTAAAGGGTTGTGGAATGGGCTAAATGAAGGCCAATCCTTACCTCTTATAAAGTTCGGAACGTTGGTTTCAAGCCAGGCTTGGCTAGTTCATGCCTTGTGACGAAGTACAAAAATGTAGTTTTATGACTCTTTGATAAGACACGCCTCACCAAACCATCATTCACGCAGGATGATGACCACGTTGTACCTTTCCGACCATTTGAGCAGATTCTCTAGAACTGTGAGCGTACACTTTATCATTTTGCTTTTTGTAGTGTTCTTTAATCGTGAAAATTTTTTCATCTGTAAAGAGGATATTTCTGTGCCTTCACCTGCGTATCGCGACAGTAGGCGTTTTGATCGATCGACTCTCTTTAATTGTAAAAATTGCTTTAGGGCATGTCCTGTATATCGACGATAAACAACGAGCTTCAGGTATTGTTTTATAATACGCGACAGAGTTCTAGCGGGAATCTTCATTTCTCGGGATAAGATGTTTTGCTTCCTAATGGGGTTTCGACGAATTCTGGTTTTAATAGTATTAACAGCCTTTGTAGTTCTAACAGCACACGGCCGCCCCGATCTTTTCTGGTCTTCTATAGAGGAAATGTTGTCGTATCTGTTGATAATACGACATACGAACATATGAATGATACCAAGCTTTTAAAGTGTCTGAAATATGATTGACGGCTCCATACCCGCTTTGTGCAAGGTGATCACAGTAATCCTATTTTCTTTAACACTCCATACCATATTGTAATTTGATAATAAACACAAAAAAATATCTGAAATAGCGCAAAATCTAAAGAAGTTTTTAAAATAATACACGTGTCCCAAATACAAAATAATTAAAACGTTGAAAAAAAGAAATGTTTTCATGTAACAGTATTTATGGCTAGACTATGTATATAGCATTGTTTGGGATATAATGGGTCCCGTACAACAACTCACGTGGCCCGAACCAACCTCACCTGCTGGTGTTGTAGCCTGCTAATCGAGAAACGAGGCTCTAGCTCCCATCAACCCGCATTGGGCCAGCGCGGTGGGAAATTGCCCAAATCTCCGCATTTGAACCCCTACAAACATGGAGATCTTTGGAGGAGGTCTATGTACAGCAGTAGACGTCTAACGACTGGTGATGATGATATATAGAGCATTATAAGTAATAAATTTCCCTACCCTTGTAATTTAGTAATCTGCTTTGTAATGCATGTGAATTTTTGTTGTTAAATGTAGAAAACATTTTATCAAAATTAACAAGGGAACCGTTTATCATTTTCATATGAATACATTTTCGATTTATTTTATGCTAGAGGTGCTATTGTACTAGATTATTTAAGGCCATTCAAAGCGGATGTAATTTAACGGCTCAACGCTTTAGTCATGATTGAAAGGGAAAAAAACTACCGAATATTTTTAATATAGCTGTGTCGGTAATGCATGTGTTATGAAAAATAGTTGAAGGAAATGTCAAAAAAAAAACCACGCACTACATTTCTGTTATTTGTCACATATTATATATTAAATCTCATGTTCCCTGCAATATATTTTTAATGGGAAAAGAAGAGTATACCTTTTAGAAAAGGTGGTAATTATCATTATATTGGATAGAAATTTTCAAAATGTTCCCTTATTCACTGAAGGTAGGTTTCTGTTGACGGAGATCGTCTAAGTACGTACCACTGGTATTTTTGTCGCTAAATAATAGTGTGAAAATATTACTGTTTTCCGGTTTGAAGGGCGCTATTGTTAGTGAAATTACTGGGGTAACGAGCCTTAATATCTTATGTCTCAAGGTGACGAGCACAATGTGGTGCTGTGTATATCATCCTAACTAACGCAACGTTTTTATAGGCACGCGTATCGCTTACCATCAGGTTAGCGTCTCGCTAGTCTGGTGGCTTCGTAGAAAAAAAAATTATATACGTACTGTGGGAAATTCAGAATTAAAATTCCACCTTTTAAAATCCCCTCAACGGCCTTCCTTAATACACGATGAGCTACCCCGATATGTCTTTAGTAACGAATCGACGCTTTTTAACACTACGCCTAATTATATCCGACAGGAAGAGTAGAACTTTTCCGGACTCTGCTTGTTGATAACCATCTCCGACCTTCAGTGAAAAAGGCTTATCGTCAGTAATTTGACAATTGATTTTATTATGCTATTATACTTTTCTTAATTTTAAATGAAGAAAATTGATAAGACTTATAATATCAGGATTAACCTTAAGAACAACAGGTAGCTTAACTTTAAGTATTAAAGACTACGGCTTTTAGTTTGAATGTTGTATAAAATAGTATGTAGAGTGGAATATAAAGGCTCTTAACTTTTAATTGCCTTCGGTGTAAAAGCAAACTTGGAGCACTGTTCGGCAGCTGAATATTTTATCGTAAATTTTGATTTCACTTGTGACCTCTCCGGCAATAGCCATTTATTGAAATAAAGTATTGAATAAAAATTTTACCATCAATTTAAAATTTGAATTTTACTAATCATATTTTCCTTTGAACATTTTCTATCACAAGTGCTCTTTTATCCGCCTTATTTAAAGTAAAACATATATATTATAGAATGATTATGCATATAAAATATATTTAATATATTTTTATAATTATCTGTAGTCTAAAAGGAGTTTTAGCTACAGTGATTTATAAAATGAAAAGTCATGTCGATAAAGTTGTTTTGACTCCCAGAAACGGACAAATTATCAAACGACTTATCAAACACCGTCTTTGATGAGAAAATGTAAGTGGTTATTTAATATCATTGATTAGGAAGCAATTGCTTCTGAAATATAGGTATAACAGAAATATAGATAAAGTAAAATAAGTGCAGGTTACAAACGTACTAATTAAAATGTTGGCGGAAATTAAGAACAATATATAGATGAGTTTAATGAAATAAAACACTGTATACATGTAAATGAAGATCGCTAAGAAGTTTGCGCGTTAAACCTAAATACATTGAAAGAAAATATTTACGAGTTGTACTGAAATGAATTAGAAATAATAACCTCTTGACGTAATTTATTCGCACACTGCGATCCGATACGTTAAGTAATAGAATGTTATCTACTGCAGGTACTGTCTTATATTTATTATACGAATACAGATTATATTCTATAAACGGATGATTCACGAGAGTTAAGCTACCTCTTGATGGCAAATGATACGCCTGCTCATAACAACGTGGTGCTACTTAAGATAGTATATACAGCGCCATAGTGCTCGTCGCCTTGAGTGTAAGATGTTAAGCCCCAATACTTTAATAATTATATCAGCTATAGCAACCATTAAGCTGGAACACAGTAATGTTTGCAAACTAATGTGTGGCGGCAGAATAAGAGGCTGCAGTGATACTAACCTAAAAGATCTCCGGTAACAAAGCCTAATTACTTGAGGAAAATAGATTTATGAACTAGAATCGGCATTCTTTGTCCACTTCAAAAATAATAACGAAACTAATATGGCATATTTTTAATAAGATGGATATACACACCGTTTCATCATCGTATTTTATCCTACCACCGTCCAGTATTGAACTAGGGCCGACAATAATGAAAAAGCTGAAGACACTCCATGATAATTTTGATAACCGTTATCTCAGTGCGCCCCTGACTATGGGTATAAAGCAGTAAATACGTCGAAGATATAAATAATTAAATAAACGTAATAGAATGGGCGTCTATCGGCTGATGATGATGATGATGAATAGCATTAGTAAAATTTTGTTTTAATAAATAAACTATTTCAATTATAATACTGTGTATTAGGAGACCGCTTTTGAAAACGAAGACAGCCGATAGTACTAAAGACACTTTTGCCACAAAAATCAGCAATGAAACACAAAATCAGTTTTTTTTTTAGTAATGTAACTTTTATGAAACTATCGATTCATTTCGCTATACTAACATGATGGAACGTAAATAATATTAATAAAACGTTTTAAAATAATGTTTTTTTTTTATCGGAATCGATTTTTTTTCCGTCCCATCATCAAAGGTGTCATTAGTACTATTGTTTGTCTTCGTTTTTGGAAGCGGTCTACTAATACACAGTATGAGTAGATAAAACAGTCACAAGTTCTGATCACAATACCCTGACATTTAACATGAAAGTTGCTAAATCAGAGGGCATGAGCGTCCAAAGGACTACACAGATTTTTAATACTAGAAGAGCTGATTGGTTCCATTATAATAAAAAGTTAATCAATTTAATGAATGAAAGTGTTATAAATCGAGAAAAAGCTGTAAAGATTAACACGTTAAGCAACTTGGATGTATTGACGGAGAAATATACGAGCATTATTAGAGAAGCTTGTGAAGATACTCTTCAGAAAAAATAAATTCAAAGAAAAACTCAACTTACCGTGGATGTCCAAAGAACTTCACGAACTAAAGAAAGAAGTACTCACCAAAAATCGTCGAATCCGTTGTACTGCGTCAGTCCGTAAAGCAAAAGTGTTCAATGAGTATTTGCAAACTAAAGAAAGGTAGGAAAAAGAAGCCAAAATAGAAAGCTGGAAAAGTTTCTGTGGCAAACAAGACAGGGAAGGCATGTGAGAGGGTGTTTGATTAATTGGTAGGACTGCCAAACGGCACGAGGACTTACCGATGGAGGTCCAAGCAGAACAGTGGACTTTCAAGAATCAGTGAAAATCCTCATGGATGCTCTCTGCCGGGATGATTCAGTGGATGGTGACATTCCAGAACATCGAAGCATCGGGGAACGAGCTGACTGAGTAAATAGTCAAATTTTGGATGAATGCAGGGAACCTCCATTCATCCAAAACAAAAAAAAAGAAGGTTCCAGGTGCGGACGGTTTTACTGCAGATATCTGTCGGCATGTCATAACTAATGATTCAAAATTTTTCTTATTACTGGTTAATAATTGCCTAGAATTAGAATATTTTCCGCTTATTTGGAAAGAGGCGAAGGTAGTGATCTTAGGAAAACCTGGAAAGGATAAATACTTGCATCCAAAGACTTATAGACCGAGAAGTCTTTTACTAGTCATGGGAAAGATTTTGGAAAAGCTAATTGTAGGTAGACTTAAATGGCATATTCTCTCAAAGATTAGCACTAGCCAATACGGATTTATGCTCCAAAGAAGCACGGAGGACTCTCTTTATGATCTAGTGAATCATATTCGACGAGAATAGAAGCGAAGAAGATTGTCGTAATGATATCGCTGGACATAGAAGAGGCCTTTGACAATGCGTGGTGGCCTGCAATTAGAGTTCGTTTAGCGGAGGAAAATTGCCCTATAAATTTAAGAAGAGTGCTAGACAGCTACTTACGAGATAGAAGGGTAACTGTTAGAAATGGTGGTAAAACTTGTCCTAAAAATACTACTAAAGGGTGTGTGGAGGGGTGATTGGCGGTCCAATTCTTCGGAACTTGATGTTGGACACACTTTTAAAAGGACTAGAACAACGTGGTGACTATTGTCAAGCTTTCGCAGATGATATGTCTTTTATGGTAATTCTGCACTAGACATAGAAAAACAATCTAACTCGGCTCTTACATACGTTCGGAATTGGGGAATCAAAAACAAGCTTATGTTTGGTCCATCAAAGACCAAACGATGATTATTAATCGTAAATTAAAATATGATAACCCAAATCTGAAAATGCGCAGTGAAAATATTGTCTTGTCTGAAAATATTAAGATCCTTGGACTCCATATAGACAACAAGCTCACATTTAATATCACACTACAGAAATTTGTAAAAAAGTAATGAACGTACACAATCAGCTTAGCAGAGATGCCAAAATTAGTTGGAGTTTACACCCAGAGAATATACAAATAATATACACCGCAACAGTGCAGGCTTTAATAACATATGCCTCTAGTGCTTGGGTAAGTGCAAAGCATTTAAATAATATACAAAGAGTCTTTGCACTATAGATAATTAAAGCATACAGAAGCGTTTCTCTCTACTCGGCCTTGGTTCTGTCTGGAATACTACCTCACGATCTTAGAATTAGAGAAGTAGCTGCGCTCTATGAAACTAAGAGAAGAGTGCCCAGGGCAGAATTAAAAGACAGGGAGGTGGAACGAGTCGCTGTCTTTTGCGAAACTCTGCATCTGGCTGAACAATTCAGCCTGGAGCTCCAGAGACTGGAAAACAAAGTTCAGCTTGATATAATATGCAATCGATCTGTATTTTCACGGATGGCAGTAAAATTGATAGCAGTGTTGGAGCAACGCTATCCGTGTCGACTAACGATGTTGAAACTAATATCGTCAAATTGAAACTGTCGCCGTATTGCACAGTTTATCAGGTAGAACTTGTGGCTATCAGCGAAGTTACTAAAATAGTATTAACAAGTAAGTTTTATTATGTTATTAGTAAGAGTTTTGGAATATATAGTGACTCGCGATCAGTATTGGAATCGGTGGTAAACAATGAATCAACGCACCTCTTAGCTATCCAGTCGCGAACAAGTATTAAAACAAGTAAACTCCAAAACAAGGAGGTTTTCTTGTTCGGGGTTAAAGCTCACGCAGATTTAACAGGTAACGAAAGAGCTGAACATCTTGCTAAAGAGGCAGCGCAAAAATTAAAGACTAAGCTAAAATGCGACTTGTGCCCGAATTTCATTCATCAAACGTCAAATCCGTATAGACACGTTGGACGAATGGAACCGACGCTATAAAGAAGGTAAGACAGCCAGTATCCGTGGAGTGCCCGGTGTTTGGAAGAAAATGAACAGATTTAGAAATAGAGTTAGACACAACAATAGATACAAGAAAATTGAGATATTTAATTAGCAACAAGGAAATTAGGTACAAGTTTCTAGAAGTTTGTAAATACGTTGTACAGAGAACTGGTAAATAAAAATAAATGATTTTAAATAAGCGTGTAAATACCTTAATGCACTAATTATGTATGTAGACAAGAACTCTGACCCGAGTTAGAAGATATTACGATAAAAAAATTTACAGTATGATCTTCTTCATCTTCTTGTGTCCGTCCAAGTAGTAAAGATTGGACACCAGTTCTGCGAGTCCATTCCTGTCGCGCGCTAGGTGGATAATATGATGATATGTAGGTATAAAAAACATTGGACACCAAAAAAAAAAATCCTAGCTGCAAGACGTAAGACAGTGGACCGGTATCACCAGTGTTGGGCAACTGTTTCATATAGCTCAAAACAGGCACAGATACACAAATCTGACGGCCAACCTCCAGTAATGGAATGGCACTGTAAGAAGATGTAGATATAAAATATTTCCGAGTTCAAATCCTGATAAAATATGCTTTCATTTGTTTACTAAATTCACAAAAGCAAGAACAAGCTTTACATTGATACTCGTAATATAATTCGGCGTAATTGGGTCAGGTACATCTTTTATTTTTTTGTATAAGCGCTGCGAAGCGCCATGTGTGTTGTTTTATTAGTCATTAACGTAATAACCGGATGAACGTACGCATATTTCGTTGTCAATCACAGTTTTCTGCGTGTTAAATCTCGGATCATTACACTGATGGCTACTTCAAAATATGAGACACAGATCGACCTATACATTTAACAGGTCATTTAAAGACAAATGGAGAGAGTTATGCTTGGAGTTTCTTTACGCGCTCAAATCAGAAACTACATTACTTACTTCAAAGGATTGCTCGACTAAAATAGCGATGGGTAGGGGAGTAGTGATAGCCGATGGGCCACTAAGGTTCTTTAGCTATGGCAGAATACCGGTAGAGGTGTTGAATGGTCCTTAACAAGGGGAACGAGCAATCTGGTAATAGTGGCAGGAAAGCGCTGGATGCGAGCTGGCGTGAGATCAAATTATGTAGAGATATATGACGAAGCCTTATGTTATGATGATTATGACATTTCACCTGTTCAAATACAATTTTATATAAAGTATTTTTTTAATATTTTCCCACTTATATGAAGGTTGTGAGGTACACAGTCTATTCAGTGTCTGGTGCATGGTAATTTGGGAGCTTCTTTCAAATGGATCATGGCTTTCTTTAGACCGACTAGAAACGGTAGATGCTAAAAGCAGAACTTTGTGTCGGTGTGGAAAGCATTGGGGTAAACCTGATACAACGAACAAAAGCCATTTGCCTTTATAATATTATAGTCCCTCATGATGCTTTATATAAACTTTCACAAATAGAATAATCATTCTCTACGTCATATGGCAGTTACTTTTAGAAACATCTAGACTTTTCGAAGACTAACAATTGGCACGTGGCACAGTATGTCTAATGGTAGACGGATTGCTGGTAGACGCGCCTGCGACAAACAAATCTGTGTCTATTGTACTATATAAATATGTCGGAGGCCATTCTGGCCATTTATTACGGTAACGACTTTGTATGAAAGGAAAATGTGACGATAATTAAGTGACAGAATATTACATTTAGCAGTTCTTTGCAACATGTTAAATAATCAGATCATTACGTTTTAAATAAAATGTAGGGATACAACGTTTCCCTGTGTACGTATTGTATGAAATTGTGTTGTTTCTTTCATTTAACTTTATTCTAAAGTAAAATCGTTGAAAATTCTTGTTATGAAATGTTAGCAATAATTCACAAAAAATGGCGAAGGACATGTTTTTTATTATTCTAATTCGAACATTGAACTATAAGGAATGCCCGAGTGATAATTATAGTCCCTTCATTAAAGTAACTAATAGTTGGCTGAGCACTAGACAAGAGTTATGGTGTCACAATGTTGGCAGCGTCACGTAGGCAGACTGCCATGGCGGGGTTCAATAACATATACTGTGCGTAACCTAGCCTAATTTTTGACACAGCATTTATTTTCAAATCCTACCAACATAAATAAACTTATTAACTATTCTTATTTGCATTGCACAAGCGTCCAAGCTCAATGTAAATAAGAATTTAACGATAAGTATATTTAAGAAATTATAAAAGTATAATGTAACAATAAAATATAGTAGGTACGTTCATTTACTTTAGTCATTACAAATAAATATAGCGGTTTTTTTAATGTAAAAAACTAACGTAGTACAGAAGCGTTAGCGCAGCTAATTTAATACATGAAAGTGGTTATTAGCTTAGCGAATAGAAAATTACAAGAATATAAAAGAGTTTGAACAATCTTGCCTCAAGAAGAAATATTGACCTTTAGCTATGTTTTATTTATCTTATAGTGAACAACTTTTAAAATATTCATCTCAATTTACTTTGAGTGGAAAACTTGAAAGGCTCTTTCCTTGACACGATTAATTTGAATAATAAATGCTAGCTTTGTTGTTTTATATAATCA
Organism: Ornithoptera alexandrae; assembly: GCA_029030555.1. Classification (NCBI taxonomy): domain Eukaryota; kingdom Metazoa; phylum Arthropoda; class Insecta; order Lepidoptera; family Papilionidae; genus Ornithoptera; species Ornithoptera alexandrae. Next base: position 8,857,957 of record JARDVY010000037.1, read on the forward strand.
ATATCAGTTAACTCCCTTAAATTAATATGGACGTCCGTCGATTCATGTTTAGCTCCTAGTTTTAAGTACTGATTTTTTTTTATAACAAATATTATTATACCTACATCATAAGTTTTTCAGTGGTTAACATGTGGAAAGACTTCTATAAAATTTGTAAAAATTTAATATCACACATTCTGTATTTAAATGAGTTTTCTTTAGTAATAAAAAAAATATTCGTATTTTTCTTTCTTTCAAAAGGTCTTGTAATATCTATTTGAGGTAATAAAATCGTGAATTCTAAATTATTTATTACACGGAGAAACTTAAGACCGGAAACAGGCTTTCTATAGTTATTTCAGAAACTACTTAAAAAAATCTTTAAAATGTATGAAAGTTGATGTGAGAACTTAACAGTCCAAATAACAAATTATACTGGAGTTCGTTCAAATTAACAATAAGTTTTTTAAGTGATACGCTTACCCATAACAATCTGGCGCTAGATACATTATACATTGCACCGTATTGCGCTCAACGCTTTCAGACAAGATGTTAAATCTCATCACCCCAGCAATTACACTGATTACAGCGCCATTCAAACCGGATAATAGTAATGTTTGTACACTACTGTTTAGCGGCAGAAATATGCGCCGCGGTGGTATCTACCTAGACGCTCTCTGGCAAAAGAGGTCTACCATCAATAATAGGTAGATTGTCATTGTAAAGTCTAGCATAATTGAGTAAAGTAAATAAAATCGTTAGATTTATTTAGAAAAAAAAGCAACCCCTATGAATGAGTCCACTCACGGGTGCACATTTAAATATAACAAATACGCAATTTGGCGACAAACTCAATGTGTAATAGCCAACATTTACGACTACAAAGCGAACATATAAATTTATTGAGTATTCATTTGATTTTGTTGCTTAATTGCTTCATTTGATATATTAAATATAAATCAAACAGACACTCTAGACCTTGGCAGTAAATACCTTTACTGGATAATGGAAAAGTTTCCATAGATCAACATTGTTTAATGGCTCGCTTCTGTTTCCAGTCGTTGACTTTAACGGTGCCTAGGGAATTCCATTTTACAGGCTGAAGTAAGATGTCAATGTTAACGCGTTCAGGCTTTGATTGTTTCATTCATTCGAAACTTTATTTAATATATTATATTTATAAGCGCTCCTATTATTTATTCAGTTTTGAGAAAAATTTAATTATTCAACATTTTTCAATACTTGGACTAGATAGCGGCCGAGTGTAGTATTTGAATCAGTTTGACGAGTTTAGGATTAATAATCTTTATTCTTTATGGCAAAAACAAGAAGACAAAATATACGTACATAGGCTAGCTTAACTCCAAAAAGAGTTCCCCTCAACAGGTTCCCGCCTTGTCGCGGCGGAAGGGCGCAGTAGCCGTGGCATGGTCCCCCCACGGTGAAGCGAAGAGGAACTTACCCGGCCGGCCCGAAGCGTTGGGCCGGCACGAGGCGGCCGCTCCAGGTTAGAGCTCCGGAGCTCCATCGTGAAGCTGACCTCAGATGCGTGCCGGTGGGCTACAGGGGCGGCTTTATGCTGCCCTTTGTAGCCGAGGTGGAGTCGCGGAGGGCCCAAGATCGGATCCGCCGCAGGGAGTCGGGAGAGTTTTCTCTCTTGGCTTCCATGGCCTCTGGGTGACGGATTCGGAGGAATCCGTTACGTGCGTGACTGAAAGAGGCCGAGGAGGGGGCGCGCGGTGTGTTCCTACGTGCCCCTACAGAGGTGGAAAGGGAGAATTCTTCTCTTCCTCCCGAGATGGGGCTGCGTTGTGCGGCCAGCGCTGGCGGGGTCGCAGATGTGTGCGAAAGCGTTCCCGTGACCCTGCCATAAAGCGACGAGATGGAACATCGTGGGGGTTTTAGTCGGTGTAAGTCCGACATAACCTGTCCTTGCCCCCACCAGGACGGGTATGCGTAGGCATTGTCCCCACGTTAAACAAAAAAAAAACTCCAAAAACAGTTTTCTTGCAGACCTGTGATGAAATTTAATGAAAAGTAAAAAATAGGTAGAAAACCTACTTTGCAATAGAGAGATCTTTATATAGATAATCGAAATAGTTATGTAATTTTATATAGCTATTATCTTTTATCTGAATTAGTACCAATAGAAAAGTTAAACTTATTGTGACAATAATTGAATAATAATTGAAATAGACAATTGTAACATAAGAAGAAAGAAAAATTGCTTAGTAAAATCTTTGAGAATTAATTGTTAATTTAAACAGATTTTCGTCTTGTCCCTCTTTTACATGAAGATAACACTAATGAAATAACGAAATTAAAAAATATTTAAATGAATATAACACAAAGTTTAATGTTATACTATGGCAAATTTTTAAAAGTTTTTTTAAATTCAGGCCAATGCTATACAAATATACAATCCGGAAGTTTGAGCACTCCACAGCTCTGGCGGGATCTATTAGCGAATTTCACGCTGTTTTTGACTATCGTAAATTAAGGAATTTGGCGAAAAATGTTTATAGATACAGTGGAATGGTTAACATTATTCATCCAATAAAAATCCGCTCTGTTAAGTTTCAGACGCCGATATTTACGTTTCGTGTGATTAATTGCATCATTGTTCTGGGTCGGGACCGATGTACCTCGGGCTGCGTTACTCTGAGCGATGCCTACTGTTTGCAGGGTTTTTACGTCTTTTTTACGGCCGAAGTAAATAAGGCGTAAGATCATAATGCAGTCCCGTTTATTCTGCCTGCAGTGTGTTCCCGCCCGCCTCGGGTATCACGCGCACACGCATACTGTAGCGTTGCCTCGTAACTGCGGATGGCTCCGCGATACTGTCCCGTTCTCTTGTAGACTCTCATGTGCGACAGGTGTGTTAATAACTTGCATTAAATTATTTCATCAAAAATACACATGAAACAAAACTTTTGTACAAAGACGAAATAATATAATCTAATAATTTTCGATAAAGATTTGTTCCGTGAACGTTTTATTATCAACAAAAAAAAAAACGATTGAGTGAAGATGTTATCTTTCTTTAATGATATCGTAAAAACTTTCAAAGTTTATAAAAGCCATCAAAATATTTTTATAGCAAGCAGGTAGATTAAAATATAATACAGGACTTGTACACCGGCTAAAAAACCGGCCGTTTATATTGAAGCTTTATCCATCAACATAATATTTACCGAGCGTTAAAATAATTTCGACTATTTTTAGGCAATTATTAAATATTTTTACTATAGAAATGAATCTAAAACTGAATAATGAAGTTCGGGGATCAGTTAGTTTGCTGCAAACGACGCCAGTTTCATCAGTAAAGGTACATTGCATTTAAGAAAAACGTGAATAATACAAAATGCTTTTGCATGGCTGCCTGCCGTTATCTGGACTTTATAACTAACATCTCATTCATTAAATAGACAGATGAAGCTTAAAATGTTTTAGTACGCAAAATAATTGCAAAGAAACTTTTAAAACTATTCGTACGATTTGAATATTTTAGACTTTTTCGGGGAAATTATAATAACACGTCATTGATATTATACTTAGCTATATTTTTTATGTTTTCAATATCTAATTAAATAATATGTAAATAATATATATTACAAAATTTTATAATACATTATAATATGTTTAAAAGTATATTATAAAACATACTTAAGTCCACATTATACACAATGTATATAATGATGAATGAATAAATGTTGAGGATTTTATTGCCACTACTTAATTCTTTATTTCCCCATCTACACTACTTGTAAACATTATTTTGATTAAATAAAACGAGATAACATTATATATCGGCGAATCGCCATCCCTTACAACTTCATGCATGCAATACAGATATTTACCTCCACACGCAATCGAATGGCAAAAACTTAATAAAATAGCTCCAGCCACGTGTTGAAGTATACGCCTACTCATTGTAATTTTCATTCGTATACAGATTTCTTCTATTCAAATATACTTTTTCGTAGTAAAGCCACGGCTCTCTGCTCGGGCAACACATATTGGTTATCTCTCTAAATTTTTAAGATTCTAAAAAACGCTTTTCCCCGCAATGTGTTCCTTTCAAAATTGTTAAGTTCTTTTTACTTTATACTTTTATTAATAGCTGTAAATTTTACAATGTTTACATATGTACGTATATTTCGACCTGAAACGGAGGAATTTTATTTAAAACAACATGTGAGTAATTAATTACAATTAATGTTCTCATTACTTGTTGCCGTTTTATATGAGAAAAATAAAAATAAGATTTCTTTCAAACATTACTAAAAACGCTCTTAATATATTAATGACGCTAAAATTCATACTTGTGGATGAATAAAGATGTCTATTAATAAACCATCTGATTGATGTATTATTAAAAAACAATGGATTTTGTTATAAATAATTCAATAACTATCATTTTCACATAGATGACATTGACGTTATTTATTATTTAGTGTTACGTTATTCAAGGGGTGTAAGGAGTTCCGCACTACAACTCACGGGATCCAAGCCAATCTCACCTGCTCGTGGTGCCCCCTGTGAATCAATAAACGTGACTCTGGCTCCCGGCAATCCGCATTGGGCGAGCATGGTGGGAAATAGTCCAAATCCCTCCATATGGACCCCTACATATGACAACCCCTAGTGCCCAGCGGTACTGGAGGCCATGCTGACTGTATGTGGACATCTTTGGACACGCCCGTGTCCAGCAGCGGCGTCTATTGGCTGATGATGATGATGATTACATTATTCCGAGTGCTAAAATTAATATGTCATTACTAGATTTTTTTATTAACCTACAAAGCGACGAAGCTACCTAGCGTGACGTTTATCCGATGGCAAGTAGTACGCAGACCCATTCAAAGTGAAGCTAGTTAGAATGATATATACTGCACCACGTTCTGATTATCGTTTTGGAACTACTGTGCCCTTCAAACAGGAATGCAGTAATGTTCACATAATACTGGTAATAAGTTTCTGTTGCCGGTACCGTCTAGGTAGGCACCACCGCAGCTGTTATTTCAGCCAACAAATAGTACTGTTCTGTACAGTTAAACATTTCATGTTATTATGGGCAGGCGTATCACTTACCTTGACGTGAATGGCTCGCTTGTCTTGTAATTTTGTGGAATAAAAAAAAACTTTCCGAAGGCAGAATTAAGTGATCCGGAAGATATATAGATGGTCTCTATTAATAGAGACCTACCACCAAAAACTCAATAGAATACTGAAAAATCAACCTTCATATATTTAACTAGCTGTTCCCAGCCCGCTTCGCTCCCCGTAACAGACCTCCTTTGGGGAAGGAATTTTGTAAACTCTGTATCTGTCCTAATTCGGTAAAAGAACCAAAAAAACAACACCAAATTTCAAGTCACGGGACCCATGCCAACCTCACGTGCTTGAGGTGCATCCTGCTAATCCACGAGGGTTTGACTACCATAAACTCCCATTGGGCGAGCGTGGTGAGAAATGGCCTAAGTTCCCCCATATGAACCTCTACAAACGCCGGCCACTGGTGCCCGAAGATGCAGGTAACGCAGGACCGATCGATATGGATATCTTTGGGTGAGGCCTATGTCCAGCAGTGGACGTGTATTGGCTGATGATGATGAGGCCTTATGATTTCAGATAAATCATGATGAGTCCCTTCATAGGTGGACATCTGTTATATATATCTCATATAGATTTTTATTTATTGTTAACATTATTCAGTAAATAGCAATGCAGTGTAATACCCTGCATGATAAAGTTAATTATTTAGTTTCCTTAGTGCAGTAATTCAATGATGCACGTTGATTGATCTATTGATTTACGACGACGGATGCGGAGACTGCACGGTAAACATACTTAGTCTATTACCGAATTAATACTCTCTCATGTTATAAAGGCGCACGAAATTAATGTTTGCTGATTTGTACCACTTACGCACGATGACATCTACGCACAGAAATACATTCCAATGTCTGTTAATATGTATATATTATATTAATGTACAGCTAAATATAATACTAATTACTTATGTATGCAATTATCTTTTTTTTTCCAATTAAGCGACGAAATGAGCGGGACGTTCACTTCATGGGAAGTGCGAACCCCCGATAACATCGTGGCGCTAGTTAAGATGATATATACAGCACCACATTGCACTCGCCTTACTATTATAATATATAATATTATAATAATATATATTATTATAATATATAACATATAATAATCATAAAATTATTTTAACATTAGCTACAGCGCCCTTCAAAGCGAACCACAGTAGTGTTTGCACACTACTTATGTTATAGATTGGCGTGTCACTTACCATCAAGTGAGCGAGTCGCTTGTATCGATGATTCGTTAAGTAAATAAAATTTAAAATACTTGAATAATTAATTTATAACTTAGGATGTAAATAGGAAACCGGTTATTAAATATCCGGTCTCTTTGATACAGATGTTAAAAGTCAAGTTTTAAGATGAGGTGAAATTTTTGGTTTAATAAAAAATTTTAATTTTTTGTTATGTATATATAACATAAGCATCGTAACCGGTCAATATTATCATTGTTTAAAAAAGATAAAAATAATAACTGCTCCATGCTTTGATCTGGTGAAGAAAATAGGAAATGTAAACTTTTGTCTTACTGTTTCAGGAAGAACGCCGGCGGACGGGTCGGTACATAGCAATTTTAGTTGGTATTTCGTTACTGCTGTTAGCTATCTATCACGCATGGGTCCGCCGAATCCCAGTGGTCGCAAGCCTCGTCGTTCCCGCTCTGATTATGTTTGTCTACGTGGGCTGGGTACTGTATACAGCATCGAGGGACAAACATAAGGTAAATTGATTTAATCTTCTTTTCAGATTGTTTATTATTGCAACGCTTACTGGATCTTGTGTGTTAGCCATTAAATCTGCTTTTATTAATAATCAATTGCCATGAAATGTTTTCTGCTTCCGTGGCGCTACTACAAACCATATGTCTTCACAGGCGGAGGTTCGTCACTGGTGTTACAAAGTTTTGGACTTTTTGTGGTAGGGTTTTTGCGAACACTCCTAACTAAATACTACCTTCATGCTGTATATCTAGAATTTGTAACTACCAACTATACTGGTATTTTTATTAAAGCTATTCTTAAATGACATTTATAATTTATGTAGGTGATTTCATAAATTATAAATGTCGTTCAATAATTTAACAAAAAAATACGCATGTCACTTTGTAACTTTTTAACTATATAAACTTTATCTTTTTCTTTGTGCTTAATGACTTCTCTTAAAATAATTCGGCCAATAACATCAGTCATGGAAGGGACAGTATATATAAACTTCTTATTGATATTAATTTTAATTTTGACTTTGACAGACCATGACAATGTATATAATGTTTAATTTTAATATAAAAAAAGTAATATTAAAAATTTTTTGTGACATTTTTATTTTGATAATGATCTGGATCAAGAATTATGCACAATATTAAGGTATCTAAATCAATATTTTTAACGTTTCCGTAAATTTTTCGGACTGTTAACTATTAATATTTCTTCTCTTGAATAATATGTTATCTGTGATTATTTATGTAACGTCTGATCTACAACGGTGCTCTTGACTTGGCTACAAGTATATTTTAATTTGACTTACAACAATCTTCGTAAACACTCCGTCAAAGTAGCGTCAATCGATTCGGGCGCATGGTTTCGCGTGGATGTTTACGTTGAACTAAATGAACTGAACACTGGTGAGTCAGCCGACGGTGTTTACCAAAGAATTACTGACCACCCTGCATACAATTTTGCTACTACCAACGATAATTCAACTTGGAATTTAAAACGTGTGAACGTGTAACTAAATTAAACTAATTGTATACATTTTTTTTTTTATTATTTTTTTGTTATCATTTCCAATCACAATACTTAAGAGTAATGTAATACAATTAAGAGTAAATGTAATATTTTATTTTGAATAATAATAAAGGAATAAACTATGAAGGGTATTTGCATATTTTGGGAAAACAGATTAAAGTATTGTTAGAGAAAATCTATCAATATTCAAATGCGTCTACTATTACGTGTCGAAAGGTATATTTTGAAGTCCTAACCCAAAAAGAAAGAGAATATTTGCTTTTAAGAGTACCTGTCGCATGAAAAGTTAAACAATTTTGAACCATTTTTTTAATGTGACTATATGTAATACTCTGAGGTCTGTTGTGATGTATTCATCTTGAGGTAGTTCAAAAATAAGTGAAATTATTAATCTTTAAACTGCTCATTGGATTTTTTGTACTTTATTTTATTATTTAAACCTGAATTCAATGTTATTTTTATACTATATTTACAGCCTTTCCAAGAAAGATATCACCTACTCATTAATTCCTTAATATAATATTTTTTTAAAAATGAAATATTTAGTATTAAAAAAAAATAAGAAATATTTTACAGCAGAAATAAAAAAAAATATGGACAGTAATGAAAACCAGTTACGTATTGTCGAAATTGTTAGAGCAGTTTCTAATAAAAAGTTCCCAAGGAAGAAAAAACACAGGGAGCAAATTGAAAAACTTTGGAAAAACGTCAATAACTTTTCTGACTTCTGTATTTGGAAAGTGAAAATCCATTTATATTTTTAAAAGAAAAAAGGCTTCAATGATTTTTGATGGACGACTACTATATATGCTCAACCTATATAATACATATTAGCATCGGTGTAATAAATGTTAGAATAAAATTTACAGGTAAATTTTATCAAGAATATCATTTCTCAATTATTTCTTTGTAACTGGAATAGATAAAGCCTATCCATTCCAAAAATTTGGTTCATTGGTTTTTATATTTTATATAATATGTTGTTTTTGTGATTGAATTGCCTTTGTTTCCTAAAGGAAATTTACGAAGCTCTATAATGGTAAAAAAAAAAAACATTCATTAGTTATTCATAAAGAAGAATCACACGTCTATTTACATTCGCATGTTAAAAATATACATACCATACATAATATATAAACGTCGATTATTATTTTCTGAACTGGTGATAGGTCTCTTTATTGATGGTAGGTCTCTGTTGCTGGAGACCACCTAGGTAGATACCACCGCAGCGCCTATTTCTGCCGTCAAACAGTACAGTGCAAACGTTACTGTGTTCCGGTTTGAAAGGCGGTGTAGCTATTGAAATTACTGGGGTATCGAGACTCGTCATCTTATGTCTCAAGGCGATGAGCGCAATGTAGAACGTTTTAACTAGCGCCACGTTGTTATGGGCGGGCGTGTCACTTACCATCAGGTGAACGTCCGGCTATAAATGAAAAACCCCCGGCTTTCCTCTCATCAAAGTCAAAGAAATGACATGTGCAAAAGTATTTGTTTTTGCAATAATTTGAGATAATTTACAATAAAATAGATTCTTTAGCTGTGTTAGCTACTTTTTATGGTGAATAATAACTTATACTTTCCGGTCTTAATTAAACTCTGTTACAGTTCAACACTACGAAGATTAAACCCTAGGTATATAATATAACTGTGAATTGCTAACTAACACATGGCTAATACTTGATCTTAGTATCACATGGTATTAAAAAGATAACGTTCAGAATAATCAGGCTTTCGTATATTGAAAACCGAAACCCATGAAGAGTGTTAGGCGGAAGATTAACAATATGACATTAGCTGGACAGGTTAACAACGCCTATGTTTTCTTCCAAACACGACTTGTCTTCGTGAAAAGAATGAATAGGGTAGTACTAGATTTTACTAATGCAGATCGCATTATCATTAAATATCAGGTCTGGATCGTAATTGAAGCACTAACTTTTATCCTATAAATAACGAAAATACCTACAAATATTCATTTCGTTACCATGTTCGCTTGAATATTTCTTATGGAGAACTACATGTGCAAAGAGAACCCTCAATATTAGGTACAGCGTTTTAATCACCGTATATTTTGAAACTCATATTATTTCGTATAAAAACATTTTATATATAGTAAAGAGATTTCATTGCCTCATTACACATGATTGTTATTTTCAGCGAGAGACGGGCCAACACAGTAATTGTTTTTTTTTTAATACCCTTTGAAACCTTTACCCGCTCGTAAGTCACGCGTAATACTTTGGCGTCAATCCAAATGGTCACGGGTATAATCGATTCCACAGTGATTTGTTACTAATAAACTTAAAATGCGGTCACTTCCAAACTTTTAAATAATAAAATTTTTATAAAATATTAGTTTCTCTTATGTACATACAGTTGGTTTGAATTTAGGTGTGATACATGGTTGAATAAAGTAACAACAAATAACGTATTTGGTTAACCTTTGTGTAATTAGCTACATTGAAATGAAAGAAATAAAAGTTTTGCCGTCAATCAAGAAAAATATTCTTTACATAAGTATAAGATTTGATTTATTAAGACTATAACTATCTATATAAAAAGCTATAGGCAAATTAAGATATCATGCCGACAGTAAAGTAGAAACAAGTACTTTTCTTCTCGGCAGGAAAATTTACAAAAAGTACTTTGCCGTTTATTTCGGTAGTTGCCCTTTGACCTCACGATCTCACTCTACAAGTGGGATACCTACCGTCTCAGACTATCGTGTATTGAAAATATACAAAAATATAATTATCGTAAATTATCCTATGAGCGGTAAAGAGCTATGTGCCGATTCTGCAAACGCTATTCTTTCGTATGAAGAATAAAAAAACCGTTGGTTTTGCTATGATATTGCTTAATGGAGGAGATATGCTCCATTCCTGCTCTTTCATTAAAGTTTACTTCATCATCTTCATCTGAAATATGAAAATCAACTTGAGACGGAACCGCGGTATTGTGAAACGACGAAACCAATCGTAAATACGTTGTACATAAACATCAAAGCACCGCACGGATTAGTTAGTGATTTTCATATGTAAACAGTGCTCGCTGGAGTACGAACGTATTTTCACTAACTGCGGCAAAAACAAGTAAATAGTTTCCTGTGTCTATATAATTTATGACAGCAAAGATAGCATACATTGTATACACTTCGCTTGCAGTGCAAAGGGAATGACCAAATTAGCAAGAGAGGTATGAGATACTAGTCAGTGACTTGGCCAGTAGTTTCATCATTTACAATACGATTTTACGCGAAACAACGAGAGTTCCAGTTTAAAACAGCTTGATCGTAAATTTAATTGTAAGACATTATAATTTATTGGATGTTTAGCTACTAGTAGAAAGTCTGTTTTGAGAGACCGTCTGAGACTATCACAGCTCCTATTGAAATAACTAGGGTAGTGAGACTTAACATCTCATATCTTAAAGTAACTAGAAGAATACGTGTACAGACTACATCATCCTAACCAGGGACACATTTTTAAAAATAAGCGTATCTGTTACAATCAGAACGTCTTCTTGTGTTCTAGCCATGTCAAACAAAAAAACTACTAATAAGACAATAATAAATTAAATATCCATAACTAGAATATGTAACGAATATACAATCTTTACTTAAATATATTGTTTTTTTTTTATATATTTAATAAACAAGTATCAAAGGCGGTGACTTAATTTTTAATCATAGGCAAAAACAAGAAAATATTTTTGTACTTCAGATTTAAGATCTATGTTACAATATTTCCTTTTAACGAACTATCACCTTCTTATTCTTAAAATAATTTAACGTAACGTTTAAAAAACAATCTGTATATTTCCTTTGTTAAGTGAATTCTAAAACCGCTCTATCTTAAAAAAAATTATTTAGTTTATTCAGATAAAGAGAATTATTGATTCCGAGACGATACGTATGCGAAACCATTTACTAATTTATGTATATTTTAGATTTCAAAAGAATTTCGACAGTTCAATATTCATTTCTTTTTAAATAATTCTCTGAGATGAAAGTTTTAAAGGTGTTCTGTAATTTTAGACACGCGATAAAAATTTCGCTTTGATATAATTATGTATTGTGTTAAAAATACCGAGTCGTAAAGCCCGTTTTTAAGACAAAAATTTAGGAAGATTTCTTTGATATTGTTGTCGATTTTTAGCTTCTAACGTTAGTAGTAGGTTATGCCAAAATAAAAAAGAAATTGTATTGAACTTTATCATATACTATGGTAGTTAAATATTAAATATGCTTTTATTATTGATTTTAAAAGTTTTAAAATAATAGGCTACTAAATTGTAACAACGGAGAATAAAATAAGTATATTAAACGAAATTGTAAACGGTTGTTTCTCTCCGAAACGTTACTTCCATATTTTTGTTTTAAAAGATTACCATGTGCTGTAACTCATTATCACGAAGCCAACGTAGAGATAAACAAACAGTGAAAATTTCAGGGCGACGACCTTTTAAAAAAAACTACAAAAGAAAATCAATTTCCATAGATTATCATAAAAATACTATTGAGTTAATTGTCATGGTCATATATTTTAACACTGAACATAGTTTGTTTGAATAGAAAAGGAAATAATTCTTATGTTTTACTTATTATTCAGAGTATAAATAATATTGCGAATATCTTTGTATAGATTTTGATCATTGGTAATCTTATATCTGGTACTAAAATTATATCGCATATATTTCCAGTTTCAAGGCGTTTTACGACGCTTTTACGGTTATATACTTAAAATTCTAATTGTATACTGTGTCGAGTTTATTTATGAGTCGACTATCTTTATCTATTAGAACCGTAGGTGTCGTAAAAAACGTAATTATTTTCCAGAATCTTGTTCCGTTATATATTTTCCAGACATAAATTTATAATTGATTCTTGCGATCTGCGCGTCTGCTATTATCCATTCATGAGATTCGATGGATATGAACTACTGATGCCATATGTTAACCAGTTAAGAGGCAGTTATATATTTAGATCAAATAACAATAATAACACTCGCACATGTTTCTCTTCTAAAATAACAGCTACGAATAAGGATAATGAAATAAATTTCACATTAATACCAAACACTACTGTCATGTTTACTTCTATATTTAAATAATTATTATCTTCCTCTTCCAGTTTCTTCAACTCCAAGACGCAGAAGCAGCACTTGCCGCAGCCAATGAATTAGCTGAAAATGAGGGTCGTCTTTCTCAATTATCAAATAATAATTTGGAGGAATCATCGATATCCGGCAAAGATTCGAAGTTGAATTCTCCGGCAGGATCGATTCGTAAAGACTGGTCTACAACATCATCCACATACATAAAGGATGAAAAGAAGACTAAGACTGAAGAAAAAAGTTTTACTTTTATTAAACCCATAATTCTAGTCAACGATAAACCACCAGAAGATCTCGATCAGAAATGGAGCCATATAGTAGAGAATTTAACAAACAATGAAAAACTCAAAGGATTTTCAACGAGGAGAAGATATAAGCGGAAATTTTGTAGAAGAAGAAGAAATGCTTCATTTAAAAGGTCATATACCATTGGTTAAAAAAGTGTCAATCAAAGACAAAAGTTTATGATCGTTTATGAGTAAGAATGTTATTTAGTAGTCCATGTAAGACAATGGTATGCAAATGTGTCCCACCCTTTCAGTACCTCACCTTGCTTAACGGTAATATAGTTGGTAGCAAAGCTTTTAATTTACAATGCTATTATATGGGAGATATGTGTTTTCGCCTTAATTTATGATTTAAATTAAAAAAAAAGAATAACTATACAAAAGTTAATAAAATTTTTTTGTTAGCTGAAAATTCCTTAATTTCATTTATGGATAATTCATCAGCATCACCAACCTAGAGAAGTTTATAATCAAAATAAAATAAGATTACTAACAAAATGTCTTATTGTGATCCAACATCTAAACAGCGTAGTTATTATTCGAATAATTTATACCAAGAGGTTGAAAATGTAGTAGTTAGCCAGAAATTATGAAACAAATTTATTGTACAATTAATGGAAAGTACTACTTGTATATTTTTTTTATTTTATTTACTCTTGATAATAATTGAAACGTACTGAAAGAGGGTAGGATGCAGACAGAAAAGTGTAATTTCGAAAAAAAATTAAAAGTTTCATTAATACAGTAATTTACAACGGTAACTTTTTACGACGTTTGTAAATAGATCCTACATCTTTGCTACAGAAAACATAGTAGTTTTGATATAGATATATTCATCATCAGACTAGCGGTTAAACTAAACAGAAATTGTTGACGGTAGTTCAATGTCTATCGGCTGCTATGTTGACACGGAGTATTTGCAAAAATTTGCATGTGCAAATTGTTGGAGGATACACCGGTTCGGTATACACTATGAAACTACTGACAAACTAACTGAAGTTGTAGGCAATATAAGTTTTACAGCCTTACAAAATACTACTTAACTTTTCCCGGCATTTTGGCTCATTCCTTTCTCTACAGCCATTTAAAAAAAGGAGGGGTATGTTAAGCTGTGTTTAAAAATGACAATGTGATAATTGTTCTGAATCATGTAGTAGGACAAAGTTTGATTAGAATAATAACTTTTTATTCGTTGCTAAGATTTTTAATATGAGCTATAGTAAGATCTTGAAAAAGATGGTGAAATTGTTCTATAAGGTTAGATAATAATAAATAGATGTTTACTACTACTACTCTTAGTTCTTCTAGCTAACATAAACAAATGTAACCACTTGTCTAAGGGTAGAAGTAACCACCCCTGGTGACAGTTTACATGGAATTTTGTATGATGCTACCGACAGATCATTAGAACGTTGATATAATTTTCCGAGTAAAACCTCTAATTTTTTTTTTTACATTTACATACAGCTTAGGATTCTTTAATACAGAACGGCGATCTATTAAAACCGTAAATTAGAAAATTGGCAAGGGAATACAAGACTATTAGGTGTAAATATTTACAGACCGAATGCATATTATAGTCACATTTGTAAATGTTTACGTCGAACTCGATTAACAAAAAGTGGCGTACATTTATTTTTAAATTTCCATCTTTTTGATATAAATCAAGGACATTTAAAATTTTAAGTTACTGTACAATAATTACTTTTTATGACATATGTAAAATTATTTTGTTACGATTGAAATATTTTGTATTGTAGATTGTTTTAGTTTTTTTTTCCTTAAAAATTTATTAAAATTCTTAATATATAACTATATTATTCATAAATAACATCAATAAATAGTTAAATAATACTCACATTAAAATAGTTAACGTTTTCTACCACAAATAGTTTTCGGTTAAAAATGTAATCTATTTGTGGATCCTACTTTTACAAGCAGATTTTGTAAACAACGAATGTTTTGGCAGACAGAAAAAACACGTCTTTTTACAACCAGCGTTCAAGTGATGTAATAACACTAAAATATATTTATTTCAATAGTATGTGATGAATATAAAATTTTAAGACCTTTTCAACGAACATCGGTAATAAGAAGTAATTTTGTTTATGACGTGGCCTAATGGCAAACGTTTATATAAAATTAGATAAAAAGAGTTTTAACGTCGCGTTTAAAGCATCTATTACATGTGTAGCAATCATAATGTTTAATATCTGATCATAAAATACTTGCCTAATAACATAGTTTTACGTAAATAGGACGTTCACTTAAAGCTTAATAGTAGCTTTAACTTAGATTAACGCATACCGTGCATACTAATGAAATTTATGGTATGATGCTTAAAATAATAATTTTTTTTTTAACTTAATAGTGTAAAAGACGGTTAGATTCTTTGGCTCAGGATTTTTATCCAAAAGACTGTGTCCCAAAGAGATTCCTGATTAATATTGGTAGGCAATCGACTGCTTACATTTTAATAAGTTTGATCAAGTGTAAACACCCTGTTCATAGTTTATAGAAAAATTAAAAAACAGTCACGGTAAATAAAATTATCTTGACAAAAAAAGATAGTTTTTAATAGTAGGCTAAGAATACTTTATATACCTGACTTTACCTTTACATCATTTTAATTATAATTTAACGTTTTAATAAAACATTCAATCATTTATCATCATCTTTTAAGTTCTTTTAAATTTAAATAAAGAATAGAAAGTCATGATGAATTCTGAAACAATGTTTTACAGAACCCTTAGAAAGTGTTGTCAAGATTGTAAAAGAGAAAGTCGCAATCTTGAAAAAGTTCAAAAGTCGGGACCGCTCTTGGGAATACTATCTTTTGTGCAATACTTTAAGAGTATGTTTAAAGAGAATAACCATTCTTTAATTTAGATCATAAAAGAAGTAAAAAAAATAGGGAATTGCCAGTGAAAGTCATTTTTGGGCTGATATAGTTCGAAGAGGGCACCTAATGATGATGATATACCAAGTATAAGTTGTTTATCATATAAAAAAAATTATCGTTTCTGTAAACAAACAAATAGTGTAAACTCTGCCGTTTTACGTGATGGAAATTACTATCTTTACCGAAACATGTGACATCATTGGGGTAGCTAGCTGGATTCATGACGATGTTAGCGCTGCAAGCCATGCGACTTTTACAGCTTATCTGACACTGGGCTCGTGGACACGGATCCACGGCCTGTTTACAAAAAAAAAAAAGTGTGCTACTTGGAGTGTAGTTATCCGACGGCGGAATTTTACAATGTGTGTCTGCTTGTTGGTTTCTCTGGCGAATCTACTCGGTCGTAGAGGGCCGGCGCGGACATGTTCCCCGACTACCTTCGCCTGTATCGGAATCTCTGGGCGGTGAGGACCGCCCCTGTTCGCGAGTGTATTTAGTGTACGCGGTGTGTGAGTACCTGTGGCGCCGCGTTCTGAAGCGAGGGCGGCGTGATGTCGAAATTCGGAGAGTGTTGGTAGTGTCCGAAGTGTGTGTGGTGACGTGGGTGTTGTCGGTGACTGTGGGTTTGTGTGTTGTGTGAGTGATCCTTGGGGATGGAGGAATTAGCGCATGCCGTGGTCTGCGCTTCTTGGTCTTGGGATTCGAGGACGGCTTGTAGTTGGCCGCTTTGGCCACCAGAGAATTGGGATGAGTTGACGCCTTGCCGAAGTATGTTTCGGAGCACTCTTTGAAGTGTTCCACAATGGTCGGGAGTTTGAGGTCTCTGTGACATTATAGGTCTTACGCATACCTTGTAGAGGTGAAGCTTGTGTCTGAATTGGGGTAGCGAAACATAGTATTTTGTATCGAATGTAACGCATATCGTGTAACTAATGTCCTTACTAAGACCACATTATAAATTGCAATCCGATGAACTACCTGTTTATTTCGTAGCTTAATTGAACGAATAGATATATGTAGTAGTTAAACGAAATTCTAGAAAAGTTATTGAAAGTATACAATTTTTATATATCTAAGTAATCTTCCTCGATCACATTTAACTAAACGCTTAAATTATGATGCCGTTAACGGCATCATAATTTCGGTACAATATTCAAGTTACGATTTCGATCCGGCTGTTTGCTATGTGGTACTAGTTAGGATGATTGTTTAAGACCACATTCTGATGTAAGATGTTCAATATGATGAAATTGTTATTTATATTGGTTAAAGGATAGCGTATGGAAAATATTTCCTTACAACATTAAAAGTTTTAATTGTCCACTGTCGCATCTGCGAGGGTTTCCATCATGGTTAGTAACGCAATTATTGCCCCGTTTTACAACACGCCGGACTTCGTCTAGTTAAAGTTGGCTTCTAACAGAGAGTTCCAGAAGCTTCTATATAACGATTACATCACATTACGTGATATTGCAAATGAGTTCGCAAAACGTTATAAAACCCTTTTATACAGTTATATTTAACAGACTCGTAATATAGTTAATACCACAGTATTTTTTATTTTATTTATAAGTAAATCACCATCGTCATCATCATTATTAGCCGATAGACGTAGACCTCACCCAAAGATCTCTACATCGATCGGTTGCTCGCATCCAGTGGATTCCCGCGATTCTCAGTATTGTTTTATAACGATAATTAAAATCATAGAGTGTTTTCATCCCATAATTACCGTTTTTGGTTTAATCACTTAATTCACTGAGCATATTACACCACCGTGACAAACCATGGTTGTATACTGCGCTTTCCTTTAGAGACATGAGTAATTTACTACACATACAATATGATTTTATACTTTAGTCTAAAAATTTTTCTTCTTTACTGTTATAATTGGAATATTATCCTTTTTTATATTATCATTACTTATTATATATAAGTTTTTAATTGTTTAAATACTACTTCTTCAGGTTTTTATTAGATAAACTTATTAAATATCAAATTAATAAAACTTTAGATAGCTAAAAATATTACTGAAGTAACTAGACCTATTATGTGATACTAGCTTCCAAAGTGAAGATCTTAATGCGATGCTGTCTTAATGTATTTTTTATGCACACTTGAACTCAATTTTCATGTTGTTAATCGACGACGAGACCGTAAAAGATGGTATCCTCGCGTAGAATACTCGGTTCTGATAAGTTGACAGCCGGAATAGAACAATGCTGTTATGGTCGTAGATTAAGATATGTGGATGGTAGCTAGCCAGGTTTCAATAAAACCCTACCACGATAATACCTTCACAACAAATGGCATCGGCTACTTACCAGGAGACCTCCTAGTAACAAGGCAAGTACTTGTGTCATAAGCGGGTGTATTAGTGCATATTTTTGATTATTAAAAAATAATGAAACCATATAAATATGTTTACAAATCGTACCACAATTTTATATCAAAAGAACACACATAAATTTTGAGGACAGTGAAATGTTGCATGCGCTTCGGGGAGTTGTTTGCCACACTTTAGCCGACTTATTAAATTTTGTTTGCGACTGATACGACAGTTATTAGATTATTTGTTCATTGTATATAAGAGTATATATTAATCCAAAGAAATTATGCGCAATTAAAATGTTTAAATAATGTATATTTTGTTTGTTATTAATTAGCTTTTGGAAGTACTTTATGATTGCACTAAATTAGATACTGTCTTTATCTAGATCTTCTGATCATGTTACAACACTCCCAAGCATTTATAAGTTATGCACTATCCGCATCCTCGCGCTCCTCACGATCGTATCCAGATAAACTAACATCTAAAATTTTAAAAACAGTGCCTTCATTAGTAGATGTTACCTGAAGACCTTGATACTATAACGGTTGTCAGTCTTTCGAGAAATGTGCCCAGGACATCTCCACCGTCACAGTCTCGTACACAACCGAGATTGCATCAGTTCTCGTATGAATGTTGTCATTTCTGATTTATTCGAGTAAGAAAACTTCTAGCTTTTTGTATTTACCTTATATTTGAGACACAATCTTTATTTTTTTTTATTTTTATGGAAATAATAATCCGAATAGAAGCGAGTTTATGAACCATTAAATAGAATGTTCTGTATATAAAATAGCTTGTCTGCTATTACGCTAATAACTAATAACTATTAAGGAAAATAAAGCCAATGAAATCTCATTTTAATTCACTACTACTGTTTTAGAAGAATTGTTTTATTAACTAGAATATAGTTTAAGTTAACAGAACTTAAGCAATCCAAAGTTAAATAATTTTGTTGCCAGTAACCTCCCCACAGTATGACGTCGGATTATTGGATGCAACTTACTCTCCAAGGAAATTATTTCCTAGATTTTCAGTCTTGTTGGATTTAATAAGTAGTATTACAGGTTAAAGTTTATTACTGGGAGTGGTTCTGTGTTGCCGATGAAAAGATAGTTTAGGTAGATACCACCGCAACTCACATTTCTATGGCTTAACATTACTGAGATCCAGTTGGCTCAGTTAAATTACTAGTCAAATTAATGACACTTAATGTCTTAAGTTACAAGGTTATCATCTGAACTAGCGCGACGTAGCTAGGCAGGCATATCCCATACTGTCATATGAACGTCTAGCTCATCTTATTGTTTCTCGCCTCGACTTTTCTTAACCGTCTCCGGGAAAAGAGAACTGTCGCCAGTAATATGTATGAACGAACGAAAATGTGGAACCCAATGCAAAAGTCTAAGGAAATAAACTCAAACAGAAAATATACGTATTCCTGATGTGATAGAATTAACAATTTTACATATAAGAACCTTCATATTTTTCCACAAGATGTAACGTAAACCCTTCGTTTTTAAAGCAGCATTACTAAGCTTGCATGCAAAAGAAAAACACAAGTTGTAAAAAACATAGGGATTGTTATGAAACTGTTCGTGATTTACATTTTATTCCATTTTCTTTGAATACTTGCCAGTCTTTATTAAAATTTTTCAAATTCTTTTAATAAAATCGCGTAGTATATTGTCAGAAAACGTTACTGGCTAAGTTTTTTCAGAAGTAGATTATTCATAATTGATCTATACAAATTCTTTTAGTTATTAATAATCTTGAATTAATGTTTGAAATTATGTAAAAATCTACATTTATAATAGATTTTCTTAACACAAAAGAAATAATACTAAAACCAAGATATTTATCTAAATTAGATTGAGTATTACTGTTACCTTTATACTAGTGATACAAATGTATACAGAAATAATATCCATATTACAATAGTATTGTTTCATTTCGTATGATATAACAAAGTACATTAATATCAATAAAACTGTCTTTGGCCATTATTTACTATTGAAGATTTGATGGTTCGGAAATCTCGGAATGAAACGTAAATGTTATAAATCTTGAAGGCAGTGAAGTGTTACAATTGTTTCTTTTGTTATCCCCATTTTATCACAAATAGAATGCTGTAAAACCGTAATCGTCTACTAAACTTTAGTTACGACACCTACAGGATATATTATATTGACGAGTTAAGACACTCATACTTTATCAGTATTAAACTTGAGAAAACTTCTAAATTGAATAAAAAGACGGGTTTGAAAGGTTTTCTTAACTAAGGTCTCTTAAGAATACGTTTGTCGACTTTGATTACATCTAATTTATAAACTTCGAAAGACAAAGAATTCTTTATTTCCAGAACTCGAGAACCTCCATAATTTCATTGTACTTTATTTTCTTGAAAGGTGTGGTAATAGCTTTTGACGATAATATAAGCTCGTTAGATATCCTACTCGACGGGACATTCACATGAGATTGTACGTACAACGACCTGTTCGCGAGTAATTGTTAGTGAAAAGTAAAAAACATAGACAAACAATTCGCCGGATGGTTTTAACAACTGCATAAAATTGCCAATCATTCGTTCCTATGTGAAATATGCAGTTTTAACAGCAGTTTTGTTTTGTTTAAATGTTATGTATTTTCTATATTACATTACAATATTGATTTCGACGCAATTTTTTACCAACATAAGCAGTTTTACTTTATATAAAAAAGAATACAGGGGACACTTTTTCTCTAAATAAACCTCTATCCGGATTAAACCAGGTTGAATGGTGACTAGCTCTATCACTGATTAGGACTCTTAACAAGCTCTTTCTCTCTCTCTAAAAATATGAAACTTATTTACCCTGTGCAAATGTGGAAGAAAAATGAAGTTTTTTTCCTTCCGCGTTTTACTTCGCATTATCCGCCTGTCACATGAGAGAACCGACAACAATCAATTTATCATTCACATTTCAGCCTATCGTGTTATACCACAAACACACAGCTTGAATTGTTACTGGAATTTTTAGCTTGAATAATCCAGTTCATAATCACTCTCCCGCAAATTACACGTTTAAGCCTGGAATTGCCAATAAGACCAATGTATTGAATAACGGAAAGAAAAAAACGCCCTACCCTTTTTTAAATAGGATTCGAATTAAAGGGCTTCATATTACTTTTTCCTTTCATATAACATGTGCTTCCAATCATTTAAGCCACAAACCGTAGCACACATGTTATATATAGTTAAATGCAACATTGGCCGACCCGAAAAGATAATTATTTACTGTCCCTTTACAAGGAAGTATACGTATGTATGTAGTATTTTAGTTTGTGTTTATTTGTGCGAATATTTCTGATATGGACTATGCCGAAAAGGTAGTAAGTATTTTCTTTCTTTTTTAATAATTCACTTATGCAGTATCTGGGTGCGAAATATTAAACAGTCTGCGTCATTGTACCTCGAGAAATTCTATGAATAAGACAATCTTGCCAACCGTAGAAATTTACATACTTTTAAGCTTATCTTCAAGATAAAATGTAGATTAGAGAAAGGTTACGAACCACTCACTTAAGTATGCCTTATTCAGCGCCTGCGATTAAATATTTGACGTGGAACAGATTTATTCTTTAACTAATCCTTATGAGTCATTAATTAAACTATATTTTATTACCTAGTTGATAACATTGAAGTTTATTTAATTTAACCGCTCAAAGCTATAATGCTACATTAGATTATCTGTTATAATAAATTTTGTTTGGCAAAAATGTTTCAGATACATGCAATTCATTTAATAAATATTATATATATTCTTAATTGTCACATTTTCATATATTGTCGGTTGTCTATATTCTGTATATGTAGAACTAATTATAATAAGTCTTTAACCTTTTCACTGACTGTGGCAAATAATTAAACAGCGTGTATTTTTCCTCGGAGAAGGCTTTAATGTTATTTTGTATCTCGTCGTTAGGTAAATGTTGCAGCACATACTTTTCTGTAACATTCACACATTAAATGAAACCGATGTAGACAAATTCAGGAGTAGAAAACATTTTTAGTGTCCTTTTGTTATATTTTACTTTCAGAAAGTTATATATAGTATAAGTGCCGCACAAACAAATAAATATTACGTTACCTTTTGTGAGACTAAATGTAATAGAACCGTAGTGGCTTATTCGTCGCCAAGCAATTTTGCGAACATACTCAAATCTGGTTTGAAAGGTATATTTAATTGTGTTTTTTTTTTAAAAAAACTAGTTATTTTCTATCGCATAGTATAAACAAAGTTGAATTATAGAAATATTATATGACGATGTCCTGCTCGTCTTGTCCTTTAATGTTATATTTAGAAACAAAGCTGGTGTGATGTTAGGTCCTTTCCCTTTAGATCCTATTCATTCATATTGCGCCTAGTGTTTGCATTAGGTTTGAGCAACGTGCTAATTAAATATTGAGTAATATAATTAATTAAAACACAATATGTTTAAATCATTTGAAATGCTTTAAATATATAGAGCGTTACTATAAATATTTTTTTGCTACTTAGAACAACATAAAAAGGTTCTCATACAACTATTTATGTTTGTTTTGAAAAAGAAAAACGTTTTTTTTTTTACAATACAAACATGATGCTTGAGTAAATTTATGAACAATAAATAATAAGTATCTAGTGAAAAAGCTTTATGTATTTCATCACAATAATACCAGTGCTTAGGAGTTTTCTGGACTGAAATTGAGCCTCCCAGACTCGATGCTAAGTGCCGTACTCACCGCGCTTGGCATATGAATTGGTAGCTGTAGTAAATCAGTAAAAGTTTCAGTAAAAGCTGTTATAGTTTTCCTGGAATTGTTTCCTCTAAGCAACGTTTCAGAGGTTGTTTATTTAAGATATGAAATAAAAATGTGCTTAATTTAACTAACAAAAAATTGCACTCTGTGTAGAAAATATGTTCTAAGATTCCCATCGCGACTCTACAGGATTAAAGAAGTATTACTTCCAGAAGAAGGAGCACCTAAGGGCTTCGTGCTTGCCGAGATAACGTCGCAATTGGTAAAATTAGAATGAAGTATGTTCAGACGTGCACTTCAATAGACAAAAATGACGATGAAAATGATGAAAGTTTATATTTTATATAAAATACTGTAAATCTAATCTTACGGGGATTGTTTCCTATAATCAGATGTTGGCGATGCCCGACGCAAAGGGAAACATAGCTACAAGTAATTTAGCTATCGTTACGGTATAGTACATTGAAAGACAAGTAATTACGATGTGCCCACTAACGCAAGCTACAAATGGAGGTCACGTCAAACCGTCTCTTACTAACATGCAATCTCACAGAAAATGCTCCTCAAGTTACAGGTTTATTGTGGGCTTTCAAAGTGCGAGTGGTTAATAATTAAAAAACGTGAAAAACATCTTTAAATAGTAAGATTGTTTGTAAACATTGTTATTTGAACATTACTATGTTCCGCTTTGAAAGGCACTGTTGCTAATAAAATTACTGCTGTGATGACACAACATTGTCGACAAGTAGATATATGCAGTGACTGTCCTAACAAGCATTGTATTGTCATAAGCAATTGAGCCGTAGAAGTCTTATTGCTTAATTATAAAAAAAAGCAGTATATGCACTCATATTATAGACATATTAGTATTACATTAATTATTAGTTGTAGACAGATGTTGAATTCTGTATTTCATCATTATTATAATTGTACCAAAAACACCTAAAAAATGATCTCAAACATACTTGTCGGCAAAATTGGCACAGCAATGAAATTTAATTTCTTTTGCGAAGTTGTGCTAAATCTCTTTACTAAATAAACTTGTATATACGAATTTTGTGCTTTATAGATTCAGCTAAAAGCTAGTGAAAGTTGTCTAAATCGGTTTAATCGTTCTGGAAGTTAGTCTGAACAAACAGAGATAAAATTTTTAAAAATTGATGTAGGCATCTGTTGCTGGAAACCAAAATAAAAAGCGAAATAATATAGCTATGGATCATGTGAAGTTTTTGGTGTAAGTATCGTGTACACATTCGTATGAATGAATTTAAAAGCTTTTATTTTAATATAATATATTTATTTTATAAATGATATTTTTAAAAACGATATAACAACATAAATCTTGTTTAATTTTATCATTCGTATTATTTAAAATAACGAAAAACCTTTTTAAATTCGTACAATGAAATGCTTTCATAACTGTATTCATTTTGCTATTGTGATTGTGATAAAAGCATTTTTAACTGACGAAAAAACGGGAAGAAAGAATTTTTACAACAAAAAATAGTTATCTTCCTGTTCCGAATACTTAAAATCAAAAATTACTAATTTTTCACCAGTTAATTATTTTTTCCAACTGGTGGTCTCTGTTGCCGGTGACCGACTAAGTAGGTATCGCTGCAGCGCTTATTTCTGCCGCCAAATAGTACTGTATTCCGGTTTGAAGGGCGCTGTAGCTAGTGTAATTACTGAGGTAACGAGACAATATCATATGTCTCAGGCGACGAGCGCTACGTGGAGCACTGTGTACGTAGCATTCTAACTAGTGTCACGTTGTTATGGGCGGGGTATAATTTACCATCAGGTGAACGTTCCGCATGTCTCTTCGATTTATTATATTTAAAAAAATATATAATTTCTAGATATAACCTAGTTTTTTTTATGATGATTTTTAAAGATATTTCTACAACCATATATCAGAATAAGTTATTTAACCTGATAATTAATATATTATTAAACAACTTGAGTAAATCTTAAGCAAAGAACTAGATACTTTAAACCCCGGACATCCAGAGATTGGAATACTGCGAAGGTTACCCAGAACAGTTTAAAACTTTGAACGAACTTTGAAATTTTGTGCTAAAGCATTCATTACCTAAATGGCTTCTGTAACGGATAGTATTTTTGCGATAAACTATTTAAACGGTCCCAAGTTTTTTGAAACAGCGTGAAATTTCCTAAAACTGCTGCAATTTACACTAATTACTTAGTTCATGCCAAAGTATCTTTTTAGTTCCGATTTTGATACAATTCCATTTAGTTGCAACAGTCATTGTTTTAATTATCACATCAGTATTATTTAAACAAAGCAACTAGTTCATCTGATAGTAAGCGATACACCCGCCTATAACGTCATTGCTCTAGTTACGATGATATATACTGCACTATATTGCGCTTGTCGCCTGAAACAAGATGTTGCGACTCGTTACCCCAAAAATTATACTAGCTACAGAGCCTTTCAAACCGGAACACAATAACATTCGCACTTTACTGTTTGGCGGCAGAAATAGTCGTTGCGGTGATACCTACCGAGACAGTCTCCGGCAACAGAGACCTACCACTAGTTAATATAGATAAAAGATGAAATAATGGCCTCAAAGTTTTTATTAAATGATTCCTCTAGTGCTAATTCCAAGAACACATAAACAATCATTCATATAAAAAAAAATCTTTGTTAGTATACATTTAAATAGTATACATAAAATAAATTTGTTTGAGTAATCGAGGTTATGAATTTCATTAGTACAGTTTTCACGCTCGTACTCAAGGAAGGCCTACGCTCAGCAGTGGGCGTCTGTTAATATAAAGAAATCAACGAGAGTGTCAAACTTTTTATATAGTATAACATAAATAACATCAAATATTACCCAACAAGTGCTACACTTGTTTCGTACATTAGATGAGAAAATGAAGAATGTATTTTCGTATAATATAATGCCCTCATCACTTACAAGCTCTAATACATTTTCACATCGTTCAACAAGAAATGTTATTAGAGATAAAAAAATAATCCATATGATGAATAGTTTCTGCACTCCTTCTGTAATTAACGTAATAAGTGGTTAAGACAGACGTCAAGTGAATGTTAATATAATAATAAAATTTCGTGTGTAATAACTTGATAGTTCCTACCCTGCATTTTTGCTGCCATGGCGTAGCGGTGGGGTTTAGTAGCCGTAACTGGTACCAGCCATGGTGAAGCTAACAGGAACGTAGTTTGCTGGCCCGTGTTTTCAGGTACTAAAATATAAATTTCCCATAAAGCATTTGTAAATTAAAAAGCAAGAATTTAAAATTCAGTGTTACAGTGGAGTAAGGTAGCATGGCCCCTTTTAATGTTAGCAAAATAAATGTTGCAGTATAAAATCTGGATCTAAATAGGAAATGCAATTAGGCTAACGTCTCGCCTGTGATTGCTCAAGGCAGTTGGAATAATTTAAGAGGAAAAAATTATAGCTTTTTCACGAAACGAATTTCATGAAAAAAAATGTTAAAAACTTTTATTGCAAATGACTGTTTAGAACGATGATGATGATGATATTTTAAACTTTTGTGTAATATAATTAAAGGCAATTGATTATAAGTAATGTGTGATTATATAAATAGTAAGATGACAGTGATATCCTTCATAGTATTAGTATGTTATTATTAAGGCAAACCGTGAAAGTTGATATGGCCATAGCGCCTTTTTCGCTTGCCAATAGGACCGAAGAAATATTTACTGATTAATCAACGTTGTCGCTATTGAAATTAATGCGGTAATAAGACTTAAATCTTGGGGCGGTAATCACAATGTACTGTATAGTCAACATTCATATTATTACATCATCAAAGGCGTATTACTTATCACATGTTCACATGCTGCTCATCTCGTCGCTTATATGAATAGAGAACACTTTTTTTCTTGTGTTCATGGAGTCAAAAATCTATTTATGTTTTGCAATCTGTTAGCTTATTATGGCAGGCGGACTGCGAATACTCTATTTTATTTTGGTTATCTGGTCAATGGTCTCCATGCGATGCTAGCCTTCAACTCCACACATATGGTATATTAGCATCTAAAATTACAAGCAACAATGCAACGCGAGCGCGAGGCTTATTTCTCATTCTACAATCAAATTAATCATCATCATAGCATTAAAATGCTTATTTGTTGAGTAATTAATCATTTCAAGAGGTAGGCGTTGGAAATAATTTGTTCATTTGATATTTATGATGAACAATTATGGAAACATTATATTAGATTTTATTAAAAATTGTGTGAATTACTTAATCATAATCTAGTTGATCATACAAGTCGGGTTGAAAGGTCTCCATCGCAATTTATCCTTCGCAGTGTCGGAATAGAATTGGTGGAGAAAATCCTTCAAAAAACCTACGTATGTTACTTTTACTAATACTGCGTGATGACTACAAATATCTAATGTTCAGGAGTTCACTACTGACCGTAGGCTCTATGTTCAATGGTCAACGTTTAGAGGCTAAAAAATGATGACGATATTATAAAAAGGTCAACGTCTTTGATGGATGGTATTATACCACTGAAAAATAATTTGATATAGTTTACTTAGCAATATAAATTTATGTTTTAGTCTCTTCTATATTTATTTCAATCAGCATCAAAAAGAGACTTTAATTCACAATCAATAGAGTAGTTGGACTAATTTTGCTAACTGGTACTTTAACAGAAATTTCATTGACCAATTAAAGCAAGGTTCATTAATTATTTAAGAAAATCTTCCAATTTATTTGATTAAATTAACATTTGACGAGTCATGTTAAAGGAAGAAATATGTCAATCATCATATCTTTTTCAAGAACATCTTATTTTCTATTATTATTCTATAATTATAATATAAATCTTTAACACTATTTGTAATGTTAAACAATTTAGCGAAACCGATTCGTTTGTGTGAGACGTGTGATAACTAAAATAATGTTTATAATATCCGAAAGCCACAAGCACAAAACTATTACTATTATCATTTGAACGTCTTATCTTTTTAAATTGATTGAAAAAAAATATATTTTCCTCATTATTAACTAATGCAGCATTGCAGTAATTCCATTTTATGTCTGCGTACCCGATACCGCTATCATCTAATTACCTGCCACTCAACTGCACGTGAAATAATAAAATCTTTTGCGAATGCTAAATGAATTGTGTTCCAATGAATAATGAATTTAATATTACTGTTTAATATATATGTATAATGCCTTAAAAAAAGTCTGTAATAGAATGTTATCGTAAAAATAACGTTGTTATAACGCCATCGTGAAACGAGTGTGCTCTTATGTATCAATTATTTTAAAGTTTGTTTTGTATTTGAGATTTTTTTTTTCTAGTCATGTTAACGGCTCCAATTATTTATTCAGATTTATCCATATTTACAATCTGAATTTGTGTTATGTGATGGTCTGATTGTAGTTGGTAAATAACAAAACCCTCTGCAACATTTTGAGATATAGACAACACTTATAGTACCCCTTTTGTCAAGAGGGAAATCTACAAAAGATACCTTGCTGGACCAGACTGGATTATATGGGATGTGAGATTTGTACTTACTAAAACCAGTTCGGTGCTCATCCTTTGTACTTTGTATGAGGTTCCGGTATTTGTTACGGAGCATACTGGTGCTTCCCTGCACTGCGCCTAAGCACGTTTAGGTGATTGCCGTAGCATCCTCTTCTTGCTACGAAAAGTACGAGACGACTTCTACCTAACTGTACAGTAGTAATTGTCGTTCACCTCGGCTCGCTTAGTACAAAGGGGCCCCCACTATCAAAGCCACGAAACTGAAAAGCCTTTTAATCGCCTTCTACGGCAGACATGGATTGTTTTATTCCTGCTCTTAATAGCCCGAGATTACAGAACAAACCATAACGGTATCTACCTACACGATTTCCGACAACAGATACTTTACACTGTATCGTTAAAGTTATCAATGAGATAAAAAAAAATCTTCATATATACGATATGAATGAAACTTTAGTTTATTCTTTTTATGTTTAATAATTCTACATACTAGTATTGGCTCTTACGAAAGGCTTACAGTAAATTGATTAAAAATTTCCCTTTTAATTAAACCTTTATAAAAATGAAGTACCTTTCTTTAGATAATTGTAAAAACATTACGTTAGACAATTAATGCAATCGCAATTATTAATATATTGACTTTACAAGTTATAAAGCTATAATAGCCATACAATAAGCTAAACGGAATAATCTAATATATCTTCAATAACTTTATCCAATAATGTTATTGTAAGTTATATCCTATTTCTACCCTCGGCGTATGTAATACGACTGTATTATGCCGTACCAACACACATCAGACGCCATATACGATTTATTTTCGATTCATCGCTGGTTGTTTAGCTGAATAGACATAATTTCTTTTCAAGTAAACAAAATGTAAAAATTTCTTGGTTATTTTAGTTAAAAATAACATGTTCATAATTTAACTAAAAAGTAATTTTAACCGTTTCTTGTTATTTTGATTCTTAATGAACTAATGTAATAACTAATAGATTCTGTCATGATATGTCAAGATAACAAGTAGACAGTGTAACGTCGATTTCGATTGCTTGGGTATCTTATTATCTTGTCGTACTCTTAGCTTTATTAAGCTACCTGAATATAACAAGTAGTCAATGCTGTGCTTTTATTCATTAAATGCAATTCTCTTGGTAAATTATACAAACAAATATCATTTCTAATAGTTAACACGGTTGAACAAGGTTTTTTTAGCTTGCAAACAAACTATACAACGATAGTTAAATTTCCTTTCGTTTCCCGTTGTCATACAATTAAACTAGAGCACAACAACTCCAGCTTCGGAGCTTTTAAACTTTGCGATAAATAGCAAATGCACGTTTTAAATTAATGGAAATGCAATCACAAATTTGGAATAGTCTCCAAATTATATGCAATAATATATATGTCCCCAGTCATAATCATATGTAAAAGTGATTGAAACATAGAACCTTTCATACTCAAACAAAAAAATAAATACCAAACTTTCTACCGGATGTATGCAATATCATCTATGACGTTTAATCATTGTATATATCACACTAACATCGTAGGGGATTTTATAAGTCTCTAGTAACTCTCCTTTGTTCCTAACAAAATATTATTAAATGTTCCATGTCTGCATAATTGTGAACAATAATATTCTTCAAAAAGTGTTAGTATTTAATTTATATTATTATTATAGATGTCAAAGGAAACCTAAGATATATCTCCTAAATTTAAGATTTAACTACTTTTTTATTATTATTTGAAAGGTTACTGTATGACCTCGATCCCACGTAGTGTTGAATATTGATATGGTCTGTGGTGATAAAGCACATTTTCCTAGTAACAGTCTATTCACTTTTTTTTTTTGAAGACATCAATATTATATTATGACAGGAACATAGACGCTGGAAATTTATTACACTCCTTTGCTGTTCATATCAAAAAGAGGGAGCTAAACTTCTTTGTTCCCAAACTGGGCATGTTTACTAGGAAAGGATAGTATCTCAAATTGTCGTCGGGTGATTAGAAAGGGACTAGGGTAACAGCTACTCAGCGCCTGTGTTCAAGAATGTCCAGTCTAGCTACGACAAGTTCTTAGTCGCCGTAAGCCTCTTGGCCTGCCTGTCCACCAAGTCTAGTGTCGCTAGATGAGTTTTGACAGCAACTGCTCAGATATGGCAATAGTACTCCGCATACAACCGGACTGGGTCATATTTTAAATTGAATCGGAATTTGTTCACGATTTTATCGTTTTAAGTTTGTTTTGAGCGGACATTTCCTCGTCTTATATCTACATATATACGCTGAATAGTCCCATTAAAAACAGTTCATCCATTCCAAAGATTACCCGAAGTAAGCATAGAGACCAAAAATATTAAAATTGGTTCTAAAGCGTGGTGTAAGCATTAATATTAACGTAATCAAAACCTATTATTTTGATATAACAATCAGACGTGATCTTTATTTGCTTTAACTTAGAGACGCAATCTCTACAATTTTTGCGAAAAAAAAAAGTTTAATAAGTAATATCTTTGTATATAATATTCATTACGATCATATTTCTTTCTTCTTTGTCACATTAACTCTGTACCAAATTTTCCTTTATGACAATATACAACCGATCTTAACAACGTATTTTCAACAGGGTGGTAACAATTTTTCTCTTTATGTTGTACCATCTTCTGGGCATGATGTAAATTTGCGACCATAATTGAATCTAATCCCGTGGGTACTGAACTAAAAAGGTCACTTGTTATAATATTTGCTGCGGCATGAAAATAGCAAACGTCAACACATAATAAATAAATCCTTCGAATATAATACTTAAATATATTATAAATAAAAATTGAGTATATTTATTTCAATACTTAGATGTCAAATATCTATAAAAAGAAGTATAATTTCCTTTCTGTGTGACGAGTGTTTTTTATATAATAATACTACCATAAAGTAGTGTAACAAACAAGTTTGAGATTTTTTTTTAACACCCGTAACAGTTATAAAACTGTGATTTTTAAATAACGTGTTTTACAAAATGAAAAAAAAAATCATTGAAACTTATTATCTGCCCTCAAAACTACGTTAGTACAAGGAGTACTACTCTACTGTTATTTTCTTATTATTTAAAGTATTCATTATTTAAAAAAGAAATTAGTTAGTAAAATAATGTTTATATTTACTTATCTCTGGTAACTTTATTTCGAGACGTTGTTGTAGTAGTAATATTGTAATTATATTTTTTTAAAGTAATTTTATAATTATAAATTTTAATAACCTCGACAGAAATTGAGAATTTTGAAGGTGTCTAAACTGTTTTTTTAAAAGAAAATAAAAATAAAAACGTTGATCTAGCCGTCTGTAATTGCTTCATAGATAGCTTCATATACTACACGAATTATAAGATACGCCTGTAAAATTTTTGGTAGAGGCTTAAAAATAATTATTAAGTAATTATCGCTAAACCTGTTGATGGACAACACCGTGTGAAAGCCGGCCTGTACTAAAAACATCAACTTACATGAACTTGACCCTCGCACTTGACCTTCATGGTCCATAAATGCCTTTAACCCTTTCCTTATAAAATGTGCTCTTTATTATTATTATTTTGATGAATGTCTTTCATTCGGCATTATTGGTTTGTAACACCAAATAAGTCCAAGGTTTTAGAGGTCACAGTTAATTGTAATCAGTAATTAAAATCACACATAACCATGGTTTTGGCTATTTAAAACACGGGGTGTAAGGGGTCCGCCACAACAACCCACGGGACCCAAGCCAACTTCATCTGCTCGTGGTGTACGCTCCTAATCAAAGAGGTTCTGGCAATCCGCATTAGATCAGCGTGGTGGGAAAAGGCCCTAATCCCCTTCATGTGAATCCCTACAAACGACAGCTGCTAGTGCCCGGAGGTAGCAGAGGCCATGCTGAATGCGGACGGTTCGATGTGGAAATCTTTTGCTGATGATGATGATGATGTTGAAAAAACGCTTACGTTTTTATTGGCGGGAAACACAAACATTACTTTATCTCAATATGTATGAGCAATCTGTTACAGTTTTATATCCTTTTTATGATTAGCTTTCTTTATTAATATTACCACATTAAAACTCATTTATGGCTCCTATTAAAAGGTTCTATTAAATGAACGACCAAACCTTTATCCAAATAAAGGTAATGTCATAGTATAAAACGAGCAATGTTTCATTTGGCAACTCGTTTGAATAAAGCTCCTTGGATTCGGGCTTTTTATTAACGTTTTTATACCAGACAGCAGAACATTTAAGTCTTTATCTCTGTATATATATTTAGCATTATTTATTTGCTTATGTTATATTATATAAATCTTCAAATATAACTAATACACACCAGATAGAAAAAATATTTTTTTGTAGTGTTCTGGGTAAACTCGCTCCGCCATCTTATTCTCACTGTCACTTTATTGTGAGGTAAAATTAAAGAAAATATTGGCATATTGTACTTAAATAATGATACAGTGATTCCTTGTATTATATTTACTCTGTTAGTGTTATTAATGCTTGATATACTCAATAATATAGTTAAAATTAAACAGTAGTGATTGAATGATGCTTCATACGCAGGAAGCGTGCACTGATCAATGGTTGATAATTGAAACATTCGAGAGCATTTAATAATTTGTTGGAAATTTTCGAGAATTCAATGAAATTGTTTTATATTTAATCGAAATTTTAATATTGTTAAATTTAGCAGTATTTAACAATAGTTTAAATGAGCCCATAGCATTGTTAGCTCACGTTTTCTTGGGGCTTATAGACATTTAATATTCTTTAGCTTCAGTTTTTCAAGCGCAATAATGTTATTATTCGGCTAATGAGACATCAACTTATGCCTAGAAGGAATAGACGCAACGTTGTTAGCTGGCACATCCATCACTTGTTCTTTTATCCATTAAATTTTTTCTCGGAAACATTGACAAAGGAATATACAAGGAAACTTTTAATATTTTTTTGAATACAAAATATCGTTTTTTAATAAACCTTAACAAAATAATTCATAGCTCATGCGTTTATTATAATTTGAAAATTTTCTGTATGTTTAAAAAATAAATTAAAATTTTTAGTGTAAATAAATTTTACATAATTCAACTTCTTTATATGGAAAAAGAAATTATTCACTTGTGAAATTCCCTCAAGCATAAGTAATTCAAAAGGTAACTGAGCTGCCTATCAGCAACAGGTGACCTTCCTTTCTTCCGATATAAACCTTAAAGTTTTGTAAGATTTTCCTTACCCTTTTGTTTTGATTATAGTTAATATTTTATATTTATACACTGTACTATTTTACATACAGCTATTATATATAGTATGTATGAGATATCACTGGAAGGACGTTGTAGAACACGAACTACGCGAGTTCAATGCAGTGGACTGGCAGGAGACAGTGCAAGACAGGAAACGTTACCAATCTCTTGTTTCGGAGACCTAGACTCACTTTGGGTCATTACGCCAGAGGAGTAACAATATTACGATGAGTGATGTACAAAAAGTATTTTTAAAAGATTTAAAAAAAAGTTTTGCAAGCTATCGAAAAAGTTATTTAAAGTGGCCTCTTTAGGGGAAGATTTATGAAGACAATAAACTTGACGACGCCACTTAGAAGTTTCTCACGCCGGTACTGAATTTCGGCGAGGCGTTAATATTCGGCAATTTATTACGGTGAGTTCTGACTTGAAAGGCAAAAGGTAACTTTAAATTTTGAGACGACGGATATTGGAAAGGAATGGGATTGTCGGATGAAATTGTTTTCTTAGGTTCTCGAGTCGGGGGGAGGGGTTATCTTCGTTGAATGGAGAGTGCCTGCGTGTTGAGCGATCGGTGGGAGGTGTCGGAGGCTGCAGGTCGTGGCTCAGCGCGAGCGGTATCGATCGCGGACGCTGCGCAACAAGTGCCACCGCACGGCCACAGCTCGTCATACACACGTACTCTTAAAGTAACCAACAGTGATATTTCCTTTTATACACACATACATTAATTAATATATGCTTTATCGTTTACAAATAACTAAAATCGATCTGTATTTTTATTTATACCTAAAAGCAATCAAAATTGAATGAACTCGTATCTTTTCCAGGTAATCTTTTTTGATGGAAATTTCACGGAAAGACAAAAAAAACATCACCACGCCTTTTTACTATAAAACCAGGCTCTGTTCAAAAAAATTTACAAACTGCCCGATTCAACTAGTGTGCTATATAAAATTTTTATGAAATATTTCCATAAATCTAACTTTATTTACTTCTTAGGTAATAAAATATCAATTAAATAATAGTAAGAGTTACATTTAAGTGTAGCATATAGATATTTTTTTTCATTTGATCTATAGAATAAACAATATCACAATTACCCCTGGTGTCTTTTTTTACCCACTGTAAAGTTTGTTAAAACACGCATGCTATTTTATGAATATCAATGTTTGATTATTAGTTTACAGTAAAGTTAAAAATTAAGTTCATCAATAGATATTTATATTGCGAGTTCTTAGGATACACTTCATCCATTTTAAATGAAAAACGAAGTTGTCAGAAGTAAATAGATTTATTCAGAGATATAGTTTTATTGATATATTCGGTACAAATTCACACTTATAGTATATCTACTAAGTTCATACAGAATACGACATGTGACAAATGTTATATTTTATTTAAGTACTTAAGGTTTAATTGAGGCATGTATTAACAAAATTAATTCACAGTTCAACTACATATATTGCCAACAGTTTCTTGTCGCTTAACTTGGCTTTATTTTCAAAGAAAATACGAAGACTTCTGGAAGACATTAATAATAAATAGAATGTTAGTTGAGATAAAAATTACAATTACAACAAATGTTGTACTAACTAAATCAATTCACTTGTCTTTTATGCTTTTAAAAATTTTATAAACTAATGTTGCGTATGCAAATTATGTAGTGTTAAGCAAAAAGCAAAAAGTAACGCTACACAATAATAATACTACATTACAAAAGGCACATCCATAAAAATTTTAAATTTCTAAAATATATATAGTGTTAATGTTTAAATAAAATTATTTGAGCTGTATTGACGTTTGTGGCTATAATATTTATGTATATGTCGTAACAAAATATATAGAATGTGTATGAGCATGCTTAATGTTCTGCAGTAGTGATATTAAAAGAATAAATTATTGACAATTCTTATATTAAGTGATTTTTTAAATATTATTTTAATACAGTTATTATAATAAAAGATTTCTTTTCATAAATGATTATAATTATGTTATAGTTTTAACTATGTTAATAACCACGACTGAACATAGGCCTCCTAATTTGATGTATTCGTGAGTCTTGTTGCGTGGATTACCGAGTTCAGTATTTTGGCAGCGTTGCCGGGGAACCCTTCCGTCCTGGTTAAATACACAATACATATTTCCTACTTAAATTATGTTATTGTAAATAGGAAACGATTACAAGACATCGAGACTCAAGATACTCATTTGTTATAGAGAGTGGTACAAACGACGTAACTTCGTGTCGTATCGTAATAAAGTTTGAACAATTAATTGTTCTGTCAGGTTTCTGTGCTACGTAATTTATAATTGATACGTTCTACTTTACGCATATGTGAAATTAATTACAGAGTTCGACCTAAACTTGTATTTCTTTAATTATTATGTTAATTTCGTAATCAATTTTAAAAGCTTCCCAGTCTCGAAAGCGAGAATAGAATTATTGTAAGATTAAAGAATTGCTTCCTTTGTCATTTCTTGTCTGTTGGGTACGGCGGCTCCCGTGAAAATGAAAGAAGCTTTTTAAGTACTTCTAACGAAAATGATGATACACATCATTTAAGCTCGGGCGTTGCAAAATCAAAATTTGTCAATTTGAGTTTGAAAAATTGGTTGTTTTGATATTAAAAGCCACTTTTTAAAAGAATTGTTTCATAAATAGACCTTTCTTACTTTGATATTAGAAAAACCTCGTGCCTAATTTAGAACAAGAAATATTGCATGAAACTTACGAATTATATTTAATATACGTTGTATACAATCAGTTACTATGAAAGTCTTATATGACAGTAGAATATTAAAAGATTTACTTACGAAAAACCAGTCACAATACAACGTCACTCTATATTATATCACTTTTCCATACACATTTGAAGAAAAACATTTATCTAAATCTTAATTATTTTGCACGTGGCATTGGCGTTATCTTATTATAATTTATATAGTAAATTTCTTGCTTCGGAAATTATAAAGTAGCCTAAGTTGAAAATATTGTTTTTGTAATAGACATCAATCAATACAGACAAGGACTAATATAAAGGCTACGAAATACCTGTCATTGATATTTAACATTAAATTTCTGTAAGACTGAAATTGCTGTGTAACATCTAAAAGCGATTAAAGATTTCTTTAAATAATTTCAAGAATTAAACAACTTTATGATATACTATATATGAAGGATTGATTTGATTCGTAAATCAATACATAAATGTTTTCAATGTTGATACAGCGAATTTAATAAAAATAAAAAGGTCAACATTTTTAAAATTCTTATGAGACACTTTCGAAGATATTCCACTAAATAAAATAGAAATGGACCATAAACAAAAATCTAACAACAAAATCAGTACTGTTTATAAAAATTATATGTGGTCTAAATATCAAAATAGGGTCAAAATACACTTCTTAATGATGAAAGTTCATCCCTATAAAGAAAAGTATTAACTGTGATGTCTCCAGTAATTTTAATATTAACGAAAATATTCAACACGAACTACTCACATGTAAAGATTATAGAAGGAAGTTGAACATATTTTTTGGCATTTGCAAACATATTTTATAAATAGACTAGAAGTTTAGTGAAGGTAAAATTTTTTAGGAGATGATACAGGAGTTACGTTTGCTGTTGGCGTGTCGCTCGCGTATCTGCTGAAGATGCGCTAACTGAGCTGGTGACGGCACATGGGGCTGGTTAGCATGCGTCGATGTTGACGAATTGCTGGACCCCGGCGGCCCCTGAGGCCCAGTCGGCAACGACTGACGTCGTCTTCGTCGAAGAGCTGGTGACAGATTGTACTTTACCTTTGCCTGCACGAGAAGCTCTTTGAATATCTGCGAGACATTTATGTTATCCTTCGCAGACGCCTCCACAAACCCGTTCTCCCAATCTACCGTTACAACTGATTCTGTAGTGTGGAACTCCACCTGAGGAAATAAGATAAATTCAGATACATTATGATATTTAAAATAGAAAGATTGTACTAATTATAAAAAATAAAGGTAATTAGATTTTTTGTATCTACAATAAGCAAATATTTCACTTTAATTTTACACGATATTAAGTAACATTGACATCATGAATGACATACCATGGTCACTTAAAATATTTTGGCTCTTAAATATTAACAGACGGAATATATCAATTCACTATAGCGGTAGATTAATAATTAAAAAAAACACACAGATACTATTTAAACTTCAACAAGTTTATGGCCTCGGAAACGAACTGGGTATCTCCGTGTTATAAAGGAAGCACTTAGGAATGTAAAGGTCTAATATAGTAAAGTTAAATGAATTTGTGCATGCCCAATACATTATAATAAAGTTGTAAATTTTATAGGTTTCTCTACGTATCTATTACACAGATTATATTGGAGTAGATTGTAAATTTTATTAACCATGGAAAAATATATCTATATTTCTAAACATCGAAATCGCCTGTCATTAAAAAACAAATTGGATTAGAAAAGAATTCTTAATTATTTGATCATACAAAATACTTGGTTATTTGTATATGGTATGGTCTGTCATAAAATGATTTACACTTATTCACGTTAACACTTCAGTGCAAAGTAAAACCCAACAACACTCCTGTATATCGATCGAAATAAAAGTTCAGTGGAGTTAATGTATGTTAATTATAACCGGCTTTGAATGCGGGCGTTGGAGCAGAAAACGCACCAGAGCCGGCGTTCAGAACTTGCCACCCTCGGATCTTCCCTATTTTTTTCAACGTTTCGATCGACGTCTGTTGAAATAACATAGAAATAATTTAAAGAGAACAGACGCTATTTTTTATATGTAATTATGTATAAATTATTGTATTGAACAAATTGTAACAGCTGAGGTACGGAAAGATTTAATTTTTGTAAGAGTGCGATTGATGGCGATCCTTCATTTCATTCAGTAGAACTGTGATTTGTAATTGTAAAGGGCGAGTAGTAATAACCCATGCACTTATCTCTTGAAAACAGCCACGTCATATTTGTACGGAAAAACTAGAGCCGGTAGTGTATTATTACTTTGCCGGAACAGTTAAACTCTTTCCTTGTAATCTAGGAATATTTCAACTAAATTATGGTAACACCCTTTGCGCCTTGACATCCGTTGAAAAAAAGAGTGTAGTACCCAAAATATATGCTAAATAAATTCTTTAGAGGGTAAGGTGTTGAGTAAATTTATATATATTTCTATCTTATAATATATTTGTCACAATATAGAACATTCATTTAAAAACGAGTTTTACCGCTTAGTCAGACGTTTTGTGTAAAAATATATATAACATTTACCATTTAAAATTTTATTGACCGTTAAAATAGTGTTCCAAAGGTGTGGTTAGGTGATTGTCATATCCGATGGTGTTTCCGACGTTTGCACCTCGGACCTCGTTACTTCCGAATTGAAACATACTATGAAACACGTGTAGAACACGAATGTAGAACGGAAATTAAATCCATCAAGCTACAAATATATTAGACATCTAAATTAAATCTGTATATTTTATTTTAAATGTTTTGAACTAAAAAAAAAACAATAAATTATCTTCATGCAATTTTGTCATCAAATTGATGCTATCCACTGTAGGACACAGAAATGTACTAAGGATCACAACTAAGCACGAAATTCTGTCAAAAGTCTAGTGTACATATTTAAAATATATTAGATCCTTACATATGAAATTGGCGTTTTGTACGGGAGGAATGTAAAGTAAATAATTTTTTGTAAAATATATTTAATTAATCAAAGTATGCACCTTTGTTATCTATGCACTTTTGCCATCTCATACGTAGTTCATTGATCCCTTTACTAACCATGGGGGCGAAAATCAATAAACTTTTTGAAGGCGGTTTGGACTACCGCATCGGAGTTGAATTTGTTCCGTGTAAGAAGTTGTCCAAATTCTAGAAGAAATGATAATCTGTTGGGGCTAGATCCGGGGAGTACGGTGGATGTCACAGACATTACAATTGAGCTCATCTAACTTAGTGGTTGTTTGTTGTGCAATGTGTGTTCTTACGTTGTCGTGAAGCAGCAATGGCCTAGAGCGATTGACCAGTCTCGGTTGTTTAGCAGCTAGTTCTTCCTTCATGGTTTGCAGTTGCTGACAATAGATATTTGTCGTAATCCTTTTGCTAGATTTTAGAAAGCTGTAGTGAACGACACCGGTGCTAATTCACCAAACATTTACAGGTAACTTTTTCTGAGTCAATTTTCGGTTAGGGCAGGATTTGGCTGGGTCTCCGATTATCGTACAGTATCCACTTTTCATCACAAGTAATGATTCGATTTAAAATCAGTTCATTATTGTGTCTGTTGAGCAAAGTAACATAACAGTCGACGCGTGTTTGCAAGTTGGATTTACTCAATTCATGAGATACCCGTCGTTCAGGTTTTTTTACTTTCCCGATTTGCTTCAAGTGGATTAATACAGTTTTGTCACTTACTCCGAAGCCTACAGCTATCTCTAAAATGCTTTGTGATGGATCCGCTTCCACAATAGCCTTTAACTCTCCACTTTGGTTTCCGGCCGTCCACGGGGTTGGTTCTGAAGATTGAAATTTCCAGAACGAAAACGTTGAAACCCAAAACGTACCGTGCTTGCTTTTGCGACACCAGCGCCGTACAAATCATTAATCCATCGAGCTGTTTTTGCAGCACTGGTGCCACGATAGAAATCGTACTCGTAAATATACCGATATTTCATGTTTTCCATTGTGCGGTAATAAGCAACGTCAAAAAAAATAATGAGGAAAAAACGAATGATTGTTTTCAAAACTCAAATGCATCAGCTAAATTAAATTATAAATTTTAACTTAGAATTCTTTACCAAAGAGGAGATATTTCAGATCAGAGTGGTCAGTACGACAAAACTCTAATTTCACATGTAAGTACCTAATATTTTTACCATAACCATAAACAATACCCTTAAAACGTTAGTCCCTTTCAGTACGTTATTATTTTTAAAGTAAAAGTAATTCATTTTTCAATAGTAATTATTCTGTATCTCTGTGGATTTTTTTAAAGAAATTCAATTAGTCGAAAGATTTCTGTTTTCTCGAAAAAATAAATATATTTTTGCCTTAATAGTTTTATCGTGTTCGCTTATTACAAAAGTTGTACGAAAATATCAATAATATATATAAAGGGTTTTCCCGGAGCAAGAACCTAGCCCTTCGAGCAAAATAATGCTTGACATACGTATTCACTTAGTCCTTGCTGAGTCATTGTTAAACTTTACGTTAAATATACAACACTACAGTAGTTTCAATACACTTCTGTTAATACATTACAAATACTCATACGCATGTGGGGATCCTGTGTTATATGTATACAAAGTTATAGAAAATCCTTACGTCTTTGTTAAGGCTTGTTATTAGGTCATAATTTCACAATGAGTTTATTTGAGAAGATTTAATAATGAAAAGCAAGCACTGTTTTAATGAAAATGAAGATCGTTCAGTTTGTGACATTATTAAGAAACAATTTAATTATACTTCGCATCTTTGTCGTTATTTTGGAATTGTTATATTTTTGTATCTATAGCTCATAATTTTATTTGATATAGCATCTATTATTTTGATATAATTAATCTTTATATTAGGTTATTGAAAAGGATATTATACATCTAAAACATGGTGAAAGTAAGATTAGGTGACAACCATGAAAGAGAAGAGTATGGTTATAGATACTAGATTAACTCATTAACAAAAGAAAATATATTATAAACCGTTTTTCCTAAATTGCTACTATTCTTACGTCGCTGTCAATTAACTGGAGCCGTGCGTAGTTAAGTTTAAATTCGAAAGAAAAAAAAAATCTTTATTTTCCTCCGTCCTACTCCAAGAATGTTAAACCATTTTATTAAAAATTCAAATTTCTTGAGCTGTACGCTGTATGTTACAACCAAATGAAAAGAAAACCTCCTGCTCACTGTAGTTGATGTTAAAGTTGTGTAAAAAAGAGCTCACCTCTCTTTCTCCAGTTTCTGCCAAATCAACTTTATTGCCAACGACTACGATAGGAACAGCCGTGCTTTCTTTAATCTCGTGAATCTGATCCCTCAGAGCTCTCACTTCGGCAAAGCTGTTCGCATCTGTGATATCATACACGAGGATAAAAGCGTCGGCAGACTGCATAGAAAGGGCCCGCATAGCCGGAAATTCGTAGGCACCCGAAGTATCCAGGATGTCCAGCGTGAGTCGAACTCCGGAGACATTAAAGTCTCCATGGTGCATCTCCTCCACGGTTCGCTTGTATTTGTATGAGAAGGTGCCATAAAGAAATTGCGTTATTAGCGACGACTTCCCCACTTTTGCTGCTCCTAAAACAACGATCTTGTGTCTGACGGCATTGTTGGTTATATTGCCGCTACTGGATACGCTCTCTTCGGTCCTTTCGGTCCTGCTGATGATGAAATATTAAGAATTAATATCACTTACTTTAATTTATCAATAACTACATAAAAAAAATTATCGAGCAACCCTCAACTTGGGGGATGTAATTCATTCGACATACTATAACAAAGACTTATCTCATCAGTTATGAATATATAAAAAGACAGAAAATATATTTTTAAATTGATTTTTTTTAACATTATAATAATTTATGCAATTGTTAAAATAAAATTTGAAATAATTGTATATATATAAACTGAAAAATCATTAAGTTTCAACAGAAATTAACCGGTACGGAATATATAATCATGTTTTGGTTTTCACATCGAAGAGCATTATTTTGAAGCATTTTCAAACTTATTTACGAATTATACTCTTTTACTCAAAAATTCAACTCAAACTGTTCTCATCATTAAAAAAATACATAGAATATTCATTTATAATTTAAATTATTTCTTAATGATGCTTAAAGGAAGATAAAAATGTGAAGTAACAAACGTGATATATACATACATACATACGTATTCATGTGACGTGCGTAATACGTATGTATGTACCTTATATGTAAGTACGTCTATTGGAAGCGACAGTAGGTGTAATTTTATTCCGTTGTTTCGCTGGTAGTGGATCGCAGAGCGATAATTATGTAAATAAGATACAACAGTTATGTTAATACAGAAACATTACTCATATGACATGACAAAAATTGGCGTTAAAGTATATTATTAAGTAAACTGGCAGTAACTTTTATTCATATTGCTACAGAAATAAAAATTTAATTTAGAAGAGAAGACACTGTGAACAAAGTCTTTAAAGTGCGAAGCAGTTTTTTTCATATATTTCGTAGGTATTTTTTTGTAATAAAGTAATAGATATTTGATCGACGAACAGGTTACATTTCATATGATCTTACAATTAATCATTGTGTCTGTCTGTCAAGAACATAGGCATAGCCATTACCTGGTTGATATTTGCTCAAAGACTTGTTACGACGAACTGATGTACGTCTTAGCCAGATGATGGCTTCTTTGCCTGTTTAATCTTGATAATTTCTATTGATAAAATCTTCAATATTACGTAAACTTAAATTCATTACTCGTCGTTGGAAGAGATGTGAAAAGTAGTTTATCATAACCAATTTCCGATACGAAAATAAGATGATTAGATGTTACTATGTTCTCAATGAGTATTGAAATAAAACGTTTATTCTTACGAATTAAACTATTACTATATATAAAAAATATATAACAATATATAAACTATATTGAATTTAATTCCTAACATTTAAATAATACATAACTACATAATAAATATATGGTTATACCCACTACTAATCATATGCAGTCGATGTTTCTTTTTTTTAATGAATGTTACGTTTAAGTTTTTTAACAGATTTTCTGGGTGCAAGTTTTAATGTTTGATGATGCAAAAATGATCAGTTAAATGTAAAGTTATCTTTTATTAATTCGTACAAAATTTCGTTTTTACTCATGCCTTATCCTCTTCGCAAACGATAACGATTACTCTACCTATCTGCTGCCCCATGTGTCACCGTGGCTTATCGCTCGCAAATCATATCATGTCACCGATCAATAACACTGAATACT
This sequence comes from Ornithoptera alexandrae, assembly GCA_029030555.1. Taxonomy (NCBI): domain Eukaryota; kingdom Metazoa; phylum Arthropoda; class Insecta; order Lepidoptera; family Papilionidae; genus Ornithoptera; species Ornithoptera alexandrae. Next base: position 8,902,011 of record JARDVY010000037.1, read on the forward strand.
TATAACGTAGCGAAATGTAGCCTATTCCATATTTAGGTAATTGTAAATGTTCTTACATAGGAGATGAATTAGAAATTAAAAGGGAAAATCGAAGTAGTACATGATGGAATGTTAGGTTATTTTCTAAATAATCTAGTATTAACAAAGTCTCTCTAATTCCAGCTAGAGCTCCATTCAAACCGTTAACACTATAGTGTTTACTTAATACATCATACGAGTGTAGAAGATTCTTTAAAATATCCCCATTGCCACATTACCCACGACGTATCGATATTTTTTTTGTAGCCTAGACGAATCATTTTGCCTTTGCGGCAAAGAACTTTGTTTTGGAGAGATGATTGTTTAGTGGTGAACGTTTGTTAGACCAAAATATGATATAGTAAATTTAAAAATAGTTAAGCATATAAATCGGAGTGTTATACGTGCGTCGTTAGTTGTCGCTATTCGTCTTCTACCACATACATTTACGTTACTATATATTATGTTATATTCATTAAATCATACTTCAATTAAACTTTGTGTACATATCACTCCTACTTGAAAAATGTCTATAACCTCAGTGTACTTCTCGGAAGTAAATGGCCAATAAGCACAACTGTGAACAGTGGTGGTGGATTCAAAACGAAGTTAATTAAATTGATGATTTTGCGAAACAACGATTTCCATAGTTCGTTGCTTTGTTAAGCTGCTTATGTTATAAACCGAAAGGGAAATAAATATTAGCAGTGATAGTTAAGTTTATAAGTGTGGTTAAATTGATGTGCATGATTCGAAAAAGCATGGGTTCAAATGGTATTAAACCTAAGCTTCCAGTGAAGGTTAAACATCGTAAAAAAACCGCTGTGTTCCGGCGACTTCCACCAAGGCGCACTTAGAAAATACAATCTTTCGCTCTCGCGTCCCAGCATTGGGAAAATTAAGTTTTTTATGTTATTAATCAGCTACTTGAATATTTTTGATTATTTTACTCATGACCGCACATATCTTTTTATACTGTGGTCGGATTTTAGTCATCCGTTTTTATTAAAAAGATTGTACCTTGTAATAAGTTCAAAGAGAAAGTAGAAAAACAATAAAAAAATATCTATTTCTATTTTTCTGTTTGTTTATGACACATTGAAATAACATTAATATACAGTTTTTACTTTCCATAAGCTATAAAATAAAAGAAAAGTTTAATGATGTTTTTGTCTTAAGTAATAAAATAGACATTGTTGTCAATGACGATCTTTATATTGTGGTATTAATTAATTTACTACTGTTGTAAATTAATGTTTTTAGTATTGTCGTAAACGTTTATATAAAGACAGTTGATTACGCCATTGTGATCGGTACTTGCATCTAGAGCTAATGATTACACAGCTATACTATAGTGCGATGTAAAATATCTGTAATAGAATTACATCCTTTTTAAGAAATTGTCTTAAAAGAATCATTAATTAAGTTTAATAATTTTTTATTTTAAATGGGGTAAATTTTGACTCTAATTTTATATCATGTTAAGTGACAAGGACTCGTTTTTGTGACTGTCGGAACATATAGATGTTGTTATGAGGTTGGAAGTTACCACCGTTATGTTAGTGAGCTGTTGTACCAAGAAGGGATTCAAATAATAAGATATGTACGTGACATTTGAGTTAAGATAATGTATTGGCCGTGTATTAAGGGTGTGTAAGTCTAGTAAAAATCAAGTCAAGTCAAAGTAAATTATATAAATTTTCAGGAAATGTCGATTTATGTTGTTTTTTCAAAATTTTTGAAAAATAATTTTATTATCAGCATCATTGTCAGCTCGGAAATGCTTTCCTTTAATAAAATAAAAAAAATATATATAATTAGATAAACATTTTAATAATTAATTAATTCGGGTAGACCCTTGATTAATCTTCTACAGAAACCGCCTGCTCCATGACATAATGTTCCGTGGTTTTATTCTGGGCCGACATGTTAAAATATAAGGGTCAGAGCATTCTAAACTAGCATGTTTTATCTTCTTCTGCTTTATTGTCTATTAAATTTATGAGAAATTGCGGCCATGTGATTGTCAATTGCCGATTAGAATATAAATTTGTATTTTAGCAATTGGGCTTTGACATATTTGCCATATCCGTCTCCTGGTTGATCTCAGTATAGCTCGTTGAATAGAAACAGATTACTTTGAAGTGTATCAAGAGCATGAAGAAGATAATGGTATAGAATGATAAGTAGACGCCGAGTGTAAACAAACACGGTCAGATAGTATTAAATGTGACCACAATATATAAAAGATACAGACAATTTTTAGTATATTTTGCGTCATAACATAAATTTATTTATTTAGTAATAATAAAGATTTACATCCGATAATAGTATAACAGTTGCGTTTCTTAGAAAAAAAATTTAAACCGCAAAGAACAAAAGTAAAATGTTGTTTCAGATTTTGCAGTGCGATAAATAATATTTACGCAAATTGCCTTGTTTAAATATAAATAAAAGTATACTAATGTAATAAAGTTTATATGTTTAACATTGCTAAATCAAATTCTTAACAAAATTTTTAGTATTAAATATGGAGGATAATAAATAAATACACGTGTATACAACGGAGATGCCAATGATCAGTTTATGTGAAGAAAGAGAATATTTCGAATCGATATAGTTCACGCCGATGCGATAAAAGCATCTACTTTGCTACAATAAACGTTTTATGGGCCAAACGCTTTATTTATCAGCAGGGAATGTCGTATTAATTTTATTGGGCCATCGTTAGACGACAATTGAAGTATCACAAGTGAAAAATAAAATCCTTTGATAATCTTAAATCCACTATCTTTAATGTTCAAATCCTGTTTCGTTTTATTAGTCAACATTATATAACTGCCATGCTTCGTAAACAACTATTCTTATAACTCGTAAAGTACATTAGAGTAATAACATTAAAATAAAATTTCTATAACACATCCGTTCACCCTCTCACAACAATGATACTAAATTGAAAATTAGAAATATATGAATTCTAAGACTATATTATTCCCATAGATGAAAACCACAGATGTACTACAATGGTCTTTTACTGGGCTTACTATCAAATGTCGGCGTTGTACAAAAATTTTGTTTTTTCTTTTCTCTATTTTAAATTCTTCTTTTTCACGTCTAAAGAATTATTTCCGATGTCTTTTTTTTCTTATGATAGATTTTAACGTTCTTTGCTTCATAATAAACCTGCATGCCACTTCATTTCTATGAACTTATTCATTCACAGTTAAGACTATGTTCTCGAACTCTGCTTTAAGTAATATTAGAAAAATCAAAAATATGTTCCTTGTTAACTTATTCAATATTAAATTGTTAAATCATCATCCTTTCTTTGTGCATATACATGTATCTTTATGTACCTTAGTCACACATGTCTATGTCTATCTTATATTATATTTTATCTATGTACAAAATATTAATATCTTTTAATTCAGTCAGGTCAGATTTTAAGATTTACGATAAATAATTAATTAATAAATAAAAATATTAAGCGTTTTATTGTACTACAAGTGGGAGCATTTAAACACCGATATAACATGTTTAATGCTGCGTCGGCGGAGATTGGGGTACAAGTTAGTATACTACATGAATATTTACAGATGACAAATAATACTTATTAAGAAGACAGAATTTCGTTTTAAGGAGATTAATTTTTCCAACCTCAGCAAATTTCGGATCCCCTCTGGGATTTTAATGTGACGGTAAGTACGGCCTGGAATATATTAAAATTAAATACGTTTCTAAGGTTGCAAGAGTACCGGATTTGCTAAAGAAAAGCCATTTTGACATTGAAATTCTCATTATTTTGTCAAAATTAAAAACATTAGTTCTCATCCGTTAGTGAATAAGTAAGACAATAATTTGTTCCCACTGTTGTTTTATATACTTACAATGTAATACATTGATGGTAAGTCCCTATTACCTGAGACCATCTAGATAGGTACCACTGCATCTCGTGGTAAAGTCCAGTACCAGAAAGTTAAAAACATTGTGAATAAAAAGCAATTGTCATAGGAGTTGACTTAGTTTATTTCCGGTTTGTCTAGTTGTTGCGTCTGTTCACTTAAGATCTTTATGGGTTCGCATCTAGGACGTTAATGATTAGGCATTTTCTCTATTTCCTCAAAACTTACTCTCTGACATATTATTCTCATCAGGACTACCCAAACGTCTATCTCTAACGATATACTTCTTTATTATTTCTTAATAGTGTTAGTGTAGTTAGGAATTATATAGTATTTCCGTTCAACAACTAAACACAGTTCACATTTCTATAGTTTACGATAAAAGCGGAATACAGCATTTCAAACAGCTAAGCTGTTCCGGCGAACGTTTCCTGTTGAATGGTGTACATTAAGCCAACGTCGCAAATTATCACGAGTTTTGTACGAGTTGCGATTTATTTACAAAAATAAAGGTTGCAATTTTGATTACTTACGTTAAACTTAATCCCTACTTGGTTAATCCATGTGAATTTATCAAATCCATTTCGGATCTGTATTCAAATGATTAAAACGATTTAGAATATTACATCGCAAAGATTTTTATTTACTGTATCATTTTGCATCACGTTCTCTTAAAATATTTTCAGTGATTTTCGGTAAAACTCTTCACAAAATCCGTAGGAGTTGTTTACATGTCGAATATTTTTAATGTGTAATTTTCCGCAAAATATATTCATATGGGAAACAATAACATTTATTTTTTTATATAAATGTTATTGTTTCGTGTGCAAATTATAAAAAGTTGTTTCTATTAACAGATTAGCATAAAGTTATTGTAGGTTATTAGAAGATTAAGCATACAATAAGCATAACTGTCTTCTGCGATTGTTCCGCGATTATTTCTAATTTAAGACCTTAGAAGCACACTACAACACCCAGATGCCTACAATCCCTTATGGGGTCAGAGAATCGAGAGCCTATTAACCTACTTGACGCCACTTTTGTTAAGAGACGAGCTATATTGTCTTCCAGTGACAGGTTTTCAGAATACGATATTTACCAACAAAACTCGAAAGTATCAGTAACAGTCCATGCATTTAATATGTTCATTTTAAACTATCCTGAAACATAAAATTTTTAGGGATAAAGTTTTATACGTATCTAGAAAAAAATAGGTTTCGTATACAATAGAATTTTGTTTCGAATTTATTATTAACTAGCTGTACTCTGCTCGCTTTGCTGACCGTGATATTAAATGAAGCTTGAAATTTATCTGAAATATTCCTTGAGAGCAATCGCAACTGTGATTGTCTTTCTATAGCTATCGTTGCTATAGCAGCCGCATTAATAATACGAAATAAGAATATTTATTAAAGTTAATAAGAAAACAAATTATGAAGGATATATGGAATTCAAAAAATAAATAGCCCATAACCATTTACATATCATTCCGCGTAGAATGGTCATGTTCCCATGTCGATACGTTCACTAGTTGTCATGTAATTGGCGAAAAAAAAAATCCTTTTTCACTGTATATAAAAGAATATGTCGCTTTAAAATTTCTGAAAGAACCTAACATTATTGTAATTAACCTTCAATAGTATATTTTATTACAACAGCTTTTACTGTCTTCGCGACGTAGCAACCTAACCTAACCTGCCGCCTAGTTGCATTTTGTGGTTTCGTATGATGTTCTTCTGAAAGTGGTAGGGTTTCATGGAACTTTCCTGGTTGGTTACTAATCTTGTGATAAATATCTAGCGCCGTTACAGTAAGGCTGTTTTCCAAATATATGACAGCCATAGTATTCTTGGCACACGCAATTTACGATCTACGGTCTCATTCTCACTTAACAATGGTGAAAGTGGAGTAACAAATTTGAATCTGCTTCTCTACATTTCTAATCTGTTTCATAAACCATTAGTCCTTTGTCACTTGAGGATAGCATAATTCTTGTTTATAAACAAAATTTTAATGCATTAGGTACAAAAATGTGACATAAATTTTCATTTACTATACAAACAATGCTGTCTTTCAATTCGAAGTAAACTAACATCAAAAGCTGCTAAATATTTCAACATAATTTCGACGTTGCAGTTATATTTCATAAACAAAATGTGAATATAAGAAAAATATTACATAACAAAATATTTGAAAAAAAAAACAAAGGTAATATGGTCAAAACAAAGGTCACAAAATAGATTCACGAACATTAGTGCAGCAATAAACATAATGTACATACGATTGATATAGATAAATTCACTTCTTTATGGATAATATAGACCCCCAATCGATTTTCTTAGTTAATAATATCCTGGTAAAAATCAATTTTCATTAGTATTATGTTGATAAGATTGCTATAACTTTAAGATTGCAATAAATAGAGGTTAGATTTTTATAAGATACTACTGAAACACCTTACATGTTCAATATGATATTTTCAATTGAAAGAGACATATCCTATCTAGGAGCAAATTATAGTTACTGAATATATTTTAAGATGATCCAGTAACCAGAAAATAAATTATTATGCTGAATACACATATGTTATCATTTTACCGTTTATACATTAATAGATTTCTATTCAAGCTTTAAATTATACTTCAACAGAGTTGAGTTTGACGTAAGCAAAAAAATATTCTTTTCAAATAAGCGTACCGCCGCAATGTAGTTTTCGAGTTAACAGAATACTTTATTATAATAATTTACTTTTAATTTCTGCGTCAGGAAATTTAAATGTATTATTTGCTGTATATGATAAGTGCTAAAGGTGTTACTCCTACCTCAGTAAAATATTCTAGATTAGCTCTCCGTGAAAATTATTTTAATAAGTTAATTTTATGTTAATATCTTGAAAACTGTAAAGAGTTGTTGTAATAGACGTTATCCTTTCTTTTTGATACTTATCGATAAGCAAAATTATAAATTGCGGCATATTTAATAACCTATTCGAGATCGCATTAAAATAGAATAAACAAAAATGTATACCTCTCATCCTACTTAAGTATGTAAATATATTTTTATACAATTTTTGTTTGTATATAAAGAATTTATCTATTACGAATATAGAACCATTATTCATATGCAGTTTTTAATTAAGATAAATTACTTTAAATTTTGTATAACTTAATCTTAGATACATATATAGATTACCTTAATATGCAACAAAGAAGAATGAAAAATATAAAAGACTCGTTTTTAATTATTTTTTTTGTTTACCGACAATTCTTATTATATCCAACGTTGATCAACAAAGAATGTTATTAGTAATAAGCATTCTGCAAAATTATAGTAAGATTATGCAAAGAATTAAAAAATATGTTTTTATTGCCCTAGCGGGAAACCAAGTATTTACTTTTACCCACAAAAACAACATTTTAATTAGAAATGTAATATTAGGATGCCGAAGGTTTTTTTATTTAGATAGCTATCGGCCCCTTTAACGTTAAGTTGCGACAACCTTTCCAGGTCCCCCTTACCCTCAATGCTATTACAATGGTTTGAGCCTGTAATCCATCGCTGTCGACAAAGTCAGTTTACAGGCGCTTAATACTTTTAGCCTTCTTCCACTTCAAACGGCCCACAGTTTGTCAAGCCTACTTTATACGTTGAAACTAAAATTATCCAGAGAATCATTACGTCAATGATGAAAAGCTACAATATCTGGCGTAACTGTATCATTGCTAAAAAGAAACAGTATTATTGTGAAGGTAGCATATTTTACATCCAGTAAAACATAGTTTTACAATTACTAACTTCAATATCATGAACAGCTGAACTACTAACTCTCTCTGTACTAAATTATCAATGTAGAGATCAGTAATATATTAATAATTTAAGAATAGCTTGTTCTAGATTTAAAAAGAAATAACTCGAAAAATAATGTTGGAAAGCTCCTTAAGGGAGGCTTACACTAACCACTGGCCGTTATCTGGTTGAGAACGTTAATAGACAAAATTTTAATGAAGTTTCAAAACAAAATTATCAAAACCTATATTAAAAATTGTTTCTAATTCTGGACTATATCGATACGTAATAATGTATGTATGAAGAATTTGGAATGTGTTTATTTTAATTATTACATTAAAGGTGTTTCAAACACCTTCAGCTATTTGACTCGGGTTTGTTTAACTTCCAATTTAGGAGCACTGAGTCATCGACGGCTTTTATGAAGGCACTAATATTAAAGAATGGTTGATAATAATATTACAGTTGCTTAAACAGGGTGCGTCGTCCTTGACATTTTTATTAATGGTAAAACTAACAAATTTGATAGTAAATTTAAATGTACTATAAGACACAAACAATTTAGGTTAAGAAGCTAAAAATGTTGCTTGCTGCTCATTTCCCTAGAAATCTAAAAATGTCTCATTAGACTTAAAGAATCCGTTTCTTTTTTATTGTTACAAATGTGAAAATGATTACAGTGTATTAAGTTAATTTCAGTGTAAATGCTATAAAGTAAAGGTTCTGTTGAAATCCTTAATAAGTACATAATCTCTGTATTTTCATTTCACCCTTGATGTCTTCAGCTGAACATGAATCAGTCTCTCTAAATTAAGTTATAAGAGAACGTCGATAAGACCGAGTGATCACTCTGAGATGCTTTTTAAACCAGAAGTTTGTAATGTTGTACACTACAGTTTGGCGGAAGATATAGGCATTTCGGTGGTACCGAGCTACCTGCTAGCATCATTCCTTTCTTATTATAAAAATCGTTTTTGTAAAAAAGCTAATGGGAATATACATACGCACTCCTCTACTCTGTATTTTAGCTAATTGTAGATCGATTTTAATGCTTCCAGGTCGTAGTAATGAGTACGTACCATTTCAGTCAGAGTAAATAGTAGTTATTAAAATATCTAATTCAATCAAGTTGCGAGCAACATATGAGAATATGTAGTGTAGGGGAAGATAGTCTTACTGGGGTTTAATATTTTATAGCGCAAATTTTCATGAACAAAAAAATTGTTAAGGTTTGTATTAAACCTCCGTAACAACAAAGAATTGATTTGAAATGCTAATAATAAAATGCTTGTTTGACTTTTCTAGTTTTTATTTATTTTAACGAAGCGGCGAATCGAGAGGGATTCACCATGTGATAAGTGATATGCCCAACCATAACAATAAGGCGTTAGTTAAGATGATACACCACACCAGATTTTGTTAGACGTCTTGAGATTGCACTAGTTACAGCTCTCTTAAAATCGGAACAATGAACAAATAAAATAAAGATTTTTCATGAAAAAATTACTTGTACAAAGCTTATAAACGAAAAAGCACTAATGAAATAAGTTACAAGCGTTGGAACGATGAACTCTACAAAACAGAGCAAAGATTTCAGTAAGAATTTTCAAAAGCGTACGAACATTACACTGTACAATAGACTGCGTAAAATCAGAGGAACGTTTCAATCAGTGGGAAAGAAAGTAAGTAGGAACAAGTTTCTTGGATCCAATCAATACAAAGTCTGAGATATATTAGGCATCACGGTTTATCCGATAATAAATAATCATGTAAAAATTCATTTTCAATGAAAATGTCTTGAATTTTTACGTGGCTTAATACTAGCCTATATTATTATAAAAAGGAAATTATTTTTTCATTTGTTAATTAATAAAAATATTTATTATTGTCATGATCTAGTCTCCAATTTACTTTATTCATATGAAGAACCCCAGAATGTTCAAAGGAGGTATTTTTTAAATGCTCGTCATAACCGGCTCTTATACCAAAAAAACAGTTTTATTTTGATAAAAAGTAAACTAAATAAATAAATTATTTGATTATTCAATAGTTCGCGATAAGATTTTTAATAGAAATTACACACACAATAAAGCTTAATTTAATTTGTTGCTTCTTTAACTTAACCTTTATTCCAACCCACCCTTTTCAAATTAACCCTCAGATTCTTACGTTCTTTCAAAATTCCAAATAAAATTATTGATACTTTTATTTGAACAAATTAAACGTTAATAAATTAAGCATAAACTATATTATTTTCACAATATAAATGTATAAAAACTCCCGGAAATCTTTGACAACAAATAACAGTTATATTATTAACAATAACATTGCTAACTGATGTTTTTTAATTACTAACATAAGTATTAACAATGAAAGAAGATAAAAGAGTATTGAATGTGAACCACAATGATAACTGGAGAGCTACGCGGGGAAATCGATGTTAAATTGCAGAAAATTGCCTTCCCGTCTCTGAGATAGCGACATCGTCTCAAAGCAAAAAATTTCAACAATGAGTATAATGTGCGGCTGAAAAGACTGCGATAACAGTCCTGATCTGTCGAACCTTCGTCTTCTTCAATTTAAAATAAGCTCATTACGTTTGTCTAGTTACGCTGAAAAAGTATTATCAAAACAACAAACCGATTACGATGTATTCGGTCAATATTTATAATGTCTTATTTATAAATATACAATCTGTAAACATGATGTTAGTAAATAATTGAATAAGTATTAATTCCATTTACCTGTGGGGTCTTCGGTCTTCCTCGGGCTCTTCCTTCAAGAAGGACGGTTGTAAACTGAATCTACGCCGAAATTGGTGTCTGCCCTTCATCTTGGTAGACAGGAGACTTAACACATAATATTATTGTTTTATACTCGCGTCCAACAGCCTGTGGCGTTGCGGTGCGCGCGTTGGGAACTCGACGGCGAAGTCCTGACGTGCGCGGTATCAGGCGGCTGGTGGACGAGTGGCGGCGACAACACCTCCCCGCGCCGCGCTCACAAAACCCTCTAATAGGACCAAACTGCTACGGTTTTTTAACCGAAAACTGACTCGTTTTTGTTTCATGAAAAAAATATATAAATAACAATTAATGTTTACCCGTATAAAATCAATAAAACTAAATTTTACATTGATGATTCACGTAGCTAATAAATCATTACAATAAACAATATGAATGGGTATTACCATCCGCTTGAGATCTATTATTAATAAAATTAAATTATATACCAAGCACACCACTAAAATACCCCAAAACTTAGTGACAAACATAACATTGATTAAAATAGCTGAAGGTACTGCGTGATGACTAGGATATCTGTCACCTCGATCCTCCCGTGACTATGGATTCTACAAAGCATTTGAATCTCCAGGATTTATCCTGTTACTCAAAATAAATAGTTAATTGAGATAGATTCTATGTATTTAGGTTTTATTACATTTAAACTTATTTAACTATTTAATTTCGTATTGAACCTTTCTGTGATAAATTCTAATTCTTCTTATGTAAGACAGTTTGAAAATATTCTGGTGCTTTATAGTTTTATGAGGTTGTTTTCGGTTATAGATAACGTAGATCGGTTGTGGTCTCACATACTTAACTAATACCTGACTAAAAGTTACAAAGCGTAAAATGTTCTATATGATTTAGATTGTACACGAAAAGAATATAAACAATGTATGAAGAACTCCTAAAAGTATTATTATATTTCTCTAAGGACTTTCACATCAAGTTTCAGTTAAGTATCGAGTATTATTACGATTTTATACTATTAACTGTCTATAAACATATATAATTGATTATACTCTATTTCTTATTAGTATAACAAAATTTCATAATATATCAATATATTATTCATTAACATATTATTTTAATTTAAACAAAAAAAAGTGAGTTAGTTTAAAGTGACAAAAAATTTGTGTATTTCAAAAAATTTATATTTTGTTAAAAAATTGTTAACAGCTGATGTTGCTTGGTTCCACTATGTAATATCACAGTATTGTTAACACCGCCGAATTATTGTTAAACCCTTAAGTATTTCTTTCTTAATACCAATAATCAATAAGTCTCACTTCGAAAAATTTTATATATAATATAATTAAAACCATACTGAATTAAATCTTAAATTTAATTAAAAAAGTTTATTTTACAATAAACTTACACTAAAGACAAAGACGACTTCATTGAATAATAAATAATAGCGACCGCATCACAGTTCTTTAATTTGTGTCTTCTTAAACGTAGACAGTATGAAACTTTTTTATATGCCTTGGTGGAATGTAGAAGCTACTTATAATAATACAGTTTTTGTATACAATTCCTTAAGCATTACCTACTTATCTAATAATTATATGCAGTACAAGAAAAACCTTTCCTTGTGAGTTGCGCGCTTCCTCTTTTCGGTAAAAAAGTGTATCGGGAAAGGGATATATTACTTTGTTTACCGTAGTAAAGGTTTTGTTTCAAGACATTTAAAAAAAAAAACAAAGTTAAGCATAATAAGTGAAAAAAGTTAGTTAAGTTATTCTTGTTACGCAGTATTGTTAAATTTGAATGTTAAAGTAGTATGTAATAATGTAATTTCAAACTTAAGAAAAAGAGTATGAGGAATTTTAGTTTATAATAAATTTTAATCATTATCATCATCATTATCAACCTTTGTTTATCCAACTGTTGGATATAGGCCTTGGTCAATGTCTCGATATTTTTTCTATTATTTTTGGGTTTAGATACAATGCTACCTTTAGTCTCAATTTTAATAGTTAATCATATATTTTAAAATAGTCCATGTATAGGTATGTTGTAATATATATTTTACATATTTTTTCAATTTTAATTATTATCTCTTACAACTAAACAATTTGGACAACATTTTTATATGTTTATGTTCTTATAAGTCACTGAGGAACAGGATACGGAAAATCCATGTTATAAATCATACAATATACCACTGGGTCGATAGGTGTTAGCGATGTAATTTATTTCGTAGAGTTATTGCCATTCTTATTATATACCTTTTGTGTTAGGAATTTTTAAACATAGTTTAATATCCTGATTTAAAAAATATTATGTATACATACATAACAATATTACAAATTTAAGGTGCTTCATTATGATTCTGCATATTTATAGAAACTTTAGAAAATATTGCTGTTCTGATAAGTTTCGTAGCTGTCAATCGATTCGTAGCGTTATCACATCAACAGGTAAAAGTAAATCTTCAAATAAATTTTTAATCAATAATATTGAGCAATATATAAGTACCTAACTTTATTGAAAACATTCATGAATAATTCATTTGTACGGTACAAAAGCTTGGTATCGTAGCTATTATGTTGAAATTTAAATTATGTGTATACAGGGTTAAAGGTAATATGTATAACAGATCTGGAGGAGCTAAAGTATAGCTCGTACCCTATCTATCTATGTAAGGCATACCTCATCCAAAAACCAAGGTTCTGGAGTTATTAATTTTTTGAATATTTTTCAAAATTTCTCGACTTTCAAGGAAAAATATTCGATGATTTTATTTCTTACTTATATATTTTACACAAATTTTAATGTAATAATTATTTTTTAATCATTATTTTATTAAATTAAATTAATAATCATCATTAAGAGGCTAAAATTTATAAATTCAGTTCTTTGAAAGTCGTAACAGTGTCAAAATGGTCAATAATTTAATAATTCTGTTTATTAACTTATATGTTGAACAAGTTGTTAAATAATCATAATATAAACAATTAAAATAAAATAATAAAAAATATAGGAAACATTTATATCATCTCAAAGATAGATGTAACTTCACAAAACTTTGTAAGGATTTCAAACTCAAACAGACAAATCAAGATAATCATTATAATCAGCGGAGAGTCTTCCACTATTGAGCGTTAGCTTTCTCTGTAAATCTCCACCGCTATTATAAATTGCTGCCATTTGATTCTAAGTGGGACAGGAATAAAGCAACAGAAAAAATTAAAATTTTGGGAAATATTTTTTACGTCTAAAATTAATTACAACAGACTTCGTTTGAATTTCGCAAAGAAAAAAACACGAGAGAACTAGGTAAATTAAGATTTATAATTCAAAAATATATTTAAATTCATGAAATATTAAAGCGCGGAAAATATCTTCAATCCTATTACTTTATAAAATAGCGTAAATTCACTCTTAGAATGCTTCGTTCCCGATAATCCGATTCAGTGTATTACTTCCTCTAGATATTTAACGACCGTGAACATTATCCAGGTTTACTTTCAGACGACCTGTGTAAAAGGTTTGTCGGTAATTATAAAAGTGCGGCGATAACGACGAAATATGAGAGCAATATAACCATATAGAGACAATAGGAATCCATCTCAGCACCTACTTCTGCCATAAATAGTATTTGCATGTGTTCCTGTTTGACATGGCCCCGTAGTTTTTTATGATGATGAGATATGAGATAAGTTAAAATATTATATCTAAACGAGCGCAATATGGTGTAACGTACAGATTCTTACTAGCATCACATTTTTATAGGACGGCACATCAATTACAATCTGATGATAGTCCTGCTAGTTTAGTTGTTTGAAATTGGTATCCATATAAGTGATAATGAATAAAACTTGTCAAGTTACTAACCTTAAACCGCGGTGTTAGAGCATTATATAATTTAGAAAGTAGTTTATACGAATACAAGACAGAGTTGACGAAACTTTCATCTAATTGTGAAATAACTAAAATTTATCGCATCATTCAAAACTTTAATCTTGAAACATCGCTTCGATTATTTACAATAATTTACGATTCAAATAATAAAAACAACCTTCTTAATGTGTTACGATTATAAAGAAGATAATGTAACCATTTTTCCGAACGGATTTCGTTGTAACAAAGTTTCCCTACTGATTACATCTGTCAGAGCGCGCTCAGCAAAGACACTCTAGGGACCTGTGATACATGGCTGACCAAGTTTTTGTCGCATTAAATCAAACAGCCTAAATGTCTGGAGTTTTGCAAATGAGGGATAAACCCATCGCTTTTCAAACTTAAATATTTTTTATTGGGCTAATCTTCAAAACGAGCCTGGTGGAAAATAAACATGTGTGTGCTCGTCACCGACATAGTATGTGAAATTTCATTTGACACTAAACCAACAAATAATAAAATAATAAACAGTTAACCGATAACATTTGCATACTACAGTTTAGTCAACGGTAGCCGGCAGCAGATCTTTGCTCTGTTGGGAAATTTGCTAATTGGCTTGCTTTGAAGACCTGCAATCGAATTTTCGGTCTAATTTTTTCTAAAGGTACCGCAAATGATGATAATTCATTTTGTAATGTTTTGTAGTTATGTCGTATAACTACTAAACCTGTGCATACCATCGTTGTATATTTTTTTTATGTAAATAATGTTATTATTGTTATCTAAAGTGTTACTCAGAAAGTTAAACTTTCATCAATAAAACTGAGCAAACTGATTTGAAGCTGTTACTTTTTGACACGAAATTCTTATTCTTTCTTCTAAACTATCAGTATATGTTATTCCCTATCTTATACAACTTTACGTATGATAACTGTACAACTTTTTTTATAAAAAAAATTCAAATCTGAAATGAACGGACTTAAAAGGATATTTTCAACCTCTGTACTTAATCAGACTTAGTTGTAATTAATCCTGAAGACGTAGAAGAACAAACGGAGGCTCTGCAAATCCCTATTATATTGCACATAATTTATCACTAAGGTTCAAGTCCCGAATGAGAGGTGTAATTTATTTTGTTACTTTATTCCTCCCTATTTTATTTGCTACAGAATCAGACTTATTGTAAAGATATTTTTATTCTTTACTATTATATCTAATCAGCATTTTCTACCCACAAATTAGCGGGAGAAAAGAAATAAAAATTTGCAATAACTAATGAACATAACTAACACAACACAAAAGAACTTAAGCTAACCTTTTACTCTTAAACATTAATGATCACCGATGTGTAGAATCTAAGTTCTGTCTGTACCACTAAGTAGTTATTTTGGAAATATTTTTTTTTTATTTACTGAATTAAATGTAAATATATAACAATAATAAATAAGAAAATATAGTTGAATATTGATTAAATCAATATAAATACGTAGACAAAATTTCTTTGTTATGATTTAGGACGTGTTACACTATAATGCGATTAAACGTGTGAAACAAGCAACCCTTACCTTATCGTTACAGAACTAGGATTTCACAATAAAGCGTCGCTATTTTTATTCCATTGGTTTAAAAGTCGAAATGAAAAACAAGGCCAGACAACAATAAAATTCAATAACTTGGAACAATCAGTTTGTTGAATGGTCATTGTTAGTGATTTATTGGAAAAACGATTCGGTTGAAGCAAGAAACGATTTGAAAAACCGTTTGCAGTTAATACGGAGTAGCCATATAAAGGTCAATGACGTTCTAAGTATACTTTTTCCTAAGGTCCTTTACTGTTTTTTGGGTTAAATAGACTTTCTTTATAATTTTCCTCCAAAAATTTTTATTCTGAATAGTCTAGCTTTTTCGGCAACCAACGTCTATGTTAATTAGGTTTAAACACATTTTAGGCCCGGCTTTAACAGGAACCCTTTTTTTGAACGCGTTTTCTGGTGTCATGACATATTTGTACCACTCTCATTATTGTGAGCATATCTGGTACAATTTTAAAGCTGCTTCGATTATGCTTTTATCAAGCACTTAATTTAACACGACGGACTTTTTAAATAACAAAACTTTGTTGCTTATTTTTTACAAATTTAGTTTCCTATTGTATTCTTGTATAGTACTATATTGATGTATATATAGCAATAAGTGGTTCCCTCCTGCTTATGATAAAAATAGAATGGACGCGTTTCATAGAAACCTGATTAGGTTTAAAAAAACCCGAGTATTATACACCATTATATACTACTTTGAAACAAAACAAAGGAAAAAAGTATTTTTAAGTTATCCCTTTTTTTCTGGCAATATCATTCATCCACTGTAAGCCCCGCCGTAATTAAAACTTCACCTAGGGCATCTTCAGATTTGCCTTCTTTCCAACTGATTATAATTTAGCTTTGACTCGCGCCCAATCCTTTGAAACATTGCAATCCACGCGGCTCAAGATTTTAGAAATGATAACAGTACGCAATATCTGCATGAATTATTTCCAATTTAAATTATTTACTGTTTATAAAACAAATCAGCATTTAAAAATATAAAAGTAAATGTATACAGAGTGAAAGGTAATAAAATAATAAAGTGTAAAAGATCTGCAGGGGCTAAAGTATAGCTCGTATCCTATCTATCTATGTATGGAATACCCCATCCAAATTTTTTTCTAGAATTACGGGAATTTTTTGAAAAATATTTAAAAAATTTATAACTCCAGAACCATTGTTTTTGGATGGGGTGTTCCATATATAGATAGATAGGATAAGAGCTATACTTTAGTCCCTCCAGATCTTTTACACCTATTACCATACACCTGTATACAGCGCTTGATCGCGTTTAATATCAACAACATCATTTTAGCCTATTGATGTCCCTTTCTAAAGTAATCACAGTAAAAGCTTCTGCTCCATACCTGTTATTAGTTATTTAATCGTCGTTTATGACATACTGAGAGAATGAGTAAAGTGACAATAAGGATATGCCTACTCACCTCGCACATGTCACAAAAATATAAAGAGCAACTTAAGAGCAATCACAATATAAATGTAGTTATCCTCACATTTAGACGTCTTAAATCGAGTCTATGTTTATATCATATGTACACAGAAAACGTAAATTACATTCATAATATATGAAAGAATGAAAATAATGAAAAATTTGTTACAGAGCATTTTAATAAATTTTATATTTTAATTACTTTTCATAACGAAATATGTTTTAATTTAATAATAAAAACACTGGCGTTCGTTTATTTTAAATTAACATTAAAATTCTGAATATCATAACCCAATTCATAAAGCAGGGATGATTTATTTTTTAATTTTTCCTTTGTACATTTTGTTACGAAATTATTAAATATATACGAAATTATTCCAACTCCAATGATATTTTAATAGACCTAAATTGAAAAACGGCAATGAATAATCTATACCTTTAAAATTAAAAACAAAAGGGACAGATCTACTTAATTATCAGGTTAAATGTGTGTACCAAGGTAAATCGATATCATCGCAATTAGAGGAAATAAACCTTCAAGCAAAAACCAGTTCTTTGAACCAGTTGTTTCCATTTGTATAGAAGTGTCATTTAATTCATTTAAACGAGATGAACACTATGAGGTAGCACGCTGGCCTAATGGTACCAATGACTTTAATATTTATGTACATTTGTGAACTTTAGTTACAACAGCGAAATACAAACAGTAAACGGAAAACATCGTGAGGAAACCTACCCATCAATTAGAATTTGTTGTTGTTGTTATTGCTGCTGCTGCGTTCTTCTTCTTCATCATTTTTTCTTCTTCATCATCTTCTTCTTGTTCTTGTTCTTGTTCTCCTTGTTCTTCTTCTCCTTGTTCTTCTCCTTCTTCTTCTCCATCTTCTTCTTCTTCTTCTCCTTCTTCTTCTCCTTCTTCTTCTTCTTCTCCTTCTCCTTCTTCTCCTTCTTCTCATTCTTCTCCTTTTTCTCCATCTTCTTCTCCTTCTCCTTCTTCTGCTTCTTCTTCTTTTTCTTCTTCTAATTCTTCTTCTCCTTCTCCATCTTCTTCTTCTTCTTCTTCTCCACCTTCTTCTTCTTATTATTCTTCTCCTTCTTCTACTCCATCTTCTTCTCCTTCTCCTTCTTCTTCTCCTTCTTCACCTTCTCCTTCTTCTTCTCCTTCTTCTTCATGTTCTTCTCCTTCTTCTTCTCCTTCGTCTTTTAATTCTTCTCCTTCTTCTCCATCTTCTTCTCCATCTTCTTCTCCTTCTTCTCCTTCTTCTTCTCCTTCTTCTTCTTCTCCTTCTTCTTCTCCTTCTTCATCTCATTCTTCTTCTTCTCCTTCTTCTCCATCTTCTTCTTCTCCTTCTTCTCCATCTTCTTCTCCTTCTTCTCTTTCTTCTTCTCCATCTTCTTCTCCTTCTCCTTCTTCTCCTGCTTCTTCTACTTCTTCTTCTCCACCTTTTTCTCCCTCTTATTCTTCTCTTTCTTCTCCTTCTGCTTCTTCTCCATCTTCTTCTCCTTCTTCTCATTCTTCTTCTTCTTCTCCATCTTCTACTCCTTCTCCTCCTTCTTCTCCTTCTTCTCCATTTTCTTCTGCTTCTTCTACTGCTTTTTCCTCTTCTCTTTCTTCTTCTCCTTCTTCTTCTTTTTCTTCTTCTTCTCTATCTTCTCCTTCTTCTTCTCCTTCTTCTTCTCCATCTTCTTCTCCTCCTTGTTCTTCTCCTTCTTCTTCTCCATCATCTTCTTCTTCTTCTTCTTCTCCTTCGTCTTCTCCTCCTTCTTCTCCTCCTTCTTCTTCTCTATCTTCTTCTCCTTCTTCTTCTTCATCTTCTTCTCCTTGTTCTTGTTCTTGTTCTTGTTCTTGTTCTTGTTCTTTTCCTTCTTCTTCTTCTTCTTCTTTTTCGGCCCCAAGAGTAGGGACGTAAATGGCTTTTATGGAACAATATAAAATAAAGTGTTCGTTATAGAACCATATTTGTTTGGAGTAGTAACAAAATTTTCAATCGATGAATGTCCTAAACATGTGTATTAGCTTTATGTTTAAAAAGCAAGACTTATATGATTAATATTTGTTTCGAAGACGTTCATTTAATATTTTTATTGTATACAACGAATCACAGAATATTATGTGATTTGTTTTATTTTATGTGACTGGAAGTCAAAGTAAAAATATCAATTGTTAAAAGTTTCGTTAACTTTATTAATTTTTTTTTTATTATAGCTAGGTTATAATTATATAAAATATATTTATTTTATTATAGCTAGTATAAATTACTTTATTATAAGTAGGTTGCATAAAAAATAAGTATAACACTAGATATATTTCATATAGATCTGCTCCTAACAAAGTTCCCTTTTAGTAGTCCTAATTAGGTTCAACAGTTGACATAAAATTTATGCCTCCTAAAACCGGAGCCCGGATAATGGCCTATAATATGCACTATAATTCTTAGAGTGTTTCCTACCTTCCCAATATCCACCACGAGAAGTAGCAATAAAAAATACGGTAGGCCTATACTGAAATTATGTACATGATTAATTAGTTAATTATGGTTATAAGAAAACAGTAAATATTGTGTTTAACCTAAAACATTTTCTTTTACATGTTTTAAGAATATTATCGTAAAAGGTGGTTTGTGGAACACATTACAAGAGACCTATGTCCGGCAGTGGATGTCCATCGGTTGAAATGATGATTATAATGATGATGTCGATCGTAAAAAGTTACACTGCCATCCTAAAATATTTAAAATTTTCTTACAGTTTATAATTTTTTACATATTTAACACTTCTGACACACTGTTTCATGTAAGTTGTAATAATAAAGACTGACCTTAACATTAACCTGACAATTTTCATCATCAGCCAATAGACCTCCACAGCTGGACATAGGCGTCCCGACTGACCAGCGCGTGTACTGCGACCTTATAGAGACTCTTCTTAACTAATTAGGATATTACTATTCGTATACCATTTCATAGCTTCTGAAAGGTTTGTAACAATGGAGTCATTTCATTAAAAATATTTATTTATGGGGTTGCGTGGTATTGCAGTATTTGTAATATACAGTTGCGTTACAAACGTAACGTGTTTCGATAACTTATCGGCATTACGTTCAAATCTCTGACGGTAAGAACCAATTCCCTTTCCCCTGAGTAATTATAAAAATCAGTTACTATAAAAGTAAGACTTACCAAAGTAACGAAATGAAAACCGCATTGCTTTGTTATTAAGTAATTATTAAAAAGCTGACAAATGTAGACAATAGACAAAGACCTGAACTATATTCGTAGGTACGCAAATACATATTTTTCACATTCAAAAATTCTATTCTATAGTAGAAACTACTTAAATAATGGATTATTTGCTTTATGAACACGAGTAGGACTTATTATAATTATAAATATGAATTAACATTATGTTCTGTACAAAAGTAAAAATAAAAGTAATCACAAAGCTATTTTTCTCTTTTTAACCCGCAATTTCATTATTTACATTACGTAAATAATGAAATACGATTCGTAATTAGGCCATGTCTACTTTCTGGAGATTGAAGAGGGTGAAAAGGAAAAGCACCTTTTCATTTAGATAATTTTTAATTTGTTTCTTAAGATCTTCTTAATTTTGCCTCAATATTATGGTTAATTTTAAAGTTAAGAGAACGTTTTAATCATAAAGTATTCTTTTCTCCTTTTTAAAAATATACTAAAAATATATTTTAGAAAACCTAACATATAGTAAATGTCAAATAAGAGATCCTATATAATTTTCTAGATGTATATATTAAAGATGTATGGAAATTGAACGGATACTTTGATTGGTAAATAAGTGGTAATCATGTATCGTGGTAACAGAAAAACATTGGTAACAAGGTTTTAACTGTAATACTTTTTTTTTATTTTTCATTAAGGAAAACAAACACGAAATTATCAATTCAATCAAATACTTTAGACCTTTAGTATACATATTTGACGCGTTTATCTACTAGTTATTTTTAGGTGGACAAAGTATGACCTCATTGCGCTAAAATACTTATGTATATTTTAAAGATACATAAAAATTTTAATAGCTCTCAAGTTCCGGATTCGCGAGCCTAGGATCTGATAAAAATTATTAAAGTCTTAAAAAAGGGATTAACATCACCAAAAAAAAATTACTTTTTAAGTTGTTGTTACTAGTGACAAAGTTACTCCATATATATATATGTTTTGGTTACACACTGAATGAATGCAGACAGCAAGGGATCAAAACGGTCACAGTCACTGTAACTGAAATAGATTGATAGATATACTGTATAAATGACAATAAGTTATGTTTTCAACTATTTTTGAAACTGTTATTCTGCATTTAGTATAGTATATTGTTGCTTGAAGAGTAAACAGTATATAAGTAAACAGAAATTAAACAAATTTATTGTTTTATTTTCTCACCCAATAAGTAACCACTCTACTTCAGTTTATATTAAACTTTATTGAAGAATTGTTACAACTCCCAACAGCGTTAAGCAATCAGCAAAAATATCAACGACAATGACAATATTACTCAACTCCCCCGCAAATTCTCTCTGTTTATTGTGTTGAAAATAAGAATTGCATGAAATATAAATTTTCTACGAAATCTTTTTAATAAGATAACTTACAGTATTTAACAAGTATGTTATTGCTATCAAAAATCTGAAACATAACATTATAATCATAGATTCTCCAATTTTGCATGATTTTGGTAGAAAAACTGGAAATCATAACCTAAGTCTTTTATTTAAATGTTTACAGTATACTTATAACTGTTTATTCAAATTCAAAAATTTCCACTGTTAGTATACCATAAACCTGTTATACTAATTCCAATTTCGATTATTAATTCCTATTCGTTTTGAGATTTACTTTAGGTCTTCTTTGACAATAATTATAAAATAAATAACAATATAATACAACTTTTTGGTTTGACTATTATAAAATAAAATAAAAAGGTTGTTTACGAAATAAATATTGAATTGACAATAGTTCAAGTAATTGTTATTATACATTGCCATTGTTATCATACTTCAGAAACGTAAAGTTTGCAGCGTCAGACGCCACTACTTTTGAAACGTCCGTTTGCACTGGAAAGAGGTTGATTCTTTGTACTATATATCTTACACATTTTATAATATTTATATCAGATTGTGTTTTAATTACTAAACTAGATTTATATATTATGTTTATAACGATGCAATGAGAAGAACATAACTTTCAGCTGGTGGTATTGATACGCCAACTTATAAGAACGTTGAATACGTATGATGTTCATACAGCATCACTATAACATTATTACTTATAATAATATATTATGTAGCATGAGATACGAAGTGTCATTCTCTATCAAATCTCATTATCTTCATTTCTCTATTCACCGGAAGAGAGGGAAGTAAACAATAAACGATGCGTGTTTACTGTGCATATTTTATTCGAACCGAAAACTGTTAAGTTAGTAGAGCTTTTAATGTTACTTTATCGACCACACGTGGGTTAATACTATGCTACACTATCTTTTATTCTTATATTATACTTTATATCAATAAGCCAACGGCTGCCAAATGTTGCATTAGAGCTTTGGTAATTAAAGGGGGACCCACGCATAGACAATATTTTGTTCCTATTTACAACGTTATAGAAAAACTCACTTTTAGAGTACATTCCGTTTCTATAATGAATAAATGCGGAGCAGATAAAACCCACAATGCAGTAAATGTCCCAGGCGTAGCTATAATATATTCTTAGAAGAACATTTGTTTTTAAATCCATAGAAAATATGCAAACTTTAATGATATTAGCAACTTAAACTTACAAATTAATTAAGTAGTTTAGTAACTTTACGTTCAACCCCGAACAACATCGATTCGCCATCATGTCAGTTGTTACGCTTAACTTCGAAAATATTAACGATAGCAAAAACAGTTAATACCATTTAACTACGGTGCGATATTCGTTATAAACAACAAACTCACATTAGATGTAAATCTCCTTTATGATCGACAAATTATGCGCGAAGAACATTTCACACCCTTTAAATGTGTATATATAAAGCCGAGTAGCTAAATCAATAATTTGTCGGTTAATGATATATATCTCCTATCACTCAGTACGACCAGCGAATACGGTGAAATGTATATCATCCTAAGCATTACGTTGTTGGGCGGGCGTAACACTTACCATCAGGTGATGAACGTCCCGCTCGTCTCGTTGCTTAACATTTTTTTTTATATTCGACGAAGCTTGTCCATAACAATGTCGCGCTAGTAAGGATGACATACCAATGGGACAGAAGGTTTACCTCAGTCGGTATACGCATCTGCTCGTAACAATGAGGCACTGGTTTAAATATCTCCACTCCAACACATTGCACTCATCGCCTTGAAAAATAAGATGTTAAATCTCATTATCCCAGGAATTTCATTAGCTACAATGCCCTTTAAACCAGAACACAGTAATATTTTTACGCTACTGTTTAGCGGCAGAAATAGGTGCTGCGGTGGTACCTATCTAGACGATCTCCGTCAAAAACCACTTACCATCAGTAGTGGTAGGTCTTACGATCAGGTGAATATTTTCTACATATCAACGTTTCGTAGAGTAAAAGACAGTAAGCTGTAGCCTTTATATTACGTCTCAAAACAACTAGGGCAATGTGATGGCAGTGTAGACATTTTAACCATTGCCTCACTATTACGGCCAGACGTGTATCCTGAGGCAAATCTCATGTTCTATTTGTCTCGTGGCTTAGTCGTATAAAATATATTATTTCATCCAGGCTAAGGTAACACCAATTTTTACACATATACAACATATGTAAAGGAAATTCAGGTGAAAGAAAAATAATGATTATAAATTATTTTACGTTGCGAAATATTCTTTGGAATAATATAAAGAATGGCTACAAACATTTCTCTTCATACTTCATCATTTCCGTTGTTTATTATGACTATTAATTCAACCATTACTAGTATTTTATTTACTGAGATATTTTTTTGATATTCTCCTCCGGTCATGCAATTAGTCCAAACAAAACCAAGTATTGAACAAGTTTTGAAAACTATGGCTGTAAATGAACACCAGTTTTTCCTTTCTATTCTTTTTGCCATGTTTTTGCTTTGTTTGACTACCGCAATGGCAAATTGATTTTTCCGTATCGATCTTTTTTAATATTTCGAAATATTTTATTCTGGAGGTAGGAGATATTTTTATAACAAAGGGATAACAATATTACGCTCTTGCTTTAATTGATTAATTATTTACACTCTAACCTAGTTATGTTACTAGACAAAAGTTACCAATCAAAACACAGTAAATTTTACTATGTATCCCTTAATATGATATTGTTATGTCAACCATAAGCTTTTTAAAAAAACTAGATGCTCCCCGCCCAATTCACTGGCCGTAATAAGAATTAGATTTGAAATTTGTTAGAAATATTCCCGCCAGGCAGCAACTCGCTGCCCCCTGGGACCCGTCGTGGTAACACCTATGCAACACCTTTTAGGGGTAACATTTCGTAAAATCCCTTCTTAGCTGATCTATGCTCGATAAAAGGAATGTTTCTGCAAAATTTCAAGTCTCTACATAGGCGAAATACATTTGCAATATATATAATTTTTTTATAAGTACACAACGACAGTTTTTACACAATATATAAAAAAACTAATGTACTATGAAAAAATTTGCATAGCAACATTATAGGTACATATGTAAGGGAAGGGGTGTCTTCAGGATTAATACTACCTTCTTGATTCATTGTTTATTCAAACGGTTAACCTTTTACGATTCAGTAAATCAGTAAAAAATATTTATAAAGGTACCATGAAATTAATGAATGACATAAACAAACTCATTAGCAAAATTATTACGAACAGTATTATGGGTCCGTCTTTCTTGTGACCCATGAACGAATTGCGAGTACCTATCTAGATTCTGGAGATGTTAGCGCTTGAAAGCCGTTGCGACTCTTACAGCTCATCTGGTACTGGACTCGTGGACCCAGATCCACGGCCTGTTTCTATAAAAAATTTACTACATGGAGTGTACTTATCCGACGGCGGATTTACGTTTTTTGTATTCTGGATTTTTGCATTTTGGCGAATCTACTCACTAGTAGAAGACGGTGCGGTTGCCGTCAATGTAAAAAGCTGAATCGGCATCCTAAGTGGCAAGTTGGACCTCCTCCGCACTTTCGCCCAGGCAGGAGAGCTCCTCACCAACCTGTTCAGACGGGTGTGGTAGTCTCGAGTAGCTGATTGTTGCCTCCAGCTCCCGGTTATTCAGTACTTCCCCAGTGTGGTCGCGTTTTACCTTATATAAAGTGGCCGAGTGCAACGACGCGGTCCGGTGAGCAGCTAGTTTATACACATATATATATATGTATTATGTAGTATATTATATATATATGTCAAGAAAAAGAAAGTAGGATTGTATTTATCTCTAATATCTCGTTATTTTAATAGGTATTAATAATGATGCTGATCTGTCTTATTCTTACTGAATAAATATACATTAATAAATAAATGAGAATACAGCCATTTTAATTTTCTTTTCTTTGTTCCTCATGAAGCTTGTATTTTATTTTATTTTCGTCAAAAGCACTCAGAACAAAATGCTCTTTAAACATGAAAGATCTCTCCAATCTTAATGTTTGCCTTCTTTAGTTATTTTAATTGACCTAAAATATACTTAAAAACTTTGATAAGAAATTATTATTCTTTAAAATTACAAAGGTCAAGTTGACCGAGGAGTTTTTCTTACAAAAGCTTGTTAAAACTTAAATCTTACCTAATTTAGTAATAAAATTATTCCGTAACAAGAAACTTAGTATTATTAAACTCTGTTTAAAAGTTTAGCAATGTTCTATAAATAATGTATCGAATTAATTTGTGATTTGTTAGTTGTGCTGTGCACATCTATCGGTTGAAATAATGATGATAATGAGGTTATTTTATTTTGCATATAACTTTAAAAACAGTTCTTACGACACTGTAAATTTGTTTATAATATATTATTTCGTTTTAATCAATCATTTATAAATTCTGATAGGCAAGTCGGCGGGCTTTTGAAGAAAGGGTACACAAACTTATTCTCACATGTAAAGCAAAAAAGGCTGGATTAGCTTCAAAAAATGTCGTAGGTAATATTACAAGAACAATTGCATTTATCAGATTCAAGACCAGTTCCTTTTCTCTCTCTCATTCTTACAAATCAAATATTTATACAGACGGATTAGTTTTTACATGAACTAACTTCTTTTTTACTATTTATACATTTATTATTGCTTTAAAAACTATTTTAAATATAACTTTATACCATATCCGTATCAAATCTATACAGATTAAATTATAGAATGAAATACAGAATTATACAATTTACTGAATATATTCAACGTTTGTAATATCAATTGAATTGATATTTGCAAACGTTTGTAAACATCATACTTTGTGTAAATATTCAAATTAAGTTACGTTCAAAGGTGTCTCTTGAAATTTTGATTGTATATTGCGTTAAGTTCAATTTGAGTTTATAATTCTAATGGTAAAGATTTACATTTAAAATTATACAATCTAATAATAGAATTAATAATTTATGTACGGAATAAGCTAAAAAACAGTTTTTTCCAGAGTTGATTAGCGATTGTTTTATATGTCATTATTTCAAAATGAATGTTGCTACACTTTTAATACACTACAATTTAATAGATAATAAAATATCACTAATACATTACAATTATTAAAAAAACATATCTTTTTACTAAGTAAAGAAATCCTTTAAACATTAAATATTGTATAATTTTTAAATACAATGTTATTAGTTAAAGGTTTGAAGTTACATTATTTTCTCACAGTAAATCTCTCCACCTGCACACGACGTACTTTATTTAATATCCTTTGTTGTTTAACTTGCGAGTGCATTTACAAAGGACTTTACCGGGAATTCACCAAAACACTTCGTTAAACGAAAACTTTACAAATTCTATATAATCTATTCTACTCGTTTACATCTAATGTAAATAAAATTAGTTGTTTGTAATATCATAAAATTAAATATAAAAAATTTATTAACTATTCATCTCAAGTAATGTCCGAAACGACTCAACCGGTTTTTATAGGACTTTCACAGTTAAACTACAGATATTAAAGATAACAGGTTTTTTTTTAAAAAATTTATTATTGATTCGGCATTATACATATTTCCAAGCAAGTTTTTTAATTTGTGAGAAACGCTTTAAGTTATCATCAATTTATAACTTGAGCACTAAAATAATAAAATATATACAGGAAGTGCGATCGCCTTGTTAGACCCTATGGATCACCAGTATACGTATGGTTTTTATTCGATGAAGTAACGGGACGTTCACCTGATGGTAAGTAATACGTCTGTCCATAAGAAAGTGAATCTAGCTATGATGATATGCACTAAACTATATTGTGCTCGTCGCCTTGAGAAATACGATGTTAAATCTCGATAAACTAATAATTACACTAACTACAACCCCCTTGAAACAGGGAAACAGGGTTGTAGTATAATCGTATATGTATTAAAGTTCCTCCAATTTTTTTCTTCGTTTAAATACTTCTTGTTACGAAATAAGGATATTTTATTATTCCTTTTTGTCTGGAGTAAAACAGCAAAAGCATGAAACAATATTTCTCTTTCCACATCCTTGTCGATTCACATTGATATAAAACAGTGGGAATAAAAGATTACTCCGAATTCAAATATTTACCAGGGGCGAAAAGTTAAAATCAATCGGATTGGTAACCACCACTTAACACCATTTCCATTTTTTCTTAAAATATATTTTAAGATAAATTAAAGTTTATACTAATCACCACGAAGCATTTTCAAGGTTACGAAGACTTAAAGCGAATAGCTGGTAGCTTACGGAAACGATAACTAAATTTTTTGCCCGGTGAAGCTTCGGCTTTTTTCTTATTTATCACACTTTGTTTAAAATTTGTTTTGAAAGTGTAAAACTTAATTTACTTAGTAATAATCCTATTAATAGTTATCCATGTATACCCCTTGAAAGCATTAAAATTTTGATCGAATTTTTTTTTTAATACAGATCATCATTTGACGTGATCGGTTTTTCATTTATATTTTTTTCATTTAAAATTTGATTTCCTAACTAATAACAAGTTTTTCCTGATGATTAAGATGTGTACAATGCGTTACTGGATATTACATGCGGTTGTTAATCTATAAAAACCTTTCCATGTTTTGTTACTTTCCTTTGATCGTAATTTTTTAATGTTCTATTTGTTTGTACAACAAATTCCATTAAAAATGAAAAAAAAAATTGTAAAACATCAACGGGTTTTAAATTTTAATAAATACATTTCAAGTACCTTCATTGGCACACTGCTGAAAAAACTGAACAAAAATAAGGTATTTAATATTAAATATTTTAAATCTTTACCAGCATGAAAGAGTGCTGGAAAATGAAAAATACTTTTTACGAATACTTTTATCAACTAAAACGTAACGTTTTTAATTCGTTTCTATATTTCTTCGTACAAGTTGACTGAATTAAAAATAGTATTTTTGTTATGATCTGAGATGTATTCTCAAATAATTTAAACTGTCCATTATTATAAATAATTCTACTCTACAATTAACGCATTCACGTTTACTCTTCTTTTTTTACTAACGAATGAAAGTTTGTTGTGTTTCTATTAAACAACAATACAATTATTGCAGCATTCATAATTAAATTATTCATAAGCTAACAACGCCTCAATTCAGTACCAGTTAAATTAAACCTCGTTAACATAATTTGTCGGCGACGTTCCTCTTTTGACTTCAATGGGATAAATTAATTAAACTAACAAAATTAGGATTACGAAAATAGGGACTTTAACACCGTTGATCAAATATATTTCTTTAATTTGATGTCGACTAACACGCCATTTTATTTTTCATGAAGAAATTCCCCATAAAACTCTTAAATATAGTATTTACTTATGAAATTCTTTGTTATTACTCAAACCCTTGTCATAACAATATAATGAAATATTTCGGGGATTGTTCAACGCTAAATAATACAAAAAAAATGTGTTTAAAAAACACTAATAATTTGTTGGAGTTGAATATAATAAAATTGATTTGAAGATACAAAGGAAGATGAAAATCTTCCTTTGTATCATTGATGAGAAAGGTTTTTCAACAAAACTTTGTTCTTGTTTTGGGTAACCCAAATGTAAATTTGTTATTTTCCAGTTTACGACGGTTTTTAAGGTAGGTAAGAATATTGTTCTTAAATTTTGCTCGCACCAAAAAATAACAATTGCAAGATGTAAAAGCCAGTGAAACAGAAGAGTAAGGGTTGAATACAATAGCACGAGAAAATCTTTTTTGTATTATTCTTTTGCTGAGAAAAGAAATATAAATCACCTAGTGTCTTTTGTAAAATTGTACTTTTATCATATTCATAAAAATTATACCCAATGTACTATATGTAAAACATCTAAAACTTTAATATTAGTGGAAATGTTTGATAAAACAATCGCAAAGTTTGCAATGTACGGGGAACTTTAATATTAACCATTAATTAGAGAGGCAGAGAGGTATGGCTCCGTAATAATCTTTATTGATTCGGTCGGAGAGGGGCTAAATTACACCTGGGGATGGTTCTTAATCTGTACGTGCAGGAGTAAATGTATTTTATTAACATTTAAAATATATTGTGGGAATTAGACCCTGGCAGTTTAATTCTAGGAGTACTACGAACTTGTTGAATTGGTTTTTATACAAGTATGTTATGAGATTGATAAATGAACTTTCAATTATTTAAATAAAAAGCCCTTGTGGAGAATTATTCGCAAGCGATGTTTCAGTTAGAATGGTACTGTAGATACCTATCGTAGATTCTAAGATAAAAACACTAACACTTTATGATCAACAAGCATAATAGAGTGCTAAAAAATTATTTACAAGAGTTTAATTTTTCTGGGCAGACGATATCACCATCACTTGCCGGTTTTGTTTCTTCTTCACGTAAAAAGCTGTAAAATCATTGTTCTCATTCAGTAAACAATACAAACAAAACAATGATACAGGCAAAAAAAATAACATAAATATATGTGCAATTGGGATGGAAAATTTTAGTTCACATTACGTAGCGGGACACCACAGAATATTTCTATGTATATAACTTACATTAAACACACCAGAGACCTATACCCAGCAGTAGACATCCATCTATTCAAATGATGATGATGGTGATGATGGTAATTTACTTATTCTTAGTGATATTTGCCTTTATATAAAAATACAGAAAACTAAAACGTGAACATCATAATTATGAGATGAGGTGAAATATAATGAACAAAGCAGAGTAACCATTTCTTAAATATTTTTTTATTGCGTGTTTAGCATTAAAGAACATATCATTAGATAAAATGCTCAATACATAGCTGATCCTTATACTTTTTTCTTGTTTCTGCTCCCGAATGTGTATCACGATACGCTCATGTATACCCTCGATTACCATTCAGCGCTAATTCCCTTCAGTTAAGGTAGTTTCAGAGTAAAGGCTAAAAGGATACCTTGAATGTATTCGGTACATGTTCTCAACGCTATTATTTTACTCGTACCCTTAGAACGATCGCAGAACCTTCTCATTATGTTAAATGTACCGTTGTACCGGTTATACTAACTTAAACTTAGTATGTTTGCAGGTTTTACTTTTCATTTACTCATTTATAAAGCGTTCCAATATTGAATACGAGAAATATGTATTTACTTACATCAATATATTTATGTCAATAATTCCGCACTTTGTAAACGTAATAATGTTTAAAATTAAAAAATATTTATTACATAATTTAAACTTAGATAATATAGCTTACAATTATAGGTTAATATTAACTGATAAATGAACTTGTTATAGATGCTATTCAACATCTTCTCATAACAATAACTTAGTAACTTTTTTAGTATTTTCGTTGTTGTTTTCGTTTTGTCCTATAGTTATTGACACATTTAAGATGTTTATTCTACCATAGTGTTAATAATCTTTAGACATAAGATGTCAATGCCCACAGGTATTTTTTATGATCTGAATTAGAAATATTAATTTACTATAATGGAATGTTCTAATTTTAGCTAATTCATATCTAATATCTTTGATCAACTTACTGAGTCAGATATATGATTGATTAAATTAATGAGTCAAATATTAACCTGCTCGTAAAAATTTCATTATTATCAAGTATACAAAATTTCATAGATTTTAATAGCAATCACGAAAAGTTGAAAGCTGTATTTGTATCCTCATAACACAATAGAATGTCTTGAACAAGAACAGGAAAGCCTGCAAAGAAGATATATAGTCCAAATTATGAGCCATTTCTCGCTCCGGTTTTAGGTAGCGTGAATTTTATATCTATTGTTTTCCCTAATTAGGATATTTCTTTCAATAAAGATGCGTTACAAGATAAGAATAAAGGTTTCTTTTTCTCTATCGTTATACATAAAAATGTTCTTTACATGTTTTAACACAGTCCGAAATATAACTAGGCTGAAGCATTTCATAAACATTATAAACGAAATGTTACTAAGACAAAATCGTTTATATGTTCATATCTTCTGTTCTGATGAACAGCAGGACATTCTATTAAAATTTTTCGAGGAATTGTTCAGATTAGTTGTAGGCGTTGTATTCCACCGCCATAGTACCCGACAAAAAGCTAAATTCCATTCTACCTCATAAACAACTGGAGTTCAAATTTTTGCAGCTGTCTATAAACGACGGAGATTACTTACGATAAACTATCGTTAACGTGATTATCATGCCTAATACCTACATTTCGTATAAAACAAAACGATTTCTTTTGCCAATGCAGTTTTATAGCACAAAGCTAGTGTTATAGCCGCTAATCCACACTCCTCTTGAAAACGCTTACATTCTTGAACAGAAAAGTTAAAACCATAAGACAAAGCAAATCTTTGAAAAGAGCAGAATCGCACGTTCACAATCTAGAAAAAAACAGCAATTTGTTCTCATATGGAACTGGAAGTTAAATTTTAAAGTTAAATTTGTTTTTATAATATGAATTAAAAACTTGCTCATGATATACAGAATGATAAGGATTCCATGTACGTTGAACTGTTATTACTCAT
Source organism: Ornithoptera alexandrae (assembly GCA_029030555.1). NCBI lineage: Eukaryota > Metazoa > Arthropoda > Insecta > Lepidoptera > Papilionidae > Ornithoptera > Ornithoptera alexandrae. The sequence goes on from JARDVY010000037.1 coordinate 8,934,513, forward strand.
ACATCGAATATAAACATTTGTCGATGACGTAGTTGTTTATTTTCTGCCATTTGTATGATTACTAACTGTTTCTGTAATACTTTTTATTCTGTTCTCTTTTATAATATTTTCTACGTATAAAAATAGAAGTCAAAAACTGTTATACAATTACGATGAGACGAGAGGAACGTTCTCCTGACAGTAAGTGATACACCCGCCCATAACAACACAGTGTTAGTAAGGGTGTCATACACAGCATCACATTGCGCTAGTCGCCTGAGACATAAGACACACGGAATGGAATACTGTAAAGTTTTAACATTATTGTATGGTGAGAGAAATATGAGTTGCTGTGGTTCTTACCTAAACGGTCTTCCTCTCAAATAAATAAAAAGGCCTACGACTTACAACAAAAAAAATTCTGAAATCCCGGAACTAGCAAATATTTTGAAAATGTAGTTCGCCGCAATGTTCATAATTTGGTAGAAAACTTACTTATTATATACAATATATAAATATTTCATGAAAAAAGTAAACATACCTTATTTTCTATAAGCCAATAGGTTTTCATTTCAAGAAACAATGCCACATGTAGGTGGTTTTATAAACGAATTTATAAGTACACATAATGTAAATAAAATCTTTTAAAAGGTACATAATTTAAAAGAAGTTACAAGTATAAATAATGAATTAAATCAAAGAAAGGTAGTAAGTCAATTATTTCTAATCAAAATATTGTATAATTCATGTAAGTGAATATTAACAAACAGTTTACAATTCGCGTACGAAGTTTAGCCACAAATGATTAAAGTTGCAAATGTAAACAGATTGTTCCTACTTTGTTACACCGAAAAGTTTATTCCTAAGGTCAAAATGATTCAGTTCGGATTCATTAGGGTCCCCTCCGTGGGAAACCTAATTTTAACCAAACTATTCCCGTCACGTGCGCAACCAAATAAATTGCGGTACTGTGACCAATTGCGTACGACTTTTGATTGCTTGTACCTACATATCTAGATTGAAAAAAGCTGAAAGCGCTAAAGAAGTTTAAAAGTTTATTGCAGTTGAAATAAAAGAAAGTAAATAACGAATAAAATAAAAATCACTTTTTTGCCTTACGTTATCATCACATATAAATTCTTTATGTAAAATATATAGAAAAGGCAAAAAGTGGCGGCTCAGCTAAAGTTTTAGCCTTTTAGATGACCAGAGCAGTAATTTCGATTAGCGCTGCTTTTCAGCCTTGCGTAAAAATATGGCTACAGAGAACTTTACATAGTCAAAATTTGAAAAAAAAACAACTGACGATAATTATAAAATTTATGAAACGACGGTTTTTGTCCTTACATTGAAACTAAATTATAATTTAAATAAAAAAATAAACCATACGATAAAACCATTTGGGAGGAATGTTTTTGCAGACGGAAATGCAGTTACACACTTTATATGTTTAATAAATTAGATATTCAAAGATGGATTTTTCAATAAAGGATAGATTATTTTCATGGGATCTCAAACCCCAAAACACTTAATTATTTAAAAAAAAGGTACTGGTATTTGAATTGGTCGATTTTATATAATTGTAATACATAAATACCGACGAATCTTATATAGTGGTGTATCTGTATCGGAACTAAGTCGTCGTGGCTTAATGGCTATGAACTCGGACATCGCAATCAGATGACGAGGGTTCTAATCCCGGCCGGGGCCTGCACCACTTAGGCAGATTTTCAATGCCTAATGTGCATATTGTTACAATTACCACGTACTTAACGGTGAAGGAAAACATCGCGAGGAAACCCGCACACTGAAATTATCTTTGTGTATGTGGTGGCCCCAGTATAGTGGCAACAGGCTCGCACTCTGTTACATGGGACCTAATCTGACCACATCTGGCGAAAAATGGGGTGTTTATTCGCCTATAGCTACTGCTACCGGGAAAAAAAGGCGTGATAATATAAAAAAAAACTGTATCGGATTGAATAGGTAGACATCACCACAGCTCCTATTTCTGCCAATCAGTAGTTTACAAACATAACTGTGGTTTATGTTTAAGTAGTGTATATGAACTTAACTAGCACCGAGTTGATATACCTATCACTTACCATTAGCTGAACGGATCCCTCGTCTCAGTGGTTCATCGAATAAAACAAAATTCGAAGTATACAACATATCGCAATAAAAATAGAGGACACGATACGTAGCATAATTTCATAAAGCGTATACAAAAATGTTTATAAGTAATTTTGAGCCTGCTTGTATGTCACAGTAAAATAATTTACTATAATATTTTAATAGATATAGGCCCGCATTCTGTGATTTAGTACCGTATATTGTTTATTTCCACCTATGTAGAGCCTCGTCACGACACCTCTGGTACCAAAAGTCATAGAGACTTGAAATTTGGTAGGAATATTCCTTTCAACAAGTATAAGACATTTTACAAAATTCCTTCTTCAAAGAGATTTGCGGGGGTGTTACGGCTAGCAAGGTGGGCGGGCAACAGCTTGTTTTATTAATAAAGCCGAGTAGTATTAATCAGGCGTTACGTACTCTAGAACTACTTTCGATTCATTTTCAAATTTATTCCTATTTACGTAAAAACTTGCCGTCTTTAATATATTATGTTATCACAGTGGAATTGCATGTAATTATCAAAAGCAAGTTATCGATGAAACTAAACTTTATCGAAGAAAATAATTTTTTTTCTCTATTTCTAATTCCTAACGGCAGGAACTCTTTTTTTATCTTTAAAGGTAAAAGAGTTACCTTATAAAAAGTAAGAATTCAGATGATGTAAGTTACAATCTAGACATCCTAAATATATGATTGTCAAAAAGTATTAATTAATAAAATCACTTAATCTATCAAATGTTAAAACAAGCGAGTATAATAAAGGCAACGACTTTTAACTGTTAGTGACGTGTCCTTTTTCAGTCTTGATCGATACTTTAGTGCAGTCTCTTTGTTCGATATAGACAGTTACAACACTGTAACAATTTCACGATTTTCACGCTCACATACACGTATAGCAATTATGATAAAACACACACCTCATTGAATATTCCACACGCAGACAATACATGGATTATATTCAGTCTGTGAATTTTTAACATATACATTTCCAGCGCTAATGAAGTTTTATATATGACATAATTTAATGTCGCTATAAAAAGTTATTGACTGTTCATAATAAACGTAAAACGGTATCGAAAATCTGTGTATATTTATATCATCACGTTAATCTTATTTATATTTAAGAACAAACAATCTTTTATAGCTAAATAATCAGCCGAGCAGATTGTCCGCTTGATGGTTAGTGATACTATACGTCTATATAAAAGCCCTACTCTGATAAAGTGTAGCGCTTGGTAGTCATTATGACTCTTACAGCTCATCTAATACTGGGCTCGTGGACCCGGATCCACGGCGTGTTTATATAAATGAGAAAACTCTAATCTTACGATAAAGTTATAAGCATATTACAAGTAATTTATGCAGTATAAGTAAATACTATATCTTATTAAGCAACCAAGCGAAGAGACAATTAATAAGATGTTCACAAGTTGTTGATGACAATGTGGTGTGAAATAGGAAATTTACACATCGCTATACCGCGTTTATCAGATTGAAATATATGTTAAATTTCGTTATGCAAATATTCTGCTCGAGTTACATTATGTTTTTTAAAGGAGCTCATAGTCATTTTCAACTAGATATATAGAAAGTTATTAGGTATTTTTCGTAATACATCTTCCCAATCTCACTTGAAAGTGTTTTGTGATGCATAAATATTTGTACCTTTCAATATATTGGACACTGCTGGCGTAAACAAAGCGGCTGTCGGGCCCCGCTTACCGTAAATATTTGCTATTCAATTTAAATTTATACTGCTATACGTTGTCAGTGAATACAGCGCTTATAACAGCTAACAAAATGGAGTATAGCCTATTAATTTAAGTGATAGATTCTAAGATTTATACACCGTATAAAAGTAAGATTTAATCTTATATCATGTTAAAATTATCAGTTAAAAATAATTTAAAAGTAAAAACAGGCAGGTAACTCTTAATCTTTTTTTTTTTTAATTCAATTAAGCGACGAGACGTGCCTAATGTTCATCTGACGTTAAGTGATACGCTCGCATATAGCCACGTGGTGCCAGTTTAGATGATATATAACGCACTACATTACCGTCGTCGCTTGAGACGTAAGATGTTGAGTCTCGTTATCCCAGTAATTTCACTAGCTACAACGCTCTTCAAACCGAAACACATTAATGTTTTTACTCTACTGTTTGGTGAGATAGGTACTGCGGTGATATCCACCTAGACGGTCTCCGATTGTGCCTAGAGCCAGTAATTTTTGAGGTCTGAAAATTAGAACCAAGCTACTAAACGCGAAGTACGTGTCATGACTGAAAAATAGGCCCGTAACGATAATGTTATCTATGGCACACTTTTGCCTTAGTCTGCCACTGAAGACCTACCACTAGTAGACCATCAACCTCACGAAATGATTCCTATCAGCCCCGTTGTGAGAGGCTCGGTAGTCTCTTAGTTACTCACATTTAAGCGAAGGGGAATCTACACGGCTACCGTATGATATAGGTTTGAACGAAGAGAACCGCTTCAGTTTAAATGATCTTGAATGTGTGCTAGTAATTTGAACAGGCAAGAGTGAGAGGCGCGTAGCAGATTTTTATGTTTATTGCACAAACGTTTGGAGTACAGGATTCACTGCTTTCTCTACTTCCATGACTTAGAGATATCGTAACGCTAATGCAGCGGCAGTATAGCCGCAGGGAAGAGAAAAGACGGGATTGCGTTTCGCCGCTCTCCCTTACATCTGTGTCGGATTATGTTTGGCAGTGGAGATAAAAACCAAATCCGCCGCGAGGGATACGAAGATTTAATATAAATTATTATATAGATATAGCGCGCGTCTTTGAAAGCGCTGTATTAGAAAACATGTTTATACATCAAGACAACTTCTTCACGAATAAAGCTCTGAAAAGAACTCTTGCTTACAGAAATGTAATTTTTCCGTAAACAAGCATTTGCATATAAAATTTACAGCATGAATCATAAGATTTATATTCAGCTTATTAAACAATTGACCTTTATTATTACTTTTTTCAACTAAGTGACTAGTCGTGCAGCTTTCCTGATAAACGTTAATCTTTTAATGTTTAATTTACCAACCAGCTTTGTTCAACCCTCGGTGACCTATTTTTTATAATCAAGATATTGATTTTATTTACATACTATTAATTAAATATGCATTACAGTTTTAAATAATGGTAACTCACCATCTTCGTGTAAAGCACAAAGCTAAAGCCTTTATCGAAAAGCCAAATAGCTATACCAAAATCAATAGTGTATCTCGTATATCTACGACGGTTTTTTCAAAATCTATTGATTTTTAAAATATGTGATGTGTAAAAATTATGAAAAATTTTCTTTGATTGTTGCAAATTTTACACAATGTTTAACACTTAACATCAATTTCAGCGACATCTGTGCTGATTTATACATTTGATTAACAATAATTTAATCTTCAGCATCTATGAAAGCTTTCCTGAAAATATACTAGATGGCAGCAGAAAAGGAAGTTATATCGTCGGAAGTCATATTTATTTGCATATTCTATTTACTGTACATTAAATAAAAGAAGATTTATTTGCACAAAATGTTAGTAAACCGAAACATTGTGGATCCTAAAAGCCATGGACGGCTATGGTTCCTTATAAAGCTGAATATAAGGCATGAGGAGTTTATGGAGCCATATCGTTATCATCAATAAAAACATCTGTAGATCACCTGTTATAAACAGGATGCAAAAGCTTTTAAAAATTCAAATAAATTGACAAATTATTCTTTGGGATTGCAGACAGCGGAAAACAGCAATTCATCCCTTATTTGTAACGATTGGCAATAAATTTTATATTGCGTGTTACGGGACAGTAAAATATGAAATCCGAATGGAGTGGAAATATTTGGGCCAGCAGTGGGCGCATATCGGCTGATGATGATGAAATATGTGGTGACATCTGATTCAAAAACTTTGAAGTAACGAAAATAAACCCTACCTTCATATATATCGGCGACCTCCCTATAAGATAGATTCTAAAAATAGAGAACTGCTTTTGCCTGAACGCTCGTGTCCAGCAGTGGATAAACAACGGACGATGACATTCATTACAGAAAAAATAATAGGTTGCATCATTTTATAACTTTTAATTGTAATTAATAATGGTGAAAGTGTGGCTACTAAACTTCCGTTACACAACACACAAATTCTTATATTTTCATAAAAAAAACTGATACGGTTTTTTCTTTCAAGCATTTTAACAACTTTTGTGTTTTCATTTGATATAAATTTGTAGTATTTGAAAAAAAAAAACACTTACTACAGAAATAGGTTATTGATTAATATTGAAATATTTACGAATACCCATGTAAGTATAATAAGAGCTTTACGCATAAAATACTGGGAACATTAAATCTGAAGGTTATGACAATACTTCGAAACTTCCTTGTTGACTGTCGCTATTAATAATGTGAACTAGACATTAGTCGGGAACATTGCGTTTTGTGTCAGGGGAACCTTGGCCGTAGTCACGATACCGCTCTCATTCGCTTTTGTCCTTGACGACCAATTCTAGCAAAAATCACACGCAGACACCAAAGAGAAGATGTATAAGTCAAAATATTTGAAAAACACTAAGTCAAACACATATAAAAAAACAAAACAATCTCCTTTATTTAATTGCTTCCGCTGAAAACTAACATTTTGGGCATATTTAACATTTATTATAAAGTTTAAACTAATGAATGACTTTATTATATATTTTAAGAAATACACACTAGTTTCTGATACATAGCGATGTTATAAAAAAAAACAATTGTAGTTAAAATAATTAATTATCCTATGATAAATATTCTTAAAATTTTTTTTCTTTTACACCTGACATCACCATCTCTTTTAAAATTCCGTGTTAATATTTTATTATATTAAATTAATCAACTACAATAGAAAATATCTAATAACTAATCGTTTTACCTTTTTCAAACTAAGCAAACACGAATAAAATATTTTTTGATTGTGTATCAAGGTTTGTAACTTCGAATTGTGTATTAATAATTCGGAGGTAATAATAGACAGGTCAGGACTCTAATAAATGCTAAAATAGCATAAAACTATCCCATCAATACCATATAATGTAGGAAAAAGGCTACATTTTTAAACTGTATTGAATGGATGGCACGCTACCGTTTACGTAGCTAGGCATTGAGTAGGATGTCATTCTGTTATATCACGAAACCTAATTTAGTACACTTGGCCTCACGAAAATTTGTGTCACTGTAACACATCGTATTTTAATAGTATTAACTATAAAAGACAGGCAATCAAATTAATAAATGTAGTAGTAATATCTAATACATCTTTTGATGCGTTGCATTTCGCTTCAATTACTAGTTTTTCCATAGGATGTTAATAAAATAATAATGTAACTAGTTATTCTAAAGGTGTATTTCTTAATATACAAAGCTATAATACAAAATAAGTTATATACGAAAAGTTTGTATATTTCGTTTATAACTTATTTCAATATTTATTATATTATATATACAAGTCCAGACTAATGCTAAATAACACAAACATTACTTATCATAAAATATGTTTATAACTGATGTTAATAGTAGGTGAAAATTTTATCACTTTCCTTAAATAAAAACATATACAAACCATTTATTTACCCTTAGCTACAATTATTGTTATTTACAACATGCTACCTATTCATTGTATCCGATTGTACCGTATATACATAACAGTTTGACGTCGATTACCTGACCTTTCAGTTTAAATTGATATTTGTAAATCTTTTACAGATTCATAAATTACACCGTTCGTAAATAACATTTTGTAACCTTTACTGAACTTAAGACAGTGAAATGAATTAAAATAATAAAACATTTTTACATCTAACTTTAAACATGTTTTTTAAGTATATTGTTCGATGTATAGCAAAACGCAACAAACAAAGAAATTACTATTTAACTTGAAATAAGCAGCTTTTGTTGTAAAGTATAAATTGACTTCCTTGACCTTGGTGTTTGTAGAAATTTCGCGTGTTCACAGGAATTGCAGTTAACTTATTACGAACAACCATAAATTAAATATAACATATTTTTTTTGTTTTTACATACACGCTTATTTATTATTGCATGACATTTATCCTTGGTACATGATTTCAATTTAAAAATTTTCTCGACTGATATCTTTGGGAATATTTTTATTGAAATCATGCTGCTTTATTTTACCGCTTAGGTTTGCGAATTACTTTATTTGAAAATACAGACAACTTAAATGCATCCCGGGTTGGTTAGTATAACGAAAATAACTTAGATCTACGCTGGCACTTAATATCTAACAAGGGTGTAGTCCTGTTAATTAAAGTCCATAGTAAGGAACTATCGAGCCTGTCAGCAATCACTAGCAGAATGCTGTTACGGCTGCACCGCACTCTGCTTAGCAATCAGGCCGACTTTTTTCGCCTTCTTCTTCTTGTGCCTCTCTAACTAATGAAGATTGGACACCAGTTCTGCGAATCCATTCCTGTTGCTTTTTTCGCCAGATGGCACGAAACCCTTCTTTGTGCCTCTACGCAAACATTTGTGATGCGCTGCATAAAAGAAGCTGCCGCAACAGCATCTTGCAGGCGATTTTGTATTGGAATCACAGATCGCTGCAGGCCCTCTGGGTACAGTTGAACCACAGACATCCCGAGGACAATGAAATGCAATACGCTTTGAACATAGTAATTCTTGCCGTTTGTGGACATGGAATAAATCTGCGTGATTGCTAAATGCGCGAATTATTTGTCCAATAAAAAAAAACGCAATTTTCTAGTGTTTTATGACTTTTTAAGTGTTTTTTAGTCACAATATTGTCTCCATTTAGGCGAAAATAGGTGTTGCAATGTTTTTTTTATTTAATTTTTTTTTAAAAAGAAACGATAAAACAATCTAGACTATAACTTAGTCGTTCACTTACCCCATTAATTATATTGACTACCTTCGTTATTTTTAGTAATTTTTGCACATTACTTAAAGATTGTAGATATACGTGTGTAATCAACTACAGTGATAACTAACTAAACTATTTACAGCAACAAAGATTTACTCTATCTCTAATAGATAAACTATTCCCAGTACGTCTTTATTATGAAGATATTGATTGCTTCTTTCATAGGTTTTCACAGACACGATCAACACGTAAGTATTCATTAATTCACGGCCATTAATCAGCATATTTCGACATCTGGCGAAAAATTAAAATCTAGTTTTGCTACAATCATTCGTCATTAATATAAAATCAACGATAAAACAAATTGCTCATTTATCTATGTATATAATAAATCAAAAATATTACTTCCAGACAGAAATGTAATAAATTTTCTCACTAGCTACACTTACTTCACTCTCCTTATATTTACCATATTTTCAAATTTTAAATAGGTTCACAGGAAAGTTTGAAAACAGTGTAAGCTATAATTTTTAACAGAAGAATGAATTACTAAAAATTTTTTTTGAGATCCCCAAAACTTTATGACAAAGCTGAGTAATGACAAAAACCTTTCTGATAGTTCAATTTGAACTGGAGCACTATTTGTTTATGATGACATATATTTACAGTAAACAAAAGTAAGGCTTGAATTTTCATTTCCCTTTTTTATAATTACAATTAAGTAATTGTGCAAACTGTCATAGTTTGAATCAAAAATTCAGATTAGACGAATCTATTATTCATAAAGTGCATTAATTATTTAGTAAATAATGCAAAATAGAGTGCCTCTATGCATGCAGTTTGCGTGCATGGTCGTGTACAATGGGGGTATAATAAAGTAATTGTAATCTCAAAGCGAATTTTTACAACCTTATTTATTATTCAGTAATTAACCAACTAACATCAATAAGTGGGATACCCCTATAATTTTCTGTTGTGTTTGACATTTTATTACTTATCGTATTAGTTGTGATTTTTATTGCAAGGCAAAAAGAATTCTTTGACCTTGTGCAAAAAGTGTTTGATTTATTCTACCTACAGGGGATGATAATTGACCACAATGTTTTAATTGAAGAGCCATAAGACTGAAAGTGATGTTAGATCTGACTGTCTCTTAGATGTTAACAGCCAAAGAAAAACATTGTTTTTGCCACATCAGTTTTTCAATAGGAGGGTAGAAGCTAGATAAACTTCTTGCCAAATAGGTTTGTTGTTGCTGGCGGATTCCAGGTCCGCGAGCCCTGAGGCCGATGAAGGTTCTATGGTTATCAAATAAATTAGCAGCGCCAACTTCATAAAAAAAAGATGTTATGATCTATTAGTTACTTTCGTAAGTTTCTAGGAAGTCTTTGTTATTTTTATACGCACATAATCGATATGTAATTAACCAAGGAAAAAACCAAAACCAGAAAAATTATTTGAAATTTGGCAATAAAACATAATTTAATAATATTATACACTGAAATTGATATCAAATTTTTTATATCAAAAATTGATATAAAAAAAAATAATAAGTGAAAAAAAAACGAACACCAAAAATAAACAATTATAATATTGACTCAGATATTTTAAAAGATTTTTTCGCATTTTAAAACAATGTAAATTGAAACACATAAAAAAAGGATACAGGTGTCATATAATGTTCCATTAAATTACAATTTTTAGAATTCATAATCATCATTGTATGTTTTTTTGTTATAATTTTTTTTAATATACAACGAGACGAGTGAGACGTTCCCCTAATCGTAAGTGATACGCCCGTCCATAACAACGTGGCGATAGTTACGATGATACATACTGCACCATATTACGCTCGCTACTTGAGACAAAATGATGAATGTCGTTACCCCAGTAATAACACTAGCTACAGCGCCTTTCAAACTGGAACACAGTAATGTTTGCACACTACTGCTTGCCAGCAGAGATAGGCGCTATGGTGGTACCCCTCTAGACGATCTCCGGCAATAGAGACCTTCCACAAGGGTTTCGTGATTCATTTCCCAAAATTTTTCGCTCTGATAAAATACACGTAATGTTTATATATTGCTTTTAATTTCATTGAAATTGTACCCATATGTCGCAGGCGAGGCTGGCTGGCACTGGTGAGTGAGATGCGCATGCGCCGGAGATCTGGCACATTTGTCGCTTGCGGTTTATTTCGGCCACTCGCTTGAGATCTCACAGATAACCAAATATTTCAGATACCAGACAACGTTACGCAATTAATATTGACAAATCGGCATCATTTGTCATGTTCTCATTAGTGGAAATGTTTACACTAAAACGAAAACATTACAAATTTCTTTTATATCTGTAGCATAATAAAGAATGGCCCTCTTATGGTGCCCACTCACTAGGGCATGCGCTCTATATTCTTCCATATTCATACTGATATATAAGCACTGTATGCCCTAACAACTTAAACATGTAATTAGAATAATCTCACTCATCAATCAAACACAAAAATCTCACGATCAAACTCACTCAAAAGGTACGCAATTGTGCTGAATTATAAATGATAAGCACAGATATTTCGCTTATGGTCTACATACCCTCCCCAAAATCATTTTGCAAGCCTCTGCTACTAGGGCTCGGGTCCGCTCGCCACAACGAGAGAGTCAAGGCCATTTATTTACCACACTACCCGTATGGGTTGGGGAATGCTACGTATCCAATGAACACGTCGTTTCCTAGCTCAAATTCAACGGGTTCGAACCCGTGACTCTTTGCGACTTACAACGTGTTCCACCGTCCCTTACTGTGCATCATTTTGTACGTAATTTTTATTTATATAAAAAACTGAATGATAAAATTTAATGATATATAATCTACAACAATGTTACCCTAATGAGTATAATATACTCGTAAATACGAGTATAACGACAAATAGAAAGTTTAATTAAATGATTCATGAAACTTAATGGTTGTTTAAAATATGTTGACACTTGTCGTATTTTAAAATTTGTTTTAACGCGTAAAAAAATATTATTAGATATACCGGGGAAATGAAACTTTGTACTAATATTTAACTTTTGCTCTCCACCTTCTGCTCGTTAAAAATTTAACCACGAGAACATAAAAGTATTCAAAATTATGTTAGTTTAAAACAATTTAGCTCTTTAGAAGATGAGACGGAACAAACAAAAAAGCCGACAAACATTTTTAAAACGACAATTTACCATTGGTACAGTATAACCATACATATTATTAAAAATTGTTCTTAAAACCGAGCAATTCAATTCTAAACTCCATTAAACTAGTAATATCTATTGAAACTATAAATATCAACTCACAGACCTTTTTTATAAAATAAATAACATTATTTATACGTATATATTAATTTTCTTTAAAATATGTTGTTGCTGTGTATAATTAACTAACTGATCACCTTAACGCTTGAAATATAACTTTTGAAACACTTCAACCGTGTTTTCTATTTATGTCATATCGCATGCGTTGTTTTCAGTCAACAATTTAACAGTTATTTATTGGAAAAGATCGAACGGATCGTCCTTGATCTTAAATTTGAAATGATTCTCCTATATTTAGCAAACCTCATTAGCTCTTCTGCGGCCGAAATTTGTAAATAAAATTTTATTTACATCTTGTATGATGGTTTTCATCTTTTAGAGGTTAGTTAATTTTAAACTATACAATTCGTCATTGTCAGCATCATCAACCAATGTAGCCTAGCCTTATTTCCACATCAATCGGTTCCGTGTTACTTACATCAAGGTCTATTCGCTACTATCACCAGATCTTCAGCTTACCTCCTAAGAGACCTTACATCATTACATCTGCCACCGGAAGAACTTGGTCCATCGACCGTCAGTCCTATGATCAAAGTGCTCTGCCAATTATTACTTACTATTATTAATCTATTCTATAGCTGTAACTTTAGCGATAACTACATGACTATGTTCCCACACTTTTTTAACATGCATTTGAATAATTTTGATATTTTAATAAAGGTGAACAAAGAATTCTGTATCTATCTTCACCACCAGCTTCTACAGTCTTTTACAATTACTTTTTTAAGAGAGAAGAACTCAACAATGAAAGCGTCTGTGTATGCTCAAAGTCGCCACTGCTACAAAGGATTGGCGTGTCATGACAATCTGAGTGATAGAATAAGATAATAGCATTCTCAGGTCTGAATAACTAGCAAGCTAATTACAGCTTTATCTTTACTAACAGTTCGTGGATTATTAAAACGCTAACCAAATAAAACATTCCTAGAAATCTAAGCAAGGTTTTTCCGCAACTCAGTATTTCTAAATATACGAGTATATATAAGTTAAGTTATACGTGTATTAATGACACAGTATTGTTAGAACCTGACAAGTGGAAAAAGAAAAGAAATGGAGACACTGCAAGTAGCGCTGCGCTTAATTGGTATCGAGATACTTCGAAATTGTCTATGACTAATAAAAGTGCAATTATAATTATATCGAAGAGATATGTCCTGTCCATAACAACACTTTTGGCTACAATTTACGTATACATTACGCTATCTCTAATAACTTCGTCCTTCAAATATAGTCACTATGTACTGCTGGAAATAGACGCTGCAGTACCTAAACGATTTCGTTTAAATAATATCTAACACTGATAGGCTTGTCTTATAATATAATCTAAAAAGATGTCATGAAAAGAGAATCTAGTTAATTTAATGACAAATCGCTATCCTTACTCTCATTTACAGGAATGAATCAACAGTGATTAACGTAATTAGAATAAAGGGCAAACTATTAGCAGTGTCAGAAGAGCCACAATGCGATGTATTAATAAATCCAGCATTGACAAAGATCGCCAAAACACCTGGCCGACAGCCAGACACGAAAAAAATTAACCTACGCATACGGAGCCGCGTCGAGGAACAATTCCCGTGACGTCCTCGGATGAACAGTTGTCTGCGCTCTTTAAATACCAATCCACTGAAATAACAACGAAACATTACTACTACATGTAATCCGATAACTAACGGCGTACATGTTAAAACTACATATTACTTTGCAAATAATTTTTGCTGGCCTTGTTTTTTGTTATTTTTCTGTAAATCTTTTAAGCGCGTCTTAAATGGAGTGTACCTGTTTATTATTCCACAATTTTATCTCATACAATGTTGAAACTGTTCTTGTTAACGTCCTTACAGTGTACACTCATTTTCAGATAGCTACAATACAAATGTCAGCTGATTTAAATTTTCATTACAGATGCATACAACTCAGTGGCTAACTTATTATCACAACCGACACCGTATTGTCTTATAGAATAAATAATGTGCTGCATTGTTTGTCCGTGATTAAAAGATATTTTTCAAGTATACTAATTACTAAACATTCATGTGTACGGTTTTCATGGTTATTATCCTGTCCTGCAGCCTTTGGAAGTAAAGATCATTCTCTAAATTATTTTAAAAGATTTCGCATATCTAGATTAGAGGATTATCAAATCTTTCTCTAAAATCATATGAATGCTAGCACTTGCAATTAAAAGCAAAAGATAAATTAACTAGCACATTTAAGTACTCCTGAGTTTTATAAACTATACAGGCTCCAACTCAAAGAAGTAATATAAAGATCTGACAGATCTGTCACCGAATGCGAAACAATTCGGGAGTACCCGCATCACGACCGGTTTGCCAATCTTATGCAACGAGCGAAACGTCATAGATCCATCTGGGTTGCACGACCACCTCTGTCTACGTCACCGCAACTCACGCATCTTGTATTAAAACATTTCCGTCTATTTATAACAAACCTCTATCTGGCTCCTAAGCATGCTGAGACGCTGGCAAATTATTTACTGACCGTACAAATCGATAATCACGCAATGTTTTATTGTTACTTAATACATAATTCAGAACAACATACAAACCGTCGTAAACGACCTATTCACTGTGTTTACGATCTTTTACCTATTTATTGATATGCTCCTTACATAACTTTGAAACAAAACAGAATTTAATGTAATGAGTCCACGTGGCGCATCTTAACCACAAATGCTTTATTGAATAAGAAATTACTTTATAGAAACGATTTATAAAAAAGATAAACTTAACAAAGTTGATTATATGTTAAAATTTTATATTTTTGTAATAAGTTCATATGAAATTCTATGCTTATAAATAAATAAAAATAAATAGTAAACATATAAACAGACTGGCGACTATAAAAATTTAAACCTATATATATTCATTACAGTATTTTTATCTTGCTTCGCTATAGCCACTAGATGGCGCTAATGTCCTTTTTACCATTTCACCCTTGTAAAAATTGATATTATAACACTGATTCTTTTTCTTTTTTTAATTTTCGGTACGATTAATAACTTCAACAGAATTATACCTTGACATGTGTTAACCGGTATATACAAACCATTTGCAAATATGTTCTTGTATTCATATTTTAAAAAAAGAACCTTTTAAAAATATTATAATCATCGATAAATAGATGTGGGAAATGGTTAAGTTTGAACAGAAATTATGAGGTGCAAATTTATTACTTAAAATTCTTTCACTAGTGTTATTCACTTCAGAAATATTAACAGCCCATATAATAAAACTCAGGGTCTTCCCGCACAAGGAGAGAATAATGATCATTACTCCATCACACTACAGTAACCGAGTTTTTTTTTATGCATTAAAAATCGAGAAGCATGAAATATATATTCTTTTATAATATATAAAAATACATAACTTTCTAGTTTTAAACCTTCGATCTTAAATCTTTTAAAATAACATGACATATTACATTACTTTTCATAAGTCTTATGTTATATTAGTAAAAAATATTACATAATACGTAATTCTTACAATATTTGCTTACTTTTAGTATAAAATTTTATACGATATTTCTATACCGGAAACAAGCTTAAGTTACCATTGTACGCATATGGTGTCACTTGATACAAACCGGTATAATCTTTAAGCTATATGAGAATAAGTACATTTTTTTATATTATAGTTGCGAACTTTAGCTTACAAATCAGAGATGAAGAATCCCTACAAGCAAATTCCTATTGGCCAGTCAACCAGTTAATTTTGCGTACAGAACCGTATAAAAGACTATTGTACCTGATAAAATTATAATGGTAAGAATAATTTAAAATAAATGTAATAAATAAATCGCAATACTGTATAAAACTATAATCAATTACATACATTGAAGCTAAGCTTATGTTATTATTATTCTGCCAAATATTTAGTAAATATAGTTAAAAATAATATTACCTATTAACTAACAAAGGCAATGTACTTATTCTTTCAGTTGCAATGAATTATCTCGCAGGGAAAGAGTTAAGGAGATTACCCATCATACTGGCCAAGGCGGATGTTGAATGTCAACAAAAGTCTGTTACCTTATTTAAGTGAATCTTATGACATTCCCTTCGCAGCAACCTCAAGCTCAGTGGGTATTAACAATTCCTCGAATCATACAGCGCGCATTTGAGTCATTGCTGCTGTGATGGCCTAACCCCAGTTCCTCAAGGTATTGGACAAGGCTAATTGAAACAACTTTAGCATTATGCAAACTACTCATCTGGTCTCCGTCAACGTTCATATTAGTTCGAAAGCAACGTCATCGGTGTGCCCTAACTAGATTTATAAAATTTTGTAAAATATTTCATATTTTAAATTGAATCATTTACATTTACCTTTTGGTACTACACGTAGTTAAACATTGCATGGACGAAGTGAATCCAATGAAATGCAAGTCTGCATATACTGCGTCACATCACATCTCGTTACACAGTTTGCTAACTGCATTTACATCAAAATCATCCATTAATATAATTATGGAGTAACCAATATTATATTTCTCGGTGCATTTTACACAGAGCAAAATTTACAAATCAAAACGAATAAGTAGCAGGGCAACAAACAAGTTTTATCCCAATCTCATAACAATTTTGTTTTCCTATGGATAGCATCAAGTATTGGCAGAAATTCGTATTGGGAAAGCTTTGATATAAAAAACTCATCATTATCAGTTGATAGACATCTATTGCTGGACTGAGGCCTCTCCCAAAGATCGATCCACATCGATCGGTCCCGCGTTGCTCGCATCCTTTGGGTTCTCACGATTCTCACCAGATCGTCGCTGAACCACACAACAAAACCAAAACCACAAAACTTACTGTGGTGAGGTTTCAATTTTAGTGTATACTGTTGAAATACCTGGCAACAAATCTCACTCGTCATATGTTTAGGGTGAATTTCAATATCTTAACGCTAATTTGTGGTGCTATATAGATATCATAACTAGCATCTTATTGTCACAAGTCAGGCTTTTAGCTTACCACCTTATGATTTCTTGTTCGTCTCATCACTTCTTTGGGTGGAAAAAGTTTATTTAGTTGCCACTGTTTTACTTAAAAAGTAAAAGGTCAAATAAGACGCTACGTAACCCGACATGTTTGTATTGGATGCATATTTATGAATAAGGGTTATCACTACTCAGTATTTACCATTCAATCTATCACTTAATATTTTCGAAGAGATGCAACAGGACATTCACTTATATCTTCTTCCTTTACAAGTATAAAATGTAAACAACAGCCAAAGCATACATTAACTTTTATAAATGCGATGATAATTAACAGATATTATTAAGGAAATTTGTTATAACATGGAAAAAAGTCTTTGTTCTAAATTCCATTTAAAATGCTCCGTCACCACTTCAAATCCATTATTATATGAGACAATAACGGATTCGAAGCGGTTCATGTACGTCTCAACGTTTTCAGTCTAACTCTGAACTGAACTTTAATTGAAAAATATTCGCATCTGTTATGTGTGGCAGTTGAAAACTGTTTATATTTGTCGATTGTATATTATTCTAGATATCCTTAGAACTTTAGTAAATAAATATAATGTAAAAACTAGAGGTTTTTCAAAATTACTTAAACATTTTTATTCTAACTTAAAATTTACACGTAATGTTAATAAGTTAGAAATTAAGTAGATCAGGGATAACGTTATAACTTCGACTGTTTATTCACCTCTGTATTTCAGTCACTGCGAGTAAATTTGCGAAAGTTAAATGTTGTCTAACAGTTGGGCACGGCAAGCTCTGTCACGCAAATTATACACGCTTCCGAGAGTTCCACGTTAACAAAGCTTATTTGATGATAACAATTAACTATTAATTTATTCCACCAATAAATTGAAGATGTTTATGGGTTCAAATTAACTGTGGTGTTAGAGTATTCGTTGATTAGTCAAAGTTCTTGTTAAAGTCGCATAGGCAAGTGTGTCATTTCTATTCCGCGGTATGCAAGCATGCGGGGCTATGGCCACGTAGCGGGCTACGTACAGCGAATTAGTCTTTTCCACGCCGCATCACAGGGTGAGATCGCGCGGAAACGAAGGTTACGCCCGTGACCGCACCCGCCACCGCCGCGACAGCACCGCGGGCCGCGCAGTATCGCGCCGCGCTCGCTGCCCCCCGGACCACGAACCACGCAGCTCGCGAACCAAGTCCGAACCGACTCGCTAGTGATGTGCCTCTAGCTGATCATGTGCAGGCGGCGTTTTTGTGTTGTGAGAGTGTGCGCGAGAGGCCTCAAGCGGCGCCGGCCCGCGCACCTTTAGCCTGCCGCTCGACATGTGGACACTCCTGGGACTCCTCTCAGCGCTCGTCGCTTTCGGTGGCGGTGCCACCTTTGCGCCCAACAAAGAGCTACTCGAATGTGCAAGGTTCGTGGAATACGGACTCAAGTGCTATTACCATAATAGGTACTAAGCGGCGTCACAATCACAATCTTATAGATGCAGTCATTAACACTGAGACCTCGAATGAGCTACAAAAATAATTTCAGATGGGCACGCCAGACATGGCCGTTTGCCCGTCTCGTCGGATGAAAATAATTAGTCTAAAAATTTGTAACAGGGTATAAAATTAAATATTTACAGCGATAGATCCACGAACATTTAAAAAAATAGAAAGTACCTTGATCCAATTCGTTCAGAACTATTAGTCTACAAATATTTTCAAAAATTTTCTCTCAGCTGGTGTGGTAAACGAGTCACCGGTTGTCTACTACTAAAAACGCTGTCAGTTATACAAACATGAATGCTGATGGCCTGTTTACCCAACACATAAGACAATATATATGTAATAATATTACTAATACAACTATAAAAATATTTGTAAATCTGGCAACAACGTTCTCACGGCCGGAATTCGGCGACTGAAATCGTACAGTCGGCTACTTCGCCTCCTTGGCAAGGCTACTTGTTGACATAAACACATCTCCGTCCACTCAGTGTAATATAGTACCGACCAAGTGAGCTTGGTCAGGTGCAATGATCTGGCACATTTATGACGAAACATCCAGACGATATTGGCATCTATAATCATTTGCACATAAGCATACGCTATTTTCTGATAATTGCCAGGGATATCATCGGTGTTTAATTACTTCCCAACATTTAAATCCATCTGCTTTCTAAGAGAAGTTTTATATATACACATAAGAATTAAGAAATATATTAATGATTATTTATACACTTCAGTAATATTGAAGAGAGAATTAAGATTTGACATCTGTACATCCTGCTTGAATAAGTAACACCATCGTAAATTGGTGTTAGATTTAATTTAAGTAAGCAGTAACCACAGCAGTTTATACCGACTTTACAATGATACTTAGAGTTGTAGACAGATTTCCAGGGTAAGCGAAACATAATACAATATTAAGGCAACGAGAATAGTCCGGTGCTGAATAACTATCTACGTAGTAAACGTTACAATGTCGTTTCATTAAATGAAAATAATATAAGAATCCAGTGGAATTACTGAATCTTGAACTTTTTATCCAAAACTACACCCCAAAACCTAAATCTCGGAACTATTATTACATAGATGACGGGATCGTATATTAAATACCACGTATTTTTTATACTGAACAGATCAGGATATTGTTTTTGCTTAAATGCAAAGTCAAATTGAGAGATCCTTTTCCGTAAACACATAATAACAATATTTTGTTATCTATTAATAGAGTTGAGAGCTTAGAAAAAATACAAAATGAAAGGATTATAATTTGTACCAAATAAAATACTAAACCTCTCAATTTAGTATTTTATTTGATACAAATCTCATAGACACTTGATTCGCTTGGTAGAAGACGCAGCTCCTTAAAATATGCTTCCATTAATAATAGTTGGTGGTGGTAGGTTTCTTTTGTCGGAGACCATCGAGAAAGGTACCACCGCAGCGCCTATTTCTGCCGCCAAACAGCCGTATGTAAACATTACCGTATTCCAGTTTGAAGGGCGCTGTTGTTAGTTAAATTACAGAGGTAACGAGAGTTAACATCTTATGTCTCAAGGCGACGAGCACAATGTGGTGCTGTGTACGTGATCCTAACTATCGTTACGTTGTTATGGGCAAGCGCATCGCTTACCATCAGGTGTACGTCTCACTCGTCTCGTCACTACAAAAAAATAATAAAAACAATAATGAATTTCTTTGTTTAATCTAATGATGACTGGGACTTTACTAAAAGATATTTCTGTGAGTAGACTAAGTATATTTAAATTTAAATGTTTCCCACAATCAAGAAACTACTACTTTGAGTTAAATTCGATAAGGATATCTTTACCCTGCAGTATCTTTACTGAAAGTATCATCACAATGACTTGTAAACGCTTAAATACTATTAGTTTCACGCTAAATTAAAACGATCTCATCGAAATCACTAAACCTTTTATTTAACTTATTACACTGATTGACAAAAAAAAAAAAGTAACGAATATAATATTACGAATAATTAAGTTTTAGGTATATTTGCCATATTATTATTTAACATATATAGGTAACATTGTGGGCATGTCACTCTAAGTATATGTTACCTAACAATTCAAAGACTTCTTTATCGCCTCCTAGTTTTATTTATGAACATATGAATATAAAAAATTTGTGGAAGTAATAAATAATAAATAATATTATTAACAAAAGTTTTAACCTGCATGTTTCTATTATATTTAACGTTATTAAAAGTATTGATATATTTAATATACAAGTAAGTGTATAAATCGTGACCTTCCATTATGAAGTAAAGAAAAAAACTCCATCCTTCTGGACAAGAATCTTTTTTACGTTTACTATAACTTTGTGGAGGATTAATGTTGATAACTTATTTTTATCTGTTGTAAACTACATCAAAATTGGATCTATAACAATATTTTATCTGTCAGGTTTAAGAGTGTGAAACTAGGAAAGATTGTTTGCATCTCTTATTTTCTGTTGAAACTATGCTTTTTTCATATTCTATTTATTTTCAATTTAATTGTATGTGGAAAAATATTACAGCATTCGAAGCAAACGGTGCATCTGTAATTAACCTCGAAGAAGATTAACAATATTTGTGAGCTGCTAAGATAATTACTATCAGTTGAACTGTTTACTTATTGTGGTATTGTAGTATTGTCAAGGTTTAGTGATAATATTATTGATTTTAAATACAAAAATCACTCTTTGTTGTTAAAATACAATGTTCACTACTTTCTATTGGTGGGTGTACAGAAAACACAACCATAACTCCAATTTCTACCGTAAATCAGTAATTATATTTTAAGGGACATATTAGGGCGTTATCCTGGATTGAACGGACACAGTAATGGTTTGCAGTATGCTCCTTTATTTATGATGGGTTTGGTATTTCGTTCTGCCAAAAAAATGAAACAGTTATTAATACCATAGCTAATAATTTGAATGTCGGATGTCGATGTGTCCTCGCAACATAAGGCTTGTTTCAGCATTTTCCATACGTCCCTATATTTTTAACATCTTTGAACTAAAATTTTGTATAATTTCTTTTTTGTTTCCTCGTGGCTTTAAGCACTCCTCTAATGTTGCAACTCATGATAGTTTACCTAAAACCTGTCTATCTGCGGAGCGTTCTATGATGTTATCCCTTCCTTTCTTTATTTCCATTAATAGTAAAGCGAAAGTTTATTAAATATTTTCAGCAAAATCTGAACGTTAATGAAAGTTTAAGCAAGTCGACCCGACACTAACAGAAATGATAATGAATCCCATTGACCTAATGACAACAATAGCTGTACAGAAGCGTAGAGCCAAATTTAAACCCGTTTATCACAGCTATCTGCGTCACAAATAACCCAAATATAACGAGTCTGGCTAGTTGCGGTAACTGTGACATCAGAAATAGACCCTTGTTCTGAATACCTCTCTCATTGCAGAATCATCTGCGTCTGTCGTACATATTTGCGAATCGTGACCACTTGTACAAGCTCCACATATTTATTTTCTCAAGGCGACTTCATTTTTATTAAGTATATAATGTGCTATATGTACCAACCTTTAACATCCCTCATTATTAAACAGTAACTTCTCGACACAAGGGCTAAAATATCAGATTCTAAACTAACTTCTGTCTTTTTGTTATGGTTTCTCTGAATTGCCGTTGGTGATAGGTGAGAGACAAAGAGTGGTTTATTTGTTCTCGAGTGTAGTTGTAGTCGCCTTATTATACGACTTAACAATTATTTTAACCAATAGTTTTAGTGTAAATTTTATCTATTATTCCCATTCCGTATACATTTTATAAATTTTCTTTAACATTGCAGAAAAAAGTATAATAATTTCCATTACTGTTTCCATTTAGCTTTGGATAGACGTTTAATATGTCTTTATTTGCTACTATTTACAGCCAGTTCTACTTTTTTTTATTCCATGAAGATAAAGATAACAATCATCTAAATTATTTACCTTCAAATTTAACAACTTCCAGCTAACTTGAAATTATTTTAATTAAAGGTCATTACAAACAAATTGTAATCGGATTTTACACACTTATAAAGTACTTATAAACAGAACCGTATAAAAATAAAAATTTGCAGTTTGTATAACAGTTCATTTATTCAATCACTACCAAAAACTAATTCGAAGCGATATAAAAACCTTAATTGTTATATTCTTTAAAAAAAAGTGTTTCTTTTTAGTTATTGATATATAAATTCGATCGTACAATACTCGTAAATGAAATAAATCAAACCTTTAAAGGGCATTAGTAGATGGAGAGTCGATGTTTGCTATTTTTGAAAACTTCGAGGCGTATTCTTGTAAAAGTTATTACTTTTTCAACAAGATCGCTTACTCAAAGTTTATACGATTAATATAAATAATAATAATAAAATTTTTAATAATATGCAAAAAAATAATAACATATACATATTAAATTGATGTCCCACCTTTTTTTTGGTAAAAAGAGACTAACAGTTCTATAAACCATTTTGTCATTTCTTGCTGACTTACCGATCCACATGATTACTTAATAAAGAAAATTTATTTAATTAAATGTTCTTAAGGATTAATATGGTTATTAGTAATGATGAATACATCTAGACTACTACATACTATATTTTTATTTTAACGCCGTGTTTATGAAATAAAAGGTTAGTATATAATCAAAATTAATGTGATAAGTTGAACAGCGTTAAAGTTGTAGTAACTTATGTATCGTACAACAAAGTATATAATACGAAAATATTGCTTTGTTAAAATATGAATAATTTGTATGTATTTTTTGTGAAGATCTAGTGACGAGAATCACAAACATCTATGATAGCAAAAAAAAATTTATAAAAAAGGTTGGTATTAGTGTTATAGTTTAGTGATCTCGTAAATACCTCATAACATACATTACTACCACTCTATTAAGAAATATCGTTTTCTTAAACGATATATATGTAGGAATGTATATATATAATATATTATTCTTTATTTTATATCTTAAAAAAACAAACGCATTTTGGTGCAGTGTAAACAAGCATCTAGCGGCGCATTGTTACGATAAACCGCGTCGCTTACCTTCAAATGAACATTCTGCTAATCTAGGCTGTTGGGTTACAACAAAACACTTATTATCGTACATCGTTACACTTAATCTTAACATGATTATTAAAATGGATAATACTAGTCCTTTAAGAAATGGAAAACTGCATGTTTATGCACTCGTGATGACAAAGTGTAGTAATTATACGTTATTACTTTCAATCGAAATTTTTATAAAAAAGTCAAGGGTTTATAGTAGCGTGTCTTACATCTCTAACATAACTTTTTGTATATGGGCAGTAGGCTAGCAGGCATTTATTTAAGAGAAGCTTGCATTCGAGCAAAGGCGGTCTTTACTGGGCAATGAACATTTTCTGAAGATTTTTTAAGAACGCTAATTAGTGAAGTCGTCAGACCTATAAAAAAAATTTGCAGGTACAAGTATTTTATCAAGGTCAAAAAAAAATTGACATACATAAATTAGTCTCATGTGGGTAAGATAAAATATAAATTGAAAAACACAGGAGTCGAACGTCCCAAGCCACCTAACCCAAAAGTAAGCAAACAAGTAAATAAGCAAGGGATAATCTAGTGCAGCGCGCTCTACAGATAATCAAATTTAAATAAGTGTGTCCTAGTTGTAAAACTTTAGAAAATATTATTATCGCCTGGTGGTCCCCTAATTAGAAACAGCAGACAGACTGGCTGCAAGCCAATTGAAATGCGTTGGATAACTTTTTTGATACAATGTCATTCGTTTCGGTGGCCTGTTAAATTTATTAGCATTATATTGACGTCACTGCAATGACTAATTTTACAATAATTATGTTAACTTATTTAAAAAAAAAAGTTAATAAAACCACGACTAAATGTCATCACAAAACCTTTGTGGTTAATTTGGCCATAAATATTTTTATATAACATCGCGCATAATACAATATCACAATCCTTAACTTTTTGCCTAACAAATATAATTTTTTTTTGTCCAACTGTCCTAGTATGGGAAAAGACAGGTTATATCGGAATTTCACCAACTAAAGTCCTACTATTTACCCACTTCGATGCATTAGAGTGGGGTCAAAATATATGATCTACATACAATAATAAAACTATAATATCTACGAACATAAACTGTCTACTTTCATCAGAAATCGGAACAAAGTTAGATTATCGGAATAAAGTTAGATTAACAAAAGGTATTTGTTAATCTAAACTTAAAACAGACATACAGGTAATATTTATCTCTTTTTTATTTGTTAACAATTGAAGCCATCTACGTGCAGTGTACAGCTGCCATCATACTGAACGTAGTTCTGCCAGACGATAGAATGTCTTAAGCGTTTGGATAAGAAGCAAACATTCGTAAAAATAACTCACTTCATATCGTAAGAATTATAATAAAAACTTGTTCCACTGAAAATTTTAAAAGCAGAATCTTCTACAAATGTTCAGTAAAACATGAGAAGAAACATAAAACAACACATACACGTTCTAACAATGTTTACAGACTACCCTTGAGTGAAAATTCATTTTGTAAATAAAGTACAATATTTAAAATGATCTTTGGACATTTGCAAATATTATTAATTGAACTTTTTTTATATTCGAAGTTTTGTATACCACGAATATTTTAGAATGCAAATCTTTTAAATTTGATGCAATGATGCGACAGACAGGACGTCCATCTGACGGTAAGTCACCTGCTCATAACTATGTGGTACTAGTTTGAGCAGTATACTCTGCACGATATTGTGCCTTAATAATTTCAATAGCTACAACCCTTTTTAAACTGGAATACAGTAATGTTCACTCTCTTCTTTATGGATTCAAATATAGATATAGCGATGGTTCCTAAAACGTTTTCAGCAATAAAAACCTCTCGTAAATATTTCTTAGACCACAATGGATCGCATTTATTTGAATGAAATTATACACGCGTAAAAAACGTAATAACACATATGATTAAAAAGAGATATATTATCGTAAAATAACTATAAGAATTTACGACTTTGTTAAATTAGACACACGACTTGATTATATCTATACTTCAATGTATATTACATATATCTATCGACAAATATTTATATGAAAAAGAATTTCAGAAATTTCTGGATAATTTTAATCTTCAAAACAATTAAATGGATCACTATAAAAGTTATATTTTAATATATTTATCTATAAATATTTCTAAACCAATAAGAGGGAACAGTAGGATTTTAGAAGCTCTATTTTATTTAACAGTGAGAGGTCCGAACTAGAGCTAGCATGTGCAAATATTAGTTACAATATTTTTTTAGACATTCATTTATAATCATATGATTAGAAAAAGAAATTGTTGAACATCTGTAATTTTCAGCATCCAATGAAAGTTAGGTTCTTTTCAGGTTCTTCCATGTATTATTTAAATACAATTTGTTAATATACATATATTTTTATTTCTTAAAAAATTTCATATACAGTGATATGCAATTTATGCCAAAGAAACATATTGTTTAATTATTTAAAAAGGTACATCTGTATTGTTTCATTATTGTTAGTACAATCACAAAAAAACATAAAAAAAATGTCGAGTTGAATTTAATGCCTTTTAATTATAATATAATTATGAAGAACTCAAATATATGTGAGGTTCGAAGACATTGATTTACAGTAGAACGAAATAACGATATTTATTTTAAACATAGGTTTTTAATGGTATAAAAAGCACATTCCATGTGAAATATCTTGCATGCAACTTTACCACGCAAATAATTATATTTGCATTAGTTTTACCGCTAATATTTTAGTCATTCAAGGGTCGTTCAAATTATGGTCGTTAAGAAATGCTTAACTGAAAATATATTAATACACTAATAATATTTAATTAAATACACTAATAATAAATCAAAAAAATTAAATAACAAATCAAATTCTTTAACGAAATTCATGTGACAATTAAGATGAAATAATAGGCAAAGAAATACATGTATTTTTAATTAAAAAATTAAGTCTTGCTACATTCATTATCATCAGCCGATAGACGTCCTGTGCTGGACATAGGCCTCCCACAAAGATCTCCACATCGATCGGTGACGCGTTGCTAAATTAACTTAAGCTAATGCTATATCAAACAAAACACTTTATCAGTAATTTTATAAAGGATAATAAATGATATTAACGTATCCATCAAAATTTCTTTATTCTGAGAGATAATTTCTTACCAAATACAATTGGCCATTTGACTTTCAAGTCATACAGCGAATATTGTTTCCCTTCACCTTTTTCGTAGATAAAGGTAAAAAAAAAACATATTTACAGATTATCAATATTATTAAATATTATAAAAAGCCAAACATTTCCTACATCGCACATCATCATCATTATAATGAGCCGATAGAGAGCCACCACTACACATAGCTCTTTTTTACAAACTTTTTCGCATTGATTGTTGCTGAACTATTCGCATCCAGCGGCTTCACATACAACTTTAGAGATATTATTAAACAGCCTTTCACAGTTAGGTATTAATAGTGTTTTTTTATTAAATTCTACTTAAGCAACTTTCGCAGTGAGTGATAATTTAATAATCATAATATAGACTTTATATGCACACATAGACGTCACAAAAACCACTGAAACATGTATAACACACATACAGACAAACGCACAGAATTTTTATAATTTTTTTGTTCTTCTTTTGATAAAATTTTCGCAATATTGTAATTTCCATATTTTTAAAAGATTGCATTTATGTAATGATGAAACTGAGAGGGGCACTGTTTCCTGAGATACAGGTTAAATTCCTAGTTCAGGAACAAGGAGGTCCAGTATCGAAGATATGTAAAATAATGCAATAAATTATCTTTATCTTTATTTTATAAAAAAAAAACAATATTGACATAGTAACAATTTAGTTTACCACATCTAGCAATTGTTTTGTTAAATTTAATATTGACTTCTTAAATATAATGATTCCATCAGTTTGAATGGTAACAGTACTAGCAAACCTAAATTTTTTTTTTGTTTACTTTTGCGAAACTCGTCCGTAGCTTCAGTTTTCTTTACAAATGCTATAGCGTTACGTAAATGCTCATGTTGGTCGGTTATAAATACCTAAGCCTTTAGCAAAGGACGCTGTCTTAATCCAAGTAAATGCGAAGAAATGTAATTCTATTATGTATATTTAATACTTTGTGTTACTTATATATAATGGATACCGTTAAAGTGTATGCTTTCGACGCACATATGTTATATAGAGTTTATGCGACCTTTTTCATAAAAAAGCACTAAATTTTTATTATTTGTTTATTACAACTTTTATTATCGCCAAATTATATTAAAATTGTTGAGATATAACAACATTGTACCTACTAATTTAGATAATAAGACTCAATGTAGAAACAAATCACTAATCTCCCGTCAATGTACATGACAGGTAAACAAGGAAGACACCTTGGGCGTGTTAAACATTAATGAAGATTAAAACTTGTTATTAGGATTATTACAAGGGTAAAACAAAATAAGAAAACCGTTGTAGTATAGATAATATTTAATACGATACAAATGGACAAATAAAATTATTTATACTTATCATTTAATCCTTACATAAGAAATTAGCGTTTTGTCGTACTGACCACTTTGATCTGATATATCTTCTCTTTGGGTAAGAATTCCAAATTCAAATTTATAAATTTATTTAGCTGGTACACTTGAGTTTTGAAAACAGTCATTCATTTGTTTTTTCCTCATAATTTTTTTTTTTTTTTTGGTGCCGGTTGTTACAGCGCAACGGAAAACATGAAATATCCGTATATTTACGAGTACGAGTTTTACCGTGGCACCAGTGCTGCAAAAACAACTTGAAGGATTAATGATGTATACGGCGCTGGTGTCGCAAAAGAAAGCACGGTACGTTTTTGGTTTCAACGATTTCGTTTTGGAAATTTGGCCCTTCAGAACCAACCCCGTGAACGGCCGAAGACTAAAGTGGAAAATGAAGAATTAAACGCTATTGTGGAAGCAAATCCATCACAAAGCACTTCAGAGATAGCTGCAGGCTTCGGGGTAAGTGACAAAACTGTATTAAACCACTTGAAGCAAATCGAGAAAGAAAAGAAACGTTAAAGATAGATACCTCATGAATTGAGTGAATCGAACTTGCAAACACGCGTCGACTGCCGCTGCTGTGTTACTTTGCTCAACCGACACAATAATGAAGGGATTTTAAATCGAATCATTACTTGTGATGAAAAGTGGATACTGTACGATAATCCAAAGCGCTCGTCGCAATGGCTGAACCCTGGAGACCCAGCCAAATCCTGCCCTAAACGAAAATTGACTCAGAAAAAGTTACTTGTGAGTGGACTAGCGCCGGTGTCGTTCACTACAGCTTTGTAAAATCTTGCCAAACGATTACGGCAAATATCTATTGTCAGCAACTGCAAACCATGCAGGAAGAACTAGCTGCTAAACAATCGAGATTGGTCAATCGCTCTAGGCCATTTCTGCTTCATGACAACGCAACACCACCACCACACACTGCACAACAAACAACCACTAAGTTAGATGAGCTACAATTGGAATGTTTGTGACATCCACCGTACTCCCCGGATCTTGCCCCAACAGATTATATTTTTTCCGGGATTTGGATAATTTTTTACAAGAAAAAAAATTCAACTCTAATGCGGCAGTCCAAACCGCCTTCAAAGAGTTTATTAATTCTCACCCCCATGGTTTTTTTAGTAAAAGGATCAATGAACTACCTACGAGACGACAAAAGTACATAGATAACAACGGTGCATACTTGATTAATTAAATATATTTTACAAAACAGAAATTGACATTATATTCCTCCCGTACAAAACGCCAATTTCATATGTAAGGACCTAATATTAAATGTTATCGGATTTAAGTAAATATAATTAAGAACAATGTGATGTGCACACTTTAAACAGAGGTTTGTTATTCTCGCCTAAATTGCTTAAAGTACTTGACCGATAATATCACATTCAAATAACGGATGTAGAACTCTTAGATAAAGAAGTACAAATATTTACCCCTTAAAGCACGTGTCTGAGGTTAAAACAATGCAATATTTAACTTAATACAATTAATGATAAAGTTAAATTACTAGAACCGTTCATTGTTAACAAGTTTACAATATCTATCTATTGCATTCGTAATATGTTAAAAATAAATGAAATATTTAAGTAGATAACGTTGCACTTTTTAGAGATATATAATACCACATCACAACTCAAAAAATTTTACGGGTTTTTCGAATTTCTTTCCTAATCAAACAATAGGTGATATCTCCTCATGTTGTTTATTGGTACTTTAAAACTACACTAGAAAGTATATTTTAGATTTAAAGACAGTTAAATAACGGTCCATAAATCTTAAATAGAAAATAAATCTCTTACTTATCTTATAACAGAACCCCAGGACCTTTAACTTCGTTTAGTGAAAAGTGGCTTAAAGATCATTTTTATATACAAGAGTCTAATCGTACGCTCATGTCATAATAAGCTATAACTGCGCCAATACCAATGAAGCACTAGAAAGTATACATCACATTACGCTTTATGCCTGAAACATAACATATCATAGTAATCCAACTAGATACGGCTCCCTTTACGTAAAGTTACATACATAAAATTTACATACTACTATCTAGTAATAGAAATACACCGAGACATAACATTGTCTCCAGCAAAAGAGATCTACCACCAGCACACTTTTTTATAACACATATTTCAATATTAGAGAGGGAAATCAGAGATCTTTGGTCCAGCAACAGATATTTCTTGGCTGATACCAATGTTGATGATATTTCAATGTTTAATTTATTATAAATTTCTTTCAGCCAGATCCTGTATATGAACCAGCACGCATATAAAATTCCTGAAAACTACAATAGAAACATTCCACCTGGTAAGATATCAATATATATACATTTATGTATCTAAGTATAGAACAAACATATTCGGTTTAGTTTACAACTTCTAATTACTTTATTTATCCAAAAATTAAAAACTTACTTTAACTATGTTATTTATTGAGTGACTGTAGAGATGTAGTAGCATACAGGCTACAATTATTTATAATATGCTAGAATGATAGGACTACTTTTAGAAACTGCTATCCACTTATGACCGGACGTTATTCAGCAAAACACTTCCGACTCTCAGACAACCATTAATCAAAACATCGTCTAATCTGATAACTTTAACATTCGTGATGTGTAAAATAGTTTTGATTCTCTCATTACAAAACATCTTGCCAATCAAACTTCTTGCTAAAATTATTCCTTCTATCGTGATAGAATAGTCCACTTTTTCTTTAGCACCTAATAAGCGCCTAACGTGAATATCGGTCGTTATGTTTTTTTTATTCAAACTTACAATCTGCTTAGTTGACCCATAAGATAAAAGCTTACATGAAGTCTTCCTTTACCCCGGACTCATAATAAGATTTGTATATTCAATGTATATATCTCTCATTGGCATAAAAGGCTTTAAAATGGCTTTACCGTTGATGATACAACTGTGCGAACAAATTCTTAGCTATATTAAAAAAAAAAATAACATGTTCAAAGAATATTATATTCCATCCGAGTTGTTACAAGACAGATGTTAATATTATCATTTGCTCAGATCATAATTGCTTTATTTTCTATAATTTTGTATTTGTACAGTTCCTTTAATTTAATCAGTAGATATAAGTATTAATTAAATTTCGAACTTAAAGTCGATAGCTAAGTGAGAATCGAATTTGGTACAAAAATATTAAAAGAATATAAGTCTATTGTAATATAATACGTACATATAAATAATACATCATTTTATGTCATATGAAACACAATATTTCTTTTACTATATTGATACTAATATTGTATTTGCTATCCTTTAAAACAGATGATATCGTTAGGAATTTATATTATGGTTACGTATAAAGCCAAAAGCCTGCACCGGACGGAGATATCTCGGAGTAATAATAACCGTAAAACAACTGCCGTTTGTACTGATTCAATAAAACCGCTGAAAATCACTAATAATTTAATGTTAATACTTTTTCAGGTAAAAACACTACAGTTTATATTGGCATAAACGTCAATCGAGTGTCTGGAGTTGATGAAAACAAAGAGGTATAAATTTATAATACTACTATGCGTAGTTATTTTCTTTAAAAAATAATAATCTTTTCCTATAACTCTGCTCTAAAAAAAATTTTGTTTAACTTTTCTTAATATATATTGATATCTTTTATTATCTCATTTAACTATACAACAAAATTATAATAATGAAACGTCAACATTAAAAGCAGTTTTTGAAAACATAAAAATCTATATTTGTTAGCGAGAATCTATTTAGTATGAAACCATTTAATACATACTTTAGACAATTTTATGTTCTCTCTCTTCCATGAAAGTATAGATTAGTAAGTAAAAAAAATATATGTAATACACTTATTTGAATGTAATTATATTTAAGGAGATAACATTGGACGTCTTCTTGCAAGTGTCATGGGAGGACAGCCAACTACAAATCCCACCAGGCATGCCGTTCATAGATTTGCCGTGGGAGTTCCGCCAGCTTATTTGGACGCCGGATCTCTACATATGGCAACTACAGACTATGAGAACAATGTCCGTACTGCAAGAAATGGCATCACTCAGGATCTATTCCAACAGTACCGTATCCGTTAATATAGGGTTTGTTGAATTGCTTGTTTATCTGTAAAGTTAAGAAAGAAAATATAATAACAAAAATAAAACTCACTTCTAAGTCGTTAGCTCTAAATAAGATAGATCAACACATGAAAATAATGTTATCGCTAACTAATTTTTCGAATTACGATAATAGCAATTAATAAGGTATAGTCAGGAATATATTTTAACATATGTTTGAAACCTCCACTATTATTCATCTTACTGTTATATACGGCAAAATTGTGTCGCTAAAATGTTATTTGAGTGTTTAGAGTTTCCCGAAAATATTAAGGATCATGTTCATCTTCTGTAAAAGTTCATCATTCCTAAAAATAAGTAAATCGTAATTATTTATTTAATTTCCATTTCAGTGCAACTATAACAATCAAATGTCAAATGGATTTTGTCCTATATCCGTTGGATGTTCAAAAATGCGCCATTGATTTCGGCAGTTGTAAGTATGAAAAATAAAACGTAAATTGTACATACTTAGTATTTAATTATATACATGAAATGAAAATCTAAAGATGAAACAGTGATTCGGTTCATACATCATCATCATTTCAACCGATGGATGTCTACAGCTGGACAAAAGTCTCTTGTAATGTATTCCACAAAGCACGGTCTTGCTCTGTTTGAATTCCGTGGCTCCCAGTGGTTAGTATCCTGTGACTTTTTATGTACTCTGGCCACCTAAAAAAAACAAATCAAATCAGGAATGAGGAGATCTGCAGAAGAACTAAGGTCAACAACATAGCCCTACGAGTCACGAAGCTGAAGTGGCAATTGGCAGGGCACAGTTCGTGGAACCGAAGGATATTAGAATCTTAAAGTGCTGGAATGGCAAGCCTGCACCGGAAAGCGCAGCATTGGCAGACCCCCACTAGGTGGACAGAGGATATACATCATCACACGTACAAAAATACCCTAGTTTGATTAAAGTTTTATCTACAAACTGATTTGCATAAAAAATATGATGATAGCATGTTATAAATAGCGAAGCCTTCGTTACATAATTGGCAACGATTAATCACACAAAAGTATCAAAATCCGCAATGTTTAAAAATAGAGAATTAATTCATCCATTACGCTAATAGATATAAAGAATTTAAAAAATTATATTTTGTACTCTTCATAAATCTGGTTCGGCCTTTACTTTTTACGATCACATAGTTTTTATCCTGTTTCTTTTTTTCAGACAAATACACGTCGGAGGATGTCCGGTTCGAATGGCACGCAGGCGCTCCGTGGCGGGGGCTGGTTGGCAAGCAGCGCAATCAGTTCCGCCTACCGAAGTACGTGGTCACATTCGTCACGGACAAAAGTAATCATATTCGAAATTTTGGTGAAGGTAAATGTATACTTATTGCTTTGCGCTTGAGTTTGCGCTCCGAGTTGTTTTTAATCTCTACCTTTATAACATAAGAAATAGCTGATGCTGTACGTTCGAATGACCCCGCCGGTGCTTAATGCAGATGATCGTTCCTATGATTGTTAACACTATAACATTCACGTACACGTACACGTAAAGATTTCCTTTGCTTTTTTTGCTAAACCAAATTAGCATTACGAGTCGGTGCATCATACAAATTACTCTATATTTATATTATATCCAAAATCAGCGTAAGCATATCGTTATGTATGGCTTATATTAATCGTATACTCATTTCGCTTATTTAACTACCATTCTTTCTAATATAAGCATACTTCCTAGTTCATGGTACACATGCTACATCCGCGTCTAACACGAGATTATATATAATTTTGTTTGTGCATTGCACATTTATTAAATCTCGTGTCACGCAGTAGGTAAAACATCCAGTTTCACATCGAAACAAGTATATAAGGTAATAAGAAAATATTTCATTTATATCAACAGTTTACGACAATTTTTTATTATCTTTATATTAAAAAACATTCTTGTCAATTTTTTTTTTAATTTAAAAAAGGTCCAGTAAACATAATTTGTTAGAAGAGTTCTGTATACAATTTTAGCTTTAATATTTTGCGTACACAATACAAAGATGATATCCAAAAGAAATTTATATAATAAAATATATAAGTTTTCATTAAAAGGATAAAGAAATAAGTTTCGATCTTTTATAAAAATTATTAATAATTTACTAAATAAGGCAGAACAATTTATTTTCAATCAAACTTGACCGACATTTCCATATTCTGCTTTTAAATAAATTAACCATTATCACGAAACCGTTCTTTAAAGTAATTTTTTTAAGTCTGCTTTTAATTATACTTAATTAAAGTTAAACAATTAAAAACTTACCCTGAAACTATATTCCTGCAAATCGCAGTAGTCCGTTGTCGAGCACTATGTTAATGATTCCGTAGAAACAATTAAATATGACAGAAACAGACAACACTGTTACGCTATTATATGTGTTTGCGCAGTGAAAAGTGTGAAACAATGAATTTATATATTCATGTATGTTCTATAGGTGAACACTCAGCTGCAAGGCTGCAAATCAAGCTATCGAGGGAGTTACGCAGCTACCTACTGGAGAGTTATCTACCGTCGTCATTGTTCGTCATCATATCTTGGGGTAGCTTTTGCGTTATACCCGAGATAGTGCCCGGTCGTATGGTTCTCCTCGTGACCACACTGCTCTCTCTGGTCACTATGTTTGACACAGTCAGGTGAGCATTTAAAAGAGCGACGGAATATAGTAATTGAATGAATTGATATGAACATGATATAAGAACTAAATACCGAACAAAGCCTGATAGATAGAGTGCTAGCCCTAAGCGATAATGTTATAATGAGATCCTCCAGTGACAAACGTAGCCGTATCGGTTGATACAGCTTTGATAAGCCCCTACAACATGGTTCTATGATGACGTAAGGTCGTAAAAAATTGCAGGATGCGAAGCCCCAGGAACAATCATTTTGAATTTACTTAGAGAAGCCTACATTTAGAATTAAAAATCTTTTGGTTGACAATAACAATGGTGACAAGAATTATAAATCTATACTATTCAGTTATCATAAATTTTTAAAGTAATAATTTATAGTTATAAATTAAGATTAATAATAACAGACTTAAACAAAGTGAATAAAGGTTAATATTAACTGTAAATTATAGATTAGTAATGGTTTTCCAATGTTTAAAAACTCAACAGAAATTTATTTTTATCATTTTAATTGTTAGTGTTTCCTATGATACTGTACTATATACAAAGGGTACACAACTTTTGGGTTTTTTCAGTTGTGCTAATATGCTTTACTGGTAGTAGGTCTTTGTTGTTGGAGACCGTCTAGGTAGGTACGACTGCAGCGTCTATTTCTACCGCCAAACAGGATTGTACAAGTATTACCGTGTTCCGGTTTAAAAGGCGTTGTAGCTAGTGTAATTACTTAAAATAATGAGACTCAACATCTTATGTCTCAGGCGACGAGCGCAATATGTACCATCCTAACTAGTGCCACATTGTTATGGACTGGCGTATCGCTTACCATCAGATGATAGTCCCGTTCGTCTCGCCGCATAATTGAATAAAAAAATTCTTACTATCTTGTCTCAGGGAACAGTTGCAATATGTCGCTGTCCAAATCCCGAATAGTCCCATCTAGTGTCGTATCACCGTACAGTTAACATGCAATATTTTAAACCTTCATACCTGAATTAAAAATGCTTATTTTTAATTACTGTTCTTCATATGCTTGTAGTACAAACTCACCAGATGCCCTGGAGCTGAAATGCATAGAAGTGTGGCTGATCTCGTGCACGATATTTGTGTTCTTGGCTTTATTGGAATACTTCGTGGTGTTGTTCGGTATTCGGTATGACAAGAGCTGGAGTAAACGACGACAGGATCTCCGAAGGGCCCACTCCGCAGCGCAACTAGCCCCTCCGCCGCTGCACGTGAACCACTCACAGGTTTACTTATTGAATAGATATATATAATATATTGCAGATCTTTTTAAACTCAAATTACTCCACTTACTATTTTATTCAAACAAATTCTGACTTGTTTATAAATCACTTGCAGTGTGAACGTTATTACAATTTTAGTCATGTATAGAACCTAAACTTTGTTCTGCCACTTTACTGGTCTATGCAGTTATTTTGTATTTAAATTTGTGACTATTAATTATTTTTATAAAGAAGACTAATATGTTACTTTTTATGAAAAAACTTTGTAACTTAACGTGTTTAAAATTTATTTTTATTAAAATTGAGTACGTCAAATACAGGAATGTTTAACAGATCTAAATTGTAAGAACAATGCATAGCACTAAAATAATTTTTCTTAAATCTTTAGAGGATGGGTACACCGGTGACTGGAACACCGCAGGGCGGGATTTTTTCACCACAACTAAGCGTTGAGGACGAGGGCCTAAAACAACAATTCTCACACCAGACAATACAGAGAGTAAATATCATTTTATAAATAACACACTTGGAACGCACGGTTTATGAAGGTCTCTTCACGCGTAGTAATTATAGTACATAATGTTAAACTCAGACCACCAATTTTTAGTCATCCTCCTCGGGTAAAAGGAATTGGAGAGACAATAAGATCGGATGCGAAACAAGATCCTTTTGTAAGGTAAAATTTATTCAAAAGGTCATCACTGCACGGTGTGTCTGACACAGTATTACTTAGCTTCACAATAAACAAACTACCTAGATTACAAAATAGGAGTGTAGTTAATTATAATGTAATATATAGGGTGAAAGATAATAGATGTAAAAGATCTGGTGGGGCTAAAGTATAGCTCGTATCCTATCTATGTATATAATACCCCATCCATAACAATCATGTGCTTCATACGTATTTTCTATAAATAAAATTTTATTTTAAGATTAAATAAAAATTTAAGTATTACGCCTTATTTTTTACTGTCACTAATTTCAAAGGACCTAATTTAAAAGTTTAAACCTGTGAATGAAAATTATTAATTTAATTTAATAAAACAATGATTAAACAATAATTGTTACATTAAAATTTGTGTAGAAATAAGTAAGAAATAAAATTATCTAATTTTTTCCTTTAAAATCGAGAATATTTTAAAAAATATTTAAAAATTTAATAACTCCAGAACCATTGTTTTTGGATGGGGTATTACATACTTATAGATAGGATACGAGGTATAGTTTAGCCCCTCCAGATCTTTTACACCTATTACCTTTCACTCTATTACCTATTTAGAATATATAGCGATCGATGCATAGTTGCATAAATTACACCCTCAAAAAATAACCTTTACTAGTTGAAGTTATCGAGATGTAGTTAAATATGGAAATAACTTTTACGCTCGTTTGCGCTTTTGATGTTATACACAATAGTGAACAAAAGTGAAAAATCGATTCACGAAAATTTGTAGCGTGTTGCACTTGGGAAAAATAGATGTTAGAGGTAGAATATTAGACTAAACAAATTAAGATGTTTTATAATTTAAAAAACAATATTCTATTACTGTAATATATTATGTTTATTATAGGATTCACCTATACTGGACACTATGCCCCCTAGTGGGTCATCTAGAGGATTAATGGCGCGAATCGCTACAATGGTGGATCACGGCGTTATGTTTTGTGGGGCACAACATGGAGCGCTGGACAAATTCGCTCTTATGCTGTTTCCTGTATGCTTCTTTCTATTCACAATTATTTACTGGACAACGTATCTCAGCGAAGCACATCGGGCAATGCACGAATAGTGATATACTCGTGATTATATAAATATATTAAAAAACTACAGATATTGTGCAAAACTACATTGTGTGAATGGTGCCTAGTTTTACCAAGTGATAAGACTTATTTATAAATATTAGACAATTTGCTAGTCTAAATGGATAGTTTAATGAGGCCCTAAAAACGCAATAACTAACAGTACCTATAAACGTTAACGAATTTTTAATAATTTTAAGTGTTTAAATTGAGTGCAATTATTTATTTCATAAGCAACATCACCATTGTACAATGGTTTTAAGATTATCTGTACAATACATGTATATTTATTGAAACTAGTTCGAAATTATTTATTTTTTCATAATAACAGTGCCTTAGAAAGTGTTACTTACCTATAATAAAAGAAAACTATTATTTATACCTGCAACTATATGTATTGTATGCTTTATCACATTTGTAAATAAATGGTAAGCCTTAAAAATGTGCGAAGCATAAAAACTGAGCAATAATATGATCTTCGTAGAAGTTTTATAAAATCATAAAAATACTTTTTATCTACAAACAATGGCTTTGATCTAGACAGAGTTAATCGAAAATGGCTCGGAAAAGTTTTCATATTTTAGGATTAAGTAAAGTGCACATAGTGCAATTGTTTTAAAGTCGCTATGAAAACGTGTAAACTGAAGTAAAACGGTAAATTTAAACGGAAGAATCTTAAAGTTAAATAAAAGACCGTTGGGACTTCTTTGGACTATTAATAAGTTTTGTCAAATTGTTTTATTAGTGTCATTAGAATAAATAGCAGTATATTTTGTCCGTAAGTAATAAATAAGTGTAATAAATATATTTTAATCAATCTTTGGGGACCATGAGGCTAAGTACTTAAATTTGTTACAGTTCGCCTTAAATAAGGTGCCTTGTGGTTAGTAATCATCATATAAATTTAATTATTTTTAATAATAATAACGCTCTTACACACCAGTTATTAACATCATTTAAATTTCTTCGTGACATTACCCTGTTTAAGGTTTTTATTAGAACAATTGTAAAAAAATCTTTGAACTAAAAATAATTGAGTAATTCATTCATTATGTAATATGTATATTCATTATTTATTTAAATTTAAGGCGTAAAATTAAATTTAATTTATTATTTAACCGTAGACAAATCAAAACTTACAAAATTATTTATTTCTGACATTTAAAACATTTGTTTTAAATAAGAAATGTTTAATGTTATGTATCAGAATATTTCAATTATGGATTAGTTCAAATGTTTTCAGTTTAAAGTATTTTGATGTCCATTTAGAAAGTAATAATTAATTTACCTTCTAAAGCACATAAATTGATACAAACACTTGTCATAAAAAATTATTTAATATAATTTTTTAGAATGTTATATTTAGAATAACTCCATATTATCTTAAGACTATATTATGGTTGATATTTATTCATAATTGTTATTTTAGGTTTTTTATTTATTAGTTTTAAGGCGTTTAGTTCTTTCACTCTTTAATTTTTCTTAGACATTAAAATGCAAGACATATCTAGTCATAGAAATTGATAATTGAAAAATCAACTGAAAATAACTGTAAGCACAAACCATTTTACTGCACAAAGTATAATTATATAAATTGAAAATTAATTAAATTAGCAATAAAAAGACTATAATCTTATTATTACATGACCACTAACAAAATTGGCTTGAAAAAGGTTTAATAAAACATTATACATATTTTCTATCTATTAGTTGCATTAAAAACAAGTTGCTTTAGACATCTATATGAAATAACAATTATAAACTGTTGTATTACAGTATTACACATAGTGTTTGAATATAGGCAATAATATTGTAAATAGATAATAAAATAATGAAATAAAAGACATTATTTTAAATCTTACTAATATGTTTTATTTTTTTTTTACTTCTACTTATGAAAAACTTTTCTTTTTTT
Organism: Ornithoptera alexandrae; assembly: GCA_029030555.1. NCBI lineage: Eukaryota > Metazoa > Arthropoda > Insecta > Lepidoptera > Papilionidae > Ornithoptera > Ornithoptera alexandrae. Next base: position 8,974,671 of record JARDVY010000037.1, read on the forward strand.
ACTCATAGCCATAGTATGCCGCCTCCTTAAATGCGCGAAACATATCATCTGAGTTTCGTCTAATTCTTCTTCCTAATGGTTCTAAATCAGCATAACATTTTGGGAAAACTTTTTCTATTATATTGATTGCTTCTGCTTTGCCAATTTGTCGAACTGCCAACACGGAATACAAAGCTTTTGATTTCACACAGTCCTATAAGAAAAAATAAAATCTTATGAATCTTTAATTAAATGCAACTTATTGCATATTGTAGTCAAATTATTATAAAACTCTTTTTAAATAATTTAAAACCCTACTGATTTATAATTTACTGGTAAGTGCTGTAATGGAACAGTTATTTTATTTTACAAGCACCTATTCAGAATTAATAAAACAGATTCCATCGATCCATAAGTTGTTGAAAAGAAAATGCAACTTTAATTCATGTCGTTCTCTATTATGTGGGTATGGCAGATATACGAATTAAATTCAAAAAGTTCACGGAGGAAAGGGTTAGTTTACTTGACCAGGTAGTCACTTGTTAAGCACCTCATTAAGAATACATACACCAAGTTTGAACCAAATCAGGTTGTTAACTTTTGAGTTATCAACCTGCAAACAAGTGAATTAGGAAGAAGTCAATGAGTATGAAGAAAATTGAACACCGTGACATTATTAAGTTTCTCACCAAGCAAGTAAAAACCCGCTCAGACAATTTTTTACGCGGACTCTGCCCCTGGTAAAACCATGGTTTACCTGTGGCATAATCTTTTCAAACAAGGATGAGAGTCTATTGACGATGACCCCGCTCCAAACAAAAAAGGACAAGACAAGACAAAAAAACTGTCAAAAAGTGTGCTCCTTTTACACAACAATTCTCCCTTCCACACATGCCATCTTGCGACGGTTGCCATCCACCAATGCGGGTTTGAAAAATTAGATGTGGGTGACGTTACAGTCTAGACTTGGCCCCAGCGAATATTATTTATTCCCAAAAATGAAAAAGGAACTGCATGGAAAAAAATATAGTGACAATGAAGAAGTCATATATGCAATTTTGGCCTATTTTGACAGCAAAGATAAACCTTTATTTTTCAGTGGTATAAACACATTATTTGAGAGATCTGAAAAATGTATTAAGGTTAAGGGAGAACATATTGAAAAGGATAAATAGTTTCATGTTTAATTTCAACCCCCTTCACCCTCTTTCTGCGAACTTATTGACCTCCCCTCATACACAGATCAACACTGTGATTCTTGTAAAAGCTAGGTTGGTTAAACTAACAAGTCTACTCAAAATACTTGTGAAACCATTTATACATATTATATTATAAATCAATAATAGTCTTTGTACCTGGTGTGCTTTTTTAATTTTTGTCCATGAAGCATCTCCTTGAGACCAAGCACTTGTAAATGAGCAATGTGTAAGATTTGCAGCACGAATTTCTGTGCAAGCCAGATGTTCCATATTTTTGAAGTTTAATTCATTGCGACAGTAATCAAACATGTGTATCATTTCATGTGCTAGTACTCCTTGTACCATTCCTTTTCTAGTAGATACATTTTGGCACACAACAATCTGCAAAGTATATTACATAAATTTTGATTTCATTTGCTTTTCATTTATATTTACAAATTAACAAACCATGGTTTAAATAAATTTTTCTAAGAAATAACAAAATAAGTACCTGATTTAACTCCGGATCATAACCACCGCTAACAGAATAATCACAAACTTCACAGGAAATGTGCCGTCTAATGTCAAGAGGACTAAAAATATATACTTTATTAAATTGTACAAATTATAACATTTTAAATGCTAATATTTATTTAATTTTTTAAATTACATATTTTTATTTGTAGATAGTAAATTAATAAATATAGGTTAAAAAATATCAAACTTATCTACGTTATATTTATATAACTTACCAACCAGAACTCTTTAAAGCTGCCATCATCACTTTAACGATGGGGCCTAAAAAAAATTTTTTTTTTTTTATCGTCCAATTTACATTCTCACTGTAGGGGCACTGGCCTACCCTCAATATGAAGGCGACCCAATATGAATGTAACATATTAACATAAAATTAAAACTTTCTGAACTGGTTTAATTTTTACTACAATAAGATAAAATTTTAAAACACTTACTTTCTTTTATACATTTATAAACATTTTTTTCGCATTTGAACTTTTCGATTCCTTCTTTTCCCTCTTTACCAATTATCACATTTTTTAGCTTTGGTGAAAATGTTCCGCGCCTTTCAGGATACAAATCATAACCCCAAGCTTCTTCTTGTTGTGCCGCCTTACCTCCATTACTCTTATTTCGGGCTGAATTATTTTTATCTTCTTCAGACATAGATTCCTTTTTAAACAAACTGAAATAAGATAAAACTTTCACGAGTTAACGTACAATTCTTTCAAAATTAAGAAAATAACTTTTATTTTAAGAACTGTTCTTAATATCTTAAATAGTTATAATTAATACTTTCGTTATTCTAAAGGTAAAATTTCCTAATGAAAATAGAAAAAATTGGATTTTAGCAAATAGATGACAAATTTTGACGTTGACACTTAGGCTTTTTACAAAACAATAGCAAAAATACACGATAGCTTCTTGTATCCTTCAGCTTCTCAATTAAGAAATAATTGATGTTTTATATTTTTATTCAATTAAACATTGCAATATATAATTATATTTTATTGTTACAAGATAGTTTAATACTTTCAATTCCACAATGATTTTTATGATCTATTCTCGAATGCCGCATACATTGTGCGATGAACTTGCCATGTAAATCGCCGGCACTGGAGTAAAATTAAGATAAAATCGCGAGACGACTCGGCGTCACTGAATGTGCTAAAGATTAATTTTCCATTACATATTTCCAAAAAACCCAAATCGAAAGTTTATAAAGGTAATTTTTATTTAATATACGAAGCTAAAATGTAAAAGTTCAAACTTTATTAAACGAACTATTACATTGAGACAATAAAACAAAATAATAATGAAAGAAAAGAATAATAACAACACGAGTTTATAAATTATACTGGTTTAAAATCTATTACGAATTATTGATTCCTTAATTTTATTTTTGTAAACAACTTTTACCATGATACTAACCACGTCAAGACTGATACCTACAAAAAGAAATAATTTTCAAGTGACATGGAGAAAGAAAACATTTGCAGCAGTCTTTGAGTAACCTAAATTAAAATATTACAACAATAATAACGAGATATGCCTGCTGATAAAGCAGGATATTTTATCATAATAATGCTTCAAGTTTCTTAAGTTTCTATATAGAATGAAATATAAATAAATTCAGTAACTAATGTTTATATTTTTGTTTCTGTGTTATTTATGTTGTATGATTTTATCACACCTGCTTACAAAACATCTGTCTACTGGTGTTAAACAGAAGAGGTCATTTAGGTGTTGTCTGCACTTTATTCCATGTATGACAAAGAAATAAACAAATAATGCAATGGCTAAGTTACTCTTAGTGAAACAGTCTGTTATAAATTAAAGACATGATATAATTATTTTTTTATTATTAGTATACATCTTTCCATATCTTGATCCCAGTTAAAACAAGCACATCCGGATGGAAAATGTTGTTTAACTTCAAAATCTTCTTTATCTAAAAATAAAATTAAATATATATATAAAAATAATTAGTATTTAACTAATTAGTTGTTTTTAAATCAATTTGGATATGCTAAGACAAACATGTTCATGTCTGTGAAGTATTTTTAATAATGTAATGAACTGATTTCACTTACCTAATATATTTAAAAATTGATTGAAAGTCTCCTTATTCCTTATAATACTTGCAATGTACACTTGCAGATGAGGATTTTTATTGTAAAAAGTACAAATAACTTTGCACAAAGGTAACAATATCACTGGATCATAAATTATATCTGCCCCAATAATAATATCTGGGTTTAGATTATCATCAATATTCTTTACATGGTTCCAATCCAATTTCAAGACATCTGAAAATAAGAAAAAATATTTTAAACATTTCTCTGATAGAGATAAGTAATCCTATGTAAACTCCCACACAAGATGATGAACACTAATAGATATTTATTATGATTCAATGAAAGAATGGGATGTTCACCTCATAGTAAGTAATACATCAGCCCATTACATCTTGGTGCTAGTTAGGATGATATGCACTGCACCATATTGTGCTCATCTATAGAGAGTCAAGACAGAAATGTCTGGAAAGAAATAGTGCCAAGGGCAACACACCATAGTCATGTCCCTCAGTCATGAGGTTATGACAAAGAAGAAGATAAAGGGTCCTGTTACCCCATTAATATACTAGAATTCTAAAAACAAATACCTATTTCATGTCCTTCACCACTGAAGTGAGTACCTTGTGCAGTTTCTCTCATTTGCAAACCTGGAAAATTAATTCCAATATTTTCAACAAGGAATTCAAGAACATTTTTGTGGCAATCAGTCATTGTTGTAGATTTTGGAGCACATAACTTTGCTACAGTTATGCCTGTAAAACCGACTCCTGAACCTAATTCTAATATTTTTCTATTGCAAAATAGTTCTTTATTGCATAATATCCAATCTGATAACATAATAGCACCCTGAAAAAAATAGTTCAAAGAAAAATTCTAATTGGAAAAATAAAAAGCTTATATAATAATCCATGATATATTACCTCCCAAAGTTTCAAGCCTGTAGTTCCATTCACAACCATGCTATTTGTTTCTTTTATTGAAATAGAGTTATTTAGATTATCATCCATTATGTAGTGGCGATAATAAAACTTATTTTCTACATTCTTATTTTTCATAACTGAACAAACAAATTCGAATACACCGTCATGAATTTCTTGATAAGGTTCCAAATGCTGTATTAGTTTTTTAAAAAATAATCTGCAAAAATCATCTCTTAATGGATATTTTTCAAAAAGTGGGTGTTGTATGGTTGTTTGTAGAAACATCTCTTGATTGTTCCAAGATAGCTCATGTATTTCCGATGTCTAAAATTTTAAATACAATGATAAGAATTTAGTACATCATCAATTTTAAAATAACTCAAAGAAACACCTACTGATAAATTAAACTTTAAGTTTCCACTAAAAAACATTTTTGAAAGTTTTTGTATCACATTAGTTTTTATGTAACTTTCTACTTTAGTCATATTTATGTTTAAATATTGGGTGTCATAATATTACATTCATAAAACTAAAAAGTATACCAATAACCATCAAAGTTATCGTAACACTATGGTCGTTTTAATAACATAATATTAAATTACGAGAGTAGCAATTTTCATTTAATAATTTTTTTACATAATTTATTTTATCGTCCTAAATTAGTAACACAGATGCACTTAAAAAAATTCTTAAAAAGTTGCGATATACAAAGCGATTAAATAAATATTTTATTCCTATTTAGATCACAAGTTAGTTGTAAGAGTATTCTTTCGGAAAATTATGTACTCTGCATCTTTTTCTGTATGAAATAACTTACTAACTAGTTATATACTCAATATTAGGCGTTAGATTATATATAATTGCTTAGTATAATAATTGTACACTATTTTATCTGTAGTAATAAAGTAGACGTAGATTATAACAGGACAAACATATCTGTTATAGATACGCAATAATAACAGGTACCAATTTCTGTTATTAAATAACAAGTATTATTTTTTTACAATTTGTATTTTTCGGGTTATAATACTAGGTGCTTCTCCTTTTAAAAACAGTTTATCAAATTGGTGTGAGCGAGATAGACTAATCAACCAAATATCAGATAACACGATCTAATTAAGAATTCGCTTTTCAAAGAGGATTTCTTCTTATGAAATGACTTACTATTTAGCGTTTATATTTGACGAGAATTTGCGTTGTTTGTTGACAAACAATTAAAGAGCAAATATCTTTCACTGACTAGTTTAATTATTGTAAAGATTATAACAGTGTTATACTAATGTTAGTAATTACAATAATAATATTTCTATATTCCGCCTGTGCGACTACACGTAAGAGTTGAGCAGAGAGTATTTCATCAACTGTGGGTTGTCTACGCGTGGAGTGTGATGGCAAATGGTTGCCATCCTAAAAATACATATATTACAAAAATGTATACATTACTATCTATTACAATATGGTTGTAGACAGGTTGCAACTTAAAGTATAAAGAACAATGCACAGTTAAATAAAATAGGCGGAACGACACAACTATAATTTTTGGTTTATTTCAAATAAATAGTCTGTCTCGTTTTAGCTTACGATATTATTACACAAAAGACAAAGATAAGTATAGCTGTTTCTTTTTTTGGCTGTTCTGTTATTTCAAGCTATGTTAGTGACCGGGTTTTATCAAATACTGAAAATGTTTATTATTGATAGTGGTTAAATAACTTGAATATGGTGAATTATAAATGATATTTTTTAACAGATATAATGACATCGCAAAAAAATCTGTGAGCTGTTATCTTCGAATACTTGTGATTTATATATGTTATGATAAATACTCCTGACTCCTATGTCAAAGTCAAAAATTTAAATATTATGATCTGTTTGTGCTTCATTTCCGATTAATTTATTAAATTTAAATGTTACTGTGCCTAAAATTATTTGTTTGTTACTAATAAAATGGAACACCCAAAACATGAGTCGGCAAAAAGGAAGTTACAAGAAATAGATACAGAAAATGTTGTTGGTGTTTCTAAGAGAATCAAAGTTAAGAAAACAGAAGATTTTAAAAAATCTGTGATTATAAAAGAATCAACTACTCAAAAAGTGCTCAAGGTTTCGAGGAAAAAAATAGCAGCGCCCGATGATAAAACTGTAACAGATTTCTCTGATGATTTTAAAATAGAGTGTACAAAGAAATCTTGTTACGAAGAAGCGAAAATATTATCTTTCGAAGAAAGGATCCCTTTGGATTTAGCTGAAAAATTTATTACATTGCTTAACGAAGGCTGCACCTTACCATTTATAGCTAGATATCGTAAAAACATTGTAGATTATTTAAAACCCGACCGGTAAGAGATTTACATATTAATATAGACCTTTAATTAATTTACTGATGTTAGGTCTCCGTTGCCGGGGACCATCTAGGTAGATACAACTTTAGCGACAGCAGCAGGTGAACGTCCTCCGCTTCTCGTTGCTAGTATAAAAAAATTATACTTTTAAAATTTGAATATTTATTTAAATCCTGTAAAATAATGTATGATATACACTTGTAAGCAAGCACTAGTTTTTAATTTTATAGTCTTCAAGAATTGTATGAAGGTTATCAGAAAGTTGTACAATTTACTAAGAAAGTAAAGTCAGTAATTGAGACTTTAAAGAAATCCAAGAAATTAACACCTGACATCGAACAAAGTATCTTAAATGCTCGGAACTTATCAGAACTTGACTTTGTGGTATGTTTCATTGATTTTATAAGTTTATAATGGTATTGTATAATATTGAAACATTGTTAAAAATATTATGGACACTGTTTAGTATAATGACTGAAATATACATAATTACATAAAAACTACAATTTGTACACAACTACATACAATCAGTTTTATTTGTCAATAGCTTATTATTAAAGACGGTACACAATATGCTCTCCTTTGAGAACTGAATGAAGGATGAACTGAAGTTTGTATATTTCTTCAGTCTCTTAGATTTTTAGTTCTCTTACTTATATTTATGTAATAACACAGAGGGCACAATTATAACAATAATACACTTTATTTAAAAAAAAAAATAAGTTATTTGATATTCTATACTTTGCTTGTCATACTATCAAATAACTTGAGTACATGCTTTTATTCACACATGACATATTTGTTTTATGTTGATAAAGTAGTTTTTTCTATGTTTGTGCTTTAATGTTTTGTCTACAGTATGCACCACTTAAGTCCAATTCATTGTCTCTTGCTGAAAGAGCACGAAAACTTGGCATGGAGCCTTTTGCAATAAACATACTTAATGGTGAAAATATAGATTTACACAGAATTTGTAATGACACGGAAGACCTGTCTACTATTGATAAAGTGGAATCTCATATTACGCATATAATAGCTGATATAATTTATAAGGATTCAAGAGTTCTCACAGAAATGAGGAATTTGTAAGTATTTAGCTTTGATATTATATAATTTTTTTTTACTGACAAATTAATTGAAGTGTATAAAATTGTACCCTTTTTTCTAAAGTATTTTTTTTAAACGATACTTTTTACACATACTATAATAATGACTTCTCTATTGAACACAGAAAGGACCAAACAAGATTTACAATACAAAGTAGTCAAAGCAAAAGTTTAATGAAAGATAAAAAGGAGGTTAACAAAAAATATGATAGTAAATCAGATCCAGAAACATATAAAATATATTTTGAATGGAGGTGCCCAGTGAATTTTGTTAAATCATATCAAGTTTTAGCAATAAATAGAGGAGAGGATGAAAAGATTCTCTCAGTGAAAGTCATTGTTCCAGATTGGTTTTATAATAAGTTAGAAAGGTGAAAGAGCAATATTTTATTTAACATTGTTATTCACACTTCAGTATTGCATTGGATGAAATTTTCCATGAGTGATGGTGGATAAACGAGACTAGTTAGATCCAAAAGCCATATTTTATGGATTTTGAATGGTTGTAATATTTTACGAACAAGTATTTTGTGTGAGCATGCTTCCTCTTACTTATCCATCTTTGACCCATAGTCGCTTAACATTATGTGAAACTAAGATGATCAGTGTATAATTAGTGCATTGCAGGTAAAATAAAATATAGGTAATCTAAAAATTTGTTTTAGTTTATAATTAATAAAAAAAATATTGATTTTTCAGATACTGTTTATTACTTTGGAAGAGTGCTTATTGGGTTCGAAAAGGGTTGAATGATGCTTACAATCGTCTTATTAAACCCTGGCTGTCTAGACAGGTTAGGTCTGAACTTACAGCTGCAGCTCAAAAAGAAGCAGTGAAAACATTTACAACTAATTTGGACAAATATTTACTAACTGAACCTATCAAGAACAAAACAATAGTTGGCTTAGACCCCGGGTTTAAAGCTGGGTGTAAGGTAAAGCCTTTAATTGATAAGTGACTTCTGATTAAACACTAATTATGGAAATAAGAATTGCAAATTTGCTTATCTTGAATGGCTAATATTGAAAGCTATTACGACTACACCCATTTTAAACCCAATTTATAGGTTGGAGTGATAAATGCAAATGGTGAAAATCTAGATGTCTGCACTATTTATCCAGATCTCAGGCGACATAATGTGAATGATACAGCTGTTGAGCAGTTCAGTAAAATATTATCAAAGCACAGGTAAATTAAATGTGATTGTAAAAGGAAAATATTATTTGCAAGAGTAACTAAAAAGATTTTTTTGATTTATAAAGTTCAGGTTTAAATTGCGTTAATTTTGGAGAATGCCTCAATAGGTACCACTGCAGGCTTATGCTACCCAAACACTAGTGTGCAAACATTACTGAGCCCGGTTTGAATAGCATTGTGGCTAGTAAAATTTATGGGGCAATGAGACTTAACAATGTAACAAATGAGTACAATGTTCTTGTCGTTTTGTCGAATTAATAAAAATTATGCAATAATTTTTTTAGAGTTGATCTCATCGGCTTGGGAAATGGTACAGCATGCCGCGAAACAGAGTCGTGGCTAAAGAGTCACCATATATCGGATCACATTCCAGTGATTATAGTACCAGAGCAGGGAGCTTCCATTTATTCTGTGAGCAAAGAAGCTCAAAAGGTGCATGTTAATTATTGTTAGCAGAAGTAGGATAGTTTAACATGTTTTTTGCTTATCTGCAATGGGTTAAGTCTTAACCTCGATTTCAGTTTTAAGTGGTAGTTACTTCGAAAATGATGAAGCTTAGCCACAATACTTTTACCACAATTCAGCTATGTTGACAGATGAAACATAGCAATGTTCTTATGGTTACAAATAAAAAATAGAAGGATAGTGGCTAGCCAGGCTGGTACGTAAAAATCTTACCGCTATCTGAACTCCATAACATATAGCTGGAAACCGAACTAGGTCCATCACAGTTACGAACACAATGTATAATTTCATTGGTAAATAGCAGAGACATTGTTTCTTTATCCAATAATCAAATATTTAAGCATACTTACAGTAGTATCATAGACAATATTATAAGATCAGTTGAGATATATAGTGTTTAAATACATTTTAGGAACATCCAGATATGGATCCCAACCTCATATCAGCTTTATCAATAGCCCGAAGAGTATTGGATCCACTGGGAGAGCTGATTAAAGTGAGTAATATTAATACTTCATTCTATTATTAGCATCCTTTTCTTAATAAAATCGATCTTCCAGGTGGATCCAAAAAATTTAGGTGTTGGTCTTTATCAACATGATATACCACCAAAGATGTTGGAAACTGCTTTGGATGCAACGGTAGAGACTGTTGTCAGTTTAGTAGGAGTGGATATTAATACGGCGTCTCAAGCTATGTTGAGGTATTTATACATAAATTTAAGGACTTTTCTTTTAATTTTTTCAATACATTTTCTGACATTGTAAAATTCAATATCAATTATCAACGAAGCCAGCCAAGTGGTGATTAAACATTACGACATCCTCGAAATGTTTTCTTTTACCGAAAGCCAGAGCTTATTCCCCACTGAGCACTGGCCGATCCCAACAAACCTGTGTTTCTGAGAGATGTTTATATACCGCATATTACCGTGACACAAACTGTTGTGTGTTACAGTTTTCAACATTTATTACATTATTAGACTTATTTATGTCATTAATAGTTACATAATAAAAAAGAAATATTATTTTAACATTATACAAGAGCTATATGTAGACATTTGAATGTGGTGTTAAGTGTGAAAACCAGACAACGTTGTGTCTCGTTATCATCTTAGCAGTGATATCAGCCTAACTAGGGCCAGCGCCACATTGTTATGGGCGAGCGCATCATTTACAATTATGTGAATGTGTCGCGTCACTTCGTGAAATAAAAAAAATATATTGTAATTGTACCGAAATACATTAATATATAAAAATAAATTAATGATTCTATAAAAAAATTATTAAATAATAAAAGCGTTTAAATAGCTCAAATAAAAATTATTCAAATTTATAAAGTTGAAAATATAATTTAGCGAAAGTTAAAAGAGTGAGATAGATGTATCTCTAAATATAAAGCTATACAAAAATATTTAATAATATTTTAAACAAACTTTATTCTGTCATTAAAATATGAAAATAAATAAAGAAATTGAATTTGAAAAAGATTCATTACAATAATAGTTCCAATAGTTGAGTGTTGGTGAAATGTCCTAAGGACGTAATAAGGAATTGTTCGTGTATCGACCGGCCGTATGGGGGAGCGAGCGCGGAGGAGACGCAAACTCGCGCTCCTACGTATTCATGGAGCGGTCGAGAGACGGCCGTCCGGACATGTACTGCGTACGTGTCGAATGTAAAAATTTGCTTCGTGCAAATTGATTGGAGGTTATTACTGACCTCCAATGCATACTGAAAAGATGTGTAGGGATTGTGTACTGTATAGTATACCGATTGAAATCCTACATGGCTAATTTAACATATAACAACAAGTTGGTGAAGAAGGTAAGATACCAGCCGGGTGTAGTTGGTGGTTATTTAAGTAATTACTTGATTATACTCCGGTTCGGGAAGAGTGTCAGATAGCACTTCGGTGATATCGAAATACTCAGAACCATGTCTTAGGATTTCTGCTCTATGGTACATGGGTGCTCAGCGTCTTAGTGGCTTGCCACTATGACACGTCGTGTTTAATAACATTTGTTTATTCCAAAGTCGACTCGAACTGTGTTGATGCATTATGAGGTAGCGGAAGCGGACGCGAGCTACTGCCTCGATGCTTATCAAATATTGATATTGCGCCTTTTCGTAGCGTAACGTTTGCACTGTTACTTAACTGTTGCGTCTTACGGATTCAGTTGGTTGACTTTTGCAAGATATTGATCTCTGCTGTGATGTCTTATGCACTTTTCACGATGATGTGCGGCGATGATAGTCGATTGCATGTCTGTCGCAGTTCAGTGATACGTCGTCTTCGACGATCACTTGGTTAAATGTCGGCTTTGAAGGTTGCACCTCGCGTTATGGTTTGACACTATCTTATTAGATTTTTCCAAGTCTAGTCCCTTGATGACGAGACCTGCAGACTGTCTGCCCTCCCTATTTTATGAATTTTGCTAATGAAGGCCTCAATAGTGCCCCATGTTTTAAAATATGTGGCGAGTTGTCGGTAGGCGAGACAAACTTGATCAAAACCTCATTTTACTCAACGACAAAGACTATGCCTGATGGCTCATAATAAAATTGACGTTTATTGGCTATATCCATTACAGTGGTTGGCGGAGTTACGCGTTTACTTCATGTATGGTGATTGCTGGTGGGAGTACGATCTCTCAAGGCTCCGATGTAATCGCTTTACCATCCTATGAGGTGAGCTATGAGCTCTTAAATGCACTCCGCGGATTACGATCCGCGCTAACTACGTAGTTGGTGATGATGTCAATTCCAACACTTTACAATGCGTCTGCAAGTGCACCTGGCTGGTGAAGGTGGTGGCTGGTATAGGGACTAATCTTTGGGTCAGAGTACCCTTTATAACTATTATGTGTCCTGGAATGTGTGGTTGTACCTTTCGAGATGCCTACTCACATTGCCCTGCGCAATTTGATCACAGTTTGTGCTTACGCACTAACAATGAGCCGAGTGCTCTTATGCGGTCCAAGGCCAATTAACTCTCCCTATTTCGAGGGGCGCAGTATTTGGTTGGCGCTCACCGCATACGGCGGGGTCTGTTTACTGGAGCCGTATGCCATCACCACATTTTTTTTTAAATGTGGGGATGTGAACTTAAACACTTGTGTCGGAGTCCTAAGAATTAATAAATATTCTAAACCTGTAACAAGATGTGAAGCCCTTTACAAGCGTGAAGGGATTAAATTTAAGAAAATAAACCACACAAACAGCATCAGAGTATCTTAACAAAAATTCATGCTTCTATATAAACCTAAAAGAACTGAATATAACTATAAACTCGACATAGAACAAGGTCCTAATCGAGACGATCACAAATGTTTATAATTAATTGAATAACTAAATAAAAAGAATAGTATGCATCATCCTGGTCACGTAAAATAAGATTATGTGAGATCCTAAATATTGTTTAAGGGTTTATTTATAATTCAATTTATTAAAAAGGGGGAGAGGGTTACATAATGTTTAACTGAAAATACTATCCACAGGCGTATCTCCGGTTTGAATGAGGGACGCGCTAAGAAAATTATAGCGTATCGGCAAGACAATGCGGGCTTTGCAAAAAGGGAAGAAATATTGAAAGTCACTGGTATTGGCAAGATTACGTACCAACAATGTGTCGGGTTCCTGAAGGTGTTAACCGGAAGCGAACCGTTGGACGCAACTATCATACATCCGGAGAGCTACAATGTTGCTAGATTGTATGTTAATTTTGGTTTTTACTTATAACTTATACTACTATTATTTTGAGTAGTAGACTGAAATTTACCGTTCTCTAGGTTTTCTAGTAACTTCCGTTCTTGTTCGTTTCAGCCCTTAGATCCTTTATTTTTGGTCATTGTACGTCGAATAAAATATATATTTCTCTTTTCTTTATTTTCTATTAAGTACGCGTTTCTATTTCACATATTTTTATTACGATCGTTTTGTCTTATGTTAGTTAAGAGTTTAGCGCTTGTTTTCTATACTTGAGATGATCACAAAGGTTATCGATCTTAGTAAGGATTGAGCCTCTAAAAGTCGTACAGTGCGGGCGACTGCATCTAAAGGTTTAGATATAACATTTGGTAATATTTAAGATTTATATTATACGGATTCAAATATTATATAATTTTTTGCATTTTATATGTATAAGCTTTAACTTTATTTTTTTTAGATTTGCTAAGAAGATTAATGTAAATATAAAAGAACTTTCTCAGCCACATTTTCCAGAAGTCGTCGAAAGGAAGACAGTAAAATTAGATTTTGTAGCAATGAGCAAAGATCTCAACACTGATCTATCAACATTAGAACTAATAGTTAATGCCTTCAAACAGAAACCTTATGAAGATAATGTGATCAGTTTCTGCCGACCTGTCTATTCAGTGTCTGTGCAAACAACAGACCAACTTACCAAAGGGACTTCTTTAATAGGTAATTTGTACATTTTTGAAAACTTAAACCCACCACTATTATTTTTCGCTTCACTCTCACAGTTAACAAGCAAAGAATATATAAACTTTGCCTATGTACATTGCTAAAGTTTTAAAATAATAAAAAATATTCTTTATATAATGTGTAATGAAAACAGTAGTTTAAAAAAAAACAATTCTCTTTTTATTCTTAATAATTTTTTTAAATTATAAATTTGAGTCCAAAAATATTTAATATAATGGACCGTTTTTATTCTACGAAGTGATAAGTCACACTAGTTTACACTGGACCACATAGTGCTCATCGTTTCGATAAATCAGGTGGTACGAATCGTTTCCTCAAATAACTTCACTGGTAACAACAACCTTCAAATCGGACACGGTATTGTTTGCACACTACAATTTGGCAGTGAAATAGGAGCTGCGGTAGTACATACTGATATGGTTTCCGACAAGAGAGACCTATCACCAAAACCACAGCAATATTAACAACTTACAGTCAACTATTTCAATTCAATGCACCTTTTTAGGTGTTGTTCGCAATGTAGTTCCTTTTGGCTGTTTCGTCGACTGCGGTGTCGGTGACAACGGGCTCATACATAGAAGCAATCTGGGAGGAAACCAAACCCCCAAACTTGGCGATAGAGTGTCTGTTACTGTGCTAGGCACACCGAAACCCAAAAAGCTACAGCTTAAACTTGACAAGATTTTGAACTGAAATATTTATAATCTGTGATATAATGATTACTTCGCGTAAGATTTAAGTTTAAGAATTAAAATGTTTTGAAAAAAAAATAAACAAACACTTTTTTATTTTTTTTATCAAAGTAACAAAATAATAAATAGCATTAAATTTATTCAGCCTCCAGTATAGATATAGCGGATTTCGTATTGAGGTTATAAACGTTGAATACAGCTTTGTTGACAATCGCGTCGCAAATTCCAGATGTAATTCTAAAAAACAAAACATTCCCTTTGGTAATAACTTCAAATATACGAAAAAATAAATAAATCATGTAAATACCTTTTGCTGAAATTAGGCTTCGTATCGCTTTCGATTGTTTTAACTAAATGTTCATAGGTTGGCAATTCCTCTTTAGAATAGTACTCTATGTTATATTTAAACATTTTACTATGCAGTGCATCCCTGTAAACAATTCTTGACGATTACTTTGAGTTATAGATTATATGCTGGTTATAGATATTCACTGCCGGAGACAGATTAAGTACTATCAAACATTACAGCAACAGCACCTTTCAAGCCGGAATGAAGCGCGCTTGAACGACGCTGTAGCTAGCAAAGTTACTAGGGTAACGAATCTTATCGTCTTAATGGGACGAGCACAATACTGTGTAGTGTTAATAATTTAAATAGCGCTACTTTGTTATGGGCGAGCATATCGATAATGATGATATCGATTACTATGTGAACGTCTTGCACCTTTTTCCTACTATACAAACACTAAACAACAATGAATTGCATTTTACGAACCATAGTATCCCGTCTATTATTCTTACGACATCATTCGATGTCATATTATTTCCGCTCAAAGTCAATTCCTTCCCACCTTCGTGTAAATACATTTCAGTAGATAATAAATCATAGCAGGGAGTCTAGAAAATCAGATATAATTAGTTTACAAGGAATTTATTTAATTTGTGTTATATTGTAATTCATGGTCTAATACAATAATGATAATTATTAAAATCTACTTTAACTATAGGTAATTTTTCAACAAGAGATGTACGTCTGGGTCTATAGATAACAAAATAAAGATATGTTAAGTATTATAAACACCAAGTAAGCAATGTTAAGGAGTAATGACAGTTTGTAATTACGTTCCAGAAAAACCTAAACCTTAGTTAAATATTTGGTACCTGTTCCCACATTTCCTTCATGAGCATCCGCGGGTAGCCGTCGCGTTGACCTTTAGATGAAATCGAAATTGACATAGACAGATAGAATGGTTGCGGTTTTTCAATGTCTAATACATACGGCGGACTGTCATTTATTCCCTGTTAAAATTAATTCATGGGTAAAAAAATTGCAGAGACATTTAAATGTGAAGCTTATCGATATCTCTATAGATCTTCTATTTATGTGTAAAATAAAGATGGAATCAGATCACAGAAAATCTAATAGATGCTGGTGACCATCGTCTATAGACGGATTGATAATACAATTCGCTGCTGATATTCTATCCCGGCCACTATGTATTTAACAACATATTGTATGAAAATATAAATTTATCATCGAAACAAAGTTACGGTGTATTACATGTTTGCTTATAAAATAAACACTTTATTTACATACTGGATGAGATACACCATCTTCTGTGATAATAAATTCTTGTTTACATTTCTCTATCTTAGTTTTTCGTAAGTGCTCATTGCGATGGTAACGCCGTCGCTCTGTCAAGTCGAGGACTTCGCACGACACTGTGGTACTGGCATTATATTGGCGATATTATTTTTTTACTAACTAAGCTGTTGCTAGGTTTATAGATATATATTTAACATAAGAGTTGACAATTTTAACGCAGTGTAAGTTTAGAATTATTAACTTTTAAAATTACCATTTATTGATATAAACATTATTGCACCCATTTATATCTTTGTTTTTTAAAATATTAGGAATTTATGAACTATAAGATTATGTATATTGGCGCATCAATTTAATTTAAAAATGCACAAGAACATGTTTGTAAGACGACAAAGAAAAGTCAATTGACATATATTTATAAGAGATTTCCACCTATGTAGAAACTCATCACGATATCTCTGATAGCATAAAGCCCTAGTGTCTTGAAATTATGGTAGGAATATTCCTTTTGCCGAGTATAGGTCAGATATGAAAGAATTTTACTAAATGTGACTCCCAAAGGAGCCAACAATGCGGGTGGGAAACAGCTAGATATAAAAAAATGCATTTGTACGTGAACGTAGCAGGCTCCTGAAGTGTGTAAACAGAGACGGTTATCCATTCAACTGATCTAGGCTCTATCATACCCCACCATGGAGTTATTACGATATTCATTATGTTTGCTACTCTTTCTCTGAAAGAAAAGGTAAGATATTGAAACAAAAATTATTCACTGAAAATCTAGTAACCGTGTAAAATAAACTTTACATACGGTAACCATATGAATCTCATTTGATGTTCCGTATCATTACAAATCGCTATAATGTCCCGTGAGAGCGAGTGAGTCGGCATTACTGGTAGAGTTATATGATCCTTTGAAAGGTAAACCTGTAAGTATATTTAAATAAAAACATATGCATTTGTGCGTTTAGTTTCCTTTATTGTATTATTTACAATAGTGAAAGATATGTTACATATAATGAGGAACAAGATGAAAAAAAAATTGTAGGTATTACTTAGCAGCACTTGATTAATTTCTAAGACGTATTTAAGTATAACGAGTAACTACCGGGTGGGTTTTAGTGGAAATTACCATGAAACCCTACCCAACCCAAAAAATCTAAATGACGTATAATAGTAAATGATTGACAACTGACACGTGATGCTCGACATTGACTCAATATTGAAATAACTTTAAATTTAATTTGCTTAAAATACTTGCATGCTATGCACGGGAGAAATGTGTTTGTGGCTTTAATGAGCTATTGTGACACCGTTTGCACCATATTGTGGCAAATAAATTATTTGATTTGAAACCCTCCCGAAGCAGGTTATTTTTGAAGAACCCTCCTCCTTCCCGTAAGAAAATAAAACCATTAAGCCGCTTGAGCTAGGTTATCGTAATGGGCGCAAAAAATCTTATGCTCACATGGTATAATTAAAAATTCATTATGTAAAATCATTTCGCACCATATTTAAGATATTTAGTATACTGATATAACCTTTCAGTTTATTTAATACGGTGCGTAAGTAGTTCCTGTCGAGTATAGTTAATGAGCTTGTCTGATAAAAATGTTTCATTTAACTTACTACGTCATCTCTGTAGGCAGAGCGTATTATTTTCTCAATGTAACTAGGTATATCTAGCCTTGTCTCGACACAGTTCGGTAAACCACCTTCTCCTTTAACCTCTATCTTAACAATATCATAACCGAAAGAACACATGAAGGTTATCTACAACGATATGGGTATATACAAGTGATTTATTATTTAGTTTCGAGAAACAATTGCCTATCAGATACAATAAAATTACGAAGATGCTTCTGTATGTAGTTCTATAAGATGCGCTGTATGTAACACTGATTATTAGAAATATATCTTCGGCAAACAAAAGAGTTTCTATTACTTTCTTATTAACTATTTGACAATGGAGGAAAGTTAAGACTTTTTAAAACAATTCCGTAGTGCTTTCTATTAATGTAACATCATCTGTGACAGCCATTACAATTGTTGGTTCTAGTAAACTCATCGTTAACATAATTTCATCCTGTTAATGTCCACTGCTGAACATAGACTATCAATTGATTTCGATTGCGCCAAAGCCTTCAATTGTTTAGTCCATCGTGCAGGCGGCCAGGTAGTGTCCCCTTTAGAATCATCTTGAGTGATAACTTTATGTAAAAGATTGTAGAAAAACAAAATTTTATTACTATAAAGTATACCTTGTAAGTGATCATTTCTGTTGGCAAAAAAGCAAATGGTATGGCCAACTTGTCCATTGGAGCCACTTCTGCAAAATACTGAAGGCAACGAATAGCCGAATCTAGCGTAGAACTATTTCCACCCAACAAACGCCACGTTGTGAACACTTCCGTTGGATTGTACAACCAAACAAGCTACGCCCGATACGAAATAATATTAGATAAAGGGATTATTAATAAAAAAATTTATACTAATTTGTCTCCTATACAGATAGTTTGCATTATATTAAACTGATTTTAATTGTACATGCAGTGATTCTTAATCCTCCATATTTTTTGTAGGTCGGTAAGTCTATTTACGGATATAATAAACAATATCTAGATGAGAGTATAGAAGTAGTATATATAAAGATGATCTGTGAGGAGCCCTTTGTAGGAAGCCTATATCCCATAAAGCGACTTGCGACTGATGATGAAGATGATCGTACATCAGGAATATTTATCTGTAAATTACCCGAATGACTGGATCAAGATTATTTATAGGAACTCTTCCACAATCAAGCATTGCCAAGCAATCATCGGCACCAAAAGGTCTTCTAAGTGGTACTAGTACACCTTTGGTGTTAAGATGTGCATAAACATTGACATATATGTCGAGTACACGTTGATTAGGCATTGTCATCACAAAGCATAGTGTATTGAGGCCTTCGTAACCGTAATTTATTTGTAAGAATAGTAAATTAGGGTTATCCGGCTGTAACATGAGTCCAAATTAAATTTAGCAATTTTTCCAAGTTTTGTGCTGTAATATTTAAAAATAAATAGAGGCAATTATTTTTAACTACCATGTACGGTTTCTAAGATTACTTTCAAATTTATTGCACAATTTATAATGGTATTGCGCGATTTATGACAGTGTAATTGCAAATTACTGTTTTGCAATTTTTGCGCATTAATGTATTACCAAAGGGTAATTTACAGTATTATTTTAGAAACTCAATATAAAATAGAATATTACTGTTTAATTACTGGTAATACAATGTTCTATTCTCGTACGCTAAATTTAAGAGTGATAAATTCACTCTCAAAATTCACATTCAGTTTTAAATTATAGTGGTTGTCGAGGACTGTCTGCACCGCCCCTACTAAATTGAAGTATATAAATATAGCTATATTCTTATTTGAAAGGTCTTGTAGCTAGTGAAGCTTATCATCTCATGGTTTAAGGCCATAAGCACAATTTGATATTGTATTATAAATGTAATGATAATTTTCATGAGCGCGTTTTACAATCAGATGAACTTCTTACTCGTTTCTTTGAACAAAAACCAAGACTATGTACGTGATACAAAGATTAATTACAATTATTTGTCTTGTTATATTTACCGATACAATTCCATTATTAGGAGACAATTCCACAAAATTTCTATGAAGACAAGTATGTCTCATCTCGTAGGTGGAAATACCAATTTGAACTTCGATCATTGGACAGTCGCAAATTTTCTTCCTACGCAAGTTCCAAAGCACAGGTGCTGCGTATACGCAACCAAACACAAAAATAAACTCCGTTTGGCCTGCCTTAATGCACAAGTCGGGTACATAAAGATTCACATCCAATGTCTTATTAGGTCTTACATCCATTAAAGCTTTATTAAATCTATTCAACAAAGTTATAATAAGAGTTAACAAACAGAATTAGATTTATTATAACAGTTATACGAAAATATCTTACTCGTCAACATTTGTAATATTCCATAGACTGTGGTTACTCAAAATTAAAGGACATTTTGCAGAAATTGTACGTTTTACCTGGAATTCATATTAATTAATTTTATATAAATAACTGTATCGTTATCGAAAGGTACGTTAATGACCTGTTAATGTTATACCTCATAATATTGTAGATTGTAATATATTTATTAATAGATTTTTTTAAATTATTCAATTAAGCTATAAGAGGAGGCGGGCGTTTACCTTATAATAAGTGATACGCTTGCCCATAACGACGTGACGCTAGTTAAAATAATATACACTACACCACATTGCGCTGGGACATAAAACGTTACGTTACCCCAGTAATTAGACTGGCTACAGCGCCCATTAAACCGGAACACAATAATGTTTTCACATTTCTGTTTGGCGGCAGAAATAGGCGCTGCGGTGGTACCTAGACCATCTCCAACAACAAAGATTTACCACCAAGTTAATCTGACGTAATTAAAAGATTTCATAATAAGTTGAATTACTGGAACAACGAGACTTAACACATATCTCAAAGTGATAAGCATCACTTGGTGCTGTCTTAACATCGTTACCATCGCTTTTGTTATTGGCAAACAATTACTTACCATCAGATAAACGTCGTTCTATTAACATTTAAATCTAAAAAAATATCAAAATGAAATGTTAGATTTACGATTTATGCTAACCTTAAGAGTGGGGTAAATACCGTCATACCAAATAGTACAGATAGATTTTGTCACCGGTTGAATTTCTTCAATCTCGTCATAAGCAGAACGAAACAGTACTGTATATCTTATGTCCACCTGGCGGGAGCCTGCACCGCTTGGTGTCACCGTGATTTTTACTTCGCAATAATTTGACGGTTTAAGACTATTCTAATTGTAATGAAAAATAAAACTCTAAAATTATAGTTTTGAAATTGGTTAAAACTAAGAAAATATTTGTATTTTATGGTTATTCGATAGACACAATATATAATACATATGGTGAAAACACAGGTTAATCCGGTTATTTTATATAATTTCGATAATATGTCTAGGGTTGTGTTTCATGGGCATTATTTTGAAGGATTAAAAAATCAAATACTTACAACAGCAGACTCGATATTGATTTTGTCACTGTGAAAGTCATCTCCCATACCGTTAATGTCATAGTATAATTTAGATGTAAAAAAACAAGAGCCGTAGTTATAAAGAGTGGCAGTGAAAGAAACGTTATCGCCTACTAGCACATCGTGAAAATTCGTTGTCTTTGGTATTACCTTAAAACATTTCATGAATATAATCCAAATATTAATAATTACTTTTTATGCTTTAATTTAAGTACTAATACTTCATAACACACATTATCTAAAATAAATAATTAAAGAACTATTGATACTAACTCGCAAATCAGGAAGTTCCGAAAAGCCTGTGATGTTAATAAATATTTCTGATGGTTCACCAATGGGTCTAAAACATACATTAAATCAAATTATTATTTGCAAGTTATTTACAAATGATTCATACATTCAATATCTGCCAAATACACTTTCGTCCTTGGATATAAAGTGGAAAAACAGCGTTTAATAAAATGTTATCTTTTGAACTTTTTTTATAAAAAAAATGTCACTTACTTGCCATCGATAAGACAAATACACGAACAGGATACAGTTGTTCCATAGACTTTATCCGGCTCTTTGGGAAAAAACCACCAATGGTATTGAACTATTTCTCTCGGCGGAAGCACTATGGCACCGCCATTGTCACCTCCTAGCCATTCCGCATTATTAAGAACCCTCATGCTGCGTTGAAAGAAAAATTTAAACAGAATTAATTGTTAACAAATAAAGCTGCTTTGATTTTGCTCTTTGTATTCCATTATTGACTAAAATAGTATAAACCTCTATTGATAGTAAAATGTAGTCGATATGCAAACAAAAATTATTTAAATGATTTCTAGGTATCTCTCTAAAAATAGTTTCTTTTTTACTCACTGAATATCCATTCTTGTCAAGTTGTGAAGATATGCGGTACAATAATTGGTGCATCCGGTAATGGTAGGTGGAAACTCATACATTGCGTGTACAGACGGATCGTAACCGTGAGACATCACATCTATTTGACTGCCTTCTGCATTTCCACAAAAGGAAACACGCGCCTAATTGTAACAAATAATTTAATTCCCTACTAGAAACAAATTTCATTAAAAAGATCGTCTGAGGCCTCTGCGTCTCAATAAATGTTGCAATCTTTCTTAAAGAATAAAGCATTTGTGAAAATGATAATGAAATAATAATTATTTCAAAGACGTGTGAAAAAATTAAAATAAAATTATGTATCCAAAATTTAAACAAAAAGAATTTACAAAGGAACAACAACATTGAAAAAAATTTGCGTAAAAATGGTTATAACAAAGTAAATAGTGATATACGCAAAAAACTTATAATTTGATACAAATACCTTATGAGCTCTGTTTATTACTAAATCCCAAGACTCGTAATATTCTCCGAAAGTCATTGGTTCCAAGGCTACTGATATAATCTGCCAACCTCGTCCTTGGACTATACCACACATCGGCATTACAACAAAATTACTGTAATTATTCATGAACTAATTAATATACATTAGTATAATCAATACATAAAAATATTTTTACCGTCACATATTCTGGGAATAAAAGTTCGGTCTTACCAAGAAAACTGTTTTTATCTATTTCTATCACCGATTTTTCTAATTTAAGATATTTTCACTGTTCTTCTAAATACATAGTTCATTTGGATGTCTATTCTGATGGTTGTCAATTTATCAGTTGATATAATCTTTGTATTTACCTCTTCTAGATTTCGGATAAACCAAGTTAACGAAAAGAGTTTGCTAAGTCATGAGTTGTAAGAAAATATTTTTTCTTTATACCTGGCTCTAAACAAACACCTTTTCGCGTGTATTTCATAACATATTTTACATTACAGATTTTTTTTATTAATATAAAACATAATGAACATCTTACGTTTTATAAGGTGCTTGAAACTTAAAATACATTGGTATTTCCAATTTGTTTGAAAGCATGAAGTTTGTAAATGTAGTTCTTGTCGGTACGGTTGGTGGTAAAGTTACCTAAAGAATTGTAGTATTTGTAAAATATAATATTATAATTATTATATTCATTTCCTTTCCTGAACATATATATTTTAATATAGTAGTTATTCCGGCAAATTCATAATGGTTTTTACTCATTACAGAATTTAAATAATCATGACAGGATTTAATACAGTGTAACAATATAAATAAAATGATAAAATATTTAAAGATAGTAATAAAATAAAAATATCAATTAAACATTACATGTGACAAATTTGAATAGAATAATACAATTTTACAGTAACACCTCTCAAAAAAAGTTTTATAAATTACTTGTCTTTTTTTCAAATATCTTTTTTAATTGTTACCAAACATATTGGGAGATTTTACTATATATTATTAATAAAACGCACTTCGATAGGACAATCCCATGCAGATAACCATTCAGTGCACGGAGACCAAGTGTTACCTATACAAGGTACGCGGAACCAGGTGTGTTTAAACTTAACTGCCTTCTCTGTAGTGACTTTGTGTTGATAATCACCGCAAAGCAAATAACCGTATGCATCGTTTTCAATTTTTGGTCTATAAAATTAATATAACAATACAACTCATTATTTTAAATTATATAGGGCTGTAATAGATAACCACAATGCTGGAGGACTGACTTGAGCTATTTCATTATAACATATTTATATAAGTTAATACTAACATTTTAAATGTTTCTCTTTATCCAAAAAAATAACGATATTAGGATACTATCCAAAGCATATATTTATTTGAATTAGTATGCTTATAATTTTCAAAATACCATTAGCCATATTACAAATATTATAATGAATATTTATTTACCTGAACCGAATGGTAAAAAGCCTTGACTCATTAGAAGGGATCAATGCGTCAATCGGATCTACTAAAAATATGTTATCAGGATCTGCCAAAATGTAAAAAAAATATGTTACCACTTTTATAACACGGTTTCTAAAATAAACAAAACGAAAGTCTTAAGGAATATTTACTTTATCATTATGGATTGTTAGTAAAAAAATAACTATTGTATTAAAATTAACTAGACACAAAGTATTCTAACCTGGTATCCACTGCACGAAACCCTCACTCTCCTCATGATTAGTGACACATAACGTCTGCGATATATTCATACTGGTATCTACGACGCTTCCCATTCCAAAGTCGAGATATCTTTCAAACACTGATGCCGAGGGTATATAAGCCAAGTGATTAAGGCTATTCTCCATTAGGTGACTATAACGGCTTTTGCGTTTCCAATGTTTCTCAAACACATGATCATCGACATTGTACGCCACGTTACCAGCTAATGTCACTGTAGCTACAATGTGTACAAACAAAGGCTCCTAGAAACGTTTGTTACATTTAAATACTAATATTTGACATCAATTACACGTGATGTTGAACGTTAATGAAGCTGAAAATGGTGAAGCGCCTTAACCCATAAAAAATCCGACTCTCAGATGTATAAGACCATTGATTTTGAGATTTGTGCAAGCCACGTAAAGTGACAATGGTTAGCCTAACATTTTCCGCAATAACAGGTTCTTTTAAATTGACAGCAATTTTTTGATAACAAGCATACTTAAAATTAAAAATGTAAACGCGTATGATACATAAGTAAAATAGTGATCTTTAATTTTGTTGAAATGATTTTGGTACATTCAATACCTGATTTAATACTAAGAAAACTAATTCAGCAGTATAAACACCGAGAGCAGTACCAGTGAAGGCGACAGTAGTAGTAATAATTTCGAAAGCTCTTATTAGACCACAGTTTCCGGTCGAAATCTGTAAATAATATTAAACGTATCTTAGTCATAAATAATTTTTTCTAAATGTATTTTTTTTCCAAGATTATATTTAAGCATTAAGAACAGCTGCTGCAGCTAGTGGAATAAAGCACGCATTTTAGCTTTATAGATTTTATATAAATTTAACATGTGAGTTCTAGATATATCTAACAAGTGATTTAAGGTTTCTATTAAAATTAAAATTTCACAGTAATCAATAACATCTCTACGTACAGCAGGCATCATTAAAATGGAGACTTGTATAAATAAAAAATGTATTACAAATTTTAGTAGCAATATCAATAGCGAAAGAAGTTAAAATTACTTGGAAAAAACCTTGTCCACCATATGGAAGGAGCCACTGATAAGTAGTATCAACGCCAGATTTGTTAACGATGTTTATGATATCTTTTCTTTGCTCCGACACATTTTTACATATGGTGAATGTAACTTTTTTCTTGCTTAATGACACATCAGGTCCTGTTGCATGTAGTTAGATTTAAAATATAGCATACTTCTTTAATATCGCATGAAATAATAACCAATTTATAGCGGTTTTTGCGCGGAACTTGGTTTATCATTCTTTACCGAGCCTAAATTTCAACCAAGCATAAATTGGCACGTTTCACAATCACGACGTCCAAATTTTAATGCAAACTTACTGATTTTTCAATAAAATTTATAATGTATAAGCTGATCCCATCTCGCTTTGCTGACCGCTGGCTGCAACTCCCTTTGGGGAAGGAATTTCGTAAAGTCCTGATCTCTAAATGGCATAAGCAATGGCTGTACCAAATTTTGAATCTTTACGTCTAATAGTTTCGGAGATCTTGTGATGAGTTAGTGAATCTCTGGATATCTTCTACATATATAGATTATAACTCAAGAGTAGCACGCTTTGTGCAAGTACCATCGCAAAATCAAAAGGCTGTTTACTATGAATAAATTATACAAAGTACTCTATATCCAAAATATCATTAGCATTTTTTTTTTATGTGTTGGGACCAAAGTCATAGAAAAAATTTTTGCACTTCTATTATTATACGCTTATAAAATAATAAAGTAAATTTTAATTGAAATTAAACTACAATACTTACCAAAACAACTTCCACTAACTGTTAACCTATAACTGTTTCCATAGTTATCGTCAACGATATAGTATTCAGTATAAGAAAGACCTACCACGTTAGGTTTGTAAGTAAAGGTTACTTCGGCGCAATCTAGTGCCTTTACAGGAGTTGATGTAATCGCGACTTTAAATATTTGATCTATATTGTTTAATACATATAAAAGTGATACTCGATACGTCAGAGATCGCTGCAAGAAATAATTTTTAAGTAATATTCATGGAGTACAGTACATTTGCTACAATGTTTCCGGTTGACTCTATTAAATCGGTTCTTTGTAATTTGTTCATTTTATCAAAAATGTAAACGAAAACCAGTAAAATGTTTATATTAAATATTTTTGTTTTCCTCATGATGAATCGGACCGTTAACACTTCATATAGAAACAGACATGGTACATATTTTATTATTATGCTCAGTCATATTGGCTCCTCCTATCATTAAGCAATAAAACGTCATAATGGTGTCATGCGTATGAATTCTACAGCCGCTCTAATTATATAATTTTATAAATGTTATAAATGATCTATGAAAACTATAGTTTCTTAAAAAAAATAACTGAAAATTCACAGAGTTGTAAGCAGGGTTGAGTAAAATAAGCTACGAGGTATTATGAACTTTCCTTACATTTGATATGTTTTGGATTAAAATACTTTTTTCAGCAATAGTATCAACAGCAATTGATCCAAAGTCTACGAATTTGTTTTCAGCAACGCTTTCAGCAGATAAGTCCTGCATTTGCTAAAGAAAAATATATTTTGTTTTATTTATATCAATAATCCAACGTCAAAATATCATTGACAAAGCATCAACTTCAAAGTGAATGTTTTATATCAAAATAACACTTTTTTTAGAATTAATTATTACGAATAACATTCAACATCAACTATCTAAGTAATGATATCATGTAGACTATAATAATGTTTTAATTAAAAAAAAAAAAACAAATTTTTCGTGTATTCATGGGGAAAAAATCTATGGAATCAGTTGTTGCTAGCGATATTT
Organism: Ornithoptera alexandrae; assembly: GCA_029030555.1. Lineage (NCBI taxonomy): Eukaryota > Metazoa > Arthropoda > Insecta > Lepidoptera > Papilionidae > Ornithoptera > Ornithoptera alexandrae. The sequence continues at coordinate 9,002,192 of JARDVY010000037.1, forward strand.
TCAGAACGATATGCCTTTACATATTGAATAATTTTTTAAATGTCGGCAACTTTATTACTACTTCACAATTGTTGCGAGTGACTATAAATGGGTCGCTTACCATCACGTGAGCCGTCTGCACAATATTATAAAAAAAATAAATAAAATGGAAATAACAACATCAGATATTATTCGACTATGGTGGTAAGTTTCTGTTGCCGGAGACTGTCTAGGTAAGAACCACCACAGCACCTATTTTTGCTGCCAAACAGTAGTGTAAATATTACTGTTTTGGTTTGTAGGGAGTTGTAAGTAATATAATTACTAGGGTAACGAGAGTCAACATTTTATGTCTCAGGCGACGTGTGCGATGTGGTGCAGTATATATCATCTTACCCAGTGCCACGTTGTTATGGGCGGGGTATAATATAACATCAGGTAAACGTCTCGCCCGTCTTGTCGCTTGATTAAATAAAAAACACCATATACTGGTTTTCTATGCAGTTTTTGGACTGTCGGAAGTTATACTTTCGAGCCGATTATTTAAGTTGTTCAAGAACATAAAATGTAATATAATCTTAATGATTATACTTTTTAATTTTACCGGTCAGTACAAATATTGATAAATGAAAAAAAAATAGTGACATGGTTAATACGGTAGTAAACTTTAATGAAGAAAATAAATAACATTGATTGTGGTTCTCTAAAAAGGTCAGAACTTTTTTATTGATAAAGCATTTATAAAACTAAATTTTTTATGTAAAAAAAGTATGTATCATATATAATTATTTTTAACACAACATTTTTCTTCGTAACATCTTTAGCTAAAAGCCTTGATAGCACTGCACCAAATTAAAAAAAAAATAAAGGAGCAGTACTAAATTGTAGTGAAATTTAATAGTGATATATAGTGTTGCTTTAAATGTAATAAACGTAATTATTATTAAAAAAAATTTAAACATAAAAGACTGCAAACGTTAAATTATTTCTAAATTACTTTTAAATATTTTTGAACAGATAAAGTGTAGGTCTAATATTTTTACTGGATAATTTGTGCTTCCTGCTTGAAATGTTACCTTCTAGCAGTTTTCTAATTTATAGTTCTCAAAGGTAGTTTGGCGGACTATTACGAATATGGATTCGGGTACGGAATGGCTTTGTGAGATTTTACAGAATGTGCAGCTGGAACAATTTTATTTACCCATACGCGATCAGCTGCAGGTAAACAAAGTGAAATAATAAAAATAATGAAAACTAATTTTTGCAGTTCGTTAATAGTAATCGTTATTATTATAGATAACTCGATTAGCTCACTTCGACTATGTGCATGCAGAAGATCTAGAAAAAATTGGCATAAGCAAACCTGGAGTACGAAGATTATTTGACGCAGTTAGAAAGAAAAAACTACAACTTTGGAATCGAAAATTTTGGAATAAATTATTTGGTTCATCAACTTCTGTAACCCGTGAAAAAACTGATTTGTCTTTAAGGCAACATGCACCGAGTGAAACCAGAAGTACTACTTGTATTATATTAGAAAAGGATATTGTGTTAGTAATTATTAAAACATTAACATTGTTTTTAATCAATTGCGCGGATATTATTATTAGCTTGTTTCAAATAATCACAATGATTTAAAACAGCCAAATCAAAATTTGAGTAGTTTATAGTAAACAATAGAACAAGTAAAATGTTCCTGCAATAGGAACATTTTATTAATTTTAATTTAAGCCATCAGATTTATCTAGTGCAATAGGTGTGTTATTGAAAGAAAATAATAAACAATAAATTTATTAACATTATTTATTACAGATTACATAATGAACTAGGTAATGGATCATTTGGTGTTGTAAAACGTGGGGAATGGAGGGTGTCAGATCAAACAAGTCAAATGGTGCCTGTAGCAGTAAAAGTGCTCAAAGCTGATGCCTTTTCACAACCAGGAGTTTATGATGATTTTAGAAGAGAAGTTGAGGCTATGCATAGTTTAAAGCACACAAACTTAATTAAATTACATGGTGTTGTTTTTCATCCCCTAATGATGGTGTGTGAGTTGGCAAATATGGGAGCTTTATTAGACTACATCAGGGCTCAGAATTGCAAAGTTTCATTAAAATATATTTCCAAGTGGTCAAGTCAAGTTGCAGCTGGAATGGCTTATTTAGAAAAATCTAGATTTTTACATAGAGATCTGGCATGTAGGAATATTCTATTATCTAATTTGGATTTGGTAAGTATCCTAAATAATTAAATTTTAGTTTTGGGTTGTAAACATGAAAGGTACATTTAAATTTACTTACTACTATACAAAGTTGGCTGAAAAATAAAAAAAATCTCTATATTGAAATTACTACAATCTTACTATTACAGGTAGACTACACTTTAAAATTTTAATTACATGACATTTCAACAGGTCAAAATTGGTGATTTTGGTCTAATGAGAGCTTTACCAGATGCTGATGATTGTTATGTCATGAGTGAGAGACGAAGAGTTCCTTTCCCATGGTGTGCTCCAGAATCTTTACGATCAAGACAATTCTCTCATGCTTCTGATGTCTGGATGTTTGCTGTTGCACTTTGGGAGATGTATTCATTTGGTGAGGAACCATGGATGGGTAAGTACTTGCAAATATAGAAATATGAAAATATTAAACACATGATACAATGAGGTGCCTCCTGCATCCACAGAGACATCATTAATTAACCTAAAATTATGTTATATCATTCTGAAATATTTTTTTTATATATAGTACTGCAAATCAATAAACAAGAACAAAATATTCACATATCTCACTGGGATTCTTTATTCATGTCTATGGTACCATTCTGTTGAAATGAGTTTTTTTATTTCATAAAATTTCCTTCCTAGATTAGCTGTTTATTAATTTTTGCATTTTGGCATTTGGACATGTTTAATATTGTTACATAAGTTATAAACTTTGATTACAAGTATTAACATTAGAAATCCAGATGTTAATACATACATATTTGGATTTCTAGTCTGGTTGGTATCACCATGTTTGTTTATTAATTTATATACTAATGTAACAAATATGGCTTCTATGATTCCCTTATGCTCTTTTTGTTAGGTTTAAATGGTTCAGAAATTCTACGTCTCATAATGCGCGAGGGTCAACGTTTATCAGCACCATCAGCTTGCCCCCCTGATGTGTACATGTTAATGATGCAGTGTTGGGACTTGAATCCTAAGGAACGACCTACATTTGCTGGTATTCAACTATACATGGAAACCAATAAATTCGAATCTGCATTAGCGGCATTAAGGTAGAACTAACTTGTGATTTTTTTTTTCCTTTTTGCCAACATTGTTGATGAATGATTCAACACTCTCTCTCTGTGATAAAAGTTTTTGAATACCATTAATGAGAATATTACTTTATTATGTTCATGTAACACAAGGTGCCCATGTTTGTATTATCACAATTATATAATAATGATTTATGTATTAAAAAGCTCTGATACCAGCAATTTATTTTGTTTTAAATTCATGAGCAGGATGTTAATCTGATGGCAAGTTATATATTCTCTGATAAGTGTAGCGCTTCTTGGTATGATAAACAGTACACCACATTATGTCGGTGTTATTAAGACAAGAAATTAATTTCTTTTACCATAATATTTCCATTCGCTATAACACCCTTTTAACTGGAATGCAGTAAGATTTGCACACTAATGCTTATTGTTGGTAGATGTTGCCAGATTTTGTCTAGATAGGTACCACCGCAGCACCTATTGCTGCCGCCAAATAGTTATGTGCAAATATTACTGTGTTTCAGTTTGAAAGGCACTGTAGCTATTGTAATTACTGAGGTACTAAAGCTCAACATCTTATGTCTCAAGTCGCGCGCGTAATGTGGTGCAATCTTTATCATCCTACCCAGTGCCATGTTATTGGCAGGCGTATAACTAACGCTAAATTGAATAAAAAATGTCAGTATTTGTTTGTATTCAATGCCTACAAAAGAAATGTGTGTCTGGAATTTTAAGTGAAGGATATAATATTTATTGTAGTTACCATAAACAAGGCCAAATGACTATAGAAGCAGGTGATGCTATTATACTGATTGACAAGCGGCCAGAACTACATTGGTGGAAAGGTCAAAATCAACGCACACTTGAAGTGGGCCTTTTCCCCAGGTAAGTGGGGTCAGCGCAATATTCCCTTTCATCCTCTTCTATCAACAGTCAACCTACAATCCACTAATTTTACACGCATATCCTTTTTTGCTCCAACTACTCTGGTCTTCCAATACTCATCTGGACATTTACATCCGCATTTATCATTCATATTCTAGTAACATAATTGGTTTTCTTTCCATATGACATGCCCATACTATAGCAATCTATTTCTTTTTTTTGGTGATCAATCCTAGAAAAAAAAATTTATATTAATGTATTGGCCATTCTCTACTGATCTTCTCAATCATAGTATTATGACAGTAAATGGACAACAAATTGTAGTTACTCAAGCGAACTCAAAAAAACTTTACTAGTATCCAAACTATGTTGTCTGGAATCCAATCAAGGACTAGATACCAATGTACAGCAGAACAATTCTATCAATTTTTCGTAATGTTAAATTACCAACCATTGAACAAAGAATGAACATTAAAGGTTGCGTACATCATTAATTTTTTTTTTTTTTTTCAGTACAATAGTAAGTGTAATGAAAAATAAAGTTGTAGCGCAGTCAACTATAAAGCCGCAAACTAGTTCGCCGATAAAAAAAAGTAAGTAGAGTATTAATTTTTTTTAATAAAATGGACATGTTGATATTTTAATTGCAAAGAACGTTTAGTGGGGTACCGTTTGAAGATCGAATCTAACACTTATGACCACAAACTTACATGGTGATAAATAACAGTGTGAAATATTAACACATGTTGACAGTTAAAACCTCACAGTACAGTTATTTATTTTATTAATTTATTTACCAAGGAGGTTTTACAACTATTATAAAATATGTTTTTTATAATTTAAGTAAATTCAGGAGTCATTTATGAGTTACCAGCGTTAGAGGTGAATGTTAGTAAAACGATCAAAACCAATTAACAGGAACCCAAGGCAGTAAGATATCTATCTCTACATCTACTAACAATATTCAGATTAAAATCAAAATAATCTTAAGTTATTGTTTGTTATGGGTGGTAGCTCCTCAATGACCACGGAATGTAACCTGGGACCGCCGTGATATAATGCCAAGCACTTAGTCACCTCGCGCAGACGTGGTTAAATATAACGCTATATTATTGGTATTGTTTAATCAAATGGTTTTTATCCATTCAAACAATACCCTCATAGAGTAGCTATTGATGAACAACTGCTAGTTAATGTTATTGATAAGTTTTTAGATCGTGTTTAATTTTTTTTAAACCCTTTTTAATGTTTTTATAATACAACACTTTTTAGCTATTGGTAATGTTATGTATACAGGATGAAAAGTAATGGGTGTAAAAGATCAGAAGGGGATAAAGTATAGCTCGTATCCTATCTATCTATGTATGAAATACCCCATCCAAAAACAATGGTTCTGAAGTTATTATTTTTTTAAATATTTTTCAAAAAATTCCCGATTTTCTAGGAGAAATTTGATGATTTTATTTCTTACTTATTTCTACTCAAATTTTAATGTAATAATTATTGTTTTATTAAATTAAATTAATAATCATCACTTAGAGGCTAAAACTTTTAAATTAGGTTCTTTGAAAGTCGTGACAGTAAAAAAAATAAGGCGCCATACTTGCCTTTTCATTTATAAAAAATATGTATAAAGCACATAAATAAGTATCTGAATTCAATACTTTTGAAAAGTATTTAAAAAATTAATAACTCCGGAACCATTGTTTTTGGATGGGGTATTCCATACATACATAGATGTTATAAAAGCTATACTTTAGCCCCTCCAGATCTTTTACACTTACTACCTTTCACCCTGTATATATTGTCAAGGTGACGAGCGCAATGTGGTTGTGTGACCATTCTTCGTCATCATCATCATCAGCCGATAGACATCCACTGCTGGACATAGGCATCCCTCAAAAATTTCCACATCAATCGATCCCGCGGTACATGCATCCAGTGGCTTCCCAAAATCGTCTATCCACCTTGTGGGGGGGGCCTCCCAACATTACATTCACATTACACCATATCATGACGTAGGCGTATAGCTTACCTCTAGTAGAACGTTCTGTTATAGTTCATTTTCTTTTGCGGGTCATGTCGGTGATATTAGTTTTATTGAGGAATTTATCAACAATCTCAGGACTCGCTAATCCAGAAATCGCAAGCTAAAACTTGGCTCAAGCAAACATATGAGATCAAAATTAACATAAAATTGTATTTTATTGAATTTCTGGTTTATCGCAATATTTATTTACTTAGTCATAACAATCGGGGAAATATCGTGCAAGCGTAAATCCCCGCTCTTTATTATGCAAAGGACTTGATCTCTGTCTACTTAAATGGTCAGTTTATTGCGCCGTTACATATATGTTTATATTACGTTACAACTAACTTGTTAAGTTTTACTTTCGCGTTACTTGCGTAACGGCAACCGTTTTAGTTTAAAAATATCATAAAGTACCACATATTATATTATCAACTGTCGTTCGATGTATTTGTTGTTTACATGAAATTTTTTAATTAATTTAATGTTTTAAAATAATGGAGATATAAAACATTTCTCCCACGTTACCTATTTAAACTCTTATGGATAAAATGTCCTAATTTAAGTGATGGTGTAATTTAATATATTGTATTTGTTTGTAATGATTGTAACGATAATATGTTACATGTTATAAATAGTTATTAAAATAAATAATATAAATTCTATGAAAATATTGTAGATATGTTTTGTCCATACTAAATACAATGCCTGTGTTATTTTGTTGCTGTTTTTTTAATAACATTTTTAGATGGTGTTTATTATATAATTAGTCTTTTGTTTCGTATAACAATATTATTTTAATTTTTTTAACGCTTAATAGATATATCACCATGTGGACACGTAGAATTAGTTTGATATTATAATCTCTATTGATGGTCCTAGATAAATAAAATAAAGTGACAAAAATGTGGTAACAATATATATTACGTAAATTTATAAGTCATAACAGTCACCATACCCAATGCCTAGATCATCAATGAGTAAGCGAGAAGTTTAACGCTGCCCCAATTATAATCATTTACATAAATATATGTGAAAACTTTGTGTGTTGCGCATACGCTGAGAAGTTCACTAGGTCTAGAGTAAGATCTCATCACATTACCTTTATTTCGTCTATGTTACTTGTTGTCTGTTATAGTCCTTATAAAATGGATGATGCAATGGACCATTTTACAGAGGAACCTGGCGCCGCGACCGACAAGGGCCGTCGGTCCGGCGCCCCCCTTGGAAAGGGTTCCTGGGGCGTATCTGGCGACGCGTCTCGTATTCCGACGCGTCGCCGCATAGTGATAGGGATTTTGTCAGTTGGGAGGGATGCTTCACATCCCTCCCCGAGGCGGGCCCGTTCGATCCGGGCACCGAACGGGGGTTGCGGAAGAACTGTCGCGTTATCCCGCGACCCTCGTGCATTTGTTTGCGGAGGTGATGGAATACCGTGTGAAGCTTTTTAGTCGGTTGGAGTCCGACACTACCCCGCTACCAGCCCAGTATTGGTACGGGGTGTGCGTTCCGTTAGCATTTTGTTACACACGTTAATAAAAAAAAAATGGACCATTTTAAAATAGGCAAACATGATTTTAATCGCGACTCTAACAATCAAAATATTAAAACAACTCTATTTTTAAACATAAATATAATGTGTAAAATCTTAATAAATTTAACTTTCTATGCCTTTACATATCCGTAATTCTTCACACAAAACACCTTTTCCACAAATAAAGATTACTTTATCTAGGTTTTAAAGATTACCGAAGTCTTTTGGTACATATACCGGATGTGCGTGAGGTTAGATAATCTCATCAAATATTTACTGATCGTAACGCCAAGAACTATACTAGCGAAGGGCAACAGTTATGATTTGGTAAATCATTTAAAATCATTTTTACAGTTCACATAATTCTATTTATAGGTTGTTCTATTTTTATAACATGGATATTTCTATTTTAATATAAAGTATTAGTCTTATATAAATAGAACATTATTAATAAATGATATTATATCGTGATAGAACACCAAATGTACCCTAGGTAATCCTAGTTAGTTTAACTTTAACACGTTTCAAACTGATTCACAGTAACAAAACAACAAATTGATGACGGAAATATGGACCACTGATCCTTATCTATTGTAAGGATTTTCGCACAACAACTCACTGGATCGAACCCAACCTCGCCTGCTCGTTTTGCACCATACTAATCAACATACGAGGCTCTGGCTCCCACCAACCTACATTGGGAAAGCGTGGTGGAAAATGGCCTAAATCCTCCTATATGAATCTCTGCCAGATGGTGGGGAATCTTTGGGAGAGGCCTATGTCCAGCAGTGGACATCTATCGGCTGATTATGTGATGTGGTCCATGTGTGAAGGTTTGGTAAAAAAAAAGACGCAAAAAAGGAAAACTAGTTTAGTTAAAAATGTTAATTTATTTTTTTAAATTATAGTCGTACGGTCTTGTATAAAGTACAATCTAGAAAGAAAGAATCAAAAACTATTTAAAAAAAAATTATGCATGTTATATCAATTTATCAACGGTTATAAATATATCTTTATAAAGATTTTATTTGTAAATGTTTTAATAATAATAATAATAATTGAAAAAGCATTCGTGGCAGTAGCAAGTAAACCAGCTGAATACATTGAAGGTTATTTCTCGCCTAATTTTGTCAAAAGTCAAATCCTCGTCTTCATTTAAAGCAGTAGCGAATATATTAATTGACGTCCTTTTTTTTTTACAGCGCCATCATTAAACACGTCGTCACCTATAAACGGCACTTCGGACGACTCTGCCGTGGTGTTACGCAAACGTCGCACCATAGAGTCCACTCAACCGCCTACCACGCGCGCCGGCAACTCGGGTAGTAAACATTTCAATTACAACAAGTTGGTAAACGACAGAGCGGCGACCCTCGACACACTGAGGGTCGCCAGGGCGGCCCGGGATAATCAATCCAAAAGTTTGAATCAAGGTGAGATTTCCAGTACCGTGCTACCGGATTCCATCTAGATAAATACGACCGCCGCCCCTATTTTATCCGCCAAACATTGTCCAAATGGTTGAGAAATGTGTGCTAACATTACTGTGTTACGATTTGAAAGGCATTGTAATTAGTGAACTTACTGGAATAACAAGGCTTAACATTTAGTCTCATGGTGATGTGGTACATGGACCGGCGTACTAATTACCATCGGGTTGTCTTGTTCGTGTACAAATAAAAATAAGATAAAGACTTCATAAATTTAGTTGTGTAGTCTCTTCTGTATGGCAGACGTTATTTAAGTATATACAACCGCAGCTCCTATTTTCGTCGCAAAACTGCGGTGTTTAAACGTTATCATTTTTTAATTGCACGGTAATTATAATTAATACAATTACTTACGAAACAGAATTTATATCTCAAATCAGAAAGTACAATGTTGTGTTGTCTTAACATCCTAAATGGTTCCAATTATTTTTGAGCAGATGTCATGTTGTTTACCATTAACATTATTTTTAGTTGTTATGTAATTACAGATAACAAAAAAAAAATTGTAAATATATAATTTCTCTTTAATATTTAATGACTATTTTAATTCATCATCGTCATTTCCCCCACTATTGTCGTCGTTACTATCTTAATAATCAATACATAATTTCATGAAATAGTTGTAATAAACTATGGTTTAGGGTATTAGATTACTTTATTCTTTTTTTAGGTTTTTTAACTGTATTATTTGCGATTTGCAGTACGAGAAGACTTGTTGATAGACTTGGATCTACCTCCGTCACTTAAAGTTAACTCGGCTAACAAAAAGCCGTTAAGTGACAGCGCTGTGTCTATTCTTGATGAGCCGATAGATGTCCCTGAAATCGGTAATTTAACTCATACGATATTAGAATACTTTGATATTTTTTTAAAGCTGGCAAAAATGTAATTTTTTTTTAAATTTCAGCTCAAGAAAGTAATTGGGGACAGCCTAGCATTGAAAGCCTTCCAACATATTCAACATCTCAAAATTATCCTAATTTATTTGGCGCGAAATCATTAGACAATCTTAACGTCTCCACACACAGTAGCCAAACTTTCGGTGAAAATTCAGACCCATTCGAAATTACTCAAAACTGGACGTCTCATCAAGACCTCCCTAAAAGTAGGCCTAATTATGATATTAAATTAAACCATCCTTACACACTCAGCAATAACGAATCTCAAATATACTCGAACAATTACCCACAACATGTAAGCATTGATTCTATGCAATTATCGAATAACTTATCTACATTGAATAGAAATAACTATTCAAACCAACATAATACTCCATACGGTGCTTTGATGAACAATACAAACATGAGCACAAACACAAACGACAGGATTTATTCAACAAACGAAATTAATAGAGAGGTTCCTGCATCTGTAGCACAAATGTCGCTGGACGACAGAATATCGGAATCACTTAATCTTAGATCAAAAAACACTAACAGCGAAAACGTATACGCGAACAGCAACACTTACAGCAGCACCCCTTCCACGTCGTATAAATACACTACAACAGATACCAATAGCGACAATAAATGCAAAGACTTCGCGATATACAATAATTACGACTCTAGTCTCCCGCAACAACAGTACATATTAGAAACGAAAGATTATTACACGAAACCAACCGAAACAACGAAAGAGAATCATTACGAGAAAAACATATATGTACCTAAACATGAAGAGGGGGAGAAGTTGAAGAGTTTCAGCGATTCTTTGGAGAACTCAAAGAATTATACCGCTTTGAAATATCAGAATGTTGATTTCGATTTGTACGCGTACGCCGACGGCTATGGACTCAACTCTAACGGTTCTCGGGCGGGCGGCTACGACGAGGTCGCCGAAACGGCGAGCAACGTTTACAGCGAGATCGGCGAGAGCGCGGATACGTATGCGAGCAGGGTCACGTACACTAACGCGTGTCTTTACGACGAAGTCTACGAGGAGCCGACGCCCCGACCGCACAGGCCCGCGCCGCCGTGCCCGTCAAAACCGAAATAGGTGGACAACATACCTTATCCACAATCACTAATAATAGTTTTTAGTTTCACTAAAACTACGACTGTCTAATAGCGTTGCGGCTGTTTGCTTGCCCTGTAACACTAAGGTACCTGGTTCAAATCCCGGACCGCATGCGGTTTAGTAGATGGTAACGTCATTTCGTAAATATGTCGCCATAACACAACATTGCTGAATTTCGGCTGTGACATATTGTTTATTTGAAAAAATATACGATGTGTAAAACATTGCATAATACAATATCATCACGTGAAACCTACACTAATTGTAAGAGATATATAAAAAGTTAGTTAATGACGTCTCATATATAAATATTACATGATTTTTACGAGTAATAAAATAAATGTTATTTCGACATTATTATACTCCATTATGTGAAGCCGCTTTCGACGTTGCAATGGAAGAAAAACATGTAGAAGCCGACATGTCCCACATCAGCTTTTGTAGACATATGAAATCCGCCATTCAGCACTTGGCCAGTGTGGTGACTGCCTTGACTCTCTTTGTCAGAGAAAACCTTGAGTTCCAGTAGTAGGAACGATAAAGAGGTTTACTATTACTACTATTACATGGAACTGAAAGTTCTCTTTAGTTTAAATTTTTATTTTGAAAGTGCGAAGTTAAAGGAATACCTTAATGTTATTAATGTAACGTTAAATACTCTATTAGATATTAGTGTGTTTGATAGTTACTATCAATATGTCAACGATAATATTGTTTAATAACGGAGATATTTTAGTGTGTTTGTCCATATTATTCACTGCTATTTATACCTCGTTGCGATATATAAAAACAAGAATGCAGTTTTGTAATAAGTTTAAGCAGTATGTTATTACTTTTGAAAATTTCCTCCTTAACTCATGCACCTAATGTCTGAAAGTTATCATCTATTAACATACATACTTCTGAATATTTATACTGTTAAGGATGTTTTTAAAAACTTTAAAGTATATTTAAATTATGCACAACGTCGTACATAAGTTGAAAAATTTTTTTTTTCGTATATTATCCGAATATTGTGATGAGATTACCGCTCGAATATTTTGCTTATATCACATATTATATTTGGATAATTTATATATATTTAGTGGAAGTGATGTGTTTTTTTTTATTGTTCGGCGCGCGTGTGTTTTAACTTCGTTTATGGTTGTGGATCGCAAGAAGAGAATAGAATAGAAAAACAGAATAGAATAAAAGAAGATAATAGAACGAAATGCCTACACCTAGTCAATAAAAGACAAATTATTGGACGAATCCAATTAGTTCAATAAGATATCAGTAAAGTTTTGAAAAGTACTACTTTGTGATTTTGTATCTTTATCTTTGCATTGCTCATCATCATCATCTGAAATGTGGAGTTGGATTTTTGATTTAGGACAAAAGGAATTTTGATTAGCAAAAAAGAGATTATTTCAGAATTATAAATATATATTTCTTAATACAGTTTACATAAATCCTCCGCCCATCCATATTGGCAACTACCTTGCTTTAAAATATATCGATTACCTTAATAAATAAATTTATATTTCGTTAGATTTAGAATATCACTATACACTTTTCTTCATTTACCCTCACTTTCAAATCTAGCTATTTATTTTTCTTTCTATTATTTCATCGTAAATCTTTTAAACGAAATACATATTTTTTTAATCACTCTTTTATTTACATGACTGATTTAGTTTTTAAAATGTTACTGAAAATGTTAGCTTGTGATGATATGGTGTTGATCACTATAAGGTTATTATTAGTTTGCATTGAATATATATGTATACTTTAACGTAGATTATTGATTCTTTTTAATTTAAATTTCTTAACGATTTGGCTTATAATTTTATTTTTTATTTATTTTATTTTGATTCGGCAAATATTACACCTTCATACATGGTGCCCCACCAAAGTACCTGTTAGATAAGAACTCTACTCATTTCTTTTATTATTTCAACACCATAATACTTTTACCTAGCATTCTATTTTCTATATCTTCTTTTCAAACTTAGTTCCCTTTCCAAGTGATATGTACTTTGTTTTAAGACAATAATACATTGTAAACCTATAAAATTTGATTATAAGTTTTGTAGCAATAACAATAGTTATAAACTAAGCAAAGTCCATTCTATTAGAATTAACAAAGAACAATACATATATAATGAGAGAGCTATATATTATTCTTTACAATTTAACCAAAAAAAAATTTATATTACTTATTTTGTGTTTATTTTTTAATAAACGTCCCAAACGATTTCTACAACTTGAATAAGATTGATTTTTATTAAGAAATTTGTGCGAAAAAAATGTTTACTATTCTTGGTATTATATGAAGACCTTGAATTATTTTAATCATCACTATTTGTGGTGCGTTTTTAAAATAAAAAAATCTTTCTTCTGATTTCTTTCCATTTCCATGATGTTTAAGATATAGGCTGTATTTTTTATTTTCTTTAAATTTAGATTCGTTTCAAGAGAAAATTTATTAATTGTTTATCATTGATATTTCAATGTATCGATCGTATTTGCTGTTCTTGTACAAATGTATAGAACGTTACTGTAGCGAAAAATACGTGCGTGTATAATATTTTGAGAATAAATACATAAACGGCTACTTGTTGTTTTATTCCAAACACATAAAAATCATACATTATGCATATACAGTACAGCTAAGTTGTATGTCCATGTAAGTGCTTCTTGGCTCTTTATGATCTAACAATGTTCTCCTATGGCGATAGCTATGGCTCAGTAGGGATTGAACAGGCAAATGTTTCGGTCATGTCATTATCTAAGTACGATTTATATTTTTAGATAACTATTTTTTATAAATATATTTGACATTTAAGAGATCCTATTAGTGCTCCGCGAGATTTAAATAAATAATTTACTGGTCTGTCAGGTCAAAAAGTTTGATGAGCGCTGATATAATATATAATTCCATCTCACTGATAAACACAGCTGTCGCTTAATTTCTGTTTTATTACAGTACATATAGTAATCACATTTGTATGCACTATGTTTATTATGGTTTTTTACATAGTGTTTTATGTAACAATATCTTGAATAGAAGATACTGCATCCTCATTTTTGTTTTTCGCTCAACCCTATGGTAGACACGAGAAGAATACATTTTGGCTTTGAACCGCCTTTCTAAGATACGATGACAATCTTACATGATATACCTTTCAGTTATCAAAAAAGTAGTTATTTTAAATACTCTCATTTTATTTTTTGCAGTCAGAAGATACGACGACACCGGTTATGAATAAATTTGATTTAAAATGAGCGCTGGATCAAATTGCGTTCACTAGAAAAAGTATGAAAAATGTTTGTAAATTTTATTATAATTATAATTATAAATTAATATAAATAGCAAAAATATTCAATGTATTATTTTCCGAAGGTGTATCAGAAAGGATTTATAAGTGTATACTGATTTGTACAACAATATTGTGACATTTTTAGAATCGTCATCAAAGTACCATTGCAACAAAAACAACAAAATACTACGAATAATCCAGTCAACCTTTACTGTAGTTAAAAGTAAAATAAATTAAAAAAAAAAATATTACTTCAATAATGGAATAGTAAAAAGAAAATTATGCTAGATATACCGATGTTATAAAGATACATAAAATATTTTTATTAATGAAATTAAAAAAATAATATTTGCCGCTTATTTATTATAAATGTTATGAATAAATTTATAATTAACATCTTCGGTGCTTTATAAGAACTAAATGATCTCCCAAGAGTCTTTCAGCTAATGCGGCGTCAACAGTTATGTTTTCTTTAATTCTGTGTCTATCTGAAACAAATATACATAATTGCTTTCTACTTTCAACTGCATTCAATAATTAAGTTAAAAAAAAGGTTTAGGGAGATCGTTTAGATCCGAATCGCATTCCGATGAAGGACTCCGTTACAAAACCTAATAGATCTCTAAAGCACTGGCTGTAGGTCTCCCAAAAATAGCCCTACACCGAACAAGTTAAATAAATATTAATTTAATATATGTGTTCAAAAAATATCAACTTAATTAGAATCCGTAGAAAATTCCTATTAAAGTAGAAATCGTGTAATGTTTTTTTTTTGAGTGCGTACTGTGCTATGATTACTTAAATATAATAAAAAGAACGGAACAACACAAAAAAATGTTAGATAAAAATAAAACACAATTGATGTTAGTGCTTATTCAAAGGTAGGCGAAGCTTAAAGCTTAATAGAAAATATGGAGGCGTACACGTATTGATCTTGCGAAGATATTTATATCTCCGTTGATCTGCACACTGCGTGGGTTTCTTTGAAATTCTGACCTCCACCTACGATTAAAACCCTGCAGCATTTTACTTTATAATTCTGCCGTTTGACGTCATAAGGACTTTGTGTAAAGATTTTACCAGTTTACGAGCTAAGAATTTATAAAACAAAAAAGGCTAAAGAGTTTTTTGTTAACAAATTTTGTTGTTTGTTGGCTTGTCTGCTTATAAAATGAACTTTTAGTTTCTTTATATTTAAATTAGAATCGTCAATATTTAAAATACTAGATTTCTTATTATTATTATCAAGCCGAACAATAAAGACGGTAACAGTTTTTAGTTAACGTACAACTTATTACCATTGTTCAGTACTACAGTTTAGCATTGAATTTTATGTTGAACAATTACGGGAAAATGGTAATATGTACATAAATGCTAACCGAAGCGTTATCGCAGCAAATGTCATTAGCATGCAGGGTGCTGTACTGGCGATAACTTACTGTGTGGGCGCCACTCCGCTCCAGTCTGACGAGCGTGCCTGTCTATATATTAAATAGGTCTTTAGTCTATATTAATAATCTTTTGCTCTATGCTCATAAGTATAATGGTATTATATCATATACAATATTTAGGTCAGACCGTTGATTGGTTCTGCAAGTAGAGTGCAGTAGATTGGTAGGAAACATTTGCGTGCTTCAATTGTGAAAGCTTTGTGTGTTAGACAAATATCGTGTTATCTAATGGTGATTGCAGTATAACAACGGGTCTATACGCGTTTTATGTAGGCGGCGAAGTGGCAGCATGTGAATGGACGGGCGCGAGATCGATCGGGCGAAGTGCGCAGGCCCGCCTCGGCATACAGCTGGCGGCATCGCATCCTTCCGCGACCGACGCGCCCCAACCTGCCTCAGTGCTTAACCGAAAGAGACTTTAGTGATCTACCTCGCTGCGATTATGTTCCGGACTAATTGGCGACTCTAAACGGTGCGTACTGTAATTAGATAATTCATTAAACATCCTTTCTAAACATCGCATAGGCGTAAGTTCCAAAAGTCGATAATTTAATGTAATTTTTTTTCTCGGTACCTGTTACGCCATACCTGCCATACGATTACTGATGTGTTATGGTACTGTGTTTGTTTATCAACTTTTTGATTTTGAAGCTTAATCATATAAATACTTGGCGTTAATAATTAAGATGTTTTTGTTGCACTGCTTTAAGATGTTCTATTTATATTATTGATAACGAAAAAATATATGTTTAGGTAATACTATAATCATAATTGAATAAAATTTAACAATTTTCATTAATATATTTTTTTTATACTGGGATTATTTTAAATAAGTTTTCGATAGGGCAGCACGGAATGCGTGGGACGTAAAGGGCACAGATGCCTACGTCACTGGCGCGCATATAACTATCTATAGATCGTTTCTAGATAGCATAATCTATATTAATCGCAATATAATTTAATGTATTTAGGGAAATAATCATTTAAGTAAATAGATGTTAAAATATTTATCTACTTTTTTACGAAGAATCGAACTCCTTTTAATATATAAATATATTATTAATGCGTGGAAAACATTACATTATAATTATCTTGAAAGAGGTTTAACTTCAATCTGTTACTGTTAAAAAAGTACACTGATATTCTTAGCTTATGTTAATTAATTTTCGTTAAATATACCGCTTCCAATAGGGAAAATATTTTAGTATGTTACAATAGTTTTGAGAATATTTTGTAAAGAAATATAAGATTATATGTTATAAGATAATATACATATTTTTCATTAGATATTTGAACTTTTATCTTGTTTAAAAGTTCTGAACTCAAAAGCATAACCAGAACAATTGCTATTTTTACATAATTGTCCCGATTGAAACTTTGTTAATAAAGTTGCTATACTGAATGTTTACTCGCAATTAGAGACTATATAATAAGTTTACGAAATGAAATAATCGTCAAAGGAAATGCAGTAAATTTTCATGTAATAAACAATGACAAATACTCATAAAATTTCATATAAACTAAGAAATAAAAACATCATTATTGGTTTACTCTTTTGTCAACAGATGACATTAGGTAGGTAAAGCTAAAAAAGTTTCTTCGTTGTCTAGTATTTTAGTAAATATTGTACTGATGTTTCTGTTTTCTGACGATATTACAAGCTTGAAAGTCATATTGACTTTTACAGCTCATCTGATTCTGGGCTTGTAGACTAGGATCCACGGCCTGTTAAATTGATGTTTGAGTTATTATTTATGGTATACAGTTAAAGAAAATTTGACTCTGCTACAACTAATACACAATTTTACTGAATAATTCAAGTTTCATAATTGTGCAGATGTGATGAGCTGGTTCTCCTGGCGGCAGGCCCTGTGGGCGCTGGCGGTGCTAAACGCGCTGGCGCCCTCGCGAGCCGAAGGTAACATAGGTAAGTAAGTCTCTGACGTCTATTTATTTACCATATTCCGATTCATTATTTTTTTACATATAACATCAGATAAACGTCCCATTCACCTGGTATTAAACGTCCCGCCTATAACAACGTGGTGCTAGTTACGATGGTATACACTGTACCATGTTGTGCTCGTCGCCTTGGCACATAAGATGTTAACTTTCGATATCCAAGTAATTTCACTAGCTAAAACACCCTTCAAACCGGAACACGGTAACGTTTGCACACTACTGGTTAGCGGCAGAAATAGGAGCTACGGCGGTAGCTACTTAGACAGTCTCCGGCAATAGAGACCTACCACCACTGTAATGACGACAAATCGGTCTTACAATGATGATAAATTTCACCACAGTTGCTCTAAGATTCCAACACCACAGTGACATTTAAAACAGAATGCTGTCGATCTATTCATCTTCTAAAATCAGAACTATTAGCCCACAGAAACGCTTTAATCTCTTATCACCTGGTTTTTAATTGGTGTTAATACTATATTATCGTAATGATCAGACTATATTAATGCAATTAAACTTTCATAATCTGACAGGTTGCCTATTCAGCGCAACATTATGTATAACGGGAGTGGAATGGTGCTACGACGGTACGTAGAATTTTATTACTACGTAGCATTCGTTACAGTTATTATATATAAATACCATAGTACTTCTTGAATTTTCTTTTGTAGATTTCGCTTTCGGCAAATGCATGCCAGTCTACGAAAGCGAATCGGAGGATAGCTCCTTATACAAGTAAGTTAATTTCAAATATAAGAACATTTATTTTGACGTTCAAATTGATAATCATAGATGTAAATAGAAATTTTTTATACCACTAGGGTGGTAAACAGTTCTCCTGATGATAACCGTAGTCTATAAAAGCCTGTAGCATAATGCTTTTACAGGTACCTTTGAAAGAACCTTATCAATGCTTATTGACATTTTATAATCAATCATCATAGCTCATAATTGGTAGTCGTTATCGAACGTACAATACTTATCTTAAGATATTTTTGTATTTGTTTATAGATATGACATGACATCTAAGCAACTGCAGTGGTTCGAAGCGGAGCTGCAGCGGCTGGCAACCCGAGGGTATCGCTGGGAGCACTCGTACACTCAATGTGTGCTACAAGCGATGCTCTACGCCTTGAGACACAATGTGTAAGTAACAAAACATGTTCGTTTATTAACTATTGTCATTAAATATTTTATATTACTAATATCTTCCTAAGATATTTCTAATACTTTCTGAAGAAATTTAAACAGGTTCGGATTAAGTAGAAATTCTCAATTTCATTTATTTTTATTTTGTGATTTTTTATTACTTAAGTATGTAGTATATTTCTTTGATAAAGCTGAAATCTGTGAGATAAAGGTCTAAAAAAATATGAATGAAAAAATACACATGAAAATGTCGTAAAACTTACAACCCCTGTTAGGAAAGGAATTAATAAGACTGCTTTGAATTCTTCATGTTATTATAATATAGCAAGAAGTTTATTAGGCAATCTAACTCTGCAGGTAGACTGGAATTGTGAATAAAAAAATGGCTAACCACATATTTCACGACTACACGAATAATTAACTAGTTTTAATTTCAACGTTGCTACTGTCTGCAGTATTAATTGAACCGTTTTAATTGAATATGACCGCGGTGTAAACCGCGTTAAAATATGAATTTATCATCACATACTCATATAGACTTTTTATACAAACATACATGTTTCTCAATATTTTCTTTTCTTATGAAGTATTTAGTATTTTATGTTCTAGTATTAAAAAATGCAAATTATAATTGGTCACATTTAGGGAACCAGCTGATTTCAACTCACAGTTGTGCGAGCATTTCAGCGACCCCATATTCAGTACAAAAGTATCAGAAAACGTCGACGAGACAACAGACGTAAGTCCCACGTTTATTAAAAAAAAAACTCTATGTTGTTACGAATTTAAAAAACCTTATTTACTAATATAAATATATTTTTATCTTTAACATTTAGGTTGAACCTGACGAGACTGCTTTTGTACGGTTCACACCAAATTCGGCAATAAAAGATTCAGATTATGCAAATGAGGTTTATAATCCTCCGTTCTTACCTGATGATGACAACCCAACTGCGTATATAATACCGAAAGGTACTATTTTAATAATTAATAAATATATGTTCTTTTATTACTAAAATAAGATTAACTGTTTATTTGTGTTTAGATCAATCAGTTATCGAAGGAGAAACCCCTAGCGATAAAATAAGAAATTTAATGTTATTAAGTGGTATTGAAGAATCGCCTGTTATCGCACCATTTGAAGGATTTAGAGAAAGACTTAAATCAGAACAAGATGCAAAAGGACGCAATGGCAAGATTTTGAATATTTTGGACAAAGAGAAGAAATCATTACCAGAAGCTAATAAAGATGGTACCGCTAAGAATTTCGCAGACGAAGAACGTCTTGGTGCACACTTCAGAAAATTGAAAACAAAACCAGTTCCATTTACAGCGGAATATCTCACAAGTCACTATTCACCATTAGATGCTGAAGTGCACTCAAATGCAATAGAGAAATATAAGCAGAGTTTTGCTGAGAAAAATTTTCCGTTCGAATATGAAAACCCTGGCGACTTCCAAGAGCCAAGAATTTATATCGATAACGACGATTTAGATGAAGCTCCTATGGATGCAGGAAGTGGCAAATATGATCCCTTTGGTCCCAAAGGTAAAATTTAATACGTAACTAGAGTATTTGTCATTTTTTAAAAAAATAAGTATTTTTAAATGTTTTAAAGCAGACGCAAATTCTCCCGACTACGACGCTAAAAATTCTAATAATATGGAACAAATATTAAATTACTGGCGACGACTGAAGGATCTGAAACCTCAAGGAGCTGTATACGCCGAAGGAGGTCCACTCAAATCCGAAGACCTAGAAGGTAACATAAATCTTACCAGTAGAAAGACAACATACTCTCCTTGTAAAGAAGACAATTTTTGTTGCTTTCTATTTTATTTTCAGTGTTTGTAGGCACTATAACAGTTCAATCTCAGTTCACACTTGTTAAGGACACTGGTTGATAAGATATATTTTTTAATTACAATAGACATACATGAAAATAATATTTTATTACTATAATAAAATATTAAACGGATTGCAAAGTGCAAAAACTCGGTCCGGTAAGACATATCTTGTATCGAACTGAGACCGTTATACGTACCGACGATGTTTCAGGTGAAAGTACCAAATTTTATCTATCTGAAGAGTTGCAAGATTTGCTTAATAGAGAATGGGGCTTTAAGCGTAGGGAAAGAGATGATGTTAAAAAGCCCGGGCCGCGCCTGGACGCGAAAACCTTAAAGATATTGTACCACAATAAATCGGTGACAGGTTAGTGTCACGATGGTCTGGAGTACCTGTTTTAGAATGTCGATGTGACCTAAAGTTTATGAGTTAACTCTGCGTCCAAGTGTAATGTAATTTAACATTTGCACTGCTAAGTCTTTTCTAGAATTCTCGCACTAAATGTTTCCCTAAGCACCTTTTATTTCTTGTCAATGTATAAAAGCATGAGGTTCTTCTGGTCCAATAATAAATAGGTCATGTTGCTTTGTTTTCTGCTTCGTTTTACATGTTTTTTTTTTGTTTACACTTCGCAAAAAAGATTACTACTTCTGTACAAAATTGTGTTCTCTCTATATGTCCTTCCTTCCACAACAGCTCTAGAAGACATGATCAATCAATCAATTTTATGTGTGTGAAATTATGTGTATTTTAAATTAAATTATATTTCATTAAAACTTATAAATGTATTCACAAATGTATAACCGGTCTAAATTATATACTTAATCGACAGAAATGTATTGATTTTGTAAAATTTTAATGATATTTGAAACGTATTATTGTGTGTGTTTCTTTAATTATTAATTAACTTGTTAACATTTTACATTTTAGCTCAAGGTTTATCTTACAATCATATGTTAGGTAGACCAGCGCACGATCATAATAATTATGATTACGACCCTTCATATGCCTTCGTCATTTTCAAGAATAGGTGGGTTGATAGATTTTTAAATATTTTTATTATTTATCGAAGCGACGCGATAATGATCAAGCAAGAGGTTCCCTTGATGTTACATGATACACTTGCTTGTAATAATAAAGCGCTAGTTATAATGATATACATTGCATCACATTGTGTCTTGGGACATAGAACGTTACGTCTCTCGTTACCTCAATAAATTAACTAGCTACGGCTCCCTACAAACAGAACTATAGTAATGTTGTCACAATACTTCATGGCGGTAGAAATAGATGCTACAGTGTTAACAAGCTAGATGATCTAGCAACAGATACCTGTGATCAGGATTTTTTTAAGTACGATTACAAATTACTCATGACATTTTTTTTGACGTTAATAAAGTAAGGTATACTTAAAATTATTCTTTTATTTGATTATATCACATGCTGGTAACTTAATGCAACTTTTTCGCTTTCAAGATTCCTGACAGATTGGGAGAAGGGCATCGCATTTATTACAAGACTCGAGGAAATGCTTGGATTAGAAAAGAATACTTTTACGAATCCACGGTAAATATCTTTATTTAAAACATATTACTTGATGTTATTTTAACGCTAAAATCATGTAAAATAATATGTTATTTTCTTTAGCGTCGATGTCAGCGAGGTGACGTTCAAAGTTGAAAAAAATAGTAAAGGATTTGAAGCTGAAGACGTAGCTAGGCGTGTGGGTATGTGTTCATTCTCAATGTCATATTAACACAAATAGTCGACTGTTAATTCTATAAAGAGTTTTAATGTTACATAATCATTAGCTTCTTATCTTCCTTTCCTGTACTTTATACGGGGCCAAAACGAGACGTCTTTTTCTGCCATTTTGTAACAAAAGGTTTCAGCTTGTGTTTTACGACCGACCACCAGCTTTACGCCAACTCTACTAGGGAATGCTGTTCTTGGTGCAACAACTAACGTCTCTCTCATTATCGCACCTCATCTTGCGACCTTTATTCCTTTATTATCTCTTAAGACCCCTGGGAGACGAGAGGGCGTGGCACTATTCAACTGTACCGATAACTTACGGTGTTCAATATTATACAATTGCAATTACTTATAGAATAATCTGACATATTTAAAATAATTTAGCTACAATCATTAAGACTTTAGTTCATCTAGTGTTTACGCTTGCATAAAAACGTATTTGAAATTATCCTATTTTTTTAACTACAGCTGAAATTAAAGACGAAATTCGACAAGAAACCGGCGCACAAATCTTATCCACTGGCGTTGGCGACCGGGTAATGTTTTTTATTTATTTAAACTTTTTGCTATATTATGTTAACATTTTATGTATTTTCCATTCTTACTGATCATGTCTTATCACAGACTAAACATCCTATCACCGGCCAAACTGAAGACACGGGAACCCATTACTTTGACTATGAACTACCAATTTTACTGACAATGATCGGAAGTTTCACCGTCGTCGTGGTAGGCGCTGTGATATTTGCTGTAATGTTGAAGAGAGACATGGACGCGAAGAGAAAAATTAACGGACTAGCCTCGGCATCCGATATCGACGCCGAAGCTACTAGGGATTATCAGGTTCAATATGCTATAAAAAAAAAAAAAAATTATTCATACACCCTATATTGATAATTTGATATAACTTCTAAAATAAATCGCCTATTAATAAATCTTAACACAATATATATTGTTAATAGAACTTGGAAGGTTTAGTAGTAGCTAAACACTACTGTGTTTCGGTTTAAAGGGTGCAGTAGTTAATGAATCTACTGGAGTAACGACTCATTACACAATGTGTAGAAAATCAACTTGTAAAATATGGTGTATTTTTCCTAACCAGATCCACAGTATTTTGAACGGTCTTGTCAATTACTATAAGTTGAATTCGTGTTCGTCTGACCGCTTCATTAAATGAAAACAAAAGCAAGACTTTAAAAGATAAGTGCATACTAAAGATAAATATCATATTGTAAACATATAATTAACTTGGATTATCTAGGAGCTATGCCGGGCGAGGATGTCGGGCAAATGGACGGGCCAACCAGCGGCTGCGCCCGCGCACCCCGCCGATCCTCCGCAGCGCATAACCTCTCTGTCGCGTGAACCTGACGGCAACTCACCCTCCACCAGATCTAGCACTTCATCATGGCAAGTATATTGTTTAATTGCATCATTTATCTCGTAGTAAATGCTCTATATGTATAAGCCTCAACTCAAATCGGACGTTTCTAATTCAATACCGAGATCACATGTTGTGGTGTTTTGTTGGTAATATGGTTTTTTCCGCGCCATTTGAATAGATACTACCTTCCTTATGTATATCTGCCGATATATCATCATCCATCTTCAACTTTAAAATCATATAAAATTGAGGTCAAATGTAGTTAAAAAAATTATAAAGTATCCTTTCTTATACGATATGAATTATAAGTCTCATCCTTCATTTGGACCACGTGTTGAGTTATATCCACATATTATACTTAATTATTACAATTTATCGATAAGTTTATGTCAATATTTTTAGCCCGTGGAAAATCACGAGAAAAATAAAAAAATAATATGTCGTTATTTTCACTAGGAGTGAGGAACCTGCTTTGACTAACATGGACATATCAACCGGACACATGGTTTTGGTGAGTAGTTGATAAAGCGAAGCGCGTAATCAAGGCCGGCGAGCTCTTTGATGTTAGCTTATGATACATAGGCCGTGATTTGCTATGATTTGTTATAGCAACTATTATTTGTTATATATCACGTGCATTTAATGATAACATTATGCATTAAAATATTTTTTAAATTAAAATTAATATAACGCTTAAAAGACATCCTTAATGAGTGAAGACAGAATTATGTATTTTTTTTACCCATTAAATTTCTTTCGGTGTTCTGGTCGTCCTCAATGTATAGAGAGGTTGAGGGATCTTCGTTTGGAAAACCTGGTCTTACTTAATGCTCTTCTACTTAGAATAATAATTATATCTACACTACCTTTGCTTAAACATTACAAGTAATAAATAAATATTAGTGGTATTTATAGAGAAAAGTATATTAACTTCCTAGGCATACATGGAAGACCACCTTCGCAATAAAGACCGCTTGGAGCAAGAATGGCAGGCTCTATGCGCTTACGAAGCTGAACCCTGCGCTACGATAGCTGCCCGGAAGACCGATAACATCGGCAAGAACCGATACGCAGATGTCCTGCCTTACGACCACTCGCGAGTGACCTTGAACACCCTGTCTAACCATCTCGGTTCTGACTATATTAACGCTTCAACTATTGTAAGTTGTGATTTTATAATCCTTAAATCTGTTTTCAGATCTTACACCGTTTTAATTTACTTTTTAGTTACAAGTTAATTGCCTAATACCATTTAGCCAAATTTGTAGGTCCAGCATTGAAGACAGAGTGTAAAGACAGACAGAGATAGTTCTAATTTTAGTAATGCTGTACCTATATGTATGTAATGTTGTAGCTATAATCTTTCTCGTTCTGCCAATCCTAAAAGATATTAACTGTAACACATTTAATATCTTTAAATAATCAGTTCTCTTATTGTTATCATTACTGCATTCGACGGTTTCTCTACACAAGAGAGGCAAGGTCATTTATCTACCGCGCTGGGCAAGTTGTCAGCGGATACCACATGTAAAAGAAAGCAGTTTTTCTTAAACCATAGCACTTTACTCACCATGTTTTTCTTCGCTGGAAGATCATGCTCAGCAAGAATTAAACTGTAGTCTACCAACTGGGCTCTCATACTTCTTGTTTACGTCTGACTAAAATATACTATACTTAGTCAATGTGATAAATATGTATTTTTAGACTGATCATGACCCGCGCAACCCAGCGTACATAGCAGCTACCGGACCACTCGCGCACACGGCGCCTGACTTTTGGCAGATGGTATGGGAACAAGGTAGTGTTGTCATGGTTATGCTGACCCGCCTCACTGAAAATGGACAGCAGTTGTGTCACCGGTACTGGCCTGAAGAAGGCTCCGAACTCTATCATATCTATGAGGTAAACTGTTTCTTTCACATGACATTCAATGTTATATTAACCACTGCACCACAGAGACAATAAAACCGATTACCTAAGTCTCGTGTCAGAATATTGTATGTAATCATTTTTAATGAATAATTTTCAATATACATATATTTGTTTTGCTTGTAGGTGCATCTCGTAAGCGAACACATCTGGTGCGACGATTACCTGGTCCGCAGTTTCTACTTGAAAAACCAACGCACCGGCGAAACCCGTACTGTCACCCAATTCCACTTCCTGTCCTGGCCTGAAAACGGAGTACCTTCCTCTACCAAAGCTCTGCTCGAGTTTAGAAGGTATTTTATATAGTCAGAATATATTAAACTTACAACCATGGTTGGTTGGTTCGTTACGCGGTGCATTAGGAAGGCAATTTATATTATGTAATATTTTTTTTTCTCTGTGTAGGAAGGTGAATAAGTCATACAGAGGAAGATCGTGCCCAATCGTCGTACATTGCAGGTAAGCAAAAGCAATAAATATTACATTGTTTTAGACGTGTTAAACAAACGGTGACATCTTGATAACGGATAACGTGAGTCGCAGAACGTCTAGCGACATAAGTGGCACAATCACGATATTGCTAAAAATTAAAAAAAAAATGGTATAAAATCCAAGTATTAGTACCAACATACCAATCATTAACTTTTAAGACTGTCGTCATCAAATATTTCACTTTCTCAACTAATGTTTAATAAAATAAATGAAAGTGAACCATTCCTTTAATGCATTGTTTTCACGAATTATAATATTATTTAATTTATCACATTATGACTTCTCTCTCTTCTTATTTACTTGCTTAAGTTTAATAATGATAAAAAAAAAATTTTTGCAATATATATAATACATACATATAACAACTTTAATTTTCAATATGTCTTATTAATTGACATGTTTAATAAATACAATAGTAAAATATTATACCAAAACAAATAAAATGCCCAAAATAAGCTTAAATTCGCTTGATGTTGTGGAAATAAAGCCAGAACTTTGACTCTTATACATTGTATGCAGAAACACCGCTATGTCATTGTAGGTACAGACCTAGAACATAAACGTAGTATCTCGCCAAATGTAATCCCGGAATCGAACCAGGGACATAATTTTTCCCATACGTCGCAAATGCTCATCATGAATACGTTTTGTCATATTTACTCGTCACGTATGTAAAGCGTGATCCTCAGTTATAGATCTATCTCTGAATCACTATCAGTGTTAGTATTGAGCCATGTAAATACATTTATATCGCTTGAAATCTAAGACAGGTAAAATTAGATAAGCTATTAAACAGTGAACTGAGACTTTGAAATATTAATTCGTTTTGAATAACTATAGTTTTAATTTTATGTTGGATAAATTAGAAACAAATTATATTGATTTCCCTATTTTTCCTTTACAAAATATGGTTCAAGAAAATATTTGTTTATAATAATTATTTATTGGTTTACTTTGAAAAACGCATAATTTTTTAAAAAACAGCAGTTAAATGCATTATTTTTTTATTATTTTAGTAAAGAAATTTTTAGATAGTGTTTATAGTTATTTTTTTTTTACATTTATTCAGGGTGAGCATCATCATGCAATGCATTAATGCCACAACACAAGTAAAGTTAAGGACATATTAACCCAATGTGGACAAAAAAATTATATGTTTGTTATTAAACATTTAATAACATTTAATAATAATAAATATTTGATGAAAAATTTAATAATAAGTATACTTGTCGAAACAGTGTTATCACTTTACAATCACAGAAAAAAACAAATACTGTGTTGCACTTCAGGTCAATACGTATTAGTTTTATTATTGTTGAATAATAAAAAACTGGTCATTTTTCTACTTGATAACTCTTATAAATTTCAATAGCGATGGCGCTGGTCGCACCGGAACTTACTGCCTAATCGACATGGTACTGAATCGTATGGCGAAGGGTGCTAAGGAGATCGACATCGCGGCCACCCTCGAGCATATCCGCGACCAGCGCCCACGGACCGTGGCCACCAAGCAACAGTTCGAATTCGTTCTCATGGCTGTAGCCGAAGAGGTAAATATTTAATTTTAATTGCTTTTGCCCTGATTCGTTTCTGGGGCCACATGTTATAGAATTGGTGATTGGGTTTTTCTGACTAGCGAACAATCTTATATTTATAATTCGCCATAACAGCGTTGCTGTATTATAGCTGTAAACGTATAAGAGACGAAACATTATGAGAGTACGCTTCGCCATCCACGGCCTCATTGTTACTTAATATCTTGTAAAATTGAGGTTATAAACCACAGCAAATAAAAATCTTTGTACATTACAATTGCAGGTAGATCTCATTAGTTAAACTATTTAACATTTAGTCAATATTATAGATGAGAATGAGAATAATTTAATGTCACAATAATACTTTGGACAACAAAAAAATTTATTAAATGAGCTCATTCTTTCATAGGTCCACGCAATTTTAAAGGCATTACCGGCTCATTTGCAACAACTTCAGGAGAAGAAGGATAAAGAGAAAGAGAAAGAAAAGGAGAAAGAAAAAGACAAAGATGGCACCGAAAAAGAGAAACCAAACTGAACTACGCACCGCTTAAGCGAACACTAAAATTGTTACCTAGATAATTTCTGTTAATTCCAAACGAACTATTTGTGTATACTTGGTAATTGTTTCTAGGTTGAGAATTTCACACTAGCTAGCACCATTATTGATTTTAACATTAGAATCTTTGTCTTGTATGAACTTCCGTCATTTATCTACATATTTATTTATTTATAGTTTTGTATTAGAATATAATTTAATCGTTTATTGAAATTTTCAACCTAGACTTTTTATAGGTGTTTACGCTTAAAAGCATGTTTAATAGTTGAAATATTCGTAACTATTTTCTTTATCAAACGCTATAATTGTTAGGTCTTAAAGCAGCGCCACATGGTCATAGACTTCAGTAAAAGCCTACGTATACGTATTTTATAATTTTAGATTCATTATTTATTATTGCATTTTTATTGAAATTTTTAATAGATTTCTTTTAAATCTTTATTGAGTAAAAGGTTATGATGCGTAAGGTCAATTTATAAGGGTTATAAATACTCGGCCTTATACATACAAAATACTATTATAGTTTTAAATACCTATAATTTTTTTTAGAGCAAAT
The DNA here is from genome assembly GCA_029030555.1 of Ornithoptera alexandrae. Lineage (NCBI taxonomy): Eukaryota > Metazoa > Arthropoda > Insecta > Lepidoptera > Papilionidae > Ornithoptera > Ornithoptera alexandrae. Next base: position 9,031,321 of record JARDVY010000037.1, read on the forward strand.
TACTATCACTGTACCTGTAAACACTATCCTGAAAACAATTTCTCTTAATATTGTCCAATTAGAATTCGTTATTACACATAAAATGTGTAAAATAGTTATTCTAGTTCTTAACAACCATTATTAAATTGGCTTAATAGTGATTAACCTACGTATAAGCACATTTAAATAACTAAAATTAAATTATTTGTTACGTTTATTTTTAGCTATGTATTTATCGGCATATGTTTTGTTATTATACCTTTTTCTCAATAAGAGAGAGCTAAATCATATCCCTAACAAACGGAATACCTGAACCTAAAATTATCACATAACAGATCTTAATATTTACAGACTGTAGCGAAAACATTAGGTTTCTTGTAATGTATCTTCATATGAGATTTATATTAGAATATATTATATTTATTGCATATGAGAAAAATAAAAAAAAAATAAATGACAAACACGAAATTACGATTGTAGCTTAGATTTAAGAGAAAATATATTAACCGTATTTCTGTATGAAATTATATGTAGTTTTTATGTGGACTATTGAAAAATGGATTTTAATTATTAGCAATGTTAAAACATTTCCTTCCTTTTATTCTTAAATCCTTTTCATTATTCAGTCCCTTCATTGTAAAACTAAATATAATCGACAAATAAATATCAATTTGGAAAATCCAGAGCAAACGATAAGTCAAGTGACCTGACTGATAAGCCTAATCCACAATGTTTTCTTTTATCCATTTTTAATAAATAAATAGTATAAATGGTACAATGGCTTGTAAGTTGCCTTGTAACGCGTAACTCCTGAATTCGATTCCGGAGTCACTTATATAGTTGAAGTCAGTGATCACGTTTTATCGCCATCTACGGTCACATTGTCACTTGACAATGCATGGAATTGAAGTGAAATGTTTACCCATTGAAAAAAAAATTACATATGTAATCACCGATCCTTGCTATTAACCTATGAAAAATGCGTAAATAAAGTAATTATTTCACATTTTATTGTAAATTTATAAGAAGCAAACAAAATACTAGCATTCTTTTATTCGAATAAACTAAAGTTTAAAAAGTGCAGATATACAGGTCCAGCAAGTGATCCTCTTGTAATGAGATGCAAAAAGTATTTGCGATGTCTCAAAATTAATCTGGGGCTGAGTCGGCTTTTATCTTTCTCGGAAATAATTGCAATGGAAACCACATTTTGATTAAAACAGGTCTGCCTTAACTGACTTTCTAACGAACGTTTCCTATTATTCGTCTGAAAACAGTATTAAATTTTAATGAAGGCAATCAAATTTCAACGGAATTAGTATTTTATCAATTTCTAGATCATTATTTAATTTATAATACATATAAACACAACTCAGTTTACTTCAATTACTGTTTAATTTAGAAATTTGCATCATTTCTTCAATAACGTTAGTTTAAAGTAATTATCTTTTGTTATAACATTTGTTTTGTGTAAATATGTAAATAAAACTATGATGCCACGGATTTATCAGTGAACATACTTTTGTCATAATCATTTATCACGTACTGAAATATACTTCACAGTCATCGGAGTTGTTTTGGTCTTGTTAAGACAAGTTCTCAATTTTTCGGAAATATATTTTAAGATTATTATTTAGTAATTGTCAGTTTTGGAAACAGTTAATTGCATCGATCTAAACATCACAATGGAATAATGCGGAAAGTATCCTGAACGAGAAAGATCGGTCGCAGAAAGCAATCTTAATTAGTTGGAGGGCCAGATGAAGATGAAGCAGAAACAACAAACCTTTAGCATCGTTTAGTTTATTATCGCAAAAAATGTGGAGTTTAATCTGTCCATTTTACAAAACTTATACCATTACACAAGAGAAGCCTCAGCTAATAACGAATAAATTTCAAACCGACACCAAAATAATTCAAACGACCGTTCTTTTCACAAAATTAGATAATATCTCATTGATATGATTTTATTGATTGATGATTTTATTAAATAGAAATATTATATGTTTCATGCCATCTATTTGTTTTATCTAATCTCTTATCACGAATGAATTGAGTTCATGATTTAAAACTTCAGCTAGTTTTCCTAACCAAGACATGAAATACATTTAGTTTCTGAAAAATATCCTTTATTTCTACGTGCTAAAACCTAAAGAAGTAGGTGCAATCAATATACATTAGCAATATGGCGACGATTGTATGACTTGGACTTGAGTTCATAGTAGGAATGACGTATTTGGGGGACTGGGTTTTAATACTAGGTATTTGCTTCCAAGTAGACCCAGTGCGCCTACATGGAAGAAATTGTTGACGATTGACTATATATTGAAGTGGATCAGGCTTAAATACAGTCAGTTACACAGGATTAATATAGCTTAATCAGTTATATACTGAAATAAAATGGCTTTGTCAATCTGACCATCAAAGATTAGTTAAAAAAAGACATCTTGTGATGACGATATGTCGCACTAATTAGCTATCTAAAATTTACATTTATTTAACAGTTTAAAGTTTATATCTTAATATATTAAAAAAGTCAAAATTACTTCAAAACAACTAAAATCGAGAAGATTCTTATAGAAGTATTTCCTTTCTTCGATTGATTTTGAACTTTAATACATTGGTGCAATGTTGAATTTTCCACTTTTATATAATGAAAATTAAAAAGTATTTTAAAACCTAGTTTGTAACCCTAGTATTTAAAAATGTTTTGCAAGTGCGATTCATGTCTAGTGTATAGTTTCGCAAGTCACGATTCTAATACTCATTGTGCTCAGTGAACTTATAGTCGTATTTGTGTAAATGCTGTACCTAAATTATATTTAAAATAAAGTGTTTTAATAGTCGTGATAGACATTCCTATTTGTACCGTTTGATTCTTCCATAAAAATGGTGCAAGGACGTGCATTACATTTTGTTTTCAAAATCGGCGACAGAAGGCTTACAACAAGTTTTTACAGGGAAGTTCTTGGAATGAAGGTTGGTATTATTCATTTCTTATTAGATAGTATTAAAAGTTTTAAAAAAATATGAATAAAACAATGTAGAGTGAGTTTTTTTTAACAACATTTAGATATAATATTAAATAATTGCACGTAAGTCACTTATTGCCAAGGTTATATTTCTGGAATGAACAACTGCGACAACCGGTATTTGAATAGTACCAATTACGATTACGATTTTATGCTTGGGTTCCGTTGTTGGTCTTATATAGAAGACCTTCAACATTCATGGTTTTATAATGCGTTATTAACAATAGGCCTTTATTTAACTAACCTTATTTTAAAGTTTTAATATATGAATTTTTAACATTACATTTGTTTTTTTATCATATTTTTAAGTACATAATTATAATTTTAGGTTCTTAGACATGAGGAATTCAGTGAAGGGTGTGAGGCAGCTTGCAATGGGTAATGTTTTCACAAGTTACTTAGTATTACATATAAATAATTTTTTAATTGAATAATTAACTATTATGTGACATTCTTGTAAAAATTTTATATTTTAGAACCAATTGTAATAGTCTTATTTCATTGAATCCTTAAAGAAATTTTTATTCTAATAATATTGCTATTTCAGACCATATGCAAATAGATGGAGCAAGACTATGGTTGGCTATGGACCTGAAGACAATCATTTTGTAATAGAGCTCACCTATAACTATGGAATCACACGTTATACACGAGGAAATGATTTTCTTGGTATCACTATACAATCTAGTGAAGTTTTGAAACGAGCCAGTACTGTGAAATGGCCCATTGAAGAGTTTAATGGAAAGATATTTATTTCAGCACCTGGTGGTTACAGATTCTATATTATCGATAAACCCCAACCAACACATAAAGGTAAGACAATATTCTTTAGATATAACTTGGTAATACTTAACTTAAATCTTATGTGGGTTACATTCTCTTTAGTCATGTATGAGTCAGTTTTTTTTTATATTGTCATTTTTTCCTTATTGCAGACGTATATAAAATTTGATTCACTAAATTTCATAAACCAAATAAATCTATTTGTTTACATCCCTTAATGAGTAAAGTAATCAAATATGTATGATTTTTTTGTCATATGATATCATATTTGCAGTTTTAGTTATGTTTTCATTAAATAAATTAAAGAATTATTAAAAGGTAAATAGATTATTTTTAATGACTAATGTGGTTTGATGTTTAATATGGTACGACTTTGCATGTCATTATAAAAATATTTTGTCACATCTCTTATGTTAAATTTTGCAGTAATAAAACATTTGATTTTAAGATAATCTGTTCACTATATATATGTAAATGAATAATCATATTTTAAATTGATACTAACCCAAGAAATTAAGAATGTGCCAATAATTGTGAATTATTATATATTTTACTAATTATTTAAACTATCATAATATTGATAATTTAAAAAAGCAAGTCTCAAAATGTAATACTCAAAGGTCACCTAAAAATCCTTCTTTTACTGTATGAAAGCAACTTGTTAATTTAGGTAAAATATGTGTTGCTTAATGATTTCCAATTAGTTCCATTAATTTTATTGTAACTATTTAGTTAATTACTTCCACACCTAACATATAACTAGAATGAGGTAGAATTCCATTATAATGATTTTAATTGCTTCTATAGTATCATATACATGTATGTAGACTAATTATAATATATATCCGTAAATTAAAAGTAAAAACTGCAATGTAACCACATGATATGGTGAATTAAACGATACTATATCATATTATTCCTTTTAACTATGCAACTTATACCTTTTTAAAGAAATATTTATGGTAATAGAGTCCTGCTATTTTTCAGACCCAATAATAAAGCTGTCGTTACCATGCTTCAGTCTATCTAAATCTATTAAATATTGGAATGGTCTCCTGGATTTAAAAATCTATAAGAAAAAAGAAAAATCAGTTCTTTTAGGTTATGATGATAATCAAGCGAAATTGGAATTAGTTGAAATTGGTATGTATAGATTTGGTTGACAGTGGTAATTTTTAACATTAAGTACATTATATTTCAATGCACAATAGTCACGTCCCTCAGTCATGAGGTTACAACAAAGAAGAAGACATTATATTTACTAAATTCATAAAATTCTAAATAGTCCTGTACACCTGATATATTGTTACTAATCCACTAGATAACAACTGACAACAAAAAACTTCAATATATTTTATTTACATGGTAGTTACTTGGACAATAGTCTGTCGTGTTGTGTTAGTTCACATACTTTGCATTTACATTGGGACAAAGTCTTATTCATACTTCAGCTTCTTTGTTATTTGCTTATTATAATTTTAACCTTAATGAATATGTTACCTTTAAGAGCTGTGTACAATATTTAGTGTGAATATCCTGCAAACAGCTGTTTGATACATTTTCTTATTTATTAATATTATTTTTATTGCAATATGTTTAAATTGAAACTAACCCTACATAAAACTTAATGCGCGACTAAAAAGGAACACTCCAGAAGGCAAAAGTTTTCCTTGTAATCGTTTTGCATGCTAAGCATAGCGCGTACAACAATTATCCTCTAATTGCGGAGCTCCACACTCAACAGTGTGCATCAACAGGCTGAATGATGAAACTTCAGTTATATTTTAACCTCTCCAGCAAAAAGTGATACATATTGCGATAAATTTTGCTATTGAGTGAGTTTAAGTTTGAAAAGTAATGAGATCCAGAATGTTCGTAACCATGATAAATAAAAATCTATTTAACTGTTTGTTTGTCGATGACAATCTCTCATCTCTTTTCTAATGAAGGTATAAAAATAAATATTCATTCCAGGTGAGCCAATAAAACACGCAAAAGCCTATGGACGTATCGCATTCTCTTGTCCATTTAATGAGCAACCGATAATAGACAAAAAAATACGAGCCGCGGATGAAAAAATATTAACCCCGCTTACCTCCCTTGACACTCCTGGTAAAGCTACTGTGCGCGTGATTATCCTCGCTGATCGCGATAACCACGAGATATGCTTCGTGGACGATGAGAACTTTCGCCGACTGTCTAAAGTGGATCCCAACGCTGGGGCAGTTCTCGACAAGTACATAAAAGCAAATAAACCCAGAGTATAATTTACTATGTAATATTAATTTTTAATAATCAAATATTCCATTAATGTTTTCATATTGTATCAAGCTTTTGTATTTTTTATTTGCGATAATTGTAGTTTATAAAGGTGAAAGTTCATCACTAGTTACTTAAGTTTGTAACCTAACAATATTACAGTATACATAAATATTAAATGTAACCACTTTATGTTGAATTACAAAGTACTACATTAGATTATTTTCATTTAAACCTCCCAAAGGACTTAATGATGTGAAATTTGAAGCTATGATATAATAACTAGTCTTGTACTTCCAAAGGAGGAAAACATCAAGTACTTTCACGTAACATCATATCCCTGCAGTTGATATCCCATAATAGAGAATATTAAACAGACTGTATAAAGATAATATTATGTATAGTTTATTTTGTTGAAGTTATTTAAACAAAACGCAAGGTAATGTTTTTTTGGTTTAAAACCTTAATAAAATTTCACAGAAATGATACCATAATATATTATTATATAACATCATATATTTAGCCAAACATGAATAAATATGCTGATTTGTAAAGCATTCTTATGATATAACCATTGCCTACAAGCAACGTGATCTCTGCCCATATAAGAAAGCACGACCCATATTCGAGAAAGCTTTAGCTGAATTAGGTCTCATAACGATTACGGGTACACCATTAACCATAACACGTTTCAGGGAAATCCATTGAAATGACACATTTTTACATTTCGCCAACACCATTGGGGTATAGTTTATGTGAATATTGGCGTCTAAAGAAAACTATTAATTTGTAACTATTGATTCAAGTGCCAAACTGTAGTTTCGGGCAAATAAAAATAGTCTTATGGTAAACCCTGACTGTCGTAGAAGGTAGCTGAAAGTATCTTCGGATTCGCAGGTTTTAGGAATGGGATATTGTAAAGACCTTATCGTTCGATATGCAAGCCCGAAACGGACGGCTGACAGTTACGTATGCCTAGAAATGAAAGTTTCGGGGCCGTTACTAAGTACCTGAAAGATATAACTGAAGAGGTTTCAATGTAAAAAATTCCTACATAAACCTGACTTGTCCCCAGATTCTTTTAAATGTTTCCCTCAGAATCGAATACGAAAACGTAAGACGTTATCTAATTTTTATTATCTCTTGTCTGAAAAAAAGCCTTAAAAAACACGCATTCAAAGATTTCCAGGGGTTAATACTCTACGCGGGGTATTCGGTAAGCGTTTCGCGTGAACAAAAAGTAGAGTCTAAATATAATCCAGTTACAGAGCAAGTGGGCGAAGTATACGGCCTGATATCGATCAAATAAGTAAGCGGTTCGGCTGCGAAACTGCGGCGTCGCGTGACCGCATCGTTTTAGCAGCACCACGACCGTCCCGGAGCGTCCCACCGACCAAATGAGTTCTTCACTCCTCCATACAATTTACACATTGTTACAATACGCTATAAAAATTATTGATTCCTTCTTTGTAACTGTTTATAGTCTCATAAAAACCGCAAGAAAAATTATAATGTTATAAGTTATAGGCCCATGTCTAGCATTGTAGTTGGTAGGTAAGATAACTATAAAAGCCAAAAGGTTCACTTAACCAACTAAAATTCATAAATTATAATCTTCACAACGACTTGATACAATGTCAAAAACAAGCTATAAAAACATTATCTTAATATATAATATTTGATTTTGTACTGTATGTAGACACACCGATCATAGTGCCACAATATTATGTATATATCACCAATCAGGTTATGGCAGTAAATTAACAAAGAGAATGGTTGCTAACCAGGCATGTTCAAAAAATCTGCCATCATCAAAATTCATTACTTATTTAGCCTCTGATTTGAAACAGAAGTATCACTAGACAAGCGGTAAGCCGCTGAATAACGTCACTATAATCAATCGGTGAAGCAAATTACAAATAAATAATTAGTTTTTATTTATGCCTAACATAAATTATTAAAGTAAAAATATAACCGCTACGCTTACTATGTGAACATCTGTACTGAATCTTATAAAATTCACAGAATCACAAAGATAGGATGTTGATATAACAATAGAGTTAATTGCTCCATTGTGTATATCTTGCCTCCATTGAATGACAGTGGACTTTATCGCCATCGGATCTCGAAACCGCAAGCAGTTCGACGTAAATTAGGTCTGGTTTATTCATCGATAACGGAGAAGATATAGACAACTTTCCATTGTGAAAATCTTTTAATTTTTAATGACGTTATATCTTGCTCCAATTAAAAGATAGCTGTATAATGGCTATTATAAAAATAGAACTTATCATACACGTCTTACATTAGCAAAATAAAGGAATCCCTATTGTAGAACAAAGTTATGTATGAGTAAAAATGGAAAATATGTCTCCAATCCACTTTCTATGCAAATACGGTATATTAAAAAACCAAATTACTAATCAAAGTTAGTAATTTGATTGATCTGATTTATCAGAGGTAAAATTCTTATACCGTTAGCACACATAGGATAATTCATTAAATGTCACAAAAGTTACTTGGTCCGGAAGTTTTATGTAAATTTCGTAGCAAACATGTATAGGTTTTTTGCGAACTATCTTTGTGGTTATCGTTTCTAAACGTGTAAAGTTAATTTTGTCAAGAGAATCGTAACTGTCTAATATTTAAAGCAAGATCTTTATCAGTTATGCGTTAATTACTGTCAGCGGTGGAATATTGTATACGTACGAATAATTTATAACGGCAGTAAATCTACGGCCATTGTGCATATTCTATAATTTTCATGTTGAATCCAATATTCACTCTCCTGCACAGTGTTCATATCCCTTCTGGCACTACCACTAATGATATTTGGTGCACCCAATATCTTATCAACTGTTGCGGAACCTGTAATAAATATAATTTCTTTTGTTTTATGAAGCGCTGAAACGAGCGGGATGTTATCCTGTTGGTGATACGCCCACCTATAAAAACGAGGCGATAGAATTGTATACACTCCACCACAATGTGCTCGTCGCTTTAGGACGTAAGATGTTAAATATCGTTATTCTACTAATTTCACTAGCTATAGTGCCCTTCAAACCGGGATACAGTAATGTTTACACAGGACTGTTTGACGGCAGAAATGTTTGAGAGCTGTGGTGGCACCTACATAGACGGCCTTCGGTAACCTTCCATCGGTGAAATATATAAAAACATATGGATAATTTGCAAGTTGTAGTAGCGGTAATTACACAATGGGGATGATCTCATCATAAGCACAAGTTATCAAGTCGATAATAGATCCGCGACCTATCATAAATTTCATCGCCATCGGGAATCCGGCTGATCAATTTAGGTGCGAGGAGCGCGTGCGCGGGGCGGCACGACGCGGCCCGGCGGCGGGCGGCGGGCGGCGGCAGTGCGGGAGTGCCGCCGCCCGCCGCCGCTATGGCCGCGTCGCGCCACTGCGCCCGCTGACCGCACTTTGACCCGCCCGATACGAGCCCACGCCCACGCCTCTCTCGGCGCCGCTAGGTAAAGTATAAGAGCTAGCAGAAGCCCAAAACGACTGCCAAGATTCCATTTCATAGAGGGCCTCCGTCGTTTAAATCGGGACCCTGAACGCTGTATCTCGGAACCCGTACCCACCTACCGACCTAAACGTGTGTTCCGCACTCGACTGCTCTCATGTACTATTGGTTAGTTGTGTTTTTTTAATACTCCCGTAGTAAATGTGCTTGATTTTCTGTAGATAAATGTTTAATAACAGGTAAAAGTAATTGCTAAGTAGACTAAGATGGGTGTTACATAATGGGCGCCTTGCGGAGTCCCAGTAGAGCTGACAGCCTCGCCTATATAATTGGTCCTTGAAGATTTGCATTGTTTTCATTGTGGTGTTACGCAGTAGACAAGTTTTACCTATCGTTTTTATTGAATAACTGTGTATTGTGTATATACACCTCCTATGCAAATAACGACGTCGCCAAAATCATACGAAATGATTTTTTAACAAAAATAAATTGAAATATTTTTGAAAAGTAATATGTTAAAATGTATGTAATACAAATATAGTTAATGTACATTTGGAAATTTGAAACGAACTGGTATATTTAATATCTAAAGGAATAATGTATAAACTTTAAAATACAGGATTTATAAATAATTCTTAACAACCTTTGGGTGCGACTAATGGGTAGAATTAAAAAATAATAATTATATCAATAACAATTTTTCATAACTTTTTAAAACTCGTTTTAACTTAATAGAGAGATTGAATTCAGCTGAATAGGTTATTTTTCGTTTTATTTGCTTGTACGTATATCATTATAGACTAATTAAAAAAATCTTAGAAAGAACAAACTTTTTCGATTTACTATCTCATAGTATATGGACTTTTGATAATATACTATATATATGACATAGATGAAATTCTATGAATTAAAAAGTTTAATTTAGATTATCAATATCAATTAATTGCATGCTTACTCAAATGTGTATAATAATTTTATCCTGCTACCCAGAGTTCCAAATGTGTACCTTCCTTATTTTTTCTGCGTCGTGGGCTTTATTACTGAAGGTCAAGCTTATCTTGAAATGCTTTTACTGATGTATGAACTAACTGCCACATCGCTTTGTCTTCGGTTTGTCTCTGTCTCGGCAGTCGGAATATTAAGTCTTAATATAGCTTATACTTTGTCAAAGCAGCAGGTACGTAATCACCTTCCCCCTCTTATTATAAAACAGCAAATGAGCCTCCCAAAATTTATATATGAGAAGGACTGAAACACACACACTAGTCTCTATTCGTCTAGGTAGATAACACCGCAGCGCCTATTTCTGCCACCAAACTGTAGTGTGCAAACTTTACTGTGTTCCGGTTTCAAGGGCGCTATACCTACCGTAATTACTAAAGTAACAAGATTCAACATCTTGTTTCAGGCAATTAGATAGATTATCTCAACTAGCGCCACATTGTTGTGGGCGGGCGTATTACTTACCACCAGGTGAACGGCCCGCTCATCTTGTCGGTTAATTGTATATAAAAAAAAGTAAGCGGATACGAGTACATCCGGAAAACTTTTTGCAAATTGTTTAAAATTCAATAGTTTATGATGAACAACCTTCTTAATTTTTACAGTAATATGACGTAACTTTATCCTGCCTTGTTTGAAAACTTAATGATTACTTGTTATGTTTGTTTCATAATTCTTGTTATTTTTTAAAATTTTATTGTTTATAGTACTTACTTTTAGGTAACATTACTGCAAAAGTAATGTTACTTAAATGTGACAGTTATTTTCATCATAAGCGTGTTATAAATAATATATATAAATATGTACGTATACTCAAATAGATATACATACAAATAAGTTACAGTCTCTGAATTTATCAGGAAGAAATTCAATTATATATATAATTATATGTCTAATAAGAACGATTGCGACGATCTACAGGTTTAATGTAAATATTTTAAAAAGTAACTATACTATTAAGATCGTGGTAAAATCATGAAATAATCGTTTTAATATCTTCAATTTTCTTAGTTAATTGTACAAATAGATAAATCCGATTTTGTCACTCTAGAATGATTTCAGGTCAACGTTACAGAATTTTAAATGTTTTATTATAATTTATATCATAACTTTTTCTATAACGTGGTTTATTAAATTGCTATGGCTGTGTTAGGTTAGTTATAGGCGAATATTTGGAGTGAAATATTAAAGCCTCAACGCCGGCTCGCAATCGGCTCGCAAAGATATTCGGTAATTAAATAGTTTTAGGTAACCTATAACAGTAACAAAGTTAAAATAAATTCTATTGTGGTTTTTTTAAATGACGAAAGATGTCTGTTACCGGAGACTATCTGAGCAGGTATTACTGTAGCGCTAATTTCTGACTTACCACAGTAGTGCGCAAACATTACTGTATTCCCGTTTGAAAGGCATTGCAGCAAGTAAAATTACTAGAGTAACGATACATCATCGAGAATCTCAGGTCGCAAAATGCAGTGTGGTTTAGTGTTTAACATATTCAACTAGCGCCACATTGTTATGGGCAAGCGTGTATCATATAACTTATATGAATTTAGAGAGCATTAAAGCAACATATAAAAGAATATACAAGTACGTAATAATGACTTGGCGAAAAATGACTATGATTCTCAGATACACTGTAAATATTAAGTCGTGGTACAATATGTGTATTGATTGTTCCGTTTCTGTTGTTCGAAAACAATCGTCATAATCCACACGAGTAAAATCTATCGCTAGCTGAATTCAAGCAGTAGTTTTAAATTTATTGAACAATAAAAAACCTCAAATTTTTGTTATTTACTGTTATTCTTACTGTAAAATAATTTTCTTCCCCAAACTGATTCTTGTTGTAGCCAAGAGGTTCCGTAACCGTGATTTTGTTAACCCGAACCTTGGCGTAAAGCTAATCTCCGCTAGTCGCCCTATATAGGCTCGTTCACTACCCTATAATATGTGCTCAGGAATATGAGACGACCAATACCTTATCCTTCGTTGAGCCATTTCCTTCGTTGACGTAGTGGAGCCCCAGAGGAAGAATGCTCTCTACCGCTTTGTAACTATTGCAACTAGAAATAGCGGCAAAACACCCTAGGAAGTAAAGTACTTTATGATTTCCCTATTATCCACAATCGAGTAACAGTCGGTAACGGAGATGTAAATCACATCCGCTGCTGGAGGTGGGAGTGCCCTTTTGGTTCCCATGGTCTCGGGGTCATGCATTCGGGGGGATTTGTCGACGAATACTGAGAAAGCGCATTATTTTTTATGTGCTCACCAAAAAGAAAAAGCAGAGGTTTACATTTTCCCATCGGGTAGCACAATTCGATATATATAAAATATTTACGCTACGCTACATACATAGTTTTGTTAATAATTTTAAAAAATTTTTGAGATTTACATGTGAATATTGTTAAATACCATTATGTAAATCTCTATATTATTTTCACGTAAACTGAAAATGATATAATATTTCACTGTTCTGTGTTGATTTCATTCGCTGTTAACAGTTATAATGAGTTTAAGTGGGATCAATTTAAGAAGTCAATTATTGATAGTGTCCGCAATTGATTGTGAATAAGATCATCAAAGATAATGCACGTTGTTGCAAATATCCCTTTTTGGAAAGGCGGATATTCTGCATTAGACACCAATAGGTTGAAATTGTGTAAAAGTAATTCTTGTATAAAATATAAACCTAAATATTCTTTATTATTTTAATTACTAACTATTACAAATAACATATAAACGCTGCAGTATTTCGTGTAAAGGAGTAATAAATGAAGCGAATTAGCATTTTGCAACTGAAAAACAGTTTTCTTGTACTATTTTTATTTGGTAGGGTACAAGAATGTAGTAAGCATTAGTGTTATTTTCTCATAACCAACCATATGCAAGTCAAGTCATTAAATCAGTCACGCTATTGTAGCTTCAAAGCACTGCCAATTGCGTGTCGCCGTAGTTCGTATAACGGAATTCATAAGAATAGTTACAAATTAATTCGACAAAATTTCTCGCGTGTTTTCTTCTCATTTAATATCATAGTCGTCATTATGGTGCTCGGTGCCCTCTTTAAACTGCAGTTTGGTGATCAGATTGAGGAAATCAATTCGATCCCCAGCTATTGTTTTTAACTGATAGTATTTAAACTCGGTCTACTCCTTCATGTCGTCAAACCATTTCTTCCGCTATCTACCAGGTGCACTTTTCCAGGAATTTTGCCCTCCAAGATCAACCTTGGGAACTCATCTCGGAATCCTCTTTGAAGGTATCCGAAAAATGCAACCTTTCCTTGCATGACGGTTGTCATCAGCCTACGTTTGCAGTTAGCTCTTTCAAGAACCATACCAATCATTAAATATACCATATTTATAACCCAGCGATAGTCCTGAATTATATCATGCCTTCATATCGCAGCAGCTGAGCTTCACATGTTTGATTAACTTAGTGGTTTTCCCTTAATATATAAATTATTATTACATATATATATATTAACACGGAGGCCCTATATCGAAAGAAAATGGTGAAGATGAAAGTTGTTTGGATGTATTAAAAGTATAGATGTTATAAACTTAGTGCATTTAGTTGTTAGCATAAATATATCACCGTTAAAAAAAGGGAACATACATCGTCTGCAATTATCTGCAATTACGAGCTCCGCATACATATAAATATTACCACGTTGGTGACTTCGCACGTAGCACAAGTTTATTTTCCATACAAGGCGCCTCTCGGGTGCGACGGCGTCCACTTATCTCAATTATCTAAAGGTGCTTAAGCCACCCGAAATTCCCGTACGACTTTAAAATTTACGACTTTAGACGAGATTTAAGCGGACGCGGCCTTATCTGTATTATCAGGCGATATTGCGAGATGCGACGCGTTTCGTCGTCTGTTAAACAATAGAGAACCTGTCCGTATTAGTACTGCGCTTAGTGAGAGAGGAACGTACGTTCAGGGAATTGATGTTACTCATAGTGACCTCCGACGGCGACGCTCGTCTTATCACCAAGAAGTCGGCGAATTAAATGGACGAGCATGAATGAACCACCATGACGCACAACCTCTTTTAATTTAATAATAATTGGACGAGGTTAGTAGTATTTGGTGTTTAACAGTCAAATAGTGTACAGTTTATGAGAACTCAGTAATTATGAAAATATTTGAGAAGTTTTTCTGTGAATTCGGTATTGATTTTTCAGATAATACCAATAATCAAATGACATCGGTAGATGAGTTTGTCAATTCATCGGCATGGCTTATCAAGGTACAGAAACCATCTATTTAACACGTAAACTACGTTTTATATACATTAATTAAAATGCAAATGTTAGAATATAAAACAGCTATACACATTCTAAAAGATTAATGCAGTTGATCGAGATGTAGTTTAGTTAAATTATTAAATATTACAGTTTTATATAGTTATCGTTGTGTAATATATGTCTATATCTTAAAGATCGATGATTTACAGTTGATTTACAAACAAAATTATTAGTAAATTTGTAAACTTAAACAAAGATAAGATTTACTGTATTGGAATTAGACTTATCAAATAATAACATTTTCCTTGTCGTACTTAGAAAACGATTAAGCAGTGTAAATAGTAATTTAAAAATAGAACGAAAAATTGTAAAAATCAATCGCGCAAAAGGCTTAATGTCAATTTGTGGTTAAACATCCCACAGGGAACAAAAGTTAGTAGTAAGTTAATTTCTAAAGTTCAAGTTTTGGCGCGAAGCTGGTGGAATTAGTGACAATTGTTACTATATTATGTATAAGGTCTCGCTTGGGGCGTTCATACATTTTTTAAATGCTAAACGTTGAAATTTCCAGGCCCGTTTAAAATTTTGTGGTAAATGTTTTCAAATTATAAATGTCTATATTAATGACCTGATAAGTTTGTCTCAAATGTATGTAGGAGATAAGCTAATTAAAATTTTATTTAGAATCTCATCGATATACGTCACGATAAAAAAAGTGTAGCAACACGTTTACATAACTTAAATAGTCTTATAAAGTAATTGATCTTCAAAGTTTAACTTTAGTGCAAATCTAGATCACTGTGAGAAATTATATTGTATTTATTGTGCTTTAACTAATTATTGCAACATTCATGTTGTGTACTAATTAAATTTAATAATAATTACTTCAACAAATACTATAATAATTACACAAACAACTATGTGTCCGTTTTAGCACAAATGCTGTTGTGTCAGAGAAGCTTAGTTGGGTAAATAAATTCAACTAACATCTGAGCACGGCTAAGATATATCTTATAATATCTATAATTATAATCTAGTTAAAAATATGTCAACCACCAGTTACGTGAGTTGTTATTTCAGTGAAATCTTCCAATGTTTCTACTAAAAGACGTCATTATTAAGTTTTTTTTCGATTACAAATGAAAATCTAAGTTATTGCCACATGTTTGTATTTATTTACTCCTTATTTTTAAAAATATTAAAACTTCTAAAGGCCGGACCTAATGCTGATCTGACTTCATTCTTCTCCTCAATGTAAAAACACATGTAGCTAAAGTAAATAGTTTTAGGAATTTTGTTAAAGTTTACTTCCGTCTTTATTCCCGGAACAAGATTTATCCTCTTGCTAGACAAATTGAAATTAACTTTACTTTCCTGTCCTGTTCATAAATTGTATTGTTTAATTTTAATATCTTTGTATAAACGTGTACAAATCGAAACATACCTTTTAAGTCATCACTTATCAAATTTTTACTCCCAGTTATCTGTACAAGTAGCCTATACAAATAAACAAAACGGAAGAGAGACTTTTTATTATTTACGTAGATGTTTATGAAGTCCTTCCGCCAATAGAAAATTATTTATATTTTGTTGTTATTTTGTATGATCGTTCTGGACAATTTCAAAACAGATCGATTGACGGGACTTTCACCGACAGGCATAAAAAATTCATAACATATAAGAATGTAATCAAAACCCTTCGGGGTTAGACGTAAAAACAAAATTAAAAATCTTAACGTTCTCATTTCTAATTAATTGTACTAAAAATATATTAAATTTGACTGAAACGGCAGGTTATAGCAACTATAAGCATTATTCATTATTGTGATATTAGTAAAGAAAATATACGCATTCAGTACTACGACTGTCAGGTTCAATTTCTCTTATGTGAGATTACAATAGTAATAAAACAAATATATATATATATATATATATATGAAAGCGTTTATAAATGATCATGTATTCGTATTCAACAATATTGCAAAAACAAACACGAAATGTATGTTCCCGGTCTATTTCAGATGCTCTTATAAATTCGGTTTAAAAATCCACAAGACCATCAGCAGTTAGTGAACACGGTTATGTTTATTTACTTTATCAACAGGTCAGTTGCGTCATGGATTGTACAATATAAATTGTAACCTTCTGTCATAGCTTTATTTTAATTTAACGGGGAAATATTGGATAACTTCAAAAAGTAAAATTTTTTTCATTGCTTAAGTATATTACTGATGTTTTTGCCCGTAACTACGTACAAACTAAAGATTTAATAACTTAAACGCAGTTATACTCGTACATTAAATAACCTCTACATATCAAAAATTATATCCTTTTTTTTACACTACATATAGCTCTTATATACACGTTAAATGTCTAGTTAAGTGTGTGTTGTATTATTCTTTGAGAAATATACTTTCTTTAAGGCAAAAGGTATATGAGATTGTTCATAAAATTGTTTTATGACAATATTGTGTCTTATTCGGTTTTGTTTCTTCATATTACAGAAACTTTTTTTTTGAAAATTATACGAATTATTAAAGTAATAATACATAAAACTAATATTGTTGATTGCATTTCTACATCATAGCCCCTGTTTCGTCATATCTAATAAATACTTTCATCGTATAGAAATCGTACTTGCTCTTGCACCAAGTCATCGCGTCACGGAGCAGAAATATAATTGTTTCAACACTCATCAATCATTCACCAAAGCAAATAGTTACTTTATGCGATCGATGTTGACCAATGAACGTTACGAGAAAGTCAGTGATTGTTGCATTATGGATTAAAATTCTTCTTGGAGTTCTGAAGTTGCACATTGCAATGTGTCATTTTGGTGGTTTCCTATTTACGTTATTCCTTGTTACCGCTGCCCGATAATCATAAAAATCTGTAATCTTAATTGTATCCAATGATTTTTTTTAATAATGATAACTCTTTTAGGAACCACCGCATTGCATATTTTTGCGGCCAAAACAACAGTATGCCAACATTACTGTATTCTGGTTTCATTACATTATAGCTAGTGAAAGTACTATGGTATCAATATTTATCATTTTGTATCTCCAGGCGAAAGCACAACGAGGTGTTTTTTTTTTGTTTAACGTCAGGGATATACCTGCGCATGCCCGTCCTCGCGAGGGCAAGGACAAGTTATGACGGATCTGCACCGACTAAAACCCCCACAATGTTCCGCCTCGTCGCTTTAAGGCGGGGTCACGGGAATGCTCTCGCACACACCCGCGACCCCGCCAGCGCCGGCCGCATAACGCAGCCCCACCTCGGGAGAGAGAGAAGAACCCCTCTTTTCCCCATCTGTGGGGGCACGCCGGAACACACAGCGAGCCCGCTCCTCGGCCTCTTTCAGCCACGCGGGCAAAGGATTCCCCGGAATCCGTCACCTAGAGTCCATGGGAGCCAAGAGAGAAAACTCTCCCGACTCCCTGTTGCGGATCCGATCTTAAGCCCGCCGCAACACGTTATACGGCCGTGGAGGATAGGGAGAGCGGCGCATCGCAACACCGATACTCCTCTTTCCCCGCGGCCTCACCGTCGCCGCTTCAGCGGTGCGGCACCGCTTAGTCGCATAGGGTACTCTCCCTTCACGACTCCACCTCGACTGCAAAGCGCAGTTTAAAACCGCCCCTGGAGCCCACCGGCATGCATCCGAGGTGAGCTTCACGGTGGAGCGGCCGCCTCGGGCCGAACCTACACCTCGGGCCGGCCAGGTAGGCTCCTCTTCGATTCACCGTGAGCGACCCAGCCACGATTACTAAACCCCTCCGCCACGACAAGGCGGGAACCTATTGGGGGAAAAACGAGCTGTAGAGTATATCATTCTAACTAGCGGCACTTTGTTACGGATCTCGCCTTGTTGTTTTGTAGGATAAAAATATATTATATTATTTGCTGCACTTTAAAAAGCTTGTTTATGCATCATAATATATTTTAAGTATAATTTTAGATTGTTATAGCATTACTCTAAAATAATCATGATTGTTAACTCATTCAATATACTAAAATATACTTTAATCATCATCGTCTAATTTCCGAAGTGGGAGCCTAAATAGTTCACGAGACAGCTTCTAGGTTGAACGGATTCCCCTCCCGTGTATAATCGGTCGTACTGGGCGCAGGTGTCGGGGGCGCAGCGCGGGCGCGAGCGGCATGCGGCCCCGGCGGCAGACGCCCATGGAGGTCGGATAGCGGCGCGCGCGCAGCCTCCGCGCCCGCTCACCCCCCACCGACCCGCAGACGCTATGGACTTCGCCGACGGACCACGACACCGACCCTACGCCTTTGATAGGGTAAGTTATTGTTAAACTTATACGGATGTGAATAAATTAACCACAACATTTTTAGTATATCAATTCTGGTCACATCGTTAAATGAACATGTGAGGTCGAAGGATGACAATTTATGAAAGTAACATACTATCAATATAGTCAGTAAAACAATTCATATCATAGTTAATTTTTATTTCTAGCTTCGTACTTTATTAAATAAATATAAGTAATGTTATCTGCCCTTTTCTAGATATTACATCATCGTTCTATAGATACCAAAGACAGAAAAACAATACCTGTCCGCATGTGCATACCGCACGCCTCATTGCATGTGCGGTACGTGTAATATGCAGTCAATCAACTATACATACGTAACATTATGTTCACTTCACGTTATCTTTACATAACAAAAAAATCACAAATAAAAAGTCTCTAAGGTAAACAATAGATCGAACTTCAATGAAAACATAGAGAATCAATCAATAGAGAAAATTCCTAAAGATAATTATTTTTTTCTGTTATTATATGTAAAACAAACTATTACTTCATATGACAAGAAATTAAGTGATATTTTACTATATATCTATTTTTTTAGACAACATTCTGCGAGGAATTGTAATTATTCTACTTGTCTCTTATTTTGTAAGTTTTCATAATTGAATGATCTGTCGTTTTTCTGTACAGAATACACATAAATAAAAGTCTTAAAAAGAGATAATTTTTTTAAGATAACTTCTGTAATTTCTAGGCAAGGTACTTATAAAAACTTTTGCCCTAGAAAGCTGAAACTCTTGTGCCACTTTCGCCTTGGCAAGCGCTTCTTTTTTAAGCACTTAATTCTCTTGAGTTTCAATTCATTTTTTAATATTCCCGTTAGTAGGCTTTTTCTCATCATTATCGAATTAAGTGAAGATATTAATATTTAAACCTGACGGAGTAAAACTTATTTGTATTATTTAGTAGTCTGATTCGATGAAGATGTCCACTACAAAAATATTTTTAGCTGTTTCAAATCTTAGTAAATGTTTAATATGAAAATTACTTATTATGTGTGTAAAATATTTTGCACCAAATATTAATCTATAAAAGTTGTGTTTTATAATAAACAACGTACAAACTAATAGATATTTCATTAATATTTCTTTTGTTTTAAAGAAAGTGCAAAGAAGAACAAATTTTCACAAGTTTCTCTCTCGAAGCTGATGGTAAAGTTTTTTAAAAGCTCAAACAAATATAACTTGTATACCTAATGGCCACAGTAGTTAATGACCTTCTAGCCGTTAGTAATACCGTAAGAGTTTTCAATTCCCTCGCGTGGAAATTACGTATATGATACCTCAAAAAGACAGATTAAACTCAAAAAAATTAAATGTATGTTTTTTTTATAAAAAACGGAAGCGACGAGACGAACAGGACTTTTACCAGATAATAAATGATATGCCTGCCTGTCACTAGTTAGGATGGTATACATAGCACCATTGCGCTCATCGCCTTGAGACATAGAATGTTAAGTCTCGTTATTCCAGTAATGCCAGAACATAAAGCTTAATTTTTTGACTTAGAGATATCTATTTATAAAAATATATAAATTACTCTTAACATTTACATTTTTCTTATCTGTGTAGCACTGAAATGTTAATAATTTTAGAATAGAGAGTATCAGCAGAACATGTTTTTTGTCCCGTTGTTTTGTTAATATAAGAAAGGTATTTGAATTTCCTAATAGAATAGGCATCTCAGAAGAGTATCTAGAATTATTTTATCAAATGCGAATAGCAACAAGCATATTGGTAGATGTCGCATGTGTGTCGTATATGGTTGCAGTCACGAGACCACAGCGGCCTTGAATGATCTAATCCGTATCAATAGTTCGCGGAACAAACTGTAGAGACGTCCGCGATTATCGTATCACTAAAAATGAATCACGTTTTAATATCGGTGACATGTTGTAAAGTCCCGTGTAGACTATCCGCTTGGCAACAATTATCATTGCTTTTTCTCTAAAAAAAAACCACTTAACGTACCAACCAAGTAAAGGCTGCTTTATTATGACTTTTTCATTTCAATTAGAATTTAAATTTAGGAATCTATAAATGTAGTAATGAGGTAAATTTTATTACATAAAAAAAATTATGATTGTCGATTAAAACTTGTTATAGTAAGTCTCCGTGATGACATTTATTCCGTCGCCAAACAATAAAGTTTACTGCAGTACAGTTAGTTATCATTAACTATCTGCAGTTTCGGCGATTAACTGCAGCTAATAAACGGAAAAATATTTTTAAAATCTATGTTTAATGGTATTGTGTTAACATTCATATGAATTAACTAAGAAGCTATCGTTTTGATATTCCAAACACAGATTTTAACTTTACGTATTTATATAGATATAAAGAATCGTCTTTCCGTAACAATTCACAGAATATTTCGTGAATTTAAAATGTTTAAATACATTTTTATATACGCTCCAGATAATTTCAGACACTTGTGATTTACAACATAACAGCCTTTATTGCTTCTGTAATGAAACCGCGTATGCTCCGATTGTCCCTTTGTTACACCGTCCCCGGCGACCGTACAATGGACACGCGAACAATACGCAACCATAACACATTAGGCCCACCAAATATACATTATCGTTCGTTATTTACCCGCTGCTTATGTAATGAGGATTTTGATAAAATTAGTTTAGAATGAAAGCAAAAAATTAACTATGTTTAGTGATTAAACACATTAATACCATACAGGAAATCATAGCTGTGTAAAAATTAAAATCTACGAAAATGCTTGCACATGTCACACCTCTTCACTATATTATTTATTTGTTTATGGACTATGATTTTGTACTGTTTAATAAACATAATATAATTTCTACATAACAATGTAAACGTTTATATAATTCTTCAATACTCCGTAATAGAAGAATAATAAAAAAATTCACTTATGGGCTTAGGAAAAATAATCTATACATCCAAAATTTTTGGTTTGTACAACTTAAAGAGAGAAAACTCACCAATGTCTATCTTGCAGAACATAAAAAAGTTTTTGTATTAATATACTTGTGTACGCAATACAAATAAGAATCAGGTCAGCACCTGTATAAAAGAACTCTGCTTTTGATGTCTCTTTCATAACACCGGGAAAGATTCCTCGCTGAGCCATCTTTTCCTAGTCGATAGGAACAAAAAAATATCTGCAAGATTAATTCCTTTCATAGAAGTTCTTATTGTTTGAAACAAATAATAAAAATCGCTATAGTTTGCATACATTTTTATTATGGCTTAAAACGCAAAAGAATGTTTATGCTGAATTTATTAAAGAATATTTTTTTTTTTAATTTGATGAAGCGATGAGACGAGCAATACGTTCACTTGATGGTAAATGATACCTTTGCGCGTAAGAACGCGATGCTAGTTAGGATGATATATACTGCACCACGTTGCGCTCGTCGCCTTGAGACACAAGATATAAAGTAATAATAATAAGTACCCCTGTAATTTCACTAACTACCACGCCCTTTAAACCGGAACACAGCAATGTTCGTACAGTACTGTTTGGCGGTATAAATAAGCGCTGCGGTGGTACATTCCAAGACGGTCTCTGCCAACAGAGACCAGTAAACACTCTAGCTTAGCACAATACACAAGCTGCAACGGAGTCCGCGCTAGAAATAAACAATCCTTAAGTGAAATGAAACTTAGGTGCGCGGCGGAAGTAGAGCCGATTGGTATTGTGGGACCCAACCTCCGATCGATGCCTGCCGTGACGTCACCGCCTCAGCCTTCGCGATACCCGCCCGGGCCAAATCTCCGCTCATAGCCAATAATAATTTCAGTTTTAATAAGAATGAAAATCGTATCTACTTTTTATTCTACTGAAGAATATTGTCTACATGTATTGATTAATTATCTTATTAAGTTACAAGTTTGGTTTACAAATCAATTAGTCTATACAGAAAAAAATACTTAGAAACACACCAGTCAGCGCCTTTCCAGCAGGAATAATATAGTACAGTATTTTTACATAAATAAAATGCTAGTTCCTATAAATAAATAAAAAACCTGTCACCACGGAATGTCACCAATTATAGTCACTATTTAATTATAACATGTGCTTGAAAATCTTTTTAATGCTGGACTTATCACGAGGTTATAATGAACAATTACGAAACGCTTTTTATTGTCCTTTTTCCTTAGGGTAAACCAAGTGCTAAAGTTTAACTATCTCCTTGGCGCAGTGACTAAAGGCTTGGCTAATAACATTCCCCTGGTTCGTTTTCGGTGCGATGGTCTGCTGTAAATGTCTATAGAGTCCTTCAAATTGGCCTGACTATCCACTCTCATTCTGCGAATCTGCTGCCATAACATCTTTGCTTTATTCCAGCTGTCAACATTTGAGAGCTACATTATTTTGAAACAGCGCGGTTCATCATACTCGATTTTCGTAACTTATAACCATTTCAAATCGACGTCACATATTATCATATTATTGTTAAAAAAAAAAGGTGAATTTATTCGCGGAATTAAACATCTAAACTGCGATAGTTACCACACAATCTTCAAATTCAATTATGTGATTAAATTTGCATTGCACACCTATCGGTTACAGATATAGAAGCGTTAGGAGCTCGTTGAATATTAATAGAGTGGAGTGCGATATTGCACCCGCCATTGTAATCTACAAGGACAAGCTCTTGTTAAAGTAGAGAGACACTTGGCGAGTGTTGGCCACAGTCCGTAGAGCCGCGGTCCGCCTGATCTTACCCTCGGCCCTGTCAAATACGCTTTCACCTAAAACGATCGATAAAAACCCGCTGCTTAGATTAGGGTCGGCGATCGTCGTGAATAACCGAGAGAACACGACCGTTTCAAAGTTAATGTTGCAGTTAAAAAGTACATTATTAAATATTACCAATTACAAAATATTAGAGAGAAAGGTAGTATTAAGAAATGTTTTTTAAATTAAAATGGTGCAAAAATTATTTTCTATATTCTAACTGGCCGTGACCTCAATGGGTAGAAATGATGACGAGGCACATAAACGAGCTGTATGGAAGTTTAATAATAAATATTTATATGTTATTACGTAATTTGATATTCAAAATATATGACCCTAATGTAATGAGAAAACTATATATACATACATATAGATATATGTATTATATAAATATATATGTGTGTATATAGCCAGCTGTTAGATAAAATTTTTTTTCAAGCCATTCGGTTAACTCTCCCTTCGCGAGAGAAACCTGCAGATCCCAAAAGTGGGAACAGTAAGTGGGCTGTCATTATTACTATAATCGCAGAAAATAAGTCGATACACACTGTCAAAGTAAAATTATTTTCCGTACTTAATAGATACAGTACATAATTTGACAGTAGGTAACGTGAACTATTAACGGAAGGGGGTTACCAAGCCGAAACAGCAACTATGAAAAGATATGTATTACTTCTTTCAATGAAGAAGATTTTATTCTTAATAATATTAAAAATTATAGAATTGGTCTAAAAAATAACAGTTCTTACATTAAAATTTTTTGGTACTTTAAGTAAACCTTAGGTTCGAAAATAAGCTTTAAAATGTAAAAAGTACCGAAAAAGGTCGTTGGTTTTACCTTGTACTATATCTGATATTTACAATAAAGACGAAAATTTTAATAGATATTATAAAATATCTAAATTTGAAGAAAAATTGAAAACTCTAAATTTATCACTCTTTAATTCATACATTATTGTTATTGTTACAAAAATGGAATTGTACGCTTTCAAAAAAATATGTGGAAACATATCTAACTCTTCTCATTGTAACAGTCGCTCTTGTTACTTATTCTGTTTTCCATATAAAATCATTTTGTTCATTTATTTATCTTTTTAATATTATTATACGTTGTGTTTTGTTTCAGATGGAAAGCCTTATAAGGGAAATGCAAGATCCAGAAACTGGTGTACCAGTCAAATGTCAAAAGTTATTTCTTAGTATTATTCCATCTGCTTTCATGGGTATGGATAGCGATAGAAAAGGTCCTCTATGAAATTAATCAAGAATATTTTCTTGATGTGAAATAAGATTCTTGGCTGATGATTGTCGTCATGCTTTGACTGTTGTAATTTTATTTATATTTTTTAATTACTTCAAATTGTGTTTAACTTGGAAATTATCATAGAGTACGAGTCTGTTATTAAAATTGCAACTTTTATTTATAAAGCTTTTTTGTTACCTTAATACTATGGCTCGAAATATTTCTTCATTATTATTGGTTTTCAGTAGATATAATAGTAATTTTATTTACAACTAATCGTTGTATATTGATGTAGCAATCTTGTACAGGTTCGCTATATAATATTATAGGTGACATTTTTAAAGCATTTCTTTCATAGTTTTTTCTACTGTTTTCTCTATAAATTTTATTTCTAATATTTTATCTATTGTATGAATTAAGCAAACTATATTTCAATGGTTACCACCTTTTAATTTATCTTTTAAAAGACTTTTGTTAATATTTTAAATTTCAACAAGAGTTTTTCTTTTTAATTCCATGTCTAGACGTAGTCGCACGTTGCTTGTCCGAGACATCTAATTGTAAAATCGATATCCAGCATATATTTACTGTCTGCCCGCCATCTACCGATGTCAATGACTCACAGTTTTTAAAAACGGAATGCAAATCGAGTCAAGTTATTGATTAAATATATACTACATTACGTTACGTTTGTTGATAATGTTAAAAGGTAAAAGTTTGGAGTTATGGAGAATAAAAATTGTTTATTAATAAATAACAGCAATCAAACTTGAGATTGTAAATAATCGCAAAAAAATCTGATCGTATAAATGATCAAAACAAATTAATTTCAATGACAGGCCTCCAATTTTCCTTATCACATAAAGAACTATCACAAAAAACCTTGGTATTTTCATGTAATATTATTAACTCGAAATTTTATTACATTAGTTATAATCAATTTCGCTTCTAATGTAAATTTTGCTTATGAAAAATATTTATTGGACTTGAAAAATTAGGTTATTTTGTAACGTTAATAAATAGTAAAATAGCCACCATCACTATCTAAAAGTCAATTAACCAAAGCCTAAAGTTATATCGTAGAAAGATCGACAGTACAGTTGACCTAAATAAAACAATAACTATCGATTGTTTTACGTTTTGAATTTTAAAGTCTTGAGAATTTTCAGGTTACGATGTTGTGGAATGGCTAATGGATCGCTTTAATATTGATGAATCGAACAATAGTAAGTTTTATTAATTTTAAATGTATTTTTTAAAAGTAAAAGCAACACAGCTAACTCTAAGATAAAAAGAAATATTTTCGTACTAAATACGCATTTCAATACAATACAGTACAAAGTGTTTGTTGATATTCTCCCGATGGCATTATAATAATCCTTAACAGATATCAATAACATAAAGCATTTTCACCACGGAGAATGTAAAAACGTTGCGAAATAGTAAACAAACCTATTTTTTAACAGTCGTTAAAAGTTGGGAAGATTTGTAAAATGCTGTTACCATTAAAGATCAAGTTATATTATTTAACTAATTTCTATTAAACGTAATAAACAGTATTTTTTGTTATTGCATAATATTTTTGAATTAACATAATTCTGGTTTTCTTTCACAGTAGAAGCTTTATCGTTAGCAAATCATCTCTGCCAACATGGTTACTTATTTCCTGTCAATGATTCTAAAAATCTTACTATAAAGGATGACTCTTCGCTTTATAGGTTTCAAGTAAGTTAAATTTCATTTCACTACATCCTATTACTGTCGGGAATTTAAGTTATTTAAAGACGCTTAATTTATTTTTTTCATTTTGATCTGGGGTTTCTTTTCTAAAAATATATTATGATATTTCCGGAAATGTGAGTCAATAAAATTTTTGTCTCTTGAGAAAATTAACAGAAGTCTTTGTAAGACATTTTCGTATTGTTTATACAGAGTCCTTATTATTGGCCATGGCAAGGGCCCCGCGTAGCTGGAGGAGGGTCGAGTACACAAACACAAGGTCCAGATAACGTTGAGTACGCAATCTACCTCGTAAAGCGAACCTTACGCAATAAGCAACGCCATGGCTTGGAAGATTATGAACAGGAAGCGCTCGCAAATCTCAAAAAGAATCTCGCCGCAAAGTGGGACTTTATCACAATGCAAGCGGAAGAACAGGTGAATATCAGTGTTCTGCATATTACAACTTATCACCTATTTGTAACAAGAGTCATCAAGCATTTCATATTTACTTTACACAGGTTAGGCTGGCCAAAGATCGAAAGAAGGGTGACAAAGCTGTAAGTGATAGCCAAGAGAGGGCTTATTGGCGAGTGGCGCGTCCACCGCCGGGTGTGATCAGCGCCTTGGAGCCCTGTCCGGTACCCGTACGTGTGCGGAACCCCAAACCAAAGAAGCGGTCAATACGCCGTTTGACTAGAGAGGTACAACAACAAGTTTATCATAAACCGTAATACAATTTCAACAAGAGGACCTAATACTAATAATATATTTTAAACAAAAAATTGCACCAACCAATATATAATATAAAAATAAAAAAAACTCTAATACTTTTCCTCATTTAGGACCGATTTTCGTTTAAAATGAAATTTGATTGTTTTTAATTAGGTAGAACAATTGAGGGCGAGCTTGGATCGTACAAGGGTGAAGACTTCGGTTGCTCTGGAGGCACTTGTGGCCTACTCGGAAACCTATGCTCCCTACGATCCCTGGCTCACTCCGCCCCAACCGTCTAATCCTTGGATTTCGGACGATACAATCTTTTGGCAAATTAACAGTCCTTTGTAAGTACAGAGAATTTTATGCCATTAAATAGTTTTAACAACATGTAGTTTGTATTACTGTTAATGACAGCTTTTTTCATTGGAGTAATTATAAAACTATCTATTATACGTATAAAATATATCATTAAGATATTAATATGGTTTTATTGGACAAATTTTTTGTCCATTCCGCTATATAAAAAAATTACGGAAAAGATTTATTTCAATTAGATATTACTTTATGTAAATTATTGTTATTCCCAGAGTGGAGACGCCAAGTGACAAACGCGTTCAACGCTGGGCACTGTCGATCGATGAGTTGGTATCGGACCCCACTGGTTTACAGGAGTTCACTAGTTTCTTGCGCAAGGAGTATTCGCATGAGAACATTAGGTTTTGGCTAGCAGTTAGGGATCTCAGACGTAGCAGTATTAAACAAATATCGAAGAAACTTGAGGAGATTTATGAGTAAGTATAGGCAATGATTTATAATTACGGAAACTTAATGAAACTTTGTACCGGGTATACCAATAATATGAAAACATATATGATTCTAAAATAATTTTCGGACGAAAATAAAACTAAAATATTATATCAGCATAAAGAATACTTACAATCTTAGGACTCGTATCAGAACACAAAAACTTTTAATAAAAGGCACTAAAATATATTGCATACCATTACATTGATTAATGCTAACTGGTCATCATCAGCAGTTTAACATTGGTTACAACGCCGCGTTTCCATCATATTCGTCTTGTGGATTTCTGCTAAAATAACAGCATGGAAGATATAATAATTTTTAAATTAAATTATTTACTTTGACTTTAGAGAGTTTCTCAAGCCTGGTGCTCCATGTGAGATCAACATTGACGGTGCGACGGCAGATCGAGTGATGGAGGGTCTACGCAGCGGGTCCCGATACGCGTTCGACCACGCAGCTGATCACGTGTATGGCCTACTACTCAAGAAAGACTGCTACCCTCGCTTCATACGCTCTGATCACTTCCAACGACTCCTTGCTGAAGGCAAGAGCGTTTATCAGAAAAAAGCCAAGTAAGTTTTTTAATATATAAAAGCACTTCATGCAATTTCTCTCATGCTTAATCTAAACTCTGATCGCCTAGTGTAAATTTATTTGAACTTTATATTTAAAATTACATAGTCATGACTATTCATCTAAATTATCAATTACCTTTCAGAAATTTGGTGTAAAACCTATAAATTTTTATGGTTATGTTGATAAATAGGTTTAAGATAATAATAAAAAAGTTTTATGATATAAGAAATAATTTTATTTGGTGTCTTGTAGTGTAAGGTAAATACTATAAGTATCGAAACAATAAACCGACCATTTAAAATTAAAGTTTTATCTTGCAGGTTCTTCAACTTTGGCGGTCAAGTGAAGAAAAAGCCAAGCTCGACAAGTGGAACGGGTCTATCGCGGCGCCGAGGTTCGGACCGTTCGCTGACAGGATCTGCCCACGAGCTTACCGTATGTGCTGTGCAGCCGCCGCGTACATCTGAACCTCCACCTCACAGTCATTCACAATCCAACTTATGCGATATACCATTTAGGTATTAGTGTTATTTTGAATTTTAACTTAAATAAATTACACTTGTAGACAAATGCTGATAAATTTTTATATGAAATACTGTACATTTTCAGAGATCCATTAGATGACGACACAGCAGACGTTCTTCCCTGGGAATGTCCACCGCGGGAAGGAGTCTATAATAGAGGAAATAGGAGACGCCAAGACTCTGCTGCTGATTCCGGAAGTTCTTCTTCGGATGTCAGTTCAGCTGTAGCGGTTGCAGAACGAACTCGGCGACTTCCTCAACAGAGTACTTTAGATGGAGGTCTACGGGGAGCACCACCACCTCTTCGACGATTGTCAGCAGTTGAACCGAGGCACTTAACGCCTCTTGGTTCACCGCCACACACTCCTCGACCACCACGCCCTGTACCTGTTCCTGCGACCGCACCCAATCCTGCACCGCCACACCCAACTCCAAC
Source organism: Ornithoptera alexandrae (assembly GCA_029030555.1). Lineage (NCBI taxonomy): Eukaryota > Metazoa > Arthropoda > Insecta > Lepidoptera > Papilionidae > Ornithoptera > Ornithoptera alexandrae. The sequence continues at coordinate 9,061,219 of JARDVY010000037.1, forward strand.
TATAAGCGTGAGTTCAGCTCCAGATGATGAGTCAGCTGACTCTCTACCCGGATACAGTTCTTCAGAAGAACGCCGTTCTGTTGCTCCTTCAGAAGAACCTTCTTCTGTATTTGCTTCAGCTGATGTAACACCTACCGAAGCTAATATCACTAGTTTTAAAACTTCTGACGACCGTTGTGCGATTGCTATTGCAAATACAATCTCTATTTCAACTCCTTGTGAAGATATAAGAACTGATGATTTAAATGTAGATATTAAAATGGTTAACGAATCAGCGGGAGCGCTATCCATAGAGTCGTATGATGAGTCGAGTACTTCTGGCGCAGATTCGAAAGCCTCCGACTGGTCGAAGTCATCGGAGGATAATGTTCCATCCGCGCCAAAAACACTGTCACGAGAACCATCGACAACTAAAGAAATCAGTCCGGCCTCACATAAAGATATTAGTAGTAATTTCGGCGATATTTCTGAAACTAAACCCGACAAAGTCGACACTGGTAATGCGATAGAACCACCTTGCCCCGTGCATGGAATTAGAAAATTAGAAAAGAGTGAAAAGGGCTCACCAGTTGTAGATCCAATTAGTGAATTAATCTTTGAATCATCAGTGTACAATGCAAGAAATGCAGTTATAGAAACGCCTAGTGATACATGTAGAACTACGGTTGTGACAGTTGCGATAGAGACGTCGTCGATTCGACCGCCGGTGGCACCGCTCGCCGTCTGCGAAGATATTGGCGTCGATGAAGACAACACAGATAAAGTGCCTTCGGTAACATCACAGCGAGTCTCGGCGGAATACAAGGCGGCGTCTGAATCTGACGCGGTAAAGAAAATTGCTCATAATGACGAACTGTCGTCGGTTTCTGAATCAAATATTGTTAAGCGAGAAAATTTAGGCGGCATCGGCGAAAGAAAGCAGCGAAACGACATATGTCCGTGGGAGGACGAGTAAGTAATAAAACTTTTGGATTTTAGTCGTGTGCAATAGTAGCAAATGCTCTTAAACACTTTTTTGTTTATTATTTGCACAAAGTTTTAAATGTTGTTACGTTTACGCCATTTAATTTTTTATCGCATGACAATTTTGTATTATTTTTTAACCTTTCATTCAGATACCAAAAATATTTTATTTTGTTATTGTTGTTTAGTGTCATAAAGTTGCCTTAAGTAAAGTTGCCTCATAATTTGTGTAATAATGTTTTATGTTTTAAAATCCGATGTTTACGCAAAATAAGTATTTTTTATGATTTTCTATATTCACCGTTGTGTTCATATTTGTACAACCATCACTAGATAAACACAATGATTAAGCATAACTTCTGTTCAAATGCATTTTAGTTTTAGTTTTAAAAAAGACAATTACAATCAAATAACATACCATTTAAAAATTTGTTTTGTTTAATCCTTGTCATGTTAGATAAATAATTATCACTATATCTCGAATTACATCTTTAGTTCACCTATGTAAAAACTAATGCACAGTCATATTTTCTAAATCTGTCACAAAGATTAAAATGTTATCGCTATGTTATTTTAGAGTTAAGTGGTCTTCACTTTAAATATAAATAAGAGAGAAAACAAACTAAGTTATTATCTAAATTTTGCAAAAGGTTCCTGCTTCAATAATGTTTATTTCAAATATTTACTACCATAGACGTAACAACGTTAGGCGCAACACCCAGGTGAACGACCTACTTGCCTTGATGTATAAAGATAGAATCAGTTAACAAACGTAATGCGTAATAGTTATATCAAAACCAGTTCTACTCTCGCTTGTGTTATAAATGCAAGGCTTTTTTGTTAATGATCTTTTTCGAGGTGATTGTGTCTGATAATAAAATAGACCCGCAGCAGCTAATCTTTCACACTGTATCACTAAGCCTGCTTCAATTTCGAAGCCACATTGCGAAGAAACGATGGTAATGTTTTATTGAACACATCAAACTATTTACAACTCTCACATTGTCAACCTGTCGCCTTAATAACAACAGCACTGTGTTCCGGCTATAAGCATATGGGAGACTAGGAAAAGGGGAAATGAACAAACTTCACCATCTTCGGCCCCATTGTCAATTAACAACATATGGAATGAAATTATGAAAAAGTTATAGCGCACTCTCTAAAACAAAAATTATAAAACATCCTTCGAGTGTTCTGATTGGATTGAACAGCTGTGTATATATGTATGTGTATATATAACTTATTGGCTTAACTAGTTGCATTAATATTATCGATGTAAAATATTCTAAAAGATATAACTCGCTCTATTGCCCAAGTTTCTACCTTACTCCTGTCTTCAAAGTAGTACGTAAACTATATGCTTTAATTTCAATAGTGATATATTAAGCCAATAAGACTAAGATGTTATGTGGTCCCACGATACCGAACGTAATGTGATGCAATTAAACATCATCATTAGCCCTCCGTAACGACAACGCCCTGCTCGTTTAAATGCTCTATATTATAATGAAGTCCAGTTCATACAAATACATATGTATGTATATTCTTTGTGTTCCTTCGTACTCTGAACTTGAATATAAAGTAATAATCATTAGAAAAACTACAATAAGAATTGATTTAATTACTTGTAAAAAAACCCACATTAATTATTTATCACGACGTGTAAGTGTTCTTATTTAGATTATTGTTATTTCAATCGTGCAACCGTTATGATAACAAAGTATACTTGACGAGAAATACAATTTACAAAGTAGTATTATCTCTTTAGGTATCAGGATATCCAGACACGACATTGTTACTTAATAAAAAATAAATATTATTTAATGTTATGGCTTGTACAGAAAGCTTTTATCAGCGTCCTTGCTTACGATCTTAATAAACTATAGTCTCGAAACGTTCTTATGGATGATCTATCTTTATAAGTAATAATATTCATTTAATTGATTCTCGAATGTACGAGCCGTTGATTTTAGAAATCTCTTACAAATATATTAGCAAAATTAGTCATTTAGAAATTTATTAAAATACTTTTTCAGTACTAGATAGTATTCGATTATGTCGGATACTATTCGGCAAAATTCTTATGTTTTGTTCCTTGTCTATGGGAATAAACGGAAAGCAGGCATTTCATGTATTTTGATAGGTCATACATTCAAGATTGTAATTATTTAGAAACATAAACAAACATAAAAATATGCCAACTTTATGGGGAGTTGGCACAACACCTCTTATTCCTTCCAGTCCTTGTATCAATGTTCAATTTTTTTTTTCACCATTAACTTACAATCCTCTCATTTAAAAAACATATCCTTTTTGACACCGTCCTTTCACCTTTTTAGTCTTCTTCTACATTTCCGCTCATCTACGTGCTAATGTATCGCTCTTTTAGTAACATAACTTGTGATGTACTAAATATTAAACCATAATTATTACTATGTAAAAATGCTAAAATTAAATGTTCTTTAGAGAAAGATGACAAAAATATAAGTACTTAACAATGTAAAATTTCAGTACTTGTACGTAATATGCTTATTGGACAATTTAATATTACTAGTGAGTAAAATCACTTAAAAGAAAACCTATAATAATAAAACAATATTGATTGAAATTTAACGATGCCTATCTCACCGCATCTGTGACGCAGCTGCTATCCGGATACTGAAGACTCTGGGTTTATTTCAGGGCCACATAGGTAGTGACGTTTGAATGGTGGCAGAGTGTATGAACCCGTAGCAGTAATACTGCTTTCCAGGTATAGGTAAATACGAGTGTACACTAGTACGCCTTGGCATCTTTAGCTTCCTTGCCATTTAACATTAATCAAAATTGTATTCAAGTTAGCACATTGTACCTGTGTACACTAAAAAAATCTTTCATAATGCCTTTAGGATTTAACAATACTCGTATGCTTGTAAATACAAATAAACGTCACGCGTTACCACATAAATATTAATGTTTTAAGATCAGCTGTACATCATTGATGTAATTGATTCACATCAGTTTTCCACTGTAAAAAACACTTGTTTTAAAATAATGGTGCTGAATATATGCTAATTGAATAAATATTCTTTTTATGATGTCACATGTGATCCATAGTACAATTATGACCTTAAAATATTGGTATAATGTACTAGTAACGATTTCATGTAATTTCTTACTCTTTAAAATCTAATAGTGCAGACGCTGACTGAACCCAAACATCCGATTAACAGCTGGTTATGATGAATTAACAGAACATTTGTTGTAATTTATAAAGTTTGAGTTGTTGATGAAATATTATAAAATGTATGTATAAAATATTTTATTAACACTAGTGTATCAATTTGTAAATATCTCGTAAGATTCACGAATGTGTGTGACAAGTATCGAAATGAAAATGCTCTTAGTATTATGAAGATGAATGTGATAATAATTTGTGAATTTAAAATCTAAGCAGAATTTGCAGCAAAATAGCTAATCATAGTCAAACAAATAATGTTTTAACTTGTATAAATACGAATTTGAGTGATAATTAATTTTAGTAAAAGCACTGAGGAAGCATGATTTTTATAGGAAAACAATTTTTTTTACCAAGGTTGATGAGGCATAAAAAGATTTAAAATTCGGTTTAAATTATTGATTATTTTTAGTCTAGTTAATTTTTTACTACTTTAATCTTTCGTTTAGATATTATTTCGGCTGAGAAGAAACACATGCTTACTAATCAATGATACAATAGAGAGAAATAAAAAGTAGAAAGTAGGTATAAATAAATCTTAATAATCATAAATATAAAATAAGCAAAAAATAGAAATGTAAAATAACAGTACATGTAATAAACAACAAGAAGGAAAACATGTAATAAGATAAAAGAAAAAAAAACCTAGAAAGAAAAGAAAAAATTGTAAACAAATTACGAGTATAATAAGCGGCGATTAAAGTCTGAGAGGCGATGTATGAAAAACAAAACAAGAATATGTAAAGATGATAAGGTCTAAGAGAGAAAGTATTAAAGAAGAAAAAAAAATATTTTAAGTATGGAAAGAATCAAAGTAGACAAATAAAGAAAAAAAAGAACGTACTCCGGCCCAACATACCCCGGAGGGAACGATTAAAAAAACACACAATATTATTTTTTATTTCTAAAAATTAAAGTCTATTAATAATTAATTTAAAGACGTGAACAGTAAAATCATTTATTTTAAATATTAGTGGTTATCTGCGTTTACCCAATTCTGTCATTGTGACAGTTCACAGGTTTTACTTCATATCAGTTTGTATCGAAGCTTTATCCGAGCGCTTTTTGTATTTAAAAAATCTGTATTGCCTGGTATATAATCTTTTCTTAAGAATAGTTTGTATTATACTTACTCTAATCCTTCGTATCCATGAAACCGGATTTTTTTGTATATAATATTTCTTGTCAGCAAAAACGACATTTAATATATAGCAAATAAAGAACCAGAAAAGGTTTTAACATATTTCTTTCTTTTTCAGGAATTCCTGCGAGAGTGACGCCCCTTTTGTTAAAACTTATGCTACATTAGGTTATTTATAATTTCCGTAGATGATATTATTCTAAGTTGAAATTGAATGTTTAATTTTTTAACTTAGAAATAATTATTTAATTATAGATTATTGTGTAATTATATGAGTATTTTAAAGTAAATGATCGTTAATTATTAGAAAGTTGGTGATTTTTATTGTTATAAAAACTCTATGAAACTCAATTTTCACTGTTATGTAATGAAGATCAAAATTACCTGAACATTATTACATTACATAATACACACCAATTTTATATATTTATAAAATGCAAGACGATGATTATACTTTTAAGTGTATTTAACATTTAATTATTTCATGTAGAAGTCACGCTAAAGTTCTTTTTTGTTTTGGTGGGGAAATCTTCGAAAAGATACACTGTCATCTGGGGGGGAGTCAGAATTATGAGGAGATTTTTACCCACTAAAATCCCCTTGGTGGTTAACGTCGGCGTTTGGAGAGGTCACGGAATCTCCATTCGGAACACAACCGTGGCCTTGCTAACGCTATGCTGGCATAGCTCACCGCGCGGTCTGTTTTATGCAGACCCTACCAGCCTTGTGAGTACTGTAAGTAATGTCCGGAGAACACGTCCAGCCATTGTTCTTCTCAGGGTCGTTTAGAAGACTATAAGAACTCCTATTCTAACCGGTAACAACTCTAAAGGCCCCATTAAAGTAGGGGAAAAGCAATTACCGGTGCGCTGTAACGCTGCGCGTTAGCGCCAGGACCATCTCGATCCCGCTCAGCAGCCTCGTTCTGTACCATAACTATATCATAAAAACAGGCTACAGCTCTACGTGCAATATCTCCTCCCAGCATCACCAAATTCATGTTGAGCTATGCTAGCTTAACAAGTAGAGACACTATCCACCTATTTTTAGTTGTCGATAAATATTTGAAATTAATTTTTATATATACTAGACGCGACAAAGTAACACAAGAGAAAAAAAAATATGTCAATGTTAAATTATTTTATTTTCAATACATTTAACGCTCCGATGATATTACTGGTTAATAATAAAGCATCAGGCCTTCACAATTCTTACAACAAAAAAGGAACGTAATAATACTGAGAGAGAATATAAATAGTTATTTAGCACATTGACTGAGTGCTTAATAACTTAAGCCTTAAATCAAAATATAGAAAAAACTCACATTCAAAAATTTTAGGCTCTTCTAACGGCAATCAAACCAAAACTATGCCTTTTTATTTTCAAAGAGAGACCATCATCGCGACCTCAGTAACATAAGCTTATCATATACATAAAAATGAATATAGTTTATAATATTAATTGAAAACTTCGCGACAAATTCCATCGGCGCCCATTTTATAACCGGGTGGACAATTTGATGGGACAGTAATCATGTTTCTCAATTGAATACTAGGTTCTGCAGGAGTAGCGGGGGCCGTTTCATTGCTTTCCACTTTTTTAGCTTCAATTGCAGCTTCCTTAACTTCTTCCACTTCGTCAGGGTAAACAACACGGTCAGAGTCAGCCATTTTTCTATAAAAAAAATTAAGAAAATCATTTCTATCGGAAAAATTGTGTTTTTAACATTTAAAAAACATGTTAATATTTTTAATGCAAAATTAAAATAAATTGTATTAATATTGTAAACATTTCTAAGCGAATAGAGGAAAGAGCCGTATAGCAAGTGATTAAACATATCAGGAACGGTTTCCAGCAAGTCACTAATTTACGGAAATTATTAGCAACTATGCTAATTATATAGATCAGTTTGAACTGACCCTTTGAAGGTTCTTTTCATATTGTCCTCTTAACACATAAAAGTGATATCATAATTATTTATACATTCACTTTTGAAGTAAAAAATTTTTTGATAAACATCATCATCAGCCGATAAGCGTCCACTCTGTATTTTATAAGATTAGTCATGTTAAACAATTTTGGTCTTACTTATCATTAACAAGAATTATGTATATCTTATCTTTAACAGAGAATCATAAAAGAATAAATTGAACAGTAATTTCCTGTCAATGACCACTAAAGCGTGTTCTATTGGAGAATCGAATAGTTTTTGCAGCTGCGTGATTGTAGCTTTTTTTACTATACTAAATATTCAAAAAGTATGATAAAACTATAGACTTAAAATAATTCCTTAAAAATACAAAATGTAAATACATACACATATTCAGAATAAAGCGAAAAATTTACTTCAAATTCGCCTATTGAATAGGAAAAATAATTTCTATATTTTTTAGATTTAATTATACTTATTGTATTTTTTTAAATAATTGCAAAGCTTGTATCCTCACTAAAGTGTGTAATCAGGAGAAAATTTATTACTTTCTTAATGTAAATAAAGACAGAAATAGAAAAAATCATTACATAATTGTAGGCAAATTAGACTACACTTTTCTTCATCAACACAAAACGTGTATATTTATTCAGTAAATTTATAATAAATTACAAAATTATTTTAACAGAAACTACAATAATTTAGTTTTCTAAAACACGATTTATTTTAAAACGAAACGTGTGAAGTTGATAAATAATTAAATAGAAACAAATGTGTAGATTTTTACTTACAATTTGATATATCTAATGAAGTCTCAGTTGTAAATTTTAAATTCCCGCTCACGCGATCAGTTCTGGACAATGTCTAGTCAACTAATGTTGATGCCCTGACTACAACAGTGCTTATATCAAACACCTCACGGATTTATCTTTCGTAACGTACGCATAGCTACACAAATAACGTCACTATGAGTCACTGAACACTTCGGCTCCCATAGTAAACACCGGATCCTTGGAAATTTTCAGCAGGCGTACGTAATTATTTTTTTTATATTAAAGTTATAGATAGGATTATCTATATAGCCATAAATTCCTAAATGGCTAAACTCGATACATATCTGTGATAAACACCATTATTTCCGGCTGTGTTGTCGCTTCTACTTAATAAAGAAAACGCATGACCTAATATGCAATTCCAAGTATTGGCAATAATGCAAGCACTCAAATTTTCCAGTTATCTAGATTTCTCTAAATTCACAGAACCTTCAACAAGTTAGTAATAATTCTTGCTAATCGTAGAAAAGTAACATTATCACATGTCAAAATCGAACGGTTAGTAAATGGTTAATGAGGATATTAGAGCAGTTTAAATATTTAACTTTTTTTACTTTATTTTCGATTTTACCTTTGACTATTTAGACATATATTTGGTAAGATTTCTTCTAACGTTCAACTATAACAGAAGATTCAACAAAAATGAAAAATAGATAAAAATAACTTACACTACTTACTAATTATTGATATCTGTTTTATACGCCAAAAAACTCTCGAATTTAACCTATATTGAATAAAATCTATAAAAGAATTTTAGGATTTAAGTTGTCACGGACACAAACAAATATAAAAATAAATGTAGTTAACTTTTAACATCACAAAGAAGGCAGATCTTTTTTGTGTATGAAATAAAAAGAAAAGTACTGATATAAAAGTGATTGATACGATTTAACAAATTTTATTTTGTCCGTGCGATAAGGAAAATATTTTCTACCAAAAAAATATTATATTTAGTCTCAAAACATCGTAATCGTGTCAAACAACAACTGTGGTGTTCACCGATAATTCTAAGAGATAACAACTCAAATACAAACAAAGGATATATACATATATAGAGATTTGAAGGTATATGTAATTATTGACACAACTTCGACGTCCTTACCGGCGTACCCATCCTTTGTTTGTATTTGAGTTGTTATCTCTTAGAATAATCGGTATAATATATATATATACATATCTATATATATTATACCGATTATCCTAAGAGATAACAACTATATATATATATCCTTTAAAGTTATATTTAAACCCACTAAAAATAGATAACTTTATATTTATTATTATTTTGTTACATTTAAATATTATTTATCATAAAATTATTTATTATTTGTTATATTACGTGTTTAATTTCTTCTTTTCATTCATCATTCATTCTTCCATTTAAAGGTTCCAATAACACACATTGCTGTTCCTGGAGGAAAGTGGGAAGATTTGTTTACTCATACTCTGGTCTTTATAGATTTTATTACTTCTTAGCATAGTAATCTGAAGCTATCTCGAGAATTTCTATATAATTGTTTATTACACCTATAGTTACGTGCACACACTCTGGTGTGAACAGAAAACAAAAGTAGTATATTTCGACGATAACTGAAATATCATCATTCACGTCGACTAAAATGTTGGCTAAACTAGTTTTAACCCTGTTAAATGTTTATTTTATAACATCTAGCACGAACGTTAGCGTTCTTGAAATATTTCAGACAGTTATAGGTTCAGTTTTGTGTGAAGCAGGTAATGTTTGGTCTGAAATATAAACAATGAACTGTTCTCTCAACTCTTCGTAATATAACAACATATACTAATCTTCCTGCGTCATTCAAAACTTAAGGATTCTAATAAATAGAGAATAATATTTTCATCGTTAATTTTTTATGGAAGAAGAAAACGCAGTTATAAAAAATTGCAAAAAGATCATCCGGCGGCTTAGATCAAAACAAAATTAAAGGTATTTTCAGCAACGTGGTTTTATCTGGTGAGTAACACCACACTGATGTATACGAACTAGCAAACCGAAAATATTAGCCTGTTTATCTGTAAATAATAAAACTCGCAAATTTAAATGAAATATTGTAGACGGCAGTAGTTAAATATAGCTATATTACAAGTATTTAACATTAAAATGAAAATTAAATAAATAAATCCTTAATAAAACGGATATGTTATTGACTGAGAAATACCGCCGTTTCCACAAGATACGTATGATGACGTATTAAGAACGAGACAGAGTTTTTTTTTGTGAGAGACATTAACACAGCTAAGCGATATTAAAACGTAGGTTGCGACCTTCGATCAATAGTTGATAAGACATTAGCGTACTTTTTATAGTTCCTTCATTCCATAGATATAATGTCAATATACACATTATGCTATCGAAACAATTACACAAAATTACTTACTTGCGCAATGTTTCTTAAATAACTACCATTGAGTACGATCATTTAAAAACGGCAAAAATTTTTTATGTGTATTATATCCATTATTGCTATTAGTTTATAGATTTTTCAATACAAAAAGCCAGTAAATGTTTAGTTAAAATATATATTTGACTCGAGATTCAAGCACTATAAAAAGAATAAACTTATAGAAATCGGTAAGTAGTATCTTAAAAAACGTCTCTACAACTCCTAAATATATTAAATAAAAAGTTATTATCTTAAGAATTTTTATCTAAATACACTTTATCTAAAGACACTCGTCACGATATCTTTGAAACAATAAGCCTAAAAACTTGTAATTTGTTAAGAATATTCCTTTTACCGAGCATAGGTCAGCTAAGAACGGAAATTACAAAATTCCTTCTCCAAAATGAACTCGGAGAGTTACCGCCAGCAAAACGGCGAGAAACAGCTAGTAATAGATATTTTAAAGTAAGCCTTAGCTAACATATAAATTTATTTATTATTTTTCGTCTTTGTCAAAGTTTGGAATATATTTGAACTTTAGTCGTATATTAGTACATGTCACGAACGGGAAGTGTCAAAAATTTTTAGAGATTTTTGGTTATTTCTTATAACCTTGAAGTCATTTATATATTCATTATGGTGTTTATTTATATATTATTCGTTTAGTGAGTTTGAAATGCAAAAGAGTAAAAGTTTAGAAAAGGTAAGATGGGATACTAAAAAAAACTTCGACAATTAATAATTTGTGAACATTAGATAGAGAATTAAAGTGTAACCTTAGTAAACCAAAGCTAATTCTAAATCTTTGATCTATAAACTTTATGTACGAATTGTTAATGATGTCATCATATTAATTATAAAACGCCATTTTTATCATAATAATTAAACGTCAGTAAGTCAAACGTTTATATTTTCTTTGTCTGTTATATATTTATTCTAAAAAGAAATTACTTACATTCAAAGCATTAAAGTTAAAGTAAAAAGGGGTAACAAAATAAAAAAAAATTGATAATGTATAATATCAGATACATGTTATGACATGTTAAGAAATTAATAAACCTCCACTTGTATTTAAAGAAATCATTTTAAGACCCTCAAAAGCAATGCTTATAAAATAAAAAACTACAACAATAAAATATAAATAAATTTTAGAAATGCTGCATATCAAATAGACCTCACTAGCAAATTCATTAACTTTCTATCGTCTATGAAATATACATTATAAGTAACACTTTAAAAGTAAAACAAAAATCAACTTCAGATAAACGGTGCGAAGCAAGAATCAAATGAGAGTGGCTACATTGACCAAAATAAACGCAAGTAAGGAATTTGTTTGATAACATCTTTTTTACAAGTTTTACGGATTCACAGAAATATATTCCATTTATTGATATATCTTAATGAAAATTTATTATAATCGAAATTAATTTGACTTTGCAGCAATAACAAGCCAAAGAGAAAATCACGCAATAACCTTGGCAATATTTTCGAACGGTATCACATAACTGTTAAGCCTAAACTTCTAAAAAGCAGCTCGCTTTCGGATCTCGCTACTGATACTAGTAACTTTGGTAAATTTGTTGTAACGATACTTCTGGACAAATTCTTATAACAATGATCTAAATCATAAAAACAAAATTCGGTATTAACCTTTTTCAGCCCTAGATTTTATTAAGAATTCCCAAAAATTATTAACTAGTGAGAATCAAACATCATTGCGAAATTGTTCTGGTGACGCTTGTAAATCGTACGCCGATCATATTATTGAAACACAATACATGTCGTGGAACAACAAAGGAAAGTAAGTGATTTTATAAAAACAACATTAAATAAAATACTATTGAGTCCATAGTAAATCCACTTTGTAAAAAAAAATAAAGCAGCTATTTAAAAAATTCTAGAAGTAGACTAGCCGCTAAGGATCATAGTAAATTAAAATATAATTTTTACTTGCTATTCTTAAGTCTTAAGTATGGAATTTAAATGGGTACAAGCACAAACTCAATGGAATGTCAAGTGGCTCAGGTCAACTTCATCTGCACGTGGTTCACCCAACTGAACAATAGACGAGACTCCCACCATCCACCAACCCGCACTGGGCCAGCATGGTGGGGCTAGGACCTAAATCTCCATCAATGAGGATCCTCGTAGGAGGCTTATGCTAAACAGTGGGCGTAATCTAGCTGATAAGAATACAACCTTAATGAATTCTTCATCCTAAATAAAATTTAATACATATATAGATACATACATTACGTTTAATATAAACATACAATCTGATTAGAAAACCGAAGAAGAAAATCGATATGTCGCCTGAACCAGATTCTAAAGTAAGTACAAACGATTATGAAGTAGAACACAACATTTCATCATGCGCTGAAAATTCGAGGTTAGCATAAAAATGATAACTTACGTAATTATAACTATTAATGTGTGACTTTCTAATTTTTTAATAGATAAAATTTTCAGTATATGTAGTACGGAAGAAATGAGTAATCAGAGATTAGCCGCTTTTCCATTCAAGTCTACACCAAGTGGAAACCTTAAAGTTCAATCAAATCAGGTAAATTGCATATTTTTTATTGTCTTAATAAATGCTTTCTGAAATTCTTCACATTCTATATTTTATAATAGGTGGTATTTCAATCTTCAACTGTTGGAGTGTTGCTGGCAGATCCAACTCAAGCTAAGGTCAAAGTGAAATTCGAGGGTAAAGCGACTGTAGAACCTGACAATAAATTAGAAAACAATTTTGTACGTATCAGTTTTTTGAATAATTCAAAAACCTAATCAGTTGTATGTAAATATAAAAGATATATGTAATTTATAGACGGATGAAAATGACTCGGAATCACAAGTAAAATATACGCCAAAAGATTCCATCAATTTGAGATTTAAAATGTTTAATGAACGTCATAATAAATCAAAAATTCCTGTTATAAGAGAAGAGCACGGCAAAGAGTTAAATAGTTTAGGATATGCGGTTTCAGAACCTATAGATTGGATGAGGGTGCAGTTGCCAAAGAAGCAAGAATTACTTCAAGAATTTTATCGACGAATCCTTAATTACATGTAAGATATTTTTATGTTTAAATAAAATTTATAACAAGAAAAAATTTTGATAACGTGTATATAACTCTTAGAATATTCCTAAGAAAAGTTATTAAGGTTATAACTTAATAGCATCCTCGTAGGAAATATTCTTCTATCATATAATTAAACAATGGCAATTAAAATGCCTTATTGAAATTGTTGGTTGGAATATAGCAAGCAACAAGTGTTCCGAATTTTTAGGTGTTGAAATTCATACTCATTTATTTGTTTTATATATATTTTCAGCAATACTGATACCATCGTTCACATAGGAGATGAAGAGTTTCATTGCCATCAAATTGTTCTTCAGATTTATTCTTCATTTTTTGACATGAATAATCTTCGAGAAATTGAATTACCAATTGTGAGTTTATTAAATAAATATAAAACAAAATAAAGGTATTGAACGTGTAATATTACTCATAAATTTGCTTTTTTTTAACGAATTTATTTATCACATAAAGCACTTATACATTAGCACTATGTTTCAACAAATTTCATTTGTATTTTTAAAATTTTAGTCGAATGTTTCACCCGAAGCTTTTCAAACAATCTATGAATGGATGATTTTTAATGGTTCAGAATGCAACAAAGTTCTCAAAAGAGATAATATTTTGGATTTATTCTGTGCAGCACAATATCTGGCAATAAAAGGTCTCTACTATGTTTTATTCTCAAATAATATTTTTGACGTAGTAATAGGATTATTTAACAAAAGTTATTATAAAACAGATTTGGAAGATCAATGTTGGTCATTTATTGTACACGACAGTTTGTTTACCGAAGACACTGCTTTCGCTTTATATAGAGAGGCCAGATCCAAAGGCATGACCCCTGTAATGGATTTGATGGTAACAAAAAGTTCATTTTACTCTTACTATTTTTATAACGAATATCCAAATAAGTGTATTGTTTTTCGAAAGGTACCCCGTGTAATGAGATTTTTTCTACCCTTGGTTGCTTCCCGAGACTTCCTTGAGTTAGATCCTGATGAAATTATGACGTTCCTAAAATCAAATTATATCTGCGTTACAAGGTATCAAGTAATTTTTTAAAATAGCTCGATGTCTTTTTCGGTAAATTATTACTTCATAAATCCTGATAGTCGCCACTCTGTTTTGCTTTGTTTTACAAGTACACAGTTGTTGACTTTTTGCTCTAAGTTACCCACTTATTAAATACTTGTCGAAGTTCACGCTAAAAGCTAATAGTAGTGCTATTACACAAGTTATTTAAACAAGATCCTTAACCGAGAATATATAGTAACAAGCCATAGTTTAGATGTAAGCATGTTTAAAATTTTTTTTTTTATAACAAAATTTATTGCAATTTTACTCTTTTTTGCCATAACCTGTCTGTTTATTAATTACTGGTGGTAGATCTCTGTTGCCGGAAGCCATCTAGATAGGTACCACTACAGCGCCTATTTCTACTGCCAAATAATAATATGCAAACATTACTGTGTTCTGGTTTTAAGGGCGCTGTAGCTAGTGTAACTACTGAGGTAACAAGACTTAATAACATCTAATGTTTCAATGCGACGAGCACAATGTGGTGTTGTATATACCATTCTAAATAGCGCCACATTGTTATGGGCATGCGTATCCGTTACCATCAGGCGAACGTCTCGCTCGTCTCGTCGTTTTGCAGAAAAAACAATGATAAATATTTAAACGTTTAGCGAAATAGAAGTGCTCATGGCCGGTGTACGTTGGTTGTATGGCAATTGGCCCGGACGTTGTCGGTTAGTTGTTGACATAATGAGGTGCATCCGCTTCGGTCTTATTTCGCCCTGGCAACTAGTAGACATCAAACGGAATCCTGACAACGTAGAAATTCTTGAGATTGTGAACGAGCCCGAAGTGCAGCAGATGGTCGACGATGGTCTCGCGTGGGTATCTAAATTTTATCGTTTTAAATTAATTTTAAATTTATATCAACTGAAACACTTGTAAAAACATTAATGTCGACGTTAGATAGATTCGGAGAAACTTTTGTGAGTGAAAATCAATTTTACCGGTAATTATACAATTTAATAACCACAGCAGCTTCAGCATATTTTTGTCTCTAACTAGTAGTGTGCAAACACTGCTGTGTTCTGGCCAAAATTGTGTTTAGTTGATTGTGCAAAGAAACATAACTTTTTACGCCTCAAGACGAGTGGGATGCTCAATAAACATTCTAACTAGCACTACATTTTATAAGCAAGCATAACACCCCCAGGTTAATGTACTTTAGATATTATTGCTTTGTTGTACAACAAATCATAATAAGTAATTAAAATATGTACATAATTTACTAAAAAGGATACAATGACAGAGATTACAGTAACATCAGCGAAAATAGCTTGTTGCTTTTTTCTACCACAAACAAGGTAGAAGTAATAAACATATAATTCCTAATACATTGTTCATGTGAAAAACATATTTTACAGGTACGTTATAATAAAATATTGGTATGGTAACAACTCCAAGAATTATTATCACTGGATAGATGTACTAGGTCTTACCGAGCCAGCTGAAAGAAATTGGATTGGTGAAGAAAAGGTGCTAATTATATTTAATGACAGTGCAAAGTTTTAAGGGAAAACCATTTTTGAAATGTTTTTGTCTAGGTCAAATTAGTTAACATACTGTTTTCAGTTCTAAATTAATTAGAAGTTCGTGCTTCAGTTATTTGATTCCAAACACGGGTGTTAGTTATTTCTATTAGTATTATTACACAAAATGAATACAAATTCCAAAAATATTCAAATATGTGTAATGATCGGTTCCAACTAACCAAATTGTTTATGTTACAGAATCATGTTACCTATAAAGACTTCCTAAAATATCTAGAACATTTCATGGTTCCTAAAGAACAGATGTATCAACAAATGTCGATGATGCAACCACCTCGCAGAAATGATGAGTTACCCGGTATGTAAATATAAACGCGAATGAGCTTCATTTTTTTATGCATTTAATGCGGATTCACCGCATTCAGTATTTGTATTAAATTGAAAAAAAAAAATACAGTTTCTTTCAACCTTTATCGCCTACGTAAATAGATACGGCAATATTCATTATCTGTTCTCACGATTTTTTTAACCAGGCACTTTACGACCTATCGATAACGATAAGATGGACATCAGGCGTCCAAAGATGGATTTTCCTTTGCCTGGAACTTTGAATGGTCTCGGAGGAGACAAAGACAAGTTTCCAACGATGAGCGAGTTCTTTGAAAACAGACGGAAGGTTATTATTTTTACTTAAATAAATTACTAACTAAATATTTTGTTCGTGAGGTATATACCGAATTACAATTTTAAATAAATTTTTAAATCATGTTCTAATTATCTGAATTGGTAAACTAAATAAAATACTACTATAGAAGTGAACTAACAACATTAAAGTTTCCTTTTTAACAGTCAAATGAAACGAATCAATCTAGATCACCCACTCGATCGCCACCTCTTGTGGCTGAAAGTCTTCCCACCGTGTCCCAGCCGTTTAGCCCAAAGACGTCTGGAAAAAGCCCCGAAAATGAACGTAAACTACAAAAACAAATAGATGTTAAAGTTAGTACATTTTGTTCCAGTGTTACACCTCACATTTTTAACTAAGGCTATGTAAAATTTTACAAAAGAATGACTTTTGTAAGAATTTCATTATTTAGTTATAGTTTCATATTTCTATTATAAACCAAATAATAAATTTAACTAAATCAATATTTAAACAAAAACCATTGGGAATGTAAAAGATACACTTTTACTTAGCTCACTTAATAATTGATGCCCTGTTGTAAAATTTAGGTTAAATAATTAAAATATCACAAAAAAAAAATACTTTAATCGTACAACAGATGCCACAGCATTCTCAGTTGTATGAACCACCCGAAAAGGATTCATCAGAAAATTGTAACACCACCAAGAGTATCAGTAGCAGCGAAACTATTGACTCCAGTTACACTGAAAAGGTAAATTTGGTTAATAAACACCAAATCAGAATCTTTCAGAAGTTATAATTATAAACAAATAAACTAAATCACTAATTAGTTTTGTTAAACGATCTTAGAAATCTTCTCAAATCGAATTTTAATTTTCTTAATTTAACTGAGCGTATTAAGCTAAATTCCCCGAAGGCTTACTTTCTTACTTAATTAAAATGAAGTCTGCTGACACCGGTAAACATCGAACAAAGAAGATTGTCGTTTAATAACATTACATTCTGAATATGTCTCGTTATTTAACAAACTACAGTTTTAGACAATTTTCTTAAACAAATTTAACATGTATGTTAATTTTCCCAGACTCAGTATTTAAGTCAACGTGGTGACACGAGACATAACAGCGTCGCCGCTTGTTATCTCGCTGCTGCTACAGCTGCCTTACCTGGGGCTCGGAGGTTTGTACCTAAAAATATCGATATAACCATAAATATTAAATTCAAATAAAACAAGTTACAAATGTTATTCGTTAATTTTGGACTTGTTGTATTGTTTCACCGTCACAAACACGTAAGTATAAACTTTTATTATATTGTAATATAGTGAATTGACCACCAACCTCCGCTAGTCGGAGAGGTACCTTGAGAAGGAGAATAAAATATATGAATCGTTGTAAAGATATTAGACAATTTTCGTGTTGCTCCAGTCGATATATTGTTTGAAATAAGAGATAATTTAATATGATAAATAATATTATACACATATTTTTTTTATAATTTTCCGATTAATCTTTAATAAACACCATCAATGCTTAAAAGTGACTTGCTTTTAACGTACAGAGAATCTCAAATGTCACCAACGTCTGGCTCTCGGCTGCAAACTGAGATGTCCTCTTCCCGACCTGATCAATCCCCGGGGACAATGGGTGCACTCTCGCAAAAGAATATGAACAGTCCTCAAGTGTCACTCTTCAATCAGTCCAAAGAGTCACTCGCAAAAACCAATATGTAAGCTATCACAAGACAAATTTTGCCTAAATATAGCTTATATCCCATTGACTTTTAAAAATATTTTAATCAAGTGAAATATAAAAAACAGGAACAAATTATCAACATCAATTCTCGGACCATCCAATAAGAAATATATAGTCGAAGGATCATTGTTCAATTGGGAGAGAGAAACTGTGCTAGTTTTTGGCGGCACTGATCCCCATACTACTTATGGTGGTGGGCGCAATACCGGAAAGGATATTTACAGGTATCTTAAACTAAACAACTATTAAGGAATTGGTCTTTAGCATTTAAACATGTAAACAAGAACAAAAAAAAATTAAATAAATATTTCTGATGGTATATCTCTGCTACCGAAGATCACCTGGGTAGATATCATTGCAGAGCATATTACGAAGGTGAACAGTACGAGTATAAGCACACGTTACTGTGTTCCAATTTGTTTAGACTGTAGATAATGAAATTAATGGGATATGATCTATTGTCTTATATTTAAAGTCTACGAGTGAAATGTAGCTCAAATATAATATTGACCCAAAACTCAACCAACACTTCACTGTTACGGGCATGCAGTGCGAGTCTTGCACTTAGTTGCATTAAAGAATTTAACTTTCACTTGTTAAAACTTACCGTTTTTTCCATTATGATTCTTTTTCAAACATCTTCTATTTGAATGAATTCATCAACATCTCATTTTATTAATAACCTCTTGTTTTTGTTAATAAGATTTGATCCGGTCATGAATTCCTGGCATTACGTGGGAGATCTACCTGAGCCCAGACACCATCATGCTGTTGCATTTCTGAGAGGCAGGGTCTATCTTGTTGGTAATTAAGTATTTAATGTTTGTTAGTAAAAATGTTAACAGGATCTCCATAAGATATTATTAGTGGACTTATTCTAGGAGGTGCTGACCCGCGTGATGATGATACACGTGGAAAGTCTGTGGTCGTTTCAACAGTGTGGAGCTACGAACCCGTAACGCGATCATGGTATAGCGAGTCCGGTCTCGCGATACCTCGGAAACATTTCGGCTTAGTGGTACATCGCATGGCTCTGTACGCTATCGGCGGACAAGACAAAAAGGGCAGGTAATGTGAATAAAATAATGAAAAAAAAATGTCACTCTTGTGTGAATAAAATTAGAAATAAATCATAATCATCATTATTTTGAAATCACTACTAAACATAGGCAAAAAGGAAAGGTAAAGAAAAAATTACTGTAGACAAAGTAATGAATAAATATCAAAGAATAGAATGATTTATTTATCTATATATGTATTTAAAATAATATCTGAGATGTCTATTTGTGTTTATACCGTATGATAAAAATTAGGAATATCCTTTATATTATATATGGTAGTCCGCAATTTTTTCTTCTTTGATTACCTTTTTTTATTTCATATTGATTACATAATCATTTCCGAGTTTGAGTAACAATGTGTTTAAGGTTGGCAAAGCATACAAACCCTAAAGCAACCTTCACTATATTAATATCGTCATCATTATCATCATCATATAAAAATATCAACATCAGATGTCCACAGCTGGACATAAGTCTCTCCCAAAGATTCCCACCTCGATCGAATAGGGAGAGCAGGAAATTCATCCTCATACCCTTGAACCGCAGTGGTCACATACGATCCGGTTCCAGAGATGATTTCTGGAACGTGGAACGAATTGCCTGTCGGAATTTTCCCTAGGAGCTACAATATGAACTTCTACAAAAAAGGCGTCAAAAGGTTTTGACACGCCCAGTGAAACCTCTGGTGTTACTGGCGGTTGTAGGCTGCGGTTACCGCTCATCACCAGGCGGGCCGCATGCCTGTTTGCCACCTAAGTGGTATAAAGTCTCATCACGTGCAGATAAGGTTTGCTTGGATCCCGTAAGTTATTGAGCTTGAACCTTTACACCCCATATCTATATATAGTATTCGTAATAATGAATATAATGAAAACTTTTAAATCGTGCTTGCCTTGTCTACAGAGTACTTCGCTCTGTAGAAAGATTTGACCCGAAAACTGGATCGTGGTGTGAAGTGCGATCTATGAGCGTTGCTCGAATGGCAATGGCGTCGGTAAAGTACCGTGATTATATATGGATCGCCGGTGGTATGACCGGGGAGAAAAAGAACCCCGTCTGCAAAATTGTAGAGTGCTACAATTCTAAGACAAATGAGTACGTTCAATTCTGTATTAGTATTCATTCGAAATACAGCAATGTAGCAATTTCCATGAATCCACTCATCCTCAAATTTAGTTTTAAATGTAATACCTCACTCGACAGTTTTTTCTTATATCAGTTGAGTAATATATACATGTTAATACACTTAACAAAAAGGAAATATAGTAGGCGTGCCTGTGGTTTGGCATGGAAAGATATAGTGATAGAATTATGAATATGTATTCAATGTATAATGACTTAATAATGACACTCCTCAAGAAATCTGATTTCTTTATAATGTAAAATAATAATGAACATAATTGTGACAACCGACATTTCATGAAAAAAGCAGGAATATAGAATCCCTAACAATTTTTTCTACAATTATAGTGTTTAACTTAATATTAATTTTTATTAATTTTCAGTTGGACAGAAATATATAGTCTTCGTTTTCCGAGATGTTTTGCTACGTCATTCGCAATGAATAACAAACTGTACATAATTGGCGGTGCAGGAAAGATCACAGAAAAAGTACGTCATGAGCTCAGTAAACTGAGCAAATATTTAATCTTTGCTTTGCTTGTCACGTAATCGCACAGCTAATATTACCGATATACACATTTCGTACGATGATAGAAAACTTCCGGTCAAATGTGCATCAACAAGTGTATAGCATTACAGAAAAATCTAGCTTAACGGCGTACGTTGTTACGTCAATAAAACTTATATCATTTCTTTATTTCTTTGGTTATTTAACAAATAGATTAATGATGATTCAATAGACATTTATATGTACTAGCCAAGCTAAGATCTTTACTATATTTATATAGTATATAACAGTTATCATCATTAAATTTGATTAGTTAAGTTTTTTTTTGAATACGCAAATATCTCAAGTGATCTTTAAAAGTTGTTCGGATCAACGGTAAACAAATTACTGTGCTGGACCGCCGTCTTACGACACAGAGGAAATGAGTAATGCTGGTGCATTCATTAATAAAATGAATGATTTTTATATCGAACATTTACAGGACAAAACTCCAAGTAGCGTAGGTGCAATAGACGTTTGGGACTGGCAAGAACGGGTGTGGAAACAAGAGACCAAAATGTCAATTCCTCGGCATGGACATGCTCTGGCCTATCTTGGAACACAGCTTATTATTATAGGTTTAATCTTCTAACCATAAATTTTTTTCGATGTAAATATTACCAGCCAAGTAATGTTGAAATTAAGCTATTATTACCTCCTACCTAAGTACATCATAAAGTATCAAATATCTGAACATTTAATCGCTGAATTAATGATACACGGTATTGTATCAGACTTTTGGTAAGTCTTCACTACTACTGAGTAATAATGTATACACATTGTTAATTTCTGATTTGTGAGGTGTCATGCTTATTCTACCTAATCACAAAAATAACTATCGGACAGCCCCATCTTATGTCCTTTGTATTTTTTCACAGGCGGCGTGACTACTATAACCATGCGAGCTTTAAGCAACGTAGAGTCATTCTGTTGCAAAAGGGGAGCATGGATTCGTGGAGTAGCTACATTACCATCACCACTCTCAGGGCATGGTGCAGTCACTCTACCACCAGCTTCACTAATGTGAGGTAGCTCTTCTTTAAAAGTATCTGAGGTACCAGAAGGTTGTTAAATTGAGTTTTCGCTTTGCGGTAAGCCTGTGTTAAAGAAACGACAGTTTTGATTTTGGTAATACAAAGTTTAGCGGAGTATATACGGTACGTCTTCAAGCGTTTTACGTTTCTTCTCTTAAAACTAAATACATTTAATGTTTATAAAATTAATAATAGTGGTTTATATATTTATTCACAATTTTTTAAGGTGTTGCTCAAGCGAGGTTAAATAAATTATTGTGATTTGAACAAGGTTTTCATTTTGCTTTAAAACAAATACAAAAATTATTTCATTAATTATATAAAAAATTTAATGTTTAAATATAAACTTATTATCGAAATCTTAAATTAGTATCACATTTGCTATAAAATACTAATTAAATTAAACTTGTTTCTGCACTACCAAACTTCTCTGCAAACGCCTAAAATGTCTCTTTTGAAACCTTCTTGACACGGTGGAAACCTCTTGAAGAATAAAACGTTGTTCATGGGTATGAAACCGTCAGGATGGAAATTTGGTGTTGCTTCCTAAAAATAGACATAAATTTAGTTTTTACTACTAATTGTAGTGATGATAGTAATAATAATATATATGATAGTAATAATAATATAATATAAACTAGATATGAGAATTAAACATTGATCGCACATTATAAACCAATAGATGCGCCTTCGGTAGAAAACCTATTGATAAAAAAATTTTTTGTAAAAACATTAGTTTTATGAAAACTAGTTTATTCAACACAAAATTAAATCATTTAAAAGTATTTGTGAAGATTATGATCAGAAACGTTACCAGGCAGGAAAATTTAAACAATATCTAAGAATTATCTGTTCCTGATATCGAAAACAAAATACAAATATTAGTATCTCCTTTTGTTAAAAATGTAAAGTGGTTAAATTTATATGCAAAAAAACTTACGGTTAAGAGTTCTACTGGTCCCGTTTGAGATAGAGCCGCATTAAAGTCCTGCGATTCTATTAGATGTCGATGTATATGCCTAGCTTCTCCAAAAATTGAAATCGAAGCTACCGCAACTAATATAATTGCAAATTGTCCCATCGCTACTGATACCGTTATCCAAAAGAAAATATCAAACGTTAGCTCCCTATCGAAGTTTTAATGTTTGTATGCCAAATAAGGATTTTGCCTGTCGTATATAAATGATGTGAACTGTTATCTTTTTAGTCAGACGTGTGCGTCACAGGGTTGCCATCTTTTAGGGTCTGTATTAGGTTAATAATTTTGATATAACAAATTAGATTTTTCATTTAAAGTATATGGAGTATTGAATACAATATGAACTTAATACATTTCCTTATCCTGTTAGTAAAATAAATGTAATAATATCATTTATTTTTGGATACCTTATGTCTATAAGAATCAATCTCATATAAGTGTAATCATTGATATTTACGCGCATTACACATTAAATACAACTAAATTGAATGTAATTTATAGCATTTATTTAAATACCTACTACCCCGACGTTTTTTATCCTTCACATCGCCCCACGGCCAGAGGATTTTTTATTCAATTAAACGTCAAGACGCGCGGGACGGTCTCCTGATGGAAAGTCATACGCCTGCCCATTACCACGTGCCCCTAGTTAGGTTGGTATATAATGCAACACATTGCACTCGTCGCCTCGACACAAGATGTTGAGTCACGTTACTCCAGTAACTACACTAGTTACAGCGTCATTCATTCCGGAACACAGTCATATTTGCACACTATTTGGTAGCAGAAATAAGCGCTGCGGTGGTACCTACCTAGACGGTCTCTGGCAACAGAATCCTACCACCAATAAGTTGTTAATTATATTTGCAAACCGATCTACAAACGTATATACTAACTGTAAAATTTATTTGTATTGAAAAGATATAAGTAAATTGTGTTATTTTCTTCATAACCATGTTTTTAGATGTTTGTCACTCGCAACCCTATGCTACAATATCAATAAGTTTGTTTTCTCGTATGAGTGCCAGGCAGACTGCATGTTTTTCCCTTGGCCGTATGACGCAATACTTCATGATGGTATGTCATAAAATGTTATATCAAAGAGGTTAGTTGTTATATTTCCAATAGCCAATAAGACAGTTGCCCAAACCATCTAAGGATATATATTCTAATATTTGACCGAATGTTTCAACTATAAGATAAGTTTTATTATTGTGTTTTACAGCAAGTCTTCACCCAAGATTTTAGCAGCAATGAGATTATGATTATATTCGAAATTTTAGTGTTTATTATACAAATGACTAAATGTTCAAAAACTGTCAGCAACATGTTATTGAATGTACAGCCATATATAACCCTGCAATTGGTCAGCGCGGTGGACTAATGGCATTAACTCTCCTTGTGGGATAAGGCATCAAGTCTAAAGTAGTAACATTGAGTGGGCTGTATATCAATATACATCTATAAAGGGATAAAAAGGAAAAAAATATACGTTGCATACATGCTTATGTAAATGACTTAACACATTTAATTACAATCTAAACTCGCGGTAATGATATTATTATGATTCTAAGAAAATATTACATACATATCCGAAGTACACAATTACATGTTATTTGTTTTTGTCATCATGAGAATAATTTCGCAGATGCTCATTAAAAACAGTTAATAAACATTATTATCAACTTGTTTTTAATATATTATTCTTAGTTGATTGAATGAAAAAGGGATTTCACCTCTTTTTCTACAAGATATTATTCATAGAGGAAAACAGGATTTAACAAAGTTGAGAATCCGTCATATTTAAAATGAGAAATACGAATTGACAAAATTTGTTTATTGATTCTTTATTGGAAATAAATATTTCATGGTTTATACCAATCATCTACCATCCTGTTGGTTATCATTTGTAATATATTATATTGTTTCAGCAAAATTTAATAGAATGTTTCCACCATTCGCGAACTGATTATTCTCAGAAATTGACCAGGCCATTGCTTTAAAACGTATTAATTACACAAACAAGTGTTACGTTTGCATTTAATGTAAAACAAAATTATCGAGCAATTGCCATTTAGAGAAACCTATTCGAATTTTGTTTGTTTTTAATGTTTTATCAAACAGTTTCACAATTTTATCTTATCATATATCTTATGTTATATTATATGGAAAGATTTGGTACAACTTTGCGTTCAATATCAAAACAAATCAATAATATAAAATTATCAGACTAGATTCCTAGCTAAGATATGCTAAGTTTGAGTTAGAAAATCACAGTGAATAGGAAAATATTAAAGTTATAAATAAAAATCTAACTTATAAATTAGAAATTTTAATCCATTTTAAATTTATGTTAATCACCCATCGTAATTTTGCCAATGTGATTCGTTTGTCATTGTACGGCGACGACGAGTTATGCATTGAAGATTGGTTCCCATAACTTCACCAGGAGGACACGTTGCGTTGTCTGCCAAATAATTAGATTAAGCCATAATTTAGATCACAACTAATCAAAATGAAATTTATTAACTTTATTTTTAAATATTAATACTGAAATTGGTGTTCAGATAATAGTGAAACAAATATAATAATATTACAGCACTGTAGCTAAAATGTAATTATCAAGTTTTCCCTGTTGTTTTTACGTTTTTTTTTTTGTTTTATTATTGGATTGTATGAAACTTTTGAACATGGGTAGCCATCAGTAAAAATCGGACTTTTCAATACCATGTGCAAAAAATTAATATGTGTAGTCCCTTAAATCTTTTTCTGAGTAAAGTTGTGGGGGATTATTAATCATATATTCTGATGAGCTCAGAGGAATCGGCCTGTGAAATAACTGATTATATTTTGAATGACGTGGCATCGGCACTTCCATTGTAGGAATGATATTTTTCAATATGGCATCCTCGGAGAGATGTGCCCAAAAATCTTCTTCAGATGTCGTTCTCAGCTGCTTCAAATCCACCGGAATTAAAATAGAATTAAGAGAATGTAACGACTCTGGATTATAATATAATGGTTCCTCTTCGTGATACATAAGTTTCGCATCAGGCCTCCTTACATAAACTGGAGGCAGAGTATCCACTCCAGGTAACGGTCTAATTGCATATAACTTAGGATACAATTTACTATTCATCAATTCCGGCGTTTCCAACGGCAACTGGGATTTTGAACGTAAAATTACAAAACCATTGTCATAGTGCATTGATTCTTTTTCCGTGTTACGATAAACATCTGAGTCCACACCTCGTAATTTCGTTAGGAACTTCTTTATTAAGTGATCATGCAAGTCATTGTTGAAAACTTCTGAAATTTCTTCTGGGCTTGTGTTTAAAGTGAAATCTTTAATAGGCCCGCTGATATCATATATGCTTTCAATGATTTTCGTATGAGGCCCACCAGATTTATTAAGATGATCTTCTTTTGTTAACGCACAAGTGACTACACCGAAACAGGTAAAAATATATAGAAAAATCTTTATTTTATTCTTCATTTTAAACCTCACTTCACTTAAGTCCGCACGATATTAATGTACAAAATATGTTATTGTGTCCAACAAATATAAATCAGCAAAAGTTTCCTTTTTCATTTGCTTGCACTTTGTTCTATAGCAAATTTTATATCTATTACCTATATATAATTTTGCATACAGAAGTACTTAGAAATTTGTTTGCTATAGCAAAGCGTCTCATAAGTTTATATGAACTACTAAGTCCCTATGAGACGTAAAACCTTTAGTTACATTAATAAACCACACCACGTGTGTTTATATATTCAAGTAGAAACTAAGTTTATAATGGTAAAGTAAATTAAAAAAATTATGAACCTTTTTAATCACTGTAGTAATGATTTATTGTTTGTATCAATTATATAATATACGTAGATATATGAATTACGTTATAATTGATAAGTTAGATATAATAATGAAAAAAAATATATAACAAAACATTTAATGAACAGCCGTCTTTATGTTTTCACTACGAGACACGGAGGCCCATGCACAGTTTCTTCATGTTAAGACCAGATGTGGATTGGTGATCAAAAGAATATTACTTGAAAAAGTTATGTAAAAAGTCAAACAAACATCTAGCCAAGGAACATCTGAAATCTGCTGACCCCCTCTTGATAAATACTAAACTGTAATTTCTCTTAACATTTCATTGTATTACACAACTCTTAAAAGGAGTAAATTTAAATTTTTAGTTTCGGTTACAAAAACAAATACGAACTGCTTATCAAACATTTATTATATGTTGTGATGTTTACCATATTATTATATTAAATAGCGATCAGTAAGTTGTTTCCAAAATTTTTCACAAATTGTTTGTTTTAAAAAAATCTACTTTGTTAACTGCTGGTTCAACTTTCTTATTGAATATTTTTTTTACATGGTTTGTTTCATTAACATCTACATTATAATTTTTTTTAGTTTCTCTTTTTTTATGGTATTTGTAATTATCCGTTGACCCATATGAATGTGTGCTGTACGACGGTTGACCTTTGGCTAGTGTGCCAGATATTACTGAGGGTGAACAACTCACGAGTAACGGAATACCACATCCTCCTGTGTTAGCGTTGGGAAATAAACCTACAGCACTTGAGCCGCCACTTGAAGGAGCAGTTATTTGTTCCTGATTATAGCTTGATCCTCTAGCCATCCCATGTCTGTTGTACCAAGATTGTGCATAATCCATAGCTGATTTTTGCGTCGATTGTCTCATATGCTCACTTGCTTGTACCATATTATCTCCATCATCTATTCTCTCATGGTGAATAGGTATCATAACCGATGAAAAGCTATTGTCGTGTAAATTGGTAACATCATTAGCGAAACGCTCATGTGTCAATCGACTATCGGGGAGTCTGAAGAAATTTGTGTCACTGTTTTTGAAATACAAATCGGGATGAGAAGCTCTAAATGCGGGCATATGATGGAATTGGTCTTGAAAATGTTTAGAACGAGAATTTTCATGTGCAGATGACTCTTGTATCCATTGGGTATTTTTCTTTCCGTTCACGTCGTTTCGTTCGTAGATTTTGTCGAATCTTGTCATATCAGAACCATCTGACTGCATGCCAGGTTTCATAACATTTTGATTGATATTTACATTTGTAAGTGTTTGTGGCATTGCTATATCTTCATCCCTTATTTGTGCCCATGCAACATTTCCATTAAATTTTTGCAGCAAAGAGTCGTTAATGTTTCCCTGATTTTCGGCTTTTTTGGCGGTTATTATGTTTTGAGTATGTTGATTAAACAAAGCCTGCGTTACTTCATTTTTATTGTTATCTTCCACAGTTTTCATTTGTTGTACATTATTTGTATGAGTTAACCACCTCGGAGTATTTGAAACATCATCAAAATCGTGAGCTATATCAGCGACTTGATTTTTTTTTGGTTGATATGTATCTTCTAAAATAATCGAAGTTTCTTGTGGGTGTGATAAAATAGGAGAATTAGTGTCAATTGTAGCGCTTAAACTTTTCATAGTATTGTAACTCTCTTTAGCAAAGAAAGGTGTGTGTTCTTGATCAGGCAGGTTTTCTGTAGATTTTTGGTTAATTTCACTGTGTTCCTGTACGGTTTGTGAAGTTCCGTCCTCAAACTTGTTAATTTTTTTTAAATCATTGTTTTCTGTAATTAAACGAGCTGTCGTTGCATCTGATTTTTTCATTTCTTCCTTATTGACTCGTTCTATAGTTTCACTTTGTATATTTTCATTTAAATTGTCGTTGTTAGGGTTCAATGATTCGTCGTTGAGATAAGTCACAGATTTGAAATTTTGTGATAAATTTTCAGCAACTTTCATAATACTTGACGCATCCTTAATTTCTTCCTGTTCTTGTAATTTATTTATTTTAGTTTCATCGTTACTGTCTATTTTGGAATTCATATCTTCAAAATGATCTGCTCTGCTGTTGTCTCTGTTGTCAAAAGATTCACTTTTAATATCGTTATGTTTTGGTACATCGTTTTGTTCAGTACAACTTAAATTCGATTTTGAAGTCAGCTCAGGTGTTTCAGGCCTCAGGATTATTCCGGGTTCCAATCGCAAGTTGTCACTACGTAAGTTATAATTACTACTGATATCTTGAGACATAACAATTTCTGTATCTTTTTCGTTATTTTTAAAATTCTTTTCCTCATTATGTACTTCTTCATATAAATTTAATTTTCTATATAAATCTTCATCTGCACTTAACTCCGATTTCAATGGTGATATAGCATCTTCTTTTTCTGAAGCAGTACTCTGAAAACTTGTTATGATGTCATTATTATCCTTTTCGCTTATAAACCTATCTTCAATATTGATACCCGTAAGAAAATTTTTTTGAATTCTCTCTATATTATCCTTCCATTGGTCCGTACGACTTTCTACCGGTTTTGTCATATTCATTTTTTCTTCATTCAACTCTGTTCTTATATCACGCACATGTGTAACATAATCATCAAATAGGTTATTAATCACCTCAAAATCATATTCTATCTGTTTCATTCTGGAATTATCCCCACTGGTCACGCGGTTTTGTTCTAGTTTAGTATCATTAAATTTTCTTTCATTCATTGATTGAAAATTACTCATATTCTTTACAAGTGAATGAAAAACTTCATATTCTTCTTGTTGACTTTGTTCATTCTGTAACTCTTCTTCAGGGCCTAATATTTTTATTTTTGAACTACTTTCCTCGCTTAAATATTTTCTTAAATGTTCTAACGCTTCTTTCGCCATTTTGATTCTTTCTTCCATTTCATCTTTAGTCATGAGACGTGCTTCTACGATTGTGTTATCGTGTCTCATCTGCGGAATAATTTCACTTCCATCTTCACAAAATTTTAATTGAACTTGTTTTTTGCATTTTTCTGGAGAATCATTTAACGCATCTTCGTCACCGGAATTACGATACACACGAAATCCCATTCTATTTTTAATTTTTGTTGGTGTGTTACTCTCATGATCACTGTTTGATTCCATCGAAGAAAGTAAGATTTCATTATTCGCATAGATGTTTTCTTGTACATAGTCATCATTGACTTTGCGGAGCTCATCTGTCTTCGATGTGGGGACTTGTTTTACAGAAGTGAAACCAGGAAGGTTAAGTGTTGTTTCAAATCCATGTAAATGATTTTCTAACAAAGTTGGTTTTGAGAGAGCCATTGACAATGAAGTCAATAATATCAAAAGTATCTTCATTGTGTTCCTTGTTGCAATTGATATTTAGATGAAGTTATGATCTCCATTTATATTAAAGTCATTGGTCGAAGTAATAACAAAATGTGATGAAAACAAGCATTACGTGCTAATATTTACTTACTACGCATGTCGTGATTAAAACTTCCGCCTCGCAAAAAATAATACATTGATGTTCCTTTTAAATTTCTTAGAATCCATATAATTACTGGTTATGGCCCCAACTAAAAAGGCTACTTTTAATTATATGTCATATCTTGTCAGCGAAAATAGATTTTTATTACATTTTCAAAATAATTTTTAATCACATAAATATAAATGCTATATAACTCTTTATAATTTGAACATAGTGTCAATGTAAAAACGGAAGTGCTGTAATTTCAGTTAGATATTTATTTTATCTTATTTGTTAAATAGTCACTTTATTGTAAATATTTTATTACATTGTATATATGTGTTAAGTTATATTTTCGCTGAACCCATAATAACAAAATATTTAATGAAACTGAAAAAAATATTAAAAGATTCATTATTTTTAAAAAATATTATAAACTCTGTAAAATTATTCTCATGTATTCCAATTGTGTTCAATTTTCACTAAAATAGTGTTCTTACTGATATAAAAACATTAGCATTCAAATATATCAAAATAGTTCAAAGTATTAAAATGCTTCAAATCATCATCCGAAAATGTTCCATGGTTAAACTATGTAATATTAATAAGCTAAATCAAAATTATAACCAACTACTCCAACCACTCTACTTTCGGCGTATCGCAAAAGACAACTAAGAGACTTATTATTATACTAAGCTTGCCAACAACTCACATATCATATGATTATACCCTAACATTTTTAACATGTTTTAACAAACATATAGATTTAAAATAATATATACTACAAGTTAAAGTAACTGTATACAATAATTCACAGGTATTTTAAAATGCCTAACAACGTGCCTGAGAATCATATAAGAACATTTATTCATATACATTTACTCTAATTTACGAGCAAGTTTACGATACGCATGTTTACTTTGAGAACGTGCATTTGCAAAAATACGTACATACTTGTAATAATACTTAAATCATTTCATCATAACATGTATTTAAGTTACGGAAGTATATAAACGTACGAATGGCACGTAAAAGATCAAGAAAACACGCGTATATTGATTTAAACGCTTTCTTTGAAATCAGGCGGAATTAAAAATGTGCATTTGCAATGATGATGGCAGTTTAAGCTTCTAATTCTTTATTTAATCTAAGCCATCAAACCGTTATTTAGATAACTAGTAAAACTTAATGTAATTTTTACAACTATAAACAAAATTTTTCGAAAAGCTATTGCACCGATCATCATATTTTATAAAAATCTTAGATATTTGTGACTTACTTGTATGTTGCCGGAGGCTGTGTACCAAATTAAATTACTGGAGGAATTAAATCAAGAAAGGATTTAAGTTTAAAGTACACAATAGAGGTACAGTATATATAAATCAACATAACTGTTTCGATGTTGTCACACGCAGGCCTATCACTTGCCATCAGGTGAACTTCGTAGACACATCTTCATGTAGTCGAATTAAAAAAAAAACTTAATGACGCTGCAGTACATACTTAGAAATTTTTTAGGTTTTATAATCGTTCAACAATTTTTTATTGCGATAACGAATATCTGCTAACTATTTATTTTTAGAAACATCAAGAAATTAACACAAATATACTGGGTGTTAGGAGACTGATTCCGGAAACGAAGATAGACGATAGTACTATTGACACCTTTGATGATGAGACGGAAAAAAAATCAATCCAGTTTAAAATAATGTCATATTTTTAAAACTTTTTATTAGCATTATTTACGCTCCATCGTGTTAATACAGCTAAATGAAACGATCGTTTCATAAAAAATACATTACCTTACTAAATAAACCAGCAATGAAACACAAAATCAAAAACAATTGATGCTCGGATCAACAAACGCCTGGGCGCGGGGGAACAAAATATACAGAGTAGCGCAAAAGTAATCCTCCTATCAGAAAATGCTATAAATTTTGCCTTGATGTAAAAAAAGTTGTATTTTGTATTTTATTTTGTTTTGTGTCGCCACCTTATATACAAGGTATACAAGGTGGCGCAAAAATAACCTTACGATGTTTTTTGGCTGTAATTTAAAAAAAAATATGAAAAACTTTGATTCTTCTTGTGGAGTATTTTTATTTGGTCTTTTAATTTTTTTACATCAAGG
The DNA here is from genome assembly GCA_029030555.1 of Ornithoptera alexandrae. NCBI lineage: Eukaryota > Metazoa > Arthropoda > Insecta > Lepidoptera > Papilionidae > Ornithoptera > Ornithoptera alexandrae. Next base: position 9,093,943 of record JARDVY010000037.1, read on the forward strand.
CAAAATTTATTGCATTTTCTGATAGGAGAATTACTTTTGCGCCACCCTATATATGCTCCGTGGCCCTATAAAATAAGATTCAAATTGAAACCAAATACATCTCAAGTTCCCGCCGCAAATCTTTTAAGAAACAAGACGAGCAGGACGTTCCCCTGGTGTCGCTACTTAGGATGTTATACACTGCATCACATTGTGCTCGTCGCCTGGAGACCTAAGATGAAAAGTCTCGTTATCTCAGTATTTTCACTGCCTACAGCACTTTTCAAACCGAAACACACTAATTTTTGCACACTAATGTTTGGCGGCAGACGTAAGTGCTGTGGGGGTCCTATCTAGATAGTCTCTGGCATCCGTAGTATAGGTCGCAGATAGACACTGCAAAATGTACAGTTGACAACTTAACATCTTTCCGGAGAACACCTAGGTAGACATTTCACCTCATAGTCCACTACAACAGTAGTGTGTAAACATTATAGTGTTTCAATTTATGAGATGGTGTAGCTAATAAAATGACTAATATGACGAGATTTGACACACCTGATGTTTCTATTACGTACAATAGTCTCATAATTGATCTTAATTGAACAAGATATTAAGTGAAAATGAGTTAAAAGATGGTGAAACAAGCTCTGGCTCTATATGTTAACAGCATATTATGACAGCGAACTTACAATATACATAGGACAGTAAAAATGTTGATTGAAACAAACTGTAACAATATTTCAACCGGAACATCAGTTTTAAAACCCATACGATTAACCGCTACGCTACTGAAGCATGTAAAATGGTGGTGGGTCTCTCGCCGGAGACCGTTTAGGCAAGTAACACCGCAGCACCTTTTTCTGCCGTCTAACAGTACTGTGCAAACATTATTGTGCTCCGGTTTGAAGGGGCTGTAGCTAGTGAAATTACCGGGGTAACGAGAGTCAACATCTTATGTCTAAGGTGACGAGCACAATGCGGTGCATCCTAACTAGCGCCACATGGTAAGATGGGAGGCATTTCACTTACCATCCGCTGAAGGTCCGGCTCGTCTCGCCGCTTTTTTAAATAAAAAAAGTTGTAACTAATTAATTCCTTACATTTCCATTTAAATTATGAAGCTAATGATAATAGTTAAAACTATAACTACAACAGAACTTTAGTCCTATTCTATAGAAAATGCATATAGGTATATTTGACTTCTACAATAATACAATAACTATCTTTCGTAATCCTTTATTTGACATGTAGAATATATAAAAGAATAACTTAAGTAATTTAACTAAACGCATTGTACAATGATAAACGAGTTTTTACAATTTTTTTTAAACAATTTCACTGAGACTTTTTATCACTTTTGCCTGGTTTCTGTGGAGAGACTGATTGTTCCGGATGGGTTTGCACTTGATCTTGTGGATCGAACGATTGTAAGTCTATATCCCTATACACATCCTGTGCACTGTACCCTGAATAATATTGAGGTTGAGGCTGCACCACTTGACCTTGCACTATCGATGGCGAACACGTAAACAGAAGAGGCACGCTCAAAGCACTTGGATTAGTGTAAGGAAAAACGCCGTAAGTCTGCATCTGCATAGTTTGCGCAGAAGGATATGCAGCATTCAAAGCGGCAATTCGAGGTTCACTAGGGTAATAAGGCACAATTCCTTCCATACCAACTGGCATGTTCTCTGTTGCTATATGACTCATATCTGAGAAAGTCAATAGCTCATTTTCATTTGGATCAATTGAACGGTAGCGGTGATAATTGTGGTTGTAACCATACGGGCGCATGTACTGTTGCATCGGTGCCAATTTAACGGGTGCTGGTGCTATCGGCTGTACTAGAGCAGAAGAAGCAGCAGCAGCGCACGGACTCACGTAAAAATTGCCATAGTGTGAACGCTTGTCGCGAGGATCATCTTCATTTCCCAGTACTCTTAGCCTTGGACTCTCTTCATCATCACTCACAGGAGCTGCGCTCGCCATAAAGATTATCTTCACAACACATAACGTGTACACAACGTTCATTTTACGTTATATTACAAATTCAATTTAGGACAAACAGCGAGTTTAATATTTATATATTCTTCGAAGTGAGTAATTTTCGTCAATACGACATACTTTGCAAATCATTGTCATTCTGTTTAATATTGCACAAGACGAATATTTATTGCTTACCTGCGTTCTTTCTGTATACATGTTCTAAATATGCCTTCAGATAAAATACCTCACATATTAGTTACTTAATAATTAATTAATAAAGGACATCATATGTATATTCAATAATAATAGTTATAACTTCGTAAGATCATGATCTCTTACTGCTGTTACATCATTACTCTTGAGGAGTGAAGGTTTTATACAATAGCATAATAATTATAAACCAAACCTACACCTAATAGTTAATAAAGAAACACTTTGAAGTTTAATATGTTAATAGTATACAATGAAAACATTATGTACTAGCTGTTCCCTGCCCGCTTTGCTGGCAGTAACATGGAATTAGATTTGAAATTTGTTAGAAATATTCCCGCCCTGCGACAAACCGCTGTCTCTCGGGCCCCGTCCCGTTATTAACACTCCCACAACTACCTTTGGGGACAGAGTTTTTTAAAAATCCATTCTTAGTTGACTTCTAAATGGCAGAAGCAATATCTCTACCAAATTTTGAGTGTTTACGTCTAAACGTTTCGGAAATCTTGTGATGAGTTACTGGATCTTATGATATCTCTTATACATATAGTTTTTTATCAAGATTTTTCGCAGAAATTAAATTTTCTTTAATGTTAAACAAGATTACATTTTTTTATACCGTAATATTTATAGGCCCGGTCGGTATCGTCACAACTAAAAATCATCATCATCGTCATCATCATTAGGCGCTTTCTTCAAACTGAAGTTTGAAGTTCAACTAAAAATAAAGGATAAAAAATAATGATTGTGGGTTATCCCTAACAGATAGACATATACCATGGCGGACTTTTTTGTAGACCTTCTTAAGGTGTATAATACTGTAGTACATTATTATGATCTATCTCGTAGGGTTCAGCCAGCATTTACAATGTAAGCGCAAAAAAATGAGTTTATTTACGATATCACATAAGAAACCTTTAAAATTAATAGTATTTCTCACTACATTGTGCATGTATTATACATATAAACCTTCCTTTTGAATTACTCTATTAAAAAAACTGCATCAAAATCCGGTGCAGAGTTTTAAAGATCTAAGCATACATAGGGATAGACAGAGAGCAAGAAGCGACTTGTTTTATACTATGTAGTGATACATTTGTTAGTGATGTAACAAACCATTCCTACCTCAGAAAATATACGTAGAGTGGATATTAATTGATGAAAATAAAAATGATGATGGTGATAAAGTTCATCGTTTGTCGGAATATAAATAATTATATATTGAAGCATGAAATACATAAACAAAAATATGCTGACGACTAAATGATTACGTTTCTTCAAAGCCGTGACATGTTTTAATGTTCGTAGACGTTTCAAAATCGCTTACGAATATAGGTATGCTGTGTCATACATCACGTACTTTTTAACAGGCGGAAACCAAGCGGAATTGCGGAGTGTATGTTTTGTAATTCGAGTCCTACATTTGATTCCCAACATAGAATAATTAATTAATTACGCGCAACACATTATCTTGAAAGAGATATTAAGTGAGATACATAGAAAATCTGTAATATGTTTATGTAATTGTAAAGTTATCAGTAATTTAGTTTCATATTACATAATTGGACATCAAAAAAAACTTCATAGATTAAGAGTGCTTTTCTTAAAATTATAACGTGCAAAATTGTATTTTTCTCATTCAATTAAGCGACGAGACGAGCGAAACGTTCACCTGATGGTAAATGGTACGTTTGCCCATAACATGGCGCTGGTTACATTCATAAATACTGCACCGCATTGTGCTCGTCACCTGAGACAAGATCTTGACTCTCGTTACCCCAGTAATTACACTAGCTACAACACCCTTCAAACCGGAACACAGTAATGTTCGCACACAACATGAAGTCATTTAAGTCTCCTCTTAAACTTACTTGGACAGTTGTCGACTAAAATGCATTTCTTACTGTATTCATCTCTTATGTAACCTGCCGAACATCGACATCCAACTCGGCACTCCCATGTCAGAGGGCAAAGAGTTACTCGAAGCGCCAAGAGCTGCATATTTACACAAGTAGCTGGACATTTCCAACCGCACAGGGAGAATTCTTCATTTTCACGCAAACATGCAGAAGTTTTATAGCTAGTTATGAATTTTATTAAAATTGTTACATGTAATAAAAATATAACGTGCATATCAGAGAACACCAGCAAAGGAATAATTTTATATCAAACATTTATGAATTTTATTAGTACGATATTCTTGCGTTTATATTTTACTTATTGAAATCGGATAAACCCTTTTCGGCCCTAGAGATTTTTTTTTACTACTTTATGCATTCCTACCTCACAACATGTAATATAACATGCATACAATGTAACAAAATATTTAAGATGAAAAAGTTAACACTGAATATGATGAAAATTTGACTTATTTTTTTGTTATTTTATTAAGTGACGAGACAAACGGGACGTTCACATGATGGTAAGTAATAAAACAACGTGGCGCTAATTAGGATGTTATACACTGCATCATATTGCGCTTGTCGACTTGGGATATAAGATGTTTGGTTTCGTTACCCCAATAATTACATTAGCTATAGGGCCCTTTAAACTAGAATACAGTAATGTTTGCCTTTAACATTTTTCTCTCTAATATTAATTGTGTATTCTAAATGAATAGTTAAAAAAGGTACATTCGAGTGAAGCTAATATGAAGCGTTTGAAAACATGCGTTATCGCAAAACGTGAAAAAAGAAAATTTCTTAACTATACGTGCCACAACGTATATCTTGAAAATCTTTATACATATGATAAAAAATTTCTTGCTTATCTTGTCCATTAATGGTATATATTAAAGGTAAAACTTAAACCATCGATTAATGATTTTAATGCTTCTCTTGTGCTTGATAGTGAAAAATAGTGCTTATATATAAAAGATAAAATTCAAAATGAAACAGTTCATAATGAAAATAGTAATTCTGTTTACGTTTCACTTTTTGAAAATATACGCTGCAAATTTTGAGTTGCGTAACCAACTAACTCCAGTTCATGGGCTTTTTGTTAAACCATCCGAAGACGGTATAACTGGTGATTTATATGTGGCAGCATCGGAGGATAGTGACGTAAACTCACAATGGCTAACAGATCATCCTATAAATTTTTTACCAAAAACCACTCAGACTCAAGCAGCTTCTACACCCATTAAATTTACAAAGAGCTTAGCTACTAGCACTTCGCCTCATGAAGAGGCCGTGAATACTCAAAAAAGAGCCGTTATCACAACTCCAACATTTAAATACGCTTATGCACTGCCGGTGCCGGGGGCCATGGAAGGACGCCCATTTAACCCTTATCCTTTTGGTTTCTATGCACCAAATACAAAAAACTCTGAGGAAAAATCAAACTGTCAAACGGAAGGAAAATTAACATCCATGGGTCTTCCTACATATCCCTATCCTTACTACTGTCCACAAATGATGGCTTCACTCACAGCCGCAATGAATTCTATCAAGGAAGAAGAAAATGAAGCAAACTCTCATCAATCAGTTGCACACCACTGGCCTGGAACATATGCTTATCCATATCAATACATCATGTTAGATCCCACTTCCTGGCCGCAAGGTCCAACATCTACAACAGAAAAAGAAAATACCGACGATGAATAAAAAGTATCTAACATAAAAAATTTAAGACATAAGTATTTATTTTAAAAATAATTTATTAAAAAAAGGTACAATAAATGAAAATTTTTACAAATAGTTTTGTTTTCATTTTCATTCTTTTATTTTTTAATACGTTTTCACATAGGCATTAAACATTTTGAAGAACTTTCTAAAAATTTTATAATTTTTTTAAGGTTTACTATTAACAAAAATATAGATTCAATTTATTGACATAAACATACTTTAATTTAAGCCAAAAAGATACACTAAATATACACTACACTTATTATCGGGTAAACCTCATATGTGTCTCATCGCTTTTTCAAATAAAAAAAAAAATACCCAAAACTGTTGTCTATCGCTACCTATACGTCATTTTTTTCATAGATATGTCCTCGGGAGTAATAACATAGTGTTAAAATAAATTTGGGATAATTTTATATACATTGTAAACTTCTGCATAATAATTTTACTTAAATTACATTAAATTTATAAAGATTAAAATGGTTTCCAAAAAAAAGAAGAAGGTATGTATATTACACATAACCAAAGAACACGTGTTAATTGCGTATTAAATATTTTATTTACCGTTGCAATCTTAAACTATGCGATGTCGTATTTTAACATGCCATTTTTGTGATTATATACAATTGATGGTCAGTTTAAACCAATCATATAAAAGTAACAGTTTAAATTTTCTTATTACAGTATTCAACGGGAGAAGGAGCACAATTCATGACAAGAAAGGCTGCACTTAAAAAGCTACAGCTTTCACTAAAAGATTTCAGGCGTATTTGTATTTTAAAAGGTATATATCCCAGAGAGCCTCGCAATCGCAAGAGAGCTCAGAAAGGTGCTGGAGGCATCAAAACTCTGTATCACACAAAAGATATTAAATTCTTGTTACACGAACCAATAATATGGAAGTTGAGAGACTTAAAGGTACGCATTTTTATAAATTTTATGTTAGTCTGTCCAGTGGTTATTATAAAAATATATATTTACTGGATACAAAAAAATGTGATAGACAAAACTGTTATTCTTATATAATTTTGCTTTCAGGTGTACCAACAAAAAATACGAAAAGCTCGAGCTACACGGGAATTTGGTCAAATGAGAAAATATTTACGTGACTATCCATCTATTAACATTGATCATATTGTTAAAGAAAGATATCCAACATTTGTTGATGCATTGAGGGATCTTGATGATTGCTTGACTTTATGCTTTTTGTTCAGTACCTTCCCTTCCTTGAAAAGAGTTCCTAGAGATCAGTCCTTACTTTGCAGAAGACTTACAGTAGAATTTATGCATGCTGTTATTGCAGCCAAAGCACTCCGGAAAGTATTTGTATCGATTAAAGGTTATTACTACCAAGCTGAATTTGAAGGACAAACTATAACTTGGATTGTTCCCCATCACTTTGCCTTCCAGGTATAGTTAATATTTAATTGTTGTAATTTTTTTATTTATACTATTTATTATATTCAATATGGTTGTGTGCTCCATTTGCTATTTTACTCAAACTGACTTTACTTTTCATTTATATACTATTACATTAAGAGTAACCAATAAATTAAAAATAATAAAGCAGTGAGCTCAGTTCCAAGTATAGTGAAACACTCATGATGTAAAGAACTGTGGTCAAAATTTGCCATTGCTCTTGATCTGCCTATAAAGGAAATCTTATGGTGAATAATTATTGTTTGCAACAACAGAGGTTTTTTGAACATGTAGTATCTGCATGTTACACTTAGCACAGATTATAAAAATAGATTCCCTCTGTCATATAATACTCTAAGTCTTCCACTGTGTAATTCTAATTCATTATTAAAAAATATGTAGATATAATCAATCTGTCTTTTCTCAATATTTCATTATTTTCAGCCACAAAGTAAAGATGAAGTTGACTTCAAAATCATGTCTACATTTGTTGAATTCTACAACATGATGCTTGGATTTGTTAACTTCAAACTATTTCATTCCTTGAATCTGGTCTATCCACCTCAGCTACCAGCAGGATTCACACCAGAAACTGACAAGGACCTCATAGATGAAAAAGCTTATGTAGCAGAAAGAATTGCTGCTCTAAATATTTCTGTAGCACAAATTGCTGGTGCTAATGAAGTTGAAGAACTACCAGAGATTGACTTATTCCAATCAGAAGATGGTGATCCACAGAAACTTGAAGAGGCAAAGCAAGAAGTTGAAAAAGTAAAAAAATTAAAGACTATGTTTAAAGGTCTTAAATTCTTTATTAATAGAGAAGTTCCAAGAGAGCCTATGGTTTTTGTTATTAGATGTTTTGGAGGTGAAGTCTCATGGGACAGAAACCATTTTGCGGGTGCCACATTTGATGAAAGTGATGAATCAATAGCTTACCAGATTGTGGATAGACCTAGCATGGAGAAACAATATCAGTCTCGGTATTATGTACAGCCTCAGTGGGTGTTTGACAGTGTAAATGCAAGAATGCTGCTTCCAATCAATAAGTATTTGATAGGAGCAGTACTCCCACCACATTTATCACCATTTATTGATAAGATAAAGGACCAAGTTTACATGCCTCCAGAAGAGAGAGCATTAAAGGACCCCAACTTCAAACCTCTAGGTGATCTTTAATTTGTACTATATATAGCTGTTCTCTGCAAGCGTAATACAGAAATACACTTTAAATTTGTCTGAAACATTCCTTGAAATCAATCTCGGGCCATAAATGAGTTTTTGTAGCAAATGTCACTGTAGCAACCGCATAAATAATACAATGAAAATGTTTGTTGTCTATAAACAAAAGTTTACAGTTTAGTATATATATGTTGATTAGCGATTGACAATACTCTGGGACCCATCTATGTGGAGATCTTCGGGGGAGGCCTAGGTCCAGCTATGGACATCTATCAGCTGATGATGATAATAATGATGTAGATTAGCAATTTTTCTTACAAGTCTACCACATAGAGTAAAATAATATTATTATTTTTTTTTCCACACAAAGGTGTTACAATAGTAATTTCTCAATGATATAATAAAACTCATGTTCACAAAATTAGGCTTGCAAATGAATTTAAATCTTCTGTCAAAAACTATATCAAAGCATTGTAATGAATATAACTTTCAGGTGATGATGATGAATCATCTGTAAGTGACATTAAAGAAGCTAGTGATGAAGACATTGAAGAAAAAAGTGAAGAAAAGAAATCAGAAGAGGAAGATGGTGAAACAGCTTTAGTTCAGCAATATCAACAAGAAGCGGCAGAAGGATCTTCCTCTGAAGAAGATGATGAAGATGACCTAGATGTAAAGAAAAAAAATTTAGCTAAAGAAAAGGTTTGTATCTTATTTATAGAGGGTGAAAGGTAATAGGTGTAAAAGATCAGGAGCAGCTAAAGTATAGCTAGTATTCTACAAATAAGCTTGCACATGTTACAACAAAAACAAAAGGGTCAAATTAAGGGCCGGCTCTACTTTTATCAGTCTAGAGTGTTTTATTACAAGTGTTTTTCTTTCTAAATTATAGAACCTATGTATTTTTTTATACCTTGTCGGATAGATATTGAAGTCAGGTACTTATTTATATGCTTTATTTATTTTTTATAAATAAAATTTTAAATTTATTATCTATTTTAAAATTTAAAAAAAATATAACTATGATACATTTTCATTTTACTTTTACAACTTTCAAATAACCTAATTTAAGTTTTAGCATCTAAGTGATGATTATCAATTTAATTTAATAAACCAATGATTAAACAATAATTAAGATTTGTGTAAAAATAAGTAAAAAATAAAATCATTGATTATTTTCTTAGAAAATTGGGAATTTTTGTAAAATTATTTAAAAAATTAATAACTCTAGAACCATTGTTTTGGATGGGGTATTCCATACATAGATAGATAGGATACGAGCTATAATTTAGCCCCCCAGATCTTTTACACCTGTTACCTTTCACCCAATATATAAACATATTTTTAGGTGTAATAGTATTTAATAGTGTAAGGTAGCAATTTTGTTGGTAACACTTTGGGGATACCATTGGTTATATTTATAGAGTATTCAACACATTAATTATAAAAAAAATACATTAATATTGTATTTGTCTTCATCTGCAGTAGTGGCTAACCACTCGTTTTGTATTATAACACCATGGTTCAGTGAAGGGGTACCATGTTGCAGGGATTTTTTCAAACCCATCTATAACTGAATTGTCACTTACTACCTAATAAAATTCACGTCAAATATTTTATAGATTAAAAATAGATACATCACAGCTTTTGTTATTGATAAAACTGACTTAATATCCAATATTAATCTGCATTTTTATCCAAGCTAATTTTTTCATTTCAACTTCATTGCCAAAAATTCATAAATATTCAAATTTTTTTTTATACAATTAAATCTAATTTTATTACAGAAAAAAGCAATGGCAGTTTCAATTGGTGTACCACACAAAGAAAATCCCTATCAAAGAGAAATAGAAGATAAACAAGCATTTAGATTGAGAGAGAAACTTGTGCGAAAAAAGCATAGAAATCTCTACAAAAGTATGAAAGCTGGTCAAGAAAAGAGGAAGAAGGAGATATGGCTGTTAAGAAAGAAACGGCGTCTTCACGACGAAAAAATTAAAGAAGAGAAGAAAACTGAGAAACGTAAGCAGAAAATGCAAGCACTGGAAGCTACTTCAAATTTAAACATTTAAATAAATAAATGTCATCATAAACAACAGGTTATTTTATTTAAAAAATTACATCTGAGACTCCATTGTTAATATATGTTATGTTTAGTTGCGAAATTTTCTATCGTATAATTACATCAGTCATGTAATCAATTATGTAAATTTTGAATAAAACATTATTAATACCTACTGGCAGGTAACTATTACATCTACAACAGCTATATTCAATTTGCGGCCAGTCGGGTTTCTTGTGGACCCATCTGGCATTCTTTATTTTAAACCATTTCTAATTTTGCGCCGATTAATAATCTTAACACGTACATAATTAATCCATTTATAATTGCTTAATAAAATTTGAAACAACCGCGAAAATCTTAGTATTACCTAATTTTTTTTTCGGCCTGTTTCATCGTTACTAACGTGTTTATAGCCCCAAAAAAAAGGATCTGTAAACAAATTTTCTGTATATAATATGCCGTTAATATATAAAAAAAAGTAACTAAAGGCATTTTTCACTAAAATAGTTTCAGCTATCCAGACATTTACTCTAAAAACATGATTACATAAATAGCAACTTGATAATATTTTTCCCAGATTTACTTAATGTAAATATACAACTTCATATATGTAGTACATATAAATATTAACAGAGAGAGGACCTAAAATTGGTGCCCCTGTCGATAATTTCAATCAGATCCTGCCTCACTCTCATCTTCTGCATCACTGTCTTCGAGCTCTGGCATTGGAAAACGTAGTATAGCCGCTATACCAGTTAGTTGATCTAATTCTGTAACATATATGGTATTTTAGTTGTTTTGAATATAGTTAAGCAACATTAAAAAAGGTGCAGAAAAATCACTGTAAAAGTTATTATAAACTATGAGATTTTCCAACTTCTATACCATCACTTATGATAGTGATAATTAGTATATATTTTGAGGTATTTATTTTTAGACAAATATTCACCAGCAAAAGTAAAAATATTTGATTCCAACATAGTTTCAACTTACGATAAAATTTTAACTTACGTTCTCCAGACACATGCATACTTGAAAATATCCTTATATCACAGCCATTATCTCTTGCTGAATCTACAAGTGTTACATATTCCTTTCTTTTTAATATATCTTGACACCTAAATAAACAACAAACATGTTTACCATAACAGCCAATTTATGTCCCCACAGCTGGGGCACAGGCCTACCCTCAATGTGATGGTGGTCGGGCCATAGTCGCCACACAGGCCTAATGCGGATTTGTGACTTCACACACACTTTAGAATAAAGTCTAAATCATGTGCGGGTTTCCTCACGTTTTCGTTCACCGTTTGTATTTCACTGTTATAACTAAAGTTCACAAATGTACATAACTTAAATATTAAAATTATTGGTACATCCCGAGATTAGAACCCGCGACCTTCAGAATCAAAGAGGCACACTCTAATCAGCAGGCCAGCGAGCTACCTAACTACAAACGTATTTAATATTTATCAATATAAATTGATGAAATAAGTAAAAATTGTAACTGATTATAACAAATTGGAGGTAAGACTTAAATACTGAAAGAAAATCCTAACTGAAATATAACACAATAGTAGTATTATTATTGTAGACCAACTGGTTCCATATAGCTCAAAATAGACACAAACCTGAGGACCTACCTGCAGTAATTAACGAGGCACTTTAAGAAAAAGACTAAGAATTGTTAAAAATGTTAATTTTAAGAAAACAAATGCAAATTAATGTTATAAATAAGTACCTAAACAATTTATCAGAAATCATTAAAGTTTCTATAGCAAGTGCTTCATTGGCTTTCTCAACATGTTTTTTGCCATAAAATGCTCTAGCTGGTTCCAATTGCAACATAGTGTAAAAATTCTCTAATAGTTTCACCTCACTAGCTGCTTTTGTATCTGATATTTTTGCTATAACAGATTGTTCTTGAAGTACTTCTGGAAAACAAAATAACATACAATATTATGCAGGAATAACAAATCAAACAATACAAAGTAGCTTAGTGTTAAAAAAAAATGTATTATTTAATACAATCTTTCTAAAAGTGGGTTATAACACCCCCTTGGGAGCATTTGAAACCAAGAGGGGGGCATTAAGGGGCCCTGAAAATTTGGGGGTATTGATGTGGGTTAGGGCGCGATGTATAATTTGTAATTTCGTTTACTTTATATAGTATTTATATGTAGTATTGGCTACAAAAGTCAATTCTGCAGTTGTACCCTGGATTGTGGTCTATCGTGGAATGATTTTAAATAGCATTCCCATTGTTATATTTGTGTGAATGTGGATTTAATGCTGTGACAATGCTGCATACTAAAAAAATAAATCATTTCTAAGTTACCAAATGCGACAACTTATGACTGTTTTTTAGTAAAATCCAACATGGTATCAACAAACATTAAATATCATCAAATTCATCCATCTCATTAGATTAGTATAAAAATGAAAACTGATTACATATTTATATTGTTTCTTTTAATTTGATTAAAATATATTATTAATATTATAAAGTTAGGTTTTATTTGCTCTCACTAGTAAAAATTTCTAGTTAAGAATGTAAGTTTAAACATCAGAACCTACTAATATAACTAAATTAATTAAAGTAATGAAATTGTGGTTTTTAAGATATAGGGATGTAAAAAAATAGGTGGCGCTGAAAAATATTTGATTTTCATTCATTGGGGGTGGTAAAAGAAATAAGTTTGATAATCACTGATTTAATGCAATGTGAGAGAAATAGTATAGTAATGTTACCTTTTAATGAATGTTTAAATCCCGATGAAGCTTTTACTAATAAAAATTTTCCCTTATTATCAATAAGCAATTTATTATCTGTCTTAATAGCTTGCTGCATCATGTAGTCAAAGAACTGATCTTTAACAAAACCAGGAGATGCAAGTATTATACATTTCACTATAATGAAATCAATATGTCTCAAAATTCCTTGCATGACTGCCTCATAAAATTTATTAAGGCCCTAAAATATATTAGAAACAAGAAGTAATTTTTATATTTATGATCACAATTAAATAAGTCATTATCATTATAAAACCTTTTCATGTTGTTGAACAAATCCTTTTCTTTTTCTTGGTATAGTCACCTCAATTTTAGATCTCACTAAGGTCATAGAAGGTGTAATAAGGCAGACATGTGCAAGTCCTTCTTGCATAACAATTGCAGCCACATCTGCACTAGCAGCTGGGTCACAAGCAGTTTCAACTCTGTCTAATGCAACTGAATCCCATAAAAGTTTTTGCAAAATAAATTTTCTATTCTGTTCCAAATCTAGTGTGTGATATGCACCCATCTAAATCAAAAAAATAATAATAGTAAGATTATCTAAGTTTTAGCTGTACAGACAGAACATTATATAGTGTAAAATAAATAATTTAAATTAATATTTATTTACCTTGACATATTGATTTTCGACAATATTACGACCTTTTAAACGCAACACACAAGCCTGATTGTCAAAGTCTATGTTTTCCACTCTGATAGTCAAAGTAGTTCTTACTCTATTACTGGTAGAAGATCCAGTAGATGATTCTGTTTGGACCTTTCGTACCGTTGACGCAGTCACGGCGTCCCCTTCTGCTATTAAGTTATAGGCGTGCCACATATCTTCCGAATCTTCAGGAATTAACCCTATACTCCTAAGAAGAAAACAATTAGATAAAAACGATACATTTAAAAGATGTCCATATTAACATTTGACCTTTTTAAAACACTCACCCGCATCCATCTTTTTCTATGTTTTTATGTGTAAGCTTCATTTTAATATAATATTTAAATACAATATTACATAACTATATTTATTACATTTGTAGTAATTGGCGAGAAATTTAAAAAATAATATTTTTATCAACGACTACAACCATTCCTTTTTTCATTGTCAAAGTCAAGACGTATACGATATGTCAAATACATATTTGTACAATATTGGTAGAGGAATTTACATAATACTTCTAACACATATGATTCGTTATTTCGATCAAAAAATTAAATTAATCTGACCTAATTATTAAAAATTTATTAAATATAACTTTAAAGCTGCCAATAACTAGATACAATATTCTTTTTTAAATAAATGCTAAGTTAATAAATATATAGTAAACTATATTATTTATGAAATTAGCACATTATTATTCATTTTTTTAATTAGTTATAACCAAAAATATTTTTGTAAATAGCACTATGAATCGTTTAAATTAATTTATTAATTAAAACCTATATAAATGTATGCTTTTTGATGATTTGTTATATTATTATAAAATTAAACAGTAATTTTTTTTTGTCGAATTATTATATTTTGTTAAATTAAGTAGTGTTGCAGATGTTTATGACGATGATATATTTAGTTTCTGAACGAAAACTGAAGATTCATTCTCCGTGAGAAAAGCCGTATACTTAAAAAATTTAAACATTCTGTGGTACAATGCAATATATTTCTGCATTGTTAATTTTGTGCCGCGTTCAAATGAGTTATTAACGACAGGTTTCTTTTCTTTTGTTCTTAGCTTCATTGGTTAATATTTAATGTTTTGGTGGTTGAAATGTAATAATTGAAAGTTTCGTACAAATAATTTTGTAGGTGTTATTACGTGTAGTGATAACGTTGTCAAGTTCAGCTGGATCGGTGAGCGGTAAATTTTTCGCGAGTTTTTCTAAGTCACGGATATAGAACTGTATGTGCTCTGATTAACGTCTCAAGGTATGCTGATAAAATTTACTATGTTCTGTTTAAAAAATATATATAGTACATATTATTTTATTTTATGATTCTGATATCATTTCCAATTGATGTATTTAACCGCAAGTATAGTAATATATTGCAGTATACAATAACGGTAATCGCAAAAAACATTAATTTTATTTACGTTAACGTGTTGGTTGCGTTATGGCCGTGATCCAGATTGCGTGTCCTGTTATTGCGCGGGAACTTGTGATATTTTTAGTTTATTAGTCGCGAGCTTATTTCAGACGCGTCGTTTGCTTATTGTTTTTGTTTTCTTAGTGAAAAAGGAAGATAAGATGAACAAATAAAAATTAAAAAAAAGTGTTTGATACATATAAAAAAAATGAGTGGTCAAGACATATTCACGGACGTCGCTGTTCCGCCTCCCACACCATCATCTGCTTCATCAGACAATGTATCAGTTAGTACTACAGCTTCAACTATACCCCGTGCAACTGAACACACCAGGCCTACAACATTGTCCAAACCATCAGGATTGAAACCACCAACTAAGATTGGAAGACTTTGCTCCAATTCTGCTCCAAAGCCTGCTGTTCCTGTCTCTCCTCGAACTGGTAAGAATCTATTGTATCTTTTTAATATTTTTAAGTTCTATACAAACTGCAATTGACATTGATTGCCTTTAACTATTAGTAACATAGTAACATAGTCAGTGTTCTCATCTACTACCAATGCATAATTATCTTTGCAATCATGATAATTAATCAATGTTGACACTTTGATTATTTGATACTTTTTATAATTACTTAGTTACTGTATCCCTAATTTGTAAGAGGATAACAAATGTAGTTTGAAAACAAATGTCTATAATTATTCTTAATCGAGGGAAGAAGTACATGCATTAATATTATTCAAAGTAAAAAATTTCAATATGATCATAAACAATTTTTTTATTAATTTATAATTTATTAAACATTAAAAGGATATAATTTCAAAAATATGACATATTTTGCTAATCTAGTCATACTATTATGCAAAAAATGTCTTAGATAAGCATTATTAGGTCATCAACATTTTAAGTTATAAAGTATAGATGACCACACTTGTTTCATCGTTAGATTATTTTTTAGTTTCAATAACAAGGCCTTGTAAGAATGCAAACAAGTTTTAAACTATTGAAGCTTGGCTGTATCAAATGATTGTAGATGAAGTAACCTATCCACATTAATATACACATTTTTGATGAATAATAATTTAAAATAGATACAGTTTAGAATGTTATAGAAATTTTACTCAATATATATAGTTTTAACCTTATTGATATTTAACTGCTGTGATAAACGAGTAAGCACATATATTTATCTGTAGGTCTGCATAATGACTATTATGCTGCAAAAAAATGATTAGTTTATTTTGGTAGACACAGGTTGTATACATTTTGTTTACTATTTTTTTAGTTACTAATGTGATATGCCACATAGTAGTAAATAATATTCTACTTTCCTTTTAGTTGAAAATTGTCCCTGTCTATAAATAAATGATACAACTGAAAACATTTTCTCAACATTACACTTCCCTCTGAGACTTCAGTGATATAATTTGTTTGTTCAGTATTTACTGGAGTAGTTACCTTACTTAGAATCTTCCACTTAGCACACAGTAGTAATATTTATGTTTTGGCGACAATAATAGAGGTAGTATTATCTTTCTTCTAAACGAATCCTGCCACAAGTAAAAGAATAGCTATGAAGTATTTTATTAATTTTCGTGAACCACTGCGCCAGTGTTACCACTATTAAAAAAATAAGCTATTGTAGGCGTTGTAGCTTTTGTATCAGTCGTAAATATCTACAACAAAATTTTTTCGACGGTTTCGTCCATGTTACCTTTTAGGTGCGTAAAGAAAACCACGCGCAAAATATACATCACCTTTATCTAATATAATGCTCTTTTTTGATAAATGACTTGCTTATCAAGTGCTGACCGAGGACTGAAAACTCCAAAAAAATGAAATGTTATTTACGTGTTCAAACAAACATACCGGAGCGGTGTAAACATAAAATACGTTAATGCTTTCATTTTATTAATTCTGCTATTTTTTTTTTCTCACTCTGAAAGCACAGTTACTTTCAAGTTGAATACATTGTTCTTTTCTTTGTAATCGTTATATGGCACAATCGTCACGGAGTTTCACCAGTAACTATGTCCAATGTCCGATTTGTATCGGCTTGTAAGTGCGTTTCGATTAATGTGGACCGTATAGCGGGAATACTCACAGATTTCTCTACAACGTGCGTATGTTTTTTTTAGTATTATCGTAAAAATCAACCTTGCAATAATCTAGGCTAAGTTTTACTATCTCTGAATTTCTTTCAGCCACTTTTATTCGACGAAAGCGAGGAGACGAGCGAGACATTTACCTAATTGTAAGTGATAAGTCTGTTTGTAATAACGTGGCGTTGGTTAGGACGTTATGTACTGCACTATAGTAATTTCACTAGTTACAACGCCCCTAATAACCCGTACATGGTAATGCGAAACCTACTAGCAACAGACTTACTACCGGTAGTGAAACCATTACTGCAAAAAATTTATTACATTTCTTCAAATAGTGGTTTGCTAAAGGCACAAACATTTAACGAAATTGATATTTCGTTGATCTTGAAAACTCGTTTTGTTGTTATGAGTTGGAAGACACATTTTGTGTAAGCGATTAAGTTATACTTTCTTATATGATTAATTTCGCTCAAAGATTTGTTTATGTAATATACAGTTATGTTTTATTAAAAAAAACGTACACAATCAAACTGTAAACATGATTCTAATGATTATTTTCCGAACTGGTTCGGTAACCGGTCACATCAGTAAATGACCTTCATTTAACCACTGACGTAACTATTTTACTATTCCGTTATTTGTTAGTAACAAGCGATTTGTTAAAATGTTGGTTTGCTTATTTTTAGTTTTATACTAGCACAATATTGTTTATCCGATGACTTTAACTATATCATTGACATTTCAAAATTTACCATCATTGCCTTGAAAAATAAAATCCTTAGCAGTTTATTATTAAAGAAGACTGAGATGCAGAACCTGTTTGTAAAAATATAATATATAAATTAAAACGTTAACGCGGCAATGAAGTTCCCGAGTGGGCGAGAATCAGCCCACGTGTGGAAGTAATATAGATTTTACTCCAAACATAATAATCCGAGACATCTTTTCTCGAATTTTTTAAAATTGGATTAAAAGCTATTATATATTTTTACATTAAGAATTATCTATTAAAACAGTTATTTCGTTTCTCATATCGTCAGCTATATATTATATGTATAGATAGTTCTATTTTAGACCTTTATGAATGAAATACCAAGGCGGTCCGCAAATAGCCTATTCGTGTTTAGGTCGGGGCTCGCCATTTGTTTTTATTGTTCTCGCAGAGTTCACTTTCACCTGGCCGAGCACGACGGTCGTTTCGGACGGTAACAATTCTAACAAGTCATTATCACGAGAGGTCTCACATATTTAATATTTGATGGTAAGTGTTTCCACAATTTTAATACTTGTAACTTACTCAACCTTAAGTATCTTTGAGTAAGTCTTGGATCACATAACACAATCGGCCTAACGCAAGGGCTTCTCTACGCTATTTGGTTACCTATCAGCTTCGCCCCATTAGGTAAAGCCTTGTAAAACAACATTTTACTTTACGGATTTAATTTTTTTTAAAATAGACGTTCACCTGATGGTAAAAGATACGCCTATAGACAAAGTGGCGCTAGTTAGAATGACACACCGCAAAGTGTTATGCTTGTCGCTTTGAGACAGATGAGTCTCATTACTCCAATAATTTCACTAGCTACAACGCCTTTCAAAGTTTGCAGTTTGTTTAGCGGCAGAAATAGAAGGTGCTTTTGTACCTCCCTGAACAATCTCCATCAGCAGTTGTATAATATAAAATATAATTTATTTATTTTTTTAGTTATTTAATAAAATTTGTTAGACATTTTCAACAACGACCATATTTCTACTTCGCATAGCAAAGTAAGGACATAGACTGGAGAAATAATATGAATAAAACCAAAAAATATATATATAACGGACATACCTTTTAAAGTAAACAACATTTACTTACAAGTAGTGACATTACTTAAACAAGTACACAGTAAATGCATTCGAGATTGTGCTGTCACGCGAAATAATGAAGGTATGTACAACAAAGGACAGGTTTGGAAAGTGACGACTTGAGTAACAAGCGAAACGAATTACCGACGATGATACTTAGTCCACATCTCACGATTGACGCTCCACTCGACAGTGTGGTAACTTCTAGGCTTGGACTTGTTAAGACAATATATTCATTTACATTGCGGTAGCTGCTTATAAACAGTAAGTCCAGCTGCGGATGTCTATTAGCTGATAATAATGATTAAATGACATTTATCAATATCAAGGGTGCGATGATATTTAATTATACATTAGCAAATATTACATTGCCTTAAATATTTTTTGCGTTTCTTTCCTTAACAATATGTCAGAGCCTTTGTCACAAGAACTATTTTACATTATCCTTAAACGTGTTGAGAATAAAGGTAATAAAAAAAAAATATTAACAACATATAATTAGTTTAATAATTGTAAGTGTCGTTGTAAAACTATAGGGTGGCGCAAAAGTAATCCTATATACCTTGTATACAAGGTATATAGAGTGGCGCAAAAATAACCTTCCGATGTTTTTTGGAAGGCAAAATTTATAGCATTTTCTGAAAGGAGGCTTACTTTTGCGCCACCCTATACATACAATTTATTATACATAAATTGTATGTAGTTTTTTTTTATTTATTATCTATAAAGGTTTACATTGCTATACGCCGGTAAATCGTGGGTTTGTCTCGGCGCTGCACATGTTTGTGTTACAATCATTTCCGTTTCTAATAATAGTATATTACTTACTACCCGACCAAATTTAGATAACAAACCAAAATCAACAATAGAAATAATATCGTACAAACTATTCGTTCATCATTATTTTGTTGGGTAGTTTTATGAAAACATTACCTTCCCCACAATTACATTTATGGTGTATTATACAGGGATGCATCATTTCATAACTTTTTAAATTATTTACTTTTTTTATTTTTTCTTATATTCATCTACATTAAACACGAACACATGCATGTGTGTATATTATTTTACAATTATTTTTTTAGTATCACTGTTGTCCTTGTCTAAAAAAGAAGGCATTAGTTTCCTTTTAGGGAATTTTTGTTTTAGAGCTTCCTGGCAGTCTGCAGGTAAATTGTTACATATTTAGGGTAATTTGTTGTCAACCAGACGAATTTATTAGTTTGTTATAATTCTTGTTTTGTTTTCCACAGCAAACTTTTATGGAATTAGGGCTTCACGTACATATACTTTGTTTTTAAATTCGTTCATAGACGTAGTAAGTTTTAGATCTTCGATTACTAGTTTTTTCTCTATTACTCGTTCAATCCACAGATTACGCTTCCCGTATTGTATTTCCACCAAAAGAAGCCCGGTTTTTTCTGCTCGCTGATTCACGCGTCTAGCTGAAACTACCGATGTTTCAGGAAGATCAAGTTTTTTGCCCACAAGTTTTGTTATAGCTATAGGTTCTTCTTTTTCAGCGTATGCTAAACCATATGCTTCTATATTGTTAGACAGTTGTTTTTGTTCTAATTCATGCATTATTAGTTCTACAGCGCTTAGTTTAGTCTCTAAATGTATATTTAAGTTACTCAAATGTGCGTTTTTCTTCTCCAATTTTTTGATTTTTTGCGTACACGCTTCCAAACATTCATCAAATTCATCTATTTTTTCATTGAAGAAATCCAGTGAATCGCCACTGGTTTTTATTTCTTTTTTAACTGTTTTCTCCACGCCTTTTAGCAATAACTTGATAGATGGTTTTCCAAGCATCGTTTCCAATTCCTCGTCATTTTCCAAATCAACTTCTGGGATAATAACAGATCCCCATTTTGCAGTCTTATTTACACAATCCTGACAGATCCAGTCAAAACTTTCCACGGATTGTAAAGTTGCTATTTGTTTATCTGTGAGTTTGGCACATTGGGGTGTTAAATGAACTATCTTTTCACACTTCTTGCAGTTTAGCCCGGGAAACTTTTTTGTTATATTTTTATTACATATGACACACGTAGGTAACATGAGGGTAGTGGTAGAAAACAAACTATTTTAAGATTGCAACACGCCCGTTTAGCACGAGTAATTACGGATAACCACACTTGTACATACAATTTACATTTACTCCATATTACTAATAAATCACTGGTGATAGGTCTCTGTTGCAGCAGACCGTCTTGGTAGGTTCCACCGAAGCGCATATTTCTGCCGCCAAACAGTTGTTCGCATACATTACTGTATTTCGGGTTGAAGGGCGTTGTAACTAGTGTAATTACTGGAGTAACGAAACTTAATATTTTGTCTCAGACGACGAGCGCAATGTGATGCAGTGTATATCATCCTTACTAGCGCTACGTTGCTGTAGGCAGACGGATCACGTACCATCAGGTGAACATTTTGCGCGTCTCGTCGCTTAATTAAAAAAAAAAACTGTTGAAATGATGATGATGTTTAATTTAAAACAATTCGTGTATAATATTTTATTATCAATAATCTCTTCTGTAATATGGCATGACTAATTTTGGTTCGATCAATAATTACTTTAAATTAATCTGAATATACTTTGTTTTCTGTTTTTTATACAGACATTTAAAATGACTATAAAGCGTAATTCTTTTTTAACGACCAACCTATATATTGGGGCCCTGTCCGTCCAAAGGCCGGCCAATCAACGAATTGTGAAATCGTAAAGTTATACCATTACGATACTTCACTTTAAAAGGTCAAAATATCAAATAAAATTAAAAAAGCGTGATGATAATATTTTTTTTAATAACAAGAAACAAAGCAATAAGATAGGACAACATATAGTTATTAAATTTGTTTTTTTTTTTTAATTTCATTGACATCCTATGACTCCAAGATAAGGCATAGGGCGTCCACAGTGGTTCTCCATCGCCTTCAAGTTCTTGGGTTTCACCCTCGATCTCATTCCACGTCTACCCCATCTTGTTCGCCTCCTTTAATATTAATAATATTTTGTTATTATTCCTAGATGATTTTATATCTACTATTTAATTTAAAAAGCCCATAAAAATTACAAATAAAAAAAAAGGTTACAATTTTTTTTATACAGCAAAGCGACGAGACTAGCGGGACGTTCACCTGATGGTAAGTGATATGCCTGCCCATAAGAACTCCACATTGCTTTGTCGTCTTGAGATGATAACTCTCGTTACCCCATTAATGTCGCTACCAACAACTACCTTCAATCTGAAACGCAGTATATTTGCACACTACTGTTTGGCGGTAGAAATAGGAGTAGCGCTGGTATTTATTCAGGTCTTCGGCAACAGACACCTACCATCGGTAAATGTTTCTCATCGGTAAATAATTCTTAAACATTGTTTGCATTTCCTTACTCACTATTCGTACGTATGTACATAGCTCGTAGAACTGATGGACGTTGGGGACTTAAATGCTGGAATGGCAACCGCGCACCGAAAGGCGCAACGTGGCTAGACCCCCACAAGATGGACAGAGGACAAAAAGAATCGTTGGGAGACACTGGACTTAAACATCGCAAAACCGTGCTTTGTGAAACATGTTACAAGAGACTTATGCCCAACAGTGGACGTCCATCGGTTGAAATGATGATAGTGATGATACGTATGCGCTGAAAGTTAAAAGGTACAGGTACATGTAAGTAACACTTCTTAAGACATTAAATTATGAAAAACGATTGTTATTGCTAAAATTTGGAATATGACCTTCAGAATGTGGAACTTTTTTATATCCATTGCAAATCATTATAACCTGTTAAGGTCATCCTTTGATTTCGACCCACTCTTTATCTGAACAAAATTTATTGTACTGAATTTTACGACTTTTAAGAGCCTTTGTAGTTTGTTCCCAATTAATTTCTTCTCGAATTTCGTATTTTTTAACGTTCATTATAATTGTTTCAAAATAGGCTTTGTTATATAACGAATTGACGAGACTAGCAATACCTTCAGCTGACGGTGATACTACTGCCAATAATGTAGCGCTAGTCATGATGGTATATATAGCATTACATTGCGCTCGTCGCTTTAAGACCCCTGTAGTTTCAATTGTTAACAATAAAACCGTTCAAGTCACAGTGATGTTTGAACACTACTGTTTAGCGGCAGAAATGGGGACTACGGCTGTAGCTAACCTAGATGGTCTCCAGCAGCAGAGATCTATCACCAATATAGATTTAATGTAGGGGAACCTTAGAGATAAATTGAACTGTGAAATTGCTATCGTGACTTTTAACTTTTAACTACTTTGCTAGCGCAGACACGACTCACTGCGGTTGTATAACGTAGCGGACCTGATTGAATTTATTTGATTTAATTGATTTTTTTTTAAACTACTTCAACGGCAGGTACACAATCGTAATTTATAATGGGATTTTGCTTTTAACTAAATACAGTTCTACTAATAATAACTATTATTGCTTATTAATAAGAGCATATAGAAACTATCACTTGTCTTAATATGTTTTTGTAATTTTATATTATTTATTGATAATAGGTCTCTATTTCCGGAGATCGTCTAAGTAGGTACCGCCTAGCCCTGTGGTCTCGAGCTATTAAAAATAGGACTAATGTATTCCCTATCGTACAACGCGACTAAAATGGCCCTCGGATTCGTGAGCCTTGAGGGTAGGGGCCCTCACAGCTCAATAAACGAGCCTTAGAACGGCAAATGTATGGTGGTCTTGTATTTGCCGTAGCACAGCGTGGGTGCTGAGAGCTTTGCCCTTCCGTGAGGTGTTTTAGCCAGAGTGCAGGGGGGCACCGATGCGTTCCGTGGGAGATCCCGGAGCCCCTCGTAATGCAGTCACGGAGCCCATGGCTGGATTCAAAGATTCTTTCAATATGGATTCAATACTTCCATATGAAATGCCCGTTTCTTGAATTAAGTATCGGATGGTAACTCTTCGATCGCTCAACACAATTTTCTCGACTTTCGCAACATTTTCTTGGGTGACTGACGCCGATGGATGGCCGCAACGATGTTCTTCTTCCATGCTCGTTCTCCCTACTCAAAATTGAGAAGCCCACCTTGCGACAGTAGAATACGGCGGAGCAGACTCTCCTAATGATGCCTCCAAATCGCAATGAATCTCTTGCGTCGTTAACTTTTTTAAACAGAGGTATTCAATAACGGCTCGCACTTCGTTTTTCTCCATTTTCGAGAACACGTTCCGACACGAAGCAAACAAATGACTACATTCAGAAACAAAACAAAAAAGAATCGAAGTTTTTTTTTATTTTATGAATATTACAAATATAATTTTGAGGTATGCCAGTATTTATTTTTTTTCTTACCAAGGAGTATATATATATGTCGTTCTCACTACTTTTTGATCCCTCCTCGTAGTATGAATCACTATACTACTATTTATATAAAGATCGCTAAGGCTTCTAGGCACTTCCGTTCACCGCTTTCAAGTCGATTTCCATTTAGCACAAAAGGCAATAAAGTTGGCAGACAGTTCTACGCCGACGCGACGCCTGTGCTTCCTGCGGCATCTCTCCTTTGAGATAATACTGCAGTGGCATAGACATTGTGTACCGCATTATTAAAATAGGTTTTATAGTTACAAACTTACTAAAACATACTTTCCTACACATTCCATGATAGTCTTCTTCTCTTTTGTATGCTCCATTACTACAGCTCCTGCTTATCCTGAAACGTCTTGACTATAATATTAGTAGATATTATAAAAAAGTTTTACAACAATATATTAATTTTTGTTATATTTAATATAAATATAATAATGATTTACTATTATTTTTTTATGGTTTGTATCGTACTATTATTAGGTTTTTATCATCTTTTAAGTTTATAGACATCTATTGCTTAAGCTGCTCCCAAATATCTACGTGCCAATTAGCCTACGTTGTCCGCATCCATTGGTCTGCCGCGACCTTCACTAGATCCTTTATCCAACTCGTCGACAAGCTTCCCAACACTACTCATACGTGGTCTTCATTTGATTACTGTATCGCCCCATTGGTCATCTGCCTATCGGTAAATGTATCCCGTCCATTGTCGTCAATCTTTTGATCTGCCCTCGAGCACAGCTCTCCGAGTTGCTGTTTATATGATTGAAGTTTTTATGAGGTCCACTGCAAGTGGTCACACATCAATCTATTAATAGTGAAGAAATATTCACAAATAATATTTTTGTCTTAACTTTGCGATTTAAAAAAAATTGTTCCGTATATATGATTATGAGATTTGATAGACGTTTATGTATCTTCGTAAAGTATTGGTACAATAATTTTAGTGAACTTTTCCACTGTCTGACCAATGGATGACATAAGTTGACTTATTTATTTACAATGGTATATTGTGAGCAGTGTAATAAAATTCAAAGAATCGCATAACGCTCAGCTCTGACGAAGGTCATTTTTACAATATTAATGTTAGTCTTATGATATCATGTTTTTCTTTGTAATTAGCATTTTATATACCTTATATGAATAAAGGGAATTATTTTATATAAAATACAAGTAATACAATAAAATCAGTTTTTATACTTATAAGAAACAAGTTTATGTACAAAATAATTCACACACAAAAAATTATATTTTAAAGTCATACATACTTGAAAATATTTATAGCAATAAAAAAATTTTAGCAATTGCCCCCGCTAATGTTAAATAATCTGATAATTTGTTCATATTATTTTATACATTTTTATATGTATACTCTATTAATGAAATTCACCTACAATTTTTCGATTACCTATCTCTAAAATTTGTATTTATTATAATAAAATTACTTATGATTATTTTTTGCTATTTGAAAATCCCTCTAGATTTAGGTTACTAAATATATATTGCATGTATTAGAAACTATTCTAAATAATACCTTAACGAAATTAACACTGGATTGCTTTGGTCTACCGTTATCTTAAATATGACGTATATATGCAATAATGTTGGTTATGGGTGGTCTTATTACTAAGAGCAGTTTCCAGATAATATTTTATGATAATGTTACCTAGGCATCCCATGTTTACCAAAACACACGGATAATGTTGCCATAAAATGATTAATATTTAATCAGTACACAATTTTAGGTCTTTTATTGATAATGTTTTCAAAAAAAATTTGTTTCTCAAGATGTTAAATAACATCATATTTTCATTCTGTCGTCTGTCTGGCGCGAAGCCTAACTAGCATAAGTTATTTTATCTTTAGTTGTGTGATTTGGGCGAGGTCTAGATCATAGATGTGACTTGATTACATACGTATTCATTATAACAATATAAATTAGATTCCGTTACGGTAAGAGGATGGCAATGGGTTACTGTTCAAATTTAAACTATTCAGTTTCCATAATCGTGAAATAAACTTTTAACTATTGTTGATGAAAATTTCAAATGTTAACCTTTTTTTTACCACTCAAATATTGTCTGGATAGTTAATGATAATCAAGATTTTCGCCGTGCTATTGTTTAGAAGCTGCGTTTTTTAATGAGTTGCAAAAATTGCATTTTTTTTTTGTAGGACCAATTCAAAACATTAGATTATAATTTAATCAAAAAATACTATAATAATCAGATTATTCCTGTATTATTTTTTGGTTTCGTTAATATCAAAAACCGCATGTATATAGCAAAGACCCCTGGTAATTCTAGAGTTTTAGAACTGTTCCGGGAAAGTGTTCCGGCATAAAGCGCGGCGAAACTGACCCGAACTTCCGTGTATTCGTATCGAATTTCGCAACAAAAAAAAAGTACCATTATTAGAATTAAAGAAAAATTAAAGTATGTAAGTGTGTAAAAATCAGCATGTAAATATACCCCACCACCTTCATCATTCATATATCTCAGCGAAATATTATGAGAAAGTCTTAGTATAAACTGTTTTGGACAATTTAGAATAATTATTTATATTTATTTTAATATTTGACTTTAAATTATGTCAATTTCATATAATTCTTAAAAAAAAAAATATTTTATAAATTCTTAAATAAAAATAACAAAATGACGTGTAAATCATATAAAGCGGAAAGATTATCAGACATATGTTTAGAATAAATTTTGAGATTATTACACTTCGTTAACAGAGACCTACAGCCAATATCATTATCATCATCATCATCATCATCGTCATCAGCCGACAGACGACAACCAATATATGTAGTATTAACCTGTTAACCGCCCGCTTTGCTGGCCGTAACAAACCCCGCAACTCACTTTGGGGAAGGAAGTTTGTAAAATCCATTCTTAGCTGATTTTTACTAGGTTAAAAGAATATTCTTACCAAATTTGAAAATCTAGAACCATATGGCTTTATGGTTCCAAAGATATCGTCACATTAATCTCTACATCATCTCTTAAAATATTTGTATCGTTATCTTTCAAAAAATAATGCTTCAAGTTTCACTCTGTAGTCAGTTTTCAAGTGTTTTAAGATTTCTACCATACACAGTTATGTGATGATCTATATTAAAACATTGATGAATTTATAACGAAATTATCCACTTTTATATGCGCATCACGGTGTGAGTGAAACCTCAAAACAATTCATATGGTCTCTTGAGTATTGTAAACACGCATGTTGTACGTGACTCCGAATGTGGCCGCCGGTCACACCTCGCCGAGCAGCACTCAAAACAAACACCTGAACCTCAATCACACAGTAACGTGATCCCTTAATTTAGCGCTAAGCTCCGTTTATATTATCTGAATGACGTTATTGTTCTAAGATTATTTCTTAACACTCTGAAACTTAATATTGTCCAATTGAATTTTTGGGTTCAGAAACTTTTCATACATTTATAAAAAATATCTTGCAAGTTTTTTTAATAAGAAAGTTTTTTTTTATATTGTATAGACTAGTGTTGGACTACATTCACACGCGATGGAAAACGGAATGTAATGTAGATGGTAAAAGGTACTAATCTAGAAGAAGCCTATTCTTATCCCACTTCATAACGGGACAGAAATACTGATGCCGGCAGATTGTTCCAATCCTTTGCTGTTCGTATTATGGACGAAGTCAAACGCTTTTCCTAATGCACAGACAGCGAAGAGAAGAATATCTGCCACGGTGTCTATATGTCAGATAGCAAAAGGGTGATGACGGTATTAAACCATGCACAATTCTTAAGAGTGATTAAAATTTTATCTGAATTTTATGGTTAAACATACTAACTCAAAATATTCTTCCTCTCTTATATTGATAACCAGATCTGAGCAATGCTGTTATAGGAGTAGAAGCTAACTGGAATGGTACTAAAGATCTCTATGTAGAAAGCAATTAAAGTAAATTTAATATAATTATTTTCCTTATTGGGTGTAGTAATCAATACATTACAGATTATATTGTCGATTTCGTGCAGTGAAAGTTTCTTACGTTCGCCTCTAAAAGTGGCAATAAATCCAAAACTGGCTTTTGGTTTTTTTAACAAAACATTTTATGTAACTAAACTATGGTTCTGTGACCAGAAACAAACAACAATGCAAATTATTACGTTATCGTAATTAAACGTCACTCACCCACTCTCTGGCAATTACTAAATACGTACATTAAGGTAACTCGTTATCCAAGGACAGTCTGCGAAATATATAAAAGTACGGTTCTACTATGCAAAGTGTTAACGAATGATATCTGAACAGGGCATTGATTTTCTTTTATAAAACACTTTTAATTACAGGAAAACTACAAGTATTTTTGTTAACGACTGCAGTATGGAAATTTTTCTCTAAGCCATATCTAAATGTATACCTCGAGTGAGGAATAAGTATATACTTATCCCTCACTCAAGGTTCCCGTGCTCGCCCACATGTACTTACTGAATATGTACGTAGTGTACCTTTGAAGGCGCTAAAAGCGGTTTCAAGTATTCTCCTCTAGAGAAATGTTACAATGGTCATTGTTTTACCCTACATCGACCAACAATGGCACACATCATTTCTGTTCTTTTATTTTTCATTCTTTTTTTTGTTGTAAATCATCAGTCTGCACTTACTCTTGTGACAAAAGAAAAGATATTGTGTCGTTTTTTACCTGTATATATTATTTCATACAATTGAATTACCTCAATTAATCTTAACAACTTAACAATTATTTTTAAAATTAAAAGTACAATAATTTTATAATAACATTTAAAATATACAAGAATTGTAATAAAGTTTTACAAATACATATCAAGATTGTAATCATGTTGTTGCCCGAATGCTAGATTGCCCAAACCGACCCCTGTATTTATGTTTTCCTACTTGTGGATGCATACATTGGATGATGATGATGATGATGATCTATTAATATAATTTTAAATAATGTCCGGAACAAAAAACTTTATTCGGGGCCGTTATGCAATATATTTTTCAGTTTGAAAATGCAATTAAAAAATATCGAAATGGTCGGTTTTTACAACCCTTTTTCTTTTTGTTATCTGGCAGAGAATTTTTCTAATAAAAATACTTTGCTTCTGGTCAGAGACCAATGAGGATTCTTCGAAGCCTTTTAGTGGATTCTACGATAGATAGGGTTTTCCTTAATTCTATTCTTAATAGCCTCAGACTACAGGACAACTATTGTACAACCTAGCACTTGGGCGACGATATACATTATATCAAGATTATAACAAAATTAAGTATAATAATTACATACCCTGTTATTACACAATCAGAGTTAAATATATTAAGCTTAAAGCAAATTAAACCTGTATTTATGTTAGTAAAAGATAAAAATCTAAACCTGTTTTCAAACAAAGATATTCTGTATTTTTTTTGTTGTGTAACTGACACAGTTGCGAAAATTTATTTATAATAAATGTTCTTACCTTTCCATGCCGACATGACACGAATGTCCAATTTTGTCTATCTATATACCGGTTGCTTTTAAGGATTATGGATATTAAAATCTGTTTAAATTAGCACAAATTAAGGCTTTTGTAAATTTAATATATTTTTACTTAATCTATGTTATTAAATGATATAAAGTTACCGTTTAGTTATGTACCATAGTACTGCTTATTTCTGACGTTAAACATTAATGTGGAGGAAACAATACTATGTTCCGGTATAAAACTTGTAGCTCGTGAAATTAGACTTAACATCTTAGGTCTCAAGACGACGAGCTCAATGTGATGGTGTTGGTGTACAATAGTGGTACATTCATAAAATATATTGATACATATATATGCATATAATAAAAATAAATATCTACATATATACCAAATAACTACTTCAATGATGATTGTATCATTAAGATCCCAGATAACTAGGACCACCTTGATTAAGAGCAGGAGTATCACATACCATCAGGTATAAGTCTCGATCATCCTGTTATTTCGTAGGAGTAAAATAACTTTTATGTATTATATAGCATTTTTAAGCAGCGCTTCCTCACAAAGCATAAATGAGAGTCGGTCAAAGAGCACGAAGGGACGTGCCTTCCGCTGCCACTTCGACCCGCTCCATGACTCAAGGATCGCTTGAATTCCTCTAGGTCGCTGCTCCGGCGGGCTATACATTAATAATTAACATTTATGAGCACCATTAAGCATTATAAATTTCTATTATGTTGATTAGTTAGCAACACAGATTATAAATTGGAATTTATTAGTATTAACATGTTTTCCAATTTGTGAACAGAAATTTGTCAGAGAAAAACCAAATGGCGCGAAAACAAATTGATCAATAAATTCGAAACATAAATACAAAAATCTACATTTGAAATACATTTGAAATTGAAATTCCTAATCAAACTCCAAATGATTTGAAATCAAAGTAGACGGTTCGACTAAACATCGATTTCGTATATAAGGACTATTTTTATTACATTATCAGCCAGTTAATGCTTACTGCAAAGCATAGGTCCTCCTCAAGGATATCCACACCAATTACTCCTGCGCTGCCGCATCCGGCGGCTTCCCGTTACCTGCATCTGTCCAATTTGTAGGCAGAATTCCAGCATTGCATCTACTAGTACGCGGCTTGTATTCGAGAACCTTGCTGCCCTATCGGCCGTCAGTTCTTCAAAGAATATGTCCTGCACAAAGTCACTTAAGATTAGCAATGGTTTGGGGCTATGTTGGTGACCTTAGTTCTCATGCGAACCGCACAAAATTCTGATTCGATCACGCAGGAAAACTCCGAGCATAGCTCTTTCCATTACCTTCAATACCACTTTGTGTTCTTTCCTAAAGGACCATTTTCAATATCAACTATCTTTTCATGTTTCAAAAGAATGGCTCCTTTGATCTTAAAATTTGCATCTTTCAGCATCACTGCGACGTTCAAGGCTTAATCAATACTAGTCATATAATCATCAATAATAGTCTTATCAGATGAAGTCAATCGCACATCTCTAATAATATACTTATATTTAAGAGAATGCGTCGTTTTCATTAATTGAAGATAAATCCTGTCTGATGTAATTCACATACAGATACATTTTTGTATATTTATATGCAAATATTATTTATATAATTGTTCTTATTTTACAATTTTTCTGACTATATAACTTATTTGTTGTTTTCTTACACCTACCTTTAATAGCTCTGTCGCTCAAGGTTGACGGGCAGAGAATGCCATCTACGGATTAAGCCGCCCTTTGTATCTTCAAGATTAAATGAATAAATAAGTATGTTTTGTTACTAAGGCTAAAATATCTTAATTTTCTTCGTAGTAGTTTTAGTTTTAACTACTTATAAGTTTCTATAGATGCAATTCGGACGGTTCCATGTTAAACTCATTCATACTTCATTACTCGTTAATTACTGTTGATTTGGTTGATTTCCCTTGCGGCATCTAATTCTTCTTGCGGCATTGACGAATACGATAAGTAAGCAGTGTGAAATAACAATTACAATGTTTACGACCTCGGAATTTACCAATGTCGCCTGGTTGCATACCATCACACCACCTTGTGTCTTCAAGGATTTTCCTGGATGTTAACGAAATTTTTATTGAAGTCTAATTTGACGTTTTCCTTCTCATTTGCGATAAGCAATAAAAGAGATTAGAAGGCCTCGGTTAAAAGAACGCGGATAAGCCTTCACTTTGGAATTGTTAAAACTATTTGTTTTTTTTTTTTATTTTTCCTGTGAACTACCTAAAATTAAAGGCAAGCGAAAATTTTATTCTTAGATTCTTCGATTACTACACGATACACCTGTATATTATATTCACTAGAAAAAAAACCTTGACGTGAAAGCTATAATTAATTCATGATCATAACTCGTTGCTTCATCATAAGACGACGTATGTAAAGCTATTTTTTTTTATACAAGCAAAGAAAAATCAAAACTCTCACGCATTTCGAATAAATCAAGCTTAAGAACAATGTTCAATTCTGAGAAAACTTTCAGCGACGTATTATTTAGTCTGTCCTTTCGGCGGCGCGTTAAGTTTTTATTTGGTTTTTACTCAGATGATGAGACTCGTGACTTGTTATTGGAAGCAAATTTCATTGCTTTTTTTTACTTTGTTTATAACATTTATTGTGTTCATGCAATTGAACTGATGGATGCGGTGTCGCCTTTAAATAGTTGGCGTAAATTGTTTAGACAGAAATATTATATTAGATCCATATGAAAGAATTATTAAATACATTTTTGATAATAAGTTGTTGAATGGATTTTTAAAAAAAAAATTACCCTAGTTTTTATAAAGTATTATCTTTGGAATCAATTGTACTTAATTAGCCATTATTTTATATTATATGTGGTAGCTGCTGTTAGTATTAAATGTAATAAGGGTAATATGATAGGGTCCTCAAATTGAGGTAAGGACTTCTACTTCTCCGATTGGAGACAATCAGCTCAAAAGTGCATAATCTTCATGGCTGATGATGATAATAATGATGAATATCTACACCAGATAACGGGGCAGTGAAAAATCGTTTCAGTAAAACTAGGCGATTATTTCATTTCTCTCAAATTTAGCATTTAGCTTTGTTTGGTTTTTGGTTTTTATCAATGGTAACCATTCAGATAATTTATAACCTTGTACAGGAGTACATATTACAAATATAAAAACCGACAACATCTCACTTTAATTCAATGCAGTCATTAGACCGTTGTAGTTAGATAACATTTTGTTCACGTTGTGCATCAAACACAATATTATGTCTAACTTTTAAATTATACAAACAAATGTATATTGTTTAATTTAACCTTGACTTTTCATATATAAAACGGTAAATTAACATATGAACATTAAACATGAGAATACGTTATATATGCTATAGATATAATACTGATATTGTTTTAAGAGTTAAAAATTTTGGAATTTGAAATCTTCTAATTTAATTTTGATAATATTTTTAAGCGTGTGCTAATACTAATTTTACATTAACTCAACCTATAAATAGGGGGAATCCTGAAAATTAATCTGTAAAAGCTTTATAATATATTTACATAACGGTTTAGTTATTAAAAAATCCCCTTATCGCATCACTTTATGTTGCATTAGAAGCGATGGCTATTAATCATTTCCATTACATCCATCCGTCTTTGCTATTTACAGCGCAGTATTAAGAAACCCACATACTTGCAACTAATTGAATATCAAAGTATTTCTTACCGGTGTAATATTACTGGAGCAACGATTATTGGACAAATTTTCTAAATAAATACAAAAATTTAAATGGCGTACTTCTATATTATAAACTATACTAAAAAGCAGGAACCTACACTCAATAGAATAAACATTCACAATATTACATATGGAATATTAGTTAGTATTAAATTTTAGCCTCGATTTTAAAGTTAAACTGGATCATGTTACAGTTAAGTATTATTTTGAAGTGTATAATATGCGGTGCAATAGTGAAGTGCCAAGTATGACGGTCATATTTATTTCATAGCTTTATTCAAGTTGTTTTATTTATGCACTTATAGTTTGAAAAAAGAAATTTTTACATAATGTAAAGTGATACGTTCCCGTTCATATATCTCGCTCTAGACGTATTTGTGATTTGTTTAGTTTCATTACTCCAGTAATTCACCAGATGTGGCGTCCATCAAAGCTCTGTAGCGTCGGGCTAGTAAGAATAGGACTAAGGTAAGTTCTGCCTGTCGTAGAAAGCGAATAAAAGAGACTACGGGTTTTGCGGACCTTGAGAGTTTGGGTACTCTATAAGCGAACCCGCCTGGGACAGCAAGTGCAATTTGGCATTGCTCTGCGATGATGCTAACGAGCGTTTCGCGCCTCTTTAAGACGTGCTGAAAAAAAGTGTACAGAAGGGCACTGTCGCTTTATGCGAAATATCGCGGGTCTCCTTCGAATTCAATAACTTAGACTAACGAGGAAGTTTTAGTCACTAAGCATCATGACACCAACTTCTCTCCAGAAGCAAGGTATCTTTCGAAGACTCTCCCGAAACAAAAAAAACGAACCGAAATACAGTATTATTTTCTTATCTCCACTAGGCGGTAGAAATATATTAGTTGCGGTGTGTGTGTAGCTGTCTTCAGCTACACACTACACTTCAGATTTGCTAAGTAATGTGACGTTATAGAAACGGATGCGGTAATACGAATCAGCGACCATTGGCCGACCTCTCCTCCGCTCGCTTTCTTTGACCCGTTAGAAATCGTGTGCCTTTGCCACCGCACTCAGCTTTGCATTGCGACATATCCACAACGCAACTTGAATACCCATTTTCAGACGGAAATCTAGATTCGTGACGAAATTGTGCCCGAGTACGTGAAGCGCTTTATCCATTATATTACACGCATATGCCAATATGTTACACATTTATGAAAATCTTAGAAATATATATATTTTTATCTACACACAAGTATAGATTTGTAAATTCATACTTTTTAAACCTCAGTTGTGTGGATTACGGAAATAATTGGCATTACTACTGTTACATTTTAAAAAAAATCTTTGTCTTTTTTTTTATTCAACGAAGCGATGAGCCGAGCAGGACGTTCACCTAATGGTAAGTGATACGACTACCGATAATTAAGTTGCGCCAGTTAAGACGATATGTTCACCGCATTGCGCTCGTCGCCTTGAGACATAAGATGTTAAGTTTCGTTACCCCTGTAATTACACTAGCTATAGCGCCCTTTAAACTAAAACCCAGTAATGTTAGTACACTATTATTTGGCAGGAGAAATAGCGGTGGTACCTTCCTGGACGGTGTCCGGTAATGGAGATCTACCTGTATTATAACGTTTTTATTCTTGTTATCTAAATTTCTGTCAAAGGAAATAAAAATTATTGCAAACCTTTATCTACCAATCCAAATGTTATCAGTAGTTATTATTAGAATAATCCTGATAAGCTTATAGGTCATATTTTGTTATGACTAATTTTATTGGATTTTATTTATTTATTTAACTTCACCTCGTGTAAAAGCGGACTTAATACCATTGGCATTATCTTCCAGTCTACCTTGGGTAATGGAGAGAGGATGAGGTAGGTGCATCAATTAAATACAATATAATATATAATACACGAATATACATATACACAAACACATATAAATATATACACATACATATATATACATACACATACATGAAATTAAAAACTAAATATTAAAAATTATTTCAAGGAACACTCAGTCCTAATGTCATTAAGAAGGATTTCTCGTACTTTCTGCTTAAAAGTACACCGATTAGTTACTGTTCTGATATTGAGAGGAAGTGCATTCCAGAGAAGAATAGACTGGATAGAAAAGGAAGAGTGTACAATATCAGAGGTGTCAGAAGCGCACAAAAGAAGCGGGTTGTTAGAGGAGCGAAGATCTTTGTCGTGGTTAGTACCTAAATACTTAAAACAGGAAATAAGATAAGCGAGGTGGTTTAGGAGAAGTCAAAATAGAAAATAGGGCGTTGAGAGCACGCTGGCTTCGCCGCTGACGGATGGGTAACCACTTTAACTGTGAACGAAACGTAGATACATGATCATACTTACGAAGGTTGAAAATGAATCGAATGCAGTTATTTAAAAGACGGTCATACTTGTTAAGAAGGTCTGCATTCAGGTCGAAATAGCACACTTCAGCATAGTCGTTGATAGGGAGAATTAAAGTTTGTATATAAGTACATTTTAAAATGAATTTTTAACTTGATATGGTTATTTGATGCTTCTTTAATTCTGAGAAAGAAAAGTTGAAAATGAATCGTAATATTTCATAACAATAATTGTTAGTGGTGGCAGGTCCCCATTGCCAGAGGCCGTTTAGGTAGATATTACCACAGCTTCTGTTTCTGCCACCAAACAGTACTGTGAAAACACTACCGTGTACTGGTTTAAAGGGCGCTGTAGTTAGTGAAATTCCACGAGTAATAGGATTTAACATCTTCTGTCTTAAGGTGACAAGTACAGTGTGGGTTTGTATAAGGTGTCCCGTGGCAGATTTAGGATTTGAAATTCGAATATTTTTCTAACGGTTGCGCGGGGGACCGGGGAGGGGTTACAGTTTGGCGCGGCATTTGTGCGGGTTGGGCAGTCACGATGTCGCAATGGACTGGTGTCTCTTTCTGTCAATGGAATAATTGGACCGTTTTTCTTTGTAAATTCTCGTGGAGCAAACGTAACTGTTGATGGTGATGTCTATCGCCGCATTTTTATACCGAAACTAAGAGAACATCCATCGAACAGCTCTCACACGTGGTTTCAACAAGATGGCGCCACGCCTCACACAGCAAGAGCCATCATGAGTCTCCTTCGCGAGATTCACTCGGAATACTCTCGAAAGATTCCGCGAGTATGTACGTCGCGATGGAAAACATTTGGACGGAGTGATCTTAAAATAATAAAATCCGCATGTCTCGTCTTTCCTTTTATGAAAAATTTATGTATATTCTAAAATAATAACATCCTTTAATTTAATTACGAAATCCTAAATCTGCCACGGGACACCCTACATATATATCATCCTAACTAGTGGCACGTTGTTATGGGCATCACGTAACACTTACTATCGAGTGAACGTCACCCTGGTCTCATCAGTTAGTCGAATAAAAAAAGATAATATTATGATTATTTAGATTTTAAGTTTTTTCTCTTTATTAGGTAATTGTTTGACTGTAACATAATGAAACGCAAGATGTGAAGAATTTAGTTAAAAACTTATCGATGTTGCATACATATTTATGTCTATCGATATATATTTTTGTTGATTAACTTCTATTTGGAATTTAAATCATTTGCGTATATCCGGTTTTTATTTAACAAACCAAATCAAATGTAATACGTCAAAATCTCGCGAAATATTTGATATTCCAATGACAGTACGTTGTTGCATTTCAAATGCGCATATACTCGTCTTTGATTATATAGGTTTTGACTTAAGGCAGAATAAGGTGCGCAGTTTTAGCGACGTGTTCCTTATTCAATATCCGCCCCATTGGTCGGGCCGGCGGGCGGCTGCCGGCAAAACAAACGCAGGCCTCTGTAAGGCGCGTAAGGGCGGGCGCGCGGGCGTAGGAAACGCTCAGCCTGCCAGTTCACACTCGGCGAGCGAGCGATCCGCGCGTATTTACCTCACGCATATACATACCTATATCTCTACAAAAACCGGCTTATTCCAAATTTAAACATACAACTACTATTACTTTTCATTTTATTTTAAATTTACAATCAGAAAATTCTTATTCAGGCCTGTAATAAAATAAAACGAGTCCGTGAGTAAAGATGCCGGTCGAAACGAAAATTAGCTTTTCCGGTGAGTACTGTCTTATGTTCTGCAATTAAGCTATCTTACTCCATGTTATGTCATGAATATTAAGTGTACTTTATATAGGGATTTTGTCATTATCAAACGTATTTTTTTTAAATAGCTGGTTACTCTTTCAAGTTATTTTCTTATTTTGTAATATATACTCATTATTACATTTGAGTACTTGCATTTAGAGAGCCACCGGATAACCTAAACTTACTTGCTAAATATGCTATATATGATATACTAAACTGTGTAGTGAATATTTATTAAAATGTAAGGGTTGCGTTCAATACCTCGATGTCAAAGTTTGATCGACTAAATTATTTATAACTTAGGCAGATTTAATGGATGAAAGCCTATATTCAATTCGTAATACATATAGAAGTACAGGCAATTTTTTAATTTGCGTTTTCAAATTATTTTCCATTAAGTTTACAAAGCGTTAGAAGAATCGTGACCACGATACGACCTGTACACTATTTATCTTATTGCAAAATTTATTTTTGCCTTGTAATTTATATCAATTTTACAATGACAATAGACATTCACTTGATGCATAAATAAGAGAAGGCTGTATAGACAGCGCAGTATAGATTCAGATTCGCCTGCACTAAATCGTGACACGAGCCGCATGAGATCATAAATTATTTGTGCTAATTGTCCTGCTCTTACATAATGTTCGTATAGAATATTCAATAACATAAATAACCAATCAGCATAAATTATAATATATATAACACATAGAGACTCCTCGGTTTTACAGAGACAGGATAACTAGTTTTTAATACCTAAAGAAACAGGTCTAAACCAGTGTAGCGTCGACCATTAGGATACATGATAGATTATCACATACAAATGTGACATACCGCTAATTTAGCAGGTAGTCATTTTATTGCAAGATTATCATAATTATTTTTAATTAACAATTGCTATGTACCATGCTTTTGTCCTCCATTTTATAACCCGCTCTTTGATAGTGAATAATTCTTAAACTATCTCATTTAGCGCGTTTACGTAAATTAGGTAAACTTAGAATGTACTTTTAGTCGCGATTTGAATGCTGGGTCGGGTTGGTAGAACTAAGTTTCCTTTGAGTCAAAATAGTACTTTAGCAAGTCTACTTAATAGGGTAAAGAGCTTTATGAAACGGTTATTTTATTATCTTCATAGTTATACAGAAATTTATTGTACACGAGCCGTATACACGGTGTGAATAAGTTTCTAATAGAAATTTGTGTTTTTACGGTCATTTACCAGTTAAAATACTTATATGTGCATATTAAAGCTTTCTCTTCGCAATTTTGTCCTTTCGAACAAACTTGTCACGAAAGAAATGTCTCCGTTATGTAAATAAGTAGAACCGTTAGTATTATCCAAATCCGTGTTGCAGTTTTAGTGAAAATTTACTATACGTTATTTTATTCCAACATTCACAATTAGATAAATCTCAGTACGTGCATATAATCTCCATTTATTTATTCTGTTAGATACGCTGAACTTATTTGGAATTTATGTAATTTATAATCTAAAATTTATTAAAGACCTGCGCCGTTCAACCTCCTCTTCCCCTCTTTTGTATTCATCTGAAGCCCATGTTCATTGTGCCGGGGTTTGCTACGTCGTCTACGAAACCGGAATTGAAATTTCTGATTTCATTAATTTTTAATAAAAATCAAAGGCGCATTGCGGTGGTTTTTTTTTTTTCAACTAATGCGTACGAAGGTAACCTACATTTTAATACGGATTAAATTATTTGTACAAAGTTTAATGAACATTTTTGTTAGTTTGGTTGATTATAGGTTAGATCCTAATGAAGCATCTGTCATCGCTTCCTACTATAGTATTATGGACCTTTGACATGACCGAGCACACATGGCAGTATTAAAAAATTACCATGACAAAGTAATTGAAGTAAATAAATACTCAACCCATACATTTAGCAGTGCTTCTTAAAATCGGTATGCATATGTAAATTTGTTTAGTAATAATTAACAACTTATACCTAATAACGAAACTTAACATCATATGTCTTAAGGCGACGTAAGCATCGTAATGCTGTGTTAACATCCGAACTAGCGATTTCATGGTCATGGCCTATCATTTTCCATTGGTGAACTTTCTTCTGGTATCGCCTAGTTATATGAAAAAAAAAAAATTGAATAATTGTAATACCTATTTAAAATCCGTCAAAAACGAAAAAGTAAAAAACTTAAAACGATATGAACAATGACTACTTAAAAACTTTTTTAAAGTTATGTAAGTTTTTAGTAATTTTTTGTTTTTCTAGACGATACGCAATCGTTCGTGATGTCCGTGACCTCTTCGTGGCGCCTTATTCTCTTGCTTAGTGTAATGTATCTTTGCGGGACACAAGCCACAACGTAGTTAGTGATATCCACAACCGCTTAACCTTGTTTAAATCATTGGCACAATGAACGTTAGTATCACAAAACAATTTTTGTCAAAGACGACAAAACGAGCGTGAAGTTCACCTGATGGTAAGTGATACTAGTAAGATGCCAAGTTAAAATGATATACATTGTACTCGTCATTTTGAGACATGAGATGTTAGTCTGGTTACATCGTCTTGCCATCCGTAATAGGGTAATGTTTGCACACTACTTTTTGACGACAGAAATAGGAGTGGATGAGTGATGGTACCTATCTAAATAGACGGTCTCCGGTAACAGAAACCACTAGTAAATTTCAATTCTCTTTTAAACTACTCATTATACTGACTAAATCTACCTAAATGAATTTTTTATCAAAAGTAAACTTTACCAATTGAAATTTTAATTAATTCGACGTTTTTACACCTTAACATAAAGTAGATAAGGTAAGAATATATAAAAAAAGTTTAAGGTTGCTAAATGCGCGCACAAATGAGTCGGTTTTTGTGATAATGAAATTGTGAATGTTGTTTTAACGGCTCTTTGTCATATTAGTACAGTCAATAGAGCGCTAATTATTAAACCTTAAAGGAAAATTCCGTTTGACGGATTCGTGTTCTTTAACGTTAAAGATTATGCCATTGTTAGGCAACGTCGTAAGACAGTCAATAATTAATTAATGCTTGTTTGTATTGTATAATATTTCCAAGTATTTCTATGGTTTAGTCTTGTTAACACGGGTACGTTGTGATTCAATGTTGTAGATTTTGTCCTTCAGAACGATACACAGCGATAGAATCGGTAACAGTTAGCTAAGCAAGGTCAACATACCAGGGTTAATACTAATCAAGTAAATTTTAGCTTTGCTACATTAAAAACGGAAACACGAAAAATATTTAGAATAATTTTTTTTCTAAATACATAAAATTTAGAAATGATTTTTAATGGTTGTAAGTTTCTGTTGTGTTAAAAAGTGTACAAACACTATTCTGATATGAAAGGGCGTCGTTACCAGTGAAATTACGGGGGTAACGAGACCTAACATTTTATGTCTCAAGACGAAGAGAACAATGTGATATTATCATCTTCCTAGCGGCACGTACTTATGGGCAGATGTATCATTTACCATCAGATAAATGACCCGCTCAACTCGTCGCTTCGTTGAATTAAAAAAATCATTATAACTTACATGGCAATTTAGCACTAGCAACATTTCCGTCTTGTTATATGTTAAAAACTGCTTAAACGACAGTTTCCTGTCTCCTTATCCTTATCGGCGATGTGCTACCTGCGTTCGAATTACTCAATTATACGAGCTAGTATTGTTGTCAGTCGACCATGGCGAAACTGTGGAACAGGTGTGACCTGCAGCGTCTTACGTGCATGCTTTGCGTGATGTGCAACCTGTCGCCAGATCCATATCAATTGGATCACATTATACATATATGTCATCGAGATGGCAATCAAATGGCAACTACGCGTCAAAACATCATCATCATCATCATTACGTTACAAAATGACTGCAGACGGGATTGTATATTTATATCTTATACGAAATAACTTTCAATACTTATTGGATCGCCATTTATGTTATTATAGTAAACATCGATAACCTATGACACGCGGGTGAAATATTGACCTAATTGCAACCATCAAGTTGACTCATATTAAGTATAGAGAACCTACCTGCGCTTGGCCAGCGTCTCGGATATATGGCCTTGAGTTCTCTCCTTGTCAGAAAAGGCCTTGATTTTTGATAGAGATAATAAAAATTAGGCTGGTTGGCCTTTACAAGGAATCATAATAGAATCATGTCTGTTCCAAACACCTAATTCTCACATTTTGGATTTGACAGACGGCCAAAAAAATTGTTATCCGACCCCTATTACTTCTGGCTGTGTGGTTAACTTCATTTTTTTTTCATTTAAACATGTATTCGCAGACATTAGTTTACGAATATTACTGTCCTTCAATTTTATGGGTGTTGCAGCTAGAGAAATTACTGGGGTGATGAGACAATCGTTGATATTCATGGTCGGTATAATTTATTATGAAAAAGTGGTGTAAGCTTACACGTAGCATTTTTTTTTGTGCAGCATTCATCATATTCACAAAGTTATTAAACCGATGTTGAATAAATGTTATATAACGAACAAAAAAATTGCAAACTGTATCAAATCCACCTTGGGCTTCGTCTTCGATTTCATACTTTACAGAGACAGCGTTTTCAAACCGTAACGGACGGAACCTAATATACCTCAGTGATCAACCATCAGCAGTTTCAATTTACATACATTTTTTTGTGTTGCGAAGACTCATGAGTCTTAATGAGGCAAACCCGTATGTCGGTACACTGATCCGTACATAAACAACATTTGTTGATTACCCGCATGTGCCCGATAACGCCTCTTCACTCCGGTCTCTTCAATCCAACAACTGACGATAGTAATCTTTAACATACACCGTAAGATGTACTTATCTTTTTCACGATATGACAGTTTACGACGAGCTCATACACCTCACTCGTGATCTTTAAAGCAGACAAAAAAGTGGTATCTCATTTACATGTTTTTACGTACGAATCTTCTTTTAACATTACTGTGGCGTCGCGAACTAAAAACTATCAACCATTTTGTTGTGTAATAACGCGCATAAACATCAAAGCCCTGGCTGGCACTGCCTGGTGGCAAAAGTCTGATAAAGAATTTGGTGGAAATAAAGTTGTTTTCCTATAAAAACTTATCATTTTGGCCACTTAAAGTTTATTTACAATTAAAAGTAACATATATACAATTTACACCTAAATCACAAACATTTGAGTCGTGTGGAAGGTATTATCAATATAAAGCATTAAAACCGGCTCTTTTAACCTTT
This sequence comes from Ornithoptera alexandrae, assembly GCA_029030555.1. NCBI lineage: Eukaryota > Metazoa > Arthropoda > Insecta > Lepidoptera > Papilionidae > Ornithoptera > Ornithoptera alexandrae. Next base: position 9,137,163 of record JARDVY010000037.1, read on the forward strand.
TTGTTATAGGTAATAACTTTTTTTACAAGAATATACTTTTCTTATAGTTATAACTATTAACAAGAAGATAAAATTAAAGAAAAAATTATTCTTGTTTAATTTATAATTTTTCATTTGGGGTTATGTAGCAAAACCTTTTTGAGCGACTGCGTAATGTATTGAAAATACCTTATAAAGATGTGTTCTGTAAAAAAGTGAAAAAAGTGCGCAGCGGGTGTTGGGGTACATGATTTATTAACATACTAGTTATAATTTTAAATAGGCTATAATTAACTGTTACTTTAATAATTTATAATTACTTCTAGAAAATATAACACCGAGAATAAATCAAATCGTTTTATTAACAAGAACTAACATAACAGGTTATTCTTTTGCTCAAAGTAAAAAAGTTAAAACCGTACATAAACGTTTCATTGATTAAGTTATTTTATATCATTTACCTTTCCTAAAAGATATATAGGAACTTTCATACTTAAACTTCTAGTTTTTGCAGTATTTCCAAATATGGTAGTGGATGTTCATCTTACAATATATCTAAAACGGTATAGAACAGACTGAAGAAGCGATTTATTTATAGCTTCTGGCACCGGGGCGCCGTTTTGTCTAGACTAGACTTTATTGAATATTCCCTTTAACCCGCCCATAGTACAATTGCGGTACTTACTTTGTACACGGATGTCGTATAAAATATACGATTAAATCCGTGGTATTCCCCATTATCATGCAATTATGTCCACTCGTGCACATAATATGCTGTGTTGTTGCTTCGCCGATAAAGTCGCATTGTTTCGTGGGTACGCCAATGACCTGTTGTTTAAGGTTGCACGGTGGAAAAATAACCTTAATCGGAACGTTAATTAAGAAAACCATTTTTAATATTTCTCATAGGAATTATACAAACAAAACAAGCGTGGTAGATAATATGATCAATAAAAGATATATTTTACTATAACCTCTCTACATCCTTTTACGATTTTGTCATTTATATTATTCGTGCGTTGACATTAACTAATTTGAATTGTAAACTAGTTTCTATTAGATTTTCATTTGTAGGTGTATTTAGGTGCGTTTGTTAGGTGTACAAAATAGTTTCAAGATACTACAACTATTGTATGGATGATAAAAGCCGGCGCGATCAAAACATTTTCATGTTTGTTTATGCCTTTATCTTATCGTTACGCCTAACATCATATTCGTCATACAACTACTCGAAATTAGTTTGTAAAAATTACTTAAAATTTTTAATGAAGCTTCGCTTGGATCGACTATCAAATATCAAACTGTGACCACCCAAAAATCTGTTCTGGGTGAATACTAAAATGAGTTAAAATAATACGTTTTATAAAATTGATTTCATATAAGCAGCCATTTATCGCGGAGGCGTTCGTGTAGAGGCAGTGTAAATTGCTTTGTTGACTCTGGGCACTTACGTCAGTGTTAGTTGAAGACGCACACGCAAGTTCAAGGTGAAAAAAAAAGACTGTTGGGGTACACAAATAATTTAGCACTACACATTGCATATGCGCACTGTTAACATTAAATAATATAAATATTTAATATCAGTAATTGACCGACAACATTCAGATAAGGTAAACGGACAACGCCAATTACTTTTATCGTTCAGTTAAAATTTTACCTACATATTAATATGATGTATCAACATAAATATTTTCAAGAGCATCAGGGCAATTTATTTTATATATTTAATCGACGATACGGGGGGGGCATATTCATCTGATGGTAAGGATACGCCTTCTCATAACATCTTGGTGCTAGTTAGAATCATATGTACTGCATCCACCACATTGCGCTCGTCGCCTTGAAACATAAGATCTTGTTTCGTTTCCCCAGTAATTTGACTAGCTACAACTCCCTTTAAACAGGAACACAGTAATGATTGCACACTACTGTTTGGTGGCGGAAATAGAAGCTGCGGTGGCACCTACCTAGTCGGTCTCTGGCAACGGAGACCTACAACCAGCGAATTAGTAAATTATGATAGATTTTTTTATTAGCATTTTTAAATGTATTCCTATGCTAAATATTAAACAAGTAAAATGTATATTACTGATCTTACGTTGTCAACTGACTTATAGGATCTGTGTACACAGTTGGCTTCTGACGGTTGCTTTTTTTGCACATAAGTATGTGTGTGTGCCCCATAAGCCAGTCATCGAGTATGTTGCAACAGCACACGCTCTGAGTCATCTTGTTTACTTATGTGCTAACATATCAGATAAGGTGATTGTTTAAGAGCACGACGGAAATTGTTTTGCGTTTTGCTCGTTAGTCTTTGTCTCTAAATCCGGCTTTACATTCGTATTTATTATTTTGCATGTGAGAAATAATAAATAGGGATTTGCTACGGTTGTATCTCTTTTAAACATTTATCAAACGTTAACTATTAATATTTAACATTAGACAAAGCGTCAAAACGCGCGGGACGTTTCACTTGGTGTTAAGTGATACGTCCGTCTATAACAACATCCCGTTTATCGGGATGATATACATGGCATCACATTGTGCCCCATCGCCTTGAGACAGATACCCCAGTATTTTCACTAGGTACAACGCCTTTCAAATCGAAGCACAGTAATGTTTGCACACTAATGTTAGGCGGCAGAAACAGGAGCTGCGGGTGGTACCAATCTAGCCGGTCTCCAGGAGCAGAGACTCGCATCACATCACCAGTTGATGTAATGACAGTGTATGAATATCGACTCGAAATACTTTGTTAGTTTATATAAAAATAAAAGTAAGCAAATAATTTTGAAAACATCTTTGATGAAGCTGTTTGCAGCATTTATGTACTGAACTTAATATTTCATAATCAGTCTTGCGGAATTCGTTATACATTTTCAAAGCTTGACCTACTGCATAACGAAATCTTAAAATAAACAGAGGTCAAGCTGTAGTTCTCAAGTCCAGAGATTCTATGATAATCTATGTATGTTTAAAACTAAGTTACTTTTGTTTTAAAAATCTATTTGTCATTAATTCATTATTTTAACTTTGAATAAAGTATGAGCTGTCTATTTTGTATACTACTCTCTATAGTAATGTTTGTAAAATATCTCCATCAATCATATCCGATAAATAAATAAAAAATATTATGCGTTGGTATATAAGAATATCAGTTATTATATTCTTGTTACTGACTTGTGCCAGGTAAATAGCCTCATTGACATTAGTTCACGTGAACTTAACATTAGTACCGGGACCGGTCGAGGTTACGATTGTGAAGTGCATACTGTTTGTTCCCTTTCGATTACAATCACAGCGGCATTCGAGCGAGCGTGAGAAACAAAAATGGCAGCCGATACCGTTACTTGCGACTTTAGGAGTAGCACTCACTTCATACTTATGTATACTTATTTTAATTATACAAAGTGACGAAACGACCTTGACGTGTCCACCTGTTGGTAAGAGACTGGTCCGCTTAAAACGATATGGTGCTAGTTAACACAGTACTACTACATATTGCTGGTAACATTCAGACATAAGGTGTTAAGTCTCGTTACCTTCAACCCTTCAATTGAGAACACAGTTATGTTTGCACATTGCTGTGATGTTTCCAAAAGGAATTTCGGTGTTAATTAACTATAGAAATCCTTCGGCAACAATAACTTACAATGAGTTATAGTAATTAATATAAACAAATATTGTTTACCTAATGTAAACAACATACGATAGGGTGTGAACGGATTTATACTTTCATAAAACAAGCTGCAGGTTTAACTGTAATACAAACTGCATCATGAACCCAATTGATGATAATGATGAATTTTAAATCAATAATTTACTAAACTTGAAGTGAAAAGTTGTGATTACTCAATGAAAACATATTAAAGCTCGTGCCTTTCGAAGTAATTAACACAGTTTGGTGTCAGTGACAATTGGTAATTAGCATGCGGGACGTGGTGAGGATGCAATTAATAATGAATCATTAAAACGTGCTCCGCTTGCCTAATCCATTGCGGGCCTATTAGCCCTATAGGGCGCAGATGATTAATTGCTTTGATGTAACCGTCAACGTGAAACGATACCGTTACTCATGTCATCATCATTATTAGCCCGCAGCAGTCCATTCCTAGACATACTCTCATCTAAGGAGCGCCACTTAGTCTTCTATGGTTTAACATAGTTGTTGCCTTGCTCAGATCCTGGCTTCATCTGGTCAATGCGCGTCTCTCTTTAAGGAAATGCATCTTCTCGTATACTAATAATTTGAAAATGTTTATTTAACTATAAGCAAAACACTAAAGAATATATTAAAATTAGTTTATCCTTTTACATGTGATGATGTTATTAATTTTGTAGCCGAAGTATGTTATTGTATATATATCGCATATCTTAATGTCATTGTAGCTAAAAAAAAGTATTGATTTAGAACCAATAAGAATATATATAAATATTATTCCACATACAATTAAACATTTTTGATTTGATTCATCGAAGTTTTATTAAATAAACATTTATGCGTAAGTTGACACCATTAAAATATTTTACTAGACAAAGCCGTTAAAAATTTTATTAATTTATATATCGGGTCTTTCAGAATCGTGGTGTACAAATATTATTCAGGTGGTAATCGTGTATCATGTGTGAAGTATGTTATGGGATGGGGTGTACTTATTCTGAGTCATGCAAACAACAATAACTACAATACATCGTATATAGATTTAAAAGTAGCGATAAAGAACACAAAATACGTTAAATGTATTATTGTGCAACCACTGTTTACTCATATTTGCTTTACAACATTGTCTTTATAAACGAATATGAATCATGTTGTTTATAAGAATTTCATTATTTGGACATATCAGTTGATGCAATCACCAATTTACTACTCACTTATATTTATATCATTTAATCGATATTTGGCACTGTACAACGACGTTACAGATATAGACTCCCTCCCGCCTAAAGTATCGATTTTGAGAAGCCCGCTCCTCACGGTGTTCAATTTGTTAGGATTGCGGTAGTGATGCAATAGCCAACTCGGTCACACCTAGTATTTTCGTTCAAAGTCAGATCGCTTTAGAACTAGATCACCCACACTTTTCCCGAACCATTTCCTGTTAACCTGTGATCTACATTGCTCATTTGTATGTTAATAATACATTGATATAACAGAGATTAAATAATGTTTCCCTTGGATATTAGATCTAACATTAGTATTTTTCATTAAAATACATACGTATTTACAGGTGGTTCACTCTGTGGCCGTTTAAGTAAGTACATGCACAGCTTCTATTTCCGCCGCCAAACTATGCAAAAATTACTCTGTTCCTGTTTGAAAGCCGTTGTAGCCAGTAAAATAACTGCTGTAACGAGACGATTTTCTGTTTCAAGGCAAGGACAGTATGGTGCTTTGTATATTATCGCAACTAACCAGCCACGTTTTCATGGATAGAGGTATCCCTTAATATCAGTTGAATGTCTCGCTCGTCCCGTCGCTTTTACGAATAACAAAAAATATTTGAAAATGATAGTAATAGGTAAAATTTCAACAAGCAGTACATTTGGTAGATTGTATAATTGCCGTTGAAAATTACCGTCTCTTGCAATATATATGCCTCGCTGCATCGATCGCCGAGGACATAGCCTCAATGAAACGGGAACGAATCGACTAATTGTCCCCAATTGACGAATTACTCTACCCTGTGAAAGTCTACTGTCTACTGCTGTGTGACATAATCTTTACTAGAAAAAAATAAAATAAAACGTAGTTTTCGATTTTTATAAAAATATTTATGCATAGTAACGTAAATACGAGACAAATTGAAACATAAAATTTAGCGAGAAGATCCAGTTTCAGTATTCCATTAAACTTTGTTAATGAAACGTCGTTTTAATTAGTTTATGAATAATCAAACACTAATTCGTTAATAAATTGGATAAGTAACAGTAACTTGATAACCAGTTACATCATGTATTTTGAGAAACAAGTCAACAAGACAATATTATCTCTTATCTTTCTTTAATATTGTTTTATTTATTACATTCGCTATGTAAAAAGTATGTTGTTCTTATTTTCAAATTATATATTAAAAATACTGTGAACTAGTTTTAACTTTCTTTAAACTTGGTTAAAAAAATTTTAAGGATCCAAATGAATACTAGACGTCGTATATGTATGATAATTAATAAATGTTTTATTGATTTTAAGTTACAATGCACTGGTGTGCAGAACTGTTGTTACAATAAAATGATAAAATTTTAATTATATGAAAAATTAAAAGCTTATGTGCGTAACTAAAAAATTCTATCATTAGAATAGATTCCTTTTGAAAAATTTTAGCTATTTTACATAATCATTGTTAGTGGCTAATTTTGAGTTAAGGTATGAGTTTTTTCAACATAATAGAAACTGTCATTACACAGACAGGCATGTGCTTGTTATGCAAAGTGATTCTTTAAAAGTTGATTTAAGGCTTTAGAAAAGATATTTTGTGTACAAAAACTTCCCGTAGCACAGGAAACGTCTTAATTATGACAAATTTTTGACAATGTCGTTGACTCGATTTATATGAATATATTTGTTCCAATAGATAAAAAAAAAATTACAACTGTATATGCATATAATGTATGGTTTAAAAAGATCCAAAATAGTATGAAAATAAAAAAGGAAATTGAATGGATTTGGAATTTAATAATATTCGTAATTCTTTCTTTGCTACACGGAAATGGATTGCAACAAGATAATTCGTATCAACATCATTTTATTGTAGAAAATTATACCCGTGTAAAATTACAACTACATTAATCATTCAAAATCTAGAAAAATACATGTTAATTACAATATTTGTATATTCAAGGAAAACTCGTATGCATTATAATAAGAATTTACGGTTAAGACACAAGTAGGTTCGACTATTATTGAATGAAAGAATAGATTTAACAAAAGAATAAAAAAGCTATAAGTAACTGATGCATATTTCCAATTGTCAAGTGAGACATGTAGGCGTCGTAGGGATCGTGATGAGTCTGTTTTACATAAGAATTATGAATCGTATACCCACACGAACAGCAAGGTCGACCATTGCGCAGTTGTCGCTGATGATTAATTGGCTAAGAGTCGATCAGTGCCGGACACGACTCGGGGCCTACCGGCCGACACTATCCGCTTACTACAGCTACAGCGTCTTTTGAATTAATATCATAAGGTTTACAATTTACTTTTTTTACATAAAAAAAATTATAAAATTCAGATTTTTTATTTTGATATATAAATATTACATAATAAGAATAAATATATTTTTCATAGATATAAACCTCCTTAATTGCAAAGTTAATTTTATTGTGTAAGATCCATACATTTTTCCATCTATATCATATATGTCGTGTCGTTCGCTGCATAATTTTATCAGATTAGCTGTTTTTTGTATATTCGTTTCATTTCCTCATACTTCCAACATTTTTTTGTCGGCATGTTTTTTAGTTATTGCTTTACGTGTTGTTATTTTTTGTTGTCATAGACGGCAGTTCATCGGAGGCTACAAGAAAATCGAGCGACGACTTTTCACGAAAACATTTATCAGGTAAGTTTTATTTCTGTTGCATTTATAGTACATAGAAATTAGAACCTGTGCAAGAGAGCATGAATTTGCTTTAACACATAACATTTTCATGATGCACATTTTAGAATAGGTAATTATTATATCATAGCTTTTATCAGTCTATTCATATCTAAAATCACATTTCACAATTATATCATGCTTCTGCACGCCGCGGAGCAGATTTAATTGAAGCTGAAGAAGACGAAGTGTCGAGCAGCCAACCAGATAGAAATCGCACATTCAGAAAAACATCTAGTAAGTCTTATAGTTATTTTTAGGTTACGTTCAAGAAATAAGACGCAGAGATCGAGACGATCGCAAGCTTTAAATTTAGTGTGAAATAATTAATGTAAATTTTCATTATATAACTATACCTCGAAAAAGGTTAAAGTTTGTGCACGTGCCTCTTGCGATACAAATAGGTGAAGGCATGCTACATTCATTTGCATTTAATCTCTCAAACTTAGGTGACGGAATCTAGGATCGGCATTCCTAACCAGCCACAATTGTTATTGAATATAAAAATTATTTATGAAGATAAGTGTAACAGAAATAACACTGAATGTTTTTCAAGCTAAATCATTAATAACGCATGACACAGTTGATATAGCTATAACAACAAATATTATAAACAACTGGATGTTTTTATGTTAGCATGTTTGACAAATGTTCATAGTGGTCACACCTACAGCCATTCGTCAGGACGTAGCTCCTTAATGGATGGCATTGTCTCGATCTACATCCACATAGTTTTTTTTTTTCATTAATTGATTATTACAAAATACTCAATATCTTATAATATTCTATGAATACATAATACTAATAATCCTACTGACAAAAGTAATATTACTTAATTATTTTGAACAAAAAATAAAGGTTTGTGTTAATGTATCTGTGTATCAGTTGTCAGTAGCATGGTGTGCGCTGGTTAGTAGTGGCTAATGTTTGTGTGTGTCACTTGTGTACGTAGCCGCTAGCAGCTCATTCAGTGGTACTTCGATGGACGCACTCTGGGAAAAGCATCCTCGTCGCCTCAGCGAGGCGGGGCTTAGGAGGTCCTCAGGTAAGTTAACTGTTCACACGGCTTTCAAATTACATGCAACAACTGTTTGCCAGGGTATGATATGAAAGTTTTACGAATATCATTACTATCATAATTGTACGTCGTTCACGCTGTCGTAGATCGCCTATACACACGCTTTGGAAACTATCGCCAATTCATTGTGTTAAGCAGTCTGGTAGTATGGTATATGATAGCCATAGGCATGAATGAGCTATCAGCATGGTAGACATAGTGTCCACAGATAAAGGTCAAATGCAGTTTGTTTATTTTACAACGATAATGATAAGTCTAAAATTTCAATGTAAAACTTTAGGGGTTTGTATAATGACTCACCGTGATGTAAACGCCCATCAAATAGACTATGCAATTGCATACAACGGTATTCAAGTCGTGTGCATCTTGTAAAATATGTACATGCAGTGGTTAAGGAATTCAAAGAGGATATCCTCATTCTGCTGTCTATAAACTTCAGTGCTTGACATACTTTCTTTAGAAATCCTTAACTAAACTTTAGATTATTCTAGACGTGTGAGACAAAGGCAAAAATAATAACTTTCTTTAATATTTCAGATCATAGCGTTGTACTAACAGAAGACACTGATAGCTTCATAATCGGTGAGCGTGTCTGGGTGGGAGGTACAAAACCTGGTCAGATCGCTTATATTGGCGAAACGCAATTTGCTCCTGGAGATTGGGCTGGAATAGTACTTGACGACCCAATTGGTAACTATGGCGTCAATGATTTTTTTCATTATTTGAAATAATATTACTTGTTCTAAAATAACATCGTTTGTAGGTAAAAATGACGGCTCAGTAGCGGGTGTCCGTTATTTTCAATGTCCAGAAAAACGCGGTGTATTTTCTCGTTTAACGCGTTTGACACGAACAGCTTTCGCGAATCATGGCCCTCATGATGCTTCGCCTATTTCTGACGCTGGAAGTGTCTTTGAACGACCACCTTCTGGTGCTGCTAGACCCAGGCGTACGCTGTCTCCTAATGGAAGTGTGCGTAGCATCGTCAGCAGTAAGATGAGTAAGTTTCTTTACTATAGAGACATTCATTTAAATATAATATTTATTTTAATTCGTTGTTGTTTTTCAGACGCATCGATTTCGACCACGACAAATGGAGATCTCCGCCTAGGCGATCGTGTTATAGTATCTAGTAGCCGTGGCAGCAAAGCAGGAACTTTACAATACGTCGGCGTCACAGAATTCGCACCAGGTGTTTGGGGTGGTGTCGAACTCGACGATCCTCTTGGGAAAAACGACGGTTCAGTTGATGGGAAGAGGTTTGTTAGAAATCTAATAAAATTGCACTATTGTGTAGAAATGTAAACGATTGTATAGGATTTTGTTTGCTTTACTGCGCCCAAGCGCAAAATATCGTAATTAAATTAAAAATTTTCAGATATTTCGAGTGCGCGCCTCGTTTTGGTCTTTTCGCACCAATTTCGAAGGTTTCGAAGTCGCCGTCGAATAGAAAACCAGGCGCGTGCGCAATCCACAGCAACGGGCGAGGTACACCCGTGAGGCGCTCCAACTCGCGCGAGTCGCTGACTTCGCTGGGAACTTCGATCGCGTCCTCGCGTGTGGGGGTGAGGCTCGGCGTGACATCGCTCGGCACTCAGGTAGGCTAGCCTCGCGCGCGGTCGGCCGAGCCGCCAAAGCTCCAGGACAAGACTTTGCTCGTGAAGCACGTAGAACGCGATCGCTGCGCCGTGATCGCTTTCCCTCAACCTCGTGTCTATTACGACCTTGTATTTCGTTCAGATCCAAAGTGCAACGAGTTGAGAGCAAGACGTTGGTCGAGCGAAACGCTTCCGAAGTCTTGGAGATGTTCGGAGAGCGTTTTCAGTTTCGAGCGTCCACGCTCTGAACGATCACGACGCAGCGATTCGAGTGGTTCTAGTGTTGTTAGCGCGAGTGGGAGCGAAGTGGTTCGTGTTTCGGGCCGGCCGGCCGCCGTGACGAGGGCCAGCCGCGGGGTCGCCGCCGACTTGTTCGTCAACCTGCCGCCGCCGCGCACTCACTTCTCCGGCTTCGGCAAGAGCTACCATTTCTCCTGCGTCTCGCCATTCCAATTCACCTATCCTAATGTAGTTTATATTTAAACGCAATAGTTCCTCATCGTGTGATATCAACAGTTCCAAATGACATTCAGGCCTGCGAGGCGCCTCTGGATAATGTCCGTCCTGAATCAGCTTATTTACCTCAATATATATAATTCTAAAAATATTTATTTATCACACGCATAATAAGAGATGCAGGAGAAATATTATTATGTGCAAAATTTGCTTGTTGTTGCATGAGCATCGGTTTTTTTTTTTTTTTTGTGTAGGAGTGCACCCCTTGGTTTGGCCCTTGTTTTAATGTTTGTTACTAAAAATTATTTTATAATTCGTACTATTGATTTAACACACGCATTATGTTTATCTATTTTATTTAGTTTATTTCATATATACATTTCGAAACCACGGTAGTTCCTCATCTTTACAATTGTCCAAAACTGACTTTGTCAAGACTGTCGTAGTCATATCATAGAAACTTATTATGATTTTATCTGTGATATTATTTTTAAGATCGCGTATTGGACACATTACGTATATTTATGTAATTGTCTGCATTTATTTTAATGCTAATTATTGATTTTTACTCTTTTAGAGTTTGTTTTTACAGTTGGCATTACATTACCAATTTTTTTTTGTTATAAAATATATAAATCGAAAATTTCAAACTAAGCTACTTGGTTTTGTTTTAAAAAATCCAGCCAGAATCATGTTCATCGAAACACTACAATTATTAGAAAAGATAAACATTATTTAGAAGTGCCTATTATTTAGTTTGCTAATATTTCAAGACAGTTGTTTTATTAAAAATCCTTGAAGATTTATCACTTAGTTCCCTACAACATTGAAATATGTTGTATTTTTTTTTAAAAATAACATTTTAAAAAATTATCTGTTTAATAGATCAACTGTCCATTATGCTTAACGCATATTCGATTTGCTGCTCGAATGTACTCAGAGATCATCGTACTGCATTCTAGTTCAAATAGAATTGGATGCATATCAAGATATGAATATTATTATAAGCCTATGCACACAGCGCGATCGGATCAAGTATTACAAATTTATTGATCTAAAATCATAAATAACTATTATAGCAATAATTAGTATCGTTTTGCAGCTTTAACGATAAAAAAGTTCCTATTATTTTAATAATTTTGTGTACAGTAAGGCAATAGCGAATCTAATCTCTATTGGATGAAAGAGGATTGCCACATCGCATCCTGCGTGCACAGGCTTTTGAGTACCCACAGTGCAGTAGTGACGTAGATGCAATGGGAATTGAGTGCGTTAACGGGTGTTGTTTTGTTGTTTTCCCCCCATGTTTGTTTGCGCGTTCGCACTGTGACTAACGGCACGGCAGCGAGTCGGTCCGCGAGCCTCATCCACGCCCGTCAGCGCCAAGAACGCGTTGCAGGTACAGTATCCCACTATTGCAGCGCGGTAAACCGCCCGTTCCCACTGCGGGGGCACGGTGGGACTATCGTGGTACATGTTAGTGGCTTGGTGGACGTCAAGACTTACCGTCGCAGTCCAATACATGATTTGTCAAATAATGATTTTGGTCGAAATAGTTTTCATGCAATACATGTATGACATACATGAAGTTAAAATCAAAACAAAGTTTTGTCGAAATTTGATCATAACAGTAATGTTTTATTTTATACGAAATAAAAAAAACTGTTAATTATTTTAAGTAATCCAGTGTTAATCCACCACAACTCTCACGCGTCGCTTCACTGTATACGCTTCCAGTTATGTGGGGATTATCAAGATATTTTTTCCCCTCACCCCAACGCTAAGTCTTCACGTACGATCGAAACCCACTAATGTGACGCGATACATTCGGGAATAATTCACTCGTGGGCTTTATATCAAAAAATCTTCTGCAACAGCTTCAGACGTAAGGACATTAACTATTTCTTGTCAGACTACATCATCAGATTTAAGTATGTAATAGTTAAATATCCACTGAGCAGTTGCAGAATGTGTTATATGTTTTTTTTTTTGTTATCAAGCGCATGGTGAATAAACCCGACTACCGCGCAGTAATATCGGGTCAATATTTTTGATTATAATTTCGGATTGTTTTAACACAAGGAATGTTGTTTTAAGTGATCTTTGTTTACTAAACTTCTATTTAGAGAGTTAACATTAAAAAATATTTTTTATTTCAGGGATTGTTTAACGTTGTAATTATATTAACTTAATTGTATGACAATTATTATGCACAGAGTTAAGTACAAAAATCATGTTCCACGATAAACCAGTTTCTGTTTATAAATGTAGGCGTTGTGACTTTTGTGATAGATATGATGAATAAACTAGTTTTTGATGTTTATCAAAGGCAAAAACTGTGATATTATCTGATTTTGAAATCATTCCCATAATTTATTGAGAAAAAAAAAATTATTGTACATCTCTGCCACATTTATTTCGGTGCAATGGAAACATGTTTATTTATTGTTCTTATTTATAAACAAACCAGTGCCTGTAAGTTTTGATGATATTCATGTATTTAAGACTCATTTAATATTTAAGCATTCCTTATACTATACACGATGACTTAATTTAGGTGATATATTTGTAGTGCTAAGAATTATATAGACTTTCCAACACGCAAATGCTTTCTTGAATAAATAATGTAACCGCCTTCTTTCTTCAGCAAATTATGCTTTGTATAAATATACAATTAATATAAATTCTATAAAGAAAACTAACTTACCCTCTTTTTTCTACATTAAAATCATTTAATTTACGTCTATATGAACCTTAATACTAAGTTAAAGCTTAGACTAGTCTTAATCATATTATACGAGTAAATATTAAGTAGCATTAAGATTAATAAACAATGTTTGATGTGTGGTCTTTTTTTTTAATTCTACCCCACTTTGTATCCGCGGCGTAATAAAGTGCTACTATTAACAAACTTGTGGTTTTATTGTAATAACGCTGTATGAATGCTTGTGCTATCGCATGTATGTATCCTAAGATGATGAGAGTACAATATCTGGAGGTTGGGTTCAAGTCTACTATCATAGTTCGCTTGACTGAAAGTTATCAATTTTTAATGAAACAATCGCGTCTGTTCAGTACTGAAAGTCTTAATTCATTTAATCAACTTTATACACCACGTGTAAATGTGGACGTAAGGCCATTGGCAATTTAATCTCTTTTATAAATAGTATTTGTATATAAAAAGGTTCTTTATGAGAATAATTAAATCTTTAATTAACCAAATTGTTGTTGAAGTAAAAATGTTTTAATTTTGAGCACTACAGTGATATAATGGTCCTATTAATTTCATAGTCACTGTACAACGTAATTACCTAGACATAATATTAATGCAATAATATCTACGACGGTTGATATTTAGTGAATTCTCTATAAGTTAGTTTCTAGGATATCTTGTACAGTAACGCTTTGAATATGCTTTCTCAACGATAATTTTCAAAAGCAAACTCTTGCTTCGATTGTACAATTGCTTACAGGTTGCACGAATCAATGGTTGTGGGTCTTCGTCTCTTATACGTACAAATGAACAGTTCGAATAACCATATTTTAGTTGTTAAGCGGAAACGAAAAAATATTAAAATTAATTCTTGTTACATAAAACGTTGAAATCTATAGTCGTGTAGGTAATCAAGTAGTTATTTAAGTAAAAAAAAATTAAAAGGCCTAATACTTGTAGGGTACTTGATGTACATTATCTCCACCTATTCCCTGACAGCCAAGGGCGTATACAAGCAAATAAACAGTGCATACCCTGGCTTCCTAAACCTATCTAAATAATAATCTCTTAAGTTACTCAAAAGTAACACAAGTATGCTTTGACTATTGCTCATTTGGTAAGTTTATTTTTAAGTATAGAAAAGCGCAAAGATTTTCATATCCTTCTCGAAATATCTCTGCACTTGTCTGCTGACAGCAGCCATTTTTTTTAAATTGATTTAAAATTTGAAATGATATAGGTTAATCGATTAATCAATTGAATTAAAACCACATAATTGTCTTACTAATGTTATAATGGCTATAAACGTCATAGGGGGTTTTAGCACTTCACACGAAAGACAAACAAATCTCCTTAGGTCTTTTTTATTTACATTTATAAAGATGCAATCGGTTTTCGTCGCGTATAAATACACTTCAATGTCATTCCGGTCAATATGTGTAGTAAATGTTGAGCATTGAGATTTATTGATTTTACCCGTACATACCATTCGTTGAAATTAACTTTACCCAGTTTTAAATGCCGTGAGTAGAAAGAAAATCAGACGTACTTTTTATTTCACACAAAAAATTGATTTCGAAAAATCTTATCATTAGTATAATGATATTAAATTTTTTTTTTAACTTAATTATATTTCCTGAATTTAAATATTTGTTTATTTGTATTAACGGCCAAGTCCAATTGGATTTTTTGTATTTATAAATAAGTACAATATTTTCAAGAAAGAGATACTTATGTTCAGTAGGTATATTATTTACTCTTATCGTTTGTTAACATCGCTAAAGTCAATATTGAATATTTATTAAGTATCGAAGCGAAGTTTTGTGATGAATTATTACTAGATGTAAAATTATTCATGTAAGCAAGCTCCGTACTAGAGTTAGTTGTACGAGATTCGGTGATGATCAGCAACCGTATGAGTGTGGGTGGGCGTTAATGCGAGGAGTTAACTCATTGCTCTCGATGTTGTAAGTTCTCAGAATGACTAGTAAACACCTTATATTAAACATGACTTAATCAAACACTAACGTGTCTCTGTATTGTTTAGACTACGTCATTTCGTCAACGTACAATAACATTTCTGTTCTGTTGAGTTCTGGCAAACGTAGGCTGCAAATATTGCTTATTTATATATATTTCGTCATTGGGGCATTGACTTAGTGCTTGATTATTATTAACTTAATTTGTATTCTATGTGAGTTCCAAAGATACTAGTTAGAATTGTTCATATGCCCTTGCAAACACAAGTAAGAACAATTTCATATTTGTTAGTCTTGATATAATTAAAACCTTTCTCTCATCGCCTATTTCTGCTATCAAGCAATAGTTTTACATATTGCCCCTATTCCAAGAGCACTAATGTTATAGAAGTTAATTTAATAATATCAGTGTGGTAATGCTACCGCATAAATGCCTACAAACATCTTATAGACAGGCAGGTGATTAAGCAGTGTCCTGGATGTGTTATAATTAGGAGCGTAAGACAGTTAATTGTGGGGTTAATATAGTACCAAAAAATTATAAATTGTTATTTTACTATCACTACCACGAATGGCACAACGTTAACACGATTCTTTTAAGAGAAGAAATTAAGCATAGAAAAGAGGATGTGTTTCATTATTATAACAAAGGAGGCCCTACTATTTTTGGAGTTAACGGCCAATTTTAATATACGAAGAGGCAAGACCTGAAGAAGAATTATAATACTTTAAGTTCGTATTATATTTAAGCATAATTATTTATTATCATGTTATTATCGTTAGTAAACTTTGACTTTGTATATCATTTCAAGCGTTTACGATTCACTATCTCTTTAATATATGAATACTTTAATATGCATGCGTTTTCATTTCTTATCTCGTAAGGGACTTACTGTTACTGAGAACCGCCTGATAGTTCGACAACGCCTGAAAGTTGCCAACGTAACGACGTCGACGTTCTTAATTATTAACAATGATAGTTTATTTAATATTAATAAATTATTTTAAAACAGAATAACTAATAGTAACACAGGCTCAAAATCAGATGATAGTCAAGTATTCCTGTAAAATTGCTATGGCAATTATATCAATATATTCATTCACACAGGTCACTTTTCGTTTTTGTTTTTATCTACAGTGGGTCTGATTTCACGTGATTGTAAGTGAAATGTGAAAATAAAATTTAACCGCACAGAATACACTAGCTCTCATATGCTGATGGCCGCAACACAGCAAACAGTTACGGAGGTAGATTTATAATATGATGGTGGTAGATTAGTCAGGTGGATTTGTTAAAATCAGGTTACTGTTAAAATTCAACCACAGGTCACCCAGGAATCAAACCAAGCATTCAGAAAGCATGAGGCAAGCCGTTGGACGCAAGTGAATTCACCTGCATTCAATTACAAAGATAACTTTATAGCTACGACGCTTGTCTCATGCTTTTTCAATCTATAAGTATAATTTTTAACTATTATACCAATAAGTATTTTGAACAAATGGTGTTTAAGTTTGGTTAACTGACAAAAAAAACCCAATTGCATTTTTATTATAACAATACAGAAATTTTTGAGCTTTAAACGTTTTGTAATAGTTTTTCTCGTTCTTAATAATTACATCTCTTGATTGGATTGGAGATATACATTTCATATATAGTTATAAACAACATATTTCATGTTAATTATTATTAAATTACATCATTAATGAAATGCTTTATGAGTAATGTTTATTATTAAGCGTAATTGTCACTACTGGCCAAATATGTGGCGGATTGCGCTGCTTATAGACTCGATTAGCATGTTGCTTCATGATGTCGAGTAATTGACAGCCAATTAAGAAACAATGTATGTCTTAATGATGCTGATTGTTTTGTTATAGATTAGAGGGATTTTATTGAACAAAAGAAATTTGAAAAAACTATACATTTTTATTTCAGATTTGTTTTGTTTTTTGATTAAAAATAAATATATTAAAATTTGTATTCGTTTTTGTTGGAAATACTAATTTTAAATAGTATATACTAGTATATCCTGAATATTCGTTTAATATCATTTACCTGTTAAAAAAATCTGTATTGAATTAATTAGTTAACAATAATTTATGAATTAATTAACTCTAAATTAAATATAAGAGTATTCTTAACTTTATAACATACGTTTCTCACTTTCATCGTCGAAAATGGTTTATTATGGAACATTGTTATTATTATTACTTTATTTAAAATATTAGAGTAATTTTATTTCAAATTTACTTGTACTTATATTATTTTATCTTTCAAAATAATGATATTTGTTATAAATTAAATAGGAACTATTACGAGAAAAGCAGCATCATCTAGAGCGGTTGATGCGTGAAAGAGAATTGGAGCGAGCTGAGGTCGCCAAAGTGTCCCTTCAGGCTGAAAGAGCTGAGAACGCTTTAGAACTGATTAGAAAGGAAGCAACACAGGTATCGGTCTATTTATATACAAAGCGAGATTTATTTATCATAATTATAAATGCATTTTGTTTATGCTATATTTAGCGATGTGCCTTGAAAATCAATTAAGTAATATATCAAACAAAAGTTTATATAAAGAATAATAAAAATGTTTCAGACGAACACAGAAAATGCGAAACTTAAGGCCGAGTTGGATAAACTCCACAAAATGCTGGAAGACGAAAAGCAAAAAGTGGAAGATCTCATGTTCCGAAACGAAGAAGAAAATATTAACCGAGAAGATTATAATGTAAGTCATTTACGTCACAAATATATTTACAAAAATAACCGAAACACTTTGATATATAACTCTCATATATTTGATTATTTCTAATATTTTCATATTTTTTTTTCTAACATTTTTATCTTGTATTTTCAGAGATATAAGGAAGCAATGGAGGTGAGTTTGCCATTTTAAATCCCTAAATCTTAATCGTTTATTTGAAAAATAAAAATTATGAACTAATGTGATTTTAACAATTATAGCAAGAGAAAGCTGATAGAGAGAAACACATTCGAGAACTTGAAGCTGAGATAGCACTTCAGGTGGCACGGGCTGAAACTACTGCCGCAGCATTAAAGACGCTTGAAGACCAACGGAGCATTGAAATCGCCGCAATGTCTGAACAACATAAAGAAGAATTATCTGCCGCTCATAGTCAGTAAATATTATTATCAAAAAATATAAAAGACTGTTCTACTGTTTCACCCATTTAATATGCTTTTATTTTAATTAACTAATAAGTTACTTTTTAATTACAGCATTATCATCAGAGTTGCAAAAGTTGTTAGATGAAGCATACGCCTTATTGAAAGAGAAAGAATTTGAAAAAGACTCTCTAGGCAAAAGCATGTCCGAAGAGTTAAGTCGTGTCAAAGCAGATTCAGAGAAAGCATTAAATGAGGCAAAAACTAAAATAGCAATAGCTCAAACTGAATTTGAAACCCAAGTCTCTGTATTAACTGCTAAGTTACAATTAGCGGAGTCGAAACTAGACGTAGAGAAACAGAACGTGGAGAGACTTAACAAAGACAATAGCCAAATAGTTATTGATCTCAATACTAAAATGACTCAACTCCAAGCTGCTCTTGATGATAAAACCTTAGAATTTAATAAAGGTTTGTAATACTGTGTCCTGTATTAAATTATCCTGTTCTTATAATCTAATATCATATTAAAATTCCTCTTTACATTATTTATTTCAGTTTTGGGATCAAGTAAAGAACACGAAGTCAACCTTAATAAAGAAATCACAAAATTAAAAATGGAATTAAGCGCCAAGATATTAGACATAGAACAATTAGAAGACGCAAAGAAAAAACAAGAAACTATCTGTAAGAGTTTACAAGACGAAGTTAACCGAGTCAAAGAAGAGTTGGCAGTAAAAGTAAATGAATATGAAAGTTTCTTGAATGAGGTCTCGCAACATAATGAGAAAAACCAAGCAGAAATATTAAAATTACAACAAGGGCTACAATCCAAGACAAAAGAATACGAAAAACTACTTTCAGAGTCTAATGAATCTATTATTTCAAATGAAAAACTAATTAATGATTACAAGCAAACGCTTCATGAAAGAGATAAGGAGATAATAAGACTTAAAGATGATTTTGAACAAACTACGGCTAATTTTAACATCAAGCATAGTAAAATTGCTGAAGAACATAAGAAAGAAATTGATGACCGCAACTCAAAAATAGAACAACTTATGAAAGAAATTGAAACTCATAAATTAGCTTTAGATCAAAGTAAAGTGGAATTAGATACACTTTATTCCCAATTCTCTCTTAATGTCGATGAGCTAAAGGCGTTAAAACAAGAAAACGAAAAACTAAGGCAGTCTATTGATGAATTGACTCGTGCGAATAACCAACTTAAAGAAAAAATGTCTGCTATGGAATTAGAAATTGGAGAACTAAAACGACAATTGACTAGTAGCATAGAAAAATGTGAAGAATTACAGATATCAAAAGAAAAAGTAGAAAATGAATATATGAATTTAACAGGGCAAACCACTGATTCGAATGAACAATTTAATAAATTATCACAACACTTAAAGGATATAGAGAAAGAATTGCAAGATCTGAGAGACAAACATAGAGAAGTCACTAACAATCATGGGCGAGTAGAACAAGAATTAAAACAGAAAATATTTAAATTGCAAGAGGACTTCTCAGTTGAACGTGCTCAATTGTTAGATTCAATAAATCAAAACACTGAAAAACAAAAAGCTAAAGAAGATAAATTAAAAGAATTAGAAGTACACGGAATTGCAGTTAACGATCGCATTAAAGAATTAGAAAATCAAAATGATTTGGTCTTAGACGAAAATTCTATTCTTAAACGAGAAATAGAAACTCTTAGATTGAAAGAACAAGAATTAAGTACAGAATATGAATTGATACGTAAAAAGTTAGAGATGGAAATCGATAGATACAAAGAAGAAGTGTCTGTACTAAAAGCTGAGGGAGCAACGTCTGAAGTAAAACTAATAGAGAAGGTCGATCAACTAACTGAAGCACAGAATGATTTGAATAATAAACTTGAAGAAGCAAGAAAACATGAAGATTCGTTACAAAAAATATTAGATGATATGACTGCACAAATGAATAACCGGACTACTCAGCATGAAAAAGAAATTATTCATATTCAAGATCAATTATCTTTAGTAAACGATGAGTTAAACAAATATAAAGCTGAAGAACAAAAATTGAAAGAACTCTTAGAAGAAAAACAAAACTTGGTAAAAGATCTTACTTTAAAAATAGATATGTTTGAAATTGATGTAAAGTCTCAAGTGGAATTAATTACTGAAAAAGATCGCCAATTGGCAACAGCAAATGAAGAGTTATTTAAAATTACAGATAGTAAGAAAAAGTTAGAAGAACAATATAATAATTTAACAGCAGAAACTTCAGCGTTAAAACAAAAATATGAAAATTTATTACAGAATTCATCTGCCGAAGGATCTTTATTAAAAGAACAGTTAGATCAAATAGAAACAATAAAAAAAGATGTTTTGAAAATTTCTAGCGAAAAAGAAATTTTGGATAAAAAGTATAAGGATGCTTCAATTGAACTTGAAGTGTTAAGAGCCAAATCTGAAGACGCTGTTACAAAATTACAGGAGAGTATGGCCATTACAAGCAATCTATCAAAAGAAGTAGAGAGAAAGGATACTTTGATAAGGACACATACTGATCAAATCAAGGAAGGAGCAGAGAAAATTAAAACACTAGAAAATGAAATTTCAGACATTAAGTCGAAAGTAAAAGACAAAGACAAAGCCCTAGAAGAAAACCAAATCCAATTGTCAAAATTAAGGGATAACTTAAAATCAGGGTCAGATGAAATGCAACAAGCTTTTGATATACTCCGAATAGAAAATGAGGAGTTAAAAGAAAAGCACAAATATGAAATTGAATCTCTTACCAATGAAACAAAAACGTTAAGAACTCAAATTACAGAGAAAGAAAAACAAATAGAAAACCTCGAAGAAACTCATAAAAAAATTGGCCAATTACAAGAGTTATTAGCAAAATCTGAGAACGATATAAAACAACTTACAAATATTAATGAAGGTCAGAAATTAAATTACGAAGATCTCAATAATCAACTTAAAGCTCAGTTTGATATTTACAAAAAGGAAAATAAAATTATTCGTCACGAATTGCAAAATCAAATAAGCGATTACGATAAACAATTGCAAGAATATAAAGAGAAACTTCAAGAGGAAATGGAGAAACAGAATCTACTTAAGAGCAAACTTGCTGAAACTGAAAAGAAAATGTTGGATTTATCCGAGAAATTAGAATTGCTGACAGTGCAACAGACTAGCGAAGACAGTAAGGACGAAAAATTAGAAAAACTGACAATTGAGTTACAAGCTGCGAGAAAATCTACCCATGAAATTTTGACTAACAGCGAAATAACTATAAATAATCTAAAACTAGAGGTTGAAAATAAAATCCGGGATTTGAAACAAAAAGACGACATTATTACTAAGTTACAAGGAGAACTGAAGGTAACTAAGATTGCTAAAATCTAAAATCTGTAGAAAAAAAACGGTGTTCACATCACAGGGTTTCACTTAATGGTCAGTGAAACGTTCACCCGTCAAAAGGTGGCGCTAGTTAGAATGACTTATACTGTACCATATTGTTCTGCCTTGAGAGATAACTATCACCTCTCGTTACTGCAGTTATCAGTGTTAAGGATTATTCATCCACCAGGGTGATCAAGTGTAAGTTGCTGGACGTCATGTGTTGATTTCTGGAACATATGGGATGCCCTACGATATTTTTCGCCACCAGAAGCTCAAGCTAATTGGGGATCGAACACACGCCTTTTCAAAACATATATACTATCACGACTTCTAATTCTAATATATAATTATAATTTTACGTTAAATTTGCAGAATAATAAAGTTAGAGCCGAATTAGCGGAAAGAGAAAAAGCTGTTCTGCAGAAAGAGTTTATTTCTATGACGGCTAATGTGCGTGATAAGAATGATAACAACAACGGCATGGGAACTTTAGGGCAAGGCGATAACACGACCACGACGTAAGCCATATTTATTGCGACTTATTAGTTTACGATCTCTTTCTCTCTCTGTCCTTCACCCTTTATAACTTCCACTCTCTTCCTTTTTAGCAGTAACTCATACAGTGGTTGGGCCACCGTTATTACTTCTATTCCACTTTGCTCTGTGCTCGACATAGTCACGAGTTCCCTTGGCACTCGTGCATATCTTAACGATACATCGCTAATTTCGTTTATAATAACACAGGATACACGAGGAAAAGGAAACAATAGACGGTCAAGTAAGCTTCCTGAATTCGGTTATAGTCGACATGCAACGTAAAAACGAGCAGCTCATGGCAAGAGTACAAGCACTGGAAGGTGGTACCGTTCCCAGCGAGCCACCACTGTTGTGAGGCCTACTTTTTTTCCTATATTTTAAGATTTACACGAACTTCAAGACTTTGAAGTCAGACAAGTGATTTGATTAATAAATATTTTGCGGACTTCACGGCCATACATTTCATCATCATCAGCCGTTACTCGTCCACTCCTGGACAAAGAGCTCTTTTTTACCTAATGATGCGACGATGTCATGATGTTATACGCCTGATCATAACAACGTTGTGCTATTCAGGATAGTATATTGCTCATCGCTACATAAGATGTTAAATCTCATTACATCAGTAATTTTACCAGGTACAACGCCCTTTAAACTGGAACATAATAACGTTTGCTCACTTGACAAAAATTGGAGCTGCAGCTACCTAACCTAGACAGCCTTGGCAACAGAGACCTACCACTAGTAAAACCTCTCCCAAACTCCGATCGGTCCTGCCCGCATCCAGCTATACATAAGAATATTTCTCGATTATGTCCTTGTGCGTGTGCGCATGCGCGTGCTTGTTTAGATAACAGTTTTTCGGACATGCTTGACAACCTACCTCTACTATCATATTATAAATCTGGCATCATAACAGTATTGCTATGGTTTATAATAAATAAGGTAGGATAAAAAAAGTAAACATGTGGGGCGGTGCGTTTTTACAGTAACGGAAGGAAGACGCGCGCGCCGCGTCTCTTCTGCGACATCTGCGACATGTTCGACGCGCACGACACGGAGGAGTGCCCGCGGCAGGCCGCGACCACGCCGTCGCCGCCCCCACCCTCGGCGCGCGTCCCGCCACCGCCCCGCCCCTACTGCGACATATGCGAAGGTTAACCGTTTTATAGACGAATACTAAGAATATATTTCATAATGTCCAAGTATTGGATAACTAATTAACCAATAAATTAACTGCCGCGTAAAACTTTCACTAACGCCTAACCATTATATTTGTGTCAGTCCGCTGCTTGTAAGTTAGAGATAACTTCATAGATTTTGATTTATAGAACATGTGAGAGCACATTTTTTTTTAATTTAATCACTCTTATAAATATTTAAAATTCAACTTTTATGCATTATTTTGTTACCTATTGATATAGTTTAAATTCATATTTAGCAACAATTATATTGACAAACAATAATACAAAAAAAAAGTATTAATTAAAAATCAATTACTTTTTATTTGAAAGAAAACGTAAGACAAATGTCAAGGAAAAAAAAAAACTAATTTAGTATTTGTCTTCCCTTGTCGTTTGGTATTTACGTCTATCGGCTGATGATGATGTCGTTTGGTATTTACTTCTATAATCTAATTGGCGGTCGAGGACATTAAATAAATCCTATTAATCCTTAACTTCACAATATACTAAAACGATATTCCTTCTTGAAAATGATCTGTTATGTAATTCAAACCACCAAATAACTTCCGCATCTCACAGACAGATGACCTATAATTAATTTGATACTAGTTACCATTTAAACTTTTTAAAAAATTGTGACGCCGACGATGACTTTGTTCAGCAGATAAGTTGCAAGTAACTTATTGAAGGGTTTACTTGGATATTGTGAAACGGACCCTTAGTGTGTTGGTTTGTTAATAAATTTTAATAAATAATTGGATTTTATGAAAGGTAAAACACAACTATAAATGTATATATAAAGTTTAGTGTGAATGTGATAAACCTTTACTGGTGGCAGTGCCTGTTACCGAAGACCGTCTAGGTAGGTACCACCGCACCGGCTTATTTCTGTCGCCAAGCTGTAGTGTGCTAACTTACTGTGTTTCAGTTTGAATAGGCGCTGTAGCTATTGTTATTACCAGCGCAACGAGACTATATCTTAGGTGTCAGGCGACGATCGCAACGTGCTGTAGTGGTGTGGTATACATCCTAACTAGCGCCATGTTGTTATGGGCCGGCGTATCACTGACCTTCAGGTGGTGGCCGTCTGCTCGTCCCGTCATTTATATATATAAAAAAAAACTTCTTTCTACAACCGTTACCTAACATACATTTTTTTGTAAAATAAAATTATTTTAAGAAAAACAATCACCTGATAACAATGAATACGATACGCTTTCCCATATTAATGTTGCGTTACATAGAAGATAAAAAAGGTAAAAAAAAAGACATATTTATTAATTCCTCTTCCCCCAACCCTCTTTTTATTAATCTTTTTCTTTTCTTTGTCTATCTAAAATACGTATTATTTTTTCTCTAAAAGGACTCGCATATCCAGTTATATGTACATTCTGGAGATGGGCGCTGCTAACTGCGACACAGTTACCTTTTTAACTGCTGTAGTTTGCAACATTGTGCTCTATGTTATTGTAACGATGTTTTTGTTCCAAATAAATTTATTCATTAGTTTGGATGATATGCACCGAATCAAATTGTGCATGTTACTGGTAACTTCACTAGTCACAATGCCTTTCATACTGTAACGCGTTCGCGCAACTTGTTGTTTGTGTGTAATGAAACATTCCTCTTTCAGTGTTCGGTCACGCCACGGAGAACTGTGATGAAGAAGAAACATTTTAACGACTCTATTTATTTTCAAATAGTTTTAACGTTACCGTTGTTTGTTGTTACTCAGCCACGAGTAATTATTTATTGTTTATTATTTATAGCTATGACTTGTTTTGTAGTTGATGATGTCTAGGGAAATATTTGTACATAAGATAAATTCGTTTCTAATAAGGTTTCCAATTGAGCATGTTAATTTTAAAAGGAATTAGGTGATAATTTTAGTTGTCTCGTGCGCGTTGTCTGGATATAACGCACATTGAGAAACGTTTTTATTTAGCACACCTTAAATCCAATCACGATCATGATTATATCTATATTTAATCTCCGTAACAATATATTGTTATGAATCAAATTATAACCGTAAAGTGTTATATGAAAAATTTTGTAAAAGCAATAAAATCTATTAAAATATGTGTCTTTCAATTATAAACATCCTTTCAGTCAATTGTACATTGCTGAACATAGGCTTCTCTGTCTCCTCTCCCTCGTCTTTCAATCTTAGTGCAATTCATTTCCATTAGGTAAGAGAATAAAGGCATGGCTTCTATCACCATTTAGCACATAGTTATCTCCTACCATAAAGTAATTTGTATGTGAAATAATAACATATAAAAAAATACAGTTTTCAATTGAACATAATTCTTGTAATGTTAAAATAATGTAATAAATAAAATAACATTAAAAACTTTTTGTTGTTTGATATAGTTTGGCTAAATTATAACAAATTTAATAAATTTCAAAAAAAAAATTTAAATTGGGAAAACTGTTGTGTCCTATGGTATTGCAACTGTAAGTCACCTGATCACTTTCCACCAAGTGAACTTTTCACTCATTTGCCTATAAAAAAAACATTGCTAATTTTAGATGTGCAAGTCTTTTCTCCAAGAATTGATTTGTAACCTTATCGACAAACTAAGATAAAGTGAATTGTCTTGGTTAATAAACTAAAGCTTGTTTTTATAAAATGGTTACAGAACATATATAGCACTGGCCGCCCAGAATGTGTAAATGGAGAGGAGTCAATAATTTCTTTAAAAGGAAAAATTAAACACAAACTTGAATATACTTATTTATTATAAAACTTACAAACTCTTAAACTTTATTAACCTCCATACTTAATCTAATCCATCTTTCTTCTCTTTTATCGCTTCCTATAACAAAAGATAATCAAAAAGTTTAAACAATTCCAAAAGTGATAGCTATTATTTTTTTTATTCTAAGAAGCAATGAGACGAGTGGAATGTTTACCTGATGGTAAATTACACACTTGCCAATAACATGTTGCTAGTTAGGAGATGGTATATATTGTGCCACATCACACTCATCACCTTAAGACAAGTTGTTAGGTCTAGTTACCCCAGTAATTACACTAGCTACAGCACCATTCAAACAAAGTAATGTTTGCGCACTACTGCTTGGCAGCAGAAATAGGCAATGCAGTGGTACCTACCTAGACAGTCAGAAACCTACAACCAATGGCTTTTAATGTCAAATTTAACTTAAACATTCAAAAGTGCAATAAAGTTAATATTGAAAGTGTAAAATATACCTTGAATCTCTCTTCAAACAATGATAACTCTGACGTGAGGTCAGTCAGTGCATTCATAAACGCCTCTTGTGGAGTATAATCTGATGTAGTTTGAATACGCAACACAAATTTATGCTCTAATGGATGGGGAACTTTGTACCCTGCAAATAGTACTTTTGGATCTTTCAGGAGCTGGCTAAAATAACACAAATAAAATTAATATATTTCGAAAATAACAATTTTAAATATTGTATCAGATTTCCAGTAGAAATATATTAATCTTTTATTTGTTATAAATGATGAGTAACCGTAAAGAATAGACCAATAAATTGAACATGGAAAGTTCTACTAATCACTGATATTTTTATTAACATTTATACATTTAAATTTATACTTACTGTCTAATCATATTACCCAATGTATGATCTTCTTTATTAACTGTAAATATAGCAGCATTAGTGACCTTGGTATCTTCTTCTTTTTGGACCCTATAAGAGAGTAATAGATATGTAATAATTTATAACATTGGTTTTTAAATAACAATCATTATTTTATATTTTTATATTAAAATCTAAAAAAACCGACCAAACATATTAATAAGTATGTAGTTAACACATACTCCTATAGAAATTAACTGCACAGTAAGATACTGCAGAATGATCCACTTAAGAACATAAGTTGTTTACAGATCAAAATTGTAGGTGTGTATATTAAAGACGACAACAATAAAATATTAATTCAAATAGTTATCAAAGTATTGTATAAGTATCAAATAGTTAAAAAACAAGAAATAAATATGGAGTGAATAAATATAAAAAAGATATTATTTCATAATAGAAAAAACGAATGACTACTTATAGGTTATACAGTAATAAAGGTGTGTAGTTCTACGAGATAAATTTATTTGTTTATCTTGTTATAGCACATGATAACAAATTTCTTCGCATTTTTTATAAATCTGTGCTACCTACTGTACGTCATTACAAAGTAAGATAAAGAACTTACTTCTTTTCACCATCGTATAAAAGAAATGATTCAAATGTCGGCGGAGCATTCATCTTACGTTATTGTGTATACAATTTATAATAATAAAAGATATAACAAGATACGTGAACTAATTAAAAACTTTATATCACACAACAGACTTTATTTTGACATATTAGTGGCACTGACATTTCTACGACATAATATTTTTTTTTATTCGGCATTGACACCTGACGCGCGGCACACTTTTTTGTAATACACCTTGCCGTAACGACAAAATCTTAAACACAAGAAGTTAGGATATCCCATTTGACTCCCCTACCTAAACTTACCCTATTAGTTTCCTTAGCTAAAGCTCCTCACAAATTGAAACACTATTTCTGCATACCCATACGGTGTTCGGCAACAGAGATCTACCACCAGTAAATAAAATTACAATACGCCAATTTACGCTGCTATACTTATTTATGTAATTATAAAATTAACTATTATGTATTTTGAAGCATACAAAATCGTTTTAATAATGGATACTATTATAATTTAATTATTTGATGCTAGACAAAATCTGAAGTATTTCAATAAAAACATTTATTATCTAACTTAGTATGTTTCATCTAATGAATAAAGCAAAAATTTTCAGCTAACGTAACATATCTTGTAAAAGCATACATTTTTCAAATTAGTTAAAACAAGTAGTTACTTGATGAAAAAATCTTCATTCTATAATTTTTCTATATACTAGACTGCAATAATTAACATATTTAAAATAAGTATGCTTATAAATTTACAGGGGTTTGCCATAATTTATTATACTGTTAAGTGACAATGACACGTGCTCGTCTAGTCTAGTATACTCTGGCTCATACATCGAGAGCCATATTAACAATTCTGTGAATGCGGTTGATCATAGATAGGGTGGTAGCTAGCAAGGCGGTTTCGATGAAATTCTCCCTGTAATAGACAAACTAATTTCTATCACCAAACAAACAACCTCCACATAAAAAAATAAACATATATTCAGTTCGTTACGGCTGGGATAATACCAGTAAAACATCACTAATTTTAAAATGATCAGCAAAAATTTATAAAAAATATGCTCAAAATTTTAATCAATGAAATTTTGTTTAATAATACTGCGCATTATATTTGTTGTCTTTTAACTGTTCAGTATCTGATGCGAATATTAAATTACATTACATAACAAGAATGTCAATAATATGAAATTGTTTTGGTTGAAATAAAATAAAAGCCATTACAGCAGAAAACACCGTTTATTTTATAATTATGAGAGAACTTCAGATTGATAACCTACGTACAGAATATGACTATAAAACCAATCTAATTTGAATTTTACAATTGTTCAGAACCCCCCACTGTTAATTCGTAATACATTATTTAACCGTTACGCCATCGGGTGTGTTAATGTTCCTTTACAAGAAGATTACAAGAAAGTGTGTATCATAAAAAGGGTCATGATTATAAATACAAATCCATTAATACTTATATATAAATACAAGAAACTCATATTAGAACAGTAACTATCAATCTATTTCAACATTTTCAACTAAATTAAACATGTATAAAATAAAAACAACATGATTAAAATAATTTATAAACTCTAAATACATATTTAATGTTATACATCATTCAACGCCAAGCAACATCAAATAGTAAGAGAGAACAAAGCACAATCGTTAATTTACGAAGATTAGAACTACCGGCTCGAGTCTAGCGAGTCCACCGTCCACCGTTTAACAACGAGCTTTAAAGATTCAGTTAAATCTTCTGTCCATTCGACGTTGAGTAGAGTTCAGGGTAAGAGAATCAGCAAGCATATTGCTCACTAAGAACGTTTTCGGATAGCGGTAAAACTATTAGCGGAGAGACGTGGCCGAACAAGTGGCGAAGTTGGAAGTGCTATAAATGTGAAAACCTGTATTAAATATGTTTTTAAAATATTATTTTAGGTGTTTATTCAATGCGTCTTAAAATTATTATTTGTATGTTCGTTGTCTCATAAATTCACAAGCGAGGAGAATTCAGAAAGGTTATCAATTGAAACTTCACATTTTCGCAGCGGACCTAATAATTTGTTTGGATTAGATTAATTGTATCGTTTCGAATAAATAGTTGGTTACATATTACAAGGATACCTTACTATTGAAGAGTACAAGTCTGAATATACGAGTATTTCGGTTCCGACCGATAAGCTTGAACATCAACAGTTCCACGGTTTACTTTTAACACTTATTAGCTATTATCTGTTATTTTAATAAAACACTATAAGAATTGACACATAAGTATATAAACTATACTAATTGTGTACTTATACAAAATTAGCAATCCAATAACAATACGCATACTATCGGTTATGAAAATATCTATGCATTAACGTTAAGAATGTGATTATTAGAGTCGTTATGCACAGATCGGCGATCGCTTAACATTTGAACACGGGACACTTACGGTAATCACTAGCGACAGAACAATGCCCCTTGCCGATATTCGATTGGAGAGAGAATCGGAAAAAACGGAGATCATTGAAAGCTAACTACGAGTCTGGTAATGTTTACCCTAAGTCTATATAAACGAGACTCGCCCGAACCACGGGGCGACTTGTGCGAACACGTGTCCACCTGTCGACACGATCCAATCATAACGGCTAACATTATTTGGTGTCAGGTACTCGGCCTCCCGAGGAGGCCGACAATATACTTATCCTAGAATATAGATGAGACAGGAGCTGGTTAGAGTGAGCGCTAGTGGGCAGTGGGTAGAGGCGGCGAGGCGCGGGACAGCGCGGGGGCTCGCGAAGGCAAGCGGACAATTGACTGACGAGCGGAAATATATTAACGTATTTTTATTACGAAGCTAATGAGAAAAAGTTAATTTCTAGCTTTTACAATATGAACGCGACTAGATGAAAATCTACACCTAAGAATAAAATTCTAATTAATCTAATAATGTTAAAATTAACATTGCTTCATGTCCTTACATACTGTGAGCGAACATTAAGGTTACGAGCACGAGGCCGGGCACGCCCCGGAGGACTCCGTTTAGTGCCGTTATCTCCTCGCCGAACAATCCTTGCAAGGTTCGCGTTTACATTACACCATGTCGTCTACTTTATAATGAACATTATAATTATTTTAGGAAAATTTTAAGCTAGGTACGTTGGTGCTTAAATTTTCAAGTGTCCTTCTACGATACCTAGTTATTACGAACGAAAGAGCGTTGATAAATATCTCTCTCTATCTATATTTATCAATCAAGTATTGCTGATGATTTTGTATTAAGGTATTTTTAAATTTATTAAAAAAATTACCCTAGCTAAAAACGGCTATGTTATGTTTTACTGTACAACGAAGATCTTAAGATTTAAAAAAAATCTATTGAGAACTTCTTATTTCCTTCTATCATTTTCAATGTTGATGAGATTTTCATTGACCTGCGAAAAAGCGTTAAAACTTTCGCATCTTTCTGTATTACGTTAGGTATTGAAAACTCTTAAGATTTATTAAAAGTTACACTCACGATAACAATTAATTAATTATTTATAATATGTTAAAGTTAACTAAACAACAACTGCAACTACTATCACACATTCGAAAGTTTAAAACAATTTTACAAATTGTAATAGAACATTATTATTGCTAGGGCGACGTCCCGCGGCGTGATATGCTGGGTGCGGCGGCGCGGCGGGCACCCGGGTGCCACGTGGCTCCCATCGGCCGAGCTCCCTCCGCACCCCACCTTTACACTCCCATTCCTCCCACTAATCTCATCACCCGTGCGCGAAGCTGACCCCACATTCGTGTGCAACGAAACTCGTACCCGAATCGATTCCGCGTCCACTCGACCGTCCGTCCGTCCGCGCGTCACGTCACTATAATGGCGCTAGTACGTAAACACTACTATCAATTAAAACGAGGCAGTTATTTGTTAAACTTGTAACGTAGCGGCGCAGGCGACAGCACCGCCGACCGCAATGTTAATTGCCTTTACTTTATATTTGAACTCACTATACTGTATCACAGTGATGGTATCTAATAGATATCAAAACATGACGTACGTATCGAACCAGCTCGAAGCTTGGCCAGGTTCCACGCAACTGGTTACGTTTACTATTTAAAATACATCTAGTTCCGATTTATTTATGTGTATACAGAGAGAACTAAACTGCCTGCAGTGTTACATGAAAAGTTATGATTCAGAATAAATCGTATCCTAAATTGTAACACGTCAGAGTTGATAACGCCTTAAGTGATACTCAAATTTAATTGAAGATTACAAGAAATTTGTGATTCGAAACACAGAGAAAAACATTATTATTTATTATTCAAAGCGACAAGCAGGACGTTCAACTGATGGTAAGTGATACATCTCAATGTCGCGCTGGTTAGGATGATACACCGCAATGTGCTCGTCGCCTTTAGATTGGAGATGTTAAATCCCGTTATAATATTAAATGATAATGTATAATACCGATGTACTCTTCAAGATGTCTAAAGTAAAATACAATAAATAATGAAATCTTGATGAAACCATTAAATATTTCAGATCTGTCATATGCGTCTGATAATCATTTTTAAAACTTATCATAATATTTCTATAATTGATTTGAATAATAATTTTTCTACTACGGGATAAAAACAATTAAATATAATGTGAAGGTTATATATATGGCAATCGGCAAACGATATATGTTTGTTATGAATGACTTGCTCGGCTTTATGTTCAATGCTGCAAGACGTGATGCAGGCATGCTCCTTTGCTTGACAGTCCTGTGGAAATATAATAGCAAATCTTAAACACTAAACTTACACTCAAAAAGCTAACTTTATAAATAAACAACTAATCAGTTTGTAGACAAATTAAATCTCAGTTTATTAATTATGCGATTATAGTGTAAATTAATATAAAAGATAACTATAAACTACTTTAAGCGCGTTGTGAAGTTGTAACTTACAAGTTTATTGATGTCGTACATGCTATATTGCAATTGTACCGTCGCCATTATTGCCATGCCATATTATAATTTGCAATATTTTCTATAATTCGCAATATTTAAATGTGGAGTTCTTTTTTAATAATAGTAGTAGACCTGTTGTCCCACAACTGGGACTAGAAGTCTTCTTCCATAGGAGATAATTAACACCATTTTACCATATTAATACATTCTCTTGGAAAAACTAAACATATTATTGTAAAAAAAATTACTTTATAAAAAAAATGTCCGTAGATTTCACCACTGTAAAGAATAACTTTTAAAGGTAAATACCAATAGAGAGACCAAAACTTGGAAAATACTCTTCGCGGGTGGTTTTACGAGTAATATGTCCCTGTTGCCGAAGTCCGTCTAGGTAGCTACCACCACATTGTCTATTTTTGCCGGTAAGCAGCAGCGTGTAAACGTTATTGTGTTCCGGTCTGAAGGGCGCTTTCGCTAGTGAAATTACTGGTGTAACGGGACTTAAAATCTCATGTCTCAAGGTGACGAGCACTAGTGCTGTGTATACCATTCTAACTAGCGCCCCATTTTTATAAACGAGCGTATCATTTACCTTCAGGTGAATGTCCCGCTCGTCTCCTCGCTTTGTAAATAAAAAAAAATAATAGAAAATCGACATAAAGACAATATAATAACTAGTGCAGGTAACGGTGATTACGCCAATTCATCATCTTGATTCTCGGGGCCGAGACATCGACACGCCGTTACCAGTCCAAGTTAATTTTTTCCTCCTTCGAAGCGACAAACAAGTCGTTCGCTGATTGCTAGATAATTCTCCCCCCACCCCCCATAACAAATCAGGTTTTGTTAAAATAATATACACTGCACCACATTGTGCTATTCGCCTTGGGTGAATAGAGTATTCAATCTCATCCCCGCAGTAATTACATTACCTACAACGCTTATACGATTTCTTATCTAGCCGAAAAAGAATAGTCTTGAATTATTAAAAAATTAAAATTAGAGTAAAAAAATAAAAAAGAGGTATATATATCATATAAGTGAAAAATGTTTTTAGAATAAAGAAAAAACATAAAAACAGGGTGCGAAAAGATAAAAATAAGTGCAAAAAGTAAAAGTGCTTTCTCTCAATTCAATGATAAATTTAATTCTAGGGCGGTCCAATGTACTAGGTTATGTACTAGGTTATTAATTCTATACTTTTGAGTTTCGACTCGAAAAAAAAATTTTATGTTAAGAAAAGGTATTTTAGAAGACAGAAGTAATTGGAGCCGACCTTTATTTTTTTTAAGTCATGATAAATAGTTGTCGTCAGAGTTGTCCAAATGTTAATATCAATAATGTACTACTGTACAGTAATCAACATATATTGTAGTATGCACTTCTAACAGTTGATTAAAATATCATAGCGATAAACGAATTGAAACTATACGTATTATTCAGCATAATAGGATATAAATATATAAAAAGATATAAATATGTGTTTTCATGAAAATTGGTCAACTCTGAGCTATTATCGCCAAAAAGTAAACAGATTCCGCATTTTATTTGAAATAATATAAATTTTGTAACATTTATCATCACTTAGGTAATCTACATGCATAAGTACAAAACTAGATTGTTTTAGTATTTGCAAATATTATATATTAGCTTATATGTGATGATATGCCCTTATAAAAGCTTGCCTATAGTTTGTGAGATAACATATGTTCAATGTATATATACTTTGTACAATACTGTGGTAATTTTATAAACTAAGTTACCTGTGTCGATATGGCTACATGCAATATTGTTTTTACAGACGGAAATGTTTCAAATATATGCCCTAACATGATGAGAGACCTGACTAGACCGCAACCGACCTCGATGTATGAAGCGCTATGGATCTGATCATACCTAAAGTATCCAACAGTCTCTACTCAATGGGTCGATGTAAATTAAATAAAAAAAGTCATTCTATCTATGGATGCTGTCTATGGAAGCCCATTCAACTCGTCAAACCTGCCCCGGGCCGGCGTGTTTAGAAGAACGTGTTATACACGTATCCGGTCGCAATGAGGCCGAGCACGAGCAGGCACAGCATAATCATTATCTTCTTCTGCACAGGGGACAAACACGGTACATGTTAGTAGTTGAAAAGGTATCGGCGAGCGAACGACTGCCCCGGTACTTAAGTACGGAGCGGAGTTCACTCGCCGTGTGTACGATTAAAATTACCTTCGAGCATATGGCGATGTGAGTTCGCTTGGGTCCCTCTCAGCCGGTGAACTGGCTCGACACGTAGCCCACGATCACCAGGCCGAGTATCAGCAGGCACACAAGGATCATGATCTTCTTCTGTGTTGTCGTATGGCGGGCATGCAACAGTACGCTTTAGACTTGCGACCACGACGAGCGCCGCTGTCGGCTGTGTCTCGCATTCGATATTACACATTCAACGCGACAAACTAACAACACTGCAATGAGGCTTCGTTAACATTTAACCAGTGGGTGCGTCATTTGCCTTATCCGGTCCCATGTGAAGGTGATCAAATGAAAATAAATAAATCGAAATTAAATAAATAATAATGTAATTTATCACAAGAAAAAAAAAATCGAAACATATTTACATCATTGAGTAGTAGAATACAATATTCTAAACAAACTTGTAACTTTACACATCGCTTGGAAGTGCTTTTATAATTCAGAAATTTAACAATTCGCTAAGAAACAAAAATTCAAAACCTCTGGTTATTCGTATAATTAATTATAGTTAATAAATAATCAAAATGGCATTAAATTATAACTCACAGTCTTTGTATTAAACATATTAGTGCGAATTTATCGCGTGCTAAGGCGATTCGGAGTGTGAAAGATTATTTATGAAATTGTTGCTTAGTTATCTATGAACGTACAAATAACTTTCAAATTCTTAATTTAACGTTTTCTTGGTGAACTAATCTGTACACTACATCATCATAATAAATAATTACATTCACTTTACTAATTAATAATCGTGTAAATAGTTTTGTGCGTAGACAAAACTGGGAAATAAATTTAAGTTATATGAAATGCAGCTAATAAATGCCACAGTGCCATGTTTAACAGCGAAGATTTATAAAAATGTACATCTAAATACTGAAATTTTAAAAATGTTCAGTAACATTAAACGAATAACGAAGCATTTTACTGTTAACATAAAAAGTAAGTACCGTGTAAGATATTTTTTGTTAACAATTAAGCAAAATGTAAGAGGGCGATAATAATTTTGAGCTACCAACTAAGACTATTAAAAATACTGTTGGCTACATTAGAAACAAGTAGAAAAAGCAATACATCTTTGTTGCCACTTAAAATAATAGATACATAACATTTTGTGAACTTTACTAATAAAAAAAAAAATTAACGATTTGGGTAAAAAAATTCTTGTGTACTATATTTTCGGTGCTCTGAATTGTGTGGTAATAGAAAATTATGAATATAACAAACAATTTCGGAAATAAACTTATACATATTATACTTCGAAGTGTTTAAGTATCCAAAGTATATAATTGTGATTAAAGTTTAAGCAATATTTGATCACAAATGTATCAAACCAACTTAACAGTTTATACAAACTGGGATTAACACACTCAATCAATCATAGCAAACATTCTTGCATAATCTATTAAGACATAATTATGTACACTGACTTAATAAATATCCTTTCATAGTATACCACGTTGCTTAGGATATTTTATTAATAGCACTTACAGCTTAAATCTATTCCTAAAGCACAATGTGTTTATTGCACTTCATACATATTGTCTTCATTGCGAAATTATTTGTATGACTCCATTCAAATATCTCGAAACGTGACGTAGACATACAATATATGTGCACGCTTATTCTAAACGACCCTTTCGCGGAAATATTATTTATTAGTAAATATATTTTTATATGTTCCAGCTAATGTTTTACTATATATTAAGTAACATACGGATAGACTACAGTGTATGAAATGTCTGAAAATTATCAAATTAATTAGTTTTTAATATACATGATTGGTAAATATAATAGTTAATAAGTATAGAAAAGCAATAGCTGCAACATATGCAAGAAAATATAAATATAGGCATTTATATTCATAATTGCTAATGCGCCTTCAAAATGTTCGGGGTGTTTCACCACATTAGGTAGAAACAAACGCTATATGGCCATATATCCTTCCCCTGCCTTCAATCCGCTACTAGAATATCACTTCAGCCAAGTATTAATATGTAAAACCCAAATAAAGGTTATAGATAATGGGATATATAGTTATGCTTTTGACCGTCATGTAGTTTGTTTCTACCATATAAGGACCATTTTGGAGGAGTCGGCATTGCTTACACATATGCCATAACAGCATCAGAATTATTGTCTTATGTTATGCGATTAAGTATAAAGCAAGTGAAATTTGATTACAAACTTTTTTTTTTTTAATATAGTTACACGAAAACTTATTTCGTTAACACCAATGTCCTTTATCGCACACTCGCTGGATGTCGTCGCTGTGTAAGAATCTTCGTTCTTCGTTTACTTTAGCAGGACCGCGAGTACAATTATTAATATAACCAACGTAACAGACAGGCATATTATGATGAAGATTTTTTTCTGCAACGATAAAGGAGAAACGAAAAGAAAAATAAAATCTCTGCTATGGCACTTCACCAATATCGAATGTATGTAGAGAAAAAGATAATAAAAAAAATTTATTAAAACAAAATAGACTGCCCATCACCAAAAAGCTGATTAATCTTCTACCATCAACATCATATTGCTTTAATGTATTTCCCCCGTATATACAATCCTTTATTAACATATGCCTTTTATTACTACATACTGATATAAAAGATATCATACCATTATATTTATTAAAATGTAAAATCTTTATATGAATACACAAACAGTATATATAAATAGGAAAATACATTAAAAATTATATTTTAACAAGAGATGGAACAGCAAGTAGATTTGATTGTGAACTTATATCCAAAGCATCCGATCATCCCGCAAAACCAAAGCCAATCGGCGAACACGACAAACAATATCCACATCACAAATATATACAAGAACACAGTATGCGTGTGCAGTTGTGATAAAGCAACGGACATCAATTTGTGGCCGCATCCTAACTTATTTTTATTTATATTCTACCAAATGCAATCTCGTTTTCGCCCGTAACACTAAAGCTCTCGTATGTTGACAGCAGGTGCACAGCACTGATGTTATGGTGGCAGATCTACAATATGGAGGCGGTAGCTAGCTGACGTGGGTTCGATAAACCACACCACAAACCAAATGTTATTAACTTGAGCGTATGTATTTATATATAATACATTTACTTTTTTTTCTGCTTATCCCTGTATATCGTCGACAGGGAAAATGGCATTCGCGTTATGTATTTTTTTTGTGTGTGTGTAAATAAAGTTTTAATTAAATATATAAATTTATATAGAACTGTAGTACATTATACATTAAAACTTTTAAACCACGATGCGTCCAAACAACCGGACATAATATTTTACATGTGACGAAAGATGTAATTTATACAATTTTTAATATGACAAGATTTTTTAGTAATGAGCCATCAGCATGCATACAAATGCATATTATATAAATAAAGAGTGGAGGAAGTTTTATTTCTAATAATATTAAATATGTTATAACTTCCATTACTTGAAAAGTTAATTATTTATAAATGCCTGCACAAACCTTCCATAAGTAAATCGTCCATGCATAATTGTGTATTTTAAGGAAATATAATTGAGGAAGTGAGTAAACAGAGATAAGATATTAACAAGAGTTAAAAATAATTTCATAAATGTTGCTATTAATCCTTTTCCACGTGATGTATTAAAGAGTATTTTTTTTTAGTTTTAAATGTATAATAAGTATTTATCCGAAGCTTTTCCCTTTAAGAACAATACGGTACAAAGTGGTCCCTTTACCTTCCTTGCTTTCTGCGCCCAGATGAGCGTATATTCCAGGTCCTTCTGCCCCGAATCCACGTAGTCAGTGGTCTCCGTGACGTGGTATTCAATGCGATCTACCAGTTCGCCCTGCTCGTGCTAAGGTCTGAGCCGTTGGGAGGGAACGGTACGCACAGAACTATGCAAACGGCCGATTGGTTCATACGGTTTTTAGAACAGCAGTTAAACAAACAAATAAATAACCTTTACTAGCCCGTTTAACGGAAGTGTTAAGATTGTTTAAAGATGTCCGAAACATTAAAAGTTCACCCTACATTGCCGCATGAGTGTGTTATTAAACATAGTATTATAGTTAAAAATAAAAAGTGAAATTTACATAGAGTAACACAATGTATTAGTAATTTATAATAGCATAAAATTTGTTACGTAGTCTTGTTAAATTAATAAATAGTAATATTAATACAGTTGTTACTTAATGGATACCAACCAAATAAGAAGAGGCAAATATCGCACACACCAAAACCAAAGTAAAAAATCAGTGATACAAAGAAAGTAATATCAGAGTTAAGAAGCCCATTACCATTGAGTGTTAGTATTGAGAGACATGAACAGTTAAACACACTTAAAGCGAAACCGTGGATGCACACGTGGAACCAAATTAATAATGATTAATGGTGAAAATGGTGTGAACCAATCATCGGAGCGTACCGGAAACACGGGATTGAATGAGTGACGTTCAGAACGTAACATGGGAATGGGGAAGTGGGTAGGTTATAGGTCGGTGATGGGATTGGGAGGAAACAAACAAAACAAAAACGCATTAGCAACGGATGATCCGACGTCGGTATGTGGTGTATAAACTCACCCGTCGAGCTTTGCTCTGATATTTTAGTGCCTTCTTTGTGTCTTGCGTTGCGGTTTGGACATAGTCCACAGCGTGCTCAACATGATACTCAATGCGGTCGATCATCTCACCCTGTATCCATAGGAGCTCCGTTTTATATTCATATTATCTATGAAAACTACAATCTTAGTTCATAACCATCCAAAATTATTAGGAAGCGGTAACTGACAACTCCTATGAAGAATATTTGAAATGGCATACCTGATCTGCGATAAAGTTTTATAATTAATAAACATGAAACTTCCTAATACATAAGTGAGGGAAAAATAACGTACCATTTCCTGTAATATAAAGTTGTTTATATAGAAATTCCCTTAATGAACGGCTACTTTGCTTTAACAGTGAAAGTATCCATGCCTTCTTCCATCCATTTATTTTTCGCATATCCTCTGTCATATAATCCGTCCACTTTTTTTCTTATAATCTCGCGCCCATCCACATGCATACCAGACCAATCTAATACTCCTAATCTTTACTGTTCCCGTTGCTACTTTTTTTAGTTTGGTACTATAAACGATCCTGAGTATAAATAATGTAAGATCAGCATATGTCTCCAACAACCAATGGGTATACAATCAACCTGAAATATAATATCTAAGCAAGTGACCTGACTCTCGACGAGCATGGCCATGTCCATGAACATGTCGTGGAGCTCGCGGATGGATGTCTCCAGCTTGATGATGTCAGCGTGTCGCGCCTCTATATCCGCCAACGTCTGCTTGGCTTGCTGCGTCTCCATTATTATCTGGAAATCATTTTATGACATATATAAGCTATGTAATGTGTTGTTCGTGTAACAATAATGTAGAGACAAAGACAAAATCGTTCTCATTCTTTGCAATAACTTCCAACAGCGGACCTACTTACTACTCAAATGTATGCGGTTGTGATAGTTTTCTTAAGTAGGAAATGTTAATCATGAAATGAAGTCTGTGTATACGGTGTCCTTTACACGAAATATAAATTCAATGCTACCTTGTTCTAATTAAAAAAGGGGAAAGATATATGTGATATATTTAAAGATTTATACTCCGATTACTGCCAAAGTTTAATAAATATTCAATTGGCCTCCGTGGCCAGTTAAGGACTCTGTTCGATTCCGTAGCAACATGTAGAATTTCGTTGATTGTTGGCTTTATTGAAATCCACCTCGCTAGCTACCACCTTCTTACTGTAAATTTACCAGCGACATGGTATTGTTGGCCCGACAACATATGAGAGTATTCTGAGCGAGAATCGGCCATACACAGCTTCGTAAGCACACACTAACACCGTGTAAAATTGAGAATATCTGTTATCCCATTGTAATAAAAATATTCTTATTAATTTGTATCAAAGTAATATAGACGAGTACAACGAAAAATATAATATCGATAGACTCTTAAAAAACTAATGAAATATGAAAAGACCTTCAGAAAACGCAATAACATTACAGAAAACTCGATTTTACATTTGTAATATTGTTTAATGAAGCGTCGATTTGCTTAACCGGCACAAATAAAAACATAATTTTTTTGTCTTATTGACAATGTCCCAATACACACTATGTACTTTTTCTAACCCTCACTACCCTCATAAGGACTCGTGTTCTGAGATAAAGATGTGTTTATTTATCTAAACATACCAGTTTAGATAAATAAACACAATTTTATATTACATATATTTTTTTTATTATTTAAAGTAGTGACGAGCCGATCGGCACGTTCACCTGATGGTAAGTGAAACGCTCGCCTATAACAACGTGGCGCTAGTTAGGATGTTATTCATTGGACCATATGGTGTTCGACGCCATGAGACGTGGGATGTAGTCTCATTGCCCCAATAATTTCACTAGCTACATCTCTCTTTAATTTTAGCGGCAGAAATGGGAGCTGCGTTGGTACCTATCTAGACGGTCTCCAGTAACAGAGCCCTACCACCAGTAATAACATCGGGCTAATGTAATATTGTTTATACGTTGAGTGTAGTAGAAAAAATCTATCATACCCGCAGGTGGATCAAAGGACCGGGTTTCTATTAAGCTGAAAAGTCAAGCCGAAAGGCACAGCAGTAATATTTACAAATAAATTTAAAATTTAGTATACAATAACACTGCTTACCCCTTGCGTGAAGACGGCAGGGTTGTCCTGTTCGAGCATGGCCTCAAGCTCGTCATCGGTGGTGGCGCGGCCCGTGATCTCCAGCTGCCGCAGTATCCGGTTCTTGCAGCGATCTCGGTAATCCGTCTGCGTACGGTTGTACTCGGTCATCACCTCGACGAACTTACGCGAGAGCGTGGAGTGCTGCGTTTTTCTTATCCTCAGATCTGCTGATGATTTGTTCGAGTGCTCCTCTTGTTCGATGTTCTGCTCTATGTCTGTAAATAGTTTAATGGAAACAATTCGTAAAAGCGTAAACAAACTCTCGAATAAATCAAAGATTATCAACAAAAAGTATGCAAATACTTGAGAATATACAAAATATTTACTTAAAAAACGTTTACAAATTATTTATTACCGAAGGCTCCCATGTGGAGGATCATATCTTCATAACATTAGAGTAAAAAAATATATAATTATTGAGAATGACAAATGGAAACCTTAATAAAAAAAAAAAAATTATATCATTCACATAACAAAGACAAGTACTATATTATATTATTTTATCGAAACTTAATAACCATTTCCTTAAAAAAATTATATGTTCTTAGAAGTTTTAACTTTGCAAATAAGATTTATAAACAATTTAAATTAACGAAAAATGTATATGAAAAAAAAACACGTTATTGGTGAAACCAAAGTATTTTGATTGCTTTGAGAGAAATTTATTACATTAGCCGCCTAGTGATAAAACAAACTAGTCATCGATGTCAGCGGATTGTAATTATTACTTACGTTTTAACTTTCCTCTAACTTTGTTGGCAGTTTTCTTAATATCAGCCATGAGATCTTCTAATTCGTGCTTTGTTTCTGAAAAAAAAAATACGTATACATTATTTTAAAACGAAGGAATTTTGTAACTTATGACAGAATAGAAATACCGTTATACGTGTACAGCATCTCGGAGCGGACATTCTAAAGGAAAATATGTTTGATAACTGTTTTAATTCCGTAGGATAAACAATTCTGTAAATTTTAATAGGATTTATCAATATTTAAAATATAGAGTGAGTAGACAAAAAACAGGATTTTGTGAGAAACCTATCAT
Organism: Ornithoptera alexandrae; assembly: GCA_029030555.1. Taxonomy (NCBI): domain Eukaryota; kingdom Metazoa; phylum Arthropoda; class Insecta; order Lepidoptera; family Papilionidae; genus Ornithoptera; species Ornithoptera alexandrae. Next base: position 9,179,987 of record JARDVY010000037.1, read on the forward strand.
CATCAGCCCATAGACGTCTACTGCTAAATATAGGCTCCCTTAAGATCTCCACATCGATCGGTCTGGGCTGCCTAACAACCATTCAGTGTGGAATCTGGTGCCGCCAGGCACCAGTGGCTGTCGTTTTTAGGGTTTCATATGAGGGGATTTGGCACACTTCGCACCACGCTGGCCCAATGCAGGTCGGTAGGAGCCAGAGCGTCCTTTGTTGATTAGCAGGGTGCACCACAAGCAGGTGAGATTGACATGGGTCCCGTGAGTTGTTCTGCGGGATGCCTTACACCCGTCATGAAATCTTTTCCCAGTATAAACTGCTAAGTTAAAAGTTATACGAAGCCTTTCTTTTCTTTCTGATTCATTTCGACATGACCAAAAGGATAATAAAGTTTATTTTACTCATTCCACGTATTTTGTGGGCTGTGGTTTTCGTTAAGACAGGTATGAATTACTACCTTAATATAATAACAATTCCAATGTTAACATTTCATATTTTCCTTTTAACATTAACAATATCAACTATTAGTTAATAGGGTTTTCTATTTACGTTGAGATTTTGAAACCCACGTGCTCTCTGTAGTGCCTATTACGATCGTTTATGAATAAGCCGTTAAATTAAATGTTAATATTGTTTCAAGAGCTTCGGCTCGCGTAATTCACTAAGCAATTATTGGAGTCGCAAACAAGTGTAGGCGATAAATAGAGAAAACTCAACAAAATTTTTCCAAGGGTGTAGGAGGAACTTCCTACGCAACTGAAGAGAGGCCGCGCCCTGAATAATATGACATCTATCTAATACATCTGGTGCTGTGATGGTAATAAATTTATTGAGTTTCAAGTACGTATTTTTAGACTCCAATTGTAATATGAAACTTTACTAAATCCAACACTTATTTGATTAATGTGATCATTAATACTGGATTAAAAAAAATTAAAACATAAAATAGACAATATATCTTTTAAAGCATATCTTGATAAATTTAACTTGAAAGCGTACCTTAGCATTTTGGTATAAAATCAAATTAATAAATGTACGTAATCGTTATAAAAGTTTTCTCTTCAATTACATTTTTACACACGTTTGTTTAATGGTGGTAGGTCTCTATTGCCGTTTTAGCCAGAGTGCAGGGGGGCTTCGGTGCTTTCCGTAGGAGATACCGGAGCCGTTCTTAATGCACTGAGGGAGACCACCAAGGGGGTTTTAGTGGGTACCAGCCTCACATAACGTTATCTTTCCCCCAGAAGCAAGGTATTTTTTGAGATGTCCTTCGAGACAAAAAAAAGTCGATATTGCCAAAGACCGGCTAAATAGGTACTACCCCTGCTCCTATTTCTGTCGACAAATTATACAAACATTACTGTGTTTCAGTTTGCAAAGCGTTGTAGCTAGTGTAATTACTAGGGTATGGAAACTCAACATATTGACTAAAGGCGACGGGCACAATGCGATACAGTATATACCATCCTAACTAGCGTCACGCTGTTATGGGCAGGCGTATCACTTCCCTTCAGATGAACGTCTCGCTGATCTCGTCGCTTCCATGAATAAAAAAATAAAGGAAAACGAAACATTTATATCGTATAAACTCCGACGTAGCGTTTCTAATTATCTATGTAAATATTTACGGGAGTATATATAGTATAGGATATTTTAATGTTTAATCTCCATGTTAGGTTAGATATAATTGGGGTGCAGATATTTGATTATCTATTGAGAAAACTGGTTCGATAGTTGGATACCCGCCAAACCGGTCACAAAATGTAAAACCAGGTGAAAATTAATAAAAAGGCTGCGACTTGAATTTTATTAAAAGAAGATAGACAAATATGAGAAAAAAAAATATTCTTTATCAAAAGTTTTTTATAATGTCTTGTAAGTACAACGTGTAGCTACCGTATACTTTGTACGTACATAAAAACAATTAATGTATATAGCAATGTATGTATACTGAAGTTATCAATGATAATGAGGAAATGTGCACAGCAAACAACAATCGGATACGCGTGCGGTTACCGCTATAACGAACTTAGGTCATTATTATGAACTACCTTGTTTCGTGTACCGCTAAATTAACAATCTGTAGTGTCGCTACAATTGTGCTATTTGCTCCAACGAAAAGCTCGTTATCCTATTTTCTTTATAAATATATAAGGAAATGTGTTACGCAATTCGGCTAGAAAAACTGCATACTTAAAATCATGAGCCAACATAGTACGGTTATAAATCCAGCAGAGGCTCCTTTATTACACACAATGGCATCCTATAAAAGTGCTTGACCCCGTTCTACTAAAATAAATTCACGAATAATAGAGTAGACTAGTTATTGAAGAAGCGGAGGAAGATGGCTTACTTAACTTCCCTTATTGTCTGTCTGCTGACGTAAAAAAAACTTGTCAAGAATGAAATATCATTAAAGCATTTCATATCTCTTTTATATGTTAAAGTGATATGAATACGTTCAAACGAATTATCTTATTTAATAAGAAATTAATAACAAAAAGTAGTTATTATTTTTGAAATATTAATGAAGACTGTATTATATCCAACCTTTGAAATGCAAACATTTCAAAATTAGTATTTCTTTTGCAACACATTTGATTTTGTTTGAGACGCTACAAAGTAATTCAATCTCTTTAAATCAAACAGGTGCTTTATAAAAAAAATATACAGAGACGGATAAAAATTTCTACTCCAAATCGAAATTCTGCGTAAACAATTTAAAAGTTTGTTCGTTGTAGGGGGAAGCCTCTCCTGCGACACGAATAGATCGACAAAAGTAATTGCCCAACCCGTGTACTCTGAAAGCCCCGAACAACAGTAAACTTAAATTTTATTTACATTTCTACTTGATTTCCCTTTATTCTTAAAACTTTATCCAATTAAACGGATTAAATATAGAAGAATGAATATATAGATAAAACAGTAAATGTATGAACGAACGTAGGCTATTTATGCGAATAGCATTGAAAAAATTTCCAATAATTTTTCTTTAAATATAAAATTTCAATTTTCTCCTCTCTATATCATCTCTATTGAGATAAAAATTGTGAATGCTTTTATAAATTGAAAAGTTTTCGATAGTACAAGAGCACCTTTTGAAAAGTTGGCCTGATATAACCCAACTAGATAAAAATTAATAAAAAAAAATTATTACGGATAAGAGTAACTTTGAAACTCTTCGTTAAACTTATTGCTTAGTTAAGAGCCTCTTGTCTTGCTTTATAAAATTTTTCAGAATATTGTAAGCTAAAAAATTTAAAAGATTTACCGAGCAGGTAAATGCTAAAAAACTGAGAGACTTTCACACAACCATTATTCTCTGCGAGATTGTCCTGAGAAAATGCTAAAGGTTTATACGATCATAATAATTGCATTCGCATTCATTGTTAAGCATGTAAGTGTGACTACGTCTGTAATTCTTTTTATAATTTAGTGTTCACTAAAATAGAAACAATTTGTAGACTAACAAATTTTCAACATCCGGTTTTCTATATGTGTTGTATCAATGTTCGTATGCATTATAAAAAAAAATACTTTTCGACTGAGTCACCCAGTAAATAACAGTCGGCTGGGTAGTCATGAATCTTTTAAACAGTTTAGACTGTACAGACAACTGTGCCGGACACAAGCCGATACAATCAGTATGAAGGCGCTTTGTGCATATGCTGCATGGAACCGCTTTAATCGAGTAACGTATACAACAAACAAGCAAACAACAATCGGAAGTGTGTACGGTTGTGGCGATAACGAACTTTGCGATTGCATTGTATCGAACAAAGTTCGCACTCACTTCTCGCACTCGCACTCACGCATTTCACTTCCACCTATACAAGAAATCGTCTAAATTTATTTCAAGATTTAAAAATCATATTTTAATACTTAAATCGTTTTATAATATACTTTAAAACATCGAAAACATGAACTTTATGCCTAGGACAGTGTGAAAATTTTAATAAATCATAACTTTGGTGGTAAGTCTGTTGGCAGATACGGTCTAGGTAGGTATTAGCGCACCTCTTATTTCTTCCTCCAAACAGCAGTGTGCAAACAGTGTTCGATTTGAAGGGAGTTGTGACTAGTGAAATTACTAGGATAACGAGATTTAACATCTAAAGTCTCGAAAGCAGTAAGGCGACGAGCGTAATATGGTGCAGTATATATCATCCTAAGGCCTCACTTTTATGGGCCGGCATGTCACTTATTATAAAGGGAACACTCTACTCGTCTCGTCGCTTTGTTGAATAAAAAAAAACATGTATGATAACAAAAGAAAGATTGTTCTATTTTCCTTGGACTACTTCAAAGTTTGTAAGCTTTATTATTATATTAATCGAGGTTAAGCTCTAGCTTACAACGTATGTAAAATACTATAATACGAGTATATTTTATATCAACATAGTAAACTATAAAATTTAACAATTATGTCTACCAGGTTGATGCAAATACAGAACCGGTAAATATAATGGATGTCACAACTAACGTTTCAAAGAAACTACGCTAAATTAAAACTTTTCGCAGGTAACTAGATTGAGGATATGAAATGGTACAGATATTTTTACTTTTCTCAGACAGTCAAAGGAAGCGAGACGAGGAAATAATTAATGCAAGAAATGGGAAGTTGCATCTTTCCGTGAAAACTGCACTGAGCTTGAAAACCTTTTAGTGTTGCAAAAGTGGATCTCCATTATTTGTTGTAAACATCCTTTCACAACGGTTACAAATGGAAACATGGTGATGAAATATTTTGTGGTAAATGAGTCTGAGTAATCCCAACATGACTAAGATTAAATATATATTGAATTAGTAATCTTTTAGGCCTATTAGTCAACTGCACAAGTTTCCATAGCAGAAAACTGAATAATTTTTTATAAAACTCGTTTAACTTAAAGATTCACTGTCGATATATAACGTTAATATCAATTTTATCAATTACTAGTAAATGCATCAGTGGGAATAAGTGGAGATTATTTGATTAATACCGAATTAATGTGTAATGAGTCACTAGATACTAATCGGATATATTGATGAGCAAGTAAAACTTAGATGTCTACTATAAACACGTTTCATGCGTTTCAGCAAAATGTCATTAGGTCTTGATTGATGACTATCCGCCGATAAGATAGTAGTAGCATCATATTCAGACGATTTAGCACTGTTAATCCGATAGCGTGTTCATTGTCTCAATGTTAATAGCTAACGATTAATGTTATGCAGAGCAATGCGACGAAAACTGTACGATTTAAACGATTGTTCTATAAACGCAAAATCTGTTAGTACTGTTAAAATTATTAATAATACAAAAAAATTACAAACAATGATAAATATTTATTATTACAATATAAATGAAATGTTTTAATGGAGACGGTAAATATATGGGTTATATGTAGAACTAGTTGTTCCTCGCCCGCTTCGCTAGCCGCAATATAAAATTAAATTTAAATATTGTCTAAAATATTCCTTGAGAGCAACCGCAACCGATTTTCTATAGTAACCACATAAATAATACGAAATTAAAATGTTTATATAACTTAATTAGAAATATAATGAACGATCCGTAAATTTCAAAAAATTAATGGCTTTTAACCATCTACAAATCATTCCGCATCGAATGCTCATGTTCCCGAGTCGATACATTCATTAGTTTTCAAGTGATTGGTGAACAAAGAAAACCCATTTTCATTATATATATATATATATATATATATAGGTAGATATACCTTTGTTACCAAGACGTTTTAGGGAAATTTTGAACAATTCTACAATAACGCAGCTTTTGAACAACGTAAATAGTTTAAAACGTGCGCCTGGCACAAAATAATGAGCTTTAACATTTCTATTCCGACTGTGAGCGGAGAAGTGAAATATTCCAGGTAGCAAGCCGTCTATGCTATTGTGCACTCGTTCTAGTTTTCAACTCAGAAAATCATTTTTTATTCTTCGTGTTATGAAAATTTTAAAGTAAATTTTAATCAACCGATATTTAATACCCATGTTGTTTTTTTTTTAACACAATTAAATGACGCAACTTGCGGGTCGTTCACCTGATGATAAATGATACGCCCGCCCATACCAACGTGGCGCTAGTTAGGATGGACATACTGCATCATATAACGCTCGTCGCCCGAGATTTAAGTTATTTAATCTCGTTACCTCAGTAATTACAATGAACACAGTAACGTTTGCTCACTGTTATTTGGCGGCAGAAATAGGCGCTGCGTGATACCTACCTAGACGATCTCCAGCAACAGAGACCTACTACTAGTATTATCTTTAATATAAGATATTATAAAATGAAATAAACGGAAAATAAATAACCCTCCTTTTTTTCTACTGCTTGGGCTCGATGCCTTCTCTCATGCAGACTGTTATGGTTTTAATCTACCGCGATGGCCAAAGACGGAATGGAGGCATTCCTTTATAGCCATATCCTTAAAATCATAGGGCTTCATAATTATAGATATTTTCTAATAGCCAGTATGATAAAGTAAGTTGTGGTAGGTGATGCAATATTACAATTCAACAAAGCGTTTTATATAGGAACATTAAATAAGGAATTTCCTTATACAATGTGTTGAAATTTAGGAGAAACTTTTACTACTATTACTTTGTTACTAAAGTTTAGAAAATCTCCCTTAAGTACATTTAATAAAAAACTAATTAATGAAATTAATATTAAAGTACTCAATTATCAGAATTATTTTATCTAATAAGAATTGTAAATATGGCAAACAAACAAGTTGTAGTGTAATCCGTCTAAATATAGGTTTTTTTAAGAACACATAATTATAAGTGTTTAATCTGTTTGTAATTTTGTGAATTTTTCATTGATGGTAAAATGAGTACGTTCATATTAATGTCGAACACCCAAATTATTTATATCAAATATTAATAATACTATACAATCTTTGAGTGTACCCAAGGATTTAAATTAAAAAAAAGTAATGAAATTAAAAAAGGTTAAACTGCAACTTTCATTCGCATTTAATAATACATAATCATGTTTACTGCTATTCGATCTAATTCAATTACTGTTAGCCGATTACTTAGTGAAGTATTGTATTACGTTATTCTTTCAGTAATATCAAACAAAACCAAACTTTCTTCAGCCGATGTATTTAAAAGTATGTTTACAATATTTATTGTTAGGATAACGAAAATTTGGAAATAACAAAACAAAAATCATTCCCCCGCCAAACTTTATTTATTGACGAATCTCAGTTTCTGGAGAGCAACGAGCATCAAATTACAATGCAAAAGTATGATGAATAGGACCGTGATTGATTATCACTGACGTAGTCAAGACAACATTGTGAATAGATGTTCGGTCTTCACCATTAATGATTCTACAAAATTCTATAAACGAGAATCTTCTAATTATTATTAACTAAGTTTTATAATGTTAAAGGTAATAAACTTGAAGTAGATTAATTTTGATTATTTAAGATAGTTTTTTTAAAATTAATATTATACTAATAACAAAGCACGATATTGTTACAATTACCACGTACTTAACGGTGAAGGAAAACATTGTGAGGAAACCCGAAAAATGAAATTATCTTTGTGTGTGTGTGGTGGCCCTAATAAAGTGGCAACAGGCTCGCCCCCTGTTACATGGGACCTAATCTGACCACATCTAGCGAAAAGAAGGTGTTTATTCGCCTATGCCTAGTCCTACTGGGAAAAAAGGCGTGACAGTATAAAAAAAAACAAAGCACGACCCACAGCTCTCTGATAGTCTAGTTTCCTTTTAAGTCATACAATCCTGTATTTTTTTTTATATAACAAAGCGACGAGACGAACGGTGCGTTCACATGATAGTAAATAATACGTATGCCTTTAACGCAACACCACACTGTTCTCGTCATATTAAGACAAAATGTAAAAACTCCTTACCCCAGTAATTTCACTAGCTAGAGCGCCTTTCAAAATAAAAACAGTAATGTTTGCTTACTACAGCTTGTTGACAGAAATAGGAGCTGTAGTTCTACCTATCCAGAGTCTCCGGCAACAGAGACCTACCATCAGCGTTTGTTACTGTGGTTCTCTCATTACTTGACGAAACAATTAGACAAACGAACCGGTCACCTTATAGTAAGTAATACACCTGTCCATAACAAAGTTGCATTAGTTTAAATTATATATATACACTGCATCACATTGTGATCGACGCATTGAAATGAGAGGTTAAATCTCGTTACTACTATAATTTTACTAGCTACAACGCTCTAGACTGATTATAGATAAGTTACAGCTTTTGCGAGCCTTCCCCATTCTCTGTATTATCAGCACTGTGTGTACATTGTGTAATAATGTATTTATTTAACGTAACTCTTATATACTACACTAATAAAATGTTGTTCGGGACATTCCTTACGAGTTTAACAAATTTTATTTATAACATATTTCTTTTAAAACATGCAAATATCGTAGGCGACAAAATTTATTAAAAACACTCCATATCGTGATTCGGTCACCCACCCGGTTTAAATTTGCACGTAATGCCAAAACACGAAGGTTCCTTATGGGAGGTAAAAAAATGTACAAAAATTATGTTTGCAATAACAAAACGGACAATTTCATTCCACGCATTGGAAAATGTAGTATAGATAGTTCACTACAGAGCAGCATCAAATTTGATTAAAAATTATAGTTTTTCAATTGGCTGAGCTCACTGAGCCGGGGCATTAGTTATAGCTGTCTTCTCGGTAGAAGCAAACGTTTAGTAAATTGACATTATTGTATCACGGCTAATAACATCAATAAAAAAACTGCATTTCCATAAACGCCTAATAGTTTAAACGCTTCTTCTCTTTTATACCAATTGTACAGTAGTGTATAATAGCAAAGAAATAATGCAAATACCTGCGATAACCTACAAGTAAATTTTATGGAAATAAGTAATATTTGGTGGTTTATCCGTGTTCATTTTCAGATTCATTCACAGATTCAAATCACATTGCCAGAAAAGATAGAGACAATCTTGAAAAACTTGTGGTTACTGACGAAGTGGAAGAGAAAAGGCCGCGGGGCTGCATCCCAATGACCAGATCCGCAACACACTCCACTTCAATCTACAATGCTCTCCGAGTAGCCGGAGATAAGACGAGATGACGAAACATCATGAGGAAGATCCTCGTTCATACACGTCCCCATAAAGGACGATTTATAGATAGCCTATCACGTTTGCTTCGATGAAAATTTATTAACCCAGTTAAGTATATTTAACATAAGTATAAACAGTTTTTACTGTTGTAATTTAACGGGATAAATGAAGATTAGCAACAAATAGATAAGAAAGTTAACTAATATTGAAGAGAGGGTTTATTGTTGACTCGTACATGAAATAGAACTTATAGTACAGTACAAAGAAAAACTGATATGACATTATATTTATTTCCACCTGTACGTAGCAAGTAATTTATGAATAATAATGATGGTAACCGTATAGATTTTCTTCTTAACAAAATTGTTCTGATATTCTTTCCAATAAGAAATTAAACAACTGCATCCCAGTATTGCTAATTCTTTGCTTAACATATACAGAAATAAACGCTCTATATTGTAACCTTTTCTTCACCGTCGGTTAAATTGGTATTAAGGCGCCCACGCCGTCTGTCAAAGTGATTAGATAACAATGTAGGAGTACAACGAGAGTTGGCAAACATTGCGAAAAAGCCTCGGGTGAGTTGTTTACAGTGTAAAAGGGCAAGTTGTTTTTACTCAGCAAAGTACACCACAGTAATATATAAGACAAAAGTTAAACAGCCAACTTAAACCGCGCCTTGAGCAAGCAGACTTTCACATATTTTTTTACGGAAAACAATTTATAATGCAGCTGAACATTCAGCTTGATTTACGTAGAGATCATGTTTTATTGTTCTTATTTTCTTCAACACTTAACTGATGAAGAGTAAATTCACAATTCAATACGAAATAATTTTTATTATAATACTTATAAGTAGTACGTCTAACCATAACAATTTATCGTTAAATCGGTGATATGTATTGTACCCTATAATAATAAAAAAAAATATGCGTCGAATTGAAAACGCCTTGGCAACAGTATATAACTTTGTATTATACCATTACAGTCAGACAGTAATATACAGTGGGACAAGTAACATTCATTCAAAGCTACAACTGAGTTATTACTTAAGTCTCGAGTTGTAGCACTGCGCAATATAGAATCGTTAGTCATTCAAGCTCTGACCCATATAAGATGACAACTCAAGTCTGCTCCACATATTCAATCCAAACATAGAATAACTGAACAATGATATAATAACGATCACGTATAACACTTACATATTTTTTGTATTCATCAACCGCTGAAGAAAAATAATAATTTTTATACAAAACTTCACCAACGATGAAAGATAACAAGTACAACAAAATATTTCTCATGGTCCCCTCTATTCAAACCTTTTAAAGACTAATCTAGGTTTTACCGGTGATAAGTTTTTACAGGAGACTGCCTAAGTAGGTACCATCACAGAGCCTGTTTCTGCCGCTAAACATTAGTGTGCAAACATCATTGTGTTCCGGTTTGGAGGGAGTTGCAGCTAGTGAAAATACTTACGAGTCTTCATAATTTTTAGACTCAAGGTGACCAACACAATCTGTGAACGTCGTCCTAACTAACACCACATTGTTATGAGTCGACGTATTACTTACCATCGTGCGAAGGACTCCCTTGACTCATCTTTAAAAATCTGTCTTTTACATTGATCATCTAGTCAAGTTTGATTCATTAATTATTTCAACAACACCGTGTATAATTAAACTTAAAACGCGTGTTAACAATAAAACAATCAATTTTATAACAATGCAGTGAAATGTTTGAACAAACACAATGGGGACATAAAATGAGGTCGGCAAAAGAAACAAAATTGACGTCATTCTTAAACTTGTTCCGTTCGTTAAGGCTTGAAAAAGATTGCAACTAATGCAGTTTTAATAGCAACTTTTAAAATGCTGAAAAGTTCTTTAAATTACTACCACCCAGGGTTACCCATTCATGGATATACCTTTATTAGAACTATAATAAATGTTCCTATAACGCCTATAAAGTAAGGGATGAAAATAACAGTTGATTTGTAAAGGTAATATTTTTTTATTAATTTGCATGAAATATAAACATAGGACATTCTTTCGGGAGAAGAAAAAAGTCATGGTTGAGGAATATCAAAGAATGGCCTGGCATATCTGGGGCGTCCGAATTGTTCCGCCGTACCAGAGACAGAAAGGACTGTACCATGCTGATCGCCAACCTTCACTAGTTGGAGAGGCTCTTTAAGAAAAAGAAGAAAATATTCCATTATAAGCAATTTTGAACTAGGAATGCCATATCAGACATCGTCCAGTTACGTTTAGTGGATACCTCAGTATTGGTTATAGTTTTCTTGTGGCGGTCAAAACGAAGAGGAACCCACAAAAGCGACGAAAAACTCCTCGTTGTTGACGAAGAAATTTGCGGAAGGATTAACCGCGGCAGCTATTTTTTTATCAATCAATATTGCACTATTGAAATTAGTATTACCTTACAGCTACGGCGTTATGGCTTCTGTTCATCTTCATGGGTAGACATATCAATGGGTGAACATACTACTCATCTCGATGAACCGTTCAATAGAAAAAATATGTATATTATACTGTATTTGTTTTATTAAATTCCGATGAGGCAATAAAACGTTAGATGCTTTATTAAAGTTATATAATGTAGTTTGGAGTTAATATTCCTATAAGTAATGTGACTATTTGGCTCATATTCTGCAAGAAATAGAACGAATAAAAGTTGCCAAATGGCATAGTAGATGGAATAATATACACACATATCCTTACATATGAAATTAGCGTTTTGTCGTACTAACCACTTTGATCTGAAATATTTCCTCTTTGAGTAAAAATTCCAAATTCAAATGTATAAATTTATTTAGCTGGTACATTTGAGTTTTGAAAACAGTAATTCATTTGATTTTTCCTATTATTTTTTTCTTTGGCGTCGCTTATATTACCGCACAATGGAAAACATGAAATATCGGCATTTTTACGAGTATGAGTTTTACCGTGGCACTAGTGCTACAGAAACAGCTTGAAGGATTAATGATGTGTACGGCGCTGTTGTCGCAAAAGAAAGCACGGTACGTTTTTGGTTTCAACGTTTTCTTTCTGGAAATTTCGACTTTCAGAACCAACCCCGTGGACGGCCGGAGACCAAAGTGGAAAATGAAGAATTAAAGGCTATTGTGGAAGCGGATCCATCACAAAGCACTTCAGAGATAGCTGCAGGCTTCGGGGTAAGTGACAAAACTGTATTAATCCACTTGAAGCAAATCGGGAAAGTAAAAAAAACTTGAACGATGGGTACCTCATGAATTGAGTGAATCGAACTTTCAAACACGAGTCGACTGCTGTGTTACTTTGCTCAACCGACAGAATAATCAAGTGATTTTAAATCGAATCATTACTTGTGAATACTGTACGATAATCCGAAGCGCTTGTCGCAATGGCTGAACCCTGGAGACCCAGCCAAATCCTGCCCTAAACGAAAATTGACTCAATAAAAGTTACTTGTGAGTATTTGGTGGAACAGCGCCGGTGTCGTTAACTATAGCTTTCTAAAATCTGGCCAAACGATTACGGCAGATATCTATTGTTAGCAACTGCAAACCATGAAAGAAGAACTAGCTGCTAAACAACCGAGATTGGTCAATCGCTCTAGGCCATTGCTGCTTCACGACAACGCAAGACCACACACTGCATAACAAACAACCACTAAGTTAGATGAGCTACAATTGGAATGTCTGCGACATCCACCGTACTACCCGGACCTTATTCCAACAGATTACCATTTTTTCCGAAATTCGGACAACTTCTTACAAGGAAAAAAATTTAACTCCGATGCGGCAGTCCAAACCGCCTTCAAAGAGTTTATTGATTCTCGCTCCCATTGTTTTTTTTAGTAAAGGGATCAATGATATGATATGGCAAAAGTGTATAGATAACAACAGTGTATACCTTGATTAATTAAATATATTTTACAAAAAAAAATTACTTTATATTCCTCCCGTACAAAACGCCAATTTCATATGTAAGGATCTAATATCAACATAACTAAAAAGGCACAAAAGTAGTCAGTGTTAGTAGAACTACAGTTGAATAGCTTTCATAAAGCAAAATATCATAATCAACGATATCGCTTTAATATGATGTGATGGACTAGGAGCTACTGAACTTGATTATTTAAATATATTTTACAAAAAAAAATTACTTTATATTCCTCCCGTACAAAACGCCAATTTCATATGTAAGGATCTAATATCAACATAACTAAAAAGGCACAAAAGTAGTCAGTGTTAGTAGAACTACAGTTGAATAGCTTTCATAAAGCAAAATATCATAATCAATGATATCGCTTTAATATGATGTGATGGACTAGGAGCTACTGAACTTAGACTATATATGGAACTTCAAACAGGCCAAAAAGATTTACCAGACAGATTTTATTCATTCGTACGTGGTTTCCATAAATAGGTTGGAATAATAATGGAGATGGTATAAATGAAATAGAATTTATGTGCGACCTTTTTTGGACTTCTAATACATTTAACTGTGAAGAGAATCCGACGTATTACAAACATTATGAGAGTTTAGTTAAAACAGTAGAGTTATACGACGCTTAAATTTTTCTGTGAAATTATAGCAGAGCGTCGTCGTCGGGGTGTGCTTTCTTCAAACTGAAATTTGGTGATCGGATTGAGAAACCTGATCCGCTTCTCGGCTATTCTAGTTAACTGATGGTATTTTTGATAGAGCTGATTGTCAAAAATAATGTTATTTTTAGTCAACAGCTAATTTATTTGCAATTGCATATTTATAATACCGAATGTTACCGAGCAAAAGGTACAGAGTAAACATTATTTTAACTGTAAAATATATAACTACTATCTAAATTCAAAGTCATGTTGACTCAATAAGTATGAACTCGGACATGGCAATGAGATGACGAGGGTTCTAATCCCGGCCGGGGCCTGCACCACTTAGACAGTTTTTCAATGCCTAATGTGCATATTGTTACAATTACCACGTACTTAACGGTGAAAGAAAAACATCGTGAGGAAACCCGCACACTGAAATTATCTTTGTGTGTGTGTGCGTGGTGGCCCCAATAGTGGTAACAGGCTCGCCCCCTGTTACATGGGACCTAATCTGATTACATCTGGCGAAAAGTGGGTGTTTATTCGCCTCTGCCTACTCCTGGGAAAAAAGGCGTGATAGTATAAAAAAAAATTAATTAAAACTTGCAAAACGCTACTCGGCCCACGCCTATTAACTGTTATATTACGCTTGCTCTTTATAGGGAGATTTATAGGTACAAATACGGCTAGCGGAATTGGAAATTTATCGCCGATGATATTGCAGTATTCTTTCCAACATGATGAAAAAATATGATTCGAATAAAACGTGGAATACAAAGTAGCTACATATATTAAGTTGATGTAGATAAATACGGCCGTTCGCCAATAAACATTTGTGTCATTACGCTCCAATCGTCATAACTTTTCTAGTGGCAGGTCTCTACTGCCGGAGTTTGTCTAGGTAGGTACCACCGCAGCGCCTATTTTTGCTTCCAAACAGTAGTGTGCAAACATTACCGTGTTTCGATTTGAAGGGCGTTGTAGCTAGTGAAACTACCGGAGCACCGAGACATCTTATGTCTCAAGACGAAGTGCATAATGTGGTGCTGTGTAAACTATTCTAACTAGCACCACCTTGTAATGCACGTGCGTATTACTTCCTATTGGGTGAAGGACTCAATTGTGTTATCGCTTCATACAATAAAACAAAATAATTTAGAATTTTCACTAATTTAAAATAAGAAATTAAAAACAAAAATTTCAGAAATTGCCAATTTCAGTCTATTTATGGCTTCTTCAGAAATATATAGTTTAAACTCGTGCAGGTTATTTTTATCAAAATAAACCAAATGTTTAATGTTTTATTATGTTTCTCTCGTTCGAGTTAAAATATATTTATAATATACTAAAACGATGCAGAGCGTGCTGAGTGGAACGAAGTTCGTAACTTCAAACATACTCTTATATTTCAATCAACTCCGACCTCTACGACAAATATTAAAAATACAACATTAATGTAATATTTCATATACAAGACTATACTAAAATAAATTTATTATGATTTGATATTTACAAATAAACATTACATTATAATAAACTGTTTCATTAACTACGTTTTAACTACTTTACAAAGTGATATGATAACCCACATAAAACAGGAAACTACATTTAAGCAAAACGTTAAATATCAAAAAAGCTAATTTTCAGCAAAACAACCTATATTTATAAGGTTACGTTATTGTACTAACTTTCCTGTTTTTCAGTTTGAAGAGCGCTTTAGTCAGAGAAGTTACTGGGGTGATGAGACAACATCAGGTCTCGCGGCGATGAATATAATATTGTTGTGTATACTTCCTATCTATCTCCAAATTGTTATGGATAAGCGTAGCAATTGCCAACAGATGAACGTCGCTTCGTCAAATTAAAATAATATATATAACTTTGAATAAGTTGAATCAAAGCCATTCTATACCATTTCATTAAATAAATCTTCTCGTACAAATTCCCAATTTCCTTTAACGTATATTATTACTAATTAAAATTAAGAAACTGGTGTTGAATATCTCGATACGGATAGACAAAGTTTACTGATTCAGATTTATAATGATCCTAAAATTAAATCCAATTTATATATATATATATATATATATATATATATATATAAATGATGAAGAGATTTTCATATTAAAACTGTCTAAAATACTCGTTTCATACAACGAGACCAGTTACTGGTTAGTACTTGATCCCTTATCATGCATTAGAGAATATCATATAATAATATAAGAAATTTAAAGCAAACATTGATTCTAATTAACATTTATGTTGAGAATATTTATGTTTATAGCAATCATTAAAAATATATATATTTAAAGAAGCGACAAGGCAATCTTTCACTTGGAAAAATATACGCTTGCCCATACAACGCGGCGCAGATTAGGATAATATACATTGCACCACATTGTGCTCGTCATCTTGAAACATAGGAAACCGGAACACAGTAATGTTTAGCGGCTAAAACAGAAGCTGCGATGATACTTGGACGGTCTCCGACAACAGAGATCTACTAAAAGTAATATTATACTTTGTTATTATATATTCGGTGAATTAATGATTTTTGAAAAGAAAAACTTGTTTTGATAAAATATATTGTTACTACTATAAAACTTTTGGACTATAAGGTATGTAGTTGCAAAACACATCATGATGCATAGCATCTGTCAGCGTATAAAAGCCACCGTATAGAGAAATAATAAGATTCATTAGTATTATTTTTATATTTATATTACAATATATAATTTTACATCCATCCAAAATATTCAATTATATTGAATTGTTTTTCTCACACTGTCATATTATATTGAATACAACGAATAAATGTAATAACGGTATAAATGTATTGATATTTATATAAAGCTCGGTGTAACAGTAAATGCTCCACCGATACCAATTGTGTGGCAGCCAGATAGCCGCCTCCGCGTCTGGCAAATCCACCCTTCAATTAACGTGAAACGTAAATTCCAGTGAACTAG
Source organism: Ornithoptera alexandrae (assembly GCA_029030555.1). NCBI lineage: Eukaryota > Metazoa > Arthropoda > Insecta > Lepidoptera > Papilionidae > Ornithoptera > Ornithoptera alexandrae. The sequence continues at coordinate 9,196,651 of JARDVY010000037.1, forward strand.
CTTCGACCCTCCCACGCTATGCAACGTTATCGGATGACGACAACACCACTGCGGGCGGAGAGTTTATTTTTAGACGCGATTTAACAACAGACGTAGTGGGTGTTACACTATTCTAATTTAGTACGTTATTTTTAAAAACACTTAAAATGTATCAAGTATAAATTTTTAAGACCCCATGAAAGCTTTCATCGAAAATTATTCGTGACTTGTGGGCGATTATTACAAGATAAATATTAAAATATATGAAATGTACTATAATGTTGGTATTTTTTTAGTCTGTTCACGTATTTTATTCCACTAATAATTTAAAATGAAAAAGTAATCATTTCCTATCGTGTAATTGTATTCTAACATTATTGTATAAAATGTTAATATAACTTGCTTTATTATACACAGCGGCTATACGAGTGAGACTTTCACCTGATAGTAAGTGATACGACTGCACATAACAACTTGGCACTGGTTTGAATGATATACACTGTACCACATTGCACTCGTCGCCTTGAGACAAGATGGTAAGACTTGTTACTCCAGTAATTAAAACTAAAATCTAGTAAACAGCCACAACTCCCTTCAGACCGCAATCTTGTAATATTTGCACGCTACCTTCCCAGACGGTATTCAGCAATAATAAAATAAATTAAAAATTAATGATCTAATTGATTTAACATAATAAAACTTACTTTCATCTGATTGCGGTGCTGACAGGATGGCACTGTGCTTCTTCTTCACTTCCTCAACGTTCGCTTGTATCTTATCTATCATTTCTCGTATCTCTTCCACCTGTAACGAAATAAAGAGGAATCATAGAAGACCTTCTCTTCATCCATAATATTTTGAGTTAGAGACGTGATTGTTTGAAGTGTTATGTGATATCTGACAACTGTTAATTTTAAATTGAAAAACTCATGTCATTATATAAATGTATGTAAATAAAATTTTAGGTTGGTTTTAATTTAATAATGGTTTTCGGAAGTCGGGAGCAAGTTATTTTAATTTCTTTGTACAGTCGAACTTATAATTTGCTAAAGGAAGCGCTCTGGCAAATTTCCAACCGCGTAACTAACGCCATACTAACTGCACTCTTAACTTTACTTACACTTGCGAAACAGAAGTTATTTGCACTTAGCACTTATCCCGCTTCTCGTCTAAGTGTGAAAACCAAAACTTACTCGGCTAAAACTTAATAATAACGTACGCAACTGTTATTTCAAACGTAGCACATTAATTTAATATTTAGATCATAAATAACGATTAATATCTCGATTTAAAATATGAAAGAGAATAAGTAGATAACGATTTCAATTGCCAAAAATACACAATTAAAAATCGATACGACGTGTGTAAGGCAGATAAGAAAATTTCTCCTACAATCGTATCAGACTGCTATATAATGCAATTAAGATGAAATTATTTCCTATGAACATTATTAGCAGACTGCGATCGCCAATCAGCAAGCCAAGCTTAGTGATTTATTGCTATAATTGGCCATATATCTGTATGAGATGCTCTTACGTCCCTTTCAGGATAGATCAACGTTCAGTATTTCGACTGATCATTATGATCTTTTAGTTTGTTTTTTCTACGAGATAAAATGTTGAGACTTAAAAAAAAACTTATGATTCGCTTTGAAAACATGTCTTCAGAGAACGAGGATTATTTGTTAGTTCATTACTCAATTCCGTCGAAAACACTGAAAAGATCCAGGCGTAATTTCGTTTCCAAAGCAACGTTCGCCGTAAAAATTTCTCTCGCACTCTAGGGAGATCTTAAAAATAACAAACGTGAAAATCATTCCGAATTTCATCCGTCCTTGATTTAAGTATTAAGAATAATGCTTCAAAGTATTGAGATAAATCAAAACGAAGGAACCTTTGTTTAAATAAAAAACAAATATTTGAGCAATTTCTTAATATAACATTTAATATTGAGCTGCAAAAAATTGTATATGGTAATAAAATCAAGGTTCTTTGATCACTCAACAAAAAAAATTACTAATTATTTCATATTCAATCACAATAGTCTTCTTTAATGTACGTACTGGACGTCAAACTACTGGTCATAGGTTTCTTATGCCAGATCTAGGTAGTGTGCAAAGATTGCTATTTTCTGGCTTAACGGCCGCTATAGTAAGTGTAATTACTGAATGTACCATGTACACTAAAAATATGTTCTGTATAGCATCATCCTCACTAGCCCCATCAGGTGTACCTCTCGCCCATGGATTAAAAATAAATCATTAATAGTTCTATTCATTAAGACAAAGTTAGTCTGGTAGCATTCGTATCGATTGGATATGCCTGTACTGATCACGTTTGACGGATTACGAAGCTGCAACTGTGAACGGGACCAATATCTCCTTTGTTTTCTTTAATAGCACAAGTTCAGGGGCGTGTGGGGGGTCAATACGAGGCCGGCGGAGGGGCGCTAGCTGTGTGTGACTCACCAATTAATCTGATTACCGTGATAAGGACTATCGCACGCCCGCGCTCCTGATAACGACGAGCCATATCAAACTCTTACGTAGGTTAAATCTTTATAATATTCTAGTATAACGTATAAACTACAATTATTATATCGTATTTCTCTTAAGTATTATTTTTTTTTGTATACACGTACAAAAAATAGAAAAAACTTTTGATAGAAAGTTACTAGTAGCTACATCTAAAGCAATGAAAGAATGATTTGTTCGTTGGCAGTTACTGTATCGTAAATTAGCTGAGCATGGCGACATGGTTCCCGACGCAAAAAAAAATTTAATCTGAGAGTACAGCTAAATAGGGCACATAATAACAGTAGAACGCCGGGGGTTCCGACGCTCGATAGTACTGAGGGGTCGGTGTCGGGTAGCCGACGGTCGCGTTGCTACGCGAGCAGTCCTTTGTGCTAAAATAAATTTCAAGTTGAATGTTTTAATGGCAATTTTTACTACAACTTAAAAGGATCTCAAAAAAATCTATAAAAATTGCAATAAGTAGCTGTTCATCACATAAAATATACGTACATCCGCTGACTAATAAGACAAGAAAATGCTCAAAAGTAGTTAAGCAACTATGCTCCCTATAAGGTTTCCCCCAACAAATGTGTTGGCTGATCGTTCTAAGTAAATGATAAGAGCTGATGGTTGCTTAACTTATGTATGTATAGATCGGATTAAAAAATGTTACGTCACAGTTAATTTGTAAGTGAAAACAGTGTAGCTTTCGAATAAAATTAGAAATTCTTAACTTAGCAATCGTTTCTCATATTATTTTGGTATAAGGAAAAGAGCGATCGGAATAAAGAGAATTAAATATGTTCAACTAAGTTGAATTTATGAATTACCAACTTTCTTTAAGAAAAGGAATAAATTTTCGTTGAAGATGGATATCTACTACACGTTAAAGTTTAAAACGGCCCAGAATTTCTATTTAATATGATTTTGTCTGTGTAAATCAAACTGTTTTAATATATTATGTGGTAATCAACGTAAACTACACTAGACTTGTCATGCAAGCAAAAAATGTTACTTGTGCATCGATATATATTTCTTTTTTAAATCACTAATAATAACATATTTTATATACAATATATATATCATATCTGTATTTATTTCTTTATAATTTGTTTTTAATTTCCTTTACTCCTACCTTCCTTTAAGCCTACCATGATTTACCACATTGACTGGGAAAAAATGTTTGTATGGTATTAAGTCCGGCCTCCCTACCTTTGGTTTAAAGTGTTATTACATATAAAATAAGTAATAATATACGTCCTTTAATCAACGATAGCCGGCGATGTTAAATTAACTCTCCCAATTAAGTGATAATTAAAAAGGGGTTGCTACTTTACGCGATTAATTAATGTTATTTCCAATATAAATAGATTAAGTATCGTCGTATTAATGTCGGAGAGCTACCTGAAATTATTAAAGGTTTAACTATTATACAGAAAGATCTGTTAGTATATGCAAATACATTACATTTTTAATATTAATATGTATATATAGTATCACTTTATACGATCTTCATTATATCTAATGCATTGTTCACTGTGCGAGGCGTTTACGTTTTTTTATGATCTTAAGCAAACACTACTGCGTCTTGCCAGTACAAACGGAAGTAATACATACATAATTCATTGATGGACAGGTGTAAAAGACGGTCAATACGGTCTAAGCACTAAATTCAGCTACACGTTTATTCGCTTGTGCTTCTTACAAGTGAAAAAAATATAATATTTTCATGTTATATACTAATATATTATGAGTCACGTTTCCTAAATAAATATCGTACTATTAATACTTCAACCTCAAAACATTACTTCTCTTAACAACATTAGAAAATAATAGTGATTATTTATTCACGAATATTGACTAAATGGTCTACCTTACTATTATTCCAAAAGTATTTCATGATCAATTCAAGGGTTTTATTTTCTACACAAACAGTTTTAACAGCTCCATGTACTAAAAATAAATGTCATTCTTTCACGCAATAATCATGTCGTGACCTAAATATGCAGCGAAGTCCTTACAACGTAAAGTTATTATTACTTGATTATAATAACGAACAAATCAGAAATTGATTTAAATATTAATAATCTGGAATTAGTTAATAACATTAAATGTTTGTTCTTAAAGTTTATAATGTTATTGAAGCTTCAAGATCTATTCATTATTTCCTTCTAAGCATTGCCTAATATAAAATGTGTAATGGATAACGTTATCGCTTAAAGCAATCTCATCTAGAAAACCTTTTGGTGAATAATTTCTGAAAGAATCTTGATGAATCCCGTATATTGAATAAGGTGCTGTAGCTAGTGAAATTACTAGGTTAACGAGATCTAACATCTTGTCTTAAGCCGATGAGCACAATGTGGTGCTGTGTCTATCATCATAACTTGCGCCAAGTTGTTATAGGTAGGAGTGTCACTTCACATCAGGTGAACATCCCGCTCGTAAAAAATATATTTATTTATTAGGAGATTACATATTTATTAATATTTTAATTATTTAAATTCTTTTTTATCACACCTAAAATTACGTTATTATAGGCGGACTTGATGTCGGTCGGCATTTTTTATTAGTCCACGTAGGAAGTGATAAATGTTGTGACAGGAGAGAGGAACAGTTTAAATTTTTAACGTTAATTAAAAACATATTCTATATATATATTTATAATCTATATTCTGTTCATAAATACATACATTTACATATCCCATATATAATCTGGGATATGTAAATATACCTCCTTTTTCGTCTTACTTTCAATAGTGTAATAAAGACCCTATATCTTTTTAAAAAAGGGGACAAAAATGCTACGTGGTAGTAATTTATTTAAAAGTGAATTAATTTTCTTACTTCAGAGAAAGTAATTAATTTTATAACATAATAAAATATAAAATGCGTAAACGTAAACAAGAGTTCTATTAAAACCTGGCAGAGTTCCGCGAGTGAATAACACAAATATAAACTTCAAACGTAAAAAGGGCTTTCAGGAAACATCTCTCAAGCCCATTCCCTCAGGCGCTGTATAAAACGGTACATCATTCTAATTACTTATTTCATTAATGTGAAGCATAAATTTATAAAAAAATTAAACATTATTTGTACGTTACTTATAACTGATGATTTAATGTCCTAAAAGTAACGTTTCTCCTTCTCCATTAAAAATATTCGTTATAGTTTGCCCTCAGTCAACACGTTATAAAACAGAAGTAATTTGCGCTTCTTAGTTTATCTAAAACGTATTAAAATGGCTTATTATCATATCAAAACAACAATATTATCTTCTCAGCTTTCGCCACTGAACGTCAATGAACAAGTTATTACAAAAAAATATCAAATGTTCTTAGTTAATAATGGTACTCTGATAAGAGAGGTTAATTTTTAGGAAAAGGCATAAATAGATATACAACTATTTACTACTACATAAAGATGAGTGATGGCAGTCACAACATGCATTTGTAGTAATGAAAATGATTCATATTATGATGACGTCAACATGACCCGACCGGAATATTTATTACACCACCACACTCATGCATTATATCAAGATAATACATGACTAATACTAAGACATAAATTCTAATAAAGATAATCATTTATATTTCACAAAATACGATGTCAGTTCATTTGTACTAATCATGATAAAGCAACGTAACCCTCTTCCATGATTTTTCTAGTACAAATGTCCAAATAAAGAGGCGATTACGTACATCGAGACATCTCTTTATTTTTCGGTTACTTTATTTTAAGAGTTTTGTGTTTCAGAGACGAAACGGCGTAAATCAAACTTAAGTAGTAAAACATTATAACAATAAATCGATACGCTCTTTGATAATAACAACTAAAATAAAAAAAGTTTATAACATGTTCTTATCGTGTACCTACGTGTTGCGTCATGTTTAAGTTTTAAATACAATATGAATACTTGTACAATTTGTAATTATCTCGTGGTTATATCCCCTCAGACATATTCATAATATTCAAATAAGTAATACGAGTACAATAAAAATGAATGCAACTGGAATATAAATATCGGCTGCTGGTGTTGCCACAGATTAAATTAAAAATGTATGACGTCAGCTTTCAGCGGCAAACTCATAGTCATATATTTCCCTATAGAACTAATGTTAATAGTGACATATGAATATACATAATAATAAAGTATTAGGAATCTATGTTAATTACAAAACAGTAATCCTAAAATGTATTCCTAATTCAGTTAAAACCAACCAAACTTCATTTACTTTTACATAATTATGATATAAGCGCTGAAAATGAACTGTGTTTAGAAAAAACTGTAGTAAAAATACATACGTTACATTTAATATGTTTTATAAATGGGTCGAATACACGAGTAAAAACTCTGTCTCGATGATTTATGAAAAGGACCTAACAAGCAACAAAGTATTTATAAAAACCTATTTATTCCGCTCTACGCGTGCAAACGACATTGATAAGCCTGCCTCATTACGGTACTAAGCCATCAAAAGTTCTAATAATAATTTTTGCGGTTTCTAAATGAAAAATTAAATTTTATAATAATTATCATAAAACAATCAATCTATATAAAAAGGTATATGGCCCAGTGCTTTATTAAGATCTCATTTGATGGAAAGCTGAGGTGTAATAGCACGTAAGTAGTAAAACGCACTAGTCTAGAAGAAGCCAATTCACTCTTCTCTTGAAGATTCCTCCTACGTCATAACTGGACAGAAACACTAATGCCGGCGGACTGATCCAATCCTTCACAGTTCGCAATATGAAGGACGAAGTGAAACGCTTTGTGTCCTAATGGGCGAAATATCATCAACGAAAGAATGAATGTCTGCCGATGTCTATACGTTCGATAGTGAAAGAGTGAGGGCAATATGGAATTATGTAATTCCTGAGCACACTTTTGGAAATGCATCCGGTAGAACACCAAGAGACTAGTTACATTACATCGGTAACCTAGGCTGCTATCCAGTTTTGAAATGTTGTAAACCGACACTAAATTACAGTATCAATTAAAATGTTGACACTTCTTAATTATTTTTTAAATCCACAGAACAATAAAATAAAAAATATCTCAAAACAGAGAGGATTCCTTTGTTTTTACGAAATAAAAAAAGGTAATCAAAATATACGATTTTACACCAAATGTCGAATATCTAAAACAGTAGAACATTTTACGAACATATTGTACTTGATGTTCACAGGATTAAAAGAATATGCCATTATCTAGATGATAAAAAAGGCTATTTTTAAAAATTTATTATATCTTACTATACAAATAATTGGTTCCTTACTATGAAACTTACTCCCTAAAAATTCAATAGTGGTAGGTCTCTGTTGCCGGAAACCGTCTAGATATATACCACCGCTACTTCTATATGCCATCTAACAGTAATGTAGTGGCTCTAATAGAATCGGCGTTGTAGCCAATGAAATTACTGTAGTAACAAGACAACATCTTATGTCTCATAGCGACGACTACAATATGAAGCAGTGTATATCATCCGAACTAGCGCCACGTTGTGATGGCAAGCGTATCTCTTACCTTCAGTTGAGGGTCTCACTCCTTTCCTTACTTCATCGGATATAAAAAAATTGCCTATAAAATAATTACGATGAAAGATGCTATATTGAATTACGCTTATTTGTGGATTATTGTTTACTTGATAATTAAAACGTAGTTATTTCTAATAAGCGGCTTTAATTTAGAGTTTTGGTTGGTTTTATACATTTACTTATAATGGTATGGAGTATAACATATTCTGTTTCAAAACACGAAATATTTGCATTCGCGGTTAGAACTAAAATAAAAGTTCAACGTATATGTTCCCGATGCAGCAAGTGAATATTCCGAACAATGGAAAGCAACAAGCTTCGAGTTAAGCGCCGGTTACATACATTGTCTATACATTGAAAACTATGATGTGAACTTTTTTTTTGTAAATGTATTGTTTATAACGGAACAGTTGTGTAACCTCGAAAAACCTTATTCGTTAAACATGTTCTATACAATGTTAAAGAAGAGAATTTATTTTTGATATATAATAAAATGGTCATAATTCTTTAGATATTTTATTTTTAAGATAGTATCCTTGCAACTGACTACCGTTCACTTTAAATAAGAAAAAGTTTAAGACAAATGTACAAAATTGCTAGTAGATGTCTCAATTCTACCTGTCCTATTAACCACCCTAATACGTTTTGAATGAGAACATATAAATTAATAATATACGGTATTATAATTTATAGATAATAATAAACTGAAATGATGATGACTATAATTTATACTTAGAATCAGCATTTCCTACTCTTCACTATCAATATCTAGACTATATATACATGTATTCGCGTACCACCAGAGTACTAGTATATATCTTATAATAAATCTTACTGTGTAAACTGTAAAAATATTCGTAAACAATCGTGTATAGTAATAATGTACAGGTAAACATCATTTCGCTTCATACGAGCGAGAGAGCTTTTTTTATTCAGTTACAATAAGAACCCGAGCGACGTTTCGACTCAGTGAGGACTAAGCCGGCAAACGTTTATTGTCCTGGTGGCGTGCTCTTTAATCCTAGTACCCAGGCGAACGATTACGGTTGATCCGAGCTCCACGGCCGGATTAAATTGAACCGTCTAACTGTAGCGCCATTTTTACCTATATATGTAATGCAAAAGACAATTGTACATAATAAACATTGTAATAAATAATGTACTATACCTTACGTAGTTATTTATTACGAATTTAATTTGTCTAATTATAACATTAGAATATTTTGTTTAAATTCACTATTAATAATTCTTATTAAGAACACCCTCTCTTTGTTATGATTAAATCATGTTGAAACCAAAATAGATTAAAATTCGTACATCCACTTGAAATATATGATTCCATAGACAAATACACAGATACACGCGTCGAAGTACTAACTTTCAACCGTTTTGGTCTAAAATTAAAAACAGCTTAAATTATTTATAATTTATTGAATTTTTTATATGAGAGATGTTTGTCAACAGTAATAAAATAATCTGTATTTACTCGGTTAAGATATGGTTGCGTGTTAACAAATAAACAAATCTCTCAATTCACATTAAGCTTATTCCTGAAAGATCTATGGAAAATATTATATTGTATAACAAATAATGTTGTAAATATAAAATCATAAGCTTAATGTGAGAATAGTATTATTATGAAAATTTATTTACCTCACTGAAGAATTCGTCCATGAAGCCGCCTTCAACGGCGACGTTAACATCGTCAGGCCCGACGTCGTCATCGTCGCTTTGCGCCTGCAACCAAACATAGAAAGTTTTAATATTTTTTTGAGATGTTCATCTGATTGTAATAATACACCTGCCCATTACAGAGTGGTACAAGTAAGATTGATATTCAATGCACCACATCGTGCTCATCGCCGTGAAACGTAAGATGTTATTTCGGTAATTTAATTTTTTCTTTGGAGTAAAATTAAACATTTCTACTGCACAAATAACAACTTGAAGTTAAGTTTTATTATCATTTAATATTAATGATAAATGAAAACTAGGTCTAGTGTATAAAATTTCGTAAAAATAAACGAGCTAAAGTGGCGATGATGTTGGATGGGGATTAGGTCAAGGGGCGTGTTGTGGCGCTATTATTGTACTTCGGTGAAAATGTAGTATTTTTTATTTTAGTTTAAAAGCACTACTAATTGGATAAAAAGTTACAGAAGAAAATGAAAATGTTATCATTCTTTCACATTATATGTTAAGTTAAAGTAATATATAACACATATTGTATACACGTACTAATTATAAAAACGCAAAGAACCCCATTATCCATGATTAAGGAGGCCACCAAAGTAAGCAGCACGTTATTTAGAGTTGGAAGCGAAGTCATCGAAGAGTTCGAAGTAGTCACCGGACTAAAGCAAGGACATGCACTGTCCCCTATGTTGTTTAATCTCACACTGGAGTATGTCATAATAAAAGTCTTAACACTAAACATAGGCGTACGGTTGAATGGTCAACATCAGGTGATTGGTGACGCTGACGATCTGGCTTTCCTGGGGGAAATTAAAAAGGAAGTGGAGTGTGCCGTTCAAGTCCTCGCGTCCGAAGCTTCTGGGTTGGGCTCAAGATCAACCATCAAAATACAAGACAAAAGCGCGAAGATCTGCGCGTGGAAGACGTTTCTTTCAGGGGGGACTAATAAGTTCAAGTACCTGGGATGCATCATCACGGACACAAACACAAGGGAAGAAGAAATCGATATCCGGAATCAAAATGATTTCCGTTGTAGTGCTGCTCGCCACAAGGTGCTGGTATCGAAGCTTCTGAGCAGAAAGATCAAAATTCGTATATACAGGACGGTGATAAAACCGATCGTGATGTACGGTTGCTAGACTTGGACATTAATACTTAAAGAAGAGGAATGGTTCTTGATTACCGAGAGGAAAATCATGAGTAGGATCTTTGGCCCGACCCAGAGAGAGGATGGTAGATAGCGAGCCCGACGCAATATCGAAATCGAGAGGGTGGCTGGCGAACCGAATATCATAGAGGAAGCCAAACCCGCGACTTTGCTGGATGGGCCAGTTGCTAAGGATGGGAGACGATCGTAGAGTCAAAAAAACGTTTATCGATACCCCGATGGAGCGCCGACCTGTCCGCCGGTCCAGATACCGCTGAAAAGAAGCCGTAGAGCATGACCTACGCGAGCTTCAAGCAGTAGACTGGTGAGAGGCAGTGCTGGATAGACAACGCTGGCGCTCTCTTGTATCGGAGGCCAAGACTCACTTTGGGTTGCTGCGCCAGAGGAGTAAGTATAGAACACCAAGAAAATACGAAAATCTTCGTCGTATCTTAACGTTTTAAATTTGAGAATGTATAATTAAAATAACGTTATACTTTAATAAAACCTATCTAACGTTTGTCAATATAAATGATCAACCTTGTCAGAATGTATATGGCTGCATAACATTACTAAGGAACAAGAAATGTAATATGTATTCGTTAGGTGTTTGATATGGAAAGGGATCGTGAATTTTTAAACACATTTCAACAGAAAGCCGCTATATGTTTGTCGAATCACGCGACAAAATGATATGTACCTACATATACATGTAACAACTTCAAAAAAAAAATCATTTCGTTAGCCCACTCACTCTTTGTGATTTACTCCTCAAGAAAATTTCAAATCATTGAAAATGTACTGGATATTTCAATAACAAAATGTTTCATTTTTAAGTGTTTCTTTCGGTTTACAGGCTAGTTGAATTAAATAAACTTAAATTAGCAACGATTAATATGAAAGTGGCAAATGTAAGTTATTACAAGTTATATTTATAGAATCAAAAATTAAGGAGGTAAAAAGATAAACAAAACGGAGAAAAAACCTACGTATGAGAGAATATCTAAATACGACTTTCTATACAATGAAATGATCAGCAAGCAACACGTTGACCTGGTGAAAAATGACTCCCCAGCATATAAACAAACTGGTGTCATTTACGATGTTTACACATCGCCTTGAGATATAAGATTAGAAACTTTTATCATTATCAGATAATATATTCCAACTTGTGTTCTAAATACATCTGAACCTTAACAAGGAATAACCTTGTTTGAGTTCGGATGATAAACACAACTCATGGCAACCGCGTACCGGAAAACGTTGTGTTGGCAGGCCCCTCACCAGGTGGTCCAATAATCCGGTTAAGGTTGCGGGGAGCAGCTTAATGCGGGCAGCGCAGAATCGATCGACGTGGAGATCTTTGGTGGAGGCTTATGTCCAGCAGTGGACGTCTGCCGGCTGATAATGATGATGATGACACAGCTCAACTTTGTGCTCATCGCATTAAGATATAACTTGTTAAAATCGTTACCCCAGTAATTTAACTAGCTATAACTCCTTTCAAATTGAAACACAGTAGTTACTGCACAGTTAATGCACAGTGCTGTTTAGCGGCAGCAGCAGGAGTTGCGGTAGCGGCTTAATAATCGCCTTATAAATAACAAGTGATTTTCATCGTGACCCCGTAAAAAAATCCAATTATGCTCGGCAAATAGAAAGCAAACGCCGACCTAATGAATTATTTTACGAACGCGTGCAACGAGTAAAGCTAACTTAATAATACGCTTAGGGGTATGGAGGATATTAACCATGGACACCGCTCGCATGTAGCTGAAAAAAAAAACTCGGACATTATCGTGCTTCAAACTAACGAGCGGGAGGCGGCTCACGTAGAGCAAAATAGAATCCACTTAGTTGAGGCGAGCTGGCCATTATTCAATTTATGGGGGCAGGCGGCGTCCACAAAAGTCCCAACTACGGGCCGGATATACGTTACGTCGGCTACGTTGTGAAATCGAAAGTCGTATATTACTTGTTCATGACGACGTTCCGTTGTTGCGAAACACTTTTGTTCATTTCGAATCGGAACATTTTCATTATTACCAACGTTTGCCCTTTAATGATTATTTATACCATAAACTCAACAATTCCAAATGGGATTGTAATCTTCGAATTCGATCGTACAGAAATTGATTTATTGATAAACAGTTTAAAATCGTTTCCCACTCATCAATCTCTACTTGGCATCGTTAACTCTAAGCTAGTAATAACAAAATTAAAACTTTCATGTTATTCAAGTTATATTTCATTTCCCTTAAATAAACTAATTTTGTTATTGCCGCAGCTCCTATTTCGGCCACGAGTGCAAACATTACCCCGTTTCGGCTTGAAGGACATTGTAGCTAGTGAAATTACAAGGATAACAAAACTTAACGTCTACTATCTCACGGCTGGCACAATGTGGTGCTGTCTATATACTAACGGTATGTTATAGGTATTACGCGCTTATCACCAGGTAAATGTCTTGTCGCTTCGTAGAATACAATATTATACGAACAATAAAAGTACAAAAAGTCTGTCGCGTCAGTAACGGCCGATGGGGGAGAAAAGTCTTTGAGTGGAGGTCGCGTACAGGTCGCAGAAATGTAAGACGCTCTCTCTCCAGATGGACTGACATCATCAGAGCGGTCGGAAGTGCGTGGATGCGAGAAGCTTAGGATCGCATTTGGTGAAAGAAATTGGGGAAGGCCTAAATCCAACAATGGATAAACAAAGGCTGAAAATGATGAAAAGTACAAATACTTTCATACAAATTTATATCTACAATTTTTGCAAATAAATCAATATCAAATAGCGACAAACGACGTTTTAATGAGTTAGAAGAACACGATAAGAAATATTATATGGACATAAAAGTTATTAAATTTTTTAAAACGTTTTTCTTAGGTACATGTTTTATAACGTTTCACTCATATTTCATAATACAGAGTAATCATATTTTATTCTTAAGCACATACGTTCCCACAAATTTACATTATTCAACGTAAATTAACGGCGGCGTAGGTACTCATTACGCATATGCAGGTGCATTGCGGCTGAGGGGGCCATTGTTACTGCACAATCAGATCTAGGTCATGGTAACAAGCATTTCGCTTTAATAATATGAAGTTATCAATCTGAATTACCACAAACACCTATATGCTTGCTTACATGGTAAATAATATTCACTTGTTGGTTTACTCGTGATTAAAAGCGATATTTCTACTTACATTCCTATTATAAAAAGACTATAGCTGTTTTTTAATTTGTAATTATTTACCCTCTCTAATTTAAGCGCCTTGTTTAGAACTTTGTAAAAAATTACCCGTCACTTGATAAAACGAAGTAATTTAAAAATAAGTTTAATAAAATATTATCAGTTATAAACTATAGCTGTAAAACTGATAAAAACTGAAAAAAAAAACGGGTTTCAAATGTGTCTGTTAATTATGAGACGTTCACCTGATAGTAAGCGATACAATTGCCCATAACAAAGCGCAACTAGTTAGGATAGTATACAGTGCACCACATTATGCTCGTCATCTTGAGATATAAGTCTCATTACTTTTATTTGCCACATCGCCCTTCAAAACGGAACACGGTAATGTTTGCACAGAACTGTTTCACAGCAGAAATGAGCTGCGGTAATACCTACCATCGGCCTCCTGCAACAGAGACCAACCCACCAGTATGTACCATATTTAAAAATCTCTATAATTAAAAAAAGTATTACGTTAAAGTTTAATGTTTGATAATTATTGTTTAACGAGACTAGATTCTTATTACATTATAAATATTAAACTTTGTCAATCTTTACTTCTTCAACTCGCGATAACACAAAACAAGTAATGGACAAAAGAGCAGACATCAGACACAAAGTCGTTTCTTATCAGCCTATTTCGGATATTCTTAGATTTATCATTGAACAGTCTTGCCTATTATATTCAAAGGTCACATTTGTATTAAATTCTTCCTTTGAATTTCACGTGTATAAATGAAGAGAGTCTAGAAACCCTTCGTAAAATCAGTATACTTTAAAGTGTACTTATAAGATAATAATTTACATAAATAAAAGGAAATCTTCTAAATACAAATAATAGGTTAATTATTGTTAAAATTAATACGTATTTTAACATAATAAATAACTTAAGAATCTGTACTGACATTAAACAAAAGTTAAAAAGGTACCGATCTTAATAAAAATAGTTTTAATTGCAAGTAGATGTAATAAAATGTAAATAACTAAACCAACAACGAAGTTTATAGTTTACAAGCTGATACCTATAAAATTAAGTGGCCATTAGTGCAGTGACTGCTTCGCTGAGCAGGCTACAGACTAAATATAGAGCACATTATTATGAGACTGCGACCTTAAAGAACAGGCGATTGACAATACCGATCAATACACGTGGATCGTTGTTAAGACATTTACATGTGTATACTATTTCTTTTTCTAATTAATCAACTAAGCGACGAGACGAGTAACAGACACTAACAATGCTTGCCCCTAACAATGTAGCGCCTAACAATGTAGCGCCAGTTTAGATGATATACATTGCACCACATTGTGCTGTGCTAGTCGCCTTGAGACATGTTTTTTTTCTTTTACCTTATCGCAATGATTCAACGTTCGTAACGGGGTTCGAGCGACAATCAAACACAATGTCTGGGCACACACTTTTATTAACACATTATATACTATAAGACTACCTGACAAAGTTCTTTTTTTTTTTCAAAAACTCCTACTACCCTCCTTGTCAATCTCTTGTTTATGTATCCATAAACTTATATTAAATCTTTTTAATATGTGCTATGTAAGTAAATTAAAAATATTTAAAGAATAAGTAGTAATAATAGAAAAAAGAAAATTACAAAATGATACAAACAGATGGTTTGAAATAAATACAGTCAACCCTCCTATAAAGCGGTGAGTGCGTACCGCTTTACATGGAAACCGCGCTATACGAAACTCGGATTTAACGTACAAACTAGGCTAATCAGTAGCTCGTATGGAAATCATCTACGGCATTGTATGGAAACTGCGCTATAAAAAACTCAGAATTGGTACAAAGGACATCATTCGTACTGTGTTATATAGAAACAAATAAATACGAAAGACAAGATAAATTATAAATAGTTTTTGTTGAATTGAAGAGTTCATTTAAGGTAATGATAAAAAAAAACTATACTAAAAAACTGTTTTTTAATGAAAAAGAAAGACTTCAAAAATTACATAAACTTTTAACACTCATCCTTGCTGTGAACTATGAGTCGCCTGTCTTCTTTTAATGGATAAAATGTCTGTCTAACTTGGTTCATCTTCACATTGGTATTCGATTGTAGCTTTTTTTCTAACTCCACTAAAACCTCTACAGTGAGCTAAGCAATTTCTTAACTCTCTTAAATTTTGCGCTTCTTCGCCGTCGTGAAAGAGCTCTGAGACGGCTGAAACCGATGTCGTAAACGTATAAGAGATAAGCTTGAATGAATATATAAACATCCAGTTAAAATCATTCATTGGGTGCTCGGAAAGAATTACTGGGACGTTGTTGAACGGAAACCGATCTGTAAAAGTACTGTGTTATACGAGGGATGTCGCAATTTTAGCTCCTCGTTCTGAGAGTACCACGTTATAGGAAGATTGACTGTATAACATAAATCGCACTTATTACAATCCAAATATAATTAGCATGCATCCTGAAGAAATGTTTTTTTGTTATAATTATAATGTTAACGTTTATAATCAATCAGATTTTATTCTTATTTACAGTCTTCATAAATTCATAGACATAAGATGTTATGTTTTACTCGTCATTTCACTAGCTACATCGTCATTTATACTGGAAAATAGTAATATTTACCACACTACTGTTTGGCAGCAAGAATAGCAGCTGTATAATACAAAGAAATATGAAAAAATTGTAACATTCTTCAAGTAATAATTACTCATAATATGTGTATACTTTGTTGGAGTACATCGATAAAATAAAATTTTAATGTGCGGGCATTTGAAAAAAAATACATGAAATTAAGGTACTATTGAATGGTGATTACAAACATATTAAAACCACGGATTTTGCAAATAAATATACCTTAGTTTAACAATATCTCTTTGCTGTGACCTTGTACTCGTGAAATAAATTTTACAGTTTGAACTAATCGTAGTTTTTGACTCATCCGTACCGTTACCTCTGCCCAGCCTTGGGATCTCATAATCAGGGGTTTACTACAATAATAACAGAGAAGAAGTCTTCAAGGGTATCTTTTTGATCACTGCGGTCATGATCACCATTCAACTTACTGTGAACTACAGATCGATGAAGATGATGACAATGGTAGGACTAACAGGCCTTTTATGATTAATAAGGGTTACACTTACATACATAAGAGATATCCACCTATGTAGATACTCATCACAGGTTGTCTTTGGAACCATGGGACTCAGGGCTTTAAATTCGGCAGTAATATTTGTTTTACTGTATATGTCAACTAAGACCGGATTTTACAAAATGTTACCCTCACAAGGGGTTGCGGGAGTACAGCCAGCAAAACGGGCATGGAACAGCTAGCATTGGTATATATTTTCATTATGCTTTGGTATCCTATCTTCATAGTGAAAGTTTTAGTTTCTTCTACCGTGAACTATAACGTTTAAGTGTCTGATGCTAAAGTAATTAGTAATGAATACTAAGTCGTTCATGCATTTTAATCGCGCGGTAGACAACAAGTAATTATTATTTTAAAACAAAATATATGTTTTGCAACTAAAAACCTCACCTTTAAACTTTCTTGTTATAGTAAAAACTTTTTTGAATTCAATGGTTAAGGTTTACGTTAAAATTTGTATCGTGTTGCCGGCCGTAAGTTATGTTTATCTCGCTCATGTGACGAAACGACTATCAGGACATTCACCAGATAATAAGTGATACGGCTACTTATTATCAACTGTAAAGCGATAGTTATGTTTATACACAGTATTACATTTGTCATAGTTTAACGGTCATAAATGTCGTGGAGCGTCGAGACTTATTTATGAAGTAAAAAACAAATACTATAATAATAAAAAAAAAAATATACTAAATAAATCAAATACTATATTATGATTTTTTTGATAATTTTTTGCACGTAATATATTTCTCTTCTTTCCTTGTCTTTGCCCAAAATTTAATGAGACCTGCTTAATATAAAATTTTGCATTAATGACAAATTTCTCTATCACAACAGTGTTAGCACACTTTAAGGCAACTTCTTTATCCCAATCAGACACTAAAAAACTATAAGAAAAATTTGAATAAAATGTTTATGAACGCTAACGTTAGATTTAAGGAAATCATGATATTTTGCTACATTACTAGTGATAAATTATTAATAATACGACCTTTCTTTGTTTATGTAAAGTAAGTAAACACTAAAAATATTCAGCTTGATGTAGACATTTTTAGTTTAAACCCGAGCTCGTTATTTATGTAAATGTACTTCGCGTTAACGTTTACATAACGCGGATGAAATATTTAATTAGTCGAGCGGCGGACGCGGAGGAGAGATCATATGCGAACCGGATTTAGTCGTTAAGCTAGGCGAGTAGACCAATTAGGCTGTGAGTGAAGCTGTGATTGCTCGCTACATATATAAGAAATCTCTAACTGGTTCAATGCATTATAAATAAATGAAATTTAATTCAAAATTATCATAAACAAAACAAATATTATAACATACATTTTTATTAATATAAAACTTTATCACAAACTCGTATTTCACTGTTGATGAAATTGTTACTTATAACACAAATTTTTCTATTAATTGAATCAATAATCAATTTTATTCCTCTTTTATATAAACCATATCAATACATATAAAATATACTAATCGTAAAAATAAATTGTTACAGTTTCAGTTGCTATAATCTGTATAAAGTAGCATAAAAGTTCGCAAACAAAGCGGCCTTCACCTTCGCAAAGCAACCCTTTTCCTCGACATGGACTCCAGGGAGCCCGTATACATAAAGGCCAGTTTCGAGTTTGCCTAAAAATAAGTAAAAGATAAACCTTCACATAAACATTTATGCGACTCAAAATTCACTGAATATAAATGATATGAAACTATAATTACAAAAGTGATAGTTAAATTAAGATACTATATATACAAGTCAATATTTCAAGATAAATGTGACATATCAGTTAAACAAAAAAATTATATTCACCGCGATGTCTACATTGTATTAAAATTTATAGTTAGTAATTAAGTTATTATGGTAGAATAAAAAAAATTCTATGTCTTAAATTTTCGACAACGCTGAATACAATAAAAAAAGCCTACTCGATACTGAAAGCACCAGTCGTTAATGGGATTACTTGGATCTGGGTCAGATGAAGGTTGGGAGCGGTTCTAAATCTCAGCAAATAATTACAGTGCTGCGGACGCGTGGCTTGGCATCAAGACCACTCGACAACTTTTCGACACGCCCTATTTGTGAACTCTCGAAATTTCTTTTCGCAAGTACAATTAATTATGCGATGACAATGAACCAACGGCGACAGGTTCACGAAATTGCTTGTGCGCATTTTCTTTGAATGTAAATATCGAATTTTGAACATGAAAACGATCAATTCATTTTAGAATATAAAAACAAAAAATCATAATGTCATATGTATATATTACTATTGAAAATAAACTAAAAAAGAAGAATTCAAGGATAAGATTATTATTTTATGATTCTGATAGTACTTCATATCTAATCAAGAAAGAGAGCAAACAAAGCTTGAGCTTAATGATGATTTAAATTTAACAATAAATCCGCCTTTTGTTAAACGAAGAAGACTTTAAGCTCTTTCCTACAAGTTTAAGGTTTAAGCCGAGATTGAGATTTAAGGATTACGTTTAAATAAACAATCAAAGAAGATGGTTAAATTTTATCATAAAATCGATTATTCGGGAGAAAACTTTAAGCCAATTTTTACTGATGTACTACGTACTACGGATACATAGTTTTAATGAAATTTCTCTCAATGTTTTGATCCGCTAGCTGCAATGTGATCGGTAGAGTAGAATACAAATGAAATGGTAGCCATTCGCTCGGAACAATGCAAAACCTTTCATATTCGTTTCATCTACACTTTTTCACTTCGAAGCCAATTACACACGAAGGCTTTCATATCATTCTCACGAGGGAGCTATATGTTCAACGTGAATTACGACTGGTCGATTTACCTACGCATCCCTTAGCCTCCATGATAAAAGTCAATTTTTTTTTTTTAATTTACGTACCGACTTTAGTAAAAGCTTGCGCTATATTACAGAGATGAGGATAATTTTATTATAATACTTCCCCAGTATCTCCTCCAGCGGATCCATACACGTAGTGTAACCAAATGACGTAAGTGAAAACCGTGACTAGGAGACGAGATTTGCAGCCTACGTAGTCACTTTACACTTTGAATACAAAATGAGGTAGTTATTTTTCCATTTAAGCTTGAGTTTTGTAGGGCGGTTTAATTTTGCCGGCATAGCCATTCGGAAACGTGAGATATTATAGACAAGTCGATTCATGAAAACAAAAAAACAGAGTTACAAACATTTTATCATCATCATTTCAGCAGATGGACGTCCACTGCTGGACATTTTATGTTCGTACTAAATATTATTTTGTAAAAAATATTTGATTTTATGAAATTTTGATCAAATACATGTAATAGATATTTTATTACAAGAAATACTACACTAACAAAAATGCTATTAAACTTATTTAAACGAAATCGATCTAAAACAATTTTTGAGGGTAAAAATCGACAAATCTATTGCCAGTTCAGCCATTGGAAACTTAAATGTGAAAACTTGTTCAGTTTGGAGATGGTCGAAAACCGAGGTGACGCCGTCAAATATATTGCCAACGGAAACGTAGTTTGGCAGCGCACGTGAATTGACTCCGAATTATATCGGTTACAAAATTTTTAATAGCTTTATCACCCTATATTAAATTAATTAGAACAATAATTTAAATAAATAATAATTGTAAAAAAAAAATATATCGTTCACATAATAATTATAACCGTAACCACCCATTTTATTAACTAGACCAAACTGTTGATTGAAAATATTTAATTTTATTAAATATAAAAAATAATATGTACATATTACTACGGTCTAAATCGTACAGGAAATAGTAACAGATATTAACGCCTGCCTAACCGGATATTTATTTTTGGAGGTAATGGAATAAACCATTACAATTATATATTAAACAAAAACCACAGACGTTAATTAAATAACGTACTAAAAGGTATTCAATAAAAAAAAAACTACGTAATACATTTAACGGTACACGTGAAAGCTTTACTAAAAAAGGGGGGAAGTATGTTTGCATCGGTTGACCTATTTTACAGGCTGGCGGGCTGCCTGTAATGCGCTCTATTTCAGTTAACCGAATGAAACTTTTGCTTTACAGGGTACTTTTTTATATTTATAATAGTAATAAAATAACTGTAATAGTCTTTAAAGAATATTCAATACAGTGTAGAGATTTATTCTGTATGTCACAACGGCTGGTGGTAGGTCTCTGTTGCCAGAGATCGTCTAGGTGGGTACTACCACAACACCTATTTCTGCCGCCATACAGTAGTGTACGAACATTGCTATGTTCCAGATTGAAGGGAACTGTAGCTAGTGTAATTACTGGGGTAATGAGACACAACATCTTGTCTCAGGAGACGACCGCAATGCAGCGCAGTATATATCGTCCTTATATGCAGGCGTATCACTTACCAACAGGTGAACTTCTCGCTCGTCTCGTCGCGTTATTGTATAAAAAAATGGGTTATGGCGTGTCGAAATAAGCGCCTAAAGCAACAATAATTCTATGGAAACGGGTGAAACAAGCAGTTACGACAAATATCTTTTATGACCAAAAACCTTATGTCCAGTAGTGGACATTAATATGCTAAAAATGTAGTATATAAATTTATTAAGACTTAAATATGATATTAAATATTTTCTTCTAATTTGTTAAAAACGCATGGCACTAGTCCCATACAGTTGAAGATTTCTTCTTGTATTTAGATGTTGATAAGATTAATCTATGCCAATGTAATGATAAGATAAAACAGATCCGTTATCATATCGTTTCTGTTTTTATAACACTTGAAACAATGGAGGTGTTAAAATCATTAACACTTAAATTTTAGATAACTATTTTAGTGTTAAAAAAGGCGGACTAAAGTCACAATGTTACCGTAGTTATTAAAGGGGCGGCGATAACAATCACGTTTTATTACGGGGTAGAAAAAGGGTACAGGTGTTCGTATAAAATCATGGTTTAACCCACCACACCGTTCTGAATCGTAAAGTCCAAGGGCAGCTATCAAAATAATTTGCTCTTCTATATACTTATTAAAATCGCTAAACATTGTATTGTCAGTGTATTTTATTTATATTATTACAGGTACCAACAGAAACCCAGTCATCATCATCTCAGCCGATGAAGGACATATGACACACTGTATGTAATATGCAGTATAAGTTTATAAGGATGAAGCATAACAGGTTGTTTTCATTGAAAACAACCTATAATATATTCGAGGATAAAGCCTCTGTATCCAACCGATTCGGAGATTACCGGACCAGACTGACATGCAAAAATGTTTAAATAATTTTTTGGTCCAAATATCCTCGAATCAAGTAAAAGGTTATTATTTTATTGTTACTTTATAATGTGCATAAAGTACAATTTTCTAATCATATATAAAATTTAACTTGTGTAATTATATAACAATAAGCTATTCAAAACGTTTTGTAACTTTTTCATTCAATAAAATGGAGTAACATGAGACTTACTATGATATCCGATGATAGGTTTTTTGGCTATTTTCAAGTATTTCTATTAAAAAATTCAGTCTCTTCAATCTTTTCTAATACCTTTATAATCTTTTTAGTATAATTAAAACTAAACAAAGATTGTAGGTAGATCTAAATTACACCGCTATTGAAATTCTCTGCATAAAATATTTATCCACATTTGATAGAACATACAAACTATTTTTAAAATAAGATTTTTCGTTGCATTTGCACTATAAAAAGGAAAAGTTCAGAGAAGTAAGCGTACGGGGTATAACAATAGTGGGCGGGAATTGAAAGTTGTAGGTGGGAACCCGTTGCGGCTGCTCTTACGTAACAATGGTCAAGCCGTAGTACGCCCCATTCGGAGCACATCCGGTATAATAAGACTAATATGGTATTAAAAGCCTATCGTTCAAAAATAATTAATCCCGCTTAAAGACAATTAATGAGCCCATTAACCTTCATTACAATAAAAGCTAACGCAAAAATCTATGTCCATTCTTCTGTGCCGTCGTTAACTGTTTTTCGAGATTAACCTTCCGAAATCATTAAGACGATATTTAAATTACTGATTTTAAATCGTGAAGATATACTCGTAATACATTTTTCAACGCAATATATATGATACGAAAAAAGTTATTTAAAGTTGTTTAATTGCGACAAATGATATAGGAGGGTAAAGCTTTAAGTAATGTCCCACGTCGTCTAATCCATCCCTGTTAACCTTGCCCATAAATCTTACACCACACAGCCTACATTTGTATCTAATCGACATTTCTTGTTCAAAAAAAATGTATTTATACTAGAAATCTATAATAATTGACGAAATTTGTTCCCATAATTATTGCGTACTTGTGTACTTGTAACACCAATGCGTGGTAGTATTAGGATAATTTTTATACAAATTTATTAGGAGGTAAATCATTAAATAAAAATGTCCCTGTGTTATTTATATACGATTGTCATAGTTTTCTCATATTATATAATTCACAAAAATTATTTATTTACCCTGTGATATTATATTGATAATAATTCTTGGTGCCCGAATGGATCTTGTAACAAATTTCCTAAAATTCTGTTTCTGACCTTATTTTACTGTGATACTTGCTGCTTTGGTAGTTAACTATCGGTTTTTTTTTATTTAAGAACACTGACATAATTTGAACAGAAATTATCAGGTGCAAAATCAATATATGCTACTATTTAGATATAGTTCAATTTTAAAATATTTTTTTTTAATATTGGGGATTGTCCTCTTTTTTGAACAAATAAAAAAGCATGGAAATCGGACCGTCATACTTTTGAACGTAGTGATAGCAAAAAACCGTCTATGAAAAGCGAATTGAGAACTTACACTGTATAACAAAATTATTAAATAATTAAATTATGTAATGCTCCAGTTAATAATTATACAACTTGTGTTGTTACACTGTAACGTAATGTTTACATCTAGCTACTGCCGGTGTATTACATATTCTGTACGTTCGGAGTACACAATGTTTCTCTAACTACGCTGTGGCCATAAATTAATAATTGAATTATCACATTCATGCTAAAGGTACAATATGAAAAACTTAATAATATTAGAGTACTATATACAGCGACATTATTAATCGTCATGTATTGACATTTCTCATAATTGTTATTTGTATGCATCACTATTAATATAGAACTTTATAATTTACTCTTTATCTCTATATTGTTATTATTTACTATTAATATATTTTTTTCTATGAAATGCAAGGACATTTTATACAACTAATTTAATGGTAAATGTTACACTAAATCCGTCAATAAATCTGCTATATTAGGCCATGAAACTGAATCATTGATACTGAAATGTTTCTTAAAAGAAACAAAAAAAAAAGAAATCACTAAGACTACCTAATCCCGAAACGCCAAATCAAAAAGCTATTGAAAATAAAATTTCTGTAATATTTCTTTGAACAGGTATAATCCGGCAGAATCCGATCACAGGCGACCTGAAGAATCCATTAAAATATGTCGAACATTTCCCCAACATCCTTGGGGGAAATGTTGGACGTATTTAATTTATTTTATCGCAACCTCACGACATCCCAGAAATATTTTATCGCTCATAATGTTATATTTAAACCAATATAGAAAATTAGCTTTAAAAGCTCCGCTTCCTGCTTTGTATGAAAATAGAGAACACAACAAGAAGTACAAATTATCTATATATAAAATAAATAGCCTCTGGTAATAAGTGGTAGTTATCTCTGTTTTAAGAAAAATAGATCTGGATCCAATAGCTGTATAGGAAATGACCGGCACGGTAGGTTCTTAGGGTATTTACACAAGTTTAAGTGCAAGGAGAAGCGGGTGAGCCTGTAACGCTGATAAATCAGAGAAAATAATACACCTGATAATATAATTCCTCTTGTACGGAAGAGAGATATAATATTATTTATAAGTAGAACTAAATAGTAATAGAAAATAAGGAGAACAGGTAAATATTTTAAATATATTTCAATATAAGTATATATAAATATTAAATAGTATTTAAGTGAAACAATAACGGGTAATCAATGACTGATGTTTAAGCCTGATCTCTTTAACTGATACTTTTAAACTTATTAGTTTGTGTTATGTCAGTAGTTATTCATGTGGTGTGATGAAACAAAGAGACATCCGTAGAACTAATGTCCAGGGCACATTATTCAAAAGATTTACGATCGATGTAGCGATATATTAGATAAACAAAAATTCTATGAAGTTTGTAACAAAACACGGTTATGTTAATAGAAAACTGCCGTTACGGAAGTATGAAATTGCAAAAGGCCGAAATTCAATACAATTTGTTTATGTAGTAAATAGGCTAGTAAACATATACGTTACGTACGGTCCCGCCAACGATGTTAAATATAACAAAACTGGTGGCGCCGCATGTCTGTTAGCTTGATTTATACGTCAGTAAGCAACAGATTTCAATTAGAACTGTGTATATATGGTACTGAACTCTGTATAAAACGTCAGCAAATATATAGTGGGGGATCTTGACGTATTGTTGATACGTAATGCGAGTTGAAGCTCTGCACAGTGCGGACCATTTCGTTGCGATGAGCCCCGCAATGTTCCGATTCTTCCGCCGGGGATTTTAATTAACGTCAGTTTCACGTAACATTGTTATCAAGGGTAAAAATAACCAAAATTAATTATTATTACTAAAAAGTGCAAGGATAATTGCAATGGGACATAGTAATTTATCTCTATGTAACAACTAAGAAATCGCAAAGTATTATTTATTATTGTTTGAAGGAAACCCATGTTTCTCAAAAATTCAATCATTTTCTAGTAAATTTGAATCAACTGAATTAGAATTTGTGTATAATTTTTAAAACATTTTTTTTATTACCTTAATTGTTACTTAAAATTAATTCATGTTATGCTGTATATCTTAGTATCAGCATATATATGTCAATGATACATCAAAATTTAATCTTACCGGTTCGGAGATTAATGGATTAAACAAACAAATAGATAGACAGACAGATAAAAAATTTTAGACATTCATATAGCTTAAATTAGCTTTTTGTTTAATATTATAAAAAGACTACAAATTTGTTTATATCTATATATAGATAAACGTTCGATACGGATAAATTTTCACAATCAAAACAACTTAGTAACAAAAAATGTGCAAATTTACATATTTTATATAAATCTCAACAAAACATGTCTGAAGATGAAAACGGACATTTTTCACTCCGCACAAAATTGGCTGCTTTCATTAATAAAGCAAGTTCACTCTGGCACACAATTTCATTAACATGCCAACAAAGTTTAGGCTTTAGAGACATGGAATTTTCGCATTTAGCGCCTCGGCAACATAACAGAATCTACTTAACGCAAGCTTAACTTCGGAGCCGTTACCGCAATACGAGGCCGTCCAGTAACAGGACAATCCGGATGGTTTAATTTGGCGTGTACCATAGCGACCTGGAGGAAACCCCGTCAGTGCTTTGATTTGGACAATCGCCAAGTGCATTAACACGTAAATCTGAGTAATATATTCGTACCAAACTAAATAGATTTCTGTAAAAACAGGAAACTTTTAGTTCTAAACTATTAAATAACGTTCTGGTTCATTTTTAAAAGAATAACTTGAATATACTATAGAGGTGATAAAAACAGATGGAAAGAGAGATATGAGAGTTAACGCTTGGTCGAATTTTTTTTATTGATTGAAGTAAAGAACAACGAAAGACGGAGGAAGAGAAATTAAATTATTTATTATAGACTACAACTCTTTCTTCTTCAAATACATATTTCCTAGTATATCCAGAGTGCTGAATATAGCACACAGACTAGTCTCCATGATGTGCAGAGTTTTTGTACAGCATAGAGGAGACGAATGATAGAGAAACTGTATATAAACGCGTTTTATCTGTATCTCACAACATTGTAAATACATTTGCAATTGTCTCTTTTACGTTTTATAAAATGCATTTCAAACTGTTCCCCTAAAAGAAGTTTCACTTCAAGGAAAATATATTAATTTTAGCAGTCTGAAACTTACAAAGCAATGTTAGATTAGGAAATTACTATTACCAGTACCCTGGATCCACTTACCAAGAAAGTAAGTAGCTCCATGGTACCTATTTCTGCAGCAACCCTTACTGTAATAAATTCCGGTATATAAGGCGCTGATGTAGTGGTGAAGTTAATGAGGTATAGAAACTTAACATATTATGTTTTAAGATATCGTGCTTAATGGGCTATAGGGTAGGGCTGACATTTACCATCATCATGTAATAGGTTTACACTTCAACTTTCAGCAAAAAGGATTTTGTAGCCACAACTTGACCATTACAGGATATACATAGATTTTATGTTATCATCATATTTCATTATTAAATATTTAGTTCTACGTGGGAGTCAATTTACAAAACAGTTAAGTTGAGAGTTAATTTTCAAATTAAAATATAGTTTTGCATAATTGGTGAAATAATTAGCACAATTTGCATTAAACATATTTCAACCCTAAAACCGAAACGAACTTTATAGAATTTTTTTTTCAATTCCTTACATGATCATTTTGAATGTGTCTACAAATTTAGTATACGCACATCAAGTTATTTTTTGCTGAATTTTCTGTAGTATTTTCTTATGTGTATTCTAAGGAAATCGGGTCACCAAGTGAACGAGTACTAATAGTTAAAAATGCAAAACCCAGTATGATGTGTAGTATATAATTTACGTTATTGTACTAATGACAAAAAAAAAACAAAAATCATACTTATGATACGAATATTTTGTCTAGTTTTAGGACCAGTAATAAAACTGTTTTGTATCGTACTTATTTTACTTCATGTGAACATAATTAGAAACGAGTTATCGGTTTTTAAAGTTAAATATCAATTAATATATTAAAAAAAAATTACTTGAACTTATTCTTCGTTTAAGGAAAATTTCTATTAACCTTTACGACACCATTTTTATTTATGTTGTAATAAGGTGTACTTACTTAATTTGTTTAACAAGGCCAAATGCTGTACAAGGATAAATTTTCTTATCGCTAGACTTTTAACTATACAATTCATGAAGTCATGAATATTTGATGTATTTGTTCAAAAGTTACTGGAACATCGATAACTCAAAATAATATTTAACATAGGACATGGAAAAAAAGCTTTAAAATAATTACTAGTACAATAACTATATAAATATGTACTTGAAATACTATGAAAGCAAAATACAAAGAGCTTCTCTAGTATGTAATTTTTTTTTTTACTGATGAAAATTATAACGGGTATACAAATTTCTGTTTGGGAAAACCATTTTTAACTTTAATTTAAAAAAGCTCTTTTCTAGTTTCTAACAAAGACAAATTAATACTAATTATAATATTCTAGCTAAAAGGACTAGGGTGTTGTAAATTTTTTATTTTATTAATTCAAGTTACAATTCGGTTCGCCAACAATACTCTACGGTTCTACTGTTAAACGCTCCAACTATCGTCCTATCTGTAGGTCGGGTCCAAAATCGTATGATATTCTCTTCTCTGACTCTGCTGGATTAGCCACTTGCCGAGGTTGGGAGATAATCACAGCGACAAGCAAGCTCGATCGATTCTTGTATCGCTAGGCGGTATGAGAAAAGGCCCTAGGTGACTTCCAAATCATGAACAAGATGAAGACAGTGCGAAACATACGACCTTGGCTCTTTTTTGTATCGGAGACTAAGACCCACTAAGAGTCGCAGCGCTGGAGAAGTAAGGTTACGGTTAAATTAATCGATGTACGCTTTGTTAACTGATTATGAGTTGAACCGTAACAGTGCCAATAACAACTACTTTACACACATTGCTCCAATAGTAGATCTGCTTATGAT
The DNA here is from genome assembly GCA_029030555.1 of Ornithoptera alexandrae. NCBI lineage: Eukaryota > Metazoa > Arthropoda > Insecta > Lepidoptera > Papilionidae > Ornithoptera > Ornithoptera alexandrae. The sequence goes on from JARDVY010000037.1 coordinate 9,225,696, forward strand.
CTCGTTCTCACGGCCGCATGGCCTTCACTGCGGCACACACGATCTTAGTCACCCGCTTCAATGAAATCACTGTAGTGTTATTTATGTATACGTAATACATTATATATGGATATAGTCTTTGTGTTGTGTATGTCGGGGAATGTACATCCATATCTCATCCGAGATATTAACTCGGTCCCGTCAGGTGAATAATGAAGCGCTCACGCAACGGTGATGAATATAACACGACAATAGTTGAAATTAATACCATCTAATCCTTTGTAATGAAGTAGGTATTAAATCAATTATTAACAGCAACACCATTTTAATTCCGAGATGATTAATATTACTAAACCTAAGATTTAGTTTTCCATGTACATACACAATATATATAGAAACCTGGGTATAAACCAAACGTACTGTCATATATATTACTTATAAATAAGGTAATGAGCCATATTTTCGTATCTACTTTATAACATACGATAGACTACTGGTACTGGATAGATTTACTGGTAGTAGGTCTCTGTTGCAGGAGATCGTCTAGGTAATTACCACCGCAGCCCCTATTTCACCTACCAAACAGTAGTTAGCAAACATTAACTGTGTTCCGGTTTGTAAGGCGCTGTAGTTAATGTAATTATTGGGGTAGTGATATTTAAAATCTTATGTCTCAATGCGACGAGCGCAATGTGGTACTGTTTATAACGTCCTAAGAAGCGCCACGTTGTTATGGGCTGGCGTATCACTTACAATCAAGTGAACGTCCTGCTCGTCTTGTCGCTTCGTTGAATAAAAAACAATTGATCATTTGACATGCAACTCTTACTGCATCGGTAAAAACTCAGACAACATTGAGACGTTGACTATATATAGAAACTACGCAAGACATGAATCAGCTGTTGCAAGTGTAAAATTTGAAGAGAGGGAGAGGAGTCAATGCTGCTATTCAGTAAGTTTCCTGCTTCGTCATGACCATCCTCTCGGCGCAAAATCAAGTGGCCACTTTTACGTAACGTTTTTGTAGGCGTTCCTTGTTACTTTAACATTTATCCTCTGTCTATACGATGAAGCAAATAGACTAGCGAAACGTACACTTGATGGTAAGTGATAGGTCTACCCATTATTTTTTCATATACTTAAGTTATTTAAAATGTAATTTAACATTCGTCTTGCAGCAGTTTTAGTAAACGGTTATTTTTTTGTTAGCGTCGTTTCCCCAGCTACCTTCATTCGGAACAATCAATATGCTTTGGAGCAAGTTTTGTATTTGTCTTAATATGGTAAAACTGGTGACGTCACCACTAGTGATGTTCAATGACTTAAGTCTAACGAAGGTCGCGCGCCGGATGCTGACGCCCGTCAACTGATAAAATAAGCAGTGATACCAAAGTAATCTACTTCACTGTTAACTAGTGAAAGAGTTTAACCAAATAATGAGAGACATTGTGAAAATTCTCAGCTAATAAGTATGTGAGATATAAGCTGTAGTGTAGTTAGTTTGCTAATATAATAAAAAAAATCTATTTAACACTTGTTCTCTTAGTAGTATCTTAATCACAAAATCTAACAAACCATTTTATCCTAGCATTTAGCTTCATTGTGGTTGTACAATTTTTGCATGAAACCAGGAATTAAAAAAATTACTATTTATCAAATATAATAAATTTGATCTCCACTTAACTTTTACCTGTACAGATCATATTGATATCATTAACGATATTAATTTTCAATGATTATTATAGCAGTATGATAAAATTAATTGAAAACTTTACCAAGTAATTAGATATTAAAAAATGGGGAGGATTCAAATTCAATGTAATGAATATATCAACATCACACAACTATTATTATTAGAAACATTATGATTAAAATTATTGTAATTTATATACACATTGTGTAAAATGTTCTCATATAAAAAATTAATGACATGAAATAACAAAAGAAAACACATTCAAGAGTAAATATATAATAATGTATAAACTTACATGTAATTTTATGGAAAGTATTTTTTTTATAGCTATTTATTATTTTAATATAACTTGATAAAACAAAATTAAAAATTCATACTTTTTACTTATAAGGGTGCCAAAGATATTTATCAAGATTCATTATTAGTAATAGATAAATTAAATTTTCAATTTAAATAGTATCTACACAAAGTTGTTTTCTTTTATTAGCTGGTAATAAATTGACTCTTCTTAGGGTTGCAAGAAACTATTGGATGTCGGCAGTGCATGACCTATTCAATAAGAGATCTTTTGGGAAAACATATGTTCCGGTCAGCAGTCAGCATCTATTAGCTGATGATTTTTTCAGCTGATTAATTTCATATAACAATCTATCCATATTAATAGGCAAAAGTATCAAAAATTTAGAGCTTATTTAAAAAAGATGATAACATGAGTATGATGATGATAAGTAAACATTAATTGATACAGATCTGAATGTTTACTTTGTATCACATCCTATTACATTTCTGTGAATGTAATAGGATGTGATGCATTTACACAATGTTTGATTAGTTTACATGTTTTATTAAAATATTATATTGTGAGACATGCATAACAAAAAGTAAGATTTACATCAACATTATTTCACTACAAATTTAAAACTAAGCTCTTTATTTAAAGAGATAGTACAAAGAACAAATGTGGTCATTCTTATTGGAATATGAAGTACAAAATAACAACAAATACTAACCATTCTTATAAGCTTATGCAATTACTAGCACCAAACATCCTAACTTTTTATGGGAATTAAAAAGGTACTAAATTATCCAATGAATTTTTTGTGAAAATACAACAAAAGGTATTTATAATAAGATTTAGATGTTTAATTAGATGATAAATTTATTTAAACGTGTATCCTTAAATTTATGTCAAAGATACTAACGGCTTAAAGAAGGAAAATAGTTTTTAAAAAAGTTTTGAATTTCAATAAACTAACTGCTATCACTACTAAAGTCATTACGGGTGGGGCGACTAGAAAAACGAGCTATATCAGGAATAGGTTAAATACAAAAGCGTTAAGTAAAAGTAACACACTAGAGATTACATCAAGCTGCAGTAATCCATGCATATTTTTAATCCTAGTTTGTAAATTCGAGGTCACAAAAAACTTATTGGTTATATTAGTCTTGGAGATGTTAAAACAGCTTACCGCTTGAAGCGCCGCTAACCTGTCCTTCGTCATCCTTTTTAGAATATCACACACCAAATAAACGTTTTATCTTATTACACAATCCCATTCACAGATATTTTTCTAACAAACGTCACTAAACTAAAGGACACGAACACGAACACTACTTCACTTCACTCAAAAAATCGATACAACGAACGAACGAAACTTCCATCCGTCAGAACACTTCAGAAGATTTTCATCGTGTTACAGATGGCGCTGTATTGGCGCTTAAACATGACGTCGAGGTGTTGTCGATAAAATCGCACTGGTAAGATTTCAACATAACTCCCAATTTATAATAAGGATTTCTAAGTTACTGAAAAATTTTAATAATATTCAACAATATTAAAAAAACTCTTTTAAAATATTGGCAAGTAAATATCTTATACAAATTTTTATTTTTTTTACGAACGGAATAAGTTCCGGAAAGGCACAAATATGACTATTGCTGTCAATGCGCCTGTCATTATTAGCAAATTCTTCCGTTTAGTTAAGTGACGCCATTGTGAGCCGTAACGACTTCTTGGAGCACCGAGTTTAATCTCAAATTTCTTAGATAATCTTGGTAATTTGTTCTCATAGTTCTCACATTTTTATACTATGTGTTAATTACTTTAAGGATATGACAATATTTTTAATAAAACTTATGTAGTTTATTTGTAACATTCATTTATGTTCGGTACCGTTGAGCTAAATTCCTGTGATAGTGCTTGAGCGCCATTCGGTGAAAACTTAAACAATTTTAACTTGTCACCGGCAATTTATTTTTAATTTCTTTACCTTATTCATTCCTTGTTTTCCAAATTGTGTAACGATTTAATATTATCGTTTATAACGCCCAAACTTTTATATTCATAGTTACATGAATAATCAAATCGTCGACTTCAAAGTTTCTAATTATTTTTGTTGTTTTCAGCTATAGAAAAGTTTATAAAATAATTAACCATGGCTGATGATATGCCCACGTTTAAATGTGTGCTAGTAGGTGACGGTGGTACTGGCAAAACTACGTTCGTAAAAAGGCACTTGACCGGAGAGTTCGAGAAAAGATATGTCGCAACCTTAGGTGTAGAAGTGCATCCGTTAGTTTTTCACACAAATCGTGGCCCCATAAGATTTAATGTATGGGATACTGCAGGTCAAGAAAAATTTGGAGGACTCCGTGACGGCTATTATATTCAAGGTCAATGTGCTATCATTATGTTTGATGTAACTTCACGTGTTACCTACAAAAATGTACCTAACTGGCACAGAGACTTAGTGCGTGTTTGTGAAGGAATACCAATCGTCCTTTGTGGAAACAAAGTAGACATTAAGGACAGAAAAGTAAAGGCAAAAACTATTGTCTTTCATAGGAAAAAAAATCTTCAGGTAATTGTTTTTTGTTACTTTACTAAGAAATATGTGCTTTTAATACAAAGAATATAACATTAGTATAATTGAAGGATAAATTAAATTAGGGATTATTAGGATTGGAGGAGTGTAAGGTGAGGGGTCCCGCAAATCCACTCACAGGACCCAAGCCAACTTCACCTGCTCAAGCCTACTTATTAAGAAATGAGACTCTGGCTCCTGCCAACCTGCATTGGACATGCATGATGGGAAATGGCCCAAATCACTACATTTTATTAACAATGACTCCCTAGTTCCCAGTGAAACTGGACCCCGTGCTGACTGTGATCGACAGTCTGGTGAAGGTCGCAGGAAGTCACTGGATACAGGCAGCACAGGATCTACAGATGTAGAGATCTTTGAAGGAGGCCTATGTCCAACAGTGGATATGTATTGGCTAGTCATTGATTGATTGAACATAATTGATTAGCATTTACCATTTACTGTTAAATCTCTCTGTGTAAACATGTATAATAATGCATAAATTTTGTACGTGTTTAATTTCAGTACTATGATATTTCTGCAAAATCCAACTACAACTTTGAAAAGCCCTTCCTTTGGCTAGCCAGAAAGTTGATTGGTGATGGTAACCTTGAATTTGTTGCTATGCCTGCGTTGGTACCACCAGAAGTTACAATGGACCCACAATGGCAGAACCAAATTGAGAAGGATCTCAAAGAAGCCCAAGACACTGCTTTACCAGAAGAAGATGAAGATTTGTAATTTGCCTCATCATAAACATCCCCAGTGCCCTCTTACAATTGTGATGAAAACTCATTCTGGCGTATATTCACTTTATACAATGTATGTTGTTAACATTTCATTCCATTTGTTCCCAAAGGACTGACTATAGCAACGTTATGTCAGTGTCATTTCGAATAATTCTTATTTATATTACACCAGTGCTTGTTCACAGGTTATGAAACATCTCGATGTTCAGTATTATTGACACAATAATAAATGCAGCATTTACTAATAGACAGTGATGAGTTGCTTCTGGGTATAAGCAAATGTTTCCTACTGTTTTGTAATGTTATATAAATTGTATTCTGATATTGTCTGTATAGTAATACCATGATGCCTAAAGTAAATAATTTTAATAGCCTTGTAACATTCAGTTTTGAATTTTTTGTCATTGATTTATCATCAACTTTTTTGCCAAACTATTTATACAATTAGTATAGTTTGCTTTTTCATATTGTTTACAATTATCATTTCATGGTCATCCACAATTTTTGTTATAAAGTTACTATTATTCTATGGCTTCTCTGTATTAGGCAAGGACTGACAATATCTACTACTACTCTAAAATTGTGGTGATACTTTTTGATTAAATGTGAAAAAAAAAATTGACTTTACTTTCAACATTATATTTTACAGAATCAAATGTGTTCTTCCTCCTGCCATTTTCCCAGCTGTGTGAGGTCGGCACAGTATGTACTTCTCTTCCATATCCCTCTATCAGTGGCACAGTATGTACTTCTCTTCCATATCCCTCTATCAGCCACCATATCTGAACACATTCTTCGGTCATCCTCTACCCTTATAACCATCCACATTCATTCTCATTACTTTCTTTGTTATATGTCCTTCATCCTTCCGCTTAACATGCCTGTACCACGCTAACCTCTTGCTCCTCAATTTTTCTGTCACTTTAGTAACTTTCAAACTTTCTTTAATATACTTATTCTTAATTTTATCCATCCTCGTCACACCACACATCTATCTTAACATTCGCATCTCGGCCACATGTAATCTTTCATCCGAACCCTTAGTGGCCCAACACTCGGCTCCATATAATACGACAGGTCTAACGACCGACTTATAGATCTGTGCCTTAATGGTTAAGGGGCATTCGTGGATCACAAGTCGTTCGTCGTCATTTTATCCAACCTGCATTTATTCGGCTTCTCACATCTCGATCAATATCGCCGTCGCATTGTATGAGTGAACCGAGGTACTTGAAATCGGAGCAGGTTGGTAAGGATACGCTATTTAAGGCAATTGGAGGAAAGCTGGTGGGACCACCGAAATCACAGAACAAATGTTCAGTTTTGGTCCTGCAAATCAAATGTAAACAAAATCGAAACAAATAAATATAATAACAGAATCAAATGCATTAATATATAAAAAAAATATTTGAAATTAATCCCTTTTTTTTTATCATAATGTAGTCTTTTTTTAAGACAATATTAAATTTATTAAGGACAAAACCCTAATGGAATAAAAAGTAGTTTAAAGAGAATTTTAGAAGTTTTTGGATCCACATTCCCCGAAGGTGGAATAGTCATTATGGCTTGGAGCACAAATTTGATTTAAAAAATCTAGTAATTTTGCGCTTTCTTTAACATTGCAAGTCTCCGTGGGCGTTAAATATAGCTGCCGTGTACAAGCACGACTAGGCAAATGGAATTCTACTCCATTTGCTTGAAATGGGCATGATATAACTTGCCTGATTTTTTAATCTTTATACTGGTTTCTGTAAAACAAACGCATCGGTAGCATGAGCGCCTATTCGGTAGATCAACTACCTAATAATCACAGAAATCATTAAATATAGGTAGAAAATCTATTGGATATATCCAGCAGTGAATTTATTAATGGCGGTATTTCTCTGTTGCCGGAGTCAGTCTAAGTAGATATCACCACCGCGCCTGTTTCTGCCCCCAATCATTACTGTTTTTTGGTTTGAATGGCTCTGAAGCAAGTGTAATTACTGGGGTAACAATGAACTTATGTCTCGCGGCGACGAGCACAATATGAAGCAGCATCTATCACCACCTAATGCCATGTTGTTATGGGCAGGCGTATTACTTATGATTAGGTAAATGTCCCACTCGTCTTGTTACTTAATTGAATAAAAATAAAATTATGATGCTCTTGTCGAGTTTCTCTCTTAGCTAGTTTAGACAAATTTATTAGATGATGAAAACCCTTGTTTATAATATCGATACTAACTACAATAAGAACGTCTTATTCTACTCTTGTTGGACTGTTATTTGTATCGTGTAAAGGATATTTTTATTTAACAAACTGGATAAGTATTGCGCCATATTTATTGTCTACGTACTATTTTCTATTTACCTGTAACTTGACTGAGTACATAAACTCACTAAATGACATACCGTTTAGATTCTTCACTTCCAAGAATCTTTACCTATCTCTAATAATATATGAGAAAAATATAACTTAGTTTAATGTCCCTGATATTATGGTCATTGATTAAAATATAAGTATTTGTATATTGTTAATTGTCAACTTCTTTGTCTAAATATTTATACTGGCACTAATTTTCTACATTTACTGATGTAGCCTATATTAATGTAATTCTAAATTATTGTAATTTTTTTTCTTTTAACTATTTATCTGGGCGTACCCGCTTACTAATTTGATGTAAAAAGAAACCTTTTATACTTGTAGAATTTATTAAAAAATATCACCTTTGGTTTTTTAATAATAAATAAATACATTAGTCACTCGACTTGCACGGTATTCACATTTCTCAATTTTTAAATTACAACCAAAAAAAATATTAACAAGTGTACATGTATTTTAGGTTTAATTTTTAAAATACTATTTGAAAAAGATTAATAACTCAAGCAAGCGGTTAGAGTTTTTTTAATAATATTGGAATTTTTTATAAATACTGTACTGTCAATTTGACCCTGAACCCACAATAGGGACAAAATATAAAAAAAAGACATCAGAACTTTCGAAATATTTATTTTAAATGCATACATTAATGTGTCCTACTGAATGGTCTAAACATAAAGTACTTGTAACCCTAACATTTACTTCTTTGCAGAGGCCTTTTCACGTGCCTTCTTTCCTTCCAACAACTTTATCCTATCTTCCTCACTAAGGTTTTTGTTTATTTTAGTGATTACTCCTGTTCCCAGTGTTAAATCTGCTAAACGTAAGGTAAATCTTTGGCCAGCCTCGCAAACCATTGGTTTCAACAAACGAAGGTGCAACCTGAAAATCACCAAAATGAATAATATTATTTATATTAATTATTAAGAAATATGGAGGATGCAGACGAGTTACTTCATATTTTTTAACAATAAACTTACGTAGCATCTTCACCAGGCATCACCATCTCTTTATCAGGTACAGTGACTTGGGTGGCACAATCCCAGGTCATGGAAAACATTTGCAGCTGTATAAAAGACGTGAACGGTTTCGAACGGCCACCCTCCTCCTTGCTAAGAATGTACACTGCAGCCTCAAAATTGTCGTGTGCTTTCACAGTACCAGGCTTCGCCATCACCATGCCACGTTTGATTTGTTCTCTCTTTATGGAGCGCACTAGTGCACCTAACTGATCTCCAGCTTGCGCCTCCTCTAACGTCTTATGGAACATTTCAACCCCAGTAACTGTAGTTTTCATCACTTTGCCATGGCCAATAATTTCACATTCGGTACCCTTTTTCAAAACACCTGAAAATATTATTATAATAATATTAATTATAGTAGATATAGTCATTTCACTAAAACTAATCTTATAACCTAAATGTGGACAAACGTGGCCTTATCACTATAAGCAATCTCTTCGAGACAATTCTGTAGGACAGAAGTAAAATAAGGAAAAAAAAACAGGGTAAAAAGAAATTTTGAGAATAAATAAATACAGGCAAGAATATATAGTTAAGTATTAACTTAAATGTTGTCTGAATATAATGAAACAAAACTGGTGTAATGTTTTTAACATTGGTTATAACCATTAATATATATATATTATATAGATCCATTAAAGCAGTGGGAGTTTTTTTAAATAACAGGATTATTAGAACAACAAATATGTTTAGTTGTCATCAGATTAGCACACTGCTATTTGATTACAGTAATAGGAGCTGCAATTGTACCTACCTAAATGGTCTCTGGCAACAGAGACCTACCACAAATAAAACATTTTTTTTTATATTTATAATGCAAAATGTATTAAACAAAACTGGGTTACCTCTGTGAAGTCTTCCTGTAACAACAGTACCACGTCCAGGGATTGAATGAACAGATTCAACTGGCAAAAGGAAAGGCTTGTCTAGCTCACGCACTGGTGTTGGTATGAATACATCTACTTCATTCAACAGTTTGTTAATAGCTTCGGCTCCAATTTCAGGATTTTTACCTTCTAATGCACATAAAGCTGAACCTAAGACAAGAACAATGTGTGTTATTTTAGTGTACATAATATTCTTCCAATTTATGCTCTATATAATAGTGAATATCAAAAGTATATTTAATTTAATTTAATGATATAAAAAGTGAAATTCATTATGCTATATTGTCTGCAACTGAGAGTGATGAATGGAAATTATTAACACTATGATAGAAAACTTTCTTATATGTTATATAAATGATTTCAAAAAGCAACAAAATGGCTACTAAAACACAGTTGTAATTTTTAATTTACATTATAGGCAGACATAGAGCCATATGAAAGAAACCTTATTATATTTCACACAAACCTTTAATAACAGGTGTTTTGTCTCCATCATATCCCATTTCAGTCATTAGTTCACGAATCTCCATTTCTACAAGCTCAACCATTTCCTCATCAGCAGCATCAACCTTATTAACAAAAATCACTACATGCTGGATACCAATCTGTTTAGCAAGTAGCAAATGCTCCCTAGTCTGCGGCATTACACCATCTGTGGCTGCTACAACAAGTATAGCACCATCCATTTGTGCTGTTCCAGTTATCATATTCTAAAAAGTAAAAAATAAATTGAGAGCATACATAAGACATATATTTAAAACCTATCTGTGGCTTTGTCTTGCTGGATCCTATCAAAAAACTATGACTTTCATACCTTGATGTAATCTGCATGCCCAGGACAGTCAGTGTGACTATAATGCCTTTGCTCAGTCTGATACTCCACATGGGCAACATTGATGGTGATACCACGTGCTTTCTCTTCAGGAGCATTATCAATGTCAGTGTATCCTTTCTTTTGAGCGAGATTAAGATCAGATAACACTAAAAGCATTCATCTAATATTTTACACAAGTCTTAAGATAGATTGTCTAAAGTAAAAATTATAATTTAGAAATAAGTTATATTATGTGACTTTATGTAATTTTTCTTAATAATATGTTGGCATATGGAACCAAGACATGCTCTTTATTATCAGCCTTATAAAAAGGTTCAAAGTCACTCAAAGGCAATGGAGAAGGATATGCTCAGAGATTGTCAAAAGTTCATAAATATTTTAAGTCCCATAAAAGATATATATGACTCTCTCTCATTTAAGTCTGAACAGGGTAATTATAGTCATAAAGCAAATTGTTACACAAAGATCATTAAATCTGTTTAAACTCCAATGCAGCCTGAGCGGTTGCAAGTTAACCACAAAGCTCAGAGGCTATGGGTTGCTCTTAGCCAGTAGCCAAACTTACAGTGAGCTTTGTCATAAAAATTCTGATTTCTTGTTTTTGTTAAAAGTTAACAAATTGTTCTAATTTCATTAAGTTTATGGTCAATAACTAACCTTTAGTTATTGCAGCAGTAAGAGTTGTTTTGCCATGATCAACATGGCCAATAGTGCCCACATTACAGTGAGGTTTTGTTCTTTCAAAAACAATTTTCTCTGCATAGTTTCTTCTGAGTACAAGGCTAAGTGGTGTTAAAACTGGTAAACCAGATGTGTTTAGGAGATGAGAACATTGATTATTTTTAAGTACCAATTTTAAAGCTAAAAATAAGAAAAAAGGAAAATTATATAACTTAACTGCCTTCATAATAAGAAGACAACTTATTTACTATAAGAAGGACCCTGGTTGAATCTTGTGCTTATTATAGTAGTTCTAACCAAAGAGGTTAGAGAGTTTTTTAAGCAAGACATTCTTATTTTTATCCATAAATATTTAAGGGAATTAATCTTGAACATTTTATTAGTGTACAATAATATTGGATATATTGAATAAATCATAATAGCTGTAACACCATATCATATAATTTTTATTGATACATTTTTATTGACTCCCACCTGTTTCTAGTTTTTTCGAGCAAATATTCAAAAGTTTTTGGTATAGCATAATTTACCATGAAATGTATTTCTTTGATTCATAATAGTAAGAATAATTTTAGCTATAAACAAAAGTGCCCTTTTTATCTAACCTAAATCTGTTTAATTTTTTAAGATTTTCTTCCCGTTAAAATTCTTCTTCCTCCTGCCCTTTTCCATGCTGTGTGGGGTCGGCACAGTGTGTACCTCTATTCCATATACCTCTATCAGACGTCATATCTCAATTCACACTCTTCTTACACATATCATCTTTCAAATAATCCATTCACACTTTCTTCGGTCTTCCTCTAACTTTATAACCATCCACGTTCATTCTCATTACTTTCTTTATTATATGTCCTTTATCTCTCCGCATAATATGCCCGTACCGAGCTAACATCTTGCTCCTCAATTTGTCTGTCACTGGAGCAACTTTCAGACTTCCTCTAATATACGCGTCTTAATTTTATTCTTCCTCGTCACACCATTCCTCTTAACATTTACATCTCGGCTTCTTCCCAATAAAATTCTTAACCGTTAATAAAAAAAATTGTGAAATTTTGATGTTACGTATATTCCTCCCATTGCATAACTGGCTTAAATATTTAATGCATAGGATTTTTTTAAATAACAAAAAAAAGGGAAAATGCAAATATTATTGAAAATGTACTATTATCAACATTTAGAGAAAAAATAAGATCAAATATCATTTGTTATACCTGGGTTAACCAAACTTTTAGCAAATGAAATAGTCGCCATTATATTTAAACGGCTTCAGTTTAAACTTTAATTATAACACTCGGTAAACTTCAATATTATAGATATTATATAATAAAATAAAGTTAATTAAGAACACATCGAATTATATTTTTCATGCGCCGTGTGGTTCACAGATAATACTGAGGCGACAGTATCATAAAAGTATATTACCTGAATGGATCGATAGTTACCGCACATCGATGTTGCGATGTAACAAATAACGTAAAATTATTTCAAACAAAGAAATTTTAAAAGAAAATATTTTATGTAAAATTATATATTTATTTATCTCCATTGGACTAACGACCTCAATTTGACATGGTTTTAAGTGACAATAAGTTCGCGGCTAGTGATGCTAGCTCGCTTAGAAAATTAGTTCTCATATGTTCACAGCCGGAATATAGCAAAGATATGACGGCAAATTTACTATTGTAAGGAGGTGGTGTAGCAAGCCAGACAGGTTTGGAAACTTCCTCCCATCTTCATAACATGAGGCCTTGGAAAAAAACCAGGGATCTACCTATCACAATGCACTCTATTATCACGAAAGTAACGAGATTTGACATCTTTTAAAGCAACAAGTACAATGTGTTTACATGTTACTTCACCATTACTCATCATCATCATTTTCAGCCTTTGTTTATCCACTGCTGGACATAGGCCTTCTCCATCATTACTAGCGCCACATTATATGCATGTCTATCACTATTAACGTTTTCTTCATCGTAATCTTTTCATCGATGACAAATTGACAAAAATGTTGTGTTCTGTTTCTGTTAGGACATTTTATTGTTTTGTGGCAAAATAATTCAATTGTTAGGAATAGATAAAGTAGATGCATCTTCTTGCTGTATTACAAATAATTATTTAATATACAAATAAGTGAGGACATAGTTATACGGAGCTAAAAAGCAGTTTCATTTTTGTCATTTAAGAACACATATATTTACAAAAGCTTTTGAAATAAATATTTCCAAGTATTAAAACAGGTCCTTAATCAGACCTGAAGAGAGTCCGTGCAAACCAGCTGACACCAACTAGTCGCGTATACGCAACATCATGCAAAGCAATGTTTTTTTTTGGGATGCGAAAACTTTATGCGGTACCACAATACACAAACTAAAAAACTAAATTATGTATTAACTTTAATTAATAAAAAAAAAACTAATTTTATGCTTAAGAGAAACTTAAATTGAGTATGCAGTCAATGTTATAAAAGTAATTATTAAATATTGAAATCATCGCTAGCTTATGAAGTACTACGTAGAGAAAATTCAGCATCAGATACGTCTATAGTATTTGAATTTAAGGTTTCTGGTACATTAGTCGCTCTGCCATCTGAAAATAAAATGTCTACATTATATTATTTCCATATAATCATAACAGAATAAATAAATTTGTTGATTATTCTGTTAGTGGACTAACAATGATGTTAAAATATATAGATGGCCAACACACTTGGTGCAATGTACATCAAGCCAACTAGCATCACGTCGCCATGTGCAGGCCACTAGCGATCATGACACGATCGTTCCATAGCTTCGTAGAAAAAAATAACAAAAACTGCATCATCGTCTTCATCATAAACCAATAGTACAATTGAGAACGGAACGTTATAATAAAAATTACTGACAGCCTTTTTTGGTTATTTAAATATATTTTTTACTTAAATTGTTTTCGTCAATAAGTTTAAGCATGATATAGTTTGAAACAGAAACATTTGTGTATTTCTAGTAAAGTATTTTTTTTTTGTCCATTTTGTATAAAACAGTGTTACCATTTTCTAATGAGTCGCTCACCAGCGGAGTTCATTGTATCATTAATTTGCATTGCCAAAGAATTCTTTTTATGGTCAGTTTCGCCATCTTCGTTATGATCAGGCGGACAATTTACGTAAAATAAATGATTGTCGTTTGTCTCGTTGATAGTTTTAGGATTTTTTTTATTATTAACAAAAATTTGTTTTGGTCTTATAGCTTCGCTTCTCCTTGGAGTACTTATTATACACAGTTCATTAATATTAGATTCTTTTTTTGTAGCTGGTGATTCCTCATTTTTATCCGAGAATCTTTTGTTAAACTGTCGCTTAAGGTTTTTTTGGAATTTTTCTAAGTTAGCTTTAGATATTTTAGAAGGAGTTAAAATCTTGCCCTTATATCTAGTTAAGAAGCTATATTTAGTGAGACGTGACGACAGTGGTAACTTAAGAGCGTCTTCAGCCTGTTTAATGGCAGCCGTTAAACGTCTTTTGTACTTTTTGTTTTGTAGTGCACGTTCCACCATATTGTTATTACCAGCGTAAGACTCAACTTTTTGATCTAGAATCCATGCACGCGTAGCATCATTTTTATCAAAGAAAACGACGTTGTAGTGTGTCTGGAATTTAATTTTAATAAAATTATTATTACTGGTGATACAAATATATTTCGAGAAGGTGAATATTGTATATAACAAATATATATTTCGAGAAGGTGAATATTGTATATAACAAATATGTATTTCACGGTGAATAATTAAGTGAAAGATGAGACGGAGCAATGTTTTGCATAAGCTAGAAATGTGAAAACAATAATACTTAGTGTTAGTAAAAAGAATTATATATTCAAAACATTACAAGGACTAATACTAAAAAAACGTAGTAGATTTCCCAGGCACTAACCGTGAAAATTAATGTTTTAAAATCATTTCAATTATAGTTGCAAAGATTAAACTGAAAGGACAAAATAATAAACCAAACCGAATAAATCAGTTTACTCATATAATTTCTATTTCATTTGTGTTACGCTTATCGTTAATTACACTTTATCACATTTTGTTTAAGTAATGAGGCAGTGGATAGTGAAAAACTGCACAACTTTAATACCTTTTTTTTATACTATCACACCTTTTTTCCCAGTAGGAGTAGGCAGAGGCGAATAAACAACCACTTTTCGCCAGATGTGGTCAGATTAGGACCCATGTAAGAGGTGGCGAGCCTGTTGCCACTTTACTGGGGCCACCACACACACACAGATAATTTCAGTGTGCCGGTTTCCTCACGATATTTTCCTTCACTGTTAAGTACGTGGTAATTGTAAAAATATGCACATTAGGCATTGAAAACTGCTTAAGAGGTGCATGCTCCGACCGGGATAAAACCTTTGTCATCTGATTGCGATGTCCGTGTTCATAGCCATTGAGCCACCACGACATCTTAGTACCTGGCTAAAGCGAACTAGGGACATACGTAGTACAAGGCAAGCGTTTAGTCAATCAAATTACGAGATATAAAAGAAATACTTTAAATAAAAATATATCAGTATTCGTACGGGTGTTTCAGATAGTCCATCTAGCCAATAGTATTGTTCCGTGTCCGGGCAATCATCCACCATGGCCGGCCACCAAGGCCACCCGGACAATTGGGCCCAAACTATAGAACCTGCTGTAAATCGGCTCTGAATAAGATCTTCCTCATCGTGCAAATAAATCGGTACCTCGGGGGCAGAACAGCTTCCAAAATTTATATCTATAAAATTAGACCTAAGTTAGATCTCATTAAATTCGACAACGGAAGCACCTCTGTTTTTATTATTTCATTAAAATTGGGAAAGGAATATTTTAAAAGAATTGTTTAGAAATAATTACGTTTTTTTTGTAAGTTAGTGAGTAAACATAGAATGCAAAAAATATTTGAGAACGTAATCTTATTACTTAACTTTACCATGACACCATTACAATAAAACCTTCGTTTATTGAATCATAGTACTGACTGGGTTACACAAAGCAAATTTTTATATATATTGATAAATATTTTGATGTAGACTAGAGGTATAGAGAGTGTTTCTACAAAAGAAATAATTCCAAAAATATTGACAGTAAAACAAATTATGCTATAATAAAAAAGTTACACTAACCACTGTTCATTTTACAATTCCATTTATCTGGTAGCTCATAGCGATCGATTGTACGGGACAAAAACCTCCAACGGCCGCAGTCGTCACACTTTACCCACAGGCCCTCAGTGCGGCGCTTTTGAAGCCAAAGCAGCCGCTCATAATGCGATAGTCCATCTGGTTGGCTAAGAACATCAATCATGCAAAAACTGGAAGAAAATTTATACTTTTTATTTACTGTCATTAACTAGTATTTGAAGCTACTGTCTCTCAAATTAAAATTTCAATTATAAACAATAATAATTATTGAATCAGTTTTGTTGTAGTTTAAGGTTCGAAAAGAAAATAGGTTGTTTTTCCAAAATTCTGCGATAATTTTGGAAATGAAAATTTTGGACGATCACAATATCAGCCCCAAAGCAGTCGCAGCAATTTTTCCATCTTATAAGAATAATGTTACTTATATTGTAGTTAGTTTAGTTGTTACTGTTAGTTTTACATTTTCGATAATCTAAATACTGTTGCTGTGACGGAAAAAATATATTGAAATACAAATTTGATTCCAAATATGTTACATGTACATGGGGGTCCCAAATCTCTCCATATGAATCCCTACCCGATCGTGTGGGAATCTTTGATGTAGGCTTATGTCCAACCGTAGACGTCTATCGACTGATGGTGATGATGATGATATGTCACAACAGATTCGAAATTACGTTCCTTTAAAACTACATATTTTTTTACCTGCTGTGAGAATCATTCTCTTTTGTGTCATCGGAAAATTTTGACTTGTGTTTTATAGTACTTCGTCCACAATGTTCATTTTTTACAGACTGCAAAAATTACATTCATTAATATAATAAGCAATTTATTAGTAATGTTCCAAAAAGAGTTATTTTATTTACTTCAGCATTGTTAGATAACTTTTTCTGAATATTGTTACCATTTTTTAGTAATAAATACACTGAATTTTATTTAGACTTAAAAGTTTCCCGCTTTTTTTGAAATGGCGCTTTTTTAATTTAAAACTTTGTATGTATCGTAAATAAAAAAAATTACCCTAATTTGTTTGGCTTCTTCTGCAGGTACAGTCGCCGTTTCAAGAGCGAGCGTAGCTTTTATCATATTTGTAAAAAAATTGCGAACAAAACACTACAATGAAAATTAAAACTAGTCGTCAGTTATCCCTCATTAACTTATAACTCATATTAGTTTAGGTCTAAAGTACAGGCTTGTAACGTTGCCAATATGTTTTATTTTTTCTTATGTAACGATTATTTATGGCCTGTTTAACAATAAAGATTACTTTTTAAAATTTTGAAATAATTTTTAAACACAATTGTGTAAAATATTTTTTTTATTGTTCTACTTAGATTAGGTCTAGGATTTAATTTACGTGTCGATTTAGTGAAGATTTTAACTAAATACAATAGACAATACAATTTGAAATAAATAAAAAGGCGAATATTGTCGGATAAAATAAAAAGAAAATTATCGAAGAGTCAAACTGATTACTTTATTCCTACAATTTTTGCTAATAGTTAAGAAAATTAAACTTATGATATTATAAATTAACATATTTATTAATACTTTTGATTGATATTATCTTTATGGTCGATAAAGGAAGTGCGCAATTTATTTTATCTGGCTGTTCACCGGCTAGATCTACAGGTCGCCATATTGGTGGCAGACTAGGGAATTACGTTTTCTAATTGCAATCGTCGTCATCGACGAAAGGGAGTAGTAATACTCCCTTTTTTGTGTTGGAATATTTTATATTGTGTATTTACCGCTAGGTAAATTGGATACATTGAGGAAATCTTTTTTCTCTTTGTTTTGTATTATAAACATGGCTTTCTAAAATGTCGGCGCTGAACGTAAAATTGTCGTCTCCTTGCGGAGTATCCCGCTCTTATATTTTTGTGGATGTTGGAGGAATCCAGAATGGACAAAAAATCCTTGAACAGATTATCTCAAACTCAGGCACGAGTTTCGTCTACCGATTGTAAAAAAAGCACTGGTGAGTACTTGAAGGTCATACATAATTCTGTTGTGTTTTTTTGCTTTATCCTTTTTAGACAAATTATTAAAGTGAGTACAGAGTCATTTCGTTTACATTTGAAACCATTATGTAGAATTGACACACAAACCTTGGCCAAGAAATAAGAAACGTGAAGGGTCTGGTGCTGCTCCCAGAAATGAACCAATTCGACGAAATCTACCACCACAAAGAGGTAGGGGTCAAATTGATAAACGATCCCGAGCTCGTGGACCGAATTTTATTGTGGGTGGAACGCAGAATGCCGGGTAAAGTCTGACTTTATGATTTATTGCTAATTATCGATTTCTAAATTCTTGCTAAAACCTTGATATCTTCATTAAAAATTATAATAAAGTAGAAAAATATATGTTTATAGGGTAGAAGACGATGAAGAGCCTGAAGTAGGTTCAGTGTACCTGCCTGGAAGCAAAAAGCAAAATTTTAACCATTTGCTAAACTTCATGTATCCAAAACGTGGTGGAGCTGACCGTCGAGGTCCCACTCCTCGGCGACATGTTCAAAACCTGGCACATAAACATCAGCATGATCTCTATCTTCGTGCTTAGTAAGAATTTTCCCATTGTTACATATATTTTGCAAAGCAGTAAGGCAAATTAAACTTCTACCTAATAGTAAAGCCTATAGCAATGTGGTTTTAGTTAGAATGATTTTAAAGTTTTTATTTTTCATTTATTATAATATACCTCCATAATTTCATTAGCTATTCTACATTATAATGTTCATAGAATAGTACTTCTGTTAGTTGCATTTTCCTCTTGTAAAAAAAACACCTTTTCTTAGTTTTTCTTAAAATTTCATTGATATTTCAATGTATAATGACCAATAGGGTACTTTTATTATTTTCAATAATTGGTAAAAACATTTTTCTTGTTCAAACAACTTTGTTAATTTAAAAACATTGTGTTAAGATAAGATATATAAGTAACATAAATTTGCATTTTAAATTTCAGCTGTCAGTTTGTGATTAAAGAAGATGGAGATTATAAGATGAATGTAATGGATCCAGATGAACCAATTAAATGGGAGCAGGTTGAAGAAGTTGTAAGTTTATATTTATTGAATTCATATTAAAAATTACACAATTTTATACATTTTAAAAGTACAGTCAGTATTTAGTGGTGAACTTAAGAGATTTTTAACACATTCCATACCAACCAATTTTTGCTTGACTTGTCATTCAGGTTATTTGATATTTTGACTAAAGATCGACATACGATCAATACATAAGTAATTTTCTTGTTTAGAACAGTTATCACATATCATGTACCCCTGGTGGTACATGTGGCAGGGTATGTGTTAAATAAACTTAGGTGTTTTATTCTATACTGCACTTTGTATAATGCTTAGTTTTTTAGATGGAAATACAGTTTACAGAATTATATTTGTAATAAAATATATGTGTTCAGGGCATTGAATAAATATGACTGAGCGTACCACCAGTGGTGCATGTGGCCTGACAATCAAGTTTACTGTGTATCACTGGTGGTATAAGTGACACAGAATTTTTTAATAAGTTATATCATTGCTATTCAGCAGGTTAATATATTTCATGTACAATAAATTTTAATAGACAAAGTTTTTGTTGAGTTTACAACTGTTTGAAATAAATTGATAAATCTACTAGTACATTAATTGCTGTATAAGTCGCAATTTTATTTACTTTTATTTCATAATATCAACAGCAAAAATGTATTCCATCTATGGTTTTTTATTATTGGCAAATATACTTTATAAATATAACACATCATGACTCATTTTTATTACAACTATATACTGACTAAGAATTGAAACAATAATATTTTCATTCTTTCTCTTCTAATATATGTTAAGCAGTGGATGTCTATTGACTGCTGATGAGACATAAATATTATGTCTATACAGGTGGTGCGTAGTACAGGACATCCAGAATGTCCAATATGTCTTGGGAACCCAGTTGCTGGCCGAGTTGGTCATTGTGGCCATCTATATTGCTGGGCCTGTGTTCTGCATTATGTTGCAGCTCATGATAAACAACCTCCACCTTGTCCTGTTTGTGCAGCACCTTTACAAGTGAATGAAATGAAACCTGCTTATATTATACAATGGGAATCTCCAACTGAAGAGGTATATATAACATATATAGAGAGTTATTAAGTTCAATAGCTATTGTTATCATTTATTTACTTCACGTTTTTATGTTGGCAGTTTATTGTTAACCATAAGTACAATACATATTTTTAAAAGAAACTGTGTTGTTAGCAAATCCATTACAGTTAGGTAGATTTGTGCAAATTTAAGAATATTGATTAGAATGAAAAGGTTAAATATGTTTTGATTGCTAGGTAACAATGCGTCTCGTTCGACGTCTTAGAGGAACTACCATAGTGGAGGTTGCCCCTCCCCGTGGAGAAATATCAGATAACATGTCAACACCAATACTGCCCCTTGAAAATCTTAACAGTGCACCATTCACGAAATATTTCACAGCTACTAAAGATCAGGTACTTGAGTCAGATTTATAGAATTAAATATTTATTAATACAGATTTCTCCATTAAATGTATTTGGTACAGAGTTATTTGAAATAGTTTAAACTTTTTATAATTATTATTGTAGAGTAGATATTCTAAGCACATTTGTGCTTTTTGATATGTTATAGGTTTATAAAATATTGGAAAAAGAACGTGAGGAAATTAAAAACCAAATATTAGCTGAAATTGACACAACTGAAGTTTTTTATTTAGAAAAAGCATTAGATTTATTAAAATTAAAAGAAGAAAACATTAAAGAGCAACCCGAAAAACCTAAATGTTCAGAAACAATGGGAGATATCCCTCCTGCTGTAATTGAGAAACAAGAAGTTGATGTTCAAAAAATGGATTGGTTTGATGTAAATGAAGATGGAGCAGCATGTCTTGAGGTCATAGCTGAGAATATGGCATGTTTAGAATTAAATACCTTTGAATCCAGCTTAAATTCAGAAGTAACGAATTATTTACAAGATGAGTTGAATGATAATAATCAAGTTGAAGAATTCCCATTAATTGAGTGTATAGTACCCCTGGGAGTAGAACAAGTTGATAATGTTGATAAAATTACTGCTATTGACAAAGAGAACCAGGCTAAATACTTTTATTTTTATCAAGGTAAAGTTTTGATGAAAAAACAAATATCTTAACTGTTGTAAACAAATATTTATCTTTTATTCTTTTTAGCTGACAATGGACAACAAATATTCTTAAATAGTTTGAACATAAGGATCCTTAACGCATCATGGGGAGGGCTTGTTGCAGCACCTCCTGTTATTCGAGGCAGAGTTTTGCACCGTGAAACAATGTCACTTGGAGATCAGGTAATTCTTGTCTAAATGACATATTATTACATGAATTAATTAAATTCAGTAAAATACAGAAAATATGAAACAGGCCAATACATGTATTTATTTTTTTTCTTTAAATTTTTATATTTTTTACTTATGAAAGAAATAACAAGTGTGATAGATACAAATAGTATATTAAATTTATATCAACACTTATATACATCAACAAATATATAAAGAAAACAGGTTTTTTTTAATTAATGAGTCAGTTGAAAAGTATTGAACATATCAACATGGGAACTGGACCATTCAATGCAGATTTGTTGGTAGATGGTTATAGGCTATTTATTTTATTAATTTTATAGTCCTTCATTATTTTATTTCTAAATAACTTTTATAAATGGTTTCATTTCGTGTTATCTACACACAGAGACTCATTATATTTTTAAATCTTTAGGCCAGAAAACACATGCCATACACGGCCCACCTACCAGTCTACTGCTCCTTTGATATTGTGGAGTTGGAACTGCAACCACCATATGTAACTACAGAAGCACTACAAACTTTTTCAGGTAATTTGCAAACTATGGCTATATAAAAAATATGAATTTTTGCTTTTCTATAATTATTAATGATCTTTACGATACAAGTATTAAAATTGGGTTATTATTAATAATACGTTTTGAAAATTACCACTTTTGATATAAATATAGTATATTATAATTATTTCATCTACAATGAGTTAATAGTCAGTATCAAGTTCACCTATGTGACAGTAAAATGTCACTCAAAATACTGTTGTCCCTCAAGCGAAGCTAAAATGTTCGTGTTAGTATGCAATGGGTTAACTACAGCACCATGGACGCTGTTGAAATATGAATATGAAATAAATTTAACCATATTTTTAATAGAGGACCTAAGGCGACGGGCAAGAGTCCGGGCAAATTTAGAACGCAAGGAACGGCGCCGCGAGCTCCAGTGTCGACGTGCATTGGAGGGTCCACCCCGTCCTGACTTCACTTCGGAAGTACAATTCCCTAGCGCTTCAACATCTTTTGGCAGTCCTCCAGTTTTAGAAGCACCATTTTCTTCTAACGAACTTAGTACTTCACCATCTATTAATGACGAAGTATTAGAGCAAATAAATCCAAAACCAAGTTCGTCATCATCTGGATTGTCATTTGCGAAGGTAATTTTTATTACTTAAAATGTTTTCGAAGTAGCTGGTATAGATTTTTTAATTTATTTGCTTTTCTGTTTTTCAATTAACTACATTATAATTCTAGGATTGCGAGAAGTGATTTGTTGCTTTTGATTTTATATATATACAAACATTAGTTGGTAATCTTACATAATAATTTTATTAATAGATGGCGAGTACAAGTGGCACATGGCGTGTTCGGAAAACTGTTCCACCGACTCCACCACCACCAGATGTCGAAGAAGGCTTTGGACCAAGAGCCTTAGTACTCAGTGATGCTATTGAAGCCGCTTTACATGCTGCACCATCACCTTCGCCTTCCAATAAGAAAAGCAAAAAGTCTAAACCGAAAGTATTGTTTGCCACTGGCATGCAGCGTACTGGCTGAAAAAAAAACCAATATATAATCTGTTACAATAACTTACCTTAGAATTATTTTTCTTCTTTAATCTACAGAGATGTTATTGAAGTTGAGCGATTATGGTCATCCATTTTTATTTTGGTTTGGTTAGAAATTATATTCAATAAAAATAAAGAAGTAGAGGAAAAAAAGTGTATTTTCATTAACATAGTATTTATGTTAATACAAATAAAAACAATTATTATTGTATGTTCAGTATGTAGGAAAACAAACAATATTTTTTAAGATATTTGCTTTTGTTTGGATATGTGTTTTAAAATTGTAGGTTCTGTTTTTACAGAATCAAGTTAGACATCCCAGGTGATGGATTTAGATTGTTACTGCTTAACATTTCAAAGGCCCTATATTAATTAGATAATTGTAACGCTTTGCATTGTATTGATAGATTATGGTGTAATAAATATCAACAGACTAAATTTTCTGGTGTCTATTCATTTTCCATTTGAACAATAAGAAGTATATAAGCATCTCCAAAAAAAGAAACTTCAATCCTTCCTCAGAGATGTGATTTTTTTACATTTGCAAATGTTCCTGAACTGTTAAGAACATCTGACACCTGAAGTTTTTACCATAACTGTATCGGATTAGAGAATTAGTTTTTCTCTACTCGCCCATGGAACAAAGGATAAAATATTCCAATTACTGTTGTATCGCGGCGTATCCAAAAAATTATTAAGAGTATATTCTAGAAAATTTACAGTATTTTCTACAACTTTTACCAACAAACTGCATACGCCTTCCGCATGCCATGTATGTTGAGTGTGGCACTAGTACTCACGAAAGGCTGAAAGAATTATCAAAACGATGATTAATTTGGTATAATTTTAATTTTGCAAATAAAGATTATCAGACGCAAAATGAAACAGCAATGTATTATTTATTGCACTTTGTAACAAAGGTAATAAGTAGAAAATATAATATAAATTATTGCATTATTGCAAACTGGCAATTTAATGTGATAGGTTTTAATTGTATGACATGTATAGATTATCAAAAGTGTCAAGTATTTTGGAAGTTCCGTGTTTTTCCTTTGCCATGAGCATATTTTGAAATAACAAAACATTGTATTCTGACGTAGTAATCTGAAGGGATTATTATATATGGCACATTGAATTGCAATATGATTTCATTGAAGGGGGAATATATTTTTGAGCCATTTAAAGTTACCGAAGTCAAGTTTCAAGGCTCGGATAGCCCGCGGCCACGCAGTGGTCATAGGATAGTTTGTGATGATATAAATATATATTGTTTTGGAGGTTACAATCCTGTTTTACCGCTTAATAGCATACAAAGAGTAGATCCAACGTGGAGTCCACAACGACCTTTATTTAAAGAATTATGGAGTTATTGTATTGCTACCAGAAAATGGAAACAACATAGGGTTGTTGAAAATATGCCTGAAGAACTTGCATCAAATGCTATGTGTATGAACGGAAGGTTTCTAATGGTTCGTTTTTTTTTAAGAAAAAAGGACAGTATCTTTCACATTGTTTAGTAATAAGTTTCATAAACTTTGCAGATTTTTGGTGGTACTGGTGCTCCATTTGGTAATAAATGTAGTAATGATGTTATAACATGGAAAACAAATCCTGGTGATGCAAAATTAGAAATACTTGATGTAACGGGAACTCAGCCACCTGGTCAATATGGACAGTCTATATTATGTCATAATGGTTACTTTTATACAATTGGGGGTACAAATGGATTTGCTTACAACTGTGATATCTATAGGTTTGTAATTATAATTAATTATACTACTTTACTTCTTTTCATTAAATTTTTATGTGCATATTCTATGATGACGTGTAAATAATTAGTTTTATGGGTGTAATAATTTTTTATTTTTTTATGTCGATATAATAGATACTACAGCAGTGGGTTCTGTAAAACTATTACATAAATAATAATTTAGTCAAACAAATATAACATGTTGTTTATATAGAAATTTTGATAATATTTATGAAATACAGTAATAAAATTGTTTAGTGTTCTGACTGCTTAAATTTCTTTGAATACAGGTTAGATTTACGGGCAATGATTTGGGAGCCTGTGTTTGTTGGAAATGGCCAAGAAGGTGAACCAATAGGAAGATATCGACATGAAATAGCCCGTGTTGGTAACAAGCTTTATATAATTGGTGGTGGTACAGGAGAGTTGGCATTTGAACTAATGGAAATACCAGTTTATGACCTTGATACAAATACATGGGCAGTACTAACTCCTAAAGCTGATGAGACTATAAAAAACACATTAGCTCCTTTACCTAGGAAATGTCATAGTGCTGTACAAATAGAAACACAAACTGGTGTTCAAGTGTTTGTAGTGGGTGGTTCAGATGGACAATCAGTGTTTGAAGATGTTTGGAAGTTGAATATTTCTGACATGCAATGGAACTTAATGCAAAAGACTGTTTTGCCACATCCACTCTATTTTCATTCTTCTACTGTTACTTCATATGGATGCATGTATGTTTTTGGTGGCATTGAACCTAAAGATGAGGCTACTAGTAGAAATAATAAATTGTATAAAGTTTGGATTTGTATACCAAAATTAAGTGAGATCTGTTGGGATGCCTTGCTAAGTTTTCATCCTAATTTGGATGAAGTTGATAGAAAAACACTTATCAATACAGGTGTTCCTATTCACTTTGTGGATAGATTGCATTTACAGTGAACTCTAAATAAGGAAGAATGCAAAGTGTGTTGGTAACTTGTGTAATTTATAATTTTCTTTTGTATATAGCTCATTCAACATACTTGTGTTGTAATTAAAGAATATTACTAGACATATGAAGGTAAAGATGGAAGGTAAAGTTGACGACAACATCTTGAATTTAATATTGTAAATATTTAGTTCAACATTTGAAAGCTGTATGTACTTGATCTTTAATAAAGTAATACCCATATATATTGTCTTTGAATTTAAAGCATAGAAAATTGTA
This sequence comes from Ornithoptera alexandrae, assembly GCA_029030555.1. Taxonomy (NCBI): domain Eukaryota; kingdom Metazoa; phylum Arthropoda; class Insecta; order Lepidoptera; family Papilionidae; genus Ornithoptera; species Ornithoptera alexandrae. Next base: position 9,251,813 of record JARDVY010000037.1, read on the forward strand.
AAAAAGACAATGATTGGTATGATGTATATAAGAGAGAAGGTTCACTCATATAAATTTATGACATGTTATTTTTGTAGATTAAAATGTTTCCTTTACATTACCATCTTTAAATTTTTTTAATGTATTACTTGAATGCCTATACACTTTCACAGTGAGTAAGGAGGTACTGTCTGGTGTAGGAAGTATGTTAATAGTTCTGCGAAGCTAGAATATTACTTTCCATGGAGCAATCACATCCACAAACCAGCATTTAGTCAGGTGAATGATAAACAGATCTTTATTTACTTACTTTGATAACTTCTAAACTGCAAAAAAGGTTGTTTAAAACCTCTTCTTTTATCTACAATGGGCTATGGGACAGGCAATGAGGCTGTGGTCTATGGAATATGCATTCCAAAACTATACTGCTTTCGTATGTTAGCAGCCTGAACACATGAACTCTGTTATGATGCCAGTTTTACAACATGGGAGCGGTAATTGCCAGGAGGATTGGAAAAACTATACAACCAAACAAATTCTGTAACTTGTGGCTCTGGAATGGAACCAGTGACCTTCACGTTATTAGGCAGGAAAGACTTGTGTGTAGAGTAGTCAGGCAGAAAGAAGCATTTAAAGTCCCATTGGATATTAGTGTGTTAATATTTATTATTATTATATTCATCCTCAGTATTTCAGAAGATTAAAATTTAAGTGTTGATTATGTTCAATTATTCTAGGTTTAACATAACTTTATTTATTTTTTTTTTGTTCAACATTTAACGTTTAAATTTTAAATAATACTTCAAAGATTAATCAATACCGTCATTCAATAAAAAAATAAAGAATTATTATTATTTTTTAATTTACCGTACCTTTCAGCATCGTTTTTGGCTCATAATTTTTAAAAAAAGTTAAGGAACATACTAAATACTTTAAACATCCGAAATGCTGAAAGTATTTTCACTGTTGAGCGGTACACGAGATATTGCAGGGTGTATAAATGAGTGCAATAAAGCCGGTCAGTTCAGTTTCCAAGGGCAAGCGGTTGACAGCGATCGCAACAAGTGCTACACGCGTCGGCGTAGAGCGCGTAGGGCGCGCGTCCCGCCGCTTGTGGTTTCGCGCCAATTCGCGGCCGCAGTGGTGGGAAGCACGCCACGCGAGCGGGACACCGGGTTCGCTCCACCACCTAACTATTACTCCGATTCGAAACACGATAAACCGTCAGACTCTTCTCTTTAACGATGGGATTAAAATTCGAAAGTAAATTTTTACACTAACAAAATCCTCTACTCAACAATTCTATAAAAATGTGGTTTTTCAAAAAGTTTTATTGTAAAAATTTCGCGTTACTCTTCAGTTATCGTAAATAATGTGTGAACCGTGATTTTTAATAGTACAAATTGGTATAATGTGTTTCCAATATAAACTTTATTTTGGTGAGGACCTATGAAACCATGGCTGCAACAACTGAAGAAATATTCATGGACTCTTCGACTGCGGCAGCGGCGCCACATCGTTCTCCAACTCCGGAGCTGCACGCGACTTATACATCCTTAGAAATTCTGGTGGCGTTAGTGGCGGTGGTTGGCAACGCTATGGTGATACATGTATTTCGTCGCGATCGAAGACTACGACGTCGTACCAATTATTACATAGTGTCTCTCGCAGTAGCAGATTTTTTAGTTGGTCTTCTGGGGATACCTTTCGCAATTTTGGCATCAGTGGGACTGCCGAGAAACCTTCACGCCTGCCTTTTTACAGTGTCTTTACTCGTGATGCTGTGCACAATAAGTATCTTTTGCTTGGTGGCGGTGTCAGTGGACCGTTATTGGGCTATCCTGTACCCCATGTGCTACTCTAGAAACGTGCGCACCAGGACTGCTATATGTGAGTATCCACTGAACCTTTATGACGTCACTATAATAACTTTAACGCTGACAATAATAATTTTATGTCTTAAGTAGTTTAATTGGCCGTACCATTGTGGGAGGGTTATTGATATATATTTTATCAGAGGTCATTTCGTGTCGTTTTTATTGATATCATTATTTGAATACAATAGTCATCCGTTACTAACATGGTGTGTTATGATTTTGTTTTATTGTTTTGCCGGTTTTTTTTTATCTATAAACTATCCGAAACTGTTTTACTTGTGTTTTTCCCTTACAGATAATGGGTTAAATTTATTATCATCAGCCGATAGACGTCCACTGCTGGACACAGGCCTCTCTCAAAGATCCCCACATCGATTTCTGCGGTGCCCGCATCGCCGGAAACTTATATGTAAAAAAAATTGATTTTTTTGGTATTTGAAAATTTCGATTTTATGTAAATATTTATTTGATTATACCGTTGGTGTTAGGAAGCTTAGGAAGGTCCGATTATCTGCTGGAAGTCGTGGATAGCTCAGGGCCGATCGATGTGTTCTCTGGGTGAGGCCAACGTCCAATAGTGGACTAATAGCTGATGTTAACAAAAATTGTATCTTATGTGTAACACAGTTGAAAATACGTGTGAAAGCTTATCTGAAATATTTATTGTCGTTTTATAACATGGGTTATCTATTTAAATTCAATGTAATAAAATGATTTTTCAACACCCTCAGCGCTGCGCATCGTATATTTTTATATTATCACCAACAAACGTGTCCTCACAAACAAGTGCTTCATTACCATCCAAAAATGTATATCTATTGTTTTGTTAGTCATTCATAAAAACTGAGATTATGACATATAATTCATAATGAATCAAAGGTTGGCTAGTAAGTTTGATAATAATGTTTATATACAAAGTTCCTTTTTAACAATATTTAAATGTTTTATTATAATAATTTATTTTCATGTTATTTATTACATCTAGAGAGGAGCAACCGTTGATACTATTTATATTACTTTGTCATTTCTGGTATTTTATATCGATTCTTTGTTATTTTACAGTATGTAGAGTATACGTAGATACTATTATACTCCTAGTAACAGAATTTTATTTTATCAAAATTACATACTTTGGGCATAGTTTCACACTTTCCAGAGCATCCATTAGTTAAAATTCAATATCGTTTAAATAGAAGAAGAACAAGGATTTAATTATTGTAAAAAAATTATCAAGATATCTTCGACACGAAACTAGTGTTTTATATATAACTAATTTTTTCTTCGCTGGCTTTGCTGGACTTAACATCCCCGCATTTCCGATTTGGGAAAAGAATTTCGTAAAATCTATTCTTAGCTGACCTCTAAATAGTAGAAGCAATATCCTCTCATCTAAAATGTGGTATTTTGAACCATTACGTTTAATAGTTTCGGAGATTTTGGGATAAGTCAGTAAATCTCTGGATATCTCCTATATCCAGGGATAAAATATATATAATATAGGTTAAATTTTCTTACGTATCAAATAACTAATACAATAAATTACTAGTAGCATTAGTAGAGACGTGGGTGTTCGCAAGGTTATAGCAACATTTATTACACATCCACAAGCATTTGCTCCCTTCATTATAAGAGACGTTGTCCCCGATGATAGCATTTGCGGTGTTTCAATGCTTCTCGTGTTAAATTGCTTTGATTGAAACGGTTTCGACCCGACGTTGCGCCAAATGGAACTAAAGTATAGGAAAACAAATTTATTGTACACATTCTATATAACTGAAATTTAATTTGTTTGTTGTGTAATCAAAATATACTAATTTGTTATTATTTGTAATTAACGTTTACTTGATACACCAAATGTTAGTTCCAAGTAATGAGAAAGAGATGGATTGGTTTTCACTGAGCTTTTTTTCATTCTATGATGCGTTGCGATGAGCAGCACGTTAACCTGATGGTAAGTGATACACCCGCTAAAACAAATATGGCGTTAGTTGCATCATATTGTATCGCCCTGAGAAATAAGATTTTAGGTCTCATTACCCCTGTAATTTCATTAGTTACGGTTACTTTAAGGTAGACAGCTTAAGAAACTGTAGCAGGCAGATAGCTGAAGACGTGAGTTATACTATAGGTAACTTAATAAAAAAAGTACTTTTTTGAGCATAAAAAAGCTCATAATATTATTGCTATAATATGTTTCGTCATCATCATCATCAGCCGATAGAAGTCCACTGCTGGACATAATATGTTATAATATGTATCTGTCTAATAAATTTATTGGTGGTAGGTCTCTCTGGCCACAGATTGTCTAGGTAGGTACCACCGTAGCGCCAATTTCCGTCGCCAAACAGCACTGTGTTAACATTACTATTCCGGTTTCAAAGGCGCTGTAGTTAGTGTAATTACTGGGGTAACGAGACTCGACATCTTATGTCTCAAGTGGCGCGCGTAATGTGGTGCAGTGTGTTTATTATCCTAATTAGCGCCACATTGTTATAGCCCGATGTATCTTTACCATCAGGTGATGGTCTCGCTCGTTTCATCGTTTAATTGAATAAAAAAAAATAACGCCGTTTAGTTATTCGCTTAACGTTTCGTATTAAAGTGTAATTTCCTTTTCAAGATATTAACAATTTTTTTTTTTAAATGTTATAGGATTATTTAATTTTGTTTTATATCTTTCCGATTACAAAGCACTGACCTTGTTAAGATTAATTGTGGTCACTGTGACATGTAAACATGTAACTGTTTTTAATATGCGCGTTTATAAATATCAAACAACGCATCGGCGGTTTTCTTTTGCGGTGACTAGTCTGATCTGTCAGATCTAAAATATAACGTATTTCAAAGCTAAGTCAAACATATGTAATTTAGGTGGTACGCCTCTGATGCCGGAGGCCGCCTAGGTAGTTACCACCGCAGCGCCTGTTTTAGTCTCCAAACAGTAGTGTGCAAACAATACTGTCTTCCGGTTTATAGGGCGTTCTAGCTAGTGAAATTACTGGATGTAACGAGACAACATCTTATCTCTCAAAGCGACGAGCATAATGTGGTACTATGTATACCATCCTAACTAGTGCCACGTTGTTATTGGCACGCGTATCACTAACCATCAATTGAACGTCCTCTTCATCTCGTCGCTTCATAGAATAAAAAGAATATAATTTATGAAAACTAATGGTGTTCATAAGTATACATGTAACTGGTGATAGATTTCTGTTGCCGGAGACCATCTAAGTAGGTTTTTTTTTTTTCCTCCGCCAGGTGTGGTCCTGGCGGCAGTGTAAAATACTCTCTTCGAGATTGTCCTCTGACGTAATCAGAGACCTTATTTGCCTTTATTAACGTTTTTGTCAATATATTTAATTAAATATCTATAAATAAATAAATAAAGTTTCTCCGTAATTGATTAATCATTGTTATTCCTTCGTGTAAAATCTAATTTATATAATCACTATCTAAGTAGGTTGGTACCTACATCGAAACACCGCAGCTTCAATTTCTGCCGCCGAATACCAGTGTGCAAACATTACTGTGTTCCAGTTTGAAGGGCGTTATATCTAGTGAAATTATTGGGGTAACAGGACAACATATTATGTATTTGTTTACCATCCTAACTAATGCGATATTGCTATGGACTATGGTATTATTTACCATCAAGTGAACACACTGATCTTTCCTCTTCGGGGAACAAAAAATGTTTATTTTAATTAGCCATCTTTTTTTATTCGAGAAAGACCTAATTACATTATACTTTGATATTTTCTCGCTTATAAAATTAATGTAATTGCGACTATATTTCTCCATGTTTCGATTGTGTATATATAGGTACAATCTATATATTAATGCCTTTATTAAGCTGCTGAAGTGGGTCCTACGTAGCAAGCCATAAAACTAGCTTTGTTGTCGTAGACCTTCGTAGCACGTAGATATAAATGAGTACATTTACATTTATTTGGAGAATAGAACGAAATCTAACGAAAATAGGTTTTCTTATTTTTATGACATGAATTCACAAGATTTCATGGTATTACAGTGGTTTATTGAAATTCATCTCATTTATACCGCCTTGTTATAATTATGGTCAGCTTTCAATCGTTGTTTTGTTGTAAGTACCGTAGTACTCAAAAGGAGTGTTGTTTCGGATCAGTTTCATTTTAAGCGGAAAAATTTCTTTCGCCGCTCGTCGTGGCTCACTTCCTGTGAACGTGATTGTTATTGTGAACACGAACAAAAAGTGTGAAAGCAAAATTTTTTCACTTAATTTCAGATCGCGGTTTATGAAAAAAAACTCGGTTAATCTAAATGTAAGGCAATAAAGGTTTATCATCGGAATGATATTAATAACATTTTTATCTGTATGCTTTTTTTGTGCGAAAATCTATTATTTCAGTTTAATATAGATAAAATTGCAAATAGTTGATGTTTCTAGTAGTAGTAGAATTGAGGAATTTATTGTAAAGCCTTTATACATAATATTTGTTATGAATAACGTGATTTTGAGTGCGTACTATAAGTGAGATAACAAAAGATATCTTTTTACTTTATGACGTCATGCCAAAATTTTACTAACAGTATTTATAATTTGTGAGCACTATATATATACAATGAAAACTGGTTTCCTTTGTTCGCCAGTCACGTGAAAACTAGTGAACGTGTTAATATGACATCATGACCTTTCGACGCGGAATGATCTGCATATGATTATAGGTTATTTACCTTTTGAATGTCATACATCTTTCATGATTTTATTTCTAATTACTTTTATAAACATTTTCATTCGGTACTCCTACACACGGTATTTGCTGCCTAACGGCTGCTGTGGAAAGTCATTTGCGGCCTAATTCTATATTACGGCCAGCAAAGGGAGCCGGGAACAGCCAATATCTGATGATAATAAATATTACTATTTGGTTTACAGACATAATTCTCCACCTCCTATATGGCATGAACAATAATCCTCTCCATCTAGTGGAGCAATACCATTATTTTTCTCTTTGCTAGTTCGGACGGGGATGTTCTGCGGCATTTCTTTCATCTATAGGCATTCCTTTTTGTTAACTTTCTCTGTTTTCACTTTGTATTTATTATTTTTGTTTAAGTTCATATAAATATGTATAATATTTTTTATTTTCAAGTATTTTCAAATTATTATTATATTTATAATTGTTTTTATTTCAAATAACTATGATGATTGATGGTGTTCAATACTCCTTTATCTATTTTATCTTTTGTTAGTCAAAGAGAATGTTTTTGAACCTGTATATGAAGAAATTAATAATGAAAACTCAAGTAAAAAAAATTTAAGAGGCTTGTGTTCTACTTGTAATAAACTTAACTATGAGAAATAGTCTTCTATCCTTAGGTCCCCTTGGAGGTTTCTTGATATTTTTATATTCCACCTGGTTATATACAAACGTATGGTAAACGATCAGTAATGCCAAATCTACAGTTTCTATGTCTAGGGAGTGTCTTACTGCTATAGACTACGAATATATATCATAGACTTGTACTAAGACAATTTATTAACAATGCAATTATACGTAAACTTTGAGAATCGTTGATTCTCAAAATATTGTTCCTCAAATAATATAAATATTGTTCATCAAACCGGATTGTGTTCTTAAAAGTTCTTTTAAATCATAAAAATTATTCATAATTGTTCAGTTTCTATTCATAATTATCATTTCAAGTTAAAGATTTTCATTGCTGAACCTTTTTTTTTGTTGAGGAGAAAATTTTTAAGATATCCTGTTTCTTAGGGAGTGGCGAAGACAGGGTTATGTGGGATTTGTACGCACTAAAACCTCGGTGTTCATCGATAGTGCCTGGCAAGAGGCCACGGGATCTCTTATGGAATGCACTGGTACCTCTCTGCACTGCGTCTGAGCACGTTCAGGGGAATGCCATAACCCTCCCTAACATCTTCTCTCTACTACAAGCATGAGAACACCTCGTACTTGTAGACCCTGGGCTCGTTTAGTGGGCAAATACGGCCCCCACTTTCAAAACCTACTAACCCTAGTTCATTGATGAGCCTAGGCCTTCCACACATGGAGTATTTACCCAAAAGTAATTTTGTAAATGTTTTCAACAGCTATTAATCACACGTCGAATGTACAGTGGCGGTGGGGGTACTCTGGCTCGTCTTCCACGGGAGGAGTTGTGGATGAATAATTACTATGTTAATTAATATAGTTCAGTATAAATCTAAACTGTTTTAAAATTTAATTGAAGTATTTGTCAGATCATGGACGAAGTAACTTGTTCCTATTCCTGTCACATCATTTGCTATGTATATATAATGAAGGTTAGTTTGAACAGGTGGAGGGCGAAATGCTCTTGCGTAAACTTAGATATAAAAATGTTGAAGTAATAATTAAATACAATTTTGCATGTTGTACTAGATAAAGCAGGGGTGTAAGGGGTCCTGCATAATAACTACAACTAACAACAAGCATAACGACGACCCCTAGTGCCTGGCGGTTTAGCGGGCAACGCAGGATCAATCGATGTGGAAATCTTTGGGGTAGGCCTATGTCTAGCAGTGGACGTCTAGCGGCTGATGATGATGACTAGATAAAGCTAATTCCCGTTTCTTCCAGTTTCTATCTCGCTGATATAACTTTGGGTTTAATGTCTAGATTCCCAAGAACATGGGCTTTGAAGTTATCATTCAGTCCAGACGATGCAAATAATCTCACTGTCTTTTCAACACTACCTGACGTCTGATGATATTGTTATTAATAGTTAGAGATTGTTGTTAATAAAATCAGATTGCTGTGCAAGAGTTCTAGGCAACCCGTTGAATTTACTATGGCTCCCTTTCCGTTATAAAGTTCTCTTTCAATTATTTAACAAGTTTATTTGTTGTACTTGTGTTAATAGGTAATTTTTCCTTTAATTAATATGTTCTAATTTATCTATATTTTTGTACAAACATTGTCGCAGGACTATATAGAGCACATTTTTATATAGTAAATTAATTTTATCAATATTATTTGGTATATAAGTTTCAACAAAATCAGTCTTCGTTTTGTTAACTGTGACAATATCCTTAGAAAACAATCATTTAATTAAAAATAAATAATTCTTTCCCGGAAATCGTTTATATATATTAGATCTTTACATATGAAATTAGTGTTTTGTCGTACTGACTATTTTGATCTGAAAAATCTCCTCTTTGGTTAAGAATTCTAAATTCAAATTTACAAATTTATTTAGCTGGTACATTTGAGTTTTAAAAACAGTCATTCATTTGTTTTTTCCCTCATAATTTTTTTCTTTGGCGTCTCTTATTACCGCACAATGGAAAACATGAAATATCGGTATATTTACGAGTATGAGTTCTACCGTGGCACCAGTGCTGCAGAAACAGCTTGAAGCATTATTGATGTGTACGGCGCTGGTGTCGCAATAGAAAGCACGGTAGTTTTTTGGTTTCAACGTTTTCGTTCTGGAAATTTCGACCTTCAGAACCAAGCCCGTAGACGACCGGAGACCAAAGTGGAAAATGAAGAATTAAAGGTTATTGTGGAAGCGGATCCATTATAAAGCACTTCAGAGATAGCTGCAGGCTTTGCAGCAAGTGACAAAACTGTATTAATCCACTTGAAGCAAATCGGGAAAGTAAAAAAACTTGAATGATGGGTACCTCATGAATTGAGTGAATCGAACTTGCAAACACGCGTCGACTGCTGTGTTACTTTGCTTAACCGACACAATAATGAAGGGATTTTAAATCGCATCATTACTTGTGAATAAAAGAGTCGAAAGTCGCAATGGAAAATAATATATGATAAAGCCTAGGTACACAGTAACATTAAAATTTGAAGCTTTAAATTGTTCTTAAACATCTTCCTTTATTTCAATAAATTCACTCTTTGTATTGTTGTTAGAATTTTTATCATATTATTATTCCTTTATTTTAAGTGTTAAGGTATTTGTTATTATATTATATTCAAAGCAAAATATAATACAAATAATATTTTCTTTTGGTAGCAAACATGTGTTATATATATTTGTTAGATAGCTATTGATAAAAAGAACTATTTAATCACTGATAACTGAATGAACAGTATATTTATAGCAGATAACTAGAACATACCATGAAAAACGACTTTTTCACTATCAATGGCTTGAAAACTTTTCGTGTGCAGCATGTGCTTAACTACTGTTCGAGCTTTAATCTTTTACTTAACGATGTTAAGTATGATATTGTTTAATTTGAAAATGCTCGAGCAATGTAATCTCATCTTTTTGGCCTGTTTGTATTAATACTTGAAAACAAACTATAAAATGATTACCCCACACATTTTAATTCGATGCAAAACCAAGTGTAGCAGGAGAATTTTATAAAGAGTTAAAAATAACTGTTACTAGACGTACAGTTAAATATAATACAACCGACCAACATAAAACTTGAATGGGTGAATCTAAAAAAATTTAGGTTAGTGTATTTAAAAAGTCTTTGAATCTAAACGCAAGTTGTGGAACACTACAATGGTAAAATTCCTGCAAATTTGAGAAATATGATAAGAGTAAGTCCAAATGTATTTAAAAGTAAATACTTCTATAAATATAAGTGAAAATAATTTTGTGATGTATTTTACGGAAGTGGATAAAGTAGTCAAATTGATTTCGAACATCATAGTAACTACCATTGACATTAATAATGGCGATGACAGGTTTAATATAGTGGAGTTCTAGATTTCACATACTGATGCCGCTGATACTTGCCCAATAGTTTTCATTTGATAAAACTTATTGTTATTATGGAAATTTATTCCTTTTATAGGAACATTGACTTATTGAATAAATCATCATCATCATTTAGGCCTGTTAATAAAATTAACTAAACAAATTAATTCAGGATGGGATAAGGTAATTTTTTACCTGTTATTCACCTTATTTATTCATCGTTATATCAGTAATTGTTTTATATATTATTCATACGCACACTATATTTATACCCAATAACTATGAATTCTGCATTAAACTTACTGATTACCGTATACCTTACTGGTAGTAGGTCCCTGTTGCTAGAGACCGTCTAGATAAGTACCATCTCGGCTTCTATAGCTACCGCTAAACCGTGGTGTGCAAACATTACTGCTTTCTGGTTTGAAGGACGTTGTAGTTAGTGAAATTACTGAGGTAGCGAGACTTAATATCTCGGCATCACATTGTATTCGGCAGGCGTATTATTTACCTTCAGGCGAAAGTATCATCCGTCTCATCGGTTTGCCATATAAAAAAGTTGGTACTTCTTTTCAATTCCACAAAGCAAATAAGACGTTCACTTAATGTTAAGTAATACGTCTGCATATAAAAATGTAGTGCTAGTTAGTATGATAAACCCTCGTAACATTATTCTCGTCACTTTTGGACAGGAGATATAAAGTCTCATAATTTCACTATAGCCTCGAAACGCCGTAACATTTGCACACTGCTGTTGGCGGAAAAAATGCGTGTTTAGAGCCTAGATGGTATCTGGTAATAGAGACGTACCAATAGTAGGCCCATAATCACAACGTATATGTATCTTTCCATAAAGAATGTTTTTATACTTTTTTCACTGTATTCGTTGTAACGTGCTAGAGGACTTTGTTATAATAAACAAATGATGATGCCAGTGTATCAACTTTTATATCCTTTAATCAATTCTTTTGCCAATAGGGTAAGTACTAAACATCTATTTAGAAATATGCAGAGAATACGCATTGGTTAATAGGACGATTTTTTTAATTATATACATAATGGTATAAATGAATGAAAACTTAACAGACATATAAAAATTATAAAACCTTAGAAAATAATAAACTGGCGAACTTTTCACAATAAGAGTTACGTGCGTTTCTTAAAGTAACATTTTTAGGAGTAGTGATATAGTCAACATAAATTTTAGACAGAAAATGTTAATTTCTTAAGTTTCAACATTTTTAAAAGTACTATATAAGCTGCAATATTGAGTATTATTTTTTAATATATCAACGACAATAAAATTCTATTACTCGTGCAAGTTGCACTAAAGGCAATCATTGCATAAAAATGGATGATGCACATTGAATTTATCTTAGTATATTCTGTTTACCTTTACGTAATCCCGTGTCGAACCATTCATCCATCTTTATGACCGATTGTTTAAATTGTTTCGGCGGTACAATACATTGCACCTGTTTAAATATCTTTCTTACTTTGGACATTCCTGAAAGTGAAGCTCACTGTAAAATTTAATCTCACATGAATAATCGTTTTTTGCTTAAACTACTGTAGTACTGTTTATAAAATCGAGACGTAAAAATTAATTCCGTCAGTATATAACCATACGGTTAATTACAGTTTATTTTATTAAAACTGTAAGTAGAAAAATTAAGAATTATTGCGCGTCATTATAAGCTTTTTTTACCTTGGTCGAAGACTCATAGGCAAAACTAAGGCAAAATGGAAAAACGAGGTGTCTAGAGACAGGAGCAAATGACAAGTGACCAACGACGATGTGAAGGACGAAAAGGAAGACAATGAACGCTGACCTCACCATCACGTGGGATAATAGCTACGCTAGCAACGAAAATTAAGTCTTATTCTCTTCCAAAATGTCATCTAGCTTTATGTTAAATTTAATTTACTTTGGTTCAACTGAAGAAGTAATAGACAGACATTCGCGTTTAATATGTTGAGGCTTAAGGTGGTGGGCGCTCGATGCTCAGAAGACGAACAACGTGCTCGGTTTGTAGCGCTCGACTACCAGAAAAGGACAGCAACCTTGATGACAGACTACATACAATAATTATTGCAGGTCGGCCGACGGATATATCTATATTAGTATGAACATGTGTGGACATGGATAATGTTCCCTTGAACGAAATATAAAATGTGATGTAATATAGGTTAGTGGAGACGCTAGTTGCGTTCCGACGACAATGGTCAGGAAATTGACCATCTGATACTTAGCAGGAAGCGCTCGCTTTGCGCGGAGGCGTGCATTGTCCACCGAGATCATGAGATACTGTACACCTATCATACACAAAGTAACTATCATATGAAGGAATGATAGATCATCACATTGCTGTTACAAATTAAAAAGAAGTGGTAATTAAAATATATTTTTGATTATAATTTGAAAAATAAATACAAAATACTCTATTGCTACGTATATAAAATATATATAATATATCATATATAAAATATGTCTCAAATTCCTAAAGTCGTATCGCATGTAGCAGCGCGTCATGCGTTCTTGAAATAACATTTGCCTCCCTCTTTCGCCCCTTTTTACCGCAAACCTTACGGAGTCTAAAAATTATACTAGTTTTTAGGCTACACTTTATCTAATAATATCATTAATATACGTACGGTACGTATTAATTTACTTCCGTTAAATAATTATACGCATTTCTTTTACCTTTCGTGGACGATATTAAATGAGATCTTTGATTATTTCTTTAATTTGTTGATTTATTTATTTATAAATTCTTTATTTATTTTTGATTTCGTTTTTTTTTTACTTAAATGGTTTTTTGGAAAATCTGTGCGGCTAAAGACCCATTTTTATGACTACTTTGAGTTATGCGGAAGTGACTCATGTAAATAATCACTGCTGCCAATGACCATATACATCGCAGTCTATTCTAAGCTGTATAAAAGTAACTAACACGATCGATTGGTTTTATTTGATGAATACGACGATTATGCTTGTTTTCCAAATAAACATCTCAGATTAAAGTTATCGTGAATGTAACCAAAAAGTTGTATTAGGTTAGTAAACGTATAAACTATACTAAAAGATGTTATTACCAATTATTGTATTTTTCTTTCTCAAGAAGTAACATATTTTTTACGTTATTATGCGCTTGCGTAATTGTTTGACACAATGATAAATTATATAAATGGTCTACATAAATTAATTGCGGACTCCGAAATGCTGCATGCGTAACAATAACCGGTGCATCTATCAAGCAATGCCGATTGTTATCCAAAACGATTTCAAAATATGTACTAAAATTTTATTTAATTTGTCGGGTTATTATTACAACGCAAAACGCAAAGGTTAGAAGTCCCATTAAATAGTTTTAAGTTCAAGTAAAACCCTTAATTGAATTTTCCTTTTTTTTTCCTCCAGCAATTTGTTTATTTATCGACGTTACATATGGTAAAAAAGTTTATTTTGCATCGTGAAATGTTTTTTTTTTACATACATTTTTCCGCAGCGTGTGAATGGGGGCGACAGAGTGACGCCGGCAAGTCTCCCCTGACGGCAATCGGCCTCACTACCCCTCGTGCGTAGCCAGTCGCGCGTCGGGATCCGCCCTAAGCGCTGCACTATGAAACCGTCCTACGTAATACTTGTTTACACGTTATTTACTAACACAGTATTAGTGTGCGCTAAAATTAGTGGAGGACCGCGTGGGCGGTTCAGCGGTAACCACGGGAGACCACATGGACATCACGTGAGCGCACACCATCCACATTTTTCGTACCATCCACCGAGTCACATATACTTTACCTGCAAACGTTGCTCTAGCAACTCAGTGTATCCGGTATATCACGGTACACCACCAACCTACGTCTACAAATACAAAGAGTACGGCGGCAGATATGGTGATCTTTTAACCGGATTAGCTTTATATAACCTCGGCAGGGCTGCCAACGAGCAATGGCATTACACGCTCTACGAGCGGCGCCCCGACGAAAAGTGTAATATGCAGGTCATTGACCGCAATCAATTCGAGGAAACTAACTTTCCCTGTTTCATGATGTCTTCCTTCATTGACAGTACTGGTAACTATTTGAAAAATCAGCATCCATTAGACATAACAACGGCTCAAATTAATGTTAGAGCAATGGTGCACAATAATGGAACTGGTATCAAAGTGACAAAGGATCAAGAGTGTGTGATATGGCATAATTCGACAATCAAAAACGAACAGGTGACTATACCGTGTACTTTGTTGAAGGAATACGCCGATACCATGAAGCCTCACGGCATACCAGTGTACATTTGGTTGCCTTTGACACTGGCAACCGTGATGGGGATATACATATTCTGCCAAAGTTTTTTCAAACAGAAAAAGACGAACGTCGATGAAACACCTTGCAATCCCTCAATATCCAGTAATTATTTTTCTAACAATAATTCTATAGCAGCTCATTAAATGTTGGAATCCAACAATATAACTGTTGCTCACAAGCCATGTTGAGATGACACGATAAACTTATAAGTAATGTCTACTTTAGAAAGAGTGGTTTGAGATATTTGAAAAAAAAAGTGCATTGGAAGTATTTCTTACAAATTGTGCTTAGACTTTTGTTGCTATAGTCGAACTTAGATGCTTTTGAGAATTGTATTAATTTTTAGCAAAATAAGTTAGACATAAAAATTTGGATTTGTATTTAAATATTTTGACTGTTTCTATTATTATTAATGTTAAGGTATTTAACAATGACACGTTAAAATGATTCCTCTTAGATATTATTTGGATAATAGAAGTCTTTCCATGTATATTAACATTTTCCTTTTTAGTCAATTGAAGCAACATTTAAATATGCTGCCTCAATGGATATTTCAGAGTAGAAAATCTTCACCAAAATAACAAACATTTGAATGACGATGTTATTTTAGATGCAAGTTGCAAGTACTTTTAAGTTTTTATATAAGACGAAACAATTTCCAGTTAAAGCAGGAAATTTAGTCAATCTATTACACTATATTCTGCATAAGGAGCCAAATTTATAAGATTTATGAAATGAACATTAAGACTGATTGGTCGCTTCTCTAGTCTCC
Organism: Ornithoptera alexandrae; assembly: GCA_029030555.1. Lineage (NCBI taxonomy): Eukaryota > Metazoa > Arthropoda > Insecta > Lepidoptera > Papilionidae > Ornithoptera > Ornithoptera alexandrae. Next base: position 9,267,449 of record JARDVY010000037.1, read on the forward strand.
AGAACTGCCATTACTATGTATTTTATATGCAATAAAGTGCAAGTATATATAACGTGTTTTTATTTTCATTAGATGCGTAAGATGTTGTAGAGTTAGAATTTCATTGACGGGAAGTCGAGCGACTGTTTTTTTTTCTTTAATATTAGACTTATGATCGATTAAAATCTTCAAGATCTATCATCTTTGCCTTTTTATCAATGGTAACATGCAATCTTACGTCAGGGGAGGTAACCTTTATCTCATCCACTTTTGGACGTTAAGTTGTACAGCGCGTTTTTCTACTCAGACTGTAATCCTCGTTCGGATGACCCAAGGTAGCCATTCGATACCACAATTTCTTCGAGCCTCTGCCGGATTTGTTTCTGCCGCTGACTAAACTTTGCCCATGAATGATAGGAAGGCTCAAAATCAGATCGGCATGATCTGGAGCGGCTACACAGTAGCAGAAATACACCACTGACCGGCTGTGTAAGTTCCTATTCCCTTCATCGTGGCTGCCCTAGCCAGAGTTACTTAACCCTATAACTAGGTCAACGATGGAATCAGCATGAAAACGCACGACTCTTAATTTAACGCCAACTGTACAAAAATTTTATTGAAATTCTATTTGTATTCGGATGCTGTCTATGAGCAGGCACCAAATCTTTTCAAATACTTAAAGATAGAAGTAATCGTAATAATAAAACAAGAACGAACATTTTATTAGATATGATATTAAGCGATAGAACAATTTAAAAGGAATGTGATAAACTTAAATATTTCAAAGTATTAGCAGTCTATCTCGGTATCGGCAAGTTGTTCAAATTCAGTTAAAGTAACATATTTTTATAGTTCATAGTAAGAGGAAATAATCGTAGATGTTGCAATTTAATGCTATACAAATTATATATAATCAAACACAAGTCTACAGGGAAATCAGAGAGAAATCGAAACCATAGCGTGATTTGATACATACGTGGTTCACATGTCCGCATTTGCATGAGAAGATTAAATGGAATGTCAGGAGGCCAATATATAACAATATACATAGGTCTTCTGACATTCTAACGACTAACCACTCATAACACTTTGGTTCATTTTTGATAGCAAGTTACCTAACGTGTTGTTACAAATACCTTCCCGCACACTGTTAATTTATAACCACAGTAGCATTGCAATGTTCTGTCTACCAATATATGTAAGCCAGACTGTCCAAAGGATCATGTTTTATTGTCTTCAGCCCCATTGTTACATGATGTAGAGTTAAAGTATGACCAAGTAGACCGAAAGCAAATAATGGAAGATTAAATTGCAACTGGTTTACACAAATCAGTATACATGAATTAGATCGAATTAACAAACTTTGATAGTGGCAACGAATAATTATTATAATGAAAGGAAAATGTTATATTCAACAAGAACTAGAAAAGAACTCATTTTTATTTCTGAATTAATATTTAGAACCTTTTAGAAATTATGATGCCGTGGAGTGATACAGCTATAACTGATGCATACGTAGATACAAAAGCATATATTTTCCAGCAAACCGGGTCGGATTAAATGAACAAATCTCATGTTAAATATATTTTTCGATCGCTTAACAATATTTATCAATCACTCCGAGTTGAACGATGGAGTTGATAATATTAGCTGCGTCATGATACTTTAATAAGGCTTCTAGATAGACTGACGTCACAGCGGGCAATAGCTAATTTGATAGGCTATTACACGTACTCATAATGTTGTTTGATAGTCTATTTGGAATTGGATTTCGCATACAAATGTGAAAAATTTAGGAACATCGTTGCGATTTCGAAATCATTTTTTATTGTTGAAAACGAAACATCAACAAATAGAAACAGAAAATACGAATATTCACATAGATATAGTCGAATCTAATGTGATTTTTTTATTCCTCACGATAAGGTTAAAATATTTTTTTATATTCTAAAGGACTTACCTGATGTTAAAATCGAACAAAAAAAAATCTTCGTTATCAAGATGATCTGTAAAAAGATATTACTATTACAGTACTGTAAAGTTGAACATAGGCCTCCCCATATCCGTATGTTAATAAACGTTACGGAAATGGCTTTTCTTGGAGTTGTTCGTTCCTTGTTAGTTCTCTTTTACGACTTGCTGAGGGTAGACTCGCGGGGAGGATATTCTAACCCGTCGTATACAGGTTTTCGTCGAAAGTTATTTTGAAAATAACCTTACAAACTCTTTTTCTATATGTTATATATAAAAGGAGAATTTAATATCTACGTAGCATTCTCTCATTCTCAAAATATGATGAGTAGAAGTTTAGAGGAAGCCTGAATGAACAGAGAAAAATAAAGTCATCACCTCATTGTTCTTAAAAAACAAACTTAATCTAATGACTGCTCTAGAGTTTTTTTTAATTAACTTTATAACTTTCGGAAGCGACATCCCGTAATATTCATTTAACAAGAAAAAAACACTAACAAGGTAAAGTTTTAATAATTAAGACTTGTTTATGGTTAATGCCGTAATGATCTCATTCTTATTATCGTAACTCCTCATGTAGCAAGGTGAGAAGACGCTGTTGTCGGCAATGTTACAGATCTTGTTCAATGTTATTATATTAATGTAATTAATGCTAGAATAAATTACAAAACCGCGTAGTATGCAAAAATTATATGGGTTGAGGCTGATAATGGAAGATACGTCTGGTGGTAGGTGTCAACTGTAATGTTTAAACATTACTGTGTTCCAGTTTCAAGGACGTTGTGATTAGTGAAATTACTGCGGTAAAGAGACTTAATGTCTTGTATCTCAAGCTACGAGTGATGTGACAGAGAAGTTCTGAATACAGAATTTTCAATTTTGATTTTTTTTACAACATTTTGTCCTTTGTTTATATTATAATAGTTTATTTTGAATATTTTTGATGATTTACCGATTAAATTAAGAGGGCTCCTCTAAATCCTTTATAATCATATTAAACAGATTGATAAATAATCCCCTTAATCTTTGCACTACTGGGACTCGGGGCTTTCTTGCACTAGGAGAGAATCAAGACCGTTTGGTGCCAACTGCGAATTGGTTGGTGTCACATGTTCACGAAAGTTGTTGTTCTTGAAACATGTCGGTTTCCTTACGATGTTTTCCTTCACTGGAAACTTAAGCTCAGTGAGGATCGAACCCGCGCCTCGTCGAATGGTATAAGCGTTTTATTTTAGAGGAAATATAAATTATGTTTTCTTTTCACATAGCAAGTTTTTTATACGACTGCGTGACCATTGTAGAAATTTCATTCATGCTCTTATATTTTACGAGCAAGTGACATCTTTGCGTTCGAACAACATTGCAGTGATAAGTTTATTATGTAGGATAGGCTCATTTTATACAATGCACTAAACGCTTGCAGAATACTCAATGCACTCCGATGATTTATCGATATCAACATTGTTGTATAAGCATTGTTTGATAGAACTAATGATTTTTTAAGGTAACAAGTTAGGTTTACAGTTATAAATAAGATTATTTGATTGATCAAACCACGAAGGATTGGAAAAGTTTGCCGGCGTCAGTGTTTTCGTCCACGTATGATTGGGGAAACTTGAAGAAAACAGTGAATAGGCTACTTCTAGACTAGTGTGTGAAGCTTGCCACCAACATCTGAATGATGACCACGACCAAACTGTCAAGAGTCATAGCGATGAAGAAGAAGACTAGTGCGCTTTACTATCAATGACAATATCGCTTAAAATTAGGTACTATTGTAGTCAAGCCTAGTAAATACAATAGAAAAAACAAACCATGTCCTTCAAGTAGAAAGTAGAATGACAGGGCTTGTTAATTTTTAAATAATTTTTAGTCCCTCTCTTTAGTAATTAATATTAGTACAGTTCACTTTATATATCGGCAAGTAGTAATACATGCGTATGTTCTCTTTGTGTAAACAAATTTTGGATCCCGGTAATGATTTTTTAATTATATAATAAAACTGCATTTGGCCTTGGGATATATATTTTGTGTAATATATAAAATAAAAAATAATTAAATTTGTTATTTAATTTATAATATTTTTATATTTATCTTCATTGTAAGAGAATGGAACAGGGGAAAAGAATGTTTGGTTTGTTTATCCATAATTTATTAGAATGGGGAGGTTAAGTTAACAGAAAGCAGAATATTTATTTAAGAATAATATACTTTTATAAGTGCTGATCATCAGAACTAAGTATTGCTTTTAATTTGCAAAACAATGAAATAAAAAATTTATAGCCAGAACCAATTAAACTTTTACGATTGGAAGCTCTAAATTAAGTATTCAATTAGTGACAGGCGATTTAAAGGAATTTGATTTTGTCTTTAATGTTACCAATAAAACTGAATCAGGGGATTTATTTATTTATTTATATAACTTCATACACCTCGTGTAAAGGCGGACTTAATACCATTGGCATTATCTTCCAGTCTACCTTGGGTAATGGTGAGATAATGAGGTAGGTGCATCAAATAAATACAATATATTTTTACAATTTAGAATTACGTAAAATAAATAAATTCGTAATACAATGTAATTGTATTAAAACATTCGCTTTTATAAGTATTTGTTATAATGTATGAAGTTTAAGAGTTATTTATGCTTATTCTAAATAGTAAGTCTTCACGTCTGTGTGTATGAATTCTTCAAAAAATTCCCGATTTTCTAGGAAAAATTCGATGATTTTATTTCTTACTTATTTTTACATAAATTTTAATGTAATAATAATTGTATAATCATTGTTTTATTAAATTAAATTATTAATCATCACTTAGAGGCTAAAACTTTTAAATTGGATTGTTTGAAAGTCGTGGCAGTAAAAAATAAGGCCTCTTACTTACATTTTTATTTATTCTTAAAATAAAATTTTATTTATAAAAAATACGTATAAAGCACATAAATAAGTACCTGACTTCAATAACTATCTGATAAGGTGTAAAAAAGTATATAAATTTTCTAAAATTTAGAAAAATAACCACTTGTAATAAAACCAAGCACCATGAAATATCGAACTGTAGAAACTTCATCAAAAAGTAGAGGCCGCGCCGGCCCTTAATTTGACCCTTTTGTTTTTGTTTTATTACTTATGGGGTCACATGAAATCTTTAGTGTACACAACACCAATTAACTCGTTAGAAGATTTAAAGTCAGGCATCATCGTCGCTGTTGACGAAATAAGAGAACAGCTCACAGGGCGAGTCACTCGATCGGACTTAAGAAAAAGGCTTTGATCAGGAACCGTCGCCGTCAGTTTGAGCCATAAAGTGTTTTTTTAATAATTCCAGAATCATTGTTTTTGCATGGGATATTCCATATATAGATAGATAGGATACGAGCTATACTTTAGCCCCTCCAGATCTTTTACACCTATTACCTTTCACTCTGTATACACATATAAGATTAGATGAATATGTTCTAATTAATGACTTTATTAAGGTTTCGATCATACTGTGGGTAAAAATTACCGAAAATCTCTAAAATAATGCAAAATGATGAATATGAATGAAAAAATATAGATCCTTACACGATAGATGTATGATAATAAAGTTTAAGAAGTAAATGATATCGTTTGAGAAGAAAATGAACAGAAACATTTTAATAACAGATTTTCCTTTTGTAACGTAAATATTACCATTGAATCTGTAGAAGCGAGCATCTGTGACCTGATAATCGTAATGATCACAACGCAAACTGATCACGAAGACGTAAATATGTTATTGACATACATTTGACAGGGTAGACGTAGCTGCACTAACCTTACTATTATATATTCCGTACAGACGTACAGACAGAAAGTATTACATTTTTAAACTGTTGACCTTAAACAAAAATACAGCTGCGATTTGTTATGGATGTTAACATGTTAAATTTATTGCTATAATAAAATGAAATAGTTGACCTAGTTTTTTTCTCTTATAGTTTATTTAGTAGACTTTGCGATAGTTGTTGAGTTTTGTATATTGTTACTATGATATGCTTGTATACAGTTACTAGCTATTCCTCGCTATGCAAGCCGTAAATCACTGCTATTATTGGGTAAGGAATTTTGTAAAATCCATTTATAGCTAACCTATATTTGACAAAAGGAATATTCTATCAAGATACAGCCAGTCTACCCGAGACGATAATAAATAAATCAGTTGGAAATAACTTCATAAACTATTGTTTAAAAATTAGTAGAGAATATGTTGTAAGTAAATGTTCTAAATAAGGTAAAGCCCTGAATAATAATATAAAGGAAAATGAGAAATAAACAAAAAAAAATATTCTATCAAACTTCAAGACCTTATGGTTTCTGAAATATCGTGAAGAGTGTCATAGGTGGAAATCTCTTATATTTTATATATATAAGTTATAACATAAACCATAGAATGTTACAGGAGTCATAAATATATAATATATGAATTAGTTTGGTTAGAATTTTATAAAAGAATTTGTTCTTTGTTGCCGGAGACCGTCTTGGTATTTCTGCCGCCAAACAGGAGTGTGCAAACATTGTGTTTCGGTTTGAAAGGCGCTGTGTAATTACTGGGGTAACGAGATACAACATCTCATGTCTCAAGGCGACGAGTGGAATGTGATGCTGTGTATAACATCCCAACAGGCGCCATGTTTTTATGGTCTGGTGTGATATTTACCATCAGGATAACGACCGTTTCGTCGCCTAGTTTAATGAAATAAATTAGTACTGTACCTGGCATCAACGCGTTAACTTAATCCGATGTTGAAGGTGAAAAGTGTAAAAATAATCGACATTAACAAGATTGCGTGAAATGTGCGAATACCGTCTCCCGTTGACGCTTATAGCATTCCAATGCGGCTTGGTAAAAACTGTTTAACATGCCTTCCGAACATTCTTGCATCATCGCTGCTATATCAATAGGCTATTTAGCGTCTGATTATCTTTTATTCAGCGGCGCGAAGTGCAACCATCGACTCCTGTAGTAATAAATTTCATTTGTTGTTTTGAATGAAATGAATTAAATGAGCTCTCACGTCCTTCACAAACAAGTGCCAACGAAAGTTTGGTATAAATTGTTTTAAAAATACTCTCACATTTGGTTGATGCAACATTATTTATATTTTCTTTGATCATTGTGTAAGTGTAACACCCTGTTCCATATGTCTCCAGCCATAAACAAATTGTTCCGTAGCGAAGAGGGACTAAAATTACTCTTTTGGATTTATACACCAAAATTTAAAAGATATGTATCTGTTTAATTTGTTTTCCATTCTATTTTTTTATAAAGTTACGGAGCCACGGAAGTAATACACTACTTACAGTAACAGATTTTTTTGTTATTAATATCAGCTTCCAATTTAAAAGGTATTATGAAGGTTTATGAAAAATTAATGGCATCAATAAGGCGGGCGCTGCGATGTTTTAATTTTGCGAGTGACAGTGGCGGTATTTATATACAAGCCCGTGCTACGAAGGCAAATCATGAAAAAAATTAACATTTTATTAATACACTAAGGCCACCCTTATATTTTGAGTTAATAAACTTACAGCGAATACAGAATCACGGGAAAAAATCCAGAAGTCTCCTTAAATTATTAAAATACTTTGTAAGTGTTGGCAACATTGCTAAGTAAATAATTGCAAATTTATCCGTTTGTATTTAAAGTAAATATTTCATGACATTAAATGCTTTATTAAAGCTTATGTATAGTTATATATATAAATTTCATTATTATTTATACGTACCTAATAGTAAGTGGACGGCCAAAGGCTTGAGAGGGTGCGCAAATATAAATATTTGGGTACGTGGCTTGATGAAGCTTGGGAAGTCAAGACGCGTATCGAAATAGCACGTAACACATTTAAAAAGATGTACAAAATTCTTCATTGTTGTAATCTTAGAATGTCATTGTGCATCCGTCTCCTAAAGTGTTACGTCTGTCCCATTTTTCTTTAAGGATGCGAGGCTTGGACTGTAAAAGAGGACCTCAAGAAACGTATCGAGGCGTTCGTGATGTGGGCATACAGGCGCATGTTGTTGCTAAGCTGGACGCAAAAAGTATCGAACGAGGAGGTCTTCCGACGGGTAGGTCAAAAACGCGAACTTTTGCAGACCGTCAAAATGTATCATACCTCGGCCACGTGATTAGGCACGACAGGTACGAACTGCTTTAACTTGTTTTGATGAGCAAAATGGCGGCTAAAAGGAGTGTTGGTCGTCGGAGGATATCGTGGCTGCGTTATATCAGGGAGTGGACCGAGATCGCGAGTGCCGCCTAACTGTTCCGCCTCGCAAGAGACCGGGCAAATATTGTGAACTCACCGCCAACCTTCGCTAGTCGGAGAGGCACCTTAAAAAGAAGAAGAGGAATAGTAAGATAATATGTATGCGTAATATATCTCTTGCCTTATTTGGTCCACCACAGACAACAATGATAATAACTAAGATGATGTAGATGAATAAAGTTTATAAATTTAATAAAATTTTATTAAACAATTTTTTTACGGTCTACATGTTAATTTGTGTCATTAAATATGATGTTCATAAATTTACATTCAAATAAAGGTTATAAAACAATTTTAAGTGAAAAGCTTTTATTAAAGCAAAATATAGTTTCTCCATAAAATGAGTTAAATCGAATATATATAGTTTTATAAAATTTTATACGAATTAGAAAGATTATAAACAATTATATATGGTGTTAGATATATAGCAGAATGATTGTTAGGCTCTATCGTTCCCGGCTTTCTAAATATCTCTCTTCTAAAAGAGTAGATTAGTTTTATTTGTTTATTCAGTTACGAGACAACAGCATGACATTCACCTTATAATAAGTGATACGCCTCTCATAACAACGTGGCGCTGGTTAGGGTGATATGTACTGCACCACATTGCGCTCGTTGCGTGAGACATGCTAAATCTCCTTGCCCCAGTAATTACACTAGCTATAACTTCTTCACTACTGTTGTGCGGTAGAAATAGGACTGTGGTGGTATCTACCTTCAGACCACCACCAGTGACCGCCTATCATATCTCTATTCTAAATGTGTCAGTGTTATCATATTTTATGTTTTTTTTTTATTTATAGCTCTTGGGAAGTTTAAGATTTTCTAATATGTTCGTTAAATTAATTACCGTTAGGAAGTTTAATTATGAAAATATGGGATTCAATAATGCATTTTTTTTTGCAAAACATTTTTAGCTTTTATTTAATTTATACTCTCTATATATTTTGAACTTTTACATTTTGTTTGTATTTACAGGTTATATAGACCTATGTTATATATCGTGACGATATTGACTGATGGTTATAAATTACTGGCTGCTCCCGCTTTGCTGGTCGTAACTCCCTCACTACTCTTTTTGCAGAAGGAAGAGATATAGATAACCTATACTCGGTAAAAGGAATGTATATACCAAAATTTCAAGTCTCTGAGCCTTATGGTTGCAGAGATATCGTCATAAGCCTCCACTAAGTGGAAATATCTTATAACAAAAATCATTTACATGACAATATCCTTTTAGGTATAACAACGCCGGTGCCAGGAGACATCGCCTGTCCATATCATGTATGATTTGAGTTTGTTGTCGTAATAAGTTTAAAGTCCTAAATTACTTTATATATAGGTAATTTCGAAGAAGTCTAATTAAAATAATTTAACAGTCTTAATGACATTGAAAGCAATAATCTCGTGTCGTTATGCCGTCACCAATACGAATTAAACTATACAGTCTGATGAAAGCAACACATTTTAATGCACAAAGAAAACAATAGTGTAACATGTGAACTTGAAGTATTCAGTTGTTTTTCATATAATTTCGTATAAACAACGGCGCGGATATCAGTAATCTCGCAGCTTACGCTTTAGTAAGAACAAATTATCTTGTTAACGGACCCTTACTGCTGGCGTTCAGTTAAATATCAACTTCACAAATTAATGTCTACGAGTACACTGCACCGATTGGCTTCTAGCAACGGTCAATGCTTTATGGAATTGAAACGAAAAATTGCGACTTGTTTCCATAGATGTGTCATACTCGCAATATTATGAAGACATATATACAGGGTGGCGCAAAAGTAATCCTCCTATCAGAAAATGCTATAAATTTTGCCTTGATGTAAAAAAATTAAAAGACCAAATAAAAATAATACACAAGAAAAATCAAAGTTTTTGATATTTTTTTTTAAATTACAGCCAAAAAAACATCGGAAGGTTATTTTTGCGCCACCTTGTATACAAGGTATACAAGATACTTCCGATGTTTTTTTGGCTGTAATTTAAAAAAAAATATCAAAAACTTTGATTTTTCTTGTGTATTATTTTTATTTGGTCTTTTAATTTTTTTACATCAAGGCAAAATTTATAGCATTTTCTGATAGGAGGATTACTTTTGCGCCACCTATATCACAGACACAAACATAAGAAACGTTAATAATACCGTTAAATTTATGCATATTCATAATTTTGTTTTTGTGTTATCTCCCGGTGACAGAAATAGTAATAATGCAAATGTTTTGTTATAACGCAATCGTTTCGTCTTCGAAAACAGATAGACACCGGCTGCTGATTATGTCCATGTCTGCCAAAGATGTCCATACCGATCGACGCCTTTCGCGACCTTTACCAGATCGGCGGTTTATATCATAGAGAAGCCAGCACTAGGTGTCCTTTGACTTTTACTGTCCCATCGCTTGTATCTTTGTACATTCATTTGACGAAGAGTAAATGCAGATAAGATTTACAACAAACGTATTTTATTGTCACAAATATAGTAAGAACTTAAATTTTTTCTATGTACAACTATATATATTACGGCTCCAGGATTTGAAACTAAGTTGCCCTGTACTGTGGATCTGATGATAAATATAAATGATGAGGAAGTTTGGGTATCTAAAAAAATATTTATAACTGTCGTTTAATTTACATATTTCTTAAGCAATTTATTTAATAGCTAAATTAATAAAAATATGCTCACGCTCTCATTTGACCTGTAGTAATATTAATAAAATGGAAAAGGTCAGAGGGTTAAGGATTGTCGATAAGAGTTTATGAAATGCGAAATTCATTAAGGCTGTATTTATATAGAGCCTATATTCGTTAGCAGAAATATTATTATTAGAAATACCATTAGAATTTAATTTAATACATAAACATCAACACTTGATTTTAATGCTTTTTTTTTATTCTTTTTTTAATTTTCTACCTCGTCGGATCTTATTTTTCACCGACGTCCCGATGTCGGACTACCACCTTTAAATTATTGTTCCAAGTCCAGCTTTTTGTTTTATATGTTGTGTTAACAAATAAACAAACGCGATAAATTTAACATACATTACATTAATATCCTATGGCCCCAAGATGAGGCAAAAGGCGTTCACAGTGATTCTCTATCGCGTTCATTCTTGGGTTTCACACTTAATCTCATTCCACGACTGTCTGGAAAGGCCGCGCTTGCGTTTCCTTGCAGATTCCAATCAAGCACCTGCTTGGGAATATGGTGAGGATCTCATTGTCGAGTATGGTCAATTCACTTCCATTTGCGATGCCTCATTTGTAAATCGACTAGAGATTCGTAGCAGAGCTCTAGATTTCATAAAATAAAATAAAAAATGGATTTTTTTTTATTTTTTCATATATTTTATATAATTATTTTTGTTTTATCGACTTGTGTTAAATTTTGTTACCAAAGTAATTTCAATAATATTTGATACAATGAAACGAAATATAATACTATTTGTACCTACCTAGACGGTCTCACGGTGAGACCTACCATCAGTAAACTAGTGATGCTTCATAGAAGAAATTTCACATTGGAGTAAGTAGTGCCATTATTTTTATGTATCATATATTTTTAATGTGATTTCTGTGGGCAGATAGAAATAAATAGAAAATAATTATTATCGTGAACGGTAGTTAATAAGAGATCAATATTTAACGAGGTACTGAATCACTCGTTTGCTAAAGTGGCGTCCATGTCCACGTGACATTGGTCTCTCGTAAGGGATTATGTTTATCAAGGTTATACCAGAATAATGATTGGGTACAGATCCCTCTCTGACTGAATTTTTTTATTTACTTTTATATATATACCATGTGTTTATTTATTTTAGGTGTATTCTGTGTAATTTGAAAAATATGTATACCTATAACAAATATACACAATTATGAAGACATGTGTCATTGGTTAAATGGAAAAGCGAGGTATTCTAAAATATTTTGAAGTCAGCTTTAATACCCAAAATTATTAATTTTCCATTGTAGTACTTCATTTAGAAAAATTATATAACTTATCACTTTTATAAGACACCTACTTTTAACATAATTACTAATAATGACTTATTTCGTTATATTTCATATTAGGTTAGGAAAAGTATATAAGTATATCTGTGGCACATTACTGGTGACAGGTCTCTATTGCCGGATACCGTCTAGGTAGATACCATCGCACTGGTGTGTAATCGTTACCGTGTTCCGGATTGAAGGGCGCTGTAGCTAGTGTTAACTACTGGGTTAGCGGGACTCAACATCTTATGTCTCCGGCTACGAGCGCAAGGTGGTGCAGTGCATTTCATCCTAACTAGCGCCACTCTGTAATGGGCAGGCGTCACTTACCATCAAGTGAACGTCTTTTTCGTCTCATGGTTTTGTGTAATAAGGAAAAAATCACATATAATGTGCATAACTGTATTTATAGTTTCAGTTTGTTTTTTAATACATTTGATTGTTTTTTCATAATTCTTTTGGAAAAGGACGACTTGTGGTTTTACATCCATCTTTTTGTTTATCCATTTCTATTGTGTATTGGATTCTTGAACGGTTACTCTACAAAAAGTTTTAAATAAGTCAATAAACTCTGTTCATCTGTTTCCTTTCAACACTTCAACTTATTTAGGTATAATTTAAAGGATTTTAAGTTAAGGTTGTTTATTTTAAAAACTTTGCAAGACATGTTTTGAATCTTATCAAAACAAAATGTAATGAAATATAACAATATATAGTTCACTAACTTTCGTAATTTAGTAACAAAGATAAGCAGTTAAAAGTAAATCGTGATAGTCATTAAATTTGGTTCTAAAAATAAAAATACAATGAAGTTACTCTTTAACACAAGTGTTTAATAAAAAAGGCTTTAGCAATAAATAGTTTAGTTTTAACTAATGTTAAAAGTAAACTATTTATTCATTATGTATTCAGTACATTAGTACATATAACAGTCTAAACTGTTTTGTTTTTTTTTTATCATCAATTCTATTTCTATGACTGTCATCACAGAAATGCGTAATAACCCTAGAATAAAAAAGGTCGAATAGATCTTTTCTCTTGTAGAGTAAAGAATTTCAAATAAGACAAATTTTATGAAAATTAGACTACTCCATTTAATGTATAAAAAAAGTACAGAATGATTTTTTTTATTCAATGAAGCGACGAAGCGACCTGGATGTTCATCTGATGGTAAGTGCTTACTTACAATAACGTGGCGCTAGCTAGGAGGATATACACTACACCACATTGCGTTGGTCTTCTTGAGGCATAAAATGTTATCTTGTTACCCCAGTAATTGCACCACCTAGAGCGTCTTTCAAACCAGAACATATTATTCTTTGCAAACTACTGTTTATCAGCAGGAGTCAGCGTTGCGGTGGTGCCTATCTAGACGGTGTCCTGTAATAGAGACATACCACCAGTAAAGCATGTTATTTGTTATGCCTATTATTTTCCTAATTGGGAAAAGATCTTAAATCTAGAAGTCAATATATTAAATACCGGTTGACTAGGCATAATTTTATGAGGAGCATGATAGGTAACAGTAAGAAATAAACATGAGGGAATTAATTATTCGTAAAGGCTATTGACAACACTCAAAGGCGAAGCTTTTTGATATAGTTAATTAAAAAAGCGTAAAAGTAAGACATGATGTAGCAGGTCAGAGTAGTAAGTGTTCTCATAGTGAAGTAACTTCAGTTAAGTTTTTATATATGCAATATTATAAGCGAATTGGTAAACGCAGATATGGTAAAGATTCTACAAGATGGGTCGACGATTTGGCGAAGATGAAAGAAGTCGGTTATTGCAAATATCTTGGAACTGATCTGTGTGGAAAGAATATTCCCTTGAGTAGCTGTCTTATGCTGGTGATGATAGCATAATGTCTACAACGCCTTTGTAATAAAGTCTTCGCAATATTTGATAAATCTTTGCACTGTTGGTAAAGCTGCGGAAAAGACGTACTCTAATGAAAATTTATTTACTGTTTAAGAATATAACTTGTGTGTAGGAGTTTAATAAAAGCTTACATTGATAAATTGGATAAATAGCCGATACGAATTTCATGCAATTGTATGACAGTTGTGGACAATGAACTTGTTTTAAATTATTTAGTACGATTAATGAAAGCGGCCCAAAGAACTGTGACTGCAGGAACAAGTTCATAGTTTATATTATTATTTTTTGAACAACTATAAGTCGGACGAGTTTCAATGTTCATACAGTATTACATTACATTCAAAGCCAATTAATTTTACTAGTATTGGTTCACTGCAAATGCACTGATAGAGTAAGGTTGGCAAACTATTGCATAGTGACAGAAATACAAAATTATGTAAATATTACAATAATACAACCAGTAATGTAACGAAATTTTATATAGACAGTCCATTAAACATTAACATTTACGAGAATCATAAAGTAAATATTACTACTTCATAATAATTATCACTGAACAAGTCATAAAACTTTGATATTTGAGTGCCTAAACTACTGTATGATATATGGTCATTATTACATAAATATGTTTTGATAATTTTCGTATTGGGTATAATATGTTTTGTTACATATATTTATTAGTGATACTACTGATTCTGTACTATTCCTCAGTAGCAGTATATTCGTTCTGTTTCGATTTCAAAGGTGCTGGTAGCTATTGAAATTACTGAAGTAATATCATAGCCACATTGTTTTTAGCGGGCCATTTATCATTTAGTGAAAGTACTGCCTGTCTAGTCGCTTCGCTTAAAAATATTTTCAACATCGTCATCATAATTTCAGTCTTTGAATGTTCTATGCTGAACAATTCTGCAGAGGAGTGTATTTATAGTCACTATGTCGCTTTTTATATAAAGAGGAGGATATTGTGCCAGTGGGGTTATCCTCATCCATATTCCATACGATGGTTAGATATAATATTCTGATTTTTGTTACTTCAGATGTTTTATTTAGTTCATATAAATAAGGCCTAGTAAATCTTAACAGATGTTGAACGAAATGGCATCATGTTATGTTTGATGTCTTATGTCACATTAAAAAAGTTTTGTAATAAAACTGACCGAATGCTGCTGAAATATTCTGGTATATTTTTAGTTGTACTTTGTTAAGGAACTTTGAACTTTATCGATATAGGTTTAATGCATCTAAACTTTGCTAATATCATATAAACTATTTTCTAGTTTCTTCCGCTGAGGACACAGTTGTTGTAATATAAACTTTTTTGATCACATGACCCAAGTGTGCGTATTGTTGACAGTTTTATTCTTCCTCAAACACTTTCAAATTATGTTTATTACTCGTTGAATTCGATAGAGATTGTAGTATTGAAATTGTACATTTATTTTATTTATATTATTAGTACTTGTGTAAGGAGTCTTAACCTTTCCTGTGTGAGAAAAAACTTTGTAGGTCTAGCATTTGGTACATTAAGAGAGCAGTTAAAGTCGGTCGCTCAGTGCAATCCTTTTAGAGATTAGCCTGGATATACAGATTGGCAAACAATTCTAAAATTATATTTTGGTATAAGTACTACGTAACTTTATTAACAAATAGCTTTTTTTAATATTACGAAGAGACAATTCAATTACTACAATTTGCACAGCGCAGCAATATTATCATGATTGCGTGTTTACGTTATGAGTGCATAAGGACCAAAAGCTTTTCCAAGTTACAATTTCTCAACGGGTATCTTTACCGAAGTCTATTAATTAAGGGAAAAAAACTTTTAATTAGATTTTCATCAATGTTGCCGGTTTGTTTCGTCGCCTGATAAACTAATGAACACAAACCGAGAAAATTTGTAACGAACTCTTCCATTACATAATTAATTGTTTCACCTTATACTTCCACAACGATGATATCATCATATAAGCCAAAAAACTGTACTTGGGGTAATAAGCCAATGCATGAAAATTTTTTTTTTAATCACTAATTTGTACAATATTTTCATTCGACGGGAAGGGTAAAATAAAATCTGATATGTTTGTATATTCATTTATGTAAATCTGCTTTTTCTTGAAGTTATGTTTGGACATGGTTCATAAATTTCGATTTCCATCAACGATCTCTAAAAGATATTGTTTTAATATTTTGGATTACAAGATCAAATATAATCGATTAATATCGAAGAATATATGTACAGAGAGTTTCTATGAATTATTTCATGTTATAGTAAAAGTGTCTACTAACGCAATATTCCTTCCACAAATTTAAACAATAAATGGGAGATGATATGTTAATAGTTCTATTTATTTACATACATTCTTTATAATTTTCAGTGATTTAGTTTACAGTATCAAAAAACTTTCATTTAATATTTTTTATGCTATTTAATTACATTTACTAAGATGAAACTTACTTAAGATGGTAATTAATATATGTATGGATTAGTCCATGCAAGGTCCTCGAATGATGACCTCATACCGGGAGATGCAGTGTTGGCAGGCCTCTCACTAGGTGGTCCGACGATCTGGTGAAGGTCGCGGGTAGCAGCTGGATGCGGGCAGCGCAGGGCCGATCGATGTGGAGATTTGGAGCCTTTGTCCAGGTGTGGATGTCTGTCGGCTCTTAATGATGATGGATTAGTTTTAAATGAATTGTATATGGTCTACGAATGATTTGGATTTTGATTCAAATTTTTTTACCTGTTTTTCACATCTCGCATTGTTATCTTTATATACACGTAAAAGAATTATTTGCTACATTTTTATCTTAATTATTTCCAATTGCTATACTAATATTTAACCCGTGTCAAGTTAAATGTAATCAATAACGTAAACGCTGACAGAACCTAACACGGTTTGCTTTCCGAAATGTATGGAGCCGTCAGCACATGAATAATGGTTATTTCCCACGCAGATTAAATTAACTGCAAATTGTTTTATGTTGGACATGAAAATTCAATGTGTTAGACTAGTCCTCTCTTTGATTATGTTATACTATTAAAGTTCTAGTATAATAACTATTGTGAAGCTAACATAAACTAGATATTGCCGAAAATCCATTACCAGAGACTCTCAGTTAAGATGACGGTCTGGTCAATAAATAACAACTCCTACCACTATAATTTCTAGCTGTTTTTATATATCTATTTCTAATAATCGGTTTAATATTTTACAACAACTCACGGGACCCTCGCTAACCTTACTTATTTGTGGTGCAACTTGCGAATCAACAAACGAGAGTCTAGCTTCTATCAATTCGCATTAGGCCAGCGTGGTAGGAAATGGCCTAAATCCCACCATATGAACTCTTACAAACTACTGTCTCTGGTGCCCGGCGGTAGCGAATACCAGGCTGACTGTGACGAACGTTGGCAAGGCGCCGGAACCAGGGCAACGCTGGTTTGATCGATGTGGAGATCTTTGGAGGAGCCTTATGTCCAGCAATGCAATTTTATCGGCTGGTGATTAATTGATTGAAAATATGAAAATTATGAAACTTTGTCAACTAAATTATGTGTCCGTGCATGAGGTATTGAATGAAAGTGTGCCAGAAATCGTAATGGGAGTTTTATTATCGCCATCCGGCGTTATAAATTAGTTTTTAATTTTAACTACAACATTTTGTTTTGAGGCAAAACACGCAAATGAGTAGTCCAGGGACCGCTAGACATAGCTTCCCAATAGGCATAACATTGAGCTTGATCTTTAGCAATTCTCATCCAGGACTTATCAGCTATTCTGTTACAGTAGTTACTATTATAAATAGAAGATTTATAATCCAAAATAAATACCGATTATTCTCATTTTGTACTCTTTTATAATAAAAATCTTACTTCAATAAAAATTAAATCTGTAATAAAAGAAAGGGTCGCGAACCTTGAAGGATATATTGCGCATTCCTTTAGCTTTAAGACCAAGAACTCGTATATATAAAATGTTTGCGGAGACTTTATATGGGCGTTTTGTGTTCTGTTACAATTCCCGTGACGAAGTTTATGTCAAAATATAACTTTGTTAAAAGGTTTTGTCACTTAAATATAAATAGTTAACATTTCTAATGCATTACCAGTTTTTCAAGTAATTTTCAACCGAGAAAAATGTCATCGAAGAGTGGAATTATATTCGATGTCGTTTTCAATACATGTAAACCGAATTAATGAAGAAACTTTTATCTTTACGTTGATTAATGTGAAAAATAATAATAAGAAACTGCTATTCCGAATGATGAAAAGGAAGTAATATTTCATTTAACTATTTTTTTTTCAGTGTACAGAAAGACGCAAAACTATGTATCATACGTATAATCTTCAAGCACTATAGTGAATAAAACATAAATTTTTAAACATTTGAACTATATTAAAAAGCCTTCGTCATCTTTTACGCTGTTATGGTTAAACTGTAAAAGTTTTTTTAAGATTTTGTCCTTTCCGAAATTTGACGAAGGGCATAGGTGTTTTTTTTTTCATGCAAATAAACTTTGATGACGGTATATCAGGAAGAGTTAACAAACGAGCTATATCAGTCGATAGACGTCCACTGCTGAACATAGACCTCCCCCAAAGATCTCCACGTGGATCGGTCCCGCGTTGCTCGTATCTCCCGCGATTGTCTCCAGATCGTCGGTCCACCTTGTGGGAGGCCTCCCAACACTACGTCCACCAGTACGCAGGCGCCACTTTAGGAACTTACTGCCCCATCGGCCATCGGTCCTTCGAGCAGTGTGCCCTGCTCATTGCCACTTAAGTTTAGCAATCTTTTGAGCTATGTCGGCGACATTAGTTCTTCGGCGGATCTCCACATTTCTGATTCAATCACGCAGAGAAACTTCGAGTATAGCTCTCTCCATTGCCTTTTGGGTGACTTTGAGCCTTTTAAGTAAGCGGTCACGTCTCTGTTCCGCATGTCTTCACTGACAACACGCACTAGTTGAAAACTTTTCTCTTCAGATATTGCGGTATCTGAGACGAAAAGATGCTGCGTAGCACAAGTATAATTGACAAGCGTATAGATAAATAATTCTAATAATTTAAATTGTTTGAATTGTAATTGCAAACGTTATCAGTAAATATATCAACTATCATTAAGTACTTGTTAGTTAATTGCCACTTAATGGTGGTGCGGCGTTGGAAGCCATTGTTCCTATGCGACAAATTAATGAAATGGTTTTACGTGGAACAGAGGGCAGTCGTGAAACCTAGGCCTTTGATGTCCAGTGATCACATTGTAATGATCATGTTTTAATAATTGTTATTTTTTGAATTGCTTAAATAGAGCTCGGAATAGTTTGACACTATGTTATTGGATTTGCTATAAAGACCTATTCTTTTTTAAAGAAAACAGATCTAGACCCAATAGTTTTACTAATATTGAAAGACACGGCGGGGTCTTTGATATTTCATAAGTTTAAGTGTAAAGAGAACACGGTGTAAACTTGTAACCCAGAAAAATCAGAGAACATACTACTTGCGATAACAGAAAGACACAAGAAACGAGAGAGAAGCGTGGCCTAGAAGTAGAACAATAAGGAGAGTAAGGAAAGTTTTTTAAAATATTATGAATATGTAGGGATAAAAATTTGTAAAAAGCATAAATAGTGTTAGGTTATAAATAAGATATATCGCATATGTATTTAAAATAAATGTGAACTGGTCATCAACAATTCTGACTCATAAATCTGAGGACTCTGTAATTAAGACAAAAGTTATTATACCGTATTAATAAAAGAAAACTAAATATAAATAAAGAAGACTACTGCTGTTAAAAGCGCCTGTATGAATATGGTTGGCAATTGTATCATGAAGGAGAAAATGTTTAATTAATTTTTAAGATGTTTTAAAAGTACTTTGTAAACTTTTTATTTTTCTAAGTTAACACTTATATACATAGATACTGTAAAGGTAACACGTTGACTTTGCTGTCTATGTATGCTGAAACTCAGTCAAAGTGTATGAGTATTGTTATTTTTTTCTTCCATAATTTTATTAAGTAAACTTAAATTATTGTAGTTTAAATGGATATGGATTAAACTTTTAGATAACAGACTCATTATTCTCGAGGAAAACTTATCAGGTTTTGCATGTTATTTCTGTGTAGAGTGATAAATTAGATGTTTTGTGACGACCTTCAGGTGTTGTTTTGTTCAGTCGATGGGATGATTGTACGAACTAAACGTGGACAATAGAATGATGACACATTTTATTCTTTTGAGTTCATAATTTATTGGGAATAAAGAGATTAAATATTTTTTATTCTTAGTGTTGTAATTTTTTTTTGTACTAAACTTCATGGGTAACAAAGAATACACTGTTATATCAATCAATTAAACATGAAGCCTATTGAATCTGCTATGGAAACAAAAAATTAAAAATGGAAACTGCTCGATTTGAGAGTATATATCTTGAAAAAGGTTTAATGTTTATATTTGGCGTCTAATACACGTTTAATATTTGAAAACATTGTTATATAATGCAAAAAACTTAATTCGCAGGGACTAAAACGAAATTTAAGAGCGTTGTAGCTAGTAAAATTACTGAGATAACGAGATTTTCCTTCTCGTGTTTCAGTCACGAGCTCGATGTGGTGTTGAGTGAACATTGTTACTGGTAGCTTATTTTTATGGGCAGGCATATCATTTTCTATAATCTTGCTTGTCGTTTCGGTTTGTTGTTTATAAAAAAAAATCTTATTATTACTAAAGTAGTCTATTTATTATACTTTTACCTTACAAAGAATAATAACAGCCAGCTGCAGTATCTATTTTCACAGAACAGATAATTTTTAATTACAATTTTCTTAAACAATAGACTTTGCAATTGTTAAAATAAATAATAAAATATAAACTAAATAACAGAATGAAAACATTATATATATCTAAGTGAAACGTAAAAAATAAGAATAACTATTAGCATTATCTCGATTTTTATACATGATATTGCGACACCGGCAGAAGTGCTACTGTTTATGAAGTACAGAATTTTATCACAGTCAACTTTATAATTCATCATACCTTCTCTACTGTACATAATTAGTTTACAATCAGCCTTTTTTGAAACATATATTCGTTTATTAACTGTTGGATCTAACACTGTAGTTATCCTCCAATCTTTGATATTTTTTGAATTGCTTACAGAGGTTCTGTAGTCGGTACCTTCCACAGAAGGTAATTCTTCGTTCCACATGCGAACGTTGACATCGTCCTGGTCCATTCTCTTGTAGTTATTATCTTGTATGTAGCTCCGAAGGAATGCCTTCGCGATGTAGCAATACACGGTGATTGTTTCGACCAGCTCGACGTCTTCGATTCTCAGCCAACACTGGTCAGCGCGGTCGTTACGATTCGGCAATTCGAGCGGTATTGGGAAGATTACGTACGGTTTCGACTCTGTCAAATCTAACTCTTTAGATATAACAAAATTAGCCATTGTTATCAAGAACAAAACACTGAGTAACATTTTAAATGTGCAGTTGCTTCGACATCATGATTAAAACTAAACGATTGTCGTGACGGCTTATGTCATGACAGTGTACAAATCTACGACGGAGAGCATCGTTCACAATACTCAATTACAAGTGAAAAAAAATTATTTAGTTGTTACACACTCGCCACCGCCAGGACTTGCAATGCTATGAGACAAAAATGCAAAGTACATGTCTGTAATGACAAAAAAGCAGGAAGATTTTTTTTAAGGAAAACTGTTTAAATACTGTAGGAAAACTACTTCGCAGAAATGCTTATTGTATGTTTTACACTCGGTCCTTAATGCTTTCATTTATTTACAAATAACTCCGTGCAAACATCCTTGTTCGATTTGTTAAAACATAATCATGTCTCAGGCGACAAACGCAATATGAAGTAGTGTATATCATCCTAACTAGCGCTACATTGTTATGGACAGGCATATCACTTACCATCAGGTGATCGTCCCCTTCGTCTTGTTACTTAATTGAATAAAAAAGAACATATGGGAAAACCTATATGATTTTCGTGATAAAGCGACAATTTCGTTTTAGTACCAGGTATTATCCTTTTTAACATCTACATGATGCAGAGTATTTTTTATATAAATCTAGTAAAGAATAATAGAAAAATCATCAATCACTTTGCTAATATGTTTATTTATATGTCCGTATTTATAATGTATTATATATATATATATATATATATATATATATATAAATATATATATGTGTATTTGTATGTATATATATACAGGATGAAAGGTAATAGGTGTAAAAGATCTGGAGAGGTTAAAGTATAGCTCGTATCCTATGTATCTATCGATGGAATACCCCATCCAAAAACAATGGTTCTGGAGTTATTAATTTTTTTAAAAAAAATTTCGATTTTCTAGGAAAAAGTTCGATGATTTTATTTTTTACTTATTTCTACACAAATTTTAACGTAATGATTATTGTTTAGTCATTGTTTTATTAAATTAAATTAATAATCATCACTTAGAGGCTAAAACTTTTAAATTAGGTTCTTGGAAAGTCGCAATAGGCAAAAATATAGGGTGGCGCAAAAATAACCTTATAAAAAGTACCTTATTACCTGTGTTATAAGGTACTTTTTATAACGTTATTTTTGCGCCATCCTATATAAGGCGTTATAACATTTTTATTTAATCTTAAAATAAAATTGTATTTATAAATAATACGTATAAAGCAAATAAATAAGCACCTGACTTTAATACCTATCGAACAAGGTATAATAAAGTACATAAAGTTTCTAAAAATTATAAAAAAAAACCACTTGTAATAAAACTAAGTACCATGAAATATCAAACTGTAGAGACCCATAAAAGTAGACACCACGTAGGCTCTTCCCCCAACAGGTTACCGCCTTTGTCGTGGCTGGTGGCGTGGGCTTAGTAGCCGTGACTGGGTCGCCCATCGTGAAACGAAGAGGAACCTACCCAGCCGGCCCGCGGTGAAGACCCGGTTCGAGGCGGCCGCTCCAGGTTAGAGCACCGGTTTTAAACCGCGAGCTCACCACGCATGTGGCCGGTGGGCTGCAGGGATGGCTTTATGCTGCCCCTTGCACCCTATGCGACTAACCGATGTCGCACCGGTGATGCGGCGGCGGTGGGGTCGCGGGGAACAGGAGTGTGGGTATTACGATGCGCCGTTTTCTCTATCCTCCGCAGCCGTATAACGGGTGGCGGCGGGCCCAAAATCGGATCCGCTGCAGGGAGCCGGGAGAGTTTTGTATTTTAGCTTCATGGCCTCTGGGTGACGGGTTTGGGGGAATCCGTTGCCCGCGAGACTGCAAGAGGCTAAGGAGGGGGCGTGCTGCATGTTCCGGCGTTCCCCCACGGAGGTGGAAAGGGAGAATTCTTCCCTCCCTTCAGAGGTGGGGCTGCGTAAGTGGTCAGCGTTGGCGGAGTTGCGGATGGTGCGAAAGCGTTTCCGTAACCCCGCCATGAGGCGACGAGTTGGAACATCTTGGGGGTTTTAGTCGATGTAAGTTCGACATAACCTGTCCTTGCCCCTGCGAGGACGGATATGCGCAGGCCTATCCCCCACGTTAATAAAAAAAAAAAACGTTGGCCCTTAATTTGACCCCTTTTGTTTTTGTTGTAACACCTGCTCGCTTATTGTTGTCGTTTTAGACATTGAGTTCATTGTAAAACACGTGCAATGTCATTTTTAGGTAATGAGTCAGTACGACAGTTAAAATTTAAATCTCGTGGGCGGACGTACATTATCGTTGTCTTCTTAATTCTGAATAATTTTTGTTTTCCTTATCAAAGAAATGAAATTTCAATGGCGGATTACGGTAATGAAGAATACGCTGAGCGAGAGTAAGAAGCGAGAGAGGTGCCAAGATCGTAGCAAGTGGAGAGAGGTGATCTCTGCCTACCCCACTGGGAACAAGGCGTGATATATATGTATGTATCAAGTAGCTCGCTGGACTAATGGTTAAAGAGTGCGGCCTTCATTCCGGAGGTCGCGGGTTGGAATCTGGACATGTACCAATGACTTTATATAATTGACTTTAATATTTAAGTTATGTATGTACATTTCTAAATTTTAGTTACAACAGCGAAATACAAACGGTGAAAGAAAACATCGTGAGGAAACCTGCACATGAATTAGAATTTATTCTAAGGTGTGTGTGAAGTCATCAATCCGCATTGGGCCCGCGTGGTGACTCCATCACCTTCATATTGAGGGTAGGCCTGTGCCCCAACAGTGGGGACGTAAATTGGCTGTTATGGAATATTTACAGTAATCATTTAGCGGCAGAAATAGAAGCAGCGGTAATAGTTAAAGAAGTGATCGTGAATAATATCAAAGCCTAGCCAAAATACGATGTAACTCTACATATAGTACTTGCGTAGTTAAGTATATTGTTAGTTTTTTTTTATAATTATATCAATAAGTACCAATGTCGGCAATCACGCGCAGTCAACTGACCCGATTTTTCCTTGAGACGGTTGCAAAACGTCATAGACGAACAATCAGCCTTTCTTACAATAGAACCTTTAACTATGTCAATAAGCATAAAATATTTTCTTCATTTTGATATATTAGGTAAGAATATAGGATGGTGAACGTTAAAAATAATAAAAAAAAAATTAGAGCATTATATTATTTAATTGAACATGATGAATGGTATCTCTAAGATACAACCCGACTTAAAAAAAAAATTCAGTCCAAATTTTTATTCAGCCTCAAATTTACGGTTTTATTTACTATATAATCTAATCATAGACCGGGAGACTGAGCTGTTTGGGCTACTTACTATGTCCGTTTTAAACACATTTAGATTGTTATTTATCTATATGTCTATGTTATAATAGTCTCTCGTTTTTTCTTTCCACTTTTATGGAAATTACATACATAATGTATCTATTTTATAATTTAATTTAGCTCGCAAATTCCGGGCCCTCGAGCCCTGAAACAAAGCTGTAAAAGTCGTCAAGCAGGCCTACAACATAAACATTATAAGAAAAAATAATAACAATAATGTTATTAATATAAATATCAAATATCATAGTGGATAATTTATATTCCCATTAACTATTATTACATAATACTTACGAGAATAATTAATAAAAGAGAAAATTAAGAACAATTTTCTTTTGCTCAGATACTTTAAGTAATAATAACATTCAACAACAATTCGTATTGACTTTGAAAACATATTACCTTCAAACGCCAGATGTTTTTTACGTAAACGTCATTGAATACAAATTATTACAATGATGCATTATTTTAAGTATTTGTTTATTATTATAAATAAGAATATATCTTTAAAAAACTTAATAAGGCTCATGATATTGTTTCCAATACAAAAAATTTATATAAGAATAAATAAGGACTAAATTAACGAGTTTAAGGATTATCAAAAATAGTACACTATTACAAAAAATGAAAAACCGATATAAATAAAAACACCAACAACTTTAACTGCGCGAAAGACATTGTTGACTCACTGTTCATGCGGTCATTAATATAATACAAAATATTTTCACAGTTCACATTGTAATTTGTCACTCCTTCTCTACTATACATGATCACTTTGCACACTGCGTTTTTGGTCACATATAACCTCGTACGTGTTGTGGGGTCCATAATGGTAGTCATCTTCCAATCCTTAATGTTGTTCTCACGGTCTTCTGGTAGTCTAAACATGACGTCTTCTAACGGCAGCGGTTGCTCGTTCCAGAGGCTTACGTCGACGTCATCCTCCGTCATTTTCCTAGAGTTGTAATCATGGATGAACTTGCGGATAAACGGCTGCGCTATGTGACAATATACAGCCACGGTTTCAATCAATTCTTCGTCCTCAATCCTAAGCCAGCACTGTGTCGCTCGATCGTTTCGGTTAGGCAATTCAAATGGTACGGGGAAAACGATGTAAGGCTTTGAATTCTTGCTACTTTCCTTATTGCATGCGATCGGGTAGAGAAACAGAAATGTGCAGAGGGCTCGGAGCAACATTTTATTTGTGCAGTTGTGGTGACATCATGATCGGAACTAAGCGATAGCCGTGACGGGTTTATGTCGCTACCGCAAAGACGAACGGGCTCGGTCGACCTTCGCAATGGTAATTACAGATGGCGAAAAGATATGATGTTGCCGATTAACAACTTATTGTTTACAACTTTAAGATACAACTTTGAATAGAAATATATCTATACATATATAATGAAAATAATATTTTTTGTTCCTCAATCACGTGAAAACGAGTGAACGTATCGACATGCGAACATGACCATTAGACCCGGAACGGTTTGTAGGTGGTTATATACTATTGATTGTTTTGAAATTAATAGATCCTTCATAATTTTATTTCTAATTAACTCTTATAAACCTTTTGCATTTTGTTTTATTTATGCGGTTGCTATAGCAAGATAATTGCGGTTGGAATTACTGTTAAGGAATATTTCATACAAATTTCAAGTTTCATTTTATATTACAGCCAGCAAAGCGGGTGGGGAACAGCTTTTATTTACTATAAAACAAGTTAACAATAAAGTTTACATTAGATATCATGCCAAAGTATAAAAAAGGTACTTACACACAAAGACTGTTTTACAAATTTATTTATTTAATTTAATATTTTTTATAAAGAAGTTGTCCGGATTAGATTTTTAACAAATCATTTTAACTGCATCTATAGCCAGCGGTTAACCATTTTATTTTTACCCGAAGTCTGGTTTAGTTCCGAGGTCTTATATATACAGGTTTGGATAGAGGTAGGGTATTCTAGAACACATTTGAATAGCTACTTCTCTCATAAAATCAAATCTCAATCTGCAACTCAATTGCATTCTCTCATAAAATCAAAACAAAAAAAATCTCTTTATAAAATCAAAACAATTTTCTTGTCAAGTTTTTACATTAAGAATTTTGTTGGCTTCATATGTTATGTAATACATACAATTAAGCGACGAGACGAGCTGGACGGTTCACCTGATGGTAAGTGATACGCTCGCTTATAACAACGTGATGCTAGTTAGGATTTTATACACTGAACCACATTGCGATCATCGCCTGATATATAAGATGTTGAGTCTCGTTGTCTCAGTAATTACGCTAGCTACAGCGCCCTTCAAATCGGAACACAGTAATGTTTGCACACTACTGTTTGGCGGCAGAAATAGACTCTGCGGTACTTACCTTGACAGTACCCAGCAACCGAGATATATCAGTCATTATCCAATATTTCGTTTTGTTATTTTTTGTGAATTGTGTGAAGTGAATTGAAAGCAGTGTCAGAGTTTTAATATATAAATTTGGTAAGACAGCTTTTGGTATCACATGAACTTACTTTTTGGGATTGTAACTTTAGGAATTTATTAATATTTTGTCGTTTAGAAAGTTTTTATTAACATACAAAATTGTTTTTGTTTTTAAGAGTCCACGCGGTTGAAGACGCAGGCAAAAACTAGTACAGCGTAAAGGTCGATAACGAGGTCTGCACCATGTTGTGGGATTTATAAGGAAATTGAATACTGATTCTTCCGGAAGCGGATGATAATGTAAAAAAAATATTGTAACGTGTACCGACCCTTTAATTAACATGGATATTTATTTTTAGTTACATAGTTATCTTTATTATTAATGTTATGAAAAAAATTACAAAGAATAATAATTTAAACGTGAACAGTATCACCAATTAACTTATTACATATTTGTATATCAATTCTTTATTATAAACCATAAACCTAGGTCACAAATGGCAGAATTAATCTCTAGGTAGCAATCTCTCTCAGTTAATCTTGGATGTGGTGAGAGTTGATGGTAGGCAGAATAAGTAAAAAGATATACAGGGTGAAAGACAATAGGTGTAAAAGATCTGGAGGGGCTAAAGTATAGCTCGTATCCTATCTATAATATGTATGTATGGAATACCTCATCCAAAAATAATGGTTCTGGAGTTATTTAATTTTTAAATATTTTTCAAAAAATTCTCGATTTGCTAAAAAAATCTGAGATTTTATTTCTTACTTACTTATTTCTACACAAATTTTAATGTAATAATTATTGTTTAATCATTGTTTTATTAAATTAAATTAATAATCATCACTAAGAGGCAAAAATTTTAAATTAAGTTCTTCGATAGTAGTGACAGTAAAAAATATGGTGTCATACTTACATTTTTATTTAATCTTAATATAAAATTTTATTTATGAAAAATAGGTAAAAAGCATATAAATAAGTACCTGACTTCTATACCTAAAATTTGTGTAGAAATAAGAAATAAAATCATCGAATTTTTCCTAGAAAATCGGGAATTTTTTGAAAAGTATTTAAAAAAGTAACTGCAGAACCATTATTTTTGGATGGGGTATTCCATACATAGATAGATAGGATACGAGCTATATTTTAGCCCCTCCAGATCTTTTACACCTATTACCTTTCACCCTGTAGAATTTAAACGTTACACAAGTCATTATTACAAATATTATTAAAACTATTAACGTACAGTTTTTTTTTTCAATAAAGCGATGAGACGAGTGGAACGTTGACCTGATGGTAAGTGATACGCCTGCCCAATAACGTGGTGCTAGTCAGGATGTTATACACTGTACCACATTGCGCTCATCGCCTTAAACATAAGATGTTGAGTCTCGTTATCCCAATAATTACACTAGCTACAGAGTTCTTCATACCGGAACACAGTAATGTTTGCACACTACCGTTTGACGGGAGAAATAAGCGCTGCAGTGGTACCTGCCTATGCAGTGTTCAGCAACAGAGACCTACCACCAGTTAAAAACACAGATGAAAGAGATAGATGAACTATGGTATTATGATAAAATTGTCGATAAATTATAAATGGGAGTCATTTCTTGAATATTTTTTTTTAAATATCACATATAGGGTGGCGCAAAAGTAATCCTCCTATCAGAAAATGCTATAAATTTTGCCTTGATGTAAAAAAATTAAAAGACGAAATAAAAATAATCCACAAGAAGAATCAAAGTTTTTCATTTTTTTTTTAAATTACAGCCAAAAAACATCGGAAGGTTATTTTTGCGCCACCTTGTATACAAGATGCACGATTTTACTGATAAATTAGGTTAGGATTCGATAAGTATAACTTGTTATATAAACAAAGGCCGAGATGAATAAAAAATATCATGCTATTTATTTCACCTCTGGACTGTTATCTGTTTTGGTGCGGTCCGAGAGCATAACGAGTCGGTATTCCCGACATCTGCCCGATGACGTCAGCCGATGTTATAAACAAGCTTTCAATTACAATCCAGTTTCAAATCCGACTTCGTAGTGATAACTCGTCGCCATGAATAACAAGTTTTTATTGTGTCTTTTAATAGTGTGTTTAACTTCAGATGTAGTGATTAGTAAATATGGATCGAGAAGCAGTAGCAGATCGAGTTCGAGTGGAAGTCATTCGTCTGGAAGAAGCAGCAGTCATTCAAGCTACAAACCGTCATCTAGTGGTTATGGACATAAATACCCTTCGTCATCAGGGTTATCCGGGTCAGGCTCAATGAAACATAACTATCCGTCTTCATCATCGGGGCTGTCTGGCTCAAGTTGGAGTGGACATAGTGCGTTCTCATCGTCTAGAAATTCTGGATCTGGCTCAATTAAACCGAGCTACCCGTCATCGTCGTCAGGACTCTCTGGTTCAAGCGGAAGTAAACCTAATTATCCGTCTTCTTATTCAGGACTTTCAGGCATTGGTTTTAATAAGCCTAGTCAATCTTCGTCGTCGCACTTTTCTGGATCTGGCTCTGTTCAACCAAGTTACCCGTTATCCTCGTCTGGGCTTTCTGGTTCTGGCAGAAGTAAGCCTTCTTACCCATCATCATCCTCAGGTCTTTCTGGTTCAGATTGGAGTAAACTAAGTCCATCATTATCAACAGGATTCACTGGATCAGGAGGAATTAAACACGATTACCCATCGTTGTCGTCAGGACTCTCTGGTTTCGGTGAAAGTAAACCACATTATCCGTCTGATTCTTCAGGACTTTCAGGCATTGGTTTTGGTAAGCCTAGTCAATCTTCGTCGTCGCACTTTTCGGGATCTGACTCGCTTCAACCAAGTTACCCATCTTCGTCATCGGGACTTTCTGGTTTCGGCGGAAGTAAGCCTTTTAACCACCCATCCTCTGGGTTTTCTGGTGTAGATTGGAATAAACCTAATCCAACATTATCTCAAAGGTTTACTGAATCAGGGCCAATAAAACCTGATTACACATCGTCGTCCGGACTTTTTGGTATTGCGTGGAATAAATCTTATCAGCCAAATTCGAAACAAGTGATTTTCCCCACATCATCGGGTAACTGGGGCAATGAAAACCATAAATATCCGGGGTCAAGTGGTAACTTTTATAACAAACCTTATGATACTTCATTTCAACCGAGTAATACGTATAATGCTCATTCCGGACCAGGTTCTCACCATTATGGCTACAACGGTAATACACACGTGAATTATGCTATACCCCCAAGTTATCACACGTTCCCTCAATACGTTTATGTTAATCAATATCGTAATTCAGGTAGCCGTTACGGAGATCTCTTAACTGGTTTAGCTTTGTACAACATGGGCCGTTCTCACAGCCATGACTATCGTGACCACTACTTCCACGATGACTATTATAGAACGAGGCACATTACACAGAGTGGAAACGGTAATACATATCGAAATAGTGAACGCCCTAAAGACGAAGCCATTTGCACATTAACAATTAAGGAAATCGATCGACAAGAACTATTAAAGATACCTTGTGAAATTGTCTCGACATTTGTGGAAGACGGTAAGCGCACTAATTATACACATACACAAACTAACATTACTACATGTATTACTAATTTAACAACAATAGACCATGCCGTAAATCAGAATGTCGTTAATAATTCGTCGCTTGCATCTATAAATACTCAAAACTCTACAACACAAAATCTTACCGACGCTGCATCATTTGATAATCTAAGTGTTATTCCCGTGATTCTTAAAAATTCTACAGCGCAAAGTTTAAATTCGACTTTAGCAGTGGTGGATCTAAATAAACAAAAAAACATTTCATTAAACTCGCACATTGGTTTCCAAAATTCTGTACTAAACACAAACAAACTTGAAAATAGTTCTGATAATTCGTTTAACGTAAATAAAACAGCAAAAGCTTCTGAAACTTATAAAAATGAAACTGGAAAAATCAACATAGATGCAATTAATGGTCGACTTGAAAACACTAATAATTTCGATAACACCAAGGCAACTAGTTCCGTAACCAAATTTAACGTGACAACATGTACCACAGTTTCAAACACTACAGACCCTATTAAGGTTAAAGGTCCACCAGTAAATGTTACAGACAAAGAATGTACAGTGAATATTATAACGAAGGAATATCGTATAACGAACGTAGTAGACTGCAGTGTATTAGTGAAATATTCCAAAATGACGGAGAAGCCAAAGTCTACACGAGTGGAAAGCAGTTTCTTACCTTCAAAGGCCAAGATAAAAACGTGGCTAGATAATCCTCCGTGGTGGTTATCACTATTTATTGCTGTGTAACCAAAAATAAGTCCATAGAGACATACCGAGAGAAATATCGGGTAATCATACTCCACTTTATTTTCGATTAACGATGTGTATAATTAAACTAGTTTTAAACCATAAAAACCGGAAATAACCGTACTTAACCACAGAATTTACCAAAAAAGTTAAGATCTATATTTAAAGTTTTATAGTTAAGACAAATATTATCTTCAAAAATGAAATCTTAATTGAAGAATAAATTATTGTTATCAATTAATATAAATTAAACAATATGTTTGTGCCAAATTATATTAATAATAAACTCGTGTCATCACTATCACCTTGTTGATAATAAATGGAATACGTAAAGAAATATCGGAAAATATGTAACAACCATGTAATTATTATGTAATTTTATAAAAAACATCCAAATAGGTTTATTAAAAAAAAATTATATCCATTAGTAATATGTACTACAAGTGAATTAAAAAATAGTGACTTACAGAAGATATATAAAAAAATTATGTTAACTAGAATATTTTTTTTTTACAATTAGATTATTAAGTTATTACATATTATTACATACTAACATATAATAATCTGCATTCTATCAAGGTCTCTTGTTATGAATTTCATGTCAAATTCGACTATAATATAGCAACATTTTGAAGATATATCTTAAATTACATTACCGAAAAATTGGTTATACAACAGTTCTATGTAACAATATGTAAGAAAATAAATATAGTGTGTAAATGTGCTGTAATCATAATTGAAATAAAAAAAAAAACTAAAATTGATAGTGTATTTTTTTTTCTTCAACATTTACAATTCATCCATCGACGACATATTTTTGTTTAAAAACCATCAAATTTACACATATCACTGATCTGCTTCTAATCCCTTAGCAATACATAACAAAGTCATATGTTAAAGTTTAAAAATTTTAAAGAGTTCAAGTATAAAAGAAATAATAAAATTATTACATAGTAAACAACAATCTTTATTCCTTGAGAAAGGTATGTTTGACAGTGGATTCTTATAACTGATTGAGAATAATGACACAATAATCTCATATTGTTTTTAAGATATTGCCTTTTTTGATATTGAGATATCAATTACAAATCTAATTAAAAACTGTATTGCTGTCTTTATCAATCCCTTTCAGTCTTACTTTACTATGAACCAGTAATACCTATCTTCAATATTTAACTCATATAAAATAAAAGAGATTAATAGTAAGCAAAGCAATCTTCATTTCTTTTGTTGTCTTCTTCTCCTTCACATACTTCATGACTGAAGGTCATGCTTGTATACGAGTATAAGTACATATTTTTCCTGAGATCCACATTCATAACAAACAGTGTACCTTTTCCATAGCCTGTAATGATAATAATGAAGTCATTTAATTCAAATTAAAACTAATTTTATTTATAAATAAAAAAAAAAACTGAAACGACAGATACTTATAGTTTAGTATGCAATCAAAAACTTTTTCCAGGCTAAAGCTGGGTTTAGGAAATTATGTCTAGTACTATTTGGAAAAAATATTATTTATGGATGGATATAACAATAAATTTGTGCAACAATTATTTGTTATTCATCATTACATTGTGGTTAGTTGGAAGAAAAGCATTCTTCACAAAAATTTATAGTTACAATCACATAATAGTATATTATTACAATTAAATATTTCATCCATTGATAATAAGCAGAGTAAAATTCATTACATCTTAAGTTCATATATTCCTTTATACAAGATGAGACAATATGAGAAAGTTATTCATCTTATGATAAGATATAAACTCATAATAATACAGTATCAGCTAGAATATTTACAGTATCACAGTGCACTTGTCATGAGACCTAAATGATCGTCTTCTTACTTAAATAATTTGATTACCAGCAGTGTCTTTTTTAAGTAAAATCATATGTTTGAATACTTTCACTATGCAGTATTAATAGCCATTGCAGTGATCCAAACATTAGGCTTGAAAAAAATAATAATAAAAATAAATTTTATTAACTTTTACTTACTTGAACAGTCTAGACCATTATAGACAATTGCTATTCAGATGTTATACTCTGGCATTATTTTGTTTTGTATAAACTCTTAGGTTTCTTTTCAGTCTGAAAAATATAATAGTTTGATCAATATCATATGGGAATAATAATTTATGTTGACTATAGACAAAAATATCAAGTCAAAAAGTAACATTGCTTGTTGTAAATTTTCAAAATAACTAATACAAATCATCAGTAAATCAACATAACAGAATTTACTTATTTATAAATTAGTTTTTGAAAGCAAAGAGCATTCTCATAATGGGTACAAGGCAAGAAAACATGGTATTTTAGTATCAATGTATGCTTTTAAATAGTTTTTAGATTTCTTTAATTTCATCTAAGACAAGAATATATTCTTGTGTTTTGTAAATTTGTTACATACTAGTAAAATCCTTAAATATAAAATAACCATTTTTATATATACTTCAGATTATTTTGTTCGACAGCATTTAATTCTTAATTTCTTATTAACTATTACAGTTTTTACTAGGGGTAAGGCGTATTTATCAAAATATATATAAATCACTAGTATTCGAAGATAATAGATAACAGTTGTTCTTGCGATGTTGTTATATCTGTTAATAAATATCATTTATGGTTCACCATACTGAAGTTATTCAATCACTATTAACAATCAACATTTTCAGTATTTGATAACAGCCGGTCACTAACAGTAACATGCTTAAAATAACAGAACAGGCAATAAAAAAATAAACAACTATTTTTATCATTGTATAATATTGTCATAAGCTAAAACGAGACACACCTAGTAATTATTTAAATTAAACCAAAATTACAGTAGGTTGATTCATTAGAAGAAATCCTTTTTGAAAAGCGAATGTTTAATTAGATCATGTTATCTGTTATTTGGTTCATTAATCTATCTCGCTCACATCCATTTGATAGACTGTTATTAAAATGAGAAGTATCTAGTATTATAACTGAATACAAATTGTAATCTTACAAGATAATTATCATCAAAATGTCACTCTTTATTGGTGAAATCGAGGTAATATAATTTATGTTAAAAATTAAAGGAAAAATGGTTAAAAAAATCTTAGTATATATTTAGTTTGAATTTCGCAAAAAACAATATAATGCAAATTCCATCATCATGCAAAGTTAGGTCATTAGCTTAGTACTAAATAAAAATAAAAGAGGATATCATTATATACTTTTTTATTCTTTATGATAATTAACAAACAATTAGTGTTTTTATTTAGACATAAATTGACTCCACATTTACTACAATTTCTTGTAGTAAACGTGGAGTCCCTAATATATAGAGTAATACCCATTACATTTAGGATATTTGCATCTAAGTCACTCACCCATTGTTGGCCAATGTGCAGCACCATCTGTTCTTATATCTTTTGGAGGTGGAGGAGCTGGAGAAGCCTTTTTTTATTCCATTTCATGCTCAAGGATGCTGGTCCTTGGACAACCTCATTTTGTTTCATTAATGGTTCTTTTATTACAAAGAACAAAGGCTAATTCTTTTCTGAATTGGCAAATAGTAAGTAGATTTTTCTTATGGTAGTTTCTTTCCATAGCAATTTTTTTATAAATTACCTACACATTTATTACTGCAAGATCTAGTAAGTGAAAAAAAAATTTATGAACTCTGTCATGTTCTGCGTGTCCTTCAGGTTTATGAAGATCATTATTATTGAAATGTAACAGTAACTTGATTTTTTTTTATTTATTCAATGGCATTGTTGAAGAAATTGGTTTATATCCAAACTTTGGGGACCAGTATGATCTAGTGCCAGACAATTTCTGCACTAACATGTATAAAAGAATGCCAAAGAACTTGTTTTTGTCATATTCAGTAAAAGATATAGATTAGCTGGGGTTACTTTGTATTATATATAGGTTTGCTTGTTCCACTTATCTACTGATAAAATGCTTTGTAATAAAATATGTGAAACACTGGTTGCTAGAAGAAGCAGTGTTACCCAAGAAAGTAGTTTTGTCCATAACATATATCATGTTTATTTTTTTCCATATCAACTTTCTTTTGTCAATGGGATAACTGAGCAAATAATT
Source organism: Ornithoptera alexandrae (assembly GCA_029030555.1). NCBI lineage: Eukaryota > Metazoa > Arthropoda > Insecta > Lepidoptera > Papilionidae > Ornithoptera > Ornithoptera alexandrae. The sequence continues at coordinate 9,303,205 of JARDVY010000037.1, forward strand.
AGATTGCTGATCATTTACCTACTTCTGAACAAGAGGAGGATCAGTGTCAAGAGCCTCATCTACCATATCAGCAACAACTGTTTCCTCAACTCCATTATCTTCGTCATTTTCTTTCTCTAGGTATCTTCTTAGTTCACCAGCGTCTTGCATATCATCAGAATCTTTGTGATCAAGACTATCTTCTGATAGCCAGCTGTCTTCCAACTGAGTCAAATAAGCTTTGATTACCTTCTTATCTAGGGGTTTCTAGAATAATAGCAAATAATAAATAATGAGTAAAAATATTTTTTCCCATTCATTAATATAACTGTAGTGATTTAAAATTCTATCATGTGGTATTTTTTAAATTAAACGCAAACTTTTTCAGAAAATGCTATAAAAATAACAGAAACATGTTACAAACCTTTGTTCCACTCATTTTCACTCTTTTAGCAACAGAAACTCAAATATAATAAAAAAAATGAAAAATGAGATCATACGTTTATTGCAACAATAAACAGCAGAATGACAACTTCAAGCTCGTTTTACCGATAGTGACACTTGCTCATTTGTTACAGCCATTTTTTTTTTATACAATGGACACTAAAAAGGAATCCAGACACGATCAAGTTAAAATGAACTTGTTCTTTTTTTTATAATTTTTGGGTATTCAATGTTATGATGGAAATTTCATCATCATGCAAAAAAGGAATAATTTGTTCGTTTTAACTGTTATTTCCTTGATTAATTTATCTCGCTCACGCCCATTGTATATACTGTTGCTAAAACGAGATGCACCTAGTATTATAATTCGAAAAATATAAATTGTAAAAAAATAACAATTATTATTTAACAGTAATTATAGATATTATGTTTGCCTTGTTATAACCGACCTCTAGTTTGTACCTTCTTTAATATGACCAATAGTGTTTATCACAGAGTACTTTATATATAGTGGTGTTTATCTATTTAATAAAAATAAAAATATCAACCATGATAGTCTATGGAATTAAAAAAAGCAGTGTTGCCATTACAATAAGGTAGCTTGTGTCAGATAAAATAATTTTATGAGGAAAATAAAACTATTTCTCCATATCGCAAATTGTAACACCATTGTAACGTATTAATAAAATAATTGATTCACTGGAGAATTTAAAAATTTTAAAAAGAATGCTACTTAAATTATTTTTGTTTCGATCACTCTAATAATGTTTTCTGTTATAAAATTAACAAGAAAATTTTTAGCAATATTTATATTTCAAATCTTATCATAAATATGAATAATAATTAAACACGACTATTTAGGTTAATTTTGATTTATAAATTGGCAATAAGCAAATAGCGTCACGAGCGTCATAGTCTTTGGTGATTTAATGAGAATTGACATGTTTGCATTGCCATCTACAGTACAACAGCTGACTTCAGTTTAATGCGCAAGAGTCTTAATGAATAACGTGTGTTGTGTAATGAAATTGTGAAAGCATAAATTTCGAGCAAAATGTTAAGATATATCCGTGTGATATTTCTTGCACTTGTGGTGCTTAGTGCATTTGAATTAGTGAAAGGAAGAAAATTTTCAGGTGGAAGACACAGTTATCCAAAATCCGGTGGCCTTTCTGGTAGTGGCGGCGGCCATCATTATCCTAGTTCCGGTGGGCTTTCTGGAAATAATCATGGTTATCCCTCCTCCGGCGGCAGTCACAGTTATCCGTCCTCTGGAGGCAGTCACGGATATCCTTCGTCAGGAGGAGGTAGTCATTCATATCCATCTTCTGGATCAAATAGTCATGGGTATCCTGCTTCAGGCGGCTTATCAGGGTCTGGTAGCCATGGATATCCATCAAATAAAGGACTTTCTGGATCGGGTACCAGCCATACAACCAACATTCACCACCACTACAACTACAATCCCCCGCAAAAGATTTCATACACCCCCGTTCACGGGGGACCCGCTCAAAGCTATCCAGTATATCATGGGCCGCCACCAACTTACGTTTACCAATACAGGGATTCTGGAAGCAAATACGGCACATTATTAACTGGCTTAGCGCTTCTTAATCTTGGAACTCTCGCGGGTGGACTTTACGCAAACAGTCACAAGAGCTACACACCAAAACCGGGCGAAGTATGCAAGTTTGCAATTAAAAAAGAAAATGGAGATTACGAGGAGACTAAAATCGACTGTCATTTGATATCAAGCTTTATATACCAAGAAGAAGCGAAGAGCAACAGTGGAGCCCATAATTCTACTGTCACGACCACTATCGTAACTAATACAACTGTGGTCAATTCAACCAACTTGGCGTCAGAAGCAGCGCCGTCGCCTCCAGAACTCTCTCTTCCACTTTACACAATGTTTCCTAATGGCACATTGGTTCCTGTCAACGGAACCATGACTAACACAACCGCAACGAATACAACGAGCGCAGACAACAGTACGTCGGGTGGCAATACGATGACGTCATCCGTGACGTCGGTCACTATTACAACCACGAACACTACGGTGACGAACGCCCTCGACGTGAAAGGAAAACCGGTGGACGTTACACCAGGAATGAAGTGTTACGTTATACGGAATTCCCCTACGTCGAATATGAAGCGTAGTGTCCCGTGCGGTCTTCTGCAGACTTACGCTGATCAATCTTTGCGAAAGAATTCAGCATCCAAACAGATACCGTCCATCACAATATTAAGTTTTATTTTTGCTGTAATCCACTTTTATTAGTTGTTATCATAGATTTAAAGTTACGACATAGTTTTTTTTTTATTGCAATATGGCAGCGGAAGTACTGGCAGTAGAAGTACTGACGGCTATTGTTACATCTAGCATTTATGTGTAATACCAGTTTAATTATACTTATACACATTTAATATAGCTTTGTAATAACAAAATTCGAAACTTTATTTATTTAGTATTAAAAATATTTATCATTGGAGTAAAAGATCAATTAATGTAAGCAATATAAAAAGATATACCCAAACATGATTTTGCATAGATCTGAGGTTATTTTTGGGTTGTGTGTTTTTTGTATGTGATATCGTGTAAAAGTGTTTTTTTTTTAAATAAAATTTTGTTTTGGATACATTTATTTTATTGTTTCATTTCTAAATATTTGCTATGAGAAGGTAAAATGAGGGCAGCAACAAAAAAGTAAATGAGTAATAAATAACACTTAATGTTTTCACCTCACGACATAGCCACTTGGGACCTGTTATTAAACTACCGTTTTTATAATTCACTTTAGATTATTTTCCAAAGGCTTTTAAAAAAATTAATTGTGTGTTATGAACTTAGTAAATGATAGATTAATACTAGCCTAAATTGAGATACTTGTGAATATGATGAATTGAGGTATTATTAAAATATATATAATACTCTCTATAGTAAGTTAATAAATTCTATATACAAGTTAACATATAACATAAATAAGTTTCTTTTTAGATTTTTTACGTTTTCTATTGTAGGAATGGTGTCGGACGGCTAATATGTTATATAATATAGGCGTAAATGTTTATTACTTTAGCAGACGTTATATTTTGTGATTGCTATTAATAATTAATGTTATTGAAGTCCTAAAAGATAGGTTTCAGATTATCAATAATATCGGGAAAGGAAAAAGTAATTTTTTTTTATTATTTCCCTGTTAGCACGATTCAAGTAATTAAAATCTGAAAAACGCGCAATACATAACTTTGCCTAACTATGATTTGTTTCGTTGTTAGGTTTATTTAGTCGTTATTAACACTCATTACGTTCAAGTGTTATCAGCAAACAGTAATAAAAAGAATTTTTTTTTTGATATAATGGAGTTTGCGTGTAAAATTATTTTATCAATTTCTTACCTCTTTTTATCACTTCAGATGAAGTCTTTGTAATAAATGACATAAAATGTACTTCATCAGATTTATTGTTTGCCTCTTGCAATAGATAAAAGAAATCGTTCTATTTGTGTATTGTAAAGAAATTTCACTTACGTCTTGATTTTAAGTCTACTTAGAATCCATTTGTAGGTCTTATCAGTTTACAGGTAATGAACAGACGTTTGAATTAACTTTCTATAGTAGCAATATTTTCGACTTGGATAAAGTGTCTATTTAACTGTTATCATCGCAATTATCAATATTTAGCATTTGAAAATTGTGGATTGTTTACAAGAGAACAGCGGTGGGTAACGTACGACGAATTGAATAGTTCGCATATCAAATTTACATAAATTATTACAATCGTTAAGTTATATATAATACAATATGTATATGGTACTAGAATATTTTTTCAACTTAAAATATTATATTTACTTGTATAAAGCGGATTAAAATACAATGTTTGCGTGAAACCAACTATTAAGAATACATAAATGACTGTGGTCTATTATTTAACCTCGATTTCACATGATATTAAATGAGAATGTGGCCGTGGATAGTGAAGCGTGCTCAGAAAGTGGGCCTCTCATATGGTTGACAACTGAAACACAGCAATGCTGTTAATACCACTTTCATACATAAAATATGCGGATGGTAACTAACCAGGCATATGCGAAATATTACGATCTATTTCTATTGAATTAAAAAAGAGAGAGTTTAAAATACACAGAAATTAAGACAATTGAGAAATAACGGATGTAATGAGATCTAACATTTTATTTCTCAAGTCGAATGTGAGCGCTGTGTAAACATCCTAACTAGCGCCTCATTGTTAACGATTGTATCATTTAGCAAGTGCACGACCTGATTGTCTCGTAACTTCGTCCATTAAAAGATTTTTGTTTTCAAAATATGAATCATTAATATTGAATGAAAAACGAGTGTACAAAAGATGTGAATAGTGTTATTAATTCACATCACACGTGCGTCACCGACGAGTATTGTAAGTACATTTTTTCTGTATATACTTATTATAGTTTAAACAGTTGTTACATATGTACTCTAAGTGTTAACGTACACAATGTGGTTTAGCTCTTTTCAGTCTATATTTTGATGATGGTGTCTCTTTCTATGCAGAAGTCAAACAAGAACTAAGTGTAGCTAAAGAAATATGGGTCGAGTCGGAATATGCGATATTGTATTTTCGTTAAAAAATATCGTTTAAATAAATAGAATAACTTGATTTTTTGGTACCATATTAACTTTTGTGTTGTATTGTGTTTATAAACATAAAAAAAACTCCATAGTCAATCTACTAAATTTCTAAGACACAATAATCGAAATAAAAAGATACAGTTCTGTATTTGGTATTGTTTCTGAGGAAGAAGTCCTATTAGGGAGAAGTCGAGGTATTGATACACTTCCAAGAATGATGGAAATTGGTATTTTTTGTTAATAGAGTAATATATACTGCGTGACATTGTCCTCGATGCTTTAAGACATAAGATGTGAAAACCCGAATTAAGAAAGTTGTGTACGTAGATAAATACTACAACGTACATCATACAATATAAAAAAAGAACTCGGTTAATGATTCATAATCATCCATTATCTTAACCTGTTGACGTAGCTATCGGAAATCTACATATTGTTATCATTTCTATTTTGAAAATAAGGTTTTAATTTCAATACCACAAGAATGAGCACTTTATTAATTTTTAACTGACTACAAGGAGAAGGTACCCGATTTGACATATATCAATTTTTCTCGCATTTTTTAAATACTACACACAGATTTACTGAATTAAATTTTCTGTAGAAAAGAGACGTCAAATCCTTGCTGTTGGTTTCCTAGAATTAAATAAAAGGTTTTAATTTCTGGAGTGGGAACATGCAAGATATGATTTTACACATGTTTGTGATTGCAATTTAAACACTGTGTTTATATTTCTTCATTGTCTTGTAGTACCAATGAAGTCTATTATTTATTTAATATGTAAAATAGTCATTTATTCAAATAAGCAATGTAAATCATTGTCCTTCATTTATTATTAATTTCGCACAAGCTTCTCGATAAAATCTTGCTTGATAACCTTGAACGGAAGAACGGGTAAATACGAACGCTTCAACTTCTTTTCCTCGTACGTTTTTTTGCAGGCAAACAAGAACTGAGGTTTTGTTAATTTACAACGTAAATAATGTTTAACATTCTCTCACATTTTTTTACTTTAGAATTAAATGTTCTGTAAAAACTTAGAAATATTTTATTAAAAAAAAATTATTATTATTCTTTTTCGTCTTAGCATTTGTGCCGTCTTATGACAGTGAACTTTATTATTAATGTGGTGGCCTTACGAATAATATCAAAATCAAATAGTTTTATTTCGAAACATAAGGAACGAACTCCTTTATTTATATGAAATAGAAAATATAATAATTTTACAGTATATAACATGGGGTGTATGGACTCCCGCATAACAACTCACAGGACCCAAGCCATCCTTATCTGCTCGTGGTGCATCTTGCTAATGAACAATTACTGGTTCCCACTAATCCGCATTGAGGCAGCGTGGTGGGAAATGGCCCAAATCACTCCATATGAACCTTTATAAACGATGGACCCTAATGTCTGGTGGTACCGGAGGCCATGCTGACTGTAAGACCGATCGATGTGGAGATCTTTGGGGGAGATCTATGTCTAGCAGTGGATGTCTGTCGGCTGATGATTAGTTGGTTTATTTATATAACATTTTGAATGTTTTTAAGTCAAATCTTTAAACAAACAAAATATAAATGATTATCTTATTAATCTTCCGGCCATCAACATATGACAGCCATAGTATTTAGGCGAGCACTTTACACTATCTACAGTCTCATTGTTCTTAACATCCTGTGAAGTTAGATCAAGTGCCAGCCTATTACAGATAAAAAAATTACACAAGTCAGTGTCCAGGCCATACTTACAGTCGTCGACCTTTGGCACTGTTTAAAAAAAAAAACGTTACCATGTCCTAGCGTGACATTGTTTATTGATTTTTGTACAGAAACGTACCAGTTAGTGTAATAACTTGTTTGTTATTAAATTAACTGGTAAACGAGTAATTAGACTTTACTAAGTCAGTTTAGACTTTACTAAGTTTACATTAGTGTCTGAACTGATAGCAAGTCTAACGATTGTATAGAAAATTTATATGGTAAGATAACAAATTGATAGTATCGTTTTAAAATACATTCTGTACATTAAAGATCAAAAGACAAATGGATTTCTCTGATGCTTGGGAAGCTATTTTTAGCACTCCTGACGTTCTTATCACTGGTAATGACTTATTAAGATAATTGTATTATTCCTTATAAAACTGTTCTCTGTTTTAATTAATATAGTTCTTTTAAAAAGTCTGTTCTTCATATATGTATAAAATGATGGTTCGAGATGAGCAGAACGTTCTGGATGTAAATTCATTTTTCAATTTAAAAAATTATTTACATGTGAATTATAACTTAGGAGGTATATTTAGAAGTAATTTCCTTTAGTAGTTAAGCTTATATAAGAACTAAACGTGGCCGGGCACTTTTGCTAGCCGTATATAGAATTAGATTTGAAATTTAGAGGTCAGAAATATTATATATAATAGAGGGATCAGAAATGTTCTCACCCGGTAGCAACTCCGTGTCTCTTGGGTCCCTTCCTGTTATTAACAACCCCTTTTGGGAAATTTTCTAAAATCCTTTCTTAGCTGGCGTATACACGGTAAAAGGAATATTCTTACTAAATTTCAAATCTCTAAACGTTATGGGTCAAAAGATATCGTGATGGGTCTCTACATATGTGGAAATCTTTTACTGGTGGTAGGTCTCTGTTGCCGGAAACCGTCTAGGTAGGCACCACCGCAGACCTTATTTCTGCCGCCAAACAGTAGTGTGCAAACATTATCGTGTACCGATTTGACGAGCGTTGTAGCTAGTATAATTACTAGGGTAACGAGACTCAAAATTTTGTGTCATAGGTCGAGAGTCACGTTGTTATGGGTTGGCCTATCACTTACTATCAGCTGAACGCCTCGCTCGTCTCGTTGCTTAATGGTATAAAAATATTATAAATATTTATATATAAGATATTTCAGAGCTATATATGTATTAATATTGAAGAACATAGTTTAATACAATAATATCAAAGGCGATTTTATGTTTTGCGGTCCGTACCCAATACTATTACGATATTAGCTGTTATTGCGATTAAAAACTAAATAGGTGTGACAATCGATAAAACTGTTGTAATCAAGGTGTGGGAATGAGGTCCGTGGGCAACTTTCATATCTCTAAGAGACACAGTTTCGCTATTTAGTTGCCAACGTATCATATCTACAACCACAAAGTAGTACTCCATATAAATGAAAGCCATTATGAAGTGTCATTTTCATATCAGAATTTTCGACGTTCCACTTCCTGCTATGTATGATGAGTACTCATAAAACAGGAAATAGAATATATGGTGTGATTTAAACATTATTTATTATCTACTTATATATCATGCCGTCTATAACGATAACATGCTTTCCAGTTAGTTGTTGGAATTGAGGTAACATAATAGTCCATTGGCATATTTCAATTGAGAATAAATAGTTTTAATATACTATATGAATTTTTATAATAAAATTTTTATTTTTAGGTTTTACCATAGATACCAAGGAATTCCTATAGTTTTTCCTTGTCCGTCATGTCTGACAGTGTCTACCGTTTCAGTACTTTGCTAAGACTGTATTATTATAAGATGTATTGCGGATGTATGAAAACAAATTTTTGATTAAGACGTTGGTTTAAGTATTAGGAGCGGAAAATTTTTATTGGCTCTTAAGTGTTTTGGAATTTAAAAAAAAACGGCATTTGTATATACAATAAAATGAAGTCATAGTTAACTATATATTACAAGTATACTTGAAGAAGTATGACGAAAAGATTTAATATAAATAACATTAAAAATTGATGGGATAAATTTTGTAATTTTTTTGGTAAAAAAAGTTAACCAACAAGTCTAAGTATATATGTCAAGTTATGGAAAAGTTAATTACTTATTCCAAAAATTGTTGGTATTTAATGGTAAATTATGCAAAGACTGGTAGGTAATCGTAGTATATTTATGACTACATCTACACAGCTTGTGAACGGTAAATCGTTGAAAAACATATTGAAATCAAGTTTTGAGATGTTGTTGTGTACTCAAGATTAATTGTTGTTTCGAGATGTCTTCTATAAGACGATATTTATCATATTCGCAAAGGTAATTTACGTATAATTATACGATGCGCTGGAGACTGATGACTGATTGCTATAATTTTCCGTAATAAAAATATTTTTCGATTATTAAGTTATATTATGACCAGCTGTTCCCCGTTCGCTTTGCAGTCTGTAAAACCACTCCGTTTTGGGGTCAGAAGCGCGGCGTCATGGGATGCGGTATCCCGATTCTGCGACTCCGTTATGACGCAGAAACGGGAGACCGAACGTCTCAGGGAGCGGGCGCCGAGGGGGCGGGACGCAGTCGGAGCGCGTAGACAGCTCACCGCCAACGGGCGGGGCTGAGCGCACGACCGCCGATTGCCTCCTTAGGTAGAGGAACCTGGCATCGGGACCGACATGGGCCGTCGGGCCGGCGCCCCCCTGGAGAGGGTTCCTGACGTGTATCTAGCGGCGCGTCTCGTATTCTGACGCGTCGTTACGTAGGGATTTTCTGTCGGGAGGTGCTTCACATCCCTCCCGGAGGCGGGCCCGTTCGATCCGGGTGCCGATCGGGGGTTGCGGAAGAACTGCTCGATGTTATCCCGTGACCCCCGTGTATTATTTCAGAAGTGATTGGAATACCGTGTGAAGCTTTTTAGTCGGTTGGAGTCCGACACTACCCCGTTACCGGCCCATCTGGTTTCGGGGTGTGCGACCGTTAGCATTTTATTACACACGTTAATGAATAAAAAAAAACCGTTTCGGAAAGGAATTTTGTAAAATCGTTTCTTAGCTGACCTCTAAATGGCAGAAGCAATATTGCTACCAAATTTTGAGTGTTTACGTCTAATAGTTTTGAAGATCTTGTGATGAGTCAATAAATCTTCTATATGTATAGATATAATTTATAACACCTTATATCTCAAAGTCCAATATAGGTTACATCATAAACAATTTCCATGTTATGACCTATTGTTGTAGGAAAGGGTATCGTTTTATCATCATCGTTATCAGACTATTCAATCACTGCTGGATTCAAAAGAGCAGTTCGCACAATTTAACTACAACCTTAAAGCTAGACATTCTTTTCAAGATGTTTTTAATAAGAAGTAGAGCACTTGATATATAACTAACATATATATTGTATATTGTAATATTTTATGTAACTAACAATCTGTGTCAAGGCGACGAGTACAATATAGCGCAGTGTATGTGATCCTAACTACCATCACGATGTTATGGACCTGCGTATAACTTAGTATCAGATGAACGTCTCGTTTTATCGCTAAGTCAAATAAAGAAAATTTAAAAGCGTACTTTTAGTTAGTCATTTAATACATTGATTATTTCAGGGATCATATCAGCGTGCTGGGTGGCGGGAGCCGGGGTAGGGTTGCTTCCGCTATTCGGTTGGCACGCTGCCGTGGATTCGGCGCCGGGCTGCTACTTCGTCGAAGTCATGGATTACAACTACTTACTGTTCCTCTACTTCGCCACGATAGTCACACCCAGCGTGCTGCTCGCCGCTTTCTACGCGCATATATATCGAGTTGTAGTGAAACAGGTAAACTTTTACTGTTATCGGTCACCGCGACACGAACCACGCGAAAACATATCGCTACGCCGTTCCCACTCACAAGTATTTACAAATTTATGATTTCATTGAAATCGTATGCCAATATGAACTTGGAGTTGATGTCGATTTACCACTTCATTATGCAGCTATAAGAAATTCAGTTTATTAGTATAAAATTATTAATCGGATTATATTTTTATTATAACAAAGAAAAAAACTATACATTTATATACAAACATGAAACTAGAACATTCACAAAATATGAGTGGCCTATATGTCTGCAGATCGGTTGCTTATCAAATATTTATGATAAGCAATGTAGGCGAGTAGGTTAAAAATATAACTAATGAAACTATACTACATGTCGTAATATTATATGTATTAAAAAAGCTACTGCAGAAACAAATATTTAATGTACATCTTATAAAATGGAAGTCTTAGAAGAGAAAAAGAAGGAAGAGTATGTTACTTGTTTTTCTTTTATTTATATTATATTAATGTTTCCAGCAGATGATTAACTTTCTCTATTATCAGTTCTCTCTTCCTGGACAGCATTTACGAAGGTTACTACCATTGGGATCATTACTTTTTTGATTTGAACAGCGTTGTAGTTATCAAAACTACGTAACAATAATTAACATGTCATGTCTTTAAGGTGATCAGTGCAATTAGGCACTGAGTAAACATTACAACGTCCTGTTCGGTTCATCAAATATCAAGTAACAATAAGAAAGATTTTGATCTTAATATTTTCAGATGAGTGCTGTGGTAACGGTTGAAGGAAGTCACGGACGGACCGCTGGCGGGACAATGCTTCGAGTCTTGGGGGCTGCTCAGAAGCGTGAGGTTAAAGCCACTCAAAACCTTGCCATAATTGTCTTCTTTTTCATTATATGCTGGATTCCACTATATACAATTAACGCCGTAAAAGCGTTCATTCCCGAACTCGACATTCCAAACCCGTTAACATATTTTTCTATAATATTTTCTCATCTCAATTCCGCTATCAATCCGTTACTGTATGCGTACCATTTGAAAGACTTCAGAGCAGCTTTAAAAGGTTTAATTTGTACTATTTTTGGAAGAGGCGTACCGGTAACAGCCGGTTACAGACCCCCCGTGCCAGTTAGAAGGCCAGCACTGGAAAGATGCAATGCTCTGCGTGAACGACCTAGAGTCTATGTGAATTCTCCAGTGTGGCAGCGACAGAGAGCTGCTGAGGCAGCTATTAAAGATGAAAGGAACAAAACTCTGGGTGTAACAACTGCTGTGGTTGCTGATATGGAGCCATTCCTAGATAAAACAATCGCGGATAGTTCCAGTGGGCGGCATTCGCCAGAAGGGAGAGACAATAGCTTATATCTCATAGACTCTAACCAAGAGAAATGTCAAAGCCCATACAAGAAAGTCGAGGAGTTCATACGAAGAGTTCGTAGCGTTAGTTCGGATCACAGCTGACAAGAGCGCAACCGGGATTCCCCGGAGTTTAGTTTTTAGATTCAAAGCTTTAATTTTTATCTAGAAAGAACGTTTAATATTTATGGATACGTATTACAACATATGAACATATTTATATAGATATAACACTATTGAATGTTTTTCTCGTTATAGAATAATCAGAAATATTTTTACAAACATTTTGATCTATGTAATGGATGTTAGGCTTTTGATGTAGTGCTTGTTGATATTCAAATGACATCGTCAATTCCGGCTTGCGAGAAAATGTGCTGAAATATAAAAAAGTATCAAAGTATGTTGTTGTTTTATTGTGTCCGAACTTGAAGATCGAAAAACTGTAAGAATATAAGAATTCACTAATTACAATTGGCCTTTGCACAGAATGCAGACATTTTAGTGTTTAAAACATATTTTCAGCTGAAAGTAAATTCTGTGAGTCATTTTTTTTCGGAATATTTAAGTTCAATGTCAACTTGCAAACTATTATATCATAAACTTATTCTATAGTAATTGGTTGTATGGTATTGTGTAAGATTATAGCCAAAACTGAATTACGTGGTCTCCAGCCGGAGGTTTAAGAAAAAGCTAATTTTATTTAAGACTAATTAAAATTAAATTACAATATAAACTTATTCTGAAGAGATCAATTTAACTCTGTGTTGGATATTAGACTGCTTCGTTCTTTTTACCACTTGTGGGACCCGGTGTTTCCAACTTTCTTGGTTGTTGTTACTTAGTACGAACTACAGATAAGGAGTAGCATGTACACCTGTGTGAATAGGCGGAATTGATGTAACTTAGAAAATTTTTAATTATTAGTGGTCCGTAACAACTGTCATAATTATTTATTTTTATACTTGTTATGTGTAAAAAAAAAATTGTTTTTAAATAATATCATTGGATATTTTTAAGGTTATACTCGATTAAAATCAAAGAGGATGGACATATGTGCGATATTTACACTTGATAATACAATTAGACCTCTTAATTTATTTTGTACATGTGTTTTATACAGCTTTACTAAAGATCCTACATTACTAAGTGTCAGGGTCTAACAATTAGAGAGTAAAGTGGATGTTACATAACATTTGTTAGCTTTAGATGAATCTAAATAAGATTTGTACAAGCAGAGTTTGTAGGTTTCATAACAGTTGTTTGATAAAATAACCATCGATAACACTATATGTTTACCTTGATTTATTTTTTAATTTGTTAAAGATTATTATAGTACATAGTAAGTAGTGCCATCTTGTAAAAAAATAGTTTCTTTTTTATAATATTCCTAATGTAATGAATTAACCTTTGGTTTTTATGTAAGAAGATAGGTGGCGTTGTTATTAATTTTGATAAAGGATATGTCAAGCGCCATCTATTGATTTAATTTAAAATTAATTGTAGCAATTCTTAAAAGTTGTACCTAGCGGAGTAAAAGTGATTCTATAGTTATCCAGCGGCGGAAGTCTTTCTTCAATGATGATGATGATATTAAAGCTCACGATATTGTATCAATTAGAAAAGAAGAAATTTAGTTCAAAAACAAAACTTTATTTGATAGGTTTCATAAATTTACTATTAGTCAATCATTTCTCTAAGTTTTTTGTTAGTTCTTTCCAGAGAAGAGTGCTTTAAACACTAACTAAGCAATGCAGAAATAAAACAAATAAAACTTAATTGATAAAGGGTCGGCATTGAGCTCTTTGTAGTCGTTTAATTAAAAGTAAACAACAGAAAAATCCATTCTAAAGGTATTTAGTTGATTATTATGGGTATATTTGTATAATTTACGCATTTTGATATGAAAATCAAAGGCAGTTAAAATTAATGTAACATGTATGTTATTAAATTTCTCTAGGTAATTGTTACCAAAGCATTGAATAGCATAAGGCTTAGGTAATAGACGAAAGGAAAGCTGTAGTAATAAACATGTATTTACGATTTACGCAAAGCGATATTTTAATGAAATGTTGCTAGGCCACATTTAGGTAAATTCAAAATAATAAATATATAAGCTTAACTACAATTACGACCGAATTTAATAATACAATATAATACATAACTACCACCATTGCATAGTGAACTACTCGTGTAACACAAAAAGCCTAGGGTCGACTCCTGGGCACAATTTGTGGAAGAGTGGATCGTACTATATATCTTAATGGTCTTGTTGCAGCTAAACAACATGTGTAATATGAGGTCGAGTACACATTTGTTAATTAAAAAATTCTAGTGAAACATGGTCAAGAAATTATATGTATCATATATATACCTTTGTCCGGTGTTGTATTTCATTCTTAAATATACATGATTGTAGATGTTGAGTTAGTGATTAAGGTATAATGATTCATAGGCGATTAATTTAAATTACTGACATCGGCCACCGTGTTATTTGCTCAGGTGTTACAAAATTAAGTTCAAACAATATGTTTTCTGAATGTTTGTTTATAAATATTTATATTTTATTACAACTTTTGGAAAATTAGATGGTTGTGATGTTTACTTAGATGGGCTATAGAGGCTCAGAAGGTACTAACGTATAAGTAAATAATATTTCTTTTAGGTTAATAAAATTGTTTAAAAAACCATTTGAAGAACATAATTTTAGAAAATAATATTGATATGTAATATTATTTAACAGAGTAATGCCTAATATTAGAAAGTTTGTAATATAAGATCGTTATTGTGGCATTGAATTCTAAACCATTCACAAATATTAACTCGAACAATGCTCAGACTCCAGTAATAAAAATAAAAACAATAATGAAAACCATAAAAAAAAATACGATGAAATTGTAGTTTCAAGCAAAGCAAGTGACAAAACTACTGCTTCGGAATTAAATTTCCATGACCGCAATTCTTGTACTATTTTTATTTTCTCGGTAATTTCTTTCTTTCTATTGTGAATTTCTCCTTTCAACATTAAAGACGGCAACATGAATTTCATAAAGAAATTGCAATTTATCATTGTAACGGGTAAAAGGCATTTATGGCAGAACAATCTAGAAAGTCTGCTGTGGTTGGTAAGCTTGGTACCAAACATGGCGAAAATTTCTAAAATGACAGGTTCGTTTAGTAAATAACGTTTTTGAAAACACCTAAAAGATATCTTTATCTAATCTCATTTCTTTTATCTATAAGTATTTCTTTTTTGGTTTTGCTCTATTTTCGTTTTGTCATTCTTATTTTTATTTAAGTTCATGTAAATCTGTAGATAGGTCAGGGGAAAGTCACGAAAAGCCTCAAGGTAAAAACACTGGACCGATAGGTGTGGAGATCTTTGGGAAATGCCCATACTCAGCAGTGGACGTAAATCAGCTGATGAGGATGATATCTTAATGTTTGGTTGAGCAATCATTATTACACGTAGGTTCGACCAAAAGCTTTTTTCATCTTTGTTCTCCTTTTGAAAAGTAGAAGAGAGAAAGGAGTGCATTTTGCATGTAAATTTTATTAGAAATTGAAAAGTAGATGTATTAGTAGCTATAATATATTTATAATTAAATATATGATACTTTCAGCTCCCTTTTGGATCTTATATGTTTGTCTACTGATGTATGTTTACGGAGTTGGATGTTTTGTGTATCAGATTAAATTTGCGAACGGTCCCGGTGATTTCATTAAGAGTTACGTGAACGTATCTATATTTATATTAACTGCTACAAGCAGCTATTGGTTTTTGATGAAATGGTAAGTAGAATTTTAATTTTAAATCCTATATCTAGATAAAGGTACGTCGAAAGGAAGCTAAATACCAATTTGAAATATCAGCGATGTTTTATCTTTTTTAAAAGGTAAGTCAACGAAAACAAAATAGAACATTATTAATGCTACATAAAGCTACATTTCTATTAATGCTTTGGTAATAATCAATTGCTGTTATACGTTTTGCTTTTCAGAGTTGAACTCTCGGGCTAGTAAGAAGAACAACTAACCCATGCCTGTCGTAGAAGGCGGCTGATAGCTTCGTCTTGTACTCGGGTTTTGAGAATGGGGACTTTCTTGGCTTACTAAGAGATATCTTAGAAACCAAGTCAAACTTTCTATAGAAACTACTGCTTTGCAGTAATTGCTGAGTAAAATGTACACAGCACCATTACATATGCTCACATTAATAGACTGGTATCTAGATAGTGTTAGGCAAAAGGGAGAACAATCTCCTATATGTTTATATTTTAATATTACATCGCTGTAGTATTATATTCGTTTAGATTAGTAGTCGCTTACTTAATATTATCTTTTCTTATAGGCCGTTGTGTAAAAAAGCGATGCAGAAAGTAATTAAGAATGATGAGCTATCCGGTAGATCAGAAGCCCTTCAGCAGCGCCACACTAAACTCTTGACAGTAATTAAAATAATGTTGTTAGCTTTCTACACATGGAATATGATAAATGTATTCTTCATATACTTACCGCATCGCGTAGACTTGGACAATGATAACTACGCCATGGCTCAGTGTGTTGGTGAGTGATTTTTCTTTAATTGCTAGAGCTTAACTTAAATGTTACCTAGTGCTAAATAAGTATAGATAACTTTTAATAATTACAGCAATTTATAATTTAAATAAAAACTCACGTCAGTAGAAATAGCGCACGAATTATCTAATAACTATATAAAATATGAGAGATTTCCACCCTTGTAGAGACTCATCACGATACGTCTAGAACCATAAGGCTAGACTTAAAATTTGTTAGGATTATTCCCTATAGGCGGATATAGGTCAGTTAAGAATGGATTTTACAATATTTCTTTCCCAAAGGCCAGCAAAGCGGGTGGGAAACTGTTAGTACTAATTAATGTACTTTACTAGTGTTAAATCCGGGGACTGTCTAGGTAGGTATCACCGTAGCGCCTATTTCTGCTGCCAAACAGTAATGTGCAAACATTACTGTGTTTCGGTTTGAAGGGCCCTGTAACTAGTATATTTACTGGGGTAGCGAGACTCAACATCTTATGTCTCTGGCAACGAGCGCAATATGGGGCAGTATATATTATCCTAACTAGCGCCACATTGTTATGGGCAGACATATTACTTATCATTAGGTGAACGACTCGCTCGTCTTGTCGCTTAATTAATTAAAAAAAACTGTTAAGTACAGAAACATTTTTGATTCCTTATAATTAGGATTTTTCTGCGAATGGTAGGTCTGTGTTAACGGTGATTACCTAGGTAGGAACCACAACAGTGACTATTTTTGCTGCTAAACTAGAGAATGCAAACATTTTTCACATTCGGGCTTAAAGGATGTTGTAGCTTGTGAAACAACTGGGGTAACGAGATTTAATATCGTGTATCAAGGCGTCCAGCACAATTTGGTAAAGTACTTATCCAATTAATGCCAATTTGTCATGAAGAAGTGTATCACTTACCGTCAAATTAATGCTTATTTTGTCGTTTATTTGATATAAAGAAAATGGTGCTGTATTATTTCAATTTCTATAGTTTTTGATAACGTTTGCAGGATTCCAATAGTAATAATTATTTGTTTTAGGTCTTGAACCTCTAAACATTGCCCCGAACCGACAAATCTGTCTGACAATACTCCTAACAATGGAAATAACCTTGGTGACTATCGTTCTTAACTACCAGGCTCTGCTGTTATTACTAATTGCTCACACTTCAGCTATGTATCTATTGATGGCCGATGAGATGATTTTATTAGGCACAGACGAACGTACAACCAATGCAGAAGGAAAACGCAAGCTACCGGGTCTGATAATTCGTCATTCTCTCACTTTAAATACAGTTGAGAACTTGAAGTTACTTTACAGCATGCCTATAGGGATCCATTTTGGCTCGAATGCCGTTTGTATTTGTTTATTCTTTTATTTACCTTTAAAAGATTGGATCACATTCATGCCGGTGCTTGTTTATTGTTTCTTAGTTTATTTTCTTTATTGTTTCCTTTGTCAAACGCTGGTCAATGCCTCGGAGAAGTTCGGACGGGCCGTCTACTGTTGTGGATGGGAGAATTTTGATTTACATGAAATGAAATTAACATTCCTGATGTTGATGGAAGCACAGAGGCCTGTTGAGCTGTTAGCCGCTTATATTGTACCCGTGAATATTTACACGTTTGCCACCTCTATGCGAGCTATATTTAAATTTGTTACAGTCGTTAAATTTTAAACAAAAAAAAAAGAATAAGACTAACACCTTTCTAATTGTTAATATTATATAGTTATAGGTACAAAAATGAAAGCAACTTTTAAGCATTGTTAAAGATTACTTGTATTTAATAGTATTTTTTTTTAAATATTACCAAATATGACCACAGGAACAATGATTGAATTTATCAATATAAAACATAAATAAAATATTAAGGTTTTGAACATTATTAAATAAATAAAATAGCATTTTAGTATTTTCCTTGCCTCTGGCCTTTTTTCCAATTCTTGTTAAACCTATTTTAGGGATGAATTTTTAAATGTTATAGCAACAACAATTTTTCAAAGAAAACTGTCATATGGGATGTTTATAAAATAATTTATAACTATTTTTATTATTTTACGTTACATTGACCTTTTGTCTTTTTTGTATAATAGATTCATCAAAAGTAAAAATTTTATTTAGTTCAAATAGTACTAATAATCTTATTCCTCTTCGGGTGCCTTTTGCCTTCTCTTACTGGTACTTGGTGATCATCATTGTGGCTTTAACCTTCGACACGGCTACTCGAAGTAAAGAACGCGTGCTTTCGTGAAACTATTATTTTCCATTATTCTTTCATGGGATTATGTACTAATAACGTATGTATACAATCTAAGTAACAAAAGCAAGTTGAAAATTGAGAAGGATAGTCGATTTGTTTTATAAAACGAGGAAATAAAAGGCCACTGAAAACCTCCAACCGTGAAGACATTCTATTTAAATCCAACAGAACCATGCTGCAACAGTGTAATACATCACACACACTTGGAGTTATGTTCAGATTATGAAACCTGGTTATGTGATTTTGAATATGCTATCTGTATCTTTATCCCATAAAATTATGGATAGCATATTTAAATTTCTTAAACTTGAAATGGAATTTTTTAACTAAGCGAAGAAACGACCGTTCTCTTGATGGTAAGTGATACGCCCGCTCATAACAACATGGCGCTAGTTAGGAAGATATAAACAACTCCACATGACGCTCGTCGCCTTGAGAGATGTTGAGTCTCATTACAAACTAGCCAAATAAGTACATAAAACAATTTAAAACAAGGTTTTTTTTTTAGCTTCTTATATAAATTACTACCCTACAATATTGTAAAAAAAATGTCAATAAATCTGGGCGAGCGTATCACTTACCATCAGATGATCGTGTCGTTGTTTAATTAGATAAAAAGAAATTCTTTTGGGGTACATGTTGGTTTAACGTTTCATTGTTAAAAATAAACATTCAAAGGTTATACTGGACACAATACAACATTAGAGGAGAGAGAGGTTCATAATAATGTGGTGCTAGTTAGGATGAAACACACTGCTGACAAATTATACAATTTGGCTAGTTACAACACCGTTTAAAACTGAACACAGTAATTGTTTGCTCCTTACTGTTTATCGGAAGAAATAAGTGCTGCGTTGGTGTCTACCTGTACGGTCCTTTTAATACCTTGTATATTCGATTTTGTATTACTTGACATACAACAATATTAATTACGCTATTTTAAGTATTATGTCAGTTCAAAAATGAAATAGACAAAGAAGATTAATACACACAGAAAAGATGAAAAAATGTTGGTGCCCTGTGATAACTATGACGTGATCTCTGTCACCTCACTCTTCCCGTGACTATGGCTGCTGTAAAGCACTCGAAACAACAGGGTAATTGTATAAGTAAACGAGATAAAATTCATAAAATGTAAATTTATTTTAAATAAATTGTGACATTGACATTTAAAAAAAAATCTAAGTAGTTCTATTGGTTAACTGATCCCAGAAAGTAGGTCAAGTTTTAACTTATAAATTGTCCTAACACCATTCTCGAGTCATGTTTCATGTCTTGTGTTTTCTTTAATAATTATGGGAATCGTGTACATTTGTTAGTTTAATATGAAACTAAGTTAATTAATATACAAACTTGACGTAGTGTAGGAAACAACTTTACTGCGAAATAACGAATGCCAAGTCGGTGCCAGCGATGGAAACGCTTCGATCGCAACTCGCTTGGCTAGTTTTGTTTGAACCGTCGGCCGATGTGTTGTGTTATTAGTAAAAGTACATAACTTGTGATTTAAGTAAAAGAATATTTTGTTTACAACTTTAATTTTATCTAGTTTAAATTTAAACTATGAATTTAACTACGCAGTGCTCATAAATTCATTATTTTTGTATATTAGTTAACAAATATGAAGTTGCTTGTTTTTTGTTTAATTATTATCGCTAATGTGAGTAATAATGGCAAAGCGTCCATTGAAAGCATTGTTCCGGCCAATACAAATATTTTGCTAACAGATACAACAAAAAATACAGGTATTTACATCAATGCCTTTTCTAGTTGTGTTTTTAATTCTTTTTAAAAAATGTTATATAAGCAGTAAAATACAACAAAAACAACAACATTGCGTTGATAGTAAAAATGTGCAATTTAGCATACGAGTGATTTACATGGAGTTCTAGATGATTTATAGATCATGTTTTGCAGATAAAGCATGTTATCGACCTTGTAAGTTCAACGTGAGACCGAGACGATGTACATATAATTTCAAAATAGAGCCTTCGTTTGATGAAAATGGAAGGCCAGCTATAGTCGTGAATGCTATGACACCCGGTCCGCCGATACACGTCTGTATCAATGACATTGTTGTTGTAAAAGTACATAACAAAGTCCCAGGGCAAGATATGGCGATTCACTGGCACGGTGTTGAACAAAAGGGAACACCGTACATGGACGGTGTGCCAATGGTAACCCAGTGTCCAATAGGTTTTGGATCGACTTATCAATACGCTTTCATCGCCTCGTCTCCTGGAACTTTCTTCTACCATGCAGATGCAGGTAAGGTTACAAAACTTACAGTTAATATAACGGTAGGAAATGTATTTTGTCTTGGAGATGATGCAGCATTCGAAACAGCTTTATTAAGGAAACAGTGGTTTAAAAAACAAGTGTAATTTGGCATTAATACGGTGATGATAATATTTAAAACGTTTTCAGTTTCTCACCAAAGCGATGGCGTATATGGTTCTTTGATCGTGGATCAACCTCAGCCTTTGGAGCCACATGCATCACTATACGATTTTGATAAAAGCAAAGAACATACAATAATACTAGCTGCAAAGTTTTCAGAATTAATATCTGGAAATTTAGATGGAAGAGCCTTAAGGCCTGTCTCTCTTGTTATGAATGGAGAAGAGATGAGTTCCAAGTGAGTCTAAAATTTGTTAAATTTATTTAACTTGTTCATTAAAGTCCAGCAACCGCACCGTTATATAAATTGCGTGGAAATTGCTTTCAATGTTTAATTCTGTAATTATATTAACTGTAATTACATGAAACTTTTATCAAAAAAATATTATTATCGCAACATTTAATTTTTCAGAATATTCGTCATACCGGGATACTCCTATAGACTGAGAATAATCAACGCAGTGGCTGTTGAATGTCCTCTAACATTTGATATAGAACAACACAATATGATCGTTATCGCAAGTGACAGTAAACCTGTGAAGCCTGTATCGAGCGATAAAATTTTGCTATACCCAGGTATAACTTAGACACCTATGTTATAAAACTAAGAACTTTCGGATCTTCTATAATTTGTTAACCTCACTAACCCAATTATAACATAATTTATTCCTCTTTACTAATAAACCGCTTGCATTAAAAAGCAACTACTTAACCAAGAGCACTGTAAGTTGTTTTACAAACATTTCGCCATTTTGATGCACTCGTATATCTTGTTCCCAAAGTTTGTTGAGGTTTAAAAAAAAATAAAAAGTGTTATTTGTGGTAACTATCTGTAACCCCATAACTCCCTTAGGGGAAGAAACTTTGTAAAATTCAATCTTTTTCCAAAGTATATATACACCATTAGAAGTTTAGACAAACGGAAGATGTTATTCCTTGCGTTGTCGATATATCGTACGAAGATATCGCTTCCGCCTCGTCTGGAATAAATATATCCTGCCGCCGTCAATTTTTGTTCAGGCATGTTATTGATGATACTTCTACTAGAGCTTACTTACGACATGCTTATTGGCACGAGTAAAAGTGCCGCAAATGCAATCTGCCGTGTATTCTATTTTTCAACTTCCTGAAACTAATTTCAACATCGAAGTTAGAAATATAAGAACAGTTGAAAACTTGAAATTCTATAACACAAATTGATGTAGAAAAGTTCAATGTCTTTTAAGATACAATTTGTAAATTTTGCACTTTTCAAATGATTTAACAGGTTCACTTAAATATTTTTTTTATTAATTATGTATTAGTATTATTAAGTGTAAATGTAGTTTAGTAAATGTAAAAAATAATAAATTACCAAAAGGTAGTCATCTGTACACAGTGGTAGTTCCTTGCTCTTTTTACTGACTGCAATATAAAATTAGACTTGAAATTTGTCTAAAATATTCCTTTTGAGCAACCGCAACCGCAAATGACTTTCTATAGCTACCGTAACTATATCCACCGCATAAATAATACGCAATGAAGTGTTTATAAATGTAAAAAAATAAATAGCCTATAGCGATCTACAAATAACTTCGCGTCGATTGGTCATGTTCCCATCTCGATACGTTCATTAGTTTTCAAGTGATTAGCGAACATACAAAACCCATTTTAATTATGTATATAGTTAGAATATATACAGAGATTCAATTACTCATCACGAGATCATGAAAAGTATGTATTAAAAATAGCTGTCATAATTTTAGTAAATAAAAGAGAATAAAGGATATTTTATTGCGGCATACAGTGTTCACACAGCATTTGCTTAACGCTTAATGGTTCTTACAATTGTGTAAAAGTTGTAACAATTGTTTTACAACGCAGCTAACCTGCAATGTAGCGGATGTGGGTAAGAGAAAGTCATAAGTGGCGGTAGTCCTTCAGCATTTAAAAGGAACACACGAAATCGATATTAAATCCGCTTTGGTTTACTCGATCGTGTTTGTTGACATTGAAAGCAGGCATGCCCGAAACAAAATTAATATTCAAGTGTGCTTTTGCAATTTTTATTCAGCAATGGCCCAAGGTTTATACTTATATTTAAATATCTCTCATCTGTAGATGGTAGAACTATGTTTTCTTTTGTTTGTTCTTCAGTCATTCATTTTTAAGATGATAGTGTCGTTTTCTCTTTGCCCATCGGGAGAGCGGGTGAGAAGAGAAAGGCGCTGATTCATGATTTATTATCTACTCTTGGTCCACTTGTGAGTTTAAGGTCAGCCTCGCAACCGGCTTTACACTGCTTATTCCACTTTCTATGAAATTAATAAAATTTGATGTCATTAACAATTGCTGCTATTGTAAATTTTTGTACACTTGAAACGTTAATGTGGAGATGGATTATAAAAAAAACTGTCATTTGTAGCATTTTTCAAATAAATTATAATAGACCTTCTAAAACTTGTTCGTGTATTCTGCACAAATATTAAATCTTATTATTAATACTTAAAGCAAAACTTTGTACCTTTATACTTACTTTTCATTTATGGATAAATGTGGAATTTAAAACGGCTAAAGTATGAATGAATAATAAATACTGAAAGATAAAATGTATGTTTTCTCGAGTTATTTAATAGCTGATTTTGTATTTAATAATAACATTGATAAATAATGTATTAATAATTTAGACAATTTCATAAATGGAAGGATTTATTGTATTTCATACGACGTAGAGTTTCCTTTATACATTGCAATTATTGAATTGAAGAACATATGTCTTAAATCATTTCCAAAGTTTTAAGATATATCAAAAAGCACAGCAAAAATTAATATGATTATAGCAATCAAAGAAACATTTATTTCATTCCAGGCGAACGAATGGATGTGGTGGTAGAAGCAGGGCAAGAGAGTGGTGGGTATTGGGTGAATGTGCGTGGATCCGGTCTGTGTGATGAACTACGTGCTCATGGTATGCTCCTGTACTCCGGATTTAACTATACATCTTTATTACAACAAGGCCCGGTAAGTGAGATTTAATTTAGTCAATCAATACATATTCATCGTTGTTTGTATCAAAAATATCTATCAAAATAACTAAATGCTATTTATATACTATGGATACAGTGACCCAGCAAGGTATAAGAAATGTATATGAGGAATATTAAAATAAGTCGCTCATGGTTTATATGAAATCATGTTATACTTACATTTTGGTAAGCAATGTAATTTGCTCCAATTTGATATTATTTTCACCTTTTTCATAGAGAAAAAGTAGAACAAACAATTAATAAAATGTCTCTAAAAACTGGAGGATTGTGACTCAAGCTTTTTTATAAGAATAGAGTCAGCTGCGGTTACTGTAGTTTCTACTTCTTCATTCCTATAAAATTTTTGATTCACGATGTTTTTGTCATTTACCTTTACGGTATAAAATATCCATAATTTGTTGTTAGGTGGAGACCATGTTTCTATTTCACTTTTAAAGATTAAATGTTATAAACTTCTTGTGCCTCATTACAGAACTTAAACAATGACGTCCGTTCAAATATCGAGAATATAATAAACGGGCAAAAATTGTTATCTCTACAAGACCAAAATCTCAAAGGTGATGTTAAAACTTTTTATTTAGGTGTCGATAGAAAGGTTATTTCATATAACGACAAAGATAACGATTACCGTTATTTGAGTGACGTTGTGCCAAAGAAGAATTTTTATCCTGCTGCTTTATGTAAGATAATTTTTTCAATATTAGCATAGCATATGTAGAATCAAATAGATTTTTATTTTAAAAAGTTATCATCCGGTCGTTACTATGTTCAGGTTCGATTAATAACGAAATAATCGTGGTAACGGGGCTTATCATCTCTCTCTCTCAAGGTGATGGGTATAATGTGTTTAACGCTAACTTAAGCTATATTGTTATACCATTGCGGTGAAGAGGAGCACTCGGCGCAGCATACTTTAGAGACAGTGTCAGAGTTGGACAGTGCTGCGTCGAGACCTCGTCGCTATTGTGGACAACGACCTTTCTTTTCCCGCCTTTGATAGGGCAATGGTGAAAAGCGAAAGGTCATGGAACGCTTGTGTTGCCTTTTGCAAAATAGTAATGTCGCTGAAGGAGGTTGCGGAGAGGGTGAGAGAAAGTATTTCTAACCTCGCTATCCCCAGCCAGAGACCGGGGAGTCGGAGGAGAAGGGATCAGGCTCTCCTACAACCTCTCTAACATGGGCTTAAGTGGCGAATACGAGAAAATCCGCGACCCAGTAATTTAAGTCTCAACAAGGCGCATGTATTTTTCACGCAGATCCACTGTATCCTGGGTTTCCACAAAAAACCCCATGTTATGTTGGGGCTCTTAGTAGGCCGACGTTACTGGAACTGTGGTTGTGTGCGAAAGCATTCGCGCAGTTTCGGCCAAAGGCGCAGCGAGGAAATCATAGGGTTTTAGCCAGTAAGAGCCTGGCATAACTTTTTCGTTGCCCCCGCAACGGGAAAGTATCCATGTAGGATTTCCGCACAAAAAAAGCCTATATTGTTATGGATAAGTGTATCACTTAACATGCTGCTCGTCTAGTAGGTTCGTCAAATGTAAAAGAACATCCGAAGGATTTCCAATTTGATGCGTACATTATTTTTATAATATATGTGAACACACAACTTTTTACAGAGGTCTTATTTTGCTGTTGTCTTTTTGTGTTAAAAAGTATCCAACCCGATGCTTTATGAAAACTTTAAAAAGTATAAATTTAGAGGAGAAAATATGAAAAATTTTATTGCATAATGAATTATTTACTATTTTTCTATCATTTAATTCCTGTTCAAATTTACATTAGTCGTTTCTACTGAAAATGTATTGTATAGTGAGAATTGAGAGTTCAGTGTAATAAAACTTTTGCGGCAATTCAATTTAACCGAGGAAAAAAATTTTATTCATAATATTTGTAAATTGTGTAACCATTTTTTTTATATTTTCAGCATTACAGAATAATGGAGTAGTACAAATAAATAATAAAAATTTCCTATATCCAAACGGTTTGTATTTACTGAAGCCACGAAATATTAAACCTGACACAATTTGTCAAGTGGGCGAAGAAAAGGCTAATAATCAACTTCAGTGCATTCAAGTTTTAAAAATAAGAGATGAACAAGTTGTTGAGCTGGCTTTTGTTAACGAAGGTATGATTTTTCTATTGTTAATGAGTCTTGAAAACGATACATCACCGGATGTAGATTACTACCATAACTCATTAGATTTTATTATGTTGCAATAATCCATTTTGTATCTTTTGTTCAGTTTATGTGTTTTATTGATTTTATTATCGGATTATTTAGCACTGTATATATATATATTTAAAAGTTTTTCCCAGTATACAAGAAAACTTATGATGTTCTAAAATAATTAATAATAGTTTACTCATTATTAGAACCACATTTCTGCTTTCCAAATTTTATACGTATATGTTATAATGCACGAATATAGTTTAAATGAATTATTACCGTTGTTTTAATTACAGGTTATGGCAGCAATGATTCCTATACATTCCACATGCATGGATATTCAATGGAAGTTGTAGCCACTGAACATATTAATGACGGAAAACCAATTGCGAAACATAAATTTGAATTGCTTGATAGAAGAGGGAAAATAAAGAGGTATGAATTGCAGGAATATAAATTTTATTATTCTGAATTATTGAACTAACATGTTTAACTCGGAAAATATTTCTGTATTTTAGAAATCTGAAAAATCCACCATTGAAAGATAGTTTTGTGGTCCCTAATAAAGGATACACGGTTGTGAGGTTTAAGCCGGAACGAGGTGGAAGTTGGATTCTGGAGTGTAGATCCTGTAGTTTCATGGCATTGCCAGTGGCAATCCTTGTTGATGTACCACAATCAATACCGAAAGCGGTTGTCGACGCCTTACCCAAATGCGGCACTTATAAACCTGCTGATGTGCTTTTAAACTGAATATAAAAACTAGACTGAATGTATATACATATGTAATGTAATATAAGAAAACAATAAAAGAGAGATTAAATTAATTCTTCTATCTTTGTCTCCTACTTATAAATTTCATAGAAGCAGAAGCGGGTAAAAAATTACTTTGTCAACATCATCATTATCATCGATGGACGTCATTGATACGGTAGCTCCCTTGTATATTTTTCTTTATGATTTTAAATTAAATTGCATTTATTGTTATGAAAACTCCTGTAAAAATTTGATTCTATTTTATTTTATTCGAGGTATATTCAATATTATTTTTAACAGTCCTTTGGGTAAGGGTGATAAGGAGTTATAACCCATTAAAACTGTTTCATAATTGTAATAGTAACGAGTGTAATCATAACTTAGATATATTTAAATCGTTTTAATTAAGAAACGTTGCTAACTAAGGTTTAGATGACTGATATTTGATAACATAGTTATAATTGTAGGGTCTATATTATAATGATAGGTACCACGGTCTGCAGTATTAAATGACCTGCTAAAGGGACTTGCTTGCTAAATCATAGACGTTAATGTAACTTGTAACTAAAGTTTTTCTGGAGGAAATCACTGATAGGTCTGTCTTTGTAAAGGTTAGTTTTTTGTGTACATTATTGAAATGATTCTTTACAAAGTTGTATATGTACTATAAAGCATTATTCATTTATTTTTGGAGTGTTAATAGTTATTATATCATTTATTGACACTTTACTCATATTATACGGAGTTATTTGATGAAACTAGACCGGTCTTTCAATAAGTTTTGATGGCGTTATGTCGTTATTTACTGGATCGTATTTAATTTTTTTTTTATTTACGTCATTTTCAATATTTAGAGATTTTTTTTTATATTACAAAATAATAAATGAGAAATCGTTTTCCACACAGTTCTTTGTGACCAAAAAAAACCTAAGAAAGTTCCGAGAACTGAGCATCGTTTCGGATATTCTGATTCAGCCTCTGTTTGTCACTTGTAACTGTTGAAATAGTTCTTAAATATGGTTATTAATGAAATCAAGGTACGTAGTAACTTTTGTATAAATAGTCGGCGCACCTTTTCCACCACATGGTAACATACCCCACGAAATTACACCCAGTAATACAGAAGTAATGTTACAGTTTAAAGTTTCTATGGGGGCAGCTTCATTACTACTTTTTACATTAGTATCATTAACCGAAACATTTGTCATGTGTAAAACTAAAGGTCCTCCTGAGTCGCCACTACATGCTGCCATTCCACCAGTAATAGGTCCCGTGCAAAAATGAGCTTCGTCATCTAGTGGGTTTTCTTCATTATCCTCTTTAATTTCTTCTATTGCTTTGTAACAATCTGTAAATTGTATAAATATGTATTGTAATGAAAGCATACTTATCTAAATTTAAACAAAATTAAGCATCGAAAAATCTGTAGGATCATTGTAAAAATTAGTATGTGTGTGGGTTGAAAAATTTCTACATTGTATGAACAATTCTGATTGCAATAACTGTATGCATTATCGCTCCAATTTCTTTTAAGGGAATGTAATAAATATGCGATGAAAAGAATAAAGGTTAGCGGGGATCAGTATTTGCAAATAAATTTCTTACTGATTACCTTCAAAAGGAAGATACGTCACATCAAGTTCTTGTAACTTGTCAGGCAAATTCAGCATGAAGAAACTTGTACTTAGAACTCCCCATCCGGATATTGTAAGCGCTTCAAGTTTAAATTTTAAATCGTTCGGTAAACTTATCGGTTGTAGTTCCGGTGTAAACTCAAATGGCGAGAATGTGCGAAGTACAGCGATGTCGTGAGAACCGATTGCTCTGATAATGATATATTTCTTTTTATATATAAAATATTAATAATTTCAACAACATAATCACTTAATTTGCATACCCGTTGTAATCCGGATGCGGGTACTGTTTAAAAATAGTTTTTATTTGTGCTTTTGGTCCAAACTGATAATTGTTGTGAACTCCTGCAATGGCGTCCAAAGGCATCCATTTTGTTAAAAATGAATCTGTGATACAATGAGCCGCTGTCAATATCTGCAAAGTATATTTAATTAGAAATGTGTATCAAGATATTTTTTATGATCTATTGAACTATAATATTGAAAATAAATGTATGAAATATTTATTTATTATATTATAGTAATAAACTCAATCAGTAGCTCGCTGGCCTAATGGTTAGAGCGTGCGGCCGTCGCGGCGTTTGAATCTCGGCATGTACCAATGATTTTAATATTTAAGTTTTATATATTTGTGAACTTTGTGAAATACAAGCGGTGAAGGAAAACATCGTGAGGAAACCTGCACATGACTTAGAATTTATTCTAAAGTGTGTGTGAAGTCACAAATCCACATTAGACCCGCGTGGTGACTATGGCCCGATCGCCCTCCTATTGAGGGTAGGCCTGTGCCCTAGCAGTAGGGATTTAAATTAGCTATTATGGATGGATGGACGGATACTCAACCGAATTTTTGCTTATAATTGAGCCTCCGCAAATGTGAAATCGAAACAATAATAATCTTTTTTGTAGTGATACAATGTAGGGATGACTATGAGGGACTGCTTCATGACCACCAATTAATTTCGCTTCTGGACTTTTAGCTGCCGCTAGAAAGAAAAATATTTTTATTGGAATATGTGAAAATTGGAAGTAATCTGACCTTTGTACATTACGTACCTTAAATTTGAGGAAACATTTATTAATTTATTGCTTTTTTCATGTTATTTAAATATTATATTTGTTTAAATCGCATATAGTGTGAAAGTCTAGCGAAGAGCACACTATAGAAATGATCTTATGATTGCTCTTTTCTATAATTACATAAAACATTATTTGGAAATCAAACTATTCATAAAATTTTGACTGTAATTAATTAATTCATCCAACAGTAACGAGACAGTAATTAGTTATAAGAGTAAAAGCTATTGAAATAAATATCAAACTTTTAATATATTATTATATGAATTAGCTTCTTCTTTAACATAAATACTGATAGATATCAAGAAGGAAATATTTACCTCTTAGAAGCCATAGCGAATGAAGAAGTAAAAAGAAGATTCGACGTAAGAAGACCATACTGTGAACGGTTGCACAATAGATAACATTGTCATGCTTTTATATACTATCAGTACCATTGTTTGCTATTAAAAAAAAATATATTGAGGCGTTACAGGTGTAGTAAACTTGAGGTTAGTATAATAGATTACATTCATTTGATAAAACTCTCCTACATTCAATCCAATCTTTTGAGCAACAACAATTTTTTTGTTATTATATAATGATTAATAAAAGAAGGGAGAAATGTGACATTAATGGAAACGACCACGTAATTACTTTTAGTACTAGCAAGAATTGAATATACTTTATTGAACGCCAAATATAAACATATAAACTAAACAAAGTATACATAGACTGGTTAATTAATGGCAGAAATCTTCATTGAAATTATTTCATCTAGATAAATGTT
This sequence comes from Ornithoptera alexandrae, assembly GCA_029030555.1. Lineage (NCBI taxonomy): Eukaryota > Metazoa > Arthropoda > Insecta > Lepidoptera > Papilionidae > Ornithoptera > Ornithoptera alexandrae. The sequence continues at coordinate 9,333,833 of JARDVY010000037.1, forward strand.
TATACTTGCATTTACATGAAAGTTTATAACAACAGAAATAGACTCTTAAATTTTTTATTTGAAAAAACGAATTACTAAGAAATGTATTTAATATTTTTACATCTAGTCTGCTAGTATTTTTACGCCTAAGTTATAGTTTTCAATTATTACCGTTTCGATTTTAAACTGGTGAAATGAGCGTTATGAAAGTATATCGTCGTTTGACGTCGAAGAGAAGAACGTAATGCCCTGCTTTAATAATATTGTAATACCATCGACATGTGTACTATCAAGAGAAAATATTGTTCGACTCATCGTTACACTTAATTAAAAAATATAACATAATCATTATGAAAATTGTACCAATTGTTTAAGATTATCCTAAAAGTACGCACCAATACTTAACTATAATTAGTAGAAGTAATTTCAAACGTTAAATAGCTGTTTTATAGTTCATCAGGCTACGTATATCATACGGGTTATTATAATATTTACGAAGTCAAATATTCTGTTCATTGCTCTGTTTAAAACTGGTGGTTAATTTAGTAGAAGTTAGAGTGATAAACCCCTGCATGATTTTAGATAATTTTACGAAGTATTTAAACGCATAAAACGTTGCAGTTGTGGTTAATAGAAAACTTTCTTTTGAAAATTATTTCTCATACATACGTCTTCACTTAAAAATTTTTAATTTAATTGAATAGGAAGTGATTGTGAAAAAAATGTAATCATACTAAAATATTATTCGTCTCGTTTTCTTGTATTGTTTGTTGGTAGAGTAAGAAACAGTTTCAATTATAATATTGCACAAATTTCGTGCATACACTTATCATTATTATAACATGTTTACTGTAAACACTTTTTTTTTTCACACTTTTTCAATCGATATCCAACGTGACCGGTCTGATATCAACTGCATCAAATCCCTTTAACTGTTTTAAATTTAATGGATTATATAACTGGCGATTTGTCTAACTCTATGGTTGCTTATATGATGTGGACTCCACTCTAGGGCCTTCTTGATACATCGATCATTTTTATACTTACTATTAATCCACAAGGATATGTTTAATTATACTATATTAAATATTTATCTCAATTGTAGCTGCAACAACGTTTCTAAGATTACATCTACACCTTGTTATTCTAAATCTTCCTTCCTTTATCACTTTAGGTTCATATTAGGTAAATAGAAGCAATGAAAGAACAAAAGTATTTTCAATTGTTGTCAACATGACTATATTTTTTATTGTTATACAACGTAAATAACACAGTTCGTTATATACACTAACAGAAAGAAATATCAAATAAAAGAAATCTATAAAAAAACTTATGACTAATGAAAAAAAGATTTACACTATTAAATTTTTCCGTGGCGTTCCATACCACAGTAGTGTATTTTATATAAAAATGCTACTCTGTGTCAATATTACCGTAGCTCCTTGCGTTGAACTTAAGCCAGATTTACACCTGCCGGGAATACTGGCATTTGCACCATGTGTTTATAATAAGCGTTTGCTGTAAATTTTAATTTATTACCAACAGTTTAACAGTTTTAACCTCCTCCATGTCTTGAAAGAATACATTGTGTCCGTTGAATGATTCTGCCAGTCTTTCTTGAAACGGTCGAAAATATTGCCGCCCCACTAATACAGGAAATGTAATTCACAAAAAAACAATGAAAATCCAGCTCAAGTGGAACCGCAAACAGAAGCTGCACTGATCTACGATCCCACAAATAATGAAAATATAAATAGGACAATGAATTTAACAGCGGTCGAATAAACAAGAACTACGTGTAGTAAAGTTAATTACAATACACAGTCTTTCGAGATTTTTTTTTATTAAATACATCTAAAAGTTAAAGAAAAGTTTTATTCTACTTCTCGATCGACCGCATGAAAAATTCAGTTCTCGTAGTCTTATACATCGTGTATCTATTGTACGTGGGACATGTTATTTTCAAATTTAATTATAAATAATTAAATTTATATTAACAAAAGATTTACTTAAAACAGAACTTATTCTCAAAAATTAAAAAACAAGCAACAAAACATATAGTTATATTAACTAAAAAAATCCAAGTTATACACAAAAATATTTGCAACGGAAATATTAAAAGTCCGTACATGTGTTAAAACTTTGGTATTCTAGTGTTACGGTTTATAGATAAATATTATATAGACATAAATGTGGATAAAGTCGTGAAAAATTATCTTATATCATTATCGTTTAGATAATTATTTACAGAAACAAAAAAATGATTTCGTAAATTGCAACGCATCCACGTTGTGACGGCGTATGGCAGTTCGGATTGGCAACCAATCCGGCGACTATCGTTCGGTTTATTATCAGGTGTTAGTAAAACCTTGAAAACCATTTAGAAAATCGGCTGAGTGATTTGGCATGTTCTCAGTGAAGTACTGGAAAATATGCAGGCGTGATGGTAGGCAAATGATGACCACATCTAGGGAAGTTTGGAGGCACAGGCGGCAAATCGCCTTGCGTACCTATATGTAATATGAGATTCATCCCTATTACAATGTGGAAAATGAAATGGCAGTGGAACAACCAGTAGCCTGAAATGAAGACAAAACATAATTGTAAATAATCACGAAGTAGATAATCTAACATTTCAATTTTATTTCAATATCATGAAGTAATCAAGTTTTCTACACCATTTACAAATATCATTGTATGTAGGTAAGGTTGCGGGAAGCAGTTGAATGAGGGCAGCGCAGGATGAATCGATGTGAAGATCTTTGGCAGAGGCCTATGTTCAGCAGTGGACGTCTGTCGGCTGATGATGATGATTGTATATAATCTATTACTTTAGCTCTAGCAAAATGTTCACTAATCAATTATTAGTAATTTATTATACGTATTGTGTTTTCTATAGTTTCAGTTAGAATCTGTTGTTACATTATTCATAATATTATTTAGACATTTCAGTAGAAGTGAAGATTTACCTGGATTATCAGCTTTTAATCTTAAAACAACGTAGCCATTGTTTGGCACAGCCAACGTGTCCTTAAATGGCGGAAGATTATACTGTCTCTTCAACAGGCCTTTTCTATCTAAATCGAGAGCGTGTTTTAGATTGATCTTTTTTATATTTTTGTCCGGTGATCTACCCATACCAATGACATTATACGGAGTACCATGTAAGTGGAATGGGTGTGAGAGATTAGGTGATTGCACTGAAAAATAAATAGTATTTAATATACCTTATTCACAGAAAATGGAATAAATTATTCTTTTAGTTCTCATCTCACAATATCATTAAAATTTTAAATGGAACATCTAGATAGTCTGATAATTGTTTTGGGTATAGCATACTTTAGATCAAAACACAGTAATGTTAGCATTATTGAAGTAAGATATAATTCTTATCGGTAACGATCATGACAGACTTATAAGTAGCAAAATTGTAATCAAAATGTTTTGAAACTGTATTATTTGTTTTTACCTTCGTCGACCAGTACTATCTCCACAATAGAGTTCAGTGGGACGTCAATCATATGAGTGCAGCGACAATCGATGGGACAGTTCGCAGGCCTGTTGTCGCCATTACAGAAAAGTTCTGATGGGAGCTCGTGCATTTGTGACAGAGGAGGCGCTGGAGGAGCTAAATAGGAGATCTCGTCAACTAAGCTCAATACGTGATCACCGGAGAAACCACCAACTGTAACATAAAAATTATTCTGTGTTTTAAGGAGCCAACATATCCGATATTAAATATTTCAAAGCCTATTAAAGGTTTAAATACAAAATTAGGACTACTTGTGAAGCGCTGTAGCAACAGTCACTTATAACATTGGCGCTTTACTTTAAATATTTTTTTATTCTTGGCGACAGGAAGGGACACTAGCTATCAATATTAAGGATTAATAATCTTTCTTTTTCTTCTTCTTGTTTACAGCCTATTTACGTCCCCACTAAGGCACAGGCCTCCCCTCAATAGGAGGGTGATGGGATCATAATCACCACGCGGTCACAGTGCGGATTGGTGACTTCACACGCTCCTTAGAATAAATTCTAATTCATGTGCAGGTTTCCTTACGATGTTTTCCTTCATAGTTTGTACTTAGCTATTGTTAATTAAGTTCACAAATGTACATAACTTAAATATTAAGTCATCAGTACATGCCAAGATTTGAACCCGCGACCTTCGGAACGAAAGCTGCACGCTCTAACCATCAGGCCAGCGAGCTATTGGATTAATAATACACACATTTATTATATAAACATTTAAACGACACCGATATAAAAATACGTTAATTTACTATTAGACTTTTACGTTTACGTAGCGCTCATATTTAAGAACAAGGGTTATTTATAACTATACATTCAGTTTATTACCTAAGAAGTTTTTGTAGGTATTTTCCTGGAAAAGATCCTTCGGTTTGTAAAGGTGAAAACGGAAGGGCAGGAATATTTTAACGTCCGGTCTCTCCTGAAGTATAGCTTTGTCTACTGGCTTTGCAGACTTTAAATTGCTGACGCATATAGCATCATTCCTTTGTACGTCGCATATAGCATCTAGCGGGTTTAAAACCTATAAAGAGATATCAATGATTATTGAATATTTTAAGATATAATAACACAAACATTTGTCGAACAAAGAAAACGTAAAAGAATATAAATGGTGCACTATACCTTTCAATCTACACGTCACCTTACAAATGCGATTTTAATTTTTCAACTCAATTTCCAACTAAAAATAAGATGTATGCAATAAACCAATCCCTTATCAATATTTACAAGATATTTACATTTGAAATGCAATGTAGGAAGTAGTGTAAAAGTACTCGAAGAAGTCGTAAGGTCAAAATGAAAATATATTTATTTATTAAAATTTATTAAAGAGTTTTAAAATTTACAAAGTTCTTAAAATATTAGTGATAAATACAAAATGCTCACAATAATAAAAAACACTATTTTTTATTTAAATATATATAAGGAGATGTCGCCTTCTCAGATATATAGGAGTTTCTTAGTATTGCAAGATTACGACGTCCAATCGTTCGGGAAACAATCGGAATGGGTGAGAGCAGAAATATTTGCTTAAGGTTATGGTAACTGGGAATGGTAACACATTTTTGTACATATGTTCTACATAAACATATGACATAAAACAGTCTTTATTGTTTAGAGGAAATAAACGTTTATGTATGTGTATTTACAAGTGTTGCAGATATTGCATATTTACATTTGCTACAAATTTTGCGTAATGTGCGATGTTAGTCAATAGAAGTATATCTTATAATTCTAAATACGTCTATATATATTTCAAATATATACACGTAATAAATATCCTTGGTGAAAATATAATGGCAAGTCGTTAGTTACAGAACAAACACGTTCGTATAAGATATACATATACATAAAAATATATTTATATATAAAAGGCGCCCGTGGGCGAAGAAAACGTAGTACTTTAAAGAGCCTCGAACTAAATACACAATATTTTAGGCGACAGCATGGTCACCAAATATGGCATATTGTATAAAACTGCGATTCACTTAAAAAAAGTAACACCATCATTTAAATAAGATCACAAACCGTCATGAACTCCTGTTGAAACATTCGAATAAAAAAAAACACAGCAGAGTCGAGCACTTCGAGTCTACCTGACACATCACACAAAACAAACATAAAATTACACTTAGTTAACACAAGGATAATTCAACCGCTGGACCAATTCTTTGATGTATGGAAGTTGAAAACTGTTACTAGGAACCGATTTAATTGATGGGAGGCAGATGGTCTCCGCACGTGGGGAAGTTAACTGGAATCGGAGGCAGATCGGCCTGCGTGCCGACTTGAAGTACTACGTTCATACCGATTACAATGTGGAAGAGGAAGTGGCAGTGGAGAAGCCAGAAACCAGGATTGGTGGCCCTAAATCTGACAACGACATAACCGTTATTAGGTACGGCTATAGTATCTTTCGCTGGCGGTAGATCCCCTTGTTTCAGATGACGCTCAAGTAATCCCCGTCGGTCGAGGTCGAGGGCGTGCTTCAAGTTAATCTTCTTCACGTTCTGATCAGGTGACCGTCCGATACCAATTACATTGTAAGCATAACCGTGCAAGTGGAACGGATGGGAAAGGTTGACAATTTGTACTGTGAAAATAAAAGTATTCAATGAATATTCATTCGAATTGATAGTAAAAGCAAATGAGACAAAGCGGCTTTACTATTTTGCAATGTACCTTCGTCTACGAGTACAATTTCCACGACAGCGTTAAGTGGTATATCTACTTTGTGAGTGCACATGCAATTTTGTCCGCAATCAGCAGGCCTGTTGTCACCGTTGCAGAACTGTTCAGGATTTATGTCATCATACTGACTTATAAGCGGTGCTGGTGGAGACATGTAGGATATTTCATCTATTAAACTAATAACGTGATCCCCTTGTGGTGCGACTGTAAACATTGTTGTAGAAAAAATATAAACATTATTTACCTAGTCTTAACCGTGATACTGATTAAATAATTTCATTTGACATTTGTTCTTACCCAAGAATCTATTATAAGTATTCGGTTGGAATAGCATTTCCGGCCTGTAAACGAAGAAACGGAAAGGCAAGAAAATCTTAACGTCCGGCCTTTCTTGAAGGATCGCCGGGTCGATGTGTCTGGCATTCTTCAATTGGCTGACGCATATAGCGTCGGTTCTAGGTACATTACATCTGGCATCCAAGGGATTCATAACCTGAATAGTTAGTGAGGAGAAAGAACGTGCAATTACTAATTTTACGTGCATCGCTAAACTACTGCAATAAAACTACTTAAACTATTTATACTACTACTTTATGGTTCTCCAGTTAATTGAGGATAAGGTGTTAAGGTAACTTATGATATTACTAAGTATTATAACGCCAGTTTCGTTTTATTTAATTCCAGTTCCGGGCATTAAATATCGGTTTGTATAAGCAACTAAAAAAAAAACTAAATATTTAGCAGTTTTTTCTTCAATAAGACAGAACAGGCGTTGTGCATATTTAGAAAAAAAAAAACATTGGAGGTGCCTTATAACCGTTCAGTTCGTTTATGTCTACTAGATACACTACTCATTCTTCATTTCTACTTTGCTCATTATATTTACAATTAATTGCGATTGAGTACGTAATTTGTACAAAAAAAATCAATTCAATTGATATTACTTTTAAGCAATCAAATAGCAAATTTTAGTGTACTGTTGCGGACGTAATACTATTGACCAATCAAGTACCACATTATAGAAATATACTAATCGAGGTTGTCGCTCCGGCTCCGAGAAGCTAGTATGCAATATCCTCTAATTATTTACTGGCACGGAATGGTTACATATCATGAAATATCTATTAAATAATTTTATGATTATTCATATTCTGGTGTATACATGATACGTTAACTACAAGTGAATTGTGTTTGCTTCATGTGTATTTACATTTCATTCATAAAACACTTCGTGTACATATTTTATGTTTATAATTACGTACCACTCCTTGCGGTATTCCAATATCGTAAGTAGGCGCAGCTGTCGAAGGCTGGTAAGGACCTCGAGCGTATCGCAGTATCCCCAATTGTTGTGCTCGTTTGATGCCGCATTCCCCGAGACCGCGGACTTGGATCCAGTATGCACCGGGATTGTTGTCGGCGACGATAATGAAGTCGTATCGCTCACCTGAAATGTTAGTTTTTTTAACATTTAAAGTTGTTTAGGTGTAACCTGCTCTACGAGAACATTATTCAATTTGTTTCATTTCAGTTAGCACAGGTATTTACAAGTTGGTAAGTTATGTAACGAGTACATATTTACATTCCTTTAAACGTGATTATATCGCGAAATTATAATCGATTGTAACGTTCTTAAGTAAAAAAAAAATAATTAATAACTTAGGCGGTAACATATGATGCTTAATTTTCTTGAGTAAGAATAATTTATTCCACTAGGATTATCAATTACCAGATTATCGGGTAATTGTAGCTGTTGCTATGTAATCTACGCACCAGAGAACGAAATAATGGTGTTGACTTGCACCGGTTGCACTGGTTCTCCATCTGTCGCAATCACAGTCAAGTTGTGACCTTCTATGGTAAGCTGAGCGGGGCAAACTGAAGCAAACGCGTTGATCATCCTGAATCTATATCTTCTACCGGGTGTTATAGTGAAAATTTCTAATGGCGTATTAGTCATGAAACCGGTATTAGGATCTCTGAACTGTCCTTTGCCGTTGATCAATACAGATTCAGGGTCTTGGCCGGTATTGACAGCGAGACGTCCAGGGTATCTTTCAGCAGCATCTTCATGAAGCCAATCACTGAGTAACATGATGTGTGTTGTTAAGTCATAATCGTAAAGGTGACTATTTGGATCCTTGGATGGTGGTTGACGTACTACAATGCTTCCGTACAAGCCGTCTAATTTCTGGAGACCAGTGTGGGCATGCCAAAAGTGAGTACCGGCGTTACCTTTGAATTGATATCTGTAAAATTACATAATGTATATTTAGTAAAATAATTTAAGTATGCAAAGTAATATAAATAACAGTTATAATTAATAATGTAATGTTTATTATACCTGAATGTGTTGCCTTGTTGAATTGGGCATTGTGTAACAAATGGTACACCGTCATAATACTGTGAACCCCTCTGCCAGATGCCATGCCAATGAATGGTTACTTCCATGCCTTCCATATGGTTCTCGACGTCAATAACTACTTTGTCATTTTCGCACACTTGAATGGACGGTCCCGGTAACATTCTGTTCGCTGTGAGAATACCCCGTTCTACTCCATCTGCTAAAACACACTGACAGTGCGACCACACTACATTCGTTGCATTGGGTGTGCAAACTTGGCAGGCCCTGGAAACAAAAGTATTCATTAAAAAAAGACAATTGTGGGAAAACAGAGCTATAAATATTCAATTTATTTTGTGTTCAAGTGTTCATTATTTCACCAACATCCCGTTGAAGTAATCCAAAGGAACCTAAAAGTTTACATAAGACTTGTCGACATCTATCAATAACACATGGATTCCATCGAATTGAAGGTAACAGAACATGCCGGAATCGATTAATTTAACAGTGATGAAAAAGGATATATGAAAAGGTCTTATGTAACCAATATAAATATAATAATCAACCGTCTCCTTGGTGCAATAGCTTAGAGTCTTACAAAGAACCCTGTCTAGATTCCGGGGTCACGTGTACCAGTTGTTACTAAGGTTATTATCCGTCAGGTTTTGTACCACCTTCATAATGTGTTCAATGTGTTCTAAAACTACCATGAATATTATTTTATTGTAATGGATTTTACTCGTAGATAAATTTTTAGATATTATCTGTGTATTCAACTTGATTATTCAAGTTCCAACGTAAAATGCTACTTACAACATGGGCCTCCTAACAGATCCTTACGTACCTTGCTATACATAATAATACCTAGATTTCTATCATGAGCTTTGTATCCATTAAATGAAAAATGTGTATCAACTTACGCTCCTAAAACGGTGTACATCTCAAGAGTGAAGTGATAGTAACAGATCCTGGGTGGTTCGCCCTCCCTGCAAGCTCGCGCGCATTCATCGGGTGCTGACAAAGCTGGATTCCTCCTCAGTTCTGCCGTTGCACTGCTCGTGAAGTCCAAGTGTTTCAAAGTTAACTTCCCGTTAGCGCTTCTAGAGAGCGGTGGTAGTGGATTATTTCTAAAACTACCACTGAGCGGACCGCTGCCACTCGTTTGGGCGAAAGGATTGGCGGGAGCACTGGCAGAACCGGTCACGCTACCAAATGAAAATCCATCGTTAACTGAAGGATGAGTCTGAACGAGTCCGTGAGTTGAGGAGAATCCGCCGTTGCTGCTTTCGCGGAAAGGGGTAGCTGTGCCAGCCTGCCACCATGATGCTGATGTTGATTGATCGTCCGCTATACTTCCAGCTTCTGAAAATAACAAAAATATCCTATTTAATGATTTCAAATAAAATTGCCTATCGAAATAATTAAAATGACAATGGTTATATGAAAACTTTGTATTAGGTTATGACAACTAATTATTTTCGTATACAAATTATAGCAAGATATTCCTTTTGGGATAAATACATTTTAGGAGATATAGATACAAAAATAAACTTTCAAATAAAAGTCTACTTGAAATATAAGATTTATTTTATAAGTTATGTACTAATGTGAAGAGTTTTCAAAATTATTGTATATACACATACTATTTGATGAAACATTAAAGTATAAAAGTAGAGGGCTACATAAAGCCGCAATAGTTTTGAAACAGTTTTCTTTTATATTTTAGGAAACTATAATTTATATTGACAAATCCGCATAAGAAGTGAACCGTCTACAATTTACACTAAATTGAGTGAGTAATACATTTAAATTGCTGTGAAATAGAATTGACAAATGCGACTAATCTTGTAACAGTCTCCCGTTGCATTTGTCCTTAAAATAACAGGGACTTTTACTTCCTTGTTAACCGATGGTTTTTGTGTCAATTCACTCGTTGAAGTTATATCGAAGTTTACGTTTACTTGAACATTTTCAAGTGATACAATCTGTTGTATGAATTGCAACATTGTCGCTTGCTTAACGCTCGATCTTAAGGCTTCGGCTGTGGTTCAAAACAAGTTTTTGTTTTGTGACAGACTTATAATGTATTTAGGTCCTGTGACGCTGAACAATTTTACTTTTACTTTTTCGCACCCCGTATTGCCACAACAAAAAAAAATAGTCAAAGGATTAAATATATTTTATATGTTTCTCTTCTATTTAAAAATTTTCTCTATCTTTATTTTACATCCTTACTTTATTTTTTTCTACATAAAGTGAAAAAAAAATCATGTTCGCATAAATAATAAATGTAATCGTTGAAAAAATTTAACATCATGAAATGATTCTTCAAACTGAAGTCGGGCAAGTCAGATTCAGAAAAATTATCTAGTCTTCAGCTATTGTTTCCTAACGGATAGAGTGGAGAAGATTAGTCTTCTCATTATGACAAACGTTTTGGGTTTTTTAAATTTTAATTTATCGTCATTATCTTTTGATCTATCATACTACTACTTGAATAAATTAAAATTTTAAATTTAAATTTATTGAATTTTGTTATTTATTTTAATATATTTCGTATCAAAAAAACGGTGAGACGATTCAGTTTTGGATCGAGAAATTATCTTAATTCCTTGCTTACCTTTTTATTAACGGTGATTTTTTTTATTGAGGAACCGTTATTATGTATCGAGTTGGAAAATAAGATCAATTTATCTGTTAATTACTTCTTGAAACGATGTGTTGTATCTATTTAGCATTGGTAATATTCTTTTACAAAAATCTATTACATTGACAATGGATAATAAGGAAATTCGTTAACGACATGATACGATTTCTTCTAGTAAATACCCATCAGAAGTAGTTCACGATCCGAGTTTTTGTACATAATGAATGCACATAATATCGACTTTCGCAGCAGATCGGTAAGATTGTTGCATGAGGTATTACGTGTAGGCGTGAATAATTACGCTTCAAATAGAGATTCATCGCAGTTAAAAATATAAATTGCCTCAAACGCTTAACTGATGTATCGACACGGAAGTATTCTATGCGATGTAATCGACCTCTTTAATATAGATTTTAACCACACCTAACGTAGTAAGAAAATACTTATTTTTTGGCGTTTTTATACCTTGAGAATATAGTAGCACCATTGACACAAAACTACGTTATACTAAAAACTCTTAAAGTAACAAAAAGTCGTGCGTAATGCGTAAACATAAGGAAAATATCCCGCGGTGTTAGATTTTGGTTCACTCAAAACTAGCAAACAAAAACATTTTTTCAAAAGGCTCCGGATATTCTTGTTCCTGATAATCGATATAGTCCGAGAAAAAGGGTAAAATTTTATATATGTTACAAATAAAACAGACCCAGTTGAAGAAATTTCATTTTAAAGTAGTAGTGGCAAAAATAGTACCTGTTCCAATATATCATTTCTCTTTGCTCTATTTGTGATTTGTGAAATCGGAGTCAAATATTAGTCTATTGTAAACAAAAAAAGAGTTTATTATTTGTTACCCGTAAAATATCAACAGTATCAATTTGATAAATTGCAAAAAAATCAGTCATATGTAAGATTTTGTGTGAACTATGATAAAATAAAATACAATTAAGTATACTTCATATTTTACTTCTCATTTACTGTGAGTGCAATATCTTTGTCGTCATTTATAAGTTAAAGATCCATCTTTTGTTGTGATGTTGTATTATTAATATGTCTTCCTATTTCTCAGTAATATTTAAGCAATAAATCTTTATCGAAGTTCGCATTTGTCCACCTCTTAATATGGACATAACACAGATTGCCACGAGGTTACATTCGTACGCTATCTTTATCAATTGACTATAATGCATGACAGTCAACGTTTCTGTAGATTTAATGCTAAAAATTATGAAATACTTTCTTATAAGGTTTATTTGATGATGATGATTTTTTATTTTAACACTAATTATGAAATGAATTGCATTATTCTAACAACAAAAATGGCCAAGTTAGTTTTAGTTTCTCTTTTAAGTAAATAACACTAATAACATTATGTAAAATCAGTTTTATTTCACAAACATTAATGGTTTTTAGTTTATTTTATTCTCAAATAGCTGACTATAAAAACTGAAAACAAACAGTATGCATTTGAAACGAGTACAAAGTAGTTGCATTGTAAATGGCAATTTTACATTTCAAAGTGATATTTTCCATACATTAAAACTGGAAGAAAAGGAATTAAATATAGGAAACGCGAATGTTTGTTAAATATATATAAATATAGCAATGTTTAATTGTATGGCATAGGGAGCAAGTAAAAATGGTAGGTGGTCACATATCTTTTACCTGTGCCTTTTATAGTACGTTAACAAATTTTATATAGAGACTACTATTAGACTATGTACTATATAAATATGTAGACATTAAGCGGGAGTGTCGCTAAAATTTAATCAAAACAGAGATCGAGAACTATTAGCTCTATGAACTACTCGAATATTCCAGTTATTGTTATAATGTACGTTATGCACGCTCGTTAGTTTTCTTAGATTGCTTTACATACATTCCCGATTACCCTCTTTTATACAGTTTAGAATGTTTCTAGTACGCAGTGACTATACTTCCCGATATCTTTGATATTGATTAGCGTTCCCAATAGTTCGATAAAATCAATAACAAAATGATTAAAGAAAATGCAATTAATGAATAAAAAGTTTAACGAAACTGTATTGGGTTTCATATAATATCCCATCAATTCATCAAGTGACAATGGCTGCTGAAAAGTACTCAAAACGCCAAGTAGTAAGTTGTCTTTCTAAATGAGATGTTTGTGTGAATATAAGATATTGTTATGAATGTTATAATGTTACATAAATACTGCGATCTTTAGTTATCTTCATTTAAATGAAACGAAAAGAGTTTTATTGCAACAGTGAACACAAAAATTCAGCGACCAGAAAACGGATCCGCCCGCTGTGTTCCACGATGCCATAAACCCCAAAAGAGGTTAACAAAGTAAGACTAAAGAAGTAAACAATTAAGCTAACAGCAAGATTAATTTCGTTTTCAGCTATAAATGTAATTTTGTGTCAGCTTCTTTAGTAATCGACAGCCATGTAGAAAATGGAAATGAAAATCGATTGCAAAAATAATTTGTCGTCGAATATAGCCAATGCATAACATATCAGTTTGTAATGACCCCTTTAGCAAATTAACGAATGATATAATTTAATACGTCGATAGCCAATATATATATATATATATATATATATATATATATATATATATATATATATATATATATATATATATACACTTAAACTGTTATACATGCTCATTAAATAAAACATTGATTTCACATTTAATTATATTTTCTTTACTAACCTCAAAGGTATGACGTCGTTGTAAAGAATAAATCGTTATACGTTTCTTGTTTAAGTAAGTCTTATTAAGAAACAGTGCGATTGGAAAACATTCTGAAATAATATAGTAAGAAACTTTAAAGTAAAAATAAACTATTTATCGCCTTAAAATACACTGATTGGACATGGAAACGTTTGCGGTATTTATAATATATCAGTTGTTCCGAATTTAGACCTTATATATATTTATATCTTTGACTGCGCAGTTTCTGTCGGTAACCTTCTTTTAGTATTATAACTATATATATATATATATTTTAACAGGTTTTAACTTACAAAAATCTTCATAATTTTTGGATTTATCTATTTAAGATCTTTTTAAACGAAACTGTAGTGTTAACGGGCTGGGGAAACGATTTGTTAAGTGGATATTGTAAAATTCAACAGCACTTCTACAAATGCACAGGCGATAATTATATATTATATAAAGTTTTCCTTCCTAAGGATTGAATATACACAGTGCAAATACACTACGTTCTACCGATGTTTAGTAGTGTAACGATCTGTATGACCATTATTTATTGCAAGTCCTCAATTCATGGGTATTTTTCTGATACTCAATCTTAGCATCTTCATTTCTATAATCAGACACAAATTTTTACTGAGGGACATTGTTATACCCTTTCCTTTTGAAATATCAACAATTATTAAGGAAAAATTTATTTCCATTAAAAAAACATTATTGATATGAATTATATACTTTAAGGATAAAAATAATCATAATGGTTATTAATATTAATGCCCGGTCAGTTTTATTGGAGCTGTATCAAATTTGCATCGCAATGCATTCGTTTAATGGAGACATTTTTATTCACTACATAATCGTGCTAAGAATTAGTAAAGAGGTTTTTTTTTTTGAAGAAATAATTACGTTTTAAGCGTTTCATTGGATTTTGATTTATGTGATTTATTGTAGAAAAGTACCATTTTGAAAAGGATTAAGGAGAAATCTACAATTGAATATTTTTTCTGTTTATTTTGGGACTTTTGTTCCTAAGGTGCATATCAATCCCATCGTACCTTATACATTGTAATATTACTCTAAGCTAGTCTAAATTAGCCAAAGATATTATTTATGTCTTTGGCGAATTTTTGTTCAATAACAATTGCATTTGATTTTAATAAATTATAGTCACAAGTCATCAGAATTTCTACTATTTAATGTTTATTGTGTTACGAAGGTGATAGTTCAGCTACCATGTGGTAGTTACACGATTCGAAAAGTAGTGAGCTCAATCTCCACTGAGCTAGAGATTACGGTGAAGTTAAACATTTTAATACAATTTCAACAACAACAAATTGACGACATCTGCATTTGATCGTGATGGATTTTGGTCATCGCTTCTACTTGTGAGCGAAGGTTTAAGTTTAAATCGAGAGATCATAAATATACAATAAAACATTGGATGAGATATACAAAACTAAAGTACCAGCTATGAGAACACGAAGAGGCTATTGTTATATTATACCTAAACCTTTGTTGATTGCATAAATTATTAGAGGAGAGGTCAGTTAAAAGTCACAACAATTAACCACAATGTGTCTTTAATATATATTTTTTTTAACACACAACAACAATGAGTCGTTGTACCAGCACAGTAAAGTTATTGTTGTATACAATAGTTATTGATGAATTTAAGCATCTTACTTGAATCAAGCATTACAGCCGATTGTGTTCACACAAGTGGTACTTAAATTGTTACTTAGGGATTTGCTCAGGCAGTTGAATAGAGTCGATATATATATGACGTTATTGAAATATCGATTGATTTAGATTTTCATATTAAATTGTGACAGTCTCTATTTCGTAAGAGTTAAATTCCGTTAGGATGATTTAGTCCCTTACTTAATATTAATATTTAAGTTATGTACATTTGTGACCTTTAACAGCAGAAGCGCAACAGCGGAATACAAACGGTGAAGGAAAACATCGTCAGGAAATATGCATATGAATTAGAATTTATTCTAAGTTGTGTGTGAAGTCACCAATCCGCATTAGGCCCGCGTGATGACTATGCCCAATCGCCCTCATATTGAGGGTAGGCCTGTGTCTCAATAGTGCGGACGTGAGGTGAGCCCGTTCGATCTGGGCGCCAATCGGGGGTTGCGGAAGAACTGTTCTGTGTTATCCCGTGACACCCGTGCATTCTTTTCAGAAGTGATGGAATACCGTGTGAAGCTTTTTAGTCGGTTGGAGTCCGACACTAGCCCGTTACCGGCCCTTCTGGTTCCGGGGTGTGCGACCGTTAGCATTTTGTTACACAAGTTAATAAAAAAAAAAAAATGCGGACGTAAATTGGCTATTGAAAAAAGTCCCTTTTCTGTCTTATTTGAAAATACCTACTATTGCAACGGATTTAAAAAAATGGTAGGCAAATAAGCAAAGCGTCATACATAATGGTAAGAATCCATTGTTACCAGGCGCACAATCTACGGACGTTACGAGGCCTACTTTAGGGGAAGCTGTAAGTTTTTTCGAATTGGTCAGTAAAACTTACTTCAAATACGCAGAGAAATTTATTAAAATTCAACTTTATAAATTCCAAATATTACTCCTATCAGCTGTTATGGATCATCTATGTACATGATATATTTAATCTGTCGCGAAAGAAAGACTTGATAGCGGACGTGAATGTTCCTTTACGTTCCTAATGATTTGTTATCATTAATTTAATTACGCTAGTAAATAATGAAAGTTCTATTAACAGGGGTAACCGAATTAATAAATATTACTAACCATAGATTTATATTTATGAAATGATGCTAAGAAAAATTACTTGAATTAATTGATTGAATTATAGCAAATTTTGTGGGAGACTAATTTTAATATGTCATATCGCAAATGAAATGAAATTTATTAGAAATGTATTGATTGTGTACGTTGCCGCAGTATCTATTGGCTAGTAAATAATATTCAAACACCCGCAAACCGAGATCTCTAACCACAAAAGTGATCTTGAGCATACGTCTGCTATAATACGAAAGGTGACAATATCTTCTTAATAAATAAATGTACACGGTTGAAAGGCGAAATTACTTGTTAAACCGTGGTAATCTGAATTAGAGGTGTAATTCTGTGAATCTACTAGAACTTTAACTGTAATGGCGTAGCAGCACAGAATAATTTCCGGAAATGTGCAAGAGCTTTTACTTAACGTAAAATGGACAATCACGCGCACTCAGCCGGAAAAGAGTGAAAGCGTCTACTTTAGCGGATGTTTGAGAGTAAAAATGGGACCCGATTGAGCACTCAGCGAGATTAAGCGTCTTACTTAACCATGCATTTGCTTACGATAAATCTTCGTTGTAACATACACGTACGCAGTGTAACGATACGATACGCATCCAGATGAGTTACGTGAAACACAAATGTAATCCGAACTGTTATTATTAAAATCCAATAAAGTCTCGCTCCGGGTATTCGTATCACGTAAATCGTTTTAAAGTCGAACCGAATGTGGTCGCTATCTGTTATATATAATTTGCTGTGCTCAGCGTATACTAAAGTAGCTGTTGGGTACATTTGTCAATAATAATATACTAGCGATATTAATGCTATGACTTGTTTGCTCGATATTTTATGCCGCTGGGAATTATGAAAGCTTCGCATTGCGAAAAATGTTCTACGATTAAATTCACTAATAGTCCGTCGGCGTTCACTGAGTCGACTTTAGTGTTACTGGATATGAAATTTTGAAATATTCAGTCGATTTAATAACGAATAGATCGATTTTAATGGAGCCCGCTTTTAGACTGAAAGGCGACAAGTGTTATTAAATACGGCTAGTTAACATAATCACAATTTCAACTATGCTTTGCGAAATGTTGATTGTGATTTACTTTAACGAATGAGTAATATGTATGAAATGTTACAGAATTGATAATTTATCATTGCGTAACAGTTTCTACGAATGTTAAGGTTATGTTGAATTTCTAATGGATATGTTATTTATTTGCTTTGCTAGTCAAACGTTTGATAATGGTGTAAAAGTTTATATCTAACACATATATATGTATAATCATAATTATTAGAATCTATAAGTAAATCAACAAATCAAGCATTGATTAGTTGATTTACTTATGGATTCTGTGATGTGACTAGGATGACAAGAATAAAAAATTGTCTTTTTTCATTCAACGAAGTGGCGAGATGCTCCTGTCCATACCAATGAAGTGTCATCTGTAATGCACTACATTACACTCGTTTTAAAAAATATCTTTATACAAACGGTTTTTATGCACATAACATTATTTAACACATTTTTATTCTACGATAAAGAAAAAGGAGGCGTTTCCGCTCGTACTGATTGGAATAGTAGTTACGTGCAGCCTGCTGGTTTTCAGTCTCTTCCAACTTATTGAGGTTTTATGCGGAAGTTAAAGATGTCAAGTCTCGCCTGTAATTTCACTAGCTAAAGGGCCCTTCACAACGGAACAGTAAAACTTTTGTTGACCGAAACATTGTGATGTAATTTTACATAACTATATATATACATTAAATATTTCGATTAACTTGTAAATGAAACAAATTACTATGTATTAAATATGGCGAGAACGCTGATTGGTATTGTTACGTTGCCAAAAGTAATTTAACGCAAATACATTTTGTAAATTGATTTCTGTATCAATTGTCGTATCAGAGAAAGTTAATTGGTACGCGAAGTGTATCTTGTTACAATTCCATTTCATATATTTTTGGTTTATGTAACGAGTTCAATGGTAAACGAAATTTTGTTACCAATCCAGCCATACCGGTACCAACACTTGTAGTACAGATGGAAGAAGTTTAATTTATAGACGAGTCTAAGAAGATTAGTTGCAACAGAAGAATGAGAGACGCGTTCATAAAATAGTATAGTAAAGTTGCTCCAAATCCAAAATGTAAATTAGTGAGCAATAATAAAATTTAGTATCTCTATGTTATTTTTAATGGAGAGTTTTATTTTTGGGATAATGCTTGTAATAATTGCTAAGTTAATAACTGTTAAATACTTGATTCTCTATTAAAATAAATATCTCCTAGTTAAGAAATTGTTTATAATAGTATATTTTAACTGGAATGATGTCAATAAGAAAAACTCTACCACATTACATACATATGTATGAAGCGTAGTAGTTTTCCGGTCCGTATATTACAGCTCATTCATAATACTAACTTATAGCTTTTGACCCTGACAGTTTAAGTTGCTTTGAGACGACCGGAAGCGCCTAATTAGTCATTGCTGGAGTTTTATGGGTGGAAACTGGAACTTTATTTCATTTTTAATGCTTATTTTTTAAAGTTAATTCGTGGGTACATACAGTTAATAATTTAAAAGTAAACAATAATTTTCATATGTGATATTGATGACAGATTATACTACTATAATTATAAATAAACATGTTTTTAATTTTTACTTGTAAATGCTACCAAAAGTGTGACTTTGTGTGTAAAGTTATACTAATCACCATTTTTAATGATGAACAGTGTCCAGTATAATTACATATTATGTAAGTCGTAATAGAAACAATACTTTTTCTTAAGTAATTAAGTTTAATACAAAATGTGCATATTAAACATATAATTATACTACTAGAAAGTGTAAAGTAAATAAAAAAGTGCGCGAGCGCAAGTCGAATGAAGTTATAACAGCCGTTGCTCTTAAATGACAAAACGAAGATTAACAACGACGTATCTGCTAACTAGTATTCTTAACGAACACAGTGGGCAATTATACTGAGGCCTCAGGCTCCCGTCGGTTATCATAACATCACTTTCACTACAGCAAGTCTGCATTGTTCCCTGGTTGCGTAAGCTAATGTGATTCACCTTAGGAAAGAACCGGTGGTTTCTTTTAAATGATGCGTGCCCGGTTACGTTTTCGAGCGGACCTACTTCAAGGCGAACCCGATGGCCGACTGCCAGACCAAATGGCAACATTGTACTAAAACATTGCCACCACCTATGTAAAGTATTGCCAGTCCAAACAATTTTCTATTCCGTTATTAACAGACATAACAAAGATTAATCGTAAGATATTATTTGTTATGCTATTGCCTAGTTATGAACAAATAATACTGTGTTAGCCGTTTAATTAACTTATTGGTCAGTTGAAGTTATTTAATAATAAATTTAGTTATTTATTTGAATGCTAACGATCAATCCATGCACGCAAGCTGTCCTTATTAATTGCGTAATTATTTAAATACGGCCGTGTTATTTATTAATCTTGGTAACGACTTCCGTTAGTAAAGATATTGTTGTAATTACTATCATGTGACTCATATGACGGTTTATTCGCTTGTTTAATTTAATGTAGAATGCTACTGCTTTCTTATTATACAGCTACCGCGTTATCGTGCTTTGTATGAAATAGTTATTTAACAGCAATGATTCTGCAAGGTATATAATGTACAAGTATATAAATAGGCGATTCCTCGTACCACATTGCTATCGCCTACTCCGTGGATCTTGCGTAATAGGTTAATTGACTTAATCTGTGAAAATAAACATTGAAAATAATTGCCAGTTTGCAGATATTGCACAGAAGCGCATCAGCACGTAAGATACATCGATATTTTCTTGTGTATATAATTTAAAACAATAAAAAAGAAAAATATGAGATAACTTCGTGTTCGCTAGACACGATCTTCTTATCATTTACTGCTAACTACACTGCTTATTGTTTTGTAAGATAAATTATTAGAAATATTAACAAATAGGAGTAATGTGATATTTTTTACAGATTTGCACACGTCCTTTAAAAATAATGTATGTGATAGATATTGACTGTCCTGACAGTAGTTCTAGGAAGTAGTTTTATAATCACGTATTGAAAGATTTGTCTATTTTAAATATTCTTGTATAGTGTTTGTTTAATACAAAAAGAAGCTTCTAACTTCCGTGTTATATAAAACTGATATTTTTTAATTATTTTTTTGTTACTAAAATTAGCAATGGAACCATTGAAATAAATTCCGGTTAAAGTCAGACCAGGCATGACCTTAACTGGCTTTTTTATATTTTCTGACATTGATCTGTTATGATTGTTATATTTTGAAATTAAATAGATGAAGTTTTTATTTCGTAAGTGGTCTTTTATAGTAACGTTATTAAATTACTTACATAATCAATTTATGAAGTGTATAAAAAGCTTGTTTCTGTAATAATAACTTTTTTTTTTGCATAATTGAATTAAGGAACAAAAAATAGAGAGACCCTTGTTTTTTTTTTGGCTCAAACAGGACCACGAAAAACGTAGCAACGACTTCCTGATTTTGTTCAATGCTACAATGTTTTTAGATATTTGAAAATTGAAAGTGTTGAGTTGTGTTGCAGTGCAAAAAATTTGCTTCTAAATATAAAATATTTTATGTACTTTTCGCGAGGAAAACAACATTCAAATACAAAAGACGGAGATATTAATTCTGCCTTTACACAAAAACTGATGCTAACTAATATCAAGGAAAAATATATTGATTAATTCTTATGAAATTCCCCGTATACCAGCTTATTAATAGGTCGATAATTGCTATTATTAAGCCTATTACAGGAGCGAAAACACCGCTGAAAACGTAATGTATTCGGTGATTAGGCGGGGTGGGTCAGTTTCGTTTGAAAGGCAACACAATAATAAAAGTATTTTTTAGAATCGAGTTGTAAGTTGTAACATTAATAAGTAATATTAGTTTTATCACGAATTGATGGGCACGGTCTTGTTGTGTAAATCATTAATAGAGAATGAAAGAAGTATAAAATTTATTAATAGGGAAAATTTGTTGGTTCCCTCATGAGACAGTATTAAGACAAGAATGATTATTTTAAAATATTTTTTTTTTAAATTATATTAAAATAAATTAAAATCGATTTCCTAGTATGTCTTGTAGAATAACAATGTGTTGCTTACAGTATTGATTACAAATTTCGCATACGTATGTAAGAAATTGTCAGGTTATACAAAGTCCTTGGAAATATATTTCTCACGGTCTTTTGTAGGGAACCTAATGAAGCAAGCCAGCGGTCGTAATTGACATAGTTTAAGTTATTTAAGCCAAGTTCATGAGACTATTACTCACGCTCGCTTTAGTCATGAATTGACAAACCGAGTCAGTAATGATAATAACCCTTTTGAAATTGCTAAGTTGATATAATTATTTTATTACATATTATTCTCTAATCAAATGTTTTCCTATAGAATTGTACAGGACGGTATAATAATAGATTTTTTAATAGTAATAATTTCAAAAACAAGCAAGATTTTTTGACGATATAAACTATCGCCTTTAGAGATGTTTATGACTAAATTTGACGAAGACCTTCTAAGTTTAGTGATACTTAGAACCTCGAAAAGAGGTGTTCTTTCTTTATAGTTACAATAAAGTTTATAAGGTCAATAAATTCATCTTCGGAATTGTGATTACTGTTCGTACATCATTAATGACATGATAAAAACTCGCAATAAACATCAATCGTGATTAATTAGCTACCGGTCGATACCGTTAAAAAGTTACTGCTAAAAGCATAGAAGAAATTTAAGCTAATATTTAAGCTTACGGTATTAGCGTACGGTATTTAATGACAATAAATTTCTGAGACATCTTAGACGTAGAAAGCGTTAAGTTTCAGTTAGATGCGATCATAATAACAGTGCTTATTTTAATCGGATTCAAAACAGAGATTTAACCATCGTTAAGGTGTTTTGAATTGTGATATTTGACTGAGTACTTTAGTTGAAGCTGTGACAGATATCGCAATGGTGGTTCAGCGACATGTTTAATGGGCGTGTAATTCGAAGTGCGCGTAATCTACACACGATCTCATGTGCGTCGGTTGCTACGTCGCCTCGTGGCGAAAGATGCCGCTGATCACCGGAAGTGGTGCAACAAAAATATTAAAAGGCTCTTTTAAAGCTTAATCATCGTACAGTTTTTTTACTCGCAGTGACGAGATGAGCAGGACGATCTGATGGTAAGCGATACGTCTGCGCATAACAATGTGGCTCTGGTTATATATACACTGCACCATATTGCGCTTGAACCTCAGTACTTACACTAGCTACAGCGCCTTTCAAACTGGAACACAGTAATGTTTGCACACTACTGTTTGGCTGCATTGGTACCGATCTAAACGATCTCCGGCAACAAAGACCTACTGTCAGTAAACTCTAAAAGGTCTAAACTCTATTTTTTGTTCGTTTCTTTAATTCGATGCTTATAATTGTTTGTTTCTCTTGTAAATTGATCCTTTCTTTTCCTTTTGTACTGTAAACTTAGTCCTGTTTTTCCTTTCCTTGCATTTCATTACTGAAGCCGTGTTTGTCTTGAAATGCTTTCACGTTTTAATGAGCTGTCCTATACAGGCTCTGACATCTTTAGGTCTCAGAGCAGTTAGAATATTGAGTCTTAATATGGCATATACCTGATCGGACCAGCAGGTTGTTCTTCCACCCCGTGATCTTTTTTAATTTTTTCCTTTGTCTTATAGAAACTTTAAAAAACCCTTTAAGGACAAAAAAAGGAAGACATTAAATTTGCTCTTGTAAATTTTTTTAAGTTTTTGTGTTTTGTATTATTTAATGTCGCTAATTTTTTGTGTGTTAAAATATCATACAAATTAAGACGCGTAGTTACAAGCTTGCAGTAAATACTCGAGTACAGTAATTTTGATTCGCAGTAAGTAGACCTTTTTGTATTGATGCAACTAGTTCTCGTTTTGTTTGCAACAGGATGTGGTGGATGTGGCGAAACAGTATATCGTCATCGCATTCAAGAAGGTGATCTTAGCAAAAAGAATGATATATGCCTGGTTAATCGACAAGGTTATTTAGGATTATCTTTTTTTATGTATGACTATCCATAACTTAAAAGTGATAAGTAATTGCAAACCTCAAATTGCGAAATCAGAGAAATTTCTGTTAAAAACGACCGAGAAAAAGTATACCGTGGTTCCCGATTTACTTGATTTATATATCTTAGATATATTTGAATAATATGTCTTTTAAACTTATATTACAATTCGTAAACGTTTAACTTTAAACTTATTGGCTGAAAATAAAACTCATCAATAAATTTAAAGTAAAATATTATTAGAGACATGATGAATAGTTCAAAAGTAAACACGTTACTGATTTAGGAAGAAGTAACTAAATACCCATAAAATATTATCAATAAGATGATAATTATTCTTCAAACGAACAATAGACACCATAACGAAATGGTTCAAAACTAAATTAAAACGTCAAAAACCGAAAATTAATTTACAGATATAAATAAATTACTTGAAATTTTGCCCCAATTTTATATTTCATATAAGATTTTATAATAAATATATTTTAGATTAGCATTTTGTGTGTTGTGTATAACATTCCTACGGAATTATGATGATATAAACACTACATACCCTGTAATCGAGTGTTCAAGCCGTGTACAGACTTTATTATGCTTATCTATTAAGGAAATTTTTAGAGAATATTTGCTCAGAAATTACTCTTACTTAATAAGTTGTACATTATATTGCAGCCGGCCCGCTTTGCTTCCTGTAGCATCCCCGCAAACCAGTTTAAGGAAAGAATTTTGTAAAATACATACTTAGCTGACCTCTAAATGGCAGATGCAATATTTCTACCAAATTTTGATTGTATACGTGTAATAGTTTCGGAGATCTCGTTATGAGTAAATAAATCTCTGAATATCTCCTATTATAAATAAATAGAATTATTAGGAAATCAATTACATCAATTGTGGCCGTGGTATGACAACACATACTGAGGGGTTAATAGCGACATTTACATATGCTGGTGATGATCTTCGCCGGTTCAATATGTATATAATACGAGGTGTCGACTTAAAGCATTTTTGTTTTAAGGACGTTGTAGCTAGCAAAATTCTAGGCTAATGAGAGTCATAATGCCTTATTACTTAACATGCCAACGTAATGAGAAAGATGTAGTGTAAACATTCTATCTAGCGTCACTCTTGTTGATTTACGTAATAATAAGAGAACGTCGTACTCGTCTCATCGCTTAGTTTATGCGACTGGTCAGAAAGAAAGTAGTTTTGAACGATTTTTTGTGTGTTCTTCCATTAACAGCTTCTTTGTTACTTGTATTTTGATTGGCAACTTAGTAAGATATACTATTCTTAAAAAGTTGTTAAAGTACAAAAAAAATCTGTCCCAGCCCGTGTCGAT
The DNA here is from genome assembly GCA_029030555.1 of Ornithoptera alexandrae. Classification (NCBI taxonomy): domain Eukaryota; kingdom Metazoa; phylum Arthropoda; class Insecta; order Lepidoptera; family Papilionidae; genus Ornithoptera; species Ornithoptera alexandrae. The sequence goes on from JARDVY010000037.1 coordinate 9,358,936, forward strand.
TGTAGTGTATCGGTGACGAGGCCCTGACACCGCAGCCGCTCGTGTTTTCGTAACACTCACGGCCACCCTTCATTGTACATTGTTTTTTTTTTCCCTTTATTATTTAGGTTATACAATTTTTATTTATTCATAAAATTAAACAGTTATTCATAAACATTAATTGTCTTTTCTTCTTTATTAATAACTGTTCTTCTTTAAGGGAAGACAATCCTTCATTTATATTTATTTAAAAACTTATTTTATTTTAAATGTATTATCATGTATAAATCCATATCCACAAACATGTTGATTGTGTAAAAGTGCAGTATTACTTCATTAATTACAAATCGTTTACTTTTAATAAAAAGGTAAATGTGTTATGTAAATAGAAACTAGTGAAACATGCATAATACGAATTATCAACAACGTGGGAATACAAAGTTAACTGTTTGAATTACGTTAAAACAATGAAGCATATACGTCTTATTAATAGTCAATTAATTATGAGAACGCAATTATAATCATTTATTATATCTTAACTGTATATCACCTGTATAAGAGTTATAGTTTCTAATCTAAAATAACTTGCAATTTATCGAGATGAAGATGTATTAAATGTTCATAGATTAAAGTTTATTATACCGTAACTCTGAATAACGGAATCGTAAGTTGTATCCGTTTCTTACTTCTGTGTTGAATAAAATAATAATTAATAAATAATTAAGAATTCAGTTATATCACAAGAATAATAAGTTTAAATTTATCGAGCTAACATAAATTATTTTGATCTAATTTGAGTTTTTTTAACAATATAAAGATTATTGAACGCATACACATTAATACATGTGATTTAACACTAACAATTCTGAAAAAATATGGTAATATATTTTTTTTATATTTATTTATTTATTTACATTTTTACAAACATACGAACACGTAATATCTTTCGGGTCCCGAACTAAGAACAGCTTATATTGCAGGACCCGAACTTGTGAAGGTATTTAGTTCCGCTATGAATATCAAAAAAAGTATTGTTACCTTTTTTTTTCAACATGTGTAATTATAATATATATATTTGTGACGTGTGTGTATGTCGTGTGTTCGCTGGGTGGCAATTATTTAATTAGATATTTTGCGCCAAATCTATTACACTATATGTCAATCGATTATTCAATATTGCATAGGAGTTTGGGGGGTACTAACAAAAGTGTTCTAATGAATTTCGAAATGGCCTAATGTGCTGTTATTAAAGTTATACTTAGCCTTTCCGTTATCCAACTGACAATTTATATAAATATTTCAGGGTCTTACGTGTTCGCCAGCTTTTCATCTTGAACGCGACATTTAAGATGCAGTGATTGCATAGTACTCAAAATCATTACAACGGAAGGAATAGGTACAACAGAATTACAACTCCAATAGTAGGATTTGAATTATCTAAACGCTGCCCTTCCTGGACTTCCGAGATAGGTGTTTTTAAATGAGCGCTTCTTGTGTCAAATCCATTTCTAGGAGTAATTTTTTAGCAAATTTGTCTCCCATTTTTGAGAAGTATTTATTGCATAGATTTAGAGATGACGCTGAGTTGCTGTGATCCGTAATTAGTAACTGCTTATGGTTTTGATAATAGAAAAAGATTCAGGCCTTTTAAAAGCAAATATATGTTAAGTGACCATTAATAATCCAATTTTATTATTTAATATTTCTTATTAAATACTTTATCTTACGAAACTGTAACTTAAGCAAAGTCTTTTCAAATTCCCAATATTATCACTGCGGCATGGAATTATGTTAAATTGCGATAAAAAAAAGTTAATTGATATACAGCATTCTTAATGTTACCACTATTGAGATTATCTACCACGGTAGCGAAGGTCGGGTTGATGGTTGCACATATCCATAATAACTGTTGTTCTTGAAACATGTCGTTTTCCTCTCGACTTTTTTCTGCAAATTTAAGTTTAGTGGGGATATCCAGGTTCCCTCGAACACGACACTTGTGTCGCGTACGATAGACTTTAAAAAATTAAATATTGAACAACATTTATTTATGTGAAATTAGCTTTCGAAAAAAAAACATTAATGAAATCTAGATTAAACACTCCGATCTCCAGTTAAGGCTCCGGTTGCTTATATAAAACCTAATTATCTGTCAGTAATCACATTCATGATAAATAACTATATTATACGTTTCAATGGAGTAAATTAAAGCAGTAAATAGTATCGTGCTGAATTGATTACTGTCTATTGGTATCGAAAATCTGTATCCAGTGAGCACCGTTCACGGGTGTCTTTAACCCAATCACTGCCAAAGAAATCAGTAAGCCCATAGCGTGCACTAGATTAAATTTTTATCGTACAAACTAATAACTACAGTTTAACTTGGTATTAAGCGACTTTTAGGCCGTAACCATTATATATTGAAAGCTGAAACATAGCTACATTACATTTGGATACATATATATGTATATATATATAACCGAACCAATGCGACATGAGGGCTATTAAGAAAATATTGTATTATTCCCTTAAAGGTCGGCAACGCAGCCGCGACATCTCTAGTGTTGTGACTGTCCATGGGAATCAGTGATCACTTTCCACCAGGTGAACTGTTCGCTCGTTTGCCCACTTTTCCTATAAAAAAAATACATTTATACGTAAGGGTGCGACCAACCCGGAATGATTGATGTGGAAATCGTTAGAAGAGACCTATGTCCAGCAGTGAACGTCTATTGGCTGATGATGATATATATATAACATTAGGTTATATTCTTTTTGACAAACTTTTAAGTGATTTTAATGTTTTTATTAGTAAAGGGACAAGACAATCAGTACTTTCATCAAGTAAAGAATACCTTTGCCCATTACACTGCTAGAAAGCGTGTTTATAGCATCATATTACACTCGACGTCTAATGTTTTAAGATGTTGTCTCATTATCAAAACACAGTATGATAGTTTACTACTGTTTGGCGGTAGAAAGACCATTTATAATAATTGTAAAATTTAATGCACTACGCCAATATTTCGTAGTTGTCAGTTTTGGTGTATACGCTCAAAAAAACGAAGGCTGAGGCTCTGAACCGCGAAAATATCAATCTGCATGGTGTTCTCCAACACCCGGGTCTGTTTATTCAGCAGGTCATGCTTATGGATGTTTATGAGATTCTAAGGTTAAAATGGGGTGCAAAGGGTTCCGCACAACAACTTACGGGACTTAAGCCAACATCACTTTGTCCTATTGCACCCTGCTGATCAACATACGAGGCTCTGGCTTCCACCAACCTGCATTGTACTGGCGTGGTGGGAAATGGCCTAAATCGCCCCAGATGAACCCCTACAAATGACGGTACTCAGCCGTACCGGAGGCCATGCTGAACGTATGTGGACATCTATGTGGGAGGCCTATATTGCGCAGTGGACGTCTATCGGTTCATGATGAAGGCTAAAATAGGTGTATTTAGTTTGCATACTCTTTTAAGCGTATATTTTAGATCTTATTTGGCGTTTATACCATGAATCATCATAACCGCTAAGGATCCACTAGATTTCCAGTAGATAGCAGTGAACGGGTTAACTCGGTTATCGGTAACACGCCCAATGGTCGCAGTACAATCGTGATAACTAGATTCCGTATTCACGTCACCGTGTTACTGTTACGGGCATCGGTCCGCAAATTGCGGACTCGGCGCTGTAATGAAATAATGAGAGCCACAAAAGCACCTATTACCGCAATCGTAATTCCCCGCTGACGCCATTTTAAGCATCAATAGCGCAGTTGATTATTATTGTGAACGTATATGATAATATATTCATAAATATTGAATTTTAAAAACTCAAAGATCCACAAATACGACGAGGGAGAGTTTGAGAAAACAGAAAGAATCGCTGATGTTTCGCACAGGAGTGGTTTCGATCCCACGTGAACTTGAACTTCCGGTAGAGGAAAACGTCGTCTAAAAATCGATACGTAGTGTTTTCGACTATTTGTGACATCCCAACTCATAATTGACCAAAGTAATGAACAGTCAAGAATTATTGTAACGGTCCGAGTTCGAGATGAAAGATGTTATTAGTTTGTTTTATTAACTAAATAACATTTTCCTGTTTTCTATCTACTAATTATATTATAAAAAAAAAATTATAAATTTCATAAAATTTAACATTTTGACCTACATATAGTTTTTTCGATGACAAATATAGCAAAGGAATGAGTGGTAGTTAACTACTATGTACTCGTGCATTAGTCGTACAAAAAAAAAAACTAGTTTGTGTAGAACAGAAAGGTCCAGTGTTGTAAACTTACAATTATGTTTTTATTTTTTTAATTTTAACCACATTCTTAAAAAAATGTAAACAAGAATCTATTTAACGTGTTTATCGATGATTTTAAATTCAATTCTTTGTTAATAGGTTGAAAAATTCGGTTCGGAATTCTTTTATTATCTTTACTCTACATTTCACTATAAAGCTATTAAGTTGCTTTTGAACCACGTCCACATAATTGATGTGATGGCAGAGTAAGATACGAAACGCTTCGGTAAGCGATGATTCGCCGAAAATTGACTTTCAAAAGCGAATTGAAACTGATAAGCGGCTAATTTTGCATTTCAATATTGCAATCACTTGTGAAAACAGATGGGTGTTAAGATATTGAAACTATACTTGAAATATCTACATAGCTATAAATCACAATTTTGCATATTATTTACGATTTTACAGAGCATTTATGGAGTCGTATATTTAAAATAATTTTTATTAAATAAAAAATAATAACATCTTTACGTAAAATCAAAATGTAAATATGAGATACTAAATATACAGGGTGAAAGGTAATAGGTGTAGAAGATCTGGAGGGGCTAAAGTATAGCACGAATCCTATCTATCTATGTATGTATGGAATGTCCCATCTAAAAACAATGGTTCTGGAGTTATTAATTTTTTTTAATATTTTTCAAAAAATTCCCGATTTTCTAGGAAAAAAATCGATGATTTATATCATACTTATTTCTACACAAATTTTAATATAACAATTATTGTTTAATCATTGTTTTATTAAATTAAATTAATAATCATCACTCAGAGGCTAAAACTTTTAAATTAATAAAAAATAAGGCGTCATACTTACATTTTAATTTAATCTTAAAATAAAATTTTATTTATAAAAAATACGTATAAAACACATAAATACCTGACTTCAAGACCTATCCGACAAAGTATAAGAAAGTACATAAAGTTTCTAAAATTTAGAAAAGAAACACTTGTAATAAAAGCAAGTACTATGAAATATCAAACTGTAGAGACACATAAAAGTAGACGCCGCGCCGGCCCTTAATTTGACCCTTTTGTTTTTGTTGTAACACGTGCGAGCTCATTGTTTCCTGTTATTACCTTTCACCCTGTATGTATAATAAAGTTTTTATATCAATTATATCTACTGTTAAGCTTAAGTTAAAGACGGAGTTTGACAGATTTTTATTTGTTTTACAGGTTAAGAGAAACTTTTGTAAAGGAGTCCTAACCTCATAGGTAGTACATAAAGTAAATATTCTATTTGTATAACCGTTCAATTCAAAGTCCAAATATAGAAAGGAATTTTAACGAATCTATTTTACGTTGAAGGAGTAGAGACATATCAAAAATATATAAAAAACAGGTAAAGCAGGAATGTTTCATATTGAATTTGCTATAATGTAAATCCTGACATATCCTATTTTTCACAATTATCAGAAAAATGTGTAAATCAAGTTATATTCTAGTAATTAAAACGTTTGTATGATTCGTAATCAACGATCAACACTATTGTTTAACATTTTCTTTTAATACAACAATCGCTTATTTGCGAAATAAGAATACTTAAAAAATGTTGATTGGTGTATATGAATTAGTGCTATTGCATTATGTGCGCATTTTGGTATGAAATAATTATAATATGACAGCTGACCATGGACTCATTTCCTCAATGGTATTTTAGGATGAAGACATAACGTCTAACCACCGTGCTTCATATAATAACAGATTACGTACGGTTCTTTATAATTTGGCAACACTTGCATTTTTACTACACACGTTTCATACAGTGCTACATCTAAAATATGTTACATTATAGAAGAAGTTATAAATATGATATAGATTTAAAACTGGTCAATGCCACAAAGTAATTTACTTGTACAACATAACGATTTCCTCGATTAAAGAAAAAGTTTAAAAAAAAAACGTGTTTGTTTAAACCTTGAAAGATACACAATGATGTAGTTAGGAAACCGCTCGGTATCATAATGTTATATTTATATATAAAAAATGAGACAATCCGTTGAAAACGAAGGTCGTGGTCTGAAGACCGCGGAGCATGAAATTTAGTGTCCTAAATTTGGTTTTGCTACAATTTCATACTATTTATTTACAATTTTAAGTGAGAATTAAATTTTAAAGTAACGTATGAAATACAGATATTATTGAACGCCTTTATACTTTTATTATAAAATAGTAAAAAAAAAACATCTTTATTTTGCAGGTAATTGAACAAATACTTTTCTCTCTAACAAACCTAAAGGAAGATATCTTATTGCAGGTTTTTTATATTATTTTTTGCTTACAAGAAAACGTAAAGCGAGTTACATTGCACTTAGATGAATATATATCAATTAAGATATATTACTTAGAAGCTCAAACAGGTTTCTACATGTCACTTTAAACAATCTTAAACTTAACAATATTGTAACATATTTACAGATTAGCCGGGTAAGGTGGTGAAAAGGAAAAGAGAAAAGAAGAGAAAGATCTTATTACAGTCACTGCATCCTTTGGAAAAGTTTATAACCGGCTATTGTTTATAAAGTAGTCCGCTTTCGATGATCCTTCTTGTTGTTGGAAATATATCTCGTAATATCCTACAATATGAATAATCCTACAATATTAAAAATAAATTCAATCTCGAAGATGACAAATTGATAACATTGTTTTCTAACATTGTACTTAATCTCAAGTAAAACTTGTTTTTTTTTTTCGTTTAGAAACATCATTAAAGTGAAATAAATGTATTTAAATAGGGTATAAATAACTTGTGTGAGAAAAAAGTTAATGTATGTCGTGCGAGATCAGCGGCGATATTGCTACGTCGGCACTGTATAATGTAACCACGAGTTCACGATTCGGAAATGCATTTTGTAACCGAGAGATCAGAAGCAAAAGTAATTTTGACTGTGTTGTTATTTCGTAAGGGTAATTACATATTCAACTGATGACGAGGACTCAACCCTTTATCTTGATGTGTACTCTGTACCAGTATTTGGAAGTATATTCAAATGAACACGCCTTTGCCGTATGCCGTCCTGTTTATAAAACTTTTAAAAGGTATGTAGAGGACTAAAGACTATATTTTTTATTATTAAAAATATCCGATAATCATTACTTTTTGATCACTCCTTGTAGATGTTAAACATTTCTATATCGTCATAGATAGTGCTGGAGCTAGTAAAGTCAATAAAGTTACTAGGTCAAAAACAGTGTTTGGTGTCCATATAAATTTATGATAAATCTAAAGGAAATGCTTGCTGAGTAGACAAATCCTGGGAAGCTAATCTTTTATAAACGATGAGTTAACAGATATTAATTTCATATGTTGAAAAGCACAACGGTGCTGCTTACAATATGTTGACAGCTGAAATAGAGTACTAGCGTTATGGGACAGATTTATAACATGGAATTATCATGTGAAATCAAGTTTCTCATTATGCAGAACGGCATATTACATATGAGGCAAACGTTCTACTCATAAAAGTTTATATCATAAAAATGGCCCCAACGGAAACGGAGAGACATTTAGACGTTGATAAATTAATATAATTTGATTACTTCCTGCATTTAACATAAATTGTCTAGAATATAAATTAGAAGACGCAATCGGCTAGATCCCGAGGTAAGCTAGAGAAACGTCGTTCGCGTTTAGGTTTCAACACCACGATAATGATGATTGATTCCATATGCTTACCTTAATAACGTACTGCGTGAGATGGAGATTAGGGTGTCAGTATTAAAAGCAAGTGTAGCCAGACAAATTATTTATTACATTATACCGATTATAAATTAATGTCCATAATACATATTAATAAATAGACTTCAATATGAAATGACTAGTTGCTCCTCGATCGCTTTGCTGGCCGTAACACCCCTGCAACTCCCTTTGGGAAAAGAATTTTGCAAAATCCATTCTAGACTGACCTCTCAAATAGGTAATATCTCTACCAAATGTATTTGCGTCTAATAGTTTTGGAAATCTCGCGAAGAATTAATGAATTACTGGATATCTCATATATTTATATTGGTTATAAAATCCAATCAAAACAATAAACAAAACCAGCGTAATATTAAAATTGTTTTTAATAGCAACATAAGGTTGCCGATATCTAATTTAAGATAAAATAATTGATTTAAGAGAAAACTTCATTGTATTCCGGAATATGTGTATGTGTAGTCACTGTTAGGATAAAATCAACAAAACGATATAAAACGGCGGTGTAATCCATCACATAAGTATTATTGAAGAAGATTATAAATCAGTATGCATCGTTACTAAAGTTTTTGTTCGTGGCACAATTTTTTAGGCTGGCAATTAGACATGTCGTAACGTTAATATGTTGCAACACAGGACTAACGAGCATCGGGCTAATCATTGCTGGCAACACATTCTTTTCTTCATAATGTCGGATAGCAATTAATATTACTTAACGCGAAATACCTATTATTTCACGTGTGAGTTACTATATCACTGAACACCGTTTAACACGTGATAACAGACTAATAAAGAATGTACTACAACTTTGTTAGTCACTCAACGAATATGACTGATGACTGAGCGGGATGTTTACCTGTTGCTAATTTCAGTAGCTACAGCGCCCTTCAAACTGGAACATAGTAATGTTTGATGGCAGAAGTAGGCGCTGCGGTGGTGGTGGTAACAGAAATCTACTAACAGTGCATTTTATACAAGTTTTTGTGTGAGTTAGGGATGAGCAATAATAAAATTGCTGTTAAATGTTAACGTTAACTCCTCGTTAAGTATTCCATATACCGCACTGCGTCGGCGGTGGCAGGATAATGCCTTGAATTAAGATTCGTAAGTTTTACTTAAACGTGACAACTTGCACTTTCAAGAGCGCCGCTGTTACGCCCCGCGTTCGCATTAAGTTATTTAATTTCCGTGCGCGTTCTTTACTAGTAACCGGTTTCACTATCCGATAGAGAAACATTATTGTTGTATCTGGAGCGGGTACTAACTTTCGCTGAAAAACTTTTTTTTTTATTTATTACAATAGCAATGTATACTTTAATAATTTTATTTTGCTTTCGTTTCAAATTATAAGTTTTTAACCGAGTGGTTAATGCTAAAAGAAAGGAAGTGCGTTTTTTAATCACTACCTTCTTTGAACAGTACAGTGAATGTTAAATTATTGATTTTCATCTCTAGTCTCACTGGTAAATATTAAAGTAACATACATACATGATTTTAGAAAATAGGAAGGAAAAGCGGATATTGTGGTATAGAATACAGTTGAATGCAAATAAGTATTATGTGAGTGTTATTGACCGTTGAATGGACTCGGTGACCTTTACGTATGTTTGGTATTAGTGTAAATCTGTTTATCAGTTTTCGATGTATCTTTAGTCTTGATGATGTAATTTTCAGTTTGCTGATAATCAACAGTTATAGCTTATTTGCGATGGCATGTAATAACTAGTGCGACTGTAGTAAATGCAAAACATTTTATATATCACTAACGTGAGTACAACGACCACGCAGGCAGCATGATGGTAAGCACTTACCGTATATATAATGTTGTCTTCAGAGAAATCGAATTACGCCCATTTTGAGGAACAAGTAAATAAATAAAGTTGGATTAAAAACTTGTCAAAGATGAATAACCAAAATGTGAGTTTACTTGGAGTAACATCGTTTTGAAATATAAAGCAAAATAATTATCTTCTCTCCTTGGTTATTTAAAGCATTGGTTATATAATATAATAGTGTCCAGCTTTATTCTAAGTATATTAGTTCTTTAATGAATTTAAATAACTAATAAACTTAGAATTTTTTTAAAGAAAGTAGGAACACTGAAAAGTAATTCTGCAAGCAGCAGCGTGATCTCCATAGAACAGTTTTCATTCGTAACTATTACCGGTAACCAGCAGCTATTTATTACTCACCCGGAACCATTTCTGCGTAATTGTAAACTGATAGAGGATATAATTGAAATAAACTAAACCTGTGGTAAAGTTTCTAAATGTTTTCAAACGTCTTTATTCATTACAGGCTCCCTGCGAGGTCATTTCATAATTAAGTTCAATTGTTTAATTCAAACCTTGTTTTATTATGAAATTCCGTATATTAATATCCGGTTTTCTAATGCATGTTTCTGTGTTAATTTTTTAACAAGTTTTATTTAATGAAAGACGTTTGTAGATGTCTAGGCAAATGAAACTGATTACGACACGACTAAATGAAGTGAAAATCAGTAAAATTTGCTTAAGACGGCCGATTAGGAATTGGATGAGTATGGTTTAAAATCAGGATAAATAGCATTTAAGGGAAATCTATATGAAACAGTACATAGGCGCACGCTGATAATTAATAAAATTTGGTGAACATAAATCATTATCTGTTTACCCCTCTCTATCATCTAATCTAAAGAAAAACAAGAAAATTAAAGAGCAAGATTTCTTTGAAACCGTAAATCTGTTCTGATCGGAGAAGTAAGTTTTTTCTGTAACTTATCGGCAATCGATACATTGATCCCTTAAGAGAAAGGGTATGCTTCTATATTTAGGTTATTCAAAATATAGATATATCATCTTAAGAAACTGAGATTTGTTATAAATAATTCATTAATAACAGAGAGGTATTATTTATGCTATTTTATAAACTTTTTGTTAATGTTCCAACATGTTTTTCTTTCAGCTTTATATTTAATTCTGATCTAGCAACTAGTTACACTTATTGTAAAAGTATCAATAGATATCAGAATCAATACAGGGGTCGTTCACATCATTAAAACTGATAAATATTAAGTAGCAGTACCAAATTTCACACGTTTTTATGACTGCTATGAGATTAGCAGTCAGTTTGCATAACCCCCATTTTCTGTTAAGTTATACTTAATCGTAACCGATCCAATTTCACTCGGAAGTGCTTTCTTATCGATACGCTATATTTCTCGTGGATTCCCTAATATATGGATGTCAATAAATTAAAATCATTGAAATTCGTTACCGTGCAAAGTAATTCCCTTTAGGGTGTTACAAAAACCAACATAATTTATTACACATAAAACTTACTTTAATCATATTGAACTCAAAGTACTCGAATGTATCTTGAGTAAGAACTGTGATAATAAGATTTAGTGAAGGTGATTTTTTTAAATCGTTTTCACAGATACTTTTTTAACTTCAAGTCCATAAACTACCTAGTCCATCCTGTCAGACTCGTTGCGACCGATTCAGTCTTCTTTATAGCCTTGGTAAAAGTTGATGTGATATTAAATATCACTCTTACTAATAAGCGGTATGACGGGTTCGACATTATTTATTTAGTTGTATGACTGTTAGATGATTTAACAATAAGTGATCAATTATCGAAGCTCTGTTGGTATTAAGAGATTACATTACATACTATTATTACTTCGTTACATTGGATATTTCAATTTTATTTTTTGGCATCATCATCATCCAATGACTTAACCTGGTCATCACTAATTTATTTGCCTTTATTGAGGTTTGCCAATATTTGGCCGATATTTGAATGCCAGTGGAGAACTTTCAGCCCCTATGACTGCTAACCTTTCGAAGAATGTGTTTTACCCCTTAAGGAATTAATTTTGCGTATATATCATGTATTTTTATTCTTGTATTTGATTGTTAAATTTGCAATAATTAAACGCAAAAGTTACATTGGATTAGGTATTATTACAATATTAAAGATGTCTTTAGTGTTAACTTTCTAAATATCGGTATTCTAAATAACGGTCTAAATATCTTTTTCAAAATCCGGGTAGTTTAATAATTAAGAGTGTTATTGATTACACATAAACAGTAAAATTAGAAGAACGACTGATAATTTAAGACAATTTTATATAATTAGGGAAAGTATTTGAAACTAGCGAAACGGAAGTCACGTACTACTGTCAGAATCAATGATACAGTTTTTTTTATCGTGTAAGCTTTAGAAAGTTTAGTCAGTCGTAATGTTGATGCGACAAGTTCAAGAAATGTTCATGCACCATTTTAGTAATCTAACAATTTATCTGTCTGTTTAATGTCACACGAATGACAGTAGAAAATGAAATGGGTAACTTAACCTTTATAAGCACGCAGATTTCTTATTTACAATAAATTATTCTTCATAAGAAGCATCATTTACTTATACGATATTTTTTAGAAGATAAACAAAATTTTTTTTTATCTTGTATCTTAAAAACAATAATAACCAAAAACGAATCTGAACAACTTCTTTTGATTTCAATATCAATAAAGTTTATAATGCTCTGTATGATATGTGTCTGATGTAAAACGACCTCGACATATCGACCTTAAGAGCAACTAGTTGATATATCAATAGTGTTACATTTCCACTTGCACTAATACAGTTAACTAAGTGAACTGAATAGTTTATTTCATTTTCTAACTACTTCTACAAACACGACCATAAGATATATCTCGTAATCGCTTGAGACAGGCTTATTTATACGATTCGTCTGGAATTCTGTGGGTCACAATTAATTGCTCACCTAAAGAACGTTCCGTTTAAATAATTAATTATTATAATATCTACCGCAGGTTTATACGGCAACAAATACGAAATAAACATTTATAGTCCTACGAAGATTTTTTTTTAATCCAAAGAATTATTAACTAAGCGAAACATCATAAATTCTCACTTTAGTTTTTTGTAAATTGTATTTATTTATGGTAGAACATAAACAAGCATTTCAATAGGACGGTTGCAGAACAGAGAGGTCGAAATGGTAGTAATGATTCATCGAAGATTGTAACTAATGAAACTATAAAATTTATGCTAAAAATATAACTATAAAAATCTACAGGTTGTGCAATATAAAAAATACGCTCTTGTTGAATTATCATATTTTAACACGTTGCATAATTTACTGATTCATCCGGTGTTGAAAGAGCTTGTTGGCTTTTAGAAAAACTTCAACATGGATCTGCAATCGATTGTGTGACAAGGGCGTTGTCGATATCCGTCTCGAGTCTATGGTTCTTAATCAATTAGATCCGCTTTTAAAATTGACGAACTAGTTCTTATTGCAAAACAAACTCTATTGTGAACGGCGCAGGCGCTAAGTTTGTCAAGAGCGGTCCCGCTGACGCAGAAATTATGAGGAATGCAATTGTCGTGAACAGTGTTTGTCCATTCACGTTTCATGGCCTTGTCCACAATGAGGTGCGCTTTAATGGTCCGGAAATTATGAAAAGCTTTTTCGTCGTGCGTTTCTGTAGATTCTGTAAAACGTAATTAAAGTGCTGCGGTTAGAATGCCCCGACGCGGCCGATTGAAATCTGATAGGCGGTCGTTTCGAAACTATACAAACAGAATCTGTCCATTTAATTACGTTTCCACGTTTCATAAACAGTTGTATAGCTGATCATTATTGAAAACAAAAAATTATCATATGCATCAATATTGCTATATACTGGTGATGAGTCACATCTCTCACTTCTACCGCTAAACATTGCTGTGTTGGTGTTTGAATGGCGTCGTACATAGTGATAAAAATGTGGTGCACTGTAGGTATAACTAATTGGAATCAAGTTGGTATCACTAATTAAACGTCCTGTTAGTCTCATCAGTTTATTTATAAAATAGAAAAAAAAGTTCAATGAACTGTGTCGCCTCTCTATGGATGCTGCAGATCTACTAGCTCGTCAAAGGTGTCACTAAAAATTTGGAAGCGTTGAAGTACGTTGTAAATAAATCAAAGTAATGTGAGATGGCGAAGAAACTGTAGGATTTGATATAGAAAATCTTTAAAACTGATTAAGATTATATATAGTATGGAATGAGTGCAGGTGTACTAGTAGCAATGCTAACGTATATGGGAAGTATCTTGAGCAATTTGGATCAAAAGCGTATACATCGTTAGTATGACTTAAAAAAACACACGTCTGTAAAAGCCTCTAATATTACTATATCACGGCGCGCGTGGAAGTCGTTGCCAATATTTCGCAACCTTGTCACCGGTGCTCTAGTGCAGAGGAAACCCGTTGTGTCCAGTCAACGCACTGTACTAATCTAGTTCGGTAAAAGTAAAAGTAACAGTCTACGCACCTGTTCGTAATATATTTTTTATAATAAATAAATTACGAGTGTTTATATATATAACATTGAATTCTCCTTTTTTGTCTAATGAAATTGTAAATGTCATTAGCTTCATAATTTAATAACTACAATCTATTTCCATGAAGATTTCACCCCATTTACAATAATATAGAATGATATTATCTACAAAATTCTTTTCTGCTTTTGTTAAAACAAAGTTTACGAAACACAAATTTACTTTTAACACAATTCGCTTTCTCAATGACGTTGTTGAATGCAAATTAATGAATTAGTGGGTGTTTAGAAATTAAGACACCAAACAAAAGAAAGTATGATATAAAGTGAATCGAGATAACTAGGTGATAAGTAATAATAACTTATTCGAATAAATAAGCATTTAGATAAGTTGAGAGAGAATATCGACCCCGACGCGCGGTCATGATCCCACACGGTTCACGGCCTTCGAACAACGTTGCCTGCTGGAAAGAGAAACCAAACATTTTGTAAAACAAAGTTGTAAACAATATGATTAATATTAAAACAATGTATGACACGGCATACGTAAAATCTAATTAATCGTATTATAAATATAACGAATCCGCTTAAATTTTCAAACACTTTCATGTATCTAATATAGACCAATGATTCACTAAAATATCATCTTAGTATGACTATGTAGTCATACTGAGGTGAAATCATATTGAATATATAAAAAACACTAATTTGAAATTCGCTTACATTATTTTTATTAAATCAAAAGACGTAAGTACAAATGTGTCCAAAAGAAATCCTCGTATCAGAGAAAGTGTTTTTAATTATAACACTGATATATGATTCTTCTCACTTTTGTATTAAAATATGTTATACATTTAATATGAATCGTAAGAAAACTTTCGATCAAGTCACTGTTCAACCACAAAAAGTCGAAATCGGTCCAGATTTTTGAGAGTTATGATGTCACAAATACGCAGATGGACAAAATATGTTCGTTAAATTTGTAATACTTTAAGCAGTTCCTTTGTTAACTTTCAATAACTCAAAGAAATTGAAAAGATATAAATTCTATCTTATTTAACGAAGCATGGAGACGAGTTGAAAGTTTACCTAATAGTAAGCGATAAGACCATCAATAATTACCTGTTGCAAGTAAGAATAATATACACTGCGTGCGATTGTGTTCGTAGCCTCGAGACATAAGACGTTGAATATCGCCACGAGTACTCCAGTAATTTCCCTAGCTGCAGCGTCCTTTACACAGAAACACGGCAATGTTTACGCACTACTATTAAAAAGAATAACTGTAATATTTCCATTACTGTAAATACGTACAGTTGAAACGGTCAAACGTTCGAGTTCGATGACAGTGAAGACGAGAACTATAACCAATTTGATGCCATGGTCATCTCACCGCACTTGACCTAGGCCCCGTAGCGATGCTGAGGCGTAAACAAGAGAAAGAGCCTTTACAAATGTAGATATAGAATGGATTACGAGTACAGATAAATCAATTAAATTATTTCTTTTTTAAGACGTCAATCAATTTTATACTTTCTAGAACTTTTCAGTTGATTTGACGAAGACGAATTTAGTAGAAAAGATCATTTAGTAATATAATTGTAACATTTTTAGTTTTAATTATGAATATTGAAGATGCTTATAAATAAAAATAGGTTAACTAATACTATAAATACATATGATAATGTTTAAAATAATATCGAAAATTTTAGTTTGTGATTTTTTGCTTTATTAGATTTAAAGTACTGTTATTGATGGTACACCTAAGAAAATTGCTAGCAAATATTATATACAGATACAAAGTGCATAAATAATTTTCATTAAACTTTAGTTGTTATAAAAATCATTTGTTCAGTTCTGATTGTTAGTAAAATGTGATCGTCATGGTAGTCTTCGAAATTTTACTGCTAGTCGAGCACGTGTATGAAATAGATAAAGCTAATATCTTACTTGTAAGTCCAAACATGCGAACTTTTATAATGATATCACTGTAGAATAGTAATAAAGTCAATGAGGAATCGTTGATACTTATAGGAAAGGGAAATCTTAGGCAGCCGTTGCCGGAGCGGTCGTCTCTTTAGAGAAAGTTTTAAATTATACATCGTAAGTAAACTGGTAACACTGATGGCGACAACACTGCGCTGGGACGTCGGATGTACATACGCCTGGCGCTTTTTACTTTTTTTTTTATTAAATCACTTTTAAACGTAGCTTTTACAAACTCGATAAACGCGCTAGATGTAGCCATATATGATTAACATTAAATCATAGAAGAAATCATGATTTAAGTTTTAAAGTAGTAATTTGAAGGTAGTGTTCCCATGTTAGCAGTTAAACATTATTTAACACCGTTTATTTCAGATTGTGATCAGAACTTATATTTGTAAATGTGGGTTCATTACTTGAAAACGGTAAGTGGATGACCTTTGGTCGTTCTTATAAGGCACTTTATTTTGCATCGCTTATATAACTTTTAATGCTCATAATGGTACATATACGAGAGGCAGTTCGGTTCGCATCTGTGCACATCCTCGTTACTGGGTTCAGTTTTATCGGACTCGCTTAAGCGAAAGCGGCCATTAGCACTCATCTGTAATGTCATGACAATGTTAAAATTTTAATGTTTGTCTCTTAAGTTGCGTTATGTTATACAAGTAAGTGAATTCCAGTAGAACTGTCTACCGTCGATCCACTTTGGGCTTATCTTAAAAGACGATTAAGAGAGAATAAGTACATGAAAAGTAAAGAAACTTTTCCAGCATTCTGTGCTCGGCAAATCGCACGCCAAGCATGACGAGTTGGTCCATCACTAAAATTGGGATGGTTTATGGTCAGCAATGAACATAAATAGAATAAAATGATGGATGACGAATATGTTATATTTAAGTCGTGTTATTGTGATCGTAGTTTAATAGACGGCTTGTTGATTTAGAGCTGGTAATTGATAGAAACGGAGTATGCTTAACGATTTTCGATAAGTTCTTTTTTGAGACGTGGTCATCGTATTTAGTTCAGATGATGCTACAAGTATGTGCAAGTGAATTTACTTAATCGTTTTCTTTAATGTCGTTATGAATATGATATTACAAAATAAATGTCTTTGTGAAACTGGATTTGACTGAAACGGAGAAAACCAGAATAGCTCTATTATATTGATTGATATTGCCGAACCTATGCGTGTTGTAATAAATTTTTGATACACGTTACAAATGCTCATGTCAGTTTGCTACATTCAACAGTTGCATCATATCAAATATGAACAACGGAGTAATTATAAAGAAATAATAAAACGGGCGTGGCGGTTTCACGTTGCGAACGAAAGTAACAGTTGCAATAGGCTTTGTTTCGACGTTAATGGACGCTAACAAGCTGTTACTTATCGTTGTTTCCGACTATTCCTCGATGGAGTTTAATGAACGAACAATAGAGTTGCGGTCCGGAGTTCCGAGACAGTTGTCTTCGCACTGAACCGCATCCGTACACCGAGATCTGTGTTGTTAAAATCACTTGTGCAATACGCACTCGTGTGGTAAACACTAATTTGACTATTATGTAAAAAAAATCGTTTGCATCTACAAGAACTAGTAAATTTCCTTAACATATTGTACGCAGAAATTATTATTTGGTATGAAATTTTGCTCTTGGATGAGAGAAGAGATAGAACATAGCTAATGTCACTTTACTCTGGATGTATTGTAAAAGTTAACTAAGGGAACAATATCAGGAATAAAGCAGTAGATTTACGACGTTTGCCAAATAACATACTTAATTATAATACCAATCGGAGAAGAGAAAAGAAAGCAACAGTGGTATAATATAATAAAATTGAATCTCGATATGTTTTTAAGTATAAATTGTAGTTTTCATATTATTAATTATGAAGACATTTATTTTAGCCGTACGTTTAAGATTTATGTATTAATCGAAAAAGGGTTTTCTTTGTTATGAATTTTTTAAACAATGCTGTGGAAGTAAATAAATATGATGCCTATCAAAAAACATCAAATTGAATAATCAGGTATGATCGTTACCTACTGGCCATTTCCTAATATATGATTGATCGTTGTAATAACCGTAGTAATCATGAACAACGATTTCTATTTAATGCGTATTCGTATGTTCCTGCGTTAACATTCGCGTTTAAACACTTGCTCGTTTAAATCTATTTTATCTTTTGTAAGGTCAAATCCAGTTCGAGGCCAACGAATGGGAGCCGGGTCAGATTTGTAATTGTAACGATTTTAATATAACGCGACAAAATTAAATGGCACATTTCGCGAAGTTCAGTTTATGAGAGCGGTTTCGATACCCGCTAAGCTGGAGCTTCCGATGAAGGATGTTTCAACAACAACGGCTTTCGTAGACATCTGACGTGATGGATATGGAGGCTCTTGACTTTTTTATCTGATTACGTCGTTCGAGACCCAGTTTTTTTTTTATTTAATAAACTCATTTTGTAACTGTAAAAACGCGATGAAACTAAATTCTGCTACTGTCAATCAGGAATCTTAACATACTTAAATCTCTACGTGTCTTAATAACTGGTTAAGGTCGCGTGCTCTGCGAATCACGTTGACTGAGTATAATATGAAATAAGAAACTGGTTTAAATGCCGTTAGGTAACTGTACTAATTGGCAACTATATCACCTTGCCATAGATAAAAATAGGATTGACGTAGTGATATCGGCGACATGAAGTGGAATCAAAAAAAATTGTGTAATATTTAGACGTCTGTCGAAAAACCTGTTTTGTTTATGCAACGGTACGATCCATTTTAATTAAAAATTTATGAAGTCATATAGTATGAAGACCAAATTTCAAATAATATATTACTCATAATGAACAAAAAATTAACAACGTGGTCAACTTTGTCACTAGATCTGGAAGGATGTAATCGAAGCGACAGTTTCGTTTTTTACTACTGTTTAGAATATTAAGCAGCTCTAATCCAACAAAAAAAGGATTTGTTACAAACACAGATTAGAGAGTTAATTTGTTTTTCAGTTAACGTCCGTGAGTCGGGATACGTGTGATTAGAATATAGACCTTAAATAAAAAGTGAAATTGTACATAACGGATTACAACACAAATAATGAATTAACAAAACCGGATGTCAAAATTAAGTGTTGTTTATGTTTTCCGCGTAGCTAAATATTCAGAAGCATTATTTAAATTGCCATTCTACTCGTACGTTCTGAAGTTGTACGGAATTAAGGGCGATGTACGAAGTGTTTGATAGTTGAATGCTCAAAAAAGGTGGAAGTTGGCAATGAAAGTTTGATTCAATGAATTCATATGTTTACAATGGTGCTAGAATTTAAACAATATCATCATGTAAAGCGGAAGACCAGGATCTAACGTAAAAGTACTCAGACTTAAGTTATACAGTCCAAGAGAATATAATAAAAGTTATTATACTGGAGTATTTAAGTTTTAATCTCGATTCAAGTCTTAAAATAGAAAGAATCATTATTAATGTAGTTAACAAAAACCTCAATTTCATATTACAGCAGTATATATAATTGATCCCATTTTAGCAAAAATGGGATCAATTATATCAGTATCTGTTAACAATGGCAAATAAACAATGTAGGGTTAAGGAGAACGAGTAACACATATTATACGTGTTTTAATAATTAATTAATTAATTAATGCAAATCGAATGCATAAATTTTGGAGCAAGGTTTAACAAAAAAAGGTGAAACACATTAAGAATAAAATCTTTAATGTATGTAAAATGCAAATTCATAATCCTATAGCAATATCCAGAGATTATATTGTTAGACGTAAACAAACAAAATTTTGTAGAGCTATTGCTTCTCCTATTTAGACGTCAGTTAGGAGTGGATTTTACAAAACTCCGTCCATAAAGAGAGTTGCAGGGATGTTAATAATGAGATGCAGGACTATGTGGGAGGCAGGAATATTTCTGACAAATTTCAAGTCTAAGTTTCAAATATAGTTCTATATTACAGCCAGCAAAGCGGGCGGAGAATAGCTTGTATCTGTATAAACATTGTCTAGTGATTTTATTTAGGGTTTTATTTACAAGGCTTTACTGATAGTTTTAAATTTGAGTTTAATTAGTGTTTGATGACAACTAATGATTGCATAAAATGTTCCTAGCATCGTCATTTAGGTGTCAACACGTATCGTAGTATGATAATGAAATCACGTGCGTCATTCGAGAGTATTTGCACATTAAAGGTTTTTCGTTGTTGTTACTTGGTTCGTATATTATTACCCTTACTTTAGATGAAGTACATATAAATACATATACAACAACACATTTTTTTTGGTATATCGACGTAAAAAGTATTTTTCTATAGTTATATCAAATTTATGTTATTTAAAAAATTACTTAGTAATTTTCTACTTATTGTTTTGTTAGATATCGATAATGAGTGTTAAGAATATGTTACATACGGAAATAATTATATACCTTGATAAATATAAATTTTTATGTAATAATTCCGAATATCTTAATTAAGAACAGTATTTGAAAATTATATTGGTATAATCTAAGTAATTGTTCGGAACAATGAGGTTGTAAACATGAAATACTAAGCCGCGATATTCCAGTACTGTCATTACCTTCAGTGTCTTTCAAACTGAGACATAGTCTGACGGCGGAAAGAGGCACTACCGTGGACCTAGGTGATTGCCATCAATAGACACTTGCAAATATTTACTTTACTTGGAAACTTACATATAAAATCAACGTTGGCACGCGAGATACGTTCTAACCAGTAGGCCAACGCTATTGGTATCTTTCTTCTTACAGTGTAAAGGTACGAGTAGTTAATGGTATCCGATAAATGAGAAGTAAAATAAATTTTCCTCTTAATTTCTAAGTTTCTCATAGATTTTAAGCAAACATACAAAACTTCTTGAACCTTAAAGACTGTCTTTATATTTTATATTTGTATATTTGAAAATGAAAGATTAGTACTACTACTACCAAATATCTACATATCTATAAATATATAAAAACATATTATTGTGGTTTTCGTATAATTTTTGTTTATAGTAACTAAAGTTAAGCTTTGCAACATCACTTATACGGCAGTGAAACTCCTTCAAAAATTGTTTAGATATACCAGAGATTAGAAGTTTTAATACGAATACTGTGTAGATTCAGTAGATTCCTGTTATTTTGAATTTTTTAAGAGATAATTAAATTTCTTTATTTTCAATAGAATATTGATCGATATCGTTTGATAGAAGTACATGATCAGCGTAAACGGAGACAATGATTATATTTATGTGATCGAAATCCTGGGGCGTAGCCGGCGTGGTCGGTCCAGCAAGCCTGTGCCTATTCAACGATAGATTGTTGATCGATGTGGCATATTCAGCAAGCCCACTCGCCCCCTTACATGGAGCACGATTGCATTTTACAACAATTCCAGCTCGGCTTTAAACTTTTTATTTGACACCACACAAAAAACAATCCGGCGTGTGTGTGTTGCTTTTACGATGATTGGGAATTTTTATACACTACAAAGTTACTTTTAAAGTTAAAAGATTTTTACTTTGCGATTTAGTAAAATGTATTTAGAGTAGCCATAAAAATAGCAGTGCTACGCATTCGTGTTAAACATTACACGTTTAAGATGCAACGAGTTTTTTTTTAAACAAGTATAACTGCTTTGGCGGACATTGTTTCATTTATCTCAAGAAATTAGCTCGTGATCATTTCGTAACTTTATTAAAGAATTGAGTAAGATCTTTGTTAACATTTTTAATATACAACTATTTATCTGCCGTTTTCTGAAATTATAGCGTACGTTCATTATGAGTTGCAGTTGGTGATTATTAGTTATTGAAGATAACAATTAGATTATCCTGATTGGTAAAATGGTTTAGAAATATGATTATGTTAGTCTATTGATTATGATAGGACGTCAGCGAAGACAGAAATTTTGAAATGAGCGCAGTGCAACAACAGCCTTGCGGTTTCTACGCGATCAAATAGACTAGACTAGAAAAGTTAAAGTATGTCGTTTGTTTTTTACTATAGATACACTTTGTAAGCGCTATTACTGGAGCGAAATTAACACTATGTTTTTATTATTCTACCCAAAATTGCATTAATTACAGATTTCATCTAAAAAAAGCATTTTAGAGACTATACGAAAGAGTATAACTAAGACAACTTAAACTATGTAAATACATAGTTCAAGATAAATATGTTCATGCATAAATTGACGCAGCATACTTTTACTCATAGTTACATAAAGCCAGGCATACAATTAACACGGTTAGTTTAACGGCCAACTACAATAAGAAACAGGACGTATACTCTTCTAGTTTATTTATTAGTTATATTATGTATAGAATAAATCATAGTTAACGTGTTAATATTATAAAACATCGTTACGAAAAAGTGATAACCCACTTTCAATGAATGTGCAATCGATATGTAAAAAAAAAAATCTTTTCGAAAATGACATGCATGATATAATCGTTGAGACGGTTCCGTTTGTAGGTTTCTATTTTAAATTTCCAAACGCTATGTCAAACACCGTGCCTTCAAAATTTTGCTATAATTAACATACATACATACAGAATTCACAAAATTTTGAGAGCTCTCGTTACTTTACTCGTTATCATTATAACATCAGTCTTTGGTTCGATTTTTTTTTCATCATCCAATTTACGTCCCCACTGTTGGAGCACAAGCCTACCCCCAATATGAGGGTGATGGACCATAGTCGCCACGCGGGCCTAATGCGGATTGGTAACTTCACACACACCTTAGAATAAATTCTAATTCATGTGCAGGTTTCCTCGCGATGTTTTCCTTCACCGTTTGTATTTCGCTGTTGTTACTAAAGTTCAAAAATATACGTAACTTAAATATTAGTCATCCGTACATGCTAAGATTCGAACCCGCGACCTTCGGAATGGAGACCGCACGCTCTAACCATTAGGCCAGCGAGCTTTGGTTCGATTCAGGATTTTTTTATTTTCCACGAAGTGTCGAGACGGGCGAGACGAGCGGGACGTTCATCAGATGGTAAAAGATAACCTTACACATTACAACAGAGTTTAAGGGTTCTAGCACAATAACTCACCGGATCCAAGCCAACCCCACCTGCTTGTCGTCTACCCTGCTAATTAATAAACGTGGCTCTGGCTCCCACCAACCCGCATTAGGAAACCGTGGTAGGAAGTGGCACAAATCAGCCCAATTGAATCCCTACCCGATCGTGTGGGAATCTTTGAGGGAGGCCTATGTCCAGCCGTGGACGTTTATCAGCTGATGATGATGATAACAACATGGCGCTAGTTAGCATGATTAAATGTTAAGTCCTGATCCCCAAGTAATTTCACTAGCTATTATACGACCCCCTCTAAACCGGAACAGTAATGTTTGCACATTAATATTTGGCGGTGGCAATAGGAGCTGTAGTGGTAGTTACCTAGATGGTCTCCGGCAATACAGACCTACCACCACCACCTACCAAAAGAGGCCAATATGTCGTAGTTTTCTTGGAGGGAAAGCTTTCATCATCATATTGTAAATCTGCCGCCATAACAGCATTGCACTGTTCCGACTGTAAACACGAGAGCTAGAGCATTCTTAAAGAGCTCGCTTGACTATCCACAGCCTCCTCACTTATTAATAAGTGAAGTCGCTGCCAAGTATTAAAATTCTGGTTAGTATTTATAATTTTAGAAAATGTTTAAATATTTACATAAAAATTTAAATTTAGTAAAATTTAATTTATTAAAAATTCTTTGTTAATATATTTTAATATTAATAATAGAAATGATATTTACATATTAATAAGTCTTAGTTATTAGTTAGTTTATTCTATTATCACGACGTTTCTACAGCTTTGCAGCAGCAGCTCTACCACGGCTGCAATGGGATGTTAATAAGTTTTATTATGTGTCAACATCATCATCATCAGCCGATTGACCTCCACTGCTGGACATAGGCCTCCCCAAAGATCTTCAAATCGATCGGTTCTGCACTGCCCGCATCCAGCGGCTTCCCGTGACCTCTAATCGTTTGTAGGGATTCATATGGGGAGATTGTGTAGTATTCGCGTAAATATAAGAAATTACTATATTAATAAATATTTTAATCAATATTAATATTGGTTTAAAACCGAAAATAAAAACTACACTTTTTTCTTTTATATGCTGTCAAATCAATTGTGCAAACCGTTTTCATAAGTGTAGAGTTAATATTTGTCTTTTATTAGTTTATTCAATTTATTTAAACCGAGTTTAGTATCTTTTCTAATTACTATCATTTAAAAAAAGACTACTTTATATTTTTATACCTAATTAAATTTCTAATCTTATTAAGCAAGGGTTTAGATTATGTCGATTGAAATGATAATATTGGGGTTGAGTAGTATACATAGATCAGTATAATGTATTTAAAAGAAATAATGAATCAGTATATGTAAGCACACTGTTAATAAAAACCAAGGACAATAGCTACATTAACGCAATTAATATGAAAGAGGTCGTTGAAACTTGACACTAGAAAAAAAAAATCGTTTGTTATAACAATTACTAAAATAACACAAAGAGGAAACAATTTAAGATTTTATCTCCATATAATGGAAAAATATGAATTAATATTTAATTGCATTAAAAATGTTCTTGCAAGTCACTATAATAACCTTCGTTTGGTGATCCATCATCAAGGGAATATTGTCTGCGTTATAAATGAATAAGGAAGGTGAGAAAACTTCAAGGAATTGTTATTGTTTTCTTTTACCATTACTACTCGTAGTTACGCTGTTTGCAATTTTATAAAAAATTGTAAAATATCGTAATATTAATAATAAATTTCTTTTAGATAAAATAAGATAAAAGTAATAGTTTATTTATTATTTGATTCCTCAGATAAATTAAGTACTCTAGTATAAAGTTGTTTGTCAATAAACAGCTGTACATGTGATGTGATGCTGTACAACTGTTAAAAATAAATAAAAACGTTAAGTATTATCAATTAATTTTACATAAAGTGGTATAACTTACGTTTTTGGTTACTGATCATACAAATAAAGGGAGTGTTAGTCATGAGTTGTATTTAATTTTCCATTTTTATTTATGGTATTCTAAAGCTTTTTGAAGAGAACAATATTTCAAAGGTGTAGTAATATGGAGAATGTAATCAAGGAGATATGTTAAAAGAGAAGCGTTTGTTTATTAACAGAATGTTTACCTTTCTTCCGTTTGGGTATTACTCTCACAGCTAAGGCTTGTTCGGTCACTAGGCACAAGGACAGAGCCAATAAACAGTATCTCGCACTGCACCCCATGTTGTCACACAATGTTCGCTGCCTGTCGTATGTTTGTATGGAGGCACTAAGTAGCGCGCATTTGCCCGGTGTTGACGGGACGCGTTTAATCCGTATATGCGTACGCGTGCGCGTGCGCACCCACTGACTATACCGAACGGCGACCGGTGCACGCTTGGCGAGTGCACAACCGACGACTGGACCGCCCGACTACCCTATATTTTGACTTATAGCAATTTGGCAGTGCGAATTCCACTTGTATATAAAACCTTTCGCCGGCTCGAGGCGGACGGTCATTGGTCGTACGGCGGCGGCAAACGGCGCGAAGGTGAAGGGAGCTGGAAGTGGAATCCCCCACCAGAGGCGGCGAGCGTGGAGGGGAAGCGTTTCAGGGTCGGCAACCACTCTTGCTATCGTCGGCTGCAACGCGACAACTCTCATGCTCCGTTACACTGAAATCGGCTTTTGCGTTGCGTCTACGTAACTCATAATTGAACGAATTTATAATATAATATAACATCTAGTTACATTTTTCCTTAATGACTTTGGGGTAACAGAGAAAAAAAATTCTAAGTTATTTCTTTCAAGTTGTTTTTATGTTATCAATTCATATCTTTTTAAAAACTTCTGTAAAATTCATAAAGTGGTGAATATCGTCATCATGACATATACTTTTTATAGAATGTGTACTATAAAAAATAATAGTCTATCATCTGTTCCAATACTTTAGACGAAGAGAGGGTTTTTTCATACATACTTATATTACTCTGTTAACTTGCTACGATGATAACTACACACTTGGTACGATAGCAGGTACCAGGCGGTAGGTTATTTTCGCTCATTTCAGTCTTTACTTTTTGAAACCATCCACATCTTGAATTAAACTACAGAATATATGGACTGGTTTGTCCGGCCAGTACAAAATAAAATATTTTTTTAAATTTCACCTGTCAGCAATGAGAAGGGAGTTCCCGTTTTACCTTATCCAACTTAACCTTATTATTCCTAGGTAAAATGGTGCAATTATTTAATTCAGGATTTTTTGGATATTGGAAAACAATTACTTTTATGTTTAGTATACAAAGTTTTCGTTAAGGACGCTTTAAAAGAGTATGCTAAGTATGCTAAGTAACTACTGATTCGGATAGCGCATCGTTGAACAACAAGTAAACACGCTTACTTTACTATAAAAAGTTAAGTTATATAAAATTTTGAGTTACCATTTACCAGCTAACTATACGTATTGCCGTTGCATAAAATTTTTATTATTTTTCTAATTTATATACTAGAATAATTTGATTTGATTTAGTTAGATATATCATCATCTCAACCGATGGGTCCCAGCCATAATGGATGGTATTGCTGTATTCTACCTGTCAACAATCGACAGCCAGAGTTTTCTGGACGGACATACTTCCTCATCCACGGCCTCGTTGTTACCTGTTCTATCTATAGGGTGGCGCAAAAGTAATCCTCCTATCAGAAAATGCTATAAATTTTGCCTTGATGTAAAAAAATTAAAAGACCAAATAAAAATAATCCACAAGAAGAATCAAAGTTTTTCATATTTTTTTTTAAATTACAGCCAAAAAACATCGGAAGATATTTTTGCGCCACCTTGTATACCTTGTATACCTTGTATAGAAAAAATATGAAAAACTTTGATTCTTCTTGTGGATTATTTTTATTTGGTCTTTTAATTTTTTTACATCAAGGCAAAATTTATAGCATTTTCTGATAGGAGGATTACTTTTGCTCCACCCTATAGATTGCTATTATCATAATCAATTCAGCACAAATAGTAAGATGAAAGAAATTAGAAATTCAAATCTCCTTTTGTACTTAATTTTTACTTTCTTTAAGGAAAAAAGCTTTATAGCATTTACCTCATCAGAGTAAACTGATCGTTTATAACCATATTTTAACCGATCAAATGTTTCATTCATTAACCATTAAATTGTTTTATTTCGTCTTTGATTACTTCCTTTGATGTTACTGATGTTATTTTTGAAATTATACATATAAATAAATATCTGCATGAAATATTGACAATAGCGTTAGATTCACTTCAGTTATATCACCAAAGTGAAACGGTAATTCATTTCAATATTATTTAACGGTTGCCCGTTATATCTTCACGTTGTTGTAAATGTTGACGTTGGTGAAGTAAATAACAAAGAATAAGAATTAATAAATGATCAAAACAAATGTAGCAGCTGAATAAATTTTATTGCAAATGAAAGGCTAAGTGTTGTTTCTAAACAGGTATCTCTTTTCAATTTAACAATGAGTAATTTAATTGAAGTGAATACATAGCTACCAGCTAAGTAAAGTGCGTACGTTTTATGAACAAATAATATTTTTTTTAATAATTTATAACAATATCACATGAATTATGTGATTTTTTTTTAATTCAACAAAGCGATGAGATAAGCTGGACGTTTATCTGAAGGTTAGTAATACGCCCTCCTGTAACAACGTGGTACTAGTTAGAATGGTATACACAGGACTATTATGTGCTTGTCGTCTTCATACATAAAAGGTAATATCTCATTAATCCAGTAATTTCAATTGTTACAGCGCCCTTCAAACAGGAACAGAGTAATGTTTGCACAGTAGTATTTGGTAGCAAAAATAAGCACTACGGTGGTACTTACCTAGACTGTCTCCGGCAACAGAGACCTACTACTAGTACTAAAATGAGATAAGCACAGGCATTTGCACATCGAACGGCGGGATGAACACGACTTTCACCTTACAGTGAGCGATACGCGTACTCATAATAATGTGATATTAGTTAAAATACACAGTACTTCTCCGTGTTCATTGTCTTTTAAAAAATTGAATAATCAACACTGCTTGAGATATAACATGTTAAGTCTTAACATGTTGACAGTGACTTAGATTATTTCCGGCGTACTGTGACTGATAAATAGTCGTAGATTATCAATCTTAAAATACCTTTAACTGTAAACATTACTGGTGGCAGGTCTTTGTTGCTAGAGGTCGTATATGTAGATAACACCGCAGCTCCTATTTCTGCTGCCAAATAATACTGTGCAAACGTTACTGTGTTCCGCATTGAAGGCAGTTGTGGTCAGTGGAATTACTGCAGTAACGAGACTTAACATTTTGTCTCAAGGCGACGAGTGTTATATAATGCAGTGAATAGCAACCTAATAAGGGTCACATTGTTATAGGCAGACGTGTCACTTACCATCACGTGAACATCACGTTCGGCCCGTTGCTTCGTTGAGTAAAAGCTTCGTGGTATAATTGTGATAAGTAGTTAAGAGATGTAAAGGTGTAATAGTTTAACATTATTTTATATAAATATAGATTAGTTTGATATTAATGTAAAGACAGAATAAGATGTCTGCAGTACGGATATAAATAATTGCATATTGATATGAACAAGTCCTTTCCCGGAGAGAATAAGCGGTTGCTGAGATTTTGCGATCATAAATATTAACAGCTTTGTGACATCGTCGTCAGCCCACTGTTCCCATTTGACGTTGTATATATCATTACATAAGTCTTCACCCGACTAGAACCAGAGATATAAACAGTATTAGTATTATTGAATTAACTAAAAAAAATGTAAAAAGTTTTAAATTAATAGCAATAAGTCGAGTCTTACGGTCGATTTTTTATATTATTTTTTGAACTAAAACTTTTTAAAAAACAATAAACAGTTAATAATCCATCGTCGGTAAAATAATTAATTTAATCTTTCTCAAGCTTTAGCCATATTTAGCAAATATACTAAACCCATACTCAAAAACGAGGGTCACTTTTATTTTTGTTGGACTGATATATCACGTTTGACTTCAATTATATCAACAAAATATTTAAATACCAAAAGTATTTTTTAAAAATGCTTACCTTGGTCAAGTCACTTGCGTAATAACACGGTGCAAACATATGAACAACTCCGCTTACAGCGAATATGGTACATTTAGGATCAATTCTTCCACTTAGATATATCATGACCAAGTTCAGGGATATTATTAAGGACGTCGATAAGAATACTACCAATAGCCAACCGCCGTACATGTTTTGTAAGTGGCTGTAAAATAAGAGAGCTTCTTGGTGATCTTTAATTACCTCTATCACTTTGACTTGAAGTTCGATTCTATTTTTGGTATCCGTGAATGCGCTGTTCAGCTTGTGGGCCATCAGTTTTAGTTTGAGTCGAAGATGGGTAGTTGCTATACAGAATAAGCCATCGAAGCCAGCGAAATTTGTAGACAGAACGACGCATTGAAGTAAAGAGTATGCGAAAATCCACTCGTAGTATGGTGTCTCATATTGTTTATCTTCTATGTACATCAGGTCCATTTCGTGAATCATGTATCTTTTACCCACGTCACTGTTGATAGACTCGTAGATCAAACCAACACACGCGTAAAGCGGAAACTGCGAGGTTAACACCACAGGTATAATAATCCAGCAGGTTTGACCCACCAGACCTATTTTTAAGTAATATTCATAACATTCTTGATAGACTTCTTGCATGTCGTTGCCTTTGATAAGATCTTCCGATATTTTCGCTATTAATTGTCTAAATGTATTATTCTTAATAAAAACATAGGTAGTTTTAAATAAAAATAAACTGATTAATATACCGATACTTAAATTTCTTACTAGATTATAGATATCCGATCTATCAAGACATATTTTTAAGTACATTATGTACCAAAAGACAATAGGAGTGTTTAAAAATAAGAGTGACAGAAAAACTGCAACGCGAAGCTTTAAATTATTTTTGTTTGGGTACATCAAAGATATTGCTAGAGCAAAAGCGCAATGCGGAAACATCTCGTTGAAAGATTTAAATTTCGGTTTATCGTTACGTTTAGTGCTTAAATCCTTCATTTCCGGAGACATAGTCTTAAGCCTCAACTGTTCCTTGTAACCGATAGTGACGAAGTGAATCGTAGGCGGATAAATTAATTTTATATAATGGGGTGATTTTAATGTCAGTGTTTGAATCAATTTTCAACATAACTATGTAATAATAGGTGATATAATTTCGCAGCTGTTACGATTACTCTTTATTCATTTTATTTCATCGGGGTTCAGTGTAATGATGTAAAAATAATGTAAGGGAAACAAGGTACGCGACGTCATAGCACGTTTATTAGGAATGGATTTGCTTTCAAATGAAATGAAGAAAATTATATTATAGGAATTAAATCATTATGAAAATGTAATAATAATATTCACCCTAAAATAATAAATTTTTTGCAAATTTCTTATGACAAACCGGAACACGCGACTAAAACTTAATACTTCTTCTGGAACAATAGTGACGAATACAATTAAAATATGACGAGGCATATTTCAAGGAGATGTACTTAGTCCTCCTTGGTTTTGTTTGGCACTTAATCCTTATCGAATAGTCTAAAAAACACAAATATAGGACATCCTTTTAAGTTCACTACAAATAATAGCATAGTAAATAGCGAAGAAGTAATATTGCTTAATTATTTACTTTACATGGATGACATTAAGTTATATACAACTACAGAGAACGGTCTTTATCAATTAGCAGGTTTAACCGAAACATTTTCAAAAGATATACAAATGGATTTCCGATTAGATAAATGCAAAATAAATTCCATTAAATAAGGATTATACTATGGGCACCAATACACCCTAGAGTCCGGAAACGTTATTGACTTTCTAGATGTTACATCATCCTATAAATATTTAGGCTACATTTAGTCTGAAAAATATACTGAAATTAAAACACGACTTAAACAACAATTAAAACACAGGCTAAATTCAATTCCACGGACTCAATTGCATTCTCGCAACACCATAAAGGCTGTAAATTCCTTAGCAATACCTGTTCTGACTCAATCATTCGGTATAATTAATTGGAGCAAATCAGATCTTAAATCTCTATAACGTTTGATTCATACAAGTATGACTAAATTCTGGAAACATCACCAGTGTTTTTGTGTCCAAAGATTAACGTTACCACGAATAGAAAGAGATAGAGGGCTTATCGATTTAATTAACTTGTACAACAAACAAACTGGAACACTAAGACAATATATCTTCCAAAAAGCAGATTCGTCCAAAATCAATACAGCGATAATATATGATGATACTAAATATACACCACTTAATTTAAAAGGCACTAAAGCACAAAATTCCGAAAAAATTATAGACAATAACATAAAAATAGCACAATGGAGTGTTAAATCTCTACACGGAAGACATTACCACGATTTAAGCCAGTCTAATGTTGAGAAAAAGACGTCAAACGCATGGCTAAATTGTGGTGAGTTATTCCCGGAGACTGAAGGCTTCATTATGGCTATCCAGGACCAGGTTATTGAAACAAGAAACTACCAAAGATTCATAACAAAAACTAGAGCAATAGATACTTGTAGAAAATGCAATAACTCACCAGATACCATTCAAAATATCACAGGGTCATGTAGAGCAATTGTCCAATCAGACTATAAACATAGGCGTGACGAGGTTGCCAATATAATGCTTCAAAAATTGGCTATCAAGTACCAACTAATAGCGTCTCCTGCGATCGCTTGTTACAAATATTGTCTTCAGCCCGTGTTAGACAATAAATTTTTCAAAATGTACTTTGACAGGGCAGTACTAACAGAACGATTCATTTCAACAGACCTGACATAACTGTAGTAGACGAAATCAATGCAACAACTTTTTTAATAGACATAGCAATACCAAATACGCACAATGTACAAACCGCCATTGCGGAAAAACTTTCAAAATACATAGACCTTAAAGTCGAAATATCCCAGGTTTGGAAATTGAAAAGCGTTATTATTGTCCCTGCTGTTATATCAGCTACAGGTGTAATACCTAAGGAAATTCACCATGCAATAGACATTTTATCTCTCCCTCCAACAGTTTATGTTTTAATGCAAGAAGCCGTAATCCTCAACATCTGCAGAATACTCCGAAATTTTTTACAGACTGATTGAGGTACACTTGGCCTTAGGCTCGTGGATCTCATTGCTCCAGTATTTCTTCTAAATACTGAGAAATTTAACAAATAAAAAAAAAATTAATAATAAATAAACTTTATTTCGGTCTCTGTGGCCATAGTGTTAGTGAGTTAGTAACAATTTTTGCTTAATGACTACATTAGTAACAGGTTAGTAAATTCATAATTTAATAATAAAATTTTTATTTTACTTAGTAACTAATCGCGCGATCGACATACACTTGCGCACACAACAGTCTAAAAGAGTGAATCATACCGTCCAGCAATCATTTTAAGAATTTGATTGGGACTAGATAGGACACTGCAGAGCATCGAGGTAGTCTGTTTACGCAAATTTGCAATGATATCATTTGTGTGATTGGGCGAACATGCCTGACGCGCTGCGGTGCCAGGGCAGAGCTATCAAAGTCCTAGAAAAGGTAACACGTCTATAAAATTCGAGAATTCCGAAGCGGGGCTGTACGCGGGATGATAGATAAGTATTTATTATCGATTATTTGTAATAATAATAAAACTTTTTTATAGTCTCTACTCCTTTACTACATATTTGACAAAAAATAAGACGTCAATAAGAAAAGGTGTGTTCATATGAATACGAATATTTTTCAAAGGATATTTATGGTTTAGAAAAGAGAACTAGAGTGTGGATTTTTTTGTTAGATCTACAAGGTTAGCTTTTCATGTGATCTGTGGTGGTCACTTGTTAGGAGACTGTCGAGATATTAATTTGATTTTTAAATAAGACTTCCACATAATATACTTTCTATATTATTACTTTCTTATCGCTCTTAGTACATTAATAATTTCCTATTAAGTAGCTATTACCTACATAGATGTATATCGGTTCGTATAAAAGATGATGTTAACGAAAATATATAGATAGATATAGGTATCAAAAATAAGTAAATGTTTAATTTTTAGTTCTTGCAAATTACATTTTTTTTAAACAATATGCACATTTACATAGTAATTTGAACGATCGAGAAATTAAAACCAAAATCGCCTCATTTGAATTGACAGTGATTACTGTTAGTATCTATTAAGTGCTGTGCAATAACTCTAGGTTGGTTCAGTTGTGAAACGCTTGTCAAGAGATAAAAAAAAATATCTGGTTTAAATTTTAGATAACTATGACACTTAACTAGTATTTATTTCAAACGTGTTACATTATTTAATTTCTAGGCGCGTACAAAAGCTATTTCGCATGTTGTTTTTTGACTGAGATGCTGAAATAATCAATATCGTCATCGACACTAAATGCGGTAATCCACAATATATTCACAGGATTTTTTTTTTATTATTTGAATATCGTTTTAAAGTGGTCGTACATTCTCAATAAATTGTAAATGCGCGAGTTCCATCCCCATTGAAGGAGAATTTTGCATTAAATGAAAACAAACATATAATAAAAATTTTAAGTATAATACTAGCAACCGATTTGATAAGTATTAATGTTTTTTTCTTACTCTAATTCGCAAAAGGTCGAGTCTTCACAACACTGTTTACTGGTGATAGCATTCTGTTGGCAGAGACTGCTTATGTAGGTACCACTGCAGTTCAGATTTTTGCCGCTTCATTGAAGGGTACAAACATCGATGTGTTCCGGATTGAAGGGAGTTGTACCTAGTGAAATTACTAGACCAACGAGACTTAATATTTTATGTCTCAAGGCGACCAAGTGATTTGTCAAAGTGTATTGAAAGTGTAATTGGTTAACATTATTGCTTATTATTATTTCTTAATTTGATTCATTTCAAATTAAGAAATAATATAAAGACAGAATAAGATGTCTGCAGTACGGATAAAAATAATTGCATATTGATATGAACAAGTCCTTTCCCGGAGAGAATAAGCGTTTTCTGAGCTTCTGCGATCATAAATATTAATAGCTTTGTGACATCGTCGTCAGCCCACTGTTCCCATTTGACGTTGTATATATCATTACATAAGTCTTCACCCGACTGGAAACAGAGATATATACAGCATTAGTATTACCTATTTATTTAAAATTATGTAAAATAGTTAGAATGAACGATAATGTAGATGTAGTCTTATTATTTATTCTTTAAAAGCAATAAACAGTTTTTTCGACTATCAGAAAATAAACAATTGACTTTATCAAATAAGTAACTTTCTCAGTCTCTAGCCAGAATTTGCATATATACTAAACCCGTTTTTATAACGGAGTGCAATTTTTATTTTTGTTGGACTGGTATATCACGTTTGACTTAAATTGTATCAACAAAATATTTAAATACCAAAAGTATTTATTAAAAATGCTTACCTTGGTCAAGTCACTTGCGTAATAACACGGTGCAAACATATGAACAACTCCGCTTACAGCGAATATGGTGTATTTAGGATCAATTCTTCCACTTAGATATATCATGACCAAGTTCAGGGATATTATTAAGGACGTCGATAAGAATACTACCAATAGCCAACCGCCGTACATGTTTTGTAAGTGGCTGTAAAATAAGAGAGCTTCTTGGTGATCTTTAATTACCTCTATCACTTTGACTTGAAGTTCGATTCTATTTTTGGTATCCGTGAATGCGCTGTTCAGCTTGTGGGCTATCAGTTTTAGTTTGAGTCGAAGATGGGTAGTTGCTATACAGAATAAGCCATCGAAGCCAGCGAAATTTGTAGACAGAACGACGCATTGAAGTAAAGAGTATGCGAAAATCCACTCGTAGTATGGTGTCTCATATTGTTTATCTTCTATGTACATCAGGTCCATTTCGTGAATCATGTATCTTTTACCCACGTCACTGTTGATAGACTCGTAGATCAAACCAACACACGCGTAAAGCGGAAACTGCGAGCTTAGCACCACGGGTATAATAATCCAGCAGGATTGTCCTGCCAGACCTATTTTTAAGTAATATTCATAACATTTTTGATAGACTTCTCGCATTTCGTTGCCTTTGATAAGATCTTGTGATATTTTCGCTATTAATTGTCTAAATGTATCATTCTTAGAAAAAACATAGGTAGATTTAAATAAAAATAAACTGATTAATACACCGATACTTAAATTTCTTACTAGATTATAGATATCCGATCTATCAATACACATTTTTAAGTACATTATGTACCAAAAGATAATAGGCGTGTTTAAAAATAAGAGTGATATAAAAAGAGCAACGCGAAGCTTTAAATTATTTTTGTTTGGGTACATCAAAGATATTACAAGTGCAAAAGCGCAATGTTGGAAAGTCTCATTGAAAGACTTAAATTTTGCTTCATTGTTACGCTTGGTGCTTAAATGCTTGATTTCTGGAGACATAGTCTTGAGCCTCAACTGTTCGTTGTCTCCAACAGTTATAAAGTGAATCGTGGGTAGATAAATTCATTTTATATTAGATAATGCGGTGATTTTAATGTCAGTGTTTGAATCAATTTTCAACATAATTATCTAATAATAGGAACAGTAATTTCGCAGCTGTTATGCCTCACATTCTTTCTATTTCATCGGGGATCAGTTTAGTAGAGTAAAAAAAACTTATAAAAATAACATACATCTTCTAAAAAACTGTATTAGTAGTAAATTTGTTTATTGGGTATATATAAAATCTATCAAATGTGTAAAAGAAATGATCGGAATAAAATCATCATGTAGAAGAAAAAGCTTTATATAGTCTATGAAATTCCGTAGTTGATCAGTACGTCAGTAATGCCATACATAGTATCTATTAACTACATAGATCCATATTGGAGTTTATATAAGAAGGTAGTGGTGAAAATATAAAAAAAAACAGGAAAAAATAAAAGGGGATGATTATTGCATTTTATAAATGAAGAATAACGATAAAGCTGAACTGAAGCTGCGATTTCAAAGAAAGTGATGTCAAGAATAAAGCGAATTGGAATGAGAGAATTAAGAAAACATAATTCGTTGGAAAAATAGCTGTGAAGAAGAAGAAGAAGTATTGAGGAATACTGGTTACCCGATTATACATAAACATTTATAAAAAGTATAACTAAAAATCGCTAATAATCGTTGAAGGGTTAAGCTAATTGTTCGACCCTTGTGTTAAATGAGAGTATTAAGACACGACGCCACACAAGAACGAGGTATTAAAAATGAGAAGATGTTTAACCTTTAGTTATTTTAAGTCGTACTAGATAACTTTTTTTTAATCAATATGCATATCCACTTAATAATTTGAACGACCGACGAATTAAAACCCAATCGCTTTATGTGAATTGACGGTGATTACTGGTAATACATATTAAATACTATGCAATAATTCTAGATCGGTGCAGTTGTGAAACACCTATTAAAAAAAAATATCTAGTTAATTTATATAACCATGACACTTAAGTCACTAGTGTATATTTTTAATGTGTTACATCAGTTCAAACATAAGCACGTGCAAAATCTCTTTCGCATATTTTTTTTTGACCGAGATATTTAAATAATCAATACCGGCATCGATACTGAATGTGGCAAAACCGCAATATGTGCGCTGAAAGATTTTTTTTTTTAAATGAAAGTATTTCGTTACACAATGATCTTGCGAGAGTAGTTTACCCTAATTAAAAAGAATAGCGTTAAAACGCATGTTACCGGTTTCGAAATAATTTTAATGTGCAATTGTAACTTGATATCGAAAATTGCCTAATTTCAAAAGGATACTTATCTGTTAAGTAGCGATAAGTGAGCGGGACATTTCCCTGATCTCTTTAAGTTTATAATAGGTGGTTCAGTGTTTAATTTATAAAAATACAACCTGTTCCCCGCCCGCTGCCCTGCTCGTAATATAGAAATAGATTTGAAATTTACACTTGAAATTTGTCAGAAATATTCTTCTTCGGCGGCAACTCGTCTCCCTTGGGCTCCTTTTTATTATTGACATCCTCAAAACTTCCTTTAGGCAATCATTTTGTAACATTCATCTTAAATGTCCTCTAAATGATAGAAGCAACATCTTTGCAAAATTGTGAGTGTTTACGTCTAATAGTTTCGGAGATCTTGTAATAAGTCAATGAATTTCTGGATATCTCCTATGTAATATATAATATACAGAGAAATATGTTTCGACGGCTGGGACTTAGGCCTTTTCGCAAAGATAGGCGTTAAGGCCATTTATCTAAACAAGTGTGGGTTGTGGTTACGCGTCATCGAAAGCTGTTTTTGCTGAATATGTCCGTTTCATCTATCATTAGGGCTTGGAAAAACAACATAAATAATCTTATTGAAAATAGTTGTCAAAAATAATTAAAATCAGTAGGTACAGCACAAATGCTTTTCAACGCGACCTAAATGGAGGTTAAATCAGAGGATCAGATGAAATGAAGATACATTATTTTAATCAAACCAATAACGTGGTCTGTCCGCTTAGGCACAGGTATGTGATATTAAAATTTCTCACATCACTTCGTACTATCAAAAGTGTAGGTAAACCTTAGTTCATTGTTATACTGATGTGAATCAAAATACCGAGGTTTTTAAACCGAAAGCTGTACCCGACTTTCAATTGTTGTTCTCTTAAAGTTCGCATTAAGACAATAGAGTACATATCAGCGATGCTTCCAAATGATAAACGGGATCTCTATGAAAAATAAAGAGCGATTTTCTAGTTTAATTTACATAGTAATTATATTTACCAGATAGATATATCTTTGCAACAATTAGATATAACAAAGCGTATCATAGGATTTTTGATATTACGTGGGAGTTTCTGTTCTTGAGTATCTATATCAAAATGATGATTTATCTGTATGGGCCTAACACATGACCTTAATTTCATATGATATTAACTGAGAGTAGTTTGTAAGATTATGATGGCAACCGTAATATAGAAATATTGTTACGGCTGGAGGTTTATAGTGTGAAGTATTAACTTCATTTACCAATAATCAGAAGTCATTCACGTGGTTCCGGAATCAAAGCAAATACTTATTTTTAAGTTGGCAAACGATTACCTGACGCCTTACGGATGCTGTTATTGTTTGTATAGGATTTCCGTTGTTTAGTATTTAGGTTAAACAGTTAACATTGAAAAGCGAAACAAATAATTTATTATATTTATAATTTTTTTCTCTTTATAAAATAAATTAAAGAATACATAGAATATAAATTTTATACTAATATCAAAACTATGATATAGCTTATGACTTGGATAAAATAATTTTTCTTGTCACATCTCACTATTTCCTATGTTGACTGGTAGATAAAACTTTTAGGTATTAAATCCGCCTCATTCAACTTAATATGTTTCAATGATAGTTTTAATTAAATAAATAAAAAAAATAATCTACAGGGAGTGGACATATGTAATAATTAACCTTAAGACAAGCCTGGAAAAATAATGTTATAATGTTGTAAGGAATGCTTGTTTCAGGCCCTCCCCCCCCCCCAGAAATATAAGAAAGAGGCAGTCTCCACTTCGATCAGAGAGGATGAGTGAAAGAAGGAATTGGCATGGAGAACGAAAGATAAGTAACGGTATGAAAGATAAGTAGGGAAAGACAGATGAGAAAGGATGGTAGGAGAGTATGTGGAAAGACAATTAAAAGGATGATAAGTGATTGGATAACTAGGCCCTGACCCAAAACACGCAGGGGGAACGCTTAAAAAAAAAAAAAAAATAAACCTTAAACCTTTAACCAGGATGTGAAATTTTATGTTTTATATATTTATTATGCAATTAAGCATTGAATTATTATCTACCTTGGAAAAATAATTCAAGTTTTTTTTTAATTGGTAGCTAATTATATATGTTAAAAAGGTAATACTGGTCATTGTTACTAAGATTTAAAAGTTAAAATTAATTTTTGGTAAAGTCCACATCTTAGCGTTGCGATTTGTCGCGGACGTCTCTGTAACTCAGAGATGTTGCAGATTTTTTTTAAACAATGCGATATAAGTATTCAATATTAAATAACACGTGTAAAATCTATGAAATATTTTAACCGACTTTTAACCTTGCGTTTTGTAATGGCCTATCACTACGAATTCTTGTGAAGTATTGAATAATTCACTTTACGTTTGACTTGTTATGAATGTTAGGAAGGTATGTGTTCACACCTTGAAGCGTGTTCTTATTAGGTAAAGCGTTCAAGCCCACTTATCTACGAATGTATGGGCATTATTGCTGATTATCGAACGTTAAACTGTTCGCAATGGCAATTAATGTCATGGTGCGAGTTGGTGGTGGATTTTTCGTGCAGCAACAACGACAATCGATGTCAAAACTAACCGGTACCGACGCAGTGTGTCCACCTAACCGCCTCGGGTAGCTATTACATTTTCAAGGTAAATATCTCAGTGTTTGATCTCATGCTGTAGATAGTTGACCGCGGATCTGAAAATCGTTTCCATTATAATCTAATTTTGTGAGACTATGTGGCTACAGTTGTTTTAGTCATTGTATTATTCAACAGTTTTTTGATACGATTACAATATATAAGGTACACCCCTATTTGTAATATAATTTTAAGGGCTTCAATAAGGAATAAATAAATAATCTTTAGCTTACCAAAAACTTTTTGTGTAGCAGAAGCTAAACAGTTTAACTCTTTAGAGAATAATTTTTAGATACTTGATGTTTACTTCGAAAAACAGAGCAATGACTTAACTTATTAATTAATATTCGACATGCAAATATCAATAAATGATCTTCATTCTATTGTAAACGAAGGCACTGAGTCCCAGCAGTGGGATTATTAAGACGGCTGCTTATTATCATGAAATATAATCATGAATTATTTTGACAGTAGATATTACAACCTCCTAAACGATTCTTGGCAAAAATAATCTCTTTTTACTTTGACCAATATACGTGTTCATTATGATCAGTTAATTACATTCTCATCCATAATATACAAATATAATAATTAATATGTTAATAACTAATTAATAATAATAAATTTTAGTTTTGACGATACAGTATATTTACAGTTATAATAATGAGTGTAATATGAACCTTACAATTAAAGAGTTTGTTTTTCTATAATATGTGAACATTTACGTCATTGTCATCATCATCAGCCGATAAACGTTCACTGCTGGATATAGGCCTTCTTCAAAGATCTGCTCACCGACTGTTCCTACACTGCCTGCATCCAGCGGTTTTCTGCGATCTTCATCAGATCGTCGGTGTACATTGTCGGAAGCCTTCCAGCACTACGTCCAATGATAAGCGGTCGCCACTCGTGAACCTTACTGTCCCAACGACCCTCAGTCCTTCGAGAAATATGCCATGCCCACTGCCAGCTACTATAATTTGGGCTACGTCGGTGACCTTGGTTCTTCTGCGGAACCACATAAAAATATAGAATCGGTAAATAAATAATGAGTTATATTATCACTTACTTTTATCTCTCACCCTATAGCATTATACACTTCTTCACCCCTTCCCCGTCAGATATTATCTCATCGTTCTCCTTCCACTTTTATATACAAGTTTAGATTGTGTGTTTTGGTTTTTGTGTTTCTGTGTTTAGTTTTGATGTAATTGTGTTTTAAATTAATTTTAATTTTATTTTCATTCTTTTTTATTTCAGCTCGCGGATACCAGATCTGCTGATCTGTGCGGTATGAATAATTCTCGCACACGTAACGTTTGAAAATGGACACTCGACACTATCGCCGCAAAGCGTAATGTCGTGCTCTTAATTTCGGTAAGGTTACCGACTCAATCGCACAACGATTTGCTGCTGTCTGATCGTTGCGTGATGTGAAACAATGGCGCTGAACAAAGGCCACGGCTTTTAGAGCTCTGTGCGTTTGTAATTAATTTCTATTCAATGATATTATATCGTGATTTTTGCATATAACACGGAAATTTTATTGAAGGAGGTGCTTCCTGAGTACTGTGAAGGATATTTTCGACCGAATAACACAAACTAAGGTTGTCTAATATCCAATCGTTTTTTTTTGTCAATTAACCGACTACACGAGCGGGACGTTCATCTAATGGTACGTGATACGCCTGCTTATGAGCATGGAGCTAGTTAACGCCGAGCCATAAGATGTTGAGTCTTGTTACCCCAGTAAGTTCATCAGCAATAAAGCTCTTCAAACAGAAACACACTAATGTTTGTACACTACTGTTTGGCTATAGAAATAGAGCGCTGCGGTGGTACCTACCTAGACGGTCTCTGGCAACAGAGACTTACTGTCGGTAACTCTGTGCTTTATCTATTTTTCCTTCACCTTAGAAGGTCCAGTGTTCATAGTCGTAAATACGAGGATAAAACGGTTGTGGATAAATTATAATCCCTCTTCAATACAGGTAATTCAGTATTTATCAATTATTAAGAATGAATGCGACATGAACTTTACTTTTAACTACATCATATGTTTGATGTAGTCTTATATTAGTGCATATAAACTTTTACATGCACTTTATTTCGTTAAGATACGAAGAATTAAAGAGTTTTATTTTAATTGTCGGAAAATTACAACAGTTAATTTGAACTAACTATTGTAATTTTCCGCCACTAGCCAAGTGATGAGTTAGATAACAATTTTCATAATAATCCGCAAAAGAAATACAAACCATCTACTCGTTTTCGTGCTAACTGTGTCAAAGTAATATTTTTACACTTTTTTTTTACTTTCTACCCTTAGTGAAATTACTATCGTGGGAGAAAAAAAGTTAAATTTTCTATGATCACTACGCTCGAATTCATTCGTTAGAATCTAGAGACAATTGCTATTAGTATGATTAATCGATTTTATTTCAAACGTTATATATTATACATTCGATACTTCCTATAAAAGTGACGTCCAACTACGGCCGTTGTACTGTCTCCGGATGCAAAACACGCAACATCGCGTGTAAACATTTAAGCTAAACTTATACGATTTTCTCTGATATATTATCTTCGTCGATAGAGGCAATGCACAGTAGATATCTCACGAAGTGATCGTTAAACTTATTTCCCCAATGGACTGTGAAAGATAAAGGAATTTTCACAATAGCTCCTATGATATAATAAATTTGCAAAGTTATTACATAAAGAGGTTATATTACATTGGTTAACTTCGCCAAGCAGTCGTGTATAAACATTGCTTATATTTGAATAGTACTGTGGCCAAAGTAATTACTGGAGTAACGAAGTATAACATTGTTCAATGTATAAAATTATAACATAACCTGTACAATGTTCTGCTAGATTTGGCGCTTTTATTTTTCTATATAATTAAAAAAAACCGTAAAGTTTGTTTGAAATATCGTAAAAAGCAATCTATAAAACTTTTTGCACTTCTTATATTTATTTTTTATTCAATTAAGCGACGAGGCGATCGGGACTTTCACCCGATGTTAAGTGATACGCCCGCCTATAACGACGCAGCGCTAGTTAGGATGGTATACACTGCTTCACATTGCGCTCGTCGCCTGAGACATAAATTGAGTTTCGTTACCTCAGTAATTACACTAGCTACAGCGCCCTTCAAACCGGAACACAGTAATATTTGCACAGTACTGTTTGTCAGCTGTAATAGGCGCTGCGGGGGTGCTTATCTAGACGGTCTGTAGTAATAGAAGAGACCTACCACCTCACTCAACATTTTGTCTCAGGCGTCGTCCCGCTCGTCTCTTGCCTTCTTTTTCTTCTTCCTCCTGCTCTTTTCCCATTCTATGTGGGGTCGGCACAGTATGTACTTCTCTTCCACATCTCTCTATCAGCCGCCATATCTTAATTCACACTCTTCTTACACATGCCATCTTTCACAAAATCTCTCTCCGGTCTTCCTCTACGCTCATCTCATCCCTTAATTGTATAAAAAAAATTCTCTATAAATGCAACATTTTATTATTTTTCCGCTTTCTTCAGTCGTTAATCATGTGAAAAATCGCTAATACAGTTTTATTGCTACAATTACCACACACATAACCACATTGAACAGCGTTTACTAGCGATTTATTTCCTTTATTATGCTTTTATAAATGTGACAAATGTTTCTTTTCACGCATTTATCGTTGATATAGATTGCGAAGGTTTCCAATAAACATATTTTATGTATGATGGATATTACGACTTCCTTATATTTTCACTAAAAATTGTTAATGTTATCGATGGTCCATACGAAGAATGCTGTAACTGCAAAACGCAAACTTTTGGAGAGAGAGCGGTATAAACATTTAAATATGTATAGTATGTTATTTTTATCACACAAAGTATAATGCTTAATTAACTTGTAATGAGACTTGGAATTCCCATGACCGCCATGTAAGATGTAGGAGGTTACCAAAATATATTCCCCTACAGACAACGAGCTATTGTATTAATCAGTTTAATTTTTATCATACAAATTTTCATCATTAATTTATCAAACTCCAGTTAAAACTTATAAGTAAACAGAAATTTTCTTACTACTGTACATGTATCGTGAACATTACTATGATAAAAAAAAAATAATTATGCGGTAGTTTTATATAATTTAAACTTAAACATTTACTGAAAACATAAAAATCTGCATAATGGTTACCGTTTTATTTATGATTATGTATTTTTCAGGACTTTTGTATAAATTCAATACCGGATGAAGGTTTGGAGAAAGGTAAAAACCTGCGGCTCCTTTTAATAGTTGTAATAGTTACATAAAAGACGTTTGTAATTCCTGTTGCAGAGAAGTATTCATTGCTCTTTTAGTCTACAACAACTGCTGCCTCTATTTCTTCCGTCAAATTTAATTCCGGTTACAGACCTCTGTTACTTTTTCCTATACTGCGAAATGATGCGACGATCGAGACCTACACCTGATTGGTAAGTCATACGCCTACGATATTCACTGCACTATATAGTGCTCGTCGACTAGAGAAGTAAGATATTAACTCTCGTTACCCCAGTAATTTCACTAGCTACAACGCCTTTCAAATCAAAACAATATCCTAAACGGTCACCAGCAAACAGAAACCTAAGTACCTTTTTTTTTGTTTTACGTGGGGGAAATACCTTCGCATGCTTGCCCTCGTGGGGGCAAAGACAGGTTATGTCGGACTTGCGCCGACTAAAACTTCCATGATGTTCCACCGTCGTCGCTTTACGCCGAGGCCACGGGAACGTATTCGCATACCTCCGCGACCTGAACAACGCCGGCTGCACCGCGCAGCTACATCTCTGAAGAACTACGGGAAACTACTGTTTCCACCACAGTAAGGGCGCGCCGGAATGTACAGCGCGGTATTGTCGCGGCCTCTTGTCATTACTTGGTTAACGGATCCCCTCCAGAGAGAGAAAAACTCTCCTGACTCCCTGCGGCGCCCGCCAATCGTTATACGGCCGCGGGGG
Organism: Ornithoptera alexandrae; assembly: GCA_029030555.1. Taxonomy (NCBI): domain Eukaryota; kingdom Metazoa; phylum Arthropoda; class Insecta; order Lepidoptera; family Papilionidae; genus Ornithoptera; species Ornithoptera alexandrae. The sequence goes on from JARDVY010000037.1 coordinate 9,403,787, forward strand.
ATGGGAGAGCAGCGAAACGCTACACCGACCTTTCTTTTCCCCCGAGGCTGTAAAGGGCAGTGCAAAGCCTGTCCCTGCGATTCACCAACACATATCCGAGCTGAGCTTCCCTCTCAGCTGAGCTGAGTGGCCACCTCGGGCCGGCATCGTAGGTTCCTCTTAGCTTTACCGTGGGTGACCTAGTCACGGCTACCGGGCCCCACCGCCACGACAAGGCGGGAACCTGTTCGGGGGGACCAGTAAATACCTTGTAATAAGTGTAAAGATATTTTAACTGAATAATCTTATTCGTTTGAATGTGTAAAAAAACTATTACTACGCTTATTTACGTGAGAAGGTATATATCGTTGTTGTAAATATTTGTTAATTGAAATGTTTACATCACCTCGATGAGATAAAAAAAATGTGTGTATATGTAACAAGTATGTACGAAGGCAAAAAGTACGATGGATGTTGTGATGCTAGTGGTGCGTGAACGGTGCTCGCGTGCCGCTACGTAACAATCTTCAGCGGCGCTTGGGCGTGGTCCCCGCGCACTGTACGAACGCTTCACAACGCTCGTCTTTCGCCTATGCTTCATTTACCTTGTAATAATTACGATAAGTATGCCGGACGTGTCGAAACGTTTCGTATTCCATCATTTTTCTTCGTTCTTGATGAGCGTTAACTGTTAAATTCGCCCGATTTGAGTAATATTTCGCTCATTTGAAAATAATTCTTACGCACCACTATATCTATGCGATGATGCGGTTTAAAACTAATACATATTTTCCAAATGTCATCATCATCACTGGTGAATACAGGCTTTCAAAAATCTCCACATCGATCAGTATCCCGCGCTGCACACCTCCATTGGCTTCCCGCCGTCCTTAAACAGTCAGCGTCGTTTACGGTACCGCCGGGTAACCAACCTCACTTGCTCGCGGTGCACCCTGCAGATCAATAAACGAAGCTCTGGCTCCCACCAATCGGCATTGGGTCAGCGTGGTAGGAAGTGGCCCAAATCCCTCATATGATAGAGATACCCTACAAACGACGGCCCCGGTGCCCGATCACACGAGCGACACAGGATTGATCGATATGGAGTCTTTGGGGGAGGCTTATGCCCAGCAGTGAACGTCTATCGACTGAGGGTGACGGTCCGTAGGTAATAGTAATGTAAATGTTGTATATAACATACAACATTGTTTAAACTATTTGTATACTAATATTACTGCAGTGAAAGTTATGAAAAACTGCGGCGAAAGTAATTCCTCTAATAATTACCTTTAAACATGCGGAAGACAAAGATACATTGTTTTTCGTGAGAGCAACATGGCGATATGTCGGCGGTTTCATTATCACAAGACTAAAAGCAGCATCATACATGTTGCATTAGATATTTAATTAGGTGAAATAACGTGAGAAAAGTGAAAAAATTACCCAGGATTGTTGCTAAATTATCTAGACATTAAGCACGACGTATTATTAAAATGTAACATGGAAGTATAAAAATATTCAAAGCAAGGAAGGTATTATACCTTTTGATTAATAATAATAGGAATAGAGATATATATGATATATGAGATCGGATAATCTATTGGTGGTAGGTCTGTGTTGCCGGATATCGTCTATGTACTACCACAGTGCTGACTTCTGCCGACAAACAGTCGTGCAAACATTTCTGTGTTCCGGTTTGAAGAGCACAGTAGCTAGTGTAATTACTGGGGTAACGAGATTCAACATCTTATGGCTCAGGCGATGAGCGCAATGTGGTGAAGTGTAAAACATCCTAAATACCGCCACATTGTTTTTTTATTGTTCCGCTCGTTTCTTCGCTTAATTGAATAAAAAGAAATACACTTTTAAATCTCTTAGTTAAATCGCTTTCTGTGGTATTTTAGTTTAAAAACGGATATTTAAATTATTTTGAATAGAAATATTACGAATAATCTAATATCGCTTTATCCTATTGTCAAATGTAACGAAACTTCTGGACCTTCTTTCAGTTGTAGTTCAGTTGTAGCTAAGACTTAGGTGAACCTTCATAAAAATCCACGAAATACATATCTAACTTTACTGCCAAATTAATGCTTTTTTTATTTTGAGCGCATCTTAACTATAAATCTAGCATTAATTTTTAACCAAAAAAAAAAAATTAACAATAACAAAATAAATTACAATATGTTAACTACTTTATGTTGATTTTTGATTAAATTGTTAGAAACGTTTACTCTTTGATATTTTAGTAGTTGATATGAAAACAATAATCATATCATTTTCTCGGCTACTGCTCTGAAACTTCAATTAGCTTAGATAACATCTGCAAATAAGATTTATAGTTTCAAAGTGGTTTCGAATTATATAAGAGAAAATAGGTATTTTTGTTATTCCTACAGTTTAAAACAAAACAGTAACACTTTTCATTAAAATTGAGTAGAATTTTCTTCAAGTTAAAAGTGAAAGATACTGAGAGTAAGTTTTTTATTCATCCTGCTTCTGTCGTGGAAAAATGCTGTAGTTATCGAAAATACTAGAATAACGAGGCTATTAATTTTAATAGCCTAATAATATCACTTTTCCTAGTATAAACTAAAATCTTTACACAAGACTAGTTTATAAGAAAATTGTAGTATTGTATGATGTTGATTGTATTTATTAACAGAAGGACTACTTGGGATCCAGGATTTGTTGGAAATACGATAAACAACTTTAGTAAGGATTTAGTCCTGTTATAATTAAGTGTTTGTTGTACAACGTAGGAATGCGTCTGCTTATAACAATTTGATACTAGTTAGGATATTTATCACATTGTGCTCCGCGTTTCGGGATATCATCTTGTTACCCCGGCAATTTCGCTAGCTACAGCTTAATAGTCGAAGATAACTGTGATAACATTTACATAATAACATATTACATAATTTACATTGTTTTGACTGTTGCGTCACATCATCATCAGATGATAAACGTCCACAGTTGGACATAGGTTTCTCTCAAAGATACCCACATCGATCGGTCCTGTGCTGCCCACAGTCTGTCAGACTATCGGGTCTGATAGTTAGCTGTTTCGTCGTAATATGTTCTGAAAAACTGCTCGGCGTTTCCTTAACTTCCCTTACAACACTCAAACGTATTAACCCAATTTTTTTTTTTTTGGTAATGAAAATGTTGTGGTTCTTTCACGTTAAATGTAGTCTTTCATTAATCTGATCTCTTATATTTGCTATTGGTTAATGTTGAGGTTCGTTCCTGTTAAATGTAGTTCTTTAATCTGATTTAGTATATTCTTTCAAGAATAATTTACAGTTAACTAATTTGTCTAGATTTTTTGTTTTTTTTTTTTTTTTTTTTTTTTTTTTTTTTTTATATAAGTTAATGAATTTAACGGTGTGCCTTAGCAATCATAGTATTAATTAATACTAATATTATTGTAATTTTTTTTCAGGAAGTAGGCTGTAATAGATTGTTACACTCATGTAATGGTATACTATGTGTTTATATTATACACTTACACAAGTGTAATCATATTGGCTAGTGTTTATAATAAAATAAAATAATTGTCATCTCGACTTCTCTTCAATCCAGTAAATTGCTGTGCTTTTAATTTTAATAGAAACTGTTTTTTTCTTTCTTTCGTTTTCCCTTTAACTTGTCTCAATGAACTGCTTTGATATTATTTTAGATTTATGATCGATAATTACATTTTATTCAATGATTTTTAAATGTGTTATAACTGCTTTATCACTTAATAAATATTTCCTGTAAAGATATAACTTAAGCAATATGAGATATACGATCGATCAAATTTACATAATCTACTTAAACAAGGTAAAAATTAACTAGTAATAAGCAATGAATATTTAAAATGTGTAATTATTTGATCAAAATTATCTATTTACCTTTGTATTATATATAGAGTTATCTAAAACTGTAATTTTATTTTTAGAAAGCGTTTGTTTATCAAAAAAAAATATTTTCTCTACATTTAAGAATATAAGCGTTGAAATAGTATATTTTAAAGGTATCTCGGCTATGGACGGTAAGGTCGTACGATTGGCTTTATGGTAATAAAGGCACTTGTTACTATTGTAACGTCAAGTTAAATAAATCTAGAACAAGATTAATATTGGATGCAATTTAGGTAATTATCGAGTTTTGTGGCTAGGAGAATAATTGAATAGTTTCGTCTTATGTTCAATATAAACATGAGACGGAATGCTATACAATTATTTTAAATACTTCAAGATATTACTTTCAATATATTTTTATACTAACATCACCATCTTAGTGACGGTTTAATCAAATTTCAAAACCAAGGTCACCAATGTACGATTGTAAATTTATCATGTTTTATATACAAATTGTATAAGTCACTAAACAAACACGAATTTACGATTAAAGCTACGTTTGGGGAAAACCTTTGTTAAATATGCGTCACAGTTAAATGTAGTCATAATAATAGAAATTTGAAAAAAAATATAATGATTAATTTCATCAATATCATGATATGGAGATGGATGTCCCTACTTGGATAAGGTGTATTGCAAAGATCTGTTGCTTTTGGTCATGTGTTGCTCGTATCCAGTAGATTGTCGAGATCTTCATCAGATCGTCAGAGGATGATTCACTCTATCTATCCTGACTATAGTTTGTATTACACAATAATTAAAATTCACATTGGTTAATGTTAAAGTAAAATTTCGGATGTTTTATGATCCCCTTTAGTTATACGCTGATGATATATAATACAGATCGATGATGTCAAAATTAAATAACTTTTTTTTTTATAATATTCTAAAATATTACGTGGGATCAACATTAACATTACTCAGATATGTAATAGTTCATATATATCGCTTCAAAAGAAATATTTTTGTGTTTATCGGAAATAAATATCCGTTAACATACGGGTAAGCTCCGATGAAATCCAAGTTATGGATATAAATTGGTAAAATCCTAGAGAATTTTAAAGCAATAAAACTTATCAAGATTTATCTTAAGCACCTTGATTAGACAGGGACAATGTTGTAATCTTTATAATAAATTATTTACCTGTGGCTTTTTAAAAATTCCATGGCCATAATATGTGTTAATATCATTTGAAGCTTTTAAACGTTTTTCGAAATATTGCTCTTATACCGTATTTTTGATTTCGTAAATCCTGTATTGCATTGAAACAAGGAATATTTTACCGAAAATAAAATAAAAATGCAGAAGTTAATCCGTACGAGGTTCTAGAGCCTTTTCTGACTTTAGATCAATTAAAACCCGTGTAAACCTGACTTCTCTTCAGAAGCAGGGTATCTTTGCGAACTACGTACACACACATCGGTTGAAAAACGTCAGTCTGGATACGATGATGACAATTTTTATCTCAAGGGTACAAACACAAGCTGGTGCTACATATACTATATATCCTGACCAGCACCACATTGTTACGGGCAGGCGTATCGCTTACACCAGGTGACCAGCAAATGTGAATGGATAACGGATTATTTACATTATATTAATGTAATGGTATAAAACTAAAAAAAAAACACTAGTGAAATACTTCAGTATTACAAAGAAGTTATAAGATTCCGTTAGGTCAACAATTTTAATAGCTTCAGAGCTCTTCAAATAGAAAAAAAACAAGTGTTTGTACTTTATAACATTTTACATAGAACTATTATGTCTAATGTTGTATTTTGTATATATTTAATTGAGTATTAATAAAAACAAAAATTATGATAAAGGGCGTATCTTTAATATTTTAAAGGTCTGTGTATCATACATTTACAAAATCATGCATATAAAGTATTAAACAGTAAATAATTGTATTTTAACATTGAAAATTTAAACTAGATTAATATTATTATCAAGTGTATATATTTAATAGAATAGTTAAAGCGCTGCATAATCAGTTTTAATAATTAAAATAATTGATCATTACAAGTCTATTTGAACGCCTGCTAGAATATCAGACGTAAAGCGGCATAACAGAATTTATTATTAATAATATATGATTTATACGTTCTTTATTTTGGTGAAATTGTGCATTAAAAGTTGTGATAGCGAACAATCTGTCATACTTTTAAAATCTCCATTTCACGTGGTGTTAATGATAATGAAGTTTCAGATCGAAGAACGCTCGCAGATAATATTCAGGCACTCACCGAATATAGCAACGCTGTTATGGAAGAGAATTTACAAAATGAAGATGATAGCTGATCAGGCGGGTACGAAAATAGCCTTAGCACCGAGCAAACCCCACAACCGCAGACGTCCGCGTTACAAAGCAAGTGTTTAACCATAGCGAGCAGGTAGTTAAGTTAGAGGTTCACCGGCCCGCTAACATTCCGCTTGGACGATCAATGGGGCGATCGAATGCTGATATTAACGCTTCTAAAACTTACACTTGCGCATAACTTTCACGTTTACATAACGATTGCTTCATATCTCGTCAATTCCGGCTTTTATTACAGCCTTGATACACTTCCACTTGGTCTGCGCCGGCGACACGAAACAACAGGGCCGTGGGCGACAACAAAGCGGTAAAATAAAATTTGACGAAATTAATGATAAAGTGCGCGGTGAGAGCATTCGGAATTTTTATGAAACACTTTTTAGTCATGCAGTTGAGTAACGTCTCACGAACGAAATAAGTTTCTAATAAAATAGGTGAAGGTGGGGTTGTAATAACAATTTATTTTTTCATGATATTGTTAAAGCAGTGTAAAGTAATCGAGTTAGAAATTAGATGCGCTTGAGCGTCACTCTTTGTGTAGCATTTTGTATTTTTAATTGATTTTAAATGATAATTATATCAAACGAATCGATTTACACATCGATATACATCCAGCAGTTGATGTTTATTGCTTGAGACGATAATCGTGATGAAATATACTGTTAAAACACTGCTGTATTCCGGCAGTCAACATATGATATCCCGTTATATCCTGGCTGGAACTTTTGCATCATTGGTACTTAACGTCATGTGATATTGAGGTCATTTGTAAGGCCATGGAGATAAATAACAGTTACGGTCACATTCAAACTAAATCCCTAATCATTTACGTATGATAATTATAACATTTTCGCGCATTTTGAAAAGTTCACTGTTTATTTTGTACTTTATAAGTAAAGTTGTAAAATCCTGTGTACAATGCTCGAGTTTGATTAATTTATATCACATGTCCTTATAGCATTATTATTTTAGGAGCTGTAATGCTGGTAAACTAATTGGCTTGAATCAGATCAGATATCACTACGCGGTAGCAAAACCCCTACCATGAATGAAAGTTTTAAGATTTTAGGAAATAACTATAAATAAGACTTTATCTCATATGTAAAAAGGGAAAGAAATTTTAGATACCAACAGAATTAACATTTTGGTTTCTATATTATTTAAATATAAATGGGGTGTAACGGGTTCCGCCCAACATCTTACTGAGCACAAGTCAACCTCACCTGCACGCGGTGCACCCTGCTGAATAATAGACGAAGCTCTGACCACCCACCAACCCGCACTGGGCCAGCGTGGTGGGCTAAGGCCCAATTACTCTCAACAAACTCTTTTATATGGGAGATATATGAGGGAGGTTTATGTCCAGAGCTGTGGACGTCTATCGGCTGATGATGATGATGATGAAGATTATTTAAATAATTTTGATACGTCTATCGGCTGAAAAGAAAGAATAGAAAGATAACGGTAACTAACTGTATGCATTAAAATTGATTTATTTAACAAAGTAAAGTTAACTACATAAGTTATACTGTAGCACAACAGCTAGGGTTTATCAGCTTGACTGTTTAGGGAGTCTATACGCCAACACACACCAAAGTCAGAGTTGATTGGGTGATGAAAAATAATTGCTTGTAGTTCTGCCGATAAGATTATCATCATTTATTATTTATAAATTATATACACTAGGTTAAATTTGAGTATAATATATTAGTGCTATTAATTATTGAGATGAACTGATGTAGGAAGTAAGCTGTTAGTATTCTTTTATACCTGCAATGGTCCAACCGTAGACATAGTTTTCATATGACATTAAAAATAAATAAGGTCGAAGATGGTGAGGCGTATAATTCAATACTTAAAATCTTATATATTAAAATGAAATTCTATAATAATGTTATATTACGTAAAGTAAGTATAGCGACTTTTAAAATGCACTTTATCCGAATTCTACTACGTGTGAATGCCTGATTTTCGGACCTGTGTAAGTAAAGTATACCATGAGCTTGCACACTGGCAGTCAAAATAATCAGAGGCGTGTGTTCCATAGAGGCAAATAAACAGTACATACCTTGGCTCCCTAAATTTATCTAAATAGTAATCTCTTAAGTTACTCAAAAGAACACAAGTATGCTTTGACTCATTTGATAATTAGAGATATCGGGTGTGGTTTGCATACTCTACCCGAAATCTGTGCAACCTCCTATTTATTTAAACTAAACTAAAAAGTGAAATTTTAAACAAATTAAAATTCCTATTTAAATTTTTTAAATTGGAAAGTTTAAACAGTGAAAGAAAAGTAAAGGTTTTAACAATATCATACGTGTTATACATAATTATAATGGTATGAATAATTAAAGTAAGGTTTTAAGTGAAACGGTCTTATTTATTTATTATAATTTTTAAATAATTCAAGAAAGCAAGAGAAACAGTCGTTATTTCACTACGAATTGGTTAAAAAAACTTCGCTTTACTTAATTAAGTATGCTGTTAAGTTGACTCTGACAATACATTTAAATAATTAATTGAAATATTTTATTTAGGCAACAAGTTTTCGCCGTCGTCTTTTTCGCAAACATGTTCACTATTTCTAAAGCGTTTTAATTTTGTCCACGAAAATCGTTAGATTTCTTTATTTATATAAAATTTTAAATAACAAATTTGCCAAAAAAAGCTTTTACTGCTCTTAATATACATAAGTGATTTGAATATATATTATGTATATTGTAAATATACTTCTATTTCTGACGGTAACGAGTAGCGTGCAAATATTACCATGTTCTGAATTGGGTGTTGTAGCTGGTGAAATTAATAGGATATACGAGACGCAGCATCTCATTTTAGGCGACGAGCAGAACGCGATGTTGTGTATATTATTTTAAAAAAAGTCACGCTGTTATGGAGGGTGGTATCATCAGGCATAGCTTGACCCGCCGCTTTGTAGAACGAAAGTTTCAAAGCATTAAAGACATTTCATAATTTGTTTAAATCCTCGAACATTGAATTAATTTATTTGTTTATTTATTTGTGGGATACAAACAATATTAATAATATCTTAACGAGGACGAAACGAGGACTAGACTGATAGAGTCAATATCATTTTTTCAATGAACATTTATATGTATATTTAACAATCAACACCAACCTTTGTTAATAATGACACATTACCAATTAACTACGAGTTTGAATGATAGAAAGTGGTCGCGGTACAAGGCCGAGCGGAGGTCACCCGGATATTTTTACGTACCGGATCAGAACTTTTAACTCGTGCCTTGTTTAAAAAAAAAGAAGTCAAAGTGAGACCGTTCCACTCGTACAGCGAACAAAGTATTTTTTGTGTTCAATACAGCGACGGGAAGCATGACGTTAAACTGGTGAACTGTCATCGTCGTTAGGTGCCCTTTTCAAACTGAAGTTTGGTGGTCTGATTGTGTCTGGTTTTCTGCTATTATTTTCAACTGATATCTGAACCATTTCTTCTGTTGTTCTCTTGCTGTTTTTCAGGAGCACGTTTTCTAGTGAACTATTATAATGTCTATAACAATTTCTTAGTTAACACAGTGTAAAATTTCTCTAAGCGCTTATCGTTATCAGTCGATAGACGTCCTTTGCTGGTAGGTCTCCCCCAAAGATATCCGTTGTAGCGGTTCATTTGAGGGATTCGCGCCATTTCTTACTACGCTGGCCCAATGCGGGTTGGTGGGCGCCACTGCCTCGTTTGTTGGTTAGCATCGCCAGCAGATGAGGTTGGCTTGGATCCCGTCCGTCATCGTGCGGGATCCCTTACACCCCTGGGCGCTTATAGCTCGAACTAAATATCATTGTAAAACTAGCTGCAGTGCCTTTGGAACTGAACTACAAAAAAAAAATGCTGAATTTCGCTTACTGGAAGAAATATTCGCTTTGATCTTTTTATCTTTTTATTAATTGATCTACATATAACACTGAAATCAATTTTATCACAAACATTTGCCCAATTCTGTAAATAAATTTTTATTGTTACATAAAGTTTAGTACTTATTATATTTGTGACTTAAATAAACGTCATATAATTATTATATTTTGTCTGTACAAAATCTTTATTTAGGGATAAGATATATAAGAACTATTTTCCTAAAAGTTCTCGGGAAATAGTGAGCTATCACCTTGTTGAATTTGTTACTAACATATATATATATATATAATATACAAATGGCAACCATAATTTAATGAGTTGCAAATTCAACCGTGACTTCCACCAAAATAATTTTCTCAAGATTTCTCATTGTTACAAGAAATAACCAGTTGCTAAAGATTATTAATATATCGCTAAGTACTATTATTGTGCATTTTGATGAAACATTTAGATAATACTGGTAACGATGCCTTGTAATTGGCACTAAACGGTACGCGCTGACAGCAAATGGAAACGTTCACGATGATTTATTATACGTTTATTGCGCTCTGTCCTAACGGAACTATGTCCTAATAAAGCACCTAATAATGTTGTGATAAACATAAATTAAACAATTTGTGATATTTTATAATTCTAAGTGAATTTTATAGATCACTACCCGAACGCGGCGGACGAAGAGCAACCATTAAAATTGTTTAAACGGTATAAAGGTTTCCTATCCGGGCGGTGTCGCCTACGAGTTGGCGCTGGAGGTTTTCTAAAGTACGATTACTGAAAGATATTAATTTTCAATTTGTGATTATTAACAGAAAATAGGTAAAATCAAATATAATAATAATGATATTATTCTTGATTGTATTTTAAAAAATACATCGTTTAAACAAAAACTTCTTATTAAACAGAAAGCAATCTCTTCCAGACAACCCACTGGACAAGAAGATATAACCTATAAGTAAAGATAAGGCAGTGGTGCACTAAATAATTAGGAACTACAGCATTTTATGAACGAAGCAAGCAATAGCACAAATAAAAAGGAATATAGAATTTAAACATTTTGATAGTAATTAGTTAAGTGTCTTTTGAATGAACATTGTGATTTAGAAATTTGAACATGACTCGGTAAAGACTTTTATAGACGTACCACCATAATGAAAATGGAGTTGTGGAAGATAGAAGAGTTCATGGGCACACGAAGGGAAAGATTTGTTGAGGAGCGAAGGGTCGAAAATAAATACAAATCCCTCTTTTTAGGTAGTAAGGTGTAAGAGGATTGAACAATATGTATAAATTAGAAGTATGTGAATATTGCTGTGAAAACAGATTGGCAGCCACTTGTGCTTTTTACTAAAATTTAACACGAAAATAGATGTGATCATAAAGGGGGTCGATGGAATATTTTTTCTTGTAAAGGGGGTAGTTCATAGTAGTTCATAAAAGATTAGGAACGCATTGTACAGTGCTTATGAAACAATAACTGATATCGTAAAAGGTCCAGAATTACATATACTGTAGATTGGCTTAAGATGTGTTGGCAAGTTATAAAAAAATGAAATTATCAAAAACATTTCTTAATAACATAACGTTCACTTTACAAAAGTTAAAAAATTATATATTATTACCAGTAATTTCATCAACCTTGGCGACTGTTTTGGTCAAAGAAATTTTTTTGGTTTAAAAAGTAGCTTGCATTTGTAAAGATAATAAGACTACAAAACGGACAAATGATTTGATTTTCACCATGATGAGTATGTCTTGTAGCTTTATGTTACAAAAAAAGCATAGAAATACCGATAATGAAGTTAGATAGTAGGCGACATACCGTCTACATGCCCGATAAGGCCGGTTTTCTGCTATTACCTTGAAGGGCGGCGAAATTATTTAAAATATTGAACTAAGGACACTTGATTTTCTGCGTATCAATTAGAGGAGATCATTACGGTATTGAATACAAAATGTAATTTAAGTCCTTGTACGTAGCGGTGACAGGCGGCATGGTTATACCTATTACGTACCAATGAGTAAACTCTACTGCTAAAATACCTTAATAATTAATGCTTTATTACTTTCGATACATATGGAAAACTCTGAAGGTCTCAAGTGACGTAATTCTCATAGCAATCTTTCGGCCTGTGTTCATTTAGATTAAAAAACCAATAAAAATCCATTTTTGTATATAACACAAAGTAAAAGTCATATATTTATCTTTGTTAAAGTCATTAATCAATTTGTGACAAGTAAATTGAAAATTTAAACATTTGTCTATAGTATAGAGTGGTTTTAATCAACATTGAGTTAATTCTTGACTTGGTGTTGAATGACAAGGTCGTTGATGGGAAAGCGTGCTTACTTATTTACTCAGAACTCTGGCATTCATAAATTGACAACCGGAACATAGCAATCGAACCAGGGACTTCCGTGTTACAAGGCAAATGATTAGGCATTGTGCTACGAAGGCAGTTAAATACATAACCGTTTACAATTTTTTTAAACTAATTTTTTTCATGTTATTACAGGTTCCTTATACTAGCTACTATGTACCTTGTAAAAAGGATAAGGTTAAAAAAATACAAAAGTAAATCACATACATCATATACTTCACTAATCACAGAGAATCATTAATTAACATGCTGACTCAGCGTTCATAATGATCATTAATATTGTGTAGATAGCTTTGTTGGCGACGGCCGTTGAAAGCGAGTTCCTTAACAGGACTATATCCGTTATATTTAATCATTTACAGTTTCTGTTATTGTATGCGTAAGCATAATACGCACTTAATCAGTTATCGGCATGACATTGTAATTAGTTTCAGCTACAGTATCAATCATAGTAAACCAAAGCTGTGGTACATTGATGAATATTAGGACATAATGATCTACGACCCATGCAAGTTTCAAATATTGTCCGCTTCCGCTAATAGAAAGGGAAACTAATAGGTTTTTAGACACATACTATGGTTTATGTTAATCCTTCTTTAATTTATATTACTATGTCAATATATTTTTATATAATGAAAGTCCTAAACAGAATTTCATTATTAAGGCCAAGTTGGGTTTATTTGTGACATCGTCCTGTAAGCACACTCTCAATACGGTAAATACTAAGAAATGCGGCCTTTTGCACAGTCAGATAAATATTGGCATATAGATTTTAGTTTGTTAAAAATAGTATAAAAACTGAATAACAAAAACGGAGATTAATATTAGAAATACATACTATTAAATATTTATTGCAAATTGATATAGAAAACCTTTTATCCTTAGTAATAAATATAATCAATATATATTAATATTAGATAGATAGCCAATGATTCATTGACTCATCACGAAATCATCGAAACGTTATATACTGTATACTACTAATACTATAGTAGAGATATTAGTGCTGATTAGATGATGATTTAGAGGTCTCTTGAGAATGGATTTTACACAATTTCTTTCCTTGAGTGAGTTGCGGGGGAGTTACGGCTAATAAAGTGGGCGGGGAGCAACTAGTCTTCTATGTTTTATCAAAGACTATAACTGTCTAAATCAATAGAATCCATTTTAAAGTAGAAATAAGATTTTAAGATAATATTGTAGGAATAATGTATTTAACCGATGCTGCTGGACGTTGGGGAGTTAAAATGCTGGAATGGCGACTCCGCATGGACCCCAAAGGTGGACAGAGGACACAAAAATAATCGCTGGAAGCTTTTGGATTTAAACAGTTCAGGACCGTGACATATGTCCAGCTGTGAACGTCTATTGGATGAAATAATGACTTAAAAGCGCAATAAACAAAATATCTAAGAAGAAAGTGTGCTGCCATTTCCAGCTCGTATTATTGCCACGTTTCCGGCGTAGCGTTGACAAGTTCCTATTTCCTTTGGCACATTAGGCGTCTCTTTGTATTGTTTGTAAATAGTAAGAAATATGTGTGATTTTATCAGTCGCGTGGTCGTTATGAGCTGTTGTTTGTCTCTACTTATCATTCATTCCTTATTGTATTCAAATATCCGAACACCTTCAACCGTTTCTTTGGATCTATTTAACGAAATGTAAGATGTTATCTGTACTTTGTTTATGCATTAGTCAGTACTTGTGTTGATATGGCAATAGATAATTATGCGATAAATGTAATATATCGTTTTTGGTTTTTTGGCCGTAGAGACATTTGGAGTCGATAACCCAATACTTATATGGGTCCCGACAAAGAGGAAAGTAAATTTTGGTAATAGTTTTCTGCTGGGTTTTAATACACTATCACCCAGTAGGAAAGATGAATCAAAAATTCTATAGGAGATCCCAAGGCCTATTGCACTGTGGACTACCAAAAAGGTTTGGGGGGATAGACATTTAATATAAAGACGGTATCCCCACAAAGGCCACAGTGCTTTTATCTGTCGTCTAGAAGAACAGGGTAACATTACTAAATTAGGATATAAAGAGCACCCGAAATTTCAAAGATTTACTTATAGCAAAATAAATTATGTTTCTATTTATACCCTGATCAAAAATTCAGTGTTACATAAGGTTGTGAAAGAAAAGAAAGTTTTAGGCTTTCCCGCATTCCGAGTGTAGATGCTTCCGTCGCATCAACGCTCTTCGACTATTACTTCCTGACGAGTTATTCTAAGTGCTTATCGTAGTTTTACCGTGACTTTTTATTGCACTCATCACGTGAGAGAAAAAGCAAGACAATTAACTCCATTCTTACGAGTATAACATTAAAAATAACATTGTATTGTAATTCCTTAAGACGCTTTTGCACACTTTGTAATGTTATATTAATAACTATTAAAAGGTTTGTACAGTACTTATATACCCTAATTATTTATGAAGTATCTTCGTTTGATTTTTTTTATCCGTCGGTATAAGAATGTCATCAGCGCCTATTTCTTATTGTACCGCCAAGTGGTAAGGCAAATGTTCCTCCAGAGATTTGAATATTTCTGTACCATTTTTTTTACACAACTTTTGTGTAAACGTGTTCGTTTGCTTGTTGAAATTGCTCTAAAAACGAGACTCATGATTGTAGATTTAAATTAATTATTAAAAATCCTCGTAAAATCTGTGACATATTTTACTGCCAATTTCCACGCATTCTCATCTGATGGTAGATATATACTTACGTCTCTCATGTTAAGCCAATAAAACAATAATAACACTATAATAAAGTAAGATACTATGTGTAATTCGAAGGGATATCTGTTGAAACTGTAACTTTGAATATATACATATTAATTATCTACACACAACTCGCGTAACCGTTTTCGTAATGGACCAAATTTCGAAAATGGTAATAATTGGTTTTAATTTTTTACTCTTTTAAATGGCAAGATTCGATGTCATATTTGGAAACATAAAACGAGCTGTTGAAATGTAAAGTTGTCTCTAAAATCACAAAAAAAAATCTACTAAGTGAACATCTACGTTTGTTTTTTTGTAATAGAAAATATATTTAGATGTAAACAGTACACAAAGTATAAGTAGATTTTTAACACAAATATGAGCATAATTCCTAAACACAAATCTGTGGCTGTATATCTAATGAAATTGCCATTTGTCGGATAAAAAATAATGATGGCGAGCCCGACACAATATCAAAATCGAGAGGCTGGTTGGCGGACAGAACATCATAGGGGAAGCCAAAGTCCTTCATTGGATGGGCCATGTGCTAAGGATGGGAGACGATCGTAGAGTCAAAAAAGCGTTTCTCGGTACCTCGATTGGGCGCCGACCAGATACCGCTGCTAGGATGCCGTAGAGCATGATCTACGGGAGCTTCAAGCAGTGGACGGGCAAGAGGCAGTGCAAGACACAACGCTGGCGCTCCATTGTTTCGGATCCATGACTCACTTTGACTCGATGCGCCAGAGTAGTAGTAGTACTTATACGTTTTAATTCATCGTGTAAGATAACTATAAAAAATGAAACTTAACTCAATTACTGATTTTTTTATCAACAGCCAATTTACGTCTGAACTGGGCACAGGCCTACCCTCAATATGAGGGCGATGGGCCATAGTCACCACTGACACTGAAGACTGATTAAAAGTGAAAAATGTATAGGAGAGGAATAAAAGACTATTATCGTCGTTCTTAGCTGCATAATATATTATTACGTATTGTATAATTTTATAAATATTTATTTTTCTTGTTGTATTGTACACCTACACTCGTTATTATAATTGTCTGTCCTCTGTCAAAGTATGCTGGTAGCTGCTTGAGTATGTTTAATACGTCTTATCATAAATTAAAAAAAATAAACATCTTACTTATTCTGTTGTGATACTTAAAAAACATTGCCCGGCAAGAATGCTAAATAAATAAATAAATAAATAATAAAGAAATGAATCTACACCTAAAATACTTAGGCTATAGTCTCTTGTCTGTGTCATTAGATTGTTAGTGTTTCTATATATCACATAAATAATTTTAATGAATTCTTTTTCTTAAAGTGCCGCCCCAACTAGTGAAGGTTATATATCGGTTTATATCGGCCTAAAGCTTTTTTAGAATAACAATAAATTAATAAATTTACATATACACGCGCCGGGTGTGAGTAAAAAGCGTATATATTCAGCCTTGAAGTAATCTATATACGCCTTCTATGCTCTAGATCCTTGTTTAAGAGTTGGAAGGTTAAATAATGATAAATTACTTTACTACAAAAGTGTTCGCTTTGTTTCGGTCAGGTACCATTTGTCAATATACTCAAGTGTTAACAATACACTTATTGTGATTATAATATGTCTATAAAATATACATAAAAGTACATTGTTTTTTTATACAAATAGTTTTTCCTAGCTAGGTGGGCCCAAAACCCCAGCAACAGCCTTTGGAAAAAGAAATTTGTAAAATCCGTTTTTAGCTGACCTGTACTCGGTGAAAGGGATATTCCTACCAAACTTTAAGTCTTGGCTCAATGAATCCAGAGATATCGCGATAAGTGTCTACATAGGTAAAAATATCATATATATATAGACTCTGCACTGCCACTTTTTAATACACCAACAATCACAGTGAACTCATCACTCAGAGACGTAAAGTCCTCTTTGTTATCCTTATAGGTTCATCGGCTGAAGCTCCGGTTTAAAGAAATACAGCATACCTGCACTATCATCCTATCTTTTTAAATTCTATACACAAACATTTAGCTTTGTTTCAATTTTTAAAGTTTCAAAAAGGCGTCCACAACCGGACACACAGCGGTCCTAAGCTGTCCGCATCGAGCAGCTTACAATCAGCATAGCCTCGGGTACCACCAGACACTAGGGGCCGACGTTTGTAGGGGTATATATGAGGGATTTGGACTATTTCGCACCACGCTGGCCCATTACGGGTTGGTGGGAGCCAGAGCCTCGTTTGTTGATTATCAGGGTGCACCACCAGCAAGTGAGGTTGGTTTGGGTCCGGTAAGTTGTTGTGCGGGACCGCTTACACCCCCAAACCTATAGCTTTCTGCACAGTATACTAAATTCCTTAACTTTGACAATTTCTGAAACTTGAAAATGTGATTAGTTACATAAAAATATATTAAATTACTAATCGTTTTTCTAAATGAATTTTTAACTAATAGATATAGAAAATATACAAAATTTGAAAACAGGTTAAAAATCGATATGATATATAAACTGT
Source organism: Ornithoptera alexandrae (assembly GCA_029030555.1). Classification (NCBI taxonomy): domain Eukaryota; kingdom Metazoa; phylum Arthropoda; class Insecta; order Lepidoptera; family Papilionidae; genus Ornithoptera; species Ornithoptera alexandrae. The sequence continues at coordinate 9,421,505 of JARDVY010000037.1, forward strand.
CTCCTTAAGGATGTTTCGTCAGAAATAATAAATAAAAATATTAATGAAACAAAATCTCACGACACAGTTAATTTTATCAATTAAAAACTGGTTTCTAGGAAGTAAATCTGTCTCCGTGTTGTGGTGTCAACTCTTGTCTTCTAATTTGATGGTCACCTGGTGTATTCTGGAGTCAGGTAAAACAGTTATCTCTCTCACATTATTGACAATTGATGCTAGGTTTCTTTTACCCGTCGCGCTTTTTTCTAACGCCAAATACCAGGTTACCGGTATACCGGTTTGAAAGGCGTCGTAGCTAGTAAAATTACTGAAGTAAAGGGGTTTAATATCTTAAATTTTAAGGTGACGAGCAGAATGTGATGCTGCGTATCACCCTAACTAGCGACGATCGTAAAATAAAAATATAAATTATATTTTTTTTAACTTAGAATCCCTTAAAGTATGTAATTTCTTGTCGAATCGGTGTATAGAAAGCAGCATTAAAAGATTCACTCTCTGATTCTACTTTAAAAGGTGATAAAATCTTCTTATAAACTATCGTTAACTGGTTGGAGATGCTAGTTCTCAGCATTGCAAACTGTGCAGCATTGAAACTGTTGAACTCATTTAAATGAAAGCGACTGTAAACAAAATAATTTTATGATAAAATATTAACAGTGGTCGGCCTTCTCAGGGCAAAATTATTTCGGAATACGTTTCGAACTTTTTCGTAATATCTTTTATAATATGTAAAAGTTTTGCCTTTTCAATGATACGCGTAGATTGACAAGGTAACGTAATTTTCCACTGTTTGAGTACGATTTGATTTCACCATCATCCGATAGACGTCCACAGCTGGACATAGCCCTAGCCCAAAGATCTCTATATCGATCGATCCTGCATTGTCCGCATCGCCGGGTACAAAGGGCCGGCGTTTGTAGGGATTCATATAGGGTGATTTCGGCTATTCCCCACTACTCTGGCACAACGCGGTTGGTGGGAGCCAGAGCCTCGTTCGTTGTTTAGCAGAGTACACCACGAGCTGGTAAGGTTGACTGGGGTCCCATGAGTTGTTGTGTGAGACCCATTTCACCCCTTTTGATTGACCCACGATTTGATTTATTTAATAGCAATCTGACTCAGTGTTAGTTAAAACTCAAAAAGGATGTAATCATTAGCCCTTAAACGTCTACTGCTGGACGTAGGCTTCCTCCAAAGATCCCCATAGCGATCGGTCCTGTACTACCCGCATCGTCGGGTACCAGGGGCCGTCGTTTGTAGAGGTTCATAAAGGGAATTTGGGCCAATTTCCATCACGCTGGCCCAATGCGCGTTGGTTGGAACCCGAGCCTCGTTCTTTGATTAGCAGAGTACACCATGAGCTGGTAAGGTTGATTTTAGTCCTGTGAGTTGTTGTGTGGGCCCCCTTACACTCGTTTTGGATGACCCACGATCTGATTTATTTAATAGCAATCTGATTTAGTGTTAGTTAAAACTCAAAAGGGTTGTTTGGCAATATATTTTATTTTGTAAGCGCAACAAAGTAAACTGTCTTTCCTGTCGTAAAATAACGTTTCATGTAATAAAAGCTGTAAATGTTATCGATATAAAGAAATATGGCCTTTGTACATGTTCTTGATATTAAATGTTTTTGTATGTTTATGTACATTTGTCTCAAATGTTAGAATTATATAAAGCACATGCAATAAGATAAGTAACAACAATACTTTAAGATTATTAATGGTCCCATTGCATGCTTTTTAATATCTACCCTTGTACTTTTCGATATACTCTGGTAGCAGTAGGTTGGTTATTGTGTACACGGTTATTCAATGATGATTTTTATATTATTTTAATTGTCCATATAAAAGTTGAAATGTTTGTTATTTTCCACCTATCAGACATTATAGGAATTCCTTTAATTTTTGCAGAGAACCAGTTCAAATAAATAGATAGTGCTAGAATATCCCTTTTAAAACTACAAGATGAATATAGAAAATATTTCATCACGAATCTGTTCTCTTCTTATAGTTTTTAACTAAATATCATTGGATATTTATGAATGGATAATGAAGCAATCATTATCAATGCAGTCGTATAAGCTTACCGAGAACTTTTGCTGATAGTTTTTTTAAGACTTTGCATTAATGAACGAAATGTTATATTGCGTCAATATGCACGAATTTGGGTTTAACTAAAAAAACACATTTTATTATATATAATACCTGACCTCAATGTAAATTTAACATGAAGCTGCAGCATATGCAAAATCTACCCACGTCCTAGACAGTCTTTATTATTATTATTAGTTTAGCCAAAGATTTCATTGATATGAATATGAAGATCATATGTTTTAATTTTATATAAACTAAGAATTTTATTAAGTGATTTTTTTAGTTAACAAATAGTTTTATATTTAATTTGGAATTTAAGTTTTATTATTATCCATAAAAGCTGTATATAGCACTCGGTCCAAAGTTGGATATATAGGCTCCATAAATAATTAAAATTGTTTATTTATACAACCATAAAATTAACATATAATGTTAATATTGAAATTATGTATTATGCTTCTAAATTCTCTGCTGACCATTTTTGAGCTGAGAATTTTTTTTTTAAGGGACAAACCGCAGACTAGGTATAGGTTATGGGCAGAAAATAAGGATGATTTTATAAATAAAAGTTTTACTTTATGGTATAAGCAATATACAATCCACACTTGTTCAAACGTTGCTAAGTTTTTTTTTTTAATTTTATTGCTGCCACATTTGTAAAGGTATTAGCAGAGTGGAATAACCTTTACTGACGTCATCTACAAGAGATCAGTGACATTTATTTACGAGTTGTACCTTCTTTGTTTATTTATATTTAAATTTTGTGATCGTATGTTGAATTGTTGCTGTGTAAATAATATCTGTTTATCGACGATACTTTATATTATAGCATTAAAAATACATTGTAGGGGTTCTTCAGGGACTCTATCATGTATGAATAATAAAAAAAAAATAATCGTGTAAAAACTATCAATTTGAAAGTGAAAGCGCGAAATGCAAATGAAATTTTCATTTACTCATGGTAACGTGTTGTGGCGGGATTATGTACTGAATAGTAAATTGTACGCGAAAGGGTCTATGTTCAATAATATATTATAAGATTCAAATCACGATAACGTCTTAAGTGATTTCAGAGCGATAAGTAGAAAAACTTTGGTATTGTTGTTGAAAGCTGTATCACTATGGATATATTTTAAAACAGGAATTGTTACTTCACAACTAAAACTGGAAAATTGAAAACATTAACAGACATTATCGAAAGGGCTAACCGAACTTCAGGATATAATGATACGGTAGTAAGCATTGGTAGCAGGTTCCTGTTGTCGGAGACCATCTAATTGTGCAAACAATACTGTTCCGCTTTGAAGGGCGCTGTAGCTAGTGAGCTTTAAGGCGCCGTTCGTATTGTCCCAGTAATCACGCTTAATTACTGGGTAAACGTGCGTCAACATCTTATGTCTCAAAGCGATGAAAACAACGTGGTGCAGTGTATATCATTCTAACTAGCGTTAAATTTGTATGGGTAGGCGTATAACTTACCAGCAGATGAACATCCTGCTCGTCTCGCCGCTTCCTTGGATAAAATAAAGTCAAATATGTTTTCTTACTTCCTTTTAAAGAAAATAAATATTTGACAGGAAATGGAAAGTTATAACACATTGTATCTAAGGATTACTAAATATATATATACATATGTATGTCGGTACATTTCATCGTGGGAAACTGTATGTATATACTCAACAGTAATATTGGGACGAATGACATAATGATAGTTAATAAATATATACGGAAATCGTTAAAATTTTCGAAATTGCATCTGTAATGGACCTACTTATAAAGCCGTTTCGATTTTAGCACTTATGCAACTTTTTTACTTTGGCAGATACAATTTCTAGACTTTGTGTTAGTTTCATTTTGGTCGCATTTCATTACCATTACTAAATTTGATATTATGAAAACTGGGCGTTGGCCTGCTCTTACGTGTTGTATTTTGGCGATCCGGTACAGGATCATATTATGGTATACTGCCTAAACTGAGATAACGCTGAGATAAACCCAGAATAAAGTTGAGCACTTGCTGGTACCGGTCTGAATATAACAAAAAACTCTTATGATAAAAATAAGTTTTACCGAGTCCTCAAAAACACATGCGGTCAAGCATTTGTGATGAAACACGACGTCCTTCCGATTATATTCAGGATATGATCATGTATGGTTTATTTTGACTTATTTGGCATTCCTGCTAATTGACCTGGTATGCTGATACCTGGGCGTTTCTAATATTCCAGGTGGAAATTTCCAGCTTTAAACCGAGCAAACCACTTCCGCACAGTTCTTTCGACTACAGCATCCTCGCCATAAACAGCGCACACCTTATTTGCCGTTTGTGTGGCATTTTTGGCCCTTTCAGAAAAAGAAAAGCATTAAATGTCTATTATGCATTTTATTTGCCATCATATTCTAAGGTATAGAAAATTGATAAAAATTAACGAATCGTAACTAAACTTTTTTTCAGATATGGCTGAAGCTATCTCTTTTAGAATATGTACACATGTCATTTCTTTTCAGTAATTGTAATATATTCAGTCAGGTCTCCTGCGCTACCTACCGAAATCGGCACGAACTTTCCGGATAACCCAATACTTTGTTCCCTGTCTTCTAGATTCCAAATAAGATATCAAGTCATAAGTTCTTATTTACATTTAAAAAGCTTTTACAATTTAAACAACATGAAAGGGACAATATTTTTCAAACAACAATAAACCTATCTTTTTTTTCTATTTTACACAACTTCCCTTATCATTAAACATTTCTTTAATCAATTTATGTTTAATAGATAGGAACACATTTTCGGCTACAGACTCCTTCTAGCAGTCTTTGTACTAAATAATTTGATTTTCGTGTTCCTGTTGTTGCAACCCATTCTCCTTACTAAGACTACTAAGATGTTCCTTAATATAGAATAATGGTTTATAAAAATTGACTGGTATTATTTCCTGTTCGTACTGTAATGAAAATTCAAAAGGGTTTCATAAAATGTTTTAAAAGACAAGAGTTGACCAAACATAAGACTTCCTAACATTTTTCTGGCTTAAGTTATAATTTCGCAATAGCGGCATTCCATCTCAAGTACTTTTATAATTTGTTACACATAAAATGTCGGTCGTGGAAGTAACGTAATTTGTGCGAAATAATGTGTTAAGATGATCGCGTATTGCGTAAGGCGCATCGCAAGCCGTCCGCACGCTCAGCGGTTACGGTACTTGGCACGGCGACAACAGTTCCCGATTCGATACTTATAAAAATTTTATAAATTACATTATGAATTTGCTTTATAAATATTGATTTATTATACTAATATATGAAGCAGAAGATATTATAGTCAAAATCAAGATAGACAACAAAATATTATAATGACATGCTCAGCTGATTAGCTTTGCAGCCGTAAGCTGTGGTGTCAAAAGTAGATCTTTTCTTAATTGAACACTATTAACTTGATTTTAACGAATTTTATTAAGGTGTGATTTGTCCTATAATTTACAATACAAGGTAGGTCATTCTGACTCTTTTATCTTAGCTTCTCCAGTCCCGTTTTCTATTGGATTAAAATCTATTATGCTCTTTCTTTGGTTTGAAATTATTCATTATATGATAATAATAAATGTAAAAATTAAGCAATGATATGCTTAATTTTTTTACTTCATGTTAAAAAAGTACTTTTCAATAGTAGTTTATATACTGCCTATGCGGGACATAGTGAGGAGCCTGGCGGAACTCCAATAAAAAAACTTTTAAATTTGCCGTCTGACGTTGATTTAAATTCAGATGATTTATTTGTATATTTAAAACTAGTGTGTTCAGTAAAACCTCCCTATATAGGCATCATATAGAGATGTAATCGTGAGTTGACGCCGTCGTCGTAATTGCGTAAGATTATTTGCCTTATGTATGGCAGCAAGAGCATTATCGAGCTGCATCGCGAGCTAGTGACATCAGCTCACGTTACAACGAGACGAAGTGGCAATTTCTAATCAATAGACGTACGTGAACGAAATTAAGACACATAGAGAATGAAAGCGTTAACGGATCTAGATATCACTCGCCAACGTCATACTAATAAGCCTCCATTGCGCGGCACGAGAGGTATGGATGAATTGGCATTCTATCGAGGTGTATGCTTCAAAACAAAGGTAGATAGAAATTAAGAAACACCTCAATTATTGAAACAAAATTTTACAAATTGTGCTGCATAAATTTTTTTATTACAACAGTTTTGATCCACCACAAATACTTGGTAAAAAATCATTGATTCCTACTGAGAATGATTCGATTTAAAATATCTTAACTTCAACATAGAAGATGGTTCGGGTAATACTGCCGTCCTGCTATATTATAATAAAATTAAAACAAATACTGAGTATACAACAATAACACACGAAGAGTTCATTGTGTTTAGTTAGGATTGGAACAATAAAAAGTTGTGTAGATGACTAGGACGTCAGGACATTTAAGTGTTCAAATTATCTTTATTAGTACTCTGCATACCAGCGATACATTCCAATCAATAAACTATATTAAATATATCCAAATGTTACAAATAACTTTAATTGTGTAAAAGATTTTGTTAAAATATGCACTAATAATTTAAAATCAAACCTATAAATCAATTCTAAAGTAGATAATATTAAAAAAATATAGCAAAAGCAAAAGGTTTATGTAGAACGAACTGGTTTCTTGCCTTTTTTGTATTATTTGATTGTGTTCGTTATACATATTTTAAGTTACTGCTTTCTCTTGTAGGAGAGTGTGTTAAAGAGTTTCGTTTAGTGCTCTCATTTTTTCGTGCCATTGAAACGATTTCAAAATGAGCGATTACAACTATTGAAGACACCATAACCAGGTTATAGGATATATAAATAAATAGAATTTCGGTTTATGTAACAAAAAACTATTATACTTTTGTCTGTCTGTTTGTTAGTTTTTAATGGAACATTAACGAAGCGATTAAAAAATTTAGAATTGTAATATTATCACTAGTACCATCTTATATTTTAATACCAGCTGTTCCCGTTCGCTTTGCTGGCTGTTATTTAATATTAGATTTGTAATTTAGACTTGAAATTTGTTAGAAATGTACCCGCCTGGCGGCAACCCGCAGCTTTTCCAGCCCCTTCTCGTTAGTAACACCCTCGCAACTCCCTTTGGGAAAGGAATTTTGTAAAATCCTTTCTTTGCTAACCTCTAAATAGCAGAAACAATATCTATACCAAATTTTGAGTGTTTACGGCTAGTAGGGATGAATACGCGATGAGTCAATGAACCCCTGGATATATTTATATGAATTAAAAAGTTTTATGTTACACACATATGCTTCAATTCGTATTGTATAATATTTAGTACACTATTTTTAATATTTATTGATGTTATTGAGTGACTATATATATAAAATCCTAAAGCACTTTCGAAGATTAAGTTGAGCATAACATAATTGTGCCATTTTTAATGGAAATTTTGCGTTACATTTATGTTTGATTTTTGGATAATATTTTAAAGTAACAAGAACTTAAGTCACATACAAGTGTTTCATAAGTGACATAAATTATATAACGCAAACTAAATAATTTCTTTTACATAATTGTTAGTCATTTTTTTTACAACGTCATGTTGTATGTCATTACATGTTACGGATGTTGAATAGGCCCGCAAAATTTTGCGTAAAGGTGTGGAACGTTAAAAAAGAAATATATTATAGAGGTTATATGTAGTTTATTAATGTTACGAAAATTTCTCTTTTTCTTTATACGAATAAACAAATAGAAGAGTCAAAAGTTTAGCGAAAAAAAGACTTAAAACTATGGGTTGATAGTTAAGATGTTTACTCAGCATCATATTGCGCTAAGCGACAATGCATTCTTAACAAGTTAAACTTAACACGTTCTTAATACGCTGAACTTAATATCATAAACCCTAAGGGCTTTATGATCATAACTTTAATTACCGAGGGTTTCAAACTTCGAAACTGTAATGTTCGCACACTCTTGTTTAGTTTGTAAAATAAGCTTTAAAATAAGATTTAAAATTTCATCTCAATCTGATCGGAATTAAGGTAACAATGAGCACGAAGATGGTGACTCATGTTAATGGTATTCGCTCTGAATACTCCAAATCTCATATTTTATGTTCGTAGCCGGAACAAAACGCTACTGTGGTGGCAGATTTACATGTGATAGCTAATTAGGCGAGTTAAATAAATACCTTTACTACTATCCAAACTACCGTGTTACAAGGCAAACGGTTACCGGAAGCGCCACGTAGGCAGTAAAATTTTATTATTCCGCTATTGTTGGGGCTCATGACGTTCATGCAGAACTAGTTTTTCCTCGCCTGTTTATCTGCCCGTAGTATAGAATTAGGACTTGAAATTTGTCAGAAATATTCCTTGTGAGCAACCGCAACAGCAACCGCCCGTCTCGTCGTTTTTTATTCACCCCCCTTTTGGGGAAGAAATTTTGTAAACTCCTTCCTTCGCACACCTTTAAATTGCAGAAGCAATATCTCTACCAAATTTTGAGTGATTACGACTAATAGTTTCGGATATCATGTGACCTGTCAATGAATCCTGGATATCTTCTATATATAGATAAACATACTTTTATCTTTATTATTGTAACATTTCTACCTTGCCTTTAAAAAAACTTTTAAAATTAAAATTAAATCTACGAACTACACCGTCCCTTACAATATTATTAGAGTATTTATTTATCTGTACAACGGAAATATTTCTGTATTAAATATCATTTTTTAAATACAAATATGAGTTACTATACATTACTTGAAACATTAAAATACTTCAAGTCGTTGCTCGGATACCTTTCCAACTCATGTAAAAATAGTTCATGAATTCTGTAATGGAATTTATGACAACAAGTCACCGCTTAAAAGGGACAGTCCTTGAGCTAATTGTGACGGAAAACAATTCGATTGCTTATCTATTAACTATTTCTATCGGTCTTGTAATAAATTATGCGATATCTTTCGGACCCGCGCCGTGCTTTGTTCCCTGGCCGGGTTTATTTGTTACATTATTGTATCATTTGGCATTTGTTCCGGCCCTTACTCTGCACACCTTTGACATATTGCCGTAACTTCTCATACAACTGGATGCCCTCACACTTAGCATTACTGCAGCGCGTCCAAAATTATTCCTGTGAAAAATGCGTATGCAAATCTTAAACGCTTTCCTCCTGAAAACTGATTTTAAGTTATTACTACGAATAAGCCTACCCATCAGCTATTATTAAAGATTCTAATTATTTTGACAATACCTTATTATAACACTATTTTAGCTTTCAATGAGGTTTTATCTTTTACGTATGTCTATTGCGAGAGACCGTTCATCGCAGCCTCTAATTTTACCATCAAACAATAATGTCAAATATTACTCTGATGTGGTAAAGAGTGCGAAGTAGCATGCAATATTAACGAGGTGACGAGACTTTTTGTTTCTTGTAGCGTGAATCGCGATTGAGCGATATATACTCTCTCCGTAATATAAACGAGCTTATCACTTACCGGATGGGCAGATTGCGTGTTCTTTTCATTTCGAAATAATCTTATTCATACGACAACAAAAATAACTTATTATAATCTATATAAATAGAACGAATTGATCTTTGGATTACATATTTATATAGAGATTCATTATGTCCCTTCGTCTGTGTACATTACCTATGACCTTTGACTACGAAAGAGAACGATGTAAATTCCTCTTTGTACATATACTAATACAACTGTATACACTTATCATAATGTAGTAATAAGAAGATGTCGCCATGGCCAGAATCGCAGAAAAGTAGTTATTATTGCCAAAGAGATGAAACAGTTTTTTACTGGTTTATTTACCTACACGAAATTTTATATACCGTTTCATGTTAACGGAGTCAATGCCAATGAATTAAATGTAATTTTACGTAATTGCATAAATTTTACATTTTTATAGGCAAAACTATAGAAATTGTGCAAGCACGTATTAATTTAAAGAAATACACGAATTCTTTGCTTTTTATATTAATTTGTTTCCGGTTTAGTGTTCTACTTACATATATTTAAAATTGTGTTCAAAGTATATTATATTACGTATATTGTTGTATATTTACTATATTACGGTATTGTTATAGAGATATTAGACGGTAAACAGGCATGCGGCCTACCTGATGTTAAGTGGATATTCGGAATTCTCGTAGAAGAGGAAACCAGCTGAAAGACCCCGTAGGCCAAAGCAAACTAATAAGCAGATCGCCCCGCGAAATCGGTGGACCGGGAGCCAAGCTATTCGTGATGAGCGTTGAAATCTCCTAAAATCACTACCTCCGCAGAAGGATATAGCTCAGTGACTTTGTCTGTCGTCATTTGCATGTGCTTGAAAAGTCTGAATGTGTCCATATCACCGCTGTAAGATCTGCATAGGCCCGCGTAGATGCAGGTGTGCCCACCGTAATAAATACGCACCCATAACACTGACAGATTTCTATCTTCTAGGCCATCAAGACGACGGGTACAAACATCGTCCCGTACATACAAGCAAACTCCGGCACGACGCTCAAAATTGTGCTCGAGTTTGTACCCGGGATATTGCAGGTAATAAGTATAGGGCGGGCAAGATATTTGAGTCATGCCGTCATGCCGACTCCCCATTGAACATTGGATGCCTATGCTCACCAACAGGAACACAACACTATCAGTGTTATTTAGCTGTGGTATTCTGCAAGGCGGAGATACTTCCCTAGACCGGCTGCTCATTTATGAGCGGAAATATCCGCTGTGCCCTACCTCTCTTTTAGTTTTCTAAACTATTGATATTATTCACTAATAACTAAATCTTTTTTTTATTTAGTAGTATAGTATATTATAACCGACGTGCTGAAAATTAAAGATCTGTATCGATTACAGTCATATAATACGCATAAATATAAAATCATGATAGAAATAGTATTAAAACTAAATTACGAACTATATATCTCGAAGATTGAATCACAATGAGTTTGAATACGAGACGAAGTCGAAAACTGAGTCAGATATTGTTGGCTTGACGTAACTGGACATTACATATATAACTGTCGTGTGTATAAGCTAAATAATATATGTCACATAGGCCACTATTTACGACTTCCGTCTAATTTTGATACATACATATCTTAAGCAGAACATTTGAAATTTATACTTTTATATCTCCATTCTATTGCGCAAGTATCCGTTTGTTTAATAGTACCACGCCCGTGTTATAAACGATTTTATCTGTCGCAACTGCTTTATATTTCCTGTTGATTTATTATAAAGCTTTAATTATACCCCACTATTTTTTTTTTTTTGGAGTAAGTGTAACTCTAAAAGCTCGAGGACAAGGACAACCAAAATTCTGTAGCAGTTCGCACTGCGTAAACCTGTTTGCCGTGTGCAATGTGTTATTAACCGCAGCACCTGTTGGACAATTTCTGTAATGCAGACCAATTCGGTGTTGTGTAATGTCTAAATTGACATCGAAGAACGCTCTTGGCCCGGAGAACGATCACTACGACTACGTTTTTTATAAGACTACCATCATTGTTATTAATTTACGAAACCTGGCTTCAGTCCGATCTACGCAGAATGAGTTTGATGGGTCTTGAAGACTTTTAGTGGTATGCTTTAAACTTTACTATGACCTCAAGATGATAAGGTACTACCATAGAATTTGGAACATATTGATAATAAAATAAAGCAAATAGTTCCAACCAAGGGTTCTTCTAACCCAATAAAGACCTAAATAGCAAGCTGAAATGAAATAATGATTAAAAAGTGAAGGAATTCCATTATAACTATTAAATAAGGAAATCTCATGCTATAACGATCGAAATAAATAGGATAAATTTCATAAAACTAAATTTTCCTCAATGTCAAATATTCGTACAGTTATAAATAATTATCAGTAGCGTGTTTTACTTCATATGAATATATATTTATATTTTTAAATTGTTTTAATATACGTAGTGTTTAGAATTTGAAAAGTACTTTGCGTCAATGTTATATATAATTTAGTAAATCTTTTTACGCGTTTCAGTATTTACAGTTTAGTATAGCTTATATAACTACTTTACAGAATATATCTGTTAAAAAGAAAAGAAGCGTATAAAAGAATTAATGATTCTGTAGCATAAGCCAATAAATATTATTTCGAAATGCCACCGAGATATATATCATTAGTTATAAACATAACGAGGTAAAAAATATACAATACGTATGTCTTTGTAGGTAACAGTTAAAATATGCATTTTATTAGTAGATCTAATCAAATCACGTTCAATTTAACAACGACTTTAATGAGTTTTAAAACGCAATCGCTAATTTGCTATTGATACAGATATTATACTTCGTACAGAATTCGAAATCAGCGCGTAATTCTTCAAGCGCATAAAAATAGTTGGTTATATCATTCGCAGTTTCAAATTGCCAAGCCGTATCAGCCGTACAGTGTTATTACTTGTCATTACATTAACAAGTATATAGTGGGTAAGGACACTGAAATAATTCATGTCCTATGTCCGAGCGGCTTGGATTGTGCAATCGTCGCCGCCTCAGGTCCCACTCCGTGTTAGGCCACGATCGAAAGGGAAGCACGCTTTAATTGTATTGTTTCAAACGGTTCCTATTATTCTAACAAGGTTAGACCTAGTTGTAAATGCTCGTTGTTACGTCCAAAACGTTTATGGCCTAAACAGAAATTTACGACTAATATATTACTTAACGATTGCTGATCTTTAAGCAGTCCGACTGTTTGTGTACATGGATACAGATTTAACTGTATCCGTGGCGCAACGGTTAACCGCTTGCCTACAAACATCCAGCCTGTTTCGATTCTAGCGCCGATAGTATTGTTGGTAAGAGGGTACCCTTCAACTACATATGGGAAAACGGTCATCATAATAACACTGCTGTGTTTCAGCTGTCAACAACCGAGAGCTAGATTATTCCGGGAGAACAAGCTGCGCTATTCTCAGTAAATACTATATGAAATTCAAGTCAAGTTAGCCCATTGCATATATATCAAAAATATATTTATCCGCGATTATTTTACGTTTAAATTTATTAGCATAATAATAGTGATTGCTATAACATTGAGGTTGAAATGCTGAATTGCTATTCTACTCCAACATTGTTTAACCTATTCAAGTAAGCGTATTTTTTATGAATCTTACTACATTAATGACGCATCAACATCATCATCATCAGTCGATAGACGTCCACTGTTAGACATACGCTTCCCTCAAAGATCTCCACATCGATCGAATAATAATAACGCATATACATGTAAATTACTGTGGGGATCCATAGAATAGTTTCAGAGATAATCCTTAACAAATAATGTATACAATCCACTTTTACACCTACAGATAACATGTTTCAGTTATATATTTTCAATAACATTGTTTCATTACAAAATACACTAGTTTGTGATAATATCAGCTATTAAGTAATTTATAAGTAACCTTACAGGAACTTTAATGAAATAATTATGTGAATACAAACTGGGCCTTTATTTTATTACCTCACGACCGTATGCAAACTTCACTTCAATTTCTGTCCTCCTTATTAGAGAACTTCGCGTAGAAATTAATATATGATGATTATTCTCAGTATATATTTTGGTGTGAATATGTAAGGATAGCCGTCTGCTGTTCCTCGTGGAGATCAGGCAGAAAAAATTATAAAGAAATCAGAGCAGCAGCAGCAGCAGCGTGTTTGCGCTCGTTACCTTGAAACTGTATATGTTGCGTCATATTGTCTAGTCTAATAATTACTAACGACTGCTTTGCATTAGAAACATGTTAGCACGCATGAAATACGCATTTTATTATTAGCATTTCCGTTTGTAATTTGTCTTTATAATTAAGTTTTCGTTACGGAGACAGAAAGCGACCCACATTAGTGGTAGATAAAACGATTACGACATTTAAATTCACTGGATACCATACCGATTAATTGTGTAGAGCTGAGATATTATTAAAGTAAGCAATTATTATGTAATATTGCGTTAATAAACCAGTTATCCAACATTCTCTCCATTACTTGTCATATCGTTACAACCGCTTGAGGTATGTCCTCAAACGTAGTGTACACCGCTGTGAAGAATTTCTCGAATATCTATATCATAGCGTGGGAATTAATAGTACATACAGTCCGTGATCACATGAGCATGAAACGATCGAGCTGGTTACTGTTACAACACGGTTAAACGCTTTATTGACACTGCCACAGTTTAACCAAGATCTCTGACGACGCCGTCTCCGCAAACCAAATCAGTCAGGTTCAGGTAAACAGTTTGCAGTTCAAAAATGAGTATATAAGTAAGTACATAAGTTTTATTATGAACATATTTCGGCGGATTACAATAATATAATTAAATACCAAAACATTGAGGTCACCGGAAAGAAATTATGAAATTACTTTAATTATCTGCTTCGCTCCAAAACGGATTGCACGCAAGTTTGATTATAAACCAATGTATATATATATATATATTTATTTATTTAAATATATATATATATATACTTTTAATATTTTCAGTAGAAGTCTTTCACTATAGATGATGATGAACGTTATCAAATTTATTTTTCGCGGCCGTATATATATTGTCTCATTATTTTATAATAATATGCCAAAATTAACCATCTGGTTATTATATTTCTATTCTTAAACGTAACAATATATAAAGCTGACGCTACAAGTAAGTTTTTTTTATATCTACAACGAGTTACGACCTCAATTTCACATAAAAAGAGACAAGGCCGGAAATGGTGAAGAGTTTTCGTCCAAGCTGTCTTTTGTACGGCTCTAAAAAAATTGCTACAGATTGATAATGATCGTGGTGTTTTTCTATGTGTGACCACGCTTTATCTTATCACGACGGTCTCATATTATCAAATAGTTAGTCTTAGAAAAATTAAAAACAAATCAACTGCAGGGATGAACAAATAGAAAAGATTATTTTCGCACATATCGACGATTTCTCTGTTTACGTTATATATTTTTTTATCATTTTTCTTTTGCCGTTACTTCTCAATATCTATGAGAAAAATATACTTAACATGGTTAACTGCACTGAAATTTCATTTATATTTATCATTATCATCATCAAGTGTCGTCTTTAAACCAAAGTTTTGTAGTCTGGTTAAGAAAAGTATTCTTCAGCTAGTCTTTTAAATGATCATATCACTTGTAAAATTTGGCCGCATTGTTAAACTATTATTCACTATAATATATTATTTTTAGATACATTAGTATTGCTACATTTTAAATTACATTTTTAACAAACATTCTTTTGCATGTAATAGTCTATCCATGGTCTTTCTTACCGTCTTCACAGGTTACTACCGCAACATCTATTGCCTATTCCTGCTTAACTGTTCCGTTTTGAAAGGCGATTTAGCTGGTGAAATATATTGGAGTAAGCTGATTTAACCTCTTACATCTTAAGGCTATTAGGACAATGTGTGCTCACTATATATTATAATAAAAAAATCTGCAACGGATTTGGCGTCAGTGTGAACTATGCATTAGGTGTTGTAGAAAAGAGTTGCCTCACAACATTAAACGGGCTTTTTGATTGATTGCTTTAGTAGTCGCACAAAATGTTTGATTGAACGTATAAAGTAAGAAATTGTATGTCAATTGAATTCTTAAGAAATATCTGCTAATAATGTATAAAAGACCATCAAAATGTTTATATTATGACACACAAAATAGTACAATGCTGTCATGTCGACAGATTTTTACTATAAGCTAGCTGGCTATTGTAAATGGCTACGGGAAACGACTGTCTATTTTTGAATTCTCTTAATCAACCGGGTTCAAATAAAAAGCAGTCTTTGTATTGAAAATTCCTTGATTCAAGTTATGTCACCTCATGTAAATTTTAATGCTCTTATTACAACGAAGTGCAATATGCTCTTATTATAACTTAGAGCGTTTAGTACACACAGAGAATAACAGTGAAAAGATAATTCTGAAACGTTATTCAAGTAAGATTTACGATACGATTTTAACTTGGAACGTTAACCAGGTAGTGAGTTTGAATTAACTGTAGTTTGTTACGTTCGTAAAATATTAACTGTTTGTAATACCTCTTTAGTACTTACTACTAAGGAATTGCATCAGAAAATAGTGATGCGTTGCTTATTTAAAAGTAGACCAATATAAATAATGTAAAAGATAACACTACATTTTACGACTTAGATTCTTACCCTCTTTTAAAGGTAGAAGTGGAATAAACATGAAAAAGTGAATTGTTCTTGGAAAAGGATAATAGTTATTTACAAATACTTTTTAGAGGAAGTCTAAGTTCAGTAATGGTTACCAACAAACTAAAATAATTGATGATTTGTTGATGCTTTTATTTTTAATATTGAAACGCTTAAACATATAATAAAAATAAAGTAAAAATCGTTGTTATTTTTCTTATTAAAGTTACATTTAAATTTGCTAAATTTTTTTGTGTTTAAGACGTATATCAAAGAATAAAAATTTACATAAACAATTGTGAATATTAAAAAAAAAATTGGCATTGTAATTTTAATTGCGGTTATATATAAAATTGAAGATTTTGATGAATGTAAAATATTTTAAATTGCACTTCCATAAAGATAATTTTTTGAGCCTCCAAGCACTTTACGTAGGAACGCGAAAGAAAGAATGTAAACCTAAGGTCGCGAAACACGTTTGTCTTGTAATGAATATATCAAATAATTTAGCTTGATACGATCGCAAATAGTGATTAAGCTTGAAATATGCCATTAAATAGATAATTCATTTGAATACTTACGAATTTCACACTGACGAATTGATAGAAAACAATTAATCACAGTCATTTCAAATCCATAAATTCGGTATTGAGGTCGTGAACCAGCCTATTGCTATTGATACATTTGTCAGTTTGATTATGTTTATTTAAATTTTAATAATTATGTATTAATATTAATAATATAATAATATTATTAAAAACGCAACTATTAAGTTGCATTTTTAATTAAAATATAAAAGCAAAATCTACTTTGAAGATTATAATGCTATTATATGTATATCATCATCATCCAATAGACGTCCGCTGCTGCACATAAGCCTCCTGCAAAGATCTCCACATTGGTCGGTCCACAGTCACCATGTCCTCCGGTATCGCCGGGCACTAGATGTTGTCGTTTGTAAGAGCTCATATGGGAGGATTTGGGCTATTTCCCACCACGCCGGTCCATTACGCGTCGGTGTGAGTCAGAGCCTCGTTTGTTGATTAGCAATGTGCACCACGAGCAAGTGAGGTTTTCTTGGGTCCTGTGAGTTGTTGTGCGGGACCCCTTACACCCCATAATATAAACATCCCATAAAATTCACTCTTTACACCCCATAAACTAAACCGCAGGTATAACGTATAAAAAGTCTATAATAATTGTCGATCGGTATTGTTAAAACAATGTTGATGTTTTTAATAAATATTGAAACAAAATACATCTTTTTAAATTAGACTTTGTTTGATCAGTCCATCTTATTTTGAATGATCAAATGGTTTGAAATCGTGTTCTGCACGTGTTGGCGGTGGTTAAATCCAATTAACCCACTGGTCTAATGAGGTTTCTAATATATTCAGCACCGAGTCGAAGAGATTCCTATTTGACCAATTGAAATGGTTGTCATGGATATTAGTCTGATTCAATGCACTCATTATCTCTCTCATCCCTTGAACAGGTTCTCGCCTTGTCGTGGTGGTGGGGTTCACTTGCTTGCCCACCCACGGTGAAGCTAAAACGAACCAAAATCGCGGCCCGAGGTGGTCGCTCCATATGTGAGCCGGTGGGCTGCGGAAGCAGGCTTATACTACACCTTGTAGCCGTGATAGAGCCGCGGAGGGAAAGAAGTATCGGTATTTCAATTCACCGGTCTCCCGATTCTCTGCGACTAAGCGGTGCCGCACCGCTGATGCTGCGACGGTGGTGCCAGGGGGAAAAGGAATGTAAGAAACGTAATCGTATCGCTCTTTCTAACTTCTGCGCTCGTATAACGGTTGGCAGTAATGCCCAAGACCAGATCCGCCGCAGGGAGTCAGGAGAGTTATCTCTCTCAGCTCCCGTGGCCTCTGCATAACAGATTCGACACGTAAAACAAAGACTAGGAAACCAATTATCTAAATTCGCTAAAGATCTGATGTAATCCGCACAATTGGATGACAATAGTATATTAAATTGTTAGTTTGTATAAATAAAAGATGTCCTAAACAACTATGCGGAATTAACATTACCATAATAACGGCAGCAGTTTATTTACAAACTTTTCCGACATATTTAATGAACCATTTAGCTTGTTTAATGTTTTTTTTTATAATGCCACAACGATTTGCACTTCCTGTTTAGATAAATGGTCACAATTAAATAAACGGTCACATTGATTAGAGCTGGATATGTTCGTAATTTGGTCATACCCCACATTAAATGGTGACAGACCGTAGTTGACACGTGTAATTGGCGGTTCAACATATGACAAGCATGTCCTGGCTTTTTCTTTTCCGATCGGACTCTATGAATGGCTTAATTTACACGAATGCGAGGAGGGCGGCCATGAGAGAAAAGTGGCAACCTATTGTGAAGCTTGCCATCAACACCTGAAGCGATGACCATCACCACTCTGTCAAGAGTGATACCGACGAAGAAGAATCAGTTTAAGTAAAGAAAAGGAAAACTGCTCGCTTGCCTAAAAGCATTTTAACTCGCGAACTGTTTGTTGTTAGTTGAAAAGTAGTAGCGTGTTAACTTTACTATGATAGATTATATTACGGTAATGAAACAACTTGGCCCACAACACGCAGTATTTCGTGTTTCAAGGTAACAAGTGCAGTGTCAATAAGCCAACCGATTTTATCTATATGTAGCAAGCATCATATTCAAGAATACGTCTGTTCTTCAGGCAGATTTCGGCTACAGTTATATTGTCTTTCCTATGTTCTAGAGTAGCTGACATAGCTAATTATATTCTATTTATAGCCATATCATTGCTTCGGAACCAGTGATAGAATGAGGATGAATGGGTTTAATCCTCACTGAGCCTAGGCTCTGGGCGATGAAAACTTTTTAGAGGTAATTGGTATATTTTAAGAGCAACAGCTTTTTAAACCGTACCACTTCCGCTAATGGCTAGCGTAGATTTCCCGCAGTCGGAATATAAAGACGGTTGTTCAAATTATTTGATTAGTAATATATTTTTTTTAATTACATTTAAGTTATTTATAATTAAAAATAGTTGTTTATTATTGTTTATTATTTTTATAATTATTGGATTTCCACGTCCATTAGTCAAACTGCGTAACATGAACCACTTAGAATTTCCTAACTGAGCGTGTTTGTGCTATTGGTGTGCCATTTACATGAATTGCTAAATATTTTACCGAGTTTTCTTCTAGTATTACAGTCGTTTTAATTGAGATATATTCAATTTATGCAGTGTTGCGTGCTTTAGCTGAGAGCAAGTAAAATTTCATCGTTTGACAACCAGCTCAACAACTTTACACAACAAAACAGAAATTTTATTTATTGATATACATCAGTAGTAAGACTAGACCATCGACCTGTGCACTCTTATTTCTTCTACTAAAGAACTCTTATTATTTATGTAGTCAGTTTTAATGTTAAAAACAAAAATTAAACCAGTAACCATTGTATTTCTGCTTTAATAATATTTTGGGGCAATTAACAAAACGGTGTCTTTGAACCCATTCGAAACTCTTGACCTTTATAGGTTAAGTCTGATTAATTTCTTTGTACTTAGTAAATATATAAGGCAACAGTAAATTGTTACTAACACTAAGTGTAAATTGTTTTTCAACCTTTATGTGAAATTATATAAAATCTAATAATAAAGGAATATTACAAATTAAGAAAGATCTTTTATTACATGTATCCTGTTACTATAACTATTTGTGGTAAATTTTCGAAAAAAATTACTATTAAGCTATGTCCCGCTCTATTAAAACTTGTGTAGATATTTACTGGTTATACTAGAAGGCACCTTATTACAACTTGAAAGTAGTGATTTAAGTCATAAATATATTTCTTATCATTCGGGATACAACGCCAACGCGAACTAATAAAAGGAGGCAAGCATTCTAGCCCTGTAGGGGCTATAATTATGACTACAGATTGATCAGGACAACTTCCCGTACTGTGTTACGAAGCAGTAGCCAACTACCGAGCAACTGGTTATAATGAACGTTGATACAATCAGGCATATAATATTTAACTTAAGACATACAATAGTTAAACATTTTTTGTTATTGCCATACAAATATTTAGCGTTGTATTCGACCATTGAATTTCTTACCAAAAATTTTTCCTTGTGTAAAAAAATTCCCAGGAAATGATCGTATGATGAGCCAGTGATTGACAACCTGTATTTCAGTTAGTTTATATGCAATAAAGGAATGCATATAGCAGTTTCAATGATTTAATTGATCGGTTTGTAACACGAGAGTACGCTTTAAGCGTCATGTTAGAAGCAAGTCGTGCGTACAGTGCATGTAACAGCTGTTTACCGAACGACTTGTAATCACATGCTGGTGGCTAGTCCAGTGTTCGATACGAATAAATACTATCACGCGTATACAAGTGTGTACAACAGGATCATATTCACACAGTATAAAAATTATCTAAACTTAAATATTACAATTTGAGGATAATCAGTAAGAAACTATATAAAAAAAACAATGTAATTTACGATTGACCTTTCTTACTAAATAGGTTTCGAATAGAATTTTTCAACAACTTAAGTTCAATGCGAACCCAGATATTGTGGATTTTGATAACATAAGTTATAATGCGTTTTAGCCATTTACATTATTACTTTAAACATCATTATTAGTTAAAGTTAAAGTTAAAGCAAAAACTAAGCTATGCTTAGTGAACAAGTGAAATTAGAATATTCCCATCACTACTACAACTTTGGTGCATAAAAAGATGAATAAAAGAAGGTTATAGGCAGCAGCTATCTTTGTTACCTTTATATCATACTATAGGGTGGCGCAAAAGTAATCTTCCTATCAGAAAATGCTCTTTGCCTTGATGTAAAAAAATTAAAAGACCAAATAAAAATAATCCACAAGAAGAATCAAAGTTTTTCATATTTTTTTTAAATTCCAGCCAAAAAACATCGGAAGGTTATTTTTGCGCCACCTTGTATACAAGGCATACTATTATATTATTATTTTTATTTGGTCTTTTAATTTTTTTACATCAAGGCAAAATTTATAGCATTTTCTGATAGGAGGATTACTTTTGCGCCACCCTATACATTTGTCTATCCACATATAAGCTATGGTAATCCTCACTTCGCTTGGATTTCTATAATCAGCAAGTAAATATTATTAGACTGCAACAATCTTTTATAAAAGTAAAGTATATCTGAATTCTACAAGCAGTATTACAGTTGAAATAGAATCATAGAAATTGTAATTTTATGGGCAAAGCAGTAGAACAATATCCAAATTAGTAAATTTTACTAATTAGCTTTTCGATAAGAACTTGAACGATTATGATTAAGTAATTTGAGAAGCTTTTTTTTTATTATTTATTAATATTTGATCATCATCGTTTGGGACCAACTGCCACGTAAATTATTCATCACGTAAAATTATGAATTAGTAACTTTCGTCCATATGTTTGTCAATTAGAGAGAAAAATATTGTGTATATATATTGTTGGTATAACATAGTGTTTACGAGTATCTGTATACATGTAATTTATCTTTGAATATTTAATAGAAATTGTATAGACCACAGTATTGATTATTGACCAAATTGACGTATCGATCGAATAAGCATTAAAATTACTAATTGATCCGCATACCGCTGTTGCACATTGATCAAGCAAGCAACAGCAGTTAGCCGTGTTTGGATGAAGGTAATTTACTCCAGTTACCACATAGTATTTGCATCGTGCTATTAAAATATACTTTACGTTTCAACACGCTTCAAATGTCTATACCATATCAATAAATGAAATAACACAAGCTCCACTTAAGATGAAATTTTTACTAAATGTGGGCGAAGGCATGGAGTTCCAACAACGTGTATCCTCGGTGTGCCAAAGGAAACTAAGAACTATCGACTGCAGAAAAAGAAAAACAGTTTCTTCTGTCACCAGTACCAACATACTACGGCGACCAATCCGAAAGTTAAGGACAGCGAGATCAATGGATTATTTTAATATTACATATAATATTTTAATAATACATATATATACATTTTTTTTAGTACACCTAACCTTTATTTTTGGTAAAGTCTAAATTATTTGTAACTTCCAGCATTATCCATTATATACTGTATTGTGCCTTATGCATTGACTTTTAATTTAAATTGAAAAGCCCTTATTGATTATTGTTGTTCCTGTTCTTTATGAAAGCTTTATATGAGTAGATAAATAAATGTTAAAGAGGATTTCAAAATTATTAATATCAATATTAATAACTTTTATCAACAGTCTCTCAATATAAGTAGGACAGTCATTGCTTTAAAACTGCATAAAATATGCAAAGTTCTCTTTAATGTCCTTTGTAGTAATAAAAAAAAGTATTAAGTCCACTAAGTTTGTTAGTAAAAATGTTTCGAATGTGATGTTTAATTGTAATTCGTAGTAGTTAAATAAATAATTACGATTATAGCTAATAAATATATGTTATAGAACTTATTTCAAAGGTTTAGTTTTGATTAGTGACATCTCTTTCTAAAGCATGTCGGCTATTTGATATACATCTGTTGATTCATAACAAATGATCTAAAAAAGTTAATTTGACACAGATAGCTTGATCGAAGAGAGAGGCTTCAGCTATGACTCCGCATTCTTGGTGAAGATAATTAATCGTATCATTAAACAGGCATTAACTCGAAGTTCTTTCGATGCCACATTTGTTAGATAACGTTATTAAGTAATAAGGTCTCTCCAAATAAACTCTAGTGTCAGAACGAATATACACCATTTGTGATTGATTGTATTGCATTACTATTTTTATTTTACGTCTTTTCTGTATTACATACTAGCTGTGCCTCGTCCGGTTTACTGGCCGTAACGTAAAACCGTCAATGATTTTCTATAGCAATCGTTACCATAGCAACGGCCTAAATAATACGAAATGAATATATTTATTAGTTAATTAGAAATAAAATGATGGAGGATCTATGAAATAAAAAAAAAGCCTATAACCATCTACAAATCATTCCGCGTCTAATAGTCATGTTGCAATATCGATTCGTTCACTATTTTTCACGTGATTGGCAAACAAAGAAAACCCATATTTATCGTACATATAAATATATGTACTAGCTATTCCCCGGCCGTTTTGCTGTTTGCCATGTCGAATTAGATTTGAAATTGAGACTTGTCATTTAGAATTTGTCAAAGTATGCCTCTTTACCGTTCGGCCCCTTCCCTTACTCCTCACTCCTCACAACTCCCTTTGGAGAAGGAATTTAGCAAAATCAATTCTTAACTTAATACTAAATGACAGAGGCATTATCTCTACCAAATTTTGAGTATTTACGTCGAATAGTTTTGGAGATCTCGTGATGAGTCAATGGATTGGATACGTCGTACATTAATATATATTTTATAGAGAGACATTATTATATATGTTAATGTATGCATTTATTAAATTTTGTTCAAATCAGAAAAAATTGGAAAAACCTTGGAAAAATCAGCCTATTGTTGTTTATTGAATATGAGCCTCCCTAACCTAAAACTAACTTGACAATGTTCTAAAGTTAGGAATAGATTATCATCATCATATTACTTTCCAAATAAACTTAAATCCCCAAAACTAATTGGTTTTGTATTGTAGAAAGTTATCCATAAAAAAAAGATAGAACCAATGGTTAGCCAGAATATAGGTAACGTGATACGTCTGCCCTTTAATCTCGATACTTTTCTAATTCCACTAGCTGCAGCCTCCTTCAAACTGGTACATGTTAATGTTTATAAATAACCAGTGGACGGCAAAAATGAGCGTTGTGATGGTATCTACGCAAATGTTGATGGACAGTGCTATTGCCGTTGGATGCAATCAATACGAAATATGATTATGAGACCTAAATATGGTAAATAACTTTTTACTTTTTCAAGGAATTTGCAGAATATTTCCTATAGAGGAATGCGGAGCAAGTAGTATAGTAACATGTGTGTAAATCTTTAATTCGTGCGTGTTGCCAGTGATGACTTATGGCAGCGTAATGTGGTCGCTTACAGTGGGCCTTGTGAAAAAGTTTCAAGTCGTGCAGAGAGCAATAAAAAAGGCTATGCTCGGAGTTTCCCTGCGTGATAGAATCAGAAATGCGGAGACCGTATGAGAACTAAGGTCACCGAGATAGTACAAGAGATTGATAATCTCAAGTGGCAATGGGCAGGACACATCGCTCTAAGGACTGACGGCCGATGGGGCAGCAAGGTCCTCGAATGGCGATTTCGTACCGGAAGACGCAGTGCTGACGATTTGGTGAAGATCGCGGGAAGCAGCTAGATACGACCAGCGCAGTACCGAAGGATGTTGACATATTTGGGGAACCCTATATCCAGCTGTGGATTGTCACCATATTAACATAACTCTAACATATTTAAAAAAATAATTACCTCTATTGATGTCTTATTATTATAGTTGTTGTCATTTTAATATTAACAACAACATGATATAATTTTTTGTATTATGAGATAACTTGACTTCAATTTCACATGATGTTAAGTTACAATAAGGCTTAAAGATTGTGAAGCATACTAAACCAAAATGTTTTGGGTTTTATATATAATGCGACAGATTGTAAATACGAGGGTAGAGTGGTACTTAATCAGGTGGTTTCAAATAACACACTCTCTAAGATCTAGTATTTATAACTTACTTGAATTCAATCCAGGGACACTAGTTACAAGGCAGCCGGTCGCTATTGCACAGAGATAGTTTAAGCTCAAACTAAGCACTACGTAATAATGTAAGCTGTTGAAACTATTCTAGAGATATGTGAGATAGAATAATATTACACGTTCGTTTAAGATAAGTAAAGTTCGCATCGAAACACGATTGTGTTATCTTAGCGACTGATAACAATCCAAAATTATTATCTATGGCTAATAAATCATTAATATATTAAAGAAACAAACTTCTGGAGTTTCTAAAAAGTTTTTTTTTACTACAAAATATATTAAAATATAACACAATGAATAAATTATTATAAAATAGTGGTAGGTCACTGTTGTCGGAAGCCGTTTAGTTATCTACTTAGAAAGAGAAAAATGTATACCGAAGATCCAACTCCGTTCAGCTGCCTTGGTATTAATTTTTTATTTATAAAGTTTACTATACAGTTCATTTATATATTTTACGTAATCTTGAATAAATTGTTCTTTTTTTTCTACTTATATTTTGAATAAACTTTGCAGTAGGTTTTTGTTACTGGAGATCGTTTAGGTCAGTATCACCGCAGCAACAATTTTTTGTTCAGGGCGAGCGTATCACTTACTATCAGCTGAACGTCCTGCTCGTCTAGTCGCTTTATTGTATAAAAAAAAAAATTGCTTTTGTAATTAGTCTGTTTCATACATTTGATATGTCCTTCGAATTTACAGTAATATTACACTGTTAATGGAAATCATACAATGGCACTAAGAAATATTTGAATATGATTGAAGATTAATGCTTGGGTAAGGAAAAAGCAAGGATATCTACATAGTAAAAAAAATTATAACTTTGATGACGGATAGTACATAAGTTGAGAAAATTTACATATTGTTCTAATTCAACACAGTGGGAGAAGATTCACGCATTACTGCACTTTGCAAGAAACGTAGTCAAATTAAATATGGTAATGAGATTACGTTTCTTATTAACACGTACTAATTTAACATAAAATTAACATACCGAGTTAACGTTACTAAATATATAAATCATATTAATTACGTTAATATTACAATGAGATGAAAACAAAGTTGCAAACAAAGTAAAAGGAACGCCTACAAGGAAAATGTTTTTGGAAATCAGATACACATCGAGGCGTTCTCGCATAAAAGTGTAGTAATGTAGCAGTTGCGACATACTTCACCAACAAAAATACTACAGCACGAGATTACCATTAAGGTGCATTTGTATGTGTTATTAGATGACAAACCTCTGTTACCATTCTTGCTGCGATTGTGGTGAGATTACATAAACAAATATTAACAAACCGTATACAATAAGTGGAGCAATGGCAAGTTGTGTTACGCGAGATAATGTTTTTAAACTTCTATAAGCACCGTTAGTGAAATTCATAAAGGCTACATACATGTTTAATTAAAAAAAAATATTAAAAATTCTCATGTCTTTATTCGACTAAATGACTAAGCGAGCAGGATTTTCATAAAATGGTAAGTTATCTACCCTTAACAATGAGACGCTGGTGAAAATTATTTACAAAGCACCGTATTGTGCTTCATTATTTTGAGTCTACTTACAGTACATTTTATACACAGAGAGGGTAGAAGTAATGGTGATAAGTAAAGAAGCCGATGGTGCTTAAACGATTTCCGGTTTAAAAAAGAAATGAGATTTATCATATTGGAGGAATTATGATTATGTATCGGGCCAAAAAAATCAGTCCCTAGTACCAGATAAGCATCAGTAAGTCTATAAATGTAGTGAACATTTATCGTAACTTAATAAAAATTATTAAAGTAACCGTGTCAAACGAAATCTTTTTTGTACGCTTTACTTCTTTCGCTTTAACTTATTTAACCGAAAATTACTTCATATTTTTTATCTGTTATATAGTCTTGCAATTTTTTTTGCATATTACGTGAAAGATAATAGTATGAACATCATTTAAAAGCATAATAAAGAATATATATTTATCCCACCAACCCGCATTGGGCCAGTGGGAAATAGCCCAAATCTCCTTTATATGAACCCCTACAAAACGACAGTGACGGACGTTAACAAGGCACCGGAACCAGTGCCAGACCGATAGAGGTGGAGTCCTTTGGGGAAGCTCTATATCCAGCAGTGGACATTCAGTTGATGATGATATATAATAAATATGTAATTTTATGTGACAATGAAGAATATTCTTCTTCTTCCTAAAGTGCCTCCAATTTGTGAAGGTTGGCGATCAGCGTGGTAAAATCCTTTCTGTCTCTGGTTCGGCGGAACAATTCCGACGCTTCAGATATGCCAGTCCATTCCCTGATATTCCTCATGACTTTTTCCGTCTAACCACCTTTCATTTTCCATAAACTTTACCCATTATAATTAACTGCAGAAGATCATATCGCTGATGACGGAGTACATGACCGAGGTAGGAGATTTTAGGTTCCTTAACCGTAAGCAATACGTAATGAGGAATATATCAATACTATTATGGCGACAGATTCACAATATTTGGTATAAGAGTTCAAAGCTTACCTTCATTCAGATTATAACATGTGGTATACAAATCAAACTAGATACTTCCGTATTAAAAGGGAAGAGGTTAACAATTGCGCCATGGAAGCAGATAAGTATTAATAGTTTATTAAAAATGATACTACTCCTTAACTATTAATTGTATCAAATGTGTGTTTTGTAACTGCCTCTCGTGGGTGGTGTCCAACTCGTTCGGAGTCGACCCAGTAATCGCTTCAGTCACGAGAATCAAAACACTCTCACATATTGCATTATGATTAAAGATAATTGAATACCTGCCCGATTGTTTCAGAGCAAATGATAAAAGTTACAACTTAGAGCTAGCTTAAAAAAAAAATATTTTTATAAAACCGATTTCCTTATTGCATAAATATACTTTCGACTTTCAGTCTGCAAACTGTGTACATTTTGTTTTTGTACATAAAGTTGATTCAATAATGCACATGTTTTTTTTTTATTCTTAATGCTTAAGAGTATTTGTAAATTAAAGTTTATAAGAAATGTTAAATAAATTTTGATATGACGTAAAGAAAGTTATGTAGATTGGACAATGTCTACTTTCTTAAATATGCAATGGGACGAAGAAGATTGATTGTGAGTTCCGTTCGCTCCATACTACTCCAATTAGTACAAAGTATAAGTGATCCACTAAAGATATTATTCGTAAAATTCCAATGAAATATTTTATAATGGAGTAAATTCGCTAAACACCATCATTCTTCTTAGAGAAAGTAGAAAATTAAATTTTACTTTTTTTTATATAAAAATCTAGCTACTCGTACAGTCGCATAAATGGAAAAATATACTAATTAAATTTCTTACAATTATGATAAATATATATGTTAATAAACAGGTGCATCTGTGATAAAACCGGTGGAGTAATTAAAAAATTAGTTAGTGAGTTTCACGATGCTGTTATTAAAAATGATTAAATGCTAAATTCAATACATGAACGTCCGCATCGTGCAAGGTTTTCGATACACTTTGTGTGCTGAAAAACAACTTACAGGAAAAATACACTTTTTATACGTAACCTTCTGGTATAATACGCCTTTTCTACACTATTGTAAAGAAGTTGTAAATCGAATCTATTACAATCGTTACCATAGTAAACAAATCGATTTTCAATAGGCTATCAATTAGACTTTTTTCAGATATTGGACTTTTTTTTTCATAAAATTACAGTTATCAGTTGAAATTTAAAATGAAAATTGCAATTTCTAAGTGTTTTTAAATGATCAACGAAAAGTATCAAGATCCTAGAGTCTGTACAATATTGATAAAGTACTAATTCTTGTTTTATTTAATAGCTTTCATCGTACACAGTTGTATAAGAAAACTATTAATGGTTTTTACAAAACTCTTCAATAATGCTTCGATCAATTTATAAAATGTGTTTAGAGCTATGAAAAAAGAGTTTTATATACAAATTTCATTGAAAATTACCTCATTAATTGGGCAGGGCACATTGCTCGAGTGACTGGCGTCCGATGGGGCAGTAAGGTTCTCGAGTGGAGGCCGCGCACCGCTACACGTAGTGTTGGGAGGCCCCACACAAGGTGGACCGAAGATCTGGTAAGAATCGCGAGAAGTCACTGGATGCGGGCAACGCGGGACCGATCGATGCTGAGATCTTTGTGGCATTCCTATGTCCAGCTGTGGACGTCTATCGGCTGATGATGATGATGTAGAACATTTAAAGAGTCTTTCTTCTATTTGACACTTCGTTGATTTAATTTAATAGAAATCGTTTATATAGTCTTCTGTATTAAACTGGCAACATTTAATAATAGTTTTGACAAGTGACTATTTATATATCTCAATAACTTGAAAAAAATATATCTTGGATAACTGAAGCCCAATTTAACTTCTGTCGCGAGTGTAATGTAAAAAAATTAAATAAAAAAAAAGTTGTTAGAACAAAATGTACAACTCTATTAATAGTAAGTAATAATATCGTTATGTAATTTTCTATTGTAGACATATTAATGAAACGTTCATATTGTTTTTGTGAATAATTCCAAACTCTAATTGAAAACGTGCAAACTATTCACTTCCGTGTACGCCACATGCAGATATTGTTTAAAGTTATCTATATGCATACTTTGAGATCCGGTTATATAGTGATAGAAACCTCGAAATAGTGAAATGCTGTGACATAATGTCCATTATACTTTTTTTTAATATTTATTTTATTCGACGAAAAGACGAGAACAGCGAGACGTTCACTTGTTGGTAAGCAATAAGTCTACTCATAACAATGTGGTGGTAAATAGGATAGGTATATACAGCATCTCATTGTACTCGCCACCTTGATGTTACGTGTTTTTATTCCAATAATTTTAATAGCTGCAGTGCCCTTCAAACCGGAAGGAACGCAGTATTGTTTGAACATTACGATTTAGCGGTCGGATCTCACTAACCTACCACCAGTGAAATAATACCAAAAAGGAATTTTATTAACTTTAACATCAGTCTTCTTTCCAAACTAATTTAGTTTAGTCAAGGATAAATTTAACTCCTTCAGCGGATCTCAAGGAACAAAATTGGATGACTTAGATTAGAGGAGGAAGTTTTTGTTTAGCCGGTAACCACTCTTTTCTGTGTGAAAGCGTAGTACCATCATTGTCACTTAAAATCTTGTAATATTGATATCAAACGGTTGGCTTGCTCTGGATAAAAAAACGGCAAATGTTGAATGATATATAACTATTAACGATGCGCATAGAGTTATATGTAATTTTAGCTTAATTACTGTTTGTTTAATTATACAAAACCGATACGTTACACCTCAATTGAGTTCAGGGGCGTCATATACATCAGTGTGCGCGTGCCCACACTACGGGCTACCGGTTGATTAAGATAGTAACACATACACATATATCTCTTTACATTTGTTTCGAAAAAAATTACGCAACAACTGATGATAACGCTTTGTCACAAATAAACTAATACACAAAACACTTTATAAGATGATTCTACTGGTGGTAGGTCTTTGTAACGGTAGACCGGCTAGGTAAGTATCACCGTAGTCGGTTTAGGTCAATGACCTACTGCTGGTGCAAGTACTTTTAAGCCGCGGAGGTTGGGCTGCATGGTGCAGCCGGCGCTGGCGGAGTCGTTGCCGTGGCCCCGCTGTAAAGCGACGAAGGTTAAACATCGTGGAGGTTTTAGTTGGTGCAAGTCCGACATAACCTTTCTTTGCCCCCGCGAGGGCAGGTATGCGAAGGCATTTCCCCCACGTAAAGCAAAAAAAAGGTACTTATTTACGTACTTCCAGGTTAAGTGCGATTTGGTACGTACTTGTACCGCATAGCCGGGAGAGAGCCAACAACTGATCTCATCATTGTCAATGCGACGAGGATACCGTGCAAAACACCCTTGAGCTTTGCTCGGCTTGGGATGCTCAGACTTAGTCGCAAGACTTAGTCGCAGTTATGGCGGATGACCACACTGCTTGGTTTTATTAAAGCCATGATTGGTAGTGAGATGGCGTGAAAAGCTGGCGTGGCCTTCTGCGGGAAAGTAAAATCGCAGAAACAGATTGCAGAGAGGGAGCGAGAGAAAAATACCCATCCCTCAATCCATAGGCAAATACCTGGGCGTCGTGGATGTTTCATGCACTCCGACCCTTATAACTCAGGCCATGGTGACGGATTCGAGTTGTCTAATATGTTAGGCATGGAGGTGGCGCGTGTGGTACTTCTGCCTATTACTGGTAAATGGGGTGAAGAGTTCCAGTTCCATCTTGAGCTGGGGCCCGATGAAGGCCTCTCGCCATCGGAACCACGGTTGTGTGCAAAAGCCTTCTGTGGTTTCGTCTAAAAGCGTTGAGAGGTACACCGTGGGGTTTTAACCGGTAAGAGTCCGGCATAACCGCTCTGTTGGCCGCACAGCAGAACAGTATACAATGCAGAATTTCCTCAAGAAAAAAAAATAAAGTAATGCAAAGTTTGCTGTGTTCAGGTTTGATAGGCGCTGTAACTGGAGATTACTGGGGTAACGGGACTTGACAACTTAATTCTTAAGGCGATGAGCAGAATGTGGTGCAGTATATAACATCCTAATTAGCGCCCTTTTTTTAAGGGCAGGCTTATCCTACCATCAGGTGAACGATCCTGCTGCTTCGTCTAAAAAAATGCATAAGGAATTATTAAATGCTTAAAAATTTATTATTATTATTATAATACCATTTTACTTTTAATTACCTTAACGCATAATAATCTTTCTTAACAAAAATCATCAACCTCGTACAGTTATTTGCTTCTACTTGGTTTTTTATATATTTTTTTTAATTTTTATGGAACGGGTTTTAAGAATACTTTTTTTTAAGAAAAATGTTTTCAACCTACTAAAAGAAACAAAAAAAAATTACGCGTCCAATTGTGAACTTCCTCCTTGTCATGGATTAAGTATTGACGTAATGCTTGTCGATAAATAGCAACTTGACTAGACGGCGATCTAGGTCGGAACGAATTCACTTTACTTTCGAAGAAGGCGTTATTTTTGTGACTAAAACTTAGAAGGCTTTACGGACCGTTGGACAAGTTGAATTTAACTTATTTTAATCTTCAGAGAGAAATATTAATTGTTCGTCGTCGTCGATCGTAAAAAAACTAGTAACTTGTCCAAGAACGTAACTTCGTTCGTTCCTTTACTAGTGAAGTACCCGCTTTATTAAGAATTAGTTGCATTTTAAATCTAGATATAAAATCCCGGTGATAAATCTAGATCTGGTGTAGGTCTTTGTTTTCAGAGACTGTCTAGGTAGATATCACCGCAGGGCCTTTTTCTGCTGCCAAACATTACTCTATTCCAGTTCGAGTGGCGCTGTAGGTAGTGAAATTACTGGGGTAACGAGACGACGTATACAGCAGTGTATAACATCCTAACCAGCACTACGTTATAGGCAGGCATGTCACTTACCATCAGGTGAACGCTCTGCCCATCTCGTCGCTGCGTTGAATAAAAGAAATATAAGATACTGTGATTTTTTGCTGTAATAATTGATTTTGGTGTAATACTGTTTTTTGTTATAACTGTTACATCTTTAGAAAATACCTATTCTTTCATATTTCTGAGTATTATGTTTGGATAGTGGATATTTTACGTTATTTTCAATATTATTGTTATAATGTAATCTGTGATTACCACTTTAAAAAACAGTAATGTTAAAATGCAAAAACCCAAATAAGTTTACATTGTAGAACATCTCCCAAGGCTCACGACGAGTACCGTTTTATTGACAGCGTTGACATGCAAAAAGAATTTTCTTTTGTAAATTTAGGTAAATGGCAATCACTGACAAAATCACCAACTGAATTATTATGTACTTTACGAGCTATTAACGATAGTAAGAATAAAAGAAAATGACTAATTCGTTAGTAGTTACGACATTACGACAGTCTAAAGATATGTAATATCTCTACGAAATTTAGCCTTACAAATTTTGACCTGGTAAACAACATTATCAAGTTTTTATAACCATAAATATTTTCACGTATTCAAAGTAATAATGTTAAGTGTCAGGTTGCATTCAAAGTCGTTTTGGGAAGCGCATATAGCCAAGCATATGATAATTGTCGATAGTGATAGCTTACAGAGACATTTTAACTTTACACAAGTAAAAATTTCATCACATTTTCACTTAAAGCAAGTGACAGTTAAACTCTAACTGATATTATTATTTTTGCACTGTTTATTCATGTGTAACTACGGCGATGTCGACAGACAACAAATATTGCTAAATAAATTCAATTTCGAAGGAAATTATTTCATTACATTTTTGGTAGATGGCGTTAGTCGTCGTTTGTTAAGTTTTATTGCCAAACAATTGGAGCAACTGTGTTGTAATTTTTCGTCACTAGGTGGCATTGTTATTGGTGCTTATGACAGCATGCACTATTTTTTTTAGTATAACATTCATCACTATTATAGGAGAATTACGAGAAATTTTGTTCCAGATAGGTCTATTTCATAGGTTAGTTACTTTTTAGAAAAAAATTATTAATGCATCATTGCAACGTTTATTTGTTGTAATAGCGTGCCAATTATAAGTTACGGAAACTGAGGGATAACTAAGCAATGTGGTTGTGTAAATATTTTAGTAGCGTCATAGTGTTACGTGCAGATGAATAGTTTACATCAGGCGATTATTGTAACCATCTCCTCGATCAGTCCAATAAGTCTATTAAGAAGAACCTGGTACAGTTTTTATAGTCTTTTAAAATAGTTAAAAAGATGGAGTAGAGAAGGTATATATTTCCTACCATTTTTTTTTTAATTCTTCAACTGCTTCCGGGGTGCAATAGTTAACCGCTAGTCTAGCAATACGGAGGTCCCTAGTTCAATTACAGGGCCAAAATCTTGCGGAGATGGATTGATGCGGTTAACTCAAACCCGTCTGGTTAGCTACCTGACATGACATTTGTGTTATCCGTTTGTCAACATATGAGAGCCGCAATGTAACTAAACACCATATGAACTTGTGTCAGCTCAATTACGATAATAATCAAGAGTTTTAATATTTTACAAGCTATTGACCTATAGCTATGGAAATAGGATAAACCTACAAAAAGTTACAGCATTCACATTAGGTAAATTCGATCAAATTCGTGTTAAGCGTAACTTATTACTGCTTAAGCGTCCATTATAGGTTTTAGTTACAGTGTTATTATAACGATGTCGTGATGTGATTGCTCGATTGTAGAACTGTGTATGTTCATGATAAATTGTTGTATAAACGACCATTTAACAGTCCCTCGGGGCAACTTTAAAACTCAAACTGTAGGAAAAATCGCGTATCTATAACGTTGCTTATCTAGTCATGTTTACTTCTATCGATCGTAATTTAGAAAAGGATGGACAGAAGGATAACTTAAAAGCGGATTTGGTTTTAAAGAGAGGTACTAATCACTTTCTTAACTAATCTAGTGACTTTGACACAGATTCGTCTTGCGTATTTATATGTTACTACGGTGTCTTCTTCTCAATCATAGCACTCTTGAAGGACTGGTCATGGTTATCAAATAGTAGCAGAGACCTATCCCACCAAGCGCCTCCGCTTCTCACTTATTGCTGCCTTTTTCACTGGGGTGTCAAGGACGACTTATTCTTTGCTTCAGGACTAATTAAGGCGCTGTATTAAGGGCTACAATGAGCCCCTGGCGATCATCTTGATGGTTTTTGTGATCTCTATAGATTTCAAGGTACAGAAAAAGGTCGATCACTTCACACCAGTGGTGACGCCAACGGCCATCTATTCACCACAAAAAAACCTCACATTTAACGATATAAAGGAAACCGGTTGCTGTACACCAGCTTTCGTTAACAGAATATGCACGTTCCGCACATTTATGTCGAATTTATGTTTTTTTAATTGGTTCGGACGGATAAGTTAATGCAAAATATGTGGACCCATTTACTCTGTCACCCTTTTTATTAGATGTTCCCTTATGTAGGAGAAACATTAATTTAACATACCATCTAAGTAGAGGAAGAATGTGCTTACAGTGTTTTTATTGTATGTACACCGGAGTACGTATACAGCGGCATCATAGGTGGCGAGTTTTCTCTGTTATCCCAAGTTGAGCTAAAAGCAAAAACATGCCAAAAAAGTGTGCTCTATTTTTCGCAGCGTTAGCTAGAGAGTCCCCCCCGTCGTGATTTTAGAGCGGAAATTCCTCTGTTGAAGGTTCTGGAGACAGAATTATGATCCGTTTTAAGAGCACTGGTGTCTACATCCCGGGACACCGATCTATTAGTCCTTCATAACTTTCCCGCTTACCAGGGCCATCTAACCAAGGCATAACTTCTCCACTGATGGAAATCACATAATATGGTATGAATAGCTCTTTATCCCGCTGCTGTAAAAATTAACAAAAAATGCTTTATATTGATATTGAAATATGTATGTAATATTATCTATGACTGATCATTTATCTACTTTACTGGCCAAGTTCTGGCTAGTAAACTAAGTATATGTGAATTGTTATAATCGAATGATGTCATTAAATATATCATTGTGGTTTCCACGTGAATGGTAATTGCTAGCACTGAATGTTTACAAGAGAACGCCGCAACAGCTTCCGTGAAGTTGCGACAGCGGCCAACGCTGTTTATTCGTTTGATCTATTAATTACGGCACCGGGTACTAACTAAAAGTCTCATGTCTAAACGGCACCAGTTTCGAAAGCGTATCGGTAGCCATTCTAAATGCTCTCAATTTTAATTATTTTAATTAAAACCTAATCTTTTGTCTACTTAATTAAGACAGCGACGCTGGTGACGTAGCAACAACTGAACAACAGCTGAGATCGATATTACTATCGTACAATCAAATCATAATATCTTT
Source organism: Ornithoptera alexandrae (assembly GCA_029030555.1). NCBI lineage: Eukaryota > Metazoa > Arthropoda > Insecta > Lepidoptera > Papilionidae > Ornithoptera > Ornithoptera alexandrae. The sequence goes on from JARDVY010000037.1 coordinate 9,457,370, forward strand.
TTAATAACCGACATTCCTACGATAAGACTAAAAAAATATTAATTGTTCATATACAATCGTTATTCTATCAGGCTAGTAGGTAGACAACGGTAATAGGCTACTTCTTGCTTTTTTGCATGCTTTACAATTTAAAATATATCGTTAATTAATGAGTGAAATTAATAACCATAGAAAATAATTTAATGGTCAAAAGAGTTACGTTAAAATATACCTTTCAATAAATCACATCATTGGCTGGTAGTTTAGAACTATATAGTTTTTTCTCATTCCTAAACCGATATAAGAATCAATAAATAAGTAATTTTTTTTAGTATTATTTAGTAAAGTATAAAAAAAAAGGTTGAGATTGGTTCAAACGCTTCAAAACACCCACACGCAAATTTAAACAATCATACCTTTCAAAACAGGCGCGTTATGTGAATAAAGCGTGCATTGGGTTCCCACGAATGAACCGCATTAACAAAAAGGATTAGGGTCAAAATAAGATCCTCACGTCTCACAATAAAAAAAAATTTAACATACTATAAGAGGTGCATGTAATAAATAAGCAGCAAGAAAAAAAATTAAGTCGTTTCTTTAAGTCCCACTTTTACACATGACGAAGGGCCGAGGCCCTTCTTGTAAGACGGAATAACATGGTTCAATTAGGAATCCAGATAAGGAGGAGTTGTACGTTTGTGGGTGTTTTTTTAATTGCCTACTTAGCTCCCTCCCAAGTACGACTCCATAACAGCTGCTATGTATTGAGTCAAATCTATCAAAATCTAAATACTACGAAGCTACGAGACGAGTAATGATGGTAAGTGACAAGATTACCCATAACGTGGCGTTTGTTAGGGTGATATCCACTGCACCATGTTGTGCTAGTAGCTCTGAAACACAAGATATTATCTACATTGCCCTTTGAATTTGAACGCAGTAATGTTTACACACTAGGGCTTGCCGACAGAAATAAGAGTTACGGTGGTACCAACCTAGACAGTCTAGTATATCGCAAAATACTCTTCCCTAAGTCTGGGTTGTGAAATTCCCACCCACCGAAACCTCACTGGTTCGGTGCGTTAGGATTGGCTAGTCCTACGGAACACATTGGTGCCCCTCTACACTCTGGCTAAACTCGTCCAAGATAGCAAGCCCGCTCTTCAGTGCCCATGCTGTGCAACAATAGATATAAGACCACCTTACATAGCCGTCCTCCTAAGGCTTGCTCGTCGAGCTGTGAAGCACCCATGCTTGAGACTCGCAAACCTGAACACCCTTTAAGTCACAATCCACGACGGACAGGGTTTATATTGTTTCTGTTCTTACTTGCTAGAATCTATAGGGCTTCGGCAATAAAGACCTACGGCCAGTAATCTGTCTCCGAGATATTACCTTTCTATGTGAACAGTTCCTTATTTCACTTTAAAAAGCTAGAAGTTTATATAATTAAGTTTGAATTAAATTTTCAGATATAATTATTTTTTATGCGCTGACAAATTTGTTCGCTGATAAAGTTAGTTCAGATTTCACATAAATTTAGGGCCCCCACTGTCCATTCCGTGTCTATGTGGAGAACCGACAAACAGAAAGTAAATTTGCATTTCCGAGCTGTCCTGATTTTAGCTGCGGGTTGTGAAACGTGGTCGTTGCTTCAACGTCACCATATTCTGGCGAACCATTCAGTCCGCTTCTATTTGATCTCGCGCTGCGACAATACAGCGTTCAAATGGTTTAATTCAAAACAGTATAATTTGTTGCGTAATCAGACGAATTGTGGCCTGCGGAATGCAGAATGTGAACAGAGGAAGGATATTTGGAATCAGTATATCTATATATCTATATACTTCACTGGTGGTAGGTCTCAAACACTAGTCTGCAAAGTTTACTGTGTTCAGATTTGAAAGGCGTTGTAGCTAGTGCAATCACTGGGGTAACGAGGCTCAACGTCTTATGTCTCAGGCGACGAGCGCAATGTGGTGCAGGGTATCCTTGCTAACGCCACGTTGAGCATGTCATTAGATGAACGTTCCGTTCGACTCGTCACTGAATTAATAAAAAGATGTATTAGTATATATATACATATATGTATATATATATATATATATATGTTGTATACTGTATATACGATAATGGCTTATCATGGTGACTACTATAGCAATGCACTAGGAAGGTGAGCATCACAGAAGAATGGCGACATGTTGTTAAGCTTGCGACCAACTCCTGAAGTGATGGCTACGACTACTCTGTCAAGAGAGACATCGACAAAAAGTAGAAGAAGAAGACGAAAAAGAATTTTGTAAGTTTATAAAACTTTGATGATGTAGAATAGTTTAAATTCTTCTGTTGTTAACAAATAGATAAGACGTAAGGAATAGGATTAAATAATAAATAGGATTTGCTCTATTAGATATGGAACTAAGTAAATCTACGAGTATATTTTAGTCATAACTGAAACCAAAAGCAATGTGTATAAATAGAATAAGTTACATAATTAAGAAAACACAATTGTATAAAAGAAAAACACATAAATATAATAGGAATAAGGACATGTGTTAGAAATAAGGAACCCTGAGGTATGAATATATGAGTGCATACAGCGGACTCTGGTGTAGAGTTAAGGGATCGAGTATATGAGTGAAAAAAAAAACCGTAAGTGTCTAAAATAGTACAAAGTATTTTGATTATATTTCTTTATTACTAAATTAGGGAGCCATACGTTGAATTTTATTAAAACTAGTTTAATAACAGTTACTTAAGTTACAATGTAACGTTAACTTTAGAATAAACTGTCCAGTACATAATGGGAACATGGAATTCAGTTTATGCTAGATCTACCGATCTACGACAACTTGTGCACTAATTAGGGGCTTAAAAATAAATGTTAGTTGGTACATTATTACTTAAAGTGGATTTTAGAGAGTGATATGTACAACGAGTTAATTCTGCTGTAAAAAGACATGATATATGTGATGTAGAACATACTAGAAAAATATTTTGTTAACAACATAATACAAATTTTTTATAGAAATTCCTTCCACAGCTAAGCGCTTACCTTATAACATAGAAGTTGATTATATTCAGAAGCCGCTTATCGTGGAGTTTAGTTGATGGGGTGTATATGTCTGGCTACTTCCCACGTATCAGCCGTTTTAGCAGTATTGCTATGTTCCGCCTATTAACATATGATCTTCATTCTTACTTAATGCTCTGTGAAATTGAGGTCAATTGTATATGCAAAAGTAACTACTTTCATCAGAAGTTCAATATTTGTTATAACACTAATATGTATGCGAAGAGTTAGGCAAACATTTTTATAAGAATGCTTACAGCTTTTTTGTTTATTAACATTTTTATAGTATTAGGCGTCTTTTCAACCAGTTATTCACAATATTAGATATTTCATGTCTATGGAAAGTTATCCCGTAGTTGTTCTTTCTAGAAATAGTGACCGCAGGTGATGAATTAAAATCATTTAAGTTTACCTCAACTAGTCATCGAATTGTATAATTTTTTTTTTTGAGTATATAGATATACAAACGCAAATACAACGCAGCAAGGATTTTGCAACAGGATCTAATATTTATTACATTAATCTTTGATCAAGTCATAAAGTTTTTATTGCCCTAAGAGAACTGAAACCTTGGTGGCAGACAAAAATCATGAAATTGTAACATTGCTTTACAGCAAAAAAAAAAATTTTAGATCCGTATCAGACAGATAACATGAGAAACTCGACTAACAAGTTGTCTAGTAATCAAATAAATCAATTTCTCAGCGACGCGTGGCACACCAATCATTTGCTCGCTTGCATAATCACCAAGCGATCAGCTTTGATGGATGGGAACTGTGTTTAGCAGGCTGTCGTGAGAAAAATGTATTAGACATTGCAATGCCTAGCTTCAACAGGAAGAAATTAAGTAATATTATTAACAACTATGCGAAATAAATGAACCGACAACCACATACGTCTGATTAGCGTCAATTAAAATCAAATAGATCCGGTGTGGCAAAAGAAAAAGAATTAGGCAGGTTAAAAGATGAATAAATGATATTACGATTATTGGAGAGATAATCTGGAGAAGGAAGTCTAAAGACAACAAGGTGAAAGAAGAAACGGCTGGCAGGAGTCTGAAGTCGCTGATCACTGAACCACGAAACCCATTAAAAGGTTACAAATGTGTAAAGAAGATGAAAAAAATTTAAGGGTAGGGCTTTATGAAAATCGATATATAGCTATTATTGTTGTAAAACAACGGTAACTACGAAAATATTGAAAATGGACTATCAGCTTCCGGGCATTCATGTTCGGTCACGAATCTGGCAACTACTTGCGACATCACCACCGACCGCGAAGCCAGGTATAGAGCAGTGTTATGCCATCGATTTCATAAAACTTAATGGCTGTGCTTATAGGACCTTAAATGGTATTAATAGTAAAAATACATCTTTATGAGTGTATGTACGTGAGAAAGAAAGAATGGCTGCCTTATCAAGATTTGAATACGTTTACAGTACATTATATTACTTTTAACCTTTTGCTGCATAAATATATAAGTATATACAGGCATATAATGATATATTCCATGATGAGATCATCATCATATCAGTATCATGATTGAAATTCTTTAAAATATTTGTCCCCAGTTGATAACGGTCAAGGAGAAAGCTTCTGCCATCTTCAGATGCTTTATACGTCACGCCGAGTTTACACGGTGTATCAGAAAAGTTTTATTTAATGTATATAGGAAAAACATAATATTGATAAAGGATTTCCTTATTTAAATTGCCGACTACCGTTAAGAATACAATAACAGAAGAAAGATACCGTGACTGGCTATGCAGTAATACTTCTTTACCATCTCTATCTTTACTTCTTTTATATCTATATCTACATTATAAATATGATTGGATATGTTTAATTTTATTAGTAATATTTTATCTTTATAAGAGGAAAGATGAGGCAACATTTCCCGACAGCATTTGGACCTTATGTATATTTTGTGTCAGTACCGCCATCAACTTCATATGAGAGTACATATTAACCTGGTGTGTTTTGTGAAAGTTATATTATATTATTTTCGTTGTGGCTTGCTAACTTTGGTGCCGTATAAGGCAAATTTTGAACTTTAACACAATTTATTACAGTTAAACCGTTGCCTAAACTGTACGTGATATGACTAAACCCTAGTTCATTTTTGCTTGACCTTTGCCACCAGAGATAGTGAAGTGGTGCAATGTATACATTATCAACGGTATATCGCAGTTTATTTATTGGGACATAAAAATAATCTAACAAAGTACTCATTTGAAACATTGCAAAATAAGGATAAAAATTAATACGAGTTTGCAATCAACTAGGTTAAAAATACGTTAATTTAAATTTAAAACTAAACAACTAACAATATTTTTTTTTTAATTCTAACTAAGTTTACTGAATTGAATCAGTTGACTAAAGAAAGAGAAAAACTCAAATCAAAATAGGTTCAATCATCTGATAACCATAACACCTAAAAGCAACTAACACAGAAGCTTCAATTAGATTTGATGATTCATTTACATATATGACTTATTTAAAACTTAAAGCAGGGCTTCATATTATAACAAAAGTATAACGAAACTTAGGTGTAAAAAGTGCATAGAAATAAATTAATAAAATCAATCAAATTAATAAGAATAATATAACAGAAGAAGAAGAATAATATAAGATATATAGAATAGAGATATAATTTAATATTGTCAAAGAAATATGTCCACCATTTCTCATTTAAATAAAATTTTCGCCTAAAGTTATTTTCTAGTCCAATGCAAAATATAGCTGCGATTATTACGGCAATCTGTTACATTCAAAAGAGGTCCAAAAGAAAAAAAATGCGGTCACCGGCACGACTTGCACGTTTAATAAAATTAAAAAAAAGGTCTCTCTGCCTAAAATCGAGAGCAGGTTTTGAAACTAGAAATTTTGAATAAAATTTTGATGGTCACATGTTTTGTAATATCAGGAAGCTAAAAATACATTCAGAATTTTTAATGTTCATTAAAAATACTTTCCTTTTTATTAGTCGGTATTGACATCATATTCTAACAGATACAGTGAAAATAATCTGTGCCAAAGTATTAAAAACGTCTGAATTCGGGATGCAAACAAAAACAATGTATTTATATAGTTCAATTCATAGTCGATTAAAAGGCTCACTCTGTCTGAAAATTTCATCAGGTTAGGATTCATTAAGATTATGGGGAAATAACTAAAAAAAAACATTTATAACGATACTACCTTTAAATGAAGTGCATGAAATCTAAAAATCTGACATAGTAGTGGATTATTTTTTAAATAATTAAATGAATAGAAACAAAGTCATTAATAAAAATTACCAATGAAAACTATAAAGTGTTTGTATATCATAAATTAGAATAAAGTACAAAGGTAATATGTTTTTTAATAAGACTTAAAACTGTAAAGTAAGGTAAATCTAAAACAGTAAAAATTATTAGAATCGTTAGTTATATCATAGAAGTTAGTTAAACTATGGTATTATATTAGAAATATAGTCCACATTACCATTTAACTTTTCGATTAAACTTTTCCACAGTCACGATATACGACAGCAGCAGAATGACAAATTCCAAATTGTAATAGTTAATTCCTTACATAATATAAACTATACTTTAAATAATTAAACTACGATTGCTAACTTTAATTTTTTTTAGTTAGCCGTAAGGTAATTTTTTCATATAACATTATTCGTTGTCACGATATAATATAACAAATTATCGAGCGGGAGATTGTCACTAACAATGTCATTGTCTAAGTTCGTTTGAGTAATGCGATTTATTTGTTCACGAACATTAAATTGATTGTAGCAAATATCGTGCAGTTTGTACTTGGACATATTTTATAAATATTTCAATAACAACCGACTGTTTTACAATAATCTAATGTAATTATCACGACAAATTAAACAAGCTAATACATAACGTATTAACTATACAAAATGTGTCTAAATAAAAAATAGAAATAAATCGCAAATAGTAATAATAAGTAAGAAATATATGAAATAAGAGTCCTATGTCCATCGGATAAGATGATGATGATGAAATGAAAGAAATAAAACAGTAAACAGATATAGAATTAACTGTATCAATTAAGCAAGAAGATGTTCAAAAATAAATATAGATAAACAATGAAAGCGGGTGAGGTTGAATGAAAGAGTATGACAATCTAAGTGTATGAGCAACCGAACATCAGATTTACGATGTCACGGGGAAGAAGAAAATAAATCTTCATTTAAGAGTCGTTTGATTTGATTAGCTTAAAAACCTGAACATAAAATGTAGGGATATGAAATTTAACAGTATATTTAAGTTTCCACAATAGCAAGAAAATAAGCGTTACTTTTAAATCTATAAGAGGTGTTTTTCAAAAACTCCTACTAGAAAGGATTATATTTGAGTAAAACAATAATGTAACTAAAAATTAGCGTATTATGTCAAAGTAAAAAAAATATTTTTTTTTTATTCGTCCATACGAGTCTGTTAATTATTGTAAATAAGGTAAACAATCCTTTACACTCGAATTTAATTAAGTAATTACAAACGAAATTTCGTACGTGTGCAGGATAATTGCAAGCATTTACGTAAAGCCTACTTTCCATAATTGATTAAAAAGAAATCATGCGTAGAATACAAACAGAAAATTATGTATATAAAATAAAAACATTTCACAAATGTCTACTACCCAGAATAGATCCCCCTATTATGAGAGAATTAATTAATGCAAATATTTACCAATTTGCATTCACTGTGTCTCTTAACATAGTTTGTTGAAACTAATAAATTTTCATAGGAATAAATTATTAAAATTTTATTACTTTTAAAATTACAAATCTTTAATCGTCTTGATAATTTTAATTTTTTGTAGTGAACCGCTGAATCAGATCTCTCCAATTTGGCGTAATTGACTGCGATTGACTCAAATAGTCGAGAACTGACTCGCCACGCCTGGTGAGCTTGGTGGCGGATGCTGTACAGACCATAAGAGACATCGCTGCCATTCACCATAATCATCAGCCGATCGACGTCCACTGTAGGATACAGGCCTCCCTCTAAGATCTCCACAACGATTGAGGGGATTTGGGCCATTTCCCAACACGCTGGCCCAATGCGGGTTGGTAGAAGCGAAAGCCTCGTTTGTTGGTTAGCAGGGTACACCACGAGCAGGTGAGTTGTGCCCACTTACACCCCTTTAGTGCTATTATTTTGCGGATATTCGTTTTCTACACCCTCGGTTAAGTGGTGGTGAGCAAATGCTAACCCGATTCCACACGCATTTATTGACTTATTTACTTTTAATGTATAATAATTAATGCTTGCCAACTATCACGTCTGATGGTAAGCGGAGATGTAATTTTTTCCTTTTATTCTATGGAGTGAAGAGACAAGCGAAACGTTCACCCGATACTAAGTAATACGTATGCTCGTAACAACGCTCGTCAAACCGGAACACAGTAAATGTTTGCACATTACTGTTTGTCGTCAAAAATAGTAGCTGCGATGGTATTTACTAAGTCTGTGTCCAGCAACAGGGACCAACCACCAGAAAAAGATGTGGGGTACTTAGTAAAACACTGGTGTAGACGAAGCTTATTCAATTTTCTTTTAAACACTATCTGTCTGAATCTAGATAACGTTTTAACTTTATTTAAATATCAATGTAATAATATATTTTGATGGATACATTTCGAGTGTTACACTCGTAAAAGGTTGGCGTTACCGTTTTCACAGTGATTGTTTATGTAATGTCGTGAACATTAACTAACTCTAATATTTGTAAAATATTCACTGTCCTTGTCAAATGACATTCACCGCCTACCAGGCTATACCACAAAAACGGAAATTACTAATTAAAATCGCTGTGATAGTGAAACAATAACCACGAGCACGGATTTTCGAGGTTAAGCGAAATACTTATCGACAGTTGAATGGGTGACCGTTTTAGTTATATTTGAGAGCACATTTATATCGCATTTTGATCAATATTGTTTTTTAATCGGCGACCTAATTTGTGACAGTGTTGGTTAGTTACTACTATCGTAACATCAAACAAAAATATCTTGTATTAGTTTCTCATTATGAAAGAAATCGATAGCTGCTGCTATAAATAAAAATCGTTTTTGTCGTTTTAAAAAATTCATATGATGTATAAACCCATGGATTCTTTCCGTAAACTTACTTTAGGATAATACGATCAGCGTTAGATTTAAGGCAGGACAACAGTAATGTTCAAATCGGCAAAACTCAACATTACTGTTTTAATAAGACAGGAGAGGCATTGTAGTTGTAAGCTAAAGAATATTTAACTGCAGTTAGGTACATTCATAATTTTTTTTATATTTTTGATAATATTACATGTGATTTTAAGTTCACATACATGTGAAATTCTTAATGTGGTGCGGAATGTTATATCTTGTTAGGACGTAGATTATCATGTATACTGGTATATGTATAACACGTTGTCATGGTCAAAAGCAATAAACTTACAATTGAATAAATTCTTCGAGATTATATTGAAACAACGTGTTAATAAACAAATTAAAATATTATTAATTAAATAATAATTACAACATGAAGGGATGGAGATCTGAAATACTATTAAATAAATTTTCTTTTAACAGTTATTATGTAAGATGATTTATTTCAGTTTATTGTTTTAATAGGGCAAATCAAGGTTTCAGTTTATATTGTAATAACCTATATATCCTATAAATCCTGAGCGGTATTATTTAAAAATTAATATCTCTTGTAAATGTATTTTTTTTTATTAGAACATGTCATTGTATCATTTAACCTTTGTTATCAAATTAACCGCTGGAGCGGCTAACATAAATACCTCGTGAACCGAAAAACTGTACCGGGGTCTTTCTAATGAATCCGTTGCAACATCGGACCTCTGATAAAAAGCATGACAAACGTCTATTATCTCTGAGAACGATTCAGGTTATGTTTTCGATTCAGTTTCTGTTTCGCAATAGCCTCACCTTGTCAAGTACAATGGCGTGATTTAACTTTAACGTACTGTACACATTGTATTGTGCCGAGAGAATTGTTATATTTACGTGGACTTCATTACTATGTTTATAATCTTTTGATAATAAATGATTAATTACCGACCCATGGTTTAAAACAATAATGTTTAACAATGGGTTATTTATTAATCTGATGAACATGACCTTCCCTTAACATTTTTCTACTAGCTATTCCTCGCTGACTTTAATGACCGTAAGATTTTTACCTTTGGGGAAGGAAATTTGGTAAAACTATTATTTGCTGACCTGTAAATAGTTTTTTAAATCAAATGGTTTCAGAGATTTTGTGATGAGTCAATGAACCTCTGGATATCTACTATATATGTAGATAAATCTACTACATTCAAAAAGTTACTATCTCTTAAGCTCGAACTCGCTCATATGGCAAATACAGCCATTTTTCTCGTATTATGGAAGCCTATATAAGTCAAACAGCGGATTTCCATAGGTGGATGGTATGATACAAAATCAACAATGACATTTACAAACCCAAAATATGATTATTATAAAACAATTAGATTTGAATTACCTGACCCTAGCTAACAAAGGTGCTGCAATTTTGTCTGTAGCATGTAGCTCAGCTGAAAGCCATTTAGATCCTTCTTATGTGCTATCTTATTATTCAAGTCTAAGTATCGGATAAAGGCCTATGCTCAGCAGTGAGCGTCTTCCATCTGATAATGTAATATATTGTACTGATTGCAATTTGTAGAGTGTGTGCAAGAACTGTATGATTAGATATCACGCCATCAGCCCTTACACTATCGGAAGAATACCGTACCGTATAAATTCATCTATTTCTTATCAATATTCTAGCATTAACACCAAAAAGTTTTGCCTCGATCTTTATAATGCGAACAGCGAAGGATTGTTATAGTCCGCTTGCGTCAGTGTCCAGTCCAGGTATGATGTGATAATCTTTAAAAGACGAGAAAATATGTTACCTCTAGACCAAAGATTACAAGGATCATAATCAAAGGCTAAAAAAAGTATATATCGTTAAAAATAATCATTAAAAATATCTTATAGTATCATAAGATGGATTAAGGTATATCATAAACGATGAGTAAGGTTAGTCTAATGCCAAATAACATTTCAATAGAAATGCAATGAGCCTGTAATCAAATTGTCAATGAAATACACACTCCATATTATACAATCGTTTTAATATCACGCCGAATAGTAATTTTTCACGTAACAGATTATTGCCTGCGGAGGACTGAACAGCTTTAAACAGACAGCTTAACCTTGTCGGGTTACAACAAAGTCCGATGAACGTTTGATCTGTTGACCTTCGGGAAGGTGACCTTAAATAGACAGAATGGGCGCGGATTAAAGATTTTAGATATAACAGCTTTGTTATCTATTTGAGATATAAGTATTGGAAACTTTTAAATCAATTTTGTACAAAGACCGCAAACGTGTAAAAGAGACAGTACATCGGTTAGATTTGTACGAATTCTGCTCCAGTTCACAAAACATAGCAGAAACATCTGATGGAAGCTTCTTATAACCTCGGGTATTCATTTTTTCTTTTTTAAAATATATATACATATTATATAAAGAATTTTTGCATTCGTAAATTATTATTTTATACAAATACGTAAATGGGTATTATCAACAGTGAAGTTAGTTTAAAAGTTATTATTTTATAATAGAAATAAGTTTGATTAAAAAAAATTAGAACGATATATTTATTTGATCCTATTATGTAAATAAATATGAAAGCATATCAATAATTTTTCCATAACGAAGGTCTGAAACAATTGAGTGCTTCCTGCACACAATCAAGCCGGACATAGAGTGCGCTGCTACTCATTAATGGTTCATTATGTGGTACGTTTCCGTTCTGTGGTTGCAACAAAAGCCTCGGCTCGCAAACTTGTATTTGTTTTTTTATTGAGGGACGCATTGATTTTATAATTAACTTGTATTCTTAGACCCAGTCATTATCAATGCGATCAATATCGAATGAACAATTAGACATCCTTGATACGTGCCGTTGGAAGTGTCTACTGAGGATAAAATCAACTGAAACATCACATAAGAGACTTTCGTAGATTGTACAAGTAAATCCATAAGATGTTGAGACATAGCAACAAAATATTCTCTTTAAGAATTTACACGCACTGAGACAGTCAAAGATGAAGTAATCTTGAGAAAACTGCAACCGATCAAACAATCTTTAACACCAACCACCATGTGTAAAGAGTGTATGACTAGAAAGAAGTAATTTATCATAATTTTTTTCAACCTATTAATGTCTACAGAAACATGGAAAAACAGGAATATAATAAAAACATTATTATGTTTTACTTAACTTAATAGTCTTCAAGCTAAAGATCTTTCTCGATCATCCAAGAATATGTCATGTCTGATAGAAAAAACACTAGTAGTAATTTGATAAAGTAGTTAACAACTTATGATTTCTATGTCAAGTTACGTGCAAATGAACACGTTAAAATTACAACACCTCTGTTTTTGAACCCGGTACTAAAAATAGGTGCGGTTTGCTAATGCTCCAACAAACGTTTCTTGAAATGTAAGTTATGTCAGCAGTCGCCAAAATTTTTGATCTCACGAACTAGTAAAGTCATGATTTATAAACTGGGGCCCACAAATAAGATTTTTTAAGTGGTATTTATAAAAAACAAACAAACTACGAACACAAAGAATGAACTATAAAATGAAATTGTTAATTGTATCAAATTTAGAAACCTTTATTAGTAAACCATAATAAAATAAATAATTATGTTACAAAGCAATTTAAATCTTAAAAGATGAATTGACTGTGCAAGAATATTCCACAGTTTTCTGTGAACCAGCGAAATTGTTATTCCCACCACCCAGTATGGCGACTGCATACCTTTATCTATGATGCTATAGTGGGTAGTACATAAATATTGTAGGAAGAGGTTATATGTTAATACCGTCATAAGTAGAGGTGGAAAAAGGCAGTGTGTGGCTAAGATTAAAGAGTGTGAAAATCTATGTAGTTTTATTAAAAAGATATACCACAACAGATGCTATAAGAAAGCAGTACTGCAAGGAGGACTGGTAAAAATTTATTTTATTAGAACGGCGAGTTATGTTGTTTAAATAAACATTGTGAATTTGACCGTCCTCATTACTGTTAGAAGAAATACGCAAAATTATACATATAAATTAATGAAAAATTTCAAAACTGCTTTATAAGCAACATCTAGGTAAATTCCTAATGCAGCGCCTACATCTATTGATCTACGATAATTTAAATGGAAATGACGACTTTTGTGCAATTCTTTTAAGACGTAACATTTATGTTAAGAAGTATCAACTGGTACAAATTTTTTAAAAAAGTTTCGCAATAAATATCATCTAGTTTTAGAAAACGTTATGTACTGTATTATAGTTTTATAAAAGTAAAGTAGTAATTAGTCACAAGTGGGAATAAAATACATTGAAAGGTTTTATGTAAGTATCAAATTGTATAAAGGCAGTGATATCACAGTGTTTTCTATCCAACATTTAGGGGATAAAATGTAGACATCTTCAAGTTTAATAAAGTAAGAAATATTTCTGGCCTGATGTATTAATTTCAATACTATAAATTTTTATTTTTATATAGTATGTCAGCATCGACATTAAAATAAACAAGTTCTCTGCTATCTTTCATAATATGACCGCATTCTTCAAATGCTTAATAATAATTTGCGTCAAAATTATTTCGGTCACATAAGAAGTTTAAGATTTCGTGTGATAGATTCACGCAATTGTTAGGAAGTATTAGTGAACTATTATATCAAGGTGATGTAAAACAACGGGAGTGGGAAAATCTGTGAAAACGCTAGTAGAACACAATAGAGTTGTGAAACGAGACTATTCAATTTATCTGTACTTCATAGTAGTCTTTTAGCTCAATTAGAATTGTATCGTGTGGCGTAAATTTTGTAAACGAATTATCTTCTTTTCCTTACCATTGATTTGTAACACACCTTTTTAAGATAAAAAAAATATTGAGAAAAATATATATCCACGGTCCAACTGAACTCCGTTCAGCTACCTTGGTATTCAGCTTTTTTTTATAATGTTTACTATACAGTTCGTTTATGTTTTACGTAGTCTTGAATAAACTGTTGTTTCTTTCTTTACCTATCTTTTCAATAAACTAAGCAGTAAGTCTTTGTTGCTGAAGATCGTTTAGTTCAGTACCACGGTAGCGCCTATTTCTGCTGACAAACAGTACTATGTAAATATTACTTTGTACCGGTTTTAAGGGCGCTGTAGCTAGTGTAATTACTGGGGTAACGAAACTCAACTTCTTATGTCTCAGGCGACGAGCGCAATGTTGTGCAGTATTATCCTAACTAGCGTCATATCGTTATGGGCAGGCGTATCACTTATCATCAGGTGAACGTCCCGATCGTCTAGACTCTTAATTGTATAAAAAAAAACCTTGATTAAACTGTTCTTTTTTTCTATATTTCTCTATCTATCGGATCACCAAACTAAGCAGTAATCAACGTTTCAAGTTTTGCATAAGTTCGTAAAATCGTATTCATCTCTCGACTTTTACCGCTATTTATTAACAATTTAAAAATTTTTTGTAATTGGTGTGGTTATAGAAAATATTAAGAATATTGTAGCCGTAACTGATATTTAAAACATACTATCACAAGTTTAAATATTAACTTTTTTATTAAATATATCAATTTCAATCTTACTTAATTTTTTTCGTTAGGAGACTGTTTAGTTGGATTTAAGAATGTTTATTGAAGTACAATTAAAAATTAAGTAATGGCAACATATCTATATATATGTGCAACGCATTACTTACGAAAATCATAAGTATAAGAGAACAATATATTGTTACAAAGTAATAAAATGCACAGTTGGGTTTCTCTATATCGATTTGTAATGGTAATAATTTTTTTTAAACATCACTTTCGACATTGTCGAAGTATAATTTGAATAAGTTCACGACTCACTGTATACAAAATGGACAACGTGATCGAGCGATTTGATATGATTGCTGCATAATGCCTCGAAGTTCGCGATTTTTTTTTCCCACAAATAACCGATCACAGAAACACGTTCTACTGATTTTCTATGCGAGTTGCGAGTTTCAAATTTTCGTAAATCAACTTGAAACTCGATGCTTATAACTGTTATAATAACGTAAAAAGTAATGATTATATATAAAGCTCGATAAAAAGAATAATTATTATAGTGAATGGCAAATATATCCATATCTTATCTTAATAAATTTAATCAGTCTAACTAATGGTCTATCATATTCTAAATACAGAAGTAAGTTTGTATAATATTAATGTCTTATAAAGTTTTAACATAAGTTGTCAGATATAAAAAAACCTTATATACATGTACCTACTAAACTACACATACACTATAATACATAATTCTGGCGTGCCCCCACAGAGGTGGAAAGGGAGGGTTCTTCCCTCCCTCCCGAGGTGGGGCTGCATCATGCAGCCAGCGCTGGCGGGGTCCCGGATGTGTGCGAAAGCGTTCCCATGACCTCGCGTTAAAGCGACGAGGAGGAACATCGCGGAGGTTTTAGTCGGTGCAAGTCCGACATAACCTATCCTTTCACCCGCGAGGACGGATATGCGCAAGCATTTCCTCCACGTTAAACAAAAAAATTCTATTGTAAAGCTACCGAAGATAGGGTTATAAAAAGAAACTTATTATAGATCAAATTCAGTATTATCATGTGTTGTTAGTACTGTGTTATATTAAAATTTAATTTTAAGAAATATGTCACAACCAGATTCGATGGTGGTTGGCTATGATTGTCAGATCACCGGTAACAGTGTCGTAAAGCTAGGTAACAAAAGTAAAAGCAATGTGGCAATCTAGAATGTTATACAATTAGTGGGGAAATAGAGCTATGTAACTTAGTTTTTCTTATAAATTGTGTAGTTAGTTACTCAATTGCCCGTGCCGGTTGCAAATTAATAATTTATTTCTCTCAACTGTTTACATCATAGAAAACGGTTTTGGACAGTTAGCGAAGAAATATATAGATAGCAATATAATTCAATAACGCCGGAGTAACACTTATTAAATACAGAACCGATAATTTTGAACTCCTTTCCCGATACTAAAATGCACAAAAATATATAACACACGACAATTGATTAAAACAAGGTTTTTCTCAAGATATTTAATTTTTACTCTAGACAATAATACAGTTAATTGATGAACTTAAGATTTATATTTGTAAGCTTCATTGCTTTGATGATTTATGAGTGCTCTTTGATTCTGTAGATCACACGCTGTTAAAATAGCCATGATAGATATATTTAAGCCTCCGACTTATATAGTAGTAGAGTAGAAGACTAGTGTTTCTATGGAATATCTTACAGCTAATTATAAAGAAATGACGACGACTAAATGGTTATAAAATCCTACATGACTCTGATCAGAAAGTAAATTATTTTCTGATGATTTCTCTACTTACTAGAAAGAAATATTTGTTTATGGTGTTCTCCTGTAGTAATCTCAAAAACAGATAAGTTTAAAAAATTATCTCTAGTCCTTTTCAACAATTCAGTTAACTTCTTCAAAAAACTAACTAGACTGAAGGAATTTATAGAACCAATGTTTTAACACCCAATTGAAAGCTTTTTACTACTTTTTAGGCCAAATGACCACACGGTGGCGAACAAAGGAGAAATGTAGAAATAGTGTCTTTTTACATTAACACAAATGAATTAAAATTAAAGAGAGTTCATTATTAATATTATGGCAATATATTAAATTGTAATTTTTCATATGATTTTTCGTGTATTCAGACAATTGTATCGGTGGCTAGTTAAAACATTATTCTCAATATAAATTTCTATTTCTATTGTTATATTTCTTTAATAAAATGAAATACAATTCACAGTCTGATAGCTTCGAACTACAATAACTATTAACAGTTGCCACATAATAACACTTCAAATGCAAGCAATTTGTTTATTACATTATTATAATCATGTTTAGTCATTTAAAATATTTAAAAATTGCGATCTAGTAACAGTTATCAATTATTAGCTTCGTAAAATATGTTGTACTTAACTATTTAAACATATATTAAATTCGGGTTACCTTGGTATTAACGATTTTATGTAATTACCATGCTTACTACCAAAAGGTACTAAATTCAACTACTGCATATCAAGCCTCAACAGCCGTGATCGTCTAGTGGTTAGGACCCTACGTTGTGGCCGTAGTAACCCAGGTTCGAATCCTGGTCACGGCAATGTGTTGTAAACATTGTCACGGTGGGGCTTTTGTTTTTGGCACTTTTGTTTTATTTAAATATGTATTTTGATACTTTTTTTTACTTGAATTTGGTTTTTCTTAATAAACAGTGAGTTTTGTATGCGAGTGACATCTATGGTTTGTTAAATAAAACATAAAATTTTGTTCAACGCCCTCTATGTAAATTTGTCAACACTGTATAGTGTTTCGTTGAGAAAGTAGTGCAGAACTTTAACTATATTATTACATTAATTTCGAATATTATAATAATATCTAAAACATTTTTATAGTTTACCTTATTGTTAACACAAAGTGTTAATTTTTTTATTTCAGTAAAATAATTGAAAATTTAGTATATTGGGCAATGATCATAAAAAGCAAAAAGGTATAAAAATACTTGAGAGTATCTTATTAAGAAGTTAACAATAGTGTTTAACATAAAAATCATCAACGTTGAATATCATATCATCATATTTAATCAAATGTTTGTATTATTTAATTTTAGTTAAATGAAATCATTAAATACTTTCTGAATTACAATTTACTTTAATCGATTTTCTCATATTTTTAAGAGAATACATAATTCATTAATAATTTCTAACACTACAAGAACAAAATCAATGGGTTATTTTTTATTTTAATGCGGAACGTTTATATGTGAAATAAATTAAGAATACGTTTAATTACATCCTGTACACGTACCTGTTCCTAATGTAACGTAAAGAGAAAATAGAATACTTAAAATTTTTATGATAATATTAAACAAATGGCACTACATAAATTAAAGAGATGATTGATATTGGCCATTCGTTAAAATGTCGATAAGATCTAGATCAGATGCGGACAGTGACGAGTGTTAGCGTATGTGTCTCACAATGCCAATGGTTAAAACAAGGTCGCGTAAATTCGTATACTAATAATAAATCAACAAATATTAATACAACGGAATACAGTGACGCATCGGTTAACCGCTTGCTTTGTAGTCTCTGTTACGATTCCGAAAGTATATGGTTTGGGTGATGGTTCATAGGAACCTGGTGAGCTATCCAGTATCTTTGTATTGTAAGTGTAACGCTATAACAATATTGCCGTTTACCTGATATTAAAATATGACCCACAGAATATTCTGTACGAACACACTTCATAATGGTCGAAATCATGGTGCCTACCTTCCCTTCTATTCTGATGCTGACTGCACTCATCGATTGATATTAGACTAGCTAAAAATTCACCTGATAAATGATGAATTAGTATATTAACACAACATATAATTATGTACATCGCTGTGAGACACTAGATGTTAAGTTTCTTAAGTCTATTTAATTTGATACAACGCTTTTCAAAGTATAATTTGTTACCTAGATGTTTTTAGCTTCCATGTTCAACTTTTAGTAATATCGCACAATTACAAACGTAATTATCTACATAACAATCTATTACCGCACCGCCAACATAGCTCTCACGTAATTTATTACTAAAGTTTGTTTTACAAGAAATAACAAGGAAAGTTGCGGACAAGGATCATTCTTTCTTAAGCCTTTTAAGTAGTATTCGTTATCCGAATACTTCCGATGCTCATTTAAAAAAACATTTATTTACTACGTAAAGTGGAAAAAAACAGTTCAATATAATAACTATCACGCTGTTAATTCCGTAAAACCATTATTGAAGCTCTTATGTAAAATTTGTGCTTTTTGTATTTGTATATTTCATTTAATTATGGAAAACTTAATTTTTTCCATAACATAATTACTAATTCAAAAACTACATTTCTTTTATACTACAAGATTAAGATTGTTACACGAAAAATGAGGCAGTAAATATAATATATATAAACTTGAATTACTTAAAATCAAATGTAATCGGACGTCGTAATTGTGAACTATTTTATTACTAAATTATACAAGAAACAAGTAGAAAATTTTGCTTTTCTAACTTACACCCGGTTATTGTTCTCGTGTAATAAAGTTATGATGAAAAGAAACCGTCAAAGCTGTAACAGCATCACTATGTTCCGGCAATCGACATATAAGACAGAGTTTATTAGGTGTACATTATGTAAAGGCTTGTTGTCACTTAATATTTTGAGAAATTTAGGTAAAATGTTATTCCATTGTGCGCATAAAAATATTTTAATAATAGCGTAGGTTAAACCGAAACCCCTCCAATTACGTTTGACCGCAACCTCGTGACTTGGCTTTGGGAGCGTTCTCCTGTGTTATTATAATTAACATCAACCTGCAACCCCCTCTGTAAAATAGTGGTTATTTCAATTCATTAACTGTTGCTTTCAATTCTCTGATTGAAACTAAAAATCTCTACTTACAAAATTTCATTCTGTAATAAATAAAAACGGAAAAATAATACTAAATTTTAATAATTACTCATAGATACTAAGCCTTAGGAAATATACATTATAATTAAAACAAAATTTATAGTTTTCATGGCTTATAATGATCAAAAATAATAAACTCATTAAAAGTAATTAAAAAAAAATAGTCGTTTAATATTTAAATTTCCAGTCTTTTAGATTTGAATTTTTTCGAAAAATTTATATTATTAAAGTTATCATTACTATAAATTCTCAGGAAAAAATTTTTGCAAAATACAACTTTCCCATAATCCAATCAAAATATTTTACTTATTCCTTCATACAACTGAAAGATGTTTAAATCAGCATCAATTCAATCACCATATATGATTCTTCATTGAAACTGCAATATGCACATGATAGAAAATCCTACAAGGATGAATCTAATTTTTATACAGTTGATTTAAATTAACGCCATTGAAATCAAAGTTTCACTTTAGATAATAAATTGTTGTACTGCATATGTACACATTAACTTTAACATTACGATTTACAAAGACAATAGTACTCCTTTCTATCTATGCTTCCGCACTTTCTATAATTTCAATCTATTATTACATTATTTGCAAACCTTGTGCAATCTGTATGCATTTATATCTCTACATTAATATTGTTTGATAATAAAATAAATATTAGTGCCAATAAAAAACGAGTTTAGAAGTAAAAGATTTACATGGTACAGACATGACATAAGTAATTCAGCCATAGACAAGTTTTGATATAGAACTGGACAGATGAAAGTGTAATTAAAGGCCGAGGAAATTATGAATTGCTATCAAAATTGATGTAACTAAACTTAAATTTAATATGAAGTTAGATGAAAATAAGATCGAGAATGAAGCTGGAGAATAAAGTCCTTTGTTACAGAGCAACCAGTTATTCATTACTCTGCTGAGCCTGTTAAATCTTTGTACGGGATGGTTTTTGGTTCTGACGCAAACCCGTCACAAGAAGACTCACTTTCACATTTAGAATATTTGACTTTAGACAGATAGTATTTTGATATAATTAACACAAAATCCACATTGAGGGTTTACTCGAATAAAATTATTTACAATCCTGCAGGTAAAGTAATTAAAAATTTAAATACAATACAAAAAGCTTTCAGTTACTTTACTTTCATGCCTTTGTGGATCCCGTAAAAATATTTTAATATACCTTCATCTTTACCCGAGCTGAGTGGGGTACTTACGAAATTTATTTACTTCTCTCACCTGAATACATTTACCTACAATTTTGAATCTGATCTGCCGTGTAATACACTCACATGCCAACCGGGATCGGAGTACAGGGGCTGTTTATCCCGCCTCATTTTAGGGGTGAACCCATGTCTACTTTTTTCTGTACATACTTTGACATTTTTAGATGTATTAAGCATACCTTAGAAACCCTGTATTACTCGTATATTGAAAATTAGTCTTGAATATGAACTATTTCATAGATCACATAAGTGACGTACGATTGCTGTCGAACTTGTTAACATAGGATACTTTCTAGTATATTACTTCGAACACTGAGTTATGTGTAGAAAATAAATTAAAACTTTATATAGAGTAATGAGATTACAAAAACATTAAATCTAATCAGACGTGGGAAGTAAAGAGTAAAAGTTCCGTTTATCATTGAGCTTCCGTCAACATTTCTATTAATAATTTATTATTTTATCGATCAAAGACTACGACTACCTTTTACATTAACCGAAGTTTAAATTGGTTGTCCATTCTTAACAAAACAAATACTTTATTTGGTTCAACAAGCAATAGCTTTTAATTGTAAATTAAAAATAATTTTAGAAGGATATGATCTGTGTAATAAAAAAATCTATTTATTTATATATAGAGTGAGTTAAAAAGAGAAATTTGTTTTTATTATAGCTTCTGTATCTACTAAATAATTTATTCCCATAGGAAGAGCTTTCTGCGGTGTCGACATTCGTTACATTCAGTTCGTTGGCGGGTTCGTTATATTTCCTTTTATTCTCAGCATCGATTTTCACATGCGGTCTATTTCTCGCTCTAGAATATTCACCAATTACCTATTTACCAAAACTTTAGGCAAAAATAACAATTTATTGTAATTATTTTGCAAACTGATGTATTTTCGAAAACCATAGCTACCAATAATCAATTCACATATTAGTAATAGGAAATTAATGTTTTTAGGTAGTAGATAAATCTTTATTGTGCCATTAAAAGATATATTAATAGTAATATTTTAAACTATTTTATTTTAATTTGGCTTCGTAATATTAAGATGTGACTGCATTTGTAACCTTTTAGGAATTAATTCCCATATTTTTCAATTCCACTTAGTCGTCTCCTCCTGTCATAACTTCCATAAATTCTGCAAAAAAAGAAGAGTAATGTTTAATATAATAATCATATGAAATTAACTAATTTTGAGGTTAAATATTTAAGCAATTTTTTTTCTAAAACATTGTCTTGTAGTGTTAGTAATTTTGATAACCACGATGTCCATAAATTTAATTAAAAACCGATACAGTGGTACAGACCACTTTTCCAGTTGCATTTTTATTGAGCCTGTGGTTTCATATCTTAGTTCCAATATTTGTTTTTTCTCAATTTGATAGTACGTGAACATATCATAACACATTAGATTCTTTCCTTGTAATTTATATTTATTTCTTTGATACATACCATCAAAGTCAACTGTACCGGAACCATCAGAGTCAATTTCTTCAATCATCATATCTAATTCCTCCGCACTGATTTTATCGTCTAATTCTCTTAAAATTTCTCTTAACACTGTGGTTGTAATATAACCGTTACCTGTGTGGCATATTACAGGAAAATATATTAAAATTAAGGATTGCCAGTTAAATTACTTAATTAACACCAAAAAGTTTGTTTGTTTTTGTGTTAGTAGTAAATTAATAGAAGTACAATCTAATAACAAAAATCGGAAAATAAATCTATGATAAGATTAGTTATTTTGTATTTCTGCTTACTTCCGCTTCCAATACAATTAAAAAGAGGAAGGTATTTATTACCTTCTTTGTCATATAATCGGAATGCTTCTTTAAGTTCCTGTTGCATAGCTTCAGCGTCTTCTTCCACCATAAATCTCGAAGCTAATGTGACAAATTCCTCAAATTCTAGTTCACCAGAACCTGATGTAAATAAATTTTGTATAATAAATGGTAGAACTTTTAGGTTAGCAAACTGTAATTTTTACTTTGGTATAAAGAGCTATAACACTATAATTGACAAGTACTAATGTATTCTTACCGTCTACATCTACTTCATTAATAATTTCTTGTAGGCTTTCATCGGATACTTGGTGACCCAACATACCGAGAATCGTTCCGACCATTACGGTGCCAATACAACCTCTCTTTTCCTGATCAAATGCTTCGAAAGCTTTTTTTAAAACTAAACGAGATATAATAATATTATTAACGCATGTAAATATCAAATATTGTATGTATATTGTTTAAGAAAAAATGTTTGATATAGGGTAAGAGTTATTTATTTAATTATCAGTGTTAACAACAATTCATAATTCATATGACTAAAATTTATTTCACATCTAAAATTACAAGTAATACTTACTATTGATCTGTTCTTTGTCGAGATCCTCCTGAAATGGTATGTTAATATTTTTATATATTATTTCAATGGAAACAAAAACTGATTTGTAATGTGTAATTTTGTATAAATTTAAATTTAATATTACCATGGCATTAACAGTGCAAAACTTCACTGTCTAATTAATTTATCGCGTTTATAAATTTGCCCCCGTGGAAGCTGAAACGGCTCCTTTTCTCTGAACGAACTGAACGACTACACGGCAGTATCTGATTGTGACGAAAAGGTTGGCTCGGACTAGTCCGGAGACGTATTTTTCCTGCACTTCAAGCTACAGTACATTTACCCTTGGCGTCTGTAATGCTTACTTCTTTTATATGTCTGATATTAATTATTCACACATGACCATCGAATTAGAGTGATATGAACAAGCAGACAGTATTAATTATTGTTTTGTTTGCTGTCGTCAATTTATTCGTAACAAATTAATTAGTCGTTTTGTATTGGACGTAAGCCACAATTATCATAGAGCAAAAATGTTTATAGATGCCCTGGTATACTATCGGACCGGAACTGGCATACACTGTCTATTGATGGATATACATTCTCTATTCTAAGAACTACAAACTTATATAACATTTTATTACACCTTCCTTATGGTGATACAATTATAAGAAATAGATACAGCAGTAAACAGTGTCTTTGAAACTTGTCACATAATCGTATTAAATGGTTCTACAATATTAGCTATAAGTGGAGAATCAATGCATATTGATTCCATCATCATAATTTCAATCTCTGCTGAACACGGCTCTATTCGATCGTTGCCCCATATCCAAAGAATTGCTGCGATCTGTAATTAAGTGTATCTATAAAACATAGTTTGAAATTTCTTAATTAATTATTCATTATTTAATTTTATCATAATATTCACCTTTATAGGAAAGCATTATTAATAATAAAGATCAATTTGTACATTCAAAACGTAAAAGTATTTCATCGAATTTTCAACCGAGTTAATTTATTCTCAATTAATATTCAAGGATCCCGCAACTTAAGGACGCTTTAAATCGCTTAGGGCTCCAATCGATAGACTAAAATGGCACTTCAATTACATCGATACGACACGTTTAGGGAGATAATTAAAGCTATCCTGTTTGTAGGATTTAATTTGTGAACAACACCATTTGTTTAATTTACGAGATATTCATTGAGTGTATATATACTCGTGTGTTAGAGTAAAAGTTTAGAACAGAGGAGAGAAAAATGTTTAACCAACAACAACACTATATCTCACCTAGATTATGTCATCTGGTAACAACCGGAACTTATCGCCGTTGTCATTATCATTACGAAGGGCATCAATAAGCAGCTGTACAATTTGCTGTTGTATTTCAAGTGGGAATAGCGACTTCGCAAACAATAGTAAAACCGAGACGAAGCTGCCAGATAAGTTTCAAATGTCATTGCTTTGAAATATTATAACTTTTCTCATACAGAAGTATATTTGTATCTTGTTTTACAGATGTGACCCAGTTTTGATTTATACCCTCTGAAACTTTTTTTGAAGTGGACATTAAATAACAAACATTAAACTTCATCTTATTTTTTGACTCACTCATTCTTTAATAATGGTTATGATTGACTGTTATTTAATTTTTAAAAAAAATCGCTCGAAGCCTGTTCAGGCGTCTTCTTGTCAATTTCTCTCGTAATGAATTACTTGTCAATATTAGTAGATGGAGAAGTAAGAATAAATTGTAAATTATAATCCATAGCAGAAAAATAAACAATTAAACTAAACTTTTTTTCTCCCCAAAAGTAGTTTTGG
Source organism: Ornithoptera alexandrae (assembly GCA_029030555.1). Lineage (NCBI taxonomy): Eukaryota > Metazoa > Arthropoda > Insecta > Lepidoptera > Papilionidae > Ornithoptera > Ornithoptera alexandrae. The sequence goes on from JARDVY010000037.1 coordinate 9,482,435, forward strand.
TATCCAAAACAGTCAATTAAGGTTAGTACTTTTTGAGAAAAATTTTTTAGTAACTTTGCTGAGGTTTTCGTTTTCTTTTACGATTAAATTTAAAAAAATACCCAACTGCCCTAACAACTCTCCTTTTAAAATGGCATTAGTTAAATTTGGCAATATACATGATGGGGATGTATCCAACTTCCTATATAATTAAAATTTTATCTAATCATGAAAACATATTTACAAACGCTTTATTATATATGTTACTAAGAAATAAATGATTATATACTTTTAATTCATATGGTTTATATGAAAAACTTTATAAACGACACATAACAATATCAAAAGACAATTTAAACCACAATACATGGTATTACATATTTTAAGGATTTTGCAATGAAAGTTATGATGTAAGCATACAATGATAAAAGTATCATCTATATTACAAACGTAAAAAAAAAACACTATTGCCTTTTTTAATAAATTGAATAATTAATATCTTAACTGATTTGTTTTGATATAATATTACAACTGTCAACCATAACAGTGTAACCGCCAAGTGTGTTCGTGTAACCACCGGAAAACTAAAGACTGCCAATAGTATTGTAGTTCGTTTCCAACTATTGTTGGCGCCAAAGTTTTTCAACGTAGCTCAAACATTTTCGTAATATTAGCTACCTTACAGCAAGTGGATATTAAAGAATTTCTCAATGAATACTTTAAAGTATCATCATGTCAATTTTGAAGATGAAAGTGAAAAATAATTGTAGTAAAAACATGCTATTTTGTGTGAATTGAACAGCATCGATGATTGTTTTTAAATATTGTGCCTAAAGAAATTTTTACATAATATGAAGGAATAAACTAATGTTTATGGAACTTGATGTGTTCCGAAAAAAAAATTATGTATTTATTATATTAAGAAATATACAATAATAGCAGTAATAGAAATTATAGTAATTAAAATTACATTTATTTTTATATATTCTATACTAGATTACAACTTATAGTTGTTTAACGAAGTAGTGACAGCGACGCAACTGTATGACGATTAGGACAATGCCTGTCTTGGTATGCGTCGGTTCGTCTCCAACAGCTGTTCTGGATTTATTTACTACGAGGGTCTAGCTCATTACGACAATATAGTTTAATGACCTAGCTTTACTACTGTCATGTGTGCAACTGAAATTGATGTCTCAAGCACAACTAACAATATTATATAACTATTTATAGCTTTATGTAGGTTAAAAATTAAAAAAGAAAAGTATTCACGATATATGAAACAAAGATTACAAGTTTTAAATTATGTTGTCGTATATCGGCTCCTTGTAGTCCAGTTGAAAGTAAGGTAAGGAATCGGCTTCGTAAATCCACGAAAATGTTGAAGAATTTGAATCATGTGAACATATTGTGGTATCTTTACCACGATGGTGCCGTAACCGCCATTGTGCAAGTTGCTCCTCGCTAGGTTGTATAGCCGATATATAACTCGGGTTACTATTGATGCTTCTTGTCGAATCCATTCTTCTAAATTTCCATGGTGCATTATTACACGGTGATACTATGAAAATATTTCTGTTAGTAAAGTTTGTTTCATTTATTATGTTATTTCTGAACGGTACTTTCGGCGGAAGTACCAATGCATCGACGTGTTTATGTTTAACAAAAAGAACTCTCTTGCTGCCTTTTAAAAGTCCCGGATGTTTGCGGATGAGTCCATAAACGCAAACAGCCCCACATGACAGACAAATAAAAGCTGTCAAAGCATATAACAGAAAAATATAATGTCGTCTAATCTTATGGTCGGCTTTTGAAAAATCAATAATTACGCATTCATCGTGAAGCACTGTTCCGTTATATATCCGACAAAAAGTGTAATCTGTGTTTTCGTTGACATCGTACACCCTTAATGTTTTCGGTAAACTTGGAACACAGTATATTTCATTTGGACACTTGGATCGAAACCAGAGTAGTCCGTAATTAGGCGGTCCGAATGAACCTATTTCTACAACTGAATGTGGACCACTTTTGGAATAAAATATCAGTTTGAACCATTTGTTAGTAGCATAAAATATATCATTTGCATCACTTGAAATCATAGGAATTAATTCGTAATTTTCAATTCTATTGTCTGTGCAATGATATTTATAATGTGGTGATTTTTTTATCGTAATCTTGTTTTTATCAGCATTATCACAATCATATTCATTATTTATATTTATAGTATCATTGCTTCTTTCCAAGTCAAAACTTTTTTTAATATTTACTTCCGAAATAACAAGTTCACCTTCCGAATCGTTAGTCAGACAATAATTTTCAAACTGTGAAAAAGTTAAACCTCTTAGTTGTTTTGGATAGTAACAAGTTGGTTCTACTATTAATAGATCTTGGTTATGTAATTGCCTTAGATCGTCTATAGAACATTTACATGTCCAGGGATTATCTTGTATATTTATTCTTGGTTTATGTTTGAGAGCTAACAGAGTGTTGAATAAACCAACGGGCACTTGATGAATGTAATTATTGTTTAAAAACAAAATTTCTAATCTTCTTAATTGGTCTAAAGTACCAGCAGCAATAGCAGTAATTTTACACGAATTCAAGTATAAGATTTTGCAATTTTGTAATTTATAAAAGCTTTTTTCGTTTAAAGTATCAAGAAAAACATTCCTTGAGAAATCAACAGTTGTTAGCTTCATTGGATTTGCTGATCCAGTCACATTAATAGGATTCCAAACATTTGTCGCTTTAATATTTAAAGTTTTTATTGTATCGTCGATGATTTTTAAAGCACTAGAGTGAATGTTAATCAATTTCGAATTTTTAATGACAAGTTCTTGAAGATTGGAAAGTCCAATGAATGTTTCTGGAAGCCATGTCGCAAGGGTTATATCTTCAAGAATAAGACTATCCACATTAGTGGCGAATGGACTCAAAAATGCATGAGGTGGTATATATTTCAGGTTGCCTCCCGTTATACTTAATGTTCGGATATTGGATCTCATTCGAAATAACCAGTTTAAAGGTATCGATGAATTTGTGAACAAAGGGTTATTGAGGATTAAAAACATTCTCTTGCAGTTTGATTCAGCTTCCTGTAATAACACAGATTTTTATTCATTACTAATTAATCTTAAATATATTTATTTCCTAATAATTGAAGTTATATTACCATTACAGTATTTATTATATCTTCTTCGTAATTGCTATAATATGGAGCGCCATTACATACAATTCTGCAACCATTTGCTTCACAGGGATTTTCTATATATGGCCTATTACTTGGCCCACGGTATGCCATGTGAACTATCAAAATGAAACTGACCACTGTTATTAGACCAAATGTAGTTTGTACCACCAGACGCAACCAACCTCGACTACATGATGTATTCCTATGAAATAAAAACAATTCTTTTTTTTTATATTCGATGACATGAATGCATAAATGGTTTAAGTAGTCATGTCAAGTAGTCAATTACACAAACGTTGTTTATCTAATATCTAAATATATTCAAGTAATATACGTACTAATACAAAAACTTTCTTGTCTCGAAATTACTAGCAAAAATAATAAGCTGGTTATTGAATAAAACGTGTTCAAATAAAACATATTGAAGCCGTTTTCAAAAACAAAAATGAACACAATATTACGTATTTAAAGCCGATACAAATAATCTAATAAACCTAATCTTTCTCAATAAGAAACAAACATATTAAAAAAAAACAGACAGAACAGGTACATAATTAAAATATTCAATGCATTACCTTAATTAATTTTACCTTTGTATGACAAACCCTCTCACTTAATTTTCTCTGGACCCTTTAACGATCTCTAACGCCCACAAAGATTATCATTGTATTTTATAGAAACAACTGTATAATTAAATGAAACGGAGTAATAATTTCAATTACCTTATGAACGAAGAGAATGTTGAATTGCCTTTTTCGTGATAGTCTCTACGAACTATGTGCATATTTATGAAGAAGCTCTCACTTTTGCCAAACTATTGACTGCGGGCGCGGAGTATTGTTCCAATATTGATGAGCTGACTGGTTAATAAAGCATATGACAGTTAAAATGAACAGATATGAATAATCGTTCTTTCCGCTAATCTGTATCGCGATAAACTATGACAGTAAAGTTATATCAGAAGTGTAATGTATAAATATGATAGATTGGAATAATAATGTAATAATAATAAAGTTGGAGTGTACTAAGTTCACAAGTTTCATGCGCAGGATTAATTACATGTTTTTTGCTTCACAAATACATTTAATTCAACTTGCAAAATTTAATTTGCACACATTAAATCTTAAGGGCTTCCGGGAGTAGTGGACACCATTCGTATAAACATCACGTGAGAATAAATCGTTAATTTATTTAACTGGAATGTTTAAACTCATTTGGATCCGTTAAGTTAATATAAGACACTGGATTAGTACTGCATGAGAAAATATACTTATTAAGGTTTACAATTGAATGTTTATAAAAATAATACTTTAAATATATGAAACCAAAAAGTCGTAAACATGTCTGTTACACTTCTTTTATATAATTTTGTTTACATTTCAAAATGTGCGTATTACTAGATTATAGTTGCTATAAAGAACATCTAACGTTTCTCAGTTAAATTGAAAAAATGATTCTACATAGACAAAGTCGCAAATTAAGCCGAGCTTTTTTTTTAAAATAGATTGGAGTTTAGCTACGATATTACGTGATGGTAAACGATGCTGTTATTCATAATTAAGAGCATTAGTCAAGAAGTGTTCATTCTATCTGGACGGAAATACTAGTTAAGATGCTTCCTAAATACGCCCATATGGTCGGTAAATGCTTGAGTATGATTAAAAATTTATTGTTAATATTTAATTAGGTTTCATATAAAACCAATTTTTTTGCGTATACACAAAAGATGTTCACAAAAACGATAACCTGTCAGTAGAATAAATGTACCAACAACAGAATCGATACGCGGATTGACGTATTGATAAATGCCGTAACTCAATGCCATTCTGTTATCTTTTCGTCACCGAATGTAATATTTCAGCAAAAGCTTTATTCATTTGAGCTTTGAATTACGTTATACATATTATTATTGGTAACATTATAACTTCGTAAGTGTAATAATCTTGCATACACGTATATGTCGGCGGGTAGCCGGGATTATTCTTAAAATTCAAATAAAAAAAAACTCGAAGTACGGAAACAATTTGTTTGTTATCGAATAAGAACTGCACATACCAAATGGCAGAGTACCAGTGAGTACCTCAGTCGGGCATTTTTATATCTTAGTTGTATTATCGATCGATAATATGACTCTTTTTAATATATACAAATATAAATAATTTTTACACTTTGTAATAACAAGAACAATATAAAATTACGGTTTATTTAAATAATTAATTTAGGCTTTAACCATATTGTATTTTAGCGGAAATAACAAAGTGTCAACATAAAACTGTCAATTACAAACCTTTTAAATTTTTCGCGATCGAACCTTTAGCGAAAGAGGAAAATCAGTATTATATAGAAATTCTTAAGCTCCAAAAGCCTCTTAGTGATTGGCCTCAATCCTTAGAGGGGTCGTAAGATCATCTTTACAAATACACACATCCGGCGAAGAGATCAAGCACCTATTAATGTCTCTGAGAACTTAGAATATCAACTTTTTGTTTTTCATATCTGTTTATACACGTGAATAAAACAAAACATTTATTTTTCTTTGACTAATATAAAAAATATATATTTTCTTTAGCTTTGGCTAAACTAATACATTTATAACATTGAAATTAAATTGCGAAACTTGGATCAGGAGAAACACGATTTCTATTCTTTTCGCGAAAGTAAAGTAGTTTAGCAAGAACGGTAAAACTTTGATTGGCTTTTACCTGCTGGACATAAATTTTTGTTTTTGCTTTGTTCAATTTAATTTATTTAGTGACTTTGTATTGTATAGGTACAAATGTGCACAGCTCCATCCAGTGCTTGTTAAGGGTGAAAACTAATTGCTGTAATTTTTCATTGTCTTGGATATCCAATAATGCGTAATACGGTATCAGTTGGTGCATAACATTAATTGTGATTTACACGGATAATATACAGTATTCTACTTTTTCCGTACAAAGTATTTGTGGTAGTTATTCTTAACAACAAATTAAAAATAACTTTCGCTATTTGCTATGACTACTTATTTTTCAGTGCACGAACAGAAATTGCAAACAAGAATAAAGGACGATAAAATATTTTACCTTTTTGAGATTTACTAAGTTTGTGAACCGGAGACGATTGAATCCTTGCAAAATGTTACAGAACAGTGCTTCCTTGTAAGATGTATTATTTTTTATTTCCGCATCGCTTACTGTTCATGATCCATAATGTTTGTATAACACGGATTTTTTATGATTTTAACAACTGAAGGTCTCAGATAACAATCGATTTGTAAAGCGATATAGCTAGTAAAATTATTGGAGTAATGAGACTTTACATCATATGTCTCAAGAAGACGATCACAATGATACTGTGTAAATAACTCTAACTATGGCCGCGTTGTTAAAGGCGGTGTATTATTCACTATCAGCTTTTGCACGTATAGTCGCATTGTCGCTTGGTCATTTACATAAAAAAGGGTTTTTTGTTTACAATTTTAAAAACTATACTTTAACGCTGTTGTTTATACTTATGAAAATCCACTGACATCAATTGCAAATCATGCGGTTTTAGTTTCAGCAAAATTTACGTTATCGGCGATATTTACCTTTGAACTGAAATGTTGGTGTATTTCGAAATTTACGTAAATGTATACCGAAATACATTTTCTATGAAAATAACCTGTTTACCTGAGTTCCGTGTTGCTGGAAACTTGTTCGGTGTCCAATTTAGTTAGCACCTTAAATATAGAGTGGCGCAAAAATAACGTTATAAAAAGTACCTTATAACACAGGTAATAAGGTATTTTTTATAAGGTTATTTTTGCACCACCTATATATACCTAACATCGTTGTTCTCTGCTAACGTGTAGCCAACACTAAAAATTAAAATAAAATAGATTTTTTATTGAAGGTAACTTTCTATACCAATAAACTGCAGTACAGGGGAAGGAACATAAATACTAAGAAATATTTAATGACATCATAAAAGTATTACATAATGTCGTCATCGTTTGTGCAAGAAATAATACCGTTAAAAGAACTAAATCATAGCTTTAAATTAAACTTAATGTTTTAAAAAATATACATGGATAATACAACAACATTCTGACCACAACTATAAGAGTGATAATTTACTTCAAACATGAAAACCCACCAATTTTCATTTTGAATTTCAGTTCCATTGGAAAAAATTGCATTAGGTTGCATTAGTTAAAAACTGTACACTGTAAACTATTTTAGTTTATGAATAAACTTTACCTTAAATACCAATATAAAAAACGTTAAAATAACATAAATTCACATACATGATATAACGATTTCATTATATATGGAAGATACAACTAGTGAAAACTATATATCAGTTTGTTAAAATATCGATTTGGATCATCTGAAAGAAAGGAGTAATTGGTATGAATTCAAAGATTAGAATTGTTTGAGCTCTGATATTCTCTATTTTCCTGTATGGATTAGAAACGTGGACCATCCCAGCCGGAGAGACAAAGGATTGATGTATTCGAGATGTGATGCTGGAGACGTAACTATATATAAAACCTTGGACTGAAAACCGCACTGATACATCGATCCTACCCCAGCTCCGAATAAAAATTCTTTTGTCAACCACGCCTCTTTCTTTATTCGATCAAATAATGAGCACAGGCTTATAAAAATACCTTAGCTTAAATACCATAGCTTAGAAAAACTAATGGTGGTACTGATTGTGGTCAGAGGAAATAGATCATCCGATCGTTCAGCAACAAGATGGACCGATCAAGTTACACACTAGTCATTCTCTAAGTTTTACATAGTTATAACAGATGCGTTAGACAGGAACTGGTGGAGGCAGAACGTCCGCTTCACACAGCAACTCTAGCGCTGACCAATAACTTCAGTCATGAGAGAACAACCCTAGAGAGAGAACTTGTAGATTTATTACACAAGTGGAAGACAATTCCGGTTTGTCATGACAGTACTACTGCAGCTCTGTTTTACTATACCTTAACAATGTAACCGACAAACAGTAATGTGCACATCAGTTCCGGTTTGTGAGGCGATGTAGCTAATGATATTTGAGGTAACGAGAATTAATAACATTTTGTGTCTCAAAGCGACTAGCACGATGTGGTAACGGTATTATCATCTTAACTAACAGCATATTGTAATGGATAAACGTATGACTCAGGTTAACTTCCTGCTTATGTTATAGCTTAGTAACATGAAAAGGAAATACAATTTTTATAGAATATCTTAGACATCACTCATATGGCGGAGAGTTATTTATCAATTTATGATCATCGACGAATATTAATCTTAGTTTTTTAAACGTTTTATAAATGTCAGTTATGTATTTTTTTTAATAATTAAGTTAAGCGACGAGACCAGTGGGACGTTCACCTGATGGTAAGTGATACCTCCACCCATAACGACGTAGCGGTAGTTAGGATGTCGTAGTAGTAGTCGTTTGAGACAAAAAATATTAATTTTTGTTACCCGACTAATTACACTAGCTACAACGTCCTTCAATACAGTAATGTTTTTACACTACTATTCGGCGGCAGTAAAAGGTGTCGAGATGGTACTTACCTAGACAGTCTCCGGCAATAGAGATCTACCATCAGTAAACCAGAGGTAAATTAACCAAAATGTCCAAAATCTGCTTATATTCAAATTAACAATCCGAATAAGCTTTTAACAGATTACGACAATATCTGTTAACTGGTCAGAGACTAAGATTCAGATTATTAATTAAGGTATAATGAATCTTGATCCTCTAGATTCCTTGATGGATTAGATAAATTTAAGATTGGTGGGTCCGTGAAGTTTGTAGAATTTGAAACTACTTTTTAAATGTTTAAAGACTTAAATTTACTTTATCGCAAGCAAATCTAATTATTGTAGAGATAGTAATGCGTAATTAACAAATTAAGTAATTTAATAGATGACTTATAGCAATTATAAACATGAATTTGATTACAATTATAGAAAGCATTGATTAGCAAGTGATAGTGATTTATTGTCTATATGGTTATAATTATATCGCTTTTACTATAGTTGATTATACAATGGATAATTAGTTGCGATTTCCTAAATTAGGTAATGTTTTTTTTTTGTATACATTCGTTGTTATTGTATAGAGATTGTTTGACTGCTACTTCGTAGCATCATGTACAGTCCTCGCTTGAAATGCGTGATGTATATATTCATCGTTCACTACATTTATTATTTAGCTACAATAAATTTTATATTACACTACGTTTTTTATAATTCGAAAGTTCTTATCTTTAGAAAAAATACAACTTAGTTTGATAGTAAATTCGGTGAGATAGTTTAGATTGAAAAAGCCTTTCGGCTTCGATGTAACCATAAAGATTAAAGAGAGGTCAGTATCATTTATTGAAGGGTCGTTTTATACGAACCTCGAACCTTCATTTGTTATTCTAGTTTGATTACGTGAAAGCGGAAATGATTTCTTAGGACCGGTTACCGCACTACACGAGAAAATTTATATTTAGACATCACACCATCACTCTTGTATTTTTATATATAGTGAAACATGTTAACTATAGATAAAGAAAAATGTATTATATTTCTATAAAGGAAAATTAATATTGTAATAGTTTTTTTTTTTAAAGAAAATACGATAACACTGAACTATACTTTTCGATTCCTTGTATAGCAATTACAAAGAAAGGGACGGGCAGAACGTTCTCCCAACACACTTGTCTATAACAATCTGGCTTGAACTAAAATGTTTAAACAGCATCACGATGAGCATCTCGCTTTGTAACAAGTTTCGCTAACCCAGTAGTATCACTAGCTATGGACCACCAGTACAAAAGTGTCGCCATACCTTTTTGAAGAACGACGAACGCGATATGAACTATACACTTGTTGATCAAGTTTATAATATATTAAATCAGAACCTAAAAAAAAATTGAAAATAATTAAAAACAGTCATAAATCATTTTTATGGTAACAACTGACCTATCATGATTCTTTTATGGAGTGTTAAAACTTAATCAAGGAATTATTTCACGCTATAAAGTTTATTGGTCAAGTTAAGTACAGCAGTTAGCCGTAGACTATTGTAATTTTTATTAGATTAATGGATCCTTTTAACTGGGCTTTTAACATAACTAGTTAGAGATAATATCTATAACTAGCGCAATTCTAATAACACATTTTTTTTTCGAAACGTGGGGAGAAGGAGGATTCGAAATGTACCTTTCTGATGGCGAGTTATAGTAATATGGTGACCTTTATCCATTCGCAATTTCTATTGGAAACATAACTATATGTACTAGTTATTAAAAAGTATTGTTTACTAAAAATTTTAATTAATTTACGAGGGTTCAAATACTATTTTCATATTTATGAAAAAAATACATAAATTTATATTATTGAAAGAAAAATCTTAATATGACTATAAAAAGGTGTTTTGTTTGTTTTTCGAAACGATGAGACTATGAGCTATTCACGTGATAGGATGATATACACTACACCCCACTGTGCTCGTCGTCTTGACACATAAGATCTTAAGTGTCGTTACCCCTATTCTACTCCGCTGTCTATTTTCTATTTTATTTTGATTGATTTTAACATTTTATTAATATACTCCATATAACTTGCTTGTAAATTCTACGATTGTTGTTAATAATTCACTTAACTTTCTTTAAAGCGAGAGAAATGCGGAGGTCGATTAATTTGATTTGTTTAAAAGGGATTCCCGGACCCTCTTGAAAATTAAAGTGAATCCTAGTTCAGCTCGCGCGTTCAACGCTGTTAATTGTTTTTCATTTACGTTCCTGAAATATTTGTACTTGACTCGAATAGTCATTCATTTTGTCTAACACCTTTCACATAATTTTTAAAGATAATATTTAAGTTATATATTAATCATCTAATTCGTAACAATTTTAAAGATGTATAGGGTGGCGCAAAAATAACCTTATAAAAAGTACCTTATAACACAGGTAATAAGGTACTTTTTATAAGGTTATTTTTGCGCCACCCTATATTACTTACTCTTGTAATATGTTCTACGTCCAGAAATATACTTCCATCGATTGATGATGATTACTTACATGGAAAGTTATGGTTATAGTATAGATGCCTCGTTCGTTGTTTTTGTTCTGCAGCGATATTCAATCCAGTATTTTAAATCTTAGTTTTAGTTTGTTATCCAAAAACATTAGAGATGGATATTGTAACAAATTATGTCTGTATTTTTAAAAAAATATATAAATTTAATTCAATTTCAATCATGAATATACTCACATCAAATATTCGCTTGGAATAATAGTATAATTAGCAGATAGTCTAAAGATGTGGTCTGTCTTTAATTAATACTTAGACTAAACCTATTGATATCTGAATAGTTGTTGATATTACGTTAACTATTTCTTTCCATTTGTTTTGTACAAATAAATGACGAAACGAGCGAGTAGTTCACCTAATGGTACGCCGGCTCATAACAACGTGGTGCTAGTTAGGATCGATATACTGCAACATATTGTGTTCGTCGTCTAAGACATAACATATTGAGTCTCGTTACAAAAGTAATTTTAATAGCTACAGCGCCTTTCAAACCAGAACACAGTACTGTCTGCGTCATGTACTGTTTGGCGGCAGATATAGGCGCTGCGGATCCATCTAGACAATCTCCGGCAAATATATTTACCACCAGTAAATGTGTATTTACTGGTATAATATTAAATAAGTAAAAGTATTTAATAAAGATCTATTGTTTGGAAGCAGAAACTGCTGGTAACGTAATCCTGGAATGTATTAAAGTAACAAACAATAAAGGAAAAATCCTTCCATAACCTGTAAACATCCATAGCAACTTCTGAGATTCTGACGGATGCTGGCTGATAATGATTACTTTTCATGAAGCATAAAGGAATTTAACACGAAAAATATATTAATGTCTATGATCAATTAACTATATCATTTATTTAGATTTGATTTGTTTACGATATATTCTATGTACATATAGCAACAATTATAAATTTTTGTCTACGTTTGTAAATATTATAAATAATAATTGAGGTTAGATGTAAATAAACTTGACTGCCACATTCAGGCGTGGACTTTCATGGTGTAACTGCACCTTCAAATTGTGTCATATTAAAAATATTAATTAATTATTGTATAACACGTGAGTTAACGTGAACTTCCACTATGATATTAACCTTCATTATTTTACACGGATGCACTATATAATTTGGTTAAAACTTATGCTATCCCCCCAACGGGTTCCCGCCTGGTCGTGGCGGAGAGGCGGTTTCATACTGCCGTCTGCAGCCGAGGTAGGGTTGCAGAGGAAGTACCCTCTACGACCAAACGGTGTCGCACCGTGGATGCGGCGGCGACGGGGCGGTACAAGAGGAGTGTCGGTATTACGATGCGCCGTTCTCTCTATCCTCCGCGGCCGTTAACGAGTAGCGACGGGCCCAACGCCAGTCTAAATGTTCCGTGGCCCTATAAAATAAGATTCAAATTGAAATCAAATACATCTCGAGTTCCCGCCGCGCCCGGATGTTCATTCATCCGAGTATCAGCTGTTTTTGATTTTCTATGACCCTTTCGTTTCATTTACCTGTACTAACATGATGGAGCGTAAATAATACGAATAAAACGTTTTAAAAATATGTTTTTTTTTTTTTTAATCAGGATCGATTTTTTCTCTATCCCATCATCAAAGGTATTAAATTAAAGTCATTAGTACTATCATTTGTCTACATTTTCGGAAGCAGTTTCCTAACACCCAGTATATAAAAAAAGTAAAATCTATAGCAACCGCATAAATAATACGAAGTGAATACTTATATATTTTTTTTATAATGATGAAGGGTCTATGAAATTCAATAGATGAAAATCCTATAACTATCTACGAATCACTTCGCATCGAATGGTGATGTTCGCATGTCGATACCTTCACTTGTTTTCACGTGATAGAACAAAGGAAACCTATTTTCATTATAAATAAATATATATTGATATAATATGTATTATATATGTGCATAAATAACACACATAAATATATAAATTGTTATTTTTTATATTATATTGACAGCCGGAATGCGGTAGTGGTGTTCTAGTGGCAGATTTACAATATGAGGGTAGTAACGAATTCTAAAGTACCTTATTACCAATAAACCTGCACAATTTGCCGGCTCTGGAATCGAAACTGGGACGGTTTTGTTGCTAGACAATTGGTTAGCTGCTGAGCAACGGATACGGTTAAATCCGTATATATGAACCATAACCAGAGTGTAACACTATGCTGGGATAACCTAAGCCTCGTAAGTACTTCAATGGCCGCGAACCACGAGCAGCCATCGTCCTCCTCAGGGTCGTTTAGAAAGCGACAAGAACCCCTTTCCTAACTGCCAACAACCCCAAAGGTCCCATTAAAGACGAAGAAATTCGACTAACCTAACTTAATCCTATCCTGTTAATGTGGTCCGGGAATTAAACAACAGATTTCAAAGTTACAAGGCAAGGAGTTAACCGGTGCATAATGGAGGGAGTTATAAATACTACGATAATATAACGACATAATAAAGTATGATTTAAAAAAAAAACAGGAAGTATGTTAATTTTCCATTTTAATTTCAAACAAAATTAAATACATCTTTACAGTGAAATTGTATCGTTATGAGTAGAGTTACTTATAATAAATGTGACTATAAACTGATCGATCTAACGAACCCGTGTTGATTCAACATTAAGATAGTTATAGAATTGTAAACAACAAAAAAATTATATGTTTACGTACATGCACAAAGCGATACATATAGTTCATTAACGAAACTATTATATAGCATTATAACACTTTCATTGATGAAGTGCTAACATAAATATTACGAACACACAAGCCCTTGAATTATACGTACACATAACACTGATAATTTTATTAAACAGTTTCGTATTAGACTGATTATTTATTTATACAACAGACATATATTCGTAATGTAACTTAGTTGACAACAACAGATAAATGCAACTTCAACAGCTTACACTTAATTATTACGGAACTATAGAATAAGTTGATTCAATAGAACTGCTTAAAAACTTTTAGAATAATTTCTCTCGTGCTATCGATATGTTTCTCATTGGTTCCTTGGAAATTCCTTCAATATTTTTCACACTCCTTTCCTACCTTACATTCGTTATTTAATACCTCGATTAGCGATCAATCAAATTAACGACTTTCGTTACTTTGAAATGTTTAGTATTTCTTACGATTTTACGTAAAAGCAATCCTGAAAACCAGCCAATGTATATAATGGTCTAATCAATAATATTTATCATTTAAATCTTACAGATTTATTTCGCGTCAAATCTAGTATAACCAAATCAAGCTGAAAGTTATTTCTTTCTTAGTCTATTTAAAATACATTTAAAACAACACCGATATAAACCACAGTGATGACACATTCATAGTTATACACTAAGCGATTTCTTAATGAAGTTTTCTTAATTAATCAGGTATCTCGACTCTGAAATTTTCCACATCAATTATAAACCAACAACGATATTCATCGAAACATCCGTTGTTACTTTACAAAATACCCTTAAAATGTAAAATTTTGAGATGCAATTACATATTCTTCGTACGTCCGGTTAAATTACTATAAAATAGTTAAATGTGTAAACGTGTGATTAAGGAATATAATCCTGATTCAAAATCGAAGATTAAATATTCAATCTCGCGTCCATCGCACGTTACACATTCATTTAACATTTAATACATTTACACATAAGTGTTAAGATATCTTAAATTGAAATCTTTATATATCAGCAAAGACATAAATAGTGACAGTTACGCCGTATGTATATGAATAACAACAATATATTTAAATATACTACTTACATCAGACTAGGGGATATGTTTTATGTTCCAATTTATATCACTTGTGCAAGTTCTGCTTCCCTTGCACTCAGTACAAACGCAAGCTTAATCCTATAATATTTAAAAGGTGACTGTTCAGAATAAGTTTCAGCGATAAGTAGAGATATGGGCAACATTGACGAAAAACAAATAATGAAATATGTTTCGAATAAAATTATATAAAAAGAAATATGAGTAAAAGGAAATTATTAGCAAAGGATGTTTAAAGTCACATTTATTACTACACTAATAGTGTCAATCAAATTTAAAAGAATTATAACAAAATCATAAATATACTGATGATGTAAAAATTTATACAAATGATGGAACTACTAACGAAAAATAATGAATACATAAAAAGCGGTAAATGTTAACCGAAATAATAAATAATATAACATTTAAACTCGACCAGCTCCTATTACAGAATCTCCTGGTGAGTTACGATAATCCTAAAGATACAATCATATTAACAGCACATCTTTATTCATTAATATACCTCTAACACTTATTCGAACTAACTGAAACTCCTACGACCGAAACTACACGAAATCGAACATTCAGGGGCAACTAGATATTAATAACAACAATTTATGCACAATAAAGCTAAACAATAACAGACTGAACGGGAGGTAGCATTAATCGTAGTGAATAACACGAACTTGAAAGTTTCAAATAAGTTTATATAAATATTCCATACCCCGTGTGCTTACAAGTATAGAACTATTATAATCGTTAATATTGTAATAGTCAACAAGGTAAACGCGCAAAAGCTTATATAGGACATACATGTACATACAAAGACATTGTAAAGGTAGGGAGTAAATGATAAAAAATATAACGAGATTCACTTTATATTAAAGGTACAATTGAAAGAAAAAAAAGAAGGTCATACGTTGTTTATAGATTTAAGATTAGATTTTAGCAAGTTTGATACTTTAATTTCGAATTTAAGTTAAAGTAAAACAACTCTAAATGCTCTCTTAATCTTTATACGTAGCCTTTGCAAATCTCTCTTTGTCGTTAAGATACGCGACACTACAGTAACACATACGAATTGTAGATGATTTACGTAGTGTATAAGAATAAATTACACGACCTTTAAAAGAAGACATTTCCATTTTTATTACTTATCACAATTTACTCTCGCTCTCATTTATTACTAAGTTTTTGATCTACTCAGCCCGAAGTTGATATGTATCGTAGTTTATTGCACAAATTCATCACGTTATTAATTTTTAACTGAATATACAAAAGCGAGTACATCCACTGTTGCTATCCGGCCACAGCTAGCTCATGGTGGATGTTCGGCGTTAAATTAAAAGGGAAGGGTGAACTTATATCACTTTACAAATTAACTTTACGTCTCTAGAGCCATCTGGTGGCAATGATCGCTAACCCATTCATAGCTAGGATAGGTTTGGATTGGACGCCGTCCGAAGTACGACCATACGGAGGTTTCCTCTTGCAGCTCATCTTCTCGAGTGGCATCTTTGCGACGCTGTACTCCCGGTGCTCGTTGACCATGGTGCATACGGTCCGTTTCTTCTGCATCATCTCATCATCCCTGTCCCTCAGGCCCGCTAACCATGACTCGTACCACGCCAACTCGCAATCACAAATCAATGGATTGTCTAAAACATGAAATGAACTTTATTAGAATCTTACAAAGATGAATTACAATTTTGTTTTTTTAATAATTTTTAACTATCGATTAAATCAAGGTTGTTAAATAGTAATCTAAGTTTTTTTTTTTCTATAAATTCCTTTGCATTACTTTTTACAACGTGAATAGATCTTGCGTATTCTTTATTTCGTTAATAAATAATAATCTTTGCATACGGTTCCTTTAATTAAGTTTTTCTGCATTCATTTACTTAAGGTACTTAAAATATTACCCATTATATCTACAACTCGCAAGGTATCCAAAATGGGCTCCATTATCTCTTCAGGGATATGTTGTAGCTTGTTATTTTGCAGATTCAAAGTCTCCAGTGAGTTAAGATTATCGAAACCCATTGTTGGCAATTGATGAATCCTATTGACAAAGGAATAAACTCGTGTATCTTTTCATATTTGATCTCATCTCTCTACAGATAAATAATTACAAGCAAAGGTATTACATTTTAATAAGATTTTTTTTATTGCTCCCTTTCAGAACCTTTGTTATGAATTTGCGAAAAATTATGAAATTATTTCACTGTCATGTTACTAAGCAAATAAAGAGTGGGTACATTGTAATCAGAGATTTGTCATGTGTCAACTTATCTCAACTGAATCTTAATCTTTTTAGTATCTCATCATCATCATCAGTCAACAGACGTCCACTGCTGCATATAGGCTTTCCCCAAAGATCTCCACATCTATCTGTCCCGTGGTCTCTCATTTGTTATAATTAATAATATGTTAGAAACTTGTCAATAATTACTATAAACAAACAGAAGTAATGTTAATAAAATACAAACAATAGCGACTCTAGTGTATAAACTTACATATTTTTCTGTAAATTCAGGAAGGTAATGGAGTCTCCATAACCGGTGAACGCATCTTCGCTGATATACGTTATATTGTTTGAACGCAAATCCAAATGGCGCAGACGATGCAACGGACGAAGAGCTTCGGATGGAATGTCATGAAGTCGATTGTCGCCGAGACGTAAATACTGCAAGTTTTCTGAAAGTTAAATAGTACTATAGTATTGTTGTTGGATGATAAACATATTGAAAAAAAAATTAAATTATGATTAGACAGATTAAAGCTTAAAAATTATTTGGGAATCCTATTAATTTCACTTGGTAAGAGTAAGGCAAAAATATAATGTTAGAAAACTTATAGCTGTTGCTTAAAAATACCGCAAGTTATATTTTTAAGTAACAGTTATCAATTCGTATTTGTTATAACAATTATTATTTTTGTACATTAGTATAAATATGAGTTATTTCACAAATTACCTTCGAGACCGGCGAAAGCTTTCTCGTCAATTCTCTGTATTTGATTTCCTTCCAGTTCCAAAGAATTAAGAAAAGATAAATGTGAGAAAACCTGAGCCGGCACTTCGCGTAGCTGATTGTGAGCTAAGCCTAAAGAATCCAAGTTTCGTAAACCTGAAATTTAATACCGTTTTTTAATAATATTCCTTCGATGTTATCTATTGCATATATTACAAATAGTAGGTCTCTGTTACTGAAAACAGTGAAATCAGCATCATACGGTCGTCTATTAACTGCAAGCCTTAGACTGGAAATATAAACTTTCTGTTACATAAATATTTCGTTTTATACACAACACAACGTAAACTTTGTAGTAATACTGCGCCCGCGCAACAGACTTAAGTCTCGATACGGTGTAATCTTCTCAACGTATAATAAATTGATAAAAGCAGATAAATCACCCACTAAACGAACGTCCAGGTCGTCTCTTTAGTTAAAAAAAAATACTAAAGCTAGCAATTAATCACCCGCAAAATCGCCCTCAGTGATCGTTGAAATCCGATTTTCTTGCATTTCAAGCTTTTTCAGGTTTTCCAAGAGAGCCAATGCTTTCTGAGGTACGGCTGTCAGTTCGTTTCCACCAATATTTAAACGCTTCAGTTTTCTGTAATAAAATTATTATTATTTAAATAACAAAAACACTTGTTCAAATATTAAAACAAAAATAAAGAGGGCCTAGAAATAGAACAAAAGTCAATAATTATTAAATATATTGCGGTCAATTCAATACCCTAAAGTAACTTATCAAAAGTACTTACTTCTCCAATCCTTTAAAAGCTTCGCCGTCTACAACTGATATCCGGTTTTCATACAGAGTTAATATCTCTAATGTATCAAGACCAATAAAAGCTCTGTTATGTACCGCCGTCACCTAAGAAACGGAAACAGGAATAGAAAACTTGTAACATAGTTAATTTAAGACTTATAGTTATTTTTGTTGATTTTATTTATATCTTAAACTCCACATTGCGCTTCTCGACATGAACCTTAAGATATTACTGCGCAGTCTTCGCAAGAGATACTTTATGAAAGCTTTAATTTAATTTTGAAATAACCGTTTTTATTTCTCAATTCAATTCAGCCTATTTACGTCCCCACCGTTGGGGCATAGGCCTACCCTTAATATTGGGGTGATGGGCCATAGCCACCACGCGGGCCTAATGCGGATTGGTGACTTCACACACACACCTTAGAATAAATTCTAATTCATGTGCAGGTTTCCTCACGATGTTTTATTTAACCGTTTGTATTTCGCCTGCTGTTACTAAAGTTCACAAAATATACATAACTTAAATATTATTTTATGAGGGTTCAACTAGAACACTTGTTAGAACGTTTACACAGCTTTACATTTTATTGAGATTTATCATCGCGATATTTAGTCTATAGATACTATCGTCATATATGAATTTATTAACCAATTCATTCCAATTTCATAAGACTATGGGGAAACTTATTTTATTTATTTACAAAGTGCCGTACTTTATATATACTTATATAATAGGGTTTCTGAATCACTCCAAATAACTTCGTGACTGGAGCACATTAGTCACATGTAAATTGTACGGATTTTTCCAGAGCACAGTAATGCACCAAAATTGCGACGCTCTATTTTAAATTTTGTTTTTATTTGTTGCCATAGATATTTCAAAATTCGATGAGGCGAAAATGATGAAAATCAACTTAACGTATTTCTTACTAATATCGTGGAAAAAATTATTCTTATTTATAGAAACAAGGGCTCTAGTAAAGCGATGATATATACGGAAAATAATAATTCCCGAACAGAATGAAAAGACTACATCATACCTTGTATTTTTGTAATCCCCCTATATAAACCCTAGTGGAGATGTTTGGGAGAAGCCTAGGTTCAGCAGTGCACGTCGGCTGATGATTGATTGTAATGTTGACCGAAAAATATTCTACTTGTACCAAACTTGTGTAACTTTAAAGTACTTATATATATGTGTAATTTTTTATTTTCTACAGTATTATTACTAACTATGATGTTATTACATCGAAATAAACTCTTAGAAAGGTTATTTATTATTTGAACTATTTCCCTAATTATTTATTTATTAATGTGTATTTAATAAATTAAAAGGTTACTTGATAGAAAATATCACCTTGTTATGATTCATGTTCAGAATCAATAAATGATTCAGGTGAGTAAAAGATGATGTTGGTATCGTTGCCAGACTGTTCTGAGAGACGTCCAATTGTGTTAACTTGTTTCCTGTGGAGACGAAAATGGATTACTTATACTAAAAGCTTTACTAAGAGACAATGTATTTGTATATATGTTTCAATAACAGTTTTAATTCTTTCGGATAAATTTGTTTCGCAACATTACTATTACTCTTTTAAAAAATATTGAGAGAACTATAACCGTTGTTTAGTCTAATAAAGTTATACTGTATAAACTGAAGATATGTAAAGTACAGGTTCCTACTTGCCTATAGAGCTAAGCGATGAATCCTCAATCACGGCCAAGCTACTGTTATGTACGGTGAGGTGACGTATGTCGAGGCCAAGGAAAATATACGATGGCAGCTTAGCTAAGTTGTTGTGGCGGAGTTTCAAGTAGAATATAATCATGGGCTTGGATCGCAGCGTGTTCATAGCCTGAAATTTAAATTTACTTTAAATATCTGTTATGCATATGGATTTAAAACTGCAGAAAATTGTATTTATAAAAAAATTTTTAACTCGGCTTCTGACTATTAAGTATTAATCACGTAATGAATAAGACTTTTAAAGACTCTTTCTATTTCCTTCTCTAATAACGCGTGAACTAACACATTCCGTTTAGTTTTTATTAAAGTCTAGAATTTATTAAATACCCGAAAACATGGACAAGATATTTAACATACATTGTAAGGAACTAAATATAAATCATAAAACTATACAAAAAAATTATTTCTAGTTAATTTGTACTGCTTGCTAAACTCTGCTAAGTAAGATCTTTCTTGCTGAAAGGAATCCCAATCACATATTTGTTTTATATCATAACTATTTACTTTTTGTATGTGCTGTTGCTCCGTAAACTCGCAAAGTATGTCCAGTCCGTTCTTCTTCACGGTACAGCTGCATGGTGTAATCGTGTTCGAAGCGGGACACTGCTGCGTGCCCTGGAGCTGCACAGGTCTGGCGCACAGTATCACACAGCAGACGAGAAGCCAACGTAGCATCATTATGCTAATCTGTAATTACACTAACCTTTAATCATACAATTACAAAACATTTCTTTAGTCCATTTTACTATTGTACATAATCACCAACTTCAATATAATCAATTTTTAGTTACTTTAACCATATATCTAACTACTTAGAAGTGGTTCATTACTTTTATCAGCAGCCGTGTAAATGTACAGGGTGAAAGGCAATAGGCGTAAAAGATCTGCAGGGGCTAAAGTATAGCTCGTATCCTATCTATCTATGTATGGAATACCTCATCATAAACAATGATTCTGGAGTTATTAATTTTTCAAATATTTTTCAAAAAATTCGCGATTTTCTAGGAAAAAATTCCGTCATTTTATTTCTTATATTTACACAAATTTTAAGGTAATAATTATTGTTTAATCATTGTTTTATTAAATTAAATTAATAATCATCACATAGAGGCTAAAACTTTTACATTTGGTTCTTTGAAAGTCGTGGCAGTAGAAAATAAGACGTAATACTTACAATTTTATTTAATATTAAAGTAAAATTTATATATAAAAATAAGTATAAAGCACATAAATAAGTATCTGGCTTCAATACCTATCCAAAAAGAAAGTACATAAAATTTCTAAAATTTGAAAAAAAAAAAAACACTTGTAATAAAATATACCGAGTACCATAAAATACCAAACTGCAAAGACTCATAATAGTAGACGCCGCGCCGGCCCTTAATTTGATCTTTTTGTTTTTGTTGTAACGCGTGCGATCTTATTGTTGTCGTTTTAGATGTTGAATTCATTGTAAAACAAGTGCAATATCATTTTTAGGTAATGAGTCAGTACGACAGTTAAAATTTAACTCCTTTCGTAGGCAGACGTACATTATCATCATCTTCTTAATTCTGAATAGTTTTTCTTTTCCATACCAACTAAATTTAATTTTAATGGCGGATTACCGTAATGAAGAACATGCTGATATTTTCTATTGTTATGGACGTAGTGATGGAAATTCTTTACAAGCACGAAGAGAATATCAGCTACGTTTTCTAAATCATCACCTACCAGGTCATAGTCTTTGCTGCGGCGTATCGACGCGTCAGGAAAACTGTGGGCGTTCAACAGAGGCGACATGACGCAGGTAGGCCACGCATCTGCGATACTGAAGAGGAAGACGGAATCATAGACCATTTTATTATAGACTCGACTACGTCAACCAGGGTCATGGCAAGATTGCTAGGTTTAACACAATGGAAAGTGTGGTTTACTGTACACACGGCAAGGCTCTACCCCTACCATTATACAGGTTCAGGCCCTGGAGGAAACACACCCTGCAAAAAGGTTAGACTTCTGCCATTTTATCCTACATACAGACTTAGAAAATAATTATTTTCTCACCAAAATATTGTGAACTGATGAATTGAAGTTTGACAGAGACAGCATAACAAATTTTAATAATAGTCATTATTGAGCTCTACGAGGTGAAAATCCCAACGTAATTAGAGAGGAGTTCATCAGCGAAAGTTCTCTGTAAACGTATGGATGGGCATAATTCATACTTATTTGATAGGCCCAGTCTTCTTGCCCACCAATTTAAATGGGGAGACGTACGAAGAT
Organism: Ornithoptera alexandrae; assembly: GCA_029030555.1. Taxonomy (NCBI): domain Eukaryota; kingdom Metazoa; phylum Arthropoda; class Insecta; order Lepidoptera; family Papilionidae; genus Ornithoptera; species Ornithoptera alexandrae. Next base: position 9,505,231 of record JARDVY010000037.1, read on the forward strand.
TTTCTTCGAAATCATTTTTTTAATTATCTAGAGGATAAACCACTGGAAACCAGAAGAGAAATGGTGTTCCAGCATAACGGTTGTCCCGCCCATTTTCGTCTCGGCGTAAGACAGTGGTTAGACATTACTTTCCCTCAGCGATGGATTGGCCGAGACGGATCAACACCGTGGTCCGCAAGGTGTCCTGATTTAACACCTTGCGATTATTACTTATGGGGTCAAATGAAATCTTTAGTGTACACAACACCAATTAACTCGTTAGAAGATTTAAAGTCATGCATCATCGTCGCTGCTGACAAAATAAGAGAACAGCTTACAGGACGAGTCACTCTATCTAACTTAAGAAAAAGGCTTCGTGCTTGTATCAGGAACCGAGGCCGTCAGTTTGAGCAAAATTTAAATTAATTGTTACTTTAAACTTTTACTCTGAACTCTATATCTAAAACGAAAACAATAAACTCGCACGTGTTATTATAAAAACAAAAGGGTCAACTTTAGGGCCGGCACAGCGTCTACTTTTACGAGTCTCTACAGTTTGGTGTTTCCTGGTACTTGGTTTTATTACAAGTGTTTTTTTTTTCTAAATTGTAGAAACTTTTTGTACTTTGTCGGATATGTATTGAAGTCAGGTACTTATTTATGTGCTCTATATATATTTTGTATAAATAAAATTTTATTTTGAGATTAAATAAAAATTTAAGTATGACACCTTAATTTTTACTGTCACGACTTTTAAAGAACCTAATTTATAAGTTTTAGCTTCTAAGTGATGATTATTAATTTAACTTAATAAAACAATGATTAAACAATAATTATTACATTAAAATTTGTGTAGAAATAAGTAAAAAATAAAATCATCGAATTTTTTCCAAGAAAATCGCGAATTTTTTGAAAAATATTTAAAAAAATGCTAACTCCAGAACCTTTGTTTTTGATGGGGTATCCATACATAGGTAGATAGGATACGACCTCTACTTTAGCCCGTCCAGATGTTTTACATCTATTACCTATCACCCTGTATATTATCGTAATTACTATTGCCACCACCATCAACAACCCAATAGCTACCCCATAGCACTAGATATAATTGGGATATTGAAAATTATTTATTAAAATGCGGAAGTTCGATGCCCACTTAGCTTGTGCTTCCGGCGAATGACAACTAAAACATATGTGAGAATTTCGGCATTCACTAACAACTACTGTCTACAAAACATGCGAGATGTACTAAATCACACTTGGCCGGTGTGATATATTATATGCTTAACTCTCTCTCGATTTGAATGATGCTGTAGCTAGTGAAATTATTACACAATGTAATGGTTAGTTTGTATATTGTCATCATATGAATGTCCTGTTAGTCTCATCGTATTGTCTATTGAGTAAAAAAAGACGATAAAAGTGAATGATAAAAAATTTATAAAAAAAAATTGTGCTTAATAAAGTTTGTTAAACTCACAACTAGAAACAGAGTTTCTTCTACGTTTAAAACTCTCTTTGAGGTTTTGGCTTCTTTGATAAAAGAGCACTAAGGCAAACAAATATTCATAGTCGTCATTTATACATCAATCCTGTTGAAGAGAACTTTCAGTTAATACTCTAATTACACACAAGTTTTCATTATCTTACTTATTTAAGTAATACATAACTTTATTCAAATGCTAAGTAATTCAAATATAGACTGTTATTTCCATATAAAATCGATAATAACATTTAAACAAATTACATGATTTTGTACGTTAAAAATAGAGAGTAATGTGAATCTGTAGAGTGTGACTACTTTCCGTCAGGTGGACCCACGACCTAATAATGATTGCAGGAAATCATTAGATAGAGATAGCTTCAGACCGGTCGCACTGGAAATTGATTAGTGAGATATATATCAACAGTGGACAGTGGCTAAATCGTCGATAATAATGATGAAAGAATCTAGTCCTTCACTCCAACTTTTAGATTATCGGTACTGTAGAGACTTCTGATTCCGGGGAGCTAAAGATTTTCACCCTCTTGTATTAGTTTCCCCGAAATAATAGAAACGTTTAAAACCACAAAAATAAATCGTAATAATTAACTAAGTAATATTTAGATTTCGTTAATTCAAAGAAATATTAACCTTTGTTCTTAAATATCTAAATGTGATTATTAATTTAAAAAGCCCTATATATTCGTATCTAAACAGAGAAAGGAATTAAGAAGGATAAAGGAAAAATTTGAAACACCATTAAATACAGCCCAGATGATATTATTCAAGGAAAATTAAGTTATTTAATCTACGGAGCTTATTGGTTTAGAAAACAAATCAAAAGCAAGAAGCATTTTCCTTTCCTTGGGGAAATTTAAAAATAAGTTGATTCGATTATTTGCGTGAATCAAGGGCTCGGAAACCCATTGAATTTAAGCATCTGAAAGCTTATTTAAGTGGAAATTACTTTCAGGTTTTAAATGAAATTTTAAGCTTTTGCGGGCCGGAAGATTGTTATTTTAAAACAATTCATATAGTGTTTTTAAACAGAACAAATACGAGAAATTGATTAAATTACATTTTTTTTTCTTATAACTATATATTTTAATTCATCAAACTACAGTAAGACCAGAGATACACCACTTTGAGGTTCATGTAGGCGTATACAACAGCGAGGTACTTTTTAAGATGTTTATAGCACTGATTTCCTCTCGTGTAGAACATGCAAGCTTTCAATGAATAGTTATCGCAACATTACTAGTATTTTGTGCAAATATAAAAAAGAAAGCACAACTAATTTTATTGCTTATGTTATATATCAATAATACTCCTTATGTGCTAATACGTCAAATCATAATCAGAATTGACTTAAGTAAGCAGTTTACCTTTATAGCATATTTACAAAAAAGATACACAAAACTAAAATTTATACTTATGTTTTAAAAGAAAAAGCGGTTAAATAACAAAAAAAAAGCACTTTTATTAATTTTTAAAAATAAAAACTATGTTGGGAAGTATCGAAAAAAGTAAATAAATATATAGACAAATAAGAGTATAGGAATGTTATGACAATTGAGTCACAGTGAACCAATAAATTTGGAGCTTTATAAACAGTAATTAAACAATAATGAATATACCGGATCACTCTAATGTGGGTGTCTTCAAAAGTGAATTAAATAAGCTACTTTTTTGCTTGTAGTTCACCAGTTAAATTCACATCGTCACAATTCACATGAGATTGAGGTTAAGCACAAAATGTTCTAATTTAAAAAATAGTTCATCGTTGTTATTATGTTTATTTAAAAGATCCACAGAAAGCATTCAAATAATTTTCTGTTTTTTTTGAACTTAAATAAAACCATAGTAAACATGAACAGTTTTATAATCCTTCACATCCTTACCTTTACTTCAATCAACACTGTAAATGAATATCACATGAAGCCAAATCAGAACTTTTAATACGTCACAAATTAAAACAATTATCCGCATTAGATAATGTACAACACACTAACGGTTTGTAAACTAATATTATCTCCTGCTTTATGTATTAATGAAATACTATGTATATATCTGTGTGTAGTTTATTTGGTGTGTACGGTGACGGACCACTTCTGCGCATATCATCGCGCGACTGTCCAAGCCCCTTCGGTTGTTCATCCATTATCATTTGATGGGCCATCTCCGTTCAGATCCGTGTGTCATTGTGCGAACGAGAGAAATATCGTAACGTTTACCGACGAACGGCTGTCGGTTCGCGTCTCGTCTATGAACGGTCACCGATTATGTGGATGAGTCGCTGAACCGTACTGAACTCAGGCTCGTCTACCTGCACTGTCATCTTGAACTTGCTCATTTATGTTTTGAATTAGCAGAATAGCTCCAATAATTTTTTAACCTCCTTAATATTAGCGTCTTTCTCTTTGAAAATGTTATTTATACAAAATGGATCACTGCAGTAACTAAATGTGTTAAAATCCTTGGATTTACAAATAACATTACACTTTTATAATCTACTTGTTTGGCAATCTTAACATTTTTAAGTAGCTCTAAGTAACCAAACAGTGAAATACAAAAAATTTGTTCTAATTTATTTAATGAATTCTTAACTTTTGAAATTCTTATCCCAATTTACATTACTTTTATTATAAATAAAATCGAAACTGTTTTTATTTTGATACCTTCCAAGACAATAACAAACTCTAAAACTTCTTAAATCATAAGCTAACCTAGATTTAAAATGTATGCATCGGTCAGATCCGAGTTTCTAATCTGATAAAATTTTCTGGAATTGACCTAAAAAATTAATATTTACCTCATTTCAATATTTTTAACTTAGTTTAGTGCATAATATATATGTAAAAGTATTCAAATTTTCTAAAGACAAACCATGTTAAGTAAAATCAAAATGGTTCCTTTCAAACTTGGGACGTCGAAAGTAATAAATCAAAGAGACTTGGCAAATGAAATGTCCTTGACGTTTCAATCTCACTCCGCTGATAACTTAGGACAGCAACTGTAATGACTTGATGTTGTTTATTCCGATTTCGTATACCGGAAATATTCTTTGTCGGCAAATTATGTTTCAAGTTTGAACAACTTACCACGCGTAAACTACACTTTAGTAACCATACTTAAAAACTTCAGTAGATTAAATAATGTTATGTTATTAGCCAGTCGTTAAAACTGATCATCGTTGCTTTAAACGTTGTAAATAAAGACCTCAGAAAGAAGTCACTACAATTCAACTACAAATTAAAAAACTTAATTGTTATACACTAGTGCTCGTAGTTTCAGTTTACTGATGTATAAAGACGGAGATCATCTTCGTACAGCTACAATGTTTCAGTCATCATGTACAGTTGTAGCTACTTTAAGACCGTCGTATTTAGTACAATTACTTAGCTAATGAAACTAAATTGAGGATACCAGTGAAATGTGATGCTAAGAGCCGTCGTCACCATAGCAATAATAGCTAATTTGAGAAAGGTATGCTTATTCTTCGTTTAAGTTGTTTATGTTTGACATAAGCAATTTTAAAGATTTATCGTCATAATATATGAGTAGTCGAAGTTCGCTGGTCACCAACATATTTTTAATTATATAATCTGCTATTTAAATTATTATAGAAGTGGTAGGACGCTGTTATCTGAGATCATAAGGTTTGAAAGACGTTGTGGCTAATGAATTTATTGAACAAACGAGATTGAACATCTTGTCACAAAGCAACAAGCCCAATTTGGTTAAACCAACTGATGAAAACCAGCCTATCACCACAGTCTTGAGTTACCATCAGGTATACGATCACCAAGTCACGTAAATTAAACAAAAGACAATGAGTTAAGAAGTAAGCTAGAAACTACACAAAATATTTTTTTTAATCCTCAATTTTACCTTATACCTCCATATGAATCCGTGTCTGATCCAAGTGGGAATCTTAGGATGACGCCTATGTCCAGCAGTGGATGTCTATCGGCTGATGACGATGATGAATTAACATATAAAAAAAGGAAGAGAGCAACTCACAGTTTACTCTGTAACCAGGTGTAAAACGTTTTACGCGAAAAGCAATTTCGCGGAGCGAATTAAAGTTGGCCAACAGTTTTTAATTACTCTGTACAACGGACGCGTACATTACTAAGCCCACAATATAAAACAGCGCTTTCTACGGCTTAAAGCTAACCATTTACCAGCGCAGAGTGTTAAAACGTTTCCACCTACCTTTTTTATATTCTGTAAATATATCTTAAATATTCTATCACGATCATCAAAACGTTATCTATATGTAAGATCTCCTATTCTAAGATTCATTGACTTTTCACGTGATCACCGAAACCATAAAGATAAAGATTTAAAATTTGGTAGAGACGTTGCTCCTGCTATTTAGACGTCAGTTAAGAATGTATTTTACAAAATTCATTCCCCAAAGGAAGTTGCGAGGATGGATGAGCAAAGTGGGCGGGAAACAGCTAGTAGGTATATAAATCTAGTTCCCGCTACATTTATGCTATCATAAAATAGTGAATGAGGAAAGCAGAATGGTAAAAAATGGACAAAAACATTCCCTGTGACTGTTACGAGTACTAGAATAAAGCGCTAGCACTCCACATCCTCTTGTCGGTAAAAACTATCTTAAAGAGTTGTCACCAATTGGCTCAAATTTGTAACGGGGTATAGTTATAGACAAAATGTAACACATATCTAATACATTGACAGACTGCAACGGATGAAAAAGTAATTTTTATTTTTACCTTTTCAGCTAATGATGAGTAATATTGAACAAAAGGAAATGAACAATGATAAATTTTTTTAAGCTTAAATTCAATCTTCAATGATAGCATGAATAAATCGGGAGGGAGTGAAATAAAATATTTTTGACGTTTCTCTTTGTTATTAACGACTACAATTATAACAAGGGGACCTCATTAAATTTCCCTTTTAGATGATAATAAAGTCTTTCAAGTGATAACTGACACAAAAGCAAGGGGGAAGTAAATTTTTATCTCCAATTCAGCATTTTTAATTCAAAAACTTTCTAATGTAGTTGTATCTTATTTATAAACATTTATTAACATTTTTCAATTTCCAAATCAATATTTCTTATAAGCTTTTATCGATTTGTATATGATCTTTACATTAAACATATTTTTTTACCAGAGTTTTAAAAGAAAGATCCAATTTTACATATACTGCCTCTCTCTCTCTCTCGCTCACACACACAGAACATTGTGAAATGAATTTAATACTGTAAGCTTAGCTTTTAATCAAAAAACTTGGAGGCGTCAGGAACATTTCATTAATAAACCTAATACTGTTTCGCTTTCAACAAATTTTGAAATGTTAAGCTTACTTAAAAAAAAAGATATTTTTTTTTTTAATGTAAAATGAAATATTCTTCAGAAGCAAATTTCATTTGACAAGATATATTAAACCAAACATATTTATCTTATTTATTTACTTTTTATATACTTTAATCGTTGATAATATATTTACTTTAATTACTCGCGTAAGGAAAGCCCTCTTTAGGTTTGAGGCGAGGAGCACCACGTGGTCCTGAATAAACACCATAACTAGTAACTTATTGTTATAAACAAGCTTTAGCTACCATCAGGTGAACGTTGCGACCGTCTCATTATTTCTTTGAACATAAAACCAGGACGGAATATAGTAAGTTCCACATCTATGTACTGTTTTCCATCAAAGCTTCACCTAAAGTTCTTTAATTTACGATACAAAATGATAAGTCTTGTAAGGCAATAATTTCACTTGCTACTAACCAAAACAAATTATATTTTAATCTATTTTTTTCTGTATAACAACTTCCTTATAAAATCTGTGAAATCAATTATTCACAAGCAAAACAACGTCTCCACCACGCCCTAGTCGTTACAAAATAAATTAGCTGAAGTAAAACAAGGTTTTTACTTCCCAGAAGGTTTTTATTGTTTTAAAACTTTCGCTGTAATTTCATTCTTTATTTTGTTGTCGTTTACAGTGTTAATTAGATTTGAAAGGAATTGCCGCTATAATAATCATCATAATTTAATAGATAATTAAATAAGGATGATCCTTCTTGATAAACATAGACTTTTTCTAGAATTTTACTATTTTCTTTACGTACAATCGTAACTTTGCAAAATTAAAAATTCTCTTATTTAAATTACCAGACGTTATACTCAATATATACTTTTATTATTTTTAATGTGAAAACTATTATTTAAGTTAAAAATCCGGACTAACTAGAACACAAAGAATAAAAGAACCGTTACGATCTCAATCCGAGCTTATAGATGATATCAAAAACTTTTATAGTAAGTTAATTATAAGTCCATCCAATTCCAATTTAGATCAAAAAACCTTTCATTGTACAGGAGGTATTACAAGACTGGCTTATACGAATTTTGTATAGTTTTCGAGAATCAACTTCAAGCTCATCAAGCTTATGAATAATGAAACATCGTGTGATGACGGAGCAACGGTGAAGGCTCTGAAAATTAACAAACTTTTTTAAATACTCTATGTAATCATAACAAGTGTGTGGGGTGTTCCTACTTCAAAAACAGCGACGTGACCCAGTTGAAAAACGATAAACTCACTTCTTCCGTGAATCACATCAAAAAACAGTTCTCGAGAATTATCATGTACCGTTTTGTACCTACAATTTACCACTTCCAGCATAGCACAAGACAACTATATTCCAAAAAGTCTTTACCACTATAGACTATATACTTAAGCTGCGAGAAGATGAACAGAAGACTGAAGAATATAATTTACCGCTATGCTTAGCGATTCTGTTTCGAAATCCCCTGATTCTTTTTAGTTTCTTATCAGTATTTATCTATAGACATAATTGCACAGACCAATTATAAATAGGAGATCATAATTGCAAACACGTATATGATATTCATATTCATTACATGAATGCCAATTCGATGCCATGATAATATAATTTCGATGCCCGTGGGAAACAGGCTGTTTATCAGTAATTCAACACTAACGATCTCTCGAAGAGGTTCCGATTTAGCTTTTAAAATTGTTATTCATTATCTTTTGTTTCCAACATTAGGTACAGTAAGCACAAATGGAACAGAAGCTTCTGGAATATTAACAGGGGGATTAATGTAATAAACTTTAATTGAACAACGCTTTCGGAAATTATTTGCGAAATATTAGAAAGCGTAATATCAAAGTTGTTCGTCTTTGTTTGATTGAAAGTAATTTGGTAAATTAAAAAACCTACCCCATGAATTATAGGAAATCATCTTTGTTCAACTTATCTTGAAACAAAAGTGTGAACATCGGCTTTTACTAAATACTTATTTAACTCTATAAATCACCTAGAATAACGTAAGCTAATTTAGTTTTCATGGATCTCATTAAAACGTTACCTATGTATATAGAAGGTATCCAGATATTCACTGACTCATCACGAGATCTCGGAAACTATTGGGCGTAAAGACTCCAAATTTAATAGAGTTACTATGTATGCTATTTAGAGGTAAGCTAAGAATAGATTTTATAAAATTCCATTACCAAAGGGAGTTGCCAGAGGGTGTTAGAGGCAACAAAGCGGGCGAGGATCGGCTAATATATAAATATAATCACAGCGAGCACATCTCATTGACAGAAGCCTTCCCGATTTAAAAATAGCCCTAATGGACTATAAAGTTATTTCCGCCATGATTCCGCTAAATCTATCAGCATCATCATCAGCCGACTGCAATCCGACACTGAAGTAATAGTAACGTTTTAAATACTGTGCTTGCATCATTTGTTAATAATTAAATAATTATATTTTCTATAGTAAAAAATTATGAAAATAGTATAAATTTCTTATATATTATATTATTAAATTAATATATATATATAAGTACGAGAGCTCTCTCCAAACTTTCGTGACAAAAACAATTTGCTGCAGAATGGCGCTCAGGTGTAATATAAAAGAATTTCCTCTCTACACTCTTGTTGCTCGTACTTTAAGCCGTTCATTTTACCTAAGAGAACATGGCTAGCATAAAAATAAAACTTGTTGAACAATTCAGTGCTTATCATGCAACGTTACTTAGGAAGAAACTTGAATTACATCTACTTGCCTTCGTTCAATAAAATGTTAACAGTGGTGGAATTTGAAAGATTGCAATTGCTTGCGATAAAAAAGTCCTTGTATCTATTATGACTGATGACAATACTCTGACTATCAAATATTGGCAACCAGAACACAGTAATGCTGTTATGATAGCAGATTAACATCATGAGGGTAGCTAAACAGAAGAGTTTGAAATACCATTATTCAAATTCCACCAAATTAACAGTAAACTCCCGGTTACTAGGCAAACGGTTAGCCACTTTACTACAGTGGTAGACTAATAATAACAATTTTTATTGATCGTAAAGAATTACCTATAAGTTAAAAAGATTGACTTGTAACTGTCAAAGTAAACAAATTATGTAACGTTTGAATAAGGTCTATAATTTATTGTACAAATAGACCTTTTCAAACTTCTGAACATACGGTTTTAAGCAGAGATATGAGGAGATTTACTAACCATAAACTTTACAATGATAGGGGTGGATATCGTTAGAATTGTTTATAAATGAAATACTTATATTGTGCAAAATAGAGGATATAATGATAATTTATGGACAAACAACAAAAAGTGGAGGGTATCTGTGACTAAAATAATTTCTTCACGTTGAAATCGTAATTCTATGTCAATAAGATATTAGATAGCGAGTATGCAGCGTACAGTCTTATACAGTCTACGAGACGAGCTATGAAAGAATAGCATTCAAGGTGGCGGTTGAATCCAAAACGGATATTTCGGTCACCGAAAAGGTTTCGTTGGATAAAAATAACTATATAAATTCACCTTCCTCTAGAAGACAGGATTATTAGTAGATAGATCTCTCCCCATTAAATAGAGGCAAATATAATCTCTTTAGAGTTGTCCTCTCATGTCTAACAATTGTAATCAATGCTGGGGATGCTGTTCCCAACCACAATCAGTTTTACCAAATTATTTTCTCCTCTGCGCATTGTGTAGCCGATGTTTACGTTAGTTTATTTTTCAATCCAAGGTTTAATTAACTTACGTCTCCAGCATCACATCTCAAATGAATTAATCCTTTGCCTTTCTCTAGCTAGGACTATCCACGTTCTCTACTAGTCGAACCTTGTTGTAAATACTAATGCCACATTTCTTCTAGAAGTTGTTTAAATGATGTATAGATTTTCTATAATAATAAAGGCATATTCAAACCTCCGTCCAAGATCAAAAAGCTCCATCACATGAAGGAGTTCCACTCAACGAAATAAACTAAACTAATAATTTTTAATTGCTTCATCATCATCATCAGCCGATAGACGTCCACTGATGGACATAGGCTTCCCCCAAAGATCTCCACGTGGATCGGCCCCGCGTTGCTCGCATCCCGTGGGTTCCCGCGGCTCTCACCAGATCGCAAATTAATTAGTTACTCCAACAGTATAATATAATAAGTAAACCTAACAGGAAGCGCTTTAAATTGCTATAGTTAACAAACTAGTGCGAAACAGTTTTTTAACTTGATAAAGCGTAATATGGAATATTAGCGTAATATGGAAATTTTAATATAAAAGTTAATCTTAAGCAACCGTTACATCAGTTATATTATTGGGAAGAACCAAAAGTATTTCTTTATTTTTATTCATCATTTAGAACAATAGCATTTTTACTTTTCCATTTCTCAAAATAGAAATAAATCACTCTTCTGGAAAAGTACGTCGAAATATTTATACTCTCGAATCTTCCATTTTCTCTAACGAAACACATCTCACGAACTGAAAGGTTACATTTAATATCTACATGTAACATCACATCGCTTAATTTGTGCTGATGCTGAAATCTTTGTTGACTGTACTTATTCATACGCAGCTCAAGTGTGTATCAGTTTGACGTCGATAGCTTATTGCTTTGATGCTTAACAGAGCCAGCCAATGGAGTGAAGTTTCCGCGGAATTAGAATAGTCTACTTCCACTGATACCATGCATACAATTATCAGTATTAAGTTCAATTTCCATAACAATTAAAATTTATAATAATAAGATTTTAATGTAACCAGAACAGCAGTCAATTCTGTTAACTGCCTGGCTTATACTAGTATGATATGTACAGCCTATTTTCAAATTCTCTTTCAAAGCACAATTTCTGAAGAGAAATGTAACAGTTGCGGTCTACTGCTCACGTCTATGTAATTATATATTTATACTGAAATCTTTTTTATAACTCAAAACCGGAACCAGTTATGTATCACGGGTCACTAAAGTCATACACTAGTTCAGACAATTAAGTGTAATTCATCATCACCTGAAAGACGTCCACTGCTAGACATAAGCCTCCCTCAAAAATTTCTACGTCGATTGGGTAGAGATTCATATGGGGAGATTTGGACTATTTCTCATCACGCTAGCACAGTACGAGTTGGTGGAGCAGAGTGCACCACGAGCAGGTAAGGTTTACTTGGATCCTGTGAGTTGTTGCGTGGGAACCCATACACCCTATGGTTATGTTGTTGCTAATAATATCTATTAAGCCTTTTTTTCAACTCATCATCATCGAATGCATATGATTTAAAACCACAATTATGAAGACCGCAATTTAAAATAATAAATTTCCTCTTGTAACAATGTAGGTCGTGAATTACTCTTCTCGCATGACCTCGATTCATTACGGAAATCTCGACTAAGTTTACTCTAATGAACACTTACCGTATGAATCGTGCTATACTACATTTCCTCGTTATTAAGTTATTCAAACCTTAATTTAAAATTATCATCAAAATTCACCGTACATGAAACATTCACTAGTAAATTTTTTAACTTTGCACATTATGAAATAAAAAGGAGGTTTGTGTTCTTTCCTATCTATCTTTAAAATGAGAAGAAATATCATTTCCGATAATCAAAATCAAGTGATAAGTTTATGGTGTAACTTAAGTAGAAATTTTTATCGATAAAAACTATACATTAATTGATATCACTTCTGAACAATTCATAAAAGACCCCCTTTAAAAATGTTTCAATGTAGTGTCGTAATAGGCCGATAATATCATCCGATAATAATATCTGATATTAATGATAACCGTTATAGAAAATACATAAAAATTATAAATAGATTATACATAGATATGTTGAGAAAAAAATATTATTAATCGAACTTATACCAGGCGATATTCGCGTTACATACGAGTAAACCATCCATAGTTTTTTATTACATAAATTGTACCAAACTTTAGTGACGGAAACAATTTGCAGTAAAAAGTAGCGCAGGTGTAAAACGCAGCACTAACATTTTCTCTTTACCCGTGTACCTCGTGTTACCCGTTTGTTTCCGGTAGTGAAAAGTGGCCATCCAAAATAAACTGTGTCGAGAATTCCGTACTCTACTAACATAACACTGGAAGTAAATTAATTTAACCATTAAAGCCGTCGCTTATAACAAAGACGGAAGTATCGGACAGGCGAAATCTGCTTTCCTGAAATATCCAAAGTATTAAGCAATAATAAATATGATTTCCGATAAGAGATTATATTTTAGACTTCCCGCAAGATATTGTATTCAGTCTATTCATTTATATGGAAGCACTGTGGACTCTAAAAAAGGAATCTTGTTGAGATGTAGACACTAAGAAAGAAATTATCATGTTCTTAAAAATCTAACTACAAACGTGGGTAGATGACAACTGTCATACAAAGAGTATCCTTTTATACTAAGTTCCCAAGATTAATGCTGAAGGGCACAATTGTATATCAGTTGAAAAGATTTACTGGGTCGGAATATTTCTCTCAATCTTTTTGCCGAATTATAGTTTGATGATAAAAAAAAAAAACAGATTTAATATTAACATTTTTGTAACGATCAGCTTAAAGTGAAATGGTTAACAAAAAAATGGTGCTAGGTCAGTAAAATCTTTATACATGGTACAAATAAAAAGGTAACGTACTCAACTGTATTAACTACAACTTACTGTACTAACTACATAATATGTAGTAGGTGAGATCTAGTTTAGTTAAATATTCCGTCTATCTCATTTTAATATTATTCTTCAGAACAAAAGCTTTTGTGTAAAATGAGCACTAGATTTCAGATTGTTAGATGACTTGCTAGCTCTCGCGGATAAGAGAAACATCAAGTTACTAACTTATGTTTTCGTTACAACATAGTGTTCTCTTAGAGTTTTTAAATATGCATGAAAGTTTTCTACCGAGATGAACAGAATTGTTCTTTTATTATACTTAGTTCTTTCTTGTTACTAAAGTGATAAAACAATGTTTTTGCCTTAATAATGATGATTACAATAAATTCTTGTTATGAAACTAGTATTAACGGACTCATATTATACGAAAACTTATTTTTTTGGATAAAATAACTATGACTATGGTGTTACCTGATGTCGGTTAAACATAAACATCTTAACTACAACTTTCTCAATGTCAAAGGCAACAGCGAACTACAAGGTTAATATCCTGCCTGTCTAATAAATCTGTTGGTTATGTAAATGTTCTAGTAATATGTGATGGTAACATAATCGGTAAATAAAGCAATTTGCTTCTTACCTTGACATTTTTTTAATTACAATAGTCTAACACTTAACCTAAATTGCACGTTATGTTAAGTAACAATGTGGCGGCAGATAGTGAAGCGTATTCGCCTAAAACGTAAAGCTTTTATATATTGGCAGCGAAAACAGCATTACTGTTACTGCGGCAGATATATACACATGACATGAGAGAGATGAATAATGACAGAATGGTTCGCAAAACCCAACCCCAATTTAATGCCACAACATGTTACTCCAAAATCAAACGAAAGACCTTTATGTTCGCTTTTATTAAAACTAGCTAGGACGGCGACAGACAAAATCATTTGCATGCGAAAGCTATACACGAAGATTTCTAGTAAACACGAAATAGCATTTATCCTTGGAAATACTTCGTAGAGCTAGTTCCATAGATGTGATTGTAGAAGTATAGATTGCAGCGGTATCTGGGCCGGCCGACAGGTCGGCGCCCAATCGAGATACCGAGAAACGCCTTTTTGACTTTAAGATATCCTATCCTTAGCAAATAGCTGGAAGGATGCCGTTATTCAAAGTAGAAATTTTATACAATAAATTATATGCTAAGATACAAATTTAAAACTACGAGTAATGCACACTTGTGTTATATAATCATAATGCTATAAAATAAAATTCTTAATGAAATCAAATTAAATGTATCACCTATTGAATATATTAGTAGTGAAATAATTAAGAGTACAGTATCATAAGATATATATTGAAAAAAAAAACAACCTGTTTTTCCGTTTAGCTGGTATCTACGTAATTATAATGGTGTTGCTATCAGTCCATACTTTATATTAAATTCAATGTATTTCTTCTTCTTTAAAGTCCTACTTTCTTTCAAAGATCGTCACTTTCGATATTGAGATTCTGAAAATGAAACAGGTTCCTATACAAAAACGACAAGAGTAGATTAAATGGATTAATAGTCAGGATAGTGTTCTTCAGTCTACACTGCTCTTCTTGAATCTTTCCTTGTACGACGATGAACACCAGTTCGCATTACACTTTATTTGACCTAAATTTTCTAGCTCATCACTTTTATAAGAGTTTTACAAGAAACAGCAGTATACAAGAAAATAGAGAAAACATAACAGTGCACTAGTACCTCCACGTTTAGCTTTTAATACACAGAAGAGACCTAAGCTTGAAGATCTGAAATTTATAAGTAATTTTATTAAGGTAATGTTCCTACAGCAATACCTAACATATTAACTGTTCCTCGCCTGTTTTGCTGGCTGTAACAACCTCGCAACAGATTTTGGGGATAATTTTTCATAAGCTCTTTTCTTTGCTAACCTATACTCAGCAGAACGAATATTCCTACCAAATTTCAAGTCTCTAAGCCTTATGGTTTTAGAAATATCGTGATGAGTCTCTACGTGAGTGGAAATCACTTATATGTATATAAATAACATATAACTTAGTCATCTGACCTAGAAGGCTGAATTGAAGATTCGATTTTTTCATAACCCAAATTTCAAACCATCACTATCCGAAATAATAGTGTAACATAATTTTGAAACAATGAAATTGTCTTAATCAAGGAAAAACATTTAGGAGAAATGTTTACTGAAAGGCATTGCCAATTTAAAAAAAAAAAACTCGATCCGACATTTTGGCCACGAAACGCCGGAAACATTTTCCTCACTTAATTCTGAACGCTATAAATATTTACCCACTTCTTCCAAGTTCCGTCCGTTTGTTAATGCCCGGGGCAACGTCATTTGAAAATTGGGAACGTGGAGGTTTATTTCGTAAAAATAAAAATATACACAGCATCCGGGAACAATGCAGGGGAATTACTTTTCGCTACGTTGTATACATGTGTATGTTATCAATCTTTGCAAACATTGCAGGAGAAATAAGATTTGTTGGCAATTTAAACATCTTTAGGTAAATACTGTTTTTTTTTTTCTGCGTGAATGATACGCTATGTACCTAGCAGTAGTAAAGAAAGCGATGGTTGGAGCTTTCAAACGTTGATCGTAAATCAATAACGATACACTTACGTTATCACCAGAAAATATTAGGTTATAAAGCCTCTTCACTATAGTTTTTCGGTCTCGGATATCAGTAACCCATGACGAGTTAATAGTGCTTTATATAGAAATGGAAAATATGGAATAAGCGACGACGTGAATGAGACGTTAACCTGATAGCTAGAGATACGTCTGCCCATAACAGCGTAGAACTAGTTAAGATGATAACACAGCACCACACTATGCTCATGGCCTTAAGGCATAAGTTGTTAAGTCTAATTAACTCAGTAAGTAGGTAAACAGTAGTGAGGGGTCCAGCACAACAAATTACGGGACCCAAGCCAACGTCATCTGCTCGTGGTGCACCCTGCTAATCAACAAACGAGGCTCTGACTCCCACCAACCCGCATTGAGTCAGCGTGGTGGGTAATTGCCCAAATCCCCTCATATGAACCCTCACAAATATAGAGATCTTTGGGGGAGCCTATGTCCAGCAGTGGACGTCTATCGGCTGATGATGATGAACTGAGTAATTTCACTAGCAACAAACCGGAACACCAATGATTGCGTACTACTGTGTGGTAGCTGAAATAGCAGCTTCAATGGTACCTACCAACAAGAGATGATTATTACATTTAAAATTCCGCTTAATATTTTTGGAAATGAAATGAGAAAACTACATACAGTAACATAAATAAAATGCTACTAATTTTTTACATGTATTGACGTTACATAATATATGTAAAACTATGTTATAACAATGTGATAAACACGATATTCTCATCATCGCTGAATTTATGTATTTCCTCTTAACACGCTAAGATATAAACCTTATAAAAATGTCGTCTGCGCAAAGTAATGAAATGGCAAAAAGTTTTATGTACAATAAAGAAAGCAACTTTTCCGCGATAACTTAAAATATTTCTCAGTTTTTTAGAATTAAAATGAAAATATCAAGTAGTAATTCATTTAAACATCTAGATAGAGGTACGTAATATGTATATACATTCATGATACAAAGATCTGAAGAGGTGAGCTCCTACGTCATTTCATCGATTGTTCTGATGTTTACTGCTGACGTTAATGTGATCTCAAGGGCGAATCAAACGGAAGACATTGTTCTATAGAAGTTCTTTTACAATCGAATATTTTTTATGTAAAATCTTTACTATTTTACGATATTATTTAAAATTACAAATCAAGTTACAACTGTAAAATTGCTCCTCTAAATATCACCAAAGCCGGAAGAAAGTAGTATTTATTTATGTATGTATATTTGAAAAGATCTAAACAAATTGTAGAACAAAATTGTTTAGATCTTCTTAATTGAAATAGTAAAATATTTTTGTAATTTTTAACTATTTACTTTACTTTAACTTACATAAATGTTTAAGAAGAAATATCATTAAAAAATTTTACAAATAAGTTAAGAATACTAAGGTTTTAGATGATTAATATAAGATGAAATACGTCTCTTTTGTTTTATTTATACTTGTTTGATATATAAATAATCTAAGTACACACAACAAACAGTATTTGCTTCGTTATAATAAATACTTTTATATTATGATAGAAGAGTTTCCAACATAATGTAGGCCGTGTTTGTCCTGGCATCATTTATCATTACTGAACTGTGTTTGTTCTCTATACAATATTTGGGTAATAAAAGGATGTCGGTTTTGTTTATTTTACTGCTGCTAAGTCCCTATTGCTTAAGACCGTGTACGTTGGTACCATCGCACCAGCGCTTAATTCTGCCACCATATAGTGGTATGCAAACATTACTGTGTTGCGGTTTGATGGGCGCTGTAACTAGTAAATTACTGAGGTAGCTACACTCAACAGCTTATATCTCAAGGCGACGAGGGCAATTTGGTGCTGCGTATAATCCTTACTAGCGTCACATTGATATGGGTGGGCGTATCACTTAAGATCAGGTGAACGTGTGAACATTTCAACGCTTCATGGTATTAAAAAAATTATAACTTTTTTTTACAAAAGCACAGAATTTTAATGGCTAACCAATTACTAATGCTATACCACCAAAATTTGTTGCAAATAAAATCTTATTTTATTATTTTATTTTGACGTGGTGCGGAAGATCGAAAAGTAGAAACATGGGGACTTAGTCAATATATTCAAACTCTCAAATATTGACATCCAAAACACAGCAGTGCTGTTATGGCCACAGATTGACAACAAAGAAAGATTTAAAAACAGACACGATGTTGTTAAGGTGGCAGACTGACAACTGTCTTATATTACGCTAATGAAATCAAAGCCTGAAATATTCCAACGTAAACTTTACATTTACGAAACAGAATATGTATTATACAAAACAGAGAAAAATTTTTGTTCTATTCTTCTAAATCTCTTTATATATGTTATCATAGTAAATTACTTCGTATCCTTCAGAACGTTTTGATCATCAGCTCGATGTCAACTGTGAGAAAATGATTTTCGAAATATAACTTCAACATCGAAACGCTTTAATGAAAATAGGTTCTACCCGAGTTCTTATATTATTGTTCATTCCTTTGTTATATGTTCTTTGATTAATGATTTCATATTATTAATGAATCATTCAGACCTCCAGCATAAAACTAAGCTATTGTTAAACTAAACCATTTACGACTCAAGACATTTCGCCGTTTTGCAATATCTGATACGCAGCCTACTTTTGGAATATCATTAACTAAGAAAAATTTTTAAATATTTCAAATAATCATAGATAAATATAATGTTAACTATAACAAACTAGTTTAATTTATAATATTTTCTTTATTTATAATATAGGGTGACATAAAAGTAATCCTCCTATCAGAAAATGCTATAAATTTTGCCTTGATGTAAAAAAATTAAAAGACCAAATAAAAATAATCCACAAGGAGAATCAAAGTTTTACAAGGTATACAAGGTGGCGCAAAAATAACCTTTCGATGTTTTTTGGCTGTAATTTAAAAAAAAATATGAAAAACTTTAATTCTTCTTGTGGATTATTTTTATTTGGTCTTTTAATTTTTTTACATCAAGGCAAAATTTATAGCATTTTCTGATAGGAGGATTACTTTTGTGCCACCCTATATTTTTCTAAACTTAACCGCCGATCCGCAAACCTATAGATAACATAGATCAGAAGTAGTACGAATATATATAATAATAGAAGGATAGTACGTTAATGGATTTTAAATTCATATATAATATTGCTGAATACTTATCTTTTATCACTATTATAAGAATAAAAATCAATAAATCCTATTTCTGTTAAAATAAATCTTCAGTCAGATACACGAACAAAAACAAGTTATTTGTGTACCTTAAACTATATCTAATCGTAACCTTAACCTTAATGGCGGTTTAATGATGATAATTTATCCATTTTTCGTTGAAAATGAATTATTTAGATCATAAATAATTCATACTAATGAGCCTATTGAGGTTTTTTTGCTTAACCAAAAAATTTAACGAGCTTTTTACCAACAAATGAAGAATATAATTTTTTTAATAAAAATTAAAAGAAGGAAGCAACTCTTTTAAAGTCACACCAAATGATAACCGACAAATAAATCTCTTTTTAATATCAACTTAAATCGTTTTACTTTATTTATACTAATAACACGATATTGATTTACAACAATTTTTGTAAAAAAAAAAATTTCTGAATTTTTGATTATATTATTACCATAAAAAAAGTTTAAATCAAATCTCTAATAAAATTATATTTATTTCATTATTTCAATGTGTTCTTGAAAACGTTTAAGACATTTAGGTATATTTAAAAGTTTCTTAAGTGACAAGGGTTAAACTTATTTCCCATATCAAAAAAATTTGGGTCCAATTTCAAATGCTTATACGTTAAGAATTCCAATAATTACGTTTGTACTTTAAATAGGCTTTAATTACCTTCTAATAAATTTACTAGTTTACCTCTGGGCAAAAAATTATTTAAACAAAGCCACTATAGGTATAGGACGTACCTGAGATGATAAGTAATAGTTTAACTGCCTCCGTGGCGCAGATGCTAATCTTTTGCCGATGCATATGCTAATACTGAGGTCTGTAGTTCGATTTAGACCTTAACCGTAGTATTTTTTTATTAATTGTAAGCCGTTTTGTATTCTGCCTACCACCATTACAAATCTACTGCCATAACAGTATTGCTGTGTTCCGATTGTCGACTAATGAGAGCCGGAAGATTCTGGATGTATACGCTTCACTATCCACGGCCTTATTGTTAGTTAACACAATGTAAAATTTAATTCACATACTGATCTTAACATTTAGTAAATAAAAAAAATATTTGCATATAACAACGCGACGACCTACGCATTTACACACAGCGCCTCATTGAGATTATATGAAGTTACTTTAAAAGAATATTTTTTATAGTTTCAACATCTCATATATTTTCGAATCATAAAGTTTATACTCTAAATTCCTTCTATTTCTGCTATTGCTTGCTTCTTTCATCAAATACTTTAGTTCTTAATTATTTAGTGCACCACTATCTTTTCTTAGCTTGTAATTTAAATCATCTTTTCCAGTGGGTTATCTCGTAGAAATTGCTTTCTAAGCCATAAGACCGTCCATTGTACATTTTTGGTTAAATAATGTATTCCTTCCATCTTATCTTATCACCCCCTGGATACTACTAACAAGTTGACACACTAACAATATTTAATATATAACTAAAAAGCTAACTCTAGGTACTGTTGCTGATGTTTAATAATCGAGCAATTTGAAGATATCTGAACCAGAAAAGACGTTAGCTGTTTTATGTCTACAAACATCCGTTTCAATCACCGTGTAAACGTAAACAAATTTGAAACTAATTCAAACATAAAAGTACACGCCGAGCTCACGATGTCTTTTCAGCGAAACGACATTTCCGATTGAAACCGAACACAAATATTTCTTAGCCGGTAAATATTTGCAATGTCAACATTATAGCATACTTCCGCTCTTCCCTGTTATAACAACAATGTTATCTATTGATATGACAAATAAAAAAAATATATATTTTGAATTTTTAATTACAAATTCTCTGCCAGAATTTTTTATGACTGTACACAAAAGAAAGTCAGATTACTAGTGGTAGGTCTCTGTTGCAGCGTCTATTTCCGCCCCCAAACAGCAGTGTGTTTCGCATTACTCTGATCCGGTTTAAAGGGTGTTGCAGCTATTATGATTACACTTAACGGGACTGAACATCTTATGTCTGAAGGTGACGATAACAATGTGGTGCTGTGAATACTATTTTAACTAGCGCCACGTGGTTATGCAGGCGTATCACCTACCATCGATTGAACGACCCGCTCCTCTCATCGCTTTGTTGATTAATATAACGTCAGTCAAAGTTTTGTCATGCATTCATTAAAAAAAATTCCTATTAATGTAATCATAAGAAAAATGCCACAAACCAATACGAATCTGTCATGTGTATTTTAATTGACATATTTTTAAAACAAATTGTTTCTTGTGTAAGATATATTTATACGAGTACATAATATGTATTCTACATTTAATTACTTTATGAATGTCATGTACAGTACTTTTATAACTCTTGCATTATAAAAAAAATATTATTAAATTTTATACAAGCCATAAATCAAATATAAACTCCAGATATGACTTTATAGAAAATTGGGAATTTTCCTAAATATTTCAAATCTTATGTGAAAATATTATTTGATAATATCTATCTGTGTATTTAACGCAACGGAAACTAAGCAATGTACTGGGGACGACTTTAAAGAATACAAAAAAAAAGAAGTTAAAATATTTCATCATATTTTTCATGATACCAGTAAAATTCATATTGTTTTAACATTTTTCCATCTCTCTGAAAGAACATTTATGACCTCGGGCTAGAACGCTCATACGGGAATATTTCCCCGCAATAAACTACATTTTATGGTAGAAACGTCAAAATTGCAAAAGTAGACGTTCGGCACCTTCCTGTAAAAGTAATGTAATATCCAATTTTTTTTTAGCGCAACAATGATGAACTTAGGAATATTTTAAAAACAATTTCAAAATAGAATAACCTTCATAATGGAATATGAATGTACCATTTTTTAATACTATTCTCATACAAATTATTAACAACGAAGTACAACAGTTGCTCATACATATTTTCTACAAACAACATTGAAACAATACATGAAACTGAAATAGGTCTTGTTCTTTTTTCGTATGCTGAAACATGCTCATAAAGACAGACATTATCAGTAAGACTTTACTAGATATCAAATAAAATTCTAGCTGAACCATTTACGATATGTTGATACAAAACATTGCGAAGTTATTTATGTTGTCGGCTTATATTAAACTTTTACTTCAAGTGACATTGTCGACAACTCAACTGGTAGCATATGTGAACACTATATACGATGAAGAAAGTTTTAAAACTGAAAGAAAATAAAATAAACAGACTTTAAAAGCCTACGATTAAAATGAGCTGTAGACTACTTTAGATTTGTATCTCTTTTAAACTCGGTCTTGTTAAAACGTCACCAACGTCGACTGCTACAAGGCCTTTGTTTGTTCTAGACAAAAGATGTTGCAACAGGTAGCCCGTTGCTATTATACCCAGATATTTCCTTGGTTTTTTGACTTTATTTTGCAATATAAAAAACCAAAGCAATTATATAAATAAAATAAATCAAATTCTATCTCTTTTAGGACTTAGCGACTAACACTCCGATAGTAGATAGTATTTTGTGAAGACAATCTTAACGGATCAAGTATTGGAAGTTTCTTTCGTTTTATAGACTATACTCAGCGACTCGCCTATACGAGTATTAGTTTGATCCTAAAACCATTCCATTGTGAAGGTAAGTCTTTAACTTTTTCTAGGTCAAATAGGACAGGCTGACTCGACGTCAGAGCTAAATATATTCTATTATTATTTCATCGTTCAAAAAAACATTTACAGTTGTATTCGCAATATGAATAAAATATAAAATATACTTCACTTCAAAGACTAATTACGACATCGTACCGTTAGACTTCAGCAAGTCCATTTAACCTAATAAATATTATAATGAAGATTTTTATTTATGTTTTGACACTGTCAGGAAATATCAATGTTTACGATTATACATATTAGATTTAATATAAAGATGAAAACTAATATACAGACCATTGTTGTATTCAATATCGAAATATGTCAAAACATAGGCTGAATCATAAAGAATGTTTATAGTTTTTTTTTTTCAAACAGTGTATAGATCCATAGAAAAGTGCTATGCCCAGCGATGTGGTGATGATGATTTTAAACTTCAAATACACAGTTTGGTGGTAAAAGAGGACATCGAAATGGTGTTAGATGATTTGAATGGGAAAGTTGAAACATTGTTTGCTCAGGCGATTGCTTTTCCAGATAACAACCAAACAGAGTCAGTGAGTTTGTGCTCCGAGTAGTATAGTTAGGTGGTTCTCTTGTTTATATTTGACATTGCTGTGAAGTGTCCAGACAATGCAAACTGCGGTCCAACTGCTAAGCTTTTAAACTAGTCCGCCTTATCTTAACGTTACGTATAAAACGATGTAGTTTGTGTTTCTAGCAGTAGCTCAGTTTAAATTCCTAACACCATAAAGTTTGTTAATTTTGTTTATCACTCTATTATATAAATTATATTCCAGTGACTGTGTCACATTTTAATCGGACATTAAGTTTTAATCTAACATTATTTTAGAGAAGAGTTGGAAAGAGTATAAAAGCAATCTCACATCATTTGTGATAACACAACCATCGTAATGTAAGTCTTCTCCTTCGTCGTTTGACAGGTTTATTGATGTCAGGGTTCTATTTTATATTCAGGGAGCTTTTAAAATTTCTGTAAATTTTTAAACGCCATTCCATCCTCTGTTACGTTAGACATTGCAAGCAACACGATGTTATTTCACTGTTTAAAACTTTGAGTAGTCTTTGGTAGTTTTTAACTATCATAATAATGATTTAAATTGTAGTTGTAGTAGTAATAATAGGTCCACGTTGTTAAAAAGGCCAACCTTGAATTTATAAGACAAAATGTTTAAAATATGATTGGCTGAGTATTTAACAACTTACTAATAAAACATAGTGCAAAGGTCATAGAAGTTGACATTTTAAAATTTAATACTCGCAAATTCTAACTTAAGTTGTGATTAAAGTAACTCAATGTTATTTCCGGAGTCTTTGCTAGTATTATATGAAAAGATATCTACGGCAAGTTAAAGTATTAATGATGTTTAAATGAACTAATTAAAATACTTAAAATAAATAATAGGGAACTTCGTGACAGTAAGGCTAAAGTTTCTCTTATCGACAGAGGGTTAACATTTCATACCAATTTCCCATAACGTTAAGTGATACAGAGGCAGGAGATGATGAAACATTCTCGATCAAAATAATCTGGCTGTCATACATTGATAACAGGACTACAGCGGTTTTGTTATCGCAGAAATGTCAAACGATTGACGGTACTAGAACTTATAAAGGCTTTTTGATAGGTTTAAAGTAATTTTTGTAAAAATAACACTAATCCATATTTTAAACTCCCGCCAACTCGCATTGGGCCAGCGTGGTTGGAAATAGCTCAAATCTCTCCATATCAACCTCTACACAAAACAGCTCCAAGTGTCCAGTAGTACCGGAGGCCATGTTGACCGTATGTGGAGATCTTTGAGGGAGGCCTACGTCTAGCAGAGGACGTCTAGCGGCTGATGATGATGATATTTTAAACAGCACGCAATTAGTAGTTTTCGTCATTTCCATATTTATATTTAACGTCATCTAGCTCTTTATATATGTCTACGACAACAATCAGTATGAAACTGTTCTCAAGTATGGATTATAAATAGAAAAATTATATCTTTTGCATAGTAGCAACTTTGTTTTCAAATGACGACTATTTTACTAAATAAAATATAAGTAATTTTCTTCGCAAGATGTTACGTTTTCCTTTTCCTTCTTTTAATTTAAAAGAGAAACGAGAGTTGCTTGTTGCAGTAGTTAGACTATTTCCTTTTGTAACTTCTGCCGTAAATTTTATGTATCTAACAAGCAAAATGACATAAATATTAACAAAATATATATACCGCTTCGTCATGAACGAAACATAAAAAAATATTTTTAATATTTTCACACCTCTAGTGATGAAAATATTAAGTAATTTTTTTACATAGACGTACCTTAAAATATATTTCTTCGCTATTCAAGTTGGCGTGAAGTCGTTCACTACAAAGCTTCAACTTTCAGTGAAGGAAAACATCGTGAAATGTCCGACACGTTTAGTCATTAACAAGACACGAGACATTCGCCAACCCGCACTTGGTCAGCATGATAAATGACCAAGTACGAGTATCACGAAACATCCTATTTTAAATTTTTCTTATGCATATAAAAGAGCCTAAAGAAAACTATTCGAATTGAGATCCGTTTTACTTTTGCTCGTAATTATATCAACATACTGTTCATCTATAGACAAAGGTTTACTTTTTGAGTTACAAACTTTATTTCAAGAGATAATTTTGATTAAACAGCATCGTGCGCGAAATGTGGTTCAGAATTATGGTAAACGAAAAAGTTTAAATTACCCAATTTAACTTTAGATTTAAAATACTCCTCCAAAGCTTTATAATGAAATAATAAGCAACTTTTGGCAACAATATTGGGAACAAAAATGATATTCAAAAAACATTTGAATATTCTTTAAAAGAGTACTGAAACTTTCCTGTATGTTTCACAAAATATTTTAATGAATTTTTCAGGGTGTTCGCCCTTGTTATTTAATTTTTCGCTTGTTGGACAACAAACAGTAGTTGCTATGCAAATGCTCGGATATAACAAACTGAGAGACAGCATAATAGATTTTTTTTTGTTACATACATCTTTAAGCTAGACTTTTTTTTTTTAATTATACTCGATACTAAATGAATAGTATAGTATGTACAGTTTATTTATATGAGTGTTAAAGCTTAAAGAATCACGAATAAATGTTTGAAAAACAACCCCTTTGATATAAAGTTTCGCACATCGATATAAACAGCAAATGAGGGCAGTGGCATCTTTAGAATTTTTATGATCCAGCAATAGACGTCTATTTTCTTTAACGTTTGATTTAGTTTTTTTAAGAGTAACGGGGTGGAATAAACTGAAAGGGGCTTTATATTCGTTTTTTTATACCTTTTTATTCATGTACTTAATGTCATGAGTTAATATCGGATAACAGATTCAACCTAAATAGTTAACGATGCTAAAGTTACGATTCATATAATGCATTGTTAAATCGTGGTGGCTCAATGGCTATGAACTCGGACTCGCAATCAGATAACGAGGGTTCTAATCCCGGCCGGGGCATGCACCTCTTAGGCAGTTTTTCAATGCCTAATGTGCATATTGTTACAATTACCACGTACTTAACGGTGAAGGAAAACATCGTGAGGAAACCCTCACACTGAAATTATCTTTGTGTATGTGTGTGGTGGCCACAGTAAAGTGGTAACAGGCTCGCCCTGTGTTACGTGGGACCTAATCTGACCACATCTGGCGAAAAGTAGGTGTTTATTCGCCTCTGCCTACTCCTACTAAGAAAAAGGCGTGATAACAATGCATTGTTAGTAACGATCATTAGTTCAACGTCTAAGTACCATTTACGGTTGATTAAGAGAATTATCGGTTACGGAAATGTTCTAATATTAGATAGATATATGGTTTCATAAATAGATCATTACAATAATCACTCACACAAATATAATAAGAAAACAAAAAACGTTTTCGTCATGAAAACAAAACTTAAACAATAATTATTAGAATAAAACAACACTTATAAATTAATTCCATTCTGTGTAGTGCAGTACTACAACACCCTTCCTCGGATCCCGCAACTAAGCAGTCTGTGTATCAGGACCTAACTTAAGTTATAATGTTATTAAGTGTTATTCGTGTCTACAAAAATGTTGTATATGTGGAACATTTGCATCGCACTAGGAGCTTAAGTTAGGTGTTACATGTACTGAAATTTTCTGCAAATTTACGAGCTGAGAACACTTACAGTTTGACTACCACCGGTGAACATATAAATTTATACCAAATATTTTTTTATACCTACATTAGAAACATAATATAGTACCTTCGGTTATTTTGATAATTAATAAAAATAATTAATAAAGTTATCTCTCAATTTTAGTATGTTGATATCAAAAGGCTTAATTTCCTTTAAAACCACACCGTACATAAAATTACAACTTTGTGTTAATGGTAGGACGGTAGTTTGTCATATTTTAACTTCTTAATTGATCAGCGTAGTGCAAGCCGAGCGAAATTTTGTAAATGAAGAGTAAAAGGTAACGCAGTTATAAAATACACCCTAGAGGCCATCCCGGATACGCTTGTTATTCTAGTTACATAAATTTGAAAAGGGAAAAGGGTTTTGTAATTGACGCTAAAGTTACGGAGCCTCTGTATTCTTTTATGTTTTCAAAGCCTTTCAAATTAACTAATTTACTTTAGTAACCCGACGTTTCATAAAACATTCCTTACAGTTTATGTAAATTAGGTTATTAATAGCAATTGAATATTTAAAAATGTTTAAATAATTCATTAATTTCATTTTGTTTTTATGAAAAATTGTCACATCGCTATATGTTTTTGGGGAGACATATTTATTAAAGAGATTGTTAAGACGTATACAATAATAACGTAAAATATCTGAAATTAATATCAATTACACACAAATAACGAGTCTGTTCATACATTTTATAGCCCATAGATTAATAAATCTTCTTACTACTTACTATTACTACTAACTTAATAAGACTTTATTTACTTTAACCATATATCCAGGAGATCTAATGTTTTATTTTGCTATAATAATGTTAGTAGTTTTTAATGTATTATACCAAAGATTCCATAAACAAATTTTTACTAACGCTATATAGGATCGTACTTCAAAAACGTTCTGAACTATCTGAATGGTTCCATGATGTTGCACCAGTAACATGTGAGTAAAATATAAAAAAAACCTAAACGTTATGTTCACTTGACGCGGCGCAACCTTTTGTTCAAATATTCCTACTGCGCGTTCATTTTGCACAAATATTTTCCTACTCCACACAGTTTTTAATAGCGATTTCGTGTTGCAAACGTAAACTGGGATACCTCGGATGGTGTACTGTGAGTACGCAATTTTTATTTTAACATTTATTGAGAGTAAATTTTTATTTCCGCGCCATAAGGTGTAGTACGCTTTGAAATTCTAACAGTATTTATTTTACAAATTCAATATTGTAACATAAAAAAGTTTTATCACAATCGAAATGGTCGTTTTGTAATCACTAGAACTTTTTAATTATTATAGCTACGAGAACTTGACTACGATCTATTTAGATGGTAAGCGGTAATAGTCTTTGATGGTAGAACGTATTAATCTAGAACAACAATTCCCAACCTGTGATTCGCGAATCCTTGGAAGGTACGTGAGGTCCCATGAAAGGTAGGTAAGCCGGAAATACATAAACATATTTATAAAGTATTAATCTACAAAGTGTAGTTCATAATTAACGTAATAACTAATGAATAAAAAAAGAGACAGAATAAAATTGACGAATAGAATCTTAAGAGAAACGAAAGACAATTTTTAGGAAAGGGTATGGAGTTATCAGTGGAAAATGAATAATAAACTAAAGGTTTAATTATAAAGTGTAGAAACGAAAGAGGAGTAGGAAACACTGACATGGAACAAGATAATAAATGTTATCACGTCTACATGAAAACATACATGGTAGCTGTTCTGATCTGTCGCTGTATTTGTGTGAAAAGGACGTAACGATAATCTATGACCTGGTGTGTGTAATAACGACAACGTACGTCCGGCTGTAAAATGTCACAGTTACAAAGATAAGCTAAACATTTGTATAACAAGCACACTTCCTTTTTATCGGAGGTTAATAAATTAGTCAGACACATTCCCATTTGTACACCGCCGATATATTATTTGCCGTGAAACAATTGTAAATAGCAGTCAAGCGGACGCTCGTTAACGTGCGCTGTTCAGCTTTCAACAAAGAGAATGGGGAATTGAGATTGTTACACGACCTGTTTAACGTTTCACACTCAACGGGAAATTGTTCCTTTGACGAATATAACGACTTAAATCTGTAAAGTGTTAGTATCCATGTAACAACGATATATTTTATCATTGTTTCCGAAGGAAAGTGCCTCTCACGAACTCCAATCGGAAAATTAAAATGATAAGCCATAATCAGAGTTTTATCATTATTTATTTTTTTGTTTATTTAGCCCGATATACTTGTCTTTTTTTAAAATAAAATTGGTAGTGATAAACAATATATCTCCTACTTAAAGCCTTATAGTTTCATTAGAGCTGATCCACCCATTCTGAAGAAACAAAAAACAAAATATTTTAAAGTTTGTTTTCTGCTATAAGCATCATATTAACTTTAATTTTGATTCTCTTATAAAAGACATAATATTCGTTTAAAGAATATCAGGTTTCGTACACCTAGTTTTAAATCTATTCAGTTCTTAATCATAATAATAAATATAATATATCATAATTATAATTTTTGTTTTGAAAAGTTTAATCAGACTTAGATATAGTACTGTAAGCAAAATTACACAGTATGCTACTTTGTTAATATTTCATAAGTTTTTAAGCGTATTTATGTTGTTTAATAGGAAAACAATCTGTTATCAAATTTGGTGAACGTTGCGATTGGCTGCAAATAAGTTGGAAGCTGTGAACCAATTAATCCCACATGTCAATCACAGCCACGCTGCTTTGTGAAACTCGAGGAACTTCACTATTCTAAACATTTCAACCAGTGTAACTGTAAACCTATCTACTGTGTTTTTCCCATTGTTAAATATTTAATAGTGTACAAATATTACTATATTACCATGGGGTTTTATGATGACGGACAAAAATGATGAAGTGGAGACAAACTAATAAAAACGTAGAATGATGAAAGCATTCAGAGTAACACATTGGGTAAGAACTTACATATATTCTGTAATGGATAAATAAAAGCTAATGGTGATGAAGATGCCTGTTTACATCTAATGTGTCATGGTAATCGATGAGATGTGGTGATGAATAACTTAGGAATTCATTAGAATTTATAAAAAAAAATTGTACTAACATCAATATAATAATAGTTGATATATATGCACATTGACATTACTATCTTGAGCTATAAGACGTTAAAACCCGTATAATATTTCATCACTACTTTTCTGGGGTAAAAACCACCAGATAAATCACAGCTTGATGAATAAAAATTCGTAGTTATGAATTAGTCTTTATTTAAAAGAATACCTTCATGTTAAATATAAATAAGTGTACACCCTTTGCGAGAAAATCTTTTACAGTCGAAACTCAGCTCTTCTTTGAACACATTTGCTGAAATATAATGAAAAGCGTAATTTTCGTACAACTTAAATTGAAATAACGAGTACATTTGTTTGAGAATAAAATATGTTTGAGAATATATTTTATCTCATCTTCAACGTTAAAACTTTTAGTAGAAATCTAAATTGTTCATTATGAAATGTATATTTTGTAAAAATAGATATGATAATGGAAGAATAGAGAATATAATTGTCGAACACGCTATTTTCCAGCTTCTAAATTGTTTGACTAACAACCATTGACCAGACTGGAAAGTTTACAAGTAGTCTTAACCGTTGAAATAGTTTTCTTTTATTCGACGAAGCGACTAGACGATTGAGATGATCACCTGACGGTAAATGATTCACCTTCCTATACCTACGTACTAATTAGAATGATAATAAACAATTTACACAGTAACAAATCTATATATATATAGGAGATATTCAGAAATACATTGATTCATCACGGAATCTCCAAAACTGTTAGACATACATACTCAAAACACTTTTTAGAAGTCGGCTAAGAAAGGATTTTACTAAATTCCACCCCAAAGGGAGTTGCAAGAGTATTACAATGAGAAGGAACACGAGGGGCGGCGGGAATATTTCTAACAAATCTCAAGCATAAATTTCAAATCAAATTTTATATTACAGGCAGCAAATCGAGGAATAGCTAGCATCGTAGTTACTTATACTTAAGTGTCTTTTGAAAGAAAATAGGGATTTGGCGGTACGAATATGGTTTGGTAAAGAGTTCCATAAGCGAACCGCCGTAACGGAACGCAACCTTAGTGGCTATTGGTAAAAAATTGCGGAGTCTGCGTAAAGAGCTTATAGCCCTATACATCTTCCTACTCACCACCACGACAGACATAAATACCTAAATTCTTAACTTTACTATTATAAAGAATTACGTTACCGCTAAGAATAATAGGCGGTACACCGGACCAGTTAATTTTGGAGATTAGTCTAGAGAGCTTCCGAATATAACTGATTGTTTCTTGTTAGGGTTTACGTTCAGACCATACAAATTACACCAATCCGTTATACAAGCAAGATCAGAGTTAATGTTGTGGATGGCCTGACAGAGATCACCAAGAGAAGCTTGAGTATAAATTTGAAGATCGTCAGCATACAAGTGGTAAAATGAAAATAAGTCGTGGGTTATAGAATTGATGAAAATAGCGAACAGGATTGGAGACAACGCGCCAGGTTGAGGCACGCCAGCATCGGTGTTTAACCAGGTGGAGAAATTATTCTGCACTTGGACGCGCTGTTGACGGTCAAACAAGTAACTATGAAACCAGTCAATAACAACCGGAGATATGTTAATAGTGCGCAGAATACTTAACATGATATTAAAGTCGACAATGTTAAAGGCATTACTAAAATCAAGTAACCTCAGTGCTGTTAATTTTTGATTTTCCATTCCATGACGAATGTCGTCGATAATTTTCAGTAATGCAGTGGTAGTACTGTGGCCAGGACGAAAACCAGATTGTAAGGGATTAAAGAGATTGTTTTTTAAGAGATAGACTAACTTGGTTAGATGTTAATCTTTCTAGAACCTTGAACAGAAACAGGAGTAAAGAAATTGGGTGATAATTAAACGGGCAAGAAGAGGTATTCTTATTCAGGAAAGGAATTATGTTGGCTTGTTTCCAATGGGAAGGAAAGGATGAAGTATTAATAGATTTGTTAAAGATAGAAGTAATGACGAGACAAATGATATCTAGGATGGGAATTATCATTTTACGACTAATGCTGTCGACACCGATGGCGTTCGAGTGAATAGATAAAGTTACCCTCCTAACATCACAGTTGTTCAATTGACTAAAATTAAAGAAGGATATGTCGGGAGTTGGTTTAGCTGAAAGATTTTTTAGCGTTGTTTGCGTTACTTGCTCATCAGTGCAAGGAGAAGAGAAATGCTGATTTAATAGATTGGAACCGATATTTGATAATAGGTTCGAGTTTGGTTCTCTAACTCACAATCACTTAAGAAATTTCCAAACCTTGGAAGGATCTGGATCTTGCACGGGTTCATGAATATGGCATCGTTGTGTACTTCTACACACATTGTTGTTGTTAACCTATATTTATATTATATAGGTTAACTACATTTAATAAAAATAAAAATTCAGCTTCACTTCCTGTATGGGGTGAAGAGGCCTAGATGATGGTATAAGATATATGCGAACGAAGATAGATAGCGACGCCTCCTCCACCTCTATCGGGACGATCGTATCTAATTAATTGGAAACCTGGAAGCGGATAAGATGTACGGGGAATACATGATTAAAGCCCTGATTCCGAAACCAGAATTGCATGTATATATTTGCTATCAAAACTTGTCAGTAAATCAGGATAATGAGCAAGGATACTTTGAGAATTTATGTGAACAATATAAA
This sequence comes from Ornithoptera alexandrae, assembly GCA_029030555.1. Taxonomy (NCBI): domain Eukaryota; kingdom Metazoa; phylum Arthropoda; class Insecta; order Lepidoptera; family Papilionidae; genus Ornithoptera; species Ornithoptera alexandrae. The sequence continues at coordinate 9,538,082 of JARDVY010000037.1, forward strand.
ATTTTTTATTTTCACTCAAAAGAATAAAGTCTAATGTAACCATCATAGGGGAAGTGCTTTCACCACTATCATCATTGTCTAAATCAACAGATGAAGACACAGGAAGTGAACTATTGCTGTAGTTATTATCATCAAATGCTAACACAGAATTAAAGAACATACAAAAAACATTTTAATTAATAAAAACGCTACAAGTAACCTAACCACCGGTGATAAAAATAAAGTTACAGTGAATTAAAAATAAAATACTAAAGGTAAAAAAAAACTGCTTACGTAACATTAAAAAAAAAGGCCATGTTACATATTTTAACAGATGAAAACGTTAAACAACACAATTGCAACACTAAGACTTAAGTGCCAGTGAGAGAACTCTGTCAGTGGCAAGCGTCGAGTTACGACAATGCAAATATAACAGACTACCGTCAGAAAGAAGCACGGTTGTTGCTAATTATGTTTTTAATTGTGAACACAACAACGAGAAGCATAAAAAGGGCAACGTATGTATAAAAATACACAGATAAAGTAAAATAGTAACTAATAATAGAAAGTGCAAGTGTATCAATTATGACATAAGAAAGAGAAAGTTATTTTTAACTGCCCTCTTAGTGCGCGGAGCACTTTTGTAAACACAAGACTTGGTGGCAATAGGCAGCGACAGTGCAACGGGTTAAATTTCATCGACGTTCAGCTCTGCCAAAGTTTCGATCTGGTGTCGCGTCCCATCAGGAGCCAGCATTTGGATGACGCCATCTCGAGTCCAGCACTTGCTAATGCCGTGTATTCTCCTGGCCTCTATAAACACGTTATAGCGACTACGCGAGAGGAACTCGGACCGCGTAATGCCTGTGCCTTTGAGCTTAATTTTGGAGTACCACACCTTGTCACGAACCGAAGTATCACGAAATATGACTACTATTGGCCTGGAGGCTTTGTCCGATTTCCATCCGAGACGATGGCATCAGCTGATGGCAGTTTCGCTAAAATCAGACAGCTGTAACTTAGAGGTCATCATTGCAGTGACTTGTGGTACCCATGTTTTCCCGAAGTTCTTCTGGGATTCCATGCAATAGGATAATTTTTCTTCGGCTCCTCATTTCAGAGCGACCTAGTTCTCTAGTCAGACAGTTGTAAGCGTATAGAGCATGAAGCAATTTTTGAAGGTCTTAAACTCTGCCGCTAAATATGTGGTAGGTGTAGCAGGGGTACATTTCCGCAACTCGCGCTGGAACTCCTCCATTTGTGTGGTAAAGTTTACAGACAAGTCCTCGAGTGGTTCCTGTAGTGCCTCCATAGATCACGTAAGTAATAAAAATAAATAGTAAATAAAAGTTGGGAACTGTATTTGGAAATTATCACTGGTTGATAGGTTCACTTCACATTTAAAGATTGTACATAAAAACAATAGTAACTAATATTAAACATTAAAACTGTTAGAGCAATATAAAACATGTCTTATTTCACCACTACCTCCAACAGTACTCCATTATATTGCAAAAAATCAAAACCATTGTTCATAACCAGGCAATATAACGAACTGCTTGAAAAATACACCTCCGTTATCCGCTGTACAATTTTGTATCGGAGTGTTAAGGAGAAAAGCTAGAAAAGCTTTGCTTCGAAAGTTACAGTAACAATGGTCGTGAGTCTGACTGCAACTAAATTGAAAGCAGAAAGTAATCCACTGTTATTTCCGGTTCGCTGTGCCTCAATATACACGCTACCTCAATTTTGTCGCCGATTGAAAACATTGTTTTTTTTTTAACATTGATGAAAAAGGTTTATACATATCCAGTTCTGCGTACGATTAATCAAGGAATAAAAATTATAACGTACCGATTTGTTCAAATTTACATGTATGCTTTTGTTAAAAAAAATCTATGAACGTTATCTGTTTCTGTAGCCATTCAGGTTGATTAGTGTTAAGATATGAATTAAATTCCTAGAGCCTAATAATAAAATAGATACAATAATGAAATATCTCAAAAAGCACTATCCTTTAAGCATTCATTCCTACCAACCAATTTAGTGTAGCTAGAATATTTAATTTCATAGAAGTTTTCTTTACGAAAAAGCTTGTTAAATTTTCTGTACTCTTCTTCTTACTAAAATGCCTCTCCATTACTGGAGGTTTGCCGTCTTGAGCCATATGGAACAGTTGCCCAATACTGGTGATACCGGTCCAGTTCTTTATGTTTCGCAGCCAAGATATACGATGACATGTTCTTTAGAAAACTTTATTCTTTAGTATTCCTATGTCGTTTTCGGGACATCCTATAAATCCAGAATAATCTATGGATTAAATTAAGAAAAATAACAACGCAATTACTTATTAAGTAAATTAATCCTGGTAAATTATTATTTAGTATTTTATATAATAACAAAGAAATACTTTGATAAATGTTACTAGAAATATAAACCAAAAACTATAAACATATCTTATATTATGTAGTATTTTCTGAGATAGTATCTCGTATGATTTAATATTATTATGCATGCTGTGTTCATTGTCCCCATTCTAATCATCCCCCAAATACTTTGCCCGATGTTATTATGTTTAGACTGTCCGCTGCCAGCAAGCTGTCGACCGTAAGTAATGAAATTACTAATTTCGAGACAACTCTGTTGACATGTTCAATTTCGTAAGCTACATATTAACTTATTTATTACGAAACGCGTGAAAGATCACATACTGTGACCGGCAACAAAAACAAGTCTCCGTTTCTGTCACATCTTTTTACAAGTACATATAACTTCATTCATTTATAACATTACATTTGGAATTTAATGATATAAATGTATATGAAAATGAAATTAATGATACTTTACATTCTGTAATCGACTAACTTAATAACAATAATTTGGTAATTAATATAGCAAAAACAAAAATTATGCATTTCTACCAACGTAAAATATCACTAGTACTTAATTGTATCTATCAGGAAATGAAAATTGATAGTGTTAATTCCATTAAATTTTACGGTGTTACACTTGATAGCAATCTGTCAGGAAAAATTCACGTAGAGGAAGTGTCCAAAAAAGTAAATAGATTTTCCAATGCACTCCACCAATTGACCAAGCAAGTCATCATGCAAGCGGTAATTATTGCATATCATGCCTTTGTAGCTTCAACCTTGCGCTATGCTATTATCTTTTGGTGCAACCATAAAGACATAGCTTTAAAAGCCCAAAAGCGATACATTAGAGCGATGTGTGGTCTGAGATATACTGAAAGTTGTGCTCCTTTGTTTTAAGAAAATAAAATTATCTACTTTGCCCTGTATGTTCATAATAATAATTCTATGTTGTTTGAGCGCGGAACTCATATATAACATATAAACTTACCCAATAATAACCAACTTTAGCACAGTTTACTCCAGGACGGCGATCATGCATAAAAATATACTATGTTTAGCTAGTAAAATAAATAACAAAATCCCGCATGGTAAAAAAAAAAAGGAAATGAATGAATTTTTTGATAAATAAATATTATTACTCACTTGCAGAATTTATATATGACAAATTTAAATAGAACTTTTTATTATTATTATTATTGATTAGCATCATTTTATCTAATTTTATTGACATTGAATTTATTGTGATAGTGACTTTATAATTATGTTATAACTTAATAGCTTTAAATTATATTTTTTGATTATTTTGAACGCCAATTGGTGAAACATAGTGTTACGAAAATTTATTATTTGTTCCATCAATGAAATGTATCTACCTATGTTTACAAATAAAATCATTTTGACTTCGACATACTGTATGTTACTTTATATTGAAGAAGCATACAGCTATCGTATTCTCACCAAAGAGCGCTTTTAAACTGCGCTAATTAAACTACAGTTGTTAAAAACCTTTTTAAAATATAAATAAAAAACTACAATTATCATATTATGGGAAAATGTAATATTTTCTTGACACATCATTTTGATTTATTAAGTATTTATTAAACGTTAATTGGTATATTTTGATTATTACTATAGACTTAAAAATATTGTTTTATTTCCATATTTGCCTGATCTCCTAACACTGCTTGTTTTAAGTACGATATTACCATCAACTATAGTAATAGATCTGTCGTCAAAATTTGTCTGTATTTTTTTTTTTGATATGCTCGTATTTATAATTTTTAAAATACTCTTTATTAATAATCTGTGTTTGATAAATAACAACGGTATATAGCCCCATGGATTCTGCTTTTTTCTTATTAGATTGCGTTTTAAAGTTTAAGTAATATTATAAAAAGTAGTAAAAAGATTTGTCTTTCACATATTAATATATTGATAACATATATAAATTGTTAAAACATTAAAATAACGTCCGTTTTCTACGAACACGAATGTTTTTATGAATACAAACATTTGTTGTACGTGATTCAAGTAAAAGCATCAAACGTTTTCTCCCTTTGTTATTTTTAGCTTGATCTTGGTGCAAAATTTTACCGGAGAGTATTACAAAATCAACTGTCTCGTTTAATAATATATATTATGTATATAGGATTTCAGATTTATGCCACTAATCATTGTTAGCAGATGATGAATTTGATGATGTTTATAAGATAATACCGAGATTTGCTCAAAAACTGTATGAATATTTAAATTTACTTCAAGTGATTTGCAATCGAGGAATGCTTTAAATTATTATACAGTAGCTTTTTAAATTCAATTTTCAACCGCATCACAATTATTACATATTTTTCAGGTAAAGCCTGAAATCAGTCTTTATTTCTTCAACGAAGCAACAAGAGACGTTCAACTGATGGTGTATGAGACCGCCCATAGTTACGAATTGCTTGTTAGGTCGAGGCTGCACAATTTTGTGCTAATCGCTTTAAGGTTCAAAATATAGGGACCATTTACCCCAGTAATTTCATTAGCTACAACGCTGTTTAATATGGAACATACTAACGTTAGCTCACTATTGTTTAGTGGGCTCCAGGACCATCCCTACCAGTTATTGATGTATTCATGGAATAGGGCTGCAACTACTTATTCCGCGAATATATTGGTATATGATAATCCAAAGTTGATTCAAAACCTAATCTAAATTCATATCTTTAAACAATTCTCCTTTGTTTGTAATAAATATACATAATTTACTTCAAATGTTTGTTCAGTTTGTTTACAAACTAATACACATTTGCGTTAAATGAATAGTTTATAAGCACAGGTTTTTAACAAACAATTAAACAATCAAAAGGATACAGTTGTAATATACATAAAAAAAGTTTAAAAATCATTAGTTTTCTATTTACTAAAAAGTTTTATTATTTTATAAGGCATTGTTTTTTATATACACCCTTTTATTATATATTACAGTAGCTGCACCCCACAGACCTTGTCTCATCATTGATTTATACTAACAATCGTCTTGAAAATTGATTCAGCTATAAAATTTCATGAAGGCGGGATGAATGGCAGAAAATTTGACATGCTGTAAGTAATGTTGAGGTCCTTCTATGAAGTAGATAACAAAGAAAAATCTCTACTTAAAACAACGTTGTTAAATGCAAATTTTTACAGTAATCGGCGAAATGATCTCAAAGATACTTATAAATAGATAATGAACGAGATAGTCAATCATATTAAATATGATCATAAAATTTAAGAGTATTTATTTTGTAAAAGAAGTGTTACAAAACAAAGCACACGATTACAATACCATTTAATGCGGATCTCAACAAATTAACATTTTCATCCATTATTCACGAGAGATTAAGCATTTAGCAGCTTCAAGTAATTTGCATCGCTTTGTAAATGAACTTTTCCTGTTAATTTAAAGACACTGAAGATATTCACGCTTAATTTCCTTAATTGGCAAAACGCTGATTTAAAATATTGTAAATAAATTTAGTAACAGTGCGTTAAAAAAAAAAACTTGTTTTAAATTTATATTAAAAGTCTACTCTAGTCTAAAGAGAGAGAAAATATACAGACTCGATATTTATACCTAGGGCTAATTAGTATTCCTTTAGTCTTAAAAAGTATTTGATTATGTAAAATTTTTTTTCAGTAATACATGATTTATAGAATAAAGTCCACAATATCATTACAATAGTTCTCAATAAACACATAGTTTATTTTATATATGCTCCCTTCGATTTCTAATAATGTTAAGTGATAGTGATATAACTTAAGAAATATATTTGAATACTTGCTTGTTTCCTTACCTTTATTCAAGTTTAATCATACGATAGAAAGTGATAAAGTAATTATACAAAATATTATTCCTAATTAAATAAAGTAGTAGCTAAGCCGCAACTGTGTTTAAGTACCGCTTAAACGTAACGCCAACTTATTCAACAGCGTCTTCAAGTGAATTTGTAAGCACGATTCGCAGATAACGAGCGTCGCGTGAAATTGAATAAGTTTCAAGTTCAAAGGGACAAACTACAGATTCTGTTGAAATGAGACATACACTAATTAATTTAAGAGCTAAAGATCGTGTTAACGGAATTTATTTAAAGTGTTCGCTGCGGTGCCTTTTTCAGAAGACTTACAGCCACTGTGTTATAGACCTGTTAGATCTCGTAACCGTATGTCTTTTATTTCATGAAACTATGAAACGAGCGGGATGTTCGCCTCACGTAAGTAATAGCTGATCCATAACAGTGTGGCGTTGGTTACAATGTTATACACAGTACCACATAGCACTCGTCGCATTGCTACATAAGATGTTAACTCTCTTTACGCCTTGCCGGGATGTGCTTCAGGCATAGTGCCGGGAGGCACCGGTGCATTTCATAGGTGGCACTGAGGCACTGAAGATAACCATTGATGGGATTTTAGTAGGTTAAAACCCTACAAAACCTTGTCTTCCTCCGAGAAGCAGGGATTGTTTTCAAAAGATTTCCTTCTGATAACAAAAAAAAGGGTCTCGTTACCCTAGTAATGTCACTAGCTACAGCACCGTTTAAACGGGAGCATACTCGTAGTAATGTCTGTCACACTTTTTACTCAACTGTTAAATCCAATATCTCAATTAAGAAAGCTTGTATGTATATTCGTCTGGCAGACATTAAAATAAAGAAATTACGGCCTCTCGCACACAAAGAGAGAAGATGATTTATGGCGCCGCACCAGCTGAAAGACTCGTGAAGATCCTTTAGACTTTTTTACTCACTGAGCATGTTAATATAGATATGAAAAGGTTAATGGTGATTTCAAAATATGGAAGCTATACTCCACTTTATTAAATACATTCTAAAATAAGATAAATCATTATACTGTGATACTTTCTGTTTAAGATTAAATCTTTTACTAGGCAGCGTCGTAATAATTTTGATATCATAAATTTGAACTTATATCCATATAACTTATGTTGTATAAAATGTAGCAAAACCATTGAAAGTGTATCATGTATCATCATCATCAGCCGGTTAACTCCACATCGATCGATCCTGCGCTGCCCCCATCGAGCGGCTTTCCACGACCTTCAACAGATCGTCGGTCCACCTTGTGTGGGGCCTCCTAGCACTACATGTACCGGTACATGGCCGTCACTGGAGAACCTTACTACCCCATCGGCCATCAGTCCTTCGAGCAATGTACCCAGTATTATATCCTAAATGTTATTAAAGTTGTTTTGTTATCACTAGTATGTAAATCTACGAGTTTATTTTATAGAAAATCATAACGAATCATTGTTTTTGTTAGAAAAATTATTAATAATATCTACTTGTCAACAAATAAAAACTTTCTGCTTTAACATATCTTTAATATATTATTAAATAATATTACTAATAAGCAATTCTAGTTTTCGTATATAAGTTACGTTTCGATGTGTTATCTGAGTGCATCGAATTCGTTTGTATCATAATATTTTTATAAAATCAATTACATTGTTGAAATAAAAAATATGTTACATATTGTTATTAGATATAGATTTTTGTGTGTATAAATAAATTAATAAATCTCATATTATACTACAACACAATTGTTATACTTTAGACGACGAATCACTGTCAATAAATGAAACTAAATAGCGCGGGTTGTTTGATAAGTTATACACAAAATATATAAGGTAAATCAAATATTTGAACATAATATATATATTCTGCCTTATGATATTTCAATCTGTCAGCACATCACAAACCTTCAATCGTATCAACAAAGAAACCTTTTCACTTGTCGATTTTCAACATCTGTTCACCGACGTAATAGAAATATCGTTCTCAGGTTATTCGTTATTGTCGATACATTTATCTTATATCAGAAAATTACTTTAGATGTAAGAAATCTCTTGGAAGATATATTCCAAAATATCACCATTTTATTGTTGCAAAGTCTGTGTACTGGTTAATTTGTCAGTGAATTAGATAAATTTAGAATACACTATAAAGGTGATAATCATAAGGAGAGAGCAATCTTTTCTTGTTTTAAGTAAGGAAAGAATGAAAAACAGAAGAGATAAATTGAGTACTTAAATAACAGTTTAGTAAAGATAGATATTGTTAAATTTAATTTAAAGAATATTTTTTTATTTATTTATTTTATTTATTTAATATATTTTTGTACACATAGCTGTTAGAATAAACTTGACAATAAGGATATAGAGTACAAGGGCACTACTTATTTCATGTTGAAATCTCTTCCAGTAAGCCCGCAGAAGGAAAGCAGAATTAGGAACACAAACCTAGTGCATACAGTAAACATTACATATAATAATATATACATATTACAAGATATAAAACAATACAAATACATACATATACACATACATATATATACATACATATACTTACTTTTATATTATAATACATTATACAAATATATACTTTTATTTAATACGGTAAGGATAAATAGTGTTCTTTAACAGATTTCTTGAATGCTGCTATGGTTTTGCACGCTCGTGTGCTCGGAGGGAGGGAATTCCAAAGTATGACTGCTTGTACAGAAAATGATTTTGCGTAAGCATGTATTTTATGAACAGGGCATTTGAGGAGAGTTTTAATGTGTGTTCTACAAGGAGCGAGGGAGGGGCGGGCATAGGTAAAGCGATCACGTAAATATTGCGGGTAGTTAGGATTATGTAGGATATTAAATAAGAGGCACAATATTCTAGTATTTCTGCGGAAACGGACTGGGAGCCACTTGAGCTTTTTGCGGAACTCGGAAACATGATCATTTTTTTTGAGACCAAAAACAAAACGGATACACAAATTTTGCAAACGCTCAAGCTTATTGAGAAGCTCCTCAGTGGCATCTAGGTAGCAAGCATCAGCGTAGTCCAGAATGGGTAATATGAGACTTTGTGCAAGAGAGATTTTAGTTTCCAAAGGCAAAAAATATTGGAGTCTTTTGAGTGTATGAAATGCAAAGTTAACTTTGTTGCTAACATTGCTAACCTGCTCATTCCAGCTTAAGAAAGAGTTAAAAGTAACTCCAAGGTTTTTAACAGTTTCACTAAAGACAATTGGCTGGCCATCCAATGTGAGAGATCCAATTGCAGATCGATTTAATGCATGGATAGCATACCTACTACCAATTATGATGGCCTGTGTTTTGTTGGCATTGAGTAAGAGTCCATAAGACGTTGCCCATTCATGAATGTTTTCCAAATCACAGTTAATATCCATGACAGCTCTATTAATTTCACTTGGTGCGCAGTGACGGTAAATTTGCAAATCATCTGCGTAAAGATGAAAATTTGAGGATATCAAAGTAGTGACTGTGTTAATAAACACTGAAAAAAGAAGAGGAGAGAGAACACCACCATTTTTATTATATAGGGTGGCGCAAAAGTAATCCGCCTATCAGAAAATGCTATAAATTTTGCCTTGATGTGAAAAAATTAAAAGACCAAATAAAAATAATCCGCAAGAAGAATCAAAGTTTTTCATATTTTTTTTTAAATTACACCAAAAAAACATCGGAAGGTTATTTTTGCGCCACCTTGTGTACAAGGTATATATATATTTTCTAGCTATATATTTTCTCAATATCTAGGTTAATCTGACCGTGAACAGGCCCCTATTTGACGGTAGAGTAGTGGCAACACAAAGAATAAAAAAAGAATAGAAAAACTGTAATGATTCTACGTGTTAATGTATAGAAATGCGTTTTATCTCATTCTCTCACAGATTAAACCTTTAAATACATTTATAGATCACTTTCTCGTTCCAATACTTCTAACCCTGCCGAAAGAAATTTCTTTTTATAAACTTATACATATTGTGATGAATTATTTAAAATCGAAGATTCAAGTCCGCAGACTGTCTTCAAAGAATATTTTTAAACAAGACTTGTGTATCTTTAAATACTATAATCGTTTTAAATGTACTAAATTTACCAATTGGATATCAGTGACGTATATTAAATTATCGACTATTATCAGTTATTATCGGTTAATGTTAAACATCCCGTAGCGGCAATTTAACTGTTGAAATAATTAATATTTTACTAACACTGACATAATAACTGTTCACTATTATGAATATCAAGTGATGTGGGCTAGGTTTTGATTATTATTTATCTCAATATTCTCAAATCGCTTTCAAAGCGTAACGTTTGCATTTTGGCTGTATTAACAAGTTTCTTATTATTTATCCATCTGTATTTCATTACAAGATTCTGATTCGTAAATGCTTAAGTATAATATAACTATTATGGAAAGAGACTATTTTACATCCATTGTACAGTTTTACGTTCATCCATAAACAAATTTTGTAATAGCAAACAATTGTATTACAAAAATGTCTTATTAATCTAATTCATAAATTTATCAAAAACGTAGATTAGCCCAATATTAAGATTATCAAGTCGTAATCTTTTACATATAACTATCTTTTTTTTTATAATTGCGAGGGGAATCTTCTTAAAAGATACCGATTACCGATACCGATACTGCGGTGAAAAAAAGGTTATCTGGGACTATGTGGTAAACTCTCTCGGTGGTCTCTTACAGTGCATTAGCAGCTCCGAGATATCCCAAGGAACTCACCAGTCCTCCCTCTGCACTCTGACTAAAACATCCCACAGAAAGGCAAAGCCCTTTTTAGAACCCACGTCACTTATGACTATCTGAAGTTATGTTTTTATCCGTTACCCTACACGAAACATCTTGTTACTAATATTTGATGAGTTTATATGTATCAATTTAAATATTTTACTAATTAAACACCATTGCCGTAACAATAATTTTGATTAATAACAAAATTACAAATTTCTTGTAAACCATTCCAACCAAGGTTTTTTTTTATACTAAGAGATATTACGATAACTTTTTCTAAGCAGTTTTTTGCCTTTAATTACTAAAGTTAATTTAATTACTTCATAACTACACTCGAAAAGGTAACAGTAAATTATAAAGCTTTTCATATCTTTATAATAGAAGACTTTATCTACGATTCGATATTTTTAAAATTTTCTCAATAAATTTTATGAAGAAAATGGTTAAAACTTGTTTAATTTCTAATATACAAGTACAAAGTTGTAAAATTTATACATAACGATCTCAAGCGAGACGACCTACCTGATTCATGAGGGTCGCGGTTCACATTGAAGTCTAAATATAACAGACACGATCAATACTCAGAGTTTAACCTCAAAAATGTTGCTTATTAACTCAGTGGCTGGAATTCCTGTAAGCGGTGTTACTGATATAACATACATATAAAAACTAAGCACCATAACTTGTCTGACAACACTAGTTTCCATAACCCTAGAACTTATCACATAAATCGGTACGTATTTTTTCATGAAGGTTTATATAAAATGTTGCCAGTAGATGATATAACGGTTTATATTTACACTTCAATGTTTACTGTCATAGCGGTTATGGAAATTAAAAATAAATAAAATACATAATATCAAGATGAAAGATATAATAAAAAAGTAAAAATACTAAACAAAAAAATTTTGAAGTTTAAAATCTAAACGTAAATATAACATTAATAAATCAGACCCATTTATATCTTTGAGAATGAGAGTATAAGACTTTTCACAAATTCAATGTAGTAGAGAAAAAAATCCACTGGCAATATTTAGTTTAATGGAAATAAAAATAATTTAAAATTTATTATAACGTCGAATGATAATTTAATACAGATTTAATTTTCTAGGGGTTGAACCGACATAAAACGTAAGTGTAGAGGAGTTCATGCGTCCCACATCGTGTTAGAACGATTCAAGCGCGTCACCGCAAAACTATTTCAAGTGAATGTTGCATATAAATTATCAAAGATATGAAAAAAAAAAGTTTATAAGGGTAATAATGTTACTTAAATTTAATATTGGTTCCACTTCTATTTTAGCATATGCTAGGAAGAAGGTTTACGATAGTAAACCAAACAGATTTGAACTACGTCCTTTAGTGATTGCGACATATCATTAACCTAATAGCATATTGCAGTGATTTGAAATGATCTAAGCAGGTACCAACCGCAGCTCATATTCCTACCTCCAAAAAGCAGTGTGTAAACATTACTGTGTTCAAGATTGAAAGACGTTGTAGGCAAAGAAATTACTGAAGTAACGAGACCTAACATTTTACGAGTATATTTCCAGGCGGCATGCACAATGTAATACTGTGTATATCCTTACTACCTCTATATTGTTATAGTCATCATCATTATCATCAGCCGATTGACGTCCACTGCTGAACATAGGCCTCCCCTAAGGATCTCCACGTCGATCCGTCCCGCGCTGCACGCATCCAGTGAGTTCCCGCGATTCTCACCAGATCGTCGGTTCAACTTGTTGGAGGCCTCCCAACACTATGTCTACCAATACACGGGCGCCACTCGAGGACCTTATTGCCCCATCGGCCGTCGGTCCTTCGAGCAATTTCCCCTGCCTACTGCCACTTAAGTCTAGCCATCATTTGAGCTATGTCGGCGACCTTAGTTCTTAGGCGGATAGTCACATTTTCGATTCGATCACGCAAAGAAACTCCGAGCATTGCTCTCTCCATTACCCTTTGGGTAAGTGTCAGCTTTTTTTAAGACCGATAATAAGGGGCCGCGTCTCGGATCCGTATGTCAACACCAGCTACACGCACGAGTTGAAGCCTTTTTTCTTCAGACATTGCGGTATCTGAGACGAAAAGATGCTGGCTAGCTTCCCGAACGCTGCCCACGAGAGTTGAATTCGTCGAGTGACCTCTTTCTGGAAGTTGGGACGCGCGTCGTGACGCTCTACAGAGGTCATTGAGCATTTTGCCAAGGTATTCCATGGTCTCAGCCATGACCACGATATCATCAGCGAATCGAAGATGGGTCATGTACTCGCCGTTCACGTTGATGCCATGTGCTCTGCAGTCCAAAAGTTTAAAGACGTCTTTCAGCGCTGCTGTGAACAGCACTGGCGATAAAATGTCGCCCTGTCTGACACCTTGCTGCAACTGAATAGGTTTTGGAGCGATGGTCTTGGAGGCGGACTGACATAGTGGCGTTTTCATACAGTGACCGCAAAACTTCGACGTAACGGTGGTCTATTTGGCACCGCTGGAGCGATTGTAGCACAGCGCATATTTCGACAAAATCGAATGTTTTTTCATTGTCCCCAAACGCTAAGTATAGTGGCAAATTATATTCTTCGGTCTTCTGTATGACTTGGCGCAGCGTATATATGTGGTCTATGGTACTAAAGCCATTTCGGAATCCTGCCTGTTCGGGGGGCTGGAAATCGTCTAACTTGCGTTCGAGACGATTCGTCATGACTCTCGAAAACAACTTATAAACGTGGCTCAGGAGCGTGATGGGCCTATAATTCTTCAACCGGGACCTGTCGTCCTTTTTGAAGAAAAGCCTCACCACACCCCCGCGCAACTATTTTGGCGTTTCCCCATCGAGTATGAAGGAGTTAAATAGTCGCTGAAAAGCCATCAGCACTGGTCGTCCTTTACGACATTGTTATAGCCTTGCGTGTAATTTACATTAAATAATATGAAATAAAACAATTTATCATCATTATTAACGTTATATTATAAATCATTAGAATGAATATGGCCTCAAATATTAATAATTTTTGTAAAGAGCTATTTTTACAGCATTTTACAAAACATTCACCTGTTGATAAGTTTTTGTGTCTGTAACAACTAAATGATAGTTAGGATGTGTACTCAGTAGCAAACTACGTTAATTACTCTGGGTAATTTTCTCTACTTACAACACCCTTCGGTCTGAAATAAATAACAACTATTTCGCCTTTTCTCAGGTAATACCCGACTTTTATAAATACAAACACATAAATGCATACGAGAAAAACTCTTTTGAATTTATCAACCTTTTTATTTTAATGTTCTTTCTACAGTTAAGATTTACGTTCAAATCCATGTCGAGATCCGTGAGCATCTTTAAAAACGAAATCCTCGGTTTCCGGCTTTGGAAACAAGGATCTTGTTAGCTCAAGCGAGTTTTACTTTGGATTTATACGAAGCGCGGTCCGTTAAATACACATTCCATTCTATGCAAACGAACCTCTGCCTACTTTTCTGCCTAATGAACGGATATCCCTAGAGACCATCTCGTTTCTGAAAAAATCTACACGTTTTTAATTTGAATACAAAACGTCCGTAACGTAAATATAATTAAGTTCTCTTTCAATCATCTAAAAAATTAAGTATTTCTAATGTAAACATCAAAAGTAAGGAAAAAGGACATGTAATTAAATTAAAATCTTAATTTTCAAAAAAAAAACTCTGTTAAATTTCGTCATAATATCTCAACATCCGCAGATCAAACCTTTTTTCGCTTTTGTAAATGTCCTATTTCAATAATTTTTATTTTATTCAAAAGTGTTTCATGTTGTTGCTATGAATTTATGAAGTATTGTTTTAGCAGCTATTTGTATCGAAACTTCAAGTTTTTAATTTTCCATTTATTGCAATGAAAAAGCATTTTTATTACTATTGAACATTGGTAAAAACTGTGAAAGTTGAAACCTATTTCCTCTTCATTCAAGATTAAGAAGATATAAACAAGAAATGTCTGAACAAATAAAAGATCGCGATGTCTAAATTTATCTCTGTCGTTACGTCTTAGACCAGCTGAGGCTGCGCTAACAAGCTTACGACATGATATCCATTAGATTTTTTTCCTAATAAATATTTTATTATAATAAAGCAGTGGTGTTTAAAAAAAACTTTTCGCTTTATACATTCCTGTAGATAGTGTAATATCTTTGGTAACGATAGCATTTTTTTAACACAATAAAAAATAAACAAGCTTTATAGATTTTTTAATTAGGAGGAAAAAGCTTTATTGATTACTAACCGCAACGGTTAGTAATTATTTGTTATATAAAAATACTCTTACAGTTGTTAAGTTCAGACCTAGCTCATATCAACACCAGCAACATGGAGGATGGCAAACGTAACTTAATATTAACAATATAAATAATAAGTTCAAGGTTAGGAAAATGAATAGAGTCCAATCTTTTTACATTTATTCTCCTTAATTATAATTTATTGTGAAATTTAAATCCTATCACAGTATTTATTGATGAGACAAAAATTATTCAACACAAAGATAACAAACCGCCTACATGTAAATTCTTGGATAACTGAAACTTTATTTATCAGTAATATCGAATATCCCTGGATTAAACTGCGATAAACAAAGTTTCTATGGTTTATTGTTCGCAAATCTTGTTAAACTTGTATGAAACTCGTGAAAGCTTCTTCTATACACGATATTTTATATTAGTTATCGAATTCCTTGGGTTAAAATATCTCTTAGTCGGTGAAATTATTTACTTCGTTTTTGAAATAATTTTCACAGTTGATCAGAAATGTTAAGGAAGAGTAAAAGTTAAATAAAGTACTGAATTCCCTTTTTAACCAATAATACACCTATAATTAAAAATCATAATTAAGATTATTAAAAACGATTTTGGCATTGAATAAATTATAAAAAAAAAACTCGTAAAAAATAGATTTTATACTTAGTCAAAGAATATGATAATTTTGTTATTATGCTTTGAAAGCTAAATTTATTTTAGGTTATTATTAATATAAAACAGAACTAGTTACAATCAATGAAAGCACTATAGAAATAAATCGAGCCTTTGAAAAGCGTAATTTGTATTAATATCATATTTCTATTATATCAATAAAATTGCGAAGAGAATTCTTTACAAATATGAGACTACAAATTCAAACTTATTATAAAGCATTGTACTTAAAGTACCTCTACTTTGACTTCAAGAGGAATAGAAGAAAAATATCTGAACAAACGAATCCACCCGATCTATCAATTTAATTTATACTTTGAAGAGGAAGCAACTGCGTTAACAAGCGTTCTCTTTATATAACTTTCTTAATATAACTTTTAACTCTTTATATAACTTTCGCGTAAATTTTACATAGTAATTAAATTAAACTAATGTTTTTTTTAAAACAAAAGGAAATTGCGAAACGAGAGCAGGCAGTATAACATGAGTTAGCATGTACACTCGCTGATGTTCAGTAGTCCCTAAAGACTAAAGCCATACCTTTTTATCTTCTTGTTAAGACTATGTCTACTACCTACCAGGCAACACTTCCTATTCCAAGTTAATGTATTAACGAATAAACCAATCAAATTTTGAAACGTTTAAACCCCTTTCTTCTTTATACTGTTGACTTGACATAACTTTCAAAATATAATGAGAAAACGATTGGTGTTTATCACCTGTAATAATTAAGCTGTTATTGCCAATGTGTAAATTCAATCTCGGCACTGATTAATACACAACATAAAAAGGATAAAAAGAAAAATAATTATCATTATCATTCAAAATACTCCCACAGCCAAAGCGTAATTCTGTCCTAGGCATTTCCATAATGATCGGTCCCGCTCCACCTACATCAAGCAGCCTTGATCCATATGAACCATTGTTTTTAAATCTATAAAGACTTGCAATTAAGAAGTAAGATGTAATATCTAGCCACTAAATAAAAAGTTGGACAAACCAATAGAAACCCTTTATTAAATTAAAAGTAGCCGAAGAAAGAGTCCAAGTTTTAATTAGATTTAAGCTTCATACAAACTCTGCTCCCGGGTGTTAAATATTCATCCCCTTTATTATTCTTATCAATTCCTTGTTCAAACCTCATAGCTTTAGTAAAAAGGTTAATAGTAATTAAATACGAGATTACTAAGTTAATAAAGCCGTTCGATAATAAAACTGTATACTATTTCAATGGAACTTAATAAACATTATCCTCACAGAAAACCGTACTGATAATCTTAAAAGGTTCTTGAATTTATCTATAAGAGAAACAAAACTTTACCTTTATATCTTTACTGTGTAAATAATAACAAAGATAATAATCGAGTAAAACAACTCCAAAACGTACCCTGCAAGTTATAAATACCAGTTAAGATAAAATTTGTATTGGACCTCATTTAATGTCTCTCGGGGATTTTGGAGTATCAGCTCTAAAATATTATTCGTTAGAAAAATTTTATCTATCTTATATTATATTTTTTTTATTTATGTTTTTATTTTAATATATATTATAGTACAATGTAACGTACAAAAATTATTATACACTAGATATTTTTTATTAAGTTCAATCGTCAACACCATCACACGTATTTTATGATAATTTAGATCTCCTAGCGAGAGAATGCACTGTTTTTCAACACTAGTATATACTGCTGGTAAGTCTTTGTTGTTGGAGACCGTCTAGGTGGATACCACCGCCCCCCGAACAGAGTCTGAGTAGCCGTGGCGTGGTCACCCACGTTGAAGCCAATAGAAACCTACTTGACCAGCCAAAGGCATAGGAAAGGGCCGAAATAGCCATTAGAAGTGATCTCCGTGAGCTCACCTCAGACGCGTGCCAGTCTGCTGCAGGGAACAGGTTTGTACTGCCGTACTGTATTATGGTTAGTGGCGGAGACCAAGACCAGATCTGCCACAGAGAACCGGACAGTTTTCTCTTTCGGGTCCCATAGCTCTGGGGTGACGAATTCGGAGAAATCCATTGTCTAGATAATGGTAAAAGGCTAAGAAGAAGAAAGTTCGTTATATGTTCCGGCTCGCCTTTACAGAGGTGGAAAAGAGGGGTTTTCCTCCTCGAGATGGGGCTATGCTAACCGGCGCTAGCGGGGTCGCGGAGGTGTAAAAGAGCGTTCTTGTGACCCGGCCTTAAAGCGACGAAGATGAAACATCGTTTGGGCTTTAGTACCGACTAACTAAGACAGGTCGGACTTGCACCGGCAAGTCCGACCTGTCTTTGCCCACGCGATAGCAGGTATGAGAAGATATTTCCCCCACATAAAAGAAATAAAACGTGAGTTACCATATACCCCTATTTCTGGCGCCAAACAGTAGTGTGCAAAGATTACTGTGTTCCGGTTTAAAGGTCGTTGTAGCTTATGTAATTATAAGGGTAACGAGACTCAAAATCTTATGTCTTAGGCGACGAGCGCAATATGGTGCAGTGTATATCATCCTGATTAGCGCCACGTTCTTATAGGCAGGCACATCACTTACTATTTCAGATGAACGTTCCGCTCGTCTCGTAGTTTAAAAAAAAAAAAAGAAAGCAGAAATTGAAGTGGTCTATTTATAATGATGAGGAATAAAAGCATCATCTGATATATTGGTTTTGCATTGATAAACATATACAAGATATATTAAAAGGAAATTACCGAGGGTAGAAACGATAAGGAGAAGCAAAGCCTTCACCGAGACCCGGCGCCGGATGGCTTGCATCCCTTTTCCACTTTACCTCACGACTTTATGTTTAATACTACTTCTATAGATATTTCGTGCATACATTCACAGTTATATTTAAGATACCAATATTTTTTTTTATGCTGCAAAGCGACGAGACCTGCGGATCTTTCACTTGATAGTAAGTGATACGCCCGCCCATAGCAAGGCGCTAGACAAGATAATATACACAGCATTACATTCCGCTCGTCGCCTTGAGACTTAAGATGTGGAGTCTCGTTACCCAAGTAATTTCACTAAATACAACACCCTTCAAAGCGTAAGGCAGCAATGTTTGCACACTACCATTTGGCGGCAAAAATAGGCACTGCAGTGGTACCTATCCAGACAGTCTCCGGCAAGAGACCTACCACCAGTAAAATAACTAGTTTCCTTCGTACAAAAACAGTAACTTAATTAAGTTTTAGTTACTTTGTTATAACCCGATTAATATGAGTTTTATATTTACTAGTGTTGATGCTTGAAAGAAAAATACGAAGTTGCATTAAGTTTACTCTTTGACCGACTAACAGTAGCATCGCTTAATCTGCACTAAATACGGTTAAAGATAAAAGTTAATATCCATTAAGCGGAAGTAGGTTAACAAACAAAGTAACTTTTATATACCAGTTCACCTTTCTCTGGAGTTAAAAGAAAATATTTTCATTCTCATGTGTAATCATCTTCATCATCAGCCGAGAGACTTACCTTGCACATGTAAGATACGCGTTAAGTACTATAACGTACAATTTTTCGATTAGAGCCGGAAGTAACATAAAGCTCAATTATCCGTTTGCATATTTATATATGTTATGTATACTGAATATTATATTACTAAAAGTCTGGTTGATGTCCGGCGGTGAAAATCTATCGGCTGATGATGAAAGTCCTCTAACATTTTTAATACTTCATTCAAGAGACGGAACTAAACGGCTTTTCTACTCTATTCTAAGTGTGTTTCATTACTCAGTTAACTAAAACTATTTAATAGTAAAATTTAACCGAAATTATAAATGAACTCTATTTAAGGCTTATTGCAGATTAAGATAACCTTACCTATTTTTCAATTTCTAACAAATTACCAGAACCAAGTCTAGTGAAATAAAAAAAGCCACTTAACGTACATTGTATCTTTCTTTGAGACATATTAATTTACTTAAAAGCTCTCTTGCCCTCTTGAAATTAATTTATGTATTTTAACAAAATAAGTAAGATTGCTCTCAGATGGAGAGCATTTTGACTTTGCATTAATTTATTTTTCCGCTCAAGTTTTTTCCGAGTAAAATACAAATTAAAATATTTTCGTATAAATTTTTTTTGCCTGTAATATACAATAATTACTTCACGAAAACATAATGAAATAAAAGTTTTAAACAATAACTACTATTATTGTTAGAACAGGAAGTGATTTTCTCTTATTTTATTCATCGATTTCCGGCATAATTGCTCACAGAGTCTTTCAATCTTCAAAAACTCAAAATTTGCATAAGACAATGTACAGAAACTGTTTAGGGTAAAATAAAAAAATTGCAATATTAAAAAATCAAGCTGTAAACAACGTTAATTGCCCTCAATACTGAAATAAAACTCCTGATTTTTTTTTTTGTTATTTAATAGAAAACTTTTCGCAACCCTCATTTAAGTTGAACCTTAACTTTAGTTCGTAAAATTTTACTGGTACTTAATATTCAAACTTTTTATTGATTGCACGAAAATATTTATACGAAAGAGTTTTAATCCCTATAAAGACCAATAATATTGCTTTTAAGTACATTATCTAATTATTATTACGATAAGTCGGCCATTTTATGTGAGAGAAAACACCTGTTAAATATTGACTTACATATTATACTTTTGTTTTAACTACATCCTGATTCAATCATATGTTACCAAGTTCTATCCATGAGCGATGGTAATCACTTACATACAATTACTTGTTCGTCTGACTATATTTGCTTGTAATAAAAGTAATGTACAATTTAGACCCTGACCCTGACCCCAGCAACGCGGCGGAGATCGTGTAGCACTGCTGCGAATCTCCAATTGACTTACAAATCAGGCGTCGTAAATGGAAGTGGATTGGCCATACTCTACAAACAGATCCCAACTATATTCCCAAGCAGGCAATTGATTGGAATCTTCAAGGAAAACGCAAGACGCACAGTAGCAGACGAGGCGAAGAATATCGGGAAGACGTGGAACGAGATTAAGAGTAAAACCCACGACCGAACGCGATGGAGTGTCACTGTTAATGAATGAATGTTAAAATGACAATTTAAACCTGAGTTTTTTTAAACTAGATTACACGACTCTTACATGAATAACACAACGATGTAGTTTTGGAGCCAAATCTACAATACGAGCATTAGGCAGTTACTAAGAAACCCTACCATCATATGAACTACCAACCTCCGTGTTACAACGCACGCAGTCTACTGTTGCTGTGTACTCAGTTAAAATTTAAAAAGGTTTTATAGTCAAACACGATTGTAGCACCTAAAAGTTAATAATGAATACAGGTAAAGTGCTATCTAGCGGATGGAGAGCGAGCTGAACAAAGTTTGCGCGAAGTCCATTGAACAATTAAAGCGTTACCGGCCAACAGAGTGCCGTCCGCGATCCACGGAACTGGAAAGTCAAACGTTTAACTACACCAGTTCGCGCTATATAGAGATGAAAGCGGCCAAGTTACTGTTCTATTCATGTTAACAAAACAAACTAACCAACCGTTTTCCTTTACTTCACACAGCATTCGTTACGAACAGATCTATATTGTATACACGAGTTCAAACTCTATGTTTGTAAAGTAATTAAAGTTTCTAGTGCAAATTGTAGTGTTTACAGAAAACATTCTACGCGACTTCGAAAGACCGAAAAACTACGGAAAATATATGACAAAGAGATATTTATATTTATTTGTTTATGTAAAACTTATAATTATAAAACTAAATTGAAAGGCCTCATAGCAAATAGATAAATGTACATTTAAAATAAATTTTAATACATTATTCACAATACTTATACATTATTATATTATATAATATTTATAGTATATGTTGGGTGTAAGGGATCCCGCACAACTCACTCAAAACGACGTCACCTGCTCGTGGTGCACCTTGCTAATCAACAAACGAGGCTCTGAACCCCACCAACCCGCATTGGGCCAGGGTGGTGGGAAACAGCTCAAATCCTTCCATATGAACCCCTACAAACGTTGAGGTCTTTTGAAGAGGCCGATGTCCAGCAGTGGACGTCCATCGATTGATGATGATGATAGTATATGTATAATTATAATCACATGATCACTGAATAGATAGGTAGAAACAAAAATTAAAATAACTGAAGCGTAACAAGAAATATGCCGACAGTAAACTACTTGTTAAGTTTTAAATTAAAAAATAATAATATTAATAAAATTACCAGAGTCAACAGTAAGCAAACACATTGTCTCTCTATAATCATTTCTAACTACAATGCTCATAAAAAACTAGTAAATATATGAAGAAAAAAAAATTAATATAACTAAATTATAAGGTTACCCCAGTAATTAGATCAAGTAGCTCCAGCTACAGCGCCCTTCAAATTGGAACGCAGCAATGTTTGCACACTACTCTTTGCTGGTAGAAAAAGGAGCTGCGGTGGTATCTACCTGGACGGTCTCCGGAAACAGAGACCTACCACCAGTAAAGTTAATTGCTGGACCACAGTATTCTGTTCCATAGCTATTCTTTTCAACTGATACTTTAAGTAAATGTAACTAATGTCTATAATATTACAGATATATAAATGAAAGATATCTGTATGGACATTGTGGAGCTGGACGTTTAGCAATTTTCATGGTAATTTGGTCAATATCTTGTTACAATGTGGGTACCGTGAGTGCCGGAGCTGCCGGGGCGGCCCGGATCTGGGGCTGGGCTCGACTTAATTGCACAGGTTACGATCGTTAATTACACCTCCCGACTGACACGGACGGCAAGCGGAACAATTAACAACGGTTGCCGGCTTTGATAAAATACTCTTTTTAATTGTTTACAGCTCCATTCAGTGAAAGAAATCGGAAATAAACCCTTTTCCAACGTGAACCTTCAAACTAATGCTTAAGAATATCATTCTAGATTAAAACTTCTTTACTAAAAGAAAAATCATTACAACGGTAAATTACACTTTTGTTTAATTCAAGTCCTCATCATTGTGTCATCCTATAGTCGTCTACTGTTGAATAAATCCCTGGTCGATTGACGACCATGTAACGGTGGGCAAAGTGTGAGGCGAACGCCTGCCAAGTGTACCGACGATCTGTTCAAGGTCTCAAGGAAATTTTGAATGCAAGTTGTAACAAAAAAAATAATAGAGTAAGATTACGCCACTCTGAGGTCCTTTCATTCATCTCACAACCCTAAGTTTTCTTTTGTTTAGATAAATCAACATTCATTTTTATCTCCGAATTGATCAAAACATTTAACCAAAATCCATTCTAATGTTTAGTTACGTGATTATTTCACAATATATATATGTATATATATAGTGTAGTAATATTTAATGTAGCATGGGAATACTGGGCAACCGAACGATGCCTGTGTAGTGCAGTTAGTTTGTTCGCTAACCACCATAGGGACTTTAAATCTTCCCTATTGCCTCATACAGAGGAATCGGATCAGTTCACAACTCCAAAACATACTTTTATTACCCTACAGTGTACGCTTTAACGAAACTCTGAATTTAGTAACACAAATTTTCAAGTGCTGGTTATGTATCAGTGCTAGTAATACAATTGACTAAAACTGGACCTCATCATTCACGGCCGTGGATAGTTAAATGTACTCGCCTAGAATAACCTGACTCACATATTGATGATACTGTCATATGAAGATACTGTCATGGCAACGAGTTTGCAATATGAAGTAGGTAGCTAATCAAGCGATTTCGCAAAAAACAAACTCTCTCTAATCCTAATATCCCACACGGTGGTGAGTCGCCTTTATCTAACTTTCTCCTCCTCTTCGCTCTGTCATCGACATGATCATCGGTCACGTGAGTGCCAACGGATGTCTCTCAACTCTAAGTTTTACATCCGTTTTAGGTCCGCTTGTGGACCTTCAACCGGTCCAGAAATTCAACGGGAAGCTAGTGAAATTACTAAGGTAACGAGACATCATCTAATCAAGGCGATATGTACAAGGACTTCAGTCCAAGCTGAACTCCGAAATCAAATCAGGAAGACCTGTTTTACAAGACAAGTGCTTGGCTACAAAAGCAGTTTAGATTTAGGCACTTCGAATGAATTTCGATTGGACAAACGTAATTTATTCGTATTAGTACAATAACTACTTTCTATCTTGCAACCAATACTCCAGCATTTATTTATTTCACCAGATCACTCCTGTATATGTTTCTGTTATTGTACTTACCTAGCCTAGGGTCACGCGACTTGGTCTGCATTTGTCGAAACAGAATGTTGCGTCATACTGCAGCTCCAAGTTATAAAAATTTACCATCCGTTTGTACTATAAATACACTTCCAAGAATTATGATACATAACACGTAATAAAAAATACAACAAATGTTATTACTTAAATCAAATAAAGCAAATGAATTCGAACCCGCGAACACAACACGCCATCTGAAACTATTACTACATAAAGCTTAATTTACTTTGCTGAAATTTTGTCCCTTTGCTAGATGAGCAAGTCTCTAACGACCTATGGTGGTAAAACCTGGAGAATAGGGGATGTGGGAAAAAGACCTGACTAGTGTCTCATCAGCAGGATAAATCAATATAACCTTGGATTTTCGAATAAACCCCGAATAAGATCTATTACAACATGAATCCTCTAAATCTATGTTCCCATAGGAGTTGTAAAGATGACGTCGTCGTTACGACCACGATTATTTCAGCAAGAGTACCCACTTAAGAAGAAGAGAGTAGTATCAAGTAATTTAAACATGTAACAATTTGTGGTAACAATGTTACAATTTAATAACAATCCGAACACAATCAATTTAAATTACAAACTAACATCGCAAAACTTGCTCAATATAAATTGATCGAAATTTGCACGAAACAAACCGCCAACAACGGTGCAGTAAAAAAACTATTACTTTACATTTGTAATTTGCAAATTTCATATAGTTACAAGTAACCATAGGTTGAATAAGTAAGTAACAACAATCCTGTTATTAGGGACACTATTTTGTATTTATTTCCTGACGGTCGAACCAAATTGCAAGTACTAAGAAAACGTTCAAGTATGAAATCGCATTAAAATAATGATTTCATGGAATAAACTTGAACAACTGAAAATGTTTTCTGTGGTACGAAATCCTCAATAACATCACGTTATGATATGGAAAGTATACCATTAATTACTTTAATAATTATTTTTACTTTATTACATACGAAATTCTACTAATATCTAACATATTTTCAAATAATGATTATACTGATACAATGCGGGACACGTTAGCCGGAAGGTTGACAGCGATTAGGGTATTCAGGTTCTAGAATAGCAGCTTAATACCTTTTCTCTAAAAATAAGCTCTGAACTGATGAAAACAAGATGGAAGCTATACTATTACCCTCCAATCGATACTGTGCAAATAATACTAATAATAATTTGAAGGACGTAGGTAGTAAAATTACTGGGGTAAGGATACAGCATCTCATAAAGACAATAAGTTCTATGATGTACTGTAAATCATCCTGATTAGCGACACGTTGTACTGGGATGGGATAATCCGATGTTGATAGTGTGACTATAACATTCTAGAAATATAATAGGATTTTTGAATATCACGTTTCGTATCTACAGTACAAAAGGATGAATTGTATCCTTTTGTGGGTCGTTTTCACATGTAAAGTGCCAAGGCATTGTTCCGACCACGTTCACTGTTTTTCTTTTATCCTGGAGTTATGTAAAGGACGACAGTTGCGTATCAGCTGGTACAATTTTGGTGTCAGGGTTTAACGCTTTATCTCCTAATCCAGACTGGACAAATTTTCGGACAATTCACATATGATACGAGTAAATTACGTAGTAAAACTATTTGCGACGTCTCAAAAATGGAAAATGAAACAAAGCATTGATAAAACATAAACATCCCTCTTTATATTCCCACTGCTACTCAGAGGACCTTTTTTTATGAAGAGAAAGATATGGCCATTTGCCCACAATAACAGAAATAGGTTAACTACTTACGCATATCCTCCTAAGTTATTAGTCTTCGTATACGATAGTTTCCTCAAAACATTTTCCATCATCAGAAGCTCGAGCTTAGTTGAGATTAAACCTACATCTTTTCGCGTCGTACAAAGCGGACGATCGTACTTATAAACTGTGCTGTAATTATTTTTTAAAGTAAACGTGAAGGAG
This sequence comes from Ornithoptera alexandrae, assembly GCA_029030555.1. NCBI lineage: Eukaryota > Metazoa > Arthropoda > Insecta > Lepidoptera > Papilionidae > Ornithoptera > Ornithoptera alexandrae. The sequence goes on from JARDVY010000037.1 coordinate 9,564,108, forward strand.
AACCCATTAAAAATAAAAGTCTACTTAGTTTTCGCATAATAAAGGTTTTACCCGCTATGTCTAAAATAAGAATTAACTGCAATGGTCTCTGTAACAAGATTTAGTTGAAACTTTAAAAGGAATACAGGTAACTTTTTTAAAGCCACTAACTGTATTTTCTTCTGTTAAATTTTTTAAGGACAAATAACTTAAAAGTAATTTAAAGTAAAATCATTACGTACTTTACTTTTTTTCTCCTTACCCTTGTTTATAATCTATCTGGAGAAATACAACTGTGATCGTACACTTGTGTTTCATTTCTCAACTTCAGATAGTGTTATGGCAACAAGGCCGTTAATGATGAAGTGTTCTCGCCTTGAATACTCCAGCTTCTATATGTTGGCAAAGAGAACAAAGCAATGATGCTTTGGCAGCAAATTTATAACATAACTATATCAGCTAGTAACGTAACTTTGCTGCCAACTAAAATCCGCTTTATTGACGCTGGAATCAACCAGGTACTTCCGTGGTACTAGGCAAGCGGCAATCCACTGCGCCATAAAGACATTCGACCTTTAAAATGCTGCCTAACTCCAGTTCCTGGTAATAAAAGGCAAATAATTTTGGTGTGACGGCCTTCCTTTGGAAATTATAACCGACACAACATTTTTCATTGTTTTATTAGAAGTGACAGCTGGATAACATTGATTTACGAGTCTCAGGTCTCCGGGTCCGGAGCACATTCAGTGGTAGCCGTAATTCATGTTCATTATACATAACAATCGGGTGAAATTCATTTCCTCTAATGGTTGCTCGCATGCCACTACTACAATATTTATCGGAACTAATAAATTTCCAAAATTCTATTAGTATTCTGGTTATATCAATTTGTTAAATTCAAATTTACAATTTACATTAAGCTGTAATTTGAAAATCTACATTACAATTGTCATAATGATATTGTTTAAGGTTTTATTTATAGTACTTATATAAAAATATCCACTCCAAAAAAATTGTTAGAGGTAGGGAATAAAAATAAACGTCAGTCCGTGTTAGTCACAATTACTGAAGCTGATGTTAGCATATAATTTTTTTAAAACAATATAGTTTGAACATAGAGTTTGGAACAGTTCTTTTTAAGAACATTATTTTTGCAGATGCGAGAAGCTGAGGATCGCATTTTGGTGTAAGACACTGGAGAAGAACTATATCCAGCAGTGGATAAATAAAGGCTGATAATGATAATGATTTTCAGATACTTAAAAAAATTATGTAGACAATAGCTGACCTTATATACAATTAGTTTAATTAAAAACACAAAGGATTCAAATAGATATTAATATAACACGGAAATTATAATAAAAGTAAGAATTATATAGATATTTATGGAAATAAAAACATATAGATAATTTATTTAAGCATACGATGCAATGAAAATATACTCTGATACGCTGTTACATATTCAAAGTGTTATTTCACGTATGAATGAGACTCAGGTAAGCAAAGTGGTATTAAAATTCTATCAACCTAATACATCAAAATTCTATAAATGAGAAACTGAAGCTGCATTTGGCACCAGCGAGAATAAATTTCATAGATTATTTCTATTTACAATTTACTGAAAAAGATTATTCTTACGCTGAATAAAATAATGTAGCAATATGAACATCGAAAATTCCTTTTTTTCCATTATCATGGTTAAATCTATTATATCTTCAACATAAGCATTTCCCTTCCATGTTGGACTTTATTAAATATAAAAAGTAATTAAAGTATCTACAATACGTATTAATACGAGAAAGTAAAAACTTTTTTAAGCACACAGTAAACAAGTTTCATGCGGCACGCACAGGGGCATGAGAAACTTGTTTTCCTTCCTGTTCCTCTTTTTTATTTTATACATAACCAAGCATAACTTGCCACGTGTGATTCGTATTTGATGTCTGTTTTTCATAAAAACAGTACAAATCAAAGTTATTATCATAAATATTAAAAATAATATATCTGATCCATAAAAAGAGTAAATATGAAAATTTGTTTTTATTAATATCGTTTTTAAGATCAAGTACAAAAATTTTACAGGAAATTAATACCGTTTTCAACTGATCAATATTTTACATGATGATGAAAATAACGAAAGGAATCTAATAGACCATTCACAAAATGACGGTTTTTTTTAAGTATCCGAAAAGAAACTTTAATTATTAGGGAAGTTTCTTTAGAAATTTCAGTCCCACGGGATTGGTTCCGTGTTTTCCTTACAACGAGATTAGTCACGGCTGGTAGATACTTTCAGGAGCATAACGACTGCGGCCCTCGGCGGCATTTATTATTCAGGAACGGTATACCTTTTCATTTTGGATATTCAGTTATTCATACATTATTTCTATTTGTTAATTGGTACTTTAAAGTATATATAAGCTCTGATATATAATTATTATGTATTCGTCAGTGATAAGGTATAATTATTTAAATGTTGGCAGCATTTAAACGTTCGCTTTAACTTTGACAGCGCCGTTATTACAAACGAAGAGCCGATAGTATCATATAATTCATGTAAGTCAATTGTATATTTATAACACTAAAGGACAGGGTAGTTTAATCGCCCCCTTATTGTAAGCCTTGTAACATGAGCTGTCTGGTTCAATAGCGAATCCATGTGAACCTAATTAGCTGATAGATTTTCAAACCCTCGTAAGTTCATATTGCTACAACATTGCTGTGATTACCGTCAAAATATTTCAAAAATAATATTCTGGATGAAAGCAGTCATCATTTTTGAAGTCATTGTCATGATAAATTAAAAACTTCTAAGTCAAGGATCAACAGCGTAGCGAATATTATTTATATTGCGTCCATTAAAAAAGTCATGGATGAGGAATATCAGGGAATAGACTGGAATATTTAGGGCGTCCCAATTATTCCGCCGAACCAGAGACAGAAATGACTGTACCACGCTGATCGCCAAAATTCACTAGTTGAAGAGGCACTTTAAGAAGAAGAAGAAGCCAAGGATCAACGGAATACCAATATTGATTAGAATTCGATGGTGCTTAGGATGCTAAACATAATTAACATCCGATCAGCCTTAAAATGTTTATCTCTGAAATACTATACTGTAAATAATATGAACATTAAAATACCAATGACAAGTGTTAAGTATGAAGTAATACCAGATTTTATGACTATCCATCAATAAAGTAATAGTTTTTAGTTCGGTATTAAAATAGTCCATTAAATATGATTTTCACTGGCTGTAAGTAACAAAACCCTCTGCTAAAGAATGACAATAAAAACTTCTGCCTCAAAGAATAGATCAGATGCCTTAACAAACTTCCGATCGACACGCAACCAATCGGTTATATATATAAATAGAAAAACTTTTTTTTTATAACAGCTGAACAAGTTTGGAGTACGTGATAAAATTTCGCGTAGATATATCAAAATATTTTTACTATTATATTACTCTTTACGATAACTTTTATCAATACCCTTTAAATATATTTCCATTTGATTCTATAAAGTCATATTTAAATTGTAATAGTAAACTTTTATCAAAGATGTACTGTACATCAAAGCTGTAACTATTACTAACCTTTTTTTATTTATAATTAAGTTCACAATTGATTAGAAAAAAATTAAGGTAATTATATCATGGTGAAGTGATAGCTTACAAATTTTAACCAGAAGCGACTAGCAGGTGTTTGAACATATAAAAAAAGGGAACTACTTTATTTATACGTTTATAATACTTTCCCCCATCGTTACATAGTGTTAACAATGAATTTAGATTTAGTTATAACTATGATTTTAAGGTGACAGATCTACTACCACGTTTATTATATTTTACCTTCACTCTATGCATATACCAGTACAATGAAATATACGAAAGCAACACAATACAATAAAAATATATTTTTAACCTTAAAAGTAATTAACTATAAAATTCGGTACAACCACTTCATATTTTAACAAAGGTTAAAAGAAATGTGAAGGACCATATAACTTAATAACACGTTATTGGATAATTTAAAAAAAAATTGCCAGCTCAATATCGAGAACATTCTTTTAAAGTCAACCCATGATGACGGCTCTCGTTTTGTTTACCACAAAGATGATTTGTTTAATTAATTGTTTGAACCTTATTTCCAGAGCCTTCGGCCTAATTATCCTTACCTACGTACGTACCTTCAGGTATTATCTCACTGATCAATCAGTTTCATTGTTTACAATATTAACGTCAGGTGCTCAATTAATGACACGCCCCTGGATAAGATTAAACTAAACCCTACTTCTACTTCGAACCGAGACATAGCTATAGTGGAAGTAAATTACTTTGAAACAACAAATTTCTCTAAACCTTGCTTATTGTTTCTTGTAAGATTCAGATAAGATTAATTGCTTAATATTGTTGATTAATGTATTAATTCATGAATATATTTTATCACTTAAATTTTAACATAGCTAATAAGATTAAAATTGTGTAAGAGATAATTCTGTATGTTATTTATTTGTTTATAACACTTTAATTTACTATAGGGTTAAACCATGTTTAATATTATTATAATACAAATTTTTAATTATTATTTATGTGCAATATACTGCGGCAAAGATAAGTAATTTAAAAGAAGATGAAAACTTTTTTGATTTCATTTCAACGAGCGCTCGCCGCATTTCGACACACCGTCTTCAAAGCTTTTGATACGAAAAATTTATTATTACATTTTATTTTCTCTGGCTCTCCGTGTCTCCTAATGCCGGTAAGTAATTCAATAGAGATCTACAGTAATTGGCTGGACAATTCTTTTCACGAGCTTTGATGGTAATTAATTTAATTAGGTCTCGAAAAGCTAAAGTAAAATCCACAACTGCTATTTTAATTGAAGAAGGCAGAAACAAAACTAGACAACCCTTTTAAACTTGATAAACATAGGTCTTATTAACAAACAATACATATATTTGTTTCTAAGAGTATATATATCCCTATTTGTAGTTATTAAATAAGCATGACATTGAAATGTTGGTGGACTGAATATATGTGAAAACGAAAACGGAAACTGGATTAAATATTTACCGAAAGGTATTCTAAGAACAGTAACATAAGTAAAGAGCGACAAACCAAGAGTGGAGAAGCCGAAATTAACTTAATGAAACAAAAATTAGGAGACAAAGGAGCAGGAAAATACTCAGAGAAAGGTGTTGATAACAAACTAATTATATTATAAAAGAAATCAACCGAACGGCGACATAATTTATTGAAAATTTATTGTACTTAAAATACTCTATAAACAGGAAATCGTTTAATGAAAGCGTCATTAGATTTCGATTTGGGCGTTCTAAATTCAGCAGTGATCTGGCTACTGAAAATGAAAATGAGGACTTTGTATGAAGCAAAATCATTGTTCTCTATTTCATTGTTGAATATATTTTATCCTCATGACTCACCTCTAAAAAGCGTCACTCGTAGTTCATTACCTGCAAAAAAAAAGTACAATGACACACGTAATACAAAAACAGTACACGTAAAAAAAATACTTTCCTAATAAACTTGTAAAATTGACTTTGTCGCAGTTTTGTAGGTATCCATTAGTTCTATAAAGGTATACCGATTTTTTTTATTTCATCTTAGATAAGTTCGACTGTAGCTAAATGTGAAAACATTTTTGTCGGGGAAAAAAAAAAATATTACAGAAGAGAGAAGTGCTTTTTGTTGAGATGGCATTTTAAGTTAAAAAAAAAAAAACAAAGAAAGTACCGAGCGGCTTCAAAATAAAAAGACATGAATAAGTTATTAATTTCCGAACGTCGACGGAAAAGCTCTCCAAGTTTTCTTTAATTCATAAATATTTTCGGAACGTACCTTTTGATAAATAATAATACTTTATAGAAACATTAAAAAATAACCAGCAAGAAAATATTGATGTCGGAAACCTTACAAATTACTAAGTGGGTGGGTGGATTAAATAGAAATGCTAATCATATAGACTAAAGATTCCTCTTATTCATCTCCTGATACGTACATATATATTATGTATCTGTATTATGTAATCCTGTATATGATAATATTCCTGATAAAAAGGTAAAGAATAACGTAAATCCACCCGTCAGTAAAACAGTTTTTTGAATATATTATTCAAGGTGGATAATGTAATTTCAGTTTACCATATAAAACAAGAAGATCAGTGCAGGATTGCTTAAGAGAAAACAGTTTGAAAACGTTCGCTTAGAAATGTATGACTCAATTCAGAGCGTCGGACTTAATCGTCATGCCGTTGAAAATCGCATGGTTTATTTAGAAGCAATTTACAACGCTAGATTATTCTAGAATTTTATCATGATACAAGTACTTACGTACTTTCTTTGTTTTTACATTATCTTAATTATACTTTATGTTATAGTAACAATGTTAACTTCATTTGCCACAATGGCGTAGAAGTTGTACTTGACAAACATGATACTTACAAGTACTAAACTTGATAGCCTGAGTAACCAGCGTAGTCACACACTTCAGGCATTCATCCCTACGTTGTCGGCGTCAGTGTTTCCGTCCAGGTATCCCTGGGAACCTTTAAGCGAAGAATGAATAGTCTGCTTCTAGACTAGTGCACTATGTTACCGTCAGATAGGAACGTAGTTAAACGCTAGTCTGTACGATAAAAAAAAATTCTAGTTCGATTTGGGGACCACGTGAGTTTAAATAGTGTAAAGGGTTTTCGAACCCTTAATGGTGTGAAATGGTAGTTATTCCCATTATCGATTCACCGCTATGATATCATCGCTGTGCATAAAAATAAGAATATAATTTGATGATTAATTCCATCTTTGATCGATTATAACATAACAGTTTTTATATGGATATCCTTACGTCAACATTTCAAGTACTCCATAGTATATACGACCTGTTTTCGTAAAATTCAGTAACCATAGAAACTTATGTAAATTTTGCCCTTTGAAATGTAAATAAAACACCGTCCTATTTCAGATAACATCAATAATTTCAGGAAAATTTCCTCAATTATATAAAAATAATGAGAGATTTGGAAGCTACTGGTAGTAGGTCTCTGTTGCCGGAAACCGTCTAGGTGGGTACCACCGCAGCGCCTATTACTGCCGCCAAACAGTAGTGCGCAGACATTACTGAATTCCGGTGTGACGGACGCCGTAGCTATTGAAGGTACTAGGGTAACGAGACTTAATACCTTATGTGTCAGGCGATGAGAGCAATGTGGTGCAGTGTATAACAAAGTGGCTCTAGTTAGGATGATATATACTGCATCATATTGCTCTCGTCGCTTGAGACAATAAAAACATAAGTGGTTAAATATCGTTATCCCAGTAATTACACTAGCTACAGCGCCCTTCAAACCGCTATACAATAATGTTTGCACACAACTGTTTGACGGCAGAAATAGGCACGGCGGTCGTACCTACCTAGAATAGTCTAATACCTAATCGTAATACCTAGTCTTCGACATCAGAAACTTACCACTAGCAGTAAATTTAACCTTCTTAAATAAGACTTCGCTTGGCACTTCAAATGTAAAATTAACTTCCATGCATGCATCTAACTTTAACACTGGTCTCAAAGTTTCTCAACATCATAAGTTTGCTCGGGAATTTAGAATGGAGATAAGCCTGACACGTCTGAAGTACAACTAGAATAGAACAGATTTCAGCTAGTTCCAGCGAACATCCTCGACATTTGAAACTAGAACAGCTTATCATATCAGCATTTAGAATGCCATTTCTCACTATTTTTATACTGACAGTGCAGTTACAAAGAAATTAAAAAATTCGGTCTTCCTATCAATGGTCTTATAACACGGAGATCCGGTTGGATATTAAGGCTATATGAGTTAATATTTGGATAGTGGTAGATACTTCGTACTTGCTTTTCCTTATATTATCTATACATTAAGAGAGAGCTATACCCCTATAAACATTAAGAGCCAGGGTATTCTAGGCGACTAAATTTCATTATGTCCAAGGTCGTTAAAGTCATGAAAAATTTAAGTCAAGTCTCAGGTTATTGTATAAAAAACGAGTGAAATCACACATGGTAAAAATAAAACTTTTTCTGGTTAATTTGTAAATGAGATGACTACACTATGGAGGTGGTAAACAGAGAAAAACAACGATTTTTTTATTGATTGAAACAGGAAAGAATGTATGAGAGAGATATGTTAAAGCGTTTAAAGTAACATATTAGTAAAGGCAGAAATTATTCGATTCAATAAATATTTTTATTTATTTTATATTTTTACAACATCCGGATCGTGTGAGTATATTGACACTACGAACCTTACCATAAATAGAAGTCGAAGGATAGGTAAAATATATAGAGACGTTTTACTTCATTCACTTATAATCTTAACTCAACCAACCAAAACAAATGCATTTATAGTTATCTTTTTTTCTTTTCATAAAATCCAGGTCATAGCATCGCAGAAAAAATCTCACTTTAAGAAAACACTAGGCTCTGGCACCCACCAACTCGCATTGTGTCAGCATGGTGGGAAATGGCGCAAATTTCCCATACGAACCCTTGATCGATGTCGGAATCTTTGGGGGAGACCTATTTCCAGCCGTGGACGTTTATCAAATTACGATAATGATACTAAAAGCTATCAATGTAGGCTGTATTTAAATAAGTTAATTTCAAAGCTTTGAACCCTTAATATGCAGGGTGAAAGGTAATAGGTGTAAAAGATCTGGAGGAGCTAAAATATAGTTCGTATCCTATCTATCTATGTATGGAATACCCCATACAAAAACAATGGTTCTGGAGTTATTAATTTTTTAAATATTTTTCAAAAAATACCTGATTTTCTAGGAAAAAATTCTATGATTTTATTTCTTACTTATTTCTACACAAATTTTAATGTAATATTTATTGTTTAATCATTGTTTTATTAAATTAAATTAATAATCATCACTTAAAGGCTAAAACTTTCAAATTAGGTTTTTTGAAAATCGTGACAGTAAAAAATAAGGCCTCTTACATTTTTATTTAATTTTAAAATAAAATTTTATTAATAAAAAATACGTATAAAGCACATAAATAAGTAACTGACTTCAATAACTATCCGAGACAGTATAAGAAAGTACATAAAGTTTCTAAAATTTAGAAAAAAAACACTTGTAATAAACCCAAATACCATGAAATATCAAAGTGTGGGCCGGTGCAGCGTCTACTTTTATGAGTCTAAACGAGAGTTTTTCTCACAGTATATCCTTGAGCCCTGTTAGCCGTTCTCTTACTTTGTCAGCACGAACGATGATGCCTGACTTTAAATCTTCTAACGAGTTAATTCGTGTTGTGTACACTAAAGATTTCATGTGACCCCATAAGTAATAATCGCAAGGTGTTAAATCAGGACATTTTGCGGGCCACGGTTTTGGTCCGCCTCAGCCAATCCATCGCTGAGGAAAATTAGTGTCTAAACACTGTCTTACGCCGAGACGAAAATGGGTGAGGCAACAGTCATGCTGCAACACCAGATAATTAAAAAAAATATTTCGGAGAAAATCTTTGTACGTCTCCCCATTTCGAATGTTGAGCAAGAAGACTGGGCCTATCAAGTAAGTATGAATTATGCCCATCCATACGTTTACGGAGAATCTTCGCTGATTACATTCATTTGTTTTATAGTGCTCTATAAATTTAATATTAACAAATTGCCTATAAAGATAGAAACTCTTACAAAATTTATTATATTTCATCATCATTTTTATTACATTTCATCGTGTTGTATAATTGAGTTCCGACTTGAAGAAATTTGTAGTGATTTTATTTACGTAACATTGGCAAGTTGAGATCAAGTATAGATGCAAAGAGATGATATGGTTGAGCAGTTGAATCGCACGTTAGAGGCAGACTAATTGGGGAAAGGCCAATTTTATCAGATTCGAACCCATTAAAAGGCAAGGGTGTCTATGCAAAAAGAAGCCCGTTTACCTTAACTTTTTCAAGATGCATCTTTTGAGGGAACCGATTGTATTCAGTTCATCTTACTTCTAGTATGGCCGATTTATCGATTCTAAATTAAAAATAGTTACAAAAAAACTAAGACCCTTAGCCACAGTAAAACTGTGTAGTACTTCATACCGTGGCAGCCTCTAACTTTGTTTGAAGCGGAGATCCGATCATGTGTGGAATATTGCTGCCATATACCAACCAGCTGTTTTGGACTCAGCGAAGGATTGGTATAGTCTGCCTACGTTAATGTTTTCGTTAAGATATGATGTAAGAATCTAAGAGAATAATAATATACTACTTCTAAAGTGATACGCTTACATCAAACTCTAGATCGCCTCTTACCATCAAATAGGGCTGTGGTCTACATAAAATCAAAAAAATGTAACGATACTTAACTTTTTGTCTTGAAGTGAGTTACATTATCGTAACATAACAAGTAGCAACTATAAAAAGTAATAAGGGTATCTATTGTATTCAAAAAACGATAATAAAACTAGGGTATTCGTTGTCTTCAGGTATGATAATATAAACATGTTCATTAATCTTAAGTAGACAATAAAGCTTAGTACAATCATAGTATATTAATTGAAGCGAAAGAAATAAAATCAGTTCTCTTTGCACCTTCATATGGGACAGTTTTGCAGTTATATTTTTTAAAAATTCAATCAACCGATCGCGACTGAACTTAACTAGCGAGAAGCTTTATATAATTAATCAACTAGCACCACAGTAATTCATATGACCTATCATCAGATTTCTGTTCATATCGCAGCTTCAGTGAAAGAAAACTAAAATAAATATAAGGTAAATAACAGAATCATAAATAATATTTCTGTTAAAATTTGAATATTGTAAAATATTACGTATGTATTGAATGTAAATTTTGGCCCGGGTTAGCCCTGGGGAAATCTTGACTATCAAGCAAAATTTATTGACAGAAGGTTGACAAACTGCGCCCCCAAAGATGGGATAATGTGTCTATTGTCAGAACCTTTTGCACGGATTACTAAAGCCAATATTATTACAGACACTATAGAGAATCATAATCTTTATTAAAATTGTAATTAATAATTAACTAAACATTTATTGGATCCAGTTTACAGATGGTATACGAATAGCTGTAGACGGAAATTTTCTTAATCAAACTTTTGATAATCTTTTATTGTCAAAAAATTAAATAGATAGGAAAAAAAAATTCCGAATCTCGTAATTATTGTTGTTGAAACTTTATTAGATTTTTGCGATTCTTTTTTTATTGAAAACAATAACTTTAAAACTTTAGCCACATCAAATATTTCGATGAAACCGCTAGATTTACATCACATGACATGAAACTGAAGATTTACTTATAAGTCTTGCAGATCTAAAAGCATTCTTAATTCATCAGATAAAAATACATTACAGTTCTAGAGCAAAAGTTATGGAGTGTATTAAACAAATACCTCCCACTGAACTTTAAATGCTTAAATGTTTTTCTTTTTTCAATTCATTTAAAGAGGCTTACCAAACAATAATTATGAGAGTAAACTTGAAAGAGGAAACTTTTTAAAGTTGAACTTTTCAGTTTTATTTAGAAAATCAGATTTACTTCAGCATTTTTAATTTAAATTTCAATTGGGTCAACGGTTCAACTAGAAAGAATAAGAGGAAAACTTTTAAACTGCCATCGTTATTGAAAATATTTTTGCCTGTGTATTAAATGGGAATTTGTCTAAGAGACCTTTTAACACGCTTACGGTTCCTAAAACAGAAATTCTAAATTTCGCGTGTACCAGATTTTATTTTTTATTTACTATGAGAAAATTTGGAGATTTTTTAATTCTTTGCCATTGTATGAAAAATAAAACATTAAACAAAGCACTCTATTAGTTATTCAAAGTTTACAACAATTTTCTCAAGCTGATTATTGTCTAATGAAATGAACAGTAAATATATATATTTATACAAATGTTTCCACTACATACGTACGTTTCCACCATTTGGTGATAATTCAGAAGCTTCGTAATAAATCTTGAAGGAACTTCTTCACTTCTCTCATTCTTCCTACATATTTCCTGAGGGGAAAACATTTGAAATATTTATATAAGATTATAGCAGCGAATGAAAAACCATATTGCTTTATTACACAGGACTATTAACTAACATTTTTTTTTAGTCATTTCACTATTAAGTCCTTAACATGTTTACTTTTTATTTGTCATCACTTTTTTAAAGTAAAATAAATTGCTGTTACCAACTACATCATCTCACACTATCTTAATCACCATATTCACATCCTAACCTAACAACGTGTATTTAATTTGTTATATGCATACATCAATAGTGGAGTCTAAGGGATCCCGCTCAACAATTCACAGGACGGAATCCATCCTCACCTGTTCGTGGTGCACACTGATAATCAACAAACGAGGCTCTGGCTCCAACCCACCCGCTTTGGGCCATCGTGGTATGAAATGGAACAAATCTCCCCATAGTTTAAAAGATTGTTTTACCTGACAAGAGTATTTATTTCAAGGTTCTCAAGAATTTGCAGAGCGTATGTTACAATCTTTAAACTATTATAGCTTTGAAGTATATTCTACACGGGGAAAAGCAGCATCACGCGGTTTTATGAAATAGATGAAGTTGTCTTGAGTAGCAGCGAATATGCACTTGCACTGTTTATATTTTATGCAGAGAGATACTGCCGAGAAAACTTATATAACTTATAATAATTTTTCTTTAGCTGCTTTCATCAGACTGCTTAAATTAAATTATAAAATAATTATATGTATATATTGTATTTCGATTTAAAGTTCTGTCGCTGAAGAAACTACGACATTTAAGTAGAGTAAAAATTTAGTAAATATCCTAAGTAGGTCCTTTAACTTATCAATAGGTGAAGTAATAACTGACACATGTTATTAAAAATAGATAGATAGAAGAATAGGTTTAGGTTTTAAAATTTATCAATTCCCTTCACAATTAATTTTGACCTATCAATGTCTAGGCAGCAGATTTAATAGTACTATACAAAGGTAGCTTCTGGTTCAAGAAACTCTTTCCATGATCCAAAGAGGATGTAGTTTAAATAAATTTCGGTTTTTATTACTTAAAATATTTCACTTCATTTTTTAGAAATACGTTACGATATTCCTAATTTTCGATAAAGAATCCGTGGAAGAGCAAGTTTTTATCATTACGCAGCTAAAAGCGAATTTATAAGAACAGAAGAAAAACTTCTTAAGTCGAAAAATTTTAACAGCAATTTATGTTCATTGTTATCAAAAGTTACTTAACTTAATCGAGTTCTAAGTCTAACTACTTTTAAAGGCTACATATAATATTTTATATTTCTTGCTTTCAACTATAATTTAGTCAGAGCCAAGATTATAAAGCCGGATCATCTGGTCTCAAGTTATATTTTCGTCTATGTAGTGTGCAGTTTTATTTAGATGAGATGAGGGACACTCAATCCCACCGCCACTCTAATCACAACGTGTCCTAAAAGGCGATTAAATAGTAACAAGTCCTAAAACACTTGTACAGGAGCTTCAAACCGTACACTATGCAAGACGATGAAGGAGTTGGAATACTTAGAAAAGCTTAAATTCACCACTGAGCATTTTATAGATATTAAAAACACATCTTAAATTTAAGTCAATTTCAAAGTTACTAATAATGCATACTGTCTCTGGCCGAGTGTCCTCGCGTCATAAATTATTTGAGATCAAAGTTCCGTAGTTCGCAAATAGTCCTCGACCAACTACGGATGGCTCTCCATGAAAGCAAACCAAACTCAATAAGTACATAATTTATTCAGTTCCTAAAGCTTCTAAACTCCAGGTAACGAAATATACAGAATTCATACAATACTCTCAAATAATTTTAAAACATTTTGCCACTATTAAAATATGTAAACAATTTTTTTTTTAATAGTGTTTACTTTGTAAAAAAAAATCTTTACAAAGTAAACACTATTTTATACAGTTTGCGAGTTAAAGGCACGAAGCTGAATGGACTACAGCTGATTTTAATTTTTTATTAAAATTTTCATCAATCAAACCTCAACATAATTAATCTGCAATTAATTTTTTTTAATGTACTAAAATGGGCCAGTGGTTATAAAAGAATATTTTTCATCGCCGTTGAAATAAGAAGGTTATTTCAGACCTTTGTTACAAGCATGATAATATTTCATTATATAATACTGATTCTAAATAAATATAGAAAAGTTGAAAATTAAGGAACTTGCAAATTATAATTTGGTAATGGATATAGTCATCATCTGTGATGACGATATCGACGTGATACTACTCTAAAGATCTCCACTCCGATCACAGCTATAAAAAATACTAATCGGCAAACTGAAAAAATATCATACTCAATATTGGCCCCCCGTCCGGTTGGAGCACGCAATCGGATAACCAGCTAAAATGTAACTTTCAGCCGTCTGTTTGCGGAACTTACCATCATTGTGGCAACACAGAACTTGTGTTAACTGCTTCTGCGACCACTAATTGCAAACGCTATCAACACGAACTGTTAGAGTCGATAAAGACGATCGCATGTTGTTTAAAGCACTGTGTATATTTCTAGAACATGGTTAACATAAACGAAAATTACTACTTTTCAAGTTTTTTAATTTTTTTTTTTAGTTTACGCTAAACAAGAGAGACGAATATGGGTTGACTAAAAAAAGTTTGAGAGTTAAGTTAAACAACAAAAATCGCTACTTGAAAATTATTTTAATTTGATATTGTAACAGCCTATGGGTAGAAGGTCTTCGATTGATAACAAAGCAGCACAACATATCAGCACTATATATTGACAATAAAAGTAATACAAAGTAAAGAATACTTTATTAAGTTACAACAGTAGTCACTCTTGGTAATACAAAGAGATCCAGTTAATGGATACAATTGTATACTCCGTAATGAGCTGACTTGGGCAGGTCTTGGAGTATAAGCATTTTCGTTATGGTAAACAATAGCGGGACCTATTGTTTGTAGTAGCGCCATCTCTTGAGATATTTCAAAACTTCTTGTCATAATAAATTATTAGTAACATATTTAAGAAGATATTTGAGTCACTATAGATATTTTTTTTTAATATAATAGACGCTTTATTTGGAAATGCAAGCAAAGTGATATAATCAAAATTACACTATAGTTCTAGATATAACTATAGAGTAAATAAAGAAATTGCTTATTAAATTATTTTTTTACCGCCTTTTAATTAATTTATTTAATAATTTTTTTTATATCTTATCATATTGCTTATTTAATTATTTTTTTAATGCCGTTTGACCTTAGTTTAACAAGAAGTGACAATGAAGTTTTGGATGCTTAAACGCGGCTACTGAAGATATTCTTGGTTCTTATATGTTGACGACCGGAACAGCGATGATGTCATAGCGATACAATTATAGCATGAGAGTAATGGCTAATCAGGTTCTTGTTAAAACCTACCACCAATCAAGAAATTTTCTTCCGATTTAAAAAATATATAGAAGTTCAATAAACATTCGTATAATTACTTTAGTGCAGCAACCGTTTTAAGTAGCTTATTATTAATATGAAACTATTAAATATACTTAACATATTTCAACAGCAATTGTTAGCAGACTCAAATTTATCCTGCTATTTTCCTAACTTATGTAAATAAGATCATCAAAATTTAAAATAATTCCAAGATACGGATCCAAATACGATACTATTTCAAGTCTTTAGCAATGTAGCCTTTTTAATATTAATGTTAATGATATTTAAAACATTTTAGATTAAATTCATCAAGTTTAGGTTTATAGTGTCACTGCGAATTATCTTTATGTTGTACATAAAAATTATTTGATGCACATTATTTTAGCTTCGACATTTTTTTATATTTATTAGTAATAACAATTGGCTATTCTTGTACACTTTTCGAATGGTCTGTAGGTTGCTAAACTTTCAAACTGTATTAATCGAATTCGGTGATAGACCTCTGCCTTCTCCTCCAGGACGACACAGTTAACTATGTGGTTAGCAAGGGCGTGCACAAAGATTTCGGATAGGATATTTAAACCGTACCCGAAATCTCTGTGCTTATCTGTCATCATCATCAACCCATGGTAGTCCGTAGTCCGCTTATTTATACTTAAAAAT
This sequence comes from Ornithoptera alexandrae, assembly GCA_029030555.1. Classification (NCBI taxonomy): domain Eukaryota; kingdom Metazoa; phylum Arthropoda; class Insecta; order Lepidoptera; family Papilionidae; genus Ornithoptera; species Ornithoptera alexandrae. Next base: position 9,580,191 of record JARDVY010000037.1, read on the forward strand.
AAACTTACCAATTTAAACTCGGCATAATTACGTAACTTTTCAGTATTCTATAATTATTATTTAGATAAGTTTAGGGAGCAGGGGTATGCAGTGCCTTTTTGCCTGTATGAAGCGCACGCGCCTATTAGAATACTCGCCCACTTAAACTGGATAATGTGGATAATAATAAAATTTTATAATAATCGTTTATTCAAATCGTAATAATCTATAACTGCACAAAAATTTGAATTAATTAGTTCTCAGTAAGAACAACTATTGTATTTATAGTATTTGTCTCTCAACCTAAAAATTAAATGAAAAAAAATCTTATATATTATAATCATATTTACGGTGCAAATCGGCAATAAAGGAAAATGGCGTTTCTCACATTTCCGCTATGTATGGATAAAATATTGCGATACGAAGAGAAGTAATTCAAAGGCATACGTTGTAATAAATGTTTAATTCATGTCTCGCTAATGCAGCGCAAACAACGATCTCACTCGAACATTAGGCGAGCTGGATTCATGACTCTCTGAATATTTCAGTTCACCATTCCTTACTTCCGAGAATGCATTTAAGTGGCTCCAGAAGCTAGAACTATACTTGTATTATAATTTAGCTGTACTATTTGTGTTAAATAATCACTTGCATTTGATAGTTTGCTAAGTAACCAGAAAAATTTGCATTTTTTGACAGAAGAAAGAGTTTCAATCACTGCGACTCACTTTAGTTCATATATATTTTTGGCAGTAAGTTTTATGTAGAAATAATATATAAGACCGTATTAAAAATAAAATTATAGCATTTAGTTGCTTTTTTATTTAAATGTTACATTTTATTGTTTATTTGTGTTAATAAGAAACTAAACATAACTAAACTATGTCATTGTCATCATCATCATCACCCGATAGAAACTATCTATATATCGGCTGAAACTGTCATTCGTATATTATTTATAGTATATTAATATTTTATAATTAATGGTGAACTAGTTATAATATCTTTTTATAATAATATTATATACACGATCGAAAATCTAAAAATATTACTTTAAGTGATGAAAATGTAAATATTTAATAGAACTAATGATCGCAAATTAATCCCAAGGGATGCTGAATGAATTGGGAAATGAAAATTATTAATATCATATATTTTTAATAGCGCTCATTTAATTAGAAAGATTATATTTATGAAATAATTATTTAGTATATCTATATGTTATATATGAGATATCCAGAGAATCATTAACTCATTTCAAGCTATCTGTAATTATTAGACGTAAAGAGGTAATTTGGTAGAGATATTGCTTCAACCATTTAGAGGTCAGCAAGTGGATTTTACAAAATCTTTACCCAAAGAGTTGTTGGGGTGTTACATCCAGCAAAACATGAGGAGAACAGCTAGTTATATGTAAATACGAAACCTCATAACTATGTACATTTTAATAAATTTTAAACAATGTTTATCAAATTTGTTATTCCGTTTACAATCATACTTATGTTGTCGTATTGTAATATACCTATTCTATTAGGTGTAGTTATATCGTCGATGTGTGAATTTTGGAAGGTTAGTTTCCGTGATGTACAGTATAAGGCAAGAATCGATACGCTGTCGGCGCCGCTTTACGCACGCAATAATACCTCTGAGAACATCAACGCGTCGCCACCAAAACACTACTCTTATCACGTAATACCCAAACATTTATTTAAAACTAACACTTCTCTTAATCTAATCCTTCAAGATAACGTATAGCCTTGTCCAACATGTTTCTTCTTAATAAGCGTTAGTAAAATTAAACCTTTGAACTACGATGCAAAGAGCAGTATAGTTGCTGTGTGCCTTAGTTATAATATTCTCAATCTCCTCCGTTGTGATAATAATGAATAAATCTGAATCATAATCTTGAGCCCGTTTCAAACTGAATTTAAGACGGAGAAATCAATCCAGTCCTCAGCTATACTTTTTAACTGATGGTACGAGTATAGGACTCAATAATAATAATAATTGCATGCAGCATGACTTCGTTTGTATTATTTCTTAATAATACATGTAAATGAACAGGGCATGTGAATAGAAGGACTGGCGGCCGAAGTGGCAGTAAGGTCCTACAGACCTGGTCGCGTACCAGCAGACGTAATGAAAAGTGAGCTATAAGGATCGAGGGTCAGCTTAAGATCACGTGAAGCCGCTCGAGTTGGACAATGCGAGACCGATCGGCGTGGAGATCTAAATACATGACTATTCCCCATAATACTCATTGTATCATAATATATATATTGTATCATAATACTCATTATCCCTGTCTAACCTGTCCATTAAAACTTCTAATGAAAATATAATACGAAATTCTACGTAGTAAAGTTATTTCACGCAAAAAGCGTTAATAATTTGCAAACGAGTTGAAATTTTGATGTTGTTTAATTTTATTGCAAACTTACTCTCCGGATGCGGCATTTACGACTACGAAGTCTAATTTCCTTTAAGCATTGAGAAAGTTCTACGTAAAGTAAAAGCAGTAGGAGCTGGCAACTATTGACTTGAGTCTCAATGTATACGCCCGAATAATAACAAATGCTTAATTTTCACTTTAACCTTAAAGGCACTGGAAAAAGGATGTTAAAATAAGGTTATTAAATTTTTTTTATATTGTCATATTAAAACCAAAAAAGGATATAACTATAGACGAAAAGAAATAACTATCTATAATAAAATCTATAAAACTGTAATATATTTCACATTACAATTCAGTTTATAAAACTGTATAGTATAACTTCAGTTGTTACACAGAAGAAAAATCTAAGATTTTATTTGAAATTCTCGTACATTTTTAAGGTTCATATTTATTTCATGCAACAATCATCAATTTCAATTTTCCACCGCTGAAGAAAGCTTCGGAAATCCTAAGCTATTTAGCTTCGGGTTTGGCGAATCGAAAAGAAAGAAAGAACACATTTTACTGTCCATTTTCATCGCGCCATAATAAAATATTATTACTGTAACCCGGTAATGGTGTCCGATCGCTCGTTTTTATCATCAAATTAACGCGAACGACATGAATTCGATTAATTATTTTGGTGATAGCCAATATTGGTAATATTTGTATACAACATACGTTAAAAATTTACGTACTCATGCAAAACTTTACGCGATCTATTTCAAAGTAAACATAGATTTTGTTTTAACACTTATTAACTTTCAACACTGAAAATAGCTCAAACTGAAGCTTTATAATGTATGAAATATATACGATAATTTCTACTTACGTTTCAAGGTTATGAAGGATTTATATCCACTCGACGATGTATGGATGGATTTCCTACGAAGCATATTGCTGCCTTTATACACTATGCGTAAGAGAAAATCGTCGTAATAATAATAGACGCAGCATCAGAACGAGTACGATAAGAAATTTAAAAAAAAAAAATATATCAATTTTTTTTTTATTTGAATCGACGAGACGAACAGAAATGAACGTTCTGTTCGTCTCGTGGTAAGCTTTCGCCTGATGGTAAGTGATACGCCTGCTCATAACGTGGCGCTAGTTAGGATAATATACATTGCACCACATGGTGTTTGTCGGTTTGAATCTTGTAGGGACTCGTAAGCTAACTGACTTCACTAGCTGCAGCGCTTTTCAAACCGGAACACGGTAATGTTTGCATAATACTGTTTAGCAGCAGAAATAGGCGCTGCGGTGGTACCTTCGTTGACTTTCTCTGAGAACAGAGACCACCCCCAGTAAATGAAAACCTATCACCAATTAATATATAACATATGTAGCTCCGCGGAATTTCTTTTGCGAATGGCTGGTAGATTTTGATAATCAATAAGTGAACGAACGTTCCTATCTCAAACACAAAAAAAATTACTTCGACTAAGCAATCAGTAAATATTTACTTTCTTCGATAACACAAATGTTATCAAATGTCTATGAGACAAAGCTAATTTAAACACAACAATTCTGCGATAGAATCGCTTCCTCGAGTAACTCTGTGCAAACACACAAAATTCAACGGTTACACAAAAAACGTTTCTATAACGCACGCTGTAAAGTTAAAATTGATTTATATTTTCCACGGAATTTCGCAAATTTAACCGGTTCCTGCAAAAACGTTCAATATAGAAACTGGAAGGTGAACCCAAGAGAATATAATTCAATCTCACCCTACATTCGAAATTCATCGCCAATTTCGCACTGAAAATGTTTTTAAATTTCTTTTAGCTAATATCAAACCGGCGCAAAGATAATAAAAGAAAAATGAATCATATTGGTAAATCTCTTAGCTTGCCACACTCAGATGTTTAATTCTATTCCGGGACCATAAACCTTTAATAGAGTTTGATTAATGGCAGAGTTTGGGCCAGCGTTGTAGGAAATAACCCAAATCCCACTATATGAACGCTTACAATCGACTAAAGGCCGCAAAAAACCGTTGGATGCGGGTAGCGCAGAACTGATCAATATGGGGATCTATGGGGAGGCCTAATCCAACAGTGGACCTCTATCGGCTGATAATGATGATGTCAGAGTATTTCGTACCACACTAACTACCACTTCAGTACTATAAATCTTCTGCTACAAGAGCATTGCTCTGTTCTCGTTGTGTTATGAGAGCTAGTGTAGTACGATGTTGTTATCGCTTAACGACAAAGCGACGAGACTAGCGGATCGTACACCTGATGATAAGTGCTACCTCCGCCCATAACAACGTGATGCTAGTTAAGATGATATGCACAACACTACATTGTCCTCGTCGCCTGGACATATAAGATCTTGTTACCCCAGTTATTACATTACTACAACGCCTTTGAAATCGGAACACCGCAATATATACACGCTACTACTGGAGCAGTAGAATTAGACGTTGCGATGATACCCACCTCCTCTTCCAGCGACAGAGACCTACCACAAGTAAATGTGCATCTGATATAAATTTTTAGCCAATTGTAAACAAAAACACACAAATCATATACACATGATCGACTACAAAAGGATTGTTATTTATGTATTATCAGCCGGAAGACGCCCTATGACTGCTGAGGATAGACATCCCTCAAAAATTTCCACACTGATCGGTCCCGAATCCCGCGACCTTCACAAGATCGTTGATCCACCTTGTAGAAAAGTAGCATTATATCTAATGGTTACAGTCGCCATTCTACAACCTTACTGCCACTTTCGCAGTCAGTTCTTCAAGCAATGCGTCCTACCCATTGCCAATTAAGATTAGAAAACTTTACCCATTGTTCCTTTTTTCTGTTCAAAATATTATATCAGTGTCATCAGGGGACTTTACAGGGACACTTACTAGAACTACTAAAAATTAACAGTGAAAATATTTCATCTCTCTTTTATTTTTTTAACGTTCTTATAAAAGAAAATAAGTTTAAAGGTACTAAGGAGAGTTCCTAAAACTTATCTCGTACTTTCGTATATACACAACGGTTCGACTGAAAATCAATACACAGCAGGAGCATGAATAGACCACCCGAACAGGTACTCGCCTTGTCGTGGGGGTGGTGCAGTAGCCGTGGCATGGTCACTTACAGTGAAACTAAGAGAAACCTACCCGGCTGGCCTGAGGAGTAGAACTGACCTGAGATGACCACTCCAGTTGAGATCGGTGAGCCTCGGAAAACGCTTAATATGTACCGGCGCGGCCTTACAGTAATGGAAAGGAGGGGTATAAGTCTATCGCCCGAGATAAAGCTTGTCGATGCAGCCGGCGCTGGCGGGGTCATAGAGGTGTACGAAAGCGTTCCCCTAGCTCCACCGTAAAGCGACGACAGATATGCGAAAGCGTTTCCCCCACGTACAATAAAAAAAGGGGTAAGGCTAGAATATACCTAACTTACAACAAGATTATGATTTGGATTACGGTCCACATTCATGCTTGTCTCTTCTTCTTCCTCCTGCCCTTTTCCCACACATTATTTTAAATGCCAAATTTAGTCAAAATACAAACTTCTATAGTAATATTAAAAACTAATTACTCTTTACCACACATGGAACATTCATTTTAATATTGTGTTACAAAATCAGAGCAAGCCCAAATTGCCAGGGTGAAATTATCTAGAGTTTATAATTGCGTGCATTGAAATAAGAGTTTACGCAGCGTCATTAAACATGTTTCAGCATTATCATTTATTATACATGACTATGATAAGCTATACAGCAACATTATTAGCTTTGCTTAAAATGAACTCTATCAACATCGATTAGCAATTTGACTGAATCCGATTTGAAATCAATCCAATCCCAAAGATGCAAATTAGTTAGTTATATTGTACTTTTGATTCATGACGATGTTAGCGCTGCAAGCCATTCGGCTGTTACAGCTTATCTAACATTGGGCGCGTGGACCCGGATCCACGGCCTGTTTATAAAGTGTACTACATGTGGTGTAGTTGTCTGACGGCGGAGTTTTTTTTTTTTTTTTATAACCTGTCTTGTTAGTGGTTGCTCTGGCGAATCTACTCGGTCGTCGAGGGCGGGCGCGGGCCCGTTCCCCGACCACCTTCGCCTGTATCGGAATCTCTGGGCGGTGAGAACCGCCCCCGATCGCGGGTGTACTTAGTGTACGCGGTGTGTGAGTACCTGTGGCGCCGCGTTCTGAAGCGAGCGCGGCGTGATGCGGAGATTCGGAGCGTGTTGGTAGTGTCCGAAGTGTGTGTGGTGACGCGGGTGTTGTCGGTGACTGTGACTGTGGGTGTGGGTTCGTGAGTCGTGGGAGGGACCCCTGGGGATGACGGGATTAGCGCATGCCGTGGTCTGCGCTTATTGGTCTTGGGATTCGAGGACGGCTCGCAGTCGGCCGCTTTGGCCACCAGAGGGTTCGGGTGAGTTGACGCCTTGTCGAAATATGATTCGGAGCACTCTCTGAAGTGTTCCGTAATGGTCGGGAGTTTGAGGTCGCTGTGGAGGTCCACATTGCGCTGGTACCATTCGGCACCGGTTGCGATGCGGGTGAAGCGGTTTTGAAGAACCTGCAGGGGTTTTAGGCGTGCTTCGGATGAATGGGCGAAGACTACGCTGGCGTAAGACATTATAGGTCTTACGCATACCTTGTAGAGGTGAAGTTTGTGCCTGAGAGAGAGCTTGCTCTTTGTGCACAGCAGGGGGTATAGCTTGCCCAGCACTTGGGCCGCTTTGTTTCTCGCCCCGTGAATGTGGGCGATGAAGTTGAGCCTGGCGTCGAGCGTCACGCCGAGGTATTTGACCGAGTCCCTCCATGGGATGGACTGGCCGAAGAGCGAGATTTGGCCTCGTTTATGGCCATTTAGGACCGATTTCCACTGGAGGGTTGAGGACTTACGATGAGTGAAGTGGATGGCTTCACTTTTCTCCGGGTTTACGTCGATTCGCCACTTCCGGAACCACTCGCCTAGACGAGTGGTCGCCTTCTGTAAGCGACTCGTTATAATACCCGGAGCTCTGCCCGAGTGGTAGAGAGCGGTGTCATCCGCGAAAAGAGCGAGGCTGACGTATCGGTCCTTGGGAATGTCGCTCGTGTAGAGCGAGAAGAGTAGCGGGGAGAGGCAGGAGCCTTGGGGGACGCCGGCTCGGATCGGCCGGATCGAAGAGAGAGCGTGCTCGACGCGGAAGCGGAAGGAGCGGTTCGAGAGGTAGGCTCGAACGATGGTGACGAGTCGGTCTGGCACTTTGTGAGCGTAGAGCTTGTATAGCAAGCCCTCGTGCCAGACTTTGTCGAACGCCTTCGCGACGTCGAATAGGACGGCGCAGGTGTCGATCGGACGTTTGTGCTCGAAGCCGGCCAAGATGTGTTCCGTCAGTCTGTGGACTTGTTGAACGCAAGAGTGGCTATTCCTGAACCCGAACTGTTCGTCGGGGAGGAGCTTGTTTTCGGTGGTGAAGTGGCGGAGACGCTCTAATACGATGCGCTCGTAGACTTTGCCTAGGGTGTTTAATAGGCTTATCGGGCGATAGCTGTCGGGTAGGTTCCTCGGCTTTCCCGGCTTCGGAATACCTATCACTACGGCCTCTTTCCAGGCGTCTGGGAAGGAGCAGTCGGCTAATAACGCGTTAAATATGGCCACTAGCAGGCCGATGATCGGGGGCGGAAGACTTTTCACCACTCTGTTGGGGATGTTGTCGGAGCCAGGGGCCGATTTGGATTTCAGCCTCTTGATGATGTCGACGACCTCACCGGGGGAAACCGGTTTAAGGGGGGGACCTTCTGGTGGGAGGGTTGCTCTACGGCGCACCTCGTCCTCGACCAATTTGAGGTGAGCGGGGTCCACTGGTGTGGTTGAGGGAGTGCACTGGCTCTCTAGACTGTCGGCAAGACACTCGGCTTTATCGGCATCCTCCAACGCAAGGGAGGAACCGTTGCTCATTACGAGGGGAGGCATACGGGCCATATTTTCCGCTTTGAGACTGCGGGCCAGACGCCAGAACGTGGCATCCGAAGGCTCCAAGTCGCAAAGCAGATTGTCCCATCTGTCAGATCTGAGTTCGGATATGCGCTCTTTTACTAGCCTTTGAAGGCGGCGCAATTTTATCCTACTCTCCTCGGATCTATATCGAGAGTATAGTCTCAAGGCGGCGTTTTTCGTTCTGATCAGCCGTCGAAGGTCGGCCGGGAGGGACCCGAGTAGGTAATCCGATTCGGGAACCGTCCTCGACGATTCCTCGACGGCTGTGGCGATGTGGTGGGATAACGAGTCGATCGCTCGGTTTGCAGTTTCGAGCGAGTCGATCGTGCTGGGGATTCCGTCTAGGTGCTGGGGTTCCGCGGCCTTGAGTTTGACCTCGAGGCTGCGCCAGTTGACGATGGTTTTGGTCAGAGGGACCTCACCAGCGGGCCGGCCCAGCTTCATAAGAACCGGGCGATGGTCGGATCTGAGATCGTCGATGGTCTCGATCGAATGCAGTGGGATGGTGACGTTGTTGAACAACGCAATATCCAAAGTGGACGGGTTGTGAGATCCGTTAGGCGGGAATCTCGTCGGGGTTGGCGGGGCTACAATGTTAAAATTGAGCTTACCCGCAAGTTTATATAAAATTAACCCGTTTGGGTTGGAGTTGTGCGTGTCCCAGGTGCTATGCCTGCTGTTTAAATCGCCAGCGAGGATAACAGACTGGCCTAGGTCGAGAAGGGTTCTTATGTCTGTTCCCCGCACCGCTTTGGAGGGGGACAGATAGACGGATGCGATGACAATCGGTTGATGACCGGTGAGGGAGATTTTGCACGCCGAGACTTCTATGTTGGCGAGGGGTGGACTATCGAGCGGTATGCAGTGCAGGGACCGTTTGAAATAGATTAGGGTGCCGCCTTTTGGGCCGGTCAACCTATCGTGGCGGATGATATGATAATTCGCGATTTTCGGGTCGCGATTAAAAGGTTTGAGGAATGTTTCCTGAATGAGCATGACGTCTACGTCGTGGTTCCTGAGAAATAGGCATATTTCCTCCTTTTGAGAGTGGATGCCGTCCGCGTTGAAGTACGCGACAGTTAGAGAGCGGGGTTTAATTCTGCCCAGGATTTTGGTACCCATTTTCGAGGATTAAAAACGAGAACCAAGGGTCGCGGACTGAATCCTGGGAGGATTAGCAGAAGTCTTCCTCCAGCGCAGCGAGAGTTTCGCTGTGCTCAAGGAAGGCTTGGAGCCTGTCCTGCGAGTTCTTCGCGACTCGCAGTTTTTCGCCGAAGACGAGAATATCTTTTATGTTCACCTTTTTTATGTAGGTGATCAGTTTTTGGATATCCTCCAACGGAGGCATTTGGCTAGGAGCAGCCTGGGGTTTTGATGGCCCCGACGAAGGGGCGGTTTTGGGAGCCTCGGTGGGTTTGGGTCGGGGGAGCGGTTTGCTCCACGCCGAGACCGCCGGCGAAGGGGCCGGCTGCGCGGGCAGAGGCCCCGAGCGGGCGGGGGCGGAGAGCTGCGGTGCAGCCTTTGTGGGAGCGGTGGTTGGGCGCTGGGGACCCCCGGGGGGCCTGCGCGGGGCTTTGGAGCACCCGCGGTAATTCGCGGGGTGCCCCTCGGCTTTGCACAGGACGCAGCTCGGGGGGTTCGTCGCTTCCGCGGTGCGGGGGCGGGGGCATTCTTTTGTCCCGTGGTCCCCGGTGCATTTGACGCATCTCGGGCGGGCATAGCAATTACGGGCCGAATGGCCGTAAAATTGGCATCTGTGGCATTGGCCAATGATGCCCTTTTTGTGCGGGATCTCAACCTTCACGCTAGTGAGATTGCACAATCGGTCTATGCCGAATATTTTTTTCCCCTCCGGGGAAAGATCGAGGGTTGTAAGGATGAGCGGTAGTGTTGCTCTCGTGCGCATGTTGGTCATGCGACGAGCTTCCACTACAGGGAGGTTTTGTTTTTTGAGGTCGTCGATGACCTCAGAGATGTCGATTTCGAGGGGGATTCCGCGAATTACGACGCGGAGCTGCTTCTCCTCGGGGAGAGCGAAGGTGTGAAAGCCGAGACCGGCGTTTCGCAGGTGCTTGGTAGCAGCCCGGAAATCATCAACCGTGGCGAGGTTGATACGAATGCCCTGCGCGGTGTTTTGCGCTTTCGGGCATTCAATTTTGTGGTCCGCGAACCACTTGGAAACTGCGTTCCACTTTGTTTTGTCCTGGAGGACAATCGGGGGAGGTGGCTTCGGGCCACGTTTCTCGGGCGGGGCCGAGGTGTTGGCGGGGTGCGCAGAAGGCGCGGCCTTTTTTGCCGGCGTGCTCGTCGGCGAGGCGCGGTCCGAGTTAGACTCGGATGAGCGTTTGGAAGCGCGTTTGCGCTTCTTGACGACGAGGGTGAAGCCCTCGTTGTCGGCACGGTTGGATGGTGGAGATTCCACCTCCATGTCGCTGCCGCTAATTTCCGAGTCCGAGTCGGAAGAGGCGGGCAGGACGGGCATAGAAGGCCCCGCCACGGGGGCCCTTGGCTTGGGCGGCGCGCGAGTCGCGGGGGTTGGGTCCGGGGACGCCGGGCTGTCCGTGTCAAAATTCACGGACGTTGGGGGAATGGAGGGAGGGGAGTTTATGAATTGTTCCCACGCTTGCGGGAACTGTTTACGCGCGAAGCGCGCAAACTTGGCTAATACGGCGTCCATTGGCATGGCCGCCATTTTGAGGTGTAGCCGCCCTGCCGTACGGCGGGGGGGATGAGTGCTTACTTGCGTAGCGAGCCTATCTGTCGCCTAATGCGACAGGCCTATTGATAATCCTATTAACGCCTCTGAGGCGAATAAAATTGGCTACTTACAGTGCCGGAACCAAGCTCCGGCAGAGTTTTCGCACGCTGGATACACGCACTGCTTCACTGCACTACACGAGCGCTAACGGTGGCCGAACTAGCGGCGTCTTGCCACGCACTGGGCACGAGCGGGTCGGGCGGGGGCGAGGTGTAGCGGTAGCGCGCACTGATAACGGCAGCATAGAACGCGTCCGATCGGTACGGCGGGCAGAACCCGAATGCCCGTTGTATATTGTACTATCCTGAATACATCAATATATATTAGGTCCTTACATATGAAATTGGCGTTTCGTACGGGAGGAATGTAAAGTCAATTTTTTTTTTGTAAAATATATTTAATAAATCAAAGTATGCACCGTTGTTATGTATGCACTTTTGCTATGTCATAGGTAGTTCATTGATCCCTTTACTAAAAAAATAATGGGGCGAGAATCAATGAACTCTTTGAAGGCGGTTGGGACTGCTGCATCGGAGTTGAATTTTTTTCCTTGTAAGAAGTTGTCTAGATTCCGGAAAAATTGATAATCTGTTGAGGCAAGGTCCGGGGAGTACGGTGGATGTCGCAGACATTCCAATTGTAGCTCATCTAACTTAGTGGTTGTTTGTTGTGCAGTATGTGGTGGTGGTCTTGCGTTGTCGAAAACCAGCAGTGGCCTAGAGCGATTGCCCAATCTCGGTTGTTTAGCAGCTAGTTCTTCCTTTATGGTTTGCAGTTGCTGACAATAGATATCAGCCGTAATCGTTTGGCCATATTTTAGAAAGCTGTAGTGAACGACACCAGCGCTAGTCCACCAAACACTCACAAATAACTTTTTCTGAATCAATTTTCGTTTAGGGCAGTATTTAGCTGGGTCTCCAGGGTTCAGCGATTGCGACGAACGCTTCCTATTATCGTATAGTATCCACTTTTCATCACAAGTAATGATTCGATTTAAAATCCCTTGATTATTGTGTCGGTTGACCAAAGTAACACAGCAGCAGCAGTCGACGCGTGTTTGCAAGTTCGATTCACTCAATTCATGAGGTACCCCTTGTTCAGATTTTTTAATTTCTCGATTTGCTTCAAGTGGATTAATACAGTTTTATCACTTACCCCGAAGCCTGCAGCTATCTCTGAAGTGCTTTGTGATGGATCCGGTTCCACAATATCCTTTAATTCTTAATTTTTCACTTTAGTCTCCGTCCGTCCACGGAGTTGGTTCTGAAGGTCGAAATTTCCAGAACGAAAGAGTTGAAACCAAAAACGTACCGTGCTTTCTTTTGCGACACCAGCGCCGTGTACATCATTAATCCTTCGAACTGTTTCTGCAGCACTGGTGCCACGGTAGAATTCGTACTCGTAAATATATCGATATTTCATGTTTTCCATTGTGCGGTAATAAGCGACGCCAAAGAAAAAAATAATGAGGAAAAAACAAATGAATGACTGTTTTCAAAACTCAAATGTACCAGCTAAATGAATTTATAAATTTGAATTTGGAATTCTTAACCAAAGAGGAGATATTTCAGATCAAAGTTGACAGTACGACAATACGCTAATTTCATATGTGAGGACCTAATATTTTGTTAAAGTAATTTGTACCTTTCCCAGTTATTTTAACAATTAAGCATGATTAACAAGTAGTTCACCGAAGATGGATTATCAAGACTGCATAATTACCCTAGCCAATATTTATTTAATCTCAGCATTTATATATATGAATCATATCTACAGATTGACGCCCGAAAAATTAGGTGCTCTTAACTTATAGCAGTTACATAAACATGTTTGTAATAAATCGACATAAAATACTCTTTTAACTGAATTAATAATAAAGCAACATAATGCTTTTATAAATTATTATTGCCTATTTGGAGTGGAAGCCATCCATTGACCTTAATGCATCACATATATCAAGCCCACCAGACCCTTCTATTACGACTTCAAATTACAAGCGTAGACAGAGACGTATGAAAGTCACTCTCACTTTAACTACAAAATTATAAAGATGCTTACCGTGTCATAGGAAGTAACGAAGTGTTTTTTTTTTCTTTTTTCAATTCGCCGAGACGGGTGAGACGTTCACCGGATAGTAAGTCTGTTCGCCGCCTTAAGACATAAGATGTTAACTCTTGTTACCCCATTTATTTCACTAGCTACAACGCCTTTCATAGCAAAGTACTGTATGGCGGCAGAAATAGGAGCTGTGGTGATACCGACCTCTCCGTTGTCAGAGACAGACGGTCTCATATCACCAGTAAAAAAACATGGTCCTTCCTCACTGGTTACAGACAGTATTTATTACTTTTTTGAAAGATGACTTGCATAGTTTCTATCGAACAGTGATATGACATCGTGTTAAGTAACATTGAGGTCAATGATTTTCATGATGTTTTTACTGACGGACCAAAGCAATGCTGCTAGGATGGCAGATTTTAAATATGAGCGGAATGACTATCCGGGCACATTTGAGAAACCCTATCATCATCATCCATAACCTGTACCACAATTCAACATAATCGTACACTTCGACGTTTTGCATTAAACCATTCAATATTGGTATAAGAAGTATTATCATTATGGTACTCGTAATATTACTATTATATTAAAACGAAAAATGTTTTCATGGAATATATAAGCTCTACCTACCTTCCTTAACTGGAATTCACGAAATGAAAATCTTTTTTCCTTTATATTTCTAGGGTTTATGTGACCCTTTCATTCGACCCCTAAAAATTCAATAACAGCCTCTCCATAAAATAAAACGCTTATTCGGCCCTGCTAGTATTATGTTGGAGACAAGAAATAAGCTAACAAACATTTTTATTTTTTTTATTCACGTAAGCGACTAGACGATCGTAACGTTCGCCTGATGGTAAGTGATACGCCTGCCCATAACAACGTAGCGCTACTTAGGATGGTATATACTGTATATGCACCACATTGTGCTTGTCACCTGAAACCTAAGGTGCTCAGTCTTGTTACCCTAATAATTACTCTAGCTACAGCGCCCTTCAAAGCGGAACACGGTAATCTTTACACTGTTTGGCGGCTGCAACTGGGGCTGTACTACCTACCTAGAAGTACTACAGGTACCAGCTACCTACACGCTCTCCAGCAACAGAGATCTACCACCAGTAATAGAGAAATAAATGCGTTATAGTTATATATTTATTTAGTTCATATCGTTTAATAATAAACATGATTAAGATATAAAAAGCTCATAGACAAGTATTGAAAGAAATATATTAAAAGTTTATTAACTATAACTAAATTAAAATAATATTTAATAACTTAAGAAGACATTGTGCTTGAGATAATCATTATTCAGTTATTATAACTTCCGCTTTCACAATGAGGCAGAAAGGTCCACGGTCTGAATACCAGTTTTACTAATAATTATGAAAGGACCGCTTTAATAATAACTTTATATTATGCATTCAATATACTGAGAGAAACTGAAGAAATTAGTTAATTGCTTTTTTTATACAAATAAGTGAAAAGACAATCTGGCTGTTCACATGATGATATCATCGCCTTGATACAAAAGATTTTGAGTCTCCTTACCCCAATAATTACACTAGCTATAGCGCCATTCAAACCGGAACACAGTGAAGTCAGTGGCATATTTTGATGCCTTGTTACATAGAAGTATATATTAATATTATTAACTTACGCATTAAGAGATTTTTTTTAATTTGATTAAGTGATAAAATTAAATGATTGACTTTAATACCCGGATGTAACTAATCCATTACAATTTTGAACGTATGCCAAATTCTATTTCCGTGCAGATGAGGAAATCCTGCGATCGATCCGATCCGATTTATCTGATCCAATAAAGATCTCATCGTGATTACAATCCAATGATACCCCTTATCAGTCGCTGTTTTTATACCCTGTTCCAAATAGGTAATTTCTACACCTGCACGGTCATCGTTTGTATTTCTAGTTGCCTACATGGCGCACCACTTGTATGGCAACACTGAGATAACTTGTTTGATTCCATGTGGAGTTTGTTTGACTATTTTTTTAACTTGTATAACTAGCTGCTACCTTCATATTGCAAATTTTCTGTCATAACAACATCGCTGTGTTTTGATTATCAACATATAATACCTAAATTATTTTCCATGTTTACATGCTGCACATCCAGACTCGGCATCATCATCATCTTAACAACACGAGAATTTAAGATCTATTCCTAGACTATTGTATAATAGATTAAAAAATCATCGATTAAAGTTATTATATATTATTACCTCATGCACAATATTTAAATAAATGGTTTTTAATATAATATAAAAACTATTCTATAATAAAATTACTACGAATAAATCGGAAATATCCAACCTTTCTATGTGAAAATCTGATTAATCTAAAATTTAATACAAGTAGTGAGTCTATGCTTCCGGAAACCGTCTAGGTAGGTACCAACATCAGCGCGCAGACCTTACCCTGTTCCTGTTTGAAAGGCATTGTAGGTAGTGAAAATACTGGGGTAACGGACTTAACATTCCATGTTTTAAGGCAATTAACACAATTTGGTGTAGTGTACATCATCTTAACTTGCGCAAAGTTGTCATGAGCAGGAGTATTACGAGTACTACCAGATAAACGTATCTCTCGTCCATATTTTTAGTCATAATTGGGATAATTCTGTACAATATCTAAAAAGTATTTAAAGATGTAAGGTATATTCGCAAATATTATTAAATGATCCTTTATAAAAAAAAGTTCATCCTTAAAATACGCCTTATATGTCGCTGATCAGTAACAGGGTTGAAATGACTCTGATAAAGGGGGCACGTGACCGGGGTAACTCGATGTTGCTCCGCTCATGCAAAAACCTCACAATAAACGTTCCGTACGAAAAAGTTAACTTTTTTTATGGCTGGACCGTGTTACACGTCGCCGGTGAAATGTATGCATTACCTTTATGACTGGGGGAAATTAGCCATTACCTGGTCGGATGGACCCCGTATTACTCACACTCACACTCACACTCACACTCACCATTACTTCCTGTTATAACGAGCCGGTAAAGACAGATGCTATATTTAGATAAAGATATTGTAGCAACCTTTTAGATAACAATTATTAATACTTAGTATTTTTAACACTTGTTCCAATGTTATTGAAAACTTGTGCAATCTGTTGTTGATAATATTTAATGCTGACAGTTATATCACCGACTGTTACAGCTCATCGGATACTGGTCTCGTGGACCTAGAGTCCAAGGCCTAAAGATAATTTCGATTTTTTTTACGATTGAAGTTAATTATTAACTTTACAATTGATGAAATAATATGTGGTACCATAGTTCGCGGATATGGAATCCACAAGCTAAGTAAGATTTTTATTATTTATTCTGTTGTATAGCATATCACTCTTTCTCTCCGTAGCAATTTTATGGTGGGGAGATCTGCTTTCTTTATCTTTTTCTTCCACTTCTATCTGTCCTTGAAATCGCCGTCTATCGTCTGCAATGCAGAATATTAATTTGATCGTCGTTTTATCGATTTTTAAAGTAATAATTGATATTTACCACCAATCTATTTCATATATAAATAATGAATACTTTTACAGGTTCCAGCTAAATGCTTAAACAGTCCAAAAACTTTTAATCTGTATCAGAACACTTATTTAAATTTCCTGTGAAAGAAAAGACAGTAGGATAACAATGTATGATGATATGATTTCATATACAATTTGATCTCCCATCCGTCGCTGTTATTGATTGCTACCTCAACCGAATAATTAAAAGTAAATTGGACTACATCCGCCGTGTGCTGGTCGTTGCCGCCGCGAACGTTGTTATATCAGAATACCGAGCTCTACTTACTCATAAAATATAACTAAACCAACTGTTATAAAAAGCATGCAAATAATATACGTATAATGTAAACATTTGCAAGCTAAGATCATTATCTGTCGGTGACCATGATTTCTAAGTAATTTTTTCTTTTAAAACATCCCCAATAATTTTCACATCTATTTCTTGAAAAAATCAAAAACTTCTGAGGTTAGCGCAATAAAAGCTAACAGGCAGATAAAATCAAAAAACAGATATAACACCAGTTAAACTGGTGAAAGTGTTTATATTTTCATTATTCTATTTATCTAAGTTCTATAGAAATAAAAAAAAGAATCAATCTTATACATAAGAAAATAAGAAAAGACGTGGCATGGACTTTTCGTTTAAAATTTGTTGTTTTTAGATTATTATTTTTTATGTGAAATCCGTGATCTCACTGTATAATAGTTTTAAAACTGCATCTTATACAAAATTTCTTCTTTCACAGAGTGATCTTATTATCTGATTTCACACGAAAAACCCAATTGTCTAAAACAGGGTGGAAAGCGGTCGATGAACAAGACCGATAACGGCACTTTGAGAAGAAAACGCTAACCGGGATTAGCCTGACGTTATAACGCCTTATAACGTAACTAAATTGACAAACTTAGGACTTTCTAAAGAGTTTGAACTTAGCGATTACAGGATTTATTTGTAAAACAGCGGTTAAAGCAAAATGTCAACTCCGACCAAGTTGTAACGTTGCTCTTTTAGACTTTTAATTACCGTGTAATCAGGCCTCTAATTAGTTCGTAATACTTATAGTATATATATTATGAGATCATAATAGATGTAATAAATAATTAAACAGTATAATTATGTTTTACTATGAGTATATCGTTAATCTGTGACTGATCCGAATTTTCGCTTAAGAAGGATTTTTCTAAACAATATTTGAAAGACTATATGAGTCCTACCTTTACCAAACCAATAATTTTAATGCGTTAGTATGACATTATACCTCCCTAAAGACGGACACATTTTTTTTATAAATAGGATTGGTCTGTAGAATATTTATAATATATATATCAGCTCACAACGCATGCTCTAAGCCAAAGGAGCTTAGAAGAAAAAGATTTCTTTCTTTTCTGATTATATTCAAACACGTTTTAATACATAAAATAATTTAAAGCAGCAATTTATGTAATCATCCAAACTGTAATATGCTTTATTGTACTATTAACAAAATATATGACCTAGATTTTTATTTCCAACGGTAGGTTTATATAGTTTTAATTTTATATTTTTAATGTATATTGTATTTATTACTCTTAACTTTTTAATTTAAAAACGTTTAAATTAAAGTGAATCTTTTTTACAACCCCCAATAGACAAAGGTTTTGAAAATTTTTACCTTAACCTCTCCAATATATAGCTTCAACGAGATACACGTGTAAGTAACAATAAGAATATTTCTGAAAGTAATCTAAAACTTTTCCACCTCTTGACACGTTTGGCCTCTCAACCATTTGGCCTCTTGAGCTAACGAAACAGTGAACTCTGTAATAAGTCTGGAATTAAATACACAATGATTTGTACTTATTTGGAGACCGTTCATAAAGCAATGTAATGAAATCTTGCAAGTCGTTTCGCACAAGTAATTCGCGTTTAATCAAGTAACCATAACATAACTATTACATTCATATAATTATCATGTACCTATGGATATAAAAAACTCTTGGGGTACAAACTTTTATAATAACTTATTATTATACATACAGTTAAAATTTTCCTATACATCGTACTTTCTTTTTAATTCACCATACTAATTACAAAATTAGCAAAGTATATGTCTTGTATTTAGTAAATTATATATAAAAAATACTTTTAAATAATTGATATTTTTTATGTTTTGTACCGATTGTGATGATCAGGACATTCATTTGTGTACTAGTAAGCAAAACCTTAGTACCTTTCGTAAAACCTGCGCAAATAACCTGACAATGTGGTAGAAGTTAAACTGTTTAATCAACACCAGATTAGATAACTCGTCTTCAGAAATTACTGAACATACTACCCAGTGGGATAATTTCAATAACTACAACACCCTTTAAATAACCCTCGATTCTAATAATATATCTATTTTACTGGTACCATAACATATAGTATATATTATTGATTGCGATGAGATTTGAAGAGATTTTTTTTTGTTATAATCATTCGTTATTATTTTAAACAAGATCGTTAAAGGGTTATATTAATACTAAAGATTACATAGAAAATACTCCGCTACTCATGAATATATTCCAATTGTTACATAAGTTACTAGGTTTACGTAGTTTATTTGATTTCCGGAATATCTAAAAGTTATAGAAGTGTTATTTAAAATAGAAAATTTACAAAATAAATTTAACCGTCGGTAGATAGATATTGTAAAAACGGTTTAAAATAAAAATTAAATGCAATAAATCAATTCAGTACCAAATCACCGTTATAGTAGGATTTTTTTTAATTTGTGTAACTACCGTCTTTGCATAATCATAAAAGAAAAAAACGTTAAGAACTCTCTCTCTCCCTATTTGCAGTTAAAATTATTGGTTTTAATACATTATTCCCAAATAAAAACTATAATTAACCAATAACAATGAATAAAGAACAAAATAAATAAACTAATAGCTAACCTTAATGTTCAGATTAATCCAACGTGAAACGACCTTAACGAAAAGATTAACGACCCTAACAATACATAGAGGGTATTAGTTATTAGCAAAACACGGCAGTAACAAAAGTTATTATATATAAGCAATATTTATCGATTACTATGAAAATATTAATGTACATAACTTTAGAAAAAATCCTATTGTTTAATCTCCATTTCAAATTTCGCTTAATTATCTAACCTACGAAATTTGTGCCTGAAATTTAATGCTGTTACAGTCCCTGTGTATTAAGCCATCACAAGTTCCTGTTTACTAAGTGAATCAAGTAATACATCTACTATATGACCTGCAATTAAAAAAAGGTTTTATCTACCTATTAATAATTTAATAGAACACATTTATAATTCATTATTATACCTTTTATAACACGCAACCCATAAAAATGCAAATAAAATGGAAATGCTTTAGATTAGAGTTTTAACTCACAACACTGACTTTTGAAAAGGTTTCCTTGATATACTAATTATTTATTCTATTTAAAAAACTTAAAACCACGATATTTTGTACATAGAGTGGAGCTTACTGACAATAAGCATTTTGTAACAAATGAACTTAAACATTTATTGTATTTAATGTCATGTTAAATTTAATTTAATCTTCAATTAGAACTGAGATGTACTCATAAATATACAGAATAATATTCAGCTTCGTCTCTCTCTAAAGGTATATGATATTGTAACAAGTTGCAGTTGTGAGTCAAAATTATTATAAACCACTCATATTTAAAAAACAAGTCATTTACAAAATTAACAGAAAAATAATAGTTTAAACATATTAAATTAATAGTAATACAAAATTGAAAATGTTTGTAACAGTAAAACTAAATTTAAGTTAGCGCGATATTTTCAAATATCTTACTCGTACGGATAATAACAGCACAGGTTTGTTCAATGTAGAGAGAGAGATAAGCCTATGTCCAACAGTGGACTTCTGACTTCTGATTGTAATAATGAATAACAATTAAGATTCAGTTATAAAAATATTTTTTAATTATATTTATTTAATCTCTCATAATAATATTGTCAGCCAATCAAATCAACCCATGAAGCCAAAAAAACATTGTAAGCTAGTTCAAAACTAAGACAAAGATATATTATTAGAAAACCGACAATAAAATAGATTTTCCAAAAATGTATAAATCTATAAATATGTAAGTTATGTATATGGATTAATTAGTTTAAAACTATTATATATATAATAGGTATAAACGTTTTTATGTACAATACATAAGGATTGATAGTCGTCCAAGCAAAAATATGTTAAAAATACTATAAATGTTTAATAAGTTTGGTAAATAAATTGATGATATTATAATCAGAGAGTCAATATATAAATATATCACACATTTCTTACACAGTACAGTTAGTATACTTACTTTTATAGCGGAAGATAAATGTGAAAAGCTGAAGCGATTTTATGCAAATATAACTTTTTAATCACGGTCCCGCTGTTGTCGTTGATTGTTGTGCCGACTTTACAACAAAGTAAGATAACACGATTAACGACGTCATTTAAATAACAGCGGAATATGATGGCCGGCCTGAATAAATTGTCCCGGTCCTTACATTGTTTCTTTGTTCGGAGCTTATATTGCGTCACGCGATGTGTTGGCACCAGGGAACTTTTAATAAGGGCCCGCCTAACGAACTAATCTCGGCAATATAGGATTGCGCGCCTCAATTGTTACAGGAACGATCCCATGAAATTTTCCATGACAGAGATTGAGGAAAACTGTGAAATGGAACAAGGATATTTAAAAAAAAATTATTACGAAACCTTCAAACTTTAAGAGTTGATACGTAAGTTACTTTCTTCAATTTTAAACTACGATTACACCTTAGTATTAATTTAATCAACGTTTTACACAAAAGAATTCTATAGGAAGTGTTTGAATAATTATGATGAGAAAGGATGTAAATTAATATTAAAACCATTTATCGCCGTTACATCCATCTTAGAAAGAAACTTAAAAAACTTTATAGACAACTTTTTACATTTTGCTTAGAGGAGATGGTAATCAGAGACTTTATGTGAGATGATTCAAACCACGCTCCATACGGTCGCTGTAATCCCGAAAGTACACTACAAAAGGAGAGTTTCTTACCTCGAAATAACCGACGAAATTTTAAAAAGGCGCGGCCTTCGACTCCTTCGGACGAGGTGATGATGAAGTGCGAGAGAGCGCGCAACAAGCGGCGGAAGCGCACGCAGTACACACAACTATTAAAGCAGCATTTTTTTTTCACAAGATTTTCCTCTGTTTTAATGTTTTCACGGACTGAAGCGACCGGGCCGGCGTACGTCGCGTTCAGCCGCGCGCTCGACTCTGGGCACCGCGCAACCCCTCGCACCCCACTGCACCTCTACACACCCCAAGCTCTCTGAAGCCTCTGTTCGTTTAGTACGCGCGCCCTTTGTGGTACTTGAAACTATTGTTCACAAACGATCTCTTTTCACAATTTTAAACTACAGAATGTAGGAATTAGAACATCATGCAACTTGACTCGGCTGTAGATTTTTTAATTCACAAAAAACGGTTACAGAATCTTCAAGATTTTAGATTAAGTTACATTTAAACTATAACAAGATAAAGTAAATAATTTGCAATAAAACATTCATTATAAGTCAATGTTCGTAAAAATAAATATTTTAAAATAGTCTAACTTTAAATTTAAAATTAGAAGACATTTTTGTAACAATACCAGTTGTTTCATAATAACGTTTTTAGACAAAAGGAAAACTCTAAACTACGATCTCGATTATTATTAGAACAAATATTGAGTAAATATACATATGACATAGTATATTTACATTTATATAAAAGAATAACATATAATGTACAAAACTACTCACGTAGAACTTGTGCTACGACGTAGACATCAAAAAGTCAGTCGAGTGGAGGCAATGGAAAGTCCGTGGAGGTCGTAGAGTCACCTTGCGTTAAATTTGATAGGTACGAGAACATCTGGCTTTTCAAGTTTATGTTAGCTACAACGGGAGCCCGTTGAATTGTTGTTGGTCATACCATTCATTTAATGTATATATCTATAGAGTGGCGCAAAAGTAATCCTCCTATCAGAAAATGCTACAAATTTTGCCTTGATGTAAAAAAATTAAAAGACCAAATATAAATAATTAATTGTTTATTATAAATTAATTAATATAAATAATTAATTATAAATAATTTTTGTGCCACCTTGTATACAAGGTATACAAGATACTTCCGATGTTTTTTGGCTGTAATTTAAAAAAAAAATATGAAAAACTTTGATACTTCTTGTGGATTATTTTTATTTGGTCTTTTAATTTTTTTACATCAAGGCAAAATTTATAGCATTTTCTGATAGGAGGATTACTTTTGCGCCACGCTATATAAGAGATTTCAACCTATGCAGAGACTTACGATATGTCTGAAACCATCAGGCCTAAAGGCTTGAAATTTAGTAGGAATATTTCTTTTAACTGAGTACAGGTCAGCTAAGAACGGATTTTACGAAATATTACCTACAAAAGGGGTTGCGGGAGGTAGTACGGCCAGCAAAGCGGGCAGGGAACAGCTACTTATTTATAAAATTAACATTAACACCCCACTTCTCTATAAAAATTAAAAATTGATTTACTTCAATTTAAAATCAATTAAAGTGAATATAGTTGACGACTTTAATTTTTTTTTATTTATAAAGATATAAAACTTTAATAATGATATTAAATTTAAAGATAAAAATAGCTAAGCCCAATTTGTCATGTACTCTATGAACATTTTGTTATTACAATGTAAATAGCTATGAAATGGGGCCTTGAACTTCATTTATTTATTCATTACCTTATTGTACGGATTTTATAAACATTTTGCATTTCCAAAAAAAAATTTTTTTTATTTTCTAACTGTTAGAAATGCAGGTAATAACAACATACGAGTACATAGAATACCTCCCCATAACGGACACTTTCCTTCTACTAATGTCAAAAGGATGACCGGAATATATTTGATAGAAATTGGTCGACATTGTCCCTGGACGATGGTTTTTCCTTGTAATTACTGTAGGTTATTGCTGCCTTAATAAAAAGATATTAATATGATAACGCTTCCGTTTCACTTTCTCCTCTCTTTTTCGCAAACTAAAAATAACATTTTATTTGAAAAACTGTTCAGAGGAACAAAGATACGATCATGTAAAATATGCTTGGTTTTTGTATTAGTTTGTAAACATATTTACATAAACCTATGTAAAGTATAATTTCTTTGATTTACATTAGAATATTATTTATTTTTTACTTATGTAAAAGAATTAATATTCTTTGATCATTTAAATTATACTTATATGAAATGTTTCAGTGCGATTTTCGTAGCCGTCGTAATTGAATAGTAACATGAAACCAAAACGGATTCATTAAAAATAAACGACAGTTTGGCTACAGACAAAATTAATTGATTCTAATTAATCTATGATCGTGGATGGATCAACTAAGTAAAGAGAAGAAATAATTAAACTAACAATTTATAGAGTTAAATAAATTTGCCCAATATAGTATGTCAGATGAATATTATTTTTAACATATCATAGACAATTTTTATTCTAGAGATTTTTATTCCACAAATAATTTTTATTCTGATATCTTTATGATTATTGTGAAACTTCCATTAAATTAAAGAATAACAAAATATTATTAAAAAGTAAACAAATGTACGATGCCACAGACGTCATCACTTAGTTAGTACTTGGTATACTTTCTTACCTTTTTAATAATTTCCTATTAAAATATGTAAATGTACAAATAGCCTGTATTATCATATACCACATCAACTAGTTACATCCCAAAAAATATTTATTAAATCTTGTCATGTATTTTTAATAAAACTTAATTTTTGTTATAATATTTGTTAAATTTATAATTTTTAGTATAATTTCGTTTACAGTAAACTTTAACATGTTGAATAATTCGCACATTGTAAATATTTGACTCAAATTATGTTAACAAAACATAAAACTTATGTAAAATCACGAACAAACGTAGACGCAACTTAAACAGTACGAAGTGCAAATAAAAACAACGGAGAATAAATATTTGAGGGAGCAGACCACCCCGACTAGTGCATAGTTTCATATTAGCTAGTGATAAAACCAAACTGGTGAGTAACATAATCCTGTTTGCGGTTCTGATTTAATTACAACGTATGACCAAATATCAACTGCTACATACGGCATATTGTAAATCAAATATTTTTTTTATTATAGTTATCGTTTTAAAGATGACAATGTCTATATAGCATAGTGCTTAAGCTTCCGATAAAGGACAACATCGTAAGAAAATCAACATGTTTTAAATATCCAACCATCACTTTACCAGCATAAATATAATAAATAATAAAACTTTATCTTTACATTTGCCACCACAAACCAATAATAATTATAAATAAAATTCTCAAGTTACATATATCATTTATTTATGTGGCTGTGGAAGACAAATGTTGATTTCTCGTAATAAATAATTCAACACTAATAAATCAGTTTTGCTTAAAAAATATGTCATATCTATCAGCAGACAACATGTTTATAACATTAAATATCATAACGTTTTTATTACAACATAGCAATATATAACAAATATTAATTGACGGAAATAGCCTTAGGTCATGTTAGTCGACCCCTCAAATCTCTAGGCGGCTGTATTAAGTAATTTTATAATATCCAGTAAATAACGTTTGCTTGACACGAACCTAAATAATGTTTAATGTAAAATTATGTTTCCGTAATGTTAGAGGTTCAGTATTTTAATCAAATATCCATTTTAGTATTATATCTGAAGCATCATTCGTTGAGAGAGAGATATAGATCTGACTTACTCCCACATCGCAGAACATCTTGTGAATATGCTTATATATTTTACATTTATTCTAATTACGATAGATACTCTCTTAAAATCCTATGTAAATATAAAAAGAATATAGACAGACTACTATCTCCTATATATTTATTACTTGTGTGATCGTTAGATTTTTCTAGACCTAAATTACCTATGTTTATTATTCACCTTGGTGTTACAAAATAATTACTTAGTCCCCATTGTGATACTTTTAATGTAATTTTTTTCCCATTTTACTTAACAGTAATATTAGAATTTATTAATTTAAATGTAATTAATCGCTTTAGTAAGTCAAACTGGATTTTTTGGGTAGTTTAGTTACACTGCAACTACGGTAACACTTCCTGTTAACAGTAACGATCTGAAAGGAACACAGGAAGTCGTTTTATTATTTTCTCTATCTGTTATAAGCACAGACATTCCGTACTATAATATCCTCACTATTTTCATTATTTCACAAGTTTTCTTGTATTGTCATCAGAGAATTCGCTTTTAATTTTTGCAATGCTCTTCTTTTATTTTCGTTCCCTTTGTACTGGAGTAATTGCCGGGGATAGCTGAGATAATGACATAAACGTAGGAAATAAAACGAGCGCTGGGATCAGGTTTTATGACATCCGAGCTCCTGTTCAATAGAAAATTGCTGGAAGGTCTAATTCACCCTCGGCTGTATATATCGCAATGCTTTTATATTTTAGTAAAATACATGCAATGAGATTATGTATAAAGCATTAATTCATGTTACACTAATGTTACACAAGAATAATTATTTACTAGTAATAACTAAAAAGCTATTACAACCCAAATGCTTTCCAAGTGAAATTTTTTCTCTTTTTTTCTCAAAGCAGCGACGAGATAACAACAACTTATTGCTTGTTATGTACTCAATATTAAATTGTTCTTAGTGCCTTAATAACTTCAAAACCAAAACACAGTAAAGTTTACGAACTGCTTCTTGAAGGCTTTCTTTCGCAAGAGAGATATGACGGAGATGGTATTACATAATGTATAAATTTTAATTATAAACATAAGTATTACGAGTATAAAAAATTGAAAATAATGAAAGCCTTAGTAAATATTTAGCCACGCGATGTAGACATTAGGAATTAAATACACTGTAAGCGTCCACTCGGTAAGGTCGTAAGAAAATAATGGAGCATATAACGTATCCATAAATTACATAGTAATATATATAATATACATGTATACATATAATATATATGAGAGATTCAGAAATTCACTGACTCCTCACGAGATCTCCGAAAGTGTCAATCGTAAAGACTCAAAATTTGGTAGAGATATTCCATCTGCCATTTAGAGGTCAGCTAAGAACGGATTTTACAAAATCTAAAAGTACTGGGGGGTGTATTAATAACGAGACGGAGTTCGGGGCTGCGGGTTGCCGCCGGGTAGGAATATTGTTGACAAATTTCAGATGTTAATTTTATATTACGGCCAGCAAAGCAGGTGGGGACGGTTCTCCACTGGACTGGACTGGCCTAGCTGTCTAGAAGAATCTTTAACCATTTTACTACATGTCTAATAATTTCATTCAGTTTATTTCTATTTGATCGTTAGTTTGTTATCGTGTACTCCGGGCACTAGACATTTAAATAGAGTAAATTTTAAAGGCTACATTGTAACCCGGAAACGACAATATCAATTTTTATCAGGCTTGAAAAATTATTCGCTGGAGAATATTACTCGTCGTTATTCAATACAACCTCTACGCTGGGTTAATGATTCTCAGCTCTTCTTTAATTATCGCCATGAGTATTATAAAATAATACACTCTTCTAAATGATGATTACCCAACATTGTTGAGATCTTTAAGGGAAGCCGATGTCCATCAGTAGACATCTATCGGTTGATAATGATGACACTCGTCTAGTTTTGGGAATTTACTTAATGTAGAAGTTAGTTTTTAAATTCTTATTTAAGTATTAATAACTGCATAACGATCTTCTTCTTCCTCCTGCCCTTTTCCTATTCTATGTGGGGCCGGCACAGTACGTACTTCTCTTTCACATCTCTCTATCAGCCGCCATATCTAAATTCACACTCCTCTTACACATGTCATCTTTCACACAATGTATCCACACTTTCTTCGGTCTTCCTCTACCGTTATAACCATCCACATTCACTCTAATTACTTTCTTTGTTATATGTCCTTCATCCCTCCGCATAACATGCCCGTACCACACTAACCTCTTGCTCCTCAACTTCTCTGTCACTGGTGCAACTTTCAAACTTCCTCTAATATACTTATTCTTAATTTTATCCATCCTCGTCAGACTACACATCCATCTTAACATTCGCATCTCGGCCACATGTAATCTCCTTTCATCCGAACCCTTGGTGGCCCAACACGCAGGTCCATATAATACGACAGGTCTAACGACCGATTTGTAGATCTGTCCCTTAAGTTTGAGGGGCATTCGTGGATTACAAGTCGTTCCAGTGACCTGTCGCCATTTCATTCAACCTGCATTTATTTCGTCTTTTTTGGATAAAGTATTACCTGGTGCAAAAGCAGTTTAAAAGCGGTTCTGCAAACAGATGCGACGCACTGCAGTAATGCCTAAAGGTGACATACGAGTGAGAATTTTGCTTTGAATGTATTTTTCCTCACATCCGACCCGGGGCTATGGCAAATTTACATTTTTTTTATGGGATAAATATTGGAAATGTAATATTTTAAGACGACGGTATATATTATAATAGTAATATTAGAATGATAGCTTTTCACTAAGATACATATAGTTGAATAGTTATATAATAAAAATATAGTGAAAAACCTGAGTTTAAATTTTTTTGATTATCTGTTCTTTTAAGGTTATAACATAAACCTGAGAGTTTTGATGCCAATTGTAATTGGATACAGTTGATGTTATAAAGCATAACTTTGTCTAATTTTTATAAAGAATAATGCACATTGCGCTCGTCACCTTGACACATAAGATGTTATATCTCGTTACCTCACACAAACTACAACACACTTCAAACCGGAACACAGTAATGTTTGCACACCACTGTTAAGCGGCAGAAATAGAAGATGCGGTGGTGCCTATCTAGACGGTCTCCCGTAACAGTGATGACCGTTAAGGTATAGCAAACGCTATGAATGGCACAGTAGTTACTGTGTCTGAAAACTATAACCGCAACATTGTGTTATTTAGACATACTAGTAAAAGATAAAGACATAGATAGCCTTTATTGCTAGAAATTAAAGACACATTAGCGATATAACACATTTTTTACTCTATAATTTTAGATTAGTAAATCTATGTTTCTTTTTTCTATTTCTAATCTAGTAAGACACCATGAAATTAAAGTTCTGCTCGACGTTAAATGTTAAAAAAAAACCTGTGCGTTGTACAGCGGCACAGTTTTTAACGATCCCTTTCATAAATAATGTGTACGTCTGTATAAATGTTGGCACGTTTTAATTGGAAGTACAATAGCATTACTGCCAGGTTTTACAATGAGGCTCCGTATGCGGTGGTATTCTTATAATAATTCACACTGCAATATAAGCAGCCGTATTCATGTTTTATTGTATCATTATGTTCGATGTTTTATTTAATTGGTCTGGGTTTTGTTTATATTTGTTTTCATGTCACTGACACTGCTCGCGAATCTTTATTTACTATTTTCACATATATATATCGCTTATAACGCATACTTGAGTTACTTTTTTCGTTGATGCGTCAGAATCCCAATTCTTGATAAAAATCCCATCGTGGTATAATGATTATTACAAAATGAAGGTGTTATTATGTTTCTCCATTAAATATTTTTTTATTTATTATAGACTAACATTTCATCAGGCAGTGAATTCATAGATTGACAGCCTAAATACAGAAATATTGTTATGGCGGTATATTATTGTACTAGCTGTTCCCAGCACGCTTTGCTGGCCGAAATATGAAATTAGATTTGAAATTTAAACCTGGAATTTGTCAGAAAAATTCCCATGCAGCGGCAACTCGTTACCTTAAGGGCCATTCCCGTTATTAACATACCCGCAATTCTTTTTAGAGAAGGAATTTTGAAGAATTCATTCTTAGTTGACCTCTAAATGGCAAGAGCCATTTTGAGTCTTTACGTCTAATAGTTTCGGAGATCATATATATACATATATATAGTGGTCTCGATCGAGTGGTCGTTAGTGGGCTAGACAGGTTCGAGAAAACCTAAATACTATCCAAACCTATGGAATCAAACCGAAGATCCAGTTTACGCAGCATGCAATTTGTCGCTATGCTACAAATTCAATTATTACTTACATCATGTATTAATTACCAAAAAAAATTTACAGAAAAGTTAATAAATATTCTATTATGTGTCAACTATATTTCTGTATTTACATGATAACTGTTCGCAATAGAGAGTTCTTTGATATTTATGATGTTGGCGAAGAAGGTTATTCTATACACTTCAGTGCTTAATGTAAGCTTTGCGTGGTGAAGGGCTATGCTTACTGAGTAATTGACATATCAGTCTCGGAAACGTTACGGTATACGATAAAATACTGGCGTATATTTACTAGCTTGTACAGATTTACCTGTTAACAGTGAAATTTAACACCAGGTTGCGAACAAATCATATGATAAATATTATGTACATACCGATTAATATTAATCAATATTTCACTAGCTGTATCTCTTTTTTAATTTTACGTTTTAGTCACAAAGCTTACCAGAATATGAGGATACGATCTCTCTCAATGTTTCTTAAAAAATTCAAATCGACAAGTTCAAATGCATATAACATAATAAAAAATAACACAAATATATAACCCATAGAACAAGTGAAACAAGACAAGTAGCTAGGACTCATTATAGATGATAGATTTAATTGAGACCCATCTAGTGAATATATGTGCGACAAACTAAAAGTCGTATTAGCCAAAATTTACGTAATAAAACGGAAAAATCCTACACGAAATTAATGAATTTGTACAAAGCAAACGCAGATTCGCTATACAATTGCGGCATCTCAAGCTATGGGGGAGATCTCTGGGGAAGGCCTAAGTCCAGCAGTGGACGTCTATCGGCTGATAATGATGACGATGATGAAGCGATAGTCGTACCCATAAAAGATATTCAGACAAAATTTACAATCTTCAGCTACGAATAATATAATAGTAGATAAAAATACTAAAGAGAAGTTTAGAAACAACTATGAAGACTTAATTAAGTACTGCAAAATACTTCCCATATATGAAAGAGTACACTACTCAATACTAAAAGAAAATAAACATGTACTAAATATATTACCTGCTGCTAAACCTACTCAGCACACGAGACGCGTAGACTATATAGGATTAATCGGTGAAAGATCTAACAACGTTTACGGGGAACAACAAACATGCAACATGTTACCCCAAATATACAACAAATTACCTGCAGACTGCCAGGAAGCTACAAAAGAAAACTTCCTTAAAAGGAAATAAATGGCTTACTTGATAAATTAGGATAGCAGAGATAATAAATAATAATTGTAAAATAATACATGCACATGTGTGTTTTTCTACATCTACGTTACATATGGACGTATGTAATGTAGATGTAACTGTAGATAAAAAAAAATAATAATTTAAAAAACATCTTATGAAATGATGCATCTCCTGTATAACACACCGTGTCATTGTAAGGTAGGTAATGTTTTTATAAAACTACCCAACAAAATAATGATGCACGAATTATAATAAGTGGGATATTACTTCTGTTGTTGATTTTAGTTTGTTATTTAAGTTTGATCAGGTAGTAAATAATAAGCTAGTATTAAGAACGAGAATGACTGTAACACAAAGATATGCAGCGCCGAGACAAACCCAACAATGTTAAAAAAAAAAACATGTTAACCTCTATAGATAATAAAAAAATGTGCTTTTTATTTCTTTAGAAGTTTAAACACCGTTACTCATAAAAATATGAAAGAAGTTTTTTTTTTCATCGGAAGTAATCACCAAAATATGTTGTCTCCTTGAAGATCATCTAGGTAATAGAAAACTAAAATCTAATGCCATTTAGTGTTTATACTATTTTATTTAAATAAGTTTTAATTTTTCTTCTTTCTGTTTTTATATTTTTACATTCATATACACGTCTTGGAAACGGAAGAAAATATGTAGTACCGAGAGTCTGTTCATTCCTACTTCAGATTATTTTCTTTTGCAAGAGTAATTACCGTGGGTGCTGAGCATAATGACAGCAGCAAAGATCGTAAACCAGTTCATATGAGAGCGCATGTTTTATGAATACTTCAAGGTATTTTCGTAATACAAATTTTTTATGAGTAACCCAAATTAATACCTATAAATTTGTAAAAGAGATTTAGAGGATGTGAACCTGAATGAATATTAATTACCGAGACCCTGAATCAAATGAAGTTTCAATACGACTTTTGTAAAGTTTATGTAGATAACTTTTTTATCTGTCTCCATGGGGCTACAACGTACCTTTGTTGCAACCCCACAGAGCAATGAACGTACATAACTTGAAAATGAAGGACCCTGGTTAAATCTTTAACCACGTATCCTGCCTGGCTAGCTATCACCCTCAATAAATTAATCGCCGTAATAGCAATTTAACTTTTCCATTTGTCAACAAAATTTTGACACTAACGTATTCTGGCCTAACGCGCCTCGCCCCCTATAGCCTCATTCTCACTTAGCATTATGTAAAATTGAGACTTACCCATTTTAAATATTAAAAGACATCCGAACCCCGTTTGTATGGTTTTTATTAAAATGAACAGAATAAAATTTTTTGGCTCACACATAAAATATTAGGTATAATGTAAATAATACGTTTATATCTAAAATATCAATAAATTACACAAAAACTAATGCCTATCAATTAAAGAAGAGAAGAGTACACTTAACATAAAGGATGGATACATTTCTTAAATGTGGTAAGAAGAAAGAAAAATTTTGAAATTCAAGACTACCTAAACGCCGCATGAGCGTCTTCATGCATGCTCGTCGGTTGCGAGTACTCTTGACCCGGCCTTTCTTTAGGACATCTTCGATTTGATCGGTATATGTCCGCCTAGGTTGACCTGCACCGATTTTTCCAATCATTCTTACCTTGTATACTTCTTTCGTTAATCTTCTTTCATCCATTCTTTCTACATGGCCGAACCATCTAAGCATCCCTTTCTCTATCTTTGTCACTACATGTTCAACCACGCCACACCGCTCCCTTATGACACTGTTCCACACTGTCCATCACCTTCACTCCAATTATACTTCTCAAGCTTCTCATCTCCACAGCTTTAATCCTACTTTCATGTTTCTTCTGCCATACCCAACATTCACTACCACACATCAGTGTGGGGATCAACACGCCTCTATGCGTAAAATAATATAAGAAAACAAATAAAAATAGGAGTAGCGCTAATTTTCAGTTGGGCCCTTACACGTGTACACGGGGGTGAGACATAAATGTAATACGACCTTAAATGTTCGTCTATAAAACCTATATAACTATAACCAGATAACTCATTTAAGAGTGCAATAAGAACGCCATGTTTTCACGTTTAATCTTTTCGATAGTAATCATCATCATCATCAACAACCGATAGACGTCCGCTGGTCAACATAGGCCTTTCCCATCACGCGGACCCAATGCAGGTTGGTGGGAGCCAGAGCCTCGTTTGCGGATTAGCAGGGTGCACCACGAGCAGGTGAAGCTGGCTTGGTTTCCGTGAGTTATACTGATACCACACTTACTTGCACCTGCCTTTAGTAATACATATACTTAACATATGGTTGTAAGCTTGTCTACCCACTTTTTTTGTCACTAAATATAAAGGTTATTTTTTAGTATAACACTAACCACGAATATATTAAAAAAAAATATTAGATAAAATGCTTACTGCTAAATTATCGACAGTTGATAAATTGAAAGGATATTGGCATAATCCTTTTGAATCATAGCAAAGAGAAATATTCTAAAGTAATCTAGAACTTTCAGTGTATTTAGTTGCAGAAGTTTATTATACTATGTGCAGAAGTAAAAATTCTTGTGGAGGAAACTCCTTGCCCTGGCAAATTGCTTTTGACTTGGAAATACTTTCTACATTTAAACGGTCCGTCCAAAGCAAAGAGGTTATCATAGAAAAAAATGTTTTATTCGAATCTACTTCGTAAAAGAATAGTTATATTTTGAAATAATGTCGTGATTAGGGCGATGTATTTCATTATTAACATAAATTTCTCGTAAAGCTTTTTCGTTTATAAAATATAGTTATGTTACTTAGACCGAGACAGATGCCATCACATTAGATTTCCTAAAAAATTATAGTATCCGTGTATAGAATAAAATATTTGGTCTAAAGAATTGAACGAATATAATATTGAAAACTTAATTGTAGAAAACAAAACAAGATAATACATAAGTAAAACGATGAAAATAAACTTTAAAATTATTTAATATAAGTATTTTCATATCTTTATCGTCAACATCACTATCAGTTGATTTTGTTCTTGATACTACGTTTTTATATAAAATAATCAATGGTAAAATTATTTCTCCTAACCTTCCACCAGACATAAATTTGTTCCTTCCATAATTCCAGGAGAATATACAGAATATGTTTAGAATAGGCAATATCCGTAATTAGGCACCGTGTAAAGGCATCATATAATATTATATTATTCAGATAGATTTCATTTATCATTGTCTTCCTATCACAACATCTTATGTCTCTTGGCGACGAGCACATTGTGGTGCAGTATATATCATCCTAACTAGCGCTTCA
The DNA here is from genome assembly GCA_029030555.1 of Ornithoptera alexandrae. NCBI lineage: Eukaryota > Metazoa > Arthropoda > Insecta > Lepidoptera > Papilionidae > Ornithoptera > Ornithoptera alexandrae. The sequence goes on from JARDVY010000037.1 coordinate 9,614,524, forward strand.
TTATTATGAGCTTGTGTTTCGTTGAAAAAAAAATATGTATTAATATAAATTTTATAGCATATATATTATTCTCTAAATAGGCTGTTCTAAATTAGGCTAGATTTATACATTTTTTTAATTTATAGATAAATTTATTTCCTCTCAAGTTTTTGTTTTTTTAAATATATTTATTAGAGTATTGTTCATATATATAAAGTTGGTTACAAACTAGACTATACATTTGTTACGTCCTTTTTAAAAAGTATCACTTTGATATCATCATTGATGTGTTAAAAAATAAATAAAACGTAATGTGTAGGTTTATTTGAATCAGGTAAATATATGAATGCCCACAACTTAAATATCATTCCCATTTTTGTCTATTACACTATTGCGCTTTCACTATTAGACAAATACACCGCCAATAACATATTCTGTGTATTATACTGAATGCATTTCAAAATACAGCAATTTCATATATTGAAACAAAAAAAAACGAGCTCAATATTCACTTAACCGCATTTCCTCTCCCCTACTTCCGCAACGCATTAGTAATTTCCGCACGTAAAATATAACTTACACGTTACTACACCAATGCATAAACACAATTACTTTATGTTCAATAAAATTCTCTAAGTTCTTTCTATTTTTACTCACACACTTCTCCTTGTACTCCTTTTGTTTATACGAATAGAAGACAATAATTACATATTAATATATTTTTTTATAGGATGGGTGGAAAAACATGCGGACAATTCACCTGGTTGAATATGATTATTGAAGCCCATAGACAATCGAAGACAATAGAGGAATCGGAGCTGCGAACTCTATATTGTAATATTAATGATATGTAATCATTTCTTAGCGACCTGAAACGTTGTTTTTTTTATATTAAAACGTTGTAATAGCGTTGTATACGTCGTTATAATTTTTCCTTACAAACAGAAGTTACAGCGCCTGCATTGGGATTCAGCAATTTTCATAGACTGCTGGTTGCTGCCAGATATTACTGTAGTTAAGAGAATATTGCATATTAAAAAAGAAAATGATGGAATGAAAACGAGTACAAGGTATAAAAATACTTTCTAATAACTTAATAATATTTATATAAATACCTTCTACTCATTTTCATGCAAAATCAAAAAAAAAGAAAAGAGATATACAGATCTTATGACAGAGAAAGAGTAGTACGATTGTATGACAGGACTGAATAAATATAAATTATTAAATAAAATCGATTTTAATATATCGATATCACTAGGCCAACAAAAATTAGTTTTTTCAGTATAACAAAGAAACTAAAATAAAAACGTTTCCGAATATATCTGTTTTTTTCAAATTCTATTGACCTTGTACGTTATTTGTTAAAGACGAAGTATTTTTTTTTGTTTGATTCCGCTCATAAAGTCGTGATAAGGGTAATAAAAATATGTATATATAGATAGCTTTAAATATACCAATCAATAGTCATTTTCCCGATTATAACGCTTAAGCCTTTTAAGCTGAACGATATCGATATATGTACGTATGTTATTTTACGATTATTATGAACATTCGCCAATAAACACCCCCAGCGATGTACCCTCTACTTCTACTAGTCCAACGAGACAACATCTTATGTGTCAAACCGATGAGCACAATGTGGCGGAGTATATAACATCCTATCTAGCGTGACGTTGTTATGGGAAGGACTATCACTTAACGTAAGGTGAACGAACCAATCGCCTCGTTTCTTCTTTGAATAAAAAAAATAAAAACTATGTATGTTATGTTTATAATAATAAATTATCTACGTTATGTTTTATAAGACATTATTTATAATTTCGTCTGCAGACATATTAATCATACTTTTCATATTAAATATGAGCAACGATTAAAAAATATAGACTAGCCCTCTATTACCTGTAACAGCCTTTACCACTGCGTAGGAGCTATTAGCTATAATTATAAAATAAATAATAAGTAGTATCTCGTTAAACTATACGACTGCTGTATCACATAAATAAACCAGTATCTGCCGGAAATATACAACGATTTGTTAACTCTAGATATAATCATAATATATTGTTTATAATTCTTTTTAATTTCATTCAAGGAAGCGACGAGATGAGCGGGACGTTCACCTGATGGTAAGTGATACGTCTGCCCATAACAACGTGGAGCCAGTTATATTAATATACATCGCAACAAATAATGCTCGTCGCCTTGAGACATAAAATGTTGTCTCGTTACCCCAGTAATTTTACTAGCTATAACGCCCTTTAAACCCACACAGTAATATTTGCACACTACAGTGTGGCAACAGAAATAGGTGCTGCGGTGGTATATATCTAGACGGTTTCCTGCACTAAGTTCTACCACCAGGAAATTATCTACTTCAGCTTGCATTTATCAATTATATGAAAAACTTTTGCATGCTTTGCAGGTTATTTAATAAATGTGTAACTTAAAATAGTACTTTAAAAAATATTTACTGTCAAAGCATTTAATCTTTTGTAGTTAACATTAGCTTTCTCTTGCGTTCTTTTTTTTTTGTTACTTTGTATACAAAAGAAGAACAAACATGAACGTTTAAGGTCAAACGACGGCTTATTGTATGACAAAAAGAAAGGTTCTATACTTTTTTTAAGCCATACCTTTAACAGTCACTGTCAACGTTTCGGGCTTATTATTACTTATTATATTTCGAAATTAATGTACCAAGTCGTTTAACATAAAATTATAGTAGAACACCAAAACAATTCATCATCGTTATAATAACGTACCAAGTGATACTTTCGCGATTTATATTCGTTAGATGAACATTTAATTGGCACGCGGTTCGCAAAAATATTACAATGTTGCCAGTACATCCATTAATCACTTTCTGATTGAAATTATTACGTTTCATGTTTCTATGTAGACTTTTTTGATAAAATAAAGTCATCAACATCCTAAAAGATAACATCGATCTATGGAAAGAAATCATTTAAAAATATCGTAAACATAATTTCTTCTCTATTCACTGTTTCAGAACATTTACTCTGTAGTCCTAAATATAAAACCTAACCAAAGTTTTCATTTAAATGATAGTTTAATATCTCTAATTTTGTTTATAATATGTTTGTTGTATATATTATGTAAAAAATCTTTCTCCATAATTTTATTTATAGTTATTTAAACTTAGCTGTTCTTTACCCGCTATGCCAGCCGTAACTCCACAACTCCCTTTGGGAAAAAAAATTGTAAAATCCGTTCTTACATTCGGCCTTATGTTTGCACATACATGTTTGGATAAATAGGCGCTGCGATGGGACCTAACTAAACGGTCTCCGGCGACAAAGGTCTGCTCCCAGTATGTGATACATATAACATATCACCATGAGTCTATACATATGTAGAAATCTCATACATACGTAAGTTATCTGTACCCTACGCATATGTTTCTATTATATCAATATTGTTGACTACATTTTCCTGTATAATTTAAAAGTACACTTTTAATAAAAACGGTATAAAACAGAAGTCTCATTTCAGACGTAATTTTTTTTCCACAAATAATGTTTTATATTAAACAAACGTCAAATATGTTAAGTTACCAGAGCTCCCATTCGAGATTGTTTTATCGAAGTTAAAACGCACATTCTAGTCAAAAATGTTGTTTTGGCCTGGTCTGTCTGTCTTATTTTCTATTAGTTTAAAACTCTTAATTTTTTTTATTCCTCGAAACAACAAGAAGAGCACATGTTCACCTGATGGTAAGTGATACGCTTGCCCATAACAACATGGCGCTACTTAGAATGTTATACACTATTGTGCTCGCCGCCTTAAAACATAAGTGGTTATCGTTACCACAGTAATTATACTAGCTACAGCGCCCTTGAAACCGGATACAATAACGTTTAAACACTACTGTTTAGCGGCAGAAATAAACGCTGCGGTGGGACTTATCTAATCGGTCTCCGGCAACTGAAACCTACCATCAGTTATCTTTAATCTTCCACATCTGTCTTCCAATTTAGTTCAACATAATATGCAGTAGTGGGCAAATGTCTTAGCTCTCTCCTTGATAGAGGAGGCTCCCAGTCCCAGCAGTGGAAATATCCAGTGGATGGTTTATTAATATAATCCATGATGTGCCTATTTAACAACTTTACCAGATAAATGAAGAATATACCAATGTCAAAAGGAGATAGGTAACAAATCATATACCATCATAACCCCAATTTAGGATCAAAATTTCATAAGATAATTAATTTTACTGAAGAAACAACAATTAGAATGAAATTGTTATGTTTATTACATTGAGCTTTGATCTCGAGCTTTATGGTTGACGCTTCTTGTTCGTCAATGTTTATATAATTTATCTCACTACTGCTTCAAAGAGACCGTTGATACGGATCCACGAGAACAGTATCAGATGAGCTGTAACAGTCAAAATGACTACCAAGTATTAAACATCATCAGAGAATGGAGACTACTCCTTCGAAACTTTGTATTAAAGATGATCCATCAAAAAGCTTCTATAGACTTTTTCACAGAACATTCTATACGTAAGAGTAGACAATTGTTGGTATTAGAAGTAATGTAATATTATTAAAATTAATACCTATATATTTATTAGTCTCAGCAAATAATAAAAAAATATTCTATTCGAAGTGGCCACATTTGGCTTTTATACAGGCCTTTAATCTGTTTGGCCACGAATCTATGGATTTACGCACTGTCTTCTAAAACTGACCATAATTTGAAGTCTAAAGGGTGGAGGCCTGGGCTAGATGAAGGCCTGTCTTCAGCTCTTATAAAGTCCGGAACGTTGGTGTCAAGCCAGGCTCGGGTAGTTCGTGCCTTGTGACCAGGTGCAGAGTCCTGCTGGAAAGTCCACAGTATATTTTTAAAGTGTATTGTTGAGAGGTTTCACTACATGATCCAAGACTTTGGCAGAAGTTTTCAACTGTTTTTGCACAATAATGTATTTTTGTGACTCCTTGATAAGACACGCCTCACCAAACCATCACTGACGCAGGATGATGACCACGTTGTTGAGCACTTGAGCAGCTTCTTTATAACTATGAGTGTACACTTTATTATCTTGCTTATTGTAGTATTCTTAAATCGTTAAAATGTTTTCATCTGTAAAGAAGACATTTCTGTGCCTTTCACCTGCGTATCGCGACAGAAGGTTTGATCTTTTTTATCAATCCACTCTGTTTAATTGTAAACATTGATTTAGGGCATATCTTGTCAATCGACGATAAGCACCGAGCTTCAGGTCTTTTTTTATAATACGCGACAGAATCCTAGCGTGAGTCTTCATTTCTCGTTATACGATTTTTTGCTTCTTAATGGGGTTTCGATGAATTCTGGCTTTAACAGCATTAACAGCGTTTGTAGTTCTAACAGCACGCAGTCGCCACGATCTTTTCTAGTCTTCGACAGAGGAATTGTGGTTGTATTGTTGTATGTTGATAGAATGATATACGAACATACGACTGTGACCAAGCTTTTGAAGTGTCTGGAATATGACCGACGGGTCCATACTCACTTTGTGCAAAGCAATCCTATTTTCTTTAACACCCCATTCCATATTGTAATTTGATAATGAACACAAAAAAATATGTGAAATGGCGCAAAATCGAAGAGTTTTTAAAATAATATACATGTTACAAATTCAAAATAATTGAAAAGTTTAAAAAAAGTAAAATTTTATGCAACAGTATTTATGGCCAGACTAGTTATATAGATGTCATCCCCCATTTTAAACTTTAATTATCAGAACGAGTGTAGATTGTAGTTACGTAAGCAAGTATATTTGAATAGTTGACTACGGCGTGTTGTCTTTTAGAAGAATATGAAGTTCGATACAACAGAGCTTTGCTGCATAAAAGATCAGTGAATGCGATAAGGGAAATTTCCCCCCGGCGTCGTTTGTTACAATGACGTTAAAGTACATTTGTCAAAACGAAGCGAATTATTGCCCGCGTTTAATTCGTTTCCCGCTCAGATAATTCCGGAAATAAATTCAAATGATAAATTAAAATTTTATATCGTATCCCTTATATTAAACAGCTATCGCTATCTGTACTTTTTAATCTAGAATGGGCCAACGCTTGACATCAATTTCATATGACGTTAAGTGACAACGACGCCGTATATAAGCGTGCTCGTGTATAGCAAGAGTACTTCAGCTCTTACATTTATTATATGACTGCCGTAATGCAGCAAGAAGCTATTATTGGCGAAGATTGTCTATGGGTAACTACCAGACGTGTCCAGAAATAACTTATCACCATCAAAACTCCACTTATTATGTGATCTTCGATAATATTCAATCTCGATAACGTCAAGCGTTTGGGATAACACAAATATTGTTGTTTAACTAAAACCATGCTTTTACGTCGTGGATAAAAAATTGATCCCGTAAAAAAAATAACAAAGCAAACGGAAGCATAAAATGTTTGTAATAAAAGTTGAATACTAGAGAAATTTTATTACTTAGAAAATATAGTCACGTAAGAGGACATAAATTTGATTACCTCGTGAAAGCCCTGTGGGAAGGATTAAATTTAATTTATTACACAAAAAAAATTAATATATAAAAATACATAACGATGACTCAGAGTTAAGGTTCTAATGTTCAATAGTGAGCAAAGTATCGCTTTATTTTTTTGAAACATCAAGATTAAATTTTATTGACAGAAGTGCTATTACCATTCGAACCCAGCAACCTGTTCCTACTTTCAATGGAAAAATAAAGGCTTAAAATTAACTGCAAATTTTTAATGTCATGATCAATTAGTTACCAAGCCATCTGCAAGGCTTACCAGACTGGAGCCCTGGCCTACGAGAACATACAAACCCCAGGATTGTACCCTATTACTCGGGCCTATCACTCAGCAAATCACGCTCAATGATCCTTAATCAAGAAGTTATCTTCAAAGCTGAATGACGGTGTGGTTATATTTGCTTATTTTATATCCTTTGTTAGCATAATTATTTAGGATAATATTAACGATCTTATATAGTTATCATACTATAGATCATCATAGTCCAAAGAACAGACAAACAGGTCCCGCATGGCGGAGAGCCAGCAAGTTGTGGCCTTCAATCCGCCGACTCCTGCAGCAATTCTTGAGGCATTTAGCATGCGGCAATCATCATGACTATTAGCGTTATTAAAAAATAATGAAATATATTGTATTTTATGTTGGTATCACTACGGCCGAATGATCGGTCTGATTGTATAGCAGTCGGTTCATCTTCAATCATTCGGGCATTAGTTGCAAAAACGCGAAAATCTTTGGAGGTTACTGCAACATGATAAATTAGCAAAGTTTGTCGATTCCTAATTGTAACAAAATATGTGATTTACTAAATGAAATAGTACCTTTGAATAAAATTTGATAGAATTTTTAAAATGTAATAAATATGTTTGTAAATCATGATGATATAGATACAGAAAAATAAAAATCTCAAAACCTGGACACTAAAAGCGAGGGTGAGATCGAGGATTGACGCCTTCGAAATGTGGTGCTAGCGCAGAATGCTGAGAATATTCTGGACGGAACATCGCACAAACGAGTCAGTTCTCACACAGTTGAATATAACAACACGGCTCTCAACAATCTGTAGGCAGAGAATCCTCAAGTTCTTCGGACATATGGTCAGGGGAGACCCAGACAGTCTGGAAAGGCTGATTATTACTGGTTGTATGGAAGGAAAGAGAGCGAGAGGGCGGTCTCCTAAAAGATGGACTCCTACAATCATCCATCCAAATGGCGCAAGACAGAAATGTCTGGAAAGAAATGGTGGCCAGGGCAACGCACCATAATCACGTCCCTCAGTAATGAGATTACAACAAAGAAGAAGAAGAAATATCTCAAAGGTTTACTGTTCAATCCTTTTAAAGCACAATTATATTTACTTTTAGACAAGTAACTTAAATATCACAGAATAACTGAAATTATATTAATTCTGTAGACATAAATTCAGTGGCGGAACGGGTGAATACACTAACGAGCTTCCTCGTGCAGAGAGGTCTCAACGTATATATGTATACATTTAAAATTACCCGATTCCATTCAAAATGAACGGAGTTATAATTTATGAAAGGATAATATTTTAACTAGGTTGATGATATTTTTAATGAGGTTGACTAAGCCTTATTTTCGTTGCGTGGCAGAAGAAAGTAGACCTAGAAGTAGAATGAAGTGTTATCTTGTATCTTATAGTACTGTTTAAAGGACTTGCAATTTAAAAACCTGACTAAAACAACAAAATAATTTAACGTAAAAAAGATTAGACGTTATAAAGCTAATATGCATCTTCATCGAAGCTCATTAAATTTTTCCCACAAAAAGCTAGGTATCTTTCATTACTTTCTTAAATAACAATACTAACCAAAGTAGAGATGCCAATAGTTGGGAAACAACAACCGTTAGCTTTTCATAGCCGCTGCATCGAAAGTGCTGGTTGCCTTGATGGTTGCAGACCTTCGAAAGAAGATGCTACTTTAAAAAGGACATTACTTTGTTAAATAATGCTAGAGGCCATTGATGTTATTATGAATTGCGCTATTTATCATCGCAACCATTCCATAGCTATACACTGTATAGTTAATCGTGGTCCACACTACATTTGAGCTGACCCGTTTCCACGGCACTGGTATAATCATGTTTAGGGGGGCCAAGGCGAACTGTATTAATCCTCCGTAGTGGCCCTATGCGGGCGTATCTATACCGGAAGTGGCTTATCGCACGGCACTAATCACTTTCGAACTTCCATACGCAAGTCATGCAAACGACGTATTCTTTATTTGTTCGATAACTTTCTTCTAACCAAAAGCATTTGAATAGGCTATATTTATACTAAGAGTTTTTTTTTATTCAATGGTGGTAGGTCTCTATTGACGGAGACCGTCTAGGTAGGTACCATCGCAGCGCCAATTTCGGCCGCCAAACAGTAGTGTGCAAACATTACTGTGTTCCGATTTGAAGGGCGCTATAGCTAGTGTAATTACTGGGGTAACGAAACTCAACATGTCTCAAAGCGACGAGCACAATGTGGTGCAATGTATAACATCCAAACTAGCACTACGTTGTTATAGGCATGTTGTTCAGGTGAACGTCCTGCTCGTCTCGTTGTTTCGTTGTATAAAAAAAATTAAAATGTATCTTTTCATCTGGTAGAAAACTGAACTTGAGTCATACTCGCATGTTCTATTTTATTTCCGTGAAATATATATATGTGTGTGTGTTTGCTTTATTTGTATGTACAAAGGTTTGAAATAAAATAATAAAATAACAAATCTTACTATACACATTACTTTCTGTTATCCTAAGTATCTGTAAAGAGATTTATCAGTTATAAGATAGAGAGATAATCCTTTCTCTTTTATTTCGTGTAAACATTACATCTCGCTTAAGAATGATGTAAAGCTGGATTAAAATTTGACATAAAAGATATATATGTATTATTTATATTAAAAATATACTTTTTAAGGTTTAATTGTCTGTGCCTAGTGACAAACTATGATATTGAAGAAAGCGAAGTGAAAGAGAAAAATAAAGAAAGCTGATGATAGTGAGATCATATAATGTATAATATACACAGCTAGGAATGAGAGAGTGAGTGATTCAATAAGCAGTATTTTTATAACCGGGAAATGCAATCTCATAAATAATAAAAACAATTTAAAGCGGTCAAATCTACATCTTAATAAAATTACTATAGTTTTTTAGTAAATTTGCTTAATTTCGTCATTTTACTTTAACACACGTTTCTGATTGTATAATTCAATTGTATAATAAAACCAACAATGATTCTATTAACTTTCTAATTTAGTGATTGTTCAGTGTAAAAGTTGACACGCTTGTCAAAAACGGAAAGTCAAATAATCATACCTGGTTACTGTTATTAAACTAGATAATGTTTAACTTATTAATAATTAAGTATAAAGCAGAGGTTAAGCTATTAACTTTAGACGTTCAAAATATACTTAAAAATAAAAATAGGACGTTACACGGTATATAAAATTCGCCTGATAAACAGCTTAGAAATTATTAAAATTTGTATTAAGATTAAATGCTTTTGTGTTCTGATGATAAAGCAGCAAGCCTTATAATAAAAAAGTCCCTAGTTCCATTCTAAATCTACATGTTGTGGAGTTCGGTTAAAGATAAGGTTTTTTTTAACTCTCTTGACTACGTCCCACTCTGATATTGTCATTCTCATTGTCACATCAAAAACATGCTTATATAGACAGAATTATGACTTTTCTTGGAACTATACTCAGAATTAAGTTTAGACTAATAAAACGCATTAAAAACTGCACATAAAACAACTGGAGAGAGAGAATCGAGTTGATTCTAATTCTGACCGCAGTTACTGAAACGCTCCAGTTGCTGACATTTCATACAAATAACCAATTCACACTGCGTTCAACGTGTCAAACTAATTAGATGAGGAGTTGAATGTTAAATTATAAGTGCGTTAATTTTAGAAGTACTTTATGAGGTGAATTTGGTGTAAATTTGCATTTTCAGAGATAATTATTAATTTAAAGTCTAAACGATTGTTAAAAGAAATAGTTTGTCATGTTTATTTCTAATGTATATGTATATAGCTGTAGTGTATATTTATTAAAATATTAGAAAACTTCTAATTTTTAATTCGTCCAAAGTTTTTTTTTTAATTAAAAACTATTTATATAATGTATAGAATAGGGTCGTTATGTTTACTGTGTTATTAATATCTTTACACCAACTAATCTACATCACTGACTACTTATCTTTCTTTCCCAGCTTTCATAGATTATATAGCGTTCTAGTAACTATGTCTTTCATTATTAAAACCCTTATTGATAATCCTCAATATACACTTCTTTAAATTTTCACATGTTCAACCATTAACGGTTTCCCGGATTAATGATTAACACGTATTAAGTTTAATCGGCCTATTCACACGAGGGACTTAGATTATTACTAGGAACTATTATTACATAATAAAAACAGCTATTTCATTTATATGCAGAATTTCATTAACAACTAATTCAAAAATTGTAGGTGTTCATATTTCTATTTACGTTTAAATTAACACTTGATTAACTTAACAACAAAAGTAATGACGTATAACTGACAATAAAGTGTGAATAAATTACACTAACACCACACCTTGTTTGTGGAACACATTACAACAGACCTATGTCCAGCAGTGGACGTCCATCGGTTGAAATAATGATGATGATGAACACCACACCTTACAATCCGCGAGTACGTAAAACTTTGGTGCTAAGCCAATACAAAAAAAAGAATAGGCAGCTCCGTACAAACGAAGTCTTAAAACCATTTCTGCAGAATATCAGCATATAACGAGCGTGTTACGATGGTAGCTTTGCTGCAATTTAAAAAGCGTAAATGAACGGCACTGCTGTTAACTGAACAATTAAAAAATGCTATGACGTTTTCTCTACGCCTCTGTAATTATTATTAGTTTTCTTTATAACCTCTTACAATCTTTGACACCCTCACTCTAGATGGACAAACGACCTGAAGAGATAGATAAATTTACGATGATGATCATTTCTTCACAATATCTTTAAACAACTTAAACATGATTGTAGACGTTTCCCCATCCTATAAAAAACTATTAATAAATTATTTAAGTATTCTGTACAAATCATAGTAAGTTTTAAAAATACTTACGTTAAGTTTAATAGAATCTAAAGATTCTGACAATTACGAGAAATGTTTGTATCCAGTGACTTACAAAGATGTTTAAAAAAAGTGAAAGTACTTTCATAAACAATAATGAAGAAGTCATTACAAGATATTTATAATATAAAGGCATCGAAGTCTTAATTTAAGTTTGTGTGACCCCGAATCTTTTTTTTATTCAACGAAGAGACGAGACGAGCAGGACGTTCGCCAAACGTAAGTGATACACCAGACCATAACAACGTGGCGGTCCTTAGGATGGTATACACAGCACCAAATTGCCTTCATCCCTTGAGACATAACATGTTAAGTCACGTTATTCCAGTAATTTCATTAGGTACAACTCCCTTCAAACCAGAACGCAATGATATTAGCACACTGCTGTTTGGTGGTAGAAATATATGCTGTGGTGGAATCTACATTACAGTATCCGGGAACAGATACCTACGACCAGAATACACTTGAATCAAAATAGAAGTGTGCAGACATTAACTTGTTCCAATTTGACAGTCGCTATAGTTACTGAAGTTCCTGGGGTAATACTCTAAAGATGAACACAACGGTACTGCGTTAAACCTTACCACCAGCACATTGATATGAACAAGCGTATCACTTATAATCAAGTAAATGTCTTGCTGTCTTAAAGCTAAAAAAAAATGTATAATCAATAAAGACATTAAGTGCCACGTTGTGAGATAGAGTCCTGTCGTTAACTTCCAATCAAATATGACATACCAGAATTTACAGGCAGCTGTTAATTCTGCACAAAGTGTTACCTGATCGCTCCGCTCAAAAAGTGAAAGTTGGCCAAATGATATTTTAAAACAAGTTCCGTTAACGATGAGCCATCGAGGAAATTGCTCAATGTATACGCCTCGTTATTGAACAACGGAGAAGACGAATCTCTTAAATGTCACGAGACATTAACTTTTACCCACTGCGTTTAAATTATTTGCATTCATTATATAATTTGTATACAACGTATTTTTTTCGGCTTCTCTTTGATATTATTCAGGGTGTTATCTTTCTTATTTCATTACACTATTTATATTATCATCATCAGCCGATAGATGTCCACTGTTAGGCATAGGCCTCTCTCAAAGATCCCCACATTGATCGGTCCTACACTACCCACTTCGCCGGGCATCAGGGGCTGTCGTTAGCAGGGGTTCGTGTGAGGAGGACTTGAGCCATTTTTCACCAATCTGGCCCAACGCGGGTTTAGGTCGCCAATCGGAGCCAGAGCCTCATTTGTTGATTAGCAGGGTGCACCACGAGCAGGTGAGGTTGGCTAAGAGTGGATTTTACAAAGTTCTTTTCCCTAACGGAGTTTCGAAGGTGTTACCACCAGCAAAGCGGGCTGAAAATATAGTAATAAATAAATGAGTGGAAATCGTGACAGTTTAAAAATACGAAAAATTAAGGTCAAGTTAATACTTGACTCTTCTCATCTTAGGCTAATGCCTATGGTACTAAAAAAAATCAGTAAATTTGAACTGTTCCAAATTTTATTACTAAACACTAATTACATTGGATATATTCATACGTACAAAGTTGTACAATTTCAGTATTGAATTGTGCTATTCCTCCAATGATAAAGCTCAATAAGATTTTGTCAATCTAGCAGTGGATGTCCATAGGTTGAAATGATGATGATAACAATGGTGAGGAGAACAACAAATAGCGACTCGAACATCGTTTGTGTTAATAATATTACACCTATACTATTTATGGATTACCATTAGGAAATTAATACAATTACTTTATTATTTATTTCGATTAAATCTACTGGTGGTAAGTCTCTATCGCTGAAGACCATTTAGGTAAGGACCACCGTTGCCCCTATTTCTGCCGCCAAATAGTAGTTTGCAAATATTATTGTGTTCCGCTTTGAAAGGAATTGCACCCAGTGAAATTATTGGTATAACGAGACTCAATATCGTATGTCTCAATGCGACGAGTACAATATGGTGCAGTGTATATCGTACCAACTAGCTTCACATTGTTATGGGCAGGCATATCACTCACGATCAGGTGAACGTCTCACTTATCTCCTCACTTAGTTAACCAAAAAAAAAACCTGTTCCATTTCAAGTGTGCCGCTAAATAACTACGTATAATCAAGCTGTCAATCATTCATTTTAATGTTTTTTTTAGCTAATCGTTACTGTAGAATATTTTTAATTTTTTGTATAGGGAAAAAATTAATTAGTACTTTATCCAACCGTTAAACAAAAGAAGTTCTTGTTTTAATAACCTATTGAGTTAACTGTTCCCAAAAATCTGTTTCCAGAGCTTACCGGTAGAGTTTCATTTTATGACGCGACTACTTGACACTGTTTGAATTTTCATGTTTTAGAATAAGATTATTTTTATTATATCATCAAACAAAATTAATAAATTTTTTCTGTTAAAAAACAAAGGCAAGTAAACGAACTATTACTTCTCCATTTATTATATTGTTGTTACTTTCTGTTCATTACTTTACATAAATTTATAGAAAATTACTCATTTGTACCAATATTTTTCGCACAAATAATGTCTTCTAGTATTTAATATAGTGGACAATTTCATCATCATTAATGAATTAACTATTTATTAAATAGCCTTCAAACCTTAAAAATTTATATCATTGGCAAATTGATACGTATTATAAAAACGTTTTATGTATCCACAAGTAGTCATATATATATAAAATAATCTTTTGTTTAATATATTTAATGATTATCAACCCAGGTCTGCATTATAACTACAAACGAACTAATCAACAATTAACTTCTTACACTATTGTGTAGTATATACTATTGTATATACTAATTAATTATATCGACAACTTGATGACGGTACACCGTCTATAGATCTCTTTCATAAGATATTTACACCAGTCGTATTTATTAACAATGCCACAAGTCGTAACTTCATTATTTGTGACAGCTATTGTCTTCCGATAGACGAGCATCAACCGTTACTATTACAGGTAAAGTGAACATGGCCATTAAAAGAAAAAGCCTTTGTATTGTCTTCCGACAGAACGTAGTATCTACATAACAATAAATTAAAAAAAAAGAAATTGTACATTACAAATATATACACAAGATATCTTTTAAAAACTCTACTCGGGTCAAAAAATAATTGCATAAACATTATAGAGCAAAATAAATGCTATGTGTATATATATATACATACTAATGTATACCTATGTATACATGTGTCAGTAATAATTCCGGAGAAATTTGTGTGTCCATAAAAAGTATATAATGTTAAAATAGGTCTTCATGATGCTTGGAGTATCTCTGCGTGATCAAATTAGAAATGAGTAGATCCGCAGAAGAACCAGGGTCGCCGACATAGCCCTAGCGAGGCTCAGGCTTTGTGAAACATATTACAAGACACCTATGTCTACCAGTAGACGTCCATCGGTAGAAATGAAGATGTCTTCACAGTATGTAATGTACTGTAAGTCGTTAATTTATATAATGTTGTTCTATATATGAATAATAAATAGGAACAACACTAGTATCTGTGGAACAATTGTTTAACAAGAATTTTGTTATAAATAAACCTTCGATACATAATAATCAAAATGAAATGTTATATTAGAAAGTGTTGTTTCTTCTTTATTCCATTTATTTCGGCAATTTCTGTATACTCATGCCATTTTCGATGTCAATATAAGTGCGGATACTCGAAAGAGATAAAAAAATACGCTAAAGAGGCCAGAATTACAATAAGTACCCACAACCGCCGACAGAAATACTTTCGACAGCTGTTCAAGTGTCAAGTACCGATCGAGAATTTTTTTTTTATTAGACATTTGATAACCGTTACTCAACCAAATAATTGGGTACCATAACGAGCACAATATTCTCTATATAATTATTGGTATCCATCAAATGATATCTTTCTATTTTTAATATTTAAATTTAAAGGATATGTACACAATCAAACTATTACATAACGAAAATTGTTTCTATTGTATTATTTTTACCTTTCATATTGATTTAATTATCAGGTTTGGAAAAAATAAAAATACCCGCCAACAAATTATTCATGATTTTATAGTACTCATGAGCAGAGGTAGACTTTCCAAGTAGGTGAACCAATACAGTTAGTGTATAAATATTTAATTGATAACCAAATGGGTTATTTAATTTAAATACTACTTTTTAGAATTCATTTCTATACTAGTGTATAAAGTCTGATTTCGATGACATTATTTATTACAACTGATAAACGGAAACAAAATTTTTCAAGCAAAAACTGGTACGACGATTACAAAAAACTAACTAAAAAGAATTAAAATAACTGCAACACTCAGAGACTACTGTAACTCACTGATCAAATTAGAGATAGACTGTTGCCTAGATTTTTATATCTGTTCATCTGTAAAAAAAGAAATCTTCAAATACTTAATAAATTTTGTTTACCTTTTATTAACATATTAAAAAATTTTTTTCTTTATTAACCAACCATTCCTTTTTAGATTCATAGCTTTAATGAAATTCCAGATTGACCTCCTTTAAATTTACACACATTTTCAATTCTAAAAATACTTCATCTTAAGTTGCCTCTCCAATTAGCGTAGAATTAATAAATTAATAAGGGATAACAAGAATGAAGAAGTATTGAACTCAGTGAAGAATTTAACTAATAAAGCATTATTATAGACGTTTGGATATGAAAATAAGTTTATTTCAATTATAACATTGAATTTACCTAAATTTAAATACGTCTTCAGATCTATAACAACGCTTTCACCGTTTGAATTGTGGCCTTTTGAAGCAGCTGGCGTCTTACATCTTCTATTTTTATCGAAACGGGATCATTCTTCAAAAATGTCAAATTTATCGCACATTAGCGACGAACTCGAGAGGATATCAATATCAAACGAACAGAAAATAAATAAGTATACACCAAGTTTTTATTTACATATATATAATCATATAAAAAATCTTAAATCATTACGTTGGTTTAAATAAAAGTACAATAGTAACAAATTTATAACTTAAATGCTAAATAAAATTAATGGCGCAAGTATATAATATTTACAATGATAAAATATTAATAAATTATTGTTTTAATACATGTCTAACAAACAGTAACTTTATCGTCTTGCACTTAGTATAATAAATATTAACTTTGAAAAGCTGCAATAATTATATACGTTATGAAACATTATAGATTACATCTGTCATGGATCTAAAATAGAAACTGTCTTACAGTTATATCACAAGTCCAATTCACACGTTGAGTAATCAGAGGAAACTGGTAACTAATTCCACTAGCTCAGTTATAATTAAAGTTTAAATCAAAAAGTACTCCGGGCCGACGTAGGAGCCGCACTTGGGGAAATCCGCCGGGGCCTGAACGAAATCACTTTCATCACCGACCTTTATCACAAAGTCGAGGCCGCGAGTCCAATGTGCCGACCTTTCGTCCCTCATCATCCAGTAGCCAGGATTGTCAGCTTGAAATCGTAACGCGACCACACCATACTTCGGAATCACTATCGTATCCTTTACGACAGGATCGATCAGATTTTTAGAAGTAAACAGTATCCCGTCCTCGTGCATCTCTTCGATCTTATCTTTTTCGACGCTCGCGTTGAACTCTCGTATGCCGACCACAAAGAAACTATATCCGTGAAGATGAAATATGTGATCGGACTCGCCGCCTGTAAATAAAAGGAAAATCAAGAATAGTAACGTTTAATAATATAATTAAATAATACTGTTACTATACGATCTTTGGAGTAAATATCCAAAGATACATTAACTCATCAGAGATACAGTTAGTATTAGACGTAAGGACTCAAAATTTGGAAGAGATATTGCTTTTGCGTTTTAGAGGTCAGCTAAGAATGGATTTTACAAAATTTCTTTCCACAAAGGAGTCGCGGTGGTGTTAATAGAGAGGAGTGTCCCAGAAGGCGGCGGGAATATATCTAACAAATTTCAAATCTAATTTTATATTATGTTTAGTAAAAAGAAAGTGAGAGGAACCGCTAGTAGGATGCTAAACACAAACTAAATCGTGAACATAAAAGATTTGTGTCCGTATTTTTTTCAGAGTGAATTTTAAATGGATGTATATATTTACTAAACACTCAGAAAACATTCAACAACAATTAAACATGAAATTTATTAAAAAAAATTTAATAGATGTTAAGGCAACACAATACATGTATGTATATAAATATACATATATAACAAAGTACAAAATGTACATACAAAAAAAAGTTTATGTACGGTAAACAATTCAATGTTGTAGCTGTGCTTAACAAGTAAGACCTTTCAATAAAAACTTCTACAAAACTATACAATACGACCCCCAAGTCACTCATGATGGACTTAGAGCATTCATCAAAAACATGAATAAATTCAATAAAAAATCGACAAAAATGAATTATCAAAAATAGTTTCGATCGAAAACCGTTAATATCATTTTCCGGTACGAACTTAACGGAACTTGTAAACGACGATCGGCCTAGTATAATAGGCGTTCAGTATAATTAAGTATTACGACAGGACTGACGGGTACACCATCACGTAAGAGCATCATGGAGAGCTATTATTCGCGTACATATTATTTATGTAAGAGTTAATGTGGCCGGCGCTCGTGCTCGTACTCGTGCTCGTGCTCGAGCGGAAGCGTGAACGTTTTTATATAACGTACACAGCGATGGTACAGCTGTGTCCCCGTAGTCCGTGAATACATCAGAGCGGATCGAAAATCCACTTTTCGTCTTTTTTTTTTGTTACTGCTTCGTTATGACACTGTACTCTTAATTTTATTTTTACTTCACAAGACGAATGAGACATTCACCTAATTGTATATGATACGCTTGCCCGTAACATGGCGGTAGTTAGAATGATATACACAACACTACAGCAGTGGACGTCTATCGGCTGATGATGATGACACAACACTACATTTTACTCGTCGCCTTTATGTAGTATATGCTGTCTCGTTACCCCAGTAATTTCACCAGCTACACACCCTTCAATCGGGAACACTAATGTTTGCACAGTGCTGTTTATAAGTAGAAAAAGGAAAATTCATAGTATCTGCCTTGACGGTCTCCGGAAATAGAGACCCACCAGTTATAATAAACCAACGTATGAAACATATAGTTATCTGTCTGTCAGCATGGCCTCAGGTACCGGCGGGCACTATGAACCGTCGTGTGTAGCAGGTTCATTTAGGGCGATTTAGACCATTTCCCATCACGCTGGCCCAATGCGGGTTGATGGGAGCCAGAGCCTCGGTTGTTGATGAGCAGGGTACACCAGGGTGAGGTTGACTTTGGTCCCGTGAGTTGTTGTGCAGGATCTCTTACATCTCCATTTAATTAAAATATATACACACTATTAATCCGCATTAGTTTGATAACAAAATTAATTCTCAATATTTAGCATTGAAATAACGTGTACAGTAAATATCATCATTGTCACGTGGGATCAGCGCCGGCCATTATCAGTTCGCTTCTTTGCAATTAGCACATTTGTTTCATAATATCTCCTATCCAATATAAACGATAAATAGTTAAAATATATAATCAATTTTTTTAAGGCTGAATATCATCATCATCATCAGCCGATAGACGTCCACAGCTGGACATAGACCTCCCGCAAAGATCTCCACATCGATCAATCCCGCGTTGCTCGCATACAATTGGTTCCCACGATTCTCACCAAATCGTCCGCCACCTTGTGGGAAGCCTTCGAACACTACGTCTAAAGATACTAAGGCTGAAGATATGAAAACGAAATACTTACGAATTTTAACGTTAATACAATATTAAGTAATTTATTTCTCATATGAATGTTGAGGAGGTTGTCCAATTTCATACTTCGTATTTATTTTCAGGTAATCTTCCGAAATAACAGGTTCAAAATCGACGATATTTCTTTTTGTTATTAATGAACATATCAGGGTTTAAAAATATTAATTAAAATATCGATTTCGTTAAATTTTTTTATGGCAATGGTTATAAATCGTTGATATCATTTTAAGATATCTTTGTTACAAATAATAATGATATGATTAATAAACAAAGGCCAGGACGTGTAACGCAGATACCGACTGTACTAGTAATAGGTTTCTATTGCAGGAGACCGTCTAGTTAGGTACCACCGCAACGCCTATTTCTGCCGACAAACACTAGTGAGCAAACATTACTGTGTTCCGGTTTGAAGGACGCTGTAGCTAATGTAATTACTGTGGTAACGAGACATCTTATATCTCAAGCGACAAGCGCAATATGATGCAGTATATTATCAACCCGATTAGCGCCACGTTCTATGGGCAAGCGTATCACTTACTATTAGGTGAACGTCCCGTTCTTCTTGTCGCTTAAATGAAATAAAAAAAAATTACCTATATCATTTGGTATTTATTTGTCTCATTGTACTGGACGAACAAGGTGTTGCCAGGACTTACCGCTCTATGGTGTTTCGCTTTTTCACTATGGACGCTTGGTAACCAAGTAATAAAGTTAAGCAAGTATTGCAAGTATGATGGATATTGACTATTTTAACATTCAAATTCGTTGTCTTTGTAAATCAACGAAAAATCTTCCTCGTAGTACAATATCTATTTTTATGTTGAAATTCATACTATAGTTAACACGTCTAAGGATTTGAAACGTTAACTATTAGAATATAAATCCAAAGTGCATAAATTATGTCCGAGCAATTGTTTGTATATCATTTACTTGTTTACTTTCCATCTATTAACGCTACAATCCATAATTTAGGGAATAAAACATTTAAGTTGGGGAATACACTTAAATTTATTATACAATTCGCGAAATGTTTGCTTTAATTGTCAAATATTTACATTACCTCCGGCAGAATACAGAAGTGCAAATAATGCATTATTTGATTATACTTTATCAGATAGAACTGACACTGTGGTGCGCCTCTTGTCATGGAAAGCAATGGTTGGTTCTAACTACATTGTGGAGTTTGGATAGAGCTAAATTTTTTAAACCTACCCCAGCTAGTCATCACTCGAAAAAATCTGCCGCCATTAATCTTTCATATCTAGATCAGCACGTTTTGGGCCTAATTTTCACTTGACACCATATAAAGTTGAGGTCGATTAAGCCCATATTTAATAAAAAAACAAATACTACGAACTTACCAGTATATACATATCAATATATAGTACATATCGATAAAATAGTATTATTGTCAGTAACAAATTACAAACCATCATCTCATCTTCTTAAAAGCATCTAACATTCACGTAATAAATTTTAGTAACCGCATAGTTTCATTTAATTTTGTAAAAATACTTTACATATTATTACAATCATCATCATCATCATCATTATTAGAATGATTTCCTAGTGTAATTTCAGACGATAATGTTTTTTTTTTTTAAAAAATTCAATTTAAAATTTAATGCAATCATGCGAATTTAGATAGAGTAACATTATAGACTACCGCTAATTCTCTAAAAAATTTTAAGACACGAATATTAAAATAGGTTAATATCTAACAAAGCTACATCGAATAACTTAAAAAACTCTCATTTAGTATACTTTAAGTTTAAGATGAGTGCAATGAATAATGATACTACCGTAGTCGTAAAATTTATATGACTTTAAGTAACGACAGTGATGAATGAAACTCGGAGCTTTAATACATACTACGAATAATGAGGAAACGAGCAAAATGGCTTCGTTTACATTTTATAACTAAATATATTAACTACTCCAAATAAACTTCTTTATATATTTTACTAACGTCTGCTAAAAACATGAAAATATCACAAAACATTGACTTATTCGCTAGAAATATATTTGACCATACAGAATGGTCAGTTAATGTAAATATTGGAAGGTTTAAAATTAGCACTGTAAACTAATAAATTTAATGATTTATTTTAATAATTATTCATTATACTTAATTTATACAGATGGTTTAAAATTTTATCAGAAATTTGATGTTTATTCTTGACTTAGGATATTATTAACTTTACTACTCTTATCGATAGTTTGGTTCGATATAAAACCCCCCGGGGAAATTACAACGCAACATCTTTTCAAACTTTCATTGAAATTTGATTTTGTTAAACTTTATTCAAACTAACTAATCCGGATAATGCCAATAAACTCTATATAAAGTTCAACTTGTATACTATAAGATCAACTTATATACGTAAGTATTTTTTGTAGAAATATATTAACTTATCAGTAATTTAATATTGTTAACATTCAATATATATATATATATGTAATTAAAGTGTTTCAAGCATTAATTATCTATAAACTATTTACTTACACTTGGATGTTTTTATTTAAACAATGATTTATTAATAATTTATTATCCTAAAAACCAGAACATAATAAATACATATACAATAATTTGTTTATTAGAATATAAACGATACAGTTAAATATTAACCATAATGCATTTTGTATCCACGCGCATACACGAGTACGTCTGTCGTAACCAAAGAAGGCATCTCGTGAAAGTTAAGATTCACGTACTCGAGACGCTCAAGTTAAAACGAAACACATGTAATGAGCTGGCAAAAGGTCATACTATAATTATACTAACAAACATACATACACATACATACATAAATTTCATGTAACGTATGTGCCACCGCAATATTTCTTCGGGGATGTTATTTCTCAAGCAGTAATTTCACCAACTTTAGACTGCAGTTTCGTGAGTGGACTTAAACTTTTGGTTACTAATGCAAAAGTGACTTCATGTTATTATTCTTATGACATTTTACATTATTCTAGTTATTAAATAAAAGTATCATATTAATCATTGATATTCACGATATTCGTATTTTATATGCATCTATACATATAACAAATAAATAGTCATTTATTTTAAGTAAACCGCAAGAAAATAAGTTTCCCATTTGTTTCAGTTTCGATTCTGGGATCACATATTGACGAGATTTAATGGTGGTTATTTAGAACCTTCATCGCTAGTGACAAAGATATCGCTGTTCTGGTTGTCAAAATATGAGAACCAAGAGTTTTCCAAGTGTGTTAGCTCATTGTCTATATAAAAAATATTTTTATTGCAGATTTCGATATGTTTGACATCCACTTACCTGAAGAACTTTTCTATAACAAATATTTGACATTAAGGTACGACCAGCAGATCTCTGATACTCGAGACCGTGGAAGTAAATAGATATCTCGTCAGTGCATTTTCCTATTACCAAACAGTAATTTTTAAACGTATCTAAGTTTTATCAATGAAATTTTAAGGGTGTATAGTAAATATTGAAATCATTTTACTGTTTCATGGTCACGGGCGCAATGTGATAATTCATGACAATCTTAATTAACATGACATTATTACGAACAGGTTAATCACTTTCTATCAAGTGAACGTCCTGCTTGTCTAGTTACCTTGTCGTATTATAAAAAAAAATATCACTCGATTACCGATAGAGTCAAGTGATCATAAAAGAAAACATAAAACGAATAGATCGCATAAAAACGACAGCTATTTGCACCGCTCGGACAGAAGTTGCGACGACAAGTGGGTCACAAGCGTGGTTCAACTGCATAAAAGTTAAATTAACTACACGGCAACAGAACTCGGAAACACCTTATTTCGACACATTAAACTTTGTCGTTACTGTTCATTTATTTTTTTTATGTTAAATTACTAGAATGATATGCATATTATCTTATACGGCTAATTGGCGTTCTTTGGGAGAGACCTAACCAGCAGTGGACTGCCGCGAGCTAATGCTGACGATAATGCGATAATATTTAAAAATAATACCATAAAATTATAGAGAAAAAGAAAAGTATGAAAAATGTTTATTGGGTACACCGCTATGTAGCGTACACATATATTAATAGCAACATGCACCGAAATGGCACCCAGCTCAACTACATGCTGCAGCAAGAATCTGCAGAGGTGATTTTCCGTAGGTGCTGGTGCCAAAAATAATAAAAATATGAACTTTATAACCACTTAAAAGAACTATGGTGTTTACATTTAACTACTTACTAAATACTTAGAAAAGACAACTACAACTGAAGTGAAAAATAAAAAAGTACATAAGGAAAGCAACATAATACAGTATAAAAAAAATAGGAACCAGAAAAAATTAAAAAATGCAATAAAGTGGATGAACTATAACAAAATAAAAAATTAAATCTATCTATATATATATATTTAAAGAAAATTGTTTTTTTCGTTCGCCAATCACTTAAAATCTTGTGAACGTATCGACATGGGAACTTAACCATTCGACGCGGAATTATTTGCTGATTATAATTGCGGGAACCACAGGACCGATCGATGTGGAGATCTTTGATTCTATCGACTGATAATAATGATGATGATGACGATTTTCGATTTTATTTATTTTTTTAATTTCATAGATCCTTCATCATTTGATTTCTAAATAACTTTTATAAACATTTTCGTTTCGTATTATTTATTCGGTGGCTATAGTAACGGTTGTTATGGAAAGTAATTTGCGGTTGCTGTTGGTCTCAAGGAATATTTCAAGTCTACTTTTATATTACAGAGAGTAAAGCGGGCAGGGAACAGCCGGATATATTTATATGTAAGCAAACTCTTCGTGGACATAAATTGCACCATGCAAAATATAAACTTCACTAACAGTCAACAGAGATTTACTATACTTCAGGTAAACGTAGTAATAAACCGGACGTCTATATTTGCCAATATACTTAGTTACACAAGTTGTCTATGCCTTTGTGAATATTGACACTGCAAGACGTCTTCCGTAAGTTGAAGCGTTGGGAAAATACATCTCTTACAACTTTCAAAGGAAACCTGTCAATACCTATCTCTTAGACAAATACAACTAATTTATTAACGGCTTAAAAGATTTTTTTTAATACAAATCACGTTTTTTTTTCTATTTTATGTACAACGACGTATAACTTTATTTACGTGTAACAAAAGTGATCGCACTTTAATAATTCCTTCTTCATATTATAATTTAATATTGGCGTTTTTAAACACGAAAGCACTATCTAGACCCTGACTAGGATAATACAATTGATTTTGCACCATTACTATATGTTGAAATTTATTTTGCTTATATAAATTTTAACACAAATACAGCTGTTTTTATTTCAAATAAAACGAGCGAGAAATTTACCTGATGGTAAGTTACACGCCTGTCCATGATAACGTGGCACTAATGAGGATGATATACAAAAAACCATATTGTGCACATCACATTAAGACAAGATGTTAAGTTTCTTAACCTCTTCTTTCTTTCTTACTCTAGCTATAATGCTCTTCAAACTAAAACACAGTAACGTTTGCACAGTACTATTTGGCGGCAGTAAGAGGAGCTACGGTGGTACTTATGTAGACAGTCCCCAGCGACAGAGACCTTCCAATAGTAAGCCTTTTTCTAAAACACCTTTTCAACATTTGATTTCAACTTAACCCTTAACGGTCCATAAATATTCCGATTTGCTTTCCACTAGATCCAAATTAGTTTTCATACGAAAGAGACTATGGATTCTATATACTTAACATTTTGCCGTTTACTGATCTTCATTTATGTCAGTAGAAATACTTAAATCAAACTGGTAAAAACCCAGTAAGTAAAGTACAATGACGCTCATATACCTGCATTGGTCCGTTAATAATCAGGTTAAGTAACAATAAAACCGTAGATTTTCCCGTAAGTTTACTAATAATTAATTATTTTTTTAAAACTATTAGTGAACTTTAATTTTAAACGAACAAAAACAGTTACTCCCAAGTTTTCACAAACGCCTTAAGTGGCATTTAAAACATACTTTGCGTAAACACCGCAACCGGTTTACGAGCCATACTAAAATCCCTCAAAGTGCAATAATACTCGAGAAGGAGCATGGTATGCAAGAAGTATCCCAAAGTAATTCATGTGCATACATAAAACATTAAACAAAACTTATACTTACAAACTCAAAAATAAACTTGAATCTTGAATGGTTATATTCACCGTCGATTTCCGTAATAAGGTGAAAAGATAATAAAACTCGTAATATGTAGGAGTTCATCATCACGCAGACAGGCCCCACTGCTAGGCATAAACTTTCCCCAAAATAACTATATAATAAACTAATTTATCCTCGCCCAATACATTTCCGCTAACTTGCTCAGATGGCATTATTATTCACCGGTACCTAGTCCAACTCCAGATCCTAACTTCCCCCCAAAAGCAACGAAAAAGCTCCCTATCATTATCTTACTGCAGATAGGTCTCTGTTGCCTGAGACCTTCTAGGTAGGAACCACCGCAGCTCCTATTTCTACCGCCAATCAGTAATGTGCAATCAATACTGTGTTATGGTTTGAAAAGCGCTGTAGCTAGTGTAATTAGTACGGTACGGTAGACTTAACATCATGTCTCAAGGCAACGAGTAAAATATGATGTTTTGTGCATCCATGAATCTTTGGATTGGTGAACAGAGGGTACCCCACTAGTTTAAAAAAAATATTCAACAAAAAAAACAACAATCCAACAATAATAAAGCACTAATTGAACGTATAAATATAAATCCCGCGAATGTCTACAAACATGTAATGAATATTTATCAGTGTCAGACACTGTAGCGTTTATTTATCCAAGACAATTGTAAAATGAACGGCTATTTAAGTGTCCTAATCTATATTGTATATATATATATGAGATTTCCACCTATGTAGAGACTCATCACCATATCTCTGGAACCATAAGGTCTAAGAATTGTAATTTGGTATGAATATTCTTTTTACCCAGCATAGTTCTCTAGATTCTGGAGATGTAAGCGCTAACAAGTCGTTTCGACTCTTACAGCTCATCTGATACTGGGCTCGTGGACCCAAGCCACGGCCTGTTTCTAAAAGATAAAGTGTACTACGTGGAGTGTAGTTATCCGACGGCGGATTTTCTAAATGTGGGTCTGGATTTTTTGCTCTCTGGCGAACCTACTCTATCGTCGGAGACGGGCTCGGACCCGTTCTACGACCACCTTCGGCTGTATCGGAAGCTCTGAGCGGTGAGAACCGCCCCTCATCGCGGGTGTACTTCGTGAACGTGGTCTGTGTTTACACCGCAGGCGCCTCGTTCTAAAGAAAGGGCGGTTTGATGTCGAAATTCTGATCGAGTTGGTAGTGTCCGAAGTGTGTGTGGTGATGTGGGTGTTGTCGGTGACTCTTGGGTTGTGCGTGGTGTACAGCACGCCTGGGGATGACTAGATTAACGCATGCCGCGGTCTGTGCTTATTGGTCTTGAGATTCGGGGGCGGCTCGTCATCGACCACCTTGGCCACCAGAGAGGGTTGAGTTTGTGAGTGTGGAGCTTGTATAACAAACCTTCGTGATAAACTTTGTCGAACGCCTTCGCGACGGCGAATAGGACGGCGCAGATGTCGATCAGCCACTTCGGCACGAAGCTTGACAATACATGTTCGGCCAGCCTGTGGACTTGTTGGACGCAAGAGTGGCTGCTCCTGAACGTGAACTGTTCGTCGAGGAGAAAGTTGTTTTTTGCGGTGAATGGCGCAGACGCTCTAGAATGATGCGCTTTTAGACTTTGCCCAAGTTGTTGAGTAGGCTGATCGGGCGATAGCTGTAGGGTAGGTTTCTCGGCTTTCCGGGCTTCGGAATACCTGTCACTACTGCCTTTTCCCAGACGTTTGAGAAGAAGCAGTCGGCTAGCAACGCGTTGAAAATGGCCACTAGCAGGCCAATGATCGAGGGCGAAAGACTTTTCACCACCTTATTGGGAATGTTGTCGAGGCCCGGGGCTTTTCAGCCTCTTGATAATGTCAACGACCTCACCGAAGGAGATCGGGTTTAGGTTAGATTTGTTAGATCGCCTTTTGGTGGGAGTGTTGCTCTCCGGCGCACCTCGTCCTTGACCAATTTGAGGTGAGCGGAGTCCACTGGTGTGGTTGAGGGAGTACACTGGCTGCCCAAACTGTCGGCAAGACAATCGGCTTTTTCGGCATCCTCCAACGCTAAGGAGGAACCATTTCTTATTACGAGAGAAGGCATATAGGCCGTGTTCTCTGCTTTGAGACTGCAGGCCAAACGCCAAAAGTTGGCGTTCAAAGGCTCCAAGTCGCAAAACAGGTTGTGGTTGAGCTCCGATATGCGCTCTTTTACTTGCCTTTGAATGCGGCGCAGTTTTATCCTGCTTTCCTCGGATTTATAGCGAGAGTAAAGTCTCATTACGGCGTTCTTGACTCTAATCAGACGTAAAAATCCGCCGGTAAAGACCTAGAAAGGTACTCCAATTCGGGTACCATCCGCAACGATTCCTCGACGGCTGTAGTGATATGATGGGTTAGCGAGTCGATTGTTCGATTTGCAGTATCGAACGAGTCGATCATGCTAGGAATTCCGTCCAGGTGCATGGGTCCGCGGCCTTGAGTTTGACCTCGAGGCTGCGCCAGTTGACGATGATTTTGATCGGAGGGACCTCATCAGGGGGCCGGCCCAGCTTCATACGAACCGGGCGGTGATCGGACCTGAGATAGTCGATGGTAACGATCGAATTTTGTGGGAATGTTACGTTGTTGGGCAAAGCAATGTCTAGAGTGGATGGGTTCTGGAATGCCTTAACCGGGTATCTCGTCGGCGTTAGCGGGACTGCGAACCAAGCCAATACTAAAATGGAAACCTTGTATTTACATATTAGATGTTTCCATGACCTTATGAATTATTAACACACATATTTATATATTTTAATTAAATTGTTTAAACCTCATTGTATTTTAGTTAAATTGAAATTTACAATTATAATCACATTGAAAACGAAATAAACGTTGGTTATATTCAAAGATCCCGTAACCTTATAGTTTTATGTTTATTTGTTACTCTTGTCTTAGAGTTCGACCTTTAGGAATATAACAGCCCCGTAAAGAAAAACTTTGTTATAATTGAACTTATAACAAAACATTAATATTACGAAACTTAAAGTAAAAAATATACACAGGATCGCTGTGTAATAAATTTTACATTTAAATAAAATATTGAAGAATGCTTACTTTCTATTGACCAAAATCTACCTGTATATGTAAATGTACTTTTTTTACATATAAGTTAAACCAAAAAATAATTACCTAAGTATGAAAGAAACTAATTAACTATTAGTAGTTATATTGCCTTGAATTGTAATTTCATTATCATTCGTTGTTTAAATAATTTTATATCTTTTTTATACAAAAACAAATTGTTCTCACGGTAATAGATAATAGGTCTCTGTTGCCAAAGACCGTCTAGATACGCACTACCGGAGCGTCTTTTTCTATAGCCAAACAGTAGTGTGACTAAATTACTGTGTTCCTTTGTCAAGGACGCTTTAGTTAGTAAAATTACCGGAATAATAAGAATATACACCTTATGTGTCAAAGCGACGAGCACAATGTGGTGCGATGTATAGCATCCTAACTAGCGCCACGTTGTTATGAGTAGGCGTATCAATTACCATCAGGTAAAAGTCGCACTTGTCTCATTGCTTCATAGAGTTATAAACAGTTAAGTATTTTATTAAATCTCTAATCAACTCCTAAAACAAAATCTAACTTTTTTTCACTTAAAGCAAGCGAATCATGTGGTGCTAAGAAATCATTGCTGGTTGCGGACATCAGAAGCCATATACTAAGTTGTTGTGTAGATGACTATTGTGAATATGGTGTAATTCTCAAAAACATACTTCTTCAAAAAAACAATTCTTCATAGTCGTAGTATAAGAAGCCATAAAAATAAATAAAACTAATAGTATAAAATCTTACCTTGATCAAACATCACGAGCTCGACAGTTGAATGCAGTGCAATTTTTTTGACATGAACACATTCATCGCCCTCGTTGGTACCTTTCGCGCAGATCGCTTCCGGGGCCACGTCCCCGCCCTGCGTCAGCAACGGAGACGCCGGGTAAGTGAAACGGAAGCCGTCGGTCTGACCCCAGCTCTCTGCGAGCAGAAACATAATCGCGTAAAGTATACAAGAAATACGATATGACCTGGCGACATTGGTTAGATTACATTATATTGACAAATATTGGAATTACATGGACATCCTTCCTGCAAAATAGCAAACGATCTCCTTAAAGTTCACATTTGTTTTAGATCAATAATGGGTCAAAACTTAACCTCAATTTCACATGTCTTATGTTAAAAATTAAATAGATTTCTGTAATCAGCATATAACAAACTATAGACCTCGTATTGCACTGTCGGTGAGATGATTCAACACAGTTTTTTATGGTAGTCAAAATCAAACTGAAAGTCATTAAATTTTATTTACAAAGAAACATTCGTTCGATTATTGAATGCCCAAATCTACCAGCCATTCGCAAAAGAAATGTCTCTGACCTGAGAAGAATGGGCGCATAAAACTCAGCGGGGTACGATTATCAGATATACATATATGTATAAACATACCTTTATTTAAAATTCCAACATCTCTTACATACTGTTATATATTGATCCGTTCTCAGTATATACATATACATCAAATTTATCAGTTATACACATATTGTCATGACCCGTAACCTTGCTGGAAGTAATTTCCCCTGCGAAACGCCGCTATTGTCTCCATTTACCGTAGATTATCAATATTCATATACGTCGCTAGGAATATAACGTATCGTAAAATGAAGCTGGCATACATCTAACTTAAATAACAACTTAGTATTGAATTGAATACATCTTTTTATCATCCCACTAACCCGCATTGGCTCAGCGTAATGGGATGTGGCCCAAATTCCCTCATACGAACTTCTAAAAATTACGGCTCCTAGTGCCCGGCGGTACCGGAATACGTGCAGACTGTGGTCCCATCAATCTTTGGGGAAGGCCTATGTCCAGCAGTGGACGTCTATCGGTTGATAGTGGTAGATCAATATATATGTCTTAAATAATTCTATACATTATTTATTACATTCACTTAGATTAGACATAGTCATTTCATTCAATAATCAAAGCATCTAATGTATTTGGGACATAAGACGTTACCCATAGATTACCGAACTTTCTAAAGTATATAATACGGTATGGTCATTGTCACTGAATAATTAGAGTAATACATTATTATTACAACCAGACGCCAGTAAATATGTACTTTCTAGTAATTTTATTAAATGTGTAATAAAATTATACAGTAAATATATTAGTTCTAGTGTTCTAGGCTAAATGAGAATAGAAACTTTTATATCCAATTCTGCTATTACCCATTCGCTTTCATTTGCGCTTTACTTACAACAGTAATAAAACTGAGTAGCTTAGTGATAAGCCAAAACTTTAGGTTTATCACTAAGCTTTTAAATATTTCTAATATGTTTCTCATTGGGAAAATCCATTTAGTTCAATAAAATGAGTTTATAAACAAAATCAAAATCGATTTACACCACGTCATACTTTCGACATAAAAAAACAAATTTCAATTGCAGAGGGATAAGGGGAAATATATTTTCCGTGACAATTTCCAATTTAAACTTCTAATGCAAAGTTCAGGGACTAAATTGCGTTGATATTTTATGTCGACTGTGCTATAAAGCTCCATGAATTCAACAAGTAAATAAACATAAACTAAACTACGACGTATATAATAAAACCTATAAAACATTTAATATCCAATAAAAAAAATCTCGTGTAGGATGAATGGACTTGGTTTTAATGTAAGAATTTTAAAACTTATAACATAACAAAAAATGTTTTGTACTATTTGTGTTGATGTGTTCGTACACTTACATAAAAGATGTTAATAAATAATAATAACAAAGAAACTCAAAGGTCTGAGAGACTACATGTCGGGCTACGCCCTACACTTTCTAATAATTAAAGGGCATTGAGTATCAGTTGTACAAAGATTGGTAATGAGTAAAGGTCACTGAAGGTTAAGATACAATGTCAATATTATAAGACTACCAAACTTAATACGAAGTCACAAGTTGATTCAAAATTCTGACGATATGGAAAACTATTAGAGTAAATAGAAAATAAAAAGTTTATATCAAAATGACAACTGATGAATTTGATTTACATATATGACATATACAGAAAAATTATAATTATATTTGCAGAGTAGTTACGTCTATTTCATTGGTAGATAGTAACCAGGACAAGTTGCTGGTGGCTGTGATTACGGAGATACCTTCTCGTACAGGCAGGCAATCTAGAGACGTTATTTGCGGCTTCGACGCACTGTGATTATCTTGCAGCCTTATTACTTTACTTTCCTTGCACATGCTTGGAGCACCGTGAAATCAAATATACAACCGCTCTCATAGTCGGGCCGCGATAGCTGATCAGAGACTAATTAAAGCTAGCCACAGTAAAATTCACATTACTATCTCATGCACTCAGACCGAAGATATTATATTTTTTTATTTGACGTAACGAGGGAGACGATCATCTGATTATAAGTGATACGCCTGTCCCTACAACGTAGCGCTAGTTAGGATGATATACCTATGTTGTTTCGTTACTCTCAGAAACTTCACTAGCTTCAACGCCCTTCAAACTGGAACACAGTGTTTGCGCACTACTGTTTAGCAGCAGAAATAGGAGCTGCAGTAGTACTTACCTAGTCGGTATACAAATTAAATAACGATTTGTGTTAATATAATTCGGAATTTATGTTTGGGCTATATATTCTTATCACAAAATATTCTCAATGCTAAAGGTAACAATATAGGTTCAAATAATTATTATTAAAAGATCATATACGACTATACAATAACTCCTGTTCACTAGTATATATCATAGTATCACTTTTAAAAGATTTTACTTCATAGTATTATCTTGTCTTTGTCTGCATAATAAGATATATCTATCTTGTTATATAGGCTGTCGCCTACTGTTTATAATATATCAACGTATCTTAGATTATGGATAAATACTGATAATTATCAAAACGAGTATATGAACGAAAGGAATCATCGATAAAGATTGTGTTGATTTAAATGCAAAGATATCATAATAAAGTAAGATATGCAAATATGTGAAATGGCCCAAATTCCCTCATCTAAATTCTTACCCGATCGATGTGAAAATCTTTTTAGTAGGTTTGTGTCCAGCAGTTGACGTCTACCGGCTGACGATGATGATGCAAGTACAAAAATAACTAAGCTAAAATAACTAATTACGATTACAAATATATTTTGAATAAAAACATTGCATGAAACACGATGATATGATAGTAATGATTTTTTTTTTGTAAATATTATTTTTTCTGCAATAAGTCGAGGCTTTTGCAAAATAATTATAAACAAATTTTTATCCAAACACAAAATCCGATTATAAAATAGATACATACTTTATAAATTATTTACGGATGTTAAACGTGTGATGCAAGAGACAAAAATCCAGTTGCAAAATAATGGTGACCCACTAACTTGTTGTCTTACTCGGTATGGTCGTTACGTAAGTGAGAATTGTATATATGCGTGCGTATGTTCCTTACTTTGCACCTAATCGAAATAATTGCAAGCAATTTACACAACAGCTTACGCAAATATTCGTGTGCATACAATGACAACTAGATTTAATAAATTTTGTCAATACTCAGACACACTTTGACTAAAACTTACTTAACTTCGACGTAAAGAAATATTTTTATATATTTTTTTAGTATTTTGTGTAATAAATTTTATAATAGATCATTTTATTAAATAAATTTAGACAAAAACAAAGAACTATGTTTAATTTACAAATAAGTTTTGCTTGTACAATACATAACTTATTTATATTAATAATGAAAATGAAGTAGGTGGAGTTTGGCGACGCGACCATAACACCCTAAATTTTAACTAACAACAAGACATAGTTATATATTATAAAAAAAATACAGTTTTTGACTCAGATTATATTATTAATGAAATGCAACGGTAGAAATATCTTACGTAAAAATCGATCCGAGTTGAAATCAAGAAGCGATTTACGTTTATATCATATGACAATTTCTTAACAAATATATTTTTTTTATATCATCCAGGTAAGCGCTTGACCACGATCCCACCTGATGTTAAGTGGTGATATTATCTGTGGTTAGTTGCACTAACCTAGTAGCAACCTACTCACTCTTTTCTTAAGACACCCATGTCTTAGCTGGACGGGAACATCGATGCCGGCAAGTTTACCGTGCTTATGAAGAACGAAAACTGAATCTCTTTGTTCTTAAACTAGAGATATCCATAACTTAAAAATGTAGACATTCCGTGCGTCAGGTCGTGCGGTGGTGGACAGGGAATGGGAAAATTATAACGTGTAAATTCGATACCGAAATTATTTAAAAATTAATGGTTTTATCAAAACACAAAATCGATGATAATTTCAGAAAATGTAAAGAAAAGATTCGAGAAATAGCAAATATTCATATTAAAAAGATTACGTTTCGTAAGTAAGGGACTTGGGAATTAAGACAAAGTATCATTCACCTGTAGCCAGCATCTTGGTAACCGATAAACAATAACGTGTTTATGGTACATAAGACAGACAATATATTTTGTATACATATGTTAAATTATTAAGGCAAGGCGAGTACATTCAAATTTGTAAAAACAATCACTGTTGCTGATTTTGATTCAAAGAACAAAAAACATACGTCTTATGACGTCATTCGTAAGTCATCGAGGTCATAGTTTAATAAACAGCCTTGATCCGTGCTGAGGGACAATAAGTTATACATTCATCATCCTCATCGGCCGATAGAAATGTGAATATACTTCAAGTTACCATGTATTATATTGTAAAAATATGTATGAAAAATAATCAATAGCTAAAAATTTGTCTTGTAGTCCAATGAATTTAACCATTCGGGTTTCGAAAATAAATATCTTGCAAAAATATTAATATCAGGTAATATCATAATCATCATCATCAACCGACCGATGTAATATGATGTGAATAAACAATATTTTTTACTTACCTACTCGTTTTGCTGAAATTCGTTTCGTTGAATAGTTGAACGGTACATAAAGAACTTCATCAACAGTTCCAGCAAGTTTTGACGGGAGTTTAACTGCCGAATGCATTTCATCTAAACACAACACTTCAACACCACTACACCTGGCACTGTTCACAGTAGTAAATTCACGATTCACAGGTGAATTAATTTGTGTTTCTTGTAAAGTTTTTTTAACAGACGATTTATACACTAATTCTGCTATTCCTTCAAGATTATCTTGACAAGTCTTATCCGCTATAACCCTAATTTTATAAACTCCACTTGCCTTATCAGCATCTAAGACAAAGTCTACTCTTTCTCCTCTTGCTAACGTAATTGCATCAACATCTTCAGCTTGGATTCCAAATCCATCTAAAGCAATAGTCTTTAGAATATGTTCATCTATCGAAATTTTTACAGGACAACTTCTGAATCCACCCCCGTAGAGAAGACGAAATCTGTATTTTTTACCATGTTCAACTACAAACGTTGATAAAGGAGCATTAGAAAATTCAGAAGAACGCCCCTTTCCGTTTATTAGTAAAGACTCTGCAATTAATGTGTCAGGGATTATTCCAGCAAGAGGTCCCATCGAATGACCCCATTCTGCTACAAAGATTGTATGTTCTGTTGCATCAACGTCATAAAGTTTTCTTAATGGATCGAGTCGAGGTGACTGACGGACAATAAATGCTCCCGCCAAACCGTCAGCGGCGTCTGCTGCAGAATGCGCATGGTACATATGAGTACCAACAGTTGATGCACGAAACTTGTATTGGAAAGTTGTGTAAGCTGGCTGTGGGCATTGTGTCAACATCGGTGCTCCGTCCATGAAAGGAGTTTCCTTCTGTGGCTGACCACGCCAATGAATTGAGAGCGCGTGAGCGGGAGCTCTATGTACGACATCTACAACTAGTATATCGTTCTGACATACATGTAATGTTGGTGCAGGTAATACCCTGTTAGCAGCTAATACGCCACGTTCCCGGCCGTCTGCTGTTATACACATTGACGGACATTCAGCTCCGTGCACTTCTGTGCAATTATTACATGACCTGAAAACAACTTACAATTACATGCACACGTACAATTTCTCTTGAGGAAAATATTTGTTAATTTATACAATCAATACTGACTTGCTATAAGTTTTATACACCTCAATGACTAGTTTCACACGACATATCATAGGCCAATCTAATTCATGGCATTCTCGATCACAGTTTTCAAAATATTCCTCTGTAATAAAAAAAAATATTTAACAAGAGATTTGATTACATTTTGGAGTATTTATAAATCATTTCGCAACTAGCAACACTTCAATGTTTTTACATCAAAATTTATAAATGTAGAAAAAGAAGAGGACGCAATTATTAACGCAATAATTGTAAAAAAATATGTTTGATTTTTTTAATGAATTTAGTACTCCAATTTGAATAAAATGAAAAGGAAAGCAAAACTTGACGTACCCGGCATCGGTGTGTAATAAACAACCACAATCACTCCTGCCATAATCACAAATAATACAATTATCCTCTGCAAGGACATCAACATATAGTTAGGCTTCTGAATCGCAGCTTTTCGTAGATCCGCGCTTTCTTTCCCCATGTTGATTTATTTTTTCAATTTTCTCTTACAATTCTATCTCCCTTTAATAGAATAAGAGCCTCAACGCAACTTCTTACGACATTTCGAAATTACAGACCGATTTGTTTACAAGATTGAAACGTCGGGACATAACAAAGCGCGACTACTCGAGTCGACTATTAAGTGACGACTGGTTATGAGCCACTCCACTATTCGTTGCAACACTGAGGTGCAACACAACTCAAACCGTGCCTCTCCGCGTTGCCACATTAACAGGGCTCCAATTCGGAAGTAAATTAGCGGACCTCGGGCTACAGAGCGAACACTCTCTCTGCATAGTGATGTAAGCTTTGTATTATTGTGCAACTGTTATTAATATAAGACTTTACCAAGTACAGATTCAAACCAGATAACTGAGATTTGATTGATGGCATCAATTACATTTCAGTTACAGATATTGAACAAGTTATTTTTTTGTATATAACCAACCAATATCTTCTTTATCTAATACTTATTTTCTATATTATATGCTTCATTCAAAATATGTAAACTGAAAGAAATTGATTTACCTTT
Organism: Ornithoptera alexandrae; assembly: GCA_029030555.1. Lineage (NCBI taxonomy): Eukaryota > Metazoa > Arthropoda > Insecta > Lepidoptera > Papilionidae > Ornithoptera > Ornithoptera alexandrae. The sequence goes on from JARDVY010000037.1 coordinate 9,651,262, forward strand.
TACTATGACAGCGTATCATCACATTGAAACACGGTGATTGTGTTGTAACTTTTGCAACCACTATTTTCTATACCGTTGACATTTATACAATTAAAAATCAAATGAAAATTACAAACACAACACAATAACAAAATATTGTTAATCAAAACTACGTTATAAACATATGTATGTAAATAACAATGATTTTTTGATGATGTGTGATATGTTGAAGTTATCTCAGTGACATTGTAACTATTATGCCATTACTTTTATAATGAACATGTATACAAAAAAATGAGTCGATTTTTTTACAAATATTTTCATCTATTTAAGAAAAGAGAAAACTAATAACAAAAACATATAGAGTGAATATTATCGTCATAAAGACGCACAATTAACTCGCACATAACAAATGAAAGAAAAACAGTTTTTGCGAATAACTACTGTATTTCACTCGCAAACTTGTTTGTATTTGACCATGTAGATTATACACAATTTCTTCCTATGAGTGTTTTAGCTTTATTAGTAAACATACAATACAATAACATACACAATATTAAATATTTATAATTGCACCAGTACAACAAAAGCTAGTACAATCTGAAATCAGAATTTATTAATTCATATAGCTAAAATACGTCTTTTTTTAATAATTGTTTTTTTACAGCTCTCTACATTCTGAAATTATCCTCCAAAGACACAAACCACATATATATATTTCCACATAAACGGGTTCAACCAGCGACCTTGCCGCTATCGACATCAGTTATGCTTTGCTTTGAATAATTTATATACTTTTGCAACTTACGACCTCACGGTAAAATCGCAGTTACATAATATGTATACGAATTAATTATATTGCTTATCTTTATTTGTGAAACGGATCACTACAACTATTTGACGATCACGAGTCTGTCAAGATAGTATTGATTAAGAATGTTTCTTTATACATAATTTTGGTACTTTCTAAAGGTACATTGTTACAAATATACAATTCTTTTTTCCTTAACATTAAATCCTTAATGGATACTTAATATCGTCCTTAATCAATTCTAAAAACCTATGTGTGATTCTGTTTAAGAGAAAACTACGCTATTTTGCTGATTAGCATGATTTCTATCTTCAATACATATAAATACTACTGAGTTTCAAAATTAATACCATTATAACCTACTACTGGATTTTATATAAACTTATAAAATTATAGCCATTTTATCAAGTGAACTTGACACATTAATTAAATATTCCCGACATTAATTGGTATGATGATGACCAAGAACACAATTCCATGTAAATATCCACATTTTTATTGGCAGGCGTATCTTACTATCAAGTGAACGTCATTTCATAACAAAAATTTGTTCACAATGCCTGCGTCTTCAGTATAGCAATTTATTCTATATAAAATATTTGCTATTCCTTTACATAGTAACTAATATATTACCTACCTAATAACACTGCATAGCGGTATGTAATAGTTAGCATAATTAACTCTCTATAAAATCGATAAAAAATTACATGATTACTTAATATCTATTTAAAATAGGTACAATTATATCAAATAAAACGCAGATTGTTCACAAATTTGCAATCTGTCAATGTTAATCACAGGTTATAAAGGAGTGGGATAGGAAGATTTCGTAAAATATTTAAACTGTTATTTTTTGTAATAAAATCTAATCAAAATAATTTAAATTTGCTTGTTTCATTTATACTTATGAACTTAATAAATAACAAAGTTAAACATGTATGTAATAATAATCCATTTATTATTCTTTGGAGTGCACTTGGTGTTAATTTAAAATTTTTATTAAAGATCTTTCCACGTTTACTTGTTTTGTTACAAATAATTCTTTCGCTACTGGTCGAGTGTTTTATTTCAACTAGTAATATTGTTATAAAATGTCTTTTTCACATTGACAACTGCATGATATACATTTAATGAATCTGCAATATACTTTTAAATATGTAATTTTTTTGTTTACTAAATAAACTATTTCTGACAAAATACTAATGTTAGTTACTTTTTATTTCGTAAAGTGTTCTTGAGATGGAAATAACAAAAAAAAACATTTCTGATGAATTAGGAAACATAGCCAATAACTTAAAACGGTCATGTTTCGTCGCATTTGATGCTGAATTTACATCACTTTTAACCGGAAAAGATTTTAAATACAGGTAAAAAAACTTGTTTATCCTAAAGCCATAAAAACGGTATGATCCTTGCAAGTCATAATATTTTTTAAAATAATTGATTAATATCCACATCTTTACGTGAAATATACCTTCCAATAATTCATTTTTTAAAGTGTTAATTATAGTCACATTTATTCAAAGAAACACACAAAATATTCTTTTCAGATTGTTTGACACTATTGAAGAAAGATATAATAATATAAGGAATGAAACAAATAAAATGATTATGTCACAAGTAGGCCTCACAATGTTCCAATATGATAGAGATAATGATGGTTATAATGCTATCAGCTATACATTTCACCTGTGTCCACAAATATTGGGAGATATTGATCAGACATTTACATTTCAAGCATCTACGTTGAAGTTCCTATGCAAACATAATTTTAATTTTAACAAGGTAAACAAATCAGCTATTATGTTAATTTAAAAAGTATTCTACTTTAATAATTATCCCATTCACTGTTGTAAGCAAAAAAACTATATTACTTTTATACATAATAGATTGTATCTAGTGTTTTACGCTTACATGGTATGCTATGGTGCATGGTTGAAGTTAAGAGGATATTTTTCTCTTTATATATTGGTAGCAAATTTAGTTACTTTTCCTTTAAACAGTGTAATAAAATAAATTAATAGAGACTGAAAACTGCTATTACTTTAAAAATTTACATAAATACTAATGTTCAATAAGACAAGCAATATCAGGAACCAAAAAAAATTTAATAAGTAAAAAATCTTTCTAAAATTACAATAAAAATTCCAAAAAATTTATTGCAATATAGTTTTAAACTTATTAAAGGTAACGACATGAGAATTTAATCACATTTGATAATTACTTGAATTTTTCACTTTGCAGTTCACTTATGAAGGTGTGCCATATCTATCTAAAATTGAAGAAAATAAACTATATCAATTAATGCAACACCAGACACTTGTTAGTTTTTTAACTTCAGGTTTAGAATTTGAGGAAAAGAGACAATTACTATTTTATTGCTCGGAAGTTTGCACGTAAATATTGAAAATATTTATTATATTACATAATTTATGTACAACAGCACTTCATCATTTACCAAAGCATATTCTGTAATAGTAAACATTAAAAATCATTTTAGATATTTTATTTGCTTAGTCATATTAGACAATTTAGTATTTACCCACATGAACATGTGATGTTGGTTTGGTCGAAATTTACTAATCAAATACTAATTAAATACTTACACGAAAATTTTAATTGAAACATTGATGAAAACAAAGTGAGTACACAATGTACATAAAATATAATTATTATTTTTATTTTAATACCACATCACAACTTGTGTATTATTAACAATAAACTGATTCCTTATAAATGTTATATGAACAGCCACATTGTAAAGATAATTTCTAGAACTTCCTACATTTTACTCTTACTATCATATTTGTTTCTATATTAATTAAACAATATATTTTGAGAATAGTTACAAACCTGTTAACATCACATTCTCTACTCTAGATCTTATAGACATCTCTTAATCTTATATTTAGTATATTACACTAAACATCATTGAAGAAAAAATCAAAATTTTAACAAAAAAATAACTACTTTATTTCTGTCAGTGATAAAAGTAACTTACTTTGTGATAACTATCAATGGAAATTATAACTTATATTGTTAAAATTTATTTTCTGGTGTCAATATCATATCATCAAAATTATTTTTCAAGATGGCTGAATGACAGTGTAGAAGACATGATGTACATTGATGAACACAACCCCATCCTGAGATACCTAATACATATAGAAGTTCGACTGAACTTTCCCAATGTATTAACAACTAATAGCTTAGGTAATAGCAATAAGGTAAATTTTGTAGCTAATAATTATAAACTTTGTTTTGTTTTTATTATATATTTGCCATAAATATTGCTTATTTATTAGCCACTGTATATCATTCTTAAAAAAAGTATATTATGTTCTACGAATTGATGAGACGAGTGAGACATTCACCTGATGGTGAGTGATATACCTGCCCATAACAACACGGTGTTAATATGATATACACTGTTTCACTTTATGCTCATCAACTTAAGACATAGGATATTAAGTCTCATTACCCCAGTAATTTCACTAGATACATTGCTTATCAAACTGGAACACATTAATGTTTGCACACTATGGTCTGGCGACGCAAATAAGAGCTGCAATAGTACCTACACAGATGGTCAGGCAACAGAGACAACTATAAAACAACTTACACTATATGAAAGACAATGTTTAAATTCCTTTCATTCATATTTATATTTGTTAATTTTATTATATTATACTTTATTTTGTTAGTTAAATAAGTTGCTTTTGATTGTTTTTAAATTTTGTAAAACATATTTATTTCTATTTAATGATAATCTTTTAAAAAAAAATTTTAGATTTTAATTTATAGAAATAAACATATAGTTGGAGCTAACAGTTCAACCTTGGATGAATTAGAAAATGCATTGATGAATACTTTATTAGGCTTCTCAAAGATAATACGATTGTTAGAAGAACAAAGAAAACCTCTAATAGGTCACAATATTTTTATGGACATAATTCTTCTACACGATCAATTCATAGGCCCTCTACCTAAACAGTATTCAACTTTCAAAAGTAATATTAACAAAATGTTTCCTGTTATTTTCGATACGAAATTTATCTCGCATGAAATGAGCATGAGATTGACCTTGGATGAAATTTGGAAATCAAATTCCCTACAAGAGTAAGGGTTTTTTTTTATCTGTTTGCTCATAGCTACTTAAAATATGTATGTTTATATGCCTTTGTAGTGCCACCAACAAAGTTTTAAAGCATAATGTTTTTAAATATATCTGATTGTACCATTGCTGCTTTCCGATTATCAACATATGAAAACCTGAATATTCTAGGGGAGCTAATTTCACCATCCATGGGTACAATGCCTATTAACATTATATGAAATTATGTTCAAGTATAAGCCCGATGTAAATATAAAATTAATATAAATTATCTGTTACAGTTTATATGAATTTTTCTCTCATGCAAAATGCAAGAAATTAGAAAAGGGCTTGAATTCCATCAAACTTAAATCGCCATTTAATGTCAACCAATCTTACCATGAAGCCGGTTGGGATTCTTACTGCACAGGTATTTTTTCTTGTATACTTAAACAGAACCTTTACAATAAGTGTTAAATTGTAAAGGTAACACAAAAAGTTTCATCATGTTTTAAATATCAAATACAATCCATTTATTTAAGTGAGAATTAATTTAGTTTTTCTGTTAAGCTTTCTTCAGTGTCTTGCGTTGAATAAAGTCTTGACACAAATTTGTTTTCTTTTACCTTAGAAGTATAGAACTTTTCATTGTTACATCGATTCATTTATATAATGTAAAAGTATATGTAAATAAAGAGTTGCTAAAAATTGTTTGTGTTAGTATTTGCAATTTAGCTTCATTGGGACATTATAGTTTACATTAGAACGTCATGCAAAGCGCGCCTACATCGCGGACCTTTGGTGACTGTAGGTAGTACATTTTTAATTCGATTTACTTTTAAAGTTTTAAATATTTTCCTTTATCCATAATAGAACTAAACAATTGAAAAAAAATGTATACTCCATATTAAGAGTATATAATAAATATTTCTATATTTTTTCTGTTACTCCGTTTTACTTACTCTTAAATCATTTTGTGATATTCAGGCTACTGCTTCATCAGGCTTAGTCATTGGGCGGCTTGCGAGAATATCGGCAAATACCGACCGGTTGGCCCCACAGAGAAGCTGGCTGCTATGGAACCCTACTGCAATAAAGTTAACATAATACGTGGAGCTATACCCTACATGGTATGTCCTAATAAATAGTAAGAGTTTGAATAATTTACTTTTAAGCCCCAACGTGTTTAATAATATCATTGCTTTTTAATTTTAGAGGTACGATTTGAAAACAGCTAAAAATTAAAGCAAATTTATTTACTAAATAAATAAATAACTGGATTTTTATAATATAAAGGCAAGGATTATGTTTTGATTAAATTCTTATTATTTTTTTAATATGATAATAAAGTGCAGCTATGTAATCAAAACACATTACGATTATGAATAAACAATTTTTTTTTACCATAATATACTACACTTAAATAGTAAGAAAATATTTTTAGTTTGAATATTGATATAATTTCATTAAATAAAATAAATCTTTAACGAGAGAGTACTAATCATATAGTAATGTAAATATATGGTATTATTTATTCAACAATGAGTATGAAAGATTAAAATAGTTTGTTATATTATATTTCAGAGCCTCGTTGGCAGCGACCCACCTACACACCGTCCCGGCGTGTTATACGTGAAGTCACTAAAGGAGCGAATTATAAATGTGGAAAAGGTGCGCTGCAATTATTTTACCATGTATAACGGAGATGGTTTCCAGATATCATATTAATTCCCCCGGCGAGCAACTAATAATAGTGCAAGCGAACGTTTCGGCCGACGTTATCCGTTCAACCTTGGTGTAACATATTGGCCAATAACTATCACAAAGTTTACGCCGAACCTGGCAGGATAAAGACGTTGCATCAGGAGCCCGAGACGATACTATTTTCGTTGTAACGTCGGTGTGTACGCGTTCCCACTCGTGCGCTGTGTCGACAGCCGGCGCCAAATTTAGCGACCGTATGCTGGGGAACGGTTATGGTAGTAATAATTGTCACCCCGGCCAAAGTGGCATCCAGCGCGCGCTTTCCAACTTGGCGCAATTTTTTTTTGTGTAGATATCAACATTTGTTCTAAACACTGCCTTTCACAAAGCATAATATGCAGATAGAAAGATTGCTTGCCGAATAACATACGGATCTTTGGTTCGGTTCCGGTGCTAAAAGATATATAGTTTGCGTGATGGTATGATCTTTTGTGAACCATCAACTACCACCATTGTTTCGTAAAGCTGCCTCCATAGCTGCATTGCTGTATTCCGGTAATCATCATATAAAAGCCAGAGTATTCTGCGTGAATGCGCTTCCCCATCCACGCCACAGGTGAAAATTAAAATCGAGTATCAGTTTATAGACAAAAAATCTACACCCTATCCCTGTTTTAAATAGCAAACGAGTTATATACGTTTAAACAATTATAAATACGCACATTTTGCGCACCTAAAATCAAATAACTACTCTTCATGGTAATATAATTTATAAAAATAGAAATAACGTGCTATATGGAAATAAAGAGAAAGAAAAAAGGGAAAATTATATATTTTTTTCTTTTTTTATGCGTGCACTGTTTGGACCGCGAACGGATTTTTAACAGCGCGTCGACACTGTGTTTGACGGGCCGGTGCGTTTGAGAGCCGGCTGACATTTGGCGCGAAGCCAGCTCCGAATTCGATGCACACAAGCGTACACGCACACACAGACACACACACCCACACACGCATACCGGCTCGCATATTTCCCCGTTGCTAGTTAAAACAAATTGATAATGCCCAAGTGTCACACGGAAAGAAATTTTATTTTAGCTCCGGGTTTCGTTTTTAAAACTCTACCGGGTATTTGATTACTCGGACGGCGCGGGGCAGTCATTTTTCATGCCACTGTCAAGGTTGATTTAAGGTTGAGATATAAATAAGTAAACGGAGCGTATGTCATCGGCGTGGCGAGTGATGTGGAGATGTCTGCTCGTTTATAGATAGAGTCTGCGATGGCATTGTTAGTTGAGGGGTGGCTCGGTTATATTTGTCCCGGACGGTGCAGGTGGCGTGCGAGATGGCGGGCCTCGGTGCCGCCGACGTGAAGCCTCACGGCAGCCGCGCGGTGCTTGTCGCGGCTGGCTCGCATCACGTGTAAGTCCGACATAACACGATAATGCCGCTCCCGACTTAAGTAGATTCACTAAAAGTAACATGAATAAATAGAATTGACAAAAATTATAAATATATAAACTAAATTAATTTGCTCTAATTACGTATTATTGTAATTTCCGCGACATATTTATAGCCAAAGATTTCAGAATTTGCACGTAAAAGACATGTTTCGATAAACTGTACATTTAAATTGAACGTAGCAAATGTAAAAAAAAATTGAGATTTGTTTCACGAAATATAATTTTAAACATATTAATGCACTGAAATACTTCACTATGTTCATATCAAATTAAATTACCGAAATATTTTCAGGGTAAAAGAAATCTCGAAATAAAAATCATGTTGAGTATTTTTTTTTTCAGAGCCGATAAAATCCTGAAAATATTCCGCGAAAACAGGGATTACAGGATAACGACGTATAAACCGTATAGACATTCCCCGGCGGGTCGCTTCGCAATCTGGTATGGTCTTATTATAGAAATTTATTTTGGCAGGTGGAAATTTACAGGGACAGTATTGCATTTGCGTTTGGCACAGTTCTAATTATACAGTTTATCCCTTGTTTCACGGAACGTTTATAAACGTGTATTGAAATAATTAATAAATAAATAATTCCTTGATAGCTCAATTTGATTCAAAAGGCGGTCGTACGCGCCCTGTGTCTCGAAAAGGCACGAGTATCATCCAATCTAAGCAGCATCCGTTAAAGGAAAATATCGTTAGACTTGCAATTCCCAGCAGGATAAAACAACAAGGAGGTAGTTAGTTTATTTTTTATTTCTTTATCATAGAAACATTCATCTGATGATAAGTGACACGCTTACCCATAACAAAGATACGCTAGTTAGGATGGTACACTGCACTACATTCCGCTCGTCGCCCAGAGACACAAAATGTTAAGTCTCGTTACCTCGGTAATTTTACTAGCTACAACGCCTTTCATACAAGATCATAGTGATGTTTGCACATCACTGTTTGGCGGCTGCAGTAGACGCTCCGGTGTCTCCGGCAGCAGAGACCTCCCACCAGTAAAAGTTAATATCTTGTATATTAAAATAATTTCCAATTAGCATATTATCATAAAATAATACAATATATTACTTCGACTGCATTAAAGCAACGATAACTTGTGATGAAACACAATAACATCAATTTCGCATCTGTCGCTCATTACTTTTTATTAATATTGAATATAAACGAAGCATAAATAATTACAAAAACAACTTACAAACAAAGACTCGACTCAGAATTGTAACAACCCAACCCAAAAGACAAAACGATGCTACTCAAACTTGGTATATTATAAAGTCATGGTTTAACCATCTTTATAAATGTTTAAATAAAGTTTTAGAGCTATTTTCTCATAAAGATAGGCTAACATTTGACTTTAATTTCATGTCATATTAAGTGACAATAAGACAGTAGATGGTGAAGCCTGTTCGCCTAGAAAATTGGCTTTCATAAGTTAAAGGCCAGAACACAACCGTACTGTTATGGCGGCAGGTTTACAATTTGTGGGTAACAGTAAGACAAAATATTCCTTTTCAATGAAGATTCTTGAGGGAGCTTTATCCTCAACAATGCGGTTGATAGGAAGAAGCAAGACAAATGGTTTGAAATGTCATCACCATCCAAACTCAAACACCTATAGGTGGTGTTGGAACCGATCCGTGAACCTGTGTATTACAATGCATGCGGTAAACTTCTAAGCCACAAAAGCAAAAATAAAAAGGGACGAACTACATTTAGTTAATAAAGATTTTCGCTGAAAGTCCAAATATAAACATTTTTAAACGTCTTGTCGTACCCACTATTGGGACTATGGGCATATTCTCACAAAAAAAGTCCAAGTGCGAATTACTGAATGTCACACACATCCACGACAGCTGTTCTTTTTGGAACATGTCGATTTTTCCACCGTGTTTTCCTTCATCATATCTTAAATTATTTTATTTCCAAGAAGACGACAAGATAAGCGAGACGTTCACTTGATGGTAAATCTGCTCACAACAACGAGGTTTAACCTCGTTTTCCCAGTAATTACTCTAGGTACTGCGCCTTTCAAACCGTCGTGTTTGACGACAGTAATTGGGGGGGTGCGGTAGTAACTACCTAGACGATCTCCGGCAACGGAGACCTACTTACCAGTAAAGCACGCTTCACGCTCAGCGAGGATCGAATCTGTGCCTTTTCGAACGCATTTTAAAACTACCCTATCACGGCTATAGACATACTTAGATCTGAGCGTAATCGATAGATTTGTGCCACCGCTTCCCAGCTGTACTTGACTTTTATAGTGCCACGTTTTAATCTTTAGTGCCAGCCGGGCGGCCAAATACTATATAATGTTTGACTTAAACCTCTTAATTTTACTTTAACTAGCCATTAATGTTTCAGGAGTGGCGCTTTGATCACCGGTGGCTTATTGTTGGTGCTGATACATAAAAGAGTTAAACAATAAATATACGCCTAAAGGCCGATTTTCAATTACTACTAAATCAATACTTACTAAAGCCCAAAAAATAACCAATAGGTTTAATGTGTATATTTGTGTAAGCAGTAAAATAAATTATAATCAAAACACCTCATTAAATTAAGTCAATAAATATTGTTAAATAAATATATTCCTTTCCTTTTTAATTTTTTTATATCAGAAATTTGTAGTCTAGTGCTTGACTACGATGGAACTTGTTGGATGGGACACTTGATGGAAATCGGAGATGTTGTCTAGATGGTAAAGCGCACTAGTCTAGTAGAAACCTATTCATTACTCTTCTTTTGAAGACTCCCACGTCGTACCTAGACAGGAATACTGACAAAACCAGTCTATTACTGCACTAAACGCTTTGTCCTAATGCGCAGACAACAAAGGAATAAATGTATGCCGTGCCTCTATACGTCTGATGATAAAAGTGGCGATATTAAAGCATATAATTTTTGAACATACCTTACGTGGGTAAGCCAGGCTATCTAGTTTTGAACTTAAGAACTCCTGGTTACCGACTATTCTCATAGCGCGCTTTTCCATCGAGTCCAAAGTAAGTAATTGGCGGCACCTGCCCAATATGACAACGGTACTCGACAGACGATCGGACCTGAGCTTTATACAGGTCAAAAGTTGTAATATTAATATACATATTCGAAGTGAATTACCTCTCGAAAAGGCATGAATTCCATCTCCATCAAGTTTGATCTTATGGTGGACGAAAACAGCATGACGAAACTGAAATGTTTCAAGAGCTTTGGAGAATGCGATGTTCACCAACCTGTACTTGGTCAGCGTAATGGATGACTGGCCTTAATTCACTATTCATAGGACGCACTGAGTCTCGGCATTGGAAACATTCAGAAGGCTTTTTATATTTTTGATATTGACTTTCTGTTAACATAATATGAAAAAATACTACGGAAACAGTTTAGGTACTACATACAACTCGTCAACTCTTTATCCTGTGACAGCTTTAGTATCAACAGTAACAAAGAGCTATAAAATATTTTCACATTTCGCTTTAAAAAAAATTGAAGGTTAACAATGATATACTTCCTGTACTGAAACCTAAAACCGATAGACTACGGTATCTAAAAAAGACCGCTTCAAAGGCGAAAGTTACGAATATAACGCAATCAATCAGTCAACGGTGCTCGAAAGATAAAATTCACGTAAGTATTACCATTCATTGACGTCGGCCAAACAATGAGTTAGTAACACGGACGCTATTTGAACTGAAAGGCTGTTTATTCGCGGCGTATGCGACTTGTAAACTACTAGTACAAGAGCACAAGGCTGTTTCATTCACTGAAGTGCATGTAATGAAGTAATCATGAGGAAATTGCGCGGTCGCTGGATTGGGTTTGTTCCGATTACGTACGGTAAATCACCATAAATCATAAATGTCATAATGTTTTCCCGTCTCACCGGGGACGAGGGCTCTGCATAAGCAAAGTGGACTCGCCTCAGCTCGGTTATTAAACGCAATTGATACCATTCCAACGCAAATGGATTTTATGCAACACTAAATCGGCATCACTCCACACTTCAGATTGTCAGTTTGATACCATGATTTACGGTACGAAACGTGTTAATTTTAGACTATATTTATCTAACAGTACCTTGACTTTGTTTGAAAATTGTTTCACGTTTTCTATTCGCTATTTCATAATTCAAATATTTTCATAAGTTATTTTCGCTATCTAGGAAAATACTTTTACCAATAGTACGGTATCAGTGAGGCACGTGAGAATATAAATGAAATTTCATACGATATAAAAATGTACATGACATTGCTTAGAATGTTTATACTGCACTAAATGGTTTATAAACCTTTTTTTTTTTTCTTTATTTGACAAGATGAACATGACAATGTCCAACTAATGATAAGTAATACGCCCATCCATAGTATTGTATTATGATTAGATCAATTCTCTATTCTCAGTTGATGTTGAGCGTTTGGGGCGAGGCCCTTATAACTCAGGGCTGGGCTCGTAGACCCAGGTTAAACGAATTAGGATGAAAAAAAAATTCATTCATTCTATGCTCGTTACCTTCAGACATAAGATGGTAAATCATAAGTGTCCTAGTAGTTTCACTAGTTATAACCTCTTCTAAACCGAAATACATTAATCTTTGCACACTACTGTTTGGCGGCAGAAATAGGCGCTTCAGTAGAACCTATCTAGATGATCTGGGCAACAGTGATTTATATGTAATGAACCAGGATAAACGAATTATTTTGTATTGATAAGACAGGTGTTTCTACTTAGTAGAAATCATATGTTACACGTGTTGTTTCAATACCTATTTTGTTAGCAGTAAAACATACTCTCCGTAATGATGTTATAAAATAGCCGTGACATCTGGAATATGCCCAATGGCGTCCACCGTTGAGAAAATCATTTAACACGCATATGTACCAAGTAATAAATTTAATGTACGCATCGTTAAAAACAATGTAATTGGTGCACACCGATAGAAATAGTATATTAAACGCGGTACATTTATTGTTTCCACACAACTATAAACCTCAACTACGTCCGGAACATAATTCTATAATTACGTCTTAAACTTTCTCTTAAAGATTTTATTAAACATTTGAAAACGGTAATGAATTGATATTAACATATTGTAAGAAAAGTTCTTATAAAACAAGATTTCATGCACCATTAAAGTGCCAGCCCTGTAGTCGCGGACTATTAAGAATAGAACTAAGGTATTCCCTGCCTGTCGTACAAGGCGACTAAAAGGATTCTCGGGTTCGTGAGCCTTGAGAGTGGGGGCCCTCAGAGCTCAATAAACGAGACTTAGGAGGACAGCAAATGCATGGTGGTCTTGTATTTGCCATAGCACAGCGTGGGTGCTAAAGAGGGTTTATCCTTCTGTGGGATACTTTAGCCAGAGTGCTGGGGGGCACCGGTGCGTTCTGTAGCAGATCCCGGAGCCTCTCTTAATCCACTAAGGGAGACCACCGAGGGGGTTTTAGTGGGTAGAAGTCCCACATAACCTCGTCGTCTCCCTAGAAGCAAGGTATTTTTTAAGAAGATTATTCCCGCGATAAAAAAAAGGTCTGCTGCCAGTGACCATCTAGACAAATACAGCGCCTTCTGTCGCCTAACAGTATTGTACAAACAGTAATGTGTTCCGGTCTGAAGCTAGTGTAATTACTGGGGTAAAGAGACTTAATATCTTATATCACTAAGCGTCAAGCACAATGTGATGCTGTACATATCATCCAAATACCGCTACGTTTTTATGGGCGGTCGTATCACTTAACATGAGGTAAACCGTTCGCTCGTCTCGCCGCTTCGTGAAATAAAAAAAAAAGTACTTTCTCTTCTGCTTATTGTTAAAATTATAAAAATTACTGCATTTATTGCTACGGAGTAAAGTCATTCTAAAATAAGTTTGTTATTTAGACGACTCATCATCATCATCAGCCGATAGACATCCACTGCTGGGCATGGGACTTCCCCAAATATCTCCACATCGATCGTTCCTGCGCTGCAGTCAGTATAGCCTCCAGCAACGCCGGGCACAAGGAGCCATCGTTTGTAGGGATTTGGACCATTTCCCGTTATGCTGGTCCAATGCGGATTGGTGGGAGCCAGAGTCTCGTTTATTGATTAGCGGGGTGCATCACAAGCAGGTGAGGTTGGCCTTGGTCCCGTGAATTGTTGTGCAGGGCCCCTTACACCTCTAGACGAATAAAAACATTTATTATTTGAACACAAACTTTTTTCCTGCGAAACAGTAGTGGGCAAATGTTAACGTGGCTCAGTTTAAAAGATGTTGCAGCTACTGACATTACGTTTGTAATGATACTTGAAAATCTTACGTTTCAAGACGTCAAACACAATGTAGTTTACTAGACGTTCGTCTCGTCGCTCCGTCAAATATAAAAAAGTTATCAAATTGTCTTATTTCCACCTACATAAAAATAAATAAACAGTAGTAAATAGGTCAGGCGAAAAGAGTACCTTAACACTTTAAATATCAGCAGACATTTCTGCAAATTGTTTCTTCACAGATCAGAGCCATAACCTCTCGATGCTCCATTCTCATTCAAGCACTAAATTCTATTATTTCATTTTTACGCGACATACTTTCATAAAAATAGTCGTTAAAATTATTTTATGCATTAGTAACATTACTTCTTTTCCGCCAATATGTGAAAACTTATGTTAAATATTAAGATTTTATTACAATTAACATGATCTTTTAGAAATACTAGCCCAAAAGCCTTAATTTTTGCTCTAGTAATATTCATATTAAACTTCAAGTTATATCGCATAACGTAAACCGAACAATAAACATCAACAATACTTCGTTCCAACTTTCCACTATAGAAAGGAAAGCAGAAGACTTTTTTCGAGAAACTCTATGCTGAAAATCTGTCATGTAGTGTGTGATAGAATTTGTTATTTTCACATTCCCTTACAGAATACGGCTTCCCGGTGTTGACAACATTTTAATCATATTAAAAGGTGGTGAACCGAATACTTCTATGAATACTTTTTGTTATGAGGACTTGTTTATAAATTTCTTAAAATTTATAAATTTCTTTATGTTATTGAATAACGATAAAATGGTTACAAGGGACAATCGAGGTAACTAAATACATCACTTAGGCCTATGGTTTACCCGCGCAACGGTTGTTCAAAAATCTACTTTATATAATTTCTTTGGCAACGTCTTCGTCAAGTATATTTTGATTTGGCTGCCGCGTGGGTCGGACTGGTCCAATATAGCATGTGACTGACGTCGATTTTTATCACCGGCACGCATTGATATCGAGCTATTGTTTTATTGGTTTCTATAACGTTGGTTAGCTCTATTCGTATTTTCACAGATTACACTTAAAAATTTCAATAAAATTCGATTACGCTTTTACGCACGAGCACCGGTTTAAAACTATACGGAAAGAACAGACTAAAGCAATAAATATTTTTTTATTATAACATGTTTTTCTTGTACAGATGTTACACAGATTTTTTTATTATCTATACATAACTTTCTTTGTTCCAAGAGTCGTATTTCTTCAATATTTGTGTTATAGACACGGTGCTATTATTCAGCAGTGGACCGAGATAAGCTAAAATCACGATGATTATTAATTCAAAATATAGCAAAGCTCTGCCCGTTATCTCGTTTTTCAATTTAAATACAATGGTGTGAGAATTTAAAAAGTTGAAAATATAATTTTGCTTTTAGCATAACTTGTTATGATACCATAACACTGTCACGAACTCTTACTCGTATGTTCCGAGAATATAATAATTTATAAATTAAAATTTAAATGAATGAAAAATAACGCTATAATGATCATTGGAAAGGAAAATAAAGTGGAGGAATAAAGATATTTTCAACGAAATTTTATTATTTTGCAACGAAACATACAAATTGTAATAGTCTAATGAAACATGAAACAAAATGTAATATAAATATTCAAAACGCATCATTATTTATTGTTAGTTGTATTGAATGCAATATTAAATAAAATTAGAATAACAAATAGGCGAGGATTTTAACTGTATGCCCCCTACAGAGTGGATCGATGATCAGGTGAAGGTTGCGGGAAGCCGATAGATGCGGGCACTGCCAAACTGATCGGTGTAGAGATCTTTGAAAAGGCCTATGCTCAGTTATATTTTTTTATTTCATTTAATATACACATACAGTGAAAATTACAAACATATGCACATGTGTATATATTAAGACGTATTGAACACAGGCGAGCTTACCCCTTTAAAGAGTTCTTTTCGAGGAAACCCTGACAAATGATAAACAATTATAATAACGGCTGTAGGTTTACATTACAAGGAAAAAAGAAAATGAATAAAAATTTACAATATATATAGTTACATACATAACAATAGAATAGAATAGACAACTATAGATTAAGATAAAATCCCTTTACACAACCAAGGACAACTAAGGAGTGACAGGCGCGGATATTACGAATAAGAGCATTTCAGTTTGGAGAGATCACAGGATCTCCGTTCGGAACACAACCGCGACCTCGCTAATGCTATGCTGGGATAGCTCATCCTGGGGTATGCTTTATGCAGACCCTACCAGCCTTATGACTACTATTTCAATTACCGGAGACTACGTCCAGCAAATGTCCTCCTCAGAGCTAGTGAAATTACTGGGGTAACGAGACTCGGCATCTTATCGTCTATCCTGTCAAGGCGACGAGCGCAATGTGGTAGAACATGCTAACTAGCGCCACATTGTTATGGACGGTCGTATCACTTACTATCAGGTGAACGTCCCGTTCATCCCGTCGTTTCGTAGTAGAAAAAAAAGTAATAAAAAGATAGAATGTACATATCTTGACGTCTCCGAACAGATAGTAATTTTTTGAGCCCTGTATTCAGACGCGTATAATCTAATCTAACATATATATTACGAAAAAAAAAAAGCGTTTTAATATTGTATAAAAAAAATATATTAAGAATAATTTAAAGTGACGGAGCGGGCGTCGAGTGGAGTTGTGCGGGCGGACGTCGGTTTATATCGGTCGCCGCACGCGTCTGAGGCCTGACACCGCATCACCAACGTGCGACAATGACCATGCCGCTTCTGGCATAACTCGCCCTATGTCCGCAAATAACACAACCTTGAGTTTTTTGACGGATTATATCTATTTTAAAGACACCTAGTTTAAAGAATCATGCTCTTACCTGGTCCTGTTTGATTTTTATTTCTTCACTTTTATAAACAGTTCGACGTATATTTTTAACCTTTTACCTTTATTTCCTGTTGTATATTCTGACAATGATAATTCGAAAATGTTATTATATTTTTTTGTTAATATTCCCAAAAAAAAATAAATTATCCATAAGGTAATTAAATCAACCGAAAATCAAAGGAAAAAAACCGAATTTCTAGAATGAATAAAATAAATAGATAATTTTCTGTCAATGAAAACCTTTCTTTTTTCGTTCATAGTTGTGAAACAAAAAGTATTATCTGGAACAAAAGTGATTGTAATATTTTTATTCATATTATTGCAACTTGTAGCCATATCTTCCGTGTGATCACTGCCAAACACTGAGCATACATCACTACATGGGCAGCAGATGTGTCGTGTTGCGACAGGCCAACTTATAGATGAGGGACAGGTGGACTGTTCATGCTGGATTCCGTGTCTTTGGAGGTCCCTGAACGTTTGCCGTCGTATTGCCAAACCCTTTTATAGATCAATAATAAAAAGTGAAAAACCGAGGCGCGCTCAACAATTCGTTATGTGATTGATTTACTAACATTGAATATTATCTTCGATCAACTTCCTTTAACTCTACCACTATCAGTCACACTCGTCATATACTGTACATTTGTCCAAATAATTACTAATACTACGGACGTATACTCCACTTGTTTATGTCTACATCAATAGGCTAACGATCAAACAGTTGCTTATTTAAACTTCTTTAACGTTTTACGCAATAATTTATTAGATTAGGGTTTCAAGTTTAACATCGTGGCATTGTACTTTTAAAACCGCCTTAATTTTGATTTATTAATTTCATTTACATGCATTTGGTTTTAATAGGTTTTGTTAGGGATTCCACAGATAATATTCTAAAAGATTGGAGGCCTGATCTTATTCTAAAAGAGACCAAATGTTCATTTTATTTTGTAGTCATAAAATGATTTTACATTATTTCGTTATAACTTTAGGGTGTCACCTCTGGATATTGAATTGCGGCCATTAAATTCATCGTTCGTGGTAGTATATACGTTGGTACTATCATAATGCGAGGACGGTCACTTCTCTCAGCAACATCGTTGGTTGCTAATGACATAATATTTCGGGCACAAACGCACCAGTCGCCGCCAAGGACACGTCACCGTCCGTACTCGCTCTATTTATAATCATGGCCACTACTGAAAGCTTACATTGTTTTATTTCGAGCAAGCGGAAAACTGTCTATTGGAAAGCTCACCTATTTGTAATCTGCCGTAACACCCTCACAAAGTTTCGCAATTAAGTGTAAACATTGTAAAATAGGGATATCAATTTTTATTATGAAAAGAAATTCGCGACGTAACTTTACAATTTTTGACTTATATTCTAATAGTTTACAGTCTTTTATAATAAATTTTGATAAGCCGATAAACATACGTAAAAGACGCATAAAAAACCATAATTAATTTATATTAATTCATAACAATCGGAGAGCAGTTTACCCTAAAATACAGGTAATATTTAAAAAAAAATTATAAGAAAACATTAACGGTTTAAAATAAAAAGTTTACATTGTGCTACATACATATTGGAATCATATACATTTCTTGTCTGGTACTTGTAACTTTCTATTAATTCCTATATATATATATATATTACTTTGGTGAACCCATGAATTTAATTATTTGACTTCTTAGTTAAAAAACACAGAGCAGCAACCAGTTTAAAGTCATTTTTATTAATAAGTAATTAAAAACGCCATTAAAATAACATAATAACTGACCACTCTTAGGCGTAATGCCAACCTTCTCCAAAGTTATAATACTCGTAGTGTAACTAAAATGCTAGATAGTATAAAATTAACAGCTTTAAATTTTTTTTTATATTGAAATCATATTATAAAAACACGTTATTTAATAAAATAATTTTTGCAATTCCAGAAAATAGTTTTTACAACTAAAAAAGGTTATTATGAAAAATAATTTTAGCTGTAGATTTAAGTTATTGTAATATGTAAAAGATATTAAGGATTAATTCTTTTTTTAAATTGTGTTCTTAAAAATATTTTTTTTAAAAAAATTAAAGTTTTTCGCCCCAAATCGAAATACGGTGTATGACTGCCAAACACCGCAAATCAGAGAAACAGCTTAAAAGATGGAGACTTCTCATTCGAACACATTATTAACCCAGAGAAAAGCTTCGTGTTTCCTAAAATTAAACGAAAAAAGAGGGTTATTAAAACAAACCATTCATTAAAATGTTCGTGTCTTATTTATATCATATAGAAGTCACCTGGGGAATTGGTGCCGACTGCCAGAATAAACTACATCATTTAAAAACGTTTTAAAACGTTCTCCGAACTGATGCACATGTCAGTGAAATAGAAGTCGATAATACCTGCTTCTTGAAAAAATTAAAAAAATTGCCTAAAAAGTTTTGAAAACTGCTGAACACTAGTCCGCAAAAGTTATTATGTTATTAGTAGACAGTGAAATTACTTAGGTAACGATGCTTAACCTATTGTGCCTTAAGACGACGAGCACAATATGGTGTACTGTATATTATCTCAACTAGAGCCACATTTTTATGGGCAGGCGTACCACCGTTAGGAAAACGCCCTACTCCTTTCATCGCTTCCTGAAATACAAATGATCTTTTTTATACATACAAAACATAACTAATTCCGTTTAGTGTCTATAAAATTCTAATGCCAAATAATAATGACTAATAAGTGCCGATTAGCTATCAAAATGTAGTTTAACTATCATAAGCTTTTTTACGATTAATGTCCGTTAGAAATAAACTTAATAACTACCTAGCATATGCGAAGGCGTATTAAACAATAAAAGAGTATTTATAAAGAAATTCTTTACGTTAAACTGTTTTACTTCTTTGCAGTAACTTTAGTACATAATTTGTTTTACCTTGAACGCAACAGCAAGGTTGTCTGTATAATTTATTTACAAAAAATCTATCTCTGCCAATTAAGTATTTTAAGCTGGTTACACGCAAAAAGCTTGTTAATTTTATTTCAATAATGTGAAGTTAAACCAAATGAAATTACTAATTATGCACAAAAAAAAATCTGTATCAAATAGGCTTGTCTACACGTAAAGCGTTTTAATATTTTAAATAAATGGATGTTGTAAAATAAATAAATCTATAATAAATGGTTGGTGTACCTGTATTAATACTAAAACTACACGAGCGTATAGAACTTGCTTTTATCGAAGTCTATCTAATTTTACATTCAAGGTAAATGTGCATAAAAATGTATATCTAGTATAACGATATTTTTGGCCTGAAACATCACATAGTTTATTGTATAATATTAGGACTTTACATATGAAATTAGTGTTTTGTCGTACTGACCACTTTGATCTGAAATATCTCCTATTTGGTTAAGAATTCCAAATTCAAATTTATAAATTCATTTAGCTGGTACATTTGAGTTTTGAAAACAGTCATTCATTTGTTTTCTCATTATTTTTTTCTTTGGCGTCGCTTATTACCGCACAATGGAAAACATTAAATATGTATATATGAAATATAAAAAAAAAAAAAAAAAAAAAAAAAAAAAAAAAAAAAAAAAAAAAAAACCGACACAACAATGAAGGGATTTTCAATCGAATCATTACTTCTGATGAAAAGTGGATACTGTGCGATAATCGGAAGCGTTCGTTGCAATTGTTGAACCCTGAAGACCCAACCAAATCCTGCCCTAAACGAAAATTGACTCAGAAAAAGTTACTTGTGAATGTTTGGTAAACTAGTGTCGGTGTCGTTCACTACAGCTTTCTAAAATCTGGTCAAACAATTACGGCAGATATCTATTGTCAGCAACTGCAAACCATGAAGGAAGAACTAGTTGCTAAACAACCGAGATTGGGCAATCTCTCTAGGCCACTACTGCTTCACGACAACGCAAGACGACACACTGCACCACAAACAACCACTAAGTTAGATGAACTACAATTGGAATGTCTGCGACATCCACCGTACTCCCCGGATCTTACCCCAACAGATTACCATTTTTTCCGGAATTTGGACAACTTCTCACAAAGGAAAAAATTTAACTCCGATGCGGCAGTCCAAACCGCCTTCAAAAAGTTTATTGATTCTCGCCCCCATGGTTTTTTTCGTAAAGGGATCAATGAATTACCTATGAGATGCCAAAAGTGCATAGATAACAACGCGGTGCATACTTTGATTAATTAAATATATTTTACAAAAAAAAAAATTACTTTATATTCCTGCCGTACAAAACGCCAATTTCATATGTAAGGACCTAATATTTGACAGCGTGTAGAAGGAAGGAATTGGACCTCAAAATGTTTTGGTGAATTTTTATTATATAAAATTCACAGACAGGAAAACCGAAATTTGTATTTGCCGGAATAAGTTGTTACTGTTTCATTGACATAAACAATATTTTCTTATTTATATTATTTTAAAAAAAGCAGAGCATGTTTGAGAAATGTTCGTTTGATTATAATTTAATTACTGTACCAAGCTTATTTTGCTGTTAGAATTTTACACATTGACGCACGTAAAACATTTCAAAGCTAAATGCTACTGCTAATGTCTATCTGTAGTTTATTTTTATACTGTTTTAACATTGGTCTTGATGTTATCAATCTTCACAAATTCAGCTTGAAGCTACTAACGCGCTTCCGAATTGTCCTGTCTTAGATTTAAATATGTACAATTACATCAATATTTAAGTAGCTATTTTAAACGCAAACAAATACAAAAAAATCATGAAACTATCCTGACAACTTTTAAACCTTATCAGCAGTATAGACTGATGAAGTTATTAAGATAATGAGTTATTAAGATGATGATGCTTTATAAACATCATAAGTAGAGTCTCGTTTTAGAAAGGTATAACATTTATCAAATTAACTAGACCAATAAAACGGTCCAATAACTTACTTTGTAATATCAAAAATATGTCTACGCGTATGTTTGTTTAAAATGGGAACCAACAATAAACTTGTGCGATACATCTCTGTCGATGGTCAAGCCTTTATTATACGTATTATATATTGGAATTTACAAATTCAGGTACCATTTGACTGCTCGCCAGTGTATAAATAGAAAATCTGAGAGCTTTGTTTTGTTTAATGGTCAAAATATTTTATTGCTGTCTTAAAATTATCTTTTATGTACACCACATTCCGTTCTTTATTCAATGAAACGATAAACAAGCCAATAGAGTAAACCGTTGACTTGTATATTGCTTCATTGAAAAAATATTTAAATCGGTATAATAACCTAGTTTTTACATCGAATCTGCAATATAACAATCGTAAGTTTAAATCGATCGATTTATAGCAAATAGTTTCCGGTTTTCAGATTCATGCACAACATTGTGGGTTTTCAGGTTAATATTAGATCCTTACATATGAAATTGGCGTTTTGTACAGGAGGAATGTAAAGAATTTTTATTTTATAAAATATATTTAATTAATCAAAGTATGTACCATTGTTATCTATGCACTTTTGCCATCTCATAGGTAGTTAGTTCCCTTTACTAAATATATTATGGGGGCGAGAATCAATAAACTCTATGAAGACGGTTTGGACTGCCGCATAGGAGTTGAATTTTTTTCCTTGTAAGAAGTTGTCCAAATTGCGAAAAAAATGGTAATCTGTTGGGGCAAGCTCCAGGGAATACGGTGGATGTCGCAGAGACTCCAATTGTAGCTCATCTCACTTAGTGGTTGTTTGTTGTGCAGTGTGTGTCTTGCGTTGTCGTGAAACAGCAGTAACCTAGAGCGATTGACCAATCTCGGTTGTTTAGCAACTAGTTTTTCCTTCATGGTTTGCAGTTGCTGACAATAGATATCAGCCGTAATCGTTTGGCTAGATTTTAGAAAGCTGTAGTGAACGACACCAGCGCTAGTCCACCAAACACTCACAAATAACTTTTTCTGAATCAATTTTCGTTTAGGGCAGGATTTGGCTGGGTCTCCAGGGTTCAACAATTGCAACGAACGCTTCCGATTATCGCACAGTATCACTTTTCATCACAAGTAATGATTCGATTTAAAATCCCTTCATTGTTGTGTCGGTTGAGCAAAGTAACACAGCAGTCGACGCGTGTTTGCAAGTTCGATTCACTTAATTCATGAGGTACCCATCGTTAAAATTTTTTACTTTCCCGATTCGCTTCAAGTGGATTAATACAGTTTTGTCACTTATCCCTAAGCTTGCAGCTATCTGTGAAGTGCTTTGTGATGGATCCGATTCCACAATAGCCTCTAATTCTTCATTTTCCACTTTGGTTTCCGGCCGTCCACGGGGTTGGTTCTGAAGGTCGAAATTTCCAGAAAGAAAACGTTGAAACCAAAACGTACCGTGCTTTCTTTTGCGACACCAGCGCCGTACATATCATTAATCCTTCGAGCTGTTTCTGCAGCACTGGTGCCACGGTAGAACTCGTACTCGTAAATATACCGATATTTCATGTTTTCCATAGTGCGGTAATAAGCGACACTTAAGAAAAAATTATTGAGGAAAAAACAAATGAATGACTGTTTTCAAAATTCAAATATACCAGCTAAATGAATTTATAAATTTTCATTTGGAATTCTTAACCAAAGAAGAGATATTTCAGATCAAATTGGTCAGTACGACAAAACGCTAATTTCATATATAAGGATCTAATGTATTTCATTTCTCATTTATTCAAAAATGCATTTTACGTTGCCTTGAGTAATAAAAGTATTGTGCTGTCTATTTTATGACTAAAATAAATTATGACTTAATTTTTTTTATAATGAAATTTGCGCCTCTAGTTACCATGACAATCATAGCAGCTACATCTGACTCAGGGCCAGCGGATCTGGTATCCGCGAGCTAATATGACTTCATTAAAACTTACTTACTTTTATAACAAAACTAGCCGTTCCTCTCCCGCTTTGCTGACCGTAATATATAATTAGACTTGAGATTTGTCTAAACTATTCCTTGACAGCAACCGCAACAGCAAGAGAACAAAGGAGAAATATTGATAAATATTTTATAGGATACATTAATAAAGAATAATATATTTTTAAATAATTAGTAAATACAATTATAAACGATAGTTAAGAAAGTACGGTATCACGCAGCAAGTGGGATAGATACTCAAATTTTTTTATGGACAAGTGCCAGTGGTCTTCTTTCAAATTAATTATTATTTTATGCGCATCTAAAGTTTCTATTATAACATACGCACTCCGTCGCTAGCGGCGGTTATTTTGGTACTCTAGCAAAATTTACGAGCATTTGATTTGCCGTCTTAATATATTTGCCAGGAAGAGTAAAACTTGGAGCCACATCTTGTTTATAGTTTCTGAAACATAAATTAATTAGCGCGCTTAATTAACCATTGTTATTGCTTTTTAAATATAAACGTCTTTTAAACATGTATCTTCTTATGTATTTATCTTAATTAAATGCAACTTTATTATATGTAACTTACCAATGTGGCATTAGTTAGTGTGACATACGAGTACACTATGTCACATTTTGTAATTCGGCTTGGGACATACGTTACCCCAATAACTTCACTTGCTACGGCACTTAAAATCTGAACACTTTAATGTTTGCACTGTTATTTGGTGGCAGAAATAGGATGCTGCGGTGGTACCCACCGAGACGGTGTCCGACAACAAAGATCGGTAAAACTTCGCAATTTAGCGGATTCCTGATCCACTAGCCTTGAATACGAAGCTATAAAAGACGTCATAAAGGCATATACATCAAACGAAAAATTGCACAATGAGAAAAATAAATGTGTTCATAAAGTGAAATAAGATATGAGACATTTATAATTATTCACTACAAATACACGTAGCTGTCAAAAAATTATTAATAAACAAAGAGATATCAATTCATAGGTAATGTAGTTTTAAAATATAGTCAAGAAAAATATATACGATCGAACAATAAACCAATATTTTATACAGCATTCACAGTTCCGTAGGAGTATAAATAAATAGTCATTATTCAGTCCGAGATACAAAAGTTTTATTAAGGTTATGTTTATAAAATAAAGGATGATTTACTTCCCACGGCAGCGTAATCATTATTATTTTTACATTCACATTTCGGCCCTGAGCGCTGATAGAACGTGAAATATGTGTTCCGCGAATATACTTTCCGTTTTAACGCTAGAAAACATTTTAAAGCGAATTGTTACACCAGTTATCAATATTCATCATAAAATCAGGGATTCTGGATTTGTAAATATTGATACACTTCCTGTTATTCGTTCACATTTCTGACTGACATTGTATGTTTTATTTATGTTTATCCAAAGATTTAGATCTGCGTGGATCATAGGATCAACAATGATTTATAATTTTAAGATATCACTAAAATCTTGATTATATGCCCAAGAGTTGTTTTCTCATTAATAATGATATATTCTGTTCCTTTTTGAACAAAGGAATCAAAATTATGACAAGCAAACAAACAAAGTTTCAAATTGACACCGCGTTTCGTACGCTCTATTACGTTAGTTATGACTTGCGGCGGCAGCTTTAAGAATCAGTGAGATGTAAATGATTGAATATTACATATTATTGTAATACATGAGAAACTTGACAGACAGTTTAAATGAAACTATTTTTTATCTTTTCCATCATTTTCAGCCGATAGACCCCCACAACTGGACAAAGGCCTCCCCCGAAAGTTTTCCACGTTAATTAATACCGCGCAGCACGCATCTAGCGATTAACCGCAACCTTCACTAGAACGGTCCACCTCGTCCTTCGAAAATATTCCTCTATAATAATCTCATTAAAATTTGAGAGGTTTCGGGTAATTGTACTTTAAAACCTGTGCGTAATAAAAAAATAATGAACTATGTGTAAATTGGCAATTAA
Source organism: Ornithoptera alexandrae (assembly GCA_029030555.1). Classification (NCBI taxonomy): domain Eukaryota; kingdom Metazoa; phylum Arthropoda; class Insecta; order Lepidoptera; family Papilionidae; genus Ornithoptera; species Ornithoptera alexandrae. The sequence goes on from JARDVY010000037.1 coordinate 9,677,356, forward strand.
AGGTAAAACGATCTTTAGTTAAATGTAATTGAAGTATTTTTATGAATTTTAAAAAAGTTCAATAAATGCAACAAAAAAGACAAATAAGAAGCATAGAGTCTGGCCAAAATTATTAGTAATAATAATTTTTTTTTGTAACAAAAACTATCATTTTAAAAGGTAAAAATCAGAGCTAATTAAATACAATCTTAACATGTTAATCCAGTGTTTTTTTAACATAAACTGGGTTACGTTGGTTGTAGCTGTAAATAATTTTTAAGTTTTATCGTTATATACAAGGGTCGGCAGGTGATTCCTGGCAATCAGCCAAATATAATACTACGACCTCTGCATTTCATTCACACACTAACTCATCTATAATCAAATACCTATTAAAAAAGTATCAATGTTTACTTTTATTATTACGGCAATCCATACAGAATATATAGAAGAAATTGTAGAACTCTCTTCAACCACCTGTCTTTTTAAACCTTGTCGATATTTTTAACATAAGTTAGCGGGGGTTTAGCCCTGTATGCGGAAATCATCATCTCCCATTCCTGTTCGTATTTCAAGTGGAATCAGCTTAAAAACAATGCATACTCCAAAAATAAATAAATAAAATTTATACGTCAGCTATGTAACACAGGTTTTAACAGAAAGCATTTGTTACTTTTATAATATCAATCGATTGGTTATTAAAACCAGAAGTTTTTTTTAATCCTATGAAGCTACGACACAAGTAAGAAGTTCATCTGATAATAAGTGATATGTTTACCCATAACAAAGTGACGCTATTTAGAATATTATTTACACCACAATGCGCTCGTCACCTTGAGACATAAGATGTTAAGTGTCGTTACCCCAATTATTGCAATAGCTACAGCGTCCTTCAAACCGGCACACAGTAATGATTGCACGCTACTGTTAGGCGACAGAATTAGGCGCCGCGGGACCACCCACCTAGACGATCTCCGGCAATAAAGACCTACCACCAGTAACAAGTTTACGAAAGGTATATGTTAAACCATCTTAGAATATGAAATGAATATTTTTTAAACTTTTTAAAAATGTCATAGTGTTGACTTTAAAACACTATCCTTATTGTCAATTCTTTAAATTAATAAAGATTTTTACATATTGCTTAATCTTTTCACCTATATTTTGAGGTTTTAACAACAATGATAATATGTTTATTCACTTTACAATACAATAGCACAAACATTACATAATATTAAAAAAATACAGCAGAAAGTAAAAGTGTGCGAAAAAGCCGAGTTCGTCTAATACTCATTTTCACTCATGTTTCCTTAGATCATATAACAGAAAACTCGCTTTAAATAAAAAAATAAACGTTACTATAAAATTTATATTTATAGTATAAATAAATAAAACTAAAGCTAAAATCAACTCTATGAAAGTTGACATACTGTTCGTGAAATTTTGAAGTATTACAACATACATATATCAAAAGAGCCCCCAGTTAGTACAAAATACCATTGACATTTGCAAAGAAAGTCACCAGATAACCAAAACATAGAAATTTGGCAGGAACGTTTTGACGCGTAAAATCTGAAGTCATCTACAAAATTATTTTCCAGAGACTTTAAAACTACCCGTAAATGTTTAAGGGCGTAGACCACACATATCTCAGCACCCAACTTTTCAAAGGACACGGTGGCTTAAAAAATTACCTACATCGATTTAACCTGGCTGCTGATCAATTCTGTGTCTGCGATTATACCAGCGGGGAAACTATAGAACACGTTGTTACTGTTTGCCCATGATTTCTTTAGCAAGAATCGAATTGAAACACAGAATGGATTAGGTAGTAGACAAGAAGAAATAGAGAAAATAATGCAGGACAAGGCCAAAAGGAAGATCTTCCTGGATTACAGTCTGGGGCTGGTAAGGACAGCGACCAAAGTAAATGACTCAATTATTAAGTAGCGATGTACAATGATAAACGAGAATTAAAAACTCAACACATTAATACAAGTAAATCCTTAGTAGACAGTCATCAAGGTTGCTGCTAAACAAATCGCAGCAGACGCCCATAGAACCCACTAAGGATTAAAAAAATACGTAGACTATTCTTCTTCTTAAAGTGCCTCTCTGACTAGTGAAGGTTGGCAGTCAGTTCAGACTACGAGTATAAGAGACTTCAATTTATTGTTTGAAACTCAAATTTTTTTTCATCGTATTTTTAAATCAATTATGAAAAAAAATCTACAAAACTTATGAAACGTCCTTTTGATGAGGAACTACTCCGTCATCGCCTTGTTAATGAGGAATTTACTTTCTTTAAAATCTTTTTACCTTCAATCGCGATGATTAATAGTAATCATGACAGACGAGTCGTCTGCGATGTAGGTAAGTCCGGCGAGTAACAATAGAGCACAGTTGCTAATGTTAAACACAAGCGGTTTCATGCCAAATAGCCATGATCGTGTTAATTAATCATGATAATCTACGACACCTCAATCTTAGAAAAACTTTATAATTTGGATTTGATTGATAGTTCTGTAATACTTTTTTTAAGCCACATTTTAAATAGAGAATAAAAAGTTAAAAATTCAGTTCAATATATATTTTTAAATTGTGCAAGAAATTACAAAATATGTAATAGTACTTATTAAAAAAAAAGAAAATATGTGCGCACTAGGAGCCACTGGATTCTAACAGCACAAATCCAGTAGTGGATGTCCATTGGTTGATATGATGATAATTATGTGCTTACTTAGGTACAAACCGTAATTGGTTTGGAACCATTACATATATCTTTTTTATCAACACGACCCTATGATATCCACAAACAAATATTTTCTGCAAATAAAAGTATATGTGCCGTTTTTTAATTGTGCCTCTCATATTTATGACACATGGACACAATTCAAAAAAACCTTTTCGGATATGTCAAATAATTAAATTTTCTACCACATTGACATATCCGACATAGATGACAAATATTTTTAGTAACAACATCAAACTTGCCTTCTCAAATTTCTTCTGTAATGAAATTTATTTGACCGCCAAATCGTCATGCAATATATTCAAATAATTACGCCATATTTCATTTACGACAGCAGCAACGAATATAAATTAATCAACATCTGCTGATTTTCAAACACGCAATCGCATATATTCGTAATTTTACTATAAAAATAATTGCTTGTTAACTATAAAATAAAGAAGAGGTAATAAAGGGTTATTACTTTATGTTTTAGTTATTTTGTAGCTCTTTAAAGGTTACAATATGAAGTGAATACATTATACTTTATAATGTCAAAAGTTATCACGTGATATATATCCATAATTTTTAAATTAATGAAATAAATATTCTAAAGATTTTCTGATCTTTTTAAATTACAAATAAATTTTATAAAAAAGTCTTGTGTTGGAGACGAGTTGCAATATCTTCTACAACTCTGCTCTTAGCATGTCAAAAAAAACGACTAAGCTGTCAATAGTTGCAAAGTAAGAACGAATCATAAATATACTGAGCCAAGTATGCCTAGTATAGTAAAGCGTCTTTTTAGGGAGGCCAATATTCAGCATTGGAGATAATTTCTTTAATAAAACATAGAACAATCATGGTATAATTTAATTTGGTTATACAGGATAAAATAAGATGAATCTATTTAAATAGGAGGCTGTGCATGTTATCCTAAGTGCCATTTACAATCAGCTGAACGTATCGTTTGTCACGAAGCTAGGTTGAATAAAAAAAAAAGATTATGCTGCAATTTCTCTACTCATAGAGAATCCTAAGGCCAAATGAAATAAGTTCCATTGCCTGGCTATCAGCGTAAACCAAGGTTACACAAGTCATTGCACTTTGTCTACGTCATTCGCTAAAAAGTGATGCCAAATTACGTCGTTAGCCACAAAACTGTGACTAACTACGAAATACTATAAATTTTTATGTTTTTTTTATTAAGTCAAAAGATCGATTTTGCACTTTTGTAAAAAATATTTCAGAAACTTCTTTGTTTGTTACTTTAAAAGATTCCGTCCTATTTGAAACTTTTTTGATATTAATTTGTTTTTTACGAGTACGTGTTATCAACGTGTATACATAATAGTAATAAAAGCACAAAAATAACAGAATAATATAACAAATATAACAAAATAACAATTTCACATATTTTTGTATATTTCACACATCATACAAAAGTCTGCTTGTTGTCCTTCCAAATATTGGCGATTCTGTAAGACTGTCCGTTGTATACTTATCGACGATTTCATTTATGTTAATAAAAAAATGCTTAAATAGTATAGCTTTTGTAATTATTGGGGTAACGAGACTCAACATCTTATATCCCTGGAAACGAGCGTAACCCGGTGGAGTGTATATCATCCTAACTAGTTGTTAAAGGCAGGTGAACGTCCTCTCGCTTAATTGAATAAGTAAAAAGACTTTTTAATATGTACTTACTGATATTCGCGCATTAAATATTGTTTCTGTAAATTTTGCGATATTTGTTATAAACATTGCTAAATTCGCAGATAATTGAAAAAGAATTTAATTTAAATATTAATTTAAATTAAGAAAAAATAATTAAATCTAAAATTAAGGAATAATGATGTATTATAGTTTCAGCGTCCTGCTACGCCGTAGCAAATCGTAGCATATGAAATTAATGCACAATGAGAATATTGACCAATTTTTAACAATTACTAAGACTTTTTAATAAATTTACACGATTGGTTTAAAGCAACAAAAGATTACAAAATTACTTAAAATTTTCGTGTTTAATTTATATGGAAATTTTATTATATATTAAAGGAAACGACTTAAACACAATTTGTGTACAAATTACCGATCCTTCCTTACGTATAAACGTGCTCTTGAAAAATATTTCGCAGCAAAGTCATTATGATTTTGGAATAGGAAGTAACTCTTTTTCCTGGTTGTTGTTTGATGTTTGGTAATTAAATTTTTATTTGTACTGTTATGTATTTTATCTTCTTCTTCGTCGCTCCCTCACTACTGAGGATCGTGACCACGCACAAACAATCTCCATTGAGTGAGGTCATACGCAGAGTGGACCGCACGGTGTATACTGCCACCCTCCGCCTTTTTGATCGCTTCCATCAATGTGTCCATCCAAAGCCCATTGGAAAACGCATGATGTACCTAAAAAAGATGAGAGCTCTTTGTTGGCATATTGAGGAGAGCCTTGTGGTTATTTTTTACGTATTTTATCAGACGAATGACAAGTTCATCACCGCTACATCTTTATCACACAAGAGATAAAAAATACAAGAATTTAAGCTATTTGGATTATTTGATATTATTCTATGATTCCACAAAGACATTTGCGGGTCGTGATCATTTCTGTCCACTTTTGTTCCAGTTTCAAGGCTACATACTTGTTTGTAATAATTTGTTAATTAAAGGTAATGTCAAGAGTTGTCACATTGAATGTTTAATATTACTGTTATCCGCGTTAATCACGAACGATTCTGTACCTTGCTGATTGGACATAGGTGACTGATTGTATATTGTCGGATGTGTGAACTGGCCGTGTATATCGGGAACGACGGCTCCGCTGGCAACCGGCCCGCGCCCAGCCACGGAGCTTATAAAAGAGGGCGCCGCTTTGCTCCCACGCCCGGCGCGCAGCAACTTCGACGCTGTCCTCATGGGGCTCACTAACCTTCCTTAGTATAAATAAATAAACATAATACTAATGTTTTAATGTATTTAAATCAGTGATTGGGACCAAGTGATAAGTGATACGGTAAGTTAGTTTAAAAGTTATAAATGTGTGATGGTGATACCGAAAGGAACTGTGGTTTGTGCATTGTGACGGTTCAGTGTTGCTCTTACAAAATATAATACAACCTTGGATTTGAGCGATAAATGGATGTTACTAGTGTATATTTTGCATCTGATACATATTAATCATTACAACTCCAAAGCACGTGTATAAATTCACTAGAAAATAGAACAGTGATCTTCATGATACGCCCCAGTGTTGCTATTTGTAAATAAATATGCAAATCAGTGGAAAGTTTCAATAAGACATATATTCCTTATTTAATAAAGTTAAATATAAAATAAAAAAACACTTTTAAATTTTTAATTAAACTGTATGAAGAAATTTATAGACGTTAAATACATTTATCAGTTAATATATTCATTGGCACATTATTTGGCGATCTGATGAAGGTTACGGGGAACCGTTGGATGAGGACAAAAACTAGTGGAGTGGAAATCTTTAGAGAAAGCCTATGTCCAGCAATGGACATCTATCGGCTAATGATGATGTCATTATATTTAAAGTTATATAACATTAAAGTTGAATTAATTCATTTATTATAAAAGTGAAATATAGGTTTTATAAATAATGTTTTTATAATAATTGGTTTGATTGAATTTTTTTGATAAAGCGACGATATGAGCAAAACTCTTACCTGATGGTAAACGATTTGCTCTGCCATAACCATGTGGCGCTAAGTAGAACGAAATACATACACTTCACCTTGTTATATCCTTCGCTTTGAAAAGTAAGGAGTCTTGTTACCGCAGCAATTTCACTAGCTGCAACGCCCTTCAAACTGGAATACAGTAATGTTTGCACACTACTGTTTGGCACCAGAAATAGGCACTGCGGTAATAAGAACCTACACAGTCTGCGGCAACAAGGGCCTACCGGTAGTAAATGTATATTTTATTGCCAATGATAGATATTTACAGACGTGATGACATTGATATTTCATAATCTTAATTACAATATCCCGCAACCATCTTCAATTATTTAATATTAGGCGTAGTCGGTTTTATTTTGTTTTCATCTACTTTACCCTGAGACGAGCTTATCTAAGAGCTAAAAATTTTTCATGTTATGACTTATTGAAAGGCGATGTTAGAATTTTTTCGATTAAATTTTCCACTAAGAACACATGAATATTGTCCACCCTCATAGTCAATCTGCCGCCATAATAATATGCATAATTGCAGCCACACATATGAGACCTAGACGTATTCTGGATGACCACCATATACAGCTTTGTTATCTCCGATAAAATTTTACTTCATAGTAAATAAAAATATATATTATGTATATTCATCATAACATTCCATGTGTAACATCCTTAATCCATTACTGGTTTTCATAATTTATTAACAAGCGTGTTTGAAAGCGAAGTGTAAAAAAGATATAGATATATAATAACACGTAATCATGTAATGCTTGTTTGTCTTAATATTTATAAAAGTGCGAGCATGGCTTTTTATATATAAAACTGTTTTATCTTTCTGTTTGTTAGTATATGTACAATTCAATGTTAAAATCTAATGATGGTAACTGTTAGTCATACCAGCTCTAAGTGTGCAAGAATAAAATAATAATATGTATTATATTAGTTACAATATATCATTATCAGCCTATAGACGCCTGCTGCTGGACATAGGCCACCCCCAAAGATCTCCATATCGATCGATCCTGCGGTACCCGCATACAGCGGCTTTCTGCGACCTTCGTTTGTAGGAATGTTCATATGGGGTGATCTGACCCATTTCATACCACGCTGGCCCAATGCGGGTTGATGGGAGCTGAAGTCTCGTTTGTTGATTAGCAGGATGCACCATGAGCAGGTGAGGTTTGCTTGGGTCTCGTGAATTTTCGCGAGCGACCCCTTACACTCCTTTATATAGGACAAGGTATTAAAAAAAATTACTCTTATTCTGGAGACGTACTTAATGTGCTATTATTACATAAAATTCTTTTCCATTACTTAGTTTTTTTATGAACCTTTTAATATTTTCATTATACTTCCGCTTGTGAAAAATCAACAGGTCTCATGTCTGACAAGGAAAGCTAAAAAAATATCAGATAAGATATTCTTAGTTTTCTAAGATTTAATTAACTATGTAATCGTTTTAATTTTATTTTGAATTACGTCTTTTTTTATTTATTTTTACTGTTTGCTAAACTTCCTACTTTTTAAACAGATCTACAATGATTATTGCCTAATATTTTTTTTATTATTCAATGAGTGGACAGTAGACCTAGTGATAAATGATACGCCGGAGCATAGCAACGTGGCGCTAATCAGGATGCTATATACTGCACCACATTACGCTCGTCGTTGAGACATAAGATGTTCAAGTCTCGTTACCCGGGTAATTACACTAGCTACAACACCCTTCAAACCGAAACACAGTAATGTTTGCACACTACTGGTTGGTGGCAGAAATGACGCTGCAATGGTACCCACCTAGACTGTCTTAGGCAACAGAGACCTACCACCAGTGAAACCTATCAAACCACATTTTAAAAATTCAAGAATAATGAAAATTAAATTAATTGCTTTTAGGTAGCTTGTTATGGTGCAGTAAGTGTCTCATGCTGAGATTTGCCTAAACACAGATGGTAGCAACATTTTGCATTTAAGTTAAAAAATTATATAAAGTTACCCTCCATCGCAGCGACTATTTCAGCTGCCAAACAGTAGTGTACAAACGTTATTGTGTTCGGGGTTGAAGGCTACTCTGTAGCCAGTGTAATTACTGGGGTAACGGGACTTGACATCTTTCCAAAGCGACGAGGACAATGGTGTGATGTGTGTATAATTCTAACTAACGCCATATTGTTATGAGCTGACGTATAACTTACCATCAGGTTAGCGTCCCACTCATCTCGTCGCTTTGTAAAACATCCAATCAATATTTTTACTATTAGAATATTGTAGCTAATCATCCGATAAAAGCTTTTCCTTGCATATAAAACTTTAGTATAAAAGACAAATACTTTTATTTTTAAAGCTACATATTCAATTTCCTACAAACCAAAAGAATGTTCTGAATTTATTAAAGGAAACCTTTTTCAATGTTTATAAATGTATGTATATGTATATATATATATATATATATATATATATATATATATATACAGATAATTTGTGAACGTTGATAGGAATTTGATATCGCTTAATAAAGTAATTTCAGCTATCCTCAATCTACGAAAAACAACATTCACCTAAAGTATTAATATATGAAAATGGTGAATATCACAGTCTCAATAAATACAATTAAACGTTATTCGTTGTAAAATAAACATTTAATTACAAGAGCGACCATTTATTTCACAATCACATTAATTGCGTAACTAAAGAGTTAAATTGTTATTATGCCGCGATTATGATTTATATTATTTTTATATAATTAAGCGACCCCGAGAAGCGAGACATTCACGTGTTGGTAAGTGATACGCCCGCTCATAATAACGTGGCGCTAGATAGGGTGTTACATGCTGCACTACCGGCACTACGCCTAAGCACGTCCCAGAGAGGGTTGTAACCCTCCTCGTCATTCTCGTCTTGGTATGTCAAGAACTAGACCAGCTCATACTTGTCTTTAGTCAAGGGCCCCCACTTTCAGAGCTCACGAACCCGAAAACCCTTCTATCAATTATCAATCCCCCTTCGATCAATCGCCTTCTACGACAGGCGGGATTTACCTTAGTCCTTTTGTTAATAGCCCGAGACAACAGGGCAAACGGCAACAGAGGCCTACCACCATTTGTTACACAAATTTTATAAAATACGTCCAATTCTATTTGAGTTCAATTACTCATGTAGTATTTAATATTTGATCCAGTTAACTTTGGTCATCCTTCCTTATCTATGCAGTAGCAAATCTCGCACACGGCCAACTTCAGACCTGCCAAAGCAGATGGTTACGACACACTCAAGTACTATATTCTATTTCGATTATTACCTTCGCCTGTTTATTTCTAGATGACGAATCGCCTTACGAATATATCCCCTGATAGTGGTTACGTCGTGCGTACGCACCGGCGCACATCGGCTTGTTACATTATCGAGGAATTTTAAAAGCATGTTTTATTCATCTACTCATCTACTCCACACCTTCAGGTGGTCTGTTGTTACAATTCCTCGAACGGTGCAACTTTAAGTTTGAATATTGAAATTATTCACGTGTTTATTTTGTAGATATTAATCAAACATGATGTATTAGAAAAAATTGTCTTAAAGTCTCGTAAAAAGTTCTTCCACGAATACGAGTATGTGTAAAACAATGGTAAAGTAAAACAATTCCTGCTCGAATGCATCATTTGTTATATAGTCTGGGTAACGTTTTATTGTTAATCGATCGTTAATGTCGTTAGGCATTATATTTTACTACAGCTGTCTACATTAGGTTGATGGTAGCTGCTGACTACCTCGGATTAATAATTAACCACTTTCCTGCGTTTATACAGAATTGCTTAAAACATTAGCAACTACTGCTTATATTCTTTAACAAATCAACAATGTTATATTTCTATAAAATTTATTTGAACTTTCAAAATATAATCACAACTTGACAACCAATATTATAAACAACGCGACTAGATTGGGTTGTTAGTTAAAATCAAGTTTTTTTTAATATTTTTTATATATCAGCATGTTACATAACTATTTGATTTCGTACGTACATTTTTATTACAGCAACCAAAATAGCTGTTAACATTGGCATTCAGCTGTTTCCCTGTGATTTTCTATTTTCACTCACTAAATATAATCGCATTGGAACAACACAAGGTTGACATTTTTCGTTAGTCGACGGGATAACATTAACAGAAATAAATATTTGAATTTGTCATAAAAATCGCTATTAAAATTTACAAGATGTGCATACATAAATTAAATGCTAAATAACGTCAATGATGTTTAATTTTAAACAAAATATATACATTAACCAATAATTTTTAGACACAAGTTATAAGACACTTACTACATCGTCGCTTCTTTATTATAGTTGAACCTTCTTAAAAAGAAATATATACATTAGATCGCAAATAGTTCATGAACACCTCCTTTTTAATATGATTTTCATACTAAACTACATTTTTGTGTTTTGCTTCACAATTCCTGTGAATCTAATACTTTTGTTAAAAGTAGCTAGAGACTTTGTACCCTTGTATAAGGGAAATTAGAAACGGCCCTCAATCACATGTATAGATAATGTGGAATGATACATTAGCATTTTTTATATGCGAAGGAAAAGACAGGACAAGAGACGTTGGTCTGGTGGTAAACGACACGCCTTACCATAAAAAAATAGCGCGGTAGAATGATATATGTATCCTACAACATCGTTGTACTCGTCGTCTAGAGCCACGATTTTAAATCTTATTAATCTAGTAATTTTACTAGCCAAAATGTTCTGCGAACCTATAAATTACCATTTATATCTGATTCAGCCTTTCTAATGAAAAAAATTATGATAAATCGGACCACTCCGTAAAAAGTACAGGGCCGCGGTGGTAAAAAGAAACAAGAGGAAACATGCTTAAAATTAAAACCTGTCGTTGTTGTAACAAATCACAAGTTTCAGCTGCAAACCAAAATTAAAAACTTTTTGTACATTTTAAAAATTATTTGTGCCTATTTCAGATTAACTAAAAAAATATAATGTGAGACTTACATAATCTGTAAAGAATTAAAAAAAAAAAGAATAATCTGAAATAAAGAAATAATTAAAATGAGTTTATAGTATAAAGTATTTGATTTACTTATTAAAAATCTTTATTGTACATCTTAAATTAGGTTACAATATGTGAATGTAATGACTATGGGCATTTTTTACCAGTCAACCTAGGTGATGCCGTGATAGGTGAGGTAGAATCACATTATCGGAAATTATCGTTGATGTATACATAGTTCCAAATATGTTATATACATTCACATATACATAAATCTATATATATCCCCACAATACATACATGACATACATACTGTGTACTGGTATAGAGTTTCCAGAAAATATCTTCTCACCAATCCCTTAAAGACTTTTATGTTTAGAACTCTTTTGATATCATCGGACAAGATCTAGAGTCATGCATTTGATCCTGGTGCAACACTAATTTTCAAAAAACTTCTGACCGTTTCTTGCTGTTAATATCCCGAAACGCTTAGGGGTTCTAATTTTTTTTCATTTGGTCATACATTTATGTAGAGAGCATAATAAAATTTAAAATATAAAAGTTATAAATTGCTAAAGTAACAATCTGTTTCCACCACGTACGTTCACATATTAAAATAAAATGACGTAAGCGTGAAGATTAAAACATTTTTAATCACTTTAGTTCAGCTCCAGTCGTTGATCTTTAGATATATGTATGTACTAATGACGGCCAAACACTAGATGTTCAAGATAACAAAATACTAAAGAAGTAACTTGCACCGACGAGATACCGTCACGAAATATTTGTTACTTCCTATTTCACATCCTATCGACCAAATTATACAGGGTGAAAGGTAATAGGTGTAAAAGATCTGGAGAGGCTAAAGTATAGCTCGTATCCTATCTATCTATGTATGGAATATCCCATCCAAAAAGAATGGTTCTAGAGTTATAAATTTTTTAAATATTTAAAAAAAAAATCCTGGTTTTCGAGGCAAAATTCGATGATTTTATTTCTTACTTATTTCTTCACAAATTTTAATGTAATAATTATTGTTTCACAAAATTAAATTAATAATCATCACTTAAAGGCAAAAATGTTTAAAATAGGTTCTTTTAAAGTAACAGTAAAAATAAGGCGTCTTACTTACATTTTTATTTATTCTTAAAATAAAATTTTAGTTATACAAAATACGTATAAAGCACATAAATAAATACCTATATCTATCCGACAAGGTATAAGAAAGTACATAAAGTTACTAAAATTTAGAAAAGAAACACTTGTAATAAAATTAAGTACCATGAAATATCAAACTGTAAAGACGTATAAAAGTAGACGCCGCGCCGGCCCTTAATTTCACCCTTTTGTTTTTGTTGTATCACGTGCGCGGTTATTGTTGTCCTTTTAGATATTCACTTCAGAGTAAAAATTTAAAGTAAGAATGAATTGAAATTTTGCTAGACCTGACGGCCACGGTTCCTGATAGAAGCACGAAGCATTTTTCTTAAGTCAGATCAAGTGACTCGCCCTGTGAGCTGTTCTCTTATTTTGTTAGCAGGGACGATGATGCGTGACTATAAATCTTCTAACGAGTTAATTGGTGTTATGTACACTAAAGATTTCATGTGACCCCATAAATAATAATCGCAAGGTGTTAAATCAGACACCTTGCGGACCACGGTGTTGGTTCGCTTCGGCCAATCCATGGCTGAGGGAAAAGTAGTGTCTAACCACTGTCTTACGCCGAGACGAAAGTGGGCGGGATAACCGTCATGCTGGAACACCATTTCTCTTCTGGTATCCAATGGTATATCCTCCAGATAATTAAAAAAATTATTTAGAAGAAAATCTCCGTAGATCTCCCCATTTAAATTGTTGGGCAAGAACACTGGGCCTATCAAGTAAATATGAATTCTTCCCATCCATACGTTTACAGAGAATCTTCGCTGATGAGCTGCTTCTCTAATCACTTGGAGATTTTCACCTCACAGAGCCCAATAATGACTATTATGAAAATTTGTTATGCCGTCTGTCAAACTTCGACTCATCAGTCCACAATGTTTTGGTAAGCAAATTATTATTTTCTAAGTCTGCATGCAACATAAAATGGCAGAAGTCGAACCTCCATGCAGGGTCTCTTTTCTCCAGGGCCTGGACCGGTGTACAATGGTAGGGGTAGAGCCTTTCCATATGCACACTAAACCACACTTTTCATTATGTTAAACCCAGCAATCTTGTCACGACCATGGTTGACGTATTCGAGTCTATAACAAAATGGTCTATGATTCCTTCTTCTTCTTCAGTATCATAGATGCTTGGCCTACCTGCGTCGTGTCGCCTCTGTTGATCGTTGCTAGTTTCCCTGACGCGTTGATACGCCGCAGCGAATACTCTATAATTTAGTAGCTGATATTCTCTTCGTGTTTGTAAAGAATTTCGATCACTAAGTCCATAACAATAGAAAATGTCAGCGTATTCTTCATTACCGTAATCCGCCATTAAAATTAAATTTATTTCGTATGGAAAAGAAAACTTATTCAGAATTAAGAAGACAACGATAATGTACGTCCGCTTACGAAAATAGTTAAATTTTAACTGTCATACTGACTCCATAACAGCCAATTTACATCAGGCACAGGCAAACCGTCAATATGAGGGCGATGGGGCCATAGTCACCACGCGGGCCCAATGCGCATTGGTGACTTCAAACACACCTTAGAATAAATTCTAATTCAACTGCAGGTTTCCTCAAGATGTTGTCCTGCACCGTTTGTATTTCGCTGTTGTTACTAAAGTTCACAAATGTATATAACTTAAATATTAAAGTCATTGGTACATGCCGAGCTTCGAACCCGCGATCTTTCGAATGAAGGCCGCAAGCTCTAACCATTAGGCCAACGAGCTACTTACTACTGACTCATTACCTAAAAATGACATTGCATTTGTTTTAAAATAAACTCAATATCTAACGCGACAACAATAAGCTCGCAGTTGTTACAACAAAAACAAAAGGGTCAAATTAAGGGCCGGCGCGGCGTTTACTTTTATGAGTCTCTGCAGTTTGATATTTCAGGGTACTTGGTTTTATTACAAGTGTTTTTTATTCGAAATTTTAGAAACTTTATGTACTTTCTTACACCTTGTCAAATATGTATTGAAGTCAGGTACTTATTTATGTACTTTATACGTATTTTTTATAAATAAAATTTAGTTTTAAGAGCAAATAAAAATGTAAGTAAGACCCCTTATTTTTACTGTCACGACTTTCATAGAACCTAATTTAAAAGTTTTTAATTAAACAATAATTATTGCATTAAAATTTGCGTAAAAATAAGTAAGAAATAAAATCATCGAATTTTTTCTTAGAAAATCGGGAATGTTTTGAAAAATATTTAAAAAATTGATAACTCCAGAACCATTGTTTTTATTGAGTATTCCATACATAGATAGATAAGATACGTCTTACTTACTACGATCTTTTACACCTATTACCTTTCACCCTGTATAATAGCTAATGTTAACATAACAAAAGCAGTACAGTTTTTTATCAGTCTTTAATGGAATCTTTGCAACTCTTCCATTCTAATGACTTTCTCTAACAAAAAAAGAATCGGATCATTCTGGAAAACGCTTTGTGTGATTAATCAAAAGATAAACTCTTTGTATGAAGAAACCTCTCTTTGTAGCCGCTTAAAAACTACTTATGCTCTGTGTTATATACCGGATTACTAATCTTATCGCCACCTATTTTACAAGTAGTTTAGATGTTAAACATAAATAAAATTTTTCAACACTTCGAAATCAACGTACAAGTATTACATTGGAATAAAATTCACTTTATTATGTGAGCTGATTGTTCGTTTCTTATAGTCATTATAAAAATACCCTCAATAGAAACAATTAAAACCCTAAAGAATATCTTTCAATTTGTCACATTGGTTATAAATTACAACTGTACAAATTATTTTAATTTCTCCTCAATTTAAATTTAAGTGAAATATAATCATTTATGAAAACATAATGCTTGCCGTAGAATATATCTTGTTATGCCTATTATTTTGAAAATCGCCTTGAATAATTAAGATAGCGCAAGATTATTGGAGATCTAGGGTTCAAATGAAACAAGATAATTTAGGGGATCTTGCTTACTTCTTTTATTTTCTTGTCTCAAAATATAAGAAAAAAAAATTTAGAGTGTATGACGAGCTATACAAAAATATTCCATCGCACAGATCAGAGTCACAAAGAAGTCAACCTTTGCCAGAAATTGGCTCCAATGTCGAACTGTCGGCTATGCTCCAAATATACATACACGAGATGATAATCACGTGAAAATATTTGGAATATATTTAATTGAAATAAATATATGAATTTCCGCTAGCTTTTGGTTCTTAATTGTCAATTCCGTTTGAAATGATAACATTGACATCTAAGTAAAGATGTCTACAAAACCAAAAATCTTATACCTTATCTATTACCTTAACCTGTCTTTATAGTTTTACATGATATAATAAAATGGTTTTCATTTAATATCCACAGTTAAGTAAAAGTAATAACAACTTTAAATACAGGTACTTAAAAGAAAAAGGAAAGTTTATTTTAAACCTTTTTTATTATATCCTATAAATAGGTCCTATAAATTATAAATAGCGTATATATCAACATATTTTTACGCGGTTAATAGTCCTTCTAAGGACATAATAAAAAGTAAAAAGTAGTTACTCTAATGTCTATAAGCTAAAAAACCATTTTAATGGCATAAACAAACAACGTACACTTGTATAGCACCGGAGCTCGACCCGGGCAGCGGCCGCTATAAAAAGATCATCATACAGCGGCGGAGGATGGCGGCTGTGCGACATGCAACCCTGGAAAGCGACTCGACTATGCCATCGAGTACTGTTGCCAAAATAATTAAAGAAATCTCCGTCGATGTCCCTCCGCCGCGCCCGCGCCGCTCTAAAACCGTCGCTCCTTGCCCGGGAGTCGCAACTCGGGGCGCGGCGGGAAAACATCTCCCGCGTCACTCTCATTTCTTCTTTCCTTCTCGCAGCTGTCGAAAAAAAATTATTCAGTAAGTCTCTTATTTAAAATCTATAAAACATTTTAACGTGAGTGAATTAATATTTGCAGTGAAATACAGTGTTATAAACGGTTTAATGAATTTAGTGTTAGTAATTAAGTGTGATAAAGTGTTACATAACTAGAAAATTTATGTAGCCGTTTCTACATTTTAAAAATACCGCACTTTCTCGGCGTCTGTGAAACTAAAATAGCATTACATCACGTGGTACAATCTGGACCTATAGAATTGCTCCACATTTATTCAAAAGCATAAATTGTATTTGTTATGCTAGAGATGTACATCGTTTATTAGTTTTTTTATATGTATAATTAAAATACTAGAAAGTAAAAATAATATTTATTTACGTCCATACATAATTTTTGCTATAAAAAGAATCGGATTTGATTTTACTTGTTCATGACCCTCATGACAGGTGGCGCTATGATCGACAATTTTTTTCTACGTCAGTCTTGGAAAAAATGACGGCTGGGTTAAATACGTGTTCGTGTAGTTTATGATATTTACGAGAAAAAGTATTAGCTTAGTACAATATTTAGCTTTTATTTTAACTTATAAGATTGAGACTATTTGATTTAAGTGAATTACTAGAGAAGAATACCTCTTCTCATGAATTACAAAAATTAGGTGAGTGTGCAATGGTCAAGTTAGACTGTGCCTACTACATAGGAAATCGCTCGTTATCCTTCCAAGTTCCTGTACCATATTGATATTAAATGTCTCACCGACCTACATATTTTGTGCAGGATTAACACGTAATACATGTACATTTAAAAGAATTATTACTGAAAACGACGCAAAGTTTCATAAAAATATATTTAGAAAGAGAATAAAAATGTATACACTTTAAATACGAACATATAACGTGTTTATTGAATAAATTTATGTCAAAAAATCGTTAATAACGGTATCGTAATAAAATATATTGCGACGTTAAAAACAACGCCAACATAACCTCTAAAACCTTTCGATTTGATAATGATGACTTGTCATTTCTAACCTTAACACTCTCTTTTACTTTTTAGAACTGACGGCAACGTAGAAATTCCACCATGGAGGACGCTCACACGAAATCCGTGGAAGAAGTCTTAGGGTACTTTGGTACAGACCCAGACAAAGGCCTGTCTCCTGAACAAGTTAAAAGAAACCAAGACAAATATGGGCCAAATGGTAAGTTTATTGTTTTTGATTATTATTCTTATAAAGAATAAACCATTCAGAGCAGGATAAAAACTTGTAAACAATATATAACCTCAATTAATAATAATTGGATCATTATAGTTGAATTAACACTAAATTATTAATTATTGATTTTACAATAGTAAGCAAAGTTTTACAATTCTTCTTAATTGTCCAGTTTAACATATTCATTGTAATGAGTTATTGTATGCTTCAGTAGTTTGCACTTACAGTGAAAACTTATAAATATAACCCTATGAAATAACTTTTTGAATTAAGAAAATTTCCATTCTTGGAATTTAAAGTAATTGTTTGTAATTTTCTTTACTTGATAATTTCATTTATCAAGATTGAATTATCAAGTAAATAAATTATTGTGTAGACACTATCATTTATACCATCTAAGAGTTTTACTCATTATGACACTGTACCTTTAGCAAATTACTTTACATAGCCATTGCTGTTACAACACAATATCTTTTCATTGTTCTCATGAACTTTCTAGATTTTTTTATTTTCTTTTTTTCATCCATGTGTTACACCTTTTTTTGGAGATTTGTTATACAATAAATTATATTTAAATATAGTTAGATTTTTAGACATGTTTTGTATTGATATATTTGTAAATTTTTTTGCAAATAATATTTAACTCTATAAAATCTACACATTGATTTAATCTTTAAATGTTTTGTGTTAAATCTATTTGACATTTTTAAAAGGAAAGAACTTCCTTTATGTGTTTATTTCTATAATATTATTGATGTACTATGCAATATTGCTTTTATTTTTTGATTATGAGGGTTATTTAGTAGTGATTCTTACTTTTTTTCTTTTCTTTTTTTAATTTTAAAAATGGCTCTTAACACAACCCAGTTCAAGCACATTGTTAGTTAAGCTATGATAATTGTTATCAATGTCACAAACATATAAAAATTAATAATGAGTATCTAAAATAATGTTTGGCAATGTAATATTTCTTTTACTACTACTGAAGATACCATGGTGAAATATTATTGCATTTTTTAAACTACTCACTTATGACATGATTTAATGAGTATTTTAATTTTGTATCGACTTAAAGATAAAAACATTTAAATAAGAAATAAATTTCATATTATTACTTACATTGTAGTGATTAAGCTAATTTTTTAAAATCAATTGTACACTTATGATATCTTAAATGTTATAGTTGTTATATACACAAGCAATAATAGTACCCTATTTTCATGCAATACAGGATTTGAAGTAATTTTACCTAGACATGGGAACTGAAAAAGACATACTTAAACCAATTGGTTTCAAAATAAGATATATTCATGTAATAGTTATTTTAATAAATTCTTGTTTATACAAAAATATATTATGATTAATGAAGAACTCCATGCACTGAGAAGTCTCCCAAGCTTGATATGAATAATACATCATAACGAAAAGTACCTCAAAGGTTACCAACAAGTATATAACATTAATTATTCTTTTTATTAAAAGTAAATATCACTTTTGGTAAATTATCATAAACTTTCTTTTCTTGGAAGGTGGTCCATTTCCATAAGTGTAATAGTGCAAATCTTTAAACGATGTTCTGATCAGAATAATGATCATCAAATATAAACATAAGTAAAATATTTTGGCCACAAGTGGTTATAAAAGTTGAGTTAAAAAAAAAATATTAATGTATATTGATTTTTCTGTATCGTATATATTTATAGTCTCGTTAGAAGTGGACGGAGCATGAGGTGGTCGCCAATGGTGCGTGTGCTCAAGTTCTCGAAGCGTTAACTGTCAGCCCCTGCCGCCGGCCACCTCATGTTCCCTTCTTACTAATATATAGAAAGATATATCTTTGAACGTAAACGTAAAATGTAACATGGAGTGATATTATAGGAAGAAATATTTAATTTGTGCTTTAACGTTTGAAATTATAATTTACCGTCTGAAAAACCATTTCGTTATTCAACATTTTTGTATTTCACGTAACATTTACACACTGCTTAAATCTAATCAATCATTATTTAATCTTTGTGTAAAACAAATGTTATTTTATGAAGCTTACATATTTACACTGAAAACAAATTGCAAATTGATGCAAATAAAATATAATGCAACTGTGATAAAAATTCGCAACATACATGGTATAAACAAAGTACATTTACCAAGTTGTATGTTTATGTAGTAAAACTCTATTTAATATACGATAAGCAGAAGCTTATAACGGATAATTGAGATAACGAGTTTATTTCCCTTTTTAACCTGAGTTACCTAAGTTTAAAAAAGAATAAATTACTAGTCTATTACATCTTAATATTAATATATATTTTAATATAGAAATATGTCTAAACACTTGCAAAATGCTAAGTTATATGCACGAGTATATGTATGAACAATATTCATGTTCTTGAAACCAAACGTGACAAGTGTTCTGCAAAAATTAATAAACTTTATTTAGCATCATCAAGTATGGTCTCCTAATGAACTACAATAGAACTAGATACTCTACTGGTAGTTGTATATATCTCGCCTGAAAACCATCAAAACAGCGATCCGAGAATAATTAGACAGGCTAACTAGTAAGCAGTAGACGTATCGATGTTTATGTTCCCGGGTAACGTTCGCTGTCCGAATGTTTTGCTTGGGAACATTGCGCCCGAACCGCTCGTCACTCCAGTTCAGGCTCGATCACAATACGGAACACTTCAAACCAGAATAGATTCGTGCGTGAAATAAATCTCGCGTGTGGAAGAATATTTCGGCGCTTTGATGCCGTATCTTTACTAACTACAGTTTAAACCAGTTGCGATAACACATTAAGCATTAATACAATTCGTTTGTCAATTATCAGTCAATTACAATACTATATAAATTGATTTTTTTTATTTTTGACGAGATTGGCGGTACGTTCACTTGAAGGTAGTGATACGCCTACTCATAACAACGTGGCGTTAGTTAGTATGATACACTATAGGGTTGATGAAGAAGTCGTGGGAATAAAGAATTTTTTTTTTTTTCGAAGAAAAATTGAGGATGTTTTATAAGGAAGAGAAGAAATAAATAACATACAAATACTCTTTTTGGGCTTCTAAAATATATTTATAAAGCCTTTACAATTATGACAAAATTCTTCGTCTTAAAATTCCCTTATAACAGGAAGAGGAATCCTTATCAAGCAACAACAACTACACTACATTGTTTCCTTACCTTAAGACATAATATGTTAAGTTTCTTACCTCAGTAATTTCACTAGCTACGACGCTCTTTAAACCGGAACACAGTAATTTTTGCACACTAGTGTTTGGCGGCTAAAATAGGTCCTA
This sequence comes from Ornithoptera alexandrae, assembly GCA_029030555.1. Lineage (NCBI taxonomy): Eukaryota > Metazoa > Arthropoda > Insecta > Lepidoptera > Papilionidae > Ornithoptera > Ornithoptera alexandrae. Next base: position 9,698,331 of record JARDVY010000037.1, read on the forward strand.
GACGGGTTCCGGCAACGGAGACCTACTACCAGTTCCGAATTCCTATGCGCAGAGAAAATTATATCTTAACTTCATCAGCCTGTCCAATGCTGAACCTCTCCTAAATGATGCCACCTTGCTTCGGGAAAACTAATAATTTATGCGGTTTTTTTATCGTTGTAGTATTTTTTAAATAGTTGATAACAGTCGTTATCCACCGAGTGTTTCACTTTGCATATCAATTTGTGTTCGTAACCCAAGTTTAATGTTTATGAGAGGCATACAATATCCGACCTGTTTTCGTAAACCATAAATATTTTTTGTGAATATATTACTTTTATTACCCTCAATGGTCCTAACGTTTGACAGTGAATTCACATAGCCAGAAACAAACCGAACATGGTCAAGCCTGCTCGTCCAAAGTACTTTAAGCACTCAGATGTATAAGTACGGGAACATAAGAATTCTGTTCTATCGCCTGATTGACAGCGTGAGGTTCGGTATCCAAACAAATAGGAGATGTAAAAAAATCTCGTAAAATCTACTAGAGATTACGATGAATTAATTAACGAGATATATTATTTCCTACCACTTTATAATGTCATAATGATTCACTGAATTAAAAATATTAATTATTAGGTTACTGGTGATAGGTCTCTATTGCCGGAGACAGTCCAGGTTGGTCCCACCGCAACAGTAGTGTGCAAACATTACTGTGGTCCGGTTTCAAGAGCATTGTAGCTAGTGTATATTATCCTATCACCACGTCGTTATGAGCAAGCGTACCATCACTAATTAAACGTCCCCTTGTGTTATGGAATACGTACACGACTATTGATGGATGTGGTATATATAATATTAACATAAAATTAGGTACATAATTGATTATATAAATCTTATACTTGCTCCATTTTTGACAAATCTTGATAAAAATTAAAAACTTATGTAATTTACATGAGAGAAAGCTATATTCGGAAGCTTCTAATACAACTATGAAGAAAAATATGACTAAAGCTGTAACACTAGTATTATAAATTTGATCATCACCAATTAAAGAACCAAGATTTCCTAACTCAGTTCGAAATACTGCCCTTAAAGTGGTACCAATTACACTTGTTCAAATTTCAAAAATATAATATAATGACCCAATATTTATGTGATGAGTTGAGCAAAAGTCATCGTTTGATAGGAGTGCAGTTAATGGATGGATATCTGTATCTTGGTCGGAAGGAGGCGGCCGGGAATGTTGACGCGTGATGCGGTGAGCTCAGAGTGCCTAGAGACTAAAATATAATATAGTTTGACCAGCGGCCGGTTTATTTTGGACAGCATACGTTGGCGGCTTGCGTCTACAAATGCGGCAGACGCGCTATCTTCTCAACACATACATATATTTATTTAATAAATATTCTCATATCCAACGATTATTTCAACCCTCCAAGCTTCTCATCGACTTTGTTATTCGCTTATAATATTTAATCAGTCTCTCTCTATTATTTACCCACTACACTAAATTTAGCGCGACCCGTTTGATGTGCTCGCTATAAATTACTTATGAAAAAATGCAGCGTTCAGCGTGGGCGAAATTTAGTGCGATTTTTTTTTTTTAATAAATCAAATGGTTCTGTTTTTTCTCTTCCCATATTTTTTTTAAATACATAACACTTTACCTTCCATTATAGATCCTACGTAGAGAAATAGTACAACTTCCTTAATTTTTTTTAATACGGGCACACGCGAAGGGAATTGTTGCTGGTCAATCATTATCGATGGTATTACCAATTATTTTTTTTCTTCTCAGAAAAATCTTTCTACCCCTTCATAACCAAGTCTGTTATGGTAAACATAAACGCGATGGCAAGACTTCATCACGGGCTTAAGTTCATTCGCCCTTTTTTGTTTTGTGGTAGATACTGTGATGTTATCAACTTATCTCGCCACCGGGTGGTATATATTAAAGTTCTCGCTGATGCAAGATGACGAGACACCCCAGATGCTAACAGGGTGTTATCGATGCGTTGACTAATTGCTTACATTCGTCTCGGCGCGGCCGCCGGGAGCTGCGGTGTACGCAAATAGAGCGGATGCGATTGACTTAGCGCACGTTGCCTGATTACACACGTGTATTGAGACCCAGCGAGCGGGAAGTTAAACCGTTTTATAAGGCACCGCGTACGTGATCGCCTTGCTTAGCGGCTTACCGGCTTACCGGCTATACGGACAAACATTTGCAACGCACGCGGAAATTAACGACGCAGATCTAATCACATCGATGAATATTACACGCGAAATATGCTTAACACCCAACGCACTACGTGTACACTACGCCAACATCTATGACCTAATAGTTTCAATAACAAATATGTTTTACTGCACATGCAATACATGGACGATATGATTTTATCCCTTAGGATTAATAAGTAATCTTTGCCGCTATCTCTTCTCCTTTTTATTACAGACATGTTGGTAAGAACACTCAAATTTGTATTTTTAGTTTATTTTTATGGACTGATAATAGCTATTTCCTTGAGATTAATTTATTTTTGGAAAATGTGCAAGATCCCATAAACTGAAAAAAGATAGAAAAATATAGAATGGATTAAATACTGTTAAAAGTTTTTTGTGATTGATTAACAAATGTTAATATAAAATTACCTAATAAAGACTAAATAGACGTAAGTCGGAGATGTACGTAGTGGAATTAGTGTACACAGATCGTATGGGTCACGCAAGTCACGGCTATGCGTCGCCCAATGTGACCACAACTTAATTAACATACAAATCTACATGCCACGTAAATATTCACCAAGGAGTAATATCTTTATTTCATTAGACACAAAGCAAAGGTTAATATAGACGCGTCTTATGTCTGCCCTTGACGATATCGCACATATTTGCTCTAACGCAGAACACATCGTAACTAAATTCAACAAAAAGAAACTACCAACCTCAATACATAAATACCTTCTTATCTGTTGTGATAAATCTGGCACACAATCAAAATCCTTTGTTTAAAAGTAGAGTACAATCTTAAAAAGTATGATAGTTTATCAAATATTTAGCAACTATCTAAAGTATAAACCTTAAAAATTAGGGATTAAACGGACAATGGATCATGAACATAGATTTAATTATAAGCTTTATGAGTAAACATTAAAGAACATAATTCCATTTAATAAAATTACAGTCAAATACATCGCTGCATAGCCTAATTGTGAATCTTGGATAGACTTCCCGAAAGCCTTTCCAACACTATCCATGAAATATTTAAAAACAAGTTATGATGGTGGTGATGCTGCTGGAACACCTTTACAATCAGTGTGCGTGTATTTATGCACGATCGTAACTGCCGAGATAGATCGCATGCCTGTTCTGACTGGTTTATCGTCTGCGAAATTTACTCCTTTGATGTTTTGTTCCAACCTCTAATTATTGTGCTTTTCTGTTTTCAGAACTGCCCGCGGAAGAAGGTAAGCAGTGTAATAAAAAATATTCAAATTTTTCACATATGTTGTTAACAATATTCTAAGGCATAACCAAATCTGTTTCCCAAAAGAAATATTGTTTATACATGAGTAGTTCATATCAATTTTGTTAGACATTTGTTTTAAATTCTAACAAAAAATTATAAAATTCGAATAAACCTCTGCAGCCCACAATCTAATGTCTGCTAAATCAGATAATGTGTTTATTTAGCATAGTATCTGTTCCAATTACCCAGCTTCAAGTTTACGGTTTACAGAGCGTTACAATATAATATCTTGACCTTATTTAATTTCCCGCTCTCGTCAAAGATTACGTCAACGTTGAAGCCTTCTAAATGACTCCATTATCGACAAGATTTCTATTTAAACTGATGTTTTGATTTATTTTTATAGGCAAAAGTATATGGCAGTTAGTATTGGAACAATTCGATGACCTTTTAGTGAAGATTTTGCTATTAGCCGCTATTATTTCCTTCGTAAGTATATTTGACTTAAAATTATAATTAATATCTTTCATGCTACCTCCGTATACTGATCATGGATTTTTTTTACAGGTTTTAGCTTTATTTGAAGAACATGAAGACGCATTCTCAGCTTTTGTAGAACCGTTCGTTATTTTATTAATTCTTATTGCTAACGCTGTTGTAGGAGTATGGCAGGTGAGAACAGTTTTAAATAGATATATTCACTTAAAGAGTTTTCTACTGTTAAAGTTTAAATCATTTGTCAAGTTATAAAGAACACAATTCGACACAAGACTGGTTTTAATTTTTAAGTTATACTATTTAATTATACTTATTTATTTTATTATTTTGTATTTTTGTTAATCAAAATACTTTGTTTAACTACGTAGGAACGGAATGCAGAATCTGCCATAGAAGCTTTAAAGGAATACGAACCCGAAATGGGTAAAGTTATTAGAGGAGATAAATCCGGCGTACAAAAAATCCGAGCTAAAGAAATCGTACCTGGTGATGTTGTTGAAGTATCCGTCGGTGACAAAATTCCTGCCGATATCCGCCTCATTAAAATCTATTCCACCACCATACGTATCGACCAGTCCATCTTGACTGGTGAATCAGTCTCCGTTATCAAACATACAGATGCAATTCCCGACCCTCGCGCCGTAAATCAGGACAAGAAGAACATCCTTTTCTCTGGTACCAATGTTGCTGCTGGCAAAGCGCGTGGTATCGTAATCGGTACTGGTCTCAACACTGCCATCGGTAAAATCCGTACGGAAATGTCGGAGACTGAGGAGATTAAGACACCACTGCAACAAAAACTCGATGAGTTCGGTGAACAGTTGTCTAAAGTGATCTCCGTGATCTGCGTTGCCGTCTGGGCCATTAACATTGGCCACTTCAATGATCCTGCCCATGGTGGAAGCTGGATTAAGGGTGCCGTGTATTATTTCAAAATTGCCGTCGCTTTGGCTGTCGCTGCCATCCCTGAAGGTCTGCCTGCTGTTATTACCACTTGTCTTGCTCTGGGAACAAGAAGAATGGCAAAGAAGAACGCTATTGTCAGGTCCCTACCATCAGTCGAAACTCTGGGTTGCACATCAGTTATTTGCTCTGATAAGACAGGCACATTGACCACCAACCAAATGTCCGTGTCACGTATGTTCATTTTCGAAAAAATTGAAGGAGGAGATAGTAACTTCTTAGAGTTCGAGATTACTGGGTCCACTTACGAACCAATCGGTGACGTATATCTCAAAGGCCAAAAAGTTAAAGCGTCCGAGTTTGACGCACTTCACGAATTGGCCACAATTTGTGTTATGTGTAATGACTCCGCGATCGACTTTAACGAATTCAAACAAGCCTTCGAGAAAGTTGGTGAAGCCACCGAAACTGCCCTGATCGTACTTGCAGAAAAGATGAATCCCTTTAATGTGCCTAAAAGTGGACTCGACCGCCGTTCGTCCGCAATCATTGTACGCCAGGAGATCGAAACCAAATGGAAAAAAGAGTTCACTCTCGAGTTCTCCCGTGATAGGAAATCTATGTCAACCTATTGTACACCTCTTAAGCCTTCCCGTCTCGGCAACGGTCCTAAACTGTTCGTTAAAGGTGCACCTGAAGGTGTACTAGACCGTTGCTCGCACGCTCGTGTTGGTACTAACAAGGTGGCTTTGAGCAGCACTCTGAAGAACCGCATCCTAGACCTTACGCGTCAATACGGTACCGGTCGCGATACCCTCCGTTGTCTTGCTCTTGCTACCGCTGACAACCCTATGAAACCTGACGACATGGACCTCGGCGATTCTTCCAAATTCTACACTTATGAAGTCAACCTCACTTTCGTTGGAGTTGTGGGTATGTTGGACCCCCCTCGCAAGGAAGTCTTCGATTCCATTGTTCGTTGCCGCGCTGCTGGCATTCGTGTAATCGTCATCACTGGTGACAACAAGGCTACCGCTGAAGCTATTTGCAGGTGTTGTATTTTTCTTAACAATAGTTTAACTTTGCTTCCAATTTTGCAAATCTGAAACATGTTATCTTTTCCAGGCGTATCGGTGTGTTCGGCGAAGATGAAGATACTACCGCCAAATCCTACTCTGGCCGTGAATTTGATGATTTGCCAGTATCGGAACAACGTGCCGCTTGCGCTAAAGCCCGCCTTTTCTCGCGTGTGGAACCCGCTCACAAGTCCAAGATCGTGGAATACTTACAGAGCATGAACGAGATCTCTGCTATGGTTAGTTTCTAACACTCCTAACATCTCAATTTATTAGAAGCTGTTGTTTATTTCTATCTACAATGGTCTGACAATGAGGCCGGGACACAGCAATGTTGTTATAGCGACTGATTTACCACATGACAGTGTTAGCTAGCTACCCACCAAGCAAACTACATAACACATGACCCCAGAATGGAATCGAGGACCTTGTTACAAACCAAGCGCTTAGCCTTTACGCACCGAGGCACCCGAAAAGTTATATTACTTAAAAATTGCCCGTTCGCTTTTATTAATTTTTGACTTATCAGTAATCGTTCTTCGTTTTAACCAAAGAATACATTTAAATACTCATCAATAAAAGATTTAACACGATTAAATCTTATCATAAGCCTTTTTTTATATAAACATTGGGAGTTTAAATTTATGTATTAAGCCTGCATAAAACATCAAAGCAGATCTGACTTAATCATTCCAATCAACTAATGGAAATATATATATAGATTATACGAAAGGCAACCCGCAATACGTCTCATTGGCATCATAATATAATATATTTATGAACCCAAAGATATTTCTTAATATATATTGCACCGCCAACAACATCTTCAATACGGTTGGTTGTATTGGCCGGCGTTATTTAATGTTTACATATAGTACCATCGCGTTCCAAATTGTTTATGTGAGGCAGTTGGGATGCTGTTTATAAACTGTTACCTGTCAAACCTATCTGGACGTAATTGGATGTTACAATAACAAAACATTTAGTTAAATGTCCTAATATTATTGCATTGTAGATAACAATAGCTTATATGAATCTCAATCTCTGTTTCTAGCCATTATCCTATGTGATGGGAGGATCAGCTTTCTTTATTTTTATTTTTAACTTATATGAATCAATTGGTTTAAAAAATTTGCATAGAATGGACCTTGCCGAATTGAATTATATAGTAACATAGATGTTTTAAAAAAAAAAATTTTTGTTGTTACAGTTGTTCATGTACAGATTTCTGTTTCCTTTAAATATAGTAAGAAAAGAAAATTTTTATATGAGTATTGTAATTTTGTATATTTAACATCATATTAATTAATGTTAGTATTAAAAGGTTTTATTAAGTAAAGATGAAGAATATATACAATTGTTAAGGTTTTACTTTAACATTATCTTCTTCATTATGTCCCTCTGACGTGTGAATATTTGATATAGAGAGATGTAAACCTCATGCTTTAATAAATTTTCCAGACCGGCGATGGTGTGAATGATGCTCCCGCTCTTAAGAAAGCAGAAATTGGTATCGCTATGGGCTCTGGAACCGCAGTCGCAAAATCCGCCGCCGAGATGGTACTTGCTGACGATAATTTCTCCTCAATCGTCGCTGCTGTTGAAGAAGGTATGTAAATGATAAAATATAAGATTATTTAAAAACGAATACAAAAGTCTGCTAAATTAGTTATTATATATGCCGTATTACTATAAAATTTATTTTCATGCTCTGTCAGGTCGTGCTATTTACAACAACATGAAGCAGTTCATCCGCTACCTGATCTCATCTAACATTGGTGAAGTAGTGTCCATCTTCTTAACGGCTGCTCTTGGTCTGCCTGAAGCCCTAATCCCCGTACAACTTCTATGGGTCAACTTGGTCACAGATGGTCTGCCTGCTACTGCTTTAGGTTTCAATCCTCCCGACCTTGACATCATGGACAAACCGCCCCGCAAAGCCGATGAAGGCCTTATTTCTGGATGGTTGTTCTTTAGGTAAGTCAGTAAATATTCATATTTGTAAGATTACTTTATATGTATGAGGTGTATGTTATCTTTTGCAGCTAGCTGATGCCTTGCCATTTTTATTTAGTGTAACTTCAAAATTTACTGTAACTCTTTACTGTTGTAATGCTGTTTACAAGTTCAAAAATCTAAGATTCAAAATTTTATATAAATTTCCTCTATTAATCTATATTAATTATATAAGTCAATATACAGGTATATGGCCATTGGTGGATATGTCGGCATGGCCACTGTCGGCGCAGCTTCTTGGTGGTTCATGTACTCACCATTCGGACCTCAGATGACCTACTGGCAACTTACTCATCACTTGCAATGCCTGAGTGGCGGAGACGAATTCAAGGTACTTTTGCAACACAAGGTCATTAGGTGAAGAGTTCCTCGAGAAAGGTGAAAGCCCATCGAAAAGATACATATCGCTTGATGATGATATCGAGTACATACATAAAAAGGCCTATAAGCTTTATATTAATTCATATTTTACGTTAAATAATAATTAAATTGTTCAGTAAATAGTATAAATAGAATGAGCTGTTCCTTTTCCTCTTTGCTGGTCGTAACAACCTCGCAACTGTCTTTTGAGGAAGAAATTTTGTAAAATCTATTCTTAACTGACCTCAAAATGGCACAAGCAATATCTCAATCAAATTTTGATCATTTACGTCTAGTAGTTGCGGATATGCCGTGGCGAGTCAAGGAATCTTTAGATATCTCTTATATATATATCAGATACTAGATGTGCCCCGCCCGCTTTGTCAGCTCTAGCTAATATAAAATAAGCATGAAATTTGTTTTAATTAATCCTTGATTGCAACCGCAACCGCAAATGCCTTTCTATAGCGAACTGTTACTATAGCAACCGCATAAATAACACGAAATAAAAATGTTTATAAAAGTTAATTAGAAATAAAATGATGAAAGATCTATAAAATCCAAAAAATAAATAGCCTATATTTACATTTAATCTACAAACTTAATCTATATTAATTATTTGATTTTTGTTTGCACACAAAAGATTTATAAAAAGGCGAACTTAACAAAAAGCATTCCCTCTTCAGTCTAATGTAGAGTCGAGTAGTGTACAATAGAAAATTATGGAAGTAATACCGCTTTCTTTTTTAATGCTTTTGTGAACGCAGTGGCAATGCACTTTCCTTCTTACAGGAAGGAATGGATTCAATTCTGGGACTACATATACAATTTTGAATGGTAGTAGGCAAAATTCGCCTCGTATTAGCTCTCATATTGAAAATATGCCTTGCTGTGTACCAACTGTCAACATATAAAAGTTTCCAAAAGCCAAGCACCCTTCACTATCCACGACCTCGGTGTTGTCGTTTAACACCATGTGAAATTGAAGTTTAATTGGACTAGCGGTCCATTGCACATAAAAAAAAAATCATTTAAATTATTGATTATTCATGAAGTATATTATTTAATAACTTATATATAATAAATAAAAGTGTAATATATTATTCATAAATTAAGATCTCTGTTATACTATTACAGGGCATCGACTGCAAAATTTTCACTGACCCTCACCCTATGACTATGGCACTGTCAGTACTTGTCACCATTGAGATGTTGAATGCCATGAACAGCTTATCGGAGAACCAGTCCCTGGTGACCATGCCACCTTGGTCCAACATGTGGCTCGTTGGCTCCATGGCTCTCTCCTTCACACTCCACTTTGTCATTCTATATGTTGAGGTCCTCTCGGTAAGTTTTACCACCAGTACATGCACCTCTGTATTATTTAAAAGTATTCATTTATCTTTTCGTAATTTTAAAGGTCATTTTAGTTCACCTGATGGTTGTTGATAATTTTTAATATTTTTCACAAACAGGTGGTGTTCCAAGTCACGCCACTGTCAGTAGACGAATGGGTGACGGTGATGAAGTTCTCCATCCCAGTAGTCCTCCTTGATGAGGTGCTCAAGTTCGTCGCGCGCAAGATCTCCGACGGTAATACGAGCACGCTATATGACTGGCTCAACGGCATGCAATGGATTGTGCTCATGTGGGCCGTATTCTTTGCGATCATCCTCTACGGACCCCTATAAGCTGGCCCCGATCGTGTTCCGTGACAACCCATTTGATTCACACCTAATACCCTCACAAATCTGCACTGCCCACCCTAATACCATCGTTTGATTCATAATAGTGTGGGTGGTGTTGATACCGCTGTGGAAACCAATGAACTATGAGCTCAGCTCACCACAGTACCTAACCATTTGGAATGCTAATACTGAAGCACAACGTGTGAAGTGACTTAGTGCACGCGTTCGCGTTTGGACCTTTGAGGACTCATAGTGAATTCAACGAGTGACCAATGAACATCTGTTTAAACTATAGCGGTGCTAAACTCCGAAGCTAAATGCTGGCTAGTGCGCTAGCAGCACACCTAAGTCGTAAAGTAGCCTCCATTATATTAGAAGTAGATTTGAGTACCGGTGGCGCTCCCCTGCCCCCTGCTCGTTTAGCATTTTGCATGTGCGAGACAATAAATTCATTTTACTTTAGCCAACTTCATAGTCCATAGTGTTACTTGGGTTAGGCCATTGAGTTACTTGATGTAGGCTGTGAAGACCATCCTATATTATATGAAACACCAAATTTTTTTTATTGATTTTACAAAGATTTTTAAAGGCTGTAAGTTTATAAATGTTGTTTGTCTCCACGAGAATTTATCTAATTTTATATTAAACTCGCACACTGCAGTACCTTGTCCTTGTGGACTTTGGACATATTTAAAACTTACTATTACTAGTAATATGTGCATTGTTAGCATAGAGTAATTTATTGTAAGTATGTGGTTAGGTTCTGCATTATATATATACGTTTATTTTTCTGAAAACCTCTCCTATTGTAAATTCATTTTGCTTTTTAACATACCCAATGCACTTCTCCATTATGTTTTCGCCTATTTTTTCTAGTAGCAGCAAAAAAATTGTACCTGCTATTAATTAAAGCCTATTTCTAACCTTATTTTGACTAATTTAATAAATGTGTTAGGTCATTTATTAACATTGTACTTTCTGAACTTTGCGTATTAATTTAATGCAACATTACATACCAGGTCTATAAAAAAAAATTACTATGTAGCAAATTGTCTATACCTTGTAAAAATTGAGTATCAAATAAAATAAAAAAAAAGCAATATATTACATACCCGAGACATTGTAACGGTCATATCTTCAGATACTTAGGTATTTAAAAAAAAACGACATTCAATAGTCATAATATTAACGTAAGATTTTCGAAATTGTAATGACAAATAATGTCCAAGTGTATAGGATTAAGGTTCAGGTCTGTACATTCATAAGTTTTTTTTTCTATAATAAGATCTTGCATGTTTGCTGCGCATGTTCTCTAAGTGAGAGTGCAGTTTGTTGGTTGGTTTTGATTTGAAACAAATATTGTATTAAGGTGTATTGAATATATATAGTAATGTACAGTTGTTACATCGTGAGACCGACCAGAGGTCAACGAACATACATTTAATCCACACTGCACAATAAAAGGCATGCTCAACTTTTTATGAACATCCTTGACCTCCGACTGTCATAATACCAAAATGTAGTGAACACATACAGTTTAATACCACCCTCGATTTGCGTTAATTAAATTATCGAACCTAATGTTTGTTTATTTCCTTTTTGAATATAAATTACAAAACAACCCAATCTTTTCTAATTGTTACTTGCACACCAATTGATTCTGATGAAACAAAGAAGTACTGTTTCTCAACAAATTACTAAAACATGTTCTTGTTTTCGTTTTCCTGATTAACAATACTAAAAGTTTTGCAAGCTTAAAGAAAAAATCGCTATTGTATCAGCTATGTACAGCTTGTAATCATGAAAAATTATTCAGAGCTGAAATTGAAAATTTACGACTCGTTCATACGTATAAAACAAAGCATTGCTCGCTTGGGACGCTGTTGCAGTTGTTTCGTTTTATTGTTGAGTCGTATTGCAAAACTTTATAACCTTTCCTCTGTTTCCTCACCTATCGGTGGGCACGTGACGTGGAGGCCCCTTCCCGCATGCACTAACGTTGTGTTGTCTGCCCCCAGCCCAGCCGACGTGGAAGCTGTAAGCGCCGGGAGTCGCCGCAGCACCGCACGCATATATTCCATGAACACTCATTGTTTGTTGTGATCCCGCAGTGAAAACTCTATACACACATTTATATAACTACGACACGGTTGTGATCTCTGCACGGAGCGAGTAAGTTGAGGGACGGCGGCGCTCGGGAGCGCACACCGCACTAACTCATAACGTTGTTTTACAGCGCACGAGGTGGTCATTGACAAGTGGTAACCGCCACCGATACATTGTTCCTCACCTGCTTCTCTCTGCTTCTTCGACCGCTCCCGTCTCCCGATATAACATTGGCTTTTAGTTACCGCGCCACGCCGGGAGGCCCGCCGCTGCGCTCGATCACCGGAGAGGACGTGTTCATAACGTGTATATACTATACAGTATATTTAGGAGATTTAATCGATTTGTTAAATTACGTTATTTTGTTTCTTCAAAGACTACATGGTGCCCGTCGACAAAAGCAGTGCGATAAACTATTGTGTACTTAAGTTGACAGCATGCTATTAATTTATTATTATATTTTTATGTTATTTCTAGTTTGCTTATCTAGAGTCGAATCTACTTCTATTAGTGCTGACGCCTCGACGAGCAATATGGTGTCTGTAAGGGAAGGATATACTTATTATCCAGTGTTTGGGACCTAAAACGTCCAAAAAATTAAACATACCTGTACATTTTAATGTATTATTGTTTTGTACAATAAATCGTTATAAATTATATAAGTGTTTTCTTAAACAATCGTAGATTTTTATTAGCGAAAAATTGTACTATATCAGATCGTTCTATTAGTTTAAAAACGTTATAAAATCTTATTACAAAAGGAACAGTACTAGTGTTGACTTTGTTACCGGAGATCGTCTACATAGGTACTACCGCAGCACCTATTTCTGCCGGTAATGAATGTGCAAATATATTGTGTTTTGGACTGAAGAGAGGTGTAGCTAGTGAAATGACTGTGGTAATGAGACAATATCCGTCTCGAAATTACGAGCGCGTCATTCTCTTTAAGATAAACGTCCCGCTCCTCTCATCGCTTCATTGAATAAAAAAAACTTCAAATATTTCTATTAGCTTACTAACCATTAAGACGTTAATCATGTTCCGGTGTTTCCAATAACTGTTGCACTCTGCCACTTAATAAGCGCGTGAGCGAATGCGGTAAGCTAACAAGTTCACAAAGAATCTGTTGCCTTTTTCATAGTATCGTCCTTTGCAATAGGAGTAATAAATAAATTTTAATTAAGAAAACTACAGCGTTCTCGATAAATCCTAGGTAAATTTTAATTGATAGCTACTAGGAAAAAAGACAATTTAGCTACGATTAATTAACAAGTATTTATAATGGCAACATTGTATAACAAAATAGTTGACAAATGAGCGAATGCAAGCGTTTACCGATTATCGTGGTAGATGCAGTTTTTGAAACGAAGGGAAGTTTAAAATCTAATTATTTAATCCATTAGTAAAACCATGTTTTAATCACTAAGAGTATGGGTCATCAATGGAAAGTAAGTGTTTATAAGTTTAAATCAAAATCGCTCTGTGAATAATATTAAGTACATAGCGGTAAAGTTAGTTATAACGGAATCTAATGTAATATTTTCGTAATGGACTCTGAATTGCCTAATAAAATGGCTCACCTTGATATAATGGAAGTAGAAAACCCTGTTAGAAAGCCTACTAATAGTGAAGAAAGCGTACCCGCTTCGACTTCGCGTATCTTACGGAAAAGAAAACCCTTAACTGTCGAAACAAATAAACCTAACCGCAGAGTTAACATGCAACCTCGAAAACGTAACATTAAAGAAGATTCAAATCCAAAACAAATTGAGGCCTTGTATCTTAATAAAAAGGTAAAAACTGTGTCTCAAACTTTAGAGACCATTTATGAAGAACCTAAAAATGGTCAAGAGACAAATATTAAAGGTAGAAAAATTAAAAGGCTTCTTACATTTCAACTAGGAAATCATTACACAAAGGAGAAAATAAAAAAGCGAAGAGCGAAAATCAAGAAGCTTTTAAGTAAATCATTCTTAAACAGAAAAAAAATTCCTATGCCTGTTTTTCTGAAAACAATTGAATGTCTTGACTTAGATGAAGTTGTACATACTCATGCAGAAACCAAAACCATTGAGGGCACTGGGAATAATTTTGTATGAGTATATGTGAAAGTTGTCAAAGTTACTCACTGGTAACTTAATACTCTGTTGACTAACAAAAATATCTAAACATTAAAAGTTACCAGTGAGAACTTATTCACAAACTTCTCTATACTTAAGATTTATAATTCTTTTAAGTGAAATGGAAAAAATCTAATGATAAATTGTAGTTTTTTTTTTATCAGATAGAATTAAGTTTACAATACAAAACACAATAAAATCTAATAATACCATGAAATATAAAAATAAGCATCAGTGTGGAAGTCCTGTAATATTGGTTTTGTTTATTCACAGCATGCTATTTTGCTTAACTTCATAACATGTAATTTTAAGTTATTGCTGAATTCAATAAATATAATAAATAAATAATTTTTTTTGCCAGCATGTCACAAAAACGAGGTGGATTTAAATTTTAGTAGTAAAAGAAAAACAGTTCATTTTACCTTTGTATTTTTTTAGTTACTTCATTTAAAACAGAATTGATCCTTTTCTAAATAAATTTGTTAGAAATACAAGTACATATATGCAATGCAATGCAAAATGCAAACAATACAATAACGGTTTTATTACATTTTCTAAATACTACCTATACCTATATCTACAGTTTTTAGAAAGATAAAGGTGGAAGTAAAGTTTTCTTATTTGTTGAATAACTCTGATCAACCTTAGTTTTTCTATTAACAAAGTAATGCTGAAATAGTTAAAGGGGACCACCAAATGAAAACTAGATTGCATGTTATATAACAGTTAATTTATTAAAAAAAACATTTGACATAAACTTTAACAAATATTAAACAATGGTAAAAAAGAATCCATAGATGTAATCACTTTAATATTTACAATGTTTTGGAATGCTTAGTTATTAGCTATCACACAAGATGTTGAGGAATCATGGCAATTATCATATACCTTAAGAAGATTTGTACTAATATTATCTTTGTCAGGGTTAATACACACACAGCGTGGTTTCTTTTCACCTGGAGTAAAGAGTCGTCTTGGTACACCAATCCAGTTTCTTTCAACCCCACCACTAGAAATAAACATCAAATTAGTATATAGATGTAATATGCTGTAAAATGAGACTTAAAAATGGTAATATTTATTATGTTTATATAATTTTGGTGTAAGATATTAAAATGAATCTGCCCTTTAGTCTTGGACAATTAAAAATAGGAATAATGTAAACCCTTCATATTGTTGGAGACAACTAAAAGTGGTTTTAGAGTTTGTGGACTTTCATGGTGTGTAGTTTCTAGTGCTTAGGCATCATGAAGGGAGGCACCATTGCATTCTGTAAAAGATCCTGGGTCCCCTCAAGTCACTGAGGTTTTACTGGGTACAATTCTCACATAACATTATCTTCCTCCCAGAGGCAAGGTATCTTTATAATTCCCCCTTATAACAAAGAAAGGATATAAATAGACTAGAATCCCAAACTCCAAAACCATATGAAATTATCAAAATAAGTTGGATGGGTTATATATTTTCTAGAACATTTTTTATCCATTTTGTTATATATACAGACAATTTTATTTTAACTAGCAGATCAATGTTTAGCATTTTACAAAAAAGTTATCGATATTATTGCTACAAAATTAAAAATGCTATAAGAAAAACCCTGCATGAGATTCCAGTGATAAGCATGAAATATGTATTCTTTTCACAATGAACAACTATAATTCTAACCTTGTTTTGGTGCACCATACTTGTGAACCTTCCTCTGCACTCCAGGCAATGTTGCATGGAGGGTATTTAATATTTTCTTTTTCTACATTTGCTTTTTCTATTTCACATTGTTTTAACCTAGCATTAACTTCACTTAAATATTTTGTTCCTTTACCCCATTTATCATAATATCTTCCATTCAAAATTCCTATAATGATAATTTCTCATTAGAATAAGTTGAAAGTAAAGCATGTACAATTCCACATAATTATTTTGTAAACAATTTTTACTTACCTATAAATTTGTACTTTTTTCTAAAAGTTTGTCTCCAATGTAACAATGTTAATAAGTCATTACAGGTTAAATCTAACACATGGTCTTTTAAAGGACTTTCATCCTTAAAATTACCCGTAACAAATGCCCTTGTACCATCTTTACCTAAAATAATAAGATCTTATTGTTCGTTAATGTCACTCCTTTTAGTTTCACTTTCACATCCTATGTGAAAGTGATATCAACATTTGTAATTGTCAAAGTGGCTCGAAAGCGGAGAATAATGATTTTTAAATTAGAGAAAATCACTCATATATAATGTATTGATTGGTATTTTATTGAATACAAACCCGTAAAATAGTTATAAGATGAGCCTGAGGCGTAATGTTTTCCTCCATCTGTAACATCAAAAATATGGCCGAGCACAGCTAAATAAAGTATATTATTAGAATTTCCATTGTACTGGCTCAACTGCTCTTGTGTGAACACTACATAATTAGTTTGCTTTTCTTCGATGGAAAACAATGAAAAATCTCCATATTTTTTTAATACAACGCCCACTATAATCACAATTCCAACTAATATAATTTTAATGATACCATCGGGAAATGTATTAATTGTCATTTCTTTCTTAATTAAAATACACCCGTAGATTGAGATTCATGAGTAAGCGTAAGTATATAAAAGGAAAATAATATACAATAGGTAAACACTATGCAATGTAATAAATAGTCCACATAGTCATAAGTGACAAGTACGTTAGATTCATAAGCATTATTGACATAAAATATGATGCACCACCATTTTTTCCATTCTTAAGACTTACTAAAATACCTAATTTCCGTATAATACAATTTTTTTTGTTCTATCCAACCACAAAATTTGGGAATAAATACGTTTTGGCATTAAGTTTACTGTTTTATATATTTATATGTAAACCCATAAAAAAATTTTAAATAAATAATTATTTTTCTTACTTTTCTATGTTACTACTTTTTTTTTCTATTCCTTGATAGTAGCAAAGTCCAGTTATTATTACTTTATATACTAGTAGTTAATTGAATAACAAAAACAAATAATTCTTGCTGTACAAGGTTTTACCTTTTGCCTTTTCTGCTAGAGATAAACAAAAAATTATATTTTATGCTTTGTGGTCTATGCCTGACTGAATGAGATGGACTAAACAATAACGCAAATTTAAATACAAATATTCTTATATTTCGATTATTATAGATGATGTGTTTTAAGGGTTGGGTTGGTTACTTGTAGCTAGTTACATACATAAATTAAACAAAAACGAAATTGTAACATTATTGGCTTATTTCTTACAATGAAGTTATTACAATTTAGAAATATATCAAGTTTTTCACCACGGCGGCGAGTTGTAGTAACAGGTTTAGGAATCGTTTCACCTATAGGAATTGGGACCAAATTAGTTTGGGATAATTTGCTAAAAGGACATTGTGGTGTAGTTTCTCTGCAAAAGGGTGAATATAGAAAACTACCCTGTAGGATAGCCGCATTGATATCAAGAAAAGATGAAAACTTAATTAAAGCATTATCAAAATCTAATTTAAAATCAATGGCACCAGCCACATGTTTAGCACTTGTCGCTACTGCTGAAGCATTATTAGATTCTAAATGGCTTCCTGAATCAGATAGTGACAAGGAGAACACAGGAGTAGCAATAGGAATGGGCATGGTAGATTTGGAGGATATTTGTGATACTAATGATGCTTTAAAAATAGGCTACAACAAAGTCAGCCCATTTTTTGTACCACGAATCTTACCAAATATGGCAGCTGGTCAAATAAGTATAAAATATGGATTTCGAGGTCCAAATCACGCTGTTTCTACAGCTTGTGCCACAGGAGCACATTCAGTAGGAGATGCATTTAGATTTATCAGGAATGGTGATGCAGATGTGATGGTTTGTGGAGGTGCTGAATCATGCATCAGTCCCTTAGCCATTGCAGGCTTTTGTCGATTAAGAGCATTAAGTACATCTTTCAATGAAGATCCCACAAAAGCTTCAAGGCCTTTTGACCAAAGGCGGGATGGATTTATAATGGGAGAAGGAGCAGCAGTGTTAGTCTTGGAGGAATATGATCATGCACTTAAAAGAAATGCAAATATTTATGCTGAAATCTTAGGTTATGGTTTATCTGGTGATGCTTCACATATAACAGCACCAAAAGAGGATGGCAGTGGTGCAATGCTGTCAATGAGAAGAGCTTTGAGAGACGCTAATATTGAGAAGAATGAAATAACTCATATTAATGCACATGCCACCTCTACTCCAATTGGTGATAACATTGAATCGATTGCAATAAAAAAATTCTTTGGTGCACATTGTCATAAAATTTCTATTTCTTCTACCAAAGGAGCACATGGACATCTGCTGGGTGCTGCAGGGAATTTGGAGGCTGTGTTTACCGTATTAGCGTGTTATCATGGAATTATTCCTGCTACACTAAATTTAGAAAATCCTGTGGATGATTTACATTATGTCGCTAAATTACCAGAAAAATGGCAAGCCGAGCGGAGGGTAGCATTAAAAAATTCATTTGGATTTGGTGGTACGAATGCAACTTTATGTATTGCACAAGTATCCTAATAAATAAAACATGCATCTGTTACGAGTAAAAGCAATTGTTCAGAATTACAATTTATTTAAAATTGAGTTACATTGTTTCTGACTTAGTACTCATTTATAACTGATGACCTATTGATGATTTGAGGTTCTTAACAGTCACAGTCACATGAAGCACTGAACACAAAATAATTTGATCAAAATATGCTACTATATTTCATAACAAAGCATTCTAATATTTTATATAGTGTATATTCATTAAATGCTGGTTGATCCAGTTGATTAAGATATAAATAGATATAGATCATTCAAACGCACTTGTATTTATTTTAACAAACTGTAAGGCATAGAAACTACATTTTTGCTTCTTCCTGTCTAATGTCTCCCACGAGGAGCTTAGCATCGTTTATTCTAAAAGCACCAATGTCTTCATAGAATAAGTTATGCTGTTTAATCAAAACAACTGTTATTATAAACACTGTCTTCATAAAAATGATATTCAATTTTAGAATACAGTTAAATGTCTTAACATTATAAAATATAAAAATGTCACAATATTCAAATTGTTTTATTAAAACATATGATTAATTAATTCAATTTTATTAAGCACGACTATTGCTTGTATAATTTAACTCGGAGGCTGCTAAGAGAGACCTTTGTCTAGCAATGAACATCCATCAGTTAACATAATGATATTATCAATCAATATGTAACGAAAATATTGGAATATTATTTTATAACGACCAGGATTTATGGAAACTATCAGAGAATTTATGGGTATAATTATGTTTATAGTACAATCCATCTATTGGTTCAGAAAGCAGCTATAGATTTGTGCCATCGTAATGAGTACATGTATTACAATGTGCAATTTGAATGTAGCTGGTTGCGAAGAGTCACACGAGCTGCTTGTCCTGTTTTCGAGATATGAGTTGTGGCTGTGGAGAGTTCACACAGAGCTGAGCAAACTTCTGACGTAAGTTCTTGCGTAACTCCTGTCTCTTCTCAGTTATGTTCCTGCGTGATTTGAATTCTAACACTTCTTCAATTGGTATGTAACTGGTGTCGTGTTCTTCATCAGATGTACATGTATCCTATGGAAAATATATCTTTTATTAATAATAACGGAAAAAAATAGAAAAATGCATATATATATATAGTAGGGTATACTTGCCAACATTTCTTGTAGTGAAAGTGTGAAACCATTACATAGAGTTTTATCGTTTTTATTCATATCTATACAGTCGCCTCTCTCGTGATTACAGAATCCGTCTGAGCATGCCACTTCAGAACCTTCCGGAGAACTCATGAGAGAGGATGAACCGGACATTGTCTCACAACAGCCACCGTTATTACCAGAGGAATAGCCACAGTCATGGGAATGCTCATTTGACGAAATATCGCTGTTTTTGTTCCTTTTCTTGCCAGATTTCTTAAGTGATCTGTGTTTAGTGTAATCTTCTTGACATGACTGACATCCATCTCCACTAGTCTCGAAACACGGGTTGTAATCACTAGGAGAGAGCAGGTCAGTCGGTGTGTCTCGTTCTTCTAGCAGGCATTCTTCACATTGGCACTTCTCTTCGGGCTCTTCCGAATCAACCTCCTAGATGGAGTCAAAATAATTTAAAATATAAATTTAATACATAGATAAATTAATTATTTAGTATATATATTTAACTGCTTCCAGCGCAGTGTGTGTTTGCCTTGTATGTTCCACTAGGAGGTACTACAGGTTCCAAAGTTCAATTCAAGGACCACAGCTATTTGTGGTGTGTTAGAATTTTATTGAACCTTCATGAGAAACTGCCACTAACATAATATGAATCTGCTGCCATAACCGTCTTGTATTCCAGCTGACAACATATGAGAGCTGTATTGTGGGTGAGCTCCCCTCCAACGGGTTCTCGCCTTGTCGTGGCGGAGGGGCTTAGTAACCGTGGTCCGGTACACGGTGAAGCCAAGTGGAACCCACCCGGCCGGCCCGCGGCGAAGGGCTGGCCGAAGCGGCCGCTCCAGGTTCGAGCACCGGTTGGGGTAACTGGAGCTCACCGGAGCGGCCGGGGGCCGCAGGGGCGGCTGTGTGCTGCCCTAGCGGCCGGCTGCAGGGGCGGTTTCATACCGCGCCTCGCAGCCGAGGTGGGGTCGCGGAGGGAGTACCCTCTGCGGCCAACCGGTGTCGCACCGGCGATGCGGCGGCGGTGGGGCCGCGGGGGAAGAGGAGTGCCGGTATTGAGATGCGCCGCTCTCCCTATCCTCCGCGGCCGTTGACAGGTAGCGGCGGGCCTAACATCTCTCCACCGCGGGGAGCCGGGAGAGGTTTTCTCCAGTGGCTCCCATGGCCTCTGGGCGACAGGTTCGGGGGAACCGGTCGCCCGCACACGCATGAGGTCGAGGAGGGGGCGCGCTGCATGTTCCGGCGCGCCCTGGAAAGGGAGGATTCATCCCTCCCTCCCGAGGTGGGGCTGCGCAAGCGGCCAGCGCCGGCAGAGTCGCGGTTGAGTGCATGCGTTCCCATGACCCTGCCATCATGGCGATGAGGCGGAACATCGTGGGGGTTTTAGTCGGTGCAAGTCCGACATAACTCGTCCTTGCCCCCGCGAAGACGAGTATGCGTAGGCATTTCACCCACGTAAAAAAAAAAAAAAAAAATTGTGGGTGAGCAAGCCTGACCATTCAAGATCTAATTGCAACTTAACACCATGTAAACATGGTATTAAAAAAAAAATATCTGTAAGGCATGTACATGACATTGTTAATGATAATACAACAGCATTTTATAATATATATGAAAAAATTCATCAGTCATTTATTAAGAGTTGGTATTATAGGCCTATGTCCAGCAGTGGACGTCTGTTGGCTGATGATGATGATTACAGACAAAACAATAAAGATAGAGCAGTGCAATCATTGATATTTATGACTGAAGAATCTGAAGAGAGTGTTAAATATTGTACTAAAAATTACCTTGCATTTATTTTCTACTGCTTGCCTCTCTTTCTTCTTGCGCCGCTTAAGTTTCTTTTGTTCTTTCCTCTGCTGTCGTGTAAGTTCTTCTTGTGTTATCTCGTCATAAAGGAGTTGCAGCTTCGAAACACCGCTTTTCAGTTCCACTGCAGTTTCAAATTTTCGATACAACGCCTCTATCGCCACCGCCGCGAGGGTCTGACACGTTCCTTCCTCCTCGCGCAGCCGCAACGAGATGCGCTGGAGGCGCTCGTAAACACAGATCCCGAGACAAATTAATACCTGTTAGAAAGTATTGAATATGTTTTATATTATTGTTTATAATAATTATAGTTCACTCTTTTGAGAGATAAGAAAATCCCATCCTAATTATGGCGTTTTCCACATATCTAGAGTATGTGTCCACTTGCTTCCATCTTTGTGCGCTTACGATGCCACCTAGTCATATCTTCGACAATGCATGTGTTGTCACCCAAAAAACCAGATACAAATTCTCTGTAGAAAATGACCAGTAATAATAATGAAATGCTTTATGATCTAGTCGACTTACCGATAACTGAAATATACAGTATGACACAAACAAAGAAACTTTTAAGCAAAAGATATCCATTAGTAGTAATAGTAATTTTTATTAATAATACAAATATTAGATATTTATCACAATAAAAGTGTAAATATTTTTTAAATATATTAAATTTTATTATGTAATATGTCCTAACATATGACCACACTTGTAATAAACTTTTCTCTAATTTATTATACCAATAGTACACTGGTGGCAGATCCCTCTTGGGCCACATACCACCACTAACTGGTGCCAGTACCACGACAGCGCCTATTTCTGCAGCCAAACAGTAGCGTGCAAACATTACTGTGTTCTGCTTTGAAGAGCACTGTAGTTAATGAAATTACTGGGGTAAAGAGACAACATCTTACGTCTAAAGGCGACAAGCGCAATGTGCTACTGTGTCAACCTAACTAGTCACATTGTTATGGGCGGGCGTATCACTTACCATCAGGTGAACAAACATCCCGCCGCTTGTCTCGTTGCTTCGTAATATAAAAATAAGCTTTCCAAGTAGTTGCCATCCGAAAGTCTATCTCAACCACCCAAACAAGTATTACAGTTTGAAGAGTGTAGATAGTGAAATTATTGAAGAAGGGACAACATCTTGTCTCCAAATGACTATATTGTGGTGCAGTATCACTTTATCATTTAACATCATGTATTTGAATTATACTATTATTAATGAAAACTATTTTAATTTTATTTTAGTGTAAAACTAACCTCTTCCTGTGCAATTTCTAGTGTTTTTGCATGCCTTTCTCTGGGGTTCCCAAGTAATTCTGGCTCAGCTCGGGCTATAAGTTGTGCTATGTTATCAGTCTTAGCTTGCAAATGTAGGTGTTTCTCCAGCAGACATCTCTTTATGCCTCCATAAAGTGCTCCTACGTATCCCTTCTCTTTATGTGGTTCCTTTTCTTCAACTAATAGCTGATAAGCTCTTAACACCTGTACATGCAGAAGTTTTCTCGGTATTTAATATATTTTTGTTAGTGTTAGAAGGAATGGTGAAATTGTTGTCTCTCAGTGACAAAAATCGCAAAAAAAAAGTATATGACTTTCATACCGACTTTAAAAATAATATAAATTAACATAAGACTGATCTATGATAGATAAACATCAATCACCTGCTGCAGCATAAAACATAATAACACATTTCTTTAGTGTTTATTGTCTAGCTGTTCCTTTTTACTAATTATAAAATAGATAAAAGGGAATAGCAAAATTTTTTCTATTTTAAATATAATTATTAATTAATCCCAATACATTTGATAACGTCAATTTCGTTAAATAAACAAGCGATAATATTAACACTGGAGGCTAAAATTTGTTGATAAAAAGTTGTTTAATATCACACATTTGTTTTTAAGTAACAACAATTATTTACATATTTATCTGTACCTTTTATTACAATGACAGTCAATACACACTTCTATTAAATTGCTGAGCACAATGTGGTGCAGTCTATTTTACAGTTTGGTTACAGTTATAGTTATAGTTTGGTTGATTTATTCACTTCCTTAGCCCACATATTCTTCACGTAATATCAAAAAACTTTTTTTTATTCTAGATTCCTGACGAGGTTAGCACTGCAAGCCATGCGACTTTTACAGCTTATCTGACACTGGGCTCATGGACCCGTGTCCACGGCCTGTTACTTTTTTTATTGATATTTGTAAAACTTTACTACTGTTCATCTTTACCTTTTGAAAAAAATAAATAACAAACAACTGCTTACTTTAGTTTTACAATCGGCGCAGAACCGGTGCTTGCGTAAGTAATTATGTAGCGTATCGTGTAATGTGTTAAAGTGTATGAGCGTAACGTGTTCACGTGCCGATGCCCGCATCGCGTCCCACGCGGCGCGCCATGCTGCTCTGCCACCCCAACCCCACGCACCCCAGCCCCAACCACAACTTCCCACTCCCCAGGAACTCCAAGCTCCACAGGCACCGCTGTTAGTAGCTCCGCCGGAAGTTACACCCCAACCGCGTGCTCCACCCGCTTCTAAAGAGTGTAGTGTACACCGCTGCGACTTTTTCCAACGTGGTTGACTTAGAATGAGACATTCTATACCAGTGCTGAAAATATTATAACAGTTAAATAATAATCAAAGTCATGTCATACTTTATTACATTGTTTCAGTATTTCTGATGCTAAAAAATAAAGAAAAACCTGTTAAATCATGAACATCATTGTTATTGCCTATTGTAGTCCTTTGTGGAACATAGGCTTCCTAATTCATAATAGATCTTTTTGTATTATTCATTAATTTTCCATAGTGGCTATGGTTAGTAATGGTGATTTATTTATTATATTTTTTTATATTACATCATCATGTCAAAAGCTGATGGTTTATTGATGGTAAGATTGTGTTACCAGAGACTATCTAAGTAGATATCACCTCAGCTCCTACTACTGTCACTAAATAGTATGTGCAGACGTTAGTGTTCTTATTTGAAGAATGTTGTACCTAATGAAATTACTGGGGTAAACAGACAACATCCAGTCTCAAAATGACAGTAGAATGTGGTGCATTTTTTGTCATCTTAACAAGAGCTATTTTTATGGGCAGGAGTATCACTTACCATCTGGTGAATGTCTTGCTCATCTTGTTACTTCTTAAATTAAAAAAAAAAATATATAAATAGAAAAGCTATGGATATTTAATTTTTTTTCACCACCCTAAACCTTTAAGAGACAAAATACTAAAGCAATTTAAAATCAACCAACCTGTGCCCATTTAGCAAAGTGGCAAGAGATTGTGAATGTGCTACTTTATCCTCTCTTATTGTCATATTCTCATCTGGTGTAAAAATCAGTGGATCTAATGTTGGATGTCCTGATTTACATAATTGATAAAAAAGTCTCTCCACACTGCAACACAACAATAATAATATTTACATAACTTTATAATACAACATTAAAGAAAAAAATTCTTTACAATCCCTTTAGTTGGTCCACATAGTGCCATGTTTAGACAGCCAATAATGCAGGAAGATATGATCTGAGTGGAGACCATATATTGGAAAGCATGAGACAACTGCCAGACAAGTATTCACAAGAATAATTTCATAGGATTGTAAGAAATTCTTGTGTTGTGAAGTACTGGAGGCTTATGTGCAATAATGGACAATGATAAACTAAAATTATGAATTTATGCTTAACAGATTTCATTTTTGTGCAAATGCATATTACAAGTTAGACAATATTTTTAACAAAAGTTATTAATCAATTATTCTAAATACTAGAATGCATCTTAGATTGGAGTTGTTGTCTGTGAAATATTTCTTTGTTATAGTTTGGGCCACTTGCAGAATAGTAGCAATAGGTATGATTGCAGAAAAATTGCTAAAGTAAAATATATGTAATGTAACATAAAACACTTTAATGTTGTAAAATGTTGTAATTAAATGACCTTTTAGAAATCAATGTTTAGAAAAAAAATAATAAATTCAGGTATTTATAATTGAAATTTTTCTTTTAGCAAAGTTTATAGATTTTATAGATATTTTACAGTGAGACACTATTTATGTTTACTCCTTGTTACCCTAAATATTGATATTAAACTTTTAATATGAAAAATAAAAATACCTTCCATATTAAATATTTTAGGATAAAGTATCATACTGAAAAACACATTTCAAATATTAATAAATTTTACCAAGAACTAGTATTATTAAAAAAATAGAAGATTACATGACTAAGAAGTGGCTCCATGTGTAGCCATAAACTCCAGCTATAAGCTATTATATATATATTTATGAACAACCAGAGTTTATAAATTTACATTAATCCTCTGTGCATATTTTAAAATCAAAGATTAAACACTAGCAGCTGTTAAATGATACTTCTCAAGTTTATTTCACAGATACCTTCGACGACAGCCAACACAAGGAATGCTTTGGTTTAACACATTAAATATATCTGAAGCGTCAACTCTTAGTGACGCTTTTAGTTCATCTGTTGAAAGAATTCTGTATTTTCGCATGAATTCTTCGTATTCACGTCCTTTGACTTGTGGGTTGTCACATATCAGACCCATTGTATTTAAATCCATTATCATCTAAAATATAAAAACAAATATAACAGGCAACAATGAAATTGAGATAAAATTAAGGTCATTCATTAGATTTAATTTTGAAGATAATTGTAGTTGATTGTAGTATAATAAAAATACAAAACGAATGAAAACACTCATTAAAAAAAATAAAAAACGTAAACAATAAACGGTTTTTATGGCATATGACTGCTTTTCTATCAATGATTTATACAAAAATCGACGTTTGTGGTAATGTCAAATTTCAAACAAGATAACTTACAGTGAGATTTTCATAAATAGTTAGCGGCAATTGTCTTCTTTTAATTACAGGATCTTTTTCGCTGTTGTATATATCAACTAGTTTGGCCATTTTTGTGATTAATCACATAAAATAGCCGACAAAATATACAAATATAACAAAATGACGGCTGATGACGGCCAAGTTTTCTGAAATACACGTCGTGACGACCACAGACAAATTAAACTTATTTTTGATAATACATACAATAACTAAGTTAACAAAAATGGTGTTTTATAAAAATTTTAAGTCTTACAATTGGCGCTAACTATTACCTTTCCAAATGCTACATAAAAGGCCAAGAAGTATCCTTAATGTAGCATTAAAAGAACTTGTTTATAGGTATTAGACGTATTTATGCTATCAGGTTTTAAAACTGAGTATTTGCTTTCAAGTACTAATACATTTTGATTGACCAAAAATTATTTAACTATTTAATACTTTAAAGTTTAAACCTTGAGCACCTAGTAGATACCCTCACATGTAATCCATTGTGTGCTTTTTGCTATGTATGGGCATAACATTAAGAGATTTTTTAGTGTAATGGTACATCTAAAGTCGCACGTCGGTGGAAACACTTTGACCTTGAAGCGTTCAAAAGTAGAATGCACAGAACGAGCAAAAGAGATAGTTCTAAGTTACTCACTCTTCTTTCTAAGCTTTCGTGCTGCAATGCATTTACGTTATGTCAAACGTGCATGCGTTGTTGCCATTCTGTGCTGTATATATACATGGCAACATTGTGTACGTATCCAATTAATATCTTGGAATTTTATCAAAATAAAAGTTTGCATTTCTTTATTATTGACTGAGGCCTGCCAATGGACGAGTAAACCTTACAAAATATAAGATAATTTTGTAATTTTGAAAAAGACTTCAAATTTTATTGCGTCTTTAGAATTTTTCTATCTTATATAACAACTTTTAATATGGAGATCTATTATTGATCTAATTTAATGAATTATCTGTTAATACTTTCATGCCACGACGATTTTTAAGTTGTATTCCCAATACATTGCCCAATGAACTCGATGCGAGTCGGCGGCAGTTGCAAAAATCATAGTACATAAAAATAAAAAAAATGGTAAAAAATACTTCTAGTAAAATAAACTAAAACTCAACTACTCAACTATTGACTCAGCTAATTATGCACCACTGTATTATATGAGAATGAAAAACATACTTTCTATAAGTTTATTTTTCTAAATATTTTATTAACAAACAAAATGTAACTAAAACTTTATAGTGTCGGAGTAATTGTATTTTCTTTACTTTAAGAAAAGAGCCAAAGCCTAGATGCGGTATACCTATGGCCCAAATAAATTAAATATATAAGTTATTAATATATTTTTTTTCAACTGCCAAGTTCCGTCCCCACCGTTGGGAGACAGGCCTACTCTCAATATGGGGGCGATGGGTTATAATCACCACGCGGGCCCAATGCGGATTGGTGACTTCACACACACTTTCGAATAAATTTAAGTTCATATGCAGGGTTCCTCACGAATTTTTCGTACCTTGTATTTCATTGTTGTTGCTAAAGTTCACAAATGTACATAACTTAAATATTAAAGTCATCGGTACATTATTAATATTTATTCAATCATAAATAACTGGTAATCTTATTAATTAATTAATGAAGTAATTTCTTTATAACATGTAATATAAAATAAATGTTAGTATGAAATGGAATGACATATATTATTATTCTACCTGTAAACACAGTTGTTAGGTTACATTTTAAATAAGTTAGGTAATTAATGATAATTGTAGTTTATCACAATGTCAAAAATATTCACTCCCACTAATCAAATACGTTTAACAAATGTTGCTATTGTTAGGTTAAAGAAAGGTGGAAAGAGATTTGAAATTGCTTGCTATAGAAATAAAGTCTTGTCTTGGAGGAATAAATTGTAAGTTTCGATTGAATCAAAATTATTTCTAATTTAATATATTTGTAATTTATAAAATTTACATTTTCTTTTGTAGGGAAAAGGACATAGATGAGGTTCTACAAACGCATACTGTTTTTAACAATGTGTCTAAAGGTCAAGTAGCGAAAAAAGAGGATTTAATAAAAGTTTTTGGAAAAGATAATCAGACTGAAATATGTAAAGAAATCTTAGAAAAAGGAGAACTTCAGGTATCTGACAAAGAGAGGCATTCCCAAATTGATTCTTTGTTCAAAGATATAGCTACAACTGTTGCAGATAAATGTGTTAATCCTGAGACAAAAAGGCCTTACCCTGTCTCTATAATTGAAAAGGCAATGAAAGATATTCATTTCTCAGTAAATGTTAATAAAAGTGCAAAACAGCAAGCTCTCGATGTAATTCAAATGATTAAAAAAGAAATTCCTCTTGAAAGAGCACAAATGAGAGTTAGAATTTTGCTTAGTGGTAAAGATGCTAGGAAAATAAGAGATAAAGCTATTAAACTTGCAACTAGTATTGAAGAAGAAAATTGGGAGTCAGGAACTGCAAACATTATATGTTTAATTGATCCAGGAATCTTTAGGAATTTGGATGAAATGATTCGCACTGATACTAAAGGCAATGGGCAGTTCGAGTTACTTAATTTGAAAGAAATGGTTGAAGGAGAGCAAGCATTGTAAACGCTTCAACCAATAATTACATAAAAAAATAAATAAAATTGGAATGTCTGTTTTTGATATTAAAATAACTTCTACCTGTAGTTTATATTTTAATGTACATGAAGGATTGCATGATGTTACACCACAAATACTACTAAAAAAATTTGTTAATTTATTTCGAGCTCCAATAGGTATGCTGATTTAAACTGATGTTAACATAGTTGTTACATATTCTATTGTAATAAAATTGGTTTTTTGATGAAAAAACTGGCAGGTGTTATAGGGTGATTCTTCAAGGGCTGATTTTGTAGCAAAGAACAACAAAGGAGATGCTGCTCTTATTATCTCTAAGCTGAGAAGAGTGTCCATTTGATTTTGCTGCCTGCATGAGCTATATTCAAGAGACACCTATCTTGATCATTACAAAAAAATAGCTAGTCTAGGACCAGCTTTGCGGATGTTAGGAGAGATATCTTTTGACTCCTTTGGTCTTTATATGAAGGTTACGAGGAGATCCATTGTTCTAGTGAAGAGAAGGCGCTATTTGTTAAGGGAAAGTCGCACGATATGGACAACGATCGTGGAGTTGCAAATAAGTGCGTTCCCGATGTGTAATAAAGACGGTAATCGATGCTATTCCTGTCCTTGCAAGGGCAGGTATGCATCACAAAAAAAAAGAATCCCATTAGTATCTATAACAAAAAAAAAATACATCTAATCAGAATACTGCTGCCTGTTTCGTCTAGTACTTTTTTCACATCAAACATTAATATTAGTATACTTCATATTTTTATTAATACTTGTTCATATGGAAAATTATTTTTTTTTTTAACATTCTTGGTTTGATTAAAGATGTCTATGGGTCTTAAAAATGAAACTACTTGCGCATGAGATAGTGTTTAGTTTTAGGTTTTCTTTATAAATACTACAATAGCAGAGTAATAAATAATTATTTTTTATAACTAAATGATCATACATTGTATCTAAACAATAATATTCTAACCTTGACCTGTGTCTATGGCCGATAAGCAGTAACAACATAAAAATAAACAGTAAGAGGATAAGCATACCATTGATAGTAGCTTTTTTTGCGTTATTACAAAATAAGTTAATTATTTTATCATAAATCTTTTAGTAATGTGAAATCCTTTGTGTTTATGACGTTAGTAATTGCCCATTAATTTACTTTCATTATAAGTGGAATATGTTTGGCCTTATTTTAAAATATGTGTGGGGTGTAACTTATTGCTTACTGTAAAAAATATATGTATATCATCAATTAATATTTCAATAATCATCTGATGATATAGTTTAGTATATATTATAGAATTATTTCAAAAATATTTCATATTTACATTGTTGTAAAAATCTAAATTGTAAACATAGAGTGAAACGAAACGTAGAAGTGAATGTACCCATCAGCAAATGAATGACAAATTAAAAAGTTTTATTTTTCTTATATTGGTACGAGATTTTATTGATTGTTTTCTTTCAAGATTTTCGGCCAGACGGCGACTGAAATTGCAAGTTACTGTGATATATTTATTTTCAATTATTAACTATTCTTATCAAACCAATTAAATGATCAGGGGTATCGAGTTATGTCTATAAGTAATGGAAGGTACAGAACTGGGTGGCGACCAGCAATTCTGTTTGAGATGGAACAATTTTCAAGCAAACATAACTTCTCAATTCGAGGCATTGCGCGATGATGAGGACTTCGTGGATGTCACCCTGGCATGCGAAGGACACAGGTTGGAAGCCCACAAAGTGGTTCTCTCTGCGTGTAGTCCTTATTTCAAGGAATTATTTAAAGTAAGTCCATCTTTCTCTCCCCACACTTTGATGTGTCACCATTACAATGACTCTAGTGAAAGTTGTTATGTATAAAACACTTGATCTACTTACAAATGCCATGTCTCGCGTTCCGGTTAAGTACTCGTGATTTCATTTATTTGTACCTACTTTAGAATTCTGTTTCACAATTTCTAATTACCTCATTACCATTAAATCATACGTCATGAGTTGATTTTTTTATTCAAAACAAGTGAATGCCATATTTTTTTTTAATCAGATTAATTTTTAGCTACATCTATATTGATTCGAATTAAAAATTATGTTTTGTCGTAAATTAGTACTTTCTAAAAATCCGTTTTAACCTTACTAAATTAGTTTTTAAATAATGCTATAAAAGTAAATAGACTAGTCCAGATATAACTGAAATGTTGATTGTGCAAAGTGTAATTAATTATCATTCAATGTTACATTTAGTTCTATGATATTTCTATTGTTTGCGCATGAAAGTAGGTAAATGATATGTTAAGATACAACTATTGAACTAACTTTAGGTTATATTAGGAATTTTAACTTATTATCAAATTAGTTTAAAAATAGTAGGATGCTGAAAAAGTGTACCAATAATTAAAAAACCTTTATGATGACATTATCTGAATATAAACTAATTTATTAATAATAAGACAAAAACCAAGATATAAATATATTGACTCCAATTTTGATTTATTACATTCAATAGTAGACCAAACTTAGTTTATGTTGTAATTAATAATAAACTATTTTATAGCTTATTATAACTCTTTTTGTAAATAGTTTTTAATAAAGCGGTAGAAAATCCCATGCACATTACAATTTATTTTATTTTAACAAAACTCAAATTCTGTTTAGCAATTTTAACATGTAAAAAATAGAAATAAGAATTGCATATTTTTTAAAAAATCAATTCAGACAAACTTTATTACTTTTAACTTGTCTTTGAGGTTCATCATAATATCATTAAATCTTTAACTTATGTGTATGTAATGATTAATCCCATTATTTTTTAATTACTGTTAACATCATGTTCAATAGTTTATAAAGCTTATGCATGTCCCAGACTGCATTGTAAACATTTTAAAAGATGACACATTGTTGTTTCTTAATAACCCATAATTTGATTTTGTTTTGAAAGGGATAGCTCCCCATTCTTAATTTGCCTTATCAATAGTCAATCTATTTGAGAATAAAATATATTCTTGATAATTGTTTGATATTATATAGAAATGTCTATTGATAGATATTTTTCTGTTTAAGTTTAAGGATTAGAAAAACTGGTAGTAATATTTAAAAGATTTATGGTGACAAAATATATATATATTCAACAAATATATACCTACATTCTAGTGATTAAATTTTTCTTTCAAAAATCTTTCTCATTAAGTTTAAGAACTAGTTTGAAATGTAATAACTTTGTTTTGACAAAGCATATCACATCCACATCCTGTAAATATATAATATCTTAAGTTGTTACTGCAGTAGTTATTTTAGTTATAAATTTTAATGGTGATATTTGACAAACTACATTGTAAATAATGAAGCAAGTTTTCCATTCTTTCTAAAAATTTTCTGAAGTTAATTTAAATTAAATAACAATATAGTGGAGATTTCTTTAAGTGTATGGAAGAATGTATCAGTGTTTACTCTCAAAATATCTACACTATGAGAGAAAATTTTTTATTCTCCTATTCTCAGCAATTATAGTTGTCTTTATTAATAAATTATAATTTTATTTTATGTTTAACTAATGTTAATATAATTCATGTGCCAATTTAAAAATTATTTTGTGCCTTACCACCTTATTAGGATGAATGTAGGTGGGTGTGAAATCTTTGTGAACATTTAATGATAAATTCTAAGATAGGGTATCCTTACTGTCCCTGTAAAACACTTTCCATAGGAATAACTTATCATAAGGTAATTCAGAAGTTTTACTATGTTGGGGCATGTAATTTATTAATGGAACTCAAAAATTGTATCTCCATTTTTTGTAGTCTTTTAGAATCAGAATAAAATATTTATAAAAAATTTTATCTTTTAGCTGTTTTTGCTTGTGGAAAGAGTATGGTATACAAAATTTATTAATAAGTGGGATTTTTTTATAAAATTTATAAGAAAAAATTTTATTTGAACCTGCTGTTTTATTTACTATATACTGTACTTTCAGCTCCAAGACAGATTGCCATTTTAAAGGCGACTAAACGATATTTTAAAAATCGTTGCATATTTCACTGTTCACCCATTATTCCTGCTTACTGAATATTTGTCAATGTCTCATATTTACTTGTTGATTAAGCTATTAATTGTTTTCAGAATAATCCATGTCCTCATCCTATAATATTCATGCGGGACTGCGAGGTGTCGCACGTGCGCGCGCTGTTGCAGTTCATGTACGCGGGACAAGTAAACATTGCGCAGGCGCAACTTAGTGCCTTTTTGCGTACCGCGGATGCTCTGCAGATCCGCGGTCTTACAGATTGCTCACAACACAACGATAAAGTAAATAATTTTTTTTTTCTAATACGCCATTATTTTCAATTACTATCGATAACATAATTATTTTTTTGCAGAAGGTCAATCGAAAATCTCCTCCTTCCCAATTACGTAATTTGCTCAGCGCCAAGCCGTCACATTCTACCTCCTCCTCCAAAGCCGCAAACCAAAATGTCGAATCAACTTCTGCCGATGATCAAGAGAAAAGCGCTAGTCGTCGTTCCGCGAGAAATTCTCCCGATGTTGCCAGAAATAATCTCAGCGAAGAAGCTCCCTTTCAAACTTCTAGTCAAATGAGGCCTAATAATAATGACTATAGCGAAACCTGCACGTACCCTACGTTAAGGGTGAAAACTGATCTCGAAGCACCAGAGCTGAACAATGATGAAAATGATATTTTAATGGACTCCGGTGATCCGGAAAAAATGGAAAAGTTTGGGCAAGATTTCAGCGCATCGGACCTTTTGGAACCAAAAATGGAAGTAATGGAACAAGAAGTAAGCGACGAAGAACGATCTAGTTACCAACAAGTTTACTATAACGAGAACAATGCATTAGCTAACCCGTTCGCAACACTACAAGGTAAGTTTTCGTTCGTTGCTGAATTCAAGTAACTGATTGAAGTAAAATATTTTACAAAATCATAATTTCCGATCACACAGGTAACGTGGATCTAATGGGCGGACTGAACACGGAGCTTCGGGATGAGAATGCGGAAGGTAAATAATTTTTTTTCTCTCACTGTCACGTCATTCTCACACGCACACTTCGACTCGGACAGCCGCGCCCCCGGCGAACCTCTTAATGTCACAGTCAATGTACTAATCGTTTAGACGAAATGTTTAGAAGAGAGCGCGCGCGATTACGTTTCACATCAGGTGGCTAGGCGCGCGGGTGTCGGGTATCTGTCGCGCAGCCGGCCGCCCGCCCTCAAGCCTACCCCCGCTACCCCTTCCAATGCCAAATATAACTACTCAGTATAATTAAGCAGAGCCCATAATTTTGTCATCGTTTACAGTTTTTTAGAACACTTGCGAAACAGTCTAGTGCGACTACAAAGTCGAATGCTGCGAAAGACTTCAGTTTGCATATAAAAAAATATGGGACATTTTATAAAATTTTAAATGAACAAAACTATTAAAGAATCAAATAATTTTGGATTCAGTTTTTAAAATTTTTACCTTTCAATGTATAATTATTCTTACTGAGATTTGTTAACGAGGTCACCTCAATAAATTCAAAGTGTTAGCATTGGAATCTGTGCGAAGCGGGATGGTATTTGGTGATAGAGAGGGGGTGGGATAAGTGCGTGGGTGGGGGTGGGGGCGGGTGCCGCAGTGCGAACTGGTGTTGTTGGCAGCGGGCGGCGCGGGCGTGCGGTGCACGCAGTGCGGGCGGCGGTACAGCAACGCGTCCAACCTGCGTCAGCACGTGCGGCTCATCCACGAGGCGCAGCCGGCCGTGTGCGCCACCTGCGGCCGCTCCTTCAAGACACCGTTGTACCTGCGCCGGCACATGCTGGCGCAGCATCCCGTCTGCCTCAAGCCTACGCTGCCGCTCCCCGCTCTGCGGCCCGCCCAGCATTACCAACAGTAGCGCACGCGCTCTCTTAGTCCTCGGTGATTTCAGACACCCGAGAGGACCAGCTCCGCGATTCGCATCTTGAGACTTTCGGTCTCCAGTGATGTTGTTTGTTACAAGAGATGAATTATTGTTTGCGCTATAAATAATAACAACTTCTCTTACGGAGGTTTGAACTCTACCAATTATAGAATACGCACTTTGTGAAACGTATTGGAATTAGACTTCTAAGAGGACCAGCTCGGCGATTGATTTTTTCAGACTTATTGATAGATGGCTGGTCCACTTAAAGAATTAGTGCACGGGGAAAGTGCGACAGCGAATGCGATTAGTGAAGATGAAGATAGAACCGTCTGATAATTTTCTTTCTAAATATATTCCAAATAAAAGACTACAGTACGCGCAGTGGATTTGCTCAATCAGAACATAAAACTGAAGCCTTTGTTGCTTGTTACCCTTTTCCTCACTGTCATAAAATCGTTGTGCTGGTCCTCTTTGTTATTTTGAACGAGGAGGCACAATAGTGTATTCATTTAAAAATTTTCGCTTTGCTTTTTACATTATTGATCATGCATTTATTAATTGTATCAACGCGTAAAGTTCAGAAATTTTGCGTATACTATTGCTCCTCGTAACTAAGTTATGTTACGAACAAGTGGCTTAATGTCATTATGAAGACTGTCAGTAGATTTATCTAGTCTGTGATCGGAGTGTCGCCGGGGGCCTTTCTGCCGTCACACCTCTCCGCTTATTGCGTGCCTTTCAATAGATATACCGAATGCCAGATATTGGTTACCTTAACGAGTCCTCTTTGGTTCATCGAGAGTATAAATAATTTTTTTTTTTTAAAAAACCAATAACTTGTTGATGTTAATGATGTTTATTAAAACGCAATGTAGAACTTGAAGTGAAGCGTAGCATAAAACTCGCGTAGACTGACTCACGCGAACTCATTATATTTCTAGATGTGTATGACTAACTGGGACTCGTTAGTGGAAACGCTTAAGTACCTTCCTTTCTGACAATAGACTGATTGTTGTTAAAGCATTTGTTGCAACCGGTGCTGATTTATCATAGGTTATTTACAGGTTACATATACATACATACATACCTACATTATACACGTTATCCAAATGTTCGACATTTTCTATCGCATTTATAGTAAATGTGTATTTTGATAGTGTTTAATTTTTTTTTTGTACCGCATAACGCGATAGGAAGGGTCGAACTTATCCGTTTTTATGTGTCGGAGTCACGGTGTTTAATGAACTCGTGACGATCAACAATGACAATAGTGATATTTTTATACACAATAGTTTATCTTTACACAGTGTTATATATTGTTGAGTGATTGGACGGCTCCCGGTAAATAGTTTGTACAAATTTCAGATGTAAAAGATTAATATTAAATGTCTTCAAATTAACACAAAGAGAATAATAGTTGTTACAGTATTCAATGTTTAAACTTGCCATAGCTTCCGTGTATCCAGCGACGAGAGCGCTGAATTACAGACTTCATTAGCGTTAAGAGATTGCGTATTTTTTTTTTATATTTTTGTCACAGGTTAACTAGCGATTTAAGTGATCGTATAAAGAAGAGAAAAGGCCATGGGAAAAAAAACATCTAGTCATTAAAAAACAACAACTATTAGTAAGGGCACAATTTCGCGAGTATGGATTTAGGGTTGTGAATTATAATTTTTTTGGTAAATACTGAAGCAAGTCATACCAAATTTCATGACATCTGAATTATTCTCATGATCTCGTGATTTGTCATGGGCATTTTAAAAAATCGGTCTTCGTTAAAAAATTGTATGATTTAAAAAAAAGAAATTCATTGTAAATTAATTGTGAAATTAATATCTTTCACTAACATTTAAGATTCTTGAAGAGGGAATTAAAAAGAAATTCGTTAAAACGATTATTAAGCGGAAACACGTTACATCATAATTAATAAATGCAGAATTATGATATATTAAATAACATAAATCCGAACGTACTTGATAAATATCGATCTATGCTCTAATATATAAATAAATTGGGAATATAATAAACAATTAAAGGTTTCCATTAAGTACTAATTTAGACTATGTTTAGTATTCTTTTCTAGTGTTTAATATTCGCAATAACGGGATGGCGCATCGTTCCATGCTTGTCTCTGGTTGTCCCACCTTAGGAGCATGTAATAATATATTCAATACTGTTGTTTGTTCGTTAGTTCTTATAGATTTTTTTTTTTCTCCTTTACAATATTTCCAGTGAGAGAAGATTAAAAGTAACTTACGTATCTCGTCTGTAGTATTTTACATAGCTATATTGTTTTTACACACGTACACACACACGCTAGTAATGTTTACTGTTATTAATACTTTTAAAATGTTTTGCAATATAAATAAGTTGGACACTTGAAGTTTTCGCTGTTTGCAACTCCGTGTGGGGGATTCATACTTTATCGTAAATGACATTATTATATAGTACTTTGGATGTATTCAAGTTCGTCTGTGCAATTGCTTAGTGCAAAATACTACAACTTTTATGTATATGTACATACGAATGTAATTTTTTTACTAAATAATTAAAAATAAAGTATTCGAAATACAAGGGGATCTTTTTGTTAAAATCGCAATTAGCTTCGTTAGGAATTCGTTAGCTTTTATTATTTTTATCAGCAATTGTAATTGTACTAGATTTTTTATATTTGAATATTTTTTCTTAACAAGTTTTCGTGTCTGGCTTGTGTCGTGTTTACTCAGTAATATATTGGTAATATATAATTACTCAGATAATTTTCTGTGTTGGTACACGAATCATCAGAATGTGAATAGATTTTGCTGTATTAAGATTTTTATCTAAATATACGGTTTTTTGTATCATTGAATAGATATAGCGTTGCTGTTTGTTACAAGCGTCTGTTGTAAACAAGCAGTTTCTTCAACGTTGCGTCATACTGTGATTCGAAGTACATTGCTATCGTAAATATTTACACACAACTACAATACAGTTGGTTATACAACATAATCGCATGTTTTATCCGATGTAGCACATTTCATTTCACTCCTTCATTTACACCCTTCCCATGAGAAAAGTCTAGTCATGAATAGGAGTGACGCATCGACGACCTTCTAACCATATTGAAGGTCTATAAAGAAAATCATGCTGAACTACAGCTGAGTGGTAAAGTATTACCTAATGTATATATATTTTTTTTGTTTAACTATAATAACGAAGGCTTTAGCATTAGTGGTTGATGTTGCATGCGAGTGTACTGAGCGATAGTTGTGTGGACAGCGGGTTGCGGGCGTTGGGACGGCCGACGCAACCGTCCGGTTCCGGATGCCGTGTGGCTGGAGCAGCACCGTCGCGCGCTGCCCTTCCTGCTGAAAAGAGAGAACGAGCGCGGTGTCACCGCCCCCAGGCTTGTGAGTGTTATTGAATTCGTATATAATAAATATTGTGGTTACTGAAGCAAGTGGATGCTCCAGTAAAACACGAGATATGTGACGTTCCTTGGTACAGACCTATGTCCAGCAATGGACGGCCGCGTGCTGACGATGATGTGTTTACTGTTAGTAGCTCTCAGTTGTCATTATACACTACTGCAGCATAAATTCCTACTGCTGAATAATATGTAGTAGATAATACTATATTCCGGATTGAGTATCGGAGTAACGAGACAACATCTTATGTCTCAAGACGACAAGCACAATGTTGCGCAGCATTTATCATTATGACTAGCGCTGCATTGTTATGGACAGGTGCATCACTTACCATCAGGTTAAAAACAGTGGCTTAGACAATAGTTATATAAATATAAACCTTTGATAGAAAATATTCGAAAACTGGACAAAAAAAAATTATATAGTGGAGCTTAAAAATTTCAGTTTTTATTTGGTTTATTATATTATAAATAAGAGAGACTTGATTTCTAGAGAAGAATATTCTACAGATCACTGGCAAAATTTTGATTTTGTCTTATTTACAATTTATCCTAGTGTTCAGTATTACCTTTAGTCATTACAGAAATTTATTTAAATGAACACCATTTGATGTATTTTGATTGCACTATTAGGGGGCATATGCAGCATACGCAGTATGCAGTAGAGCGTGCATATGCAAACCACAGCAGAACTGGGAAACGTAATTGATTTCCACACAATAATAACACTTCATATACAACTGAATATTTCAAAATGTTTAAAAAAAATTAATTACAAAAATTATAACCTTTGTTAAAATTTCTAATTGTTTTATGTCCATTTTCGCACTATAGTTTTTTTTTTATTATTATTATAGGTTTAATCGCTTTGTAGATTTCTCCATACGGCATATTTTTCATAATAAATTAATTTTCTGTTTATTTATTTTTAATTCATTTCTTTTTGGAGGGTTTTTCTCAAATGTTGCCTGTTTAAGTCTGTCTATATAAAAATATCTACGTATTAATATAATAAATGGCGTTAGTTTAGTAAAGACTTTGTGCTTACATGCATGTATTTCACGTTCAACGTTCAATTCGCGGTTCAGGCGTGGCTGCAGCGTGGTACGTCTTCTTATTTCAGTATTCTTTAGAAAACCGTACAGATATTTTTAAAACAATACACCGTATTTGTTTAATGTATAAACATCATTATTACTCACTTCAACTTGAAGTAAATGGTACAGTTATCTTATTTTTCTCAAATAATTTCCCTTCTTTACCATTATTATTGCATTATAGAAATTTTCATGTTATTTCTAATTTTACATATCTACGTCATTACAAATGATAACTGTTTATATAATATTTAAGGTTTATGAGAATAAAATGTACACATCGTAATATTTGTAAATATAAGACGAATTAGTCAGATACTAAATAATATGAGGGTAGAACATAAAACAGTTAATAAAAAAAAATATTAATGAATATTCATGTTCGGGTTTTAAAGTGCACAGTTATGTTTAGGTTTAGTTTTAGTTTTTATGTATTAAGTTTTATTTTAATTTAGTTAATATAATTCATGTATTATATGAACTAAACATCTTCTAAAGGTTCAAACCAGTTTTTAATCCTTTTCTTAACGGTTAGGTATGATTTTGGAGACTGCACAATCAGTTACTTTATTACGGGTTATCAAAATGTTTTATTAATATTTCGTCTGTAAATGTAAATATTTAACGGTGGCTGGCTGTGCGCTTTCCACTAAAATTATAAAGTATTTTAACCTTAATGCTGGGCATAGTAGGTTTCTTTATTGTTTTTTATATAAAGGCGACCTTTCGGTTATTATGAAAAAACAATGGTTTCATATTTTGAAAGAAAGACGAAAGTAATTTTAGGGTTTTCATGTCACAGTAAAGCAAGTGATTAAATAATTTCGTTACAAAGGTCCATTTTAGGTAAATATCAAGTTCATATTACAAAATACGCAGATTAAATTAAATGCTTGTTAACAAAATTTACATTTTTTAAGGAATCAATAAATAACAGATCATATCTCAAACTTTTCAAGATCAAGATTGGAACAGAGCCAGTTTCCCTTGTCATTTAAACTGACTTTTTATCATTATGGACATGCTAACTGATGAGAGAAAACAAACGGTTTTTATGATTACGAGCGTTATATTTCACGTTGTTATAGGTTTAGCAAAGTATTTGTAGATTCTCTAGATACGGTGGCTAAAAGCAATGTGAAATCTACTATAGATATGGATTGATTTAAAAATTGTACTGTTCGCGTTATTCCGCCACATCAATTTTGCGTCAGCGAGGCCAGTGAAGCGTTCGTTCATTGTGCCTAACGCCTTCCTTAATCTATTACGACAGCCGCTCCACATGTTTTTGTGTGTACGGCCTAAACTACATCGCGATATCTGCTAATTTATCGCACGGGTTATCATCATCACGTGTCATTAATATATCCAAAAAATGCTAACGGTGATAAATTGACGGGTCACCAGATAAAGCTGGGCGAGGGCGTGGAGATTCGCGAGGAGCTGTTGCGCGGCGTGAAATGGGGCGACTATAGGAAGGTGACGCGAGGTCTGGCTGCTGCTTTGTTCTCGCCAATGGAGCTGGCGACCTGCTCGGTGACGGGACAGCGATGGTCGCGGGCCGGGCAGGAGGCGAGGCCCACAAAGCCGCCGCTGGACCGTCGTAGGGTCCACGCACTCATCTCCTACGTCAGCCGCCACTTCCCCGACGTCGAAGTTAGCCGCATAAAGCAAGTGCTCGCCTACAAGTGCAAGG
This sequence comes from Ornithoptera alexandrae, assembly GCA_029030555.1. Taxonomy (NCBI): domain Eukaryota; kingdom Metazoa; phylum Arthropoda; class Insecta; order Lepidoptera; family Papilionidae; genus Ornithoptera; species Ornithoptera alexandrae. Next base: position 9,739,657 of record JARDVY010000037.1, read on the forward strand.
AGAACTGCGCCGCGCTCAGGATGAGGACCGCCAGGTGACGCTACATTTTTGATTCCATCAATCTTAAATTGTTTCTATATTACGTGTAAATGAATATCCTTCACTGTCTCCTTGTGAGAGTAGACTTGGAGTCCCAGATGTGGGAACATTGAAAGAGAAGATTATTATACATACATATTTATTACGATATACTTCCTAAGACTGTTGTACGGATTAACAGTTTCATATATGAAATTATGAAATCTTCATTAAAACTTTCAGCTTTCTTATCGTTGAAATATCTAATTTAACCTATTGAAGATGAAAGTTAAAAATAATACTAGACTAATACAACTGTATTTATTCTTTTCCATTTCAAATTAGTAGTGTTTGATTATTGAAAATATCATATTTTAACAACAGGTGAAAACATTAGGTAAAGCAGGAATTATATATACATCTCTCTACATTTCTGATTATCTAATTCCTTATCATTCATACATTGTTGATTTATCATTTACGTCAAACTTTGATCTAACGTATTCTAGATAGCTATTATTAAAAGCAAACAATTTATTTCTTAACCGAAATTCTTTGATGTCAAAGTCTTTAGCAGTATCAATATATACAATCAGGAGATTTGTTGATGTTGCAATATCGCTATTATTATCTGTTGCCTGAGACAGTTAACATGGGTACCACTGCAGCGCCTATTCCTATCGCCAAACAGTGGTGTGCAAACATTACTGTGTTCCGGTTTGAAGAGCGCTGTGACTAGTGTAATTTCTAGGGTAACGAGACTCAACATCTTATGTTTCAAAGCGACAAGCACATTATGGTGTAGTGTACACCATTCTAACTAGCGTCATAATGTTATGGGCCGGCGTGTCACTGATCATCAGGTGAACGTCCCGCTTGTCTAATCGCTTAGGAATAATAAAAAATAAATAATAAAGCAGTGCAAAATTTTTTATTACAATATCGTATAACATCTAACGAGTATAATGGTTAAATTAACAAATCTCAAAAAAAAAGCATTTGTGGCTAATTTGCTTTAATTATAGTTTTTTTTTTATATAATTTGGAACGCTTTTAAACAAAATTAGTTCAGAACAACTATGAGATTTATTTCTACCAAAATGCTAAATGTACTATTTATAACAATAACTTCTATTAAATAATAGAAACTTAATACTCGTCGATATTATATTAATTAACAAGTTCCTATAGTGATATTAAAAAAAAAACCAATGTTTTTAAAGCTTTTAATGCTCACGATCATTTGTATGTAGATATTTTTCCTTTTCAAAATATAAAACCTCTTTCCTTAGTTGGAACGATTTTTAGTACCGTTGCAAAGAATATTGTCCTTTCCTACAGTTACTCGCTTTTTTTTAAGGTCAATGCCATTTTGTCAGCGATTATTGTGTTTATGTGCTTTCGTGTTTCTTGAAAGCGATATTTATACATTTCTACTAAATCGTTTACATTTCGCTTTTGATACAAATTAATTTCGATTAAAGGTCGGCTTGATGGAAACCTTGTGACTTGCAAGTTTATTTGCAAAACCATTTATTTGTTTACACAATTCTCGTATACTAGTCTCCCTAAATTTTTACTTACTTTATATATATATACTACGAATTTCCCGCCTAGCGGCCACCAGCCACCCAATAGACCCCTTCCCGTTATTAATACCCCCGCAACTCTCTTTGAGGAAGGGATTTTGTAAAATCCATTCTTACCAGACCCCTAAATGATAGAAGCAACATCTCTAAATTTTGAATCTTTACTTCTAATAGTTTCGGGTTGTCTCGTGATGAGTCAATGAATATTTAAATTTTAAATTTATATATACCTTTCAAAAAATTAAAAGTCACAACTAAATGTAACACTTGTGTTAATCAAAAATATGGTCTTGGAAACATTTAAAGACAAAACCAAAAACCAGACATTGAAAGGTGAAAGTAGAAATAAATTGAGTAACGTATAAGACAGACGAGGATAATTATTGACACGAGTTAATTTAACATATTTATATGTATAACATATTTATACGTATATAAATCCTAACATGATTTTTAGTTTTTCTGTTTTTTATTTTTTGATTTTCGTTTCATAGATTCATATAAGTTTATTTTTATATGTCGGAAATTATAAAACTTTTACTGCAGTCAGAAAATTTTAAATGCAATGTAAAATAGACTCCATATTTAATTTCGTTGTTCGAAAAAAATTTTGCCATAAAAAGGTTGTAATTATCTTTGTATATTTGTACACAAAACTGTAAATATCTCTTAAAAATATAGATATTAAAACGTAAAATAACATGTTCTTAACTAAGATAGTATGTATGTGAAATATATGTGATGGTTTTGTTTTTAAATAACATATCTGTTAGTGTCAATAAATCAATAAATATAAGTTATTAAGGGACATCTCTTTGCTTTATTATCATTGTTTATATTGTTTAAATTAAATACTTTCTTGCTTTGCACTTTGCACCCATATTATGGTCATGATAATACCATGTCGTCAAACCATTCTTATATTTATTACGAAACTGACTTTGGTTTTTATCATGACCTTTGTTAACAGCCCCAGTTCATGTATCTCGTGCTGTGAGTCATGAACGACACTATAACACTTGTAACTTGTTAACGCTACGAGCAACAAAACAATGTTGTTTATAATCACATGAAGTTTGTTGTTCTAATGCAATGTCTTTTAAAGTACTTGTATAATTTTCTTTTGCATTCTGTTTACTGTAAAAACTACAATTACATGATTTTTTTTTTAATTTCATGTAGCCTTTTAAAAAAGATTTTTTTTTGTATTCATTACATTAAACTATGACAAAATATAAATAAACTTTGAATGTTTTGTATGTTATCCAAATTATTCATTGCATGTGTAAAATTTAATTCAAATATCGATGTTGATGAATATCGATGTCAAAGGTTATCAGTTAAGACAATGAAGAACCATTGAATTCATGGTTATAGTAAATAATACAGTCTACAATGCCGTGGATAAGGTTATCATGATGTCACAATGGCGTTTGCTAGCTTACATAGTCGAGGTCAATATAAAGATGTTATTACCGGGAGTTCTTACAGTAAGTCATGCCGAGGGGTAACTATTATGAAGAACAATTTGCGGGTCAATAAAAATAATAAAATATTATAGCTAAAATAATTTTATTTTTGTTATACAAAAAAATTCCCTTGCGAATAGTAAATTAGGAATAAAGTAAGAATAATTAATGAATTATGGCATTTATTGTTAAAAATTATCAAGATATTTTTATTTTATATTTCCAATTACTAGATTTCTTTGTTTGTAAGCTCGTGATCGAGAGTCCAAGCACGCTTTATGGTCTTTGGCCTTATTGTGATTTAATATTAAGTGAAATTGATATATTCTTATGTAGATAAAACACAAATTGTTTCTGATATTAAGGAGGGTAGGTGCGATATGGCAAGTTCGTTACCACCGCCCACCTTACCGTCCGAGGCAGTAATACAATTTGAAGCAGGCTGTCCAACTGTTTCAGTGAGTCTACCAATTATATGCTGAGTGCGGCCGCGCGCCCGCCTCCCTGCGATGATGCGCCCGGCGGAAGCGCGAGATCCTCATACACCAATTTGTAAGTCTATTTTCTAACGTCAAGTTAGCCAAGTATAATGGCTTATGTAGTCATCAACGTCTGCAAATTTTGAAAATGGCATAAGTTCTTCTTTTCATCGGGAATAGAAATGATACTTACTTCACTGGCGCAGAGACGCAAAGTGAGTCTTGGTCTCCAACACAAGGAGTAGAAATGATGTATGAAATAAATAATCTTTCGTCATGCTGTATTCAACAGCTTTTATTTACCGCCAAACCAGTTTGCAAATATGACTATGTTTCGCATGTGAAAGTACTGGTGTGTGACGTGCTATAAAAATTACGCCTTTATTTATGCCGGTAGGTGTATAAAACTTTAACAAATTTTAACACAAATTAAACAGTTTCCATATCTATATTAGGAATTAACGAAATTACAAAGTGCTATCGGTGAATTAATTATTTCTGACTCGTCTCAAATCTTTGTATCAGTTTGTAGCATTCATTTGTATTGTTATCGACTGTTTACTGATTATCAGTCTTAATTTTTATATCTTTTATTTACCCTTTAATGGATCAATTGTTTCCAGCACAAGCGAGGCTTCGAAGAGTGGGCCAGCAGCGAGCGGTGGAGGAACCGGCAGCGGCGGTGGCGGTGGGGGTGGCGGCGGCGGCGGAGGCGGCAGAGGAGGAGGGCCCGGAGCCGACTACCCCGGCGGGGCGGACGAGGGCGACGCGCCGCAGTGATGCAAATACTCGCGCCCGCGCCTGTTGCATATCAATTTCATAATCTTGTTATTTTTTACCAAAAAAATGAGAAATTCTAACGACGCCCGCCGTTTGCCGTCCTCCTAACGTCGCCGCAAACCAGAGAACAGTTTGTACAGAAATATTTATATTTATTCGCAGGTCGCCCCTACGGCGGACGGCGGCGGGACGCCCGTGTCAAATATTCATATTTATTTAGGTGATATTTTTCTATTGGCTACTGATAAGGTTTTATCTCGTTAGGCGGCCCGGCCGCGCTGGCGCAGTGTCGTTGACGAAAAGTTAGGGGGGAATGAGGGGGAGAGGGCGTGCTCGAAGCTCTAGCAATAATTTATCAGGTTCCTAAGACATATTTTGTAGTTAGGTTCTATTGCACGAATTTTCGCAAACACTGCCGCTTGTTTCTAAATTTATTTCGTTGATAATAGTCATTTGATCGCTTCCTTTTTTTTTTGTCGGTATTCAAATGATGTTTTATTTTATCGTTGTTACGTTAAAATTTTGTATATGGAGCATTTATGTGCTGTACGAGGGACCGTTGCAATTGCAAAGTAATATATCAAAAAAATGGCATAATTTTTTAGAACTAACATTAGAGTTATTGTAGTCATTTCGTTTTACTTAGGTGGTAAAGTAAAATTATGAAGAATTTATTTTGGGAGTGCGTCAAGGTTTGGATAATGCAAAGTCTACGGAGAGCTGTGATCGTGATGGTTTATAAATGGAGTCATATTTTTAAAATAAAGTTAAGATTTACTACGTAATAGCGAGTGTACAGGATGCCTGTACCAGGATGTGGGAGCGCGACCTGGCCCGGTCGACTTAGGTCGCTGTCAGTCCGCGTTGCATATCCCCCACATCGACGTATTTATCATATCAATTAAGCAATAACTATTATTTTATAAAAAAAATAAAAGAAAGAATTTTAATTTTTAAAAATTACTATTTTAACCGTGTTGTTGTAAAGTAGTTAGTGAATAACTGAATTCTCTAATGTCCACGATCATTTATATGGTTCTTTTGAACAATGATCAAATCCTCATGATAGTTCACGTGAATAAATAATTTCATATCGTTTGTGTTACGCGTTTGTGCATACGCGACATAGAAATCGGCAGGTGCTTTATTTGTGATAGGTCTCTGCTGTCGGAAACCATCTACGAGGGTACCGTCACAGGCACTTATATCTATCGCCTAAAAGTAGTGCGCAAAGATTACCTTGTTGACATTTGAAAAACTTCGTAGCTAGGGGAAATCTTGGAGTAACGTGACTTGACATTCTCAAAGCAACGATCACAATGTGGTGCTATGCTTATCAACTTAATTTTCACTACAATGTTATAGGCGTATCCCTTATATACTAATGTTTGTTCGTCTCTTCGCTAGGTCGAAAAAAAGGTGTGCTGTGTGCACCAGCCCGAGTCAAAACAGTACGGAGACTGAAAACTATTCAATTATTGTGGACAGCAAAACATGCCAATTTGATAATGATCTTCCATTTTACTTCGTTATTTGCAAAATTAACATAAAGAGGCTCCCAATTGTTATTATATCGAATCAAACTTAATATTTGCATATCAAACTATTATCCACAATGATTTGTGAATGTTTAACTACTTCTGAGGCGTAACGACTAACAAGTAAAATTTCCTCGGGGGTAGTGTTTTTAAGAACTGGTCTGGGTAAACCACCGCCAAGCGTCATACAGTAGATTTATCGACATTACAGCAATGTTGTGTTCCGGCTGTCAACGTCAGATTATTGTGCACGAATACGGTACGCCATCCACTACCCGATTGGCACTACAACACGTCATGTGACATTGAGGTCAAGTGTTGCCTATTGTAGGTAAAAAAGCCACCTGCCGATTTCTACCGCACGAGGCGCGCACTTCTCACACTGCACAGTTTAGCGGTCATCTATTAATAAATTGGTGTACCTATCGATAAGTTACAGTTACCAGAGTTAGGATATTCTCAGTAGTCACACAACGCTACGTAGTTGAAGTTCTTACTTGTAATATTTTTACGATGCCAATTGAAAGTCTTTATGCTCAATTTTGCCAAATTTTACTTGCCGAGAAAGTCTTGTCTATTATTTTTGTGAGTGCATAATTTTTTTTGTATAGCTCGGTCGTTTTTTTTTTGTGCCGTTCGTTGGTTAAGCGTAAGACGGAAAGTGGCTCGATGGATTTGCTCAATAATAATGGAGTATATATCTTTCGCGGTCTGCTCAAAATTTCGCTGATGATGATTTGATCCGATGGACGGATAATATTGTTAGGAAAATTTACGAAGAGAAAATTTAATTATTGTTTTATAGACTAAACACATTATATAAATGATATTCAATGGCGGATAGTTTGTGACGAATGCTCGAGATGCAATACGTTAATTTAGTGCCAAATGATAAGTTAACTCGTAGCAATATATTGTATCCTAATGCTCTTGTGTAATTTCTCGCGTAGTGTTAATGACCTATGAGGTTTTAAAGGTTTCTTTTTACAAGACTATAATATATTTATACAGGGAAAGTGTTAGGTATGTATTGTTGTTTGGATATAAGAATGTTGTCGCGGTAAAATACTCATTGTAGCAGAGTGTAAAAATAAACGGAATAGCGGTTTCTTTTTTACTACCACCGTTCTAGAATGAACGCAATTTCTAAAACGTAATCAAAATCACCTCCTACAACGTCGAATCATTTAATATCGAACAACTGAATTACTTTACATTTCAGTGAAATGTACGAAAAACTCTTTATTTTTACACTTTGTTAACGTAGCACTGAATGAGCAATGGAACAAGAGAATTTATTTACTCAAATAAGTTTTTTTTAATTATTTATAATAATATTTTTTTTTATTACTAAACGTATACATTATTTTGCATTTTATGATTGTAATGGCAGCTGTCCATGTATTTCGGTGAATGATCAAATCGCTCACTGACTTAGGGTTTCACGAGTAAATAAGAAATTATACATCGAACACGACACATTGGGCACAAATATTGATAAAAAAAATGCTGTAGCTTCTTTCGCTTGCTATTTGTAGTTGTAAATCCCGAACCGCATTCTTCATATAACACGATTGTTAGAAGACCTTTGTGGAACCCTTGTTATAAAAGTGTATATTTAGTATATTTTCACTGAGCAAAAAATCTTGAAAGTATGTAAAATAAGAACAACATTATTGCCACTGTGCTGACGGGGACACAGTGTTGTGCCAAAATTATGTGCTAGTCTATAAAAAAAACAAAATGTTGTTATCATTTTTCAGATTTTATTTAGTCCAGAATGTGTTTGTTCCTGTGCTGTGAATGATAATCGTTTCCAACAAATCAACACTTAATGTCATAGGGTATCACACAATGTAGCCATACCTAACGAACAAATCATAAATACGTAGGTAGTTGATAATTTTATGTTATAAGGCGTATATTACATCACCGGAACTAATTTGCCGTGCAATCGTTAAAAATGTAATGTGATATCGGATATTATATCGATTGAAAAGGGCGCTGTAATCTACATTGTGTGAACATGAAATGGTTAAAGTCAGATGGTAAACGCTAGAGTAGTTCTTGCGAGGCCGTCATACCGTCGAAGTTGACGTGGCGGCCATTGGCTACCGATCTCAGGCCGTTCGTTAAGTCTTACCCTCGCAATATAAGGATGTAGGACTTAGGCGTAGCGAGACCGCATGGAAGGTCGTGTTGATTTGTTGATATATTTATAGTATTTATAATGCACACAATAATTTAGCTCTGAGCTCGTGCAATAATATTCCAAATTGTTTATAAGGGAACTGTTATAATTATTTCCAAATTGTTATTATATAAATATTTTTGTAATTTTAAAAAGACAAAAGCAACTTGAATTCTATTTTTGTTGTGCATTTATTCTCAAATTTTATCACATATTTGACCACAAACTCATTGTGGACTGTAATGTCTGCGTCTGTGAAAACATATTAATTAGGTACAGTAGATGATTTTTATATATTGCTGATATTGTGAGTCAATTTTAGTAATGGTTATTTCTTTTTTTATTAAGTTTAATTAACTATAATAAACAAATTAATCTAAGATTGCTCAACCAAGATGCAATGCTAACTACAATGTAGTAAGAGATGATTTTGTATTATTTCCTTTTATATCGTTATTTATATGACATTTCAGTTTATTCATTTGTGAGTTATGGCAGCACATGTTATAATCTTATGTTTATTCTTAAGAGAGGCCAAATGTTGACTTGCTTATGTGAGACTGTTTTGCCAAGAATCAGAAAGTATATTACCTACATTGTTTTAAAATAAATGCTTTTATATAAAAACGTTTTTTATTTATTCAATGCAAACATCACCATTGCCCATTTGTATTCCTATTTGATTATTAGCATATGTAATGAGTTGAATATGAATAGTTTTGCTCTTGCAAAACTAATAAAGAAACAGTACAAGTAGTAAAGTTTTCTTAGAGTAGATCACACTTATCTAACAATCACAGAGGAAAATTCTGATTGTAATTTGACGCTTTCATTTGTGTAAGTAATACGCTATCACCAAGGAAGTAAACGCAATACCCAAATAAATCTAACACGACTTCCATTATTTCTTTATCCATTATTAATTTCTCTTTATCATTAAACTGATTTGTGAATTTTTAGATAATAAAATTTATTGAGAAATATTGTAAATTTATAATAATATATTGAACATAGGACTGACTTAAAGATAAAAAAAGTTTAAATTAAAAGTTATTGCTTTTTCTTATTTATGGCTCTACGGTGCGTAGTTCTGTTACCAGGCCATAAAATCTTAGAAAAGTATAGTACTGTCGTTTTTTAATTATTTAATAAAAAATTATGATTAAGTTTTAACAGTTTTCGTTTATATTGCTGTTTTTAAATACAGTGCTCACTTGATTTCTGTAGCCTTTTGCATATAATAAGATTAAAAAGCAGATTACTCATGAAACTTCGAATAAATTCGATTAAATCCTTTTTTTGAAAGTATAGAAATTCTGTTCAGTTATTAGATGGCGTTCCCGCAGCCTAATGCTCAAAGAGGTAAGGAATAATTTCAAATTGAATCTTGTAATTAGGGTGGATTAGATTCTTGTTTTTCCTCCAATTATAATTCTTATCATATTATTTACGAGATATTTTTATTTTGCTGTAGAGTTAACTAATAGAAAAATATTGGAGGAACTGCAATTAAAGAAGCAAATGCTATTGAAACAAGGCGCTGTAGCACCTTTGACAGCCACCACTATTCCTCAACCAAACCCTGTCAGCCAATTGCCTATGTGCTCTATTCCACCTGTATCTGCTATTGCTGTAAGTGTTTGGAATTTTAATTTCAATATGTTTCTGAATTGACAATGATTGACTGTGAAAAGCCTTGCAGCCTAATTATTATTTCCATTTTGTTCCATAACTTCATTAAAAGGAATTATGGTTTATAGAAGCATTATTATTATTTACTCTCAAAATAAACAAAAATATTAAAAGGTGGTTTTAGAGAGTAAAATTATTTGTTTTAATCATAAAGGCCAAAGCTATGATAGCACAGTTTCTGAGCGTGCAATATATACTATGTCACAAAGTGAGTTTGATCCTCAATGTGATTCAGCTTTGTAGTGAAGAAACACATTGTGAGGATTTCTACATGTTAAAATAACTTAACTAATAATAAATAATCTGTCATTTACCAACCCACATTTTTAATCTCTCCTTGAGATAGAAAGCTCAGACTATAATAAACTTAATACTTGAAGTATGTTTAGAAGTAATCTTTCATTTAAATAAATACTATTTTTTATGTGATCATTACTCTTTTGGTCTCTTACACTACTAAGATTTATCAAATATTTCTCAGGGATTTTAGTAACCGTCAATAATTTTTTAAGTGTCTTAAAAATATTTTTTATTATAATAAAAGTATATTGTAAATCCCTAATGGTTAACATTTTTGCAGGGCTTCCCTCAGTTACCAGAAGCAAATATTGTAAATACAAGTCATAGAGCAGCACTTCAACACGCCAACGCTACTTCCTGTGGCTTCTTTGTTTCACAGGATTCCTCATTTGGCAACCAAATTTTACCTGTTCTTCCAAGATTTGATACAAAGTAACTGCAGTGATATGTCAGCTTTAATTAAATTAAAAACACTGGAAGGACATTTACAAGAATTGACAGGATTCACAAAACCAAAAATTGAATTTGAGCAGTATGAGACTCCACCACACATTGCTGCTGTTTCACTTTATACAATGCAGGTTAACAAACAATTGCTTTTTTTCCTACTTTTGAAGAAATGGTTATGAATAGAACAGGTTTATAAACAATTTAATTTACAACTACAGCTAATAACAGCTTTTATTATCATTTGGTGTATCATACATAAATCTTTGCAAATATTGGTCTTCATGTAATTTTTATCATTATATTTTTATTTTCTCTAGACACAATATGAGGCAATAGAAAATCGAATGGTGTTAGATGCAGGCTGTGGTACTGGTACACTAGGTTTAGGTGCAGCATTTTTAGGAGCCAGTTTTGTTACAGCAGTAGATATTGATGACGATGCTCTAGAAATCATGAAAAATAACATTGATGATACTAATATAACAAACGTGGACATAATTAAAACTGATTTTCTCAATTGTAACATTTCCAGGTAAAACTATAATTGAATCAAAAACACCAATTGTCGTTAATAATATAATAGTATTTAATATTTTTTATCATCTCAGGGCAAACAATAATTTCACATAATGACTAAGTAACAGAGGCCAAAGTATTAGATGAAGCAGGCTCATTAAAAATACTGTGGCTCTCAATCTTGACAAATGCAACATATCAATGCGGTGCCTAGTTTTCAATGTGGATGTGGTAGTTACCCAGATTAAAAAAACATCATTAGCACATTATCTTACAAGCCACTGCACCACAAAGCCAGTTAAATTTTTTAATCAATTTTATGTATTTATGAAAATAATTTTATCATTAATTTTTTTTAGATGGGAAAATTACTTTGATACAGTTTTAATGAATCCACCTTTTGGAACAAAAAATAATGCCGGTATTGATATGAAATTTCTGCGTAAAGGGCTAGATCTCAGCTGTGGCAGCGTTTATTCATTACATAAATCTTCGACAAGGTAATCTCGGATAACAACTTTAAATGTGTAAAAATTTATTAAAATAGACATAACTTAGAGATTCCAAAGAAAAATTAAAGGTGATGATATATAATGCTATCAGTTATTTGGCTGACTTTGACAGCAAATTAAATTACAGGCAGACCTGGAGTCAGCAGTCTAATAAAAGTTTGTACTTTTATAACGTGGCTGTCTTACCAATTATATATCAAAAGGACAAACTTTTATTCAATTAGACTGAGGAGTCTATTTGCCTGTTATGTTTGAGTATTAGAATATTCTGGTTGAGAATTTCTCATTTACTTTTACATTTTACTTAAGGTTAATCATCATAATTTATATAAATAATTTTAAACACAAATAAAACTAATTTTTCATTGTCTTCTTGTCTTCTTCTTCTTCTTTGTCGTAACCTCATGACTGAGGGATGTGACTATGGTGCGTTGCCCTGGCCACCATTTTTTCCCAGACATTTCTGTCATGCGCCATTTGGATGGATGATTGTAGGGTAGCTCCTGTAGCGTCCTGAGTTGTGTTATTATAATGTAGGATGAACAATTGATCATTGATCAGACTAATTTTTGTTAAGGAGATCAAACTAAATATATTTGTATTTTTCAGATCGCACATTCAAAAGAAGGTCAAAGAATGGGGTGTAAAAGGCAACGTATTTGCGGAGCTGCGATACAATTTGAGCGCTAGTTATAAGTTCCATAGGCAGCAGTCACGCGACATCGCTGTGGACTTGTGGAAGTTGACACATGCTCATTCCTGAAATTTAGTAGGAAATTATTTAAAACATTTGTTAATGTATGTAATGTATAATATGAAAATATAAATGTATATACAATGGCCCCGTTTACAATTACTTCCAGTAATGTAACCTTAACCCTTTAACTTGGCTTGATAAATAGTTAATGAAGTAATTATTTACAATTGATTAAAATTTAATCACTTAATCAGAAGACCTATAAATAATGTCTAAAGTTAGGTAAATTACTGATGAATATTTTTATAAAAGTATATAGATATCCAACGCCGGTGTCAGAAAAATCAGTTAGTAACTGTGTGATATAAACTAATGATACAAAAATCTACATAAATTAAAATATTTCTATTTATACTGACTAATTTAAAATCAAAAAAATAAAGCAATTGTTACTATAGAAATAAATGTGTTTATTTTATTTAATTTATAATAAACTAGCGATCCCCGCGAACTTATTATCGCTAGAAATGTAAACACAAAATGCGTTTTTTAATTCGAATTTTTTATTATTGAATATTCGAATATAGGTATAGATACTTTTTTAATTAGTTCATATCTTTTCCTTAGTTGGCATGGCAACATAAATATGTCATTCTATTGTCACTATATTTTTCATTTTTAAATGCTTTTTGTTTCATTGTGTTACTAAAATACCTACTAATATTATAAAGTAAAGCTTTTTATCTGTCTGAAATTTAAATGAAATTGTAAGCGTACCAAAGGGGACGGATAATATCAATATACTATTGAACATCCCTATTTGTTGTAGGTGTAAATTTTTATTTTACTGTGCCTGGCTCTGAGGGCACGACAACTGGTTTTGAGTGTGACGATGAACTGGTTAAAATTTGATAGGTTTGTCAATAGATAGCGTTTAGTTTGAAAAAAAGTACATGGATACTTTTTTGTTTTCGTTACTACCTTGTAACAGCTGATACCCACTGGTGGTTGCTTTCTGTTACCAGAGACCGTCTTGATGGATATCATCGCAGCGCCTACTTTGCTGCTAAACAGTAAACAATACTCTTTTCTGGTTTGAAGGGTGTTGTAGCTAGTGAAATTGCTGGGATGACGAGACTTAATATCTCAAGTCAAGTCAAATGTTGTAGACAGGCGTGTCGTTTACCATCAGGTGAACGTCTCGCTCCTCTCGTTTTGTAGAATTAAAAAAAAATACCTATTATGATTTTAAGCGTATTTTGGTTATATGCAAATGCAAGCTTTTAATATGCTTGAATTCGTAAATTTAATAAAGAATTAAGTATACCTTGCTAAAAAATAACAAACATTATGATTTATTAAAAAAAGTATGAGAGTATTTTTTTTATTATAAAATTACAATCAGTCATCGTACGATTATTAAAATAATATGTTTCGGTGATGTTACTCGTCGCCGAACTTGATGTTTTGTGCGAGTTTGATCGCGCCGGAGCAGTTGATGGTGACAGTGGAGCGGCGCATGTACGCTTTCCAGGAGTCTGAGCCGCACTCGCGGCCGCCGCCCGTCGCCTTCTCGCCGCCGAACGCGCCGCCCACCTCCGCACCGTTTGTCGGGATGTTCACGTTCACAATTCCACAGTCGGAACCGTGTGGTCCGATCCACTAATCATTAAATAATATTAAATTAATTTCTTTATTATTTCTTAAAACTAAACCTATAGTTTTTTATTTTACGAAGCAGTAATTAACCTTTTTTTTTGTCGGGATGGAAATATTCAAAAAATACTTTGCATCTGAGGCTGGAAACGTGATTATGAGGGGCTTGTACCCCTAAAACCCCCACGATGGTTATCCTAGTGCATTGGGAGAGGAACACACCGGTGCCTTCCTAAACAGGATGTTAACCTAATGGTGTGTGAAGTATTACATTACGTCGCATATGGATATGGCGCTACTCAGGATGATATACACTGCACCACGTTGTTCTCGTTGCTTTACGATAAGATATGTAGTCTCAATATTATACTAATTTTGTTTGTACAATACTGTTTGGTGGCAGAAATAGTCGATGCGATGGTACCTAACTAGACCCACCACAAGTAGCAAAGCGGTTCACCACATTGTATGTGCATCTTTTAAACAAGAAAAATTTGATCGATATTGGTTCGGTGCAAACTTATCTTACCTTAAAAACATTGCCCAAATTCGCCGTGAACAAGCTCGATGAGAGTCCCTGGTCAACTTCGTTATTGTATTTAATGCCGGTCTTCAGGTCGGGGATTTCAATGCAATACACGATGGGAGCAAAACACTCGCTCTTTACTAGCGGGGAGTCGTGGGCCAGTCCAGTGATAATAGTTGGTTCCACGAAAAATCCTTCACAGTCGATTACCTGTTAACGTTACAAATAAAATGGCGCATTGGTTAACCTTTTCCTTGTAACACAGAGGATTCTGGATCGATTTTGAGCTAGGTCCCCCATGTTACACATTTGCCTCTATAACAGCATTGTTGAGTTCTTCTGTCTACATATGAGAGCCAGAGTATCCTGACTGTTCACACTCCAATGTAGCTGATTGTGTGAAAGTGAAATTGAGGTCAAGTGTTAACTCAGTGTAGATAAAAAAAAATGTTAATAATGGATCACCATTATTTTTGTATTTCGTTTTCTAGTATCGTTTACTATAAAAGCGTTTAGAAATATTCTACCGGAATAATACTGCAATTATGTAAAATAAACACAAAAAATCATTTGACGATATTAAGCAATTAGTTAATTTAATGTAGAATTAATATATTTAATTGTTGATTTTTATTTCGCAGCTCGAAATAAACAAATATCTTATTTGCATTTTGCAAATCATTAAGGACATACCTTGCCACCACACTCTATCTTGCCTCCTTGTTTGACCGCTTCGGAGACAGTTTTCTTATAATTCTCTACTGCTGCTGATGTATGCAAGGGCCCTATCAGTGAATCCGGATGCAGCGGATCACCGATCTTGCTGACGACACCAGCAAAGGACTTTTTAAGTTTCGACACCACTTCACTGTAAACCTATAGGGCCAATTTTATTTGTTCTTATTAACACTTCTCTTGGTGTCTGTTTATTCTTAATTACAAACCATGCAATAATGAAAGGTATTCCTTGCCAAACATCGTAGTCAGTCAATTTAAAACAATAATAGTATAATCTAAATTGGCTAGAGCTTCTTTCATGACTACTATTACTCGTACTTGCCTTCTCACACGTAAATACTCAAGCCGGTGTTCCAGCCTTTTATTACTACGAAGCCTCTGGATTAGTAAGATGTAGATCAGCAACATGATAATATTACACAGCACTAAATTGAGCTCATCGCGCACTTTAAATGCCTATCAATACAAAGCTCGCACACAAAAAAAAGGCAAAAGAGCATTATGCTACTATTCATTTATAAATTTCCTGTCTTACTGTTTTCATAGATACCATTGTAAATTAATAAAAAAATATATAGACGTTAGAACACATTTCCGCTGTTGGCTATTAACAAAACATTTCTTTTTGTTACCTTTTTGTGGATGAATATACGCCTGGTAGTAGTGCACCTCTGGCCCGCTGTACCAGCGCAGGCGAACAGCGCGGCCGAAAGCAACAGATCAAGATTCGCGTCCTCGTTTACAATAATAGCATTGTTACCGCCCAACTCCAAGAGGTGACGTCCGAAGCGTTTTTGAACTTCCACCCCCACCTAAATTGGCAAAGGATGGTGAAATGGTACTAGATAAGAATCTATGATAATAATCACAAGCAAGTGATTCAAGTAAGTGAAAGATTTTTTAATCATTTATTTCTTTAAATATGTGTTAAAATTATCATAATATTTTTTTTTTTAACCAAATTATATTAATAAAGATGATTGCTTCTGTCATTGTGTCCATATAAGGTTGTATAACATAGATTAGCAGTGATGTCACAGTTTATACTTATAATGAAGTTGCACCAAAAGAGTCAAAATGGCGGACGTTTAAAGTATCTGTGTGACAAATGTATGTACCTATATGATCAGATACTTGTTATTTTTTTTTCATACTTTAGATTACTTTTTAGGCATTGAAATTTTTTTACAGTGAGAGAAATGTGAAATGGATGAAAATATGTGCATATTTCCTTTTACGAATTCATTAGGCATTTATATGTATTTCTAAATCATGCTTTGTCATACTTTCTCTGGTCATAATTATTATTTACTTCTTTAGACAAAAAAGACATTAAAAACAGTTGATTTGACGTACTTGCTGTCCTACTGCGGTGCTACCTGTAAAGGAGACAAGTTTCATTCGTGGATCTTGCACCAGCTGCTGTCCGATCTCCTTGCCGCCGACACACAACGCGGCCACGGCACCGGGAATGCCATTTTTTTTCAAAATACTCTCTACAATCTTCGTAACCGCAACAGCCACTAGTGGCGTTGTCTCTGACGGTTTCCATACGCTAGTGTCACCACAGACCTAATATTCAAAATAATGTGAATAATTTATAAAATTCCCTCACAAAAAAGAAATTGGTATCAAAGTAAAACGGCAATAGTACACAACTGCAAACAACTACTTACAGAATCATTCACGACATGAAAATACAGGTACATATATGTATATACTATAATGATTAAACAGAACACTTAATTTTTTTTTTTAATATTCCATCAGTCGACAAGACGAGCGAGACGTTCACATGATGGTAAGAGATACGCTCGCCCACAACAACGTGGCGCTAGTTAGGTTATGATATACACTGCACCACATCGCGTTCGTCGCCTGAGATATAAAATGTCGAGTCTCGTTACCGCAGTAATTATATTAGTTACAGCGCCCTTTGAACTGGAACAATGTTTGCACACTACTCTTTGGCGGCAAAAATAGGCGCTGTGGTAGACCTAGATGGTCTCCGGCAACAGAGACCTACCATCAGTGAAATATTAATAATGTCAAATGGCGACAATATTAGCGTAGAACTATAATTATACTACTTATTACTTTAATTCAACAATGCACTGTGCAAATGATTAACAACGATGTGTCACAATGGGATTGTATCACAGTTTTAACAAGTAAAATACACGTAAAGCAATACCATGGCTATGGCGCTGTTCCACCCGAAGACAGCAATAGGGAAGTTGAAAGCTGTGATGATTCCAATGGCACCAAGTGGATTCCACTTCTCAATGAGCATGTGGCCCGGCCTCTCTGATGGGAAGACGGTACCCGGCAATGATCTCGACAGGCCGATGGCAAGGTCACAAACGTGTATATACTCTACAACCTCTCCGACAGCCTCGGGAAGTATTTTCCCTGTATATAAATAAACATATAACTAAAATAAGGTTTTGCTTAATAAAGTTAAACATTACACGTGTAAAAGTTTTTAATAACATTATACTGTGTATTAGGACACCTCTTCCGAAAACTAAGACAGACGATAGTATTAATGACACCTTTGATGATGGAACGGGAAAAAATCGATCCTGATTAAAAACACATATTTTTAAAACGTTTTATTAGCATTATTTACGCTACTAGATGTATTTGGTTTCAATTTGAACCTTATTTCATAAGGCCACGGATCATTTCGATCGGTAAGATGTGTCATAACAAATTTTTAATTATTTAATTTTTAAGTAATGTATTTTTTATGAAACTATCGTTGGATTTACCTGTATTAACATGATGGGGCGTAAATAATGCTAATAAAACTTTTTAAAAACATGATTTTTTTAATCAAGGTGATTTTCTGTTCTGTTCCATGATCAAAGATGTCATTAGTACTATCATCTGTCTTCGTTTTCGGCAGCGGTCTCCTAACACCCAGTATATATAACAGTATAATACGGATTTTTTTTATCAATTAACATAACATTGCGTATCAAAGATACAGTGTGATTTAGTTATACATATAATTTCGTAATGCAAAGATACTTCATTTCGCGCGTTGTTTACGAGAGTTTATCATATTTTGTAAGCTCCATCAAAACAAATGATGATAATGGCGTCAAAGCCACCTATCTGTACCAGGCAGACAAACGTAAGCGTAAATTTGCCGATCTATAAATATTGATATGACGAAAGTAAAATAATTGATTCGTGACCTCCGGGACTACGAGCACCGCATTCGATGAAACCATAAATACCGAATAGGTTATCAGCCCTCCTCCGATGACCTCATAGGCATTGCCGCCATCCGACGCGCACCGCGCACATCTTAAATTCATATGAATATTTATCTATGTATATATTTAATTACACCCTCCGTATTTTTCCCCCTATAGCACTATCCATCTCTTCAACCGTTCCGCATCCCATATTTTCTCACCTTTCTCTTCCCCTATTTACATATCACTTTATCCATATTTATATATATATGTATATAATTTTTTGTTTTACGTTTTCGTGTTAAGTTTTTGTATTTTTGTGTTCATTTAGTTTTGGTTTAATTTTAATTTTATTTTTAGTTTCTTTTTTTTATTATTTTAGCTCGCGGTTACCAGATTTGCAAGCCCCGATTCCGATGAAGCCGCAATGGTTGTCATTAAAACTGCGGCGCAAAGATTACCATAAAAAAAAGACTTATCGGCGCCGAATATCATCAGAGTTTAAACCACCGATCGAACAAAATTTATAAATTCTCTAAAATTATTACTAATATTATAAAATTATGATCATTTTTAATCAAACCTTTCTACAGAATTTAAAGTTTTATTCCTAAGAAACTATAATCGCAGGAATTAACAATTCAAGCAGTTAATTGAAGATATGAAGAATTTTTATCACGATTTACTGAAGTATTGGAAAATCCCCCTAACAATATGCCTAAATACATGATAACGCGATAAATTACATTCTAACAGTAACAGCTCGCTTTGTGGTAAAAATAAAAGAAGTACAAAAAAATTAAATAATGTTTGTTACGTTTATTTAGTTTTTGTTCCTCTTATCTTTTTTGAATGTTTGAAGTAATAGAGAAAGAACATGAACAATAATTAAAGCAATTAAAAGAATATTTAATAAGAATCGATGTTATTTACTATTTATAAAAAATAATAGTCTCTCTCTAAATCTACATTTTTAAAGTTGAACTTCTTGGGTCAATAAACACTTAATTTTTGTTTATTCTGCTTCCTCCTGCCCTTTTCCCAGCTATGTGGTGTCGGCACAGTATGTACTTCTTTTCCGTATCCCTCTATCAGCCGTCATATCAGAATTCACACTCTTCTTACACATGTCATCTTTCACACAATCCATCCACAATTTCGTCGGTCCTCCTCTAGTCTTATAACCATCCATGTTCATTACTTTCTTTGTTATTTCCTTCATCCCTACGCATAACATGCCCGTACCACGCGAACCTCTTGCTCCTCAATTTTTCTGTCAGTGGAGCAACTGTCAGACTTCCTCTAATATAGACACTTAATTTTTCTTTAAGGACGTTAATTTATATTAAATAATTAGCTTTACCCATTTCTAAGGACACTAATTGCCCTAACGGTTGCAGTTTCTCCCTTAGAGCATCACCGATTTGCCGGACGATTTCGCCCCTGGATGGCGCGGGTAGCTCTGCCCAAGAGTGCCAGGCTTCATGCGATGCCGCTGCACAGGCTTCATAATCAGAGGAACTACCACCTTGCACCTCTGCTATTACTTTTCCATTAGATGGGCTAATTGACTGGATTATCTAATATTTGAAAACGAAATAGTTAATAATTTTAATATAGTTAAAAATTAATATAGTTAATCATTTAATTTCATAATCTTGTTTTTATCACCAAAAATTTTTTTTTTTTTGTTATCACTGCTCTATAATTTGTTTAAACATTGACATCAGTAATATACTTGACTTCATCACATGCGTGAATGTTTACAAAACTCATGTAGCTATATTTACGTACGAAAATTACATATTTCATCACATTAAGAAAACAGGTATCGAGCCAAGCAGTGTGATTTGTTCAGAATAAAGTTTTAAAATATTAATACAATAAATTAAATTAGCACTAAGCATACTATAATAAATAATTAAAAAATTATATTATACTAATATATTGTATCAAATATCTCAGTCAACGAGCGCAATGTGGTGCAGTATACATCATTCTGATTAACGCCACGTTGTTATGGGCAGAGGTATCACTTAACGTAAGATGAACGATCCGCTCGCCTCGTCGCTTAATTGAATAAAAAAATGTATAAAAATAATGTATTATATATACTAAAAAAAAAATATTTATAAAACATTACCTCGCCATTTGCTTTCCATTTTCCGTTAAATACACCAATATTTGTTTTTTCTAAGCCTAAATCTTTTAAGAAAGCATATTTTGGATCTTCAATTAAGTAAGCAGACATACTTCGAGACAATGGTATACTTAAGCGTAGCGAGAAAACTGTACGGCACAGAACGCTGCTCATGCTTCACTTACAACACTGAATGGTTATATGAGTTGTTTGCCTGAGTCGGTAAACAGATATATTTATCACTTATCGCATTCCCTAACTAATTACTATATCACTACAACTATATACGATCGTTCTGAATCCGATTAATTTGTTGCTGGGTATAATTACGCTTTTTACATATGTTGTGTGATAAAAACTTGATGTAATAGTTTATTTAGATTAATTAGATAATATATTTTATACAAAGTGACATAATATACAAAAAAAAATCATCAATAAGAAACTTCAATGAATATCAACCTTAGATAAAAGAAAGCTACAATTTATTTTTCTTAATTTGGCATAGTTCACGCCCTTACCCGAGTGCAAATATTTTATCTAGTACTACTTGAAATGGAAGCAATGACTCCTAATACGGTGTTCAAGGCATTAACTAATAAGGCGAGTTGCTCCTACCACGGCTAATAGGCTAAACGTCTTTGAGTAATCTAAGGTGAGCGGTTTTAATAAAACTACTGGCGGTAGGTTTCCAATACCGTTGACCATCTAGGTAGGTACCACTGCAGCATGTTTCTGCCGTCAAACAGTAATGTGCAAATATTACTGTGTTCCGGTTTGAAGAGCGTTGTATCTAGTGAAATTATTGAGATAAAAAGACTTAAGATTCGATATATCAAGTCGACGAGCACAATGTAGTGCTGTGTATATCGTCCTAACTAGCCCTACATTGTTAAGGGCTGGGTATCACTTACAATCAGGTGAATGTCCGGCTCGTTTCGTACAATAAAAAATGAACTTTTTTAAACGGAAAAATATCTCCGTTTACTTGTCTCAAGCCAAAAACAGGTTATGTTGAACTTGGACTGACGAAAACCCTCACAATTTTTCTTCTTAACTGTTTTATAGCAGAGTGATTGGTAAGCTCTCACCGACATCGGCGGCCCCGACATCGCTTGCTGAAGAATGCTGCCGGTTCTAAGAAAAGCGAACGTCTCTTTTTCTTCGTCCAAAAAGACAGGCCGTAACATAAAACGCGCCGTCTTACTCAATGTTATACTCATATGTACAACAAAGTTCTCTAAATCTGACCTACTTACCATACAAATTAAATTAACAAAAACACTCTTTAGGCCCAGCGACAGATTTTGTCCGAGACTGTGCCGCTGATTATTTCAGAGCCACAGAGGATAAAGAGTGTTAAGACAAACGCTTTTGGATTTGCGGATAAATATTTTTTTTTGTTTATATTAAATTACTTTTTAACACGATACGGTTTTTTAATACGCTGCTTGTAGTTCCAGGTAAAGAAACAGCTAGTCGTTGAATAAACGTCATTCTAGTAGGTGTAAACCTTTTGAATAAGATGCCTATTTTTGTTTAAGGCAGACAGACAGACACTTTGCATGAAGTCCATTGTAAGCGGCTCAACATCGCTAAACCATTGTGAGAGGAAAGACTAGATTTTTCAATTAAATATTTCAAACGATAACTCTTATTTACATAAATTTTCTATGTAATTAATGTTCAAAAAGCGGTCAATCGTAAATATCATTAATACCTAATTATTTTTTTAATATTAACAATATGAATTATAGTTCATAAAATATTACTTGATACCTGAGACGTTAGAGACTTCGTTTTAAAGATAGCTACAATAAATTTCTTGTTGAAAAATTTCAAATTATTAAATATTTATAAGACATTTGTATATAAATCTAAAACTCTTTTTTAAAAAAGAACATGTTATTAAAGAGATACTAGTAAAACCAAAGGTAATTTGAATTATTTATTTTATTATTTTTTTGTTAGTTTACTTTGTAAACGCTTTTTGCAGCCAGCTAGGGTTTGTAATCGATTGATAGGCGCATATTGATAAAATTAATGTACGAAAATTTCATTGTTATAAAATGTATAAATTATTAAATAAAATAATGTTTTCACAACAGATTCGTAATTTTTTAGTTTGGCAATACCTACTCCTTGCGCATCCAGCAATAAAGCGGCATATTTCTTAAGTCAGTACGAGTGCTGACACGATGCCTCGTATACGTTACCGCTACGTGATTAATATTGTTTTGTTTGTATTGCTGTTACTCTAACAGGCCGTGGGTCCATCCGGGTCCACGAGCCCAGTGTCAGATAAGCTGTAAAAGTCGCTAGCTTGCAGCGCTAACATCGTCAGAAATCTAGCTAGCTGTTACTTTGATAAGATTTGTTATTTTTTTGCACCACAATGCTGAAAAGAACAAGAATAACTACTTTGAATAATGAAACTCGCGGGTTTGTAATCCGTTTGCAGAAGTATTTTGAGCGCGAGTATCAAAATTGCAGACCGCTACTACTATTGGAGCAAGTATGTAATAAATAGATGTTGAGATTGATCAATTCACAGCACACTTAACTTTATCCAGTTCCTAAACTGATACTTTTGTTTTTATATAGAGTTAAGTTGGTACTTTCTGTAATTTCATATTATTAAGTTGGTAGAAGACAAGAAAAAATATAATGCCCGAAAATAGAATGAAAAATAAAAAGGGTGTCAATTTTACAGAATATTAGAAGTGAAAAATATGTTAATAACTTTAGTTCATTAAAGTTTAATACAGTTGATTTTATTAAAATGACTGTCAAATAATGTATGTGTATTTACTGCGTCTAGAACATATTGTTTATTGAAAATGTATAATTTGAAAGGTATTTTACCGGAGCCCAGTACCTTTTGTTACACATTTCAATAAACAAGCCAACAACCTGCCAATGACATCCAAGACCCATGAGTCTCAATAAATTTACAACAGGTTACGGGCCCAGGACAGTTGTAAAAGGGTTTTTTGGATAGAAAAGAAAAGAGATAACGGCAGGGAAGGCGAGAAAGCAGGTTTTAAGTCAGAAAATCGCCACGAAAGATTGTAAGATCATTTTGCTTATTTAAATACTGTCAGAAGTCAGTAAAAGGCAAAATGGATATTGTAAAGTCACACTTAGAAACTTTGAATGATGAAGGTCAAGGAAAGGTGAATTATATTTCATGGCGATTCAAATTAGATTTAGCACTTATGAATAAAGATCTATATGATATTGCAACGGGAGTTAAGCTCAAGCCGGACGGTGATTTGAATGATAAAACCGTTTTAGACTGGAAAAAGAAAGATGTCGACGCTCGAACGTTGATAGGCTTAAATGTTAGTAGTAATATTGCAATTAAAATTGCAAAGTGCAAAACGTCCAAAGAAATGTTAGATAAAATAACTAGTTTATATGGAGCTAAGACTGATGTAACTATAGAAACTGCTCGTACCAAATTCTTTTCTTATGTATATGATGAAAACAGTCGGCAATTGAAAACTGTATGGAGATTATGGATCTTGCTCAAGAATTCTCAACGGACGAGGATCCCACGAAGGATTGTTGGATCATGACGAGGATTATGAGTGTACTGCCACCGAAGTTATTTCATTTCAGAGCAGCATGGAATCTCACACCCGTGGTTTCGAGAAGCTTGGAAAATCTGATTGAAAAATTGAGACTTGAGGATGAGCAACAAACGATTACAAAACAGGATAGCAGCACCAGCAACGCTCTAATTACAAGGCTTGACAGACAAGGACAGACGTCAAACAGCAAGGGTGAAAGGGCAACCGTGGAATGTTACAAATGTGGAAAGAGAGGTCACATGATCAAGGAGTGCAGAGGCAAACCATGTGCGAAATACATTGCTTACTGCAAGAAAACATACTCTTGCAACAATTGTAAGAAGAAAGGACATTTTGCAAAAGACTGCAAACAGCAAGATGAATCAAACAAGTCGACGAATGAGAGGTCTGGTACACGAACCAAGGTTTTTTTGACCACAGCACTTTCAACGGCAGACAACAACATTACAAAGGACAGGGCAACTTCATGGTATCAGGACTGTGGAGCCAGCCAACACATGACGCCACATCGAGAGTGGTTTGCACAGCTTGTCGAGCTAGACGAGCCTATTCAAATCGTTATTGGATATTCAACCAATCTAGATGGCGTTGGAGTCGGGAATATAGAGATGGAAGCGTTTGATGGTCAAAAGTGGTATCCAATGGTTCTGCAAGATGTGGTTTACGTGCCTAACCTCAACTTTAATCTATTTTCAGTCAGTCAAATGTCGGACAAAGGACATTTACAGCAGGCAAACGGGAACGAGTCAACGTTCTACAGTCAAAACGGAAAGGAAATTGTTGCAATTGCGAAACGCAAAGGAAACCTCTTCAAAATGATGTTCAGGAGGAAAGAAGAGACATGTTTGATGACAACGTTGATCAGAACCTGGCATGAGCGACTCGCACATCAAAATGTCAAGTATGTGAGGGACATACTGAAACGGAATGGAATAAGATATGTTGATGATTGGAAAAATTATGTGTGCGAAGGGTGTACATACGGCAAGCAACATCACATCTCACACCCGATTAATCCTAAGACAGCCCAGCAGCCTTTGGATCTCGTACGCGTCGACACCGGTGAGATGAACATTTCATCATTGGGAGGAGCTAAGTATTTTCTGATGCTTAAAGATGACTTCACACACTACAGAACCATCTACTTTATGAAGACGAAAGATGAAGCTCCGGACAAGATAGAAAGTTACCTGAGACTTGTGGAAAATCAACTAGGAAGACGAGTGAAGAGTTTGAGATCCGACAATGGCAAAAAACTGAAGAATACAAGAATCAAGGAGATGATGGACAAACTAGGAATCTTTCACACTTTTACAAACGTCTACTCACCAGAGCAGAACGGAAGAGTCGAGAGAGAAATGAGAACGATTGTCGAGGCAGCCAGATCAGCAATTCATGCTGAGGAACTAAATGAAAAACTGTGGGCAGAGGCGATGAACCATGCAGTCTTTACGATAAACCAGACTGGCACCAGCAATGTACCAGGAAGAAGTCCCGCGGAACTCTGGTTTGGAAGGAAGATGAATATTGAAAAGCTGCGACCATTTGGATGTGAATGTTTTGTACTGACCCAAGCACAAAAGAGAGGCAAGATTGATAGAAAATCCGAAAAGGGAATTTTAGTTGGCTACGACATTGACTCACCATGCTACAGGATCTACATGAAAGACAAAAGAGAAATTGTATGCTCAGACAATGTGGTCTTCAACGAAGAGAAGAGAAGTATGAGACAAGGCATAGAACTCGAAATACAAACACAAGTAGAAACCCCAGTGATGTCAGAAGAAAGTAGAAATGAGAGATATGATGAAACCAAAAAAAGCCAAGACCAGGAAAGCCTCGAGAAGGCAAGTATGATTGAAGTCAAAATACCGCCGCCAGAAGATGACACAAGGAGAAGAAATCTGCGAAACCGTCAAAATCTGCAACCACCACCTAAATTCAGAGACTACGTTCTGGACATGTTTCGTGGAGGAAACAGCGCCCAAGTAGCCATGATCGGTGAGATAGAAGATATTTCCGTGAGTGAGGCACTCAAAGATGAGAAGTGGAGACAAGCGATGCAGGAGGAGTACGACTCGCTGATGCAGATTAAGACGTGGAAGTTAGTAAACTGTTCAGCAGATGTGAAACCTATTACTTGCCGATGGGTATTTCGAGAGAAGACGGATGGAAGACTCAAAGCCAGACTCGTGGCACGAGGCTTTGAGCAAAACGAAGGAGTGGACTACGCCGAGACATTCAGCCCAGTAGCCCGCCACGCATCTATTCGACTGATCCTGAGTTATGCAGCGTCGGAGAAAATGAAATTGATATCGTTTGATGTGAAGACAGCCTTCTTGTATGGGAATCTCGAGCAGGACATATACATGTACCAGCCCGAAGGATTCAACAATAGATCAGGAGAAGTCTGCAAGTTACAAAAGAGTCTGTATGGGCTCAAGCAAGCTCCGAGGATGTGGAACGAGAGGGTCACGTCGTATTTTGAGAAGAAATTGAGACTGACTAACACAGATGACGACCCTTGTATCTACTACAACAAAGACAAGAGTATTATACTATCACTGTTCGTGGATGATGGATTAGTGATCGGTAAAAATGAAGATGAAATGTACAAACTGTTAGATGAGATCAGCAAGGAATTTGAAATTACATTCAATAAAAAGGTTGAAGACAAACTGACATACTTGGGTATGGAAATTAAAGTTTGTCGAGATGGTATCTTCGTTAATCAGCCGCGTTACACGGAAAAGATCTTGAAGAATATGAAACTCGAGAAATGCAATCCAGTGTTTACACCGACTGAGCAAGGAATGTTCACCAAGAAGACAAACTTCGAGAACGACGAACTACTGTCGGCAAACAACAACTATCGTGAGCAGATAGGTAGCTTGTTGTATCTGGCCACGATAACCATGCCAGACATCAGCTTCGCCGTCAACTACCTCAGTCGTTTTTGCAACGAACCTATGAAGAGCAATCAGGCGATGGTAAGACGTGTATTCCATTCCAGTACCTCAGAGGGACCACGACAACCGGAATTCACTTTGGAGAAGACAGAACTCTCATGGCATATACCGACTCTGACTACGGAGGAGATTCTGAAACAGGACAGTCGACGAGTGGAGTGCTAGTGATGAGAGGAGGGCCAGTAATCTGGTATTCACAGAAGCAACGTTTGGTAGCAACTTCATCTGCCGAAGCCGAGTACCGCGCTGCAGTGACAGTCATTGATGATGTGTGTTGGATCAAACGCATAGCCCTGGAACTTGGTATCATGGAAACTGATCAGCCAATCAACTTATACGTGGATAACATGTCAGCCATACACATGCTACAGAATGCACACGAAGGAAAGACCAGCCGAGGAAAGAAGCACATTGAGATACCAAGGAAGTATATCCAGCAACATATCGGCAAGACTGTGACGTTGCAACATGTTGAGAGCAGCAAGCAGATAGCAGACATTCTAACCAAACCTCTCAACAGAAAAATCTTCGAGACACTTCGCTGTAAATTGATCAAGGAGGAGTGTTGAGATTGATCAATTCACAGCACACTTAACTTTATCCAGTTCCTAAACTGATACTTTTGTTTTTATATAGAGTTAAGTTGGTACTTTCTGTAATTTCATATTATTAAGTTGGTAGAAGACAAGAAAAAATATAATGCCCGAAAATAGAATGAAAAATAAAAAGGGTGTCAATTTTACAGAATATTAGAAGTGAAAAATATGTTAATAACTTTAGTTCATTAAAGTTTAATACAGTTGATTTTATTAAAATGACTGTCAAATAATGTATGTGTATTTACTGCGTCTAGAACATATTGTTTATTGAAAATGTATAATTTGAAAGGTATTTTATCGGAGCCCAGTACGTTTTGTTACACATTTCAATAAACAAGCCAACAACCTGCCAATGACATCCAAGACCCATGAGCCCCAATAAATTTACAACAATAGAGCTGCTGATGCTCTTGGTATCGGTCGAGCTAGTGTCTCGAATTAGCAAAGAAAAGTATGGAGAATTATCAACGGAGATGGCGGCCCAAGATGAGGGAGATAAGGTATTATCGACTTCTAAAAAAAAGTAAGATAGTTCCGTCAGTCACCGAAATTGACGACTTTGACGTCGCCGCAATTCGAAACCCTATATATGCGTATTACGCACGTAGTAAATTTCACACGTTTAAAAAATTAGTCGTATCGCTTAAACACTCGGATTTATTCAAAGGCAAATCCGGCTTTGCTTAAAAAAAATCGATAAAAGATTTTAATGGAGCGAACAAATATTGCTTTGGCCCGAATTGACTTTTTGCGCAGTCATAAACATTAGACTGGAAAAAAATCATTTTTCTTGATGAAACATGGCTTAACGCAAACCACACTGTTTCAAGATCGTGGACAGAAGATAAAGCGGAGTCTACCATCAAGGTGCTTCAAGGCAAAGGGCGAAGATTAATAATTGCTCATGCGGGGACGTCTAGTTTTGTGCCTAATTGTTTACTGGTGTTTAAATCTGTAAAAACAACAAAGTACCATGATGATATGGATTTTACAAAATTTAAGGAGTGGTTTCTAACTCTTTTAAATAATTTTAATGAAGCACATTATATTCTGATGGACAACGCCCCGTACCATTCAGTACAAAAACATAAGGTACCTTTGACAAACGATCGTAAAATTGAAATTATTACTTGGCTGCAAAACAAAGGAGCTCAATTCAAAAGTTCGTATAATCTAAAACGATATATAAAAGGTTACCAATAAATGTACAGTTGTAGGTTTTTTGTTTGATCGAATACCTTTTTTTTCTAGGTTAGGCTGCCAGACATAATGTAGCAACATCTTGCACAGCAAACAAAATATTGACATTACTACATGGAGCGTATGTACACATAAACACCGATGATTGGAAAAAGGTGGTTGAGAGGACAAAAAATGTGATTCAAAAAGATTGGGAACGCATTCTTCAGTTTGACGACATAGCGATTTAGAATTAATTATTAATCTACAGGACTTCTCCAGTGATGAATCTGAATTTGACTTGAAAGTTGTCTTACACTTTTCATTAATTAAATTTTTAAATATCTTCCAATTCATCTTTCATTTTCATTCTTCTTTCTTTCAATGTGGTTAAAATATATTTTTTTAAATAAACTCATTTCGATATATTGATTAAACACAAAAGATGTCCCATATGTGTCATTCTGATTAACGTCTCAGGTATCGAGCAATATTTTATGTACTGTATTGTCACTGTGCACTGAGAACATTAAATAGGGGGGGTCCGTGGCGTCGGAGTAAAGCAGTCCGGCCGAGCTGATCGCAGATCGGCTTCTGGTGGTGGTTTGGGTAAATAAACATTAAATAGGCTTTTTAGGTTATGAAAAAGTAAATGTTAATTTTAATGTAGAAACTTACTTTTATTCATTTTATAAGTTATATTTAATGATGTTTATTAATAAATTTGTTTAAGGACATTTTATTTAAAATTATTAAGCCATGAGAAGTAATCTTTGCAATTTTGTTGACAATTAATACATAATTAGTATAAAGATAGAGAAAAGGACAATATCAAAAAATATGAGAAACATTTTTTTGCTTTTATTATAAATTAAATAATAATATTTTTCATATTGTACATGTAATATTTATTTACATGAATCTTTATTTGTTCTAACACTGTTCTCAATGTCTACAAATTGCACACTTGAATTATCTTTAGATTATATTGTTAACAGGATTCATTAAATAATTGTGCAAAATCTAACAATTGTATCATCTGATTTACCCTCTTTTATTTCTTTTGCTTTTTGTGCAAGATAAGAGTTTTCATCTCTCTTGACTAACCATTCTGGTAATGGTTTATCCCAATCAGAGGGTGGTGATTCTCTTTTTTTCCATGTGTTGTTCCTGTAATGTGCACTTAATCTGCCAATACGCCGATTTTTCTCACTTTCTAGTACAGCTTTCTGAAATAGAATAAGTTATCACTTTTAGTGCACTGTAAATAAAAAAGGTTTAGTTGTTACACAAAACAAGATCACTATTAAAAGCGCATACTTTATTAGAAAAATGTGTTTAGGTTATTGTTACTTAAGATAAATATACCTAAACCCCAAATGATTATTAACTTTAAATCACTTTTTAACAACAAATATACATCAAATTATAAACAAACTTTTTCACTTAAAAATTTTTACCTATGATTAATTAAAAAGCATCAAAATGTTATTTAAGTGTTATTATTATATTATTGAAAATGAACTTACTGCAGCTTTCAAGTCTTTGCGATTCTTCCATTTACAGCAATTATCATAGTCTTTTTTCCATTGATTGCAGTCTAGTGGTTCACCAAAAATAAAATACTGGTGAAATCTCCCACGGAAACTTTTGCATTCTTTGTACTCATCTTTATAAACATCACATTCTCTTATCTACACAAATAGGTTACATGTTAATGACATGTAAAGGTAAAATTATAATTCATCTAATATACAAAGATTTAACAAGCAACATATAAAAGGTAGGTTGTCATCATCATCAGCCGACAGACGTTCACTGCTGGACATAGGCCCAAAGATCAAGAGGTTATCATAAGGTTTTCAAAATCAATTAGATTAAAACATAACATACCAACCACTTATCCTCAGGCTCTAAATCTGAGGATGTGTTCTCAGAATTTGTAGACTTTGTAGTAGTGTCTGGTTCTTCTATTTTTTCTTCCGTTTTCGACATGGTTTTTAATTTATTGTCAACGTCGAGTTAATTATAACTAGGCACTTACGCAATTCAAAATTATTTATGAAACAAATATTACACATCTTAAAATAGTCATCTTTAATACATTCTAGTGTCCGTTAAATTGCGGCATTGATATATCACATCTAAGATGTCTAATGTACTATTTTATAACCTCAATTTTTACTTTGAAGCTCTGCACTCTACTTTCAACCAGCTAGCAAATAATCAGCTGATTGCATTATATTACAATGTCGTTTGTTAGATATGTCATTTGTTCGTTTATACCACAGACGTATAAAGGGAAGTAGACCTAGCGCAAATCCACAAATACATAGAAAGAAATAATTTAATATATTCACTGTTTTTAATCCTATTTAAGCTCAATAATTTTCTTTTTTATTTTTGCTGTTGTGACATTAGTACACGCGTAGATAAAATTTAAATGTAGTAATTTTTTTATCATTGTAATCTGTAAATAAGCGGAGTATGGCGTCAACAATAAGAGACGAGTATTTCCTTTTGCTTTAATTTTTTGCAAAATGTTCAGTTTAGGTTCTATAGCCTAAAAGAACGTGATGAAGTGAAGAGAGTCTTTATGGGAGCACAATATATAAGAGAATACTAAAAATTACGTTACATTTTTGTGCGTTTTTACATTGTCGTATGTATAGTGACATTTCGAATTAATGGATTAGATATATCAATGCAATTAGTTGTCACTCTTATTCATGTTGACACGCCGTAAATTAAGACTAGAGCTTTTATTCTGATTAACATTATTCAATCTGTAGCGATCGTAGAGTAGTAAAGAGGTTCTATACTTTATTTATTTATAATAGTACATAATCGGTCTCGATTTTTGAAACGGTACACTAAATTGAAGTATGTCATGAAATGGAAAATAAAATAAGTGACGTCTGTACGCATGTTCTTACTGATTAATTGTTTCCTTTGTTGCGATAACGATTTACTGTATAACATAAAGCAAAATTTCATCTTTATTTCTCCTAGTGATTTCTATAAATAACTTAGTTTGACATAGTGGTCCCATTGACCGACAAATCGACAATTTTAATAATCAATATGTTTTATTTGTCGTTTTACCTTCTCGTCTATTTTGAGGAGCGACGTTCAGCTATTTATTACTTCTTAAAAATGCGATTGTTGCATGAGGTTTCTGTATGATAATCCTGACTATTGCGCAGGTTTCCATTAGATAAAAATATGAAGTTTGTGTGTTTGACCAAAATGAAAAGACTGATCTGGCAGTCCACATCTACTGTGCTATACTTTAAACATTTAGATGAGCTGTGGTACAACGTTCTAGTTAAAAGTTGAAGTAGAAAACTCATTTTGTTAAAAATTAATGATTCTGAAACAGACGTCTGTATTTTCTTAAACTCTATTCGATTACTAATGTAGGTAACTATCAAATAGCATTATATTATATAGTATTAAATTTTGTCTAGTCCTAGTGGTTGCGTTTTAATATGAGTACCAAAGATGTAAAGACAAGACAAAGCCGAGTTCATCCGCCCTAACTACACTCGCGAGCAAAGTTTTGAATCACTTACTTGAAATTCGTTCCGCGCGATCTTGTGTACTAAATATTTTTTTAAATAATAATAAAAATGGCATCATTTTAAAGGTTCAACTCTTAACTTTAAACGGATACCAAATTCATTAAAATCAAGCCAGTATTTAAAAAGCTATCTCGGACTAAGTGAAAGAATAACGAAAAAGACGTGTTTCAATTGTTTGATAAGTCGCAAGTCGCGACCTATTGACCCTCTATAAAAAACACCTGTTATCCGATCGGCCAGCGCACAGCCCTGACTTGAATCCCATTGAGCACATGTGAGATGAACTGAAGAGAAAGGTTCGTTCCAGAACTCCTGCTCCTTCATGTCGGAATAAGCTGAAGTGGGAAGGTATCCCACAAGAATCAATTTAGAAGCTGACCAGGTCTATGAAAAATCGTCTTCGAGCAGTTATTAGGGCGAGGGGGAGGGAACACAAAGTACTGACACTTAATTTTAAGGCTAAATAAAATATTTATTTATTGTTTTATTCATTCATTATTTTTCCATATTGCCTTGTCCTTTCCTACCTCCTTCACTTAATCCGGGATAGCTCCTTAACTA
The DNA here is from genome assembly GCA_029030555.1 of Ornithoptera alexandrae. NCBI lineage: Eukaryota > Metazoa > Arthropoda > Insecta > Lepidoptera > Papilionidae > Ornithoptera > Ornithoptera alexandrae. The sequence continues at coordinate 9,772,645 of JARDVY010000037.1, forward strand.
CTGGCTCAATTTGCTATCAATTTAAAGTTACAGTTGACCCTTTAAAATGATGTGATTTTTATGATGATTAAAAATTCATTTAGTGAGCAAGATCGCGCGGAACCAATTTCAAGTGAGTGATTCCAAACTTTTGCTCGCGAGTATAGTATTAAACAATTTTGTGTCAATGTATATCATATTTTGAGTTGATGACAATTTGGAAATCAAATCACGATAGTAGTAGAGTAACAATACTTAATTCTTAGTTACAATCTGTGATATTGTTCATTTACGAAGCCCGCTTTATTTTTTTTGGCGAAATCTATAAGGAAACGCCATTAACCCAAATTAATAATAAGAGTAACAATAATCAATAAATAAAAAGTACATAATATAAAAATGAATTTAATTGTTATTACTTCAGAATAATAACAAAGTGTGCAAAGAAAGCAACAGGATTTTATTATTACATAACAAATTCCCTGGATTCGGACCATTATTTGTAAGTGTGCGTGAATTACGCATTGGGGTTTTGACGCATTTTTTTATTGACCCTAAAGTCAGCTTCCTTTTATACTTTTGTGACCATTTAAAGTTTTATACAAATTTTTTTAAACTGTAAAAATTTATTGTAATTTATTTAAAGTAATAGTTATATTATCAAATCTAAATAAAATAAGGTTAAACGCAAATTTAGTTCCTTTATTTTGTTTATTGATATAAAATTCGACGTGTAGATCTATAAAAATGATTCATTATACCTAAATTATGATTAGATAATATTCAAGAAATTTTAAAACTTGTGCTTGCGTACGAAATTTAATTTTGTGCTGCTTCAATATATTACCTTAAAAGATTTTATTTTGCAGTACTTAATTATATCTCATCTGTAATTTAGTAATGACTAATAAAATGACATCTGTCCTTTATTTACCTTATTTTGACATCTTGTTATCATTGGAGTTTGTGCCCTTTGCTCCGATTACAAATTTTTCTTGTTTTATCTCTTGCCAATAAGTAAAGTGATATTTGTATACGAAAATGTCGCTCAATAAATTAGTTGGGAGCGATTGTGGTGGAAATAATTCTCTTGTCCAACTATCTAATATTGTAAGTCGAGATGTACCCATTTCGCAACCAATTTCACAAGCAGATAGATATATTAATGAATTTATGGCACAAAATTCACAAGTTCCTCAAACATTTAATATGAACAATTTGCTTAAGAATATCCCTGAAATCGAGAATAAAAAGCAACAAAACACTATTGCGCAAATGAAAAATCAAATTTCCAATGTTGTCAGCACGCAAAGGCATTCTCCTTGGTTACCAGGTCCTTCATCATCTTATATGCCACAGACAACTATGTTACATACATTTCAAGCACCATTTCCATCTATATCAAGACAGCAAACTAACATGGCTGTTAATATTGAATATGTCAATGAGTCTGAACTGAAAGATATTCAATATAGTGATGTGCGTGCGAAAGCACAAGAATATGTGGAAAGTGTTAATTATGATGAACAGGCCTATAATCAGTTCATGTCATTTATGAAGCGAATAAGTGCTGGAGAACTGAACTTAGGTGAATCTGAACAAGATAATCAACGAGCAACTGGCAAAGATAAAATAATTGATGAAATGGCTGAAAAATATAAAGACGAATGGGCTAAACTGAGTGATATTACAGGTGATTGGAAGTTATCAAATAATGATGGTATTCCAGAAGAATATATATTTACTAATGGAAATATAATGCTAGAAAACAAAAGTGCATTTGAACTTGGTAAGGAAAAATTAAAGATGGGGGACATTCCTGGAGCTGTACTTTGTTTTGAAGCTGCTGTTCAGCAACAGCCTGATTCCGCGGAAGCCTGGTTTTACTTAGGAACTACACAAGCTGAAAATGAACAAGATCCAATGGCTATCACTGCACTAAAGAAATCATTAAAAATTGATCCAACACAATTAGAAGCATACATTACATTAGCAGCAGCATATACTAATGAAGATATGCCTAAATTTGCATTTATTGCATTGTTTAATTGGTTAAGTGCAAGTCCCAAATATAATGACTTATTGCCACGAGATATAGACATCCAGAATTTGGATTTGAAAGAGTTGGAAAACTATGTTAAATCATTATATTTAAAAACTGTACAGTTAAACCCATCACAAATAGATGCTGACATACAAAATGCCTTAGGGGTTATTTTTAACATTAGTCAAGAATATGATAAAGCTGTTGACTGTTTTAAGACAGCATTAATGGTCTCCAGTGATAATGCAAAATTATGGAATAGGTTAGGTGCCACACTTGCTAACAGTAACAGATCTGAAGAAGCAGTTAATGCATATCATGAAGCTCTTAATTTGGAGCCAGGTTTTATAAGAGCAAGGTACAATGTTGGTGTGACTTGTATGAATTTAGGAGCACACAAACAAGCAGCTGAGCATTTCCTCGTAGCACTAAACCAGCAAAATAAAGCTACAAATATGCACCAAGACAAAACAGCTTCCAATATTGGCTCTTCAACGATTTGGACCACATTAAGAATGGTCTGTTCTTTCATGGGACAATATGATGCCACAGGTTTAGTTGATGACAGAAATTTAAATGAACTTAATAAATACTTTGAGATAGATTCTTAATGTGTGTAATTCCATCAGGTACACCAGCTGTATTTATTGGTGTTTAAATGAAATAAGTGTATTATAATTTACCTGGGATTTATTAAAATATAATATAAATGTCCTCTCAGTTAGAATTTCCTATGAAATAATTTAAGATTTGTTAATGGAAGATTTTGGTGTTATTTCTATGGTAATAATTTTTTAAATGGGTGTTGTTTGATTACCTCACAACAATTAATGAATTTGAAAATAATATTTTTTAATTGGTGATTATGAAATGTGAATTTACATGACATATAGGTTGTAAGAAAATGCAAATAAATACAATATATTACTATGAAATTATAACTTTATTTTTTTTTAATTAATCTTATTTTTTACTATGCTAATCACATTATAAAACATCATTTTGTATGCAAAAAACTGCAATTTGAATCAGACAAAGGGCATCCTTGTGGATGGTTATTAAAAAACCAACAAGGTTTTACTTGTATCTGTACAGTCAAATTCTTGTTTTTCTGCTTTTTAACAGACTCTAAAGTTTCCTTAATAGACTTTGGATGTTTTAATTGAACATTCCCTTTTTGAACTTTAAATATATGGTGATTATTTTTCAACAATGTTTGCAATCCACCACACTCAGCTTTTAAAGACTTTAAAGAGCTTTGAGGCATAAGACTGATTAGTTCTAAAATACATACTTCCTTTCCTGGTGTCCATTCATTTTCAAAGTTACAGCCTTCTAAAAGGAAATTCGTAATACTTGTGATAATAAAGTCAATTAGAGATTTATCAAGTTTGGTACAATTTCTAACTTTCTCTATGGGGTTCCTAGTTTTAAAGTCATTTACTGCAAAATTCCTAACATTTGTGTCAATATAGTTTTTATTATTATTAACTATCTCAAAAGTTTTGTTTTTATACAATTCATACTGTTCCTTAATATATCTTCTAGATCTACCAATGAAACATATTCTTTTAGTGCTTGGTATTTTTAGTCTGTCCATTTCAACATTGAATCCACAGTCTTCACAAAGGTTACTGACATAGTCTAAATATTCATTATACTGGCTTTTTGAAGAATTTCGTCGTTGATATTTTGTACCATCAAAATTATATGCACAGCATGGAAGTAAAAAAAACTTGCAATTATATGAAGATAGTGATGCCATAACGGGAATCCATGGAGTTAGTTCATCAGAATGATTCCCAATTATCCAATCAAAACTAGAATAGTGTTCAATATTATCTGGTGTCACAATAGTTTCCTGAAATTATATATATGTATTATGTTTTGGAATATTTAAGATTTATTATATATAAGTGATTTAAAGACAACTATTACACACCTGTAGTTTTATATCTTTATCATACATATCCCAAATTTTCCTTTTACGTACATCTACTCCTAATCCTTCATATCCTTCTTTGGTTAGAATATACACTAGAAGGCCATTGCCACAACCAATATCCACAAAAGTTGCTGGTTTCATTGACTCATCACAGCTTTCTTCTTCCCATAGCAATAACAAATATGTTGCTATAGCTACATCTTCAAAAACAAATTTTGCAGGGTCAGTATTCTCTGGCCAAATCTATAATAATCCATATCTATCAAATCTTTAAATATACATGCCACAAAAAACAGGACATAAATAATTTAAGAAACATTGCAAATGTAATATTTTATATAAGTAAAAATATAAACAATCACATTAGACAATTAAATACCTTAACCATTTCTTTTCCATATTTAAGCTTCAAATCATTGTATTTCTTATAATATTTATCATTTGTTACCAAGAGTAGGGAACCTTTAATGCTCATTGATTTATTTAAATTAGTACATAATTTATTGTTCATCCATTTGATGATTTGTGGTAAAACTTTTTTTATAAGCCATTGGTGAGATTTTGAATTAGAACCTAAAAAATAATTGTAATATTTTTACTAGTGGTAGGTCTCTTTCACTGGAGACTGTTTAAGTAGGTACCACCACAGCTCTTGTTTTTGCATTCCACAATTAGTGTGCAAATGGAACTGTGTTCGAGTTTGAAGGACATTGTAGCTAGTGAAATTACTGGGGCAATAAGACTTAACATCTTATGTCTCAAGGCAATGTGTACACTAGGGTACTATAAATAGCATCATAACCAGCACAACATTGTTATGTGCATATCACTGACCATTAAGTGAATGTTTTACTGACTAATATATAAAATGTAGACATTAATTTTTAACCCCAGATTGAAGGTGTGTTTTTATGTTAATACAGACTTATTTATTGTCCTAAATAATTTTCAATACTTTATTACTTGCATGTAACTAGTACAGCACCCAGCCAGCCCAGCTGCTCTCAGACCGCTGTCTGACGCCAGCCGAGGTGACCGAGGTCACCGATAAGGGGGCGTTGGACAGCATCGTCGATCGGTATGTGGAAACCGTGGGGGACACCTGCGATTCGGTCCTGCCGAAGGCCTCCGGGAGGAAAAGGACAGAATTGCCCTGATGGTCCGAACAGCTCTCTCTCCTCAAGGCAGACGTCTTGAGGAAGAAGAGGCGGATCGCGAACGCACGACCGGCCCGTAAGGAGTTGGTCTTGCGCGAGTACTTCGACGCGAAGGAAGCTTACCGCCTCGAGGTGGGACGTGCTCAGACCGCTAGTTGGAGGCGGTTCTGCGAGCGGCAGGAGCGCGAGACCATGTGGGACGGCGTCTACCGAGTGATACGTCGCACGGAGACTAGGCGTGAGGACGTCCCCCTCGTCCAGGGAGGGAAGGTGCTGGACGCAGCGGGATTGGCTAGGATGCTTGCGGAGGTCTTCTTCCCGGAGGATAACCCCGGGGAGGACAATGCGGACCACTGTACTGTAAGAGCTAAATCCGATGAAGTCAACGAGGGGGAGGGTCATGATGATTCATGCGAACCCCCCTTCACGATGGAGGAGCTCCGATGGTCCGTGTCGACCTTCAACGCGAAAAAGGCACCTGGCCTCGACGGACTCACTGCCGACATCTGCCGGGCGGCAATCGCAGTGGACGCCGAACTGTTTCTCGCGCTCTCTAACCGGTGTCTCGCTCTCGCCTACTTCCCCAAGAAATGGAAGGAGGCAGCGGTCGTAGTGTTGCGGAAGCCCGATAAGGACGATTACACGCACCCGAAATCCTACCGGCCCATCGGACTCTTGCCCGTCATGGGCAAGGTTCTGGAGAAGATGATGGTCCGGAGGATCCGGTGGTACACTGCGCCGTATATCAGTAGCCGCCAATACGGCTTTATGCCGCAAAGGTGTACCGATGACCTGATCCAGCACATACGAGCTCGGTTGAATGAGAAGGAGATCGTTGTGCTGGTATCATTGGACATAGAGGGAGCCTTCGATAACGCCTGGTGGCCTGCTATACGGTGCAGACTGGTGGAAACTCGCTGCCCCGTCGGCCTGCGGCGCCTTGTCGACAGCTATTTTAGCGATCGCAAGGTGGCCGTAAGGTACGCGGGGGCGGAGTGCGCCAGAGAGACCACCAAGGGGTGCGTGCAGGGATCCGTGGGCGGCCCAACCTTCTGGACCCTCCTCTTCAATCCACTCCTGGAGGGGGTGGCCAAGAGCGGGACACACTGCCAGGCGTTTGCAGACGACGTCGTTCTGATCTTCTCGGGGCAAAAGACCGGGAACATCACGAGGAAGGCAAATGCGGTACTCGCCGATATTCACGATTGGGATGTCCGAAACAAGCTTAGGTTCGCACCACACAAAACTAATGTGATGGTGCTAACCAATAAGCTGAAGTACGACAACCCAATATTGAGTATGGGTGGAGAGCCCCTTTGTCGAACTCGTGAGGTTCGGATACTAGGCCTCACAGTTGACGATAGGCTCACGTTCAACACTCACGTGAAGAACGTGAGCAAGAAGGCCCAAGGGCTCTATCGTCAACTGTGCAGAGCCGCAAAAGTATCATGGGGGTTGAACTCGGAGGTGATCAGAACGATGTATCTGGCGGTGTTGGAGCCGATAATTCTGTATGCAGCGAGTGCATGGGCGCCGGCGGCTAAGAAGCTGCTGGTCCGAAAGCAGCTCGATGCGGTTCAGCGTGGCTTCGCGCAGAAAATCGCGCGAACTCACCGAACCGCGTCGTTGCATTCGGCCCTAGTACTTGCCGGGCTGCTTCCTCTGGACCTTCGGGTCCAAGAAGCGGCCACTTTATTTGAGGTAAAGCGCGGCCACTCCCGGGAAGTGCTGGGTGACCGAGAGCTGAAGGTTCCAGTCAGCCACTTGAGACTACCACACCCGTCTGAACAGGTTGGTGTGGAGTTCTCCTGCCTAGGGGAATGTGCAGAGGAGGTCCAACTTGCCACCTCGGCTGCCGATTCGGCCATTTACACCGACGGCAGCCGCATCGACGACAAGGTGGGTGCGGCGTTCAGCGTAATGCGGAACGCCGCAGAGGTTACTTGTAAAAAACTCAAGTTGGGCAACTTCTGCACTGTGTACCAGGCAGAGCTGCTGGCATTAGCAGAAGCGACGGGGTACGCGGCCAGCGGGTCGGCGCAGTCATGCGCCGTACTTAGCGACTCGAGGTCCGCCCTTGAAACTGTCGCAAGATATGACACCCTCCACCCCCTGGCGCTTCGTGTGAAAGAGAATATTACGAAAGCGCGGGCAAAAGGGATGAATGTAAGATTATACTGGGAAGAAGGCGCACGTGGGGATGGAGGGAAATGAAAGGGCGGACCAACTGGCCAAGGAAGCGGCCCTGAACAGTAAAAGAAGACCTGAGTACGAGGATTGCCCCGTTTCCTTCGTCAAGCGTCAGCTTAGGCTTAAGACGATTGACGAATGGAACAGGAGGTACGTGGAAGGTACTACGGCTTCGACAACGAGGATCTTTTTCCCAGACGTCGCGTCAGCCGACCGGACCCTTCGCCGATTGGATCTCGACACGGTCTTGGTCCAGATGTTCACTGGGCACGGGGGATTCTCCGAGTACCTTCACAGGTTTAAGCTCAAGGAGAGTCCCGCGTGCCGTTGTGACCCAGCTGTGGACCAGACCGTGGTGCACATCCTCACCTCCTGTCCCTTGTATGGAAGGAGACGGATGGATTTGGAGGTGCAGCTGAACAGGCAGCTCACCGAGGAAGCCATTGCCTCCCTGATGAGTGAAGACGAAAGTCGCCAAAAATTCCTGGAATACTGTAAAATTATAATAGCCGACAGTATAAATAAAAATAGTAAATAAGTAAAAACTGAATAATAAATCAAAATAGGCTAAGAAAAGTAAAAATAGAAAATGTAAATGTAAAGAAAGTAAAGTAAAGTAAAGACAAGCAAAGTAAAGTTGAAAACAAATAATAATGGAGAAAGTAATAAGAAGGAAAAATTAAAAGAAACAGGTGAAGAAGAAGATGAACAAAAAACTATGAAAAAAGGAATGATTGTTACAGGAACAACGGTCGGCGGTCTTCATGAGCGGGAGGTATGGCAGAAGGAATTGGGATGGAGAATGAGAGAATAAAAAAGTATGGACGATAAGTATGGTAAGACAGATAGGAAAGTATGCAAGAAGAGTATGTAGGAAATTAAATGTATTAAACTATAACTAGATGATAAGTGATGGAATAGATATGCCCTGACCCAAACCACGCAGAGGGAATGCATTAAAAAAAAAAAATAAATAAAAAAAAAAAAAAAACTAGTACAGCACCTAAAGGTGTGTAATTTAAAAAAGTATTGTTCTTGCATTTCATTGGTTTTTACACACATGTTGCTTTATTTTAAGAACTAAAAAATATATGCATTATATATAAGATAAAAAGGACTGACCATTATCTCCTATAACAATTACATTTCCTTGTTGCAGCTGAAAACTGTAAGTAAAATTTGGACATAAATTTTGGTTGTACAGCTCAGGCGTGATATCATAAAATGTTGCAGTTGCTTCATTTTTTTTTAAACATACTAATTGGTAACAATAATTGTCTGTATAATTTTTTGGAAGCAATTCGATTAATACAATATTTACTAAGTTACTTTGCTCATTACAAACTGAAATTTCATTTACAATTTTGAGATCGGAAATATTTAACAGCTGGTTAATAAAATTTGGAACATCTTGAGGATTTTCCAGGTTTAAATCGCGAAGATCATGTTCCCAACCATATTTTTCAATTTGAAAAACATTTTTGAAAAGTAAGTTGCAACCCCATAATCTTTTATTAATTATGTGAGGTTTCATTATGAGTAGATCAATTGCATGAATAAAAGAATCAACTTTTGAAGAGGCCATTATCTACTAATAAACTAGTATTATATACAAGTAAACTGTAATTTGTTATTAGTTAATCGTCACAAGTTTTAGCTAATATTAGTTATCATATCGCTTTAACGACAGTGTCAACGTAGTACTAAACTAATGTTACATACATCAAAAATATAATTCTACAACTGACATATTACCCAATTCTTGCTACAATTGCTTGAAATAATCTTGGAGCTTATGAAATTAATTATTATTTAAAAAAAAAATCACTTCTTAATGTGCTTATTATACAAGATTGATGGTTTAACAAAAGAACTTTCGGCTTTATAAATAAAAGTTATGAATTTATTATTAAAAGTTTTGTTAATTGATTTAATTTGATCAGTTGTTACTGAGTTAGTTTTATTATTAAAGGATGCTTACGAATATCAATTCAAACCAAGAAAATTGCTTTGTTAGTCATTAATTAGGTATCATTTGAAATTTAATATGTTATGGTATATGAATCCTAACTCTATTATTTTATTAATTTAAAGGTCCGGGTTTTATAAGCATTATATTTTTATTTAAATTCATATCCTCTAACATTACTGATGTAGGGGCGCCGGGTCTCTAATTCTGTCTTTCAATTTCATATGACAACTACTGTCAATGGATGCTTTCTTTAAGCGATAGAATTATAATTATTTACATTTTTTATAAATTCTGACATTATTTAGTGCGTTTGCGTACATATATTACATTTTCTTAATACGGACGAATAAAAGGTTTAAAATAAGCTAGTCTATGTAGGTAATGTCATACACTGAGCTTGAACATGGATATCAGGGCTTGCGACAAGCTTCTCAGCCACAGTTTTACGTTGGAGATGATGGAAATCTTGTTCCTATAAGATCACCTGTAAGCAAACTATTAATAGTGTTTTGATTGTTAATAAAAAAGATTTTATATGTATATACATAATTTTTTTTAAGAATATGCCAGACTTAATTATTTTTATGAGTGTCAGTTTTCAAGTTTTTCAGTTTTTAACAAGAATTTTTATCATTGGAAGTGTGTTTCTCTTATTAACATTTAATAACTGATTTCTTCAATTATTAATGTAAGCTTAAGTATAAAGACATCCCAGTACTTACTGTGTATTCCAATCAAACTGCTCGAATAAATATTTGTTTTTTATTACTAAGCAAATAGAGATAACTTGTTTAAGAATATTGTATTTTACCTAAACCTCCCAGTTTTGCTTTATCAATTGGATGCTACAGTTTATTTATAGATGTTGTAAACATGTAGAGTTGAGATTATTTATAGCTTGGTTGTAGTAGTGACAATGACAAGTGAGGTAATGTAGTATGTTAATTTGTCATGTTTATCTTAGTTATCATGTGTAAGGCACCAATAACCAATCACTGTAAAGGAGCGGCATTAACTTTTTATCATATCAATTTTGATAATTGTGTTATTAGTTGTAATTATATTTAATGGAGTGGCAGTGGCTCAAGGATTGGTGGCGTCTTAAGAGATGGAGGAACAAAAAAGAAAAAGAACAAAATGAGGATGATTTTTGTTATTGTGATGATTGTTTACCTGATGTGAGCTAACAATTCCATTGTCATTGTTCATCCAAATTAACTTTTATATACAATAACTCAATTTTGCTTTTAAAATAAAAAAAAAGTAGGTTATAAATTCCATCTAGTTCCCATTAGCATACTATAGTATTAAATATATGTTACACATTTGAAATATGAAATATTTTATTATTTTTTCTCTCATTTTACATTAATTTATAAATAAAGTATGAAATTTATGTTATTTTATTTGAATGCTGCTTTGTAACTGTTTAAATCTTGGTTAGTTATTCTATTACAAATGTTGAAAAAAAAGTAGAATCTCGTTAGTCTAAAGTTAGGTGTAAAAGCTAATGATTGTTTTTATTAATTTTATTTAGCTGCATTATATCATTGGAACTTGTCATCAAACATAAAGATATTATATTTATAACATTTCATTAATATGAAATAGTAAATGTTTGTTTTATATAAACCAAAGGTTTTATATTTTATGTAAGTGAAATCAAGTTTACTATACATAGTAAATACAATATACATATACATTGTCAAACCGCTAGAAAAATTGTTTTTTGTATTATTTATTATAAAATTTCAACAAGTGATGCTTAGAAACCTTTACATCTAAACATGAATAAATAAATATCCACAAGTCATGCTGTGTTATTGTATGTTAATATAGCTTACATTGCATTTGTTGAACACTAAGGCTTTTTTTCAGGGTGAATTGGATTTGTGCGAGTCGTTGGATCCGCATTATGATGGCGGTGGCAAGAAAGTGGTGGTTGGCGTATGCGCTATGGCCAAGAAGTCGCAGTCTAAACCCATGAAGGAAATACTAACACGCCTTGATGAGTTTGAATACATCAAGATGCTGGTTTTCCCTGAGGAGGTTATCCTTAAGGTTCTGCTGACTATCTAACCTCAGTGGTGGAACAAAATGCTTAGTTTTTATGAGTGGAATATAAATCAAATATTTTATATTTGTAGTTAAGAAATTTAAAAATCTATTTTGTTTCACTACTGTATAGATATTTATTTCGCTATTAACTAATAGAGGGTTTAAAGTGTTTTTATGGCATGCACCAACACTTATCACCTGCCGCACACCTGCTTTATGTTTAAATAAAACTGCCTAATATCCATCAAAGCTATGTCATATTTAAATATGACCCCCTATAACAAATCAAAATAGTCTACACCTTCATTTTACTTGTTTTACAATTTATCTAGTTGATTGCAGAAATCAGTGGAGGAGTGGCCTATCTGTGATTGTTTGATCTCTTTTCATTCTAAAGGCTTCCCACTCGATAAAGCCATTCAATACGAGAAGTTAAGGAAGCCCTACGTTATTAACAATTTACATATGCAATATGATATACAGGTAATAATTAAAATAGTTAAAAGAGTAACAATAAAAAGTAAAAAATATATTATTATTATTACATTAAAAAAATATTTACAGGATCGTAGAAGAGTGTATGCTATTTTAGAAAGCGAAGGCATTGAGATACCAAGATATGCAGTGTTAGATAGGGATTCGCCTGATCCGAAGCGTGAGTTGCATTGTTGTACGATAATACACAATTCGTCCGTCCTTACGTAAAACGGGCTTCAACATTGTCTTTTTAGATCACGAGTTAGTGGAATCGGAGGATCACGTGGAAGTGAACGGTGTCGTGTTTAACAAACCCTTCGTGGAAAAGCCGGTGTCGGCGGAAGACCACAATATTTACATTTACTACCCAACCTCGGCGGGCGGCGGCAGTCAACGACTCTTCAGGAAGGTATGAAAATAAATTTCCGCTACTTTATGTTTTAGTGTTTAGATATGATTCGTTTTCAGTTCTCTAGTCTCGACTTATGTATCTCCTGTCAGACATTGGCGACTCTTTAAAATCTTCGGATATTTAGCTTTGAAGCTGGTCGCATTGCTTACTAGCCCGGAGAAGACGACATATACTAAATGGTATCGTTGTATTCTTAGCATAGCGGAGGTGCTAAATAGGACTATGGCCCTTTTTGAGATTTGTTCAACTGATTTCCCACCAGAAACAAGAAAAAAGAGTAATATGTTTTAATATTTACAGATTGGTAGCCGTAGTAGCATATATTCTCCAGAATCGAGAGTAAGAAAGACTGGTTCTTTTATATACGAGGATTTTATGCCCACGGATGGTAAGTAAAATTAGACTAATTTAGAAGTTGAACCTTTTAAAGTTTTAACGTGTAGACCAGTAATCACTAAGAAAATACACTTTGTACTGTTTGCTATATATTCCGGATAACTCGAATAGTAAATAAATTACACACATACAAAGATGCTGACATGTGCAATAAATTATTCTGTTATTGGCAAATCCGAAGCGCAAGAGTTTCTATATGAAGCGAATGTGTGGGTGATATATTAGTTCCATGCACTTGTTTCGTATCTTGCAAGTGCGTCTTTGCATTCAACTCGATGTATCCAATTGTGGTTTAACTTTATTTGATTTAAACTCTCTTGCTTTATAAATATATTTTTTTGTAGGAACTGATGTCAAAGTGTACACAGTGGGACCTGATTACGCACACGCGGAAGCCCGTAAAAGTCCTGCCCTTGACGGCAAAGTCGAGCGTGACTCCGAGGGCAAGGAGATCCGATATCCCGTTATACTCTCCAATCAAGAGAAACTGATTTCTAGAAAAGTTTGTTTAGCTTTTAAACAAACCGTATGCGGTTTTGATTTATTGAGGTGAGTATTATATGAAATCTTTATTTTTATATTTAGCATTTTAAATTAATTTCGATTTTTTTATGGTCTTTGTAATCCCAAATTAATAACATTAGCAATGTCAATGCTGTTTAATTCTACTATTTAAATGCCAGTGAACGTCCATCGGTTGAAATGATGACGATTTAAATACCATTGTACTGTTTATAACACGAATGTCTCTTGATGGCTTCTGGGGCCACGCGTTGGAGAGTTTGGTTTGTGGTAAGTTTTCTTCGAATCAGCCTGGCTGTCTACCTCCCGATATTTTATACCTGTTGGCATTACGGCATAGCTTATTTCTGCTCAACTGATGAAAGTTAGCGAGATAAACCGTTCACGACCCCATTGTCACTTAACTGTGAAATTGACGTCAAGTACTGTTTTTTATACTAAATATGTGTTTGGACTGTTTGTGGGGACTGTTTTTTATAAAAAAATCTATGGTTTTTACAGTAGAAATAATATTGGGTTGGTAGGTATGTTTTTATTTAAACTCAACAATTTCAAGAACGTTATAGCATAGCAGTCAATACTTGGCAGATGTCCAATAACGCTTGTGCTATGAATAGGCAATATGCATATATTTTTTTGTTATTTAATTCGATAGGTTACATCACTATGTAACAGTAATAATGTTTAGCAACTAAGAACTTATTTAAAGTATTCTTAAAAATTGCTAACCAAAGCTTTATATGGATTGTAGCAAATATTTGAATTAAGAGTATCATTTATCACCAGGCCAGCGCTTTGAAAGTCTCACAGCTTCGTTAATTAAGAAAAATTATATATGTAATGGGGAATCACTAAGCAACATCGTTCCATGTTAGATTGAGAAACGCTGACTGCGTTGTTGTTACAAAAATCGGAATCATAAACAGGATATATGTTGCGTTTTTAATGTCGCATTGTTTAAAAAATTATAACACGAATCACTAATTATTGCATCGAACAGAGCGAATGGCAAATCGTTTGTATGCGATGTGAATGGCTTCTCATTCGTGAAGAACTCCAACAAGTACTACGATGACTGCGCGAAGATCCTTGGTAACATGATACTGCGGGAGCTCGCGCCGACGTTGCACATACCCTGGTCGGTGCCCTTCCAGCTCGACGACCCACCGATAGTGCCCACCACATTCGGAAAGATGATGGAACTCCGCTGCGTAGTCGGCGTCATTCGCCACGGAGATCGCACACCTAAACAGAAAATGAAAGTGGAGGTGCGACATCCAAGGTTTGTATTATCTTAAAAGAATAAAGGCCATATATAGTGGAATTACCAGGGTAACAAGACTCAACATTTTATGTCTCAAGGCGATGAGCGCATTGTGATGTTGTGTAAACAGTTATGGTCTCGTTGTTGTAGGTGATAGTACTATTTCCCACCAGGTCCAAACTTCGTGCTCATCTCATCATTCCGATAAAGTTTTAAAAATGTTTTAACAGATTTTTATAACAATATATTTAATTCAAATTGCAGGTTCTTTGAGATATTTGAGAAGTACGAAGGTTTCAAGAGAGGTCATGTGAAGTTGAAGCGACCGAAACAGTTGCAGGAGATTCTCGACATCTCGCGAGCGCTGCTAGCCGACATCCACACGCGCCACGCCGACCCCGAGATAGAGGAGAAGCAGGGAAAATTGGAACAGCTAAAGAGTGTGCTTGAAATGTGAGTTTTAACTGTTAAAATGATAAGAAGACTCAAGTTTTAGTAAAGTTTAATGTTTTGTAAAAGCATTTTTTTTCCTGAGGTTTGGTGATACGTATAACAATGTGGCACTAGTTAAAATACAAGACAATGTGCTCGGAGTACACGATGTTAAGTCTCGTTACCCCAGTCATTTGAATAACGATATTCGGCGGCAAAAATGGGCGAAGGGATGGTACCTAGGCGGTCTTTGACAACGGCGACCCATCACCAGAAAAAAATTCCAAATTCTTTAAAACAATTATATAAAGGTACATCTGTGCGCAGGTACGGGCACTTCTCTGGTATCAATCGCAAAGTGCAAATGAAGTATCAGCCACGCGGGCGTCCGCGGGGCTCCAGCTCCGACGACGGTAACGCGCCTGCGCCTGACGGTTTGCCACGCACTGCTTCTATCTAACACACACAACGATCCACGCCTATTCGTTACGGTCAACGACCTTGTCTCGTCCGATCAAATTTTGACAAAATGATTTAAAGTAGACAATAGTATTTTTTTTTAAAAGTCTAGTGCGTAACTACAATCTCACCTGATGGTAAATGCCGATGTAGTCTTATAGCTTAAAGAAGCATTTTCATTATTTTCCTATATATACTTATTATAATTGTATTTTAGATGATTTTGAACTTTAAATTTTTAAGGTTTCGAAATTTTTTATTTTTCTGTTATAAATACGATTAGTCCCATATAGCTAAATTGTAACCCTACGCAATATTGGTGGTCGTTAAACGAATCGACGTGGATCGTGACTAATTTAAGTACTGGAACCTTTTATCCATCACTAGAATTTGTTCTGTATAATGTTATATACCCGCAATTGAAATAATTACAATTGCTTTAAAAGTAATAGTGAAATTTGTGATGGTGATATGTTCAGTATTTTGAATTGCCTTTTTTAGAAATTATATTTCATACTTTAATTATTTTAATAATAAAAACTTTTTTGGAATTGAGATTTGTGTGTCGGACTATTTTAAGTTAAGCATGTAAGTAGAAAATTTCACCGAATTAGCTTATTCTTTGCGGCAACGCTTGTGCTCTATTTCACATATTGATGTGACAATGACACAGTGAATGGTAGAGTGTGATTGCAAGAGGTAGTATGCCTCTCCTGTGCTCAAAGCCGGAAGATAGCAATGCTGTTATGGCTGCAGGTTTACAACATGTGGCTTTGGAATCGAACCTGGGACCGCCGTTTCATAAGACAAGTGGTTAAACATTGCGCTGCGGTTAAAGGTTTAATTGGTTTTGTTATTATTTGTTCTACGAAATTTTCAAAAATTTGATATTCTATCTGCAAATTTTTTCTCCTATTCGCAACAATTCAAAATTAAAAAGACATAAGTAAACACAGAAAACTTCAAAATTGTCGCTTGAATGTGGAGTTTAGGTATCACAGTACTATTATAATGATGGACTGATTCGGTGGACCTTCGTTTTAGCGTTCACGGAAGTAGAAAATTAGTAAAGATAGCCTTGGTTAGCAATATTAATATAAGAAATCTTGCGTGAAGTATGTTTACTATAGAAGTACGTAACATAATATTTGATTATATTGCGAAGATTAATTCTTTATCTACGAAGGCTAACATACACATAGTTAAACTAAGCTGTAAATATCTGAAAGTTTGCACGGATAAGTTTGTTTGCTCACGGCCAATTCCATCGCATTATATTACCCCTGAAATATGTGCATGCATAAGCAAAGAGCATAAAAAGAGCAGTTATTACGTATGTTTTGTGGAAGGCGTATTGAATATCATTGTAACCGTCCTCAACTGATAAATATTCACTGCTGGACATTGGTCGCTAATCACGTATTCCTCAAAAATATAGTGTGAGGTAAATAATTTAAAAAAAAGAGTGCATTTTTCTCAAAAGATTGCATCATACTGTGTATTAGGAGATCGCTTCCGAAAACGAAGACAGATGGTAGTAATAATTACACCTTTGATGATGTGATGATTAAAATACAGTACTTAAAAATTAAGTTATTAAAAGTTTGATATGACACATCTTACTGATCTAAATGCCCCGTGGCCCTATGAAATAAGGTTCAAATTGAAACCAAATACATCTCGTAGCGTAAATATAATACTGCTAATAAAACGTTTTAAAAATGTTTTTTTTTTTTTTAAACAGGATCGATTGTTTTTTTCCGTCTCATCATCAAAGGTGTCTATAGTACTATGGTCGATCTTCGTTTTCGGAAGCGGTCTCCCAATACACAGTATGCATTACGTGAAATGATTGGACGATTATCTATCTTACATTTAATGTATTATGATAAGTTTTAACTAAATAAATTAATGTTGTAGGTGTAATGATGTGGTGGTTATATGAGATGGTTATTATAGTAGGAAGCGAAGGTGAGCCGTCGCTAGTGCTGATTCTGAAGTGGGGCGGCGAGCTGACGCCGGCCGGACGTATCCAGGCCGAGGAACTGGGCCGTATGTTCCGCTGCATGTACCCTGGCGGACAGGGGCGTCATATTCCAGGTTAATTATTCAGCAACAGAGTTTTGATTGACAACACCTGAAATTTTATGACTTGAAAGTAGAAATAAAATATGTAACAGTCTTTGAACTGTTCAATGCCTTTTTTATTTATATGGACAATTTATAATAAAAAAAAAATAATCAAAATTGATGAAGAATTTGGAAGCTATAATGTCGCAGAAAAGATCTATGCTATTTTTGTACCTGTAATTTTTTTATTGTGGCAAATATAGGATTGATGTTGTGATTTAACATTTTACTCTACCACCTCCATCATTTGTGGTCTATGAACAACACATATAAGGTCAAAAAACAGCTGTCATGTTTTCAGGTGATGGAGGCACACAGGGTTTGGGCTTGCTTCGATTACACTCTACATTCAGGCACGATCTGAAAATTTATGCGTCGGACGAGGGGCGTGTGCAAATGACCGCCGCCGCCTTCGCGAAGGGACTGCTTGCTCTGGAAGGCGAACTGACACCCATTTTGGTGCAAATGGTTAAATCGGCCAATACCAATGGATTGCTTGATAACGACTGTGATTCCTCTAAAGTACAAAATATGTGAGTGTATTGTTTTTATACGAACAAGACGAGCAGGACTACTTCCTGATTATAAGTGATGGTAACCTGTCCATAACGTGTCCCTTCATGTTATGTGTAGACGGGCTACGCACTAGAGGAGAAGATTATCTGGTGGTAAATGATACGTCGAACATAACGATTTCGGTGCTCGGTAAGATGACAGAAATTTCACCATAATGGGCTCGTCGCCTTGGTACATTTTTTTATATTGTTGTTATGACTTTAAAACATTAATATGTAGATACCACTGTTCGGTGGAAAAAATAAATGGTGCAGTGATTTCAACCTAGATGATTGTGGATGCAGGTTCTTTGTTCGTGTTTTTTTTTAAATAACTGGATAATTTTAGGGCAAAAGCTCGTTTACACGGGGCGATGCAAGTAGACCGCGAGTTCACCGACGAAGACCGCGCGTGCATTAACCCGTGCGCGTCGCTGAGCATCAGCGCCGCAATGCAGCTGGTGAATAATCCGGTGCGGTGCTGCGCGCACGTCCATGCGCTCATACAACAGCTTGTGCACATCGTGCTCGTGAAGAAGGACGACCCGAAGACCAAAGGTCCGTACGGAACCTATATACTTTTTTACTATTCTTCATATATAGATATATGAACAAAATTTTTCAACTCCATTAGTCTTTGAATCGACAAAATAGCTGTAACACTTTCCTAATCATAATTTATTCATGTAAAAAAAATCATATATGGTTACTAGATTATTTCATTTAATGTGTATTTTGACTCCCGCAGATAAAACTTTGTATCACGGCGAAACGTGGGAGCTGATGGGCCGGCGGTGGGGGAAAATAGAAAAGGACTTTTGCACGAAAAATAAGACGTACGACATATCCAAGATACCGGACATATATGATTGCATCAAATATGACCTGCAGCACAACCAACACACGCTACAGTTCGACCTGGCTGAAGAGTTGTATATGTACGCAAAGTATTTGGCGGACATTGTGATACCGCAAGTAAGTTTAATAATATATAGTCAATAATATAATAATAGTCAATAATATAATAATAATATAATAATAGTCAATAATGTAATATTCAATAATATAAAGTCAATGTATCGCCACTTTTATGTCTACAATTGGCTACTTTAAATCGAATATGACAATTCACAATGAAAGCGTGGATGATAAACCGTGCTTGGCCAGAATATCTGACCCTCATAAGATAACATTCGGAGCGCCGCAATCCTTATGTACGCATATTTATTATAAGATGGTAGCTATCAGTTCCAAAAACTCAACTATAATATTATCTTAATGGTAATGTTTGTGGATTATTTTAGGAGTATGGCCTAACTATGCAAGAAAAATTGACGATAGGTCAAGGTATTTGTACGCCGCTGCTTAAGAAGATAAGGGCGGATTTGCAGAGAAATATTGAAGAGTCTGGTGAGGAGACTGTAAATAGGTTAAATCCGAGGTATGATTATAAATTGTTTATATGTTTTTAATGTTGTGTTGTCTAATATTCTATTATAAATAATAAACAGCCCACTTAATGTTCTCACTGTTGTAACTCTGTGTAATTACTTAGTTGCACGAATACTTTCACAAGTATAGTGCTAAAGCCGTTTATCCTCCACGCTGACTATATGTGGGTTGGCTGCTGACAAATGTTCACGATGTTTTTTTAACATTGGTTTCTCAAGACGTTATCATTTACCAGAAGCTCGAATTTTTGTAAGAATCGAACCCACGGCTTTCTGAAACGTATATTGCATGCGAACGGTACTTACACTGTTATTCATAGTGATGCTATAATTTCTTTATTAATATATTATAATATATATATTATAGCTATGATGAACTATTTAAATTCACCTTCCACATTCATATAATTCGTGAACTGTAGTTCCATGTATTAAATAATACCATAATTTAAATTTAACATATATCTGTCAATAAAGTTTGCAAATTGTTTTAGTATATGTTCCTTTATGCTATGAAATGAGACAGATTTCCACTGACTTTACAATAATATTGCTGTTTCATCTCAAAATGTATGAGAGCTAGAGTAGTCCGAGCTAACGCGCTTAATAATGAGGTGCTATTAAAGGTTTACATATCACATTAATCCTTTCTTCTTTTTGTTAGTTATTGTATTATGTTGTGTAATCTATGTAATTTCTCTAGGTTAACTGTTAAAGTTTTGTCGATTTCATTTGAATGAGTGTGTACAATGTGTGTGTAACGAGGGGAGGGCGCAGGTATAGCCATGGCGTGTCGAGCCCTGGTCGGCACGTGCGCACGCGCCTCTACTTCACCAGCGAGAGTCATGTTCATTCTCTGCTCACTGTGCTGCGCTTCGGCGGCCTGCTTGACGTAAGTTTGTAACCTGCCGCTTTGAGCTACTGCCTTGGAGAAACGTTTTTTTGTAGCAGGTCTCTGTTGCCGGAGACCGTCTATGTAGATACTACCGTACTCCTATTTCTGCCGCCAAACATAAGTTCGCCAACATCACTATGTATCAGTTTTAAAGGTTATAGCTAACGAAATTATTGCTGTAACGGGGCTTAACATCGTATTTTTAAAGGCGACGAGCATAAAATGTTCATGTGTATTTCATTCTATCTAGTGACAACGTTTTTATTGATTAGGTAAATCAATTGTTAGTCAAGCGAAATTTATTAAAAAAAATTAAAAACCGCGGTCTCGATATTTAAAGGTTTTTCCAAATTCTGTGCATATTTTTCAAAAATATATACATTTGATCATTTTTTTCTTATAGATATTAAAAGATGAACAATGGCGTCGCGCAATGGAGTACGTTTCTATGGTGTCAGAACTGAATTACATGTCGCAGATCGTAGTGATGCTGTACGAAGACCCAACCAAGGACCCCTCCTCTGAGGAGAGGTAAAATCACTATATAACATAATTTATTAAGGAGAAAAATAATAATTTTTTAAATGACATATATATTAATGATTTGAATAACATTTAATTCTCAAAATGTATTTTGAATCTACCAAAAAAAAGAGCTGTTATACTAGTTAAAAGTACTACCGAATAATTGACCTAGTGGTATTTCCTCTTTCCATTACAAGAGTTTTTTATAAATAAAAACTCCTAGTTGATAGTAATTGTCCTACAAGATGGATCAACAATATTACGAAGATATCGGGAAACTGCTTTATGTCCCTAGCGTAGGGCTGATATTTCCGAAGATACTTGGAGGAAGCCAATGCAAAGCTGTCAGTCTCTCTCTGCGTGTTACGGGTGAACTTGTCACCTATCATCTGATATACGTCTTGTGAGACTTGTTACATCGTTGAATTAAAAAGAGGTATTGATAAATTTGTAGGTTCCACGTGGAGTTGCACTTCAGCCCGGGTGTCAATTGCTGCGTTCAAAAGAACCTACCTCCCGGTCCTGGATTCCGGCCACACAGTCGCAATCACTCTACTACAAACAACTCGGTACAGTGCCTAACCTTTATACATATTATATACCACTATCTAATCATCGGTTGTATATCATTATTACGAAGGGTCACAATCATTACAGATTGGAAAATAATTAATACATATAGTCACTTCAATATATTGTAGTACTTCCATTGACATTTACCTGCACCAGTAGTTTTTTATTTGCAGGGTTTGCTGGTCCATTCCTAGGTTACATCCTCACTCCATACACTTAGGCCGATCTGGGAATTAAAGGCAACTTTTAGTAGTGGCCTCTGTTGTTGGAGATTAGGTAGATACCAACAGAGCTCTTATTTCTGTCCCCAAACAGTAATGAGCAAACATTATTGAATAACGATTTAAAGGATTTGATAGTCTTTGATTCTCTTTCTCTTGTCTTTGATTTATAATATCCCTCTACTCATATTCTTCAGTAATGAACCTTTAGACGTGTTAACATGTTTCAAAGGGACAGGTACAATTTGGTACAGTGTACACAATCCTAAATAGCGCCGTAATGTTACGTGCAGGCTTATCACTTACAATGAGGTGAATATACAGCTCATTCAGCGGCGGTTCGGTGAATAAAAAAAATAGCGATGATTCTGGAAGAAACACTTAACCTAGGACTATCATGGGTTCTCGGCTTTTTAATTTTTTTATTATAAATATTTTACTTTAATTTTATAATCTTAAGAAACTTTTCTAAATTTATAAAAAAAGTATAGCCACTGTCCAAATGTTCGCAGCAGAGCTCCTCTGATGAAGTGAAGTGTATCGAGGAAGAAGTCGAAGACGATCAGATGGCCAGCCAAGAAACTTTGCAACCGGTAAGGTGGCTTTTAAGTTACAAAAACTTTAAACAGTCATGTTTCATAATACTTCTTTCAGATTTTCCTGACTTATTTATGACGTGTTTGCTTTAGATTTTGTAATTAGTCATAGACTCACTTGTCTCGGATTCCAGGTTTCACTTCCTGATGAGGTGATCTTGTGGTGCTTCGATACATATTAATCTATGCAAAAATGCAGATGATATGCTTGTACGATAAAAATATCATACTATCTACAGAATCATACTGTACTATAGAAATAACTGAAAATATAGCGAAAAACGTTCGTAAGGCTTTTTTTTTAATCCATTAAGCGACGAGACGGGCGGGACGTTCACTTGATGATAAGTGATATGCTTGCCCGCAACAATGTGGCGCTAGTTAGAATGGTATACACAGCACCACATTGCTCTCGTCGCCTTTAGACATATGTTGAGGCTCTTTACCTCGGTAATTACATTACCTATAGCGCCCTTCAAACCGGAACACAGTTATGTTTGCATACTACTGTTTGTTGGCAGAAACAATTTGTTTCAATCAAACAGAAAATACATACACTATAAATATTTTTCTAAACTCTATTGTCCAACAGGATTACATAGACGAGATGGATAACACATTCTCGGGAAAGGGGTCATCAAAATCGAAACTGAGGCCTTCTGATCCGATACCTATATGGTGTGTTAAGTACTTTTTCTTGTATGATAATATTATATTTTGTTTTGCAATCAGCTGATTGACTTGATAGTCAGCTGTTAGTTTAATATTTCGATTTTCCTCTTAAGTTTTAACTCATGTTAACTTATCACATGGAATTTAATAACAATGCAAAAATTATATTTATTTTTTTAAACAATAGACAGTGTTTTTATATTTTGAAGTAATTTACACTACACGGTGAGCGGGCACGAGGCTTCTACTTTAGCGGCGCGTCTGAACGAGGAGCTACGCGCGCGCAGCCACACGCCTTGCGAAGGGCGCGAACATGCCCAGGTGAAATTATTAGACTGATAACAGACTACAATGAATATTTAAAAGCTGCGGTACTCTGCGATAATTATGACATCGGAATACCGTCACCCGAGTCGTCCTCGCGACCATCTATATTGTACGCAGTGAAGTGAAATAAAGTATACAGTAAAACACTTGTCGCAACGTTTATTAAATGTCCATTAATCACATAAATATTTAGCCCTATATAAGATTAAAAAACATTGACACCTAAGAGTAGTACAATAAGACAACAGTTTTAAATTTCATATTTCCTTTTTTGAGCCTAGTTGTCCGTTCTGTATAGATTTGGAAAGAAATTTTAGTATTTTACATATGTTTTATGTTCAGAGTGAAGAGAAAGAGTCCAAAGATGAAGAGGAACCGCAGCCGCGAGCACGCAGCTACGACCAACATAAACAGAACCACGACAACGGTAAGTCAACGTGCGTCAGCGAGCTCAGGTTTGATTGGTCGTATACAACTTGCTATTGACGTACTCATAGCGTTAATCGTCGAGGAAAGAGTGTGTGTGGTTTAATAACACTGAAACTTTTTCGGTACTTTTAACTTATCAAACTTTTATAACTGCCACTAATGGCTCTATGGCTAAGAGCGTGCCTTGTAACATGAATGTTTGAATGAAGGAATGAAGGTTTGAATCCGAGGCCACGTTATAAAGTGTGAGTTGGTGAGATTTTATTTTAATCCTGCTTGGCCAACTAAATCCCTTATATTGCAAATCTTTCGTCATAACGTCATCGCCATATTCCGATTGTAAACATGAAAGTCAGAGTATTCTGACCGTGCATACTCCAAGAGCCATTTTGCCTCTTATATTAAGTGAAATTGTGGTGAAATATTAGCCCATTATAAGTTAAAAAAAAGTAACTATATAAAACTTTTGGAGTAGGCCATTAAAAATATATGTTAATAAAGTTGTTAGTGTGGTGTACAATTAATATTTTGACCATTTGCAGTCTAATTTTTCCTTCCATGCCTGTTTAGTAGTTTATTATACATGTTCCGTGCCTAATTTTACTAGTACTAATTGTAAATTAAATCTTTTACTCGAAGACTGTCTCCTTCACAAGCAGATTATGAAATTGATACTTTTATAAACATAATAAAACTTTAAGAGAAGAGCGAAATTGGCTTCTTCTAAATTAGTGCGTTTTACCATCAAACACTAAATTACTGACCATCAGGTTGGATCGTAATCCAGCAATAGTCTATATGATAAACAAAGATTGTAGCATTATACGTGATGTACGTATAAAATTCAATGTGTAACATTTTGAAGAAGTAGATTTGGCACGGAACCTGTGACTCGACAATTTCAGAGTGCATAACCCCATTATCACAACTAACCGACTCCTACCATTTAAGGTAAACTGCAGTAAATAGCAGTGTTAACGGTATTATTACTGTGTTACTATAAAACCCAACCATTAAAGTATTATTTTTATATCAGTCCAAAAATAAAAGATACTTATTAATTGCAAATAGTCGTATAATCTACTCTAATCAGTCTTAGTGAGAACGCTCTAGCCTTTATCTAGTTTTAGTTTTTATAAACAAGTTTTATTTTTTTTAAATCTTTGGTACATTGATGGTGCAATCGCAAAGCTTAACTTAAATTTTTTTACTCGGATTTCTACATTATCATCGTTAGCCGATAGACGTCCACTGCTGGACATAGGCCTCCTTCAAATATTCCCACTTCAAGTAGGGATTCATATGAGAGGATTTGGACCATTTCCCACCACGCTGGCCTAATGCGTGTTGGTGGGAGCCAGAGCCTCATTTATTGATTAGCAGGATGCATTACGAGCAGGTGAGGTTAATCGGATTTGTTCAAATATTAGTCAATTTATTATTAAAGTTAGTTTAATTCATCCACTGTACTGCGAGGAACTGGGTGTGCTTAGTGGATTTTTTAAAGTTATCGTATATGGTATTATCGAGAAATAGACACATAGATATAGAGTGTGTTATATAAAAGGAGTAGTTCATATTAGGTATATAAAAATATCTTGTCGATTCATAAAATGACGATACGGTTGGACTGGGCACGGTCTGGTCGCGTGTTTTAGTAGGCGACGACACGTTTTACTGCAATTTGCGTGACGGAGTGATGAATGGGGCGCGGCGCACAAGCCCGCCGCGCACTTTCTGCCCCCAAGGTCAGTACCCATGCAAGTGGACGAGGAATGAGCATTGCCATGTGTTTGAGTAGCTTGCCGGCGCGTGGGGCGCGTGGTCTACAGCATCACCTACCATCACAGTCCATGTCCAGTCACTGTGTCTTATATAAAATGAAAAATTAATATCCTTTGTAACTGATACATATCTTCCATAAGACAAACGGATATCAAAATTAAAATTATGTTTTGCTGTCTTGGTAAGAAGGGAAACCAGGTTTCTATTTACAAATGTTTTAAAAAACAAATACGCATATAATTATTTGCCTTTTTTTTTGCTAAATGTATACATGTTGATCTTCCAGATTTAACTCTTCACTGTCTAACGATAAACAAAAGTTTGTAAACAATACTCTTATTTAATTCTACGATGGTGTTAGTAAAGGTTTTAATAGAACTTTAAATGTAAACAAACCAACCGATAGGCAGGCAAACATTTCGATCGGTACTAAACAATCATTCATCATCAGCTGTGATCCGTAAGTCTCTCCTCTCGATGTTCCAGGCTGTACAGGTGGATCCTTGTAATTTCCTTATTACACCATTAACGGATGTTTGACGCTTTCGAACTGCTTGTACCATATCTCTGTATGTTCAATTTTCTCTTTTATGTGGTTTACGGTATATGATACAAGGGGTTCTGTCGGCAAGTGTCGACAACTGGCTTCTGTTTGACGAGTGACTGTCCGTCCTTTTTTCGTTTGATATTTTGACTCGTTACTTTGGAGTGTGTAGTGTATGCGGCAGTGCAGCTCGGTAGCTCACTCTGGCCGGCGATCTTGTGTGTTGAGTGCCCTCCTTCCCGTCCACGCGCGCGCTCCCCGCCGCTGGCGCCGCTCGCGTGCGTCTGACCACCACTGCTCGTTCGTGCGCACGGTTACCGTAAGCGCACGCCGCGCGGTAAACTCGCGCTGTCGGTGCTGACATTCCTCCCGCGACCACATGCTGCAACATGTGGACGCGAGAGGAACGACGCGACCTTGCTCTTGTTTATCGCGACCGGTTGACAGTAGTCAGTTGCCACACGAGCTCACGGTCCGGTTTGCAAATTTCTATCTACTTAGTAATCGTGCACGCTTGGAACGGTATCTATATATTTATGTATTTATTGCACTATATACAGACTTTTTTATATAAATATACTAATTATTTCTATTTGTTTCTATCACTACCTATATAACACTCCGCTCGCATCTATTTCACGTAACCGCCACCCCCATTCGCGTCGGAAAACATAAAAACAGAGGCGCGCTCCCTTTCATTATCCCCGCCTATACTGTCCGTAACGGCGCCGCCGGAGTTACATGCGGCGGACGCTGGTGGCGGCGCCGGCGCCGGAGTGAGCGAATGGATGGGCCGAGATGCCGAACGCGCGGGTTCTCGGGGCGAGGCTTTCGGCTGTAGCGTGTGGCGCGCAGGGCGGCGCCAGCGGCACAGCATCGCCGGCCAGATGAGCTACCTCAAGATGCTGGGACTGGGCGCTCGGGGCAAGTTAGCGGGTGCCGCGGGCCTGTTCAGCACCGCCGTTATCTCGGGCTCCAGTTCCGCTCCGAACCTCCGCGTCATGATACCGAGTGACACTACTAGCAACAGTAAGTACCATATCTTTACATTGATATCAATATACAATACAAATTTCATCTTAATGGATTTTACACTGAGGGTAAATGTGTTATAAATATATAAAGGGCAGTGAGGTGCCCATAGGGGTTGCTGCGAACCGATAGTCACGGCGTTGGAATATCAAACAAGGAAATATTTTTTTATTAATTATAAATTATTTTGTTATGTACCCATATATGACATACATTTTGCTGTAGCACTTGAGTGTTTCGGTGGAGTTCCTGCTATCCGGCCGCTGGAAACGTTGCACAATGCGCTGTCGCTGCGGCAGCTGGACGCGTTCCTCGAGCGGGTGACCGCTGCGCCAGTGCTGCTCGGCACGCCGCCCTCGCACCAGCCGCCAGCGAGCGGGAAGCGACACTCACCCACTAATAGTTAGTAATATTTTTGAAAGCTGACACAAGTATATCGCTTAATGGGGTATATTGGCTCAGAATAACTTAAGGTGCACTACCTGTTTTTATAATTCGAGAAAACGAGGAAACCATCGAGACGTTCACCTAATAATAACTGGCACATCGTATTGATCACGTTTATAGATAAGTTGTTAAGTCTCGTTACCGCAGTAATTTCCCTAACCCCAACAGCCTTGAAACCGCAACACAATAGTTCGCACAATGGTAATATTTTTTTTTCTGAACAGTGCTTAAAATAGTCAACAGCTGTTACGTGAGTAAGTGTTTTTTTTTTATTGTTTGTCGCACAAAAAACATCTTCGAGATACTTTGCTGAAATAGGTGCGGGTTGGAGTGGGCCGTCGTCACTGATGTCATCGTCGGGCGAGATGCAGAGCGGCGTGTCTTCCGCGGGGCCCTCCTCACCGACGTCCGCGCACATGGACCCCGCGCGTCTCGCAGACAGGTGACGCACACGCACACACACACCTTGTAATAAATTCACCACATACGGAATTTTTCTAATTGTACGATTAACTTTATATTAATTGCAAGTTCCTAATTATTATTTAGTTTACATTCATCCCCATAAAATATTTGTTGGACTAGCTCCGCCTGGTTTATAATTGCTTTTAAAGTGCATAACGTAACAACACTTACTGTTTTACAATATTTATTATACAATTCATGAAGAATAAGTAGTTATGAAGGCTCACGCGCAGTAGATGTGAAATTTTGTACATTATGGAGGCAATAAACAGAGAGCTATTGATCGATAATTTTTTTATTCTTTGAAGAAAAAAAGAACGAAAAAGAGAGAGAGAGATAAATTTAAACACTTTCAATTAAATTTTTTGATAAAGATAGAAATTGTTCAAAATTCAATATATAAACATTTTTTTTTATAAACTTTTACAATTTTCCGGTTCATCTGTACCCTGTGCCCGTATACGATGGTAGAGTAGCGGACGATGGTAGAGTAGCGGAGAACAGTAATAGCATATAGAGAAGCCGAAATAAAGAGGAAACGTGTTACATATCATTCTCAACTATTATACACATGTTAATTGTGCTAAAAAATACCTAATTTTTTTCGTACATCCGCTAATGGTTATCAATGGTCATGGTCAAAGTCAAGCATTACTCATTTATAGTAAATAATTAGTACACGAAAATATCTGTGTACAAATTATTGAAACAAAAAAAATGTAGGTGCTATATACACTATAATCACTGAGCTATCTAGCTAGCTATCACACCTTCAATGTTTTGAATTGAACCAAATTACTTTAATTTCATTTTATGTTTTTATGTAAATTGTAAACCTTTATTTTTGTTTATTATGATTTAATATTAAAATTGGGATATATTTTACAACTATCGATAGAGGGTTGCAGTTTTTGTTTATTAATCTTAATCATTACTATCGTTGCATCTATATAACAGTTTGGAAATGTAAAAATCTTTATTTTTCTTGAAATACCTTGCTATAGCTTCAAAATTCCCTTTTTTGTGCACAATTGAATAAATATTTCGTTTTGTATTTTAGTGTTTTTAAAAAGTGAATAAAAGATATGTGTTATTTTTTGATATTTTTGATGCGAGGTATTTAAAGAAATGATTAAATTAACGTGTTAAAAGAATGTTAAAATCGTATCTGAAATTCTTTCACCTGCTTATTTAACTTTATGTTAAGCCGCTTAACTCTCAAATGTGGTTTCATTTAAACATTTGTATCATTTCATTTTATCTTATTCATTTGGTGTCACTTCGAACTGTACATACAGAATGTGTTTGAGCGCTAATCTCGAAGTACTAAATCCGGGAAAATTTATGGACGGTTGGAAGTGATAGTAGTTCGGAAGCGGGTAGGTGCATTAAAATGTTATGGATTCCAGTAGCAATTGGAGTAAAAATGTGCCGAGCAAACTCCCACTGTGGGACGGTGAGGCGGCGACGTTGTGCGCGTACGACCCCGCTCTGCACACATTCACGCCGCACACCAATTCAGGTATACCACATCGCTTCTCACACCGTTGTTTACAGCCTATTTACCAATGGATTTACTTTAGTATGATTATTTGACTTTTCCTTTTTAAATCTGTCGCCGTAGCATTCCTGTATTCCGGCTGTGAACATATGAGCGAGCACGCTTCATTCACGGTTTCACTTCACACCGTATGATATTAAAGTCCAGTGTTAGCCACTCGTTGAATATAAAAAATAATTATATTATTTATATCGTTATATCAACTGCATATAACGAAAGAAATGTATTGCAATAAATTTTACAAAACCCGGTAAAGAAATATTTTGTAGGAGCACCGAAGGTGTTTTAAATTGCACTGTCTTTTCAAACTGCGCATCACGACTTGCTCCTCAGCCTGTGCCTAAATCTTGTACACGTCGCATAATATCGTCGCATTCCAGAAGTTACACAGCAAATATTATCGGCCATACATATAGGCTCGCTGACCTAATGGTTAGAGCATGCGGCCTACATTCCGAAGGTCATGGGTTCGTATCTTGGTATGTACCGATGACTTTAATATTTATGTGAACTTTAGTAACAACAGCGAAATACAAACGGTGAATGAAAACATCGCGAGGAAACCTGCACGTGAATTAGAATTTATTCTAAGGTGTGTGTGAAGTCACCAATCCGCATTGGAGCCGCGTGGTGACTATGGCCCATCGCACTTATGTTGAGGGCAGGTCTGTGCCTCGACAATGGGGACGTAAATTGCCTTTTGAAAAAAAAAATGTGTATATATCTAAGCACAATGTAAATTAACACTGTCATACGTTACATTTGTGTTTCTGCATGGAATTCGAAATGCATGAATAAATCATCCAATGTAATTTTCGAACAAATCACAGATGTTAGTGATAGTTAAAAGTAGCACGTTTACGGCTCAATTAATGTTTTTATCAACTTTTATTCATCTTATTTCCTCGTGAAAGGGTTAAATTCTCTAATGATCATTACTAGATAGTGCACATTAAAAATACTGTAAATGGTTGATCCAACATACAAATTCGTTAGAAGTCTGACATCTTTAAAACAATGATAATGTTTACCCCTTTTCTAATATATGTTTTTTTTTCTTTTCGGAAAACTTCCGGTACAAGAAAAAATTAAAAAATGAAGAAATGGTATGATTTGGCTGTTAATTTATGAAGGTAAAAATATTCTGGGCGAGCACGTTTCAACATCCATGGCCTCATTATTACTGAAAATGATGAAAACAACAGTATAATGTCATCGATATGATGTAAACAAAAAATGGAATTAGGATAACTACTCCCAATTTCCTAATATGACAGGTTCGTGTATTAGCGGCGACGTGACGCCGGTGTCGGCCGCGTCCGAGCTGGAGTTCAACAGCAATGAGGCGACAGCCGGCTCCGGCACAGACCACGAGCTACTGGTAACACACGATACAGAATCAGGCTCAAAAATAAATAAATATCTTATATACAAAAAGTTTATTTTTAAACTTTGTATTATATAGATTTTGTAATCAAAAGCTTAGCACAGTGAGAGAATCCAATTATTTAGTAATAGACAAGTATGTCTTACTTTTTAAGCGATATAGAAAGTATTTTACTGGTAGCACATATTACTGTGGTCCGCTTTGAAAGGCGCTGTAATTAGTGAAATGATTGGGATAACAAGACTTAACATCTTACATCTCTACACTGGGAGTACAGCGTGATGCAGTGTTGTTCATCCTAACAAGCGCCACATGTTATAGGTGTTAATATTGTTTATTATTTTGCCTCTGTGTCGAATGATAAAAATACGTATATGTCGAATATTACAATTTCGTTTCTCCTCAGAGCGCGGAAGGCGAGGACGACGAGGACACCTTATCCGTAGACGCATGCTCATCACCAATGAGAATAATTAAAAATGATTTGACACCACATTCCCCCAGCTTCACCGTGAAGTTAGACAGCTGTCAACCATCGACAAGCAATATGTCCGCTGACCTTTATGGGCTTAGCTTTCAACAAACCAAAGAGGACTTCTATAAGGATATACCTTCAAGTAGTACAAATTACAATAGCGAAAATGAAGCAAAGAATAAATGCATTAAGGATGAACGGTCGAATCAATGGAGTAACTTAGATTCGTTGAACTTGCAGAGCAAGGACAACAACAAACAGAAAACGAAGCGAGGCGATGTATTAAACAATGGGAGTAGAAGATACAGCGATAGTAGCGCGCAAAAAAGTAATCACGGTTCACAGGTGCCGGTTGCTTTCAGCAGGTTCACCACCACGTTAGTTGACGAAAGTCAGTTCCGCGCGAGCACTTCCGGCGAGAGTAAGCCCAACAACAACAATCAGGAAAATGCTAGCGAACAGTCCAGTACGCCAGTGGTAACGAAGGCGAAAAATTGCAACGTAAAAGCAGGCTTCCACGTCTCCAATGCCTAAAAATTGTAACAAGTTAGAAATAACAATGACTTCACACGCAAAGGAAAAAAGAATGCGACGACATCAAATTTACTACTATTTTCATCGATATTGTTATTTATGATAAGTATAATTAAAAAAATTAGAAAACATTTAATCATGCGTATTATAATTTCAGCCAGATTTGGGTTTAAAAAGGAGATGATGGTCCATCATATTGTGAAGTTATATGTATATTCTAATCAAATTAACTACTGTATAATATTTTCATATTTACGATATTATGCCGACTCCAAAGGTTTTTCTTTTATAAAGAAATTATCATATCTACTTACCAGAAACTTTCATTTTGTATACAAATACCTATTTTAAATGAATGATACTGTATTGGATCGATACAGATAAGCAATCTATTAATATACGAGAAAAATTGTTTTATTTTTAAATCATATACCATAAAACCCCGCGTACAGTTCTTTCACTAAACTGTAGTTTTAATATTAATTTAAGTCGCACAGAAAACATTGTGAAGCGCTAGGCTCAGAGTTTCTCTGTGTAACCAAATTAGAAATGAGATCTGCAGGAGAACTAAGGTCACCGTAAAAGTCCAAAAGATTGCTAATCACAACAGGCAGTGGGCAGAATATTACTCGGAAGAACGTTACGGCCGATGGGGTAGCTAGGTCCTTGAATAGCGACCGTGTACCGGGAGTCGGCAGTATTAGCAGGCCCCTATTAGGTGGTCCGACAATCTGGTGAAAGTCGCGGGCAATGCAGGACCGATCAATGTGGAGGCGTATTTCCAGCAGTGGACGGCTATCAGCTAATGATGATAATACTGTTTATGGATCCGACATAAAGTAAAAACAAGGATATAAAGTAAAAATTACAATTTAAATTTGTAAAACCTACTTGAAGGTGGAAATAGGAATGACTGACTCGTTAACAATTTACAACTTATTACGATTTTATCTAAATCGGTGAATTGTGGCGTATGACTTCAGTGATACCGTTGAAGAACAGGAAGTGCAGCATCGGCGATGTTTCATCGATTGACGCAAGTAACAATAGGCGAACAACAGGAAAAATGCTGTCAGCGATGATCTTTAGGGGTTCCTACTTAACTTATTGTATGTGTGTAAATGAAATAGCCATGCACCAACAAAAAACAGTGCATTACATAGTGCGCTCCATCGTGTTAGTACAGCTAAATGAAACAATAGTTTAAAAGAAAATACATTACTTAAAAAACAAATTATTAAAAATTTATAATGACACATCTTACCGATCTAAATGCTCCGTGGCCCTATGAAATGAGGTTAAAATTGAAACTAAATACATCTCGTAGCGTAAATATAATAATGCTAATAAAACGTTTTAAAAATATGTTTTTTTTTTTAATCAGGATCGATTTTTTTTCATCCCATCATCAAAGGTGTCATTAGTACTATCGTCCGTCTTCATTTTGGCAAGCGGTCTCCTAACACCCAGTATATATCATCATCAACAGATAAATGCCCACTGCTGGACATAGGCCTTCCTCAAAGATCACCACAACGATTAGCCCCGCGTATATATATGTATAACAAAATATATAAATACCATATTAAGGTATCGCTATTACAAATGTATATTATTTAATAACTTTTATTAATAGTCTACAATCTACTATGGGTATTAAAAAAACATACAACCATATATAAAGAAATCCTTTTAATAATGGAAAGTACATAGCAGTGTTGCTATAGCAAGGTTTTTAAGTATTGAACAGAGCATAGCAACCGTTTTTTGCCGCAAGACAAAATTTATCAAAACAAAGTATTGCAGAATCCTGTTCTCATACATTAAATACTCTACTGCTTCACATAAGCTTAACTTTAATTTTAATTAAGCACTAACTTCTTAAAGTAAACATTTTCAACTAATAAGACATTTTTAAATAACACCAATACACTGGTAAACATAAATGCAAACATTGGAATGGTATGCATATAAAAGTATTTAAATTTTTAAACTGATCTTTTTATAACATGTTTGCTATATGTATCTTATTATATTATTACATTTAACCAAAGAAAAGTGAGCAATATGTTTAGAAAACATATTTAAACTATACTATAGATAATTATGAATTGTTCAACCTTTAGATAACTTTAATAAAGGAATAAATCTAAAGAACTTAACATTATTTAAATATAAAATCATCCTTTTAATACTATGCAATAATTCTAGGATGCAGCTATTTTAAGGTAGAAAAAGTTGTGCAAGGTAGCCAAAACTATCTTTGAATGTGTTACCATAAGATTTAACTAATTATTTAAAGCTTCCAATGCATACACTAAGCTTAAACTTAAAGGGGGTAATGACCAGATGCATATCACAACATTATAAGAAAACTTTTACCATATGTAATTATTCAGACTTAACTGTTTTCGGTGACATGTTAACCATTGACAGTAATGTGATAAAAATCCCACAATGTTGAATCCCCGGCCACAAGAGCAAAACAATTGTGAAAATGTACAATAGGAATACATTGTTAATTGATGATGCCATCCACGCAAGTACACAGGCCATGCTAATGGAAATTATATAGTACTGAAAAATAAAAATTATCATTAAAAGTCAATAGTTAGTGAAAAGAATGGGTTTATAATATATAATATATAAATATATAATTCAAGGTTATTTCTATCTGTTATGATAGAAATAACCTTTTAAATATTTTTAATAATATAAGAAAAAAATATATACATAATGCACATTTATAATTTGGTAAAAGGCAAGCAATAAACATTTATTTAATTTTAATTTACAGTTCAATAATTTTTTTTTACTAAATTAATGAAACATTTTTTATATTAACAAGCAAATTCATATATACTTTTATAAGTGTTCATATAATAACAACATACTCTCAACTGTTATTATGTTTAATTTATTTATCCTAGTCATTAACTACCACAACTTTTTAAAACGAAATAATAAATAAACTAGTGAAAAGATAGTTAAGTGTTACTCAATAATTGGGAAAAATATTTAAGTTTTACTCTAGATGTAATTTGTCAAATTGTTTTGTTTTAATATAAAAAAATACGTAAAAACTCACCATATAAGGACGATTTTCTCTCAATGAATAGTAGTTGTAGATATTTTGAAAAATATTGTTATAATAGGAAACCAAACTTCTGCAAATATCTTCAAACATTTTTTCTTTCTGCCCTGTCCAAGAACTAGGACTGTAGATAGAACTGCAGATAATAGGCACAAGAAAATCAATAAAATTAATCAGTAAGCCGATTACGGCAAAGGTCGCAAGAAAACTTAAATCCAATAGCCAAATGAATAAATAAGTTAACGACACAGATGCAAATATAGCGCAAGGGTGCCACTGTTGTTCCCATAAAATTACCGACTTCAAAGGTAATAAAACCATGCGCCATCCCTCTAATACTCTCTTCAAATTTTTGACTTGCTGTTCCTGTAAGAAAAAGACAAATATGTATTAAATAATAGAAGTTGGAGGAAAGTGAGCTCTAATACTAAAGTTTTAGTTTTTATGTTCATCTACGTTTTTACAACAAAATATTCGTTAATAATAAGTCTAATACTAAAAAAAAAAGGTAAATGAATGCATATTTCAATTAGTTAACACCGTGGTATACCTGATCTTGTACCATTTTCTTTATGAAGTTGTATTAAATAAATAAATTAATAGGAGAATTTCAAATTTTTGTCGACTCGGGATAGTACAAAATTGAAAATTTATGACAAAGCAGTTTGGTACAACATCAACGACAAACCAAAACCATAGACTATAAACATTACTGACACAGACGTTAAACACAACTAACAATCAATGAAAAAATATACCAAAAAGTCATCAAGCTTAATTGTTTAACACTATCTAATAGTTTAAATTCGGGGACTTTAATTAAGGAATAATAAAAATTTTTTGCTCGTTATGTACGTGCACGTTGTTATTCTAAAGTAATTACAATAAATTCCCATATTGCGTTGTACATTGTCAAGTCTGTCGCAAAAGTGATCTTCATTGGAGTCGAGAAATGTAGCACTGGACTCCTACTGACCAAATAGAGCAATGATTTGCGTAAGGCGGCTGGTAGCAACTGGATGTATATAGCAGGAGACAGATCCAAGTCGCATTCCTTGAGAGAGATTTATGTCCAAGAGAGGATTGCCGCGGTACGTTGATGATTATACTTTGATTATTGTTACTTATGTTCATTACTTGTCGTGATTTGATTTTCAAATTGTTATCAACACGTGTGGAATGTTTGATACGAAAACATTGGATTATTATAATACCAGTTAAGGCGGATTTTTTTTTTTTGTTTTACGTGGGGGAAATGCCTACGCATACTCGTCCTCGCGGGTGCGAGGACGAGTTATGTCGGACTTGCACCGACTAAAACCCCCACGATGTTCCACCTCATCGCCATGATGGCAGGGTCACGGGAACGCGGGTGCGCACTCACCCGGACCCTGTCGGCGTTGGCCGCTTGCGCGGCCCGACCTCGGGAGGGAGGGATGAACCCTCCCTTTCCAGGGTGCGCCGCAACATGCAGCGCGCCCCCCCTCGACCTCATCGTGCGGGCGACCGATTCCCCCGAACCTGTCGCCCAGAGGCCATGGGAGCCACGGGAGAAAACCTCTCCCGGCTCTCCGCGGCGGAGAGATGTTAGGCCCGCCGCTACCTGTCAACGGCCGCGGAGGATAGGGAGAACGGCGCATCTCAATACCGACACTCCTCTTCCCCCGCGGGCCCACTACCGCCGCATCGCCGGTGTGACACCGGTTGGCCGCAGAAGGTACTTCCTCCGCGACCCCACCTCGGCTGCGAGAGGCGGTATGAAACCGTCCCTGCAGCCTGGCCGCTAGGGCAGCATACAGCCGCCCTTGCGGCCCCCGGCCGCTCCGGTGAGCTCCAGTTATCCAACCGGTGCTCGAACCTGGAGCGGCCGCTTCGGCCAGCCCTTCGCCGCGGGCCGGCTGGGTGGGTTCCACTTAGCTTCACCGTATTGGCTGCCACGGTTACTAAGCCCCTCCGCCACGACATGGCGAGAACCCGTCGGAGGAGAGTTAAGGCGGATTAACCTACCTTTGAACAGGTCATTATATCCTTAATTCTCACATTAAGACGCGACTATTATTCAAAGCAAAACTGATTACACTCTGCCAATTTTGTTGTTTTTATTGGATGGAACTGAAGAAAAGACAGACATGCTTTCATGAATCATTTATTTTTGAACAAAATAATTTTTCTGCGTCCACTTATTTAGAACATCACATCATAGCTCATCCAAATTTTTAGAGCATAGCACACTAGATGATGTGAACTACTAGATTTGTTTCCTAATTTTGGTTAATCACGCCATAAGCACATTTCCAAAAACTTATTAAAAATAACACTGCATTTTAGAAAAGGAATAAATAACTCCAAAATATGAATATGCCAGTAGATAAAACGTTAAATGATCGTTCCGTTAAATGAACACTCTTGTAACTCGTTGCAGCTAGGAGTGCGGCGTATGTATCATAACATATAAATCATAAGTGTTCGAAGATAAAAGATAACAGTTATTCTTGCGATGTCATTATATCTGATAAAAAATATCATTTATAATTCGACAATCAACATTTTCTGTATGCGAGAACAGCCGGTCACTAACAATAACAGCTTGCAATAACAGAACGAGCAATAAAAAGAATCAACCATTTTTATCTTTGTCTTTTATGTAATATTGTCATAAGCTAAAACGAGACACACCTAGTATTTAAAATAAACGCAAAATTACAGGAGTCGTTTCATAAGAAAAAATCCTGTTTGAAAAGCGAATTCTTAATTAGATCGTGTTTTCTGTTATTTGGTTGATTAATCTATCTTGCTCACACCTATTTGATAGACTTTTGTTACAATGAGGAGCACCTAATATTATAACCCAAAAGATATAGAATTTGTAATCTTACAAGAAAAATATCCTCGAAACGTCACTCCTTAATTAGTTCTTGTTTATTGTTATTTCGTTGATTAATTTATCTCCCTCACACCCATTGTATATACTGTTGCTAAAACGAGATACATCGTAACCCGAAAAATACAAATTGTAAAAAAATAACACTAGTCGGAAAGCACCTTAGGAAAAACAAAACTTGTTATTTAATAACAGAAATTGGTATCTGTTATTATTGCGTAACAGTAATAAACGATATTAGGTTTGTCCTGTTATAACCCACTAGTTGCCGCAATATGCCGTTTATTTTAGCGCAAGTAAAAAAACCTATTACATTTAAATTTTATGTTGTTGCGTGCGTTGATGTTGCTACAGCAAAAATGAAAGGGATATATAATTATTGATCTGTAATTGGTATAAAAGGAATGAAGATATAAAATTATTACTATACGTGATTGTGTTACGTCTGCTTTCAATAATGCGCCTGTGATTTTCTGAAAGAATCAATTTAAAAAGTTTTCTATGCACCAATTGGCAAAGGTGCAAACGATAATTCCAAAAGCAAAAATTACAATGTTTCAGTTCCATTTTATTTTATCAAAAAATATTTTATTAACAATTTATGAAATAAAAGAAAACATTAATAAAATTTACTGTTGGTTATTTTTAGGACGAGAAAATTAATTACTTTGTGTTATTTCCAAATATTAAAACAGGCTTATATATAATAGTAAACAGGAACGTACTGATTACCTACTCTTTTCTATTGAAATACAAAAGTTTTTTTTAATATCCCTGTCTGAGAAATTGTCAGATGAATTGATGTTATTGTATTTAGAAAAAAACTCATATCCAACGGTGGTCATAATTATAAGTATTCAACAAAAAACTTAAAAGAGAATGTAGCGTAAAGGTCCAAAAAATTTAAAACGCAAAATAATATCTTTATTAAATTGTCAATAATAATCATAAATAAAATAATAATATAAAAATAATTTCTTTTTTCTTTAGTCCCTTTGTTATAAAAATCCATTTAAAATCTATAAAGCTTAAACAGAAAATGGAATTATGTAAATGCCCATTCATATGAAGTAACATACAATCTAATATATAACTTCTTTACAAATATAATAATTTGTGTCCAATGTAATAAATGAAATATTTTCTTCAATGATATTTCTTTATACTTGAATTCTACGGAAGTAACGTTTGCCAGGAGTCTTTGCTTTTTCGTGAGTGAGAGTCTGTAAGTCGGAAATTTATAATTTTTTACTTTTTTTTATTTTTAGAATACAATTAAATAATCTTCAAACATTTTGTTTATTTATCACAACTTCTAAACAAATTAATTTACTAAAATTTTAAACAAAGTCAAATTATACACTTTATGTTAACTGTTTTATAGTTATTATTTGTATAACAACAAAGCCAACAACATGGTTTATATTGTTAAAAACTTAAATTATAACACAATAAGAAAAATTATCTGAATATAAGTTGTAATATATTGTATAGTTTTATGATGAAACTGTTAAGGCTACTTTAATTTTTTTAACATTTTAAACACTATCAATATTAATCTTATACAAAATATGACGAGTCAAGCTATTAACCAAAAATGTTACAGTATTCATTAAAAAAAATTGTTATTTTCAGCATAAAATTATCAATTATTTATAAATCACAGTAAATTTTTAATCTCACAGATACCAATTTCATGAAAAAATAAATAAAAGTATGTACTTACAACTACACATTCATCATCAGTGAATAAGTAATGCCTTCCACATTTTTCCTCAGTTTGTGGGATAACAGAGTTTGTAATGACTTCATTGTCATTTACTAAAATTGTAATACTCTGAAAAAAGATAAGTTATATTAAATTCAAAGGGATTTTTGAATAGTTTAACACTAATAAATATAATCTAATAACTTTAAGATAACTTGTTATTAGATGCAATTTTATCCAAAAATATGTTGTTTTAGTTAGTAAAAAATAATTGAAACAAAACTTTATAAGGATTTATGTTAATAATATATTTTAGGAAAAAACTCTAGTCAATCATATATGTATGATTTATACCTTTATAATTGTATTGGGCATATGCTCTTCATATTCTTCACCAATTTTAAATTTGTGTTCAACTGTTCTTAACAATGATGAATTCTTTATTGTCATATTTTCTCCATCAATATTTATTTCCATTAAAGGTGAAGACATTGCCATCATTTTGCGACCCATGTAAGGCACTCCTGCATAATGACTGCTATATTAGAAGTATGTTAATGAAGAATTATATTTACCAGTAATTAACAAAAAATACTCACCTACTGCAATAAAATAATCATCAATGTTTTCGTTTTTGTAGTGTTGATATTTTCCTTGTATGGAAGGCATCTTCAAATGTAGATCTATGAAAATCTGGCTTTCTATATGAAACAAAATAAAACTAAAGTGAAAACATGTATTGTATGAAATTGTGTAATAATTATCTCCTGACCCAGTAAGTAGACTAGAACTAGAAGTTGATGTTATAATTAAAAAAATAGCTCTTTTAAAATATAAGTGTATGTAGTTATTTAAATGTGATAACAACTTTTTATCTACTTTAATCACTCACGTACCTACCGCGATAAATTTATTTTGATAAAACGATTGTTGTTGTCAAAACGACCTCCTTATCAAACAACAAAAGAAGTTCACCTCTGAGGTATACAAACGTATGTATGTGGTGTTTAATATTATGACTTACATTCTACATCTATGTGTATAATACTTAAATATAACTTAAAAGATTCGTTTGTGTCATTGCTAACTTATTCAAATATTGTCTATGGTCTTTTTGATTGACAACCGACAAATAATGAAAATAAAAATTAATAAGATTTGACATAATTGAAGTAGACGTATATTGCAATGGGGACTATGGTTGTTGTATGCAAACAATTATAGGACATAATCTATCGTCATCGAAAGATACATGCTAACAGTTTATCTGGAAAACTAGACGTAAATGGCGGTTCGTGTGAAAAGACCAACGAGCACTGACCCTTAAAATTTGATTAATAGAGAATATTTGTATGAACAATTTTATATTTGTTTTTATGAAATTAATGTTCCTCGTGGCACAAAAAAAGCGTGATATACCATAATATTAGTAGGACTTCCGTTGTAATATTTTCTTGATTATGGTTTCTTAATAAAGTATAAAAAAAATATTAGCATTGAAAAGGGAAATATGTTTTATTTTAATTTATTTATTTTGTAATTATCGTTGTAGTTTTTTTAATTCACATTTTTGTCAAAATAAAAATCTTAAAATTTTTTCACATAGCAACATTTTTGTGTCTGTAATGGTGAATAATTTTGTTAGTGGAGTGACGTGTGTGAGCGAGATGTGAATTGAATGTTTTGATTTTTATCAATTTTATTAAATTCGACTCAAATCCACATGAATTTAATATATTAAGACTATGTGACTTTAGATAATAAGAAATAAAGAGTGCTTACTATTTACTAAATATACTTGTGTAAATAAGCTGTAGCTTTCTTCTAGAATTTATAATAAGATTTGATCAATTACAAGTTATTTAAAATTTTATTTTAATTTCGTAAATTAATTGAAAATGGGTGATAAAGATGACTATTTGACAAACTACCGAGTATTTTTTGAGAATTTTGCGGCGACTGTGAACCTCGAAGATCAGCTACCAGTTAATATTGCAGGATATACGATTACAGAGTCAGAGTTACCGGGAGAAGTAATTTATTGGACGACCCAATATCTGACTGAAAAGTAAGTAATAAATTAGTATGGATTGTTTTTGTATGTAAACTCCATGTATATCTTCTTTATTGCTCATGTTCTCGTAATTTTTAAAAAAACATTTACACCTATCTATTGCTCGCCCGCTTCGCTGGCTGCAATATAGAATTAGATTTGAAATTTAGACTTGAAATTTGTCAGAGATATTCTCACCTGATGGCAACCTCTGCTCCCCTCTGCCTCCATTTCTTTTCCGACATTAACAACCTGTCTATTACTACTACTGGGGGTAACATTTCGTTAAATCCGTTCTTACCTGACCTATACTTAGTTAAGGGAGTATTCCTACCAAATTTCATGTTTCCAGGCCTTATGGTTACAGAGATATTGTGATGAGTCTCTATAAATGTGGAAACATCTAATATATATAGAAGACAGACAGCAAGCACTTAATGTATAATTTATTCCATTTAACAATATGAGTATTGTTGAAATATTTTAATAATGTTAATTAGAAGAAAAAAGTCTGTTTTTATGTTTATATATATATATGTTATATTTTTTGTTCTTAATTAAAATTCTACTTTAATTTGATATTTTTTTGAAATGAATTCAATGAAAATATACTTTCTATTTAAAATAATATCCAAAGAATATCTATTACTATAATGGTATTTTATTTCCAGTTTGCATAATAAAATTTGAATTTAAATTAAACAATAAAATAAATTTTATTAATATTCAAACAATTCATATATTTTAAAGTAAAAAGTTAGTTTGAAGTTTTTTAAATATATATTCTATATCTCAAATTATAGTGTTCAATAAATAGAAAAATAGTATAAACATAAGAAGGATAAATCTTTTCTAACTTTAGGTTGTGGGACATAATATTCATAATATTTTATTTTCCTATTTATTAATTTATCAAAAATTAATATTATAGTTATTTTTCTTGTTTTTCCTTTATTAATAACTATTGTAATTAAATCGCACTCCATCTTATCCATACACTATTGAATTGAATGGGGTTATAAATGTCATTAAAAAGTAATTACAATTTAAAGATATCCTCTCCCTATAAGGTAAAAATAGTGTTAGTTTCTCTTCAACTTATAAAAACATATTCATAAAAAAGACAAAACAATTCTTATGACATGGTAGTTAGTGCTTTATTACTAAATACTTAGACATTAAAATTCACCTCGTACTAGATATTTAATAAGAAAAAGAAATTATAATAGTTATTTAATAAGAAAAAGAAATTTTTTAAAGCAAACAAATGTTTTGTTATAATTGTTTATATACATTTATTTATATATATAATTTTTTTTTTGTGATGGTTTTAAAAAACCGTTTATTTTTCTAATTAAAATGGTACAACACAGATGCTATTGCAAGTGTATTAGTATTTACTAAGACAGATTTTTGTATAGTTTAGACGTTTGTCTACACTATACAGAAAGGATGAAATCAATACCGGTCCAGCGAAGACGTTTCGCGAGATATACAAGGGTCAAGGTCGCTTGAAACTCGTCTCAACTACTTTCGAGATTTAGTTCCAAATAGTTCGCCTAGAAAAGTATTTAATAAATAAAGTTTGTTAAATTCGAGGGTCAATGTCCATTTGTCTTAACACGAAATGGTCTCTGAAGTAAATATTTGTTCAAGTGGCATTTGTATTTGGTATGGTGTTTTGAGATTCTACGGTATGCACGTTTAGCGTATGGCGTGGAGCCGGCCGTTTGTTTGGTTTCGTGCTTGCATAATAATTTGATAGTTTACGAAGCAAACAAGCCGTTACTCATGCCTAGCGCGAGATCACAAACCACAGGTGATTCCATTTGAATATGTACTATACGATACCATGCGCATTAAACAGTCAATGTCATGCCTGTGTTATTGTGTTTACATTTAGAGTTCTTATTACTAGTTTTTTTTTAATTCTGCGAAGCGACGAGATGAGCGGGAAGTTTACTTGATGGTAAGTGATACGCTTAACAAGGTAGCGGTAGTTAGAATGGTATAGAAAGCACCACATTGTGCCCGACGCCTCGAAACAAGATTTTAAAACTCGTTACCCCAGTAATTTCACTAGCTATAACGCCATTCAACCCGGAACACAGTAATGTTTGCACAGTATTGTTTAGCGACAGAAATTGGCGCTGCAGTAATACCTACCTAGTACCACCTATCCCATAGGTCTAGCATCGGATTTCCACCCTTACGTCGCATCGCACTTTTCCTTAGTTGTCTTTTCGGTAGAACAAATAATTATTTTAAGGGTGCAGGCGATAATAGTCGTTTCATTTTGGAGGATCATCCCAAATTTGTTTCAATGGCTAGAGATTAATCAGCCATCCGATTGAGACCTTCCTTTTTTAGGACGAACGTTAGAAAGAATATTGTCAAATATCTAATAAAAAAAATTAAAAGTATATCTTTGTAATAGACAAAAAATATGCAGGTCTAAGAATAAACAAACACTGCAAATAGGAAGATATAGAAATAGACGTTATCTAATCGCTTTCGAGTTAACTAGACTGAAAAGATTTTACGGTCATTCATTGCATTTGTGTCGACATAACTATCGTATCGAATGTTACTATCGTGTATGCAATAATACAAGTGGATTATCTATATACCACTTATATTATAGTCCGTCATTTTACTGTAGATCTGTTATAACAGATGTTTAATGTGTAACTTCTTACCGTATCTCATAGCGATGTGCCTTTGTAAACATCTGAACTAGCGCCGGCTGAACGTCCAGTCGCTCGCGACGCTTTGTTAAAAAGAAAAAATTGCAGCGGTGTTACAATAGAAGAAGAAAATCTACATATAGAAAAAGTCACGAACAAATAAAATCCGTATCTTCATAACACAATAATAGACCAATTCATTGGAATAAGTCATAACATTCAATAATACAAACCAATCATTGTCGTTGAATCATTTATCGTCAAGGTGACAACTGCCGTCTCAATTCACGTATGAACATGCATACGTATAGTATTAGTTGTATATGTTTATAACTTTTTTGAGCACATTAATATGTATATTATATATTTAGTTTTTAGACGGTAATTAAAAACCGGGCCTGTGTCCAGCTCTGACGACTACATAGTTTTCGCCACCAATTACTATTCTTATTGCGCGCATAAATTTTATATACGTTTTTTATTTATCGATGTATTTATCTGTTTACTTCTGCCCGTCATCTTGGTTTTGATTATTATTCAACTCATCATTTCTACGAGCGGCTTGCGCTCCATATAATCAAATAAGCACTGCGAATCTTG
This sequence comes from Ornithoptera alexandrae, assembly GCA_029030555.1. Classification (NCBI taxonomy): domain Eukaryota; kingdom Metazoa; phylum Arthropoda; class Insecta; order Lepidoptera; family Papilionidae; genus Ornithoptera; species Ornithoptera alexandrae. The sequence continues at coordinate 9,817,578 of JARDVY010000037.1, forward strand.
GCTCCTTAAACCTATCTAAATAATAATAATCTTTAAGTTACTCAAAACGTAAATAACCATACTTTGACTATTGCTAAATTGTAGCTAAATTGGTGAAAATACTAGTCGGTAAGTTTATTTTGTACGTATGTTTTGTATACCCTACACGAAATCTCTCTGCAGGTCCCTGATCCCTGCTCTTATACAATTTTGTTTCATCCTTTGCCTCTCCTGTTTTGAGAAATAATATACATATAAATATTTATATATATTACAATTTAATATAATAGCTTGCGGATATTGGATCCACGAGCTCTGCGTCCGATATACGTTTTTTTTTTTATTTTCTATTTATAATTTTCCCTGATATTATTATTCAGCGCTTTACCTTATCCTATAATTTATATTTTCACAACATTTACTTACAACATATTCACTGCTAATTTATATAAATTTTTCAGACGTTATTTCTACTTATTTATTTTTTTACATTATCTATACTAATGCTATCTATAGTTCACAGAAATACACAGAATATTATTGTGTCCATATGCATAAAGTAACATTTACTTATCCTTATTTCTATTTTTTCACTATCTTACATATTTTTAAACAATAATTTATGAACTTACTTCTGATTTATTTTTTATCATCTCGGGTAGACTGACTGGCTGTATCTATTCTTAAGCCTGTCTCCTGCTCAAAGTCAAACCTCAAGCTCCGATATAGGTTTAAAAGTCGACAACGTAATTAACAGCACAAACATTATTCGAAAAAAAAAGTGTTGTAAAATAATGAACATGTAAGAAAGTGTTAGTGAATTCGCTAAGTGATAACTGATCGCGTTGTATAATACAAAATTTGTTGGACGCTCTATTTGCTTCAACTTATGCAAGCCGAAGTGGATTTATGTTACTGCGCTGATGACCATACCGCAATATTATTGTACTCAACGGTTACGGATATTTATTTGATTCAAAATGTATTCATTATATGAGAATTATTGTAAGAAACACTGCTCCGTGTATTCATCTTGATGTAACTGACGGCACAGCACGTTCATCCGATGGTAAGTGATTCTCCTGCCCATAACAATGTGGCGCTAGTTGGAATGTTATACATTGTGCCTGTTGACTAAAGACCTAGAATGTTAAGTCTTGTTACTACAGTGATTACATTAGCTACAAAGCTCTTCATACCGGAACACAGTAATGTTTTCACAGTACTGTTTCGCGATATAAATGGGAGCTGCGGTGGTATCTACCTAGACGATCACCGGTCCACACGTAAGTCTGTCAAGTGTGTATATATTTCTATTTAAAAAAAGGTATACAAAAAAAAAAAACCAAGATAAATGCTGTACCTTTGTTATTTATGTCCAGGAAAATCATTTGGTATCGTCAATGATTTGCGTTACACTCAGTTTATAAATGCTTTTACGATATATCAAGTTCAAATTGCATACACAATACTTTAGAAGAAATACTGTTGCTTTAGTATTGTTTTAAAAATACATAAGAAGAATTCTTTTTTTATCATATCTGTGGTTGTACGGAATCATCGTACAAGTTATAATTTGATTGCTTTAGTTAAGGGTCTACTGAGGCTCTACGGCTTGCATAGTAATGCCGCCGTTGATTAGTACCCATGGTCGTTCTTAATTTCTATTTAAGCTTGAACTAACCCGGTGACCGATGGTGATTAGGACGCTGTGCAATGCCACTGGCACACTGTTTATTTCCTACCACATTAATAGACTCGGTAAACTTGGCAATCGAAAACATGGAGCTTATTTATTATGTCAAGTAGCTATAGTAAATATGTTAAAAAAGATCCAAATAAAAATATTTTGATTGTATTCGAAATCTAATTGATCAAAACGTTTATATACAAAAACTACAACAATAACTGACAAACATTTTTGTTGACGGTAGATCTCTGTTGTTGGAGACCGTATAGATCATAGGTTGAGTACCACTGGTCTAGATAGTCACTGCATCACCTATTTCTAGTGTGAACAGTAGAATACAAATGTCAATTAGTTTCGGTTTGAAAGATGCTGCTAGTTAAATTTGGTAATGATAATTACATCTTTCAAAGCGACAAACACACAAAGTGTTGCAGTATATTATAACCCTAACGAGCATGTGGAGGCATGTCAATTACCATCCTGCTCATCTTATCATTCCGTTGAATAAAAAAAAGAAATAAAACTATTTTATATGTGGTTACTATTAGAAGAAACCGCACTGACTCACACAAACTGCAAGCCCCACCACATTTCGATAAGGGAAATTCCGATGCGCTGTAACCTGGTTATTTAAGGTAGCCAAACAGCATAAATGTAATAGTCCATGATCTAGATACATCAAAAAGACAATGGTAAGCTGTTATTTCACTGCGGTGAAAGTTGTGTATATACTGGTGGTAGGTCTCTGTTGCCGGAGCGGAGACCGTCTAGGTAGGTACTACTGCAGCTCCTATTTCTGCCGCCAAACATTAGTGTGCAAATATTACTGTGTTTCGGTTTAAGGGGCGCCATAGCTAGTGAAATTACTAGGGTTAGAAGACTTAATATCTTATGTCTCAAGGCGATGAGAATAATGTGGTGCTGTGTATACCGTCCCAACTAGCGCCACGTCGTTTTGGGCAGGCGTGTCACTTATCATCAGGTGAACGTCTCGCTCGTACGTGAGACTTGGTGATACATTGAGTGGTGTGAAAGTTTCTTTAAACATCAAATTTTTGATGGGTGGGCGTTGATTGCTGACACACAAATTAGCGCGAGGGTCCGTAGGCGGTGCGGATGTGCAGTGATAGGACAGTCAACCCACTTCTCAACGAAAGAATTAAGCTAACCAAAAAAAAAAAAATTATTCAATTTGTGTCTATCTTTCGTCTAACTTTAATAGCTTAAATCTTCCATAAATAACTGTCGCAGGTCAATAAACTTTTACCGTTCTATATTTGTGTTTTTAATAAAATTTCTGTATATTTGTGTTATTCCAAATCTGGACAAGTTTTTTTTCCATCTTATAGTAAATAGTCTAATAATCATATATTTGCTTATACGTATATAACAAATTTGTTTTCTTTGTTTTTTTTTTTCAGTATAATATTTACATCCATACATGTACAAAAAGTATAGAAGTATATGCACAATATTTGTTTTTTTTTTTAAACAATCTGGAAGGTTGTTTTGAAGATAATGCCTTATGGCGTATGTCTGCTTTTTTTGTTTATTCATCTCTATTGTATTAATAGTCTGCAGAGTATATAAGCGCAATAAAAATATTTTTTTTTCTTGTCTACATACTCTGCAAAAAGGTTTAAATAAAAAATAAACATACCATATATATAAATTATTATCACTATAGTTATGTTAAATCACTAAAGTTTCGAAGTAATTTCTGCAGTAAGAAATACATTTTTGTGCTATTTTATGTTTGATAAATAAGTTTTATTTCCATAGAAAAACAGTTCTGTATATACAATATGTATTTGGTAGTTCAAAGAGCAAGGGCAGTGAACTTTTTGTCGTACAGACAGGCGTCGGCGTCCGTATTTTATTTCGTTAGTCTCCTCAGTTCAGGAAACTGGAGGAGACCGTCAGAGAAAATGTGAATGTCCGTACAGTTTATTTTCTTTGCTTTAATACAAAGTTACAGATCGATCTACCTTTACAGATAAATGTAAACTTACTATATACTTCTATACTGATACAAGTTCTTTTATAAGTATGCAAGTATATCGTGTAGCTGCAAGTAATCAATGTATATAATATTCATGTGGTGGTGTCGTGAATATTCAAACTATTTTATGTATGCTCCAATGAAGTATTTTTGTAATATGTAGTAATAATGAGAAGTTTTATTATGAAATTAATTATATTTTGATTATATTACAATAATACATCTTGCTTATAGATAATTCATTAGCATTGTATAATTTTATTAACAGGCCATGGATCCGGATCCACGAGCCTAATATCAGATGAGATGTGAGAGTCGATATGACTTTCAAGTGCTCAACGTCTTCAGAAAAAAGTATATTTTTAGTAGCAAATATTCAATATTTACGAGCTGTCACAGTTCCTATTACATTTAAAACTATTTCATAAAAGCGCAATGTATTTATAAGGATAACATGCCTCCATGACGCATTGTCTAAGCTCTCTCTTTGTAACATGGAGGTTGCACATTCGATTCCGGAATCGCAATTTGTGTTTGGTTAGTGGTAGGAGGATAGGTTAACAAGTCTAGACTAGCTATCCGGATGGTTACGAAGAAACTATAGTCATTTCACATCGTATGATAAGTGAAAGGTGAAAGGACTAACTCTTGACAAAACTGACGTCAGGTTTAGTCCACCGTTAATAAAAATAAGATTTTATTATACAAAAGTTGCCTGATTTATACATACATTCGTGTGTAAATGTGTAACTGTTATGTATTAATAACAATAAATTGATATTATTGCTATTGTCCTACTTAGAATGAAACAAAAATAAAGCTAGGTCATTTATTTAAAAGTTTAATATGTAATGTGTTTTAAAGGTAAACAAATTATATATTCATAGCTCTTGTGCCCTACCATTGATGATATTAAGCGAAACAATGGAACATTTACATTTGATACGCTTAGTGTTCCGTATTGATTGGATTCATGTCAACAGCTTTACATTTATTGTTATTAATTGTAATATACGATTAAATTAAATTTAACGAATCTCTTGATAATAAGTTTTAAAATGTTAACTAGGATTGTACGAAATTTCCGTTAAAAATATGATTTCAGATATCAGTTGTCCTACTCATGCAGAGGCGTGCGGTTCATATAGGCTAATAAGAAGCACTGTACTCTAAATAATAATAATCTCTCGAGTTACTTAAAACGTACATAACTGTTGCTGAATTAGTGCTAAATTGATTAAATCGCTGAGTTATTAACATTATTTTCAAACATACATAACTGCAGAAATTTTGGGTGTGATTTGCGTTACCTACCCAAAATCACTCGTGTAGTCATGTATGTACTACCAAAAATGTGATCAATGTAGTAGATACTGCCGTTTAGCTTGCAGATGAACTGGAAGTGCAACTAGGCAGATTAATAACATAGATCATCATCATTATACAATATTCGTCCACCGAATAATATATATAAATATATTTGATTAAATTCAAACTAGCGCGTACTTTATTGACAAATACCATCGAATGTTTATATAGTTGAAAACTGTCTCAGAAGTACACATGGTGTATGAAAATTATCTAAAAAATATTTTAATTATTATATCAACAACGGGCTAAAATTTCACTTTAAGATCACGTTATGTTAAATGACAAAGCTGAAGATGATAAAGCATGTTCGCCCAGAACACTCTCTGGCTCTCATATATTACAAATTGGAAAAGACCAATGATGGTAGGGACCTATTGCCGCAAACCGACTCTGTGGAGGAGGTTCTCATTTTTGCCGCTAAACAGTCATGCGAACAGTACTGTGTTCCGGTTTGAAGTGCGTCGTAGCTAGTGAAATTATTGGGCTAACGAGAGTTAACATGTTATGTCTCAAGGCGATAAGTACAATGTGGCGCTTTATATATCATCCTAATTAGTGCCGCGTTGTAATAGACAGGCGTATCACTTATCATCTGGTGAAAGTATCGCTCATCTCGTAGCTTCGTAGAATAAAAAAAAGAAATAATGTTTTAGGCACATTTACTATTGGTATGATGGATGTTAAGCATACCAATGGATGGTACCAAGCCTATGGATGGTAGGTCAGACCTCAGTGTTACAAGGCAAACAGTTAACCACTTATTTAACCATAAGGATAGATGAGAGTTTAAAAGTTTAGACGTCTTAATGAGATATCGAGCCAATTATTTTAAAACATTTTGAGGTTAGACAAGATTAGTGTAAAATTAATCTAAAAATGTGCAGCAGTGGAGGTCCATTGGATCAGATGATGAATCGAAAATAGTATATAATCGTCTATATTATAGAATATTTATGGGCACTACTTGACGTTAACATTTTTTTTCAATTGAAAGCTATGGAAGTAGTTGAAAACCTTTGAAACTAAAAAAATAATGTATTAATGATAAATTTGCTATTTTTACTGCCTTTTTTTTTTCATTTATTATATATAAAACTTTTACAACATGAAAATAACGATTCCACTAGTTTTCAATGCGTATGCACATAGGTAAAGCGTTTTTCTATTTGTTGACAGACAATGCCCACCGTCACTAATGACGCCGCTGCGGCGGATAATCCTCGAGGAAGTGGGGGCTGCGGCGAAGAAACACCCCAACGAGTTCGGATACCGCCTTGACGAATCAGGTACACGGAGTCAACAACCTTTCCTTGTAAATAAAACAGGAACGAATCGGTCTAGCATTAGTCAATCTGATAACAGGAATGGATCTATTCTTTGTTCTTCTTATAAGTTTTTATCATTTTAAACATGAAATATATTTTTTTTACACGTATAAGATATTATGTACGTTTACAAAGTATTTGTATTTATCTTTGTTCATTAAAAGGTTTTTCTGTTTAAAGACACCGTTTAAGTGCGTAATATAGTAGTGCCTATTTGCGATGCTGGCCACTGCGCAAATGATAACGCGATTCAATTCAAACACTACAGTAGCCGGTAAAATTACTGAGGTCAACTTGAGATGTAAAGTATTAAGTCTCTCAAGACGAGCAGACAATACGGCTAAGCACCAGGTGGATATAATACGGTGAGCGAAATTATTCATGTAGTTCGAAATTTTAATTGCAAGAACATTGTAGGTCAAGTCCAACGTAACTCTTTCGTTGTCCTCGAAGCGAAAGAGGAATAATGTGGAATTTGATATCAAAGAAAAATGAGAACATTCTGCAGTGCTAACATATGATATGATACATGATGTATATAAAGTAAATATGCATGACATCTCCCCGGCCACCATAAAATCGTCAGTAATATAAAGATAAATTTTCCGTACCCATATGCAGCATACATTTAGTATTCATCAATAGATATTATGAGTCATGAATCAAGCATGGTAAACAATGTTCAATGACTGGCGATGATATGATATCATTTATCACATTATCGCCTAAGGTTTGTTCTGTTATGTCATTTGCCGGCTTAGAGCTGGCTTTTTAAGAATGCATATATATATAGGAAAATCAATAAAATAAAAGAGAATGATTTGTGAAGTGAAAAAATTATAACAAACTTACCGATAACGTCGTACTGATATTTGATGTAAATATCGGTGTATCCTCCAAAGTGATGTAATAAGATTAGTTTTTTAAATAAAATCATGGGTTTAATGGTAAAATTAATATGATGGAGGTAATATAAAAAGTCAAAAATTTTGTTTTTACTCGTATAACTGTGTGTAATACCGCAGTGAGTACATATAAAGCTTTAACTGTTTGAACAAGCATTTCGACATTACAGAATATTAGTGAAAAAATCTTTTACTCTTATTAAAAAAAACGATCGGAGACCAAAGAGCTGATAAACAGTCATTGCACCTCGGTTATCTGCTCAAGTGTAGTATAAATATATAGCAAGTATTTATTTTGTTCACTTGCATATTTATGTCCCATAATTAGCTGAACACTAGTAGACGTCTTGCAGTGTATATAATTATTTTACCTTAGGTATACTGGTAACATAGTTTTTGAGAGTAATAACAACCTAAGTAACGTTTTAATTTCGAAATGGTTTATACTTATTAATGTTGTTAATGGGTCTTTACTAAAGATATTTTAAATTGGGTACTGTTTTGTTATTTTTCTTAATAGAAAGAGATATAAGTATGTATATTTTGAGATAGCACACGGATGTTGGAAAGTCAATCAATATTCACTCAAAGCTACCCGAAATAGTTGACCTGAATACAGTTCCAGTGCTCAAGGTTTATGTAATTATTATGCAGATTCAGTTTATAGTTTTCTATTAGTTTATCACGTTTAATCGATAAAAACTACTGGTGGTAGTTTTTTATTACCGGTGTCTCGGGCTAGTAAAGAATAGAACTAAGGTAAATGCTGTCTGTCGTAGAAAGTGAATAATAAAGCTTTTCGGGTTCGCGGACTTTGAAGGATGGGGCCAGGGTGGAGGCCAAACAAGAGATGGTCTTGTTTGTAGTAGCATAGTGAGGGTACTAGGGAGAGTTAACGGCCTTAATGAGACATACTTAGGCGTAGTTCGGGGAGGTACCGGTGCGTCCCGTAGGATATTTCTGGGCCCTTGCATAGCACTGATGATTACCAACGAAGGTGTTTCAGTGGGTATAAATCCCACATGAGCTTATCTTCCACCCAGATTGATTCTTCGTAATATTTGAAGGTTTCTCCCCGATAAATATAAAATAAGCATACCGCTTACCATGAAGTGAATGTTTCGTCAGACACGTTGCTTCGGCAAATTAAAAAAAAAAATATGTATTACAATGATTAATGAAAAAATTTAATTTTGTGTTTTGGACGACTATATATTATTAAAATAGTTGTTTGTTCTGGTTCAAAACCATCTGTAATATTAAATATCGCTATTGTATTAATAATTTGTGTATATATATTGTTGTATTTTATATGCACTCATCTCAATAATCTAGTTATTAGATTACTATTGTCAAACAAGGCTGTATATTATTGTGGCCACGGTTGTTTTGCGGTATTAGAGGATCAATTACTTTGAATGCTACCTTTACGTTGCAGCATTTATAGCGCTGCAACTAATGCAGGCGGTGATGGCGCGCGTGAACGCGGTCTGCCTGCGGTATCTGGACAACTCACAGCTGGACTCGTTACCGCCACCGGCACTACTTGACCGAGACCTGAGGACCGTTGCCTCAGCAACGAAGAACCTTCGCCGCTTCATGGAGGACCGGCACGTAGTCATTGGCAACTTGGAAGCTCTGTTCGGCGTCGAAGTGAGTTTGATTTTAATCGTAACTAAAATACGTGAAACTTGCTACTCCATATAATGATATTGCCTCTATTGTAATTACGGCTATTGAGATTGTTCTAACAGATTAGAATTAAAACCAGAATTTTAATTCGTGGTCAACAGGTTCAGATGTAACAAAATATATAAGGGTATTTTTATCTTTAATCTGATAACTGATGTCCTCAGTATCATGTAATTTCATGTAAAGGTTCGGTAAAAAATAAAAAAGGGGCCCTGATCTGCCGTTTGGGAAAATCCAAAGTCATTAAGAGTATGTGGTAATCGCTATGGTACGATCATAACATGGTATTATTTCTCTAATTATATGTTAAATAATAAATTTACATCTTCTATTTTTATAATCATATAATAATGGTTTGATATGCAGTCCTAATAAAAATTAATATCGACGATGAAGGGATTAATGACTATAGTATGTCTAATACTTCAGATGGTCTTGGTTGGTAAATCTATCTAAGTACTATTCATATTTTCATATATTCTGTCTCTGGTATAAGCGATTCAAAACGAACGAAAACGAGAACTAAACTAGGTAATGTTTTTTTAATATTATGTTACCAACTTTCACTTATGTAATTTTAACTTATTTTGTTCGAGGGCAACGTATCAAAGTATTAATTTGGTTGTAGTGATAAAGTTTCTGTGAAACGCAATCTAGCATAGCATGATGCAGTTGCACCGATTCCCACCTCTGTTGCAATCACTGTACAATGTAAAAGTATTAACATTTTAATAACGTATATAAATATTCATTTCTTCTTCATTATACAATATTACCTATCAATAATAGATTATAAACCGCGCACTGAATATTAATTGTATGACAGATATTGGCTTTGAAATTTACCACCAGTATATTGTAACATTTGTTCTAAAACAGTGATTAGGGTACAGCTGTCGGAATCAATGGACTAAGTTCACATTTGCCATTCCATTATTCTTGCATTGGTATAATGTGTCTGTTGCCGGAGACTGCTTGTGGATAGTACAATTACTGGGGTAAAGAGATTGAACATTTTATGTCACAAGGCGACGAGCACAATGTGGTGCAATACATATCATCGTAACCAACGCCTTGTTATTATGGGCAGTCCTGTTCGTCTCGTTACTTTTTCGAATAACAAAAAAAAAATTATGCAAGCTCATCTGAAATCGCCTGATGATTAAACCTAGAATAATTTCAATGTTTTAATTCATCTTATTCTATTGACACTTGTTAATAAACAAATGCTCACTTCCAGGCGACGGAGCCGACGAGTTTCTACGCCGTGTACGACGGGCACGCTGGTGCCGCAGCGGCGACGTATTGCGCGGCGCACCTGCATCAGTACTTAGTGGATAGCCCATACTTTCAAATGGACCTGCGACGTGCCATGCAAGAAGCCTTCCTTAGAACTGACGAAGAGTTCGTTCGGAAAAGCAATCAGAAGGTACATAAAGTGCTCAAACAATTTTCATCTGAGCCCCACTTCTGGTCTACTCTCTCTTATCACAAATTGGAAAAATCACTGAGAGTATATGTACTATTCTAAAGATTTTCTTCTTTTTACACACTCTTGAGAAAGTGATAGCACAGAGTATATTTAATGTCTTCAACCTTTTTAAAGGTTGTACCTCATCTTGACTTTGTAAGTTAAGATGCCTAGTCTCAATAGTGGGAACATTAAAAAAGCTATTAATGTTTATATCATTTTAGCTTAACTCGTTCTTAAAATGTCATACATGTTATCTTCAAATACATTAATTGATGTAGAGTTCAATGAACACTAAAAACAATACCAGTTATATGTTCGTTATGAGTTTTATTGAATCAAAATAAATACAATCTGAGCTATTTAATTATTTAGTGTGACGTATTTAATCAATAATTAAATGATTTTCCTTGCACAGGGCTAAATATTAGGTTCTTACATATGAAATTGGCGTTTTGTACGGGAGGAATATAAAGTATATTTTTTTTTGTAAAATATATTTAATTAATCAAAGTATGCACCATTGTTGTCTATACACATTTGCCATCTCATAGGCAGTTCATTGATCCCTTTACTAAAAAAAACAATGGGGGCGAGAATCAATAAACTCTTTGAAGGCGGTTTGGACTGCCTCGTCGGAGTTGAATTTTTTTCCTTGTATGAAGTTGTCCAAATTCAGGAAAAAGTGGTAATCTGTTGGGGCAAGGTCCGGGGAGTACGCTGGATGTCGCAGACATTTCAATTATAGCTCATTTAACTTAGTAGTTGTTTGTTGTGCAGTGTGTGGTCTTGCGTTGTCGTGAAGCAGCAGTGGCCTAGAGCGATTGACCAATCTCGGTTGTTTAGCAACTAGTTCTTCCTTCATGGTTTGCAGTTGCTGACAATAGATACCTGCCGTAATCGTTTGGCTCGATGTTAGAAAACTGTAGTGAACGACGCCGGCGCGCTAGTTCACCAAACACTCACAAGTAACTTTTTCTGAGTCAATTTTCGTTTAGGGCAGGATTTGGCTGGGTCTCCAGGATTCAGCCATTGCAACGAGCGCTTCCGATTATCGTACAGTATCCACTTTTCATCACAAGTAATGATTCGATTTAAAATCCCTTCGTTATTGTGTCGGTTGAGGAAAGTAACACAGCAGCAGCAGTCGACGCGTGTTTGCAAGTTCGATTCACTTAATTCATGAGGTACCCATCGTTCAAGTTTTTTTACTTTCTCGATTTGCTTCAAGTGAATTAATACAGTTTTGTCACTTACTCCGAAGCCTGCAGGTATCTCTGAAGTGCTTTGTGATGAATCCGTTTCCACAATAGCCTTGAATTCTTCATTTTCCACTTTGGTCTCCGGCCATCCACAGGATTGGTTCTGAAGGTCGAAATTTCCAGAACGAAAACGTTGAAACCAAAAAAGTACCGTGCTTTCTTTTGCGACAACAGCGCCGTACACATCATTAATCCTTCGAGCTGTTTCTGCAGGTGCCACGGTAGAATTCGTACTCGTAATTATACCATATTTCATGTTTTCCATTGTGCAGTAATTAGCGACGCCAAAGAAAAAAATAATGAGGAAAAAACAAATGAATGACTGTTTTCAAAACTAAAATGTACCAGCTAAATGAATTTAAAATAAAAAAAAAAAAAATTAAAATTTGAATTTGGAATCCTTAACCAAAGAGAAGATATTTCAGATCAAAGTGGTTAGTACGACAAAACGCTAATTTCATATGTAAGGACCTATTATTTATATTTTGGTCACGCAATAAGTAAACAAAGATATTAAATGAGGTTAAATCGTCTTTGCATTATTTGTACAATTAACCACTAGTTTAATTAAACCATTAAAACACTGTAAACAATTATAGAGAGTTTGTTTAAACAGTTTGAAAGACAGTTGTGTTTTGTTAGGGAGACCTACATCCAGCTGTGAACTTCTACCGGTCTAAGATGATGACGATGATTAAAACAACCTTTATTCTATAAATCAATGGTTATTATGGTCCAATATAATAAAATGCATGGAGTCTCCTAATATCGATTAAATAAGCTAAAACATCAGTGTATCATCGATGTCATTTATCACCGTGTCAATGTTAGTTGATTTTGAAAGTTATTTCCGTGTCCTTAGCTATAAAGAAAAAAACACTGTTTACAGTTCGTCAAATCCCACATATTTTTTTTTAAAGTATCAATTTGTCAGTGATAAAATGTTAATTGCAATGTCTGTTCCTAAGCGTGCGTGTGGCGGAAGCACAGCAGTGGCTGTTGTCGTGCGAGGAAAGATGCTGCTGGCCGCTTGGGCGGGGGACTCACTGGCGCTGCTCACGAAGCGCATGCGTCTTATGCAGCTTGTGCATCCACACAAGCCGAATCGACAGGTATGGATCAAAATTTTAAATGGCTTGTTGATACGTACAATCATCAACATGGAGGCTAAAGGATATTTTTTATATAATATTTTTAGAAGGATAAAGGTAATCCTTACCAGCCAAAAAAAATGGCTAAAAAAGTCATCGAGACGAATGTTTTGATGCTATGGCCCATACCGCTTACTAAGCGGGCTAGGGGAGTACTAAAGAGAGCTAAGCCTCACCACCTAATGTGATTATTGCAGAAAATATGTCATACAATATAATAGATATATAAAATAATTTGTATTAATAACATTTTTTGTTTTAAGATTAAGGGTTAATATATTGTAGATACTAGTAATATAATCACATATACAATCAAATAATGACTTGTGGTAGGTTTTTATTGCCAGAGACCGTCTGGGTAGGTACCACTGCAGCTCCTATTTCTGCTGCCAAATAGTAGTGCGCAAATATTACTGTGATCCGGATTAAAGGGCTCAAAGAATTTGGGCTTAAGGCGATTAAAGTAGCTAGTGTAATTACTAGGGTATCGAGACCCAACCTCCTATTTCCACGGCGATGAGCGCAATGTGTTGCAGTATATACCATCCAAACTGGCGCCACCTTGTTATAGGTATGACTCGCTCGATGTTTAATTGAATGAAAAAGAAAACTAAAATATTAGCGTTAAACGTAAAGTTTGTTTGCAGGATGAAAGAGAGAGAATAGAGTCATCAGGTGGAACTGTTATGTATTATGGCACGTGGCGAGTTAATGGTCAGCTGGCGGTTTCGCGGGCTATTGGTAAGTCATATCCAAGTGTTTTTTCCGAAAGAAAACAAAAATTGTTAAAATCGGTCTTGGTTTTCTCCACGAAAGAGAAGTCTAGATATAAATAATATAAGGAGCCTATATATAATTATTTATTGTGTCAATACCGAAAAATTTGTTTTTATTGGAAAATTTATTAAAAATACCGTACATTACTACTTGAAAGATTTTGATTATTCTTTTAATTTTATTGAAATGTCTGTACTTTAAATAAGATCCTTTAAAAACAAATTAATTTCAACTACATCGGTGAGCAAATAGCTAAGATTGATTTTGCATCTGTTTAAACTTTGTGTTTGTCTAGTTTTTATTTATACCTACTTCGTGTTTTTTTTTTGTTTAAATTGTTTTTCATATTTTTTTTCTATTCATACATTATTATATTAGGTTCTTATATATGAAATTGGCGTTTCGCACGGGAGCAATATAAAATCATCTTTTTTTGTAAAATATATTTAATTAATCAAAGTATGCACCGTTGTTATCTTAACACTGTTGCCATCTCATAGGTAGTTCATTGATCCCTTTACTAAAAATACCATGAGGGCGAAAATCAATTAACTCTTTGAAGGTGATTTGGATTGCAGCATCGGAGTTGAATTTTTTTCCTTTTAAGAAGTTGTCCAAATACCGGAAAAAATGGTAATCTGTTGGGGCAAGGTCCAGAAAGTATGGTGGATGTCGCAGACATTTTAATTGTAGCTCATCTAACTTAGTGATTGTTTGTGGTGCAGTGTGTGGTGGTGGTCTTGCGTTGTCGTGAAACAGCAGTAACCTAGAGCGATTGACCAATCTCGGTTGTTTAGCAACTAGCTCTTCCTTCATGGTTTGTAGTTGCTGACAATAGATATCAGCCGTAATCGTTTGGCCCGATGTTAGAAAGCTGTAGTGAACGACACCGGCGCTAGTCCACCAAACACTCACAAGTAACTTTTTCTGAGTCAATTTTCGTTTAAGGCAGGATTTGGCTGGGTCTCCAGGGTTCAGCCATTGCAACCGGTGCTTCCGATTATCGTACAGTATCCACTTTTCATCACAAGTGATGATTCGATTTAAAATCCCATCAGCAATCGACGCGTGTTTGCAAGTTCGATTCACTCAATTCATGAGGTACCCATCGTTCAAGTTCTTTTACTTTCCCTGTTTGCTTCAAGTGAATTAATACAGTTTTGTCACTTACGCCGAAGCCTGCAGGTATCTCTGAAGTGCTTTGTGATAGATTCGTTTCCACAATAGCCTTTAATTCTTCATTTTCCACTTTAGTCTCCGGCCGTCCATAGGGTTGGTTCTGAAGGCCGAAACTTCCAGAATGATAACGTTGAAACCAAAAACGTACCGTGCTTTCTTTTATGACACCAGCGCCGTACACATCATTAATACTTCCAGCTGTTTTTGCAGCACTGGTGCCACGGTAGAACTCGTACTCGTAAATATACCGATATTTCATGTTTTCCATTGTGCAGTAATAAGCGACGCCAAAGAAAAAAATTGCGAGGAAAAAACAAATGAATATCTGTTTTCAAAACTCAAATGTACCAGCTAAATTAATTTATAAATTTGAATTTGGAATTCAACAAAGAGGAGATATTTCAGATCAAAGTGGTCAGTACGACAATACGCTAATTTCATATGTAAGGGACCTAATATATAATTGCAGCAACGATAGTTTTGTGGCAAAGTTGCCACCATTTGTTGGCTTTCTTTTTGATAGACTTATATAAAAGATTATAAATTTGTCTATTCATTTTATAATTATCAATTTTTCTCCCACGGTATTTATTAATACGGTATTTATTATAAATATGGTAAACGTATGTAATATTTACTTATATTGACTTGATTTTACGTTTCTTAAGTTTATAATGTCTCACTTTGGGCCATAAAAAATCTCAGTGAAATCTGGTCTCCTATACATTGTTTATAGTAGTATGGGTGTTATTTAATCTATTACATTCTTCATTTGGTCAGTGTAATGGATTATAGCATTGATTGATGATCAGGTGATCTCACAATGAGTCAATTTATCATTACCACTTTTGGGACTAGGAAACTTCCCAGTCCCAAAAGTGATAATGGTAAAAAAGGATGTGTGTATGTATATATCTAAATTGTAGTTAATGTATGAACACACAAAATAATAAGTAATACATGCATTTCATCAGACAAAAAAAGATAAATATGATTTTTTTTAATAATGTTAGGATGACATGATAGAGTGGATACATTGCAATTACTTGTAATTAACGGATATATATAGAAAACAAGAACTCAATTACGATGATTGAGCAATCAGTATTATAAGCAAGTTTCTTTAGACATTAAAAATATTATAGCAAGAAACACACTGGCAGGCTAACGTCAATCACCTTAAGCTGGTGTACAATAACTTTAAATCATAACAACTTAAACAAGTCTGCAGTAATACCAGCGATAAATCTTGCATATCGTGTCACCTTTAGGCAGTGCACTATAAAAGGGCGATATAAATAAAGCCATCGGGACGACTAGGCGAATGTAATCGCTCGTTACATTGTTAGGCGGCCGGCGGTGCGTAGTCATTCCGCACAATGGCCGATAGACGGCGGCTCGTGTCCGCCATTAGCCACTTAGTGGCCCAACGTGACGGGGTACCAGAGAAGCCCTGTCATCCTTACCACAATAGCCTCTCTAATTTCACTTGTGTTTTGATATACCCATGATGGGAACGTAAAGAAATGTTTAAATATATTATATGGGATTATGTTTACCGCTTCACGTGGGGAACCACTGTTTTTTAATCGCCACCTTATCCTTTTGTATCCTTAATTTAACTTTAAATAACCGGTTTAAATACCAATTGTATATTGTTTAACAACAATACTTTATTAATTCTGTTATATTTGTATTCTTTATAGCATATATAAAGAGCTCTCTTAATGTTTCCACTGTAAGGATACGGGGCTTGATAACACAGATAGTCAAGGCATTTTCTCCACCACCGTAGTATGTAATTGACTTAAAACTATATCTGTTTATTCAATACTTGGTGATAGTTATGAATGTAAAAATATCGGTTAAGAAATGAATTTATAAATACAATAAGGGCCCTTGAGAACGATGCCGGAACGGTGAGAACGGTAAGTGGCAATTGAGAATCATAATTTTATTCTAAAATTTTGTCAATACTTCGCTGTTTGTTAATTAAATTTATACAATATAGAAAACGTAAATTTAACTACCTGGCAGTAAGCATCTTGGATGTAGATATGGAGTTCTTTGGGGAGACCTAAGTCCAGAAGATGTACAAGTAACGGCTGATGATGTTGTAAGTAAGCCGTAAATTCTTTAAATTTTTGGTATATCCCTCGCAATACAATTAATAAAAGAGAATAGTATTAATATTGGATGTTACGAGACCGCTTTCGAAAACGAAGACGGACGATAGTACTAATGACACCTTTGATGATGGATCGGAAAAACAATCGATTCATAGGAAAACGGAACATTTAGATTGCGCGCCCGGCCGTTCGTTGATCCGAGCATGAGCCGTGTTTAATTGCTGATTTTTTTTTTAGTACTGTATTTTTATTGAAATTATCGTTTCATTTAGCTGTACTAACATGATGGAGCGTAAATAATGCTAATAAAACGTTTTAAAAACATGACATTTTTTTTAATCAGGATCGATTTTTTTCCGTCCCATCATCAAGGTGTCACTAGTACTATCGTCGGTGTTCATTTTTGAAAGCGGTCTCCTAAAACTCAGTATAACAAATTTCTGCTTTGTTTTATTACAACTATGTGTTTTAATGGATTTAATACTTGTTATCAATTTAGAGTAACATAATAATTATAACAATTGAAATTTTATTAATTATAGAATATATTATTGCAATATTATTGTTAAATGTATTTCTATTCATTATTACCGTCAAATAAATAGAAGCAAATTTGTGGTTTAACCTGTAATTTTAATTTGTTTTCCGTATATTTTTTTAATTTTTATGATCTCTGTTATTTTTCCTTGTTTGTTTTATCGACATGAGATCAAGTATTGTATATGAAAGGATATAATTATTATTACGCACCCGCACAAACGGTATTTGTGTGCTTAAACACCTCCCCTAAGCCAAATCTCTTTGAGACAATACAACTGTTTTAATTTACAACTCAATTGAGGTGCGAGAGTCGGGCGCCGGCGGGGCGTTGTCGACCCCTCGTTCGGCCCCTGTCCCCTATACACGAGCCCCACATTGCACGGAACCATATCGATCACCCGGACACTATGCACTTTTGTAAAGAAGGTCAAGTCCCCGACACTGCACCGAGTTTTTGTTCCGTATTATAACGTATTTTCGAACTAGACGCTAGGACTTCTAGACGCTCAAATAGTTTGTATAAAATCATAAAACTATATGTAAACAGTTTGAAATTACTTAAGTAAATTTACTTTAAACAAAATCAAGTTATATCCCTACTTACACTTGATTATACGGTTATATACTGGAGATTTCCTTTATATAAATAGTTACTCGAAATAGTTTCAAATGACATATAATATACTTGTAAGTTTTAAGTTTTATGCGAAGCATAGATCTGTAATACTTTTAACGAGTTTTTAAATATTTTGTAGTATGTTACATATTACAACTTAATCTAAAAAGTATATTTCTAAAATATTCAAATAACTTGCGCTTTTATCTAAACATTAATTAATTAAGTTA
This sequence comes from Ornithoptera alexandrae, assembly GCA_029030555.1. Taxonomy (NCBI): domain Eukaryota; kingdom Metazoa; phylum Arthropoda; class Insecta; order Lepidoptera; family Papilionidae; genus Ornithoptera; species Ornithoptera alexandrae. The sequence goes on from JARDVY010000037.1 coordinate 9,835,897, forward strand.
TTTAATGAATATAATTAAATTAATTTTAATATTGAATAGTTGTTGATAATGATTGTATATTAAAAATGTGTGTAAGCTTGTAGTAGTTATACGTCATCGCCAAAACAAGTATTGTGTTTAACATTAAACAGTTAGTCACAATTCAAGGAATAGTAGCTTATAAAAAGTTTTCCTTGTGCGTATTGGTCCTCATGCTCTCCGCATAAACACGACGGTGCCCCTGATAATGCCCCACCACATTGTATTCGTAACGCTATGCGATTATACAGGGAACATATAACTTATTGTATACATACACGAATTATTTATTATTATAATACATGCAAATTATTTACGTATTAAATTCTAGTAATATAACAATGCTTGCCTTATCGTTATCTTGGGATTGCGAAAAATATATTTTCCATTGCTCTTTTGTAAGACAAAAGACACTAACCATTTTCGCAGACATGATTTCATTGTTAGTCTTGGTCATCTAGGTCATACGCGTATAGATTATATTGCAGTTTCTTAAATAGCAACGATTGCTGCAATATAACTAAAAAGATAACTTTAAAGTGAACCTAAAACATTATTTAATACAGATTTTGTTACGGATTCTGAGTTCTGAAGAGATATGTCGTTTGAACAATAATCTCTTATTTTGTGCTATAAAAAAGAAATCGGACTTATGCAATGCTAGGTATAAACTTTGCCATTGACATTATCAGTTCAACTCTAAGCAATATCATTCGCCGAAAGTTTTGCGAGGCAGTCCATCGATTTTGCGTGCTGGGGATGGGAGATTAAGTTCCGATGCGTTTAGTCCGGGCTCCCCTCGGGTTTTGTTGTAGGTTATCCTCTAACTTACACGCAACATTAACGCGATAGGCATCCGAGTGTTTAATGCGAAATTAGAATTTGGGTTTCGTGGAAAAAGTAACATAAACGCATTAAATTGTACAAACCAAAGGATGTAGCTTTCATTGTAACAGATAGCAGATGAGTTCATTTCACTTGTTGACTTTACGTCCGTAAGGTTTGCTTGATTTTGGTAAAAGAAGCGGTAATCTACGTATTAAGACAAAAGACTTAATACTTCATTGCAAGTATCTTGGTTCCTCCTGCAATGTAGAATAGGTTACATAAATCGAGGGTACAAGTGGTACAACGAGGGCGTTATGTATATTACCAATTGTTGGAAGTGTTGGAAAGTTGATATACGTTTCTAGCATTTGTGAATTGTGAAAATTAGGTAATTTTTGGATATTACAGTTAAAAAGATGTATCACCGTATTAAGGATTCAGTATAGGATGAAATCTTTCTACCAAATAGGTATTTCATAAAGTTTATTTCACTTAGCCATTTATATATATTTGTGCAAGTTTAAACGAAAATATCATATAACAACTGAATAAATTTTGACGCAGATTTTTTTTTTTAACAATATTTCATTGTGAATAGGTAATTGTATTCTTTGTTACTAATATGTTTAATATTTTAAGTAAAACTATTTCATAGTGATTACGAATTATTTTAATTTGTAGGCGACGCAAAATACAAGCCGTACGTGACTGCGCGACCAGAGATCGCGCTAGTGGAACTAGATGGAGACGAGGACTTCGTGGTGGTTGCCTGTGATGGCTTGTGGGACTTTGTCAGTGAAGACAAAGTGGCGCTCTCGATATACGCACAACTAATGGCAGATCCCGGTAAGTGGTTAAATATATCATACAACAGCATTGAGATTTACGGAGCGTTCTGCTGCTGACATAAAACCTGCTCAGCAAAGGATGCATCATAAATTTACGTGCTAATCGTTTTTTTAAGGATTTTAATTGTACTGACCGAGTGAAAGTAAGCTTGAGTAATTTGTGTGTAATGACTTGGCGCTGGAGGAAGTCAAATACATGTTAACTTTCTTGATCATTGTAATGAGGAATTGTTTTGTATTTTTCTATTAGTACTATTTATTTTTATGTATATAACGTCCTTAATTGCACCTGCCTTCCAAATTTCAATGCCAGGATTGACTGGAAGAGAATAGTCCCAAGGCATTAAATCAGCTTTCTGTACCATTTACGGCAAATAAATAAATAAATAGGTAGGCATAGATCTGCACAAATTTTCATTTAAAAGAGTACATAAGCAGCAAATATAATTTTAAAGCGAAATAACTTCCTAGAAGTATTCTTATAGGGAATTGTGATGAAAGGCAGTAAAGGAAGTCTGATGTATTTTCAGCTAAAATATTTTTGTTTACTCATAACAAAGGCTCAATTGTGCGCATATAAATAGCGCAGTGGTTTGAATTGAATACACACGTTGAACTTGACCGAGCCGGTCCGAGGCGGCTGACTCACGTACACAGGATAGGACCGTTTTCAGCCGCGGTGACTCCGTAAGCGATGATACGTTTATACCGTAAAATGCCAATTATCTACATTGTACATCATATTGCGCTGACCCATTGTTGCTCTATTTGATTGTCAAGTCATCTCGATTGTTCAATTATAACTTACGGGTCGACTTTTATTAACTACGTCTTAATAAACGTTTAGTTTCAATTGATGCGTTACTCGATCGTTGTAACTAATTTAGTTATTCAAATGATACTAATCACTGATGGTAGGTTTCTGTTGCCGAAGATCGTCTAGGTGGGTATCACCGCTGCGTCTATTTTTGCCGCCAAACAGTAGTATGTAAACATTACCTGTGTTCCGATCTGAAGGGCGCTGTAGCTAGTAAAATTACTGGGGTATTGAGACTTAACACCCTGTCTAAAGACAGTCGTAGTGCGGTGCTGTGTCCTAATATATGTCCTATAATCCTAACTAGCTTCACGTTATGTGCAGGCGTGTTACTTAGATTGCTAAAATAAAAAAAAAACTTATCTTTTGTTAGAATTAAAATGAAAAAAAAAAAAAAGGTTTATTGTACATAAAGTCTAATTTATTATTAAAATCTTTTATTTGAGTATTATGAAGACCTTTAATGCGATTGTCTAAGTTTGGGTCACATGGTGGCCACAATAAACATTTGTAAATTTTGAATGCCATCAATCGCCCAAAATGAAATGATCTTTAGTTAGTACGTGTGTCTAAAGTCGATTGTCAGTACGGGAAGCTCATAGCATTCTGGTATAGAAACACGGGTGCCCTTAAGTCTACGTAAAGTGTCTTTAATGGATCGCAAAGCTCGGGGTTAAAAGAGCTTTCGTGTTGTTCAGTGGAATTTCTGCCGTTCTGTAAATATTAGGGCTTTTCATTCAGCCACTGCTGCGAGAAACGTAAGGGTTAATCTCAAACACTTCAAGTGATTGTTTCACGTTCATGCGGGCTTTGATTTTAAAACAGAGGAATCCACTTCTACTTATAGCTACGGGTTAGTGGATTGTTACTAGACCTTTTTAACTGTTAGTGGTAAATTTAGGAGTTCATTAAGTTCTAAATTAAATTATGAAACTATACAAGCCTTGGAGTCCATATTGGTAGGTACCACCGCAGCATCTATTTCTGCCATTAAACAGTAGTGTACGAAATTTTTTGAAGGGTGTAGTAGCTATTAAAATTAGTCAAGGTGACGAGCACAATGTAGTGCGTTGTATGTCATCCTAATTAGCACCACGTTGTAATGGCAGACAAATTACTTATCATCAGGTGAACGTTTTGCTCGTCTCGTCGCGTCGTTGAATATAAAAATAACTATTTTAGGTACTTTGCTTCATTAAGATATCGTGGTAGTAAATCTTATAATTATTTTTTTATTTCAATGTCTTTATAATGCAATTATGATAAAAAGTTTATACAGGACAGTTTATGTCGTATATACAGGACGTATTGTCTAGAGTATTACATAGTCTTAACAGTATAAATAAACTGCGACGCGTCTGCACGTTTCATCCGTGTTTGTCACAATTGTGACAGGCTTGATGTTTGAATTGGCCGAATGGTGATTTATTGGGGGCAACCTGGTACCTCGGGTCAGTGTCGATAAGTTTAATGCGAGCGCCGTCCCCAAGTCGAGGTATTCACGCCGTAGTGCACACCGGTCAGCGACGACGGGAAATGTCTGTGTACGCGTTTTATGCCATTCTTCCTCGCTCCTTTGTTCGAGCGGCTCTTGCGAAAAGCACTAAGACAAATAACAAAAGTGTATTTTATGTTCCGTAACGAGATTGCGGCTGTGCCTAGATATCAGTTGGGTTGCGGTCACACAGATACTCCGTGTCGTAATTGCGTCGGAAGTGGGGAAGTGGAGAAATTGGATACTTTGTTTTCGCTTCACTCCCCCTCTCCCTCTGACGGAGCGGCTCGATCTGTCTAGACCCTCGCGTATCGTTGTGAAGCCTTTCTAATTACCAGCTTTGTTAACTGTGTATGTAAATATGGCGCTTTTGTATTTTGTAATGGTAGATGAATTACTCATAGACAGGCTGGTTCGTATTCATTACTGTCGTGTGGTTAGTTTCGTCGTATTATATGATTCGTTTTACGCGAGTTGTTCAAGGAAATTTATATTTCATACTTTTACTATTAATTACTTAAATAATTTAATAAAAATATGAAAAGAATAAAAAGATATTGTTTCGCATATGTTCTAGTTTATTGAATTAAAAAATATATAACGCCCTAAAAGGCATTCGCGGACGTCAAAATTACACTCAGACGGACGCGAAAGGGGTTTATTGGATTATGAATTTTGGGAGCTTAAATAGGCAGGGGACGTTATTGGGGACGGCGGCCGCCCCGAGATATGGGTAGATTAAGCCCCTTCATTACCTGGGAGCTCTTGATCTCTTTATTTTTGACATATGGTGGTCAAATTTATTTTAACAGCTGACTCAATATATGCATGCGCTTACCCCCTTGTGCCGAAACGAGATACTCAAACTAAAGTTAAATTAATGTAACATTTTTTCAATAAATCATTAAGAAAAACGATTTTTTTAACCATTAAATATTCTATTACCAGTTTTTTGTACCAAGTTAAGTAGTGAGTTTCATAATATTAATACGGTTTTGCTATGTATATAAAAGATAATTTTGTCAAGATACCTTAGTATTATAATTTACATATATAACAAGTTATAATTGTCAAAAATATAAATGCTATTCGTTATGTCGTAGTAACATTCAGATGTTAATTCCGGTGTAAAAAAGCCCATGGGGGCGGTGGTTCGTCACCATCCTGTATGGTAATCGTACAGCAATAATTTCTATGGGACAGTTTTTTTTTATGAAATGAAAGTTTGATGCATTTTTTAATATTGAAGCGTCATTGAGAACTTAATAGATTATTAATAGATTAATATTTAATTTTATTTAAGATAATATTGATCATGAAAAGAGAAATTCCATAACAATTGATTAAGATATTTAATAAGTAATGATAATTAATACAATGGTAATTTTAGTTTCATGTCTAATGGTTTAGTTTAAGCGGGAGACATACACTTTATTGATATTACATTTACTGTGTTTTACACATATCTTTAAGTTCATTTCTGTTCAGGTAAAAAATTTTTGTTTTTTCTCGTATACATATGTCACATAAGATAGCTACGGCGTTTATCGTCTGCGTTGAGATTTAACATTTTAATCAATATAATAATGTAAGAAAAATCTTTTAGAACCAATTTAGCACGATTTGTGTTGAGGAATGATGGTGACATTACTGTTAGCACAATGCACTGCCCAGCCGACGATCGAGATGCGATAACATTGTGCTAGTTGATAGAGCGGTAACTGATTATTTACGCCGCCCAGCGCACGCGCACACAACAGCGCTGGGATCGCTGTGAATAACGCTACCTTTTTTTTATCGAAGGGGAAATCTAAACATACTCTGCTTTTAACAGGAGGTCAGGTTTACGTAAGATTTCTACCTACTTAAACCTCCTCGGTGGTCTCTTTCAATAGGTCAGGAGAGGGTCCTGGATCTCCTACGGAACGCACCGGTGTCAGTTTGTACTCTGATTATGTACGTTCCAAAATATGACAAAGCCCTGCTTAGTACAAAAAATACATACAAGGTGGTGCTTGCATTTACCGTTCTCCTAGAGCTCGATTATCAAGCTGCTCAAGGCCTTCTAACTCAAATACCCTTTTAGGCGTCTTTTATGACAGGCAGAGCTTCCTTACCAGCCCGATAATAAATGGCTGAAAACCAGGATACCTACTGCAATATAGCGGTTTCATTAAAATGCCACCCGTAATTTCAGCTGACTATAAAATCATTAATTGTTTGATAGTAAAATCGAATAATTTGTATTATCTTTGTGGGTTTCATAAGTGGACAATAAAAATAATCTTACGACAATTTTAGTATATTCTTTATTATATATTATATGTAATTGGAAGGTCTCCGACCGGGTGGATCAAGGATCTGGTGAAGGACGCGGATAATTGATGGATACGAGCAACGCACGACCGATTAGAGTGGAGATCTTTGTGGGAGGCCTATGTCCAGCTGTAAGAAGACTATCTGCTGATAGTATCAATAGTCAACGGTCGTAGAACAATCGTTTATTTATGGTCGTTGATTATATTTTAATTTGTGCGAAATATTAGCTTTCTCTTCAATTTCTTTATACAGTTAAATAATAACAACTCTTATATATTCATTTAGTTACAAATGTATTAAGATGAATCACGTCGAATGATTGTAAAATTAAGTTTTTTTTTATTTGACGAAGCGACGAGGCAAATGAGACGTTCATCTGATGGTAACTGATACGCCTGTCCATAATATCGTACCGCTAGTTAGGACGATATACACAACAATACATTATGCTCATCGCCTTAAGACAGGATGTAAAGTCTTTTTACCACAGCAATTACAGCAGGTACAACGTCTTTCAAACCTTAACAGTTATCTTTACAGTACTGTTTCGAGGTAAAAATAGGTGCGTCAGTGGTACCTACTAAGACAGTCTCCGGCAAAGGAAACCTACCATCAGTAATTGTTGTTGTTGTTAATCGAAATAGTTGTATTTCATAATATTTTTAACAAGTTTAAAAAATATTTTATATTCCTTTACTAGAGTAATACACGTAGGGCCCGCCTTACCTGCTTGAAGAGCACCCTGCTAATCAACAATGGCTTTGGGTCCCACCAACCCATATTGGGCCAGCGTGGCGGGAAATAGCTCAAATTCCCCCATTTGCATCTTAGCACGACGGTCCTTAGTACCTGGCGATACTAAAGGCCATGCTGACTGTGAACTGATCGCGGTGGAGATCTTTGGGGGAGGTCTATGTCCTGCAGTGGATGTCTATCGGCTGATGATGATGACGTTTTTAGTACGCCTTCATAGAGAATAATAATATGCATTTAGCTTGATGATATCTTTATGTCTAGAAAGAGCAACTTCATGTCTTCATCTATGCGGTAATATATAATAATTATTTCACATCCACACCTTGCTAGTTTTATTCGTGTGGATTAATGTAAAATTTCTAGAAAATGCAGCGATGACGTCCATCACATCGTAATAATAAGTATGCGTAACAGCCACTGTAATTTGGCTGAGTTAGAAAGGTATAAATATGCATTTATGACGTCAATCTGCCTGACGTTTAAGAGCAAAATTTACAATTAGCTTATATAAATGGAATAAGTAATGGCTTCAGATTGTTAAACATAAGAAGGTTTCTCTTCACCTCTCATTACATTAGAATTTCTATTGAGTTTATAAATTGGCATTAAATTAATTATCTCGTAAACTCAATATAATATATAGTTCTGTTATCTTATTAACGAGTTCTTTTATGAATCCCATTTGTGTTCAGTGGTAAAAGTATAACAATAATAACGATAGCGTTATTAGGATTATTATTTTAATACTGAAAGTAGGTCTAATCACTAGTATTTTTATATAGTCATCATTAAGTGCCCTATTCAAACTGAAGTTTGGCGATGAGATTGAGAAAACCAATTCGATCCTCAACTATTCTTCTTAACTATTGGTATTTAAGCCCGGTCCACTCCTTTATCTCGTTAAACTACTTCTTCCGCTGTCTACTAAGTGCACGTTTTCCAACAATTTTGCCCTCCAGAATCAAACTTGGGAATTCATAAAGGGATTTTCTTTGGAGGTGTCCCAAAGATGCAAGCTTTCTTTCTATATTTTTATGTAGTCAAATTATATCGCTTAAACCTGTATTTGCTACTTCTAATATAATTCTTAAATCGACCTTTCTAATAAAATCTGAATAGTTAATAGATAAATGAAGAAACTTTAAAGACAGGTATTGTAAAAGTATAATAAAAGCGTTATAGAGCAACAATTATTATAATTTCGAGAATTTTCTAAACTTAGAAAATGATTGCTAATATCTAATGATGTCATTTCTTTAATCATCAGTACATTGTATTGTAATACCGCGTGTTAACAGAGATAGTGGCACATTGATATGCGTGAAGGTGCGCGTGGTCGCTGGGAGGTCAGTTGGCAGCTCTCCGGCGTCCGAGACGGTCCTTGACTCTGATCACAGTGTGATCATTCTTATCCGATGCTTTCATTCAAGGTTCATCACGTGACTTCTCATTGAAATGTAAACAAACTTAAATGCGTGCCATCTTAATTTTATTAACATTTTTTTACACAAATAAATATCACAGATTCACAGATTGACTGATGCAAATCTGTGAGACTTTCAGTGGTTTAGCTGGTAAACGACTAAACCGATCTATCGTGGATTGTAAAGTGAATATATAATTTTAATATCACCATCATCATTATATGCTCTCTTCAAATTGAAGTCTGGAAATTGATCTTTAACATTACACTTTTTTTTATCTATCATAGGTTATATTAAAATTTTGATTCAATCCAATAACAAAATGTTTTAGTCAAAAGCAAATTTCCAATTGATATTATCTGTAAACTTATTTTATTACCAAAGACCATCAGGTTATAGTCTTATATGTCTATTGAATGATATTTATGTATATTATTATATAGGAATATTGAACATACACACACAAGCACATGGCATTAAATTTTTCAAATGTAGAAGAGTATCAGAAAAATTTTAAATCAAATTGTCTTTTTACCCGGTGTTCAGCATGGACATAACTAATCTAAATGTTAAACACGTATATTATTTAGTTCCTTTGTTCCCAAGGTATGTATTAAATATAAAATCGAAAGTTGAATGTTTCATACAATATAATATCAAACAGCTGATACTGTTTAGACGTTGGGAATGCTGTCGATTAGGTCATCGGCTAAAATACAAGCTGATCAAGGCGTTTATCGAAGGCAACATGACGTTATCCGTTATCATAATCGATACATATTTATTAAAATTATTCATATATTTTTTTTTAATATTTATTGTGTCATACATTAGGTCAAAATAAATATGGATCCAAGACCGTAATATTATTTATGATTAGGATAGAGCAATAAAGTCTTAGCAAGCGCAGTATGAGACGATCGCCTACCAGGTGGACCCGACGACTTGGTGAAGATCTTAGGGAAACGTTCAATCCAGTTGAACTGGTTGCGTTGGAAATCGATCGTAGGGATCAATGTTCGGGGATGAACAACGAACGAACGAATAAAACTATTTGTGGAATTAGTGTATAAGAAAATTTACATAGAATATATTTTACATACAAAAGTGTAAACTAATTAACTAATTACCTGCTAGTTGTACGTTGTTTATTGCGTTTTAAAAAAGTTGAATATTCAACGTTATCATCCAAAAGCGAAAGAGAATGTTTATTGATAAAAAGAGAGTTTAGTTCCACTTGTTAAACAAGCCGTGCCTGGTACATAGCTGGCTCATTAGCATACACCCCGACGATATGAGTGGGCCCTTACGCGTAAGATTATAATTTACTTTATGCAAAATATTCGCTTTCTCCTCAGTTGCTATATGTAGTTAGTTAAATATTTTTACAACTGAAGTATACTTATTTATAGTTACACAAGTACTTGTTGTTTACTACTTCTTACTAATCGTTCCTTAAATATCAATGAAAGTGGGAGTTCGTGTTTTGAAAAAAAATATGAATGTTATGTATTTAACTGAATCTATATTATTCTATAATATATTACGTTATATATTTTAAACATTTGTTGTTTAAAAACCACTGAAATTCTATTATTCATCATAAGACTTCCTCATATAGGCCTCCCCAAAGATCTCACCGATCGGTCCGACGCTCGTCCGCAGAAAGATTGTATTACCATTTTTTAAGTTCGTCGAAAACACGAGACGAGCAAGACGTTTACCTGATGGTAAGTAATACGCCTGCTGCTAACAACGTGGCGCCAGTTTAAGTGATATACACAGCGCAACATTGTGCTCGTCTACTCGAGACATAAAATGGTAAATCTCGTTACCTCAGTGATTTGAATAGCTATAGCGCCCTTCAAGTTACAACTTTACACACTAACGTTCAGCGGCAGAAATTAGAGCTGCGGTGGAGCTACCCAGACGGTCCTCGACAGTAGAGACCTTTTTCTTTTTTGTTTCGGGGACAAATCTTCGAAAGATACCTTGCTTCTGAGGCGAAGTCAGGGTCATGTGAGATTCTTACTCACTAAAATCCTCTCGGTGGTTTGCATGAGTACATTCATAGAGGCTCCGGGATCTCTTATAGCACGCACCGGTGCCGTCCTACACTTTGTGTTACACGTCTCTGAGGAGGAGCCTACCTCTCCTAGGCACCATCGCTGACCCATGCAGGTTCCCTTGTTGAGCGATAAGAGCCCTCAAGGTCCGCGAAAATCTTAAACCCTTATAGTCGCGTTCTACGACAGGCAGGACTTACTATAGTCCTATTCTTACTAACCCGCGACTACAAGGCTGCGACAGCAGCGACCTGCCATCAGTTTATTTAGCAGAGAATACATATTAATTAGTATTTATTTATAATTACATTGTTAATTTAAATTTATTACAAAATGTCGGAAGTAACCAGTGCGCGAATTGTTTCCTATGAAAACGTATCGTGTGTCTCGCTCCACATGTCATGTCGGACGCTCGGAGCGCTTGCGGCGGGCCGAACGTGTCGGCCATTTGGAGCTAACTTTTATGCTGCTACCCATAAAAATTTACATTATTCATCTACACAAGCCACTGACGACCGAGTGTCTGTGTCTCATCTATGTGTCATCGCGATACGAATTCTAAACGATTTCATCATCGTCTCAAACGATTTTAAATGAAAACGTCATCGCCCTATGTATGTTAAGTATAACAGGACGAGACGCTCGACAAGACTCAACAGCACCAGCCGACCGCGAATAATTTATAAATTAAACGTATGCGAATAAATTAATTGCGCGGCTATATCGCTGCGAAATACGAATAGATAGGTATCCGTTGTGATTACATTATGGGCGAGTGGCCCCGTCGCCCGTCGCAAGGGGTTGCGCGCAATAAAAATGTAGCGCGGTATACGAGGGCCGCGGCGGAGTCGTTACGTCGCACCACCCCTCTCTCTCACTTTGATATCATTACTGTTATTGTGCCACCCCCGGCGGCCACAAAAATTTTTCATTGTACTTGCACTTGTAGTGCCCCCGAAGTATAGATAGTGCTTTGTACGCGAAACGTAGATGAGAATGATTTTCGAAAGTATGCGCCAATAACGCTATATCCGCTTGCTAAAAAAATGTTTGACACAGCGTTGATTGGTGATACATATACCGTCGTAGAACAATAATAAAAAAATGTATCTTTCATGAATGTTAAACTCCTTATATCTGTTCTAATATGTCATTATTTTCGTTCGTTTCCGATTAATGAAATTATCTGTAAATTTCAAATACAGGAGGCATATAAAATCTTTAGTGTACACAACACCAACTAACTCGTTAGAAGATTTAAAGTCACGCATCATCGTCGTTGCTGACAAAAGAGAACAGCTCACAGGGCGAGTCATTCGATCTGACTTAAGAAAAAGACTTCGTGCTGGTATCAGGAACCGTGGCCGTCAGTTTGAGCAAAAAAGTTTTTTTTTTTCCTAAACTTTAGAAACTTTACGTAATTTCTCATACCTTGTCGGAGAGATATTGAAGTCAGGTACTTATTTATGTGCTTTATACGTATTTTTTATAAATTCAATTTTATTTTAAGATTAAATTAAAATGTAAGTATGACGCTTTATTTTTTACTGTCACGACTTTCAAAGAACCTAATTTGAAAGTTTTAGCCTCTAAGTGATGATTATTAATTTAATTTAATAAAATAATCATTATATAATAATTATTACATTAAAATTTATGTAGAAATAAGTAAGAAATAAAATCACCGAATCTTTTTCTAGAAAATTGGGAATCTTTTGAAAAACATTTAAATATTTAAAAACTCCGGAACCATTGTTTTTGCAGGGGTATTCCATACATAGATAGATAGGATACAAGCTATACTTTTGCCCCTCCAGATCTTTTACACCTATTACCTTTCACTCTGTATATTGATTGTATTTACAGCTTGATTAATTTTTTACGCTTCACATGGACACAGTCTCCATTTAAAAAAAACGGCGTTTTTTATATTATCAAAACTTGAGGCAACGAAAGCCATATTGTCAAAGCTGTGGTGACTTCCTCAGGTTCTCTCTTTTATACAAAAAACTTGGTTAAGGCTGACAAAGAATCTCGTAATCCTTTCATACGGATAACGAGGGATTACGGCGACTCTTTTTTTACTTGTCCGTTCGGAATGAATATTTTTCAACATTTTTGGCCTTTTCGACGTTTTATGAGATCAGCTTAGTAAAGATTTTTTTACCTGTCTGGCGGTTTTTAGTTTTTTAATAATCATGACATTTCTCTTATTCCTCAAATCGTACAAATTTTTAGTATAAGTATATAATAAAATATTATTATTTAGACATGTATAACTACATTTTACTTTTTTTATACATGGATTGTTTTAAAAAATATATATTAAATAAGCGACGAACTCATAATAATAACCGTATTATGAGTCCTCCCTTTTTTGCAATACAATTCAATAAAAATGATTACCAGTACAGTAAACGTAGCAAATACATTTTGCATTGAAATTATTAATATGATTGCAAAATCATCTAAAGCGAGTCATCGCTTAAACATTATTTGGGAATATGCACATTTTATTTTTGTCCTGTCATTAATAGTCGCTTGGATCGTGTCCAAGAAGGAACAGGCCATCATCTATCCGGCTTCAGTGCTATGTGGGTGGGCGATCACACCAGTTTCAGCGACGTTTTACAATCACTATATTTTTAACGTATCCATAATGTATGGCCGTTTATAACCCAAATCTGTTTTAAAGTGTCAATGATAAACGTTAATAATTTTTCTGGGAAATTATTTTAAGGTATCTGAATATCCCAGAGATTCTTTAAATTAATAAATATTAAAAATTTGTACAACATTTTTTTTTTCAATTTTGTACTTCTGATTACCCCATATATAAGCTTACTCTATCATTGAGCCTAGCTGGTAGAAAAATGTGAGTTATGCTCATCTATACTATTGTTTGCACGCTATGTATTTCCGTGTAATCATTGTTTCTTTGCCTTATTTGTATGTACATAGTGGTAAAGTAAATAAAGAAATAAAAGACAGTTTACTGTTATTCATGATAGATAAGATGTCGCTTTCAACATTTCCTACCACTGTACCCACACTTTCGCGTTCTCGCATTGCTCTTAAATTTTAAGACCGCCACTATTAATCTTATGTACCTTCACTAAACGTTATCGTTTCGCCGAATCTTAACTTTCTTTCAGCTTCGCATTGCGCACAACAAAAAAAGTGTATCTGGTGACTTTTATATTATTCTTTTAGCATCGGAAACGCGACGGGAATTTTAATGTGAATTGTTTTGGAACATCGGGAAGTGGACGCACGGACCATTCCCGGGCATCTTTTGCATTGCCAATTGCTCCGTATATGGCCCGGCGGGATGTGCACCTCGTGTATTGAAATTTGCCTCTCACAGTTATTTATCGATGTATTTCTTATATTAAACGGTGAGTTGCCGTTTAGATTCACAATAAGACCTTTGCATAATTTAAGATCACTGCAAGTAGCGTTTTGCATATGACCTTCTATTGCTGATCACAATATTGTTTTTATGTTGATTTGTTGGTTGGAACAGAGCCTTTTACTTTAATTTTTTTCTTAATTACTTTACGTAATTCTCCTCATTCATTTCTTACAATTTTCTTAACTCTATTTTAGTACATAATTATACTTATTCTATTTATCACATTGCTGATTTCAAGATTTGTCGTTGATGTATTAAAATTTAATATTTGTATTCTAGTAAGTAGACGATAGTACTAGTCCGGGCTTGAATAGAAAGGTACATTAAAAATAATGCATCATTATAATGGAGCTGGCGTTCTAAAGCCGGTCGGCCAGTTTAAATTTTCATAGTAGTCGAGTAACTTAAGGTAAAACGTCAGTAGCTCGCATAGTAGTTTCTCAAAGGCAAGTATGCATTTATCAAGAACGATAAATTTTTTATCATTCATTATTCAGTCAAATATAATGTTACGACATACCCAAAACTTGTTTTTTTAATCAAATATGTTAGGGTCTTAACCACGATTTCATCTGGTGTTACGTGGTAATATGGTCTATCATGGAAAAGCATACTAAAAACACTAGCCTCCTTTTAGCAGTCTATCCACTGTTCTCTTGAAGACACTCAACTTCTTAAATTGTTACCACCTTTTCGAAATTTTATTGTGTATTGACTAAAAGTGAGTAATTTTTTTTGTCATACCCGTCTGATGGTAAGTGATACCCGTGCCCATAACAATGTGGCGCTTGTACGGACGATATACACTGCACTGCACCACATAGCTCTCGTCGCCTGCTGCATAAGATGTTGGTCTCGTTACCCCAGTAATTACTGCTACAACTCACATTAAGCTACAAATTTTTCAGAGGTAATTGCCATTGGGATTTTTAAAAAAGACTGATTATTACAGTACTGTTACGTGCGTGGTGTTTAACATACGTTATACTTTCTAAACACCTTTTAGAGTCGGGTGTTCAAAACAGAAGGAGAATGTCCTAGTAATTGTATACTATGTTAGATCTAGTAGCCTTTGTAATTCCGATTGGATACGCGTTAGAGCTCACAACTGTACGAGCTGCTGGATCGAGTCGGTCGTTTACCAATACAGAGCGAAACTATCTAATTGAGTTTACACATGAACAGTGTCGCAGAATGCATTGCGCTTGCGCCGTGACCAGCTAAAACGCTCTTCTTCACTATATCCAATCATAGAGATTGTTTAGACATTAACATATAAAACATGAAGGTGGACCGACCTCTGGTGAAGATTACGATTAATCCCGTGATATGTTGAACGCAGGGACCGGACGGCGTGGAAAACCCTGTGACGGCCATTGCCCGGTAGTGGACGCCTATCGACTGATGATATATATATATATATCAATGTATATATATATATATATATATATATATAATATATATATATATGATATATTGTCTGTCTTTTCTAAACTTATAACATTAGTTTATTAAGAACTGTTATTTATCTTTACTAACATGTTATAAGTAACCTAGCTTGAAATAATTTTCATTCTATTTTTTTTAAATATAAAACATCGTTCTGTATATAAACATTCAATATATATATAAATTATGTATTAAAAATTACGGATAAGGTCAAGAAATAAACAGCTTCTGTAAAAAATTTAGAAGTTCTATAAATAATTATGGAGATTGTTTCATGTTGTTTTAACAAATTATTAAAATAGGCATATCATTGGTAAAGTTATTGTTATATATTTAAAAAAAAAAGACGGAGAGGAAATTAATAGGATTGTTTTATGAAATTGCCGTTCATTATAGATCTTAAACACATTCAAACGTCGCAGTCTCGCAATAATCATTAAATATTATATTTTAATATTTGCACTTAGGATAACACATGTAAGTACAAGCACAGCACAAATTACAACTATTAAATGGTTTTTATGTTATATAAAACAATTTATGGTTTTAATCGTATGCAAATGAAACTGGTTTAAGTAATCACCTTGATCCCTACGGGACTGCGAAATTAATTGCATTTGTTCCCATCTCATCAGCAGGAAGTCATATTTTACAGAGCTAGCTATCTAATGATCGCTTACGTGAAATTGATGGTCTGAAAATAACCTGTTATGTACCTGTACACTAACTTATCTAGAGTAATGAAACCTCTGCTTCGAGTAAAGGAAGCATTTTAATACAATGAACTTGTTTAATAAACATTATTGTAACAGAAATTGAATTATTTTATGGAACAACATTAAAAAGTCGTGAAAAATTGCTTTTTTTTTCTATCTAGCGATCATCTTATTTCTTAACAGGTAATCATAGTTGGTCTAGCCACAGACCGTAATAGTAAACATCAGATAAACATCATTGTATGTAACAATAGTATTTAAGGACTAAATGGGTAACGTAATGATTTAGTAAAAAAAATTGGATATTAATAAACTACGAAATTTTTTTTTTTATTTCACGAAGCGATCATACAGCAGGACATGCTACAACTGATGGTGAATGATATGACTTAAAACAATGTGGTGCTAGTATGATAACAAACACTGTACCGCACTGTGCTCTTCGCTGCGTGACATACGATGTTAATTATAATTACCTAAGGAATTATAATAATTATAGCTTCTTACAAAGTACTTACGTCCAGCAATAAACGTCCTTCATATGGAGAAATTGATTAAATGTATTATATGTTAGTGGTAATAGATATAAACGATTGATAAGAGAAAGGTAGGGGACAACGGAGTGAATTAAAATTACTAAATTTATTTAAGAACTAGTAGTACATATTAGTAATAATTATAATAGTAACAACGGAATGATTCAAATAGAGAAACAACTTAATTTGATGTTTCCATAATAATTTTCACTCAAAATAATAGTCTTGATTAGTGTCAAAATTTATTAGAATTTAATAAAAAAAAACGTCCGTTAACACAGTAATGTTTGCAGGACATAAAATCTTGAAAAAAAAAAATGTTTGCGCCCTAGGTCCTAGATGGTTACCAGCCACAGACAACCACATTAGTTGAAATAACATCTGTTATAAGTTTTAATCTTTGTTCATGTTGTCGTTTGAATATAAGCGAAGAGTTAGTATTAATATGTAATTTTCCCCATTTTAATATATGTTTATATTTATTTACACATATATATTTAGCTTTTTATATATATTAATCCGGCACACCCGAGTTTAGTAAGCTCCAGTCAAACATGTCCATTTACTGGTTGTCAGGAAAAAATCGCTTTAAGCGACAAGAATGCCTTTTGCTGCCTTTATTGTACATTTTTTAACTTTTTTTGGTCGTGTGCTAATAAAAAATATAAATAAATATTAGCTGTATTACAACCTGCGACTTCGCAGCAATGCAGACGCTCGGTGTTGTTCCGTGTAAAATAATTTTCATGAAATTCGCTTGGAGGGGGCGGTGGCGGTGGGGAGTGAAACAGCGAACTGTTTGCCAAGAGCTGTTTGCTTTACGGGCCACGTTTGCCTCCCGCTATTGTCCCGCGCCGAACAGGTTCCCGCATCATACGGCCCCCGCCTTTAATCCGAACAATTGTATTGTAAGCGTACGAAACGAGGATTTTGCATTAAGGTGCATGAAATTATAATGCATATAATCTAGGCAAGGTAAGATCTTTCAAGAGGTGCACGATTGTGAAATTTATTACTATTCATAAACATTATCACTTGTGTATAATAGAAAATTGTTTAACATACCGTTTTCAAGTTTTAAATATAATACCATATATACATATGTTATTGTTTTCGCATACTGAGAAACTCTCGATGACGCATTAGGGCGACTAATAAAGCTTCACATTACGTCGCCTTACAGGAATCCATTTTACCATAACATTGCGTTTTTTCACTGTTGATTTGTATTATATTATAATACAATAGCAATTTCTTAACAGGCTATATTTATTTATCATATGTTTTTATATTAAATAAACGTAGTACAACTCAGCGAAATTTATAAGATTTTTCTAGTGCTTACATACAAGTAGTTCACTAAACATTGTGAATACTTGTAAGAAAACTTGAGAACTAGGGATATTGTTAAAACTTTAATAAAAAATTTTACTTATGCGTCATGTTAAGTTTTTAATTGAAGAGCGAGTCCTTGAAATAAAAAACTATGTGAATATTGTCCCTTGTTATTTTCTTATTATGGGTGTAGTAAGTAACTGTCAAGTGTCACAAAACGTACGTACGTATTTTAAGCTCTTATACAGTATTTTCAACATAATGATGTTAATTGTTCAATGCATTGTTCAGCTCGGTGCTGTAGAATTAAGAATTGTGTATGTGTAGAACATATGCCCCTCCCGCAGCTGATTATGGTGAGCAACATGGAATACAATAGACTTGTTAAGTATCTACGAGATTAGACCGGCAACGCGTACGTATAGGAACCCTTCCAAATTTAGTAACAGTCTAGACTAGTTTTAGAGTTAATTGTCAACCTTTTTAGGCATGACAAGAAGATAAATAGATTACGATGTGGAAATGGGGCAACCTGTCAGCACGGATGCTACTCAACGCCCGCGCCTGCTCGTGCACTACGCGGCGCAATAGATCACGTTGTTTTTGCGCCGGCGGTTCGTCGACCGCCTCCTTTTCGTACGCTAACATCAAAAACATCGTAGACTAAAAAGAAACCGTAATCTCGTGAACCTTATGGCGACAGTTTATCAACGTTTTTGTTTATACAGTTTTGATTATAAAAGAGTTACACTTTACTTTAAAACTGGACATTATCAAGCAATTGTATTATATGTAGTGGTGGCATTGATGGTAGGTCTCTGTTGCCGGAGACCGTCTAGGTAATCCGCAGCGCCTAGTCCTGCTGTCAGTGTGTAAACATTACTGTGTTCCGGCTTCAAGGGAGTTGTAGGTAGTAAAATTACTAGAGTAACGTTACTTAATATCTTATGTCTCAGGGCGACGAACGCAGCATGTATACCATCCCTAACTTATGCCACGTTATCATCAGCGGGCGTATCAATTACTATCAGGTAAACGTCCCGATATCTGGTCACTTCGTTGAATAAAAAAAATACTTCCATGAATGTATTTCATAAAGTGTTAATTTTGTTTTTTCTAACATTATTCTTCTTCACTCAGTTAATTTTAAAAGATTTTTCGCATTTAAAATTTTTATTCAGTTTTGACCGCTTTGTAACAATCATGGTCATCACATAACTGAGGTAATATATTTCTTGATGTCATAGTCATCATGGAGCAATACCTACCTACAGCAATTTAATTATTTTTCAATAACTCAAAATGTAATAAATATATATAATTATACAAACACGATAAATACTGTAAAATTTAGCTTTACTAAATCTGTAGTATTCGCGTAAATGTATATATTTGTTTTTATAATAGCTCATTTTGATTTTTATTTTCCGATAAAATTAGTACTGTGTTAGTCTTATTGGCAACTTTTATAGTTTGATCGAATTCGGGGCTTGGATCTGAAATTTATTTAAACACTTGAGGTTAGGTTAGTGTACTTTTAATGAAATCTGCCAAAACATAAATATTTGCAGAATTTCTTATAAAAGCACATCGTTGATGGTATTTCACAAACATAACTACCGATTAGGGATGTACACAGATTTTGGGTAAGGTATGCAAATCATACCAGAAATTTCCGTGTTTGTTCATAATTAAAAATAAACTTACCAATTGAGGGATTTAGTGAATTTAGCGATAGTCAAAGCATAGTTGTGTACCAATTGAGTAACTCGAAAGATTATTATTTAGACAGGTTTAGGGCGCCAGGGTATATGCATTGCTTATTTGCCTCTATGGAGCACACGTCACTTTTACCCATCCGTAGTTGGCGTTTATGTACCTTGAAAATTAGGTGTTCGTGATATCCTCGGTAACTACACGGCCTTACTGGTGCATTGTAATTTTATTGTGTTCGTAAAATAATTACTTTCCTAAGCTATAAATATACGATAATTCCATACATGCATCCTGCACTTTCTCGCACGTATTACATAAATATGATTATGTAATACATTGCAATTTATATGCAAATATGGTATATTGTTATTCCTTACAAAGGTATATAACTCACGGAGTGCACAGTTGTTTCAATCAAGTTTAAGTTAGTGAGATTTTTGTTTTTTGTCATTGCTAACGTTATTGACATTATTGCTTTGTAGCTCTACTGAATTTCGAGTATATTCTCATCAATCAATACTTATTTTTTATTAATTTTAATCCTTTGTATATATATTTGATATGACGGTAAAATGTTACGGACGAGTTAAAGCTAAACCTTTCTATCCTAACCATAGTGACAGGGTAAAGCTTATGTGGATGATCATTAATAGAATCAAAACTTACAATGTTTAAAAATGAACCTCAATAAATTGAATATAAATTTTCAAGATGATAAAAGTAATTTATTAACTAACATGTCAATATTGCAATTTTACGAATTACGATAAATAAATACTGTACAGTAGATTCATATCGTGTTTTGCATCTTTACGGCCAACCGAACGAGAATGTTTTACCGATTTGGAAGTGGCAGCGTCCGTACCACGACGTACCCACCAGATGTTCATACTTTCACCTGAATTACGTCTGAAATATCAATTCAATATAAGCAACCGATTGTTTGCTTTTTTTTTTTGGCAAACTTAGCCTCTTGTACTAATAATGGTACGAACTTCCACATGTACACTTTCATTTGGATTCATCACAGACGACAGCCGAAGTTCTCCATATCCGGCCGGTTCTTAATGCCTCCATTGTTTACCAGATTGACTAATGCAAGAATACATTGTTTCGCACCTCATCAAGCACCCCATATCTTTTTACGACCTATTGACATCATTCAATATATCAATTGCTTCAAACTGTAAGCTTTACTATGGAGCTTTGTAAAAAAGCTGCTTTTACTGATTAACAAATTTAAACAATACTTCTCTCATATAATATGAAGAAACTTTTTCTTCGCTTTCACTCAATTTTTTTTAAACAGAAAGAGTCAAAAGTTGAACATGAGATGCTAACTTGTTAAGATAGTGTTATTAACTCTTGATGGAAATTGTTATACTTCTTTACCAGTTCGTTACCTTTGGTCACTTCATATCTCATAGGTTGTGCTTAAATATAATTTCTTAATTTATATTTCACTAGATTTGTGTGGCAATGACAATTCTTTACGAAATATTATTACCGTTTCGCTTTATTTGAAAATGCAATTTTATGATACAAAAAACAGATAAAATCAGTGTAACTATATTGAATTGTATTTTTTTTTAACCTGTGCAATGGTATCGGTAATATTTTTTTTCAAATTACCTACATGGGTAGATTATTATTTATATATGAAATGTATTCGTTCAATGATTTAATAAATGAAAAAAATTAGGCATGTAAATGTATAAATAAGAAATATACACTACATGTGATATGAATTGACATATTATGGTTGGTGTTATTTTGTATAATCGTTTCCTTGTTCTTTGTTATGCTGTTGCGTTAAATCTTAATGACTAGTTAAATGATTTCTTTATGCCTTCAGCGTGGGACACGACTGAGCATTGTGTTTTGTGTATACATCTGAATTGTACCTGCGACCCACGAATTGAAACGTTTGTGATTTGGATTACAAAAAAAAAAAATCTTTTTCCGCTCTTGTGTTTACGTTCTTACCTATTGCATTATTTAAATTGTGGATTGAACAAAGTTGCAATCTGCTTCAGTTTTGCGATAATTTCACGGCTGGTGTGTTCTGGCTTCCTATCAGTGGAAAAGTGAAGTGCGAAGTTTCGGCGCAGCAGCGCGCTGGGAGCGTCAGAGCGTGGCCGCGCGGGGTCGTCGCCTCCGCTCCGGCTAGCAGTACTTGCTCTGCCACCACCACCTCACTGATCTCTAGTAATTTTACTTTAATGACAACGCCTTCTTCTTATTGTTCTCGTCACTATTGTTTATCGAAATCTAAATTATTGTCTTGCCTGCTGATAAATAATACCGTATTGTTACTCGTTTTCTACCATTTAGGCAGTCATCTGTGTAGTTTTATGTTGGTTAGTTTTAAGCGAAGCTTACATTTCGTTGCACTATTCGTGTCTAATTAATGTAACAGCAACACCGCTGTCGTGCTGATAAAAATCTCCAAATGCGCGAATATTGATTTTCCACTTGTACACTCTTCAACGAATGGAATTGCAAAATTCGTTAAAAAAGGAAATGCAAATTGTCGTGAAGTACAGCAGCGTATCGGATTCTGGAGGTTTCTACAAGCGGGCGCTCGCCGTTCGGCAGTAACATCTGGAGGGCGGGTTGCGCTCGCGTCGGAGGGGCGCGCGCGGGGGCCTCGAGCCCGGGCGCGACGCGCGCCAGTCCCCGAGACACCGGCCGCGCGAACGGCCACCGCGACCCGCCGACGCTCCGCGACTATCCGCGAATCGCTCCTTGCTCCGCCCGCCGCCAGCGGTATTCACCCTCCGCTTTGCACGCACGTGAGTCTCCACACCGCACACCAACGACACTCCGCTACCGCGCCCGCTGCCGTTCCCGCGGACACTCCACTGCGCTCCGGTCGCACGCCGCCGGCCGGCCGGCGTCGCAACTAACCTCCGCTTGTGGTGTATTTCTGAATAGAGAAATGTTTGTGACCGGTGTTAACATTAATAATACTGTTATTGTGATTAAATGGTAGGTAATAAGGAAATCATTTTTCAAAAATGCACCACGAGTAAACTACTCGCAGTAAATTCACATTTACACAATGTATTATGTTCTCATCTCCAATTATTAATATTATTTAATTGATTAATAATATTCATAAATTCTATCTAGCTAATGTTTTACATTCCGTACCGCCGAGATGGTTAGATGAAATTAATTACTTAATTGCGCTGATCCCGCAGACAGGCGTGAATGTGTCCATAGGTGAATGTTAGCCGGCGTGGTGGTTCGTATTTCAATTAGACTAATTAAAAAGGCCGGGCAGCGAGCGGGCGGGCGGAGCGGCGGCGGCGGCGAGCGCTCACGCGAGCCTCCGCCGCATCTCGCCCGCCGGGGGTCTACGAACCTGCACCGTGGAAATGGGATTATTGCACGTTGCTCATAAATGCTATTTTGCACTTGTTCTAGCTCACAATAAGTTGCGCCCGACCATACTTATCGACTCGGCGCTGAGACGGCTTCTCCATGCCGAATCTTTTATAATTATTTTTTAAACCAAGAGTTATAATAAATTGAAAAAAAAAATTATCTCCGACTATTTATAATTAAATCTAAGAGATGCAACAGCTTATTTAATTACAAGGTTTTAACCGTTAGCCTCAATTATCTTTGTAGTTATTAGAGCGAGCTTTCTATATGTTGCTTAATTTTAAAACATTCCATTTTTAATATATAGTATGACATTAAACGATTTAGACTTACGAAAGAAATTACTGAGATGACTTTTTTCCGCTTTTAACGTATAAAAAGTTAACAATAGGCACTGTTGTGACCATGATGAATTCAATAAAGAGTTGTTACGTCGCACTTGTCACGTGGACTTGATTTACGATTTATTTTTAATAAATCAAATACTTAGAATTCACTTAGTGACTTGTGACCGACCCACATGGACGAAGTTTTCTGTTAGTCCCGTATATCTCTTTTATGTATGATTAGGAACAACTTTTTACTTAGAGGTCCAGTTTATAATAAATCTTACTTCTATTAGTGACAGCATAAATCAAAGTTGGTTTCATAAATATTGAAGAGTTTTAGTCCATATAATAGAAAAACAACTTTTTTTTGTTGTCAGATTTAGTACCTTTTTTTAAGTGTTACATTTTTACTATAAATAAATTATTATATGTGATATAGAAGGGAATTACTATAAAACAACAGTATGAAATAAAGGTTTTTTTACTTACTTTGATATGACGAGGCCATTACCAGTAAGTACTAGGCCATGTTAATAACAATGATCGTTAGGAGTGCGACAATTGAACTATTACTGTTACGAAGCCAGTTAGAACTTAGCGTTAACGTTTTAGACTGAAAGCCCCGTTATCCATTATTAGGCCTTCAATCTCCTTTACTCGACTAATGATTTAAAACAAAGTAACGGTTAATTGGTATAGTTACTGTCAATGCACTTTTGAGTCAATTGAAAGAATTAAAGAATGTACAAAAAACACTGAATCTTTACTGTGCTTTTAATTTTATGAATATTGGTACATCTGTATTTCTCGTTTAATTTTATTTTACATCAGTATCTGATATCAATTCCCATGTATCCAACGATTGCTTACTCAGGAGTTAAGCCGTGTTAGGTGTGGTGGATTTAAAAGAATCAATTTGTTCGATACATATATAAAATTAGAACTAAAATTGTTAAGCTTTCTAGTGTTGTTATTTAATAATAATTGATGACATGATCTTAGGTTTAAATAATTATAAACTCCTACATTAGTGTTGAAATTTAAAACGTTATCAACGGAACATCACCGTATGTAGTGGAGGTTCATATTATAATTTTATATATTACAACATACAAATCAATTTTTTAATATAACGGTATTTACCTTAGAAGTCAAATATATTAAAAGAGAATTATGTTTACTGCTTCAGTGAAATTTAAAAATTCTTCTTCACGTTTCGTTTTTCTATTTTTCTCTTTTATAACCTATACCGTTTTATTTTTCTGATTAACAGTAAACCAGAATGTTTTTTCTTTTATCATATATATATTTATATGGTGCCAACTGAAGTTAATGTAACCACATTAATTCCTCTTACTTAATATGGAGCATGTTGGTATTTACTTTAATGTGATGTAAAGGGCTCGTTACTGCAGATGGCTGCTCGAGACATATATACGTCATATTGAAATGTCGCTTCGTTGATAGACCACCCTAGCGGTGGACCTATCACAATATGCACATTGGACTATGTACACTGGCTATTTACCGGCAACACGGTACACTCTGCCGACTGTCCATCATCACCATCACAATCTACATGCTTTTGTCTATCGTTCAGCAGCCGTTTAAACATCTATTTATAGTTACGGAAATTGTGAAGCTTGTTGTACGTAATTCGGAAATAGTATACGGAAATTAGTTAGTTATTTTCTTCACATTTAAACATTGGGTAAGTAGCCAAAGAATTTCGTTATATTATGAAATAATTTAATATATAATTAAATATTATCATGTGACCTCTTCTCTATGATATTTCAAAAGCTGTATTTTCATTTTATGTCTCATTACAGAAGCGATTTAAGACTGACAAGATTTAATTATACAAATTAAATCAATGTCACTTATATAAGCATTTTTATATTGTGTATTTCAGAAAATTTAAATTTACGCCTTTTAAGCACTGTTTTGAGAAACCAACCGATCCCGCTGCTTCTTACTTGGTTCCGTGTTTTGATAAAATCAAAACTTGCAATCGGTGGCAGGTGGGATGAGAATTATGTTATCGCATCAAACCAATCGTACAATGGAACTCATTATTATGGACGTATACATTGTTAAGATAAGTATCTTTATGCTTGTATTTATTAGGTGCGAGCCAAGTTTTAGAATACAACTGCAATCATTATTATGTGGTATTCCAAAAAGTTTTGACCCGAGGTTTATATAGTAATTTCTCTTTATAAACAATAACACGTAATGTATGCATATTATAGTTATATTTCTAACATCTTTTCTACCTTTGACATGGCGAAGGTTAGGCATTCATGACGTTATGAATATCTCATCTCCACATTTAGAGTAAATGCCAAATTTCTTTTTTTTATTTCAACTACAAAGAATTGATAATGTGGTGACATTTCTAAAAACTATGACAGATATTTTCAAATCGAAAGTCGAGTATTATAAATAAGAAATAAATAGTGTCGACTATTTTCTAATCTATATTCATCTTTATTCTACTAGTGAAATACGAAATTGATGATTTTTTAGTATTGACAATGATAAAGCAGCATGTTTAGGTTATCAAAAATTCTTCTGTAACGTTGCTTTATTGTAAAACTATTGTTATGTCAAATCGTATTTATTTGATTTTTATGTTTGTTAGAAAGAGGAACTATGCGTATAAAATTGAGAAATAATAGCTAACTTTTTATAGCGCACTGAATTTTATCAATTGTAAGAAGCGCCAATTGAACGCGGCGGCGCTTTTAAGATGGTATTGTTCTGTGTATGGCGCGGCCAGCTCATTGTAATGTCGGCCAACAAAAAATAAAAAACACTCTTAGTCATTCGTGAATCAATCTTACCCGTATTCATTTATCAGCGCTACTGGGAAACTTAAGAACGCCCGTGTGAAATATGCTCGCATTTTCACCAGTTACACTCTGTCCTGGTACATGTTCTATATATTAGAGCTGTGCTGTCATTGTTTGGGCTATCGCGCCGCTAGGATCTGACGAGTGCTCGTTAAACGTCGTTCACGGCCCGTTCCCAGACTAGTGCAGTGCCCGCCTCTACCGTCATTAAATACAGTTGCGTTCAACGCTGTGAAGATATTTCGAAGCACTTTCGGCGAGCGTCGGCCGCTTCGTTGGATGTTCGCCGAGTGCCCGCTACTCGTCGCTACGGTACTCAGACTTGCTCGTTGTTGCTGCAATGTTAATGCATTTTGTCTTGCTACGGTTCGGATAATAAATCACTGAGGTTCAACTTCCATTTACGGACGTGAGATCATTTAAAACGTTTTCTTAAGCCACTTTTGATTGATGCGAGCTTGTCGTGTGTCAGTTAGCGATTGCTTTAACATAATTACGTAGATTTCATAGAATATAACTCTTAATATTGTATTGTAAATAAAAGGGAAATAATATAATTACACAATATTACCACCGCTCCTCGGTTATCACTTGTACCACGTAACGGAATGTGCACGGAACACGACATATGGTTAAAGTCAGAGATAAAATATTAGGTGTTTTATTGGACCGTTCCATTTTATCTTAGTGCTCCGGAAGCTGAGATTGTTTTAACAGTTGTCGATTTTGAAGCAACATTCTCATTATTGTACACAAGTGTCTATTTGGATCAAACTCAAAACCGCAATCATCGGATGTGTTAAATATCGAATGCGAGGACATGTGCTAACCACATAGGAATGATCAACTTGAGAATGGATCTTAAAGATTTAATTTAGGGTAGATTTTGTTTTGTAAGGCAGCGGTGACGTCACCGCCAGCTGTACATTGGATGACGTCACGCGGGCATTGCCCCGTCGCAACCCTCCGGCCAGTCTGCCCACCTCCTCCATATCATGAATAAATAAACGCAACACACAGGCTGTATCGCGCCGACCTGGGGCAACCTGCGTTAGTAACACCTACAAATATACACCGACTGCAATATAAAACTGTAAATCGCATTGCGAATCCATCCCCTATTCGTTAGACCTGCTATGAATGAACTACGCCCTTACTCAGACTTCAAATAGGTTTTTTTTAATGCCTTTTTGCCGTAGGCATAACATTTTACTTTTACCTTTTGAATTTGAAAATGAAGCATGTTTTGTGTACATTAAAATTTTTTTTACGACTAACAACCAGTGATGGTGTAAATAATGGTTGTAAGGTATATTTGGGATTACTGCTATGGTATTATAATAGTATTAGGGCTCGTAACTAAAAAGCAAACAATTCGAAGCGTAGCTATAATTATAAACAGTTATCATTTGATTATATCCGAGAATCATTGCAGGAGGAAGTAGCCAACGTATGACCAGAATAGTGTGAAGATATCATTATCTACAGTTAACAAACGGTAATATGAATGACGGTTGTTATTATATCGCAAACTTAATTTCGTTTATTATATTCATAAATTTAGAAAAAAAAACAATATACACAGTTAATACTACCAATATCAAACATGAGAATGTCCAGGTTTCCTATTAAGAAATAATTGTATTAACAGATAGTGCTCCATACTATTTTATAGTATTACCCTCAATTAATAGAAACATTTTTACGTCTGTTTCCTTTCTTAATATATTAGGTGTTATGGATTCGAATTTGCAACAGATCATAAATCGTCTCTTCAAAAGTATTGCTTCAAGTCATACCTATCTTCGTTGTTGTGTATTATTCAACTATTTCTTGGTACAGAGTTATTGTTAGTATTGCGGTACGATGTCGTATTACAATATATAAAGACAAATTAATTATATGTAAAATACTAAAATTATATAAGTTTAATTGAAGGAAAGGACCTTAACTTGTTACGAATAAGAAATGTGAGAGGTTACATAATATAACTTATGTAAGCGCATTACATATTACGTCGGTAAATACGGATGCTTTCGATTTAACGAAGATGTATGGGATTGCGGGAAATGAGAGTGAATGCACACGCTTTCATCGCAACCCCAAAAGTTCTCGGCTTCCTGTTTGAATTTGTAACATCTCGTGGGACTGGTAAGCAGGCACATAAGTGGCAAAATTCACTCGCACTCACACGACCTGTATTGACAAGGAAATATATTTTTCACCTCTACTGCGGATATCTCACGACTGGTCTAGAAATCCGGTCTGCATTTGTTTTATTGAGTCGGATACCTGTTGAGTTGGTGCGGCTTTCGTTTGTATCCAACAAATTAATTTTATCACACGATACGCTGGCTAAAGGCATTATCTATGGATATCGTTTAAAGTGATTGAGCTCTGCGATAGATTTTTAATAGCGTTACAATAATCGCGGACATCTCAATTTCTCCGCGGTGAACAGACGTCGCCCGAGCGGGGACGCTCTCGCCAGCGGCTTTCCAGCGTCACGCGACCCGATCCACGCCCCGCCTCCTCCACACGTCCTCCAGCTATATACATAAACATACATTCATATGTACATTAAACCATTGGCTCTCAAATTTCCGTCCCCATGGCACCTTCATCGGTCGAAAATATTACGCAGCACACGTAGCCGTTAAGCTGTTCGAATAAAAAAAGAAAAACTACTCAGTTCTATTTAATTGAAACTTCCGATCAAATTTTCATTGGTTCCTTCAAGTTTATAGGAAGTCTAATAATTTTCATTACATCTGCCGAATTAGTACGTGTTATTCACTGCAAATTGGTCTACTTCATCATGTAATTTTCTTTCAAAAAACAGTTTAATACGAGGTTTTAAAAATTTCATTTGTAAGAATAATAAAATTTTTAGTCGCTTTCTGATTATTGTCACGGCACCCAGTTTGGGAACCTAGAAAATTAGACTACAACCCAACCACACTACAAATCAACACTACAAATCCTAGCCTCTTAATAAATTTATAATCGATTGTGGGTAGATTAATTTTCTTTTCTTTCGTACACATTTTTCCCACGGTGTAGACTTGAGTATTCTCTCACAGAGAGAAGGTCAAAATTGATCCAACACGCTGGCGAAGTGCTAGTCGGTGAAATGTTTTATGAAATTTCTATATAGACTATGTTAGCTACTTATTTCACTTCTAGGATTGACTCAAATTATATATATATATATATATATATATGATATGCTTGCCAAAAAATTGGCTCTATTTGACTACATCGCACCACCACCGCCTTGACACATAACATGTTGTTAGGTCTTGTTACCCTAGTAATTCCAATAACTGCAACGCTCTTCAAACCGAAAAACAGTAACGTTTGGACATTACTGTTGGACGGTAGAAATAGAAGCTACTGTGCTACCTGCCTAGACCGTCGGCAAAAGAGACTTACCATCAGTTAAATATTATAACACGACTGTCAAATAACATTAGTTAGTCGTTTTGTTTATTAAGATTCCACTCTTTAGGTGATTAAATTTCTTTACCATAAATGTTTCATATGTATTACTAATTCGTATTATTATCGACACTTTCTGAGGTAATGGCGTTACATCGCTCGCTAAGAAAATTCTTGATGACTACACTATAATGACTTTATTATTTTAATGTTAGTCTGTGCTTTACCATTTGCGGTACCGTAAGCATACAAATTGCTTTTATATTTCGAGTAATATTATTACTGAAGCAAAATAATATTAACGTAGTAATTTTTTCTTATAATTAATATGATTTCGTGTCTTTATATTACTCTAACTTAAACTTCGTTTAAATATCTTAAATTTTTCAATAAATTACAAAGATGACCTATTCTGGTTAATTACTAATATTTCTAAAATAAACATTTGTCAAATTAGATACTACTGGACTTGGTACTTATAATAATCTGATGTTCATTTTGAGTCGCAGTTAAGGGCTACTTGTCCGTAGACAAATAAAATATAGATGAAATTGCTTCGCAATATTTGTGTTAACTGTAAGATTTATAAATATAAAGAACAATTGATACATATTACTGTCTAGATAAAAATTTAAATTGTTAGCTTTAAAAAACAATTCACCTGTACCTGAGTCTTTGGAAGTAGGTTTCTGTTGTTGGAGATCGTCTAGGCAGTCTGCAAACATTACTGCGTTCTAGTTTAAAGAGTTTTTAACTAATAAAATTACAAACCTATTATGATGAAACTTAACATTTTATGTTCTCAAGGCGTCGAACCACGTGGTGATGTTTATATAATCCTAACTAGTGTAAAATTTTTATAGGCGGGCGTATCATTTACCATTTAGTGAATATTATACTCTTCACGTCGCTTTGTTGAATAAAATCGTACAAAATACAATTAGGTAGATTTAGCTGGTTTATTAAATGAATAAATCAGCAATTATCGCTGCAGTGATGAAGGTTATAAACGCTGAATTTTAAATGTAGACACAAGTCAACAATAAGCAGTGGGTCCTTTACGGCTAAATTTATAAACTTGGTAAGTGGCCGTCGGCGTTTTGAATTAATTGCTTTTATGCTTTCCTAACGGGAACTGTCGCGGAAGTAGCGAGGGGAGTGCGACGGTGCAGCGGCTCATTAGCGGCCTCAAGTAGACCACAGAAATTTTAATTGCCGCCCCTGTGCACCGGCTAGTAGACGGCAGTCATTGCTGGAATCCTCCACTACCATACTGTGACTGCCGCTGGAATTGTTATCTCGTTGAAATCGCTTACCATTTTATATGTTTTGGTTAACATTTTTTTTTTTTCAACAATAACATTTCGTGTCCGATGAAGGACATCATAGCGTTGAAACCCGAATTTTCCAAGAACAACAGCTTGCAAAGACATGCGATTTCCGCTAAACAGTACTCGGGCAGCGTAGTGGTCTGTTTATGTGCATTTACGATATCGTTGCCACCAATGAATACTCAGTTACTTTAGAAATAACGCTCGGAGAAAATCAGAATATCTTAATAAATTGGTTGTAATGGGAAAGATCGACACCGAGTGACATCGTGCGACCAGATACAAGCCATGTCAGGAATTCCGAATGCCCTGAGAGGTGCTGAGGACAGAGCGGTGTGGAGATAGCTAGGTAACGCTTTAGTAAGAGCGTTTCAAAATAAGAACAACCTTCAGTTATAAATAGCACGAAACAGAAGATGCTATTGTTAATGTTACTTTTTTATTTTAAAAAAAAAACTAACAACAGCCTTTTTCGTCATAACGATGCCTCTGCATTATTTCAACCAATACTATCCGTATGTGACTAATGCAATGCGCTTGGTTGTGTCTAGATCGTGACTCTCGCCGCCAATAGTGGATATTAAAGTCAAATAGCAGCGCTTAAACACAATCTTTGGTCTATTATAATGTACCGTCCATTCCAATATTTTAAAACAAAGTCAAACATAAACTATTATTGTGTCTTAAATTCTGCATAATAAGCTTATTCTGACTTATATGCATTGCGTGAAAAGT
The DNA here is from genome assembly GCA_029030555.1 of Ornithoptera alexandrae. Taxonomy (NCBI): domain Eukaryota; kingdom Metazoa; phylum Arthropoda; class Insecta; order Lepidoptera; family Papilionidae; genus Ornithoptera; species Ornithoptera alexandrae. The sequence goes on from JARDVY010000037.1 coordinate 9,867,722, forward strand.
TCCCGACTAAATCACTCGCGAGCCAAACATCCAAGCTATTAACTAAGAGTAATTTATCGGTAGTAATTGATTTATCTTAAGATGGCGGAACGTCTGAGATGTGAATTGTTTTTGATTATAAACTTGAAAGTGATGCTTAAATAAGCTGAGATGTGTCGAAAGTAAAAATAGCTGCGCACGCGCCACACGACACGCTGGCGGCCCTTATCCGGTACGCCTTTTCATTTATCTACGTTGCACTCACACCGAAACTACCCATCTCCTATTCCCTTTTTTTTTCTATTTTTAACGCTATCGTATTATATCGTACTATACGGGATGGGAATTTTTCAACTTTTAAAGCATAACCTAGAATTTGATAATTTTGTTGTTGGTCTCTCCAATCCAAGGGGTGTGTAGTTTGGTGAACTTTCATTGCAAAAATTGAAATTCTATTTATTGCCATAAAAATCTTTATATTCAATACGTCGTATTTTACTTTGATATAATTTTTTTATATAATAGGCGACATGTTTACCGCATTTTATGAATATTAATATTCACGTTGCGTTGATATTTTCACAGCAACAAGGTAAGGTGTCACAGTGTATGTCGAGCACGTTTCGAACAGTAATTATTCAGATTTCGTGCACGGGAGCGGCTGATTTACTGTGCCCTCCGACTTTGGACGAGGGGCTTAAATTAGTGCTCTGTCGTGTGTCACACCATATTTTATTTCACTCCTCGCGCCATGTCTGTCCTCGGGCATATTTCGCTTCGAATCCCTATTCTCGCTACGTCACGGGTTATTTATAAACAGGCCTTATATAGCTCTAAGCCTCATGTATCCACATGTAAAATTCACTTCGAACCGTATCAACAAAACTCGCGACATTTAAGGTTAAAATATTTATAATTCATCTTTCCTTTTTACTGTTAAAGGTTCGTAATTTAATTTTGTCTGACAGTGAGCTCGCTGGACAGAAAAGAGCTTGACAAGATTAATGTTATCTTTGGGTAGCGACGAGCACGCTGGAACACTTCAAAATAACGAAGTCAATCCACAGCCGTGTGTTCCTTGACAAAATACAGAATGGCTGAGATTTATAGAGCTTTTTCGGTTTTAAACGATTCTTTTTTTGCATTATATATTTACATGTAAAATAAAACTACGAGTATATTCAAGGTTATTATAAAAAAAACATATTCAACCAAGATGCCTCCTGATAGCGGAGATTTGATATTTGATAGTAAATCGCACCAGTCTAGAAAAAGCCTTCTCTTCTCTTAGAGATATCCATATTGTATCTGGATGAAAACTTTGATGCTGGCAGATTATCCCTATTCTTCGCTGTTTGTTTCATGAAGGATTAAGGAATAGGAATTAAAAATCACAAAAATGAATACTGGCCAAATACTTCTGATAGAAATAAAAGTGCAATATTTATTATTAATCTTGTGTTTTATAATACTTACTTTTGTTAATAACGTTAGATATATATGACATGCCGTTTTTTAGTAATAAATTTGTTGAATGTTATGGTAATCATAATTATAATATTGTCATGCGGGACAACGCTACATTTCGCATTAATTAATTGTTAATCCAGCGGGGCGAAGCCCGAACAAAGCTCATTTGTGAAGTGTTTTGTGTCGTTTTAATGAAATGGGTTAACACGTACGGTGACATCATGTCATTAAATAAATAATATGAAATATATTTTTTTTCAGAATCTGTCAAGTCACACCTACTTCCAAAACTTTTTATTACCACAATTTAACAGAGAATTCCTATGAAAACTATTGTCACCATTGTAATAGTTAGTTTATTATGATTGCTCAATAATCTGACTAGTATTTATAATATGGTGGCGGAGGAACGAAGATGGTACAATGCACGCATACAATAGAGTTGGTCGACGCACGTAAAGATGATGTAAGCGGCGATTTCCTGCGGGCTCGACTGGCGAACGTGGAGCTGGATGCGTGTGCGCTTGCGTGCTAATTACCCGCGGTGACGTCACCGCGGCGCCGGGACGCCGCAGCGCCACGACGCCACGATGCCGCATCGCTGCGACGCCACCTCGCTGCACCATTACCGCGTGCCCTCGCGCGGAAAAGACAACGACCGCCGCTTTCTCTGCTGCCGTTCGCCAACCACTTACCACCCGTTATCACCTAACGTTCAAGGTCAACATTAACATTTTGATCTAACCGACGACCAGTAAAACTGTACTGATTGAAAATATTAGGTTGAAATTGGAAAGAGACTGAGTTCGCTCCGATGAGAGACGTACGCAACAGTTAAGTATGCGAGTCGCTAAGCGTGACTCGTCTTAATAGCAGCAATTATGGTGGCGCGAGACGGAACTCAAAGAAAGGCGCCGTGCGACAATGTAAACTTGTGCTGTGGAGCGTGCGGGATTAACAACCATATTAACATACAGACACCATGGCCTATTGGCTGCAATGGTTATATTTTCGTTAGTCTCTAATTCAACGGCGCCGAGATTGTTCTAAACGGAAGTACCGCTGCACCCGGCGAATAGATTTTTTTTTGTAACAAATGAAGGTCGGCAACAATTGTTTGCGCTATCAAGAACTGTACAAACCTGTCGCCAAGAGAGGAAATCGCTTTTCAACCTGTTAACTAATGAGGTCGTACAATCTCGTAAGAAAACACACAAAAAGTCCCTAGGCCGTCATCACGTCTGACTAACCGCTAATTGCAAGAAAACGCTAGATTTTGCATTGTTTTCGTAATTATTTTGATGACTGCGTAGATGGAACATTACTTTAAGAACATACCTTATACTTCCTATTTTTTAAGTCTTACTTTAGTAAACAAAACTAATCAATATTAATTAAATGCTTTATATAAATAATAACAAACACTGACTGTTGAATGGATTACAAAGTCACACGCAAAACGATAAGTAAATTTAGGTCGCGTTCAAAGAAGCTTTGTTGTATTTCAAGTTTCGGGTGTCGTTTTTTTTTTAATGCTCTTTCGTAAACATTCGTTACATCAGATGGTTTCTGATTGAATAAAGAACTGATACACTACACCAGCGTTTTTATACGAACTACCCGACTGTTGCATTTATAAATAGTAAAAGAAACAGGACAGGTGAGAGTGTTGGACATGAGGATTCAACAATGGGTTTATTTATTTACATCTTTTTCACTTCTTAGCCACCAACATAAAATTATTGATGTTAATTATTTGTATGATCTTTTCGCTTTTCATTTTCGTTCGTCTTATACTCCAGGTTTTGTGAATAAGTTATTTTCAGAGAGTAATCATTTAGTGATTATATCGCTATATATGTTGTCTTAACGTTTACATAGTTTTTGTATGTACATACCTATCTGTACAATTTAGGAGCTTCGCTTTTGTCTATAGAGCACTTTTCGTTTACTCCAGCACACAGCTGCCGCTCAGATTTCCTGATACGACACGACGCTTAAGTCTTTTATTTTTGTACTTTTTTTTTCTTATTGGAACAGGAAACTGTTAAATCGTTACTGTTATATACGTTATTCTTTACGTTTGCCTTGCACATTAAAAAAATATTATTTTCAACCAACAAACATCTATCTCGCAAGTATAAAAGTAATAATTTTCAATATTGTAAGTTTTAATACAGTTCTTTTTAACCTGAATTCTTGAATGTATTAGTAAATATTGTAATACTATGTCTTGTTAAATATATTTTGAATAAGACTGTGTATTTACTTAGTATTTTATTTACAAAATACATTCATTATTATAAATTTATAATCGATGATTTATTTATTGTCTTGCGTTCTCTCTAACGTCATCTTCATTAATCTCATATCTATCTTTATTACATTTTGGAAATCTTAACCCATTGTCACTGTATTAATGCTGCTATTTAAATGTCTGTAACGTTATCGTCTTAGTAAATCTATTATAGCAGTGGCAGAAATAAAGTGCATTGTATCAGTTTCCAGTGCGAGAGTAGCATGGAGCCGTGTCGTGCCTCGGCCGGGTATCTGCTTTTAAATGTCACGAGCTCCGTGAAAGGACTTAGTCTCTGTACTAAATGCCATCACGATTTTCTTGGATGGCGTCGTAAAAACCAGAATCCTGAGTTGTACAAGTCCCAGTTATCCCGTCTATGTCCTGTGTTAAAGGTGTCTAGAAGGCATTTAATTGTGAGCGTAATTTAGGACACGCAAAAGCATGTCGCACTGCAAAAGGTCTAGTTACAATTATTTTATAAAGCATCACTTTTTTTTTAACACCACGAAACGAACATGACGTTCACCTGATAAAAAGTGGTGTACTTATAACAACGTGGCACCAGTTAGCATGATATATAAAGCGGCATATTGTGCTCGTCGGAAGACAAAATGTTAAATCTTGTTCCACCTTAATTTCACCAGCAACAACACCTTTCAAACCAGAATACAGTAATGTTTGCGCGCTGCCTAGACGGTTTCAAGCAACAGAGAATTACCACCAGTTTGATAGTTTGATTAACAGGTTTTTATTTTGTTGTAGTTATGTATTATACTTATGCATTAATATTATCTTTCATATTGTTAAGTTCAATAACAAAAGAGGCGAAGCTTTAACGTCAGTTTTCGTTTTTATTTTGTTTTCAAACTTTCACGTGACTTTGTGTATGTCATTCCCCGGCATAATTGATAGAAACGCGAAATGTATGTAGTATTTTGCGCAGTGTCATTCTTTACAAATGTCGCTTTTACGACGCTCTGATACATATCAAGTTATATACGGCCACATTACAAGAATGATTGTACAGAAAGAGAACGTTTGTATGTGTATGTGTGGAGTGTATTTGGGTTACAGCTAGTAAGAATATTTTAACTTTATACACAAACGTTTCTTATACTTTGCAAAACTGTTTTAACGTCAAAATTTTTTCACTGTTAACTAGTAACAAGAAAAATAAAATATGTGGTTCGTTATTTATTCTACTATTTTGTACATACATATAGCTGTATATACCGAGCAGACAGACCTTTACTCACGTAATTTTCTAGCAGTTAAGTGTAAGCTTAAATTGGCTGTTATAAGTAGAAACAAAGAAACATAAAAATTATGCATTGGTTAGTTTTTGGGTAATTTAGTGGAAGCTTAAAAGCATTTCAGTTAACTGGAATGTCATGCATACGCGTGGTGATGTAGTAACCGTGTGCACACCGTACGGCTGTTATAGTCTAAAAACGGCTTTAAGTATCCTCGACTAACACGTCTCACTAGTTGACTATATATACATATTTATGTGATCATAGATTATACGCGAGGGAATTAAATAGTTTTCACCCATACAAGCAAAGTTAAGTTCGAGTTACAAATAGATGTGAGATGTTAGCTGCCTCTATACTGTCTCTCCGACTAGCAGAGGCTGTTGTTCAGTTCACCATATTTCATTCTGTATCTAACATATTTCGCTTATATTTAGATTATTAATTAGAAATTTTGTTAACATTAAACAACAACATCGAATTGTTTATACTCGATAAATGTAGGTAGTAGTGGTTTATAATTTTAGGTTATATATATATCAAAAATCTTCCTCAAGTGAAAGTCATAAATATAACAGTGTATAAGTACTGTAATGGAACAAAACTTGGTAAGGAATCAATTTAGTTACTCCTACATACCGGCCTACTTAACTTGGTGGTTATTTATTGGTCTGTCAATTGGCTGCCGGTACGCGAAACGTTTCTCATTAACATTGTGTTGTGAGGGTATGGCTCGAATAGTTTCTTAATTGCAATCTATATCAGCAAGAAACGGTTCGTTGGTTTGTATCGCGGTTCTATTACTCCAGCTCCCAGTGAATAAGTTAGTCTGTCTGGTCCTCCCACGCGAAACTTTCAATAAAGCTCCCAACTCCTGCTTATCCACTACGCGAAAAATATTAGTCGTTACTTCTTAGCATATCTTCAGAACTTAGAAATTATCTACAGAAGAAATTAGTGTATTTTTAAGTTTTGTTCTTACTTAAAACTAAAAAAGGAGTTAAAATCCGTCAAGTACTTGATTTTTTTTTTTTTTTAATATGTACAGACATTTTTTTGACAAAGCTTGCTTACATAATGATGTTATATAGTGTAATGGATAAGTATATAATTATATTGAAATAGCAGCTCCAAGTCTTAAAATAGAGAAATTTATTCAGGCCATTGCAGAGGATTGTATGATATAAATAGCATTGCATGAGTTGGCTGACCCAAACAGGTTCCCATTGCAAGCCAGCTGCCCACGCGCGCGCCATCCTCATGACCCGAGGTGCTTATCCACGCTGACTCATTTCCAAGAAATGCGACGCAACCAATTTTTTAAGTGTTTACAAATGTTTTAATAGGTTTTCTCTTGTCAAAAAAGTAGTAGTAGTGTTGTCAATATTACTAGCAATCCCGTTAACACTTTAGCTTTAAGTTATTCAAGTTAACGGTATACTTACAAAGGAATAGCAAATTAATGTTAGTTGGGTAGATGACTCCTTAATTTGAGTATAGCGATGTGTAAGGCGTATAATTAGTAATTACTTTAAATTATAACGTTTATTGGTGGTAGGTGTCTGTTGTCGGAAACTATTTACGTAGGTACCACCACGATTAATATTTCTACTGTTAAAACAGGGGTGTGCGATCCATACAGGCAAATAAGCACTGCATACCTACGCACCCAAAACAAATCTAAATAAAAAGGATCCTTCAAGTTACTCAAAACGTACACAACTGTGCTTTGACTATTGCTTAATTGAAGCTAAATTTACTAAATTACTAAATTCGTAAGTTTATTTTTAAGTCTAGATAACACAAAGATTTTAAATGTTATTTTGCATATCCTACCTGAAATCTCTGTACACGTCCTCGCTGCCAAAAATTAGTATACAAACATTACTGTGTTATAGTTGGGCGTGTTACTTACCATCAAGTAAACATCTCGTTGGTAACATCGCATCATCGAATAACAAATCCATCACTACTATTATAATTATGTCCACCGAGTTGTAAGTGCTGATGGAATCGGAATGTAGCTCGACACAAAATAAAACTTAAAATTATAATAAAAAATATGTCTGTTAAAAAGCATAAAAATATATTTCTCGTTTCACGAATGCTTTTTATAGTATAAATCGTTAATGTTAAATATTAATGAAATCAGTCTGTTCTCAGGCGTACGGTTCTAACACCATGTTATAGCACACAAACCGGTGGCCGCTGAACTCCGCATATATTTTCGCCTGTCACAAACCAACCGCGCATGTGTGCCGTCTACTCCAAAGCCCGATTAAAACCATGACATCACATTGAAGGGAATAAGTGCATTAAGCAAAGCCGCAATATCTCTGTGTGCTTGTATCTAACCGCAGGCCAACGCGCCTAATCTTGTTAACGGATACATGTGTCAGGTTTCCTTTGATAATACAGTTTTAACAGGCCGGTCCGCTCTTACCTTTATTAACACACGATAATAAAGTAGTTCTCATTCAGATATGATAATTTTTATTCTACTTTATTGTATGTACACATCGTTCGTCCGTACATATGTCTTATATGTAAGTTATTGTCACAATGATAACATACATATAAGACACAGCACAGAAAAAACGTTTATGAAGAATATTTGCAACAGCAACACATATACAGATATTATTTACACATCATCAGCCAATAGACGTTCACTGCTGGACATACGTCTCCCCTAAAGATCTCCACATCGATCGGTCAGCGTTGCTCGCATCTAGTGGGTTCCGGTCTACCTTGTGGGAGGCGTCCCAGCAGTACGTCTACCGATATGCGGGCGCCACTCGAGGACCTTACTGCCATTAACCATCGATCCTTCGAGCAATGTGCCCTGCTCACTGCCACTTAAGTCGAGCAATCTTTTGGGCTATGTCGGTGACCTTAATTCTTCTGCGGATCTCTACATTTCTGATTAGATCGCGCAGAGAAACTCCGAACATAAGCCCTCTCAATTGCCCTTTGGATGATTGTGAGCCTTTTTATAAGGCAGATAGTAAGGGGCACGTCATTATTTACAAAGCTTAATAAATGCATTTAAAATTTCGCGAATTTTCAACAGGATTTAGAGTTAAAAAAATTTAAAAAATGTTAATATGATCCAAAGACACTAGAATAGGCCTAGGAGTAGTTAATAAAAAAGAATCTATCAATTGCAACCAAATTATGGAAACTTTATTAAAATCTCATAATTAAATATATTGTAATGTTTCATTGCTACTTAAAAATTTACTTAACGTGGTGAGTAAATATATTCCACATTTTTCTATCGATCAGCGAAATTTTCATGTTAACCACCACTTTAATGACCGCTGGTTTAATATATCTAATAATTTAACTGGCTTCTTAGTGCCACGGTAACACGTTCATCTTTCAATGTAAACAAGAGTTCTTTACTAGGATCACTGAAGTGGTAGAGTTTGGTGATAGTAATCAACAGGTGATAGTCATCAACAGCAGATAGATACACACTGCTGAGCACAACCCTTTCCCAAAGTTAATCGCTCCAGTTGGTATTGCGGTGCCCGCATCTAGCTGTTTACTTCGACCTGCATCAGATCGTCGGTCTTTCCCAGCACGCCGTCTGCTGGTACATGATCGCCACTCTTGGATCTTAAGGCCCCATCAGCCGTTAGTTTTTCGCATGCTTTGTGTTTGGTCGTAGGGTTATTCGAATTCATTTCGCTCGTTACAACCATGATATTGTTATTATGTCGCCATAAAGGCATAGCTGTATTTAAGTTATATGGAGCCAGGATTGTAGGCGAGTTTGCTTTCGGGTGTAAGAGTCACTTAATAGCATGTCATTAGAGTTTTTTAAATAATGTAATTTTTTATAAATTTATTTATAGTTTGTCTTGCATTTTTTTTTAAATAACTCAATACACGAGTCAACCTGCAGTCGTATCGCAGCCGGATGCGTCGTACCGTGATTATTGCGTTGCGGTTTTTTTTTGCTCCAGCGTTTTATACGCGACTGAGAGCAAGAAATGAGGTACGCTTCGTTTATAACCCTTTACTCCCCTTCCTTGAAAGCGAGTAAATTCATTTGCACAAGTGCTCGGAAAGTCTGGTGTACATGCGTTATGTATTATAAAGTATCGGAGAAATTTTGTTGTCGCGTCTGGAACTTGTATCCAATGTCGATGTCTTAACCGATTCCTAACAAGGCGTTGATTTTCCAGATTCAGCGTAACCAGTTGGGTTGCTTTGGGCAGAAAGTTTTTGTATATCGATGCAACGTCAGTTTCATAACGTACTGGATTTTGATTAAATATTGCAGTTTTATTATACAGTTAATGATTCAAAACGATTCTCAGGCGAATGTAATCGACAATCGTAATTTCAAGAAAATATTAATATTCAGTTACCTTTCACGAAAACTTTTAATGACTTTTGAGTAATATTATGTTAAATTACTATTATTACTGCGGTAATAATATACCTGTTAAGAACTCTGTTTGAATTTTGCTTTACATTAAAATAATGCTGATGCTGTCAAACTTATTTGTTGGCATGGTTCATTTACATGCCGTCGGAAGGTATGATTCAGTCATCAAACTTTAACGATGTCTATTTTATAAAGCTTCAAAGAAAGCATAAAACAACGATGCGATGTGATATGTTTCGCCCCAACGTCCTGCATTTGTCATACCCTGTTTAAAATTACGTATGACTTATTATTTATATCTTACGTAGTACGTAGTTGTCAAGCCCTGATAGCTCACTCTCTAAGTGCGCATAATACGTCTCGAAGAAACGCGAGTTCTATTCCTATTAAGTTTGGCGGTGTATGAGAACGAAACGTGGAAACCGAAATCCACAAAATCGTAGGTCTATGTTGCCGGAGACCATCTAGGTAGGTACCACCACCGCAACACCAACTTCTTACGATAAATAATAGTTTGTGTACATTACTGTCTTCTGGTTTGAAGGACGTTGCAAATAGTGTAATTATTTGGGTAAAGAAGGATTAACTTTGTGTTTCAAGATAACATTATCGTGCTGTGTATATCATCCTAACTAGTGCGACGTTGTTATGGGTGGACAAATCATAAACCCTATTCGAACTCTCCGTGCACTTTCCTGCCTCTATATATGTATTGAAATAATGTATTAGCTATATGAACCGTCGATGTTAAATTTCCTCAAAGATAAAGTCTATAACCGGGTGGATGTTCATGACAATTCTCGCGAAACATCCAGAAATAAACGCCCCACGCCTGCGTCGCATCGATAATTCCGTCGTTGCACTTACCAATGCACTCCGCAGCTGGAGATTTTGACGCTATTTTATTTCACAAGCCGCGACCGTCCGTCCCACCATACGCCGTCGAATTTAACGGCTCAAGCTTATTTCTGTATACGTGTACACCAGCAGAGAGTTTCTTTTGTAATCCAATCGTTGTGCCCGGTGTCGGTTTACTATCGCGTTACTGTTACTATTCGACTTTCAATAGAATAGTATTAAGATGTAATGGACATGCAATCTGTAAACGACTGCATCGCTCCGACGACGTGAAAGTATGCAGAGAATGTCGTTGTTAAAGCTTTTTTCTATCTATTCGCCAGGATGTATTAAATTATTCAATGGATGACGTTGTTATTGCCTTTACATTTGAATCGTTTCCAAATATTCTGTAAAAGTGACGAGTTATATGTTAATCGATGAAACGTATCCGTTTTGTATGTACCTTGCGCATGTACGTACGTATGTATGCGCGTGTTTGTGCGCGCGGTGGTATACACCTGCTTTGCTTTCATATCTTTTTGAGTATGTAGATAATTTTAGCGAGCAATATGAATGCAGATAACTACAAAAGCAATATGAAAATCTATATATCACATTAGATAAAACCGGGTGTACTTGTGCATTTCGCAAAATTAAAATGTGGACGTCGAATATTCTAAAACGAAATATGATGATTTTCATCGTAAATTTATGGTATGTGATAAAAAAATATATATATATACACACTTTATATTTGTTCGATAACTGTATTATTAATTTTCTGTTTAATTCTATTTAGAAACGGCCGCGCTCCATCTTCAATTAAAAACGTTATTACGCAATAACAAAGATATTGCCTTGGCGCGGGTCATCGACCTCATGTTGTACTCCTTTGTTCTTAACTTCACTTGCGTCTATTAGAGGATAGGGTTAAAATTCATAGTACATATTTTCTATGGTTCGTAATAATAATAAACAGAAAATGCGTGTCGTTTTATATCGAAAATCTTATCAGTTTATCTATAAGACAAAAATAAAGGTGTGTAACCATTGATTAGAAGGTGTAACAATATTTTTTAAAGTCAATTAATTTTGGTTCGATTTCTCTCGGCCTCGACTCCGAACACGCATACTGCGTTTGTATAAGTACCGCAAAATCTTAGATGTTGATAATAGTTGGCAAATATACGCTGCACCGTCGCTCGGACAGGTTCTGACGGCGGCTGAGCGGCGTTGTGTTATCACAACATTCTCAGAATTCTCACGGATCGTTTGCACGCATAGCTTTATTAGCTAAGTACTCTCATTATATCTATTACACCCATCGTTTATTTAACACGTTAAGAAAAAAAACTTTCGACGTTGGTCTTTTAAATTATTCGTTGCCTTTTTGATTTATTAATAAAAAACACAATAGACCATAAAAATATTTTAACGAAAAAAGTAGCTAAAAAATGTGAAATAAATGCACAATTGTTATGGATACATATTTTTACGCAGCACAATAGGAAGTGAAACGGAAAAAGCGTGCTGGACTTCGAGGGCATCATTCTGTAAACAAAAAACGTAGTAGTGGCCGTTATTCAGGCATAGAATGGAACGCGTTCAGTTCATACATATTACAGTAAACTCTACCACAGAAAAAAAGATTACTTCCTATTACGTTAATTCATAAAAAGCAAGAGTAATCTCATTTTGTTCATATTTGCTAGTATATTTACGTAATAAAATTGTTATATTTCTCCTTTATCTTATCACGGAAATAAACACAAGTAAAATAAAACTTATAACAAATTTTTAAAACAGTTCGCTGCATTAAACTGAGTGTTTTTAACCTTGAGGCGGTGACTAATGCGTTTTTCTCCGTTTAACGTGGTGTATACGATTGTCCGGCCTCATGAATGCAAATTTTATTTAAACAAAACCGAACGGAGGTCGAATATTGTATTCAAATTTCAACGTTATTTTCAACTAGTTTTTAGCAATTCTTATACGGAACGAAGTAAAACTCATGCGTTGTCACGGACATATATTAAGTTATAGACAATACTTTTAATCAATTACATAAATTACGAATTAGGTAAAGGTATTAAGCTAAATTTTAAATACGATTAAAAGCGACAGTGTCCATTAAGACTTGTGCCTGAGCTATCAGGGAATGTTTAAATCACTAGCTACCAAAAGTGCACAGTGAAATACTGAAACAAACCTAATGCTATTCAGCGCTCAAACTCGCAAATAGTTTGCTTAATACAATGAAGCTACATATCATCACGGGTCTCCGAGCCAGCAAGGACATATTTTTTAAACTATTCCTTGAGATATGAAATACCATTTTTGCTCGATTATTTCGCAAATGCAAAGAGATCTATATCAATAAATAAAAAAATGAGTGTATCTAAACTAATATAGGGTGGCGCAAAAATAACCTTATAAAAAGTACCTATATTTACTGTACCTATATGTACCTATTACCTGTGTTATAAGGTGCTTTTTATAAGGTTATTTTTGCGCCACTCTATATTTCTATATAATATATTAATCACGTCAATGTCTATACTTTCACATTTACTCACCACTTTTATGATTATCCCCTGTTTGGATTTGGTCAAAATATCAAATTACAATAATTGGTAAGTTGATCTGTTATTGACTATCACTATCATCTTTCTCCGAATATATGGTCATAGGTTAAATCAACTTAATGTTAAGCGGTACGTGAAGTAAATAGATAATATTAAAATGCTGCTATTAGCTTATGTAGGTTATAACAATAATTTTACATAATTTTACCAATTGCTTAGTAAAAACTCAGTACATTTTTTAAGACATTATATCCTCATACAACAAAAATGAATTGTATATTATTTGTATGCACTTAAAATAGATATTGAATTCCAAAACTATGCGGCCAACGATCTTCATGGCATTCCCCGACGGTACTTGGTAACAATTTACGATCTACGAGAGATGTCTCGCATACTCGGTTGATCTTAATAAATATTAATCAAACTAGTCTTAAGTCCAACGAAGGAGCTATTATATATTTTCAACTGTCATTATTTCACATTTTTTTTACAAGTACACAATCAAAAATTTCGCTTGCTTATAACTGCTAGTTAAGGTTATCATACATGTATACTATTGCTACATTGCGCTCATACATAACTATATTGCGTTCGTTGGCTTGGAGCAAAGATGTTATGTTGCAGTAATGTATGCATACTACTGCTGCTAGCGACAACAAATCTACCTCCAGTCGAACTATATGTCCCATGCTTCTTATTTCATAGTTTCACTTATCTCTTTATGCTATTAAAATATTATATAAAGATGATTCATCTTTAAGCAAAATCACACACGGACTAGGTTTCTTTTTATATTTACCTCTGTAATTTAAAAACTGAATTAGCATGTTCCTAGAATTGTTTAATGTTTCGTTTTCTAAACTTAACTACCTTTTGAACATGTACGATTAAATAAATAAAAAAAATCTAAACAACATTTCGATTAAAATCTTCATAGACTTATGCAATTTACTCGAAAGAAATTATAATTGCACGATTCTCAGGACCGTAAGAGATTAATTTCAGATAACAATCGGTTAAGAAACAATGAGAGGTTATTGAGTAAAAGTAGGATGATTAAAAAGTTGCTTAATATGAATGTGGCGGATTGCGGTCTACTGAATTTTTTTTCATTGTAGCCGTCACGCCGAATCACGTCATATCACGTCACGTGACCGAGCGGCTAGTGGTCGCGGTGCATTGTTTATCCCACATGCCCGCTCCACTGTGCCGCGACGATGCGTTATCGGCAAACTACAATAAAGACATTGAATTCAAATGAGCCAATTCATACACTATACTTTTAAATTTCACTACTAGAACCAGATTTAACAGTAGTAACCAGATTTAATAATTTCTTGTAATTTCTGTATTAATTTTAATTCTTGTAATTTTTACTAATGGTAAGTCTCTGTTGCCGGAGATAACCTAGGTAGATACCACCGCAGTTTCTATTTCTGCCGCCAAACAGTAGTGTGCACGCACGTGTTCTGGTTTGAAAGGCGCTGTAGGTAGTGAAATTACTAGGGTAACGAGACTTAACATCTTGCCTCTCAAGGAAATGTATTGCTCGTCTCGTTGCTTCGTTAAATAAATGTTGAATAATCTCTATATTTCTAAATACTCTGTTCGCTTGTAAGGAACATTTTTCATAAATTTTCTATCTCTCTATTAAATTTGAAAAACTATAAAAAATTACCTTTGTGTTAACTGAATTTGCAAAAAAAAAATAGTATTTCAATATAACCTAAATAAGAAAAGGTGATTTTATGTTTTTCATTAATGTGATTGAAACATTTAAAATTAATTGATGCGGTAAATGCAATGTACTATGATAATAGTGGGTGCAGCAACGCAACAAGCAGCGTGTTAACTAATTATTTTTTATTAATTGTAGATATGTCATATGAATTTTATTGCAACAAAAAAAAATTGTGTGTTAATAATCGTGTGAATTATAAACAATCGTGTCTCGGCGCCGGTGAGTCAGGCGTCGGCGATGTGGGACGCCGCGGGCATTGCGCCGCGTTGAACCGATTGTATGTAAAGGAGGCGCAGACGCAGGCGCAGGCCGCCGGCTCGCCGACGCAGCGATATCCTCTAGAAAGCCGATAGCAACCAACACAACTAACCAGGCGCCGTTACCCTCTTTCCTCTACCCACCGATGACTCACTAACGATCCACCTCTCTCTCGTATATTATCTCGATAGGCTGGCGAGTTACAATACCAATTACTCGTAGATTACGAGCGATCGTTCCAAGTGGAGTGGGCATCATTGCCTATAATCAATTATCGCGGACAGGATTGTTTATTGTTTCCCTTTTTCTGACAACGTGGATGTTGTTGTTTTATCGTCGAGCTCGTGTAAATCTGCCTAATTCATGGTATGTCATGCAACTGGCTGCTGTAGATTCACGAAACGATAACTCCTTACAATGGCAACCTCGTATATAAATATACGAGGCCGAAAAATTCTCTTCAAAATCTAACATTTATGGTCTACCCGACAGATAGTTCATTTTCATTATCTTCTGTTGTACATACATATAAAAATGGAAGAAAAAATTATTTGTTAAAGCTAATATCTGAAACCATTGGAGGATAGAAATTGGTACAATTCTTTTTATGGAGAATAGAGAGTTCTTTATCATTTAATGGTAATTATTTTGTAGTCATTATTTTAAGATAAAAGAAATATACACTACCGTGACAAGGTTTTGCGATCCGGCTAGTAATAATTGTATTTCTGTATATTTGAAATACACGGAATGTTTATGATGAATAGTTTAGCTATAACCCAAAGAATATAGAGGTACTTAAAATATTGATTAATATAGTTATTAACAACAGTTAATATTGATTGTATAGTTAGGGACATAGAATAAGGTTAGGGGAATACCACAAATGATTCAACCAAGTCAAAATACCGCTATGCAAATCCTGGTCCTCCTTCATAAAGATATCATAAGAAATATGTGTATCTTTCGTTTTTGAAACAGTCATTTAATTATATAATATTTAATCGATTTTAATATAAAATAAAATTTGTTGTTGTGTTGGAGATTTCATCATATTTACTATTATGACTTGATTAATAATCATACTATGTATATATTTATAAGGGTATCATTAGTGCTAATGTGAAATATAGTTTATTTAGAAAAACACACCAATAGCACATGCATTGTAATATTTACAGTTATATGTTATAAGTAAATACAAATTCTGATGCAATGGCTTATTAAAGGTGTGTATAACATTCGCAATATTGTGTTGTACTTAATGTACAAAAATAATAAAAGAATAATAAATGATGATAAACTATGTAACGGGTGTAACCGTTTCCGCACAACAACTCACGGGGTCCAAGCCAACCTCACCTGCTAGTGGTGCACCCTGCTAATCAACAAACGAGGCTTTGGCTCCCACCAACACTCATTGGGTAGTGTGGTGGGAAATAGCTTAAATCCTCCCATATGAATCCCTACCCGATCGTGTGAGAATCTTTGGGAGAGGACTATGTCCAGCTGTGGACGTCTATCGCTTGTGATGAATTAGGTATCAAATTAATTTTTTAAAAATGTTTTCTTATAAAATTTAAATGAACATTTTTACAGTATCCCAATAAAATATTACACATATTAGATGTTTGTATGATAACGACGATGTTTTTTTTCTCATTCAACGAAACGACGAGAGGAGGGGGATCTTCACCTGATGGTAAGTTATATGCCTGCCCATAACAATGTGGAAATAAATTCCGCTACCTTAGTAATTTCACTAGCTACAGTGTCCTTTAAACCGGAACGCACAACAGGAGGTGCGATGGCACTTATATAGATGAGATCTGGCAACAGAGACCTACCACGACTAAGATATCGTGTATTCCCAATTAAAAATTATGTTATGAGAAGTTTTATACCTCTTCTAACATATCGACAGATCGTTCTCGATGTAATTAAGGTCATTTGTGAAAAACATCAATCATTTTTTTATTTATACAAACGTTTATACCGTTTCATCTCTAAATATGAACCGAATCGATGTTTAATGATCGGATTTCCACTCATAAATCATGTAACATGTGTTGTTGTAGTAATGATTCGAGCCGACAACCGTGAGACGATGCTTGATCGTCCGATGATAATGCTCATCGCCCTTGACCCGATATAGAAGGTAACCAGCAAAGTATTTTAAGATGATGGGGTCATTAGCCGCACGGATCTTGCAAAATCACCTAGATCTGGCGCAATTTAGTTCGGTTGTCTCCTTTCAAATGCAATACGCGACTTGATAAAGAGTCATTGTACTCTGACCATTCGAACGAAGTATGATGTGTTTATTGTATTTATAATTTCTTGTATCATGTCCGGCCGTAAATCTAAACTTGGATTCAAGTTAAATACGGCTGCTGACGGCTCGGATGTGATTTAATTTCATAAATAAATCCGTTACCGCTTCTGTACAATTTTGTCTTTTCAACATTTAACATTATCGTATCGCGAATATGCAGCAATGATTAATCCATCGAGTAAGATGTATTTCGAGAAACAACTGTATCACGATTTAAAATTAATGAAAGTTTCTTCGGGTTGTCGATCGCCTTCCTTTAGAAGTTCCGAGTGCTTCGAAATAAACAACTTTTATAGACACTTATGCGTACATGGGTTTCATTTTGAAAATATTTAAAATATAGAGTATTTTTTTTAAACTTGTTTACAATTGACATATCGATTATTAACTTCGTTAGCGCAATAAATACTAAAAGCGTGTTTTAAAATTTATGGACGTTGCATTGACGCAACCGGCTGGCGTTGTCGTTGCATTCGGAAATTGCAAATTGCAGGTGATTGCGACGTCGGGCAGGTAGGCAGCGATACGCGCCGGCCGCGGGACCCACGGCTGCAATTACCTGACTCAGACCCGCGGGGGCTGCCCATACGATAGGGCGTGACAAAATTTCAACCATTTGAGACACACTTTATGCAACTGTATAATATATATAATAACTGTTAATAACAAAAGATATAAATCTTGTCCTACACATTTACAGAACCATTAAAACATTGAATCTCAGACAGTCGATTTCTCTTACAATATCATGTATGTGGTCGTTATACCATATAGACACTTATCTAATGATAAATTATCATTACACTACTTCACTTGCGTTTATTATTTCCCAGGGAACATTGACATGTTGAACTATTAAAATAGACCTAAGTGCCTAATTGCTTCTAGTGTGAAGAACAACAGTCGCGACATATTTAGGTCTTTCCTTATTTAACATAATATATACGAGTATAGTGTCCCTAATACTAAAATGTTTAACCTATGTTGCCTAGAGATTTGAGAGAGGAAAAATAATCCCATTCCCATACGTCTTGTTTACTATCCAACTGTCAGGTACACGGTTTTTGCATTAACACTGCGATCACTCGTATGTCGAGTTTATTTTTGACTTAAATATATATTCTTATTTGGTATTATGGTACAAATTTACAGGCATTTTATTTATCTTTTGAGTGAAGTAAAATGAATTAATAAAATTAACGGCGACGGTTACCGGGTAGTATGAATTATATATGTCAAACATGGAATGCGGTGGTTTCGTCCGCGCGAAATATTTTTGTGCCTAGACATATGTACGTATGTATATATGTATGTATGTATATATATATATGTTTGCAATTCGTCTAGCGAGGTCGCTGCCCGCGTCATGTGCGTTGCAATTTTCACCGACGATTTTTATACACGCCGCTATAGCTTACAACATATATGTTTGTGGACATGTCAATGCTAAAAGTAATCATACTTCCATTACTATTATTTCAGTCACATATCTCCTATAAATTATTCCGGCCACGAATGTCTTGAGATCATTGGCACATTACTAATGGTGTTAATACGTCTTCTTCGCATGAGCTGGCCACTTCACGTGCAACATCGACGATTCTATTTGTAATAAACACTACTTAATAAACATAATACCTCACTTTCTTCATATCCGATATATCGATACCGAGAATAACAGTAATCTAATATGGCCGCATGCATTATCTACAGCTCGCAAAGTCCACAGTAAAATAGCAAGTGGGTGATGTTTATAGCTATGACATTGTTGAGTACATAACATGTTCGGCTGAATAAAGCCGCTCGTTTGTTTACGTGGATAAAGTATGCAGGTGTCGTAGATAACAGGCGATAAGCCGTGCCTGAACAAATGATTTTAGTGCATTTTGAGTATGTATAACTTTGCTTAAAACTTAAGTCGTTAAGTTTAATTAAAAGCATAAATCTGATTATTAAATAAATAACAGTCGTAATTCAGAGTGTCAACCACATCAAAGCTTTTGGCCGGAGCTGTCGAGCGCAAGTGGCACTTGTTGCGTGGGATCCTGCTTTTGCATATGAATACGACGGTCGCAATTTGTGGCCCGCTATGAACCCGCCTCTGAGTGCAAGACATGGAGATTAATAAGGCTGAGGGTATGGCGCATGAGCGGGCGTGAACGTCAGGCGATCGATGGTACATCCCTCACCAAACCATTTGTATGTGTTACGCAGCAGATTACTTCTAATTCATCTATAAATATTCTGTGCGAGCCTGCGCTTTGTGGGGTAGGCGAGTTGGATCATTTAAAACTATACTAAATTTATATTAGGCACTCGTCTTCTAAAACATGTCACAATTAAACCATCGGCATAAATATAATACGTATAATGTGTTCGCATTACATTTTATGATACAACACTTCCCGGAACTTTGTATTGAACAATTGTGCCTGTTCTCTCATCTTTCATTCGCGCGTTACATTCATTTTACCGCAATTTGGGTCGTTTTGTGCGAACGCCTTCCGCCCATGGAGCCACATTCCGCTCTTGTGGATTGTTTCACTGCATCGCGATGACACAAATCCTCCACATTCAGTACATGAATGTGATTAACATATTATCAAGAATTAAATTTATTTAAATGGATAACTCGTTTAATCTCTCAATGAAGTTAATGTAGGTGAAAAGTTACTGTTTAAAAATTAATGTAAATCTTAAATACCTTCGTAGCAGGATATGATTTTTAAATATTCATTTATATATAGAAAAAAAAAATATGATTTTGTTATTCTAATTCTCTACTGTAGCAGTGGCAATGAAGAACTGAAAGTATGTTTCAATAATGAGCGTCACTGCATCTGGTTTGGTTTAAAAAGTTCGCTTCTAAATTTGGGAGACATCGTTAAAGTGAGATAAGCTGGGGCGTTAAATAGGGCGACGTCGCCGGTAGTTGTTACCGGTTAATAAAAAACTCGTGAAGCAGTAAACGCTGCGGATATTTCGAACGGGAAGTAAGTGCAGGCGTGAGCGGATGGGACCAGTGACTGCCAATTATATGACCAATCGGCCAGGGCCGTGAGAGGGTTGATTAGAGAGATTTCAGACGTCGTGCTACTGCCGTGTTCACGTCAACCCCCTCCGCTAACCAATTACCGGTCGACCGACGTATGAACGCTGCGCATAAAAGTTACCACTCGATTCATTACGCTTCGTCGTGCGCGATAACAAATGCACCAATTTTCGTACACAACACACCATTGCGTTTGAACTCGAGGTACCTTTTTTTATTCAACGAGACAAGCCAGACTTCTTTTTGATAGTACGGAATATATCAACACGTAACAACATGGCACCAGTTAGGATGACACTCACAGACACTCCGGATTTTGCTTGTCAAGTAGAGATATAAGTTGTTAATAATTTCAATAGCTACAACTCTCTTCATAACAGTGCTGTTTGCACACTACTGGTTTTTTTTATATTCATAAGCGACGAGACGTGTGGTACATTCACTCGATGGTGTGATAACTCCCTGTAACAACGAGGCGCTAGTTAGGATGATATATACTGCGCCATATTACGCTCGTCGCCTGAGACATAAGATATCGAACACTAGCTACAGTGCCGTTTATACCGGAACACAGTTTTCACTATTGTTTGTAGCTAGAAAGAGGAGCTGCGATGGTACTTACGTAGGTAAGACGGGGACAGAGACATCCCACCAGCTAAATTTGTATTCCTCTTTTTACTACAAGAAGTTTTAAATTATTCTGGATTTCGTAAAATGAACTTTATGTTAAGAAACTGTAACAAAAATTATTTTATATAATAACAAAGACTACATAGCTAACAAAAGATTGTCTTCACATTGTTGTAATATAAAAATCTTATTGTCATGTTATCGAAGACACTCAATACGACTTCAAAAGCTCTTAGAAGGGAGTTGTTTGTCATCTGTCGCGCCTGACGGTCCAGAAACCTTGCAGACATCGATCTGAGGGCTCTAAGTGCCACTGTCAACTTTGTTTTCCTTCGGTAATGTTTCCATAAATACAGCCCTCCCTCCGTCCCTTTCACGTCTCCCTGATTTATTTGCGTACACGTTTAATTAACACTTCACATTCCGAGTAGATTTCGATGTTTTGTTAATGTCTTTATTAGACTGTTGTCTAAATGTAAAGTTTTAGTTTTATAACTTTAATTCTAAAATGTTTCTAACAACTTTGTTTTTTTAATACTACCGTTATATAAAAACCTTTCTTTTTTAATAGGGTAGCAAACAATCGACCGTCCATTGTTTTCGTTCGCTTTCTTATCCGAGCTAAGGATAGCATTTGTCTTGGTCACGCAAAACTTAATTTGCTTGAAATTAATTATTATTGACCTCATGCTTACGATTATGAAACGTAAAATCTCCTACCTCGATCATGTACTCCGTCATCAGCGATATGATCTTCTGCAGCTGATTATAATGGGTAAAGTTTCTGGAAAACGAAAGGTGGGGAGAATGAAGGAGTCATGGTGAGTAATATCAGGGAATGGACTGACATATCTGGTGCGTCCGACTTGTTCCGCCGAACCAGAGACAGAAAAGACTACCACTGATCGCCAACCTTCACTAATTGGAGAGGCATTTTAAGAAGAATTATTATTGACAGGTCTTATTAGTTGGTTACAGATTGTGGGGTAAGTTAACAACAATATTTTAATACAAGCATCATGACCTTGTTCCCATGCCACTAGTACCTGATAGTCGTTTAATTTCAACACAGTTGATATATTAGATGACAAGTGGTTAGTGTCGGTTTTCCTCTGTGACCCCAGTGCACTCCGGCTATTATCATACAGCTATTACAAAATGTAGGTGTTATTGCTACACAGACACCACAAACTTCGTTTCCGATTCGATAACCACCTTCACACATTAATCACTCTTTGTAAATATGATACGACACCCCAATTGTCCATTAGCTTTTAGTAATATTACAATGGTCCACTGTTTCAAACGGTGAATTTTCTACTCCTTCAAAGTTTCATTGGTTTCATATCTCAAGAAAGTAACAGACTTTAAGAGCTAAATATTGTACGAGCATACTAACGAGACCAAAGTTTATTCATAGGAAACTTTTTAAATCTACTAAATCAAATGCTTTATATAAAAACGCAATCTATGTCCGTAATTGAATTGATTTGGAACTCTCTAGTCTGCTGGCTTTCAATTTAGCGTTTCCGTAGGCTTTATATGTTTGAGTTATAGTTGGATAGGTAGTGGGAGTTCCAAGTGGAAACTGCAATGGTGGATAGGGGGGGTGCCCACCCCCACCCTCAAGTCTATATACGAGTCCCACCCTCAAGTCTATATACTTATTTACTTTTAAACGTCAGTGTGCTTCGTTTTAGTAATACAATATTAACATGTGTTTGGTTTTGTAGGCATGCCAGTTATATGCGGAAGTATATAGTATTGCATTGATGGATGATAGATGTAGTTTTAACTACTGCACGTATCAATCGAATACGTCCTATCTTTACAAAAAGAAAAATATTTTTTCTTAAATTTTAATAAAATTAGATAACCTTTACTTTCTTGGTATTTATTAAAAGAAAATAACAATAATGTTCATTATATAATATCATATTTATAATGCATGGTGATTGAAGATATTTGTGTGCTTTGTGTGAACTAAAATCTTTGCATATGAGTGAAGGAAAGGTTGGAATATAAATTTTGTTTTAGCACATAAATGTGTTTTGGTGCAAGTATGCCTAAACAAGGAGTGATGAATAAGCTTGCGTCTGGAGCGGCGCCTGGCGAGCGGGGAAGAACTTGCTGGAAAATTGCACGCAATAAGCAGTCTGCCGCTTTCGATTTAATTCCACGCCCGCTATCGCTTCGCTCACTTATTCACCTTATGTATCCCATAAATATGGATGATGCGGTCCCCGACTTCTATATATTTTGTTGTTATCAATGCCGTGACTGTTCACATGATCTAGGATCCAATCGTAATGAAAATTTTATCAGGATTATTCCTGGAAATTTAATGCTGAATAACCTCTTTGTATGCTATTAGACATTCTTCCATCGTGTAAATTTATAAAATCTTCGAACAAAGTTAGAATTGGTGTAGTCAATAAATGATAAAAGATAAGTCTATGTGCCGGTAACGCTGCCTGATAAAAGCAGGTGCTGAAAGCGTGATGGTTCGCCAGCTTTAATATGCAGTGTGGGCAGTGCTCCGTTTTTGCCTCGTGGCAAGGAACAATGGCCGACGCATTCCATCGTATCACCGTTAGCGGCCGACGGTAATCGTTGATACGCCATCCCCTCTCCCCATGACGTCCCCCGATGATGTGATAAATCAAACTAATAAACATTCAAGACTTCCGCGCTGTCTAGTGAAGATTGCGTCTCAGCTTCTCCATCTAATAAATATCCGATTGCCTTATACCAGGTGATCGTCTATACCTTCTATAACGGCAATCTTTATAAACATTACTAATTTATTTTTACTTGTGAAATAGCCATCGGTTTTTTTTAAGTTTGCTTAATGTTCTTTCCGTTATTGAAAAGGTCTACAGAATTCGTTTCATATTTCAAAGATTAATTACGTAACTATTAAAATGTTCGTATAAATTTTTAGATGAGAATAACTTAGCGAAGTCAAGGCGCGGTTGGCTTTAAGCCAGAGCAAACAGGGTAAAAAGCAAGGGCGGCGACGGCGGCGGCGACCGCGCCCCGAAATAGCGAGCAAAGTCAAGGCGTGCGGCTGCGGCACACGCAGCGGTGACCGAGCGGGCTCCCGTCTATACTAGTACAGGCACTTTACAGGCACACCCTGCCCGGGGTGTGTCCAACCGTGCCGACGTGATACACTAACAAGTGAAGCCATTATGAGCGCATCGTCTAATTCTATTTCGGCCGATGAGGGTGGGACGTCTGTATAACGCGAATAGTTCACGCGAACTCCGTAAAACACTTCGCGAATAACCTCCGGAATGTGCTATCCGCGACGGAACCGCCTCATCATGTTCCTTGCACCTTTTTGTTGTAATAAATGTAATGATGCCTATGCAAAAAAATACTTGATGTTATCTAGTTTATTGCCCAGTACCTAGGAGACATAGTCGTGCCATTAAATGGCTTTTTATTATAGTCAATATAAGGTCCACCAACACTGCTGCGTGTGAAGCGGCTTACTCTGATCAAATAAATTCTTTTTACCTGATTATTTTATATATGTATGAGATACCGGATTAATTTGCGGGGTAGTTAGTTAAAATGAAATTGTGATGAGGGATTAAATTGTAAAATAAAGAATTGGTATTCTTTGTAGTCAACGGAATAATTGAAATAGATTAGATTATTACATCCAAAAAGTTAAATATTATATCAAAGCAAATGAAATATAGAGAGGCACCACACGCTTACCACGCGGGCGCATAGCACGCCGCTGACTCACGCAACAGGCTTGAGGCCTGAACAAGGACATCCTCGCAGTGCCCGAACTGTGGCAAATGGGAACACAAACATTACTCCATATCCGTCGGCTCTATTCACCATTGTGCCGCAACAAATTGCGGACATAATAAACTTCGCAACACCTCGGCCGCGCGTCGCATGACACACGACTATTTTGAGAAATGTAACGGCGTTCAACATTGCTTGCAATCTCATTCTACCATTGTCGACATATTTGCCCGACTCTCAATTGCTTTGCTCTCGAAATTGGTATAAATTGAATCATACATTTCCATCGTTTATAACATAAAAGTTATAACTGTTATACGTTTACTCATGCAACATAATTTTCTTTCGAAAGATGTATATTCATTATGGCATTACTCTAGTTGGGTTTTAGTGTCGAGCATCTCACTTTTTATTTATGCCGCCAAACAGTAGTACGTAAACCTTACTGTGGCTCGATTTGAAAGTCGTTATAGCTAGTTAAATTACTTCGGTAACGAGACTAAACATATTATCACAATGCGGTGCGGTTTATATCATTCTAAGTAGCGCTATGTTATGGCGAATGTATAACTTACTATTAAGTAAACGTTGCTTTTTATTTTCGTTTCTTCTTGAAATAAAAACGCTGGTAGAAAACCGACATTTATCTTAACAAAAACGGGTAGAATCCTGCTTCCAGATATCTTATGTTTTCTTAACCTTGTGTGCAGATGACTTGAAAGCAGTGACGAAGCGACTGATCGCGCAGGCAAAGCAGGAGGGCTCCCCAGACAATATCTCAGTAATAGTGGTGTTTCTGAAGGATCCGCGCGACATCGTCGCCTTCATCTCCCACCCGCCCATGGATCTTGGGTAAGTTTAAAGTACTTTACAAGTCATAAAATATTAACGCATACGTAACAAGTACAAGGGTAGTAGTTATTTCTATTATAATAATATCATATATTTTCTATTATAACTAGTAGGTATGTTACAATTACAATATGTATTTTTATTTCATAAATGTTACAAAAGTACATTATTATGGTAAGCTCTTGAGATAATTTAGTTTGTTCATTCCCAAATACATAATTTTAAATAAGTTGTTATGTCGCTTCTAAGTAAAATTACTGATTACTCAAAAAAAAAGAAGGATTTCTGTCATAAATAAATATCTCACATAATGTTCCCACTGCTTGGACGCGAGCGGGGTCTTCCCTTACAAGGAGAAGCTCAAATTTATTTATCACTCCATACAAGTGCATGTTGGTGAATCTTACATCTCCACGAAAGCTGAAGTCCTTAGAACAAGGCTGTTCTTCACGATGTTGTCCTTCACCGAAAATTCAAGTACAATGTAGATTGAACCATTCCCTCTTTTAGACATACGCCTGCCTTATACATTGAGCTGTCACGGCTTAATAATGGTTTTCATAATCTATATATATAGGAGTCATCCAGAGATAAATTGACTGATCACCGGATCTCCGAAACGATTAGGCATAAAAACTCAAAATTTGGTAGTGATATTGCTTCAGCTATTTGGAGGTTAGTTAAAAATTGATTTTGCAAAATTCTTTCCCCAGAGGAGCTACGGGGGTGTTTCAAATTTAATTTTATTGTATATTGCAGCCAGTAAAGTGGGCGCAGAATAGCTAGTATCATATAGATGATTGTTGGTGATGATGATGTTTATGATTATTAAAACACATGTCAGTAAATAAACGATCGGGTTATTCATTAACACATGTTTACAAACAATAAGAAAGCAATGCGTTTGCAGTTCGAATCTTGTTTGTAATGCAATACGTAATATTGTTTAGTCGACGAGTAACAGCTGTTCCATTGGAACACATCGGGCCGTAATTTGGGGAAATGCACTTCCTCTTCCGACCGTCGAAAGTTGTATGGTTGCTACTACTGGATCAAATTTAGATATTTAATATTATTTAAGTAATTTTCTTTATGTATACCGTAACAGTGGAACAGGCAAAAGTGCTTATCAATAGGTATAATCGATAACAAGCGGCAATGAATATTTTACGACATATTATTCGGGCTTTGCTTAGCGAACTCCTTACTATTTTTGTATTATCTGTGGTAGTTTTCGTTATATTTACAAGAAAACCCTTTAATTTTTTTGTGGTACGTGAAGGCTGGACAACGCGTTGTCGAGCGCGCCGCCGTTCGCAACGGAGGCGGAGGGGCGCAAGCTGGAGGCCGTGGCGATGGCCATTGATGACTGCGGTGAAGTAGAAGCCGATGCCGACAATGGCGTTTCGGACAGCGACAGTGAGGACTTCGGCCCCGAGACAGCGGTTGACGCTGATGACGTCGACGACGCGGACGGCGACCAACGTGAACCCGCGCCGCCAACCCCACCTGCCCATGCCGGTAAATCAACTTTTAATTACTGAATCTACGTCATCTTTCACACGCATATATATTTTGAAGACATATTATGTGTTTATTTATATGTATACTTTTAATAGTTTATTTACAAATAATTATAATATACATATATAAGAAAAATACTTTAAAGTTTCGGTTGTTGGAGATCTTCTAGATAAGTACTATCGCAGCACCTATTTCTGTCGCCAAACAGTAGTGTGCATACATTACTGGATTCCGGTTTGAATGGCGCTGTGGGTAGTGAAATTAATGGGGTAACGAGATTTATACACTGTCTCAAGGCGACGATCGCCATGTGCTGCAGTTTATATCATGCTAACTAGCTCCACGTTGTTATGGGTCGGCGTATTACCATCAGGTGAACGTCTCGCTAATTTCCTCGCTTCGTAGAATAAAAAGGATAAGATACCCATTTTGGATTCTACAATGATATTCTATTTAAAATTTATTTCAATTGAACCAAAAACGTTCACCTAGAAGTGCCACTTGTAAATAATGGCCCCGTTTATATTTTTAGATTGCCTAAGATACGATACAGAGTAGTATTAGAAAACTTACAACTGTGTAATAGTCGAGTAGAAACCTTTAAAACTAGAGCAAATCCGGAGAAAAGCGAATGAATTACAGTTCTTATTATATTATAGCCTGCGTCTTTAATGCTCACATTAACTTCGTAATTATGCTTTTAATTCGATTTCATTCTATACTGTTTATATATTAATGCTAATTAATGAAAAATGCGCGATAAAAATATCTGTAGGTTTCCCTACTTAATAGGGAGGGCCTTGTCAACCACGAGAAGTATATCATCATAATCTGCCGATAGACATCCATTGCTGGACATTGGCCTCCCCCAAATATCTCCTCATACAGTCTGCATGGCCTCCGGTACCGCTGGGCACTAGAGGCTGTGGTATGTAAGGGTTCATATGGGGGGATCTGGGCCATTTCCCACCACGCTGGCCCAATGCGGGTTGGCGGGAGCCAGAACGTCGTTTGTTGATTAGCAGGGTGCACCCCGAGCAGGTGAGGTTGGCTTGGGTCCCGTGAGTTGTTGTGCAGAAGCCCTTACACCCTGAGAATATATATTACATATTATACTAGATACACAAGAGAAATTCTGGAAAAAAAGAATGTATTTTATATGAGTAAAACCATTAAAAAATCATAAGTATAATAAGAAAAAATAGTCTTAAAATTAGCTCTAAGGTGATGGTATTACATAAATTCAATGTTTTCAAACATTATATGTATTCAATATATTATTAAAGACGTAACTTTCAAGCTAAAACAACTTTGTGTATCTTTGATCGAAATTAAATTCAATTAGGTATACATACATAGGTTTTTCATCAATAAAAATTCTAATAACACAGAATTTACAACAACAAATGTTGTTAACAATACTTATATTCCGTTTTTACATTTAAAAAAAAATTAAGTGTTTGTTGCTGTCGATACTATATCGTAAATAATTATAGATATCTTACCCAAGTCGGTTAATGTCTTATCTGCAGAAGCGTGTTTATTGTGATTATTAGCACTATTGTTAATTATGAACGATCACGCAGTTACTTAAAACGAAGCATGCTTTAACATGTTTTATTATTATAAACAATCTGTTAACAAACGATTGTTGTATTCATCCTCTGTTTTCGTTCAGGTCTTTCTCAATTCTTAGGTTGTAGATATGATTATATAAAAAAAAGTATGACAATGCCGTAGGCGATGTATGTTGTATTATGTGCGCGCACACTCCCATTATTTTATAATTAAATATAATCCCATTCGTACGCGAAGAATTTTACTATATGCTTAGAAGTTTAACCACATTAGCTTATATAAAAAAATTTTTTTTTCGAGAGTTAAGGTGCTGTTTAAGAGTTTGAATTAAGTTAGGTTGCGTCAAGTAAAAAGCTTTATAATGATCACAGTTTATTTTTGGAACCTACCTACCGTTCATGTTTTAATAACACAATTTGTTCATTATAAGTTTAATATTGGTGCAGTGGAGCTGTTGTTCTCCTCATCCTCAAAATGTCTAATATGTAGTAAAATTTGTAATTTGTTTTTTTTTTATTAGCTGTTGATATTCCTATAACGCATACGATGTTTACATATTCTACAATTTTTCCCATTGAAAATTTATTTGCAAGATCGTCTTCAGGAGTAAGTCCGAAGTTTCATTTATGAAAGTTTTTTTTATCAATTATTGTAGTATTTCTTTTATTTTGCGTGCAGTAAATGTATTCTATTCTATTAAGTAACATTCTAGTGTTTGATTCTTGATTAATCTATCAATAACAATATTATCCAGTAAGTGTGTTTTGTGGTGAATCGCTATCCCCAGTGCCCGAGCGACGAGGTGATTGCATGTCCACTCTCCCCGCTCACCGCGCCGCGCGCCGCGTCCGCGTTCGCACTCCCGTCCCGCGCGTCCCGCACGTCCCGCACGTCCCGCTCGTCCGCTCGCAGTCGCTCATTGAACGCTCGTGAGATCTGTGCTGTTCCGCGTCGCTGTATTTTGGCCAAACCTTTTGTCTGCTTTTAACGGTCCGAGTATTGTTCTACCGGTCGTCAAGATAATAATCAGTACAGTGAATATTACGTTTACGGTATGTGAACCGGCAAATATTGTTTATTATTTTCACATACCAAACCGTGAAAAGGTTATTTCTGTGTTGATTCATGCGAAGCGGTGTTCTGGAAATAGAACGTTCGCTCGAAGGCGCATCCCTCCTTGGGCGGCCGGCAAAGGATTCCCGAAGGGGCCGCATGTATAATTACATATTTTCATCGCTATACTTCGTTATTTGTGAATATCGGGCGTGTCTCTAGCCGGATTTCCAAATGGCCTCTGTAATAAAGTATTTGCTAGTTTGAATTCGCGACCGGTAAATATTGTTGTTACAACGCGGTCGACTCTGTACATTCTTTCGTGCGCAAATACCATGCGCCAATCAAAACTATCTGATCATTTTTTTTTTCATAATTTAAGGGTATTTTTTTATTTATAAATATGTTTGAAAAGTGTACCCTCCAGGTGTTAAGTTATTTGACGTTATTGGCGTGGATAGATGGGTTAAAGTTTTTTTTAACTTTGATATGCAGTGGAGGCGGGCCACGTCGACGGCGTCCTAGTGGATAATGTAGCGGAGAGTGGTGAAGAGTCCGAGGACGAGTGGAATTATTATAAAGGCGAAGGCGAACCGGAACGCGACGAGCAAAACCCTAGCGAGGAGGCCGACGAGCCGCCGCGTTCCGACACACCCTGTCAAGACAACGTAAGTAAATTACCCGTTTAAATTGAATTTAT
This sequence comes from Ornithoptera alexandrae, assembly GCA_029030555.1. Classification (NCBI taxonomy): domain Eukaryota; kingdom Metazoa; phylum Arthropoda; class Insecta; order Lepidoptera; family Papilionidae; genus Ornithoptera; species Ornithoptera alexandrae. The sequence continues at coordinate 9,898,047 of JARDVY010000037.1, forward strand.
AGTATTTTTATCGAACAGTGGTTTAGGTAAATGACAGATCTATTTCAACTATTTCCGTTTTCAAGTTTTTGGTATAATTAAGGATGTTTGCTGTTTATTTCGGTTGTTAAATTGAATAAGTGATTAAAAATAATTGGTATCAAGTATCTAAAAGATTAAGTAATTAACATCGATCATTGTTTAATAAAATTTTAGATTCATGGCTCTGCATTTTAAAGTAACTCTCAAGTTTATTCTAAGTTATATTCCTCCCATAGGGCAGTTGGGTAAGAATATCCTTTCTGCCACTGCTAGTTTCTACGCGTCGTAAAAAGTGTCTAAGATATACAGAAAAATGGAAACACCCTCTCTAAATATAATTACAAGCATGGGGTGCTAATTAAATTGATGAAGGTTGGTAAATATTGTAAATGTCCCAAAATGATAAGGACTGTGTGGCAGCAGCAGCAGCGGACAGCAAACTGTTACATTTTTATGCAAATATGCATTAAGTATAATCAGGCCCAATCAATGTAGAGATATGTGAGGGAGGCTTACATCCAGCAGTTGGACTTCTATTGGCTAATGATGATAATGCTTTGTAATATATTGAATAAATTCAAGTAGTTGAATCAGTTATCTTAGTATTTATCGAGATTAAGCAATCACCTTTGCAGTTGTGAGGTTTATTAGCTTGATAGTATTTAACTGTATTCAAATTAAAAGAAAAGTATTTTTAAGATACATTAAAACTTTATTTTTCAGTCTGCTTGGGAAAGTAGTTCAGTAGATATGAATAGCTCACCACTAAATCCTGATGCCCCAGTATTTGTGCCGGGGGGAGTGGCAGGATCTGATGTATTATTGGCAGAGTCTCCACGCAAACCACTGCCCATGGATGATATTGAACTGCCTGATGTAGCTCAATTCCAGACCGAAGCAGTTATCAGACCTGCTGAATTGCTTAACCTGGATAATTCTGATCACCTTAATGGACATCATGTAAGTGATTTTAGGTATTTTAATGAGAGCTTCCCTTAAAATAAAATTCAGACCAAATGCTTTAATTAGATTTTCCTTATATACATACAGCTACAGTTATGTGATTTGAGAAAAACATAGAGTAGCTTACTATTTAGGAGATAAGATTTATTATTTGTTAAAATTAAAATCACATGTATTTAATTTTGTCTTGACTACTGTTCTGTTGTAACAATGTTTAAATCCAAAAGTACTGTTATGTTAGCAGATATGTAAGAACCCCATGGTATATTTATATATTTGTTCTGTAAAGGAGACTTATGTTAATAAATAGATCTTTCTTTAAATCTTCAATAAGATGTAAATAATAAATAAAAAGTAATTTTGATAAGCCTGTTTGGAAGCAATGTGTGTACACATAACCTTTTTTTTAATGTTTTACTATAGTTAGTTTTAAAGACTAATTTCCTTTTCCAAAAGGTGTTACAGGATTATATAATATCAAAAATGGTCTATTTTTATTAAATTAGGAGTAGTGTTTATGTTATTAACAATGATAGGAAACTCAAAAGTAATAGCTTAATAATAACTCTTCTATTAAAATTATTTTAATATTACATTGTAATATAGCAAATTGCCTAAAACTGGAGATGATTGAATTTGTACTATAATATGTAAATCTTCTAAGTTAATATGTACTAAAAAGATTGTTTTTGATGTTCCAGAATGTTTCAATAGATGCTGCAACAGAGCAAATTAATGGTAATGGAAAATGTAATATGGACAGTTTAGGTTTTGGTTTCAATGTTAATGATGAATCTGATAAGATGAAAGATACTAGTCTAATAAAAGAATTTGAAAGAATACAGAAAGATACAACAGATTACTGTGAGATACAGGTATGTAACATAAGGGACATTGGTTAATCTTGATACATCAAGACATTATTAACCTGTCACTAATTAATTCATGGTTTCATAGTTCATTACCTGTCAACCTATTTTTTGCTTTTCAGTCGTTGTTAAATATCATACTATACATTTCTTGGTTAGGGTACCACAAGAAGTATCTATTTTATAAAAACTATAGTGTTGCTAACTATAACTAAAAATCTTGATTTAAGTGGTGATAATGACTTGTGATATAATTATATTTTTTTCTTACTATTTTTAGGTATTCCAGGCACATACTGAAACTAATCCCTTTGATGAAAGGGATGACGAGTTATTTGAAAGACTTAAAAATAAGGAACGAGATCCTATGAGTATGAGTTTTTATCAGGAAAAAGATGATGACACTTGTGAAAGGTTTACTAAAATTGAAGGACATATAGATCTTAATGCTGTTCAACCTTTACCTGATAGTGATGATGAAGATATTCAACAAAATGGAGCATATGATATAACTATACAAAATGAAAAGGAAAATGTTCCTCCAGAGCAAAGTTGTTTATTACAAGAAGTAGATGTTCAAGAACCAAACAACGATATACTTAAGTTTGATGATCGGACAGAGAATGTGGTCAATAATGTTAGTAACATAGATAATTTTGTGGATTATAATATCAACAACACTAATAACATGCAAACTTATTCAAATGTTGAATTTGAATGCAATAACATTCCACAAGACATTTTGCAAACTGATACACCAGAATCTCACAAATTATTATTTGAACAAATTCCTGAAATACCAGATGGAAAGAGTTCGGAATTAGGTTTTACGAATGATGATTTACAAGATTGTTCAGAAAGTGATAAAGATATAAGAATTGTCACACCAGAGGATGAAATATCTCAAGATATTGAAAGTAAATCTGATGAATCACCAATTGCAGATACACAAACAGATTTTATTGAAGCCGATATAAAGGATGATTCAGAAAGAGAAAAAGATATTCAATTAGAAAGTGATTCTCAACCAGAAGATAGCACAAATGAATTAATCTTGGAAATGACAAGTGACTATAACCAGTCTGAATTAATTGAGGAACCAGTATTGCAGTCTGCAATAATTGATCAAACACAGGCAATTTTGCATCAAATACCAAAAGATGTAGAAAATCTTGAAGACTCTCAAGAGATTGCACAAACGTTAAATGATTATATACAGGATACAAAAGAAAATGTTGTTTTAGATGAAATTGTTGAAAATAAACCAAATTTAATGGAAAGCAATGATTTAAAGGAAACACCAGAAATTGAATTTGAGGCTGAATACATGCCTATTGAAGAACAAGATAATATGGTTACAAAATCACCTTCACCATCTCAATCTCCAGTACCTTCGCCAATTCCTAGTAAATCCCCTTTGCCTATCGTAAAGGAAATTCCGTCATCACCTATATTGGAAACTAAATCTCCTGTTCCTGTTGATGAATTATTAGGAGATTTTGTTGCAACATCACCAATGCCAACGCAATCTCCTGTTCCGAGAGATTCACCCTTCGAGCAGAGGTCACCAGTACCACAAGATGATGGAACTCTATCTCCCATACCGGCTGAGGTTCCACTTCCGCGGGAATCTCCTATGCCAAATGAATCGCCTTTACCTCAGGAAAGTCATTGTTTGGAAGAGGATTTCCCTTGTGAAAGTATTACACCTGTACATACAGAATTACTTGCTAAGTCTCCATTACCTGTGGAGTCTCCATTACCTGTGGAGTCTCCTTTACCTGTGGAGTCTCCATTACCTGTGGAGTCTCCATTACCTGTGGAGTCTCCATTACCTGTGGAGTCTCCATTACCTGTGGAGTCTCCATTACCTGTGGAGTCTTCATTACCTGTGGAGTCTCCTGTACCCGAGCCTCATATAACTGTTCTATTAGACGAAGCTACATCTTGTGCAGCTTCTCCCATGCCTGATAATGATTCAGTACAGCCACAATCACCCACACCTGATGAAGAAGAGTCTGTTCAAGCTGAAACATTAACAATAGAACAAAAAAGCGAGTCTCCCCTTCCCATAGACAACACTACTATGGAAATAAATACTGTAGACGAATTGGCTTTGTCAACACAGAAATTTGAAGTTAATGATGAGATTGTTCTTGGAGAATCACCTCTACCTGGTGATTTGTCACAACCCTGTGAATCACCTTTAACCACAGAACAATTCATCACTAAATCACCTTTGCCAGCTGAAGAGCCTTCATCACCTCAAGCTGTGACTCTACCATCAGAAACTGTTATTAGTGAAATGACACTCCCGGTTGAAGAAGTTCACTTATCGGAATCACCTATGCCTCAAGAATTAGTGTCAGAACAGAATTTAACTCCTCCTGAAGAATTGACGCAAGTAACTGAAAAAATTGTAGTCGATGAAACTCCATTATTACCTGAAACACAAATTGACACTCAAGCTGCTTCTCCTGTTGATATTGTAGAATCGGTTGAGTCCTCACATCACCTACGAAGCATATCTCCTGTGTTAATATCCCAAGACACTACTGAATTGCTTACAGAAAAAATAATACTGTCTGAGTCTCCAGTTCCCTGTATATCTCCTGTCCCAGTAGAATCTACAGAAGCGGAGATTTCTCCTCTTATTGACAATATCCAACAATTAGATATTGAAGACAAAGTAACAGATTTAACATGTGAATCAAGACTGACTCCTGAAGAAATTGTCCAAGAGCCTTTGGATTCCAGTAGTATGGCACAATCGGAAGCTATTATTGTTGAAACTTCCTCTGGGCCAACGCCGGATTTAGTGCCTGATGAGCGTGTTGATTTTTCACAAAAACGAAACGAACTTGTTACCGATATCGACATCGGCATCCCAGAATCTCGTGCGCAGGAAATCTGCGTTCCAGTAACCAGTGAGATTCAACATGATGATGCCGTGGAACCAAGTGCTGGGACACCTACACCTACTCCAGCTGTAGAGCCAGCCCAGGTTGCACCAGCTACGCTTGACATCCCGCCGATAAGTGAAACGTCTATAGCAGGCGATGCAGAGGCGTTGGCAGCTGTGTCGGTTGCTGCGGGTGTAGCAGCTGTTGCTGCAGTAGCAGCATCAGCCACTGCTAAAACAAAAACTCCCGCTGCAAAGAAATCACCTACAACACCTACGGCAAAAACACCCAAACCAACTCCAAAATCAACAACGGCGACTCCTCGTACGCCAGTATCAGCTGTTAAGAAAACAGCAGCAACGTCGCCGGCAGCTAAACCACTTTCTGCTTCAAAACCAACTGTCACGAAAACGCCCTTAAGCACTAAAACTACACCGGCTTCGAAACCGACCCCTAAAGCGAGTACGCCACCGTCTAAATCTGCAACGCCTATTTCAAAAGCAGCAGCCAAACCTTCATTGGCAGCCGTAAAAGAGGCCCCGACTTTAGCTAAAGCCGCGCCGGCGGCAGGTGCGCGCCCTGCAGTGCGTGCTCCCGCAAAACCCACTAACACAAAGCCAATACCGGCTGCGCCTAAAACTAGCACAACAACTGCAGCGAAAGCTCCGGCTCCTCGGCCTTCTTCAAGACCAGCTACTACTCGTCCATCCAACACTACCACTGCTGCCCCTCTTGCAACAAAGCCGAAGGAAGCAAAGCCAAAAACAAGTGCGCCTAAACCACTTGCTAACGGTGACGTTAAGCCTGCTGCGAAGCCAGCGCCTAAACCGGCTGTAACTGCGCGACCAGCGGCTAAACCCGCGCCAAAGCCCGCACCTCGCACCGCAACAGCTCCGCTCTCCAGCAATGCTGCACCCGCCAAGTAAGTGTTAGTCATACATACTTGCATATATATCATAGCTTGTTACCACTGGGGTGTCTCAGAGACCACATACATTCAAATTTAATAGGAAAACCACAGCCCCTGATCTTTTATATGATAATTATAACCAACCTTAGCTTAGAATTATTAAAATACAAATAATACACCAGCATCATATTTCTATAAATTGATTATTTAACAATATCAATAAACACTCACTTTTGAGTGAAAAGCATGATGGTATTTCTCCTTAAATATTTTAATAACAAGCTTAGATTAATGAAAAAAAATGTTTTAAAGGCCTACAGCGCCACGAGCGGCAGCTCGAGCGCCACTGGACAAACAAAGTAAGGACCTCGCCAACAAACGCATCACAGCCAAGACAGCACCCCCGAGGACTGCCCCTGCCAAGGTTCGTCTATTTTATTTAGGGTGATGAATACATACATATTGAATAAAATGTTGGTACTTCAACATAATTACTTTGCAGGCCCCAATAGGCGCAAAGAGCGCTCCTGCAAAGACAGGACCTAAGAAAGTAGAGTTGCCGAAGAAGGAGGAGGTGCAGGAAAATGGTCTGTCGAATGGGTCGGCGCCCGTGAAGCTGCCGCCCAGCCCGCCGCCCGCCGACAACGCGCTGCTGCCCGACGTGATCGCGTAGGCCGTCGGCCGCAGACGATTCCTATTATTTCTGCTTACATTTTGTGATTTTTTATAAGTGTATAATAGATTTAAAGGCCGTTCGCGGCGCGATGTTAGGTGCGGGGGAGCCATCCCCCACTTTTATATTATAAAGCCGCTTTTTATTGACCTGTATGTTGCCGGGCCCGCTATGTGCCCCCCGATAATAATGAGTTACAATTTTTATATTACCAACGAATGAATGATTTTAAATCTGGCTTTTTAATTTATTTTCTTTGTATAACCGTATTATTTAAATAAAATTGTGAAGAAGAACTGAGACATTGTTTTATTTATGTTAAATTAACGATTGTACGTTTATACGATAAATAAATGGAAAAAATAAAAAAAAAATATGAATGTTTACTGTATTTTGCTACTCTCACTTACGTCGATGTAAACTTTACTATCATGGTGTTGCAAACGAACTTAATATAACAATTTATTCCAATAAATGGTTATATCACCTTTTTGTTTTTTATTTCATGTTTCATATTAGTTTTATATATGTTTATATTATGAACTATTTTTTCTATTAGGAGCTATATAAATTTTCTGCCTTTGGTGCAGTACTTAAACATTAAAAAGAGCAAAGGAAGATAATTGCGATCCCGTTTCTATGAAAAATAATTAGCGAATCATCATCGAGCGATAGACGTCCAGAGGAGGACATAGGCCTCCCTCAAAGATCTCCACATCGATCGATTACGTGTTGCTCGCATCCAGCAAGTAGTGCATATACTTATCTATATATCAGGTAGCCTATATTTTACCCGTTTGTTTGATTATTTTACTGTCTTGCTCTCACAAGTAAAATCGTGTAGTTAACAAAAAAAAAGACAAGAATAAAATGCGTCTAATCTACTACGTGTAAGAGTAATCTTATTGAAATTTCTTAATTTTAGTTATTAAAATTAAAGGTTAACGACCTTTTGTTTCTCTGGATGTTTATGTGTGTTGGCGAACGCAGTATGATAGCCATAAAAACATAATAAAAAATAAAAACATAACAAGAGGTGCTTTAATTACTTTATAAAATTAATGCTTTTTTTATTCATGTCCAACAGTTGCTTTGCACCAGCAACGTGAATCGTAGTAACAAATTGTTAAAATTTCTCCTATAGATTAATTATTACACTTTAATAACGATATCATTTGAACTTGCTTTAGTAATAATAGTTATGGCAATGGTATATTCCTTATTGATATTTAAAAAATATTTGCCTGTTTATATTTTTTTTAATACTGTTTCTTCGATTTTTTAAAGATTTATTGCTGTAAGTGTGGAAAACGTAGATCAGTGTCGCGCAGATTTTCTTTCATCCATTTCTCTGCTTCTTGAGTCATTTCTTCGTCGAAGTAATCTCTCCAACCGCCGGTTTTACCTGAAAATTCAGTGTATAATTTAATAGCATAATCATAAATAAATTTAATGTAATGTTATATATATTTGAAAACCGTACTCTCTAATCTCAATCCAAACATTTTAACTCAGTATTTGAATCCTAAATTTCCACTTTTAATGTTATACGGTTTTAATTACTGTTGTGAAAATCGGACCTTTCCGACAAAACACAAAGAAAAAGGTATAAAAATCTTAAAACAGCTATTTAAAATTATACAAACATGAAAATGTTATTAGAGTATTTCTAGTTATTCAGAAAAAAAATTACAATTAAAAATGATACCTTTTCGTATAAAAGACTGTTCGTTGGATATAAAAATGCCCAGATCCTTCATGACGTCATAGTTTACAGACTTATTGTTCTTGAAGCTCTCGATGCTAAGGTGTTCGCATAACCTATTGATCTGCTCGGTCGTGAACGTCTTTCCGAGAAACTCCGCAACTTTGATCACGGTTGCTTGAAGATCCTTGTGATTTAAATTAAAATATATGATTATAAAAGTGTTATACTTTACTTTAAACTGGACGTTATCAAGCAATTGTATTATATGTAGTGGTGGCATTGATGGTAGGTCTCTGTTACCGGAGACCGTCTAGGTAGATGCCACCACAGCAACTATTAAAGCCGCCAAACTGTGGTGTGCAAAATTTTATATGTTCCGGTTTGAAAGGCATTGTAGCTAGTGTTATTACTGGGGTTACGAGACTCAACATCTTATGATTCAGGTGACAAGCACAATGTGGTGCAGTATATATCATCCTGACTAGCCATGTTGTTATGGACGGGCTTATTATTTACCATCAAGTGAACGTTCAACTCCTCGCATCGCTTAATTGAATAAAAAAATATTTATTGAGTTTGTGAATTAAATCACACAGAGGTATATTTTTAAATATGGTTTTTAAATTAGGATATAAACGGTATCTGATAACGGTAAGTAATAATTATTATATTCAAAGCACGCTGCTGTTACCGTCTAAGTCACCGTTTATCGCCCCTAATACAAACAAAAGTAAGTCAACAACAACTTAACAAAAATATTTGAAGTATATTCTCAAGAAAAATAGAGCTTTTCTAATAGACAGAACACTGCCACGGATTTACACAAAATATGTAAGAAACAATGTTAAGTTAATTTTATGCCATTTTCACGGGAAATTTTTCTTGTCGTTTGTGTTATTAAATATTTAAAAGCAATAACACAAGTTAAGTGGCAATTTCCTATTAGCAGATACGAAAAAAGTGTGTTTTGAAATTCACTCAATCAGCTAAATTAGTTTTGAAATCTTATAGAAAAATACCTGAGAAAGTTCCTCATAAAACAAAAACAATAAGTTAGGATCGTGTCTCTTCTCCCACGATTCTTTTAAATGTTCAAAATATGGTGTCCAGTGATCTGTAATAAGTAGTAACACATTCAAACTCTGCTTTAATTCGGATGAATGACACGATATAGATAGATATTGCAAAATTTATAAAAAATATATATTATCTATCTGTAACTAATTATATATATACATTTATTACAATATGATTATTAGTATTAAGTTTTACAACTATTGGTATTTATACTGGGTGTTAGGAAACCGCCTTCGAAAACGAAGATGGACGATAGTACTAATGACGCCTTTGATGATGGGACGGAAAAAAAATCGATACTGATTAAAAAGAAATCGTATTTTTAAAACGTTTTATTAGCATTATTTACCCTCCATCATGTTAGTACAGCTAAGGAAACGATAGTGTCATAAAAAATACGTTACTTTACTAAAAAAAACTAGCAATGAAACACAAAATCAAAAACAGCTGAAGCTCGGATCAACGAACGCCCGGGCGCCAATATAAATGCTCCGTGGCCCTATGAAATAAGGTTCAAATTGGAACTAAATACATCTCGAGTTCCCGCCGCGCTCGGGCGTTTGTTGATCCGACTATCAGCTGTTTTTGTTTTTCTGTTTCATTGCTGGTTTCTTTTTTAGTAACGTACTTTTTATGAAATTATCGTTTCATTTAGCTGTACTAATATGATGGAGCGTAAATAATGCAAATAACACGACATAAAAATATGTTTTTTTTAATCAGGATCGATTTTTTTTCAGTCCCGTCATCAAAGATGTCATTAGTACTATCGTCTGTCTTCGTTTTCAGAAGCGGTCTCTTAACACCCTGTATGTATATTCACGAACCCTTTAAATGTTGATTGTCTGAGACCAAATCTATAGGTCTCATGTTGTGTCCGACTAGTACCTAGAAGATTATGATATGAAAATTATGAACTCACGTAAATCGCTTATGAAAAATTTCCAAAAGTTCTTAAAATCGCCAATATAACCTTGCGTACTCATGGATCGATTGAGATGGTAAAAAGAGACCGCTACATCCCGCGGGTCTCTTGCCACATATACCACTTTAGCTGTAGTAAGAAGATTTGGGGAAAGAAGAGAGAGTGGAAGATGCGATTTGATGAAACGCCGTGAACTCATGAGAGCTAATTGCTCAGTTGCAGGCTGGGACACCAACTCAAGAGTCTTTAAGTTCTCTTCGTTATCTATATTATTCATATAGAACCGCTTTTTCATCACAGGATGTACACAAATTGAAAATCTGAAAATAGTAGTAGAATAGTCAATTTTTGTATTTATGATATATTTATAATAGGGCAGAATAATACAAAGATTTTTGCATAATAATGTAAACTGTTTGTGAAAATTTTTTTTGGCATCAAACAAAAATGTACCAGTTTTCTACCTCTTTATAAGATTTTATTATATCTTTCATAAATTTTCTTTCTTAAATTTATTCATATTTTTGGGTATGTATGCAGATGGAGTAAATAACTTCAACACAGTGTTAAGGAAATTCAAAAGAAGAAAAATTTAAAACTTTTATTTTATACTTTAAACTTTAAAATCCTGTTAATGCGTTACTAGAAATAATAAAGAAAAAGGGTACAAAGCCAATACAGAAAATCTTACATTTGGTATTTTACGTTCGGAGTACCTTTAATTTTTAATTATTATTTAATTAAACAGATCTACAGAAATTCAGTGTCTTGAAGTCCTACAGTACATTAGTGTTTTAATTTATTTTCAATAATAATAATGTATTAAGTCGGGTGTAGTACCCGACCAGCTGCTCTACTAAATTTACGTTTTTTTTATTTCATTCTGTATAGATGAAACTACATTAATAATTAAAAGTTGAAATTACTTCGTGATAACTATGACGTTAATCTCAATTTGGTCCTGCCGTTTTTGTGATTGTTGCAAAGCACTTGTAGCTACAATCATTAAATGTACTCGTATTTATATTCGCATAAATGTTATCGTACTGTCATTTCTCGACTGAACAACATACGAGTATTACTAGATATGCTAAAGTTATTCAAAATCACATTTTCGTACCATAAGTTAGACAAAGTAAATTTTTTTTTTAAATCAGTGAAGCGATCAGGCGAGCGGGATGTTCACTTGAGACATAACATGTTAAGTTTTATTATCCCAGTCATTTCACTAGCTACAATTCCCTTTAATCCGGAACACAGTAATGTTTGCACAGGACTGTTTAGAAGCAGAAATAGGCGCAGCAATGGTACCACCAGTGAATACCACTCATAATAGTATAGATTAGTAATTTTTGTGTTAAATTACCAAAACTCTATATTGTGAGCATTGAACATAATCGCAATGAAGATTTGAGAGAATCAATTTGTTGTGAATTCATTAATTTACTACATATTTACGTCCAAGTTGATATTTACTCACTCTAAAAACGGAAACCGTTCGGTGAGAGGTACGGCGTTAGAACCTTCGTAGTCTAAATCGTTGGCAACCATCCAAACCAGTTCCTGAGTCCAAGTTGTGCCTGTGCAAATTAGTGAAGTGGTAGAATTATGTTGTACTATCCAATCAGGATTCTCTGTATATATTTCTAGCTGTTCCTATAAACAGTCTAATACAGACATGGTATACTTGAAGCGTCAAACAATAAACGTTTATTGTTTATTGTGCATTAGACATTAATTTTTAAATGATTAATCGAAATACATATCGATGGTTTTGTAATTTTTAAAGCATTCCTACAAAAAGCATAAAGCTTTTATAATAAATCCTTGTTAATAAAAAAATAAAATAATCCCTACTTTAAGAAATTTGTGTTTTGTGTAACACTTTTTAAATTTAATATATCACTTTTCATGATATATTAAAATTACACATTGTTAAATTTCGTATTTACAAGGTGCTTTGTATTAAAGACAAAATGCATTATAAAAATTAACTCACTATTTGTAACAAAAGTGTTTTATATTTTACTGCTTTAAGTTAAAATCTTACAATCATAAACTTTAAAATGTCACTTCATTTACTTTTTACGTTAAGGTTTAAATAGTTATGATACATGCGTGAATAAAATTACCTGATCGTGGATAACTGGTCACAAAAATGTCAGTGGGTCGTATTTCCATGTTGTAGATGTTAGAGGCCTCCTGTTTATATTTTTGGGGAAAGAAATAACCCTTGGGGCCCACGCGAACAAAGCCTGTAAGTTCACCTGTTAGAAAATTTACTTTGTTAGTTATCAATATGTAATGTTGATGGCAGGTCTCTGTACTGATGATAGGTGTATGTTTCCAGTGATCCTTACCATCAGATTAAAGTCTAGAAGCTAGAAGCAAAAGTGCAATCGAAGCTAATAAATTTTTACTAAGAGACATACTTCAAAATGTAAAGGATTTTTAGCATTTGACCGTGAGTTTATGTATATACACTTCTATTTCTTTTATCTATAGGATTTTCTTTATTTTTGTTTCAAGTTATTTGTATTTATTAATCTTCTTAAGTCAATTAAATCGTTTTAGAAATTCTCCCGAAGACAATATAAGTTTCTATAAAAGGGCGAAATATTGTCGCCTTCAGTATTAAAATAATTAAACGCACAACTTAACAACTGAGTAATATAAAATAACTATATAATAATAATGACTCTATTCTTGAAATCGGTATTACATACCCGTTGATTAAACCAAAGTGCATGTAACGAAAGACCTTGTTGCCGCTTTCCATTGCATTAAAAAAGACCTCTACGTAGTCGGACAAGTGAAATTGAACTGTATTCGTGTGAAGGATTTTTTGATTATAAAAACAATTAGTTTATTAACAATAGACACGAAGTAGGTCATACTAAAATGACAATAGCCGGCTGACCGACACCAATTTGAGATAATTGAATCGATATGAGTACACATTGTAAATAATTTTACAAGAAATTAACAATAGTGTCAGAAACGTTATTAAAACCAAAAAACTTGTTTTCCCTACCGTGCGATCCTAATTTTTTCTATAGAAGCTTAATGTTCAAATAGAAACAAATGGAAATAGAAAGAAAAATACGTTTAACTGATACTCTCATTATGAAATTAATTGACTTGCTATCAGTAAAGTGATATATTTATATAATCGACCTAAAAATGGAGGGTATTCAACGTGCATACACTAGATACTTAGCCTACAAGATAACCGGATTTTCATACAAAAGCACTTACGATAGTCTTTTATAGTTCTTTAAAAGACTACTCTTCATAATCGTCGGATAATTTCTGACCTAATGTTCCTCCACAAGGTGATAAACGGAAAAATTAAATCACCTTCTATACTTGAGAGTATCAATATTAGAGTACCCCGCAATTGCCCTCGTCGTCCAATAACCAAAATTTTTAGTCTTCCACAGTACAGAACTATTCTTGGAATACACCACCCGATAGCCAGAATGTGCAATGCTTATAATACATTTAATGCCAAGATACCCGAATTAGGCATTTTCAGCGATTCTAGAAATGTTTTTAAAAATAAGTTGCTACATCACTTCTCTGATATTTAATGCTTATTTATTGAATGTGGATTCTGCGAGATGTCACTGTGTTGAATGTACACACCATGCTATACCTAACTGCTGATTGTTTGGAAACTGATATTTGTTCAAAATTCAATTGTATATTTTAATTAATTGTAGACTATAACTTTCTTTTTCATTTTAATGTTTTTAAGTCCAAACTATGGCCAAAGCTGTGTACGCCTATAATAGGCATACATATTTAATATTATGCACTATACCTAGAACGTAGGATAGTATATAATATGTTATGCTGTTGGTGTATCAATAGATAAATAAATAAAATAAAAATGTATAAACGTACAAAGAAACGTAGGAGTTACGTTTTAAAGAGTGAGTCATAATAATTCTAATAGTACAAGTTAAGGCATATTGAATTATTTATATAAAAAAATATGTTATCGAGTCTAATAGTCCAAAATTAAAAGTAAATAACTTATCACAAGTAATCAGCCAATGGGATATTTATCACATCTTAGAATTTAACTTTACTTTTTTATACCTTTCTTTTGTTTCGAATAATTGTTGTGATGCGAGTTGAAATGAACTATGTTAATACAATAGTTCACGTTATCATTCCTACTGGTCAATGACTTTAGATCTCGCGAATGTATAATAATAAATGTATACGTTTATTTTTGTACATAATAGGTTTGTTTTATTAAACAAAGCGACGAGACCAACGAGACGATAACCTGATGGTAAATGATAAGCCAGATAAAGCCAGATAAATAACAACGTAGCGCTGGTTAGAATATATTATATACTGCCTTGCGGTCGTCGCCCCAGACATAAGATATTCGGTCTCGTTACCCCAATAAATACACTAGTTACAGCGCTCTTTAACGGAAAACAGATATGTATGTAGATATTCATATATTCATGTATATATATATACACACATGAATATATGAAAATATATATATATATATATATATATATATATATATATATAAATAATATAAAGAGCTACTTGGCAAGACTCAATTTTTTTAAAAAACTCATAATTATAAACATTCTAATATTATGTGAATCAAAGGCACTTGAATGCATAAAACCATTACTATAAACGACCGGGAACACCTAGTCATTAGGATACCCTTCCGCTGTGGGGGTTAAACAGTCATGCTGGACTCTACTACTACTCAACGCATTTAACCGGAACCATAGGAACTTTGCGTATAATCGTGGTGCCTCTATACTACCCTCCAATTTTTTTTGTAACGAAGCGACGAGACCAGCAGGAAGTACATCTGATGGTAAGTGATACGCCCGCGCATATCCCGGGCTGCCATAACGCTAGTTGCAAGTTGGAATGTTACACTCTGTACCACATTGTGCTCCTCGCATTGAGACATAAGATGTAAAGTTTTGTTACCTCAGTAATTTCACTAGCTACAGCACCTTTTATACCGGAACACAGTAATGTTTGCACAGCACTGTTTGGTGGCAGAAATAGGCAGGGGCAGAAATACCTACATAGACGGTCTCCGGCAACAGAGACTTCCCACTAGTAAGTAACATATTGCAGGGATCAATGCTCTTTTACAAATATCTACTTTTACCTTTAAATAAATGTATAAGGTCGCTTAATGCAAATGGGGCATACTGTGATATGTACTCGTAATAAAAGATTTAAAATCACATTGTTTAAGATTTGGATTTGAAAAGAAGTAAAACGCGATAAGCACAGGTTTTCAAATAGCTTGAGATAAATATGTGAGAAAGTTTTATTTTCTCTCTATATACATTAAGGATAAAGTATGTGGGAATCTAATTATTTTGTTAATTATGCGTAGTCCTAAAACCACTTTCACTTTTATTCTCAGACTATCTTTGTAAACTTGCTTTCCAACTAATGACCGGTTTTTTTTATTATTACAAACGATATTTCAATGATGTATGACTTGTATTCTATGCTTTTTTATCACATTGTACATCTTTTATTTATTTACATAGAGAGTCCCGTTTTTTTAAAATATGAAATATGCAGTTAACAAGAGTATAAATATTGTAACCTGTCAATTTATATTATAAAAAAATTATCGGCACAGAATCAGATTAAATATTTTAAATTATTATTTACTAGTGAACTGGTAGTAAGTCCCCATATAGTGCATGCGGTGCAGTGTATACCATCATAACTAGCGCCACATTGTTATGCGCAGGCGTATCACTTACAATCAGGTGAACGTGCGGCTCGTTTTGTCGCTTAGTAGAATAAAAAAAGATCAATAGTAATTATATATGCAGTAATGATTGAGTTCCAGATTCGTTCTGATTTATCCTCGATCCCCACTATTTATAGATAGCATAGTTTTGTGTATTAATATAAACTTACAGGTTGCTTTAAAATAATATAAAGTAAAATGTCCAGATTTATCAAGTATAAATTCTTAAAGTAGTACAGTAATAAGTTATTAATGCGATATCTTAATGATCACTTTACCGTGCATATATCACTGTATAAACTAATAAATAATAGTACTGACATATACATTCCTTTCAACTAATGTAAATCTCATTTTAGAATTTTTGTTATTGATAAATATATATATAGTAGAAGTAGTAATTGAATTTGTTATAGTTCTTTTTTATACGTTTTACATAAAAAATGTCACGTAAGTAATATATGTAAAAGTTTATTAACGATATATTTAAGATTAAAAAATTACTTACCAGTGAAATATTTCATTAGCTTTTCAGCCGTTTCCTGTTCTACATCTTTTATTTCCAACGGAAAATTGTTATTTATAAATATGTCCATGTTTTGTAATGATATCTTATATTTAAGTTCTTATTGATTGAAGTGCTGTGTGCTCGTAGTGTAAAAGCGCGCGCGCTGGTAGCGATTCTGTGAGCTACTGCGTAACGGTCCCTCAACATCCAACTTTGTAGCAAGTGTGTCACCTTGATCTTGGTTCACAGCGACGCAGAAAATTGTTAACGAAACGATGAACTGATTTATTACAGTTAATAGAAGGTAATAGTTATATATATTAATGGAATAGGAAACACTAGAAGTAAGTGTGATGGGGTCCGTGTCACAGCGGTATAAAACGACGGTCCATGCTGTTATTACATGTCGTGGCTAGTGACGAGCGAAGCAAGAACAAGACCAAGACTGGACCATCTTGGTGTCAGTTTTGGTTTTGTCTGTTCGGTCTTGGTCTTATTTAGTGTTGGTCTTAGTTTCTTGCGTGTTTTCGTTTTTGGTGTTACGTGTTTTTTTTTTCAATATTTTTTCTAAATACATTATACCCATTGTTTAAAGGCATAAATTGGAAATTATACATAATTCGGCTTCATTGTTATTTTTTCTTTATTCTATTAAACGGCGGGACGACCGGAATGTTCACCCGAGGGTAAGTGATACGTCTGCTCATTACAAATAACGTGACACTAGTTAGGATGATATATACTGCACCACATTGTGCTCGTTGCAGACAGCGTGTTGAACTTTCAAACGGAACTTTGTTAAATAAAAAAACGTTTCATTTTTTGTTTTTCACAGGATTAAAAAGTATTTTTTTGTATCCTGTTTCTGGAGGTCCCTGTTGTCGGAGATCCCAGTTCTTAATTTTTGCCTGTAATTACTACTGTCTTAACAACTTTAAATTGCGGTCAGCGCAATGTGGTGCAGTGTTTATTATTTTTACTAGAGCAACGTTGTTATGGGCAGGCGTATCACCATCCGGTGAATGTCCACCTAACTTCGTCGCTTAGTCGAATAAAAAAAGTTAAGACAGAGATTTACAATATTTGCTTGAAGTTGCGAAGGAATGTACATTTAGTGTTAACTTTTCAAATCTTTGTTTATTAAGATTTTCTTTTCCAATCGATAAATGTTTTTGTTCCTTGTCATACGTGTTTACGTGAAATGTTTTAATTTATTTATGTTTTTGTTATAAAAACCTAATATCTTAATTGGTTGTTTATCAACTTTATATTATTTATAATAACAGCGGCTGAATAATGAAATTCGTTCTATTAAGAAGTTTTTTGTTACACAGAAATGCTTTAAGATTTCCACGATATTATCGGTTTCAATGGTCGGTTTTTTGTTTTAATTATTCCCAACTACACGTTACTTTTTACAAATAAACTTATTTTTTATGTTAACTTGTGTAATTAGTTTTTGTTTAACAAATAAATTTAATGAGATTTGAATGGCACTATTATCCCAAAGCAGTGTAAATAAAAAACGTAGATTTTATATACGTAACATTTACATAATAGATTTCAAACGTTTTAATTACTTTATTGTATTTTAACTGGCGGTAGGTTTCTGTTGTCTGAGTTCGTCTAGGTAGGTGACATCACAGCGCCTATTTCTGCCGCCAAACAGTAGTTTGCAAACATTCGTTTTCTGGTTGAAGGACGCTATCGCTAGTGTGATTACTGTGGTAATGAAACTTAACATCTTATGTATTAAGTCAACGAGCGCAATGTAGTATTGTGTATAACATACTAACTAGCGCCATTTTTTTATGGGCGGGCGTATCACTTATAATCAGGTGAACGTCACGTTCGTCTCGTCGATTCGTAGTATTAAAAAAACCGAAATGAATTGAACTATCTATATAAAATCAGATTGTCAGGTTCAATAGGTTTGTAAGGTTTTGCAAAATATTATTATTTTAAGATTAGTTTCATTCAAATAAGTTATTACTACATAAATCTGGTGATGAATTTTGTATGGGTCGATTGTATTTGTGTCTACTGGACAATATGTGAGAATTTGAGGTCAGACCCTCGCATGTTGTCCGCTATCCAACGCTCGGCCTCCCGCTCCATGTCTTAGTCGAAATAATTCTTAATACTTATCTGCCGATAATCGTAAAATGTTATTTGTTTCAACAGCTAGACTACATATACCTTGTGAAACTCTCAAGACATTAAATAAAATAAATAAAAAAAAAATATTATTTTCTGTTATGAGTTTTAATAAAATATGTTTTTTAGCGATAAGATGAGAAAACCTTCCACTTGATGGTAAGTTACATTGCTGTCCACAACAATAATGAGCTAATATTATTATAGTAGTGCATTAAATATAACAATGAATATAATAAATCTTTTCATATGAGAGATTCTTTTTCATCCCAATAGCGGTATTTCTTTATGTCTTCCAAATTTACTGATGCATTTTCCTTAAAATTGTCAAAGTTCATGTGATCGCATAATGTCTAAATTTGCTCCTCATTCATGTTTCCCGAGGAAAGTTGCAACTCTAGTAACAGCTACTGGTAGATCCTATATAGTAATAAAAAACAAACATATTTTTATTTTTGTTTATGGAGTAGTTTGTAAGTAGTAATGAGTAAAATTGGTCCTATTTTTGTAATCTTGGTCGTACTTTTTCGCAAAACCAAGACCAACACTAAGATTGTCCAAGTCTTGGTCTTCACTACTTCTTGGTTTTGGCTTTGCTCATCACTACCTGTAAGATTATGATAGTTAAAAAATAACTTTATTGCTTAATTTTTCATTGTTTATAATAATAGAGTATAAATAAGCTAAACTTCTTTCTTTTTTTTTATTACTCTGACGATGCTTAAGTTTTAATTTTTATTATTCTTTACTTTAAATCGTTATTTTTATTCATCTAATGGTAAGTGATACGTCTGCTCACAACAACATAGCTAGTTCAAATGATATACATAGAAGCACATTGTGCTTGTCGCCTTGAGACATGTTAAGTCACCTTACCCCAGTACTAATTACAACTACAACGCCATTCAAATCGGAGCACAGTAAACTTTGTACATTACTGTTTGACGTGAGGAATAGGAGCTGCGGAGGTAACTACATAAGCAGTCTCCGGTAACAGTGACTTACTATCATTCAAATCTATATTTTGTATTTTCATTCTTTATTTACACTTTATACTGATGATCTATAGACGTAATAAAACATGGTTTTCTTTGTTCGTTAATCACGTAAAAATTAGTATCTTATGAACCAGAAATAAAACGTTATTGACTTAGAGACAAATTTAATAATAATGTATGAAATCCCAAATAAACAATAATTTTAGAGAATATTTTTAAAATGTATAATAAACAATTTTATGAATAATTCTCACCTTTATTAATTCCTCATAGAACAAAAACATGTTGGGATGATTTCTTTGTTCCCAAGCTTCTTTAAGATATGGGAACAAAGAAATACGGTACTCAAAATTGAAAAATATTAACTTAAAATTAATGCAATAATAAATAATCTTCATTACACTAGATTTATTATAGTTAATGGGTTTTATTACTAAAACCGTCTTGTTAGATCACTGCGGCGCCTTATTCTATCGTCAAGCAGTGGTGTGCATTATACGATTTACCCGATAGCAAAGAATAAGCCTGCTTATAACAATAAGGCGTTTGTTTGTGTGTGTGTATAAGGCGGATGTTTAAGCAATATTTTTTTTTATCTGACGATGTGAAGAAACGAACGGGACGTTCACCTGATGGTAAGTGATACGCCCGCCTATAACAATGTGGCGCTAATTAGGATGGTAGACATTGCACCACATTGCGTTCGTCGCCTTGAGACATAAGACATTAAGTCTCATTACCCCAGTAATTTCACTAGCCACAGCGCCCTTCTAGCCGAATCATAGTAATGTTTGCACATAACTGCTTGTCGGCAGAAATCAACGCTGCGGTGGAACTTACCTAGACGGTCTTCGGCAACATAGACCTACCAAGGAAAACTGTAAAACCATAAAAGAAAAGAGAAGAAGAAAGAAGAAATGAAACGAGAATGGGATGATTTGTTTCAGGAGAAACGACGGGGCGACTGTCTTCACTTACGAGAGGTATGAAAGAAGGAAATGAAATACAGTATGATAGGAGATAAATAAGTAGAGAATGGAAGAAAAGAGAGGATGAAAGGAGAGTATGGAGAATAAAACAATATATAGGAATAAGGCAAAGATAGATAGATGTTAAGTGAAATTGTAGTAAAACACCCAAAACACGCAAAGGAACAATTAAAAAAAAACATAGACCTACCACAAGTAAATACTAAATTGTATTTAGTGCCTTTAGTCCTAACATTTTAAATTACTTCAATAGTTAAATCACTCTTTAGGCCAGAATTCTGTACTATTTGGACATTAATATAATATTGATGAGAGAAAAATCGTTGTTGTGGTATATACTGAATCTTTGGCAACAGGGAGCGACCATACACAAGTATTAAATAGATAGAGACGTAATATATTTTGAAAATAAATCTTACGTAAATCTTTAATAAAGAGCTCCCATATAGTTTTTAGAGTCGTGCCTTCATTACTCATCTTCATTAACCTGCAATGAAAATAATACGAGACGACCACGTCTCTTGGGTCGCGTGTTATGTACACCACTTTGCAGGCCTCCAAAGTTTTCGCCGGAAGTAGAGACATTGGCAGGTGCGTCTTTATGTATCTTGGGGTCGGCATCACTTGCATATCTTCAAGATTATATGGATATAAAATCTCAAAAATTTTTTGCATATTTTAATTGTAAAATAATCCGGAGAGAGGAAGAGCGGACTTCTATATTTTTTTTATACTAAACAGCGAAGAGTTATAGTACGGAGGTGTTAATTTGGACATTTAAACTTATCGCTTTGAAACATAGAGTGTTAAATATTGTTAACCAAGTAATTACTTTAGCTACTCTCTCCGGAATAAAATATTGTTTGCATACTTCCGTTTGGCGGTAGAAATAGGCGTAGGATGAGTAAAAATACAGTCATTTTATACACAGAAAAATTCATGTTTGCTTTAATTGGATTTTAAAACAGTTTTATCTTTTTCTCAATTTGGAAAAAAAAAATATTTTGAATGCGACAACTTTTATTTACTCTGAAAATGGATATCTTAATGTTTGTTTTATTGAAGCGGCAGTTTCAAAGTCCAGGTCGTTTGCAATTAACCACACCATTGCCTGTGTTAAAGTAGTTCCTGTGGAAATTTCATTGTTTCTATACAATACTAGAAACATTAAATAATATACTTATAGATTTTAAAAATTAAAGTAAATAATAATTGTAAATTATATTTTTTATATTCTGATTACTGCTACATTATTTACTATTGTTACCAAAACTTACGGCAACCACCAATATATTTTTAATAAAATAAAGCTTGAAACTTAATTAAGACTTAATTGCAAACTGATTAAGGATTTGTTGCGATTAAGTGTACTATTTAGAAACGTAGTAATAATCAAAAGTTGAAGACATACTAGTACAGAAGTTACTAAGAATTTATTGTCCGAAGATAAAATCTTACGCTCATGATATTATATGAATCCTGTTCAGCGTCATCATCTGTAGAATATATACTGGTAAACGTATAACTTATGATAATTATTTATGTTTACAGTTTACTGAGCTAAAATTGTTAAATTCCATGTACAAATGAGTTATAATGCCGCTCTGTTATTGTCCAAGTGGTTCTGTTGTGTTTTTTGTGAGCTTCCTATAACTTTCATATTTTCACAATCGATTTGTTCTGGAAGACATTGATTTTCAGATATTCACAAAGTTTTGGCATTTGTTCATCTGAAACTTCCGTGTTGAAATTTAAATGTTTCCCTACAAGACGCACGCACTCCGCGAGTTCCTGTGTATAACAAATAAGTTTTATTAAATTTTTTTTTGTAACTGGTATTTGTTTACTATTTTAACTCATTTTAGCACCAAACCTGTTAAAACTAGAAAAATTTATCGTGCTGTTAGTGTATTTATGGTAGTAAATATCTAGCGCAGTAATGTATAAATATAAAAAATTAAAATGTTTTTGTTTAAAGGCGAGTATGACTTGTTTTAAAAAAAATGTAGTTAGTAATAGCAAAACTATATATGCATAACGTATTTTTCGTTAAAATAGTTATATATTATTATATTGGAATTTAGATAGTCCTACATAAAACAAAAAGAGCATGTTAGACACATTGACGTAGTTGCCATGCCTCTTTCAAGTGTTCAAAATAACCATAACAATAAAACATTGGATTTTATATTTTAAAAAATTGATATCAATTTGTTGTTTATGTATTTTATCGTGGTGGAGCATTAGAAATTATTATCATCATTATCTCCATCCGAAAATCACCGATTACTAAAAGATTATTAAGTACTTGAGTCATCATGAGATTGTAAAAACAATAGAATATATGTTATTCATGATACCTAGTACTTTTCACGTCTTGTCGTCAATTTAAATATAATATAATAATAACATAAATAGTCGACTGTATGTATTTCATTTATTTTGTTAATTCAGAATTCTATTGTCAAATTCATGTATTTTTTATTGAACAAAATAACGTTTGCTTAAACAATTTTTGTGGGGATATGTTGAATACCATCCAGGTAGGCATCATCGCAGTGCCTATGTATTGTTCCCGAGCATGTTATATTAATTATATCTTTACTAATATAAAAGAAATTAAAACTCGTAAAATAAATAACAATATTGTTTATTGTATCGATAACAGTAAATATAAACACTCAGATTGTAATTTTATAGAATTTTATTGTGGAAAACGTAAGTCTGTGTCCCGTAGGTTCTCTTCTATCCAGCGCTCCGCCTCTTCAGTCATCTCCTCGTCGAAGTAACTCCTCCATCCACCGACCTTACCTGAAGGGGATATAATTTTTTTTAACCATTGAGTAATTATCTTAAATAGAAAAACCTTAAAGAAGAATAGAAATTTCTTTTTTTTAAATTAACAATAGATAAAGTAATATTATCACTAGAAAAAGATCGATACATGTTTTAATATATTTTTTTTTCACTAGCAATAATATTTGATAACTCTCTGTTAGATGGGAAATTATCATTTTAAATTAAAAAATGTTCCTGATGATAATTTGTGCATAGGTAGGCATTGTGAATAGTCAACTAAAATTGTAATACCAAACAATATGTCTTGTCAATATAAAAGAAAATATTTTAAAGAAAAATATCACAATAATTATGGACAGTGTTTCATGTCGTGAAGATGAGAATGTTGTTGAATCAGTCGACGTCATTATAATCGTTTAAATACGTTTTTTTATATTGTCAAATCTTTTCCGTTATATTTACCTTCCCTGATAAAGCTTTCGTTTTCGTTAAGCATTCCCAACTCTTTCAAATTGTCAAAATTAACCGATTTGTTTTTCTTGAAGTTGTCGATATTCAGATGTTCACACAGCTTTGATATTTGTTCATCTGAAATTTCCTTGTTGAAATATTTTCCCACACGTCGCAGGCACCCCGCAAGGTCCTATATACAACAAATAAGTTTTTGCTAGATGTTTTAATAAGTTACCTAAAAATATGACTTACATCTTCAAAAGGTATATTTCGTCAAGATAATAATGCTTAATATTATTGAATATTACCTTAGACAGTTCTTCATAAAACAAGAAGAGCATATTAGGGTGGTGACGCAGTTGCCACGCCTCTTTCACGTGTTCGAAATAAGGTGACCATGGGACTGAAAATCAAAATATGTAGAATGCTCTATTGAACTTTTGCATTGCTCTATTGAACATTTTGTTGTGTAATTATTTCTATCATCACTATCTTAAGACGGTAAACTCACATCACAACACACATATTCCTTTTTTCTCCATTGAGTCCGTCAAATTAAGTTCATAATATAATACTAAAGAGACGACTCGTATGTAATCAGGTCAAACTTCCAATTCTATGTATTTTGCTCTATTTTTAACTCTACACCGTAATGGGTTAATTTTGAGAATATCTTAATTAGCACCACATTCGTAAAATTATCACTTAGTAACGAAGCAAATATTTAATTCGTCTCCTGATTTTTGTGTAAAAATAGAAAATGTAACTTACTCAAATTGTCTTTAAAATAACTCCAATAACTTTTGAAATCTCTATCGTCTGAACACATCTTTGACAATTTGGTGTGGTGATAGAACGATACCGCCACATCTTTAGGCTCCCGTGCCACGTACACTACTTTACAGGTGTCCAGCAGTTTGGGCGGCAGCAAAGAGAACGGCAGATGAGATTTGATAAACCTCGGAGATGGCATATTTTTTACTTGTTCTGTAGTGACCATAGAAATCTCTATAGCCTTTTTGATTTTCTCATCTGTATTCGCCTTTTCTACTACATCAGGCTTTAGAAGCATTCGTGGTCTGTAGATAAAAATATATAATGCAATTGTTATTAATATTTATATAAAAACACATATTTGTTTTAAGGCTATAAATATGATTATTCACTTGAGACTAAGTTAATGATGAACACGAATTTTGTTTACCATAACAGCCAATTTACGTCCTCACTGTTGGGGCACAGGCCTATCCTCAATATGAGGGCGATGGGGCTATAGTCACCACGCGGGCCCAAGGCGTATTGGTGACTTCACACACACCTTAGAATAAATTCTAATTCATGTGCAGGTTTCCTCGCGATGTTTTCCTTCACCGTTTCTATATTTCGTTGTTGTTACTAAAGTTCACAAATGTACATAGTTTAAATATTAAAAGTCATTGGTACATGCTGGGATTCGAACGCACGACCTTCGGAATGAAGGCCGCACGCTATAACCATTAGCCTAATGGTTAGAGCCTGCTACTTATCTATTGTTTATCGATAAATATTTGAATTTATTGTTTATGTGCGTGAGTTACGACAATTGGAAATTGTTTATTATTTTCATATTCGCCTAAATAATAAATTAAACTAATTAAACGGTACATAGCAACTGCTTACTCTATAAAAGGAAATCTGGTATTAAGTGGAATCTCAGCAGCTTTTTCATAGTCGAAATTATTATTTATAAGCCAAACGAGCTCCTGAGTCCACGTGGTACCTGAAAATAATGATTTTATTTTTTTACGTTAATATATCTTTTTATAACCATGTCATTATCTTCATTAATTAATATTAAGGTTACAAATATTCTTTATTTGTTTGGTAAAAGGAGGAGTTTTCTTGAACTAAAGCTTAACTATAAAATTAAAATCGTTATTGAATGTTCAAAAAAACAACACGAAATAATTATTTTCAAACATTACACATAATTTATAAAACTTTTTTTTGTTCCTAAACGCGATGAGACGAGGGGGACGTTCACGTTAGGTAAGTGATACGCCTAACCATAATAACGTGGCGGTAGTTAGGATGGTATATACTGACTGCACCACATTGCGCTTGTCACCTGAAACATGTTTAGCCTCGTTACCTCAGTAACTATACTAGCTACAGTTCCATTCAAACCGGGATACAGTAATGTTTGTACATTACTGTTTGGCGGCTGAAATAGGCGCTGCGATGGTACCTATCTAGTTGGTGTCCGGCAACAGAGACTTAGTTGTCCATATGATTATATTAAATAATAGCCCTAGACCCATGGATTTACACATATACACCTACCTGATTTTGGAAAAGTCACGACGAAGATGTCCGACGGTCGGATTTCTAAGTTGTAAATTTCTCTGCCAATTGTCTCGAATACTTTCGGAAACAGATATCCCTTGGGCCCAAAGCGCGTATTGGCGATATTGTGTATCTCATCTAAATAATATAACCAAAGTGCAATTTATTAAAATATAATTAAGTAAGGACACATATTTAATTATTTTACAAAAAATCTATTTGGTACAATACTTCACCATTGTGAAAGAACTTATGTTCCAAGATGATTATGTAAGCAACATCGCATTGTTCCTATTATTAAACAACAGTTATTATTACGTCAATAATTTATTTTTTTATTGCTGGAAGGCAAACGTAGTTAGGATAATAAAACTGATCGATAACACTGAACATCTCTGCTACGTCTTTTTACCCCCCAGTAATTCTATAAGCTAGGGTATCTTGCAACACATTAATGTACCTGCTTAGACTATCTAGACACCAGTAAACTGTCCCACCTTAAATAAAAATAAATATGTATCAAAATTAACTTACAATCGAAGTACTTTTTCACCAGATCACTTGAGGTTGGATCAAGTTCTACCATATCAAAAGGAAAAGTATTATTTGCCTCGGACATAATTTAGTGGTTATGAAGTGTACACACGTACAAATTAAGCGAGGTGTTCTTGTGTACTAGTCTCTGTTTAAAGAATTTTTCACACATCGCGGGAAAAACATGATATTAAATACACATCATATCGATGAGATAGTTCACCAGATAAGACATTTGTTTTAATTTTTAATGTATAATCATGAGTGGCAGATATTATTTCATAATCCTCGGGTAGTACAAATAAAGCATGGTATTGAGTACTAGTCTCTGTTTAAAGATTGTTTCACACTTCGCGGAGAAAACATGATATTAAACAAACCTTGTATCGGTGAGATAATGGTGAGGTAATTCACCTGATAACACATTTGTTTTCATTTCTAACAGATAACTTCAATACATATACAAATAAAGAACACATCGTAAAAAAACATGAAAAACTTTCCTTTATATATGCTATTACGCGATGTGATATTACAAATTTGATAAAACTATTTTTTATCTATATATTATATATAGCCAAAACATTATTTTTATATGGATATATATAATGAGAACATATTTTATTTGTTCGCCAATTACACGAAAACTAGTCAACGTATTGACATGGCAACCATGACCATATGACGTGGAATGATTTGTAGATGCTTATATCCTATGTATTGTTTGAATATCGTAGATACTTCATCGTGTTCATCATCATCTTCAGCCGATTGACGTTCACTGCTGGACATAGACCTCCTCTAAATCTTCCCACATTTGTAGTGATTCACATGGGGGTATTAGGAGAATTTCCCACCACGCTGGCCTAATGCGGGTTGGTGGGAGCCAGAGCCTCGTTCGTTGATTAGCAGGGTGCACCACGAGCAAGTGAGGTTCGCTTGACGCCCGTGAGTTGTTGTGCGGGATACCTTACCCCATCATTTTATTTCTAATTAACTTTTATAAACATTTAATTTCGTATTAATCATGCGGTTACTATAGAAGTCTTTTGCGGTTGTGATTGCTTTCAAGATATATTTTAGACAAATTTTACGAAATTTCTGCCCTGAAAAAAATTACGAGGGGGTAAATGAAAAAAAAGTATTTGAACTGTAACCCACAACAAAAAAATTTGAAGGTTTTTCCCTATGATGTGTAGAATACCAATCCATGGAAACCTTAGAAACCGAATCATAGAAAATTATATAATAATATAAGAAAATAATATTTAAAAAAAACCCCTGAAGAGAATTGCAGCAGTGTTATTAATTAAAATCTTTCTAACGGTAGCCCCTATAAAAATTAAATTTTGTACGATTCTTTCATTTGCCATGCAGTGACCAAGATCAGGTATAAATGAATTAGTGCAAGACAAAATTCCTTCTTCAAAGAGAGTTGCCGGGGTGTTATGGCCAGTAAAGCAGGATGGGAACAGTTAGTTACATGTGTATGTTACCTAAAATACGTGAATCCAATAATCCGCCACATGATATCTGTGACTTCAACATTAAAAAGTCTCCTTTGTTCAATAAAGAAGATGCTCGAGGTCCTCTACAGGCTTGGGATCCCATAGGTAACGAAATTAAATCAAATAACAAGCATATTACTTAGTACTCAAAACACGGAGCTCTGCTTGATTAGAGCTAACGTTAGGATATCTGTCACCGCAGTCCTGTCACGACCATGGCTGCTGTAAAGCTGCGAAACGTCGTGGTCATATTTGGTTCTTACGTATGAAAATGGCGTTTTATTGAAGTGGTTAATTTGTTGTCAAATGTTCTGGAGTTTGGTTAGTAGTTTCAAATTCAAATGTATTTCTAATTGAACCTTTCGTATGTGTGTTACGAGTTTTATTCATTCCTTTGTTTTCGCTTTTTTGTTTTTTTTCGACATCATTCTGTTCACATAATGGAAAACTTGGTTATATATGTGAGTGTGTACATGAGTTTCTCCGTGGGACCAGTTCTTCAGAAACAGCTCGAAGTTTTAATGATGTATAGGGGTAAACCATTGTAAAAGTCCAGTACTTTTATGGTTTTATCCTTGTTGTTTTCGGGATAGTTCAAAAAAAAAAACTTTGCGAAAGATCGGAGATCCAGATATTCATGTTTTAATATGCGATAACGAAAATATATGTGTATAAATTTTATATTTTGATTAGGAATATACTAACTTTTGAACTATCTAATGATCTTTTAATATTACGCGAGTATTTATTACGAAATAAACAAGAAACGCTTTATCAAACGATAAATAAGTTTTGAGCAATTTTTTTTTATTATTGCTTTGCTAATAACAATGTAAAGTAAATGCTATTATCTTTTCATTAATAATACATTAAATGTTATACATAGAGTGCTTATTAATTACTACAGAATATTAATTTTGTTTTCTAATTTCTTTGTTGGAAGTGTTTAGCAATGCATTGGGCGCAACCCCCTGTATCCTAAGTAAGACAAATAACATGTTTTATAATACTACCATGTACACACCATGAAAATTGGTTTAAAAACGTCTATTCTGCTGTCGATTTCGAGTGAAATAGCGTCTGTAACAAAGTCCCATGTTAAACAGAATTTATTCATAAAACCATATTTTTATTTAGAAAATTATATTAAACATGAAAACGTATCAAAATTCATTTATTAGATATAATATTGTTTTATTATTATATTTGAATTATCTGTCAGTTTGTCACAGGAAGGTGCATTACAAACTTCAACGAACGATGTCGAGGTCTTTGGGTGAGGCCTATGTTTAACAGAGGACGTCTATCGGCTGACGATTGATGAATGATAAATAACTAGCTGTTCTTCGCCCGATTTCTTGGCTGCAACATAGATTTAGATTTGAAATTAGTCAGAAATATTCCCGCCCAGCTGCAACCCATCGCCCCTTACACCTCTTTCCGTTATTTACATCCTCGCATCTCCCTTTGGGGAAGGAATTTTGATAATCCATTCTTAGCTGACCTTTAAATAGTAGAAGCAATATCTCTACCAAATTTTGAGTGTTTACCTTTAATAGTTTCCGAGATATGTGATGAGTCAAGATATCTTAGATCAATCAATAGATATCTTGTATATATATATATATATATATATAAAATATTGTGATCTAATGAACCGAAGTTTGGCAGAGACGGCATAAAAAAATTTCATAATAGTCATCGATGGTCTCTACGAGGTAAAAATCCCCACGTGATTACAGAAGAAGTTCATCTGCGAAGATTCTTCATAAACGTATGGATGAGCATAATTCATACTTACTTGATGGGACCAGTCTTCTTGCCCAACAATTTAAATGGAGAGACGTACGAAGGTTTACTTCGAAATCATATTTTTAATTATCTGGAGGATATACCATTGGAAACCAGAAGAGAAAAAGTGTTTCAGCATAACGGTTGTCCCGCCTATTTTCGTCTCGGCGTAAGACAGTGGTTAGACACTATTTTACCTCAGCGATGGATTGGCCGAGGCAGATCAACACCGTGGCCCGCAAGGTGTCCTGATTTAACACCTTGAGATTGTTACTGATGGGGTCACATGAAATCTTTAGTGTACACGACACCAACTAACTCGTTAGAAGATTTAAAGTCACGCATCATCGTCGCTGCTGACAAAATAAGAGAACAGCTCACAGGGCGAGTCATTCGATCTGACTTAAGAAAAAGGCTTCGTGCTGGTATCAGGAACCGTGGCCGTCAGTTTGAGAAAAGTGTTTCTTTTTTTTAATTTTAGAAACATTACGTACTGTTTTATACCTTGTCGGATAGATATAGGTATTTATTTATGTGCTTAATACGTATTTTTAATAAACAAAATTTTATTTTAAGATTAAATAAAAATGTAAGTACGCCTTATTTTTTACTGTCACTACTTTCAAAGAACCTAAATTAAAGGTTTTAGCCTGTAAGTGATGATTATTATTTTAATTTAATAAAAAAATCATTAAACAATAATTATAACATTAAAAGTTTCTGTAGAAACTTATTTTTGTGATTTTTTTATTACTTATGATTTTCCTAGAAAATCGTAAGTCGAACATCGAATTTTTCCTAGAAAATCGAGGATTTTTTGAAAAATATTTAAAAAATTAATAATTCCAGAACGATTGCTTTTAGATGGGGTATTCCATACATAGATAGATAGGATACGACCTATACTTTAGCCCCTCCAGATTTTTTACACCTATTACCTTTCACCCTGTATACACTTTATTATCATCATCACTGAAACCAATGGACATCCACTGCTGGATATAGATCTCTTGTAATGTGTTATATTGTGTGTGTTATATATATAAATGTATGTGTCTCTTATACACAAATGTATATATTTATGTACATATATAATGAAAATAACTTTTGTTTGTTCGCCAATCACGTGAAAGCTAGTGAACGTACCGACATGGAAATATGGCTAAACGACGCGGAATAATTTATAAATGGTAATTGGTTATGAATTTCATAGATGCTTCATAATTTTATTTCTAATTCATTTTATAAACTTTTTTATGTCGTATTAAATATAATTTGATTGAATTTTATTGTGGAAAACGTAAGTCAGTGTCCTGTAGGTTCTCTTCTATCCAGCGCTCCGCCTCTTTTGTCATCTCCTCGTCGAAGTAACTCCTCCATCCACCGACCTTACCTAAAATAAACACATTTTTTTTAACAATTGAATAACTACTTTAAAGGGAAAATATAAATAAAAATTGGCCAATATTCATAGAGATAAAGAACCGAAGATCCATAGAAACAGGTTAATAAAGGCTTTTGTTATTACTTGGAAAAGTTCATTTAAAAAACTGTTTCAGATTATTTTACTTAGTAACTAATTGGGCGGTAGACATACACCTCCGCACACAGATAAAACGCTTCGATGATAATTTTATCTAAGCCGATGCATTTATGCATACGTAGTTATAGTATAGTGAATCTTCTACTAAGATTATGAATGAATACAATACAAAATATTTTAAAATAAATTTTCATAATAATACTTAATTATTGCCATTGTTTCATGTCGTTAAGATTAGAATACTGTTAAATCGATTGACGTCATTACAATTGATTAATTATGTCGCTCCATTATTATCAAAACGTTGCCTTCATATTTACCTTGTCTGATAAAGCTTCCGTTTTCATTAAAGATTCCCAAATCTTTCATGTTTTGTAAATTGACCGATCTGTTTTTCTTAAAGTTATCGATTTTCAGATGCTCACACAGCTTTGGTATTTGTTCATCTGAAACTTCCTTGTTGAAATGTTTCCCCACACGTCGCACGCACCCCTCAAGATTCTGTGTACAACAAATAAGTTTTGCTACATATCTTCTTGTAAATTATAATTATTTGCTAATTTTATTAATCTTAGCTCCGCTACTGTTAAAATTAATTATTTATGTAATACTGCTAAAGCATATATTGCAATCATTGCACGAAGGGAAGTATAATATAATTATCAATGTAAAGAATTCAATTAAACTCGTATCTCAAGCTATTGTAAACCAATAAAATTGAGGAGTTTTGAAGTAATTGATTCGGTTACGCACTTGTTACCTTTAAATATGAATTACATCTGCCAATGTTATTTTTGTTTAATAATGATTTTATATTATTGGAAATTACCTTGGACAGTTCTTCGTAAAACAAGAAGAGCATATTAGGGTGGTGACGCAGTTGCCACGCCTCTTTCACGTGTTCGAAATAAGGTGACCATGGGACTGAAAATCAAAATATGTAGAATGCTCTACTAACCTTCTTAGCCGAAGAGATATCATTTTCTTATATAATTATTTTTATCATCATCAAATTTAAGAAATTATCATGAATACAATCTTACGTCTAAATATGTAATCGTAAAATGATATGATAAAAATAATGCGATTTATGTTATTCATCATAGGTAATCGACTAATATTAATTTAGGTAAACATAAAATATTTTAACTAGCACCATACCGCAACACATTCGTAAAACTATCACTTAGTACTGTGAAATAAACATTTTATTCTTCTACTGACTACTGTGCAAAAATAGAAAAAACGCCCTTCTTATACCTCTTATATTGTCTACTCTTCTTTTTCTATTCAATCCAATTCTTCTCTAAAATGCATTCCTTATCAATATCAGAACAATAACTAATCGGTGTACTTTCAAATAGAAAGTACGGGAACTTCTCTTCAATAAAATTAGGTCTGAGTCATCGTTGAAATAATTTTTACCATTGTATGTATGTATTTAAATGTATTTTTATATATTTATATAAACATGTACATGTGTTTAATTTTTTTTATTATTATTATTTTTATTATCTTTAATGCACCTACTTCAACATCTGTGCATTACTCAAGGTAGATTAGAAGATAATGTCAAAGGTATTAAGTCCACCATAATACGAGGTGTATATAGTTAAATAAATAAAACGTAGCTCACCCAAATTGTTTTTGAAATAACTCCAATAACTTTTGAAATTTCTGTCCTCTGAACACATCTTTGCCAATTTGCTGTGGTGATAGAACGACACTGCCACGTCTTTAGGCTCCCGTGCCACGTACACTACCTTACAGGTGTCCAGCAGTTTGGGCGGCAGCAAAGAGAACGGCAGATGAGATTTGATAAACCTCGGAGATGACATCATTTTTATTTGTTCTGTAGTGGTCACAGAAGCCTTTCGAGCCATTATGAATGCCTTATCTTCATTTGTCTCCGTTACATCAAACGTTCTGAGCATCTCTTGTCTGTAGATACAGTTTATACAAGTTTTAAATAAAATTAAATTAATCAATGATCACACTGATGCTGTTAATATTTATATTAGCATTCACATATATGTACGTAAGGCTTTAAATACGAATATTCTGTTCAGACATAGTTAATGAACAGGAAGGAGGGAGCTTAGCTTTAATTATTATTATTTAATATTTTCAATAAATATTCGAATTTACTGTTTACATGCGAGTTATGGCATTTGAAGATCGTTTATCATTTACATATTCGGCTAAATAAAAAATAAACTAATTAAACGGTACCAAGCAATTGCTTACTCTATAAAAGGAAATCTGGTATTAAGCGGAATATCGGTAGCTTTTTCATAGTCGAAATTATTATTTATAAGCCAAACGAGCTCCTGCGTCCATGTGGTGCCTGAAAATAATGATTTTATTTTTTCTATTAATTTCACGTCATATTCTTAATTTATTAACATTAAACTTACAATATTTTTCATTAGTTTGGAGAATGGTGGATTTGGTGTTGGATTAAAAATATGTATATATAATATATAATAAATCACGAAATGTTGATTTTACAATATTACATATTAGTTATGTAATTACATGATAACTATTAGTTAAGTGATTATATTAAAAAATAGCCCTAAACCTTTCTATAACATTCATCATCATCGAATATTCCACGAAATGCCTCAGCTTTTACAACAACCTTTTAAATAAAAATGTTTAAATGTTACATATACACCTACCCGATTTGGGAAAAGTCACAACAAAGATGTCCGATGGCCGAACATCTAAATTGTATATTTCTCTGCCAATTGTATCGAACATTTTAGGATACAGATATCCCTTGGGCCCAAAGCGCGTAGTGGCGGTAACGTATGACTTAACTAAATAAGAAAAATAAAAAAGCCATAAAAAATAACGTTAAAACAATCTTAAATTCTTAAAAGTAATTCAGCTAGTCAAATAATTCCTTATCGTAAAGAAAGTTATGTTTCAAGATACCTAGGTAAACAACATCGCATGATTGCTATTAAGATATAATAGTTACCATTAGGTTGATATATTTATTTTTGTTCCTCCAAGAGCTATGTACACAATACAACACTGTGCTCACTGACTCCGAGTCTTGTTACGCCAGTAATTTTACTAGCAAGAGCATCTTTCAAACCAGTACTGGTCGGCGGTGGAATCGAAGGAAAGGAACAACATTGGTATCTGCCATGGTAGTTTTCAGCAAAAGAGTTTACCAGAAAACAGATCATCTTTTAAATTATTATAAACATAAATAATTAATTTACTTACTATTAAAGTAACTCTTCACCTTGCTATATAAGGTTGGATCAAGTTCTACCATATCAAAAGGAAAAGTATTATTTGCCTCTGACATAATTTAGTGGTTATGAAGTGTACACACGTACAAATTAAGCGAGGTGTTCTTGTGTACTAGTCTCTGTTTAAAGAATTTTTCACACATCGCGGGAAAAACATAAATTAAATAAACATCGTATCGGCGAGATAATAGCGAGGTAATGAAATATACCTGGTAAGACTTTTTTATCGTTTCAAACGTATATGCACTACAACAAACAAACAAATAACTAACGTGTAACGAAAACCATGATTTCTCATATTCATGCGAATACGCGATACGATTTTACTATTATTTTATTAAACGTGCTAGTTACCTGAAATACATAAACTAATTACTCCACCACGTGACACAATCAGTTCAGTATTAAAAACCTTCCTCTATGTAATAGAGAGAATAGTTGGCTACTACTACAGGCTTGAGATCCCATAGGTTATGATATTAAATAACAAGCGTACTACAAGTCCTCAAAACAGAGTGTGCGCTGCTTGGATCTACTCCGTGATAACTATGACGTTATGATATCTGTCAATACAATCTTGTTACGACTATGGCTGCTGCAAAGTAGTGAAACATCAGAGTTTATAAATATGACTCCTAGGTTATATGTGGTTCCTACACAAGAAAATATCTTTTTTCGAACTGGCCAATTTGGTCTAAAAAAATCTGGAATTTGATTAGGAGTTTTAAATACAAACGTGTTTCAATTCAAGCTTTTTTGTGTTTCGAATTTATTAATTTATTTCTTTTCGCGCTTTTTGTTTTTTCTTAATCATCGTTCTGTTCACAAAATAAAAAACTTGAAATATCGTGTTATATACGAATGTGAGTTTTACAGTGACACCAGCGCTGGCAATATAGCTCCATGATGATTGCCGTGAACGCAGGAGATCCAAATTGATAATGATAATTTAAGGTAATCATAGAACAGCATCCATAGTAAACCACGACAGAATTCGTGACAGGCTTCGGTTTGAGTAATAAAACAATTTTAATTTACTTAAAAAAAAAAAATAGGAAACCCAAAAGTTTAAGAAATGGGTACCGTATGAATGAAGTAAAACGTGTCAACAAATATATTGGGTGTTTATTTATATTACACAACTGTCACAATAACGATGAAACTTTCAACCGAATTAATGAAACGCTCATCACAATAGTTTAATCCAGAAAAACCAGCCGTACGTAACAACTTCTTAGCTGAACGCTATGTACGCAAAGACATACGATCCTTATAAGGATTTACGTTATGATAAACGATAGCGTGTGCTATTGTTCATGGTGACGCCATCTGTTGGGGTATTTGAAAACTTCTTGTTACAATATTTATTTTCGTAAAAAAAAAGTTTTGTATTTTATATACTTATAATACGCTAATTACATATGTAAAGAAGTAATAAATAATAAAATAAATGCTATAATATTTGTAATTTTTGTTTGAACTACAAAAAAAATCTTTTAAAACGGCATAAATTTTCCACGTTTAATTTTTTATTTTTTACTATCATATATATACCATAGGACGTAGGGTTTGTGATTCCGAATCTAGTTTTATATTTATACTCAGCTCCTATTTGGTCACAAATGTATGCGCTCTGATTGTTTATTGTAAATAGTTTATTTTACTGTGACTGGTAGTTTATACATTGCGTATTAAGCAATTGTTGTACATATAAAGTCTAAGCAGAAAATAAAGAACATTACACAATCTGTTCTCGGTTTTATAACTTCTCCCTGGTACGAAGTACGAATTCCCTACATATGTATGCATTTTAATTACATGCCGTTTTTCGTAATTGAGTACATGTATATTAGTCTTTAAGATATACCAAATAACTATTATCAATAATCATGTTGTAATAGGCGAAAACGAAAATGTAGATGTATTAACTATATATTATTATACATACTTAAACATATATTAACTGTAGAATCGTCTACATGTTATTTAATATAATATAAGTATTTATTATGAGATATACAAAAACGAAATACTTATTTTAATAGTCACTAAATTCATTTGATCTAATAATAAACAAGTTTTGAGCAAATTTTTATTATAAATATTTTGCTAATAATAATGCAAAGTAAATATGCTCTTATCTCTTATCTCTTGCTCAATAAAACCTCAGTTACCATACAAGGATTGTTTATAAAAAATTATATTAATTTTATTTTCTAATGTTTATTTCAAAAATATTTCCAAGTATATTGAAAATAAACATGGCTGAATTATTGCTGCCAATATCGGACAAGTATGTCTGACCCCCTCTAACGGGTTCTCGCCTTGTCGTGGCGGAGGGGCTTAGTAACCGTGGTCCGGTACACGGTGAAGCCAAGTAGAACCCACCCGGCTGGCCCGCGGCGAAGGGCTGGCCGAACCGGCCGCTCCAGGTTCGAGCACCGGTTGGGGTAACTGGAGCTCACCGGAGCGGCCGGGGGCCGCAGGGGCGGCTGTGTGCTGCCCTAGCAGCCGGCTGCAGGGGCGGTGTCATACAGCCCTTCGCAGCCGAGGTGGGGTCGCGGAGGGAGTACCCTCTGCGGCCAACCGGTGTCGCACCGGCGATGCGGTGGCGGTGGGGCCGCGGGGGAAGAGGAGTGCCGGTATTGAGATGCGCCGCTCTCCCTATCCTCCGCGGCCGTTGACAGGTAGCGGCCGTTGACAGGTAGCGGCGGGCCTAACATCTCTCTGCCGCGGGGAACCGGGAGAGGTTTTCTCCAGTGGCTCCCATGGCCTCTGGGCGACAGGTTCGGAGGACCGGTCGCCCACACACGCATGAGGTCGAGGAGGGGGCGCGCTGCATGTTCCGGCGCGCCCTGGAAAGGGAGGGTTCATCCCTCGCTCCCGAGGTGGGGCTGCGCAAGCGGCCAGCGCCGGCAGAGTCGCGGTTGAGTGCATGCGTTCCCGTGACCCTGCCATCATGGCGATGAGGTGGAAGATCGTGGGGGTTTTAGTCGGTGCAAGTCCGACATAACCCGTCTTCGCCCCCGCGAGGACGGGTATGCGTAGGCATTTCCCCTACGTAAAACAAAAAAAAAAAAAGTATGTCTGACACTCATAGCTCAGTTATTTTTATTATTACTTATACTTTTATTTGTATTTAAAAGTGATTCCTTTTTTTCTAAAAAATGGATAATTTAAACCATAAGACGTCTACACTACAATGTAACTGTAATTAAAATTAAAATTATAATACGAAGTTGTCAAACAACTCAACAGATGGCGCCACCACAAACAATAGATCGCGCTATCATCTACCATAACGCAAATCCTTACAAGGATCGTATGTCTTTGTGTACATAGCAGTCGGCCTAAAAGATGTTACGGAGTATATGGATCTCTCTGGTACTTTGTAATGCCAGGGCTTGGATCAACAGGTCGTTACGAAGTACATAATTGTATCCATTAACTGAATCTTCGTAATACTTAGTAACTTGATGTGTACTTTAAATCGCTCTCTTATTATCAATATAGGACTGATATTGTTGCGTGCGTTGTCATTCGCTAAACACCCCGCACCCCACCTCCATACCTCTATAAAATAAAATATTATAAAGTAAAATTCATAAAGTGAAGTATATTTTATACCAATAACAAAAAAATAAACACAGGTTATAATTTGATCCAAATTTATTGTGGAAAACGTAAATCTGTGTCCCGTAGATTCTCTTCTATCCAGCGCTCCGCCTCTTTTGTCATCTCCTCATCAAAGTAACTTCTCCATCCGCCGACCTTGCCTGAAATAAAATGTATACTTTCTTACAAGGGTTTCTCTTTTGTAACATAGAGGATAACTTAATGATTTATTTTTTATCATCATTATCCGCAATTTCACATAGGGATAAGGGTCAATGCGAGCAAAGATGGTTAAGCGTGTATGTCTAGTTTACTCTAGCACTTGTAGCTTGAAATCCGAAATCAATGCTATTTAGGTAAATTTACAGTATGAAGGTGATAGCGAGCGAGCCGGATGCGTAAAAATCCTTCCACGTTTAAAATTTCATATTATATAGCCCGCAAATCGAGTAGAGAATTTTACAGATTTTAGGGTATTTATTTAATTAGTTGTTATCTCGACCTTTCGATTGACTTATGATTTTTTGTGGTCGTCATAGTTATCAGAATGTAACAAAATTTTTTAATTATTTTTTACAATTTAATCTATGCAGACTGGGCTTACTGACCTGAAGTCATTTAAAAATTAAACCCTAAAATTTTATTTTGCCCTACTAGGATCGTTCCCTCATGTAGGAGGATCATGATCACCACTAGGATTGTTGTCGGAGCAAATTCCAAATTCCAAATTCAACTTCAGTCGTAGGGTGCGTTCGAAAATCAAACGCCGCCATAACTAATTCCTCTCCTCTTCCAGTTGTTGTTTAAACGAGTAATAGTATCTTTTGCCTTCCCATTATATGTTTTTATTTCGAGAATACATTTACCATCATCACAGATTTGGGAACCCAGATATAAGAATCGATCGACGATATTATGCCAGGAGTGTTGCAGGTATGTCACCACATGTTTACTTTCTGGCTCAATCCACTATCATTACCTTTGTTTTTGATCTGTTTACAACGAGGCTGATGTTGCTATTCTTTATCTTTGAAAGAGCTGACTCATCTCTTCCATAGACGTTGCCACAAGAGTGGTGTCGTCGGAGTATCGGACATTTAATAATGGAGTCTTTTGTCTCACTTATCGGATCATTGAGATTCGCATAATGTGTGTATTATTAAAAGTACGGGAGACGGTATACAACCGTGTCTCGCTCCTTTTTTGGTTTAGTACACGTTGAAGCATTCACTTCCCATGACGATATGATAAATATTTGTAATAAAACAACAGTGTGTTCAGAAACACCC
Organism: Ornithoptera alexandrae; assembly: GCA_029030555.1. Classification (NCBI taxonomy): domain Eukaryota; kingdom Metazoa; phylum Arthropoda; class Insecta; order Lepidoptera; family Papilionidae; genus Ornithoptera; species Ornithoptera alexandrae. Next base: position 9,937,653 of record JARDVY010000037.1, read on the forward strand.
ATTTTGGGCAGTACATTCTGCAGTTTGTCCCATTGTACGTTGTCAAAGGATTTTGTGTAGTCTACAGGTAACTATTGTCTTAAACTATGGTTATGCAGTTGATTAACCACATGCAGAAGGATTTTACTCCCATGAGTTATTAACACTATAGTCCTGTAGTTTCCACAGACTTCTGAAGAGGCGTTTTTATATGAAAGTTTATACGTTACCGATTCTCTCCATTTTCTAGTATTACAGATTTTGGTAATAGCCTCAGTACCTCGTTGACTTATGTTTTTGTTATATTTTGGCATAATAGCAACCTTACCCAGTGATTTCTTGCACTTAAGAACTTTGAAGAAATATAACATTGTTATCAAGTTTAAATTCTATTTCTTTACTCCCCTTTCTATCCAAGGTTCTTGAAAGACTAATATCTAACCAACTTAGTCCCTATCTCTTAAAAAACAGCTTACTCAATCCTCTACAATCAGGTTTTCGTCTTTGCTATAGTACTACCACTGCATTACTGAAAATCACCGACGACATTCGTCATGGAAAGGAAAATCAAAAACTAACAGTACTTACGTTGCTTGATTTTAGTAATGCCTTTAATGTTAAGTATTCTACGCAACTATTAACATATCTCCGGTTGTTATTGACTGGTTTCAAAATTACTTCTTTGACTGTCAATCGCGCGTCCAAGTGCAGAATAATTTCTCCACCTGGTTAAACACCAATGCTGGCGTACCTCTAGGTCGTGTGTTGTCTCCAATCCTGTTCGCTATTTTCATCAATTCTATAACCCACGATTTATTTTCATCTTACCACTTGTATGCTGACGATCTCCAAATTTACACTCGAGCTTCTCTTGGTGATCTCTGTCAGGCCATCCACAGCATTAACTCTGATCTTGCTTTTATTAAGGATTGGTGTAAATTGTATGGTCTGAACGTAAACCCTAACAAGACACGATCAGTTATAATCGGAAGCTCTAGACTACTCTCCAAAATTAACTGGTCCGGTGTACCGCCTATTATTCTTATCGGTAACGTAATTCCTTAAAATAGCAAAGTTAAGAATTTAGGTATTTACATTGACTCCTGTCTATTGTGGGCACCGCAAGTTAACGAGGTCAGCCGAAAGATGTATGGGGCTGTAAGCTCCTTGCGCAGACTCCGCAATTTTCTTCCAACAGCCACTAAGGTTGCGCTTGCTAATTCTCTTCTTCTGCCTATTCTCGACTATGCCGGTGTCTACTATCTTAACTTAACTGGAGCGCAGCTTGATAAGCCTGATCGTATTAAAAATTTGTGTATACGATTTATATTTGAGTTACGCAAATACGATCACATCACTGAATTTCGCAAAAAACTCAAATGGTTGCTACTCATATTCTCATATTCATACTACTACTACTACTCATATTCTCTATATTCTTTACAAGATATTGTTCAATCAATTATGAACTTTTTACCGAACCATAGTCGTACCACCATATTCCTATTTTCTTTCAAAAGACACTTAAGTAACTACTATTATAAAGTTTAAATTATACATTCTGTCTAATTGTGCTATTGCTTGCATTTATCACCAAGCGTTTTAGTTTTTAATAATTTAGTGCACCACTATCTTATCTTTGCTTTTTGAGCAATAAGACCGCCCACTGTACATTTATGTATATATATAATGTATTCCATATCTTGTAACTGGTACAATAAAGGATAAATAAAAAAAAAGTAATAATAAATGTACCTTGTCTTATGAAATTTTCTTTTTCATGGAAGATTCCCAGTTGCTTCAGATTTTCACGGTTAATCGATTTATTCTTTTTAAAGTTATCGATTTTCAGATGCTCACAAAGTTTTTGTACTTGTTCTTCTGAAATTTCTTTGTTGAAGTGTTTGGCAACACGTCGCGTGCTTTCCGCTAAATCCTGCGTAAAACAAATAATATATTTTATAATATTACCACGTATACACCTAGAGAATTGATTAGCCGACACAAAAATTTATATTATGGTGTTATTGCGAGTCGAATAACAACTTTAGTAGTAATCTCTTGTTAAACAGAATTTATTCATATAACCATATTTTTATCTAGAAATTATATTAAAGATGAAACGGTTAGAAATTAACTGCTCTGTTAAAACACTGTTATAGTTATATCGATTTAAATAAATACTTAGTTCAGTTATAGTTACTAGAGGATCCATTGCAAAGTTACTACATACTAAACAACGACCGATCATAAGTGACTAATTTAATGATGAAATTTTGAGTTTGAGTTAAGGGTAATATAATATTGTAACATGGCAATAATATATTCAATAATATTTCCGGTTTTCAGTTATACAATATTTGCAATTTACCTCAGACAAATCTTCGTAAAATATAATGAACATATTAGGGTGATGACGCTGCTCCCATGCCTCTTTCACATGCTTAAAGTACGATGTCCAAGCAACTAGTAATAAGGAAATAATTGATAGAACATTCTTTAAAAAACAATTGTAAATTCCCTAACGTTACACTACTGCTATTGTTAAATAATTTGCCTGATGTCTTATTATATATAATTATTTGTTATTGGCCTTACATATATATATGTTAACCTTTTTACCACATCTCATTTCCAAATGATAAGAAACAAGTGAATATTTAGCTCTCATTTCAGCTTTGGTTTAAGTTTTGATTAAATAGGTGAAATTATTTTGGATCTGAATGTCTTGATTTAATAGACCCAAAGGTGTTTGTCTCTATTGTGGCTCCAACATTAATTTGATCAATTCAATTGAATAAATGTATATAAAGTGAAATTTCAATCGTATGTTGCATAATGATTTGTTATTATACATAAAACTAATAGTAAACATTTTATGAAACTACATTATACGGTCATTATTGGCAATAAGCACCGCTATAGGACTGACCTTCAGTGATAACTTTTAGCTTCTGAATTTTGGTCGCTAAGCTATGGAGCGAGCGATGCTCAGAGTATCTGTGCAATTAAATCAGAAATGAAAAGATTCGCATAAGGATTAGAGACACCAATATAGGCCATAAGCGTCTCAAGGATGTACTGGAAATTGGGCACGGAAGGTAGCTTGCAAGCCCGGAAAGCGTAGCATAGGCAGGTCACTATTACTACTAGTAAATTAAGATTCGCTTGGAACTACTGGACTCCAAATCGTATTTTCTGGTATACGTTATGAGATTCCTATGTCCAACAGATGACGTCCATGTTGATAATGATGACATTTTATGGATTTTATCGAATTTATATAATAATTTATTTACACCAACGTTTCGAGTGCTTTATTGCCCTCCAATGAGACCGTAAAGTAATTAAATAAATGTGATAAAATTCGTAAAATGATTAAAATACAGTTTGCATAGATTTTTAGTAGGTGTTTAAAGATAAAACTAAAATTACTATACCTATGGACGTGTTATTCAAATTAAATGCTCACAAATATCATATTTATGTGCTTCATAAAAACCTTTTAGAAGTTATACACGAGTGTGTTACGATGTTATATACAATACTCACTTAAATCCTTTTTAAAAAAGTGCCAAAAACTTTTGAAGTCCTTGTCCTCTTGACATAACTTCATGAATTTGCAGTGATGGTAGAATGACACCACCACGTCCCTCGGCTCTCGGGCCACGTACACTACCTTACAGATGTCCAGCAGTTTGGGCGGCAGCAAGGAAAACGGCAGATGCGATTTTATAAACCTTGGCGACGGCATACTTTTTAAATCTTCTGTTGTGACGAGAAAGTTCTCAGCAGCCTTTTTTATTATCTCATTTTGCAACATAATTTTTAATTTATCCGGTTTTATAAACATGGAAGTTCTGTTAAATAATTTTTTTAAGGTTATTATCCCAATATACTTTAATTATAATAAATTGTACTAATTCTAAATATTTGTATAATTTGGAAAAAAAAATTATTTAATTTTATTTAAAACATATTTATGGCAATATAAACTACTTAATTCACATCTATAGTCTTTTGCATATAAAAATTTATTAGCTCATTTATTATGCATATTGTAACAAATAATACTCGTAATTACTTACTCTATAAAAGGGAATCTGACTGTTAGTGGAGTTGCTATGGCATATTCGTAGTCAAAGTTATTATTTATAAGCCAAACAAGCTCCTGCATCAAAGTTGTGCCTGAAAATAATAATATATTACGAATTTCCTCATGAAAGAAATATGGTCATGAAATTGCTTACAATTATATTAGTAAGTTCTTTTTATTCTAGGGACATTTTATCCACTGGCATTTTATTATTTTTGAAACACATCAATTGAAACAGAAATTGTCAAACTTTAACTCATAGCCAGTATATAATATAGACATAGCATCCTCGTCTTTTATGGCCGTGGGTTAAAATCAACCAACATGTCGGTCTTATTGAGATGTTGTGGACAGAATTTTTTTTTCCTTATTTCAGTTGAGTTTAATTTATTTTTAATTTTTCACTGAACTATAATAATACATTTTTAAAATTAATTTTAGATTATAACGCTTCTTGAAAGTATATCGCAGTTCATTATATTAGAATAAAAATAGATTACATTTACCTGATTTGGGAAAAGTTAGGACGAAGATGTCACTTGGTTTTATATCCATGTTGTACATCTCCCTACCGATCGATTCAAACTGTTTAGGGAACAAGTAGCCCTTAGGCCCAAAGCGCGCCGTAGCAACATTATATGAATCACCTGATAAATAAAATATTGCACTAATATACAAAAATTTTATTTAGGAACTGAAATTATTTTTGGCCACAGTAACGTACAAGAGTACTACACTGAATTATATTCTTGTACGTATTCTTATCGTATCCAAACATATCGTGATAGCTACCTAATTAAAAAAAAAAAGTAAATACTAAAAACTCGGTTCAAACCATGTAATTTTAAAATAGCACTTGCGAATACAAGTTATAATAAATTATACTTACCTAAATGTATATCATAAACGATTTGCTATCAAGTGATTAGCTGCACAATACTCGATTTTTTTAAAAGAAACGAAACAAATATTATTTGATTTCTGCGGAGAGGGGGAGAAAAATACCAAATGCGTTAAATTTGCCTTACACATGATGTGTACAAAGTTGTGAATATTAATAAAATAAGTTTACTTACTATTAAAGTAATTATTCAACTGGTCACTTAAACTTGGATCGATGTCTATAATATCGAAAGGATAATTGCTTTTGGACTGAGACATTATTTATTTAAATTCGTAAATTCTGATAAATTATGGGCGCCTAAATGTCGTATAGGTACCTCTGTGTCAAAGTAAACCTATTGGAAGAGCGAGGAAACAAAGTTTTATAGTAATAATGATATCATGCATTACATCAATTACAATAATTATCTAATCAAATGAAGGAATAAGACGATTTAATAAATAGATATTAATTACACTACACGATAACCACTATACAAAACTAACTTAACATTAATTTATAATAAATTGACTGGTAGTAGGTTTCTCTTGCTGGAGACTATCTAGAAGGGCAGCACCGCAGGTAATATTTTTCCCGACAAACAGTAATATGCAAATGATACTCAGTTCCAGTAGGAAAGGCGTTTTATCTAGTGAAATTACTGGGTTAACGAGACTTAACATATGTCTCACGGCGACGTGCACAATGTGTTGCAGTGTATATATCCAATTAGTTTTACATTATTATAGGCGCCTCGCCGCTGAATCGAGGTTAATTTGTTATTAATTTCATGGTATTTTCCTAAATAAAGGCCTAGCATCATGAAAGCCGTAGTACTCGTAGTACTGTTTGTTAGGCGATCGTGTTAACTAAACTGTGATATTCCACTAAAGAAAAATAGTTTTTTTTATATCTATGGTCCAACCTCCAACATCGATTATAAATTTCTTTAACGTTTAATTTGTCAGCCATCGACATCTTCACTTATAAAGTAGTTATCCTATTGTAGTCTATTTTTAATAAAATTTATTCGTTACTGAAATTTTCCTATTTAAATGGAAAAATCCCTTTGGACATTTGTATATTTTGTGTTCATAAATTATTTTATCATAAATAATTAAGTTATATTTTATAAAGGAACCGTAGATAATCATTCTAATGGCAACATCACTCTATTATAAAGTTTTCATACAAAGTCGATAATCAAGAAATTATATAAAATTTATATCTATCACCTAAGATAATTCCCTTATAATCTCTATCACTCTAGTTTAGAACGGTGATTCTTTCAACATTTCATTTTGTAAATTATAATTTCGACTGATAAAACTTTTTTTTTTAATATAATGAAACGACGAGACGAGCGTGACGTACACCTGATGGTAACCGATATGCCCGCCCATAACAACGTAGCTTTAGTTAGGTGTAGTGTATACACCATATTGCATTTGTCACCTTGACACATAAGATATTAAGGCTTGTTACCTCGTTACCGTTGTAGTAATTTCACTAGCTAAAATTCCTTCAATCCGGAACACAGCAATGTTTGCACAGTACTGTTTGGCGGTAGAAATAGGAGCTGCAGTGGTACCTAGCTATACAATCTCCGGCAAAAGAGACCTACCACCAGTAAATTTGCTAAGATATTTTGCTACCACTTTGAAAAAAGATCTTGGTATATTTTGAAAAATAATTTTCGATTATATAAGACTATTATTTTATCAATAAATAAATGATACACATATTTTTATAACATTTTTAACGCACAGTAAAAAAATTACATTTTATTTCCAAAAGTAAGAAAACAATTCATTTTTACTTGATGTTCCACATACATCTGATAACGCCCAATTTCACAATAGTAAAAAAATAATTACTCGTTCAACCAGGACTAGCTCTTTTTTTGGTACATCTATGAAGTCTTTTATCTCCACTATGTTGATTTACACGTGTAATAGCTGAGAGGCTCACATTCCTGTTAAACATGAAGATTCTACTAACAATGCATTTGCTGATACGTGGCCACCACTTCGATACCTTGACGTTAACAAAATTTTAGTCATATTGCTTAATCAACAATCGCATGATTATTTATTAGAAATTTGTGTGTAATGATGATTATTAGAGACATGTTTATTTATGAGACAATTGAGTTGTAGAGGAATATCATATTTTGCATCAACTTTACCTATTGTACATCGGTTTAAAAGAGAAATGTTTGGGATATGATTGGGTTTAGAATAACACACATATAGGTATATATTAAAACTGTATTGTAATAATATATATCTATATGTGTTGACAGTATAATTTTACTTTATTGTGGATAACGTAAGTCAGTGTCCCGTAAGTTCTCCTCTATCCAACGCTCGGCCTGTTCTGTCATATCCTCATCGAAGTAACTCCTCCATCCACCTACCTTACCTGAAATAAGGTTTTTATTAATAGAAAGTTAGTCTCAATAATTTAATTAATAGATGTGAGTAGATAAGAAATAAAATTAACATTTGGCATTTAAGAAAATACATAAATAATACGTTTTTTTTACCTTTCCTAATGAAGCTTTCTTTTGCATTAAATATGCCTAAATCTTTTACATTTTCACGATTAATCGATTTATTTTTCTTAAAGTTGTCGATGTTTAAATGTTCACAAAGCTCTTGCGTTTGTTTTTCTGTAACTTCTTTGTTAAAAAATTTGGCGACTTGCCGAATGCATCCCGCTAGGTCCTGTGTACAAAATGTTTATGTTCATTCGTAGTGGATTATGAGAAAATGTTATTACTTAGTAACGAAACCAATCCTTTGTTTTCATTTAAAAGCAGTAGAACCTATTGCTTTGTAGTCTCGGGCTACAAAGAATTGGACCAACGTAAGCCCTGCCCATTGTGGAAAGCGACTAAAAGGGTTTTCGGCTTCGTGGGCGTTGTAGAGGGCTCATTGTCCACTAAGCGAACCCGAGATGAACGAGAAGTACGAGGTGGTCTAGTCGTACCAAAGCGAGGGTATCAAGGATGGCTACAGCCTTCCCTGCGTATTGCCTGGAGGCACAGGTGAGATCCGTAGGAGATCCCGGATCCTCTCGCAACATACTGAAGATGACCACCGAGGAGGTTTTAGTGGGTAAAAATCCCATATAACCTTGTCTTCTCCCCAGAAACAGGGTATCTTTTTGGAAGATTTCCTCTCCGATAACAAAAAAAGGAGCTATTGTCGTAAGTCATATTTTCAATGCCAAGCAGTATTAAATGCAAGCATTAAGAATGTAGTAATATTTTATTAAAATTTACCTTGGAGAGTTCTTCGTAAAATATTACAAGCACATTAGGGTGTTGTCGCAACTGCCAAGCTTCTTTAACATGTTCAAAGTATGGTGTATAGGGAACTTGAAAAAAAATATGGATGATGATTCCATAGTACGTCTATAAAAAATAACATTAACACGTATTTCTTCCGCCAAACAGTAGTATGAAAACTTAAGTATGTTACTGGTGAAATCCTTACTCTATAGGACTTTGTCTTATGTCTCATCTTTAGTATCATCCTAACTAATACCACATTACTATATGATTCGACATCGTGAGATTTAAATATTAAAAAAAGAACATGGTAATTCTATACGCTATACTCACTTAAATCTTTTTTGAAAAGTTCCCAAAAACTTTTGAAGTCTTTGTCTTCTGAACACATCTTCGTCAATTTCTTATAATGGTAGAATGACACCACCACGTCTCTCGGTTGTCTTGCCACATACACCACATTGCAGGTGTCCAACAGTTTGGGCGGCAGTAATGATAAAGGCAGATGCGATTTAAAAAACCTCCTGGAGTTAGTGCTACTCGTATTTTCCGTAGTAACTATAAAACTCTCCACGGTTTTTTTTGTAGACTCATCTTTCAATTTACTCTTTATTTTATCTGAATTTATAAAAGTCGGGCGCCTATTAATTAAATATAATAAGAATGAATATTACTATTTATCAATTAACAATAAATTTATGATAAATATTTAAAAATAACACATAGAAAAAACAGTATTTTATAGTATGAAGGATGATGACTTGACATCTTATGCCTCATGGTTTGAGTGCAATATGGTGCAGTGTGAATTGCGTGCAGGCTTATCTATCAATTAGCATTAGATAACCTTCCTTCTCGACTAGTCGCTTCTACGAGTAAAGGAAAATACAAGAACGTGAATCATGCACATTGTCATATAACAAACTCAAACAAATAAGCATTAATTACTTACTCTATGTACGGAAATCGGACATTAAGTGGAGTTTCAGCTGCTTTATCGTAATCAAAATTATTAATTACAAGCCAAACAAGCTCCTGCATCCATGTAGTGCCTGAAAATATTAATTTTCACGGAGAAATAACTAACAGTTTAGAGGAATTTCGAAATTATTAAAGAATTTACGAATGTAATTTTTAACAATAATGTTTTTGAAAATATGGATTACCATAAATAAATGTTCAATGTTGATGTATCTAGATTCTCTAGATGCAAAAAAAAAAACCTTTAGTAAAAGGTAGTTATTTAATAAATAAAGTAATAAATTTAAGAATGTTTAAAAGCTGAATATTAGTACTTAAAAAAATCTTTAGCCATCACATTCACCTGATTTTGGAAAAGATAACACGAAAGTGTCTGTCGGTCGAATCTCCATGTTATATATCTCTGTGCCGATCGCCTTGAATTCCTTAGGAAGCAAGTAGCCCTTGGGCCCAAAGCGTGTTGTGGCGACGTTGAATGAATCATCTAATCAATAACAATTAATTTTAATATCTTAACTTCCTTTAACACTGTTACTAACAAAATTTCAAAAAATTTTGGACAAATCCAGAGATGCATTGGTTCGTATGTCTGATAATAACATGTAATGTAATTATTTGTAATTAAGTTGTAATTGGATGTAAATTTTCTTAAAGTATTATATATCTCATTATCAGGTATGTATAGACTGCGCCTTTAAATTGTGAAATGAAAATAAATATCTAAAATATACTTAGTTTCAGGAAAAGAAAACATGTGGAATGAGGAAGAGTAGAAAAAGACCAAACAAAAAAAGTGAGGGATGCATTGTATTAACTAGGATATGCATGTAAAAGGTCTGTGTAATAAGTTGACAATTAATGGAAAGTAGTAGATAAGAAAGACAAGTTACGCCGTCCCCATATTAAGATTGTTATAATAGCAGGGTGTGGGATGTTAATGCAATTCCTCATATTGGTTGGGAATTGTTTCGGCTCCGTCGCGAGGTGTCAAAATCTTTCAATAAATCTAATATTTTTTTAAATATTGACGTGGGAATCGTCATGGCCAACTTATCTTCCCACCCCTCCAACGGGTTCTCGCCTTGTCGTGGCGGAGGGGCTTAGTAACCGTGGTCCGGTACACGGTGAAGCCAAGTGGAACCCATCCGGCCGGCCCGCGGCGAAGGGCTGGCCGAAGCGGCCGCTCCAGGTTCGAAACTGGAGCTCACCGGAGCGGCCGGGGGCCGCAGGGGCGGCTGTGTGCTGCCCTAGCGGCCGGCTGCAGGGGCGGTTTCATACCGCCCTTCGCAGCCGAGGTGGGGTCGCGGAGGGAGTACCCTCTGCGGCCAACTGGTGTCGCACCGGCGATGCGGCGGCGGCGAGGCCGCGGGGGAAGAGGAGTACCGGTATTGAGATGCGCCGTTCTCCCTATCCTCCGCGGCCGTTGACAGGTAGCGGCGGGCCTAACGTCTCTCCGCCGCGGGGAGCCGGGAGAGGTTTTCTCCAGTGGCTCCCATGGCCTCTGGGCGACAGGTTCGGGGGAACCGGTCGCCCGCACACGCATGAGGTCGAGGAGGGGGCGCGCTGCATGTTCCGGCGCGCCCTGGAAAGGGAGGGTTTATCCCTCCCTCCCGAGGTGGGGCTGCGCAAGCGGCCAGCGCCGGCAGGGTCGCGGTTGAGTGCATGCGTTCCCGTGACCCTGCTATCATGGCGATGAGGCAGAACATCGTGGGGGTTTTAGTCGGTGCAAGTCCGACATAACTCGTCCTTGCCTCTGCGAGGACGAGTATGCGTAGGCATTTCCCCCACGTAAAACAAAAAAAAAAAAAAAAACTTATCTTCCCAATAATTGAACAGGTTACATTTTTTTTAAATTATCAGACTTTGTATCTCGTTAGCTCTGCTGTGATTGTCAACAGATGTACCAAAGGCGATCCTTTACAACTTAATTCATAGTTGATATAAAACAAAAAAAAATAAACATATTGACAGAGAAATAAACAAAATTTCGATTTTTCGGCAAATATCATACATTTCTCGAAATTGTTTTGGATATCAAAAAATAAGGCCTTAGTTACTTAAATAATCGTGTTTACTTATCAGATTTTCATGTTGTAAATAAGTAAATTAGAAATAAACTATGTATTACTTAATATTGGATTTTTAATCCAATTATATCCATTTACTCCTAGATTTAAATTTTCGGAAAGACAAGTCTCCCAATTCAAGAAACAGCCAATATTTTTTCTTTAATCGTGAGAATTTAACTAAAATCCTTTGTAAAAACTATTAGTGTTTTAAGTAGTAAACTATAATTTTCTTGTGTATTAAATATAAGTTAAAAGAAGGATAAAAATTAAATAGTTGGATAAAACCTGACGATATTTTACAAAATAGCTTTAGGGAGTAAAATTATTTTTCCACATGGAGACGTACAAGAATATATCATATTTTTCGAATCGGTTCTATAATACCCTGAGAATTTGTTATATTTTATCAATCTGCAGACTTCTTGATATTTTTTAAAAAGCAAAGGAAATGTTTTAAAAAATTGTTAAATTTGTGAGATATTAGGGAGGAAAATACGAAATGCGTTTAACACACATATATATATATATATATAAAGTTGTCAATATAGATATAAAATGATTGTACTTACTATTGAAGTAATTTTGCAATTGGTCACTTAAACTCGGATCCACGTCTGTAATTTCAAAGAGATAATTAGTTTTAGATTGAAACATTTTTTTATTAGAATCTGTAAATTCTAATATATTGTGAGCACTGCTTTGGTGTCCCTTTGTTAAAGTAAATGTACCAAGAAATTAAATTTTATTAAAACTTCACTATAATTATCTAATCACCTTAAAGTGATACGACGATTAGATAATTTTAATAGTTATTAATGACTGAACAATGAAACTTTGGACCCTTTAAATATCATAGAAGCGATAATAGCTCCGATTCTTAGACAGTCGTATGTCTACGTCGTCCCACTGAGTACGATTTTAATTTCCTATTGAACTCGAGCTTCCCGCGAAGTAAAACATCGTGAAGAAACCTTCATTTTGCAAGAGTAAAATTTTTCGTGGACATGTGAAGTCAATTAACATACACTTGGCTGATGGTGACTAAAAGGTCCTGACTCTATGCTATTATCATCATCCTCAACCGATAAACATCCACTGCTGGACATAGGCCCCAAATATCTCCACAGATTAAATATCTCTTTTTTATCTGTTGTGCTATGGTTATTTGTAATATAAATATGGAATGTTTGTAATGGCTTCACAGTTACGCGTTCGAAACAATTTTCTACATCCATAATTAATTTTACACATATTAAAATGAAAAATTAATAAGTTTTATCTGATAATGAAAAAGAACTACAAAGTCCTAGCCAGTTTATATAACGCTCAAGAAAGATACGCCTGAGAAATAAACAGAATGAAACTAATAAACAAATTCACACATAATGAAATAATTTATTGAATGTGTGTATAATTTACAAATATCTTATTGCGTGGATGGAAACCGCATATCGGTGTTTTGCAAGTTTTTTGTAATCAATTGTTCCGCCTCCCGTGTCATGTCTTCGTCGAAATACTCCTGCCAACCTCCAGATTTTCCTGAAAGAATCGTTAATTCCCACATAGTACAGTTATATTAAAAGATAGTGGATGAATGAAAATTTTATTTGAGGCATATTACTAAACGACGATATATTGAGAGACACTAACAAATATTTTAGAAAGAGGTCTTAAAAATGAATATTATCCATGTCATCAGTTTTATCATCAGTCGATAGACGTCCTTTGCTGGACATAGGCCTCTCCCAAAGATTTCCACACTATCAAGTAGGGATTCTTAGGGTGTAATTTGGGCCATGTACCACCACACTGGCCCTATACGGATTGGTGGGAGCCATAGTCTCGTTTGTTGATTAACAAGAGCACGTGAGATTGGCTTGAATCCTGTGAATTGTTGTATGGGAATCTTTACATCCCATCAATTTAAGAAATAAAAACATGCTTGGAAAAAGTGAGTGCATAGGTGTTTACATGACGATTTAGCAATGTGACAAGCTTACAATTCTTCAAAAATTTTGAATAATGAAAACTAAGCATAAAAAAACTCAAACCCTTCCTGACAAACAACTCGCCCGTTGCCAGCATACCCAATGTTTTTAATTTATTACTATTCACAGAATTATTATTTTTAAAGTTTTCAAAGGACAGGTGAGTACAGAGCTCTTTCATCTGATCAGAGGTTAATTGTTTCCCCAAAAAATCGGCGACACGCTGCACGGTAGCAGGGAGGTCCTGTAAAAATCGATAGAATACTTTTTAATATAAATAATTTCTACTGGTTGCAAGGAATGTTCATCACCAGGCAAACGACTCCCCTGATTTGAGTTGTATAAAAAATGAATATGAGATGATACCCTATTACTTTTACAGGAGAGTTTTTTTAAAATATGGTTGCTTTAATAATTTTTGCCATTATTTGTATTTTTTATACCATACATATTCATCAAAGTACCTTCGATAGTTCTTCATAGAATAGGAACAGCATAGTGGGATGGTGACGTAACTGCCACGCTTCTGTTAGATGCTCGAAAAATGGTGACCAATAAACTGTAACAAAAAATAATCAATTAATTAAAAACATTGTGCTGTGGTAAAGAAATTTTAATAGCGTTGTACTGTGAATTAGTGAAATTACTAAATTATCAACATCTTGTCTCAAAGCGGCATGCACAATGTGGTGGTAACCATTCTTACTGTCAGATGAACGTCTATTGCCAAAATTTAACTAGAAGTGTAGGTCTAATCCTATCCGACCAAGGCTCCGATGGTAAAGTCGTAAAATTCCACCTTTACGTTATTTCACTTGGTGAATCAAAGGAGCAGAATTAACATTACATTTTTATATTTTCGTTATCAAAATGCACATTCACGATAAAACAGCAACGGCACTAGCATAACAATTTTTTTTTGTGTTATAAAGAAACTTACGGATCTCATAAATAAACTCTAGTACGTTTTAAAGTCGCCGGTGTAATTGAGTATCCTGTACAGTCTATTAAGGTGGAAATATGACACGGCTACGTCGCGAGGATCACGAGCCACGTACACTACCCTGGCTGTCTCCAGTATGGAGGAGGGTAGAAGCGTCATGGGCAGGTGGGTTTTGAAGAAGCGCGGCGAAAGAGTTTGCGCGGCCAGTTCGGATCCCAATGTGCTCAGCGTGTCTAACGATTTAATATCTTCCTTCTTACCGACGTTATTTTTCTTTACCTGTTCTTGGACTTCCTTTTTCATGAACATGGGAAATCTATTAGAGAAATACACGAGCGTTATTACATATTACGTATGTAATTCATAGTTATTTTGAACAATGTATTAGAAATAAACTAGGTCATTTGCCAAGTTTAACCTGTTTTTAAGTATGTGTTTTAGAGTTACACGATATCATCAATGCGGATATATGATTTACCAGAATTCTTCGATCAAAAGAAAGAATGATATTTTGGCATATGTACAGGTCCAGGCAAACTTATACAAAACTATGTCAATCACAATTATAATGGATCGATATGTTTATCGTGAAAGTTTTTGTGGAAAGTGCATTATTCAGGATTGAGTCATCGACAGTTCTATGATGAATTAATTAAAGTTAAAAGGATTAAAAAATTATAGGTGGTAATACCAATTCTCAATTATTAGTTAATTGGTCGCACTGTCAATCTATTAGAAAAGCTGATGTTCACAAGTGGACATCAATAGGCTGAAATCTTGTTAATGATTTACTGATTTTAAATTGATTAACGAGATAACACAAAGCTGTTGCTCTTGCTCACAATCTTTTTGGGACCACACGTTAATCTTTATAGGGATACCATAATATACGAGTTATGTCAAGATAAAAAGTTAACAAATTATTTTATAAATCTTTTTGGTAAAATATATCATAACTCTTTAAAAAAACATTTACTCTAAAAATATGTATCTAGATTGAAGCGGCTTTATTTCTGCTGTAGAATAATCTAAATCAGAAGCCAATAGCCATACTAATTCTTGCGTCCATGTTGTACCTGGAACAGAAACAGTTACGTTTTATATATTTGCGGCGTTGTTGTAACTTCATACAAATAAATTACGGTTAACATAAAGTAAGTGGTTTTAATGTATATCAAATATAAAATAAAAAATGTATGTCAATTGAATACGGGGTACTACCAGATTGTGGATAACTCGCAACGAATATATTGTCTTGTCTGAGCGACATGTTATATATATTGGCAGCGTCCTTTCTATAATCGCTTACAAGTTTGTAATTCTTCGGTCCAACTCGTATATAAGAGTATCCGGCACCTGAAAAATATTGTAGCAAATTTCTATTTTTATAATGTCCAAAACATTATAACTCTGACTCTTCTTGGGAAATGATCTAAAGATAATCTGCTTCGTGGGAAGGGGCAGAATCAAGATTATGTGGAAAAGTGTCGTTGATTTTCAAGCTTTGAAGAGGTGATCCTCACTGTCCACTAAGCAAACCCGAGGAGGACGTCAAATACGCCGTGGCCTCGTGCTTGGGTATCTTTTGAAGAATACCCCACTTCACCTTAAAATAATAGGTGCTAGTGAAGGACATGACTGTCCCTGGAGCAAGTATAGGTGCAGTACAGGACAGGCACCGGTATATTCACAACCGTGATTTTGCAAAAGAAGTAAAGTATCCTATAAAGATTTCTCTATCGAATATAAAACAAGAAATTTTGTGTCAGGAAAACTTCTAGATATATGGCACATAATAACTGACTCACCATGGTAATATTTATTATATTCTTGCATCGCACTTTCTTCAACATCACGAATTTCATAAGGAAAACTGTTTTTGGACAGCATTGCGACGAACACTGCGCTGATTGCATCCTGTTCTCACCAAATTGAGCTTCGGTCTAATTAATCTTAAATTTTGACAAGACCCCACTGTTGTATAACGTGATATTTCATTACAAGCAAAAAAAATATTATTGACTATGACTATACATCTTTTCCTTGCAGGTTTTATGGTTTAAAAAAATAAATGCGATTGATGTTATCTATTTTATTATCGATAAATTATTATACACGTACGGTGAAGGAAAATCATCATGTAACATTTTCGGAAAGAATGGCCTTCGTGAACATGTTACATCCACTAACCCTCAAAGCGTGACGGATCTGAGTCCCCGTATATGAGTAATACGTTAATGATTATTTTTTTAATATTTTTATCTTAAATGAATCATAAAAAGGACTATTTCTTTAATACCATTGAAAAAATTTGAAGGGAATATATAGACTTTGGGATATATCCATTAACAGTGTCCCTATGAAAATTCATTATGTATATTTTGATTTATCAAAGATTGCTTGTAATATTTCTAATCAACGTTTAATGTTTATAAATGTAAATGAAATCGCTGTTTTAAAAGTCATGTATTGAATATTTTTTGTATTTTATGTAATTAGTTAAGTAGATATATTATAATTATCGATACATGTAATATCCATAAATTACAATAATCAAATGAAATATGTTTCAAAGTAAAAACTTAATAATGAATGTTTGTTGGAATTTTTTTTTTATTGCCTTATTAAATTTTAATTCACAGAATGGAATGTTAGAAAAATAGTAAAAAATACTAAGTAAATATATTATTTAGATATAAACCTTATTTAAATTAAAAAAAAATTTGGAGTATGATATGAATTTTAGTCAAAATTCTATCGCAACCTTGCATGGAACAAGAAAAAATCCATCGATTACTATATATTAAGTAAAATTTATTAGGGAATGTGTAAAAATCCCACGAAGTATTTTATTAGTACATCTAAAACTCAAAATTTAAATTAATATAGAACCTTATAAATAATAGGTACTGTTCACCTTGTGGTGTTATGTTGTTATATCATTATGATAAAATCACAATATTTTGTATATGACTTGCAGAATTGCATACTGAGAGATAACCATATTTTTCAAGAGTATAAGTCCAATACTTGGATAAAATAAATATAGCATTCGTGTCATTTCTTAAAACAGCACAAATTTCGTTTGAGGAAACTGAAAATAAAGAGATTAAATCAAAGTAGGAAATAAATAAGAAAGAATCTTCTCAGTAATTTAAAATAATAAACAAAAAAAAATAACAAAGGCTATTGATACGGTGCTAGCATAAATAAGCTGGAATGGAACTAAGTGATACACATTGCAAAAGATCTAACGGCTACTTACTGGATGCATTAACTTGGTGTATTTCACAGGTTGATCCAATTTGAAGATAACATACCGGTCAATAGGTAATTCCATTGTAAAGGACTAAGTTGTGTGTACAGGAGTGAACATCATTTGACTGACATAATGATGGTGCAAGTATCAATATCATCCTCAAAAGATCCTCAGGTTCCGAGCAACGCAGTGTGGGATTACTTAGGATTTTTTACTGGAAAGAAATCACACATTAAACTCATACATCTCCAGAAGCAGGGTGTGTTTTAAAGATTTCTTCTTCCAATTCTCAACGAAAAAAGTTCTCCATCACAAAAAATTGTCTAAACGGATACCACCGCTAAGCTTTTTTGCCCCGAAACAGTAACATTAACGTTTTACAATTTAAAAAGAGCTATAGGAACATTTGTGATGCAGTGTAAAAATTCTTAGAATAGTTATATTCTTAAGAAAAAAAGTAACATTGGCATGATGAGGCGAAGGACCAACTCGTATCGCTTCATCATCATCATCAGACGTGTACCGGTGGACATACTCGTAGGCCTGCCGGGCATTAGGGACCGTCGTTTCTAAGAATTCCTAATGCGGGTTGGTGAAAGCCAGAGCCGCATTTGTTGATTAGCATGGTGCACCAAAAGCAGGTGAGATTGGCTTGGATCCTATGAGTTGTTGTGCGGGACCCCTTACACTTTAGTTAAATAAAAAAATAGTTACGCAGAAGCGATGACAAACTCACAATATTGTTATTCAAACAATGTAAAGTTATTAAAGATCGTGCCTTATCAAATATTGACAAAGTATTATACATCTTACGTTTGGCTTTATAGCATGCGCATTGCGTTTTTGTTTTCAAACTAAAAATACATGACTCTAGCAATACTGTGTTTCACGTGACAATAAACAAAACTATTCTGTCATATTGAGAATTTATATGTTGAAAAAAATTGCTAACCTCTAATACCTGTAATTAAATTAATGATCTCAAATTTACTCGCCGTATGTCTCTGTTGCCAGATGTCGTCTAGGTACTTACCTCTGCAGCTCCTAATTGTGTCGTCAAACAGTACTGTGCAAACGTTACTGTTCTGGTTTGAAGAGCTTTGCAGCTAGGTAGTTGGTGTAACGAGACTCAACATCTTATGTCTCAAGGTAACGGACCATAATGTGATATAGTATATAACATCCTAACTAGTGCTACGTTGTTATGGGCAGGCGTATCACTTATCATTAGGTGAACGTTCCGTTAGTCTCGTCGCTTCGTTGAATAAAAAAATCTATAATATTTATTACAAAGACATCGTTGTTAGTTTTATTCTTTCGTCTTTTCATTTTCCAGTCTTTAAATAAAAATACAGAATATTTCTTAACGTGTTACGGTAATACAAAGTTTTAAGGTTGTTTTATATTTTAAATTTTTACTTATTTTTTTTATAAACTATTTATTTTAATTTATCTTAGTTAACTTAATTTTAGTTATTTGAAATTTAATAAAACTTATGTCGCCGTAATACGTTTCGTTATTTAATGGTTAAATATAATGTTAGTTTTTTTTTCATAGCACTATTTTTTCTGATAGGAATCAGAGCTTATATATGAACAATTAATGATTATACTTATACAATTATTGACTAAATATACTTTATATTTACGTATAAAAATAATACGGAGTTATACAAAGAACCGCTTTTCTGTTTATTTATTCACTCCTTTTTTGTAGTTCCTTTTGCAAAGTATTTGTAAAATGCTAAAAACTTACTTATTGCTAATAAGACACTTGAACATTGGACACCCCACAATCAAGTGCATGATTGATGTAATTAGTAATTATGCTTAAAAACCTTAGATATTAAAAAACATTAAAATTTGCCTCTCCGTTATATAACATACCCTGATTGTGATACCAATTTTTTTGAGCCAGCAATCAGTATCAGTTTATTCCTATTTACCTTATCTATAATTCTTATCGAGAATGACGATAGTTTATAAAAATCAATGTCATGTAAAAATTTTTACTTAATATGTTAGGGAATAAACATAATGTTATTTTTAAATACTTATAAAAGACACGCTTATTAAAAGAAAGAAAATAACTGTTAACATTTCTTTTTAAATCAAGCAGCTTGTTCATTATTTTTCCTGGTATAGCACACTAGCCTTATTACAACCTATTCACACTTTTTATTGAATCTGATCTTGATCCACGTCCTATTTGAACGGAAATACTGACGCCGGCATGTTGTTTCACTCCTTAACTGTTCTTATCAAGAACCAGGAGCTTGTTCGCAAACTGGACATGTTCACCACATAATGACAGCGAGTCGCCGTGCGCTTGGCCGTCCGATGGTGAAAATAGTTTTATTAGCATGTTTACCCTACGAGATGTATTTGGTTTAAATTTTTACCTCATTTCATAGGGCCACGGATCATTTACATCGGTAAGATGTGTCGTCATACCAAACTTTTAATAATTAAACTCTTAAGTGATCTATTTTTTATGAAACTATCGTTTCATTTAGCTGTAATAACATGATGGAGTGTAAATAATATAATGCTAATAAAACGAATTAAAAAAATGATTTTTTTTAATCAGTATCGATTTTTATTCCGTCCCATCATCAAAAATGTCATTAGTACTATCGTCCGTCTTCGTTTTCGGAAGCAGTCTCCTAATACACAGTATAATAATACTATAGAACTTATTCTTTCTTTAAGTCCAAGAAATGGTGAAGGTAAAAAATTATACTGTTATACCGTCAAAATTAAAACAATAAGCTGTTAATGCATGTATACGTACACAGCCTATCTCTTAACCTTTTGGACAGTCGTCATGATTTGCGGGATTTATAAAGTAGAGACTAATAAATTATAAAACAATATAAACACAAAAGCATTTATCAATTTAAAATAAAACATTTCTTTGACTATATCGTTTACTTAAAAAAACTTATTTTACAAATTATATTTGTAACTAAGAAATAAATTAAACTTAATTCTAAACGTGAAACGCAGTCGAGATCGGATTATGAGGAGGCAGACACGACTTCTAGTGATTTTTCAGGGGTTTCATCGTTCACGACACGATCCCGGCAGACGAGTGTGTCGGGGTCCCGTTCCCTGTCCGGGCCGCACTGTTCTGTCGCTCCGAGAAGCTTGTACACATCCTGCTCCGGCGGCTCCGTTTCCAGGCGTTTTCGGCCCGCTATAACAACTTCAACCGCACGCCCGTCTCCTACCGCCGACCTATCGTCTCCTGGGCCAATTTCAACTTGGTAAGGTTTGCTGGGCTCGACAAAAGCTTCCATAACTTGTACATCCGCCCGATCCTGAGCTTCTTCATTATTTCGTTCTTTCGATCGCAAGGCGTCGAGGAAGCTGCTGGGTATAGACATCTTTTGAGGAATGGCAAAGAAGAAAAGGACATTTTGGACATCGGCGCGCACGTTAAAGTCTCCGTCCTGCCGCTGATCGTAGGTGGCGGGCGCTGCGGCCGCAGCGGCAAGTAGGCACACGAGTACTAGCAGCATGTCGCGTGCGACTATCACAGCTCCTGGGCGATGACTGGGCGCGCCAACTTCCGCGCCGCTTTTACCATGCACCCGCGAACCAGTCCGTCGGAGGAATCGGGCACACTGTAACGGTTAACACGACACGATTGCTCTCGACAACTTTACATATACCCATGAGTGATATTTACCGTTCACTACTAGCATTTAATGGCTGCTCATATCAATCTCTAATTGCAGAGTTAATAACTTAATTCAATTCAAAATACTTGAGTGTTCTCCTTTCCTATCGGTTTACTAAAAAGAGAAAATAAATATAAACTATGTAGGTTCCGCGTGTCTATATATATATATGCACAAATAAACTATTGTTCCGCGTTCGTGTGATAGCACAGTCGGCAGATGCATCACCTCTGACATTGACTAAGGGTCAGAGATAAGATAACCGATTTAAATGGCACACACGAACACGCGTAACATGTTCTATTAAATGCGGTAAGCGCAGATCATACTAAACTGACAAACACTTTACATATTACAGTAAGAATTTATTTTTACTGTATACATACCTTCAACCACGGTAATTAGAGTATATAACATAACATTTCACCATAAGTTGCTTATTTAGACTTAATGGAAGTTCACAACTGGTAATGCTTTAAGCAGTGCTTTAGGAGAGCTACTATTGCAACCGAAAAGGTTTGGTATGGTTGATGGGCAGTTATAACGAGAGACGTTATAATAAAAAGCTATAGCATCTTCACTGCTGTTACGAGTAATACCACGTTAATACTTAGCCTTCAAGTGTAACAGTCTTGTAGCAATTCACTCTGTTAACGATTAACATCTATCTCAATCCTTGATACCTCATAAGCTAGTAGAGATAGATTTTTCTTACCTGATTCCTTAATTGAAGACCATTTGTCTAGTAAAATTACTGGACTAACGACGCTTAATACATCTTTCAGTAACATGCGCTACTCTGACCTAATAAGCGCACCGTATTTAAAGGTAAGTACTTCCCACCATATCATCTTAATTGTGTTAACCGATACTAACCATATAGTTACAAAATAGAATTTATAAATCCTTAAACGTTTATCCAGACTGTAAATTCACAGTTACTGGACTAATCCATAGTTATGTGAGAGCCATTAAATTTCCATTATACGATAAGGACCTTTCCAGAATTTCTACCGTTAGTATATGTTAAAGAAAACGGTTTTAATGGTTGCTGTAAAGTGAAAACCAGTTATATGTTTATGCAAAAGGTAATGAGAATATAACTGCATTTTCTTCCTTTACTGTAATCTCCGCAACAGTTTGTAATTATTTAGTTACATCCTAAGAAGTAGTGTGCAAACAGAATAATTTTATGATAAGGATAATGCTGTAGGTGTTAAAATAAGAAGTAACAAGAGATATTATAGTGGTATGTATACATCCCCATGGTCGCTTTATAGTTATGGGAGTCTGTGTAACTTGTCACCAATTGTATGTTAAATTTAGTCACGTTCGGCCTTTTAGAAAAATTATATATTTATAGTATGAATAGTTGATTTTATGCAAATGTAAGAAAATAGTCACTAACGAGTTTTACTTAATTTTCCTTGTAGAAAATGCTCAAAGATTTTTTTATCAAGAGCACATAATTTGGGTAGTATTACAATGTGTACATATGTAATAAAATGATAACAGTGTAAAGTACTTAATAAATAAACGATCACGAAGATAATATTATCTCATTTTTATAATGGTCTAAGATGCATTTTAAACGAACGAGATAAATTTTAAAACGTAGTAGTAAAAACAGAGGAAGGTTGACGAGAGTTTGCATTGACTACGTGGAAATGAGGTATCTGTGAACAATTGCTACTGAACTCTAACAAAGTGAGTAAAAACTGCTTTTGAGAGCAACTCTTAAGATGACGGATGATGAAAAATGGAGAGGATTGGTAGAAAAAGCAATGTTGCGCCTATCCCTCCCAGACATAAATTGTTATGGAGAAAATAAAGTAAATGACAATATTCTTCGTGGGGATATATAATTTAATAAGATTTGCTTGTAGAAACGCGCTAAAGGTCATTATTTTGTTAGAGAAACATAAGTATCTATAACACCAAAACATTCGTCAGTCATTTAGTGTAAACGTCTTTAAATTATAACTAAGAATCTCTAGATTCTGATGATGTAAGCGCTTGAAAACCATAGCAACTATTAAAGATCATCTGATACTGAGCTCGTGGACCCAGAGCCACGGCCTGTTAACTAAGAATATTATTGATCTGTACAGGCTTACACACTAAGGCATACGTTGGTTGAATGTAACTAGTCTGGCCATAAATACAGTTATATAAAAACTTTTCTTTTTTCATCTTTTTAATTAATTTTCATTTAGAACACGTATATTATTTTAAAAACTTCTTTCGATTTTGCTCTATTTCACATAAATTTTCGTGTTCATTATAAAAGTTCAATATGGAATGGGGTGTTAAAGAAAATAGGATTGTAGTGATCGCCTCGCACAAAGTGGGCATGGAGCCGTCGGTCATATTTCAGACACTTAAAAAGCT
Source organism: Ornithoptera alexandrae (assembly GCA_029030555.1). NCBI lineage: Eukaryota > Metazoa > Arthropoda > Insecta > Lepidoptera > Papilionidae > Ornithoptera > Ornithoptera alexandrae. The sequence goes on from JARDVY010000037.1 coordinate 9,961,226, forward strand.
TGGTATCAGCCGTATGTATGTATATCGTACTATCAACAGATACAACAACACTTCCTCTGTCGAAGACCAGAAAAGATTAGGGCGGGCGCGTGCTGTTAGAACTACAAAGGCTAATAATGCTGTTAAAGCCAGAATTCGTCGAAACTCCATTAGGAAGCAAAAAAATCTTATCGCGAGAAATGATGATTCTCGCTAGGTCTCTGTCGCGTATTATAAAACAAGACCTGAAGCTCGGTGCTTGGTGCTTATTGTCGATATACAGGACATGCCCTAAATCAATGTTTACAATTAGAGTGAATCGATCAAAAAGAATAAACCTTCTGTCGCGACACGCAGGTGAAAGGCACAGAAATATCCTCTTTACCGATGAAAAAATTTTAACGATTGAAGAACACTACAATAAACAAAATGATACAGTGTACGCTCACAGTTCTAAAGAAGCTGCTTAAGTGGTCGGAAAGGTACAACATGGTCATCATCCTGCGTCAGTGATGGTTTGGTGAGGCGTGTCTTATCAAGGAGTCACAAAACTACATTTTTGTGAAAAAGGACTGAAAACCTTAGCCAAAGTGTATTAAGATACAGTCTTGGATCATGTATGAAACCTCTCAGCAATACACTTATTAAATACCGTGGACTTTCCAGTAGGACTCTACACCTGGTCACAAGGCACGAACTACCTAAGCCTGGCTTGAAACTAAGGTTCCGGATTTTATAAGAGCTGAAGACTGGCCCTCATCTAGCCCAGACCTCAACCTTTTAGACTTCAAATTATGGTCAGTTTTAGAGGACATGGCCTGCTCTAAACGATACAGCGACATTGAGTCTCTTAAAAAATCTTTGGTGCAAGCAATGGCAGTGGTGGAAATTTCTTTTTGAAACAGTGCGTAAATCCATAGATTAGTGGCCAAACAGATTAAAGGCTTATATAAAAACCAAAGGAGGCCATTTCGAATAGAATATTTTTTTTAATTTTTTGCTAAGACTAATAACTATGTAGGTATAAATTTTAATAATATTACATTACTTCATTAAAAAAAAATGTATTTTCATTTGTAACAGAACTTATGGCCGGACTAGGCAGTGCCCCGTATCATCATTTGCAGTTTAAAATTATATCCTCACTAGCATTTAAAAAAGATAACCGTAACTTAATTACAAGATAACTATTTAACAAAGCCCAACGAGGCTAGTAAGTATCTTTAGTTTGTACATAATTTTTTTTAGCAATGCAAGCAAGGATTGCTTACAGCTAATTATTATTATTATTACCAGCCGATGATAATTGATTGGTGGTGGATATAGGCCCCTTTTCCCTAATTTCAGATATTAGAACCTTTTCGTCAACAAAGCTAATTATCATTAAATAGTTTATGGAGATGGATAGACCGTTTCGTTGCAAGAATTTGTTCTCTCCTATTTACCCATAATGATTCCGAAGAAACCCGTTATTAAGTAGACTAGCACGCGAACGCTATATTTAGTTTTATGTGAAAATGTAAACAAAACTCTCTCTTTTATATTTGTTACACAAATTAGTGACCTAGCTTCTTAAAAACTGATAAAGTGTAAAATAGAAGTATTATATGCTGTGGTGCGAACGTGAAAACATCGCTCCACTTTAAATATCCTTAATTCTTCATAACAGTTATTTAAACCTTAACTTAATCACTGTCAATTATCGCAAAAAGTGAGTATAAATATGATTACAATGTAGCAATATATTCCTACTGAGTATCTCCTGGCATGTGTTGTCTATGTCCAGCAGTGGATAATTATTAAAGGTAACCAAAGTGACGACGAAAAATTTCGCTAGTCTTCAGAAAAATGTAGAATATACTTACTTTATCATCACGTTAAGATATGTTTTAAGAAGCATTGAAACATAACAATACGTTTTATTACTGTTTATCACTAAAGGTGTCATAATTTGGTTACAATTAATAGTTTTATCCGATGCCGGATGCCGCCAAACAGTACTGAGCAAACATTACCGTTGAGTTGTACCTAGTATAGTTTCTGGTGCAACGAGACTCAATATGTGATGTCTCAGGCGACGAGCGTAATGTAGTGCACTTTTTATCACCCTAACTACTGCTGCGTTGTTCTGAGAGATCATATATGTTACCATCAGATGAATGTTCTACTCGTCTCATCGCCTAATTGAATAAAAAAAAATATTTCATTAATTAGGTGCACTTTATGTGTTCTTATATCACGTTTTTTTTTTTAAATATATTTAATCTTTAAAAACCCTTAAAGAAAATTAAGAATATAAAGAATAAGATGATTATCAAAAATGTATGTTATCTACTTAAAAACTATTTCAACCCGTTATCTATCTACGTAGGTTGGTACCTACAGCGCCTATTTCTGCTCCCAAACAGCAGTGTGAAAACATTATTATGTTCCGCTTTGAAGGGTGCTGTAGCTAGTGTAATTATTTGGGTAATGAGACTTGACATCTTATGCCTCAAGCGACAAGCGCCATGTGATGCTGTATGTAACATCCTAATTGGCCCTGGCATCCCTTTCATCTCGTCGCTTCTTAGTACAAAAAAATCTCGTGATGAGTAAATGAATATCTGGATATCTTCTATATGTATATAGATTACTAGCTGTCCCCCGTTCGCTTTGCTCCTCGTAACGCCCTTGCAACTCTTGTGGTAAAGAATTCTTAAAATGACCTATACTGAGTAAAAGGAATATTCCTACCAAGTTTCAAGTCCCTAGCTAGACCTTATGGCTCCAGAGATATCGTGATGAGTTTCTACATAGATGGAAATCTCTTATAGTTATAGATTATTGTTTATTTATTTCAAATGAATAACTTTACATTTCTATATAAATTCGACATGCAATATTCTTGGTTGGTGTGTAGAAATGTTGACAATAGAGTAGCGGACCTCTTTAAACTATATTAATGTAAACATAAACATTTTCACAGAAGGCTCGCTGTTAGGATCAGGACTAGCCTTTACTGCTCCATGATAAAATAAGCTGCTAATTTGTTGCACACTTGCGAATATTCTCTAAAGTTCTATTGGCGAAAGTATAGCTATAAAGTCAACTACTTTCTATCAGGTTTGGATACTTCTGATTTCTAACCAATTAAAAATGTTATAGTGATTAAACTAAACCTTGACATATAACAATCGATTTATCTCTAGCATTATCAATGCCAGTTCTTTTCTAATCTTCTCTTTATTTATTAATAGTACATAAATGTACCCTTTAGTTAAAAAAAGTACTACGTAAATATTACAGTGTTCCGGTTTGACTAGCGCTGTAGCTAGTAAAATTGGGTAACAAGACTTAACATTTTATGTCTCAAGGTGGCTAATGCAATGTGGTGCTGTGTATACCATCCTAACTACTCACTTACCGTCAGTCGACGAACAAGATCTCTCTGATAAACCAAATTGGAATTATTGAATTGATTACTACATTAAAATATAATTTATGGCATATTTAATATCTTTATTACTCCCTCTTGGTCAAAACAAAATATAGAATTTAAATAATAAAACTATTAATGTTATTAAAAATTACTGTTCGTACTTTTAAAATATTAGATATAGATTTATATTATACATATTTTTTTGCATAATATGAATACCTATAAATTAAAAAAATCCATTTTTCTCATTATATCAGTATCAAAATAAGATTCCAGTGACATAATCACTGAGTTATTTATTTATCCTTTATTGCACACCAGTTACAAGATATGGAACACATTATATATATATATACATAAATGTACAATGGGCGGTCTTATTGCTCAAAAAGCAATTTCTTCCAGACAACCCATTGGAATGGAAGACATGAACTAAAAGCAAAGATAAGATAGTGGTGCACTAAATTATTAAAAACTAAAACGCTTAGTGACAGATGCAAGCAATAGCACAATTAGACAGAATGTATAATTTAAACTTTATGATAGTAGTTACTTAAGTGTCTTTTGAAAGAAAATAGGAATATGGCGGTACGAATATGGTTCGGTAAAGAGTTCCATAAGCGAACCGCCTTAACGGAAAAGAAGTTTTGCAAAAATGAAGAGGAATCCACAGGGACGCGAAGGGAAAGCTTTATTGAAGAGCGAAGAGTACGACAGTGACAATCGGAAATAAATTCGAATTGATTATTTAGGTAGGAAGGTGTTAGAGGATTGAACAATATCTTGTAAAGAATATAGAGAATGTGAGTATTCCTGCGGAGACGGATTGGCAACCACTTGAGTTTTTTGCGAAATTCAGTGATGTGATCGTATTTGCGTAACCCAAATATAAATCGTATACACAAATTTTTAATACGATCAAGCTCATCAAGCTGCGCTTCAGTTAAGTCAAGATAGTAAACATCGGCATAGTCGAGAATAGGCAGAAGAAGAGAATTGGCAAGCGCAACCTTAGTGGCTGTTGGAAGAAAATTGCGGAGTCTGCGCAAGGAGCTTATAGCCCCATACATCTTTCTGCTGACCTCGTTAACTTGCGGTGCCCATGATAGACAGGAGTCAATGTAAATACCTAAATTCTTAACTTTGCTATTTTAAGGAATTAAGTTACCGTTAAGAATAATAGGCGGTACACCGGACCAGTTAATTTTGGAGAGTAGTCTAGAGCTTCCGATTATGACTGATCGTCTCTTGTTAGGGTTTACGTTCAGACCATACAATTTACACCAATCCGTAATACAAGCAAGATCAGAGTTAATGCTGTGGATGGCCTGACAGATCACCAAGAGAAGCTTAAGTGTAAATTTGGAGACCGTCAGCATACAAGTGGTAAGAAGAAAATAGATCGTGGGTTATAGAATTGATGAAAATAACGAACAAGGTTGGAGACAACACACCACCTTGAGGCATGCCAGCATTAGTGTTTAACCAGGTGGAGAAATTATTCTGCACTTGGATGCGTTATTGACGGTCAAACAAGTAACTATGAAACCAGTCAATAACAACCGGAGATATGTTAATAGTGTGCTTAACATGATATCAAAGTCGACGGCGTTAAAGACACTACTAAAATCAAGCAGACGTAAGTACTGTTAACTTTTGATTTTGCATTCCATGACGAATGTCGTCGGTGATTTTCAGTAGTGCAATGGTAGTACTATGGCTAGGACGAAAACCGGATTGTAGGGGACTGAGGAGGTTGTTTTTTAAGAGATAGGGACTAAATTGGTTAGATATTAGTGTTTCAAGAACCTTGGACAAAAAGGGAAGTAAAGAAATAGGGCGATAATCAGACAAGCAAGTTGGGGTTTTCCTTTTTAGGAGAGGAATTATGTTGGCTTTTTTCCAATGGGAAGATAAAATCTTGAGGTATCATATTCCATTCATCCTCTAGCGCTGTTTTGAGCTCGACGATGCTCGATGGAGTCGTATCTCTAGCTCGAACTCTCCGTTTGAGCTCGTCCCATAAATGCTCAATGAGGTTCAATTTAGGACTGAGGGCTGACCACATCGTGGTCTCAATTTCCACCTCTTTAAGAAACTGGCGAGTAGCACTTGCTGTATGGCACCGAGCATTATCTTGCATCAATACAAGATCTTCTCCTATGTACATAAGGTACAACATGATCGAGGAGAATGTCTTCCACGTACTTTTGAGCTGCAGACCTCCTCTCCGACCGTCACCAGGCACGAAAACAAAGCGGTCTTCCCTTCATATGATATTTCAGTCCACAGCATGACTGAACCACCGCCATATGATACTGTTTCAGCGAAACAGCATTGCGAGACCCGTTCCTCAGGACGCCCTATACTCGGCGCCGTTGATTATTGCCCGCTTGCAACAAAACTACAACTTCGGCCACTGCTTCTAAGGTAGTGTCCATTGGATTGCGATCCAAATACTAGAAGCTTAATGAAATGTGTACCTGTCAAAGTCTGACGAGTAACTGATAAGAAATATGATTCACGTGAGCTTTTTTACGTCTCGAAACTCGTGGGTACCGCAACGAGCAATTTCTGTAAGGCTCATGTTTGACCGTATTTAAAAAGTTTTGTCATTGTTTATTTGAAAATAGCTGTATTATGAAAAAAATTATCAGTCTTTCCGAATAAAAAACTTTTACATAAATCGGAAAAGTCGTTTTCCGAAAAATCTAACTTTTATACCAGTATACGGCTTGAGTCGATTCAGTTACACGCGAGTGTATTTAGGGTGTAAGGAGTCACCCACAACTCACGGAACCTCAGCCAACCTGACTTGATCGCGGTGCACACTCCTAATCAACAAATGAAGCTCTAGCTCGCACCAACCCACATTAAGCCATCATGGTGGGAATTGGCCCAAATTCCTAATGAATCTGTACAAATGTGGAGACATTTGGGGAAGGCCTATGTCTAACAGTGGACGTCTATCAACTGATAACGATTAAAATATTTATATGGTAATAAGTAAGCAAATAGTTTTTAGTACTGCATCTTTAGTACATTATCTTAAATATTTTTCTACTTTTTCATCTCATCTGCATTTTGTTGTTTTGTTAAACCATTATCACGAGATGTAAACAATTGATACCAGGGTTGATAATTCACATTCCAATAAATTTTATTTGAGTCGAGGAGTAACTATTGATATAAGTGAAATACATAATTTTGAGGTAAGTGTATAAGTAGTCGATATACATTCGCTTTCTAAATATGTATGGATACACACCTTTGTAATTATTTATTATTTTTTGTCGTATTTATATCTAATCTTAGATCTTTTGATTACTATGCTACTATAGTAGATACATTTCTTTTTCCATATCTTGTGGTTACAAACGGATATATTATCTACCGCCAATAAAAAAATGCTACGGTAAATTGCAACCAGTGCAGCGCCGAAATTTTCAATAAAACACGAAACCAGCCTTTAAAACATTTAAACCTCTTTTATAGTTTTTTTAAACAATTATAATATAGGCAGTGCAATAGAAGGTAATAAAACACCTATCATTGGGATTTTTCAATAATAATCATCATTTATTTTCAACAAAACAGTATATATTACTATGACCTTACAATTTTAACTTAATCTCAATAAAATAAATGCAATAAAATTATCACTCATTAATAACGAAACTTGTTAGAACTTCTTAGAGATTATCATCTCAATCTTATATCAAAGCGTATAACACGTGGTGTTGGTTTTATCATCAATGTTTAATGATGACGGGTCTTTCGGAACAGCGGTATCAACATACTGGCCAATCGCTGTTTCAATCTGCAACATATACATTTTTTAATAAATCTGGTCCAAATTAATAGACTTACATTAGATAAACACTTATATTATAGTTTTTGGTTAAAAAAAGTTTGATAAACGTTTAATGAAAAAATTACCTTCGAGCTTTCTCCTGTTTTTTAAGGCCGGACTTTTTTTGGCTTTTCAGTTCTGAGTTAAATGAAACATCACTCAACGGCCCTTCAACTGGTTTTGCAGGCGCTTCGGCTGGCTTTATGATTTCTTCTAATACACTGAGAGCCCCACCGGCTGGTTTTGACGGCGTTCCGGAATCAGGTTTGTTTACAGTGCTTACGGGAGGCTTTGGCTTCTGGACGGGCTCACCTCCCAAGTCGTCTAAATCGAGAAGATCAGCGATGTCCATGTCGGAAAATGTTGCAAGTAGTGAGTCGGCGGGAGCCACTGCGATTACAACGCCGTCGATGTTAAGCCGGTAGTTTTCAGTGCCATTTTGTCGTTGGTCAAAGTGTCTCTCCGAATAATCGGTGGCCGGCGCAGCGACGGCGACGGTCGCGACCGCAAACATAACGGCCACCTCGCAGACTATACGCTTGTAGTTCACCATCGCGGGAGGTGTTCGAATGCGCACTGAAGCACGGCTGCTCGGGCCTGCTGTGTACCACCTCTCCGTTGCATCTTTTATTTATTTGCAGAGATAGCGGTACAGCCGCCGCAGCACCGTCGGATCCTAACGCGCCACCCGTCCCAGCTAAACTGGATTTAATATAACACAAACGGGCAATATGTAGGACACTTTAGAATGGTTCTCACACATTGTAGAAAAAAAAACCTAACCAGTTTTTATTTGGATCGGTGACAGTAATTAAAACGATGCTTTCTAAATTAATGAGTAGTTTCTGGTCAAAGCACTGAAGCTTCAAAGTATCATAATTAAAATACATGGAGTTTTTTTTAAGTCCTTTAACATTTATTACGTATATACATGTCCTGGCTATTTAGGTTCATAATACGTCAAAACTATCGTTATTTTTTAAATAAATTTACTAAAATTATAAACGTTTATAACTTTAAAATAATGCATCAATTGATTAGACCTAGTCTCGAGGATCATTGAGGCGACCAATGTCTGGCACAGATTACAGCTGTACGGTTAAACAACCTGTTGCCCGATGCGCCTGCGCATGCTTTTCGTCTAACTAACTGTACTGGATACCGACAGTAAACGGTACAAAACTAGCATTACCTTTTTATTTACCATCATGGATGTTAAGTCTAGTTAAACGATGTTGCTTTTTTTATTTGCTACGTTCAGCTCCGACGATTTCATTAAAGAAATTTTATTCAGCTTTGACAAAAATTATAATTATCTGATATAAACTAGAATTCATTTTATGTAAAGAAGTATACATACTTTAATTTTTGCTTTAGTTAAGTAACAAATTAATTAAATACAATTACATAACTGAAATACAATAATATTATTTATTATACAACGAAAATATAGCAGGATGTGTGCAAGACTAATACATGACCTTAACAAATGGTGTTAATGCTCAGGAAGCAATATGATTCCGACAACCCCCTGTCCTCTTAATGTAAATTTTTTTCTTTCCCCCCTTCGAACAAAATATAAAATGGACATCGACAAGAAAACCACGAACATCGAAAGAGAATATGTAATAATAAAATAATATTTAGTTGTGAGGTTTTGAAGAAAGTAATGTTTTCCTTCATCCGCTCCGTATAGCCGTAATAACTTACAAAGTAACGAGAATATATAATGTCATTGTTAGAAAGTAGGTACGGTTGTTATATTCCTCGATATTTAATTATACAAATGTTATAATGATCCATAAACGTCTTTATTATTTATCCTAAATTTTTATTTTATTAATTATATTTCTCTGTCAGTTAATCAAGCCTGGTTGGTGAAATAACATATAGGCAGGTGTAAAATTAAATACAGGCGTACAAATAATAACCTTATAAAACAAATATTAAATAAATCGTTTAGAATATATTAAATAAAATCGCCATACGATATGTTGTAAACTTTCTATATAAATTAACTTCTGGAATCGATTCCGTCCTGCTGCTTGACATTTATAAATTATATTATAATTAAGCTATCAATATCATTAAAAAGGCGACAAGATAAAGTCTATTTAAATTATTGCTAATCCCATAAATACTATTTTATCTAAACCTTTAACAACTTGCAAAGATTCGTTAGTCAACAAGATTAATTCTAATTTCTTTTATGTTGTCAAATTTAATCTATTTCATTAAAAGACTTTCTTATCCTTAATCAGGATATAATTTTTCTTAGGAACAAACTCATTCTTATAAGTTATTAATACTACGAGCATTTCCACTCAGCATATAACTTTCTACAAAGAGTTTATAAATAATAATAATAAACGTGAAAGCCAGTGCTATCCAATACAACTTGTTGCAGTCCGTTCACCTTTCTAAAAGCTCTGTGGAACAAATGGACCAGTTCATCGGCTGCCCTAATTTGGATATCGTCCAATTGCGACCCTCTAAGGCTGGCCATAAACGAAGATTGATATAACATTCCGCTATCATTTCTGTAATATTTTTTTAAGAAATAATATATTAAAGCATTTTTGATAGAAACCAAAATCTCGGTAGGTCTGTGGTGCCGGAGACCGTCTAAGTAGGCACCACCGCAGTTCCTATTTCTGCCGCATATAGCAGGGTGCAAACATTACTGCGTCACTTCATTAAATAAAAAAAAAGATAAAATGATAATCATTCCTGTCCTTGTTCCGTTACTGGAGACCTTATACTTACGTCTAGGTAGGAATCACCGTGGCAACTATTTCTACCGTCAAGCAGTAAGCTGCCTTAATCTTACTAGTGCCTTATTGTTATCGGCGGGCATACCATAAAATAAAAGTCCTGCTCGTAGCGACGCTTCATCAAATAAAAAAAAGCTAATATTTTCACTAGAAATAAATCTTTTATATTTATATTTTCACATAACTAAGTTTCCCTCCTCATTTTGTAATAGGTTTAGGCATCCTCATCATATTTGCTTTGACTAGCAGGGAATGCCATTACGCATGCAGTTCTCAGTATGTACCAAACATTTTCTCAAATCTTTATGAATAAAATATCAGTTCGCGAAATGCCTAAAGTGCCTGCGACGAAACTCTGCGTCTGACCTAATATGCTAATTTATTATTCTTCAAACCATCTTGATCTAACAAGGGTCACTAGTTAATGAGATCTATGCATTATTTTTAATTAAATATTATTGAAAAAATAAAGCATATTAATACCACTTCCATTTATAGGGAACGTTTCGCCCGTTTCACCAGTTTTTTGTAATAAAAAAATAATAATAATGACAATAATGGTAAACTGTAATATTAAGTTTTAAAAGGGAAAAATGTTTTTTATTTATTCATATGTCATTTAACACAAGTGACAATAAACTGTGGATAGTAAAACGTACTCGCCCAAAATGATCGCGGTAGATTTACAATGTTTTTTTATTTCAAAAAGTAACGAGACGAGTAGCGCGTTCACTTGATGGTAAGTGACATGTCTGCTCATAATAACGAGGCATTAACTAGGAAAATATACACCACATTGCGCTCGTCGCCTTCAGACATAGGATGTTAAGTCTAGTTACCCCAGTAATTTCACTAACTACAACGCCCTTTAAACCGTACCACGGTACGTTACGTACACTACTGTTTGGCGGCAAAAATGAGAATAGAGCAGATAGTGAAACGAAATCATATCAAGGCAGTAAAACAAAAGAATTACAGATGGTTAAAAATTTAGGAACCTTTCATATTTATGTAGAAAAACTGAATATTAGCGAAAATATTTATTATTACAAAAACTTGTTTTTTTGAATGTCATTTATTGAATTACAACTTTTAACACAATGATAATGATTAAAACGAGTTACATAGTTTCAGATTAAGTTTAGACAAACTTAAATAATAATCAGACTTCAAAACTTAAGAAAAACAAATAAAATATGGTAACTTTAAGCCAATTAAAAAAATTTTACACTTATTACGAAGGAAAATACGAAAAAAACAATTATTATTAAATCATGATTTTTGATTACATAAATAACTTGGAAACGAGTAACTAAAAAAATAATATCGCTTACATTCTTATTTACTAATCACAACTCGTAACACAAGGCACTTGGGAAGACAAGTATCTAAAGAAATTAAATAGAGAAAAAAAAAATTACTACTGTGCTTCTTGAAAAACAAGTGTTATATCAATTCCTGGCAACAAAAGATTGTGAAGACGAAACCTTCAATTCAAAAATGCATTGAAAAACCCACAAACATTTTCTTATAAGTAATCAATACCCTACATAATCATGGATATTTAAAATCAAAACCAGACTAAAGTTCATAGACTTTCAGAAACGATTTTTTTAAAGCAAGGATGGAGCAAAAAAAGATTTTTTTTAAATTTTCAATAGGTTAACCTCTAGTCCTCAATTTCATATAATGTTAAGTGGCTAATGTAAGGCGCCGTATATGGTGAAGCGTACACTCCCAAAATACTTCGACTGGCAGTTAGAATACAATTATGCTGTCAATTTTAACAGTTATGTCAAAATAACTGTAATTGTTGGTATTAACTGTCCTGGTGGATTCCAAAGATCTCTAATACCAACCAAACTCGACAACGTATGGTCCCGGAATCGAATTGGACATTTTCGAGTTACAAGCCAAGCAGTTAGCTATTGCGCAATGGCGGCACTTACGACCAGTATTCCCTATAACTGAATATCTAGTTGCATTTCTCTGTGAACTCTGTACACACGGTTCTCAAGACGTGGTCGTAGAATCCGTCCCCGTAGCGTAGTCGGTACAATGAGGTGTCTAGGTAACGCTGCAAGGAGAGCGCGCAGACGGCGGATGCACCCGCGCACAGCTCACGCGACGCAGCGCACACCGACAGTGCCTGCCTCCATATGCGGGAGCTCACTACAAAATTAAAAATACCCTATAGTTAAAAATAAAACAAATAATCATTATAATATATTAAAGCTTAGACTTTTAACCATTAAAATAAACTTGTCTATGGTTATAACCATTACAATAACATAATATTCGAATGAAAAGCATGATAAAATCACACGTTATAACTATAGTTAATAGCGAGGCGAACAGACTACGGTGACGTTTCACTAGCTACAACTCCCTTTAAACCGGAACACAATAATGTTTGCACGCTACTGTTTGCCGACAGAAATAGGTGCTGCAGTGGTACCTACCACCGGTCTCCGACAAAAAAAACTTACCACCAGTAGGTGTATATAAAAAGTCAAAGGACATCCATTAAATTAAACTTGTCTATGCCTATATACCACTTGTAATTATTATAACATAACAAACAAATCGAATATCTGTTAAAATTATTAAATTTTAACTTTTGTAACTAGTCTGGCCATAAATACGGGTACATAAAAACTTTTCTTTTTTTAACTTTTTAATTATTTTGAACTTAGAACATGTATATTATTTTAAAAACTTGTTTCGATTTTGCGCCATTTCACATATTTTTGCGTGTTCATTATTAAATTACAATATGGAATGGGGTGTTAAAGAAAATATGATTGCAGTGATCGCCTTGCACAAAGTGGTTATGGAGCCGTCGGTTATATTTCAGACACTTCAAAAGCTTGGTATCAGCCTATGTTCGTGTATCGTACTATCAACAAATACAACAACACTTCCCGTGTCGAAGACCAAAAAAGATTAGGGCGGCCGCGTGCTATTAGAACTACAAAGGCTGATAATGCTGTTAACAAAATTCGTCGGAACCCCTTTAGGAAGCAAAAAATCTTATCGCGAGAAATGAAGATTCCCGCTAGGTCTCAGTGGCGTATTATAAAACAAGACCTGAAGCTCAGTGCTCGGTGCTTATCATCGGTATACAGGACTTGCCCTAAATCAATGTTTACAATTAAAGAGAGTGAATCGATCAAAAAGAACAAACCTTCGGTATGAATATAAATACCAGAATATTAAGAATTCAGATATTCTTCTATTTTAACATATTTTACATGTTTAATAAAATTATTAACAGCTTTTTCATTTTAAAGCCTTCTTTTAATAAACATTTTGTTTTATACCTTTATTTTATAAATGCAATTGTGTCAAAAGATGTGACATAAGAAAAAAGTAACCTTTTTTTTTTTGAATAATGTTAAAACAATATATGGAATATGTGTCAGTAAAATTTTTTTTCCGTTTCCATCTATATGAATAGTTGGAACTGATTGACTGCAACACTTACAAAATCGCTGCATATCAATGTCGCAATGCTGCACAAGATGTTGATAGGTTGTGCAGCCGTCAATGTTAGGTATATTATTCCCCAACACTACAGTGGACCGTGCTTCAGTCATATCCGCCAATACTGTTTCTACTTCAGACTTGAGTATCTATAAAAATAGCACAAACATACACTAAAATGTATTCCTAAAGCTTAAAAATTACAATTGTTATTGCAAGTTATATACCACTTGTAATAATAAAATTACAATTATTATTACAAGTGGTAAGTCTCTGATATGGTAGACCGTCTAAGTAGGTACCGCAGCAGCACCTACTTCTACCGCCAAAACGTACTGAGCAATCATTATTATGTTCTGGTTTGAAGGGCGCTGTAGCTAGTGTAATTACTGGAATAATGAGACTCGACATCTTATGTCTCAGGCGACGAGCGCAATGTTCTTATGGGCGAGCGTATCACCATCAGGTGAACGTCCTATACTCGTCTCCTCGCTTAAACTTGAAATATTATCGATAATACTAGTATTACAAGACACAGTACTTATTTTGATTTGTGTCTACATTTACCAAATATTAATTAGAATCATATCTTTAATGAGCTAACATTTGAATTAAATTTGAAATGATGATAAATGCCCAAAAAGTAGTCGCATGTGTTCACACAAAATACTCCTTCCTTTTTTATTAACAACAAGATTAGCAGTGCTTTAGCTAACCTGAGTTATTGTTGACAACAATATGTCATCTATGCTACACAGAATTTTTCATTTAATTTTATGAAGCGATAAGATGAACGAGTTAAGAGAGAACAAGAGTAAGAGTAAATAGAGAACATTCACCTGATGGTAAGAGATTCATACATCTTATCAATCTGGCGATAATTAGAATGACTTAAGATGTTAAGTCTGGTTACTGCATTAATTTCAAAAGCTGCAACACTTTTAAAACCAAAATAAAGTGATGTTTGGCAGCAGACATAGGTGTTGCGGTGCTACCTATCTAAATTGAGTCCAGAATCAGAGAATTACTACCAGTATAAAACTTTAGGTATTAGCCTAAATACTTTGATATTAGATTTATCTGCCAGCCTCTACATCATGTAGGTAAACATTATTAATAAAAAAATAACTATTGTCGGATCTTTGTGTCATTGCTAAGCAATAATACATAAGAGATTGTTTAGAAGAATCTAAATGTTAGAAACTTGACTCTTAATTATTAAAGAAAAAAATTATTAATATAAATGTATTTATAAAACTTACCTCATCTTCGGGATTGCCACTTTCAAGCTTATTTGAATCTTTCCTCAGGACATGTAACCGATAATAAGTTGGTATATGCTGCGATATAAAAGATATTATTATTATTCACTTATGTGACCAACCACTGACAGTATATAAGCTTAGTCCTTATTTTTCGATTATAAGATATGAATATGCCTCTGCTTCGTAGTTTATTAATACAATGCGTCAGCAGTGGTGACAAAATAACATCTTTAATATGGTTGAAAAAAGGTGTTCTAATTATAATAAACACTGATGATGTGCCTAGTATTTACACATTACATGCTATGGCACTCAACCTATTTTGGAAATAATACATGGAATTCAAAATAGTTTAAAATATTTTACTCACAGATGGGCCAACCACAATGCTGTTGTGTAGGCAACACATTAAGCATAGTTGCTCTATGGCAACACTAAGAGAAATAGAAAATTAAACTGCTGTTGATATATTTTAGTTATAATCATATATAGAATATAACTTCAGTTATCTATTTATAAAATTTTGTTCCTTTTTTTATTTAACAAATCGGCAAGACAAGTGAAACCTACCCATACCTACCCATAAAAATGTGACATTAGTTTGGTATTCATAGCACCACATTGTCCTCAGCACCTTCAGACATAAGTTAATGTTAAGCCCCATTACCACAATAATTTCACTAGCTACAGTGCTCTTTAAACCAGAACACAGTAATGTTAGCACACTACTGTTTGGTGGCAGAAATAGGTGCAGTAGTGGGTACGTACCTAGATGGTCCTTGGCAATAGAGACCTACCACTAGTATTAACTACTGTGACTGAGACCTACCAACAGTACACAAACTAAATGTTCAGATATGAGAAAACTGTACACCACATAATGAGTTTACAATTGCCCATAACAATGTTGTCTCTAGTAAGTATATTTATGCACATCATTATGTTCACAGCTTTGGGACAAAAGATAGACTTACTTTGGTATCAGCTAACATTAATATCCTATGTGTGTGGGGCTGATCAGTGGTGTCTGGTGACAATCTGTTTAAACAATCTGGATATAATTCTGCTAACACCACACTGTTTTCTCCACCAAGCTTGCATTTCTTTAGTTCTTTAATGGCCAACTCATCAAGTCGATCATAAATAGAAATTGCAACTCTAGATTTAACATCTGTAATTTAAAAATCAATATTATTACAAACACATGATTTGAATATGTAATTTAATGTATGTATAATTTATTTACTAATAAGAGTATGTACAAACAGTCATAACTCACCTCAACTTCTTACTAAAGTTAGTAATGAGAGCATGGAAAGTGAACATAAAGATTAAAATTATTGTAAATTTCAACTAAAAAAGCTTTTGAAAAGCTTAATAAACACTCTGCAAGTAATTTTTCTAAATTATATAATTTGTTGCATTTTTTTATCAACATTATTAGAACAAAACTAGAAAATTGCACAGGAAATTTTTCTAGACTTGACAAATATTATCTATCATAATCAGAAATTTTCTCCTTGACTACATAATTAATTCTAGAGTTTAGTATTAATAATAACGGTCTTTAAAATAAACAAAATTAATAAAAATAAAAAAGATGTCTCTTCAATATTATTTAAAACTTGCTTTAAAAGATAGTATTCTTCTTATTCTGTTTTTATTTATTCACTAATATATTTCCATAGATGTTCAATCTGTGGATTTACATATTGATTTCAATTCTACACTTTTACTTATTACACTTCATTAAATTAATATTGAAAAATTATGACATTATACACATTTAACTGCAAATTTAGCTCGCTGGCCTAATGGTTAGTGTGTGGCGTTCATTCTGAAAGTCTCGGGTTCGAATCTTGGTATGTACCAATGACTTAAACTTTAGTAACAACAGTGAAGAAAGACATCATGAGAACCTGCACAAGAATTAGAATTTATTCTAAGGTGCGTGTGAGTGAAGTCACAAATCCGCATTGGGCCCGCGTGGTGCCTATAGCCCTATCACCCTCATATTGAGGGTAGACCTGTGACCCAACAGTGGGGATGTAAATTATTGACATAAAAATCATGAAATTAATAATTACAGAAATATTGAGCAGCAACGGTTAAGTCAGCGTCTTCACACCATGCAAGGATCATTTGAAGAACTTGCGAAATTGAACACTGTAGTTTGTAGAAAAATGAACCAATTCTGATAGGTTGCTTCTTTCCACATCCCTCACAAATCCATTGAACTCTGGAATTCAATGATATTTTAACTAATAGTTAATTAAAACTATTCTTACATTATTACACCAAGCTATGTTAATTAATATATAACAATCTATTAATGGTTATAGACACAAAGTATTGAAACTTTATATGAATATATAAAAGGTAATGAAATTGTAATACCTGTCTATAACCCGAGCTACTTTACAGATTACTCTGCACTCGGATTGAGATGTCGGACATTTCACTGTAGTCGGTAGTAAACCAAACTTTTGGAGACTTTCAATAATTTGCGTTTCAAAACACTTCTCGCCATTGTCATGTACAAATTTTTGGTACACATTAAAATTCCTAAAACATTAAAGTGACGTAATATCAAACGAGTACGGCCAATAACTTTGTAAAAAATTTTCTTACCCTGGACATATTGAAAATGGAAAACAAATGTTAGCTTTAAATTTTTCATGGTTTGCATTTTCAAAGGTAGTCGAATCAGGTTCCATTATCAATATCATGAAGAGAAGTTAACATTTGAATGAGTATTCTAACATGAAAGTAACCATTTCGTACTCTTAATATTTATCGTCTTTTATAACATAACAAAAAATTAAACTCTTAATGAAAAATAAAAGCGACAATGTGATGCGACATGTAAGTCGTGTTCTTGTATATTTTCATGTTTCTATAGTTTTTTCCATAGTAAAAGGCAAGGAACTAAAATCTATGCAGCCTCATTTTTGTTTTCTTTTGCTAGAATATTGTTGTATATTTTATTTTAGGCAAAAATTTATGTGCTTTTTACAGGCATTTCAAAATATTACTTGCTGCTATGATTTATTGGGTTTATTTTTGAATAAAATTGATAAATAGTTTACATAATTAACATATATTAAATAACGAAATATTTATAAAGTAACGGTTAATTTGTCATTAATAATTATGGTTAACTTTATTTATTAAATAAAATACCGGTTCCAAAAATTTTGTTATTATTCAATATTTAACCTTTTCAATGTTCAATCTGTTCTAGTACAATATTCAGTAGGTACTAGTACTCAGTAGTAGATGTGGGTTATAACAAGACAAACATAATATCTGTTATTACTGCTGCCGTTACGCAATAATAACAGGTTCCAATTTCTGTTATTAAATAACAAGTGTTATTTTTTTACAATTTGTATTTTATTGTGTTATAATACTAGGTGCATTTCGTTTTAGCAACCGTATATACAATGGGTGTAAGCGAGGTAAATTAATTAACGAAATAACAGTTATTACGAACTAATTAAGGAGTGACCTTTCAAGGATAATTATCTTCTTGTAAGATTACAATTTCTGTTTTTTGGGTTATAACACTAGGTGGTTCTCGTTTTAACAACAGTCTGTTAAATAGCTGTGGACGAAATAGATTAATCAATCAAATAACAGATAACACGATCTAATTAAAAATTGGCTTTTCAAAGAGGATTTCTTCTTATGAAATGTCATTATAATTTTGGGCTTATTTCAAATAAATACAAGTGTGTCTCGTTTAAGCTTATAACAATATTATACAAAAGACAAAAACAGAAATGGTTGTTTCATTTTTATGGGCTGTTTTGTTATTTCAAGCCGTTAGTGACCGGATGTTATCGAATACTGGAAATGTTGATTGTTAATAGTGGTTGTGGAATAACTTGAGTATGGTGAATTACACTTGATATTTTTTAACAGATATAATAACATCGCAAGAACAACTGTTATTTGTTATCTTTGAATACTTGTGATTTATATACGTTATAATAAATACGCCTCACTCCAACTCAGTAGAAGTAGAATTCTTAGACATAGAACTATAGTGTTACTCGTGTGTTTGTTTATCTTTTTTGTTTCAACAATTTTATCGTATTATGTATTAAAACCGTAGTCAAATGCAAAAATATATAATCCGATGTGAATTTTTTATTGAAGAATTCAATAAAGACTGGTTTCAACAGTTCTTTAATTCATGGATAAACAGGTGCGTGCTATAAATGTTTGTAATATATTTTTAATAACAAAGAAGCAAAAAAAAAAACTTAGTACGTAGACGTAAATACAATTATTATTTTATTTAACCAAACAACTAAGTATTGACATATAGAAGATTCTAAAAGTATGTTATATTTATAGGTTTTCTTAATTTTTTTATGTATTTTAATTTTAGAATTTTCGTTACTAAGATACCTAATCATGTAAGACTTCTTTATACCTAATAATATTACTTTGATGATCATAATATTGACATTTTGAAAAAAAGGATCTGCTATAGATTATCCTATCAGATTATAACTAAGCATGTTAAAAAGAAAAGCATTGGTTCAATCTTACATTCCCACCTGTAACATAGATAGCCACTTCCTATTTCCCCACCTGTCAGTTTTCAGTAGAGGCTGTACACATTCACAATGAACTTCATTAGTCTTTTTAATAAATAAACACCATAATTTTATTTATAAAATATGGTTATTAAATTATTTATAAATGAAACTTATTGTGTCATAGAATTTAACTCTAGTTTTTCTCTACATATGCACCGAAGACCTGATTTATAATATTATTTATAAGAATTACATTAAATAGAGTGACATACAGATGTTCATAGGTGTTACATCAACGAATGATTTTTGTTTTGAACTTTTTACTTATTTGAATAAGTAAGGTTAGCAGGAGTCATGCAATCCCTCAGTTACTATATAATATGAAAATTTATTTTTGACATATTTAAAGCATAACTAAGCTGAAGCTCCAAGAAGTAATACGCTTACATATCAATTATTATTTTGATCAATAAAATAATGTAGTTAAGCTGTCTTATATACAAATAATTCTGGGCCAATTAGAGAATGTTTTTTAGTTAGTGACAGGCTATAAAATATTAGTTTGATAGTTTACTGTCTTTGTTCTTATGTATTTTACACAAAAATTAAGCTGAATGTGCTTTCTTCCTAAAACATTCTCAAATATGCAAGGCCAGCTGATGACCTTTTTTCACCTTGGCAACTTCTTGTTATCAAGCTTCTTAAAAGCTGTGTATATATACTAATAGATTAATAAAATTATTATTCCTAATAATATTTTCTAATAACAAAAATGTTAATAATATTAACAAAAAAGGGTTTGGGTTTTATTTATAATTTGTTTAAAAAAAAAAACTGGATCGAGTTGTGTACAAAATTGTGCTAAATATAAAATGATGGCAGAATTAAACATTGTAAATATTCCATGTGTAATTGGCTTAATATCTGTGATTAAAGGCAATATTTCTGTGTGTGTTGCAACACTCATTTTTGGCTTGGATAAAAACTTCTGGTGGTAGATCTCTGTTGCCAGAGACTGTGTCTCTAGGCACTATTCTGCGTCGAATAGTCACGTTCCCATGTCGATAGGTTCATTCGTTTTCACGTAATTACCGAACACAGAAAACCTATTTTCATTATATATATATGAATAAATACCACTGTAATATAATACCCGTTGGATGCGAACAACGCGGGACCGATCGACGTGGAGATCTTTGGGGGAAGCCCATGTCCAGCAGTGGACGTTTATCGACTGATAATGATGATGATGTATAATTAAATTTAGTTTAAAGGTTTAATTAAAAATATCAAAGGACCCTAGTTACTGTAACAAATGTTTACGCTGCTACGAAAAATTGGGACAAATGTTTGTGTAAGCGTCATTAAGTTTGATTTTCGGTCAGAAGTCAAATTACTTAAAGTTGAAGTTAATGAGGTCAACTTGCAAGCGTTGCTTTTTTTTTCGTCGTTTCGTAATTCTTATCTAGGTTATCGTCGATTACTGGCAACAGTAATATCGGTGTAATTTTTTATTTTTCATCATGTTTAAGTGTTAAAAAGTTTTATAAGATTTTATTATATGTAAAAAAAAATAAAGACTGTAATATTTTCGTAACGGTTAGTTTTTTATAAAAAATTACATTAATGTGATTAAGGAAAGGGCTCTCTACTCTTAGTCTAATGATGCAATATTTGCCTATAGTACAATCGTTATAACTATTAATTTTATGAAGAAAAAGTTATAAAGTTTTGATTAAATATATAAATTGAACAATAAAAACTGCAGAAAACATTGATTAAAAAAAAATGGTACGAATTACAATTTTTTTTTTTGCACAACTAACCCATTACTACACAGCAGGCTTCCGTAACTATAAAAATATATAGATATTTGCCGATAATCTGAAAGAGTTAAAAGCTACGAATAATAAAATGTGTTACAGTTAAAAATATTAATAACTAGCTGTTCCCCGCTCGCTTTGCTAACCCTAACACCCCCGTAACACTTTGGGAAAGGAACTTTGTAAAATTCTTATCAAACCTCTGAATGACAGAATCAATATCTCTACCAAATTTTGAGTGTTTACGTCTAATGTTTTCAGAGATCTTGCGATGAGCCAATACACCTTTGGAATATCTTATATATGTATATAGATTAAAAAACTTGTCGATTTGTTGCATACATAAAATAAATTGAGATATTAAATTAACACAGAAACAATGTCTTAATTTAAGGAGTTGGGTCTCTTGTGAGAAAATGCTTGAAATTCCCAGCTGTGGGAACATTAAGTGTTTATTAATTATTACTATAAAAGCTTTAATTTTTTCTACATCCATTATTTTTTTTTAAATCAAAGTATTAAAGCATGTAGATTATAGAAAAAATATTCTATCCAGTGAACATGTTATAGGTATTATTAAACGTAACCGCTTTAGAGTGAAAACCGTTTTATCCAACCCAAACTGTCCTAAATTTTTTAAATGTCCATTGTTACTAATTTGGGCTTACTGCTGGTTAAATAGATTCGTGCGTGGGTGTATAATTGCTGGTCTCCCAACATCTAAGTAAAATGTTGACATGGTAAAGAACTTTAGTTGGTTTTTGTTCTTTACAGTTTGTCAATTCGTTTCAAGTATAATGATTGTGTAAGTTTTCTTACAAATGTTTGACAGTCTTAAGTAACCGTTGTTTACATTTTTTTGACTTTTACGAGTACGATGTTTAGGTACGGATAGTTTTATTTATTTATTCAAATATAGTTCTACAATAGTACATGTTTTTATTTTATTATTCGAGTATAAGACGAGACGATCAAGCCATTCACCTGATGGTTAGTGATACGCCTGTCCATAATAATGTGGCGCTAGTTAGAATAATGTACACTGCACCACATTGTGCCAGTCGCCATGAGACATAGGATTCTTAACATCGTTGCCTCGCTTTATTTTAAATCTATATTATATCAACATCACGAGATCCAAAACTGACAAACGCTCAAAATTTGGTAGAGATATTGCTTCTGCCATTTAGAGGTCAGCTAAGAATGGATTTTAAAAAATATTTCCTCCATGGGAGCTGCGAGGGTATTAATAACGGGAAGGCGGCTGAGGGACAGCCGATAGCTGGATGGGAATATTTATAAAAAATTTCAAGTCTAAATTTCAAATTACGGCTAGCAAAACGAGCGGAAAAGAGCTAGTAAAATATAAAATATCAATATTTTTCATCTAAGAGTTCGTTAATATTAGCCGGTTTAAACTTTCCTGAACGTCGCCATCTTCCAATACGCTGCCGATGCCTGTTGACCTGGATTTATAGCTTATTGTTAGAAGCTATAAAATATTGCCGCTCGGCGTTACGAGAGTACGTCGTGAATAACAGTATTTAAATGTAATGTAAAACTGTTTAAATTTTATTATAACACTGTAATAAAATTTAAACAGTTTTCTTTTTATACTCTCTAATATTGTATTTATGAAGTTGTACTGGTGACGAATTTGTTGTTAGACCATCTAGGTACCACCGGAGCGATCTATACCGCTAAATAATAATATTTATTTTACACTGAGCAGTGACGAGACGAGTGAAACGTTCACTTGATGGTAGGTGATACGCATGCCATAACAACGTGGCGCTAGTTAGGTTGGTGTACACAACACCACATTGTGTACGTCACGTTCAGACATAAGACATTGTGTCTTTACCTTAAGTAAAATTATTGAATTTTATTAGCTAAAACAGAGTAATATTTGGACGTTACTTTTTGGCGGAAATAGGAGCTGTGGACCCATCTATTTGGTTGTCGGTTACCACTACGGAACATTACCTTGTTCAAATTCTCATATTTCAAAGCGAGGAGCGCAATGTGGGGATACCTGAACATCGCAATCAGCACCACTAATGTTATAGGCACGCGTATCGCTTACAGGTCAATTAACAGAAGTTCGTGCTTTTGTAGTTATAAAAAAATGTAAGTGAAAACTGAGTATATTGCTGTTTTAAAATGTAACTGCACTAAGTAAAATTCTTGTATTATATTTAGGTCATAAATTCTAAGATTCTTTTAGATCACTATCACACTAAATATGTAAACCTTAGGATAATGTTTAAGAGGTTTATATTATATTAACTCGTATATAAATATTTGTGCAAGTTTCATAACAGTGTATTTTATGATAATTAAAACACCCGTGGCTTACTTAAAGTGTTTTTTTTTCCTGTTTTTTAATGTCTACTAGTGATAGGTTCTTGTTGCCGGAGACCGTCTAAGTACCACCGCAGCTTCTATTTCTGCCCCCAAACAGTAGTGTGCGAACAATACTGTATTCCGTTTTGAAGGGCGCTGAAACTAGTGAAATTACAGGACGCAAAGATACTAACATCTTGCCTTAAGGTGACGAGCACAATGTGGCGCTGTGTATCATCCTAACTAGCGCCACGCTCATATGGGCAGGCATATCATTTGCCATCAGGTGAACGTAACGTTTCGATCGTCTCGTCACTTCATCTAATAAAAAAAAAATTATATCAAAGATCAAAAACGACTCAACACCAATACGCTTTTTGTCTGTCATCTTTCCAAGTGATTTTTATATAACAGTTTTAGACTTTTAATCACGTGAAGTGGCTGAATATAGAAATAATTTGAAAACACGATAAATTTGTATTCCTAGTCGACTAAAGATGGTTTTAGTTTTTTTTGTGTCGTTTTCGGTTGAAAAACGCCGCTAACGACATTTTCACAGTCGTGTGTAAATTTTTGACTGAATATAGTTTAACTAATATAGATTTACATTAGCTAAGAATATGATGATTTAGTTGACATTGTTTTGTTCTTTCATTTAAACCATATATCTTTTATTATCGTTATATAATCGTAGTTAAATTCTAAATAGTTTGTATAATTATTACACATACTTTTAAGTGATATCATTCCATTGTATTGATTGTGTTACGATGATAAAAATGTTTATTAGCTTACGTTATAAATTAAGTATTACAAGTCATATAATTGTTAAATTATGAGGGACATAATGTTTTGTATTCTTTTCAACTCTTAAAAGCTAACAAGATTAGATGTAATGCATTAAAGAAGATTTCAAAAATACCATAACAATTAAATCTTAACAAATAGTACAATATGTATTTGATAAAAATCGTCTTTGATTGACATGAACTAAAATACCATGAAAAACTAGAAATATTTTCCATCCTATACTATTCGATCTTCAAGGAAACTATTACTATTACTAAAACGACTACTCTTATGTCTCGTCTGGTATTGCAATTGTCCATGGCTTGCGGTTTTCACTACAATTTGATATGGAGAAAGAAATGGTATATATAATTGAATAATTAATAATTTTTACTAAAAAAAGATGACGATACATATTTCCTCACTGTCGTAGTATTGTTGTAAAACGTAGGAATGGGACTGTCGTAAGCTCCATCTGTCGTAGAAGGCTATTGAAAGGGTCTTCGAGTTCGCGAGCCCTCGTAGCTAGATAAGCACACCCTAGGTTGACTTGCATTTGCCGTAGGCCAACGACGGGAGTAAGGTGAGCTTTACCCTCCAATGCAAACCGGCACCTATGTGTTCCGTAAGAGTTCTCGGAATCCTTGCTAACGCAATGGAGAAGACCACCAACGTGGTTTTAGTGCGTAGAAATTCCATAAACCCTGACTTACCCTGATAAGCAGGGTATCTTTAAAAAAATTCTTTCCAAATATGACTTAACAAGTGGTCAAAAAATCCACGATTATTATGGCTATATTTATTTATATTGAGAAATGATCAGATTCATTTCCTAGTGCAATAAATCCGTGAAGTATAAAAGCAGTATTCGTGGTGATGTGTAACGTGTAGTCTGAGGAGATGAGGCGCGCGCGGAACGCGGTCCGCCAGCCCGTCTGCTCGTCTGCCGCTTTATAATTAGCATACGTCTCCTAGCGGCTACTGTCACCATGCTTTCATTATTGCCGGGATTAAATATACAACCTGTTCCGTCATTATTGCTCTTTTTGTCCTCTCTCTAGTTACATCACGCAGATGACATTAACCACGGAGATATAAACCGAGTCATTAACAAGATGTTTATAGATAGATACTTTGTGTTATGATTAAATTGAAAGTAGATGATTAATTATTTATAAAATATATAGGCAGTTAGATAAACCAAGTTTGCCTTCAATGCTTTTTATAGAAAATCATATCATCGGTTACCACTGCTATGATAGCCTCTGCTATAGAAAAGTTTACACAAGATATGCTTATAAAGAGCCTAATGTGTTAACAACCTTAACACTTACTAAGTTTAAAATTATACCGTATTTACTTCGTTGATTGCCATAAATAATTGTCTTTGTTACTTAATTCTAAACACTGGCGAACAGTTAAAAATACTTTAAAGTAATCATAAACACTATGATATATTTCAAAATTGCTGTGCACTATCAGCTATTATAAATATTGTTTTTGAAAAAAATATTGACTACTTAGAAAGCACGGATTATTTAGAGAGCCCATAGTAATGGGCTCTGTCTTGTAGTTCAGCCTATATTTGCGTGGTTCCTGGAACATCGCTTGACACTTGTAACTCGAAATAAAAAGAAACGGGAAGCAACCTTGTGTGCCTGAGATTCAGCTACCAAAGAGAATTATCTAAAAGCGAGTTGTCCTCGTCTTTCAGTCAGCCTTCCGATGTTGTTCCCACCTCGTTACAGAGTTTATGTTAATATAAATAAAAATAATATCAGCAAAACCGGATACCATAAGTGTTTGCTAGTTTTTATAATAAGGAATTTTTCACTAGATACTCTACATATAGTTGAAGGTATATAGATAAATAGTTTAATGAAAATATCTGTTTTAGATAATTGTATTTAAATATATTACTAGCTATACATTATCACTTATTATGAACTAGCTGTTCTTCGCCTGGCTTTGTTGGTCGTTGCATCTGCGTAACTCCGTTTGGAGAAGGGATTTTGTAAAATCCATTCTTAGCTTACTTCTAAATGGCAGAAGCAATATCACTACCAAATTTTGAGTTTTTATATCCCGCGATGAGCTAATGAGTCTCTCGTTATCTCATATATATATATACATATATATGTAAGAGTATCTTAATAGACAATCCAAATAAATTTTTTACCATTTCTTATGAAATAATTAAATCTTATTAAAATATACTTTTTTTTTCAAAACTCTTTCACCATTGAACTACTGTCCGTGGGAATGACATGACACAAATGAAACATTGCCAGAAGATAGGTAGAAACAAGACACTTTCTACTTTACCAGTTGTGGTGCAAACTAATACAATGGATTAACCATTGTGTTCCTAATAAGACGTAGGCGGTAAAGATAACTAGCTTCTCGCTACGAATCATTAATAACAACTTATTAAGCCGAACAAATTGTAAAATTAGCTGTTGTTCATACAGTTAATATATACAAAATTTTACAAAAAAAGAAAATTTAATTCTTAAGATATTTTTTTATCCATATTTTCTGCTTACAACAGGCTGCCTTGGCTTACAAGTTCTTACTTGTAAAACTAACATCAAATAAATTTATTAAACGTTCCCAACATATGTAAACAAAATAATGTAGTCATTATATAATTTTTTTGGTAAGTATCTCTCCTAAGTGATTTTTGGTATTCGCAATGACCGATTTACGCGTGGTCTTTGTGTCGTGTACGTGGTCGTGCAGCTGTAATACACATCGCTTAGAAAGTTCCGAACGTCAGCTCGGAAATCTGGTTGTAATTGTTTGAAACAACGCAGCGTATCGTTCAATGTCCATCAACGCTAACTAGATACGTTGCTGTATCTCTTCTTTGGAAATAACAAGTCGGAACACGATAGTATTTTTTTTTTCAGTTCAATGAAATCGCTTGAACAAGTTTCCTGACCAATCTCACGTAATAAATTTTGATATATGAAGGATGAAACTTGTACATCATTCCCAAACTACAGGATGGCGCAAAAGTAATCCTCCTATCAGAAAATGCTATAAATTTTGCCTTGATGTAAAAAAATTAAAAAACCAAATAAAAATAATCCACAAGAAGAATCAGTTTTTAATTTTTTTTTTAAATTACAGCTAAAACATCGGAAGGTTATTTTTGCGCCACCTTGTATACCTTGTATACAAGGTTATTTTTGCGCCACCTTGTATACCTTTTATACAAGGTGGCGCAAAAATAACCTTCCGATGTTTTAGCTCTAATTTAAAAAAAAAATTAAAAACTGATTCTTCTTGTAGATTATTTTTATTTGGTTTTTTAATTTTTTTACATCAAGGCAAAATTTATAGCATTTTCTGATAGGAGGATTACTTTTGCGCCATCCTGTATTTAGGGCAAGAGAGGCATTTTTCAAAAATGAACTAATAGACCTTCTACGGTCCCCGTAACCAAATTATTTTAAAAAAACATGTAATTTTTTTTCCTACTGTAAAAAATACTTTTAACTGTGATCACGATAATTTTTAAATACACTAATGATAAATTTGAACAATAATAATATTCCAATCCAATGAGGTCTTTTAAAAGCGTCGGTCCTTCAGTATAAAATTTTTAACAACCGGTTCCTGCTGCTCCCAGGTTCGAATATATTAAATCAAAATTAAAAAAAAATAATAATTTTACTAAATTTAACTCATTGATTATTAAAATTGGATAAAATATTTTATATTCTATCTACTACTACTGCTTTGTCGCTGCCATTGTTAGATGATTAATAATACTTACTGAAGAAGACTCAGATTGGAGCACAAATGCATTGTCCTGAAGTTTTAAGTTATTAATTATGGGACTAAGGTGACCCCTGACTATAATAGTAGGCGACTAAAAGAGCCTACGGGTTAGCAGCTCGTAACGTACCGAAGTTGACCGCTGAAAGGGATTTAGTGGGGGTATATAATCCATATATATCTATTTTTTTAACTTAATGAAACGGGACATCACGTTTTACTTATGCAGTGTGGTGGACGTGCAAAATACATTTTTTTAAAAAATATATATTATATATTACTAACTGTGTATACTTCTACTGGTGGTGTAGATATCTGTTGCCGGAGACCGTCTAGGTAGATACCGTCAAAGCTATTTCTACCGCCAAACCAGTGTGCAAACATTACTGTGTTTTGGTTTGAAGGGAGTTGTAGCTAGTGTAATTATTAGAGATACAACATCTCGTTTAAAGTCTTACATCTTATGTCTCAAGGCGACGAGCACAATCTGGTGCTATGTGTATCATTCTAACTACCGCCTCGTTGTTATGGGCAGGCGTACCTTACCCTTACCATCAGGTGAACGTCCCGCTTAGCTTGTTACTTCGTAGTATAAAAAATTGTGGATAAAACATTAGTAACCTCTTTTACAATGTGAATGGTCTACCTCACCTACCGCTGCATCTCTCCGCGTTTTGTCTGGGTTGACTGGCAGAGAATGCTCATAGGCATTACGTGCTCTATCACAACCTAATTTTAGGTGTTACAATAAAGGTGTGATATAAATAAAAATAAAAATCATTGGTAATAGAAAATAATGTACATTGTGATATATCAATTGCAATCAACTGAACCTTCTATGCCTTTATACAAGGTGGCGCAAAAATAACCTTCCGATGTTTTTTGGCTGTAATTTAAAAAAAAATGAAAAACTTTGATTCTTCTTGTGGATTATATTTATTTGGTCTTTTAATTTTTTTACATCAAGTCGAGAATATGATGTCATGTAAATGGCCACCGCCACAGTTGATTGTCATTTGAGCCAATCGCAAAATTTATAGCATTTTCTGATAGGAGGATTGCTTTTGCGCCACCCTGTATTATAAAATAACGGCAACGAAATAAATTAAACAATTTATATGCAAAACTTATCGCCTTGTTTCGTTGATACACAACATTGATTCGAAAATATCTTTAAACATAACTAAGTAACAGTGTAGCCTAAAAGTGACCCCTTTACATGTATTTAAAGGCAAGTACTTTGAAAAGAAAAGTACCATAAAAAAAAGTAACGTCAACAGTTTCACTTCTCTTTCGACATTTCCTATTCGTTTGACAATGGACAGTTTTACTTTGACGACTTGAATACAAATTTTACAAGTTTAATTCGATAACTCCTTTTGTAAAAGGCAGGTTGAAATATAAGAATTAGCAGATGTACGCCTCTGCCTATAACGATCAGATATTGGTAAAGATGTATACACAGCATCACATCGTAACTTCGTATTGTCTTGAATTCAATTTAGTAAGGCATTATCTTAGTCATTTCTTTGGGTATAACACTATTAACCCGAACGCAGTAATATATTTTTCGTACTATTTTTTTTCTACGAAGCATCGAGTTAAGCTGACAGTTCGCTGTATTGTAAGTGAAAAACCTATTTATAACAACGTAACGCTAGTTAGGATGCTATACACTGTAACACATTGTGCTCATCGCCATAAGACGTATGATGTCTCATTACCCCAGTAATTTCACTACCTACAGCGCCTTTCAAACTGGAACACAGTAATATTTGCTCAGTACTCTTTGGCGGTAGAAATAAGCGCTGCAGCAGTACCTACTTATACAGCCATCAGCAATAGATAGGTACCACCAGTGACCACCAGTTACAGTTCGCCAACGGAAATAGACGCGGCGTAGGTAACGCATCTACCTATATTACTTCTACCCAACTACCTTAAGAAAGACTTACCTTTAGTATGACGAGAATTCTCTTTGTTTTTTATCAAAATACGCCTTGACCTGGTGTTAAGCGGTGAAGAGTTTTCCAGTGGTAAAGCGCGTTAGCTCCGCGCGTGGGAACCAGTTTACTCTTTTGTATAAGACTAAATGTGATTATTATGCAGCGATCAAACTTTCATACATATGCCTATTGTGCTGAGAGAATATCACAAAATATTTCAAAGCTGTTTTTCAATAAGATAATTTAAATTCATAGCGTTAGAATTTTTTTTATTTAATATCATCAGCCGATAGACGTTCACTCCTTGACATAGGACTTCCCGAAAGATCTCCACACCGATCGATCCTATGTTGTCCGCGACCTTCATCAGATCGTCGGTCTGCAATCCTGGAGAGATTTCATCATTTAATAATAAAAATAAAATTTGAATTACATGAAACACTGTTAATTTATCTTTGAATTTAAATAGGAAAGGATCGCACTCTTACCAATATCTTATTAGCTTAATGAGGCTGATGATGTATACATGAAAGAAATTCTTACAAAGTTTCATACAAGTTGTTTCTTTATTTTAAAGAATGTAATACATTTAAAATTCGATATCCCACCAACCTGAATTGGGACAGCGTGTTGGAAAATGGCCCATATTCCCCCATATGAACCCTTACAAACGCGAAGATCTTTGGGGGACGTCTATGCCCTGCAGTGGACGTTTATTGGCTAATGATGATGAATCAATGTACGTTTTAATGTATATTGCATGCTTGCTCTTCGATCTGTATAATGTGATTATCAGACGCTTGTCTGCATTCATACCTATTTTTACTATTATTGATGCAATCGGACTTTGTCGATCTTATTAGGTAATCATCTCTACGTAACCAGCATTTCCCCGATAGCATGGTGGAAGTGTACATGCAAAACATACAACTGAGTGCATCCGCTATACATTAATTGCTACACAAACGACGCTATAAACATTGTGCATTGCGATGCAACGCGGGTGAAAGTGTTAACTTTATGCAATATTTAATTTATTCATTGTTGTTGATTAAAACACCCACAACATTGCGGTACCGCGTGGGTGAAAAAAAATTGGCTTTTCAATGATTACTCAATTATTGATCAGCTTTCGTTTCTATTTTATCTACAATTGATATTTGATATCAATTTCAAAGGGTGTTGACTGACAATGACGCTATGGATGATGGAGCATCGTAGCCCAAAATACTACTTAGGTTCTTATATGTTAGGAGTCGAAACAGCAATGCTGTTATGACGAAAAATTACATTATAAAGGGTGGTAACAAGAGTATTTTTAAAACCCTATCGAATAACGCGTGTGACTCCCGTGTTACACATTAAAAGTCAACAATAAGACAGCAAAGAGAGTTTTTTTTAAATACTTATAGCATAATGTAATTTGTATTTACTACTACTACGATAATATTGACGACAAAGCGACGTGGAGGAAAGAGATAAAGAAAACTGCCCACCACCATATGCGATAATGGCCAGGAAGTAAAAGAGATAGCAAATTTATATCGTGATTGATAAAATAACGATTTAAAAAGTTATACAAACTCAATGGGGGAGTTAACAAGTTCTGACAGGATAAAAAAAGCAGTATAAAACACCAGGGACCTGTTAAGCGATCCCCGGTGTCGTTGACCTATCCACAAGTAATATCAATTGAGTTTTGTACACAAAAGAAAATATCAGTGTAAATTATAATATTTAGCTATATAGTTTCCTTTGATACCTCATCTGCCGCAATTTAATCATTTAAAGTGAAATAAGTGTACTAAATATTGATTGTTGTATCAGCTGGTATCTCCAACGCCATTTACACATAGCTAGTCACACAGGTCCATTTGTTCTCCGAACTTTCACCCATCCAATCGAGACGATAACAATGAACCTATTTATTTCTTGCTCCAACCGCCTCGAATGTGAGACTCTTGGATTGCTTGCCGTCTGTCGTTACGTGTACGTAACAATCTTTTTGTGTTTCACGGATTTTATACTCTTTTATGGGAATTGGCTATCGACAATCGATGTTACATTAAGTTTTTACTCAATTAGATACCGCCTGTTCGTAGATAATTTAATACTAGTTATTTATATATAGGTAAATAATACTAGATAATTTAATACTAAATACTCATTATTATTTCTTACAAGAGTGTTACTGCAAGTTAAAATTAATATCTAAATTTTTTGGTAATTCCTTTTATAACAACAAAAATCCAAACCCAATATAATTATATCAACCCCTTTGAGTTAGTGTGAACGAAGCTCTAGGCATACTATATAAACATTGATATTTTGTATAATCGTTATAATTAACCTGAAAAAATATAGTAATGTCTCGTTAATGTTAATAAAAGTAAGTAGATACTAATTCCAGCAGTGGACGTCTACTGGCTGATGATGATGAGACATTATTTTCCTTATTAACCATCACGGCACTATTTTGCGTTCTATACGAAATGTTAGTATCTGTTCGTGGTGACTGCTAATCGATAAAATTGCGTGATCAATAGACATTACGGTTTTAGGTTGCTGTGGCTGTTTCGTAAAAGGTCGCAAGCTTATTGTTGAGGTTTTTATCTTATTGCTCTAACACAAAATGTGAAATAACATTCTTAAAATATAGCATCATGTGTGCGGAGATGGAAAACAAAACTTAGACATTCCGCCAGAGCAACAAAACACCAGCAGGCACTTCGTCCGGCTTAGCATTATAAGCGAGATTATTTTTATCCTGTCTCCTTACAATCTCCATCTTAGATTATTCACAAATTGAATGCAACGTCGTATTGAAATTAGACTCTGGACATCATTGGAGCGTAAGATTTTTCTCCAACTAACAAAGAACTATATAGTACCGATAAATTTTATCTTGTTAGAAGTTTTTATATCTTTTTTTATACAAAGCCGAGTCGAGCAGTACATTGAACTGCCTAACATTCGATGTCTAGTTAGGATGTAATCCACCTACCACATTGTGATTTTAGCCTTGAGATAAAGATGACTGTATATACAGAACGGAAAGTACGTAAAATTATCCTTAATAATGAAAATGTATGTGAATGAATGAACTAGGAGCGAGCTGGTTTCCGTGTCAGGGCCGGGGTGCGTGAGGCTCGCTACACATTGACCTCCGCAGCGACGCAGCCTCACAGCCGCATCTGGGTCACCGGAGTCGTTTGCTGGAAGCGATCCGCAACACAAGACGATTTCTTTTTAACAGTAACGAACGGATCGAATGATTGATTGAAAGACATTTACGTTAGTTCCACTTTATCTGTTATTTATGCATATCGAAAAGAATTTTGTTTCCAATAAGCTTTAATCACTACTGATTCTTTTTGAAATCTTACAACGCTGTTTAAACGTTCTCTTAAACTATACTGTGTGTTAGTTATCCCAGTAATATTAACTGTTATGGATTTAATTTACATTCCCAGCTTGTTAGTTGGACAAACGTCTTTACATTCTTAAGCATTAGTCGAAACAATTAAAGTAAGACCTAAGTGTTTCAATTGTGAATATACCTTGCTATGTAACGTGTTTGTTCAATTATTTAGGTATTTTTTGTGGTAAATAAAAAAAATGTTGCTTGTAACAGGAATAAGCAGAGTAACCCCTATGCAATTTCCTGCGTCGCGCCACGTGTCGGCGGCGGGCGTCGGTTATAGTCTTATTCATTTCACGCTATGTCCGGAGCCGGGGTGGACGAGCTAGTTCACTGAGCAATACCCTTTTTTAGTTTACGTGATGTACACGTTTATACATATATTTATTATTATATCGTGGAATATATTATATATAGCGCGATATAAAATTACCAACGGGTAAAAACATTATTAGCTGTAACGTTACTTTTGAACCCGTGTTCAGAAGCTTCGTTCTAAAATAATTGAGATAGTTAAAATTCCATTCCATGATAAATTTCTTGATTGGCTTAAAAATAATTTATTGCTTTTCGATCTTACTACGTTTTTTCATCTGAACCAGTTAACCCTTTCTCTCTTCTCTTATCGCATAATCTATAAAATGACTCCTCTTTTACTAAATTATGAAAACCAAATCTCTATCTAGAGATTATGATGGATGGCAGTGTAATTGATTTTTGAACATAAACTTTAGTAATTGAATAAAATTTTCAATAAATTTTTATACCAAGTTTTAAATAACCATACAATAATCAAAGTTTATGACGAATATTATCTTAAGTCTGAGGTTTATTACATTTTATCGCGTAATGTTTTATGTGTTGAAATACTGATATTTTTGAACTGAAAACCCAATTCCACGCTAGTTGTAATGTAGTAACGGAAGATGATTTTCATCATCTCGAAACGATTGCAAGGATTGCTCAATAACTAATTTTATAGACATTATTTTGTTTTATAATTTAAGATTTTTATCGATGAGACAGTGCTATATTTTGTTGAAGTGAATACTTCATTACCTCTCTTAATCGTAGGTCATCAGCATTTATTTTCCTGTTTTTCTATGATTATTAACTAATTGGGTATCCGTCATACGAATTGATCCATACATAAAATTAAATCAGTGATAATTTGTAGTAGTTAAGTGTTTATAAAAGAAAATTTCTTCAATACATGTTTTACAATGTTTGAACATTGATCTATGTTTACTATGTCTATTATAAAGTTCAAACTTTTAAGGTACAATGGGCGGACTTGATGATGATTATATTGTTCAAGACAGCTCAAGCTCCAGCGATTCGGTACAAGAATATGGCATGATAAAGATTGACGTTTACCTTGTCATTTAGGAACAATAAATGATAGTGTTAAAATACATGAAAATGCTTATACATAAATTAGTGCAAATTTAGAATAACAATTCCCTCGCGGTGCAGTGTTCTCTCCATCGGTACAAAGCAGCGGCTGCCCTGCAACATGCAGTGACGTTCGCTCTTCCGTTGGAGTAGGACGTCTGTTCGCAACACGAAACTCCTGACACTGAAATATTACTCTTAGTGTACATCATTTTCATAACAGTGACTTTGAAGTGTTAACAAAACTTTGGATTGGTTTTATTTCTCCCATGCTGATGTCATTGTGTAAGTAAGATTAATTAGTTATAAAGATACCAAATCGCATGTGTACATACAATGGCATGTTTATATATATTTAACATATTCGTCATAAATCGCAATTCGCACTACATGCCGGCTTAATAGACCGGTTGGAAAGTTGGGTTTTGTTTCAGAACCGGATCTGTAAATAAATAACAGCCTCTGCGAATATATAAATCCATATGTTTACATCTAGTGCTGAAAGTGAATTATGCACAATAAACAAGTAGAACGTAAATATTATAAACATCTTCCGTCCACTATTTAAACAAAATATGAAATCACCAACTGTGAGCTGCTGGTATATAATCACAGTCATGTGATAGGTTAAAAAAATGTATTTTGTTTCGTTGGCTTATATTACTTTACATAACTTGCTTTGCAACGCGGAGGTCCCAGGTTCGTTTTTTTTTACAATTACGAGCCGCACATTGTAAGGTTTGATTGGTGGCAGAATTGTTTCGATTCCGCCTGCTTAGTTACGACCCCCGTTTTGTAAATCAGCCGCCGTTACAGCATCTTTTCGTTCTGGCAACATATATGAGCGTCAGATTATTCTGGACGAGCACATCATACCATGGGAAATTAAGATAAATTATTGGAATATTGTAATTAAAAAAACGCAATACATATATCTTTATTGCATTGTATGTCTGCGATATATATTTTTATTAACAACAACCTAAACTACCGCGTTACAAGAAGCAGGAAAACCGCTGATGATCGATGTACCAATGCGTCAAACAGATCCAATTATTTCTGTTGCAAACATTCATAATCGTTTCACACATTTAGAAATGCTGTTAAAATTTCTTAACACTTCTAACGCTTAAGAATTTCATGACTCGGCGATCGCTGATGCCGACAAATGAATTTGTGCGTCAATTTTGTAGGCGGTTCGTGTTTGGTTAACGGAACCGTTAAGAAACATACAGATTACAGTTACGTTCGCGTTGTAGTTATATACAATTTTGTTAACTAAGCAAATAACAATATAACATGCTGTAATTATTTTAGTTTGATTTCCTTAACGTTTCATTAGATCCTGGAGGTTTGGTGGCATTGAAATTATGATGTATAAACGTTTCCGGGATAATTGGGACTAGCGACAACTTATAGTTATCACAGTTACACCGGATATATTGATGCTTGTATGCATGCAAATACAAAGGCACTAATTCATATTTATATCAGCACGGTATGATCGGAGTATTGTGTAAAAATATCATCAACATACGTAAAGAAATAAATTGATTTTAATGTCTATTTTTTTTGTGCATAACCATTTCATATGAAAATAAGTACATGTGTTTAATACATTGAAGGGAGGAGTTAGATTTAATAAATAACATCAAAATATATTGGTGGTGGGTCTCTGTTGGTACTATCACTGCTTCTATTTCTGCTGCCAAAAAGTAGTACACGAACGTTACTGTGATCCAGTTTGGAGAGCGTTGTAGCAAGTGTAATCGTGGGGTAAGAACACTTAACATCTTATGTCTGCAGGCAACAAGCACAATGTAGTGCTGTGTAAACCATCCTAAATAATTCCACGTTACTATAGGCACGCGTATCACTTGTCAGGTGAACGTCTCGCTCGTATCATCGCTTAATACAAAAGCGGTATATATTGATGCAAAAACAAATACATGAAATCTTTTGACCGGACAACAGTGTAAAAATATCAATTACATCATATTAAAGAATTGGATGTCATTTTGTGGATCAATTCCGTTGAAATTTATAGATATGTACGGGTATATTAAACGGTGGAGTTAGATATCATAATCATCATCGGCGTATAGACGTCCACTGCTAGACATAAGCCTCCCCCAAAAATTTCCACATCGATCGGGTAGGGATTCATATTGAGGGATTTGGGCTATTTCCCTCCACGCTGGTCCAATGCGGGTCGGTGGGAGGAGTTGGATATGATTTATTGCATTTAAAACATGAAATATTTTTTTATGATTTGACTATATCGGTAATTTACCGATAAGCAACCATTATTTACTAACTTTATGCCACTTAAAGTTGTTGCTCTTAATTTAGTAGAGCGGCATATAATTAAACGTCCTCCGTTAATTGACGCACATCATTAACTCCCGTCATTGCTTAATTAAAACATTTTCTACTTTTCACCGTAAGCAGAATGAATTTAACAATGTATCAAAAATGCCACAACATAATTTTTTTTTTGTTTCTGTAAGTAGTTCTACTTGGAGGCATTACGGTTCCCGTCTAGATAGTTCAGATAGTCTAGTGTCTTTAAGTAATAAGCTGTTACTAGGCCAGTAAATTTTACCGTCACTGACCATAACACCATTTAACAAAATGAGGGACGACAATCAAAACACGAACCTATTAAATAATTATTAGTGCAATATATGACCATAATATCTGTTTAGTGCATATAGTGCATATTCTAGTACATGTAGAAATTTAAGCTGTGCAAGAGTAATTGAGTATATTGTAAAATACACTATAATTTAACAAAGAAATATCTGATAATAAAATCGTTATTACAAATCTATCGAAACTAAGCACTAAGCTATTCATACTTTTAAACTAAGTTTGAAAACAATCCTTTAATAGTCCCTAGAAGCATAAGACGTTTAAGAAGAAATACGCATAAAGCGAAAGCGTGATGTAAAAAAAATAATACAGCTGTCAGAATAAATTTAAGATATATTTAATAGTGAATAAAGTTTTTGAACTATAGTTATATATTTACAAAAAATTGGTACATTGTTCATACACAAAAATAAATACACGTATTAGTAATCCTGTGTTTGTTTACATTAATGTAGAAAAATGGGCAATACAAGGAAGTGAAAACGGCAGCAGCTTTTTCATTTTAAAATAAACAAATACCTAATAATTAAAATTTATAGTGATCGTAAATCAGTGTCGGCTTGTTTTTATAAGTGAAAAATATACAAACTTAACCTGTTGAGTCGGAGTTTAATTTAAGTGTTGTTTACGTTTCGGTTAAGTACGTCCAGGTAAACGCAGTAATCTTCGCCGTCCCGATACACCAACTCGGCGTCGGGCACTTTGCAGTTTATTTTCATACTATGTATTGTAAGGTAGTAAATAAACAGGCGGCTCATGGCTGAGCATCAGCCGGACACTGAACCCGTTACATCGTTTTTAGACCGACGACCTTGCTTCAAACTATAATGGGTTTAGTTTTAATAACTTCCTTCTATGTAATTTCAGTATTGGTTTGTGGAAGCGACGGTGCACGATGTATAGGTGTTTCCTGTGCCTTCGTAAACTTACTTTAATATATATAGTTCCTTGTTATATTACAAAATACTAATAAAGATTTTTACGCATTTTTTTTATTTTTTGAAGCGAGGAGATGAGCGGGACGTTAAGATGATGGCAAGTGATACGCCTGCCCGTAACAACATGACGCTGATTATTATAGAATGGTATACACAGCATTACATTGAGTTCGTCGCTTTCAGACATAACATATTCAGTCTCATTATCCCGGTAATTTCACTAGCTACAAAGGCATTCAAAAACGAACACAGTAAATTTGCACGCTACTGTTTGACGGCAGAAATAGGAACTGCGGTGGTAATTACCTAGACGGTTTCTGGCAACAAGGACCTACCACTAGTAAACCTACGCATTATCGCAAAGGTTTATCTTTTGAAGAATTTGAATAACAATGAAGATCATAATATGATCAAACAAAATATATTATCATCATTTCAACAGAGGGACGTCCACTAGATAGGGCATAGATCTCTTTTAGTCCATACACAGTATGAGTCTAGAGATATTAATATTTATCCAATAGCTTTATTGTTATAGACATTATAAGTCTACATTTTATGTCCGTTTAAAGAAAAAAACTAAGAGAACTATTAAATGAAATAATTAAACTGATGTTTATTAGTATTGAGTGCTTAATTTGTTTCACGTCTAGAAGTATAAGTTATATTTTTTTCATTGAAATTGTGAGTAGTATGCGATTGTAATAGTTGATAAAAAAACAAATCAAATTGGTACGATGACGCCAACATCTGCCGTCTAGACTCCAGACAAATATGCTCTAAACTTTTTGTGCCTATCAAGACATCCGAAGTGATTAATTATTCAAGTTCTCAGGTATTATTAAATACGCAGCATTCGTTTATTATTTTGCTGATATATTGTTTTATCGAACAATATATATTTCATGTAATGGTAGGGAAATACGAACTTATACACTGAGAAGATATCGATGATGTAAAATTAGAATAGAATCAAAACAGAAATTTGCCTGTGTGTGTGTGTGTTTTCAAAATTCTGTAATATTTGTTTTGCATTGCAAACCTAACTATTGGAAGATAATATGAAGATCGATATTTTGATTTATTAATATATTCTTTATTCAACTAGATAAGCGGGACGATCACCGGATGGTAAGTGATACGACTTATTTTGTTGTTATCAGGGGTAAATCTAAATGTTTCATCGGTTCTAGGGGAGTCCTCAATGCATTGCGGGAGGCCGAGGAATGTCCTATAGAACGCACCGGTGCCTCCTAGCACTACGCCTAAACCACATCTAGCTAGCTAGCTAGTTATGATGATATATAGTACACTACATTGCGCTTGTCGCTTTGATACATGACATGTTAAGTATCATCATCGTCAGACGATAGACGTTCACTGCTGGACAACACAGTTACAGCTCTTTTCAAACCGTATCACAGTAATGTTTGCACGCCACTGTTTGGCGGCGGAAATAGAAGCTGCGGTGATAGTTACCTAGACGGTCTCCGGCAACGGAGACCTACCACCGGTATTGCGACGACAAAAACATTCGAAAGCGAAATAAAAAGGACTATACAATTTTTTTTCTAAAAGGTAAATAATTTCTTCACAAAACTCTTTTCGCGGACATTTTCCATTCAATTTCGCGGACGGATTTTCCTCGTCGGTACGTGGCCTATTTTCCTTTGAAGGGGGATGTCGCAGCCCGCGGCAGCGGTATCGAAGGCTGCGGTTTGTGCCGACGCCTCGGGGTCTAGCAGGGGG
This sequence comes from Ornithoptera alexandrae, assembly GCA_029030555.1. NCBI lineage: Eukaryota > Metazoa > Arthropoda > Insecta > Lepidoptera > Papilionidae > Ornithoptera > Ornithoptera alexandrae. The sequence continues at coordinate 10,001,405 of JARDVY010000037.1, forward strand.
AATATTCCATTTTGTTCTACACAGATTTGTCTCTGCAATTGTAAAGCTGAACTTTTTAACTGTTTCTAAACATTTTACAATATTCTCCATCATCGACGTTTACTTTCGGCACTGTTTTACTCGGTTTTTTAATTTCTCTTTTATATAGGGAGATACGATAAAAGATATACTTACATTTAAACATACGGGTCATCTTCATATAATTTTTCAATATTAAACTATTACGTGTATGAGCTCATTCCTGCTTCATACATACAAATTTATTACAGTAACCCATCTTTACTTTAGTACTATATTGTATCTATTTTTCTCTTATTTTTTAAAAAAAAAAAAAAAGAAATGCTATGTACTGGATATTTTATAAAACACATGAGTAGGTACTGTGTTATTAGCAGTTACGTAGCTATTTCCTAAATTGACATAAAGTGACCATTTATAAAATACGCACTTCATCATCAGCCAATAGACGTCCATTGCTGGACATAGGCCTCACCCAAAGATCTCCACATCTAGCAGATATACACTTAGTTGATATTAATTTTCAATAACACCTACAAATAAAATACGCACAAATACTCGTGTAACAATCACTAAAATCGGTGTTTAAAAAACAGGCATATAACTGAACACGATAAAGATTTTAATCTTATGGTATAGAGATTAAATATTTGGTAATTTCAGTATATAAATTATAAGAGAATTCCACCTATGTAGACACTCATCATGATATATCTGAAACCATAAGGCCTAGAGACCTAAAATTTGGTAGGAATAACGCTGTTACCGAGTATAGGTCAGCTAAGAACGGATTTTACAAAATTTCCTGCTCGGAGGTAGTTGCGGAGGTGTTACGGCCAGCAAAGCGGGCGGAGAACAGCTAGTTTCAATGCATATGAGGAGGGATCAAAAATTAGTGAGAATGTGATAGAATATATTCAGATAGACAGAATATAGACTATTCATATAACTTAATAATTTATTTTTCTACATAATTTCCGAGTCTCTACACACCGAATCCATCGCTTTTCCAAGGCTTCAATCCCTTTCAAAAAAGAAGTTTTGTCTTGATCCTGCAAAAAGCTTTCCACGGCATCCATCACCTCGTCATCGTCTTCGTACCTGTTTACCTTAAGTATTCTTTCAATTTGGGGAACAGACAAAAATCAATATTCGCCAGATCTGGTGAATAAGAGGGGTGGTCAATCAATTCGAAGCCAGCTTGCTGAATGGCAGCCATTTCAACTGCTGACTTGTGTACGGGTGCGTTGCGTGATGAAACAGCAGGCCCCCTTCGAAGTTTCCCTCTCCTTTTCTCTTGGATGGCATTCTTCAACTTGGGAATTAAAGCTGCATAATATTGGCCTGTAATAGTGGTTCCACGCTGCAGGTAATCAGTCAACAATATCCCTTCTGAATCCCAAAATATTAAAGCCATAACCTTGCCAGCAGATGCCACGGCTTCTTCGGGGTCGGTGATGACGACCGTTTCCATTGCGAAGATTGCTGTTTTCTCTCGGGATCCAAACGATGGACTCATGTTTCGTCTATTGTTACGAAAAGAGACAAAAAGTTTTCAGAATCTTCTTAAAAGTTGTCTAACAATATCTTCGAATGTTAAGTCGTCGTCGTGTTTTGTTTCTGACTGTCGGTTAACATTCTCGGCACCCATCTTGTGGAGACTTTTCTCATATTCAAAGATTGTTGCAATATGGATTGAATACTTCCATATGAAATGCCCGTTTCTTGAATTAAGTATTAGATGGTAACTCTTCGGTCGCTCGTTACAATTTTCTCGACTTTTGCAACATTTTCTTGGGTGACTGACGTCGATGGACGTGGTGACGGCCGCAACGATGTTCGTCTTTCGTGCTCTTTCTTTCTACTCGAAATTGATAAGCACACCTTGCGACGGTGGAATATTTATCTTTCGTCGTTAACTTTTTTTAAACAGAGGAATTTAATAACGGCTTGCACTTCGTTTTTCTCCCTATTCGAGAACATGTTCCGACACGAAGCAAAAAATCACCACATTCAGAAAAAAAAAACAAAAGAGAATCGAAGATTTTTTTCTTTGTTAATACTATAAATATGTATCTGAGCTATGCCAGTATTTATTTATTTTCTGGCCAAGGCGTACATATGTCGTTTTCTCTACCTTTTGATCCCTCCTCGTATGATATATAAAGGCTTACCTTGTGAATCGTTTCTGGATTACCTGGTCAGATGCTTTAACCACTTGGATATATGATATTCAAGCTGTGTTGCATAATATTGACAATTCTCAACTCTTATTACGACTCTGTTATTATTATTCAGTCATATAAATAAATATGATCGTTTATCGTATCTGACAAGTTTTAAGACTACTTCGCGCTATAGATGTAACAAAGGTCTCTTTTGTGCTTTTAGAAATGGCAATGCCACGATTCGCTTCGTTCGTGTTGACCTTTATTATATATTATATACAAATATAAATTACATTGTCATGGATACGGTTCATTGTCAAATGCCTTTCAGGTCAAATGCTATAGTTCCGTCGGGGCGAGCAAAAGTTTATCGCTCAAATTTTCAAATAATATAAGGGGAAAGACTAATTCTTTCATAGATAAATCTATAATGACATTTTCAAACGAACCAAAATTTCAAATGTTAGTATATTTCATAAAAGGTTTTAGCAACTTTAAGCTAAAAATTACTCCGTCTAGACTACAAATGTTATAACCACTGTCTGTTCTATTTCTTTTCTTAAAATCTCTTTGTTTTGAATCAAGAAGGTTGAATTAATACCCTTCATTATTCACGATAATAAGACCGCAAATAATTTGAGTTTGGTTCATGCGATTTCGTAATGATCAACGGCGTAATGATTAATGTGATTTTAATACACTGGCCTGTAGCCAATTGTATGGCATTCCCAAGGACAGAATACTTGAATGCGAATGGAACACCACATGTTAACAGCTGAATGTTTACCGGCAAGTAACCGTTATCTGATTGTTTGTCTTGGTGTATTTCTGGCGGACATCGAGCTTCATGGATACGTTGCATATATTCTAACGCTAGTTAGACGCGTCGTAAAAAAGTAACAGTTTACAGTTTGGCACAACATTGAATGTATGGTTAATTTCACAAAGGCGTAATACTAAAAAATTTCAAACCATTCAATATATGATAATCATTTAACTTATAGAAACCTTTTCATAATCTACGCGCGGTTCTTATGACAAAACTGCAGGAAACACAAAATAAATAGATCATGAATAAAGGATTAAAACAAATAACTTCTATATTAAAGAGGATATCCAAGAAACCGTTCATCATGATTACATAGCAAAAAATAAGATAAACACTTAAATTACAGTGGAAACCGGCAGTCGAGAATATCCCTATGATCTCTCTGAATTCGGGTACGGCGTATTCTTCCGCGTTTATAAAAACTACAAATGTGCATTATAAATTAAGATACGAGTGAAGTTATAGATAGTACACTGTAATACTGTGTAAACATCTCAAGTAATATCTCATTTGGACAGACCTATCTCATATCAAATGAACTCTTGACTTCGTTGAAAAAAAAACTGCAACAGTATATTAAGAAGTGATATAAGTTGTATAACTTTTATATCTGTATATAACATCTTTTACACAATTAATATACTTTTAATGTGAACATCATTATTCCTGTCCATGTTATGTAATATGGACAGGAATTATGCAATTTGTTAATAAACACAACATTTCAACACAAACGCTTATAGTAACTTGATGAAATACTTCACCTGTGTTGTAAATATTTTAAGTATCTACGAGCTAGTGAAATATTTTGTAGTAAAGCTTATTATGTTCATTTAATACAAAATTCAAAGAATTCCTTGCAAATAATGACATGACTTGAGACTGAAAGAACTTTAGACGTAAATTAATAAAAATATTTAACATACTTTTTTTCTATTCTGCGACGAGACGAGGAAGACCTTCACGTGATGGTTAGCGCTACGCCTGCCCATAACAACGTCACGCTAGTTAGGGTGATATACACTGCACCACATTGTGCTCGTCGCCGTCAAACATAAGACATTGTTTTCTTACCTCAGTAATTTCACTAGCTACAGCGCCCTTCAAACCGAAACACTACTGTCTGACGCAGAAATAGGCGTTGTTGTACCTATCTAGACGGTCTCCGGCAACGGAGATCTGCCCACCACTATTCATCACTCGTATTTAACTAATTATTGACCCAAGGGTCAATATGTAATATGTATTCATTTGCATATGTGCTTATTTATAATATAGTTTATATGTATGTTTACACTGCTGTTAATTTATGTTACAAAATAACCTACCACACCGGCTCCCCACTTCCTAGATTGACTGTCAGAGAATCATCATCATCTTTTCAACCGATGGACGACCACTGCTGGACATAAGTCTGTTGTAATGTGATCCATAAAGCATGGTCTTGCGATGTTTGAAACTAGGGGCTTCCAGCCACAGTGTCAGAGAATGCCGATAGGCATTAAGTCCGCGTATAATGGCCTAATTTTAGGTTTTCAATAAAATTTTTTAATAAAAAATAAATAACACAATACTTTAAATATAAAAGATTATGAAAGCTTTAATTTTTTATTGATAACTTTATGCTACAATTACTGATTACTTAATATTGTGTTACTAAAAAAACACACGAGCTCTCAGCCAGTAAGAGAAGGCGCCGTATTGTCGTGTCTCAGAATGTGGCGAAATTTCTCCCGAGTACCGTTCAGGTTATTGTTACGCGACCTTTTGCTAAATCTTTTGAGATTTTTTTTTTATTTCTCATTCAATGGATTACAAAAGCCTCTAAAGCTTATAAGATTTATTGGATACGATAACCAATAAATAATACAATCATAACAGTGCCATTACAAATTTTCGTTTATAGAAACAATTTTCTTTGTAGAGACACAAGTTTTATTACTTATGATTTATGTGCACATAAAACTTTAAACAAAGAATAATAAAGGTATATATTTTTAAAAGCATGTATTTTAAGATATAAATACTTTTCGAAATCTAGACACCTTTTAGGAAGTTGGAGAAACTGTAAACGAGCGCTGATTGGAAGTACTGTCCCATTCCTTTGTAATAGTTGATAAATAAGAATTTATATGTTATGTTAGTGTAAGGCAGAAAATAGCTTTTTATTTACAATTTTTTTTATTTCTAGTATGAATCTGTTCTATAGAACTTCGTCTAAGACGCACTTACACTCGATCATCATGATACAGTATGATACTATATGTTTGCTTTACCCGTTTAAAAAGCTTTGTATGTAAAAAACAAACAAGCAGTGGTATTTAAAGGGTAACGATGTGATCTCACTGCGATTCGATCATTTCCTCGCTTTCCCGGATGTAGTGGGCGGCTTTGCCTTATAGCGAACATTTTATGCGTACCTCGTGCAGTTGTCGGTCACGCTTACGTAAGAATTAGCCAGCTAGTTTGGAAGACGGCTTGTGTAAATAAACGAGCAGTTGCAAATAGACGTCCTCTAATCGTTTCATGATTGCCGCTGATGCAGGCGAAGTGCTAAACATTTCTATTTAAACGGTGGCAATGCTCTGAGTGGTACATAATGGAGGTTACATCTTATATAACAGTTTGTAATGATACCTAAGTTACATTACGGATTTTCTTCTGTATGAAAAACAAGATAAATTTATTATGAAAAGCTAAATAAAAACGTTAATACGCGACGGGACAAGCAAAATGTTAACCTGATAGTAATGTCTGCCCATAACAAAGTGGCGCTAGTTAGAATGATACACTCTGCACCACATTGGGCTCGTCTCTTTGACACAGAAGATATTGTCTCGTTCTCCAGTAATCTACAGCGCCCCTGAAACCAGAACGGTAATGTCTGCACACTACTGTTTGGCGGGAGAAATGAGAGCTGCGGTGGTAGCTACCTAGATGGGACCCACTCCTTAAAATTATACGTTATATTGACAAAAGAGAAGGTAGTTTATATTTGAAGTATAAGTAAATATAAAATTTGGTTTGTTTGTATGCAGACGTCGTTCCAGTATAATGCAAAACAATCGAGGAGCAACGAACTGAAAGGAAGGGTCCTTGCCATAATCGTTCCTTGCCGCACCATGTACGAAATGAACTGTTTTAAATGAATCACACGTTAGATATGCTATTTTGAGTCCTGGGAACCACTCGGCCGCCGAGCTGTCGCCAATGACCTCATAATTCTATTAGTCAGTGGTACCCTTGTAGCACCTTTACAAATCTACACTTAAAAAGAAATTAGACACTAAATAAAGGTTATTGTCTTCTTCTCTATCGGTTCTTGATGTTTATAACGATTTTTACATTAGAACATCATTGAAGTATTATAAGTTACAATATCCTCACTGCATCCTTATTAAAGGGTAACTAAAAGGGGCATTTCCAAGAAAGAAGCAGCGGCTATTCCCATTTCCTTTACTTATATACAATAAAAAGCTCCTTCTTCGCACTTCCTTCATTCGCGTTTTCATTATTCGCTGATTAAAAAATGCTACCCAATTCCTATATTCGCGGCTAAAAGTTTTTTTATTCGCGGATCTAATAAGTACATACATTAAAAAGGATTCCAATAGGTAGCCAACTCAATATCCTTTACAAATGCCATTAAATGGACTAATAAAAAAAGTATATACCGTGTTCACGATTTCTGTATTCGCGACATATGGAAGATATAACCCGCGAATAAAGAGCTTTTTACTGTACTGCTCTTGCCAACAGAAATGCCAAACCTGGCGAGTATGGAAAATACTTACTATGAGATAAATTTATTGGTACCTGCTGATGAACTAATTGACAGCAATATGAAATGACGGTGATGAATTAGTTTATAATTAAACTACTAGTATACCAGTAGTATACCGCCTACGTGTTCAGGAATACCACAATTCTTAATACATTAAAAATATTCAAAATGTCAATTTGTTATTGATAGTAAATTATAACTGAGAAACTCATCAGACTTGAATGGATGTACTTAGCATGTTTAGCTTCATCTATGCAAGGTGGTTAGTTGGTAACCCTTTATTTATCAACGTACTAATGTAGTGTATTTAATCACCGTATATATTTTCCTTTACTTATTTATATGTTTTTTCTGATAACTAAAAAACTAAAGTCTGAACTGTACATAAATAATTGAGGATACATTTATATATATACATATTTAAATGTTTTCAGCCCGAAAATCTGCAATGCAGTTGCATCGCCAACGATGCTCTAAATTTCCTTTATTAAGAGAGAAGCTATTCTCTGTTTACGTTTGCAATGAATTTTTAAATATTTTTTACAATGTATTCTTTCGGAAATTTTAAATTTGTAAGTATTTGATTGATAACTGAAATCCTTTATCCTTTTAACATATCCTTTTTAGTTTTTTACAACAAAAATGAAGTAAACTTGTAGTATTCAACAAATTCGTAATCTCTTATCATGATTGTTTCTTCATTTGCACAAGTGTTTGGACACGGAACACGTGCGGTTTGTATATAATCGACACGTGCTTCTGAACGCAACCGTTAGCTGTTAGTTGCTATATTATTTAATATCACACGCACGGACACGCGGACACGCACGACATAAACACGTGAGCAAGCACGTTCGTATACAATTCGCATGTGTGCGTGAACACAACGTTTGCATACTATTTGCTGGAAATAATAATCGCTGCGGTGGTAGATCGTATTTACTTAAACTCCGCCAATAGAGAGAGCAGAAAAACTTAATTACTGCTTGCACATTATAAATACTACCGTCCTTACACGTCCGTAGACAAGGACAAAAATCATCTATAATCTTCCTGCCCTGTAGTCGCATTAGACACTATTAAGAATAGGACTAAGGTAAGCCCTGTCTGTCGTAGAAGACGACGAAGAGTGTACGGAATTATTAGCTTTAGGTATAGGAACACTTATCGCTCATGACCCCGTGTGGAATTACAAATGCAACGTTCTACCGTACCTACCGTTGTTCAGCGCTCGTGCTAACGTGGGTTTGATCCTTCTTTAAAACCTACTACGTCAACCTGAGGATTCTGGTTATAGTGGATCAAAATCTCACACAACCCTGACTTTCCCTCAGAAGCAGTATATTTTTCGAAGACTCAATTTTTCACATACACAACATTAGCCACAGCGTCATTAAAACGGAAAAAAATAATGTTTTCAAATCACTGTACCGGTGCAGAAATAAACGCAATTCATTAGTGGTTTATTGATAGTAATGTTTTCTAATGTGTTGCTTTATCAATTCGTATGTATGTTATCTAATCAACTTTTAATATATCTAAACTTTAAATCCATATGTTAATAACTATATTATATTTAACGAATTGAATGCAGAATTAACAAATTTATTTAACGAGAAAGTCTTGAAAGTTTATAAGTGCGCTTTACTCGGAGCTTCGGTGGCACTTCAGATATTCTCATTAAATAAATTGACTGCAATGTCCTTGTAACAGAACCCTATCTGTAATGATATAATGTAGTAAGTAGCAGTTTGTGTGGTGATAGGACTATTTAAACTAGCCTGACTAGTAATCACACTCATATTGCAGATCTGGCGTCATTGTTCCGACTGAGAACATATTAGTGATAGAGAGTATCCAGCCTCCAGCTACATACTCATCGTAATTTAACATCATCAAGCAGCTAATTGTCGATAAAAAAATACTACAATAAATCTAGATTTTAACTCCAACATTTGATAATTTCAGGCAAATTCAAGAGCCATTTACGAAGGAATTACGTAATTGTTTCTTTTTCAATTAACAAAAATACAAAATTTATTGAAAATTTTGATATCTATTACAAAGTAATATTTTTTTATGAGTATCTTTTTGTATCATTAATCAAATTTACTTAAAATCTTATTTTAATACATATGTATATACAAATTGATACATTTAGTAGAGTTCCCAACTATGGGACGCGTAGTGGTCGGATCGTTGATGGCTACTACGGAAGTAGATAATTTAGCGGTTGAGTGCGATCCTATCATAGCTAACGTGCTTACGTCGGCGGCCAGGAGATCGGCCTTCACCCATCCCATACACTGACATCGCTCGTTATCCAGATTGTACATACATATTGTTCAGCTACGGTGCCTATGTAAGATATAGGTAAAATTACTACATATTAAAAAAAAAAGTTAAACTTTTAAATCAAATTAAGAAAGACTTTCGAAAAAAGCAACATACAACAATGTGAGAAATCTCCGGAAACTATACGTTTTTGCACACAGCTTCTGTACCTAAAAGATGGAAGAAGATTGATTTAAAATGTATTTCGTCGCTGCCCATATTTTAAGGATAACTGGAAGGAAACTTGTTATTATATTCATTTATTTAAGACTTTATATCCAACAAGTCGGGTATGCGGAAATGCAGCGAACAAAAATCATTTTGGTCGACGACGGCTTAAAAACCCCGTCTCGAACACGGCGAGATGAAATATCGGCTGGAATACGATGCATTCAGCCTCCGAGTTTATATTCACATTTTATACCCCGTTGAAAGCTTGGTGAGGTAGCCAGTAAAATTGCTGGATTAGTCTGATATAATCTTACAATATTATTCATCTGTTTTTCCACCTTTTTTTTGCGTATTTCTTTAAATAGGACGGCGTTTAAGTAGAGGGTGGGAAAAATAGACTTTAGTTTCAAGGTTGAAAGACATCGGGTGACGGATATGAGAACTATATTTCGTAGACATAGCATGTTCGCATGCCGGGATGGAGACAGGCACGAATGGCATGCGAAAGGGGACCGTCGGAGTTTATAATTAGATCATAAATGTTCTTGTGAATTCCTGCCTTATACATATTGGATTTAATAAAGTTACATATAGTTTCTCAAAGTATTAAACAATAAATTTTTATTTAGAGTTTACTATAATATGAAACCATTGCTTCCGTCATCAGCATATTATACTCGCCAAACGTTAACTTTATCTTCAATATTGGACATTGATAGGCTAAAACAATGATGACTTGAGATCGCTGTTATTAACTCCACCTACCATCAGCCGGTAGACGTCCACCGCTAGACATATATCTACCCCAAAGATTTCCACATCGATTTATCCTGTGCCGCCCGCATCACCGGACACCAGGGGCTGTCCTTTATAGGGTTTCATATGGAGGGATTTGGGCCACTTCCCACCACGCTGGCCCAGTGCTATAATAGTTACGATGATACACGAAACATCACATTGTCGTCGTTATTTTGAGACAAGAAGTTGTCTCGTTACTCTAGTATATCCATTAGCTACAACGTCCTTCAAACCGAGTTACAGTAATGTTTGCACACTACTGTTTGGCAGTAAAAATAGAAGCCGAGGTATTATCTACATAGATCTTCCACCTGTACAATTCAGTTTCCATATGTTGCAGTCAATTTTTTAGGTAAAAAGTGTTTTAAATCTGAGCAGGGAATATATAGTACACAAGAAATATATACACATATTATATAACATAGCTGACGTCCACGTACTGGTACTATATAGAATTATACGTTTGCGTTCATTCAAACTCGATATCCGTGGAGAGCCGACATGGTTCCGCGAGCTGCACAGGATCTGATTGCTCGTGTGCCATTGACACTGTAGTAAACAGGTCATACTCAAATCGACATTCGATTTGAGTATACTCAGAATTGGAAATACTTTTGTATCTATATCTTTCTATGATCGGTGTTGAACAATATTTCAAACAATCTTGATATTTGAGTTGCAAAACCTCTTTATGTTTTAGTCGACAGATATAATAAAATATTTATAACGTATACATCCAAAATGTAACTCATTACATGTATGATTGATACGACCTTAAAGCTAAGAGTTATTGGAGTAGATCTGACGTGTGACATCAAGTCTGTGCGCTAGCCACGACGCCGACGGACGTGACTATGCTATGTCTTCATAAAACTTACTTCCTGCAATATAACTACAATTCAATGGAACATCTATTGCGCAAACACGACAGTTACAATTTGCACATAGAAGTTAAGGAGTTAGCGGGTCTTAATAAAAAGCCTAATTTAAACATTTCGTGCGATGACTTTGGCAAAATTCTTCTTGATCTGAATAGTAAGAGCGTGTATGGAGCGACAACATAATGCAAATGTTTGCAGATTCTTCTAGAAGTATCAGTGGTATAAACACGGACGATACCAGCTCTCCTATATTACCTGCTGAAATTAAACATGCATTAAGATCTGCCAAAACAGGTAAAGCACTTGGTCCTGAAGTTCTGAAGCTTCTGGAAGACAGATATGTGGATGCACTATCACGTGTCTTTAATCAGATTTATGATTCAAGTAATCTGCCCGATGACTGGCTGAGATCTACGATTCTACGTCTGATGAGCCACTCATTCAAGGTTTTCCTTGCTATCCATAACAGGATACGTGCACAATGCGATGAGCAATTGGGAGAGAGTCAATTTGGTTTCCGGTCAGGTATGGGGACTGGAGAGGCATTGTTTTAGCGCAAAAATGTCGGGATATGCAGACTGATAATATACTTTGCTTCATCGATTACGAAAAAGCCTTTGATCGCGTCAAACACAATATTCTGTTGCAACACTTGATTGACGTTGGTTTGGATGGCAAAGATATCAGAATCATTTGAAATTTGTACTAGAACCGAAGAGCCACGATCCGAATCGAGGACACAAAAACTGATCTTTTAGAAATACGCCGTGGAGTCAAGCAGGGCTGCATTCGTCTCCCTTGTTATTAAATTTGTACTCGGAGGCATTAATGCGCTAGAGGAATCTGAAGTTGGCGTCAAAGTAAACGGCAAAGACGTAAATATGTAAGATATGCTGATGATATTGTATTGATAGCCTCATCAGAGCAAGACTTTCACACATTATTAGACAAGGTCCATGAGTGCAGTTTGAGAGCAGGGTTGAGTATGAACGTGTCCAAAACCAAATGTCTAGTTGTTGTAAAGAACCACCAAAATCTAAGTCCCAGTATTACTGTTGCGGGTTCTACTATTGAGCAGGTAACGAAGTATAAATACCTTGGTGCATAAGTCAATGAAGAATGGGATAGCGAACAGGAAATTCGTAACCGTATCGGAATCACCCAAGCCACATTGAAGAAAATGGGTAAAGTTTTATGTAGTCGCCAATTATCAATAAAGCTCAGAGTAAGAATATTACAGTGTTATGTGTTGCCTGTGGTAATGTAAGGTGGTGAAGTTTGGACTTTGAAAGCCAAAACTCTAGGTTTCCTCGGAGCTTTCGAGAAGTGGTGCTACCGTAGAATGCTGCGTATTAGTTGGACAGAGAAAGTTTCCAACGTGCGAGTACTCCAACGTGTCGGTAAGACTCGCAATTAGTTGCAGACGATCAAGAAAAGGAAAGTCATATATTTAGGACATATTCTGCGACACGACAAATATGAACTCCTGCAGTTAATAATAATGGACAAAATGGCAGGCAAAAGGCGCGTTTGACGACGAAAAGAGTGTTGGTTACGTAACATCCGGGAATGGACAAATATTGCCAGCGTAGCACAACTTTTTCGCTTTGCACAAGATTTGGAGAAGTTCGCTGAGCTGACGGCCAACCTTCAGTAGTGAAGAGGCACAAGAAGAAGAATTACAAATAATTAAAAATACTACGTTCTAACAGGGTTTGCTTTACCATTGTTTTTTTATCGTAAAAACGTAAATGAATAGGGCTCTACTATCTAAGACTATCTAAGTAATCAAAACCTGGAGTAAACATCATTGCTTTCCGCTATGAAGGACGCTGAGAATACTGAAATAAACTACCTAAAAGGTAATTAGATACTTATTGTTATAGGTAGACATTTGCCTGTGTGGTTAAACGCTTATCTTGTAACACGGTCCCTGGTTCGATTACGTTTCGCTGCATGTTATAAAGTTTGAATAAAGGTCAGATTTTTTCTGACCCGTCTGGCTACCTCCATCCTCACGTTATTAAACTTCTGCCATTACAGTATTTCTGTATTCCAATTATCAACATGTAAGAGTTAGTACATACTGGACCAACACTTGTATTCTGAATCTCATTGTCATTTATTGCCGTGGGAAATTAAATTCAAGCATTAGCTTATAAATAAGTATATCATTTACGATCAGATAACCGTTCTGCCTGTCTCATCGCTTCGTTTTATAGACATAATGTATAAAAAACATCTTCAAAGCACTTTATTAAGGAAAACTCGAATCTACGTCCAGAGCAGAAACAAGAGGCCAACAATTTGCAAATTGCGACGCTCGACGCCGTGCCGCAAGTGAGATGAAACGCGTAAGATGAACATGATTATGTAAATTTTATAATCATCATATACACTCGCCACTCTGGTATTGTTCAAACTTCCTGTTCATATAGGATATGACATCGATAATGTGAAATGGATATATGTTATCAAACTCAGTTTCTTTATTGAAGAATGTATTGTTAAATCACTTTTAATCAACGTGATTTCAAAACACATCGTTTTATACAAGGGCTGATAGAACCAAATTGAATTTTGTGTTTTAAAATGGGTTTATTGATTTCCAGTGTAATAAATAGTTTCATCATAAACATATTTGTTTATTTAATTTATATCTGCAGAGTAAACAGACAAGAAAAAAATACAATAAAAATAAATAATTAACACTATCATAATGCCATAAAACAATATGTTCCAGTCGCGTTGTGAAAAGAATAAAATTAATAATAGTACAAATAAAGCCATAGGCCGTAAGTATAATATTATACAAAAAAGTTACCTATATATTGATATATGTATGCACATACACATATATCTTACGTCAGCAAAATTAATCACGATGACATTTAAATATCACAAAAGAATGAAATCGGATATTGTTTACACGATGCAATTATACACCGGTTTTGTAATTGTTCTACTTGTTATAACTATAAAGAAATCAATTATAACTAAAGTGCAAATTTTTTTATTCTATGAAGCGACGAGACGAGCAAGACGTTCACCTGATGATAAATGATACGCCTGTTAGTACGATATTTTTTTATAGTTAGTACGATAGCAATGCTAAGCAGTTTTGTGGCGTAATATGCAATACAATGTTTGGTTTTTACACTGTGTGCATGTTACAAAAAGTACACACAATTTTAACATTTTTTTATCTACCTTATGACCTTTGTTATATCTCAATGTAAGCCTCTTTACGATACTTAGTGAATATCTAATTTTATGTTGCCCTGAAACCGTACTGAAGGCATAATGTACAAAAATATCATTACGTTCTTTGACTCGAACTCTTTGAATCGACTGTTCTTGAAGTTTCTTTATTTACAACATTTGTATTTTTTTCTTAAAAAATTGTTAATGTCTTCATACTTTCCTCTAGTTCCGATCTGTTTGTAACAATATGTTATGCAACATAGAGTTTCAGAACATATATTCTTCTGAAGTTTCACCTACCTGTTAAGTTTTAACTCGCCGCTTTAGGTAATAATAAAATAAATAGTTTTAGTTCAAATATATTTGGTCGAAAATTTACGAAAACTGTTAGAAATTAATTTCATTTCTGGTGGATAGTTTCCTATCGCACGCTCTTTTAATTTTTGTTTTTTTTTTTACTAATAAATAGTTTACAAATTTATATTTCTATGATATTCACATTACTATGTGAATAAACGTTTACTTTGAAATAATTCTAGGTTTGAACCTTATACGGAAGCCATCACGCTCAAAACCGGGCGCCGTATGATGTGCGCGGATGTCAAGGTCGCAGAACTCGCTCCATACCGACTCGTGAGAAATTCAAAGAAGTGTCTTCAAGTGTTACGTGCGACCAGAGCGTACTAACATATAAACGGCATTAAAACTTGCAATAGCTCAAGCTAAATGCGGCGTACCCTTAAATTAGAAAGAAATAGCGTTTTAATTACACTTAAGTGTTAATGAACATTGTCGCCGTAGTTGGTTACGACAGGGCAAGGTTACGAGGAAATGTATGATCTCATTCTTCATCTCACAGTAGACTCTCCTCGCAGTAGACTTTTCCTCACAGTGGAGTTTTCCTCGCACTAGACTTTTCCCCGCAGAAGACTTTTCCTCACAGTAAACTTTTCCCCGCAGAAGACTTTTCCTCACAGTAAACTTTTCTTCGCAGTAGACTTCCTCGCAGTAGACTTTTCCCCGCAGAAGACTTCCTCACAGTAAACTTTTCTTTGCAGTAGACGTCCTCGCAGTAGACTTCCTCACAGTAGACTTTTCCTCGCAGTAAACTTTTCCTCACAGTAAACTTTTCTTCGCAGTAGACTTTTCCTCGCAGTAAACTTTTCCTCACAGTAGACTTTTCCTCGCAGTAGACTTTTTCTCGCAGTAGACTTTTCCTCACAGTAGACTTTCCTCACAGTAAACTTTTCTTCGCAGTAGACTTTTCCTCACAGTAGACTTTTCCTCACAGTAGACTATTCCTCGCAGTAAACTTTTCCTCGCAGTTAAATTTTCCTCATAGTAAACTTTTAATGGTAGTAAACTTTTCCTCGCAGTAAACTTTTCTTCGCAGTAGACTTTTCTCGCAGTAGATTTTTCCTCATAGCAGACTTTTCCTCGCAGTAGACTTTCCTCATAGCAGACTTTTCCTCGCAGTAAACTTTTCATGGTACTAAACTTTTCCTCGCAGTAGACTATTCTGGCAGTAGACTTTTCCTCACAGTAGACTTTTCCTCGCAGTAAACTTTTCCTCGCAGTTAACTTTTCCTCATAGTAAACTTTTCCTGGTAGTAAACTTCTTCACAGTAAACTTTTCCTCACTGTAAACTTTTATGGTAGTAAACTTTTCCTCACAGTAGACCTTTCCTCGCAGTAAACTTTTCCTCGCAGTAAACTTTTCCTCGCAGTAAACTAATCCTCACAGTAAAATTTTCATAGTAGTAAACTTTTATTCGCAGTAAACTTTTCCTCGCAGTAAACTTTTCCTCGCAGTAAACTTATCCTCGCAGTAAACTTATCCTCGCAGTAAACTTTTCCCCACAGTAAACTTTTCCTCGCACTAGACTTACCTGGCAGTAAACTTTTCCTCACAGTAGACTTTTCCTCGCAGTAAACATTTCCTCGCAGTTAACTTTGCCTCATAACAGACTTTTCCTGGCAGTAGACTTTCTTCATAGCAGACTTTTCCTCGCAGTAAACTTTTCATGGTAGTAAACTTTTCCTCGCTGTAAACTTATCCTCGCAGTAAACTTTTCCTTACAGCAAACTTTTCCTCACAGTAAACTTTTCCTCACAGTAAACTTTTCATGGTAGTAAACTTTTCCTCGCAGTAAACTTATCCTCGCAGTAAACTTTTCCTCACAGTAAACTTTTCATGGTAGTAAACTTTTCCTCGCCATAAACTTTTCCTCGCAGTACACTTTTCCTCGCAGTAGACTTTGCTCATAGCAGACTTTTCCTCGCAGTAAACTTTTCCTCGCAGTAGACTTTGCCTCGCAGTAGACTTTTCCTCATAGCAGACATCCTCACAGTAAACTTTTCCTCGTAGTAAACTTATCCTCGCAGTAGACTTTTCCTCACAGTAGAGTTTACTCGCAGTAGACTTTTCCTCACAGCAGACCTTTCCTCGCAGTAGACTTTTCCCCACAGTAGAGTTTTCCTCGCACCTCGCATGAAGAATTACTCGTACGTGATAAAAACGTTTGCAAACATTGTTCCCTAATAAGCTGCATTTTCGCCTTCACTTCCAATATATCTATAAAAATGCATAACTTACCATACCAGAAACCAGAAATAACCAGAAATAGTTTATTCACTTGACTATCCATTAAAGTGAAATCTCTGGCAAAACAATTTAGCAAACGGTGTACACGTTTTTTAATACAGATGCTTTTTAATATTTTATAGTCATTCATTTCTCCAACAGTGTCAAGCACAAGCGAGAGTGATTGGAAAGTGACAGATTCCAATCACCAGCAGCCTTTTCACACCCGGCAATTTGATTTCCCGCTTATTATCCGATCTCATTGATCTCCGATTTTGAAATGGTAGAGAACGTCATTTGCAGTGCAACGCACTCTAGTTTCATTTTTTACTTACAGAGTATGTAATTTTTTTATTTGTTACAATGTTTTAATTAGCATTCATATGAGAATTAACAAACAATATTATTATTGTTAAAGACCTATGTCCAGTAGTGGACGTCCATCGGTAGAAATGATGATGATATTATTATGTTATACAATTTAGTCACTACCTACATACCGATAGCGAGTAATTACTGTGTAACCGCGCAGTTATTTATTATTTATTTACATAACAGATCGAACATAAATTAGACATTTATATTACAAAAAAACTGGTATATATATAATAATTAACTACCCTTGAAAACCGTTGTAATTTGATTTAGCTACTCTATATGAAATATTATGTAATAAAATTTATTCTCCTTTACTTCTCTCAAATATCAAATTTATAACAATATTGGGATTTTCTGTGCGCTCCTCACTCTTAGCATAAATTTTAATACCGTCACGTTATACGAAAAATTACACAAAATAAGATTTTTTCCCGCACCCTATCAATACTTGATATACACATATAAATTTTATGAGAAAATTAAAAGAAAAAAGAAAACATTATATAGAGATTCCGAATATGTTACGAATATATACACACAACACACACTAAGCTGAGGATCGTATTTGGTGGAAGACATCGGGGAAGACCTACATCCAGCAGTGGATAAACAAAGGTAAACATAATGATGATGAATGATGAACACATACTATATGTTGTCAAATATATATGTATTATTTGAAAAATTTATATACGTTTTTGTATCTTTGTTAAAAAGTAAACCATTCTATGTATGATAGACATTACACTTGACCTATATTTACTATTATGGTTTCGCTTCATGGCAAAGGTTACTGTCGTTAAACTTGCTGTTAAATGTACACGTTTTGAAAGGTCAACGGATACTTTTGCTTAGAACATACTCAAAAGGTCTTTTATAATGGTCCATGGTAAGCGACGACACTTGTACGGTGAACAGTTTATAGCCAAAATTTGAGAATATCGTGCGTTTTGAGAAAATTACAAAGGAAAGACGATATAATTAAACTGATATATAATTTCTGTTCATGTAAAATACCTTACTTCAGTATGAATATATAATTAAGGGAATACAATATTCGGATATTATTAATATTTTTCATTTCAGCTCATAACTACCTCCATGGCGCATCCACTAAACGTGTGCCTATTTCCATTCAATTCCGGAGCCTCATGTTATGAAATTTAGTTTATGGTAAAGTTTTTGCGAACTCGTCTGATCAGTTACCATCTTTATATTGCAAATCTGCCGATATAACAATATTCCTCTCCTATATATTAACAACATACGAGAGCAAATGTTTTCTGGGCGAGCATCTCCGTCTATATCCTCATTGTTCATCACACCATGTTTTTTTATTGTTTTTTTGTATGAAACCATGAGATGAACAAAACGGTCACCTGATGGTTAGCGATACGCTTGCCCGTAACAACTTGGCGCTAGTTAGGATGAGATACACAGCACCGCATTGTGCTCGTCGCTTTGAGACATAAGATGTTAAACTTCGTTACCCCAGTAATTTCTTCAGCTACAACGATCACAGTAATATTTGCACACTACTATCTGGCGGCAGAAACAAGCGCCGCGGTGGTAACCACATAGATGGTCCGGAAACAGATTTACCACTCATGTATAAAATTAGTCGTATATATGTCAGAAGTCTGCCAAAACAGTAGAAGGTGGAGAAGTCATAAACATTAACAATTAATTATAAAAAAAGAGAGTTTACGCAGTAGATAGAATAGTAATTGCAGCGCTTACTGGCACAATAATTCGCCAATTAGGTTTAGTGATATATCATGCGTCATCGCGTGATATCCGTCCCAATCGAATCATTTCCGTCTACCCGTAAATGATCGGCTGCGATATCGAATAGTAACTTTGTTATGTACCCGAAATGACTCGAACGTGATAAACAGGATATTGCTGTCTGCGAATTAAGTGATTTACAAGCAGTTAATATTTTTTAACGGCCCAATGTGCGAACTACATTACTTTGGTTAAATCAGATATGGTTTTTTTATCGTACGTTTCATAAAATTCATAATTAAGAAAAAAAATTAAAGTGAAGCTAGAGAGATGGATTGGACTGTTGATAATACGAATCACGTCATTGATTCCGGTCAAACAACATAATTTCATTATCTATTTAGCATTCGTGATTTGCACCAGAGATCTACTGCTTCCACATAAGAGGTAGTTGCCAAACGCCAACCTTGATATTTTGGTGAGCAAGAACAGTATGTCGGTAAAAGTTAGACAAAAAGCTGCTCTTACCCTTGGCAAATACTCTTTTTCTACGACATGTAGCGAGTACGGTTCGCTATGCCGATGGATGTACTGTACCTATCTTCTACACAAGAACTGTTTGTACTTCAAATAAAAGAGAGAAATACGAATTAGTATAGTTGAAGTTCGTGTGGATTAAATGTAAGAAGAAATTTTTTTGCCCATTCCTTTTTTAAACGATGAAGCGACGGGATTAGCGAGGTGTTCAGGTGGTAAGTGATACGCTTCTCATAAAAACGTGACGGTAGTTAGTATGATATACATAGCACCATACAGCGCTCGTCGCCTTGAGACGTAAGATATTAAGTCTCGTTACCCCAGTTACTTGACGAGCTTCAACGCTTTTGTAATCGGAACCGAATAATACTGTTTGGAGGCAGAAATAAGCATTGTGGAGGTAGGAGCTAGACCAGGGGTCGGCGACCTTTTGAGTCGGAAGAGCCAAAAATTACAATTTACCAAATTTCAAAGTGTTTAAAGAGTCTCAAATATTTTTTTTGCCAACAATAAATAGTACTTGCATAAATAATTTTTTTTGATAAAAAAACTAATCTATTTATTCATAATAAAAATATATGTTTATTTTTATATAAGTAGTGTTTGTACAACAAATTAGATAATATATATAGTATTATTAGATAATCACTTATTATTTAAGTAAAAAATTAAAACAATTAAGAATTTACTTACAACACTAACTTTACTAAACAATGTAACTTGTATTTAAAAATAAAAACAAACAGTAACATACATTTGAGCAAACAAATTCAATGGGAGCGTTGGCATTGCATGGTTTTAGAAAGTTCGGATAAATTTGGCTCATAACCTGTTGTTGTAAGTTTCAAACACGGCTCTAATTTTGTATTGCGATGAAAAGCGAGGACAATGGGGTGAGAGATAGAAATGGTCCTTGTTAGTCGATTCAGAACAATTTTTCTGTTCTTTTTTTTAAAAAAAAATATTTGCGTATGGAACTAAAGAGCCGCAGTTTAATATCCTATGAGCCGCATGTGGCTCGCTAGCCGCAGGTTGCTGATCCCTGACCTAGACGATTTCCGGCAACAGACCTTTCTCTGTAATCGGGGAAAGACAAACTTATGTGGGATTTTTACCCACTAAAACCCCCTCTGTGGTCATCTTCAGAGCGTTGCGGGGGCTCCGGGTT
Source organism: Ornithoptera alexandrae (assembly GCA_029030555.1). Lineage (NCBI taxonomy): Eukaryota > Metazoa > Arthropoda > Insecta > Lepidoptera > Papilionidae > Ornithoptera > Ornithoptera alexandrae. The sequence goes on from JARDVY010000037.1 coordinate 10,021,987, forward strand.
CTCTCAACACTACGCCCAAAGTACGTCCCAGGGAGGGTTGTAGCCCTCGTCGACATCCTCGCTTTGGTACAAGAACTAGATCACCTCTTACTTGTTGTTTATCCCGGGCTCACTTAATGGACAATGAGGGCCCCCACCTTCAAAGTCCACGAACCCGAGCGTGTTGAAGCTAGTGTAAGTACCACTCTCACATTGTAATGGGAGGACGTATCACTAACCATCATGTGAACGTCTAGCTCGTTTTGTCGTTTAATTGTAAATAAAAAAGATATTTAGATCCTTGTCAAAGCCGCACCCTTCCTCACGTCTTATGCACGTGCTAAGTTACGAAATCACATGCATGAACTATCTCATTGTCTTACTATTCATCTATTCAGCAGACTGGCGTTGTTTTCTAACAGGTTCGTCGTCAAAGAGTCGGGTATATTTGACCCGGAAAGTTGCAACTACTAACACATTACAAAAATATGTTTTTTTTTATGTGTAATGATAATATATTATCACTAATAAGTATATATATAACCATGGCACCAATAAGTATTGTAGTGAGTTTGAATAGTTCCAATCTGTATCATTACAAAAGTTTATGATTTCTTAAACACGTTTATCGATAGATGATGAAATACTTATTGTTACTGTTGGTAAGTCTCTATGTGTGAAGATAGTTTATGTAGGTACCATCGCAGCTCCTATTTCTGCTGTCAAACAATAGTATGCCAGCATTACTGTGTTCCGGTTTGAGAGGCGTTTTTAAGTCTCAAGACGATGAGTACAATGTATTCCTGTGTATATCATCCTATATAGCCAATGTTGTAGGCGGATGTATCACTTACCATTACGCGAAAGTCTCGCTCGACTCGTCTCGTCGACAAAAAAAGTATTGCTATGGCCTTAGACTATAACTAGGTTCATCCAATCACATGTCAAATGCAGGAGTGCGTTAAGCTCCAATCGCGCGCAGCGGAATGGTTCGACAATTCGTATCGCTGATTGAATCGAATTATACTACGGATGTCGTTTACTACGCTATACGGATAACCCAGTGAATACAGGTTATGGTTAGATACAGAAATTTATAGACTAATACCCATTAACCATAAATTATATGAATAACCCATCAGCTGGCATAGTTTTTCTTTGCATATCTGCGTTTTAACTAACTTTTCGCAATACAAACGTTGCGTCTTATCATTAAGAAGGAATTATCCAATCTATTACTAAATTAATAATAATTACACACTTTTTCATATTATGGTTAAAAATATTATTGGGTTTACCGGAAACATGTACTTCTTATCATATAACTAACCCGATAAATAAACAGGACGTTATCCGTCAAAAGTATGTTGATGTGATAAAAAAAAATCAATATTACTTTGATTGAGCGAGGCTTTAAATACAGGGAACTATGTATGTAGTAGTAGTATGTTTATTCTACTTATTTACAAACCTTATTGGAGTATTTAAAAGTGAGATCAGAACGAGTGCTATTGTATAAAATAAATACATACAAAACGAATTACTATTATGAGCATCTGAGTAATAACTAAGTATATAGTATGTTGATTTTATATAAAACATTAAATTGTTTAAGAGACACTGACATTAAGACATCTGCCCGTACCATAAGTAGGTTTTTATGACGAGAGAATGCGAAGTAACTTCATCTCCAGTTTAGCCATCACCAGGTTTTTACAGTCTAGATCGAGCACATGTTTTTATTTGGCCTAACGTCCACAGCTGCTTGCCGTATAATCAGTGTGGGGCATGCAACTATAACCTCGCCAAGTTGAGTTGTCACGTGTTGACATGAGAAAGCTTATAGGAGGGCGGACGTGTTAAACAGTTGGGTTACCAAATGGGCGCCTCACCCCTCCCGGCGGTCGGCACCGTTCGGTCTCTTACATTCAGCAGTCCCATCCGTGTCCGCCGCCGGAGTGAACGTGTCTTCCAGCTTTATTGTTCGATTTATTTACTCATTTCTCAAATTGTTAGTGATTTATTGCGATTATTTTGTAAACAAAAATAATGTTTATAAAGCATATGAAAGGAATTTGCCGTCGCTGTATACAGGTTTGTATTAATTATAATCTAGTTATAAGTTATTGCAAATACAAAATAAGAGTTTGTGTAAATATTTTGTTTCGATATTAAATACCAATTAAAACAGTTTCATTCTAAATATAATTACTACTATTACATTGTTAAAGAAATGTCTCTACCAGGTTACTATTATTAAAGCAAAGGAACCATAAGGCGCCAATTTCATGTAGGCGTATATCGCAAATATAATTACATGTAAAGCAATAGCCATTTTCAAAGATAAGTTAACAAATAACGAGCATTTTATCTTATAATTTATCAAAACTGTCGATACAACTCTTTCGTTATGAATATCTAACGAACCATAAAGGATATGCAGTGGTGCCATTCTGCGTCAAAGATTACAATTTAATTATAACTTATTAATATCTACTTTGTTAAAAAAAAAAATATTGAGTGAAGGAAATCGATTCTCTACTTTCATCCAAATAATAACAATAAGAGGATATCGACAATAATGCCAGTATAAAAATAAAATACAGTAATTAATAAAGTTTTTCGGTCTTCCAGGCAAATAAATCGAGACTGAAATCACACGCGAACAACCCTGTTCCCAAAATCAATCGTAATTTAAACCACCCTTATTTTATTGCACTATGTGGGTGTATTTCGTAGGGTAACCGCTATGAGGGAGGACGATGCGTGTTGTAACAACAAAACTGTTATCTGTTAACTTATTTGTATTTTGAAAGTAATACTATCCGAGATTTTGTCTTTGGTTTATTTGACAATATTGATACATTATATTATTAATATTTTCTATATTGTTTTCATTAACTTATTAAGTTATACTAACTCTAAACAATATGCTAACGGTCACCACCAATTTTGTTTAATCATCTAAATACTTAGATTATAATATTTACATACAAAAAGGACGCATTACTGAAGAGAGGACTTATTCAGAGAATCATTGAAATATGAAGTGAAAATATTTTAATCGTAAAACCTTAAAGTGAGTCACAGTTTAGTCTGCTTTAAAACAACTTTTACTTCAAGTTAATTTCACATATGCGATAACAGTCAGTTGCGAAAAAATTATTAACACACCTCTTCAATACAGAACTTGACAAATATCTTTTCACTATACAATTATTAATTTCAGTGGAATTAAAATTGAACGAAAACAAACAACCCTAAGATAATGTATTCAATCTAAAAATATTCGTTACCAATACTAAATTTCTAGTCATTAAACAATCAATTTAATACCAGCAGTTAGGTACTAAGACTACATTAAAATATTTCTCTTCTTCTTCGTTATTATACGAAATATTTTGTATTTCGATAAAATTTAGATAAGTGAATTGGCTTTTTATTGTTATTTTATATAGATATGATATATTAAATGATTTTTTGTCGAGTTTTACAACTTCATTAACTCTGAGCTCATGAATCCGTAATGCATGAGCTAAATTAAATATATATATATATATATGTGTATACATATATTATTTTATTAAAAGTGATTAGTAGAAAAATGAAATAGTATTGGATAGAAAAAGGGTTGAAGAGTATGATAACAATATCAGTGGAGGGGAAGGTAGAAGCAAAGGGAAGCAAAATAATACATAAATAAATAATTTAAAAATAGTGTATGCGTTTATGGTGTGGTATTAGTGGTAGTTTTCTGTTGGTCGACATTATCTAGGTAAATACAATCGTATACCATTGCTTATTTCTGTCACCAATAGTAGTATGAAAACGTTGTGTTCCAAGTTGAAAGGTGCTACATTGTTACGGGCAGTCCTTGTACTTACCATGTGGTTGTACAGAAATGTGGTTACAGTCTGCATGCGGCATCTTTTTATAAAACAAGAATATGATAGACACAAAACAAGAGTCCGCAGCTTTCAGAATTACGTCTAATCTTTGGTCTGCCACTGGAATATTATGTAAAATTTCTAAATTATCAATAATATTAATATACTGCAGGTAGGTTTCTGTTGCCGGGGACCGTCTAGATAGGTACCACCGCAGTGCCTATTTCTGCAGTGCACTTAATAATATATAATTTAGTACAGAATAGGTTATACGCATCACCAGCTGATAAACGTTCACCGCTGGACATAGACCTTCTGAATGATCTAACTCCAATCGGTTCTGCGCTGCCCGCATCTAGCGATTTACTGCGACCTTCACTAGATCGCTAGTCCACTTTACATGCGGCCACCACTCTTGAATATTGCTATCCCATCGGACGTTAGTCTTCGACAGTCTTCAATGAGCCCTGCCCAATAACACTTAATTGTATCAAACCTATTGGCTGAACCAATGACTAGTTATTTTATGGATTACTACATTACAAAATACTTAAATAAAGGTTAATTGAATTCTCTCTATATATCTCACGACACATAACGAATTAACGCTTTCTTTATACTTTTGTTTCTTTTTCATTATTTTAGAAGCAGAGCAAACAGCAGCAGTATATGCAAATTTAACGTATAGAATACCGACAACACTAATACATTCTAATGCAAGGAAATATACATCCACGATAATTATGTAGCTCGCATGATTTAATATTTTCACTAACTTTAACCAAATATCTGAATAGTGAATTAACTATGTAAATTAATACACTCGTCTATTTGTAAGGTAATTAATTATTTGTTTTGTTTTGCTTCATCCCCGTAAAAAATTCATATTAACTGTTTGGCCGAGCAAACGGAAATTCAATTAATTTCTTGAATCTAAATATGACCAAAAAGTTAACGATGTACAACTATTGAATACAAATCTTTTGAAAGTACTATATGTTAGATTTCTATCAGAGTAAATATAAATAAAAAAATTATATATAGAATAGGTATGATTGATTTACTTATAAGCTATGGCATTTTAACTGCCGTTTAATGAGATATATTAACGATGAAAGGTGATGTAGTTTGTTATATGATCTTTCATTTCCATACAATACAAGATAAAAAAAAAATCATGAATTTTTTAATCTTTTGTAACCTACGAAGTCTTATAGTTACAAGGAAAAACGACGTTATAGTAAAGTGGGACGGACGGGCTCAACTTGCAAAGGTAAGAGATTGTTGAGCCTCTTAGTAGCGAGCGAATCTCGAGGGCTTAAGTTAAAAAAAAATCCGTGTTTTAAAGCGCTGGTAAAGTTGTAATAATATCGCTTTAAAATATCCTAAAATGAGTGTGTAATCTCCTTGTTATTAACAAAGTTTGAAATTGTAATTGAAAATATTGAATGATGTTGTCGTATAAGAATCTAATAGATATGAGAATTTGAACTTATAGCGATAGCTCCGTAGACAATCGCAGCTTAATAATACCCTAAGTTCCTAATGATAAAGTGTAATAAAATTATAAGTCAAAGAATACAACTAGATAGTACCTGGCAGTTTCAGCTCGATTCAAATTTAAACGCGACTATTTGTTAAGTACGTAAGGCCGTTCCCTTGTTTCCGGTCGCGCCCTGCCCACTGCTAATGGCGTGGCGAAAGGGTTCGCGGTAGCACATTGTAAACTCCGCTCATATCCTCCATTCGAATTACGTTGTAATCCGCTCGTGTGACAGACAGTTTGACAAAGTAATTTGCATAACACTTCACACGAAAAATATAAGATAGTAAGTATTAATAGATTTTGTTATCATTATAATCAGTGTGAATCGAATTTACTTATTATCATTATATATTACTACCTTGTGTTTTACTGGAATAAATTCTTTATGATGTAAATACGGTAAAATAAAAATATTTTTTAAAAAAAAATGTACGGGAGAAAAATTAATCATTTGCTTTTTTTAAAAAAATTTAAGGTAACAGTCCGACCACTCTAAGAACGTTGCGCTTAGTATACAAAAATAATTAAGCGTCGATTTCCGCTCGCCATAACAATCATCTTTTTGTGGGTTGAAACAGAATTGATTGGGGTTTTTAATATGTGTGATAAATGATAATGTATATTACACGTAGGACCAAAAATTACAACAATAGACTACAATCAGGTTAATAAAGTTTGTACCAAAAGTAGCTCGTTAACGCACAATCAATATTATAATTGTACGGGTTCTTATAATTGCATTTAAATGGAAAATATGCAATGCTCAAATATGACGTTTTTGTTTTAAAACTATGTTAAATTTCACAACACGATGACATTAAAAGCATTACACAAACATGACTGCGATAAACTTTATATATTCCTTGTATCTATAAAGAACAGGAAACTGTGATTATAAAGAATAACATTACTTGCGCAAGTTTTAACGTTACAAAATATATTCTATTAATGTATCACGGCTTATCGACATGTTGTAAACTTTATGTTCGCGGGTCATTGTACAGGGAAAAAAAATTGTCCGGCGTTATGTAATGCGGAGCCCAACACGTGGTTGTTAATCAACATTATTAATGTATTGTTATTAAAAAGGTAATATTAATTTGTACAAATGAGGTCAAACTTGTGTCTTGCGTAAGTGGGGACGGGCATGTACAGGGGCATAGTCCCTAATTAACAAAAGTTTTATAACTTTAAGTAACATATAAATTAAAAAAGGAAGGTAGACAATTGTAACAAAAGCGACGTCGATGGACAAAACGGTAGAAAAAATTCAGACTATGATTAGCAACTCGCATATAAAAAAATTACATTTACTTTTTTGTAGAACAATACAAAACCTATTTAATCTGCAACAATATCCGATAAAGGAAGTATTTTTAAAATGTAAGGTGTCGTATTAGAAGATATTAAATTTAAAATATTCTTATATGCTTTAATTAAAGGGGTTCAGTAAAACATATAATCGGCCGCGAATAGGTGCATCCGGTAAGCAAGGTAAAGAACCCGTTTCAGTGGCAACCAGTGAATCTAGTTGCAGCTGTTTGCCGTGACATGAAAGGACGAAAACCTTATCCGCTCTGCTACCGGTGTACTTACATCTAGTAACATCATACACTTATATATCATCTAACACATTAAAAATATGTTCAATCTATATATTTATATCACCATTATCATCATCAGCCGATGGACGTCAACTGCTGGACATTGATATCCCACAAAGATCTCCACATCGATCGGTCCTGTCAGCATGACCTCTGGTACCGCCAGGCACTAGACGCCGTTTTTTCTAGAGATTCATACGAGAGGATTTGGCCATTCCCCCCCACCACGCTGGATCAATGCGGTTTGGTAGAGCCAGAGCCTCGTTTGTTGATTAGCCGGGTGCACCACGAGCAAGTGAGATTCGCTTGGCTCCCGTTAGTTGTCGTGCGATGGACCGCTTACACCCCTATATATTATATATTTATATTTATTTTATAGGAGATATCTCGAAATTCATTGATACTCCATCTCCGAAACGATTAGACGTAAAGACTCAAAATTTAGTAGAGATATTGCTTTAGCCATCTATAGGTCAGCTATAACTAGATTTTATAAAATACCTTTTTCAAAGGGAGTTGCGGGGGTGTTACGGGAACAGTTAGTAAATTATAAATGAAGTAGAACAAAAACAATACTGACTCCTCATTTTTCAGTTTACTTTTAAGTTTAAAAATAATTAATGTTAAATAATTTTATAATTAATATACCTCTTACGATTTTTTTTTTCATTCCATAAAGCGATGAGACAAGCGAGACATTCACCTAGATAGTAAATATTAAGCCTGTCCGTAACAACGTGACGACAGGATAATAGCCGGCACCACATAGAACTCATCGTCTTGATATATAAGATGTTAAGTCTCTTTATTCCAGTAATTTCACCAGCTACAACGTCCTTCGAACCGGAACAAAGCAATGTTTGCACAGTACTATTTGGCTGCAGTAATAGAAGCTGCGTTGGTATCTAAATAGATGGTCTCCGATAAAAGAAACTTACGATCAGTACAAAATGACCTTCCGAAGTAACTCATCATTAATTATCATCATCACTTCAGCCTATTTATACCCAGTACTTATGCTGTACATAGGCTTATTTATCCAAACCCGGAGTGTTGGTGTTGTATTGGGCATAAGGATTTACAAGCGCAACTATAAATATAGCAACAGTCCCAGTGAAACTGTTATCATTCCTCTAAAATTATTCCTTCCTTAGTCGCCTTTTACTAAACGCAGCATTTATAGCAGTGGTGAAGATATTCTAAACAGTCTCCCACACGGTGGATTAATAAATCTTCATAGTATAAACAAGCAAAAGCGACGATACTGTCGAAATCTCTAGCACTACGCTGCGATGATCACAACGATCCAGTAAGTGATATTTTAACTGACAGAAATATTTATGCACAAAAACTAAAACAAGCATTGCTTAAACTTAATTTACTAAAGGCCTAGAAGTTTGTACGGAATTTTTAGTTTGAAACAAATTAACGAGATATATTTTAATAACGCGTTCGATACTTCGAAATTAATATCAGCCTCGCGCACGATTCGTGTTATGTTTACTTAATAGCTTAAAGAGCTTAAGCAAGTAAGTTTTTCAGTGACCGCTCACGAATTAAATTTAACTAATGACTCAATCCGGCGCTGATGGATACAAGGCGAAACATAACGCACGGGTTTTGCCATCGTAAACTTTTTGCACATCAATATATATGCAATGAAATAAGCTTTTTTTTTATTCAACGAAGCCACGAGACAAGCAAGCCGTTCTCTGATAGTAAGTGGTATGCCTGCTCATAACAACGCGACACTAGTTAGGATGGTATACACTGCACCACATCGTCCTCTAGTCTCCTTACCTTAGTAATTTTACTAGCTACACCGCGCTTCAAACTGCAACACAGCAAAGTTTTGCTCACTACTGTTTGCCGCCTGTAATATGTGCTGCGGTACCACCTACCTAGACGGAGACTTACCGTCATTAAAGTTTACATTTCCAGTAATAAGTTAAACAGCAGAATTAACTAGATATCAAAATTAAAAACATTCTTTTTAACAGTTTCCATAAGGAAAATGCTGAATCCAATATTCGCTAAGTTTATTACATTCATAACTTAAATTGAATGTAAGCAATTCTTTAACCTAATAGAGAACTTATAGGACTACAATTTCTCTTCACAAAAATAGTTAATGATATAACTTACAATGAGCAAAATACAAGTTTTACTTGTAAATGTAACATACTTTGTTAAACTTATTATATAAGGTGTATTAATATGTGGCACCCAAATTAATTACTTAACCAATAATAGTTTAAACGAGCGTTCATGAAATTAAGTTCAATAACCTGAAGTAGTGTATACAGATATAATCGGTTGATGGTACAAATCATCAGTAGTCAGCATTTGGGAGATGGATAACATCTAACAAGATGTCTGCTTCTTTCTGAGTATATTGAAATTAGCTTCCTGTTTTATAAATACTCTCATAAGATTAAAACACATAATAATAAAATAAATAAAAGATCTTTATTTCAGACACAAGATCCAGATTAGTATAGAGAGAATGAACAAAAAAACAAAACTATACTAATTTATAAAAAACAACAAAAAATAAAATTTTACCCGGAGTCAGACAGCAGTGTTCAACCACTGTTTATAGGTATGGCTATAGTGCAACCTCATTGCCAATTCCTGAACAATCTAACCCTTTTAATAGTAGTTGATCATTCTTCTTCCTTCTGCCCTTTTCCCAGCTATGTGGGGTCGGCACATTCTGTACCTCTCTTCCACATCTCTCTATCAGCCGTCATATCTAAATTCACACTCTTCTTACACATGTCATCTTTCACACAATCCATCCACATTTTCTTCGGTCTTCCTCTACCCTTATACCCATGCACATTCATTCTCATTACTTTCTTTGTTATATGTCCTTCATCCCTCCGTATAACTTCTCTGTCACTGGAGCAACTTTCAGACATCCTATAATATACTCATTCTTAATTTAGTAGCTGATCATTATACATTATATTAAAATTTGCCAATATTACATTGACTAATAATAAATATAACTTTTTTTCTTAATCATAACTAGAATGTAATAAACGCGTAGTATTCATCACGTAATGATATCTAACAAAATTATATAAGTTAATTATTAAACCAATTACATTAGTTTACGCGCACGATCATGAACTTAAGTTTAATATCATATTCTGTTATATACAGGTATTATGAGTTAAACGTCAATTATCAACAAAGTGTTGTTTTATGTTATTCTCGGGACCCATCAACGTGGAGATCTTTGGAAGCCTATATGTTCAAATGCGTTAATAGATAACATTTGTAATCATCATGTGTGTGAAACTGATTTACCTAATGAACTTTTTCTCAAGTACAAAATGCTTACTAAAATGAAGCTTTTGCGCAGTTTATTTTCTGGATTTGTTTGGTGTCAATCAATAGCGTTGTTTACCGACCCGGGGCCTGTCCTGCTGTCGTTGACACAGCGAAATTTGTTTAGTCTCACATTTCCGTTCTGCGAGCTGATAGGCATGTTTGACGCTTTCAGACTGAAATGTGTGCTGTATATGCCATTAACCTAGCGACACTTATATATGTTGACGCTCTTCAATGTATTTATTATTTATCAAAATGAATTTCGATACAAACTTCAATTCTCATTACTTTCTGCGGTGTTTTAACTAGGATCATCTTTCTATACAAGATTGTATTAAAAAAATAATTACCTTTTACTTTTCTTTGTTAATATTAATAAAAACGTTGTTCATTATTTCACAGAATAGGGTATGTAAGTGCATGTAATAAATCTATCACCGAACTCATCGATACCTGTCCATAACGTGTGAATATGTAGGAATTTTACCAAATAATAATTACTGTTACACTTCCATGTTTAAACACCAATTTAAGTTACATACAAGTATACTATAGTAACAAAGTTTGATGCCAAGGAAACTTTTTTAATATGATTGAAACGAGTTCTCATGCCCAATGGTACTAGTAACGTTTTCACTAAAGAGTTTTTATAATTCACATTTATAAAATATTCTTTTATTATTCCTCACTAGTACACAGTTAACAGTTCTGAATAGACTCGATGACGACATTTTCTAGTCTATATAAATAAAATGAAGTTTATGTTTTATAACTAAATATAGTTTTCGACAGTTAAATGCATTGACCCAGTTGTACGAAACTCCGGTTCAAATCATGCGCCGAGTTAAAACGTGGAAACTCGCCAAGCATCCGAAATGGATCTGGGAAATGTGGAAATAGGGATGATATCTCAGTGCGTACACACAATCAAATAAAGTGTTTCTGCATTGTAGAAATTTATCTCTGACTGCTGATGATCTAAGTTATTAAAAATACACATAAAAGTCATAAGACTGTTTGATATGAAATCTTTATCAAAATATATTTTCTAAGTAAATATTACTATCGCTAATAAAAACTTGAGTATAATGTGTTAATATAATTATTTTCAATATTTAATAATTAGAATTTATTAAAGTAGTCAACTATTGTGAACATATTTCATATAATATTTTTTTATATGAAGTTTGAAGAGAAAAATAATATACAGAAAGCACGTATAGCGGTAAGGTACTTTTGAACCCTCCTTTCTGGTTACCACGCTCATTACAAACTTGCCGCCATAAGAGCATTGCTGTGTTCCGGTTTTATATATAAGAGAAGGACTAGGCGATCACGCTTCACCGTCTTTGTCCTCATTGTCACTTAACATCATATGATTTGAGGTCAAGAGCTAATCCATTGTAGTAATAAAAATCTTATGTAAATTAATTCGATAAAAATTATTAGTATTAGCACTTTATATAATTTTAAATAATAAAATTAATGATAGTATTCAAATAAAACGTAATAAGATAGACTTCTGCTTCTTAAAGTGCCTCTCTAACTAGTGAAGGCTGGCGATCACCGTGGTACAGTCCATTCTTTCTTTGGTTCGGCGGAACAATTCAGACGCCCCAGATATGCCAGTGACATTCCCTGATATTCATGAGATGGATATAACATTTTTTATTTCACAAAATGTTGTGACCATAAAGAGACGACGCTGGAATGTCTAAACAACACCATATACCACTGAACAGGTTGGATAGGGTGCAAGTGTTGTTATAACAATGACATGGAATATATAGTCCAAGGGCGATTGCAAGGGCCTCCGACACAGCCTGGGCATGCAAATTTTTACGCGGCATGCATTATTTCAATAACTTTGCATCCAATGTGCATATACAGCGATGAAGTCGAATGTCAGAAGCTGAAGTCCGGTGGGGGAAAGCCTATGCGTGTTTTGAATTGATAGTATACCATGCTATTCCTACTTCGCTTGAATATTAAGTTTACCTTCAGCTTAGTCCTTTGAGCCTTCCGTGAGCAGTTTGTTTGCTATTCGTTTTAAAAAAAATGACGAATAAACTTACTACTTTAGCTTCTTAATAGTTCTGATTAATATATAAATATTAAAATTGCAATCTGAACAAAAAATTATTTTATTTTTTGTTCAGTATTTTATTAACTTATTTCACTTTGAAAATAACAATATCCGAAACTTAGATAAACAAAACAGCAGAGTACCTCTTTAGCGTTCAAACATGACCTTCATTAGCACAGCACTTAAGATGTTTAATTAGCACCGTTGAAATTACTTTGATGATAACGGTGCCATCGACTCGTGGGACCTTCGCCGTGGCCTTTCCAACTTGTTCCATAAATACCAAGCATTGCTGTCTCCATAAAATGAACATGTGCTTCGAACAAGGAATGCCCAGACCGCTTGTCGGAGCCCGCTGCCATTTCTAATGAGACATCAAGCCTATAGCAAACATTCCTAGGTTCAGGTAGGGTTGACGAAAACACACACTTACAATACAAAATATGTATGTACGTATATGTATAATAATAAAATAATGTTATTTCAGATTAGAGTTAAATTTTTCATAATGTGTTAGGAAATATATTCCACAAATGTAGTATTTCGATATTAAAAGATAAACCCTATTGAACAGTCAAGAACATTTCAGTGGTTAATAAAAACTTTTCAATATTTCCCATCTTTATTTTTTAAAACTACCTATTCTAAAGAAAAACTTTGAAACATGAATATTGCACATTTTAATAGATATATCAAAATATAGTGAATGATTTTTATCAATAATGAAGTACAATCTTTTACGATACTCCAGTTCATAATTTCGTATTTGTTCTTACACATCTTAGTACATTATTATCTTATAATTAATGTTTTCTTCTGGACATTTTATGAACGAACCCTACCCATTGTTAGCTTACGTAAATTAAAATAATACAATCGCTACTCCAGTAGCCGCCCCAATTAAAAGTATCAGATAGTTCGGCCGATGAGGTAGCCCCCACCGTATTGCAGTGCGACGACCTCGCGTCCCTCACGGAGCCGTATTCTCGGATCCGATGTAATGTTCTGAGAATTTATTTAGAGCCCTACATTCGCTACAAACTCGAGTGGTCATTTTATCTTAAGTACCAACGCATTGATACAAATCGTTTCATGTGCGAGCGATCGGCTCCTTATCAGTCGTTCGTGTGAAATTTATTGCGGCCATAGTTTCCATTTAAACAATTATTGATGACTACGTCTTACAGAAAATGATGTTCAACAATTTCTCTTCATGCACATTATCTTAATAAACGAAGTTAAATAATCTATAGTTCAAAATGAACAATCTGAAAGCATTTAATTACGATTAATGGTTACAAACGCTAATAAATTGTGAAAAAAAAAATTTATCTCATTCTCAAACTACAATATTTTTCTTACATTTGTTTCTAATCTTATGTTTTGATTCTGATCATTGAACTCTTGCTTTATATGTATACATTAAAACAAACAGAAATGCTAGGAACGAAGAAGCCATACATATCACCGATGTTCGAAGAGCGTTTGTTTTTTTTTTATTTATACATCAATGTCACCGTGTTGAAGTACAAGCTGATTATTTTCAGGGTCTGTTTCAAATATATTGCTACTGTTAAAGTTGTATAGAAACATTGCACAATTAACGGTTTTAGAATAAGCGAACGGGGAACAATAGCAATAAGCTCCCTAGAGATGCCTGCCCCGCGACCCGAGGGGCCGTAGCACAATGAACGTTATTCCGCACAATGCCGCTGCATCGAACTGATTACTTGGCAGCCTGCATAAGACTCGTTCGGAGACCACCCCATTGATTCTTAATGAAAAGTATAACAGTTCCATTTTGTCTTTTGTTACAGAATATGTGACTTTAATAGCCGACATGGATGAAGATACTGCTGTTAGTTCAAGTGAAGTGCGCGAAGCACCGCAAACGGACTCATTCATCAATGAGATCGTTCCCGAAAAGGAAACAAAGCCAGTCTGCGACGGAGATGCCACGGACGTTAGTCTGTGTACAAACAATAAAGACGAGAGCGGTGTAGTTCTGGAGGGGTTTGAGGACAGTAAAAATGTGACAGTGGAATCGTTTATGGAAAACGGTGTTTGCGAAGTAATGGATGACGCGCGATCGCTAGGTGATCTCGACAGCCTCCCCGCAGGCGACGAGCTGGTTCTCGGAGCTGCGGGCAGTGACAGTGGTGTGGAAGGTTGCGGTCGAGCATTAAGCAGCGGAGGAGGTTCGCGCTCGTGTGCGTCGAGTGTTGTATCCTGTGGCTCCGGTTGCGGCTCCGAGAGTTCCTCTCTAGCGGGAGCACCGATGCGGACTAGACGTCGTGTTAACGTCACAGTCATCGAAACTAAAAAAAATTCTCCTATAGGTTCGTCGACACCTCGTCCCACGACAGCGCCGCGTGGTCCCAATCTTGCAACACGCGAACGTGCTAGAAGTAGAGAAAAACCAACTCCGCCTGAAAAGCCTCGCCCTTTAACTCCGAAGCCTCGAATCCGGCCCACTGCGGACCTTCCTAATCTAGTGCGCGAGAGCCCAGCCCTGCGTGCCAAACCCACAAAGACGTCTACAGCGAGATGTCGTACGCCAAATTCCCCAAGTGAGGAGAAGAAATGGCCCGCCAACGGCCCTAAGCTGACGCCAGTCTCAGACTCGAGTGCAACGAGAGTTGCAGCAGACAAATATGGCACGCTACCTAGAAGACGACGGGATGCTGATTCAGAAAGCTCGCCAAAGCACGAAAGCACACCGCCGACCTCTAGGAGGCCCACCATCACCCGCTCTGCGTCGTCACGTTCGACGGTAAAAACAAGAGTTCGCATTTACGCAGAAAAGAATTGTCAGACTGTTTTAGTGGGAACAGATATAGAGTCAGCTTTAGCCGGCATCATACCTAACATTGAAAGGTAATTAATTACCTTTGATCTTATTGATTTCAAGTTTATTTTTTTTATTATTTTACTTAATTTCTTCTTTCCTTCCTCTTGATTTTTCCCAGCTATGTGGTGTCGGCACAGTATGTACTTCTCTTCCATATCCCTCTATCAGCCGATAATGCAAACAAATTAATGTCTACATAAAACGTAGTTATCATATTATATTTCAAAACGGCACCGCTGGGCTCTGAAGATAGTTTCTTGCAAGAAATACCTTTGGCAGGTAACATTGTTCCATATCGATCGTGATTGATAATCAACGTGTTAACGCAGCCGTATCGAGGTCTCGCGCTGCCACCGCGGCGTGCAGGCGAGCGCTCGGGACGCCGAGGTGGCGCGGCTGACGGCGGCGGCGGCTGCGGCTGCGGCCAGCGCGGCGGAGGAGCGGGAGCGGCGGCTGCACGCCGAGGCGCAGCTGGCCGCCGAGCGCGCCGCGCGTCTCTCTGCTATCGCCGAACTTGAACGCAATTCTCAGCGCTTGTTGGAACTCGCCGGAGCTGGTAAGTCTTATATTTTATACAATAATGCATTCTCTGCTCATCTCGCAAACGTTTAGGTGGTGATACTAAGCTTACGTACGTCTTGGTTAACGATGCAGCGCTAGTTGAAACATTACAGGACCGATAAAAAGGTATTTACTATAGATCAACAATGTGAAATCATTTTAATATTAATAGACTTTAAAAATACGTTTAAACCAAGCAGACGTCTACCAGTGGACTTGGCATTCGTGCTATTCACTTAGATAATAGTTGCCGACTGCTTGCTGCCTTGGACATGCATTGTTGACTGCTGCAACCGTTGAAACTAAATACCCTTTATATTCACATGCGATGTTTTCACAAACTTGAATGTAGTATTTGCTATAACAATTTCATATATTTATAGAAATATTAGATAATTTTTAAAACTAAATTTTACTGCAGTTTTGCCTCTTTTTATATATTTGGTTCTTTGAGTGATTGACTAATATATATGGAAGATTAGATAAGAGGCTCGACCCTGATTTTATTTGGTAACCAAAATGTTTGAAATTAATACCGTATATAATTTTTTTTGGGATGGATTAAATTTTAATTTTGCTTTCGCTGCTGGCTTTGTGAGTGATACAAACAACAAAAAAACAAAGTATTCATTCCATGTTATATATGCAAATAAACAAACGTGTTATATTATTTACAGGCGCTGGTGCGGGAGCGGACGGTTGTCTGCGTGCTTTGGAGGAGCAGCTGCGTTCAGCAGGCGAGTTGGCCGCACGACAGCGGGCCGAGATTGACTCGTTGAGGGAACATTGCAACAAACTACATTGCGTAAGATAGAAATGACCACTGATAGCTTTTACGATATATGTAGGTATAATTAGTCAAGACTGTATGTGCCAGTGAAACGGTCGATTCCCATTTTGTAATATAAAAGAGCTCTATCCACTTCATCAATCACTTATAAAGGTTAACTCTCTCAAGATCAAGGATTAAACATTAATATATATAGGGATAATATATTTAAAAGTGGTATAGTTAAAAGTGGGAGGTTCTTTTAAAGTAAAACCGGTTTAAGTGAAAATGGTAGAGACGCCTGCGCTGGTACGGCCAAGTTATGCGAAGACCAATAACGCATATGGTTAGGGTAGCGTTGGATCTCGAAACTAAAAAGAGAGGCCCTAGAAGACCTCGGACTACTTGGTTGACGATGATCAATAAAGATCTAAAGAATGACAATGAGGCCGGCCGCAAGTAAAGATGGGACAAAATCTTCTAACAAGAAGAAGATATATAGGGATAGCCTTATTTTTATTTTTTAAATATAACATTTTTTCAATCAAGTTTTGTTTTTTTCTATTGCTGCTATATATTTTTTTTATTTTTTACTGCAATAAAATAAATCCAAATAAACAAAACTATAAAGGGAACTTAAGCTCTAATGCTTAAGTACCGCAATATACAAAAATAGCAGAATATGGATAAGTTTTAATTACTCTTTAGAAAATAATAGAAAATGGAGACGAAAAAGTTTTCTCCGACTGACCGCCTAACTTCAATTTGAAGATGGCGTTCATTGATCATGATGAGCAGAATTTATTAGCATGAAGGACATGTGGCTTGGCAGTTTATTGGTGGAAATTCATTAGTGTGATGGTGCTATTTTTCAGGAGGCAATGAGTGGGCGCGAGGCAGCGCGTATTGCCGAGGCGCGACTGGCTGAAGCTGAGCGCGAGGCGGCTGAGATGCAGGACTTCCTCGCAGCGGAAACCGGGGCGCTGAGCGACTCTCTTAGGGAGGCGGACGCGGAACTTGTGCGTCTCACGACCGATCTCGACCGCAGGTGATTAATCCTTATTCCTTGAAGGTGCTAAATTTATCGTCTGCTGCTATTATCTACTAATCTACTACTACTTTATTAACACCATTAAATATTTTAACTTGCAATGGGCCTAATGGATGATGAACCTTTGATCAAAAAATAATTAAATATTTTTTTATGTTGTGCACAGGCGTGCGGAATGCCGTCAGCTGGTGCGCATGTGCGAGCAGCGGCGGCAGGAGGCGCTGGCCGCAGCGGCACGCGCACGCAGTGGAGGTGGGGCAGCTCCCGCACTGGACGCGCTTGCACGGCGCCTTCGCACACTCACGGATGCAGTGCTGCGTGCGTACGCACTGCCGCGCGATGCAACGCTGCCCACCGTCTACCACAACGACGCATACAACAGGTACGAAAATAACTTAGTATACAAATATAGACATCTGCTAGTTTTTACACAACGTGGATATTAAAATAAACTAAGTTACAAATGTAAATACGTGTTTTTATACTTACGAATCTATTTACATATATATCAAATTTATGTTTTATTGTGTTCATCTCGAAGCATTGCATAAACGGACTAGGTTTCGTTTTATGTGTATTACTACTAACTTCATCCAGTTATGTCTAGATAAAACAAAACGATAATTAAAAAACATATATATATGTATATATATATATATATGTATATATGTATATATATATATATATGATATAGAAATAGTTCATGCTAAGCATATAAGGGTAACGCTTCACAGCCACAGTGACAGCGGCGAGCAGTTGTCCCCGGAGGAGGAAGCACGCGGCGGACTGCTCGGCGCGATAGTGCGCGCTCTTCGCACCGCCCCTATTGCTGGGCCCGTCGCGCTGCACGCTGCCGCTAATCCACCACCCCCGCCCCCGAACGACGACGACCGTTCACGCGTGTCTGATGACAACGACAACTCGGCCGACCTGCTCGACTCCGAGACCGAGCCGTGTCTAGTCACCGATCCCGGTTAGTTAAGTTGAATCATGCCTCTCTCCTCACCTTCGACCTCCATCCACGCTATAAATATATGTTGAACACAGGCAGTAGTTCCTTCTAAACCGAATTATAAATATAAAAACTTCAAAGATATATATTAATAAAATAGTTACATCTACAAAATGTTCTTATCGTTGAAATAGTTTATTGGTACCACCTCCAAATGTCAGTTCAAATCACCTCTATATAGAGTTTGTTTAAACAAAGTCTCGTTTCTTTGTCATTCTTGTCGTTCACTACACGTCGTTTTAGTATATCACAAAACTTTTTTTAAAACGAAATATAACTAAAACGCTTTATTTTTGTAATGAAATCAACATATTTGTGTTTCATCATCATCATCATCATTTCAACCGATGGACGTCCATTGCTGGACATATGTCTCTTGTAATGTGTTCCACAAACCACATTTATTATTTATTTACTTTTTTTTATTATTTATAATTTATTTGTGTTTACATAGCTGTAATTTTTTTTTTACATTAATATGTATCATTAGTAAGAGCTTAATATGCTACTTTACACTAACCGAGCTTTATAATCGTGTGCGTTAGGCGGAAGTTGCTATTACTAATGCCTTTGTAAAATGTATTATACGATAACTTAGTACGCGGTAGTATGACGCTGGGTTTCCGTTGGGTAGAATGCTTGGAGGAATGGTGGTCTGGTGCGGAGGGCTGTGAGGGCAACGAGTACGCCGGCGCTTGGAGTGGGGAGGAGCTCTCGCCGGAGAGGGAGTCTTACGGTGACGACCGGGGTATGTTACTAACGCACCTATAACATCGCTACGCTAAACTTGAATTAGAAAAAACGCTAGATCAAGCTAAATACTTTATAAATAATGATTACATACGTTAACAATTTATTAATCATTAAGGATCTTTTTCAATTAAAAAAGGATAATTTATGGTTAAAAAGCGACCACAAATTTAACATTGTCAAATTTTAAAAATAGTGCTCAACCATGTACCAAAAAATGTTTTCTAAATTGTAAGATGCAGTAATGAGTAATAATATGAATCTAATGACACTTGTCATCTTACATCTGGAGCCTTTATGTGCTCTGTAACATTATAGATTTATCCATCATGTTCCAGTTCAATAACACACAAACGGTGCTCCTGGCCTTATTGGTATTTACATGCTGCGATAACATTTCAACAGCAGGTGGTCGGACGTGTTTGTTAACTTAATAGTATTAAAGACATTCTATCTCTCTCGTTACTATGGAAAGGTCTCATTGCTTTGGTATTAAAAATAAAACCTTTGCTTAACAATCAATTGCATTACGTATTTTGCTTTTGAAAGCGAGGATTATTTGAAACTAACGCTTTAGAGTAAACCCTAGTGGATTTTTACTTTCAATTATACCTGTGACCACAATTTGTTCTAGACTATCAGTCATCTTTTTTATGAGCAATATGACTGAAATAATCGAGAATCTTTTACAGATTATTTTTTGCAGAAAGTTTTTTGATAATAGAAAGCTAGGAATAATTCACATCTGCTGTACGAATCCCGCCATGTACTCAAATTTATTTTATTTATACGAAACTTATTGTAAATTTATGTATATTTCGCTTCCCAAAAAATACAATGCTAGGCATCGGCGTCGGCTATTGTTTCTGTGTGGATGTGTTAATGAAAGCTATGAGAAAGTTTTATCATTGTTATGCAGAGGGGGAGTCTGCATCGGCGTCGGAGCGCGAATCGCTGCGCAACCTGTCTGCGGCGATCGCGCAGCGGCAGCGCTCCGAGGCGGAGGATGCGGAGCGCGGCTCGCTACTTGAACGCGTGCTGTCGCTGGACGCGCGACTGTCGGAGCTACTGCGCGCGCTGCGGCTTGCGGCTGCGGCGGCAACGCGCGCGCCTGATCCGCCCGCCGCTGCGCTCGCGCATGCACTTAGGTACATCGCACTTAATCCTCGCGTAAGATTATTACACTCAGATATCCAATCTTCTCATGAAGTCTCATATAGTCTTTTTCGCATGATCTTAAGTACAAAATAGGAGATAGTGATACGTGCTCGTCAAGAATGCCCTGGCTCTCATACCCTGATTGCCGAAACACAGTAATGCTGTTAGGACAGCAGATTTACGAAACGAGGGTGTTAGTCAAGCGAGTTCAAAAAACCCTAAAACAGCTGCTACAAAAAATTCGAGCTCAAGGATCATTAACATTTTTTTTTCTTAAAGTTACATATAAATAAAATACGACAATTTTAAATTAGTTTAATCTTACTCTCTAATCTTCACTAAGAAAGATATTAAATAAAAGGGTTCCTAACTCATATTAAAGTAAAAACTTACAAGCAAATCATATTTACAAATTATATTTACAGAGATAAAATCGATGTAACAGAAAAGAATGTAGCTGATGTGGTGGTGAAGAAGTTGGCTGAGCTGGACGCCAGTAAGAATATGATGGAGCAGTATAGGCAGTCCGTCGAAGTGAGTGTACCTAATTCTAGCATCAAAATCTCCAACGAACACCAGCAAAACAGTGTACGAACTTGTACTACTTTAACAATTTATATTAACGAATACAAATTAGGTTTATTTCGATTTTTATGTAATTTTTGAGATATTGGAGGCAGTGTCGATAATAAAAGAAAATTCAAGAGGCGTAAACAACATATTTCTGCATAGTATATATAGATTTTTTTTTCAAATATGCTCTTATAATAATAGAAATAATTTGGGTTAAACGGCTTTCCTTCATAAGGACAAAGTAAAGTTGTCTTTTCCTCCACTCGACTAAGGACGGATTGAAGAGGGCCCCAAAGAGGGCTCAACCACATGAGCCCATGAGAGGCTAACGCTGAGGTCTCTGATTCGATTCTAGGGCTACTTAAAGGTGTATTTCGGATGACCTTATGTTTTTCGGAACCCGCTTGGCTAGTTTCCACTGTCATAATGTAAATCTGCCACCACCACAGCATTGCGGCTCGAAACGCCACAGCCGCGCGTCACTTCGTTAGTGCCGTTAACTGATTTAATATGAAACAGGTATTTACACCATTCAGGCCCTGCTTGGTGATCTCGAGTCAAGAATAAAAAGCCAAGGTTAATCTATTCATACTTTGACAATATTTATCTAGCTTTTAGATGCACTCTATTGATCTCGTATGCTCTCTCAGTTACTACCCTCTACTTCTAAATAGACCTTGAATCGATATTTTTTTCTTTCTTCTCTATATAAATATATGTCGCAGGATATGTCATTGTTTTCAGTATATATTATGAATATAAACATATATTAAATCCAAATTAGATGAAAATAAAAATTAAAAATCATACCAAAATTTAAAAACATGATATTTATGTATTATATAAGGTAAAACGTGTAAAATAATAATTATGAGTTTTGCATTTACAACTGTTTTGATATATAAAAATTAAATAATAATAACTCCAAGTAAATTTTATTAAATATGTCCTGCGACGTATTTAAATTTTGAATAGTGGAGATATGTACACCATTTTAATGTTTTCTTTCTATATGTATTTATTGGGCCTAGAGAGAACATACACCGCATACGGCACCTTGTAAATAATCACATTATAAACTTGTAAATAATAGTGAAATACAATTTGCATTATTCAAAATTGTCATAGTGTGAATAACCGATCTGTGTAAATTAGAAAACGCATACAAATCGCTTGCCGAATACTGGTTTTTGCTAAAGAAAATATATTTTTGTACGCTTTTTATACTAATTAATCTGATGGAATTTGGAAATAATCTAGTTCTTATCTGTTACAACGGCTTTCAGACGCTAAAACAGCAACTGGCACAGTCCGCTGACGAAGATAGTGACGTCGCTTTTCTTGAAGAGGTACTTAGTAATATTTCCCGTAACCATAGAGCTTTCTCTTTGATTATGGCCTGTTTTTTATCCCCAGTGATGGATACAGGTCCTCCTTTTGCAAAGAAAGAATCATGAATATTATATATATTGATTAACAGTCTTAAGATGAAATAAATATAATGATCATTAGTCATATATACATATTTGTTTCTGAGTCAGTGGCGTAAGGTCTCCAAACGCCTGTCCTATTAACTCAGGTCCTCGTTAAACTTCTAAGGCCACATGTTATGGAGTTTGATTGATGGGAGTCTTTTTTGACCTGGCCTTAGTTGCCATCAAGCACATAATGTAAATCTGCCGCTGTATAGGTCCGTGCACCGGTTAAATACATGAGAGCCGGTATATCCTGGCTGAGCACTCTTCACTATTTATTGCATCATTTTCACTTATGACCATGTGAAATAGAGTTCCAATGTTAGCTCATTGGAGATAAAAAAAACTTATTGTCGATCTTTAAAGCATCGGAATATTGGTGTGTTATTAATGGCCATACAACTCAAACAATACAAGACCAGGTTTCGTGAAATATCTTACAAAAGACCTATGTCCAATTGTGGACGTCCATCGATTGAGACTGCGATGGTTAATGGATAAGACATTGTTAATAATTATTGACCACACCTGTTATGAAATAAATACATTTAATAATTACTGCGCTATTTATTAACATGTAAGAATCCATATTATAATTATAAACGATTTAAGATCTGTGCCTAGAAAGAAATGAAGTAAATAAAAAAAAAATGTAATTCTGTCAGGAGGTAGCGGGCTGCGGGGAAGATGAGCGCCGTCAGCGGTACGAAGCACTCGATGCGGCGCTGAGCGCGCTGGCTGCGCTGGATGGGTGGCCGCGCGTGGGCGTGCTCCAGCGCCGGCTCGAGCGGCTCGCGTTCGCGCTCGCAGCATCGCACCACGCGTAGCCACCACCACACCTACCCCTACACCCTTTCTCCCCACCCCCACATGTAAGCTGATACACAAGTCACCTGTCAACGCCATGTTTTTTTTTCTTTTAATTCAATTAGTAAGTACTGACAAATCGACAATCGTTAGTCTATCCTCTAACATAATATTATTTGCTTCCATATTTTTGTTGTATCATACAAACGTGACGATAACATTTGTATAATTTTAATACTACCACTAAACTAATGCAACTACAATTAAACACTTTAAAGTAATTAAACTATTCTTTATAACTGCGAGATCAAATTGTTGCCATAAATTATATATAACTAAACAAATTCATGGTCCATAGATAGGAATGTAATAAAAAAAAAAAATTAGCTATTAACAGTATTAACTGCTACTTATTGTTGTTTTACATATACACTATTACGAATAAAAAAAAATTAAGTTAGCGCTAACTTACTCATACATATACATGAGCAGTAATAAATGTTGAAACATGCAGCATCACCAATGTTCTATTAACTTTTTATAAACATAAAAGATTAGGTTCTTTAAGAAATACTATTAGACTCCGTAAGATATATGTTATATGTGGCCAAAGTGAATTGGGGTTTCAAACATCTTCCATATCAGTATATTTTTGATAGTAAATTAATATTTCATCCCTTATTTATTCAGTGAAATAACGCCATTGTAAAATAATTCACGTTGTTAACTTTATTATAAGAAAACTATTTGACATATACTTTTAATGCAAAATTATCATCCAGTAAATATCTGTAGTCTGAAATGGTGATGAGGCATCCATCCTAGGTAACAGTGCAATAGTGTATCCTTTGGCAGACCTGGTTAAACAAATTGATTGTATAGTAACTCCGGCTGCCTATTACATTGATGGCGAACCTATGACTCGCATCCTCGAGGATAAAAAATTCCATGATTCAAATACTCATATCTGAAGAGTTGATTATTAATAATAACATTATTACTTCTTCTTGTGCCTCTTCAATTATTGAAAATTGAATACCAGTTCTGCGAATCCCATTCTGTCGCGCTAGGTGGATCAGCTGCACGGCGCTCTTTAAATTGGTCCACTCCCTGATCTTGTCTAGCCATTTGTTTCTACGACCGATTCTCTTTACCCAGTATACCTACCTGAGGAAGACTATTTGGTATTTCGTGCTACATATCCTAGCTATGTTGTCTTCCGCTTTTGATAGAACAAGCTCCCGTTTCAAATTATTATGACTTACACAATAATAATTAATAATTTATTTCTGACACGAAGCGTGCATGTATAAAAATATTTATATACATTATATCAATATTGTTATTAATATGGCAATTAACAAATAATTATCTTACGAAAATTATAAATATTTACATATTTTTTTTAGACCTATTTTGTGATCACACACGCCGCGAAAATTATTTTTCGAAATTTTGACACACTGAGGTCTAAAAGTTCGCCACCACTGGCGTTAAAATAATTTATTAATAATTTTTGCTTCACATTTTCAGCCTTTAAATAAAAAAAAGGGTTGGTGAAAAAAAGTCATTTACATTGGCCATCCTTGGAATATTGCAAGTTTCATCATCATCAGCCGATAGACGTCCACTGCTGGACATAGGCCTGTCCCAAATATTCCCTCGTCGATCGTGCAGGGATTCATACGGGGGAATTTGGGTCAATTCCACGCTGGCCCAATGCAAATTGGTGGGAGCCAGAGCCTCGTTAATTAGCAGGGTTCACCACGAACCGGTAAGGTTGGCTTGGATCCCGTGAGTTGTTGTGCGGGAACCCTTACATATATTACATTGCAAGCTTATAAAACTTATACACATTGATTTCACTCTGGCCGATTTCATAACGACAACTTAACTACGAACCCTTTCATATTCATGTAATCATTTTGCGGATTTTGTATGTATTAAGGGAGAACTAATATTTTCATTCCGTAAGGCATTTGAAATAGTTATATTACTAACCTGCATAAATATGTTTAACAATTTAAATAGGTATTTATATTATTTCTTAGGATGATAAAGGATTTGATTTTATATAGAACTATACTGTAATTTTTATGATATATTATTATTGTGTTACTTACGAATGTACTGCACTTTGCATTATTATTTACCTTTATGTACATTTATGCTCCGTAACACCAAAAACCTAAATCATTAAATAATTTCTTTACATTTTCTAGTGCCATTAGTAACCTCGTCTCTCGAGGAATGAAGTTGTAGGTTTTTTTTTTATATCAAATTCATTACAGATTAAAAAGAAAATGTATCGTGTATATAAAAGAGAATGATATATGCGTATCGAAATATTTATTTTTGTTTGATCTAGTCAATGTCAATCAATAAAAAAAACTTATTAGTAATGTACTACTGTTCGAGACAAAGAATAAACAACCAATCGACGCCCCCCCCCCCCTCTCCCCATACAAAACAATCCAATTGTAAATGTAGTTACCTTCTTTAAATTTATTTTTAATTTAGGTGAACGCGCCCATAGCTGTTTATATATATATATATATATATATTTTTTTTGGTAAAGCACTTTACTAATATTTAAATAATGAGACTGATGTTGTATTTAAATTGAAATTGGTTGAATGGTAAACTTGTGTAGGTGTTATAATTCAGTATGTACAGCGGCCGGATATGTACAAAGTTTCGAAGAAACACAGACTTAATCCTCCACTGAGCTTGAGCTTCCGGTGAAGGAAAACATCGCGGGGAAACCGACATGTTCAAATAACGCATCTTCGTCGACATATATCTACCAAACCATACCTGGTAGAAGCTTTGACTTTTCTTGTCCGAGGACCCTGAGTCACAGCAGGAATATGAGGGCCATTTAATGTATAAACTGTTTTAACTTTAGATATAACTTATGTTTTAATTATTTCATTAATACAAATATAAATTGCATTTTATTTTACTTTTGTATTTTCACTTTGTTTGTAAGCTCGCAATCATGACTATGTAACGTAGTACAAAGAATCGCAATTGATGCAATCGTTCCATCCATGCCGCTTGCTTTCAGGTGCTGAGGGCACTCGTTGCAAACTGTAGTTGGTTAATCTAACGATAAGTGATGCCAGGAGTAGTAAAGTAAATAATAACAATATTATTACATACATCTTGCTATTAAGTAATGAGAATGTCAAATTATATGATGTGTAAAGTATGTAAATAAAATCATATACGAAAAATTAATAGTTTCTCTTTCGTCGTCAAAAATACCTGAGCTTCAAGCAGTTGACTAAAAGACCGAGAGAGACAGGCCGTGACCGCGATCTCTCTGATCAAAGACCATTCACTATTTATCTATAATGGGTTAAAACTTACCTCATTTTCTCATGGTGACAATGAGGTTGGAAATGGTGAAGCCTGCTTGATCAAAATATACTGTCTACAGCAATGTTATGATAGCTGCAGATTTATCATATAAAAGGTGCAGATACCTATGCTACCTCGAAAATATCGTATCACCAATCAAACAGCCCCACGGAGGTAGTGACCATCTTTCACAACATAGTTTTTTTTTTATACAACACGAGCGGATCGTTCACCTAATGGTAAGTGATACGCCCGTCCATATCAACGTGAAACTAGTTGGAATATTAAACACTGCACCGTATTGCGCTCGTCGCTCGAGACAAGATATCGAGTCTCGTTACCCCAGTAATAACACTAGCTACAACGCCCTTCAAACCCGAACACAGTGATGTTTGCATACTACTGTTTAGGCGCCAAAAATTGGCACTGCGGCGATGTCTACGTAGGCGGTTTTCGACGACAGGGACCTACCAACCAGTGAATAAAAAAATATTGCAATATGCTTGAGACATTTATTTCATGTGTAATTATTACAATTTTGGTACAGTTTTTGGATACAGTGTAAAAAAAAAAGTTAAGATACAATACTGCTATCATTAGTTTAATCGATACATTCACTAGCAATATAAGTATATTCTGAAATATTCGCTAACGCTGTTCAGGGTGCTTTTTACATGCACCTGATATAATAAACACCAAAAGTTTATTATAAATGTATACAGGAGTAAAGTTTTTACGTTGACCATAAAAATTTGGTTGATATAGTTGTCAACTAGAGAAACATATATAATACGATCGTAATGTAATTTAGAAGATAACTTACTTCATATAGTAAAGGGGTTAGGAATCAATTACAAATCAGACAATACAACCTTCAGATATAAGGATGAACCATATTGTTACCTATTACACAATTAATTATAAATTGAAAAAAAAAACCGGGTTTAAAACTTAC
The DNA here is from genome assembly GCA_029030555.1 of Ornithoptera alexandrae. NCBI lineage: Eukaryota > Metazoa > Arthropoda > Insecta > Lepidoptera > Papilionidae > Ornithoptera > Ornithoptera alexandrae. Next base: position 10,049,759 of record JARDVY010000037.1, read on the forward strand.
CAGTAATCGCAAAAGGGAGATAATTTCGAACTGAAATGGCGACTCAAGCATAATTTCAAAACTGTTAGAGACCGGAAATACATTTTCAGATATTATTAACGATGTATTTTAAATACCTACTTACCCTTAAAATGGTGGTGATTCGACGTTTCATTTAATACCGAAAGTGTGGGAGAGATAGGATGAAATAAGGAAACGTCACTTGACATTGTGCTTAAACTAAATCAAGTATAGATATATCAGTCAGTTATACATACAGCTGTGATCTAAGTTAATTAAGCTATCTAACGAATTGTAACTAACATTAACAACTAACATACTTTCACCCCGAGCACATCGCGTGAAACTTTTACTGAACACTTAATCACCGCTAACCGCTAAACTGAAAAACATTTACAACTAGAACGTAGAGTAGCTTACTAAACCAAATATACATAAATACAGACAAACAGCTTGTTCGATTTCATGATACAATATACAATACTTGAGGAGCGTTTGCGTGCGCTCGCTAAATGCATGTAAAAAAAAAACTGTTGAGAACGAAGTTCATATAAACACATGGAAAGCTTCGCGTAACAAGGAATGAATTGGAAACTAACCAAGTTTCTCTTGTAAACTATACTATACAGTTAAATCAAAGGAATTTTCATATATATATATATATATGGTTACCGTGAAAGACCGATATCAGAGAATGTTGATATTCACCGGTGAATGTCAACAAACGCCAAATATGTCGGTGAAAGATCGAATAATTCATTACATTCTTGTAAATTCGAACCCTCGCGGGTGTATGTCGACAATCACAGATAAGCTCTGGTGGAGGTCGAAAAGAGAGGAGCCGACAAAGAGGCGACTGGCTGTTAGGTTAGGTTTTTTTTTTTGATTAACGTGGGGGAAATGCATGCGCACACCTGCCCTCGCGGGGGCAAGGACAGGTTATGTCGGACTTGCACCGACTAAAACCCCCACGATGTTCCAACTCGTCGCCTGATGGCGGGGTTACGGGAATGCTTACGCACCATCCGCGACCCCGCCGGCGCTGGGTGTAATTTATCGCGACTGAATTAAAGAGAAAAAATATAAAATACAATGTCGGAAATGTTCAACATTCACCATTACGTCATGGTGAATGTCGACATTCACCAGTGATAGTCAGAAATAAGGGTATTTAGCAAATATTTCGGACATACACCAAGCGACTATGTGAATGTCGACATTCTCCAGATTTCGGCGTTTCACCGTAACATATATATTTCTTTTCAACTACATCCCCGTTTTTGTAGTTATAAAGAATTACAAAATTAATCACACATTTTAAAGTTAATAGTATAATAATTTACTATCAGATAGTAGAATACTTATACAACATGAAAGAATGACGAGTGTTCGTGTATTCACACAATCATACAGTTTTTATACAAATACTGCGTTCTCTTCATATAAATACACCATTTCCGCCTAATTCCAATGAGACGTATGCAATAGAGTTGCAACGCTGTGAGATCATAGCAAATAATCGTATTGAACTACGTCGATACATCGAGTCAATGACGTTTTTTTTTTTAATAAAAAAATCCGGGAAAATTACTGTATTTTTTCCGGACATTTCTAGACACCCTGGTAACCTGATGATGATATATCCCAAAGCCAACAGCTCAAAACAAGCGGTACACATTCACCCACCACACAAAAGTATTTCGGCAATTGAATTTTTTTTATACTAGATAAATAAATTAAAAACGAATGTGAATGTGCTATTAAATGTACCCCCACTAAACACTATGAAAGTGCAGGTAAAACATTTTTTTTATATTTTTCTAGTGCTCATTAAATAAAAAAAAAAACGGTAAAATACTTCACTCATTTCAGTTAATTTGTAAAATAATAAACTAAAATATATTTCAAAACTTCAAAAATTTTTTTTCAATAGGTTTTTTTATTCGACATGAGAGAACCGGGACTTTAATCTGATGACACCGCCCACCCATAACAATGCGATGCTATTTAGGATGATATACACAACACCACATACCTCACTTTTAAGACAGGAGATGTAAAATCTAGTTACCTCAGTAATTTTACTAGACCTTCAAACTGACACACTATTTGCGTATGACTGATCGGCGGCAAAAAGAAGCTGCGATGGTACCTTTCAAATGGACCGACCATCGACGGAAATATTTATTTCTATGAAGGCATATAACAAGAAAATTTTTGTATTAAAACTTAAAATGAGTAAAAAGAAAATTTCTAAAAAAGAAAGAGGTCATCCATAATTACTCTAAGAATCAAGATTGTTTAAAAAAAAAATATTTAAAAAAAAACAAACGAAATTGATGCCTTCTCAAAAAAATTCTAAAGAAACCAACTTTGCAATTAATAAAAAGTATTGGTTCATTATTACAGTAAAAAAAAATGTAATTAATAACCCCCTTAATGTTCAGATCCCACAGCTGGAACTCGTGCCCTGGTCTCATAAAAACAGTGTAGAGACAGTTCATCCATCACTCGGATAGTTGGCAGATGTGTCGACAGTTAGAGAGCTGTTGTCTTTGGAACATATTGGTGTCCTCACTATGTGTTCACAAACAGGAAGCTCGGTGGGGACAGAACCTGGACCTCTTCAAGATTTACAGCGCTAGACTTGTTTACTTATTCAACTATCATGGTTACGAGTTAACGGAAAATTTAAGAATATTTTTTTTTTTTGGATTGACGAAATACTTCTATGTGGTTTTTTTATTGCCCATACACATCAGCGTTTGACAATAATCAAGTTGTCCATCTGTGCATCAGTCATGCTTGTTAAAGCATCTGGTTAATAGAGACGCAAGACCAGATGACCTAAAATCCATACGACAATTGTGTAAACATTAAATAAATATTAAATTCATATTGAAAGCTTAGTTTCCGGTTCAGTTTACGTGGAGAGGTACAGCCGGTGGTAGTCGTTCGCGCCGAATGCGGCGTTGCACTTGGGGCACTTCCTCTGACGCGTCTCGTAGCGCGTGCGCAGGCAGTCCCAGCAGAACACGTGGAAGCACTTCGTCAGCACGGCGTCTTTGCGTTTCACCTTTTACGTAAAAAAGTAAACATGAATGCATTTATAAAAAAAAAAATACTACACAATCTGTATCAACCATCTGACACCCACAGGCTACAGATGGACACTCAAATACAAGTTGAGAGTATATACCTAAAATAGAATTCTTTATTGTTTTTTTTTGTACTTAGAATTCCATTATCTTCGATTTGCTCCACATAATAAACTTATTAATGTGACTTTAAATGTAAAAAAAAGCTAAGAATCAAGTAAGATTTTTTATATAACCATCACAATAATTAAGGCAACCTTGCTGCTATTTTTGGTGCAGCATCTTTTGATTTATTATAAAATAGCTCATAGAAAATAAATTATCTGATATCGAGGACTACAATCCTCCTGTATCTGATGTCGACTTTCACCATAAGGGCTATTAGCAGTACCATAGGATGTCGGCTCGTAAGCAAATTCTTTCTGTTCCTTATTCTTAAAAACTGCATGCACTGTTCTATATATTCTGGTCTCACCTTGCACGAGGGACAGGTCAGCGTCTCTTTGTATTCGCGTATTTCCTCTAGCAACACCTCATCCATGCTGCTGCCCGCTTGCTCCATCTTCTTCATCCTCTCAGCTTTACGCCTGAGAATAGCAAGTTCCTCCTGAAAAATTTAACCATTTTTTTTTTATTTTGGGGAATACTTTTGTAAGAATCCATGATAGCTCAGATTGTAAGGCTACTAGGTTATATATACACACTATGCCTCTCGAAGAAGCACACTTTAGCATGAGTTTCCACCAAATGAAAACATCATTTGATAACCGAAATATACCAAGAACAACTTTCGTGGACATGTAACATTGCCCTACCTTGGCCTTGATCCGCTACTTTTGATAGAAGGCTCCGAGGCTCAATAGCAAGAGCGTTAAAGCCTCTTGAATATTTTTAAAAGATTACCTGAGATAATGGTTTATTAATTCTTCTCCATATGCAAGATGAATTAGTATATCCTTACTGCCACTGTGACCACCAGCTGCGAGTCTTTAATAGCACCTAATAGGGAACAACCCCTGTTCTAAAGGCAACAGCTAATGATGATGACGACGACGACTAAGAAAATAATGATGATGAAATATTTTACTATTTATTATCATGTAATCTAACACATGGCACCCCTATTATAAAGAAACTATCGTATGATAATTATTTAATGACTGATGATTCAATCATTTTTTTTATACAATTAGGCGACGAGACGAGCGGGAGGTTTACCTGATGGTAAGTGATACGCTCGATCGTAACAACGTGACGTTAGTTAAGGTGTTATACACTGCACCACATTGCGCTCGTCGCTTGAAACATAAGATGTTGAGTATCGTTGCCCCCAGTAATTAAACTAGCTACAACGCCCTTCAAACTGGAATACAGTAATATTTAACCACTACCGTTTGGCGGCAGAAATAGACGCTGAGGTGGTCCCCATAGAGAGTCTCTGGCAATAGACACTTACCATCCTGTATCCTAATCGGATATAATCTCAACTCACATGCAATCTTTTAGTCTTGTACGCCTCCGCCTCTAAGGCACTCGTCTTCTCGGCGACCACCTGCTGGGCCTCTTTCATTTGTGCGTGGTATTTCTCTGTAAATGCATAAGACAGTGTATCACAGTTATCATTGCAAGTAGATGGTTAAATTAAAAAAATGTAAACAATCATAAAATCTTTTTTAAGAAAGTCCAACAGAAAAAAAATATTATGATGGTGCTTACTATGATATTTTTAGCTTTGTTGTAACTTATTATCACCTAAAGATTTTCCTTTCCTGGAGCGTTTTGGGGAATGTGGAAGATGCTGTGCTGTTCTTCATTACCCCGATAATTCCATTAGCTTCAGTATCATTAAAAATTTAACAGAGGAAGTAGGCGTTACCAAGGTCACCTCAAGGAACTTACAACTGATAAAACTTGCCAAAAAAACAACATAATAACATAAACATGTTTCTTTTTTGCAAGACTTAATAAAATGGTACAATTTAATATAGTAATATTTTCACCAGCTATACCGCCATTCCGACAGTAACACAGTAATGCCTGCTCACTACTGAATAGTAACAGAACTAAGCACCGAAGTTTCCAGGTATAAGGTCAAAACACTATGCAGAGAATCACCAATTAGTTGAATGATTACCTAAATGAAGTTTAAGATCTGCAGCTGACTGAGCGGACTCTATCGCCTTTCGTTTGTGCATCTCCATGGCCTGCTGCCGCAGCAAGAGCTCCTTCTCCAACGCGGACAGCATCGTCTGTAGCAGACGCTCCTTCTCCTCCAAACGTCGCGCCACAGCACCCATGGACTCAATCTGTTGATCTCTAGTCACCACCTGAATTATTTGTATCGAACTTTAGTAATAAATACTAAATAATATATATTTTCATTTCCTTGTTAAAAAATAATGGGATAACCCAGCTAGTAATAATAATAACCATTATTAGCTTACTTCCCGAATAAGAATCGCTAGTGGAATCATACCTGGTCTTGCAGCATCTGCTTCTCCTCCCGCAGCAGTTTATGTAACGAGTTTGCTTTGATTCGCTCAGACATAAGTTTGAAGTTAGCGTCGTCCTTCTCGCGCAGCTGCTGGATCAAACGGGAGTTCTGCTCTTGCATATCCTCAAACGCCTGTCCAGTCACCTCCATTTCGTTCAGCAGTGCTTCCTCCTCCTGTTATTTAAAACCCGTCAAATTAATATCTTGCATGGTCAGCTGTCGTTAATTATAGGAAATAGATCACCGAGTGACTCATTTGATAATTTGATGTAGCCTAATATAGCTCCAAATATTAGGTACAATACACAACTTTAACTATCTTCATGACTCAGTGTCTATCTGCTTGGCTAGTAAAACTCCTGAATGTTTCTGGTTCGATCCAGGGCCATATGTAGCAAAATTTGGTTGGTGAGAAGGTTTTTCGAATCTGCTTGATTAACCACTATTCTCCTATTGGAAATCTACTCCCATAAAAACATTATAGCTAAAGCGTTAAAACTGCTACATAGTTACGCACCTGCGAGCCCGCGAATGGCCTGGAGAATCCATGTAGGGGATCAGCGTTGGGTCGAGCGCAAGATAGCTGCTTCTGCAACTCATACTTCTGCTCCTCGAGCTGCTTGATCTTGCGAAGCGCGTCCTCGTCGGCCAGCCGCCGCTCGCGTTTGCTCTCCTGTTTAAAAGAAATTAACATTTTGATAATAACAACATTACCACCCTCAGATCGCGTATCTGCTTCCATAATATCATTGTAATATCCTCGTTGTAAAATTGGAGCCAGAGTATTCTGGGCGACCACACTTGGTGGAGATCATTTCTTACTTAACATCAAGTGAAATGCAAGTCACATGTTAGCCTTCAACATTAAAAAAAAATAAGAATTACGAAATTACTGTTTCACCTGTGCCATTTTAGCCTTTTGTCTATGATCCTCTAATTCTTGGCGCGCTTTTCTTTCGGCCGCCATCAGCTGCACTTTATCTCGTTGCTCCTTGCCAACACCTTTGTACATGTCCAATAACAGCTTTAGTTCCTTTTGCTCATTTACCGCTTTCCTAAAACATTGATATCGATTTTTTTTTTCAAATGTATTAAATTTATTTTAAGCTTAGACAAGAATTGGGAAAAAAAGGGCATGTTTCTACATAGGCTATGTCTAGTTTTGGCTAATTATTTTGATAACCACTGCAGCTCTGTAAGTAAACGCTAACCTTCAAGCACGAATGCCTCTGATTCAATTCTGGAGCCACATTTTCAAGTTTCGCCGATTGTAATCCGCATGGCTTTCAGCTAATTAATATTTGATAAAAGTCCCAAAAAAGAATAGCAAATAACTTAAACTAGCATTTATGAACAGAAAACTTTGCTGGTAAATAAAGTTAATCTAGAGACGATAAGTATTCAAAAACCCGCAACGCAGCCGCCAGCTGTATGTCCATATTTGGTATTAGTTTTACTGACTTGAGCTGTTGCTTAAGTTCCTTGATGATCTGCTCCTGCTCATGCAGCTTTCCACGCGCATGCTCCTTTCCCGTCGGCTTGTCCACCATACTACCGCTTTCCTCACCCTGAACAATATCATCATTCTATACCAATTCCAATATCGTCGCGCCTGTTGTTTGTTTGCCTTGCTGATAGTGCAACAATCTTTTACCCGACTACGACTAAATATATAGCTCGTAAACAATAATTTTAGTTTAATTTAGTTGACAAGTACTTCCGCCTTTGACATGGTGTGATACGATACGCTCAAAGATTTATTTAAATAAAAATCAATATGGCGGGTGTAAAATTAAACCAAAATAAAAGAAATAAAAAATAATGAAAATGATATTAAAACTCCCAAGTAACTTCTGTTCATCTAAGTTCCGGTTTGTTCAGTGTTTTCATAGTAGTATAATAGTAAGAGAGATCCACCACTATGCATTAATTTTACTTATTTATAATAAACATCAGTAACACATTTATAAAGCTGATTGTAATATGGCACATAATTCTTTAAAATAATTTAAATGTAAAATGTGTGTTTTTATACAAGCATTAAATGAAGTTATTAGGATAACAACTTTGCAAAAGTTATGAAAACTAACAATTATATTAACCAAAATTGAAGCTATAGTGATACAAGATTAAATTACGATTGTACAATATTAGTGCTAGAAACTGTTATGAGGCATTATACAAGCTGCTAGTGAATGGGGTGTAGAGCATACATCAGGGTCGGGCTCCTCCTTTTTAACAGGAGGCGGTTTCTCGTCGGGCTGCTCGCCGCCGGTCGCAGTGCCGCTTCGGGACGCCGCCTCTTCTGTCTCTTTACGTAGCTGCACAAAAGATCAAAATAAACAAACAAGAAAACGGACCAAGAAAATAAAAATAATAACGCAAACAAAATTAAAGTAATAAAAAAGAAATCAATCGAACCACTGTGAAACGAAAAATAATGTCACTTAAGCGGGAAAACATCCGCCATATTAATTATAACCCGTCGACTGCACAACTTTCAAAATAAAAATTAAAGCAATACATGCTTGTTGAAATGTTGCCATTGGAATAAAAACACATTACCCTCCTATTTAAATCGCCGTAGTCGGGTAATTACGCTATAATTCACGGCTAGTATAATACAGTGCACTGCAACATATGGTACTGATTCTCAATCGTTTGAAACTGCAAATGTATATAAATATTATGACAACACAATTATATTATATCATCACAAAAATTATTCAATTAAAAATTATCTGAACAAACAAAAACATTGTACAGAACAAAGGACTTGATGCAGAAAAACATTTTTTTCCCAATTTAGCATGGTAAAGCAGAAAAAATTCTGTGCAGTTTTAATCTTTATTACTTTTTAAAATTTATATATTAAGATATTACTTATAATAGGTTATACAACAATAAACATAGTCCACATAAATATATTGAGTATGTGTAGTACTGTAAGAGTGACTTGTATATAGTAACATACCTTAAGTATACATACTTTTTAATAGCTGATGAGAGTTCAGAAATTAACACACATGCAATTAATAACAAAAGAAAAGGACTTGGTGCCATATTTTTGGAGCAGGGTTCTTCAAAAGATACTATGCTTCTGAGGGGGAGCCAAGGTTATATAGAATTTCCACTTATTAGGACAATCTCAGTGGTATTGTTCAGTAAGTTAGGAGAAGCATCAGGAAATCCTATGAATGCATTAGTGACCTTCTGCATTTTGGCATAGCATATCTCAAAAGAGGGCACTGTAGCTTGCTCAGTGAGCTGTGACCAATTCGAGGCCACTGAAGTTTAAAAATGAAACGAAACTTACTTTATTCAACTCTTGGCTGGTATCCTTATATTTCCTTTTGTACCTTGAGACTTCACCCTTTAACTGTTGATTATGGTTTTGCAGGGATGTTATCAAATGCCTCATCTCTCTGTTAATAGGTCCAGTCTGCTCATTGGCAGCCAGATTTTGTTCAAATTCTATTCTTAACATCTCATATTCCTTCCTTAACTGCCCGAGCACATCCTCTAGTTGTATCATCTCAGCTCTTAGAGCTTTTTGTCTAGCTAACTCCTCACTCTGGAATGAAAGTATTGTTATCATATATTTATAATAACCAATGTAACTTTTAATGACAAAAGAGAACTTGATAAAGTAAATTTTTAGTGGTTTATTTTTTCTGTTCAATTATCGACTGTATCAATCATTGTTGTAGTGAATGCAAGTAATTTCATAATTTTTTACAATCATTGTTATAATTTTTTTCTTTATGTAAAAAGAGTGTGCACTTGATCTCAGATTGGCCAAGGCTATGACTTACTTTGGGTCTCAAATGTTGAAAACAGGAATACAACAATGCTGTTACAGCAACAATTTAACATATATGTATATGTGAAGGCCAAAACAGAAAGGGAGAGACCATTGCAAAATTTCAGAATCATTTACTTTATTAATTCCCACCTTTTTATTTAATATCTGACAATCTGCTATTTGGATTTAAATAATACTGTTTTCTATTTTTTTATCTCCAGAATTACAATCAGTTTCATGACATTTTGAATACTTTTATTAAAATGTCATATTTTATACAAACTTTAAATACTTTATACTTAAAATTGAAACTTGAAGTGACTTCTGATATAGTATTACTAATATTTCATAAGAAAAACTAATTCATTTCACTATTTGGGGAATTAAATTATTGCATACATACAAAAATATAGTTGCCTTTTCAACTTACATGCTTTATATTAGTAAAATTTTTTATATAATATTGGACAAAAATAGTTATATCATATAAAGAATATATTATTTACCTCCATCATTTCTATTTGGCGCATATGTAAATTTTTAGCATTTTGCAACTGTAATCGTGTCTCATCCAGGGCCGTTTTCATTTGCATAGACTCATTGTATAAGACTGAGAACTGACTCTGAAGACATTTGTACTCCGTTGTCTCAACAATCACAGATTCCGGTAACTGACATATCTAACAAAGATTAAACAAAAATTTCAATTTGTTTTAAAGTAGTTTGGTAACATTAGTAACACAATAAATAATATAGATGGTAGTAGATGATATCCAGGTAACTGAAGTCTACACTCTGACTACTGTATATACTGCATATACTTGATACAACAATTAAAAATGTATAATTAAACAAAATTTATTAGGAAAAACTCACTTTTAAGTTTAAATTTTATGATCTTACTTCAAGTCTCAGATTTATTGAAAAATACTATAGAATGAAATTTGGCAACAATTTCGTTAAGAGTTTAGGGACAAAATAGCCAAAAACGAAGAACTATGCCAGACCAAAGTGCTCTGCAAGTCATATGCGTGACCACAGGCAGACACTACACTAGTGGAATACGGCATATACTGTTATTAAGGCAGATTTAGAATTCTATGGTGGTAAATTGGCTGGTAGTATTCATATCATAATCCCAATTCCACCATGTGTGTGGCTTTGAAACCAAAATAGCGACCTCTTGCAAGGAACGTAAAAACCAATGCACCACTTTGGTATTTATTAACTAGGAGTAAACAAGAAATCATAACTCTTACAAATAATTATGAATTGTCTGTTTAACTTACATCCATTTTAAGTTTTTCAACCTCTTTCAAAGTATCTCTATGTTCTCTATGAAGACGGTCAAGTTCAGCAAGTCTGTTGTTGGCTAGTTCTCGCTGTTCCTCTAGCTCAGCTGCCACATCTTCCAACTTAGCAACAGCAACAGCAGACAATGGTGTAGCACCACCAGAACCTGTGGCACTAGTACCACTTGCACTAGCCCCTGATTGGTGGTAACTTTTTAGTTTCTCTATAGCCTCTGCTAAGTGATTTTCAAGCTTATCATTTCGTGACCTCACCTGTAACATTATTGTACAAAAATGTTAATATAAGAATATAATTAGATAAAAACTAGCATTTTTAGTTTAGGTCTTTGAAATCATTAGCGAAAATCTACAAAATATTTTATAAAATGATCAATGCTAACCATCATATAAACATTGTTTTTTTAAACAAAAACCTAATCCCAAATCTTTACCAGCATTGCCAAATTGTTTTTATTTATTATGATGAATATAAGAATAGAAAATAAAAAAAATCTAGTAATATTAATCATTGCCGGTTTACGCCTTAAAAATGCTGGTGCTAATTTTGTATTTTCTATGAAAAAGCTGATAGTAGATACCTTCATCAGTTCATATTGCAAGTCATCAATTTGATTTTTCAATTCAGCATTCTCTGTATCACGACTATTTACGGCATCTTGTAATTGTGCTACACGAAGTGTCATCGTATGATGGCTTTCATGTAAAGTCGTACACAAGGCCTGAAGGCGACGATTTTCTGCAGTCACTTCCTCGTTAGTGGCACGAATCACTTCATCCAATGAGGGAGCTGGTGCACCCTCTGTAGTCAAAGTGATTATTAAAATACCCAAATTTTGAGTTTAACAATTTTGCGTATGTAACAATTTAAAAAATTATTACCTTCTCCTTCTCCCTTGATGGCCCTCCATATTTTGTCATTTCTTTGCTGTAACCGATCAAATGCTTGAAGAACTTTAGCAACTGCTCTTTTACTAACTTGCACTCTGTTCGCAAGCTGAGCATCCAATTCCTCTTTATCCCATGTTGATAATTGCATTAGGAATGATGTGGTTGCCTCATTCTCATCTACAACACAAAAACACAAAGTTTACCTAAAATTATAACATTTCTCATTTTACATATTCCTTTAACTGTATCTATGGCTGCATCTTCAAACTAACCTAAGTTGAAATGATGATGATGATGATGAACCTTAAATTAATGCTAATAATAATTATAATAATGAATATAGTGTACTATTACTAGTTTCCATTTTCATCTGTTATAATAACAGAGGAATTATTTACAAGAACTTTAAAGATTAATAAAAATTCTAATATTGGATAAATACATTAAACTAAATGAAGTTAAAAATATTATAAATTTACTCTTATTTTCAGATTCATCTGCAGTTTCGGCATCAAAACGCTGAAGTAATACTCTTATATTTTCATTGAGTAAATTCCAATAACGATTCACAACACAGAGAACAGCATCATCCTGTGTTTGCCTTTTTTCCAGCTGTTCAATTCTTGCTCGAAGCTCAGCTTCACATCTATGCCTTTGCTCTATGCGCTTAAATCCAAAGATAGCAAAAAATAATTACACAATTTTACAATTGTAAGAAAGAAATAATATTGTCTCAATTACAATTTTAAGAATATTCTAATAGTAACCCACTGTCAAATAATTGCTTAAGATGTTTAAATCTATCAAGTTGAAACCAATCTTTGTAATGTATTTGTATTTATTTGTATTTGTATTTGTTTTGTAAATAAATCAAAGTTGACAAAAAAATTATTAATAATGAAATTTCATTATGCTGGGTTTCAACCCAGTATAACGAAAATAATGTAAATGGCTATGTATCATCAAATAGAACATATTTCTAAGGCTTGAAGGTTATAAAATAAAAATTTAAATAAATAAGCCTAAGCTATAATAATGTTATTATAATTTCTTTCATTTAAATAAATATTAAAATCCGTTTAGTTAAGCAACAAAAACTTAAAACAGCTGATTATGTCAGACATGTAAATTACTGAAAGTTACAAAATATTTTTACTTATGGTATGAGTAAGAAATAATTACCTGAGCTAATTTTTTATTTTGAAACTGTAAGACTTTGATGTCCATTTCTTCGAGAGTGGATACTGGCCCGATGAGATGTGGTTCAAAGTGAACCTTCTTAATTGGAGGCTGGCTGCTGCCATTGCCACCATCATCTGCCGTCCGCTTCGACATCATGGACTAATTTCAACAAATAAACGAGTTTTTTTAACGAATACAAAGTTATTGATTTTTTTAATCTAACTAAACTAGCAAGGATAGTCAAAATGCTAAAATAGCTTAAAATAAACTTCTATTTTATTTAGTAGGATTATTATACGCGTACCTGTTTGTCAATATTGACAATTCATAAAGTATTTTAAAATAAAAATGAAGATGACGATATGTTACGTGTATTACAGAGAAATGCTTCTAACATTTTTTTTAACTTAAGTTATCGAGCAGAGCTTCAATTTTGTCACCTAAGCCAAAACTACACCCCGAATTACCCTCAGCCACCGAACATACTTTCCACAGAGTATAAATTTTAACTAATAATTCAGTGTTTCCAACCCAGTACCCAAATTGTATTAATTTTAAGACAAGTATTTGTTTGAATGTGAGGTAATATCTGTAATTTACTGTTTTTTTTTTAATTTATGGACATGTAATTTATATATGAAATTTTATATAATTATTATATTGAAAAAAAAAGGAAATATAATATTAGAGAATGACATTATTATGGTTATCAATACTTGATCGTCATTTGTCAGCTTATTGTTTGTTTTACCAAAGACATTGTGAGGTTATAGTGACTACTTATGGATTATTGAATAAATTTTTTTTTAGTGATTTTGGTTAATATGGCCAGCCAAATACCAGAAGAGATACATAACCGTCATTGCATGCTCTTTGAGTTTAGCAAGGGAAGTAACGCAACAGTTGCTTACAAAAACATTTGCAATGTTTATCCAAATGTATTGGACAGTCAAATCAAGTAATTTTGATCTTATTGACTTGTATCAATCAGGAAGACCATCAACATTTGACAACGACGTGTTAAGGGTGGAAATGGAAGCAAATCCGTGTCAGACGATCAAGGAATTCTCAAACAGACTTAACCTACGTTGGTCGCCGGTTCAAGAACATTTGATACAGGTCGGGAAAGTAAACAGAGCAGGTGTTTGGGTCTCGAATAATCCGAAAAGGCGTTATTGTCCAACACGACAATACAAGACCGCACTGCGTAAGCTGAACCCTACAAAGTTAATAAATTGAGGTAGGAGTAGCTGCCTCACACACCATAATCGCGCGATGTTACTCCATTGGATTTCTACTTATTCTGAGAGCTGTAACGCTTTTTAAGGCCAAAACAACAAATTTGGATGAGACCGAAATTGCCGTCTCTAGATATTTCTCTGAAAAACCAATTAATTTTTATCAATCAGGGATTGAACATTTACTCACTAGATGGCAAAACGTTATTGACAATAAAGGTGAATACATCATTAATTAGAAATAAAGATGTGTTAAAAATCTGTTTGTATTTGGCATAAGAAAATGTCATTACTTTCTGATCCACTTAATATTTACAAATGTCATAAGTATATTTATACTAACCACTTCAATCATTTTGTTTTCTGATAGGATAATTTAGTAGGGTATATAGACATACCTAACAAGTAACTATTGCCAAAATGTTAAAGTTAAAAAGCATTCGTTTTAAAGTTATGTTTAGATTATTTTGTGTAGCATTGTAATACTTTTGAAAATTAACGATAACATATCATTACACATATGTTATCTTATACCACCTATATAGAAGTTTAAAAGAAGTTTTGATTGAAGAGTCTAAATAATTAGTTTTAATGAATATATCTATTATATTGGAATTTATATATTTATCAATAATGTTTTCTGAATATAGCAAGCACATTGTGATACTAAATTATTTATTCATTTTTAGCTCGGGGTCTGTGGACATGTGCATGGGGTGACCACTAGTTGTATTAGTCAAACAACTAGAGGCATTATACTTCATCAGAGAATTAGTTTTGTAGTCTGTGGTATAATAGCTGATCAGCAATATGATCAATGCTCCACAGGTATAATTTAAAAAATGTGCTGAACATTGAAAATACTATTCATCAAGGATTTTTTCAAAGTTCAACTATAGTGATAACTTATACATTGTAATTTTTATGATTATTTGTTTTATATAAAAGTTGCATGAAATTTACTCTTGAATGAAAATTTGGGAATCATTTAAACATTTATCACCACTAATTAATTCTCTAATTAATATTAAGTTCTTCAATAACAACTTTTATTAAAGATTATAATTTAATATTTATTATTTAAAACTTTTTAATTACATTAACAAAAATTCTAATTTATTTTATCCCACCTACACTTTTTTGTTTTTAAATGTGTTGCAAAGACTTGCAAATCATTTAGATACCAATAAAAAAAAAACAGAAGTGTGTCTTCCTATTGTATGAAATCATTGTCTAGTGGACACCCATATTGTTCAAAATAAATAAAAACTGCACTATAGCTTTTGTACAAATAATTTTAATTAAATTATTTCTTTACAAAGATTTATACAACAAGAAAAAAGATAATCCTTGAATCTAAGGCTCATTCATAATAGCTTTATACTTCAATTGGTCTTGAAACATTTGTAAGAACACCTTATATTTTTTTTCATGGAATAACTTTGTATTTTCATTTGGTTGCACCACATCAGCAGTGCCCCCCATGGTCTCTATTGCTGCCGACACATTGTTAAACTGTTGTGATGCGCATGCCCCTAGAATAGCGGAGCCGATAAGTACAGATTCGGCTTCATGCGGTTTCAAAACTGGCAAACCGACTACATCTGCTTGAATTTGCACATACAATGGATCCTTCGACATGCCGCCACAGATCAAAAGTGATTTAAACGGTTCATATCCAGCTTGCACCATAGCATCAATAATGTGTCGTGTACCATACTAAAAAAAATCCAAGGATCAGTAAAGGTAATTTGAATATCGAAATGTCAAAACATATCCAAATTAAAACATAGACAAAAACGTCTAAAATAAAATCGATTTTGAAATCTTAATTTGGTCATAGATGTCCACTGGTTGGATATAGGATTCCTCATTAGGTGGTAATGCTGAAATTGCAATACTTGGCGTACAGTATGGCGAGCGTATTGTGAAAGCCACAGGATAAACTGCTTTTGGTTTCCTTCGATGGTTTGCAGAGGATAAAAGTGGCTATTGGGATAACTCGATTCATGGCGATGTCAGCGCTGCAAGGCATTCGACTGTTACAGCTTATCTAACATTGGGCGCGTGGACCTGGATCCAGGGCCTGTTGGGATAACTCATCACACAAGTAAACTTTACTTTTTTTATGTGATGGTTGCTAAATATTGGCTGAATTAAAAATGAGTCTCGTCCCTATCACCTTTTACAGTTTTCTTCAACTGACTTCATCTATGTGACTAATTTTTTCAGACTTCATCCATTGATATCGCATAACACAGCAAAACACTGTTTATATTAAAATTTTAAAACCATTCTCATCATTAACAATTTGCTAGAGAATTGTAAAAGTTACTTACTGATAACCCCTGTAATGTTGCTAAATAATGTAAAGCCAAGTTTTCTTCACTGCTATCAATAGTAAGCCCACTTATCATACCCTTCATGTAAGGATCAGCAAGTGGTGATCGATTTCCATGGAAATCTGGCCATACATGAAAGTCTTTTGTGAGGAAGCTTATGTCTGTCAATTTTTCCTGTTGTGATTTTTTTTGTAAGACATCTCTCAAGTATTTACGTATCCTAGACCAAGAACGAGAAAAAAAAATTATTTGAGTAAAATGTAAACAAAATTATTTTGTGGAACATAAAGTATGCCTGAGTATGCTATTAAACTGTTTGTCTATAAAATCTAAATTTTAGTTTTTCATGTCAAAATAACAGATTCTGACTGTTTTGAATTGAATTATTTAAATTACAATTGTGCTTGTTTTGGATAAACTTTAATATTTTTAAAATAATTAACTCTAACTATTGGAATATTAAATTAATGTTGTTAATACTCTGTGTATGGAAAAAGTAATGATTAATTTGTTATTGTCCAATTTGCTTAACTAAAACAGATTTATTGTTATTAAACTAAGAACTTTAAAAATTGGTTAACTATTTTCTTGTTTTTATATTAGATTCCTAATGTAACTAGCCATCAGATGGAACCACAGCACATCAATTTCTGTATTGTTTAACTAATTTTCATAATTAGTTAAGCACTTACCATACATTTAAATATAAGCAAAAAATATACACAAGTGTCTGCAGGGTATCAGTTAAAAAATTGGAATCAGAAAATCATGAAGATAAATTTTAGTAATAGCTGTTTAAAAGCTCAAAAAGTAGTGTAGAGCAAGTAGAAAAAGATTTTGTTTATCAAATTTGTTATTATTTACTAACTTACTCTCCAGCACTGTGTTTGACCAACAATTGAATTCCTGCTGGGTGACTAGATATAACATGATCCAACAGCATCCCAGAAGCACTTTGGCCTGCCTCATTTAACCACATGTTAGGCACCATTGCACTAAAATATGGACCCCAAACACCACTCACTAATACCGGATTTTGATTAATGGCCATATGACACGTGGAAGTTCCACATATGAGGCCAAGCCTGGTTGACATCTCATTGGCAATATTTTCACCATGAGTACCAATCATCCCAAGTCCACCTGCATGGGCATCAATAATAGATGTAGCTACTGGAGTACCAGGAATAAGGCCAACAGACCTTGCCACCTCATTCTTTAATCCACCACACTTCTCCCCTGGCATTAAAACCTTATTACCAATCATTCTAAAGTCATTTTCAATCAAGTCTTCTAAGCCAATCTCTTGAAAAAAATCTGTATTCCAACCTTTGCTGCCTTTAATAGAATATTCATAATTCCATTTACAAACTAGAGAGCAAAGAGATCGGCTCTCTGATCCAGTTGCTTTCCAAGTAAGAAAATCTGGTAAGTCAAAGAAATATCCAAAATCTGTCCACTTATATGCAAGATGTTTTTTCATCCAAAGTAGTTTAGGCATTTCCATTTCCAGACTCACCTTACCTCCTACATATTTTAGGATCTCATGGTGACTTTTGTTAATGAAATCTGCCTCTTCTTGGGCTCTATGGTCCATCCACATAATAACATTTTGTTCATTATTATTTGAATTGCTCACTGCCAATGGATTGCCATTTCTATCTAAAGCGACCAAAGAACAAGTGGCATCAAAGCCAATACCTTTTATATACTCCGGTCTTACATTTTTAGTTACTTTCTAAAATATAATCAAATAATTTGTTTGGTTCATTTAACAAATAAAGAATAATGTGAGATGTGTGTACAACATTTTGATATTCTGTGAGGGCACCCTTATTAATAAAGAGTGGGTTAAATTAAAAATATCAACTTGTTATAGATGTGTGGTGGCTGAATTATTCAATTTATTTCATTGTTTATTTATTATCTCATTATATTTTGTAAAAGTTTTCTCAACAACACTAAGCTACAATAATTATTATTTTATGTTTTTTTTATGTATTATAAATTAACGTAATTAAGCAAAATATAAATTGTTGAAAAATGTAATCACTTCTACTATTAAACTGATAAATACTATGTATTTCTTTAGATTCATTTAGTTATAGCCTGTCACCTGATTATACTTAAGTGTGTTATGCATGTTTATTTCATCAGTTTGTTTGATGATGATTATTGTGTAAGATATAAATAAGTATAGTAAATATAAATAGGCAGCTCAATATATGAAGGGTTCATCTAATGAATGGTGTAGTTTTCCAATATCAATGCTCAATTTTGCATAAATAGAGTAATGTCAAATTTTGATTATTACATTTTGTTTTTTTTTTTATGGCCGGTGATGTTAGTGGTCTTAAACATTTTTTGTGTATTGCGTACGTCATTACACAAGCACTAATACTAACCTGTATAACAAATTGACAGCAATTCCAAATGTCATTGGAAGACTGTTCAAAGAAATTAAGTTGAGGCTTCCATATTTGTAGTTCCTTTACAGATGTTTGCAGTATATGTCCATTATCGTCAACAAGAGCTGCTCTGACACTACCTGACCCCACATCTACACCAACAAAAAATGTATCACCACTCATTGTTGTGTCGCTGATTATTATTGTTTACTTATGAATTATAGAAACAAGATTTAATAATGAAAAATATATTTATAACACATAACATGTTAATAACATGTTTCACGATTTAAACTTATATACCAGATGAACGTCAAGAGCTATTCTATAATATAACATTTTCATCATGTATTATATACGTTAAATAAACTGTAACCATGACATGCTAAGAGATAAGTGATGGCAATTAAAGCTGTTTTACTCGTTTAAGATAACCTTCTTAACTTGACCTTTCATTTAAACCTATTATCATTTAGAACCAATGTAACGATTCATGTAATTAATGCAAAATAATACTATTCTTAGTTTAAAATATTTTTTATAAAATAATCATTAACTATCGATAAAACATTTTAGTGTATAAAATAAACTCTGATTCCTGACAATATATATACTTATAAAACAATACATTTTTGGGTAAAACGTACAAAAAAACTCATTTTGCTGATTACATTTCAAGTTACTTAGACGATACTTCTAATAAAATAAAAGTTTTGCTATGATAATTTTTTTTTTCTTGAGATCTATTAAACATTTGAAAATTGATGTCTTATATAAATAAACTGACATAATCTCTAAAAAGATTCATTGACATATCCCCATCCAAATAGTTGTTAATATTGGATAAAAAAATGTTAGTAAAAAGGTGTTTACATTTTTAATATTTTTTATTAACAAAACTGAATTATGTTCTATTGGGTTCATTACAGAAAATTACATATTCATTTATAAAAAGGGAAACACCTGCGAATTGTACTTAAAACCTATATGTCAAAATAAGGTTTAGAAGTTTGAACTCCAGGTTGGTGATAATAAAGTCTCAAATATATAAGCAGATACAGTAATTAGCCACATTTAAACCGTATTACTATATATATACATGTAATAAAATTTATTTTTAAGTAATACAACACACAGTGTTCCTGAGAAGTTTTAAATAAGTGGTAAATTAAAAAAATTTTTCTAAAATTACTAATAAATTTTTTAAAATGTTACGGTCGGATGCGAAAAAAGAACAATTGGATTATTTTTGCGATAATATGAGTACTATTAATCTTGAAGTAATACAGGAAATTCAAAAGGATGTAGAATCATATGATATGATATCGTTAGTGTTTTTACTTTATGAAATTCCTGACACAGCTTTGCAACGGCTTATTGTGTACCAACGGGTTAGTAAAGACAGTAATATGAACCTATTATATGACTGGGCTCTAAATGCTCAATCACGGCCATCTTGGAAATATGAGTTTCTGGAAGCACTCACAATATGCCGTTTGTATAATATAATACGAAAGTTAGGATTTAATATTTCCAATGTCAAAGAGCGTTATATGCCAGGAAATATCAACATATCTGTGTATGTAAATCCAATGAAAAAAGCTCTCTACAGATTATGTGAAAATGTGAACTCAAATAACCTGTTGAGATTAAAAAAATCACTGATAACATTTGAAATTGACACTTCTGAATATGAAAATTGTGAAGTAATATTTTTGGAACTTATGTCTCAAAAGTTTATAATTCTAAGTCAATCCACCACAGAGATGAAAAATACCAATAATAAAAGTCAGATTGAAAAACTATTAAAAATTATTGAAGCTATACCTGGATTAAAAAAAATTGCTGTTGAAATAAGAAGTGTGGCAAATACAATTAATAGTGAATATAGCATGCCTTGTTCACAAATAACTAGTACACCTGCCAAGTCTACTACAACAAAAGATGATCCGAAAAAAAATATTGAACAAAAATTTAACGAAAGTTTTTCAGACGTTTTTCAAATATTAGATGAATTGCATAAACAAGACATTTCTGTTTTGAATTTAAAATCTGATACAACAAAGCTTTATAAAGATGCATACCCTATCAAAAATTCTGAAAGGACTGGTGTTTGTTGCATTATAAACCAAGAAGAATTTTATCCTTCAAGAGACAGTATAGAGAGTGATTTTAAAAGACATATGCTAGATAACCGTTTAGGTTCTACAAAAGACCAATTAAGTCTTGAAAATACAATGTCATCCCTTAATTTTAAAATTAAAAGCTGTTGTAATGTTGGTCACAGAGAAATGTTTCAATTTATTAAAGAAGTAATACAAAATGATGTCCGTCCTGATGACAGTATTTTTATGTTATGTATTTTATCACATGGTATAAGAGGACATGTTTATGCTGCAGATTCTGTTAAAGTAAAAGTTGAAGATATTCAAAACCTGTTAGATTCTAATGATGCCAGTCATTTACGAGGCATGCCTAAAGTTTTAATTCTGCAGGCTTGCCAGGTTGATGAACATAGAAATCAACCACGTTTAGTTGCTGATGGACCACCACCTAATAATTTCCTTAGAAAGTCTGATTTTCTTATTTATTGGGCAACTGCACCTGAATATGAAGCTTATAGAGATGAGGAAAAAGGGTCTATATTTGTTCAGAGTTTGTGCTACATAATTGGTAGAAAGGCAAATCAAGAACATATGTATGATATATTTACAAAAGTAACTGATACTGTTTCACGTATATGCAATAAATTGCAACGTGCCCAGGTGCCAATTTTTGAATCAACTCTTAGAAAAAAACTTTATTTACAAATACCACAATGATTTCACTATTTTTTATTTAAAGAATTTCCAAATCAATATTATTTACAATGAATTTTATTGATATTGTTTTGACATGAGTTAAAATAATTAGTTAATGAATATTGTAATTTATTAATAAAAAAAAAGTTATAACTAAAAAAAAACATTTTAGAGCATAATTTAAGTTTTATTCCTAAGAATTTTTACAATATATTACTTTTATTTTTTACTGTACATTGTTGTACAGTTTATAAATTAATAGAAGATGTATTTCTAGTTATGGTATAATAATTTTAATATTTAATGATTTTATGTATAAACTATTAACAATGTAATTAAAATAATGTAAGAAAAGCAAACTGTATACATATATATAAATGTTCTTATTAAATGCTCTAAATTATCCTGGTTTAATTAATGAACTTCATCATGCTATATTCTCTATGTTTATAGAGACATCAGTTTTGCTAAAATCCATTACTGCAGCTTCTACAAGTTTCCGTTCCTCATCTGTTTTTAGCTTAAACCACATAGAATCTAGGTAAGCCCTCTGATGCTTGAGGATAAATTTAAAACTATGTTTTAAAGTAGCACCAACATGCAATGTTCTTATACTGACATCAAGTTTACCTATTTTAGTTATGAATGGTAAACTGCTTGACACAAACTTGTGAGGTCCATGTCTCGATCTTAATATTGCTATTCTTGTAATTTCATTACAATACTTGGTTAAAAAACCAGTTCTAACTGCTGCTACTCCAAAATCACCATGCAATTGTTGAATTTTGTCAAGAACCGTATCGTGAAATATTTTTGATTTTAAGGCGAGGGGCTTGTTTTCCGGTAGCCAATGTGATGTTATTTCTACTGTTATGTACCTAAAAACAAATATAAGGTTATACATATATCATAAAGTTAGTTGTGAATTTACAAATTAATGGATATGGTAACAAACCTGTTCTTAAAACGAACCATCGTTACGTCGGGTTTTACTATTAACTATTTATTATTTGTTTTGGTACGAATTACACCTTTGTGTTAAAGTAAAAATATATTCAATAATCTCTTGGTTATTTATACAAATACATTTCTACTATACAAACAAGTAATCTTAATAGTTATGTGATTTATATATACGTAATTATTTTACTCATGGTCATTAAAGTGATTCAGACACAGATTTGACTTCCTTAGTTTTTTTTAAAAACAAGACTTTATTTATAATTTTAACGACTTGGAGTTTCACCGCACAGCCTATGCTTCTTTCTTGATTTAAAAAAGGTGAAATTGGCACGAAGCTATGGTACTTGACATTGGCAACAACCTGGTGTTGCTGTATTTTGCGATAATGTTTTTGACAAATACAATTTTTTTTATCTGTTCAAAAATGTCAGTTTTAACAAAATAACCTAGTCGAAATCTAAGTATTTTTTCTTAATCAAAACTATGTCGTTAACTAAAAGGGAAATATTAAGCTTATATAAAAAGTTAATGCAATATTCTGAATCAATTAGTTTAACGGATATTAAATATTATAAAAATAGAATTTCTAGTGAATTTAGACGTAACAAAACATTAACAAATCCCGAAGATATAACTTTTGTTTATAAGGTCCGTATAAATAAATTTATGAGCTTCTGGATATTTATGACCATCATTAGATGATAGACGCCTACTGCTGGAAATAGGCCTTTCCCAAAAAGCATATTTTTTAAATTCACAACAAGCTATTCAGGACTAAGAAATTTAATCCTTTAAGGCTTCAAATTCTACATTTCCTAAAGATGTCATGCTTTTTTTTTATTTATTTTTCTCTCTATGTTTAATTTCTTATATAATTGACTACTACCAAAATAAAGCTGGTTACGACATTTCTTATACATATTGAAATAGTTTTCATTGTTAAGCGTATTGATATTCCAACAACATTAAAACTAGTTTTTTTATTAATGTGTACATTTGTATCAATTGTAATAAAATTTTAATTATATATTAATAAAGCATCAAGTTACAACATATGTCACCATCAGATATAGTTTGTAATGTAGGTTTAATTGCTTTGGAATGGCATGTTCCATACAATTGGAATGAAAGTCTTATTATTGTACAGATTTTAAAAGCTGATAAAATTTCTTAACTCTTATTGTTTCCTAAGCATTATTAACTAATAATAAATAAACATCATATTTTTTTTTTAGTTATGAGCAACTTAAATATATTATTGAAATTGTCTCTATTACATTTTCCAGAAAGGTGAAGTTCTGCTCAAAAAGGGATCTATAGTATAATGTTTAGTAATATTCATAACCTCTTTAAAACCCAAACTCTTCGCTTATTATATTCTACTAAACTACCAAAGTCTATTGATTACTCTCTTCTACCAAAAATCAATGAATCTGATCTAGTAGAGCAGTTTATTAGAGGAGGAGGTCCAGGTGGATCTGCTGTTAATAAAAATGCTAATTGTGTTGTTTTAATACACAAACCTACAGGTATGACATTAAATTGATTGTCTTTTCAATATATACTAATTTCTAAGTTTTGTTTACAATATTTATGTGTCTTAACAAAGACTCATATATACATATCTTGATAAGAGAAGAGAAGAAGATATTCATTGATATTGATATAATTTTATAGTATATATGCATATACATATCAAAATAATAAACAGCAATTAAATCTTTCTCTGAGCCTCTGCCTTGTAAGAAAATAGTTAATGAAAACATCTTAGTTTTTTATATATCATGCAAATATTTATACTTTTAGAAAATAAGATTATTTAATCAAGTATTTACCCAATTCTAGTTATTTTAAAAACAGGACTAGTACTTTTTATTTTTATAGAAATGTCTTTTTGTGTATCATATTATTTAATATTTATGTCCAAGTTTGTATTTGCACTATTATTAATTTTAAGTTATCTTTGTATTCAACTGTTTTTTATCACTATTTTTCTTTTCGTTACTTGAAAAGATGATTGAAAGAGAACATCTTCTGGCATCGAGACAGACTTTACACATTAATTCACTTCACTAACATGTTTAAAATTAATAAATTTATTCAAGTATTTAAAATTGATTTTATATAAAACTATTGGAATTATTTTATGCACATACATATTTTGCAAGATATCATTATATACCTTTACTGTTGTATGTCGCCTACAGATAGTGTTGCAGTAAATACAGGCAATGTAATTTTTTTATTATAAAATTTGTATTTTTAGCAAGTCATTTCTGTACAAGTGTATTTCAGGTACTGTTATCAAATGTCACTTAAGTAGATGTCAAGATGAAAATAGAAAATTAGCAAGAGAAATGTTAGTGACAAAGTTAGATAAAGTTTTGAATGGAGACAATAGTGTAGCAGCACAAAAGAAACAGTTACAAGAAGAAAAAGTGAAAAAAAACCAATACAAGAAGAAGAAAATTGCCAAAATGAAAGAAGAGTGGAGAAAAAGAGAGGGCTTACAATAGATTAACATATGTTAGGTAGTCTTTTTAATTAATGTTTTTAAGCAAAAAAAAAAAAAATATTTTATATTTTATGGAAAATACAAATATATTTAAGATAGTATGTTTTAATTTTGTTGCTTTGTTTTGTTGTTATTGGTTAACGGAAAATGATTTCATTTCTTTAAAACTGAAAATGAAATATATACATAGGAGTGTAAGCTTTTACGCAGATTAATCCACGTGATCTAAGTCAACTTTACCTGCTCATGGTGCACCTTGTTTATCAAGAAACAAATCTCTGGTTCCCACCAATCTGCATCTGGACAGTGTGGTAGGAATTGGCCTGAATCACTTCATAAGAATTCCAATTTGATCAATGTGGAAATTTTTGGGCATGGTCTAACTCCAGCAATGGATATCTATCGGCAGATGATGATGATCATGATATATATATAACATTTGGCCTTTTTATCTCTTGGCTTCCTCAGTGACTATTACTATTATACTGCACTGATCAAGTTTGTTAAGCGTGACGAAAAATTTATATCAATACGTTTTACAATTAATAATTTAATTATATTACCTAAGTAAATTTTGTATGTTCTTAGACCATATTTTTTTATTCGTATATTTAACACATAAAAAATCCTATTAGTGGTCCGCAGGATTTAAATTATCAATTTACTGGTCCATGAAGTCAAAAAGTTTGGCGACCGCTGCTCCAATGCCTTCATCTTAACTAGCGCCACGTTGTTATGAGGCGGGGTATCATTTACCATTGGTCGAACGTCCCGCTTGTCTCATCGCTTCGTTGATTAAAAAAAAATAATGATTAAATTTCGACAAAGCTGATATAACAATAAAAAATTAAACAAAGTAATGATTTAATGATGTTTTTCTGGTTTAGACTTTGGTGGTATTCTACCGAGTTGGTTTGATCGTGTGAAAGTTAATTTTAGATGTATTAAAAAGTAAAACGATGTTTAATCAGATCTCAATATTTACATATTGATTATACAAGCAAATTACATTTCGTTAAAAAACGCTTTTTTTTGTATATTATTGACATTTCCATTGTTAAAAAAATAATGCCGCTGTCTATAATGGAAAAGCAATTTATATGAACGATCTGTGTTTAGATTGCGTTAGCGTTCCGTTCGTCGGGAGACAATAAATCCACTCCTTATAATTGACGGGCTTATATTTGTGCGGAGTGGGCTGAAATTGATTATTATTTCTCTTTTATTCCTAACATTGCCTTACTACAGAAAATATGGAATATACTTTAGGTCCCATTTTTTATTTTTTCCGTTTAAGGTTATGATGACCATTCGTTTTTTGTTTCGTTTTACGTGAACCCCCAGGATGTTCCACCTTCGTAACTTTACGGCGGAGCCATGGGTACGGTTTCCGCATACATTCACGATCCTGCACGCGCCGGCTGCACCACGCGGCCCCCTCTCAGGGAGAGAAGCCTTCAGGGTCGAAAGATACAGCGCGCCCTCTTCTTTTCGGCCGTTTATCAAAGGCCATTGGAGCCAAGAGAGAAAACTCTCCTGGTTCCCTGCGGCTGATCTGACCTTAGGTTCCGCTGCTAGACGTTATATGATCGCGACAAGGCGAGAACCTGTTCGGGATGATGATGACCATTCGTGCCTTTAATAACTATTACATATAAAATATTCTATATATAAAATAGTCTATATATAAAATATTCTATATATAAGATATTCTATATATAAAATAAATATAACTTTTAAAGATCTTACTAAAATTTACACTCGTGTGTAACTGAATCGACTCAAGCCGTATATTGGTAGAAAAGGTTTTTCAGAAAATGACTTATCCGATTTTTTTTATTTATCAGATTAATCTTTTCTCTAAAAAATGCCATCCTAAAGAGAAAAATCGGTTGAGTATTTATTGCTGAAATTTAATTTGGATAGAAATGCATAAAAAATTAAGAAAAATTAAAACGACAACGTAATGAATAAAAACTTTATTTTTCATAAAATTAAAGAAAGTTAAAATCATTAATACTTTGTATTGCCTCCTCTTGCTTTTATAACGGCTTGCATGCGATTAGTCATGGACTTCATAAATTTTTTGATAAAATCTGAAGGTACCATATTACATTCTTCCTCTAGCGCAGTTTTGACCTCGACGATGTTTGATGGAGTCGTATCTCTAGCTCGAACCCTCCGTTTAAGCTCGTTCTATAAATGCTCAATGGGGTGAGGCCAGGATTGAGGGCTGGCCACATCCTCGTCTTAATTTCCACCTCTTCAAAAAACTGGCGAGTAACACTGTATGGCACCGAGCATTATCATGCATCAATACAAGATCTTCTTTTATGTAACCTGCATAAGGTACAACATGATCGAGGAGGATGTCTTCCATGTACTTTTGAGCTGTGAGACCCCCTCTCCGACCGCCACCAGGCACGAAAACAAGCTCGGTCTTCCCTTCATATGATAATATAGCCCACATCATGACTGAACCACTGCCATATGATTCTGTTTCAGCGAAACAGCATTGCGAGAATCGTTGCCCTGGACGGCTGTATACTCAGCCTCTTCTGTCGTTGCCAAGGAGACACATTCCGCTCTCGTTAGTGAACAGGATGGAGCTCCATTGCTCAATAGTCCAAAGGACATGTTTATGAGCAAATTGAATTCGGGCTTGACGGTGAGCTGCGGTCAGTTTCGGACGTCTGGCTGGCCGCTTTGGAGTTAAAATGGCTTTCTTCAGGCGTCTTCTAATTGTCCACTGACTTACAGCCACTCATCGAAACCTTCTGAGCTCTTATTGCACATCAACGCCCGTGAGATGAAGATTTCTCAACGAAGTTGAGACAATGAAGCGATCGTCCGTGTCAGATGTGCTCCGGTGTCTGTTGGTTTGTGGTCTCCGAATGAAGCTACTACTCTCTTGAAACCTTCTGTATACTTGTGAAACAGCTGATTGGCTCATGTTAAGTTCACGAGCGACTTGTCGTTGATTATGGCCCACTTGCAACAAAGCTGCCGCTGCTTCTGAGGTAATGTCCGTTGGATTGCAATTCCAAATACCTGAGAAGTGTACCTGTTAACGTCTGACGAGTAACTGATAAGAAATATGGATCACGTGAGCTTTTATACGTAATTTAGTCCAGCAACTCGTAGGTACTGCAACGAGCCATTTTTGTAACGCTCATGTTTGACCGTATTTATTTAAAAAGTTTTGCAATTATTTATTTGAAAATTGCTGTATTATGAAAAAATTATCAGTCTTTCGAATAAAAAACCTTAACAAAAATCGGAAAAGCCGTTTTCCGAAAAATCAAACTTTTATACCAATATACGTCTTGAGTCGATTCAGTTGCACGCGAGTGTATTTACTTAAAAAATATGCGTTTATATAAAGGACAGACAAGTGAGATGGAAGAATATAAGTATTCTATATTACCCTATATATGTTTGGTATCACTAGTTACCTTTTCGCGAAAGTAGGCCCATGTTAAATTGAAGAGTGACTTAACGTTAACTTCTTGCTGAAGAACTAAAAACGTTCATTTTGAATATGATAATTTCATTCGTTCATTGACGACCTATGGCCCCAAGATGGAGCAAAGAGCGTCCACAGAGATTCTTCATCGCTTTCGGTCTTGGGTTTCACCCTTAGTCCCACCCAAGTCTTCACAATCTCCTTCACGTACTCTACTACTGTACAGCGCCACGTGGAGGCGACGTCTTCCCAATAGTTATAGCTGCTGTGATGAAATCTGGAGGAACATAAATGTTAGTACTACGATTGTACTGGTCGTAGGTCTCTGTTGCCAGAGACCGTCTAGGTGGATACTACCGCAGCGCCTATTTCTGTCGCAAAACATTACTGTGTTCCGATTTGAAGGGCTCTATTGTAATTACTGAGGTAACGAGACTCGACGTCTTATGTTTCAGGCGACGAGCGCAATATCTGGGCCTATCACTTACCATCATGTGAACGTGTCCTTCGTCCGCTCGCTTAATTATATAAATAAAAAAAACTTCACCGCCGCTGCAGATAACTATTTACCAGAATGTTTAGACAATGTGTTTTTGTGTTCTTGCTCTCTTTGGCTTGTGGGTGAGGAATTCGAGGAAATCCGGTATCTGATAGCTTTAGTATTAAGCCAAGTAAGAAAGAGCGTTGTTAGTAAAGTAAAACTGTAAGAAAATTAATTAATAATGACATGTAAATATAAACTTAGGATATTACACAAGCTGCTTCATTGGTTTAGTAATTTCTCTAACTACAGCTCTGTGTAAATTGGATTTTTTTTATTCAATTAAGCGACGAGCCGAGCGAGACGTTCACCTGATGGTAAGTGATATGCCCACCTATAACAACCTGGTTAAGATGATATATACTGTAGCACATCGCGCTCATCGTCTGATACATAAGATGTTAAGTGTCGTTACCCCAGTAATTATACTAGCTACAATGCCTTTCAAACCGGAACACAGTAATATTTGCATACTACTGTTTGGCGGTAGAAATTAGCGCTGCGATGGTACCTACCTAGACGGCCTCCGGCAACAGAAAGCTACTACCATTGTGATCAATGTTACTGCTGTGGAACGCACCAAGGTATTATTGTAAGAACATTATAAAATCAGTAAGGATCATTTATTTAAGCATACCATACTCCCACCAACTCGGATTAAGCTAGCGTGGTGAAACATGGCCCAAATCCCCTATATGAACCTGTACAAACGACGGCCCCAGGTACACGGGGATGCGTGCAGTGCCTAACCGATCGATGTGGGGATCTTTAGGGGTGGCTTATTTCTGGTGGTGGACGTCTATATGCTGATGACGAATCATATCATAAAGTGTTTTAGATAATTATTTAATGTCTTGGCTAAAATAAATAATTAAGGTATGTTTTAATATAAATTTTGTACGTAAATGATTCCGCCATCTCCTTTCTACCAACGGATGTACAGACACCTCAGGAATTCGTCCCTACGTTGTCGAGATCCCACGCATTAGGACAAAGCGTTTCGCTTTCACCTTCTTAATGCGAACAGCGAAGGATTCGGACATTCTGCCGGCGTCAGTGTTTCCGTTCAGGTATAACGTGGGGATCTTTAAGAGAAGAGTGATTAGCCTACTTCTAGACTATTGCGCTTTACCACTAAAGACTACATCGCCGCTTACCATCAGGTGGGATCATAGTCAAGCACTAATCTATACATTAAAAAAAGTACATAAGAATATGTTTTAAAATTGAAATTATAGTATACATGTGATTACCTTACCACTAGTATTAGAAGTGTGAAACGTGCAAAAGCATCTAGAAATAAAAACAATCGTACCCCCGCCGAGCATCATTATTATATGCTTATAGTTATATCATACTTTTTTTCTCATATAATTACTTGTATAAAATGTCACTTTGTTGGCTACCGTTACATAACTTCCGCGTAGCACCTGAGGAAGTTAAGAGTAGCTGAAAATCTGCGCTGACCGAAAATTACTGCCCCGGTCAGCATTAGCTGAGAAGCTCCTTTTGCCTTTTTATAAAATGTTCAAAAATAATAATTTGTATTTGATGATAATGTAAGGCAATAAAGTCTTTTTTATTCTTTTTCTTCATCATACTTCGTATCAGCGGTATAGCTGGTATTGTAACTTCTTTGTACCCGTCACGCTATTATTTTTACATTAATCATAAAGTAAAACTGTTTTAATCACATTTCCCGTGGCTTTTTGCTATATTTCGTAACGTATGGCCGCGCGGGGAGTTTGCTGTACAGGAAAATCTAATTAAGGGTAATGGACGCGGGCTCTGACCTTGCTCCTTTAATACAGGCGTGGTATGATGGTTTCACCAAGTCATAAATTTAACTATGTGCGTTTAAGGGAAACCTAATAACGCGTAAATCATTACATATCTCATACTGAATTTGATTGACTTTGTATTTGCGCAACTGTGTCATTGTTAAACAACATGTTTTATTGAAATTTTAAGATTTTTTGATAAGGCTCAAAATCAGATTTAGTAAATATATAAGGTGAGGAGATTAACTATAAGCTTCATTTAATGGTACAAACCTGTGTATTAATATCGATAGGAAAAATCTTTGTCTTTTATAAAAAACTTTCCAGGGAAAGGCAACTTTAGGGTAAGGGGCAAGATTTGATATAATTACGGGAATAGCAGAAAAATTACATTTTTGATTGCAAATTTATCTTTCCTTACAGGAGGAAAAGATTTTCAAGCCATAGGTTCGCTCTTTGTAAGTTAAAAATAAGAATTAATGAATAAATAATATGTATCGCGAATCCAATAACTTATATAAAACTTTTGTTGTTAACGAGTTGTTTCTTTATCAAAAAATAATAATAGAATAAAATTTTGCCGATTTTGTCGCGTTTATTTAATTATTTTATTACCTTGTAGTTTTGATAATAATTAAAAAAATGTAGGTACTCCGACGTCGGTACATTTATCACCTCAGGTCCCCCGTGATCATGACTGCTGCAAAGTGGCCCAAACGTCGGTATAGTAAAATAATTAAATAAACGCAATAAAATCCGTTAAATTTTGTTTTATTAAATGTGTAATATTCGCGTCAATATAGGAAATCATTAAGTAGCACCTGAACTCAATTGCACATGTTATACCAATCAGAGCGGCCGAACATGATGAAACGTAGAACCGTCAAAGTATTCTGGCTTCTATATCTTAACAACTGGAACACTGTAAAAACTACTCGTACACAGTTGCAAATAGTCAAAGCTAAATACTGATTATCGGCAATTAATTAGTTTATAAACATAAGACATATATATTTTTTAGTAAAAGAACCCTTCAATGACCCCGCGGGTAACTACGTGCTTTTGTAACACTGAGGTCTTAGTTTTCATTGGTGAATCGCAATGATGGAGTTTAAATACAGCAGGGTTGTTTCGATCCTTCTGTGGCCAACTACCACCCTAATTTTGTGAATTTGTCATCATAATCGCATCGGTTATCTTCTGACTGTTGACATCTAAAAACCAGAGTATTCTGAGCGAGCACGCATCTTTTTCAGTCTCATGGTCATTATGAACATAATCAGTAATGGAGGTTAAGTAATGAATTACAAATTTGTAGATAAAAACGCTTCAGTAAAAATATAAGTTAAAAATGTGATGGATAGTTTTAACAAAATATATTATACTGTATATTAGGAGACCGTTTCTGAAAATGAAGACAGACGATAGCACTAATGACACTTTTGATGATGGAACGAAAAAAAATCGATCCTGATTAAAACAAAAGTATATTTTTAAAACGTTTTATTAGCATTATTTACGCTACGAGATGTATTTGGTTTAAATTTGAACCTTATTTCATAAGGCCACGGAGCATTTAGATCGGTAAGATGTGTCATAACAAATATTTAATTTTTAAGTAATGTATTTTCTATGAAACTATTGTTTCGTTTAGCTGTACTAACACAATGGAGTTTACCACGCTGTGGTCATCGCACTACAATGCCTTTTAAACTGGAACACAGTAATGTTAACACATTACTATTTGGCGGCAGAAGAGTTGTGGTGGTACATACCTATCATTGAACACCATGTGAAAATGATCTCAAGTGTTAGTCCATTGTAGGTTGAAATAAAAGTAGTATCATTTGAATGTTAATTTAAATAAGCTTATCATGGTAAAGGATAATTTGTTTAAAGTCCAAACAATGAATGGTTCTATTAAACAACAGACGATGTACAAGTACTAAACATTTCTAGCAACGGATTTACGTATCATTTAACCGGACTCTCCAAACGGTAAAGTAGAGGAGATGAATTGCGTGAAATTCCCAAGCGGACTCCTTTATGACGTCATAATAGTCAGTGACCCGTACGAAACTCACCGAACATAACATGAAACATTATTCTTGTTTATTTGCTGTCTAGAATGTATTATAGTAATGTTTGCGGGTATAATGTATTACAAGAATAAACTATGTCATCATACATTTTCCTTTGCATGTTTCATTAAATTTATAAAACTGAAGAAAATAAAATAGCATCAATCCTCGTGCTGTCAATGTAGTATATTCAACTAAAAGCGTTTTACTCAGTATTTAGAGTTTTTTACTTATAGTACTTTAAATATCAATTTCAATTTTTTTTGTCAGGCTATCTGTTTTGGATGTTCTTCAAATCGGTTGGATATAACCAAAGTTCTTTAGCTGAAAATGGTTGGTGAAAAAACAATTTAAATTTCTGAAATAGTAAACAATTTACTTTTCGGTGATCGGTTTCTCTCACCAACCCGCATTGGTTCAGCGTGGCCCAAACCCCACTTTATCAACTCCTACAAACCTACAGATCTTTGAGGGAGGCCTATGTCCAGCAGTGGACGTCTATCGGCTGATGGTGGTGATCTGTTTTACTGCTAAGTGGAGAATTATTAAGAAATACTTTATCGCCGTATACTTTGGCGCCGAACATTAAAATAATGTCAATTAAATATACACAGGTGGCACGAGATAGGAGTGATAAGCCCCAACTATTTATTTTATGTTAACGATTGTAGGTTCGCTAAATTAAGGAACTGTATATATACAAGTAGTAATATATACACATTACTATATTCGCACGCGAAGGACACCATAACTAGAGATTTGACTGTCCTAATTAGCAGTAATGAGCGAAATGTTTATTGTGTACAAAAATGTTAAATACCACATGAACACCTTGTTCGATCCCTTAGAAAACAAAGCAAAATGGTTTTAGGTACAACCAAATATGTAGAATAGTATTAATATGTTATACTTTATTTTTAAAATTTGAGATGATGGTGATGAGTTTGCAGGTAGTCTCTGTTACCGAACACCATCAATCTACCTCTACACTATCTATTTCATCTATCAAACAGTAGCAAATTAATGTTACCGTTTTCTAGTTAGAAATAAAGCTGTTCCTAATGAAGTTACTGGAGTAATAAGATGTGTCATCTAATAATTTCAAAGCGAAGTGCGTAATCTGGTGATTTATAATATCTCATATTTGCTCATTACCTATCATCAAAACCTGTTGATTTTGTCTCTTTCTAGTATTGAAATTTAGATTTTTTTTTTAAAACTTGATTCTGTTCTTATAACTAAAATTTTATATAAATAAAAGAGAGTTTCTTTATCATTTCACATTTTTTGTACTCATAAATAAATCGAATGATTTCTCTAAAGGATTTTGTAAACATTTTTCATTAATTTGGCAAGATCTGTTCATTTACAATTTCATACGAGCTTTCCGCCTTCAAATATCGGTATAATATTCATGTTTTAAATTTTTTTTATATAATTCTTGTTTCATTATATTTAAGTTTATATCGTCACAAATCTATTTTATTCCATTATTAAACGTAGGCCTTCTCCGTGTTATGGTCTGTACGGCCAAGAGAACCGTAACTATACACCCGCTACTTGAAGCAGATTATACCGTACTGTTATTACCCCAAAGTTGTATATACCACGAAGACACGCCTTCGAAAGGACCTTCGCCGGATATCGGAGACTCGGTCGGCTTCAGAATGAGAGCCTTTTTTGCCTGACTCTATAGTGTTAAGAGTTATATATATATTTTTAATATACTCATGCGACACTAAGATTTTTTTAGAGGCAGGGGTTAGATAGAGTTAAACTCTGCACCGGCAGTCGCCTAATATCTTCTCTACTAGATTCGTGATGATGTTGGCGCTGCAAGCCTATGCGATTCTTACAGCTTATCTGACACTGGACTCGTGGATCCCGGATCCACGGCCTGTTTCCAAAAAATATGTACTACGTGGAGTGTAGTTATCCGACGGCGGAATTTCACAATACGTTTCTGGTTGTTGGTTTTTCTGGCGAATCTACTCGGTCGTCGAAGGCGGGCGCAGACCCTTTCTCCGACTACCTTCGCCTGTATCGGAATCTCTGGGTATCTTCTCTACTCAAACTTGCAACTATTAATGAAGCATAACACCATTTATTTAGGGAAGGTAGGGAGGGTAGCACCTAACTATTATGTACAGTTGTCACTTTTCCATCTCCACCACTGCGAAGCTAAAGATAACGGTGTTTAGAGGACCCTTTTCAAATAAGCATTTGGGTATTTATACGAGGCGGGTTTATTCCATCCAACTAAAACAGACCGAAATAACTAGGAACGCTTTAATATATACTATTATCACTTAGAAGAGCTATTTACCCATTATTAGTTACTCAAATACGTCATATTGTTATATGTAGTTTAATTGAAGTTTAGAAAAACAATATGTCTTTACTGTAATAGCGTTCTAGTAGTTCTAGCGTATCTTGTTTCCAATATAAAGCTGCACCAATCCGTTTACAAATACTTTATTACAATCTCTCGGACACTTTTACATTACTCAATCTTACTACACTGATACCAAAATACGATTCACCGACGACGCCACCCTTTGTTCTCTCCATTCCTTTTGTTCTCCTCTTTTTGACACTCGACCCCACGCCGACCGTAATTGTTTCGTTGCCCGTGTTACCAGTGAAAGTTGCTAATTAAATTAATAGTTATAACGTGAAAATAACGATCAGAGTATTAGTTTATAAAATAGTTGTTACAATTTAATAATAATTTATAAACATCTCTATTAAATTAATATGCTTTTTTATTTTTAAACCTTACACTCGTCTGTCCTGACGCTTTGTATGTCCTTATATTCATCAGGTGATAACTACACATTACATTATCATATGCCCTTTACCGCGAAAGACATTTATTATGGCTATAGTTTATAATGAAAGGAGCGAGTGATTTATTCCAACCACTTTTATTTAAACGTACCAGTCCCCCTTTTATACAATAAATTGCAAATCCTCTTTCAAAAAGGATTATTTGTTACACATCAATGGCTTTTAGATTATTTAAAATTTTAGTCACGCCTCCGTTTGCGGGAGGGTAAAGTGATATTTCATAATATTTTGCTAACGTTTTGCTTTTTGATCACAAAGTTACCTTAGGATAAAAGTTTGCAAAAGCTTTTTATTCAGATAATAAGTAAAATGTCCAATTAATGGCAGAGATGGCGACTATTGTGCTCTTTGCGGACTCATCTACCTTCATCACCACTACTCTAGAAAGAGTTGAACGACCAAGAAGAATAAGTAAGGAAATATCGCCCAAAATAAATCTTATGAAAATTTTAATAGGCTAAAGTATATTACCAAAAAGTTATATTGATTTTAGTACACAGTTGCAATCTTCGCTTGGGTTTTTTTTATTATAAAATTTGTTATAAACTAAAATCAATATTTCCAACTAGCAATCGATATCAAAGATGCGTTTTAAATTTTTAATATTTAATCTTTAAAGATATAACACCTTTTAATTGTTAGTTGTTAATTATCAGTCGCTACAGTATTATATGTACATTAAAGTTTTTTAAACAGTGTTCAAGCTCGTCTCGGTCTTAAATATATTCGGCAATAAATCTCTTATGCAAATTGTCTTCATACGTTTGTGATATAATTTTCTAAGCTGATTACCATATTTTAATATTCACTTGACAACGCTGCGACATGAGCGTATATTAATTACACATCTCACGTTTATAAATTAATTATATTCAGGAATGATTGTTAGAGACACTCCTAATGATTACAATAACTGCCGTTTTCTTCTTAGGAACCAATCTCGAATATATTTTTTTATTCGATAAAGACATTTGATAGTAACTAATATACCTGGTCACAACTAGGGGGCAGAAGTTAGGAGAATATACACAGTACCATATTATGCTCATCACCTTCAGACATCACATGTTAAATATCGTAACTCGTAACTGCATTAATTGCAATACTCTCGAAACCGAAAAGCAGTTAATGATTGCGTACTATTTTTGGTTGATCTCCGGCAATATAGTTTTGTCTACGAGTACGTACTCATAGACAAAACATTATATACATAAGGTGTTCACTAAAACCAATCGAAAGAACACTTTAAAATTGGTTTGTAAATATGGTTTTACCTAGCAATATTTTTTATTCTTCCTCTTTCTTATAGCTCATCTAAGAACGGCGCTCTAACATGTAAACTTGATTAAGACTAACCGATTTTCGAAAGACATCATCTGGAAAATAAAGCTCATAGAATATAAATTTCTTATTATTAACATATCTGTGAAATGATTTCATGGAATTTGTTATTAAAAGTATCATCATAATGATTCTAATCCCTTGTATAACGTATTATTTATATTTTAATACTTACGAAAATAATTCTTAGAACCGTTTTAATAAATAAAGCTTTTCGTACGTTTCAAAGTCACGTCGACGTCATAAGCTCCACCCGTAAACCTAAAGTCATCTACCCGCAATAAGAGTGGAACGGATCCTAACGAAATTACTGTTGAACAATTTTATGTACTTCCAAACTGCACTCCTTTTAGATTGACATCCATTAAATATATCGTCGTGAAGGTTTTATACACTTTTATTACCGCTTAACTATAGCTTTATCTTAAAACAAATCACAATGGTTTATCAAGCACATAATGCGTTTAAAATGTCATTTTCTTAAATTTTTTAAAGAAACACATTTTACTCTCTAATAAATGAAGAATAATTTCTCAGTGATCGAGGTGAGTTAGAATATCTCAATACCGCTGACCCTTCGGTGTGTAAAATGAAACTGAAAAGGGAATAAATAATTCAAGGAAGCAACTTTCTTTGTGACTATTACCAGCTCACAATGCTTGCCAATTCGGTCCACGTTTAGCTGTGAAATGTTTAGAATTTTAGACTTGATTGAAATGAAATATTTATATAATTACAATAACGAAACCAGAATATTGAACTGAAATTATACCGATTTCAACATAAAGCAATATATTGGACGTGTCGTTACTGGAAATCTTCTAAGTACCACCGCAGAGTCCGTTTCTGCTGTCAAACAGTAGTGTGTAAAATCTACTGTATTCCGGTTTGAAGGGCGCTGTAGTTAGTGTAATTAATTGAGTAACTTATGTCTCAAGGCGACGAGGGTAGTGTGATGTAATGACTAGCGCTACATTATTTTGGCGGGCGTATCACTTACCATCGGTGAACGTCCCGCTCGTCACGTTGCTTCGTAGTGTTAAAAAAAGATCTCGCAATAGAGGTTCACTATTTTTTTTTCCTTATAATTAAGGACTTTGCCTACCGAGTTATCTCACTCAAAGCCTGCCAACTCTAAAATCATTTTAGCCGTCTTATATGACAGGCAGGGGTTGGCTGTTATAAATACTTCCAACTGACAGTTTTACACTCTCAGAGTGATGACAAATTTTAATTATATCATAAATAACTTCTGTATTTACGTATTAAACAGTCAAACTCACGAAAACGCCTTTTGTTGGTAAATTTTGATTTAAAAACTTTTAATTAGAAGATTTCTTGAGCGATTGTTTTAATTACTCTGATACCCTTAATAACAAAATATTAGACGTTTACACCAATAACTTTGTATTTAAATTAAATATAGTAAAGTAGAACTGCATTGAATGTAGAGGCCGGCCTTTATAAGCGTTACATAATATATTGTAATACTTTAAAGAAGCTTGAAATACTTTAACAAACATTTAAAACATTGATGGATGTAATAATTATTTTGTAGAAAACTTATTAACTTTTTTTATTTCATCGAAGCGAGAAGACGTACGAGACATTCACACGATCTCAAGTGATACGCTTGTTCATAACAACTCATTCCTTGGTATTAAAATATGATATACTTTTGTTGTTCACGATAAAAGGAATATCCATATTTTTATATCTTAAGGGATTTCATTTCTGAAGCTTTCTTTTGATGTATGATTAGTTATTAAAACACAATACTGATTTTAACCTACAACTGTAACTTTGGAGTCGATTAAATCATTTAATCCATATATTACAAGGAAACTTTCTAATATCTGAAAGTTATGAACTCATTGCGGATTTTAATCTTTTTTATCACGCGAAACATTGTTGTCTTAAAAACAATAAAAAAAATATTTTGATAATTTACTACAAAAAGACAATTGAATAAAAAACTAAACACTCTTTTTTTTCAGGCTTTCGAGTATTACTTAACTGTCTTTTATTTTCTTAACGGATTTGGAAATAAAGTTGTGAACCCTTGAATTTTTCACGAGCTTTTGATAAGGCTTTTGAAATTTCAATATATACATTGTTAAGTATTTTATTTTAGCTATTGAGCTCCTCTTTTTGTTATGTATGAATTTTAGGTGTTATGACACAGTAAATATTATATTTACAAATGAAATAATTATTAACGTCAAGACAAAGATTATAACTAATACATATGCGATTTATTGGTTACAACTCGCTAGTTGGTAATTAATGCTTTCAAGAGAAAAGTCATAAAGGAAAAGTGCTCTATTCGCAAATAAAGTAGATGCATGCTATTTCCCGATTCCATCCACTTAAGCAGATCGAAGTCCGGACGTAATCTTCCTAAGAACGTCTCCGGAGACGCGCCCGACATTCAGTTCACTTAAAATATATTTCATTGCACAAAAGCCAAGGTATTATCTCGATAATCTTATAAGATAATAAGATAATGGGCATTTCGTACGGTGTCCTGTATTTCTCTGCAGGGAATAAATTCATTTATATAATAATGTGCCTGCTATCTTATATGAAACGGCTGTTTTTGTGACAAGCTCGTATTGTACACGTTTTTAATAAAACAGGAACTGAGACGAAGATTTTCTTTAATTTCACCTAAATTTTAATCTCTTCTACGTTTTCCATATATTAAAAAGGACTAAATCTTTTTTTTTTATTTCAATTAAGCTACCGGACGAGCGGGACGTTCAACTGATGGTAAGCGCTACGCCCATAACAACATGGTGCTAATTAGGATGGTATATACTCACATACTGCATCACACTGCGGTCGTCGCCTGAGACGTAAAATGTTGAATCTCGTTACCCCGGTAATTAATTACACTAGCTACAGCGGCCTTCAAACCGAAACAAAGTAATAATTATCAAATTGTGCAACTCTCGCACACTTTTAATATAAAGGTTTCCGTTCGTAATTTCGTGGCAAAAAAGAGCTTTACTTATAAAACACGTTTACGCAATTATTCATATATATATACTGTATATATATATATAAGGTTTATTTCAACCAATTAGGTTTATTATTGATGTTAAAGGAACTGACAAGGGTAAGACATGGGTTTATAAATACAGAGCAAGTAATTAATTTCAACGGGTCAAAATAGCATATTACTGTCCCTGTAATATTTTTCTCTTTAATAAAAATATAATTAAATACAAAAAGTCAATACTAAGATGATTTTGAAAAAAAATTTAAATTCTCGTTAAAGTTCAAATGTGTGTGGGATTGTAATGTTTTAAAAAGAATTGTTATTGTGTTATTGGTAATACGGTTGTTATGTACACTGATGTAAACTTCACATAACAATGAGTGAAAACCCCAACCTTTGTAGCTTCATATATATATTTTATACGGTTTAGTTTTGTTTGTGTATTCAATACACAAAGTATATCATAAGCTATCATGTATTAATAGTGTTTTTCCAAATGTAAAAAAGTCTACATCACGATTATAAAAATTGAGAACAAAATAATAATAACATTAATCCTTTACGTGAAAGTAAAACTAATTAATAAGAGAATTATATTATTTTTATTTATATATATATAATTATATTTATATACTCGATCATACTTTTTACAGAAAAAACATGACATAGGTACGTACGAAAAACAAAAATAATATAAAATGTATACTTTCAGCAAATATCAATACGTTAGAAATATTTGTGTGTTTTTCTAAAGAATAATATTTTCAAGATGTTCCATCAACGTAAAAAGATATTTTCTTATGATATTTATATTATGAACTAGTATCTTGCAAACTTGCGAGAAGCGGCGTTAATAGCAATAGAATTATTTATCAACTAACCTCTGTAGGTAAAGAGACAACAATAGCAGAAACTAAAAACTATTTATTAAGATTAAAAAAATTAATAAAACTTACTAGAGGGGTAAAAAAAGGTGCAGTAAATATATTCACACAACAATACTTTAATAAACGCTGTGAGGGTCGTGATCGGTGAAGTCAGACGATTTGATTTCTTCCATTTTTGATCTTTAGATCTCACAGAAAACTTATGCACAGTTATCTACAAAATATATTAAAAAGGTTGAGTATTGGAAATCAGAATCTGTATTGAACCTGAAATGCATTGACGTGATTCAAATTTTCTCCAGTTTCATGAAAAGCTAACCGCATATAGTTTAAGCTGTAAACGGTTAGTGGGTAAATGAATGACGTCGTCATTAAAAACACCAAAACTTCGAGTTGAAATATATACACAACGTTCGAATTAAGTTTTCTTGGAATAATTTTCACATATTATAAATGTTTATATATTAAAAACGTTTCTTAGTCAATTTTAAACTATAGAGCTGTTGATAATCTTACACAGTTATTTTATTCACTGGTGGTAGGTTTCTGCTTTCGGAGATCGTCTAAGTAGGTACCACCGCAAGTCCTATTTCTGCCACCAAACAGTAGTGTGTAAAAATTACTGTGTTTCCGTTTTAAGGGAGCTGTAGCTAGTGTAACTGGGTTAAACAGACTCAACTTTTTATGTCTCAGGCGACGAGCGTAATGTAGTGCATATTTTATCCTAACTAGCGCTACGTTGTTATGGGCAGACGTATTATATACCCTCAGATGAACGTCTTACTCGTCTCGTCGCTTCGTCAGTTAATAAAAAAAGCAGATGTTATTGATTATTGTTGTAAAGAGGCAACGTGGCTTAGTGTGTTTCATAACCATCCTTATTAGCATCTCATTGTTATAGCTTCTTACTTAGTAAAAGCCCTACGTGTTATTGCTTTGTTAGATTAAAAATACATATAAATGTGATTTACTACTAGACACATATATAGTGTAAGTGACAATCCCTCCCAGAATACTCCGACACTCACATTTCGACAGCCGAAAAACAGTGATACGATAACAGAGTAGATGTGAGTGGTAAGTATACAACGAGTTTGAACTCTACATGTAACCTTTGAATAGAACCAACACCTTCCTCTTCCAAGGCCATCAGCTAGGTACTGCGGTACGGAAGTAATTTTATTGTCAGCATTGAGCATGTTAGAAACAAGGAAAGAGATGAAACGAGATATTTTGTTTGCTAAAACTGCTTATAATTCTG
This sequence comes from Ornithoptera alexandrae, assembly GCA_029030555.1. Lineage (NCBI taxonomy): Eukaryota > Metazoa > Arthropoda > Insecta > Lepidoptera > Papilionidae > Ornithoptera > Ornithoptera alexandrae. The sequence continues at coordinate 10,092,018 of JARDVY010000037.1, forward strand.
ATATTCTTTCGGAATGTAATAGGTTTGAGTGTTTAGCAAAACATTGAAATACTCTCAAAGTGGTTTAAACACTGTGACTATTAATGACAACAAAAAAAGGAAAAAATGATGAATAGATGTTGGAGTACCGTCAATCCATTCGTTGTAATATTATATAGCAACAAAAAGCAGGATTGGGCGTTATAATGATCGTTCTGACCGGGCCAGTTTCTTGTTTGAATATTGGTTCTTGCAGCTTTAAATTTACCGGATGTTGAAGATGTTTCTCTATTTTGTATGGTTTGAGTTGTAGGAAATTAGGCAATCAAAGGTTGTATATCTGATATTAGTTCACACTTAAGACGCGACATGTCTGGAAGCAGTGCGATAATTTTACATTCTGAAGTTCAAATGTTATAAATCTTAAAATATTTACGGGCTATGGCAATATCATCATGTCTAGTTTTTGTGGGAAATTTGGAGACTGTAATGACGATATTTTTAAAGCTGTTTTACTTCTCGAAATCAAATATCGGGAGATGGACAACTGAAAAAAATTTGCCAAAAATTTTTTTAGAATTGTTTGCATTTATTTTTACTGCATACCGACTAATAAAACAAAATTCCATGACAACACAAAACTACTTATTTATGCATTTACTTTCCGCCTTGCCTATTATGTAAGGCATTTACTAATCATCACTTTATAAATATGCAAAGGTATAGAGGGTGGAAGGTAATAGGTGTAAAAGATCTGGACGGGACTAAAGTATCGTATCCTATCTATCTATGAATGGAATACCCCATCAAAAACAATGGTTCTGGGGTTATTAGTTTTTTAAATATTTTTGAAAAAATTCTAGATTTTCTCGGAAAAAATTTGATGATTTCATTTCCTACTTATATCTACACAAATTTTAATGTAATAATTATAGTTTAATCATTGTTTTATTAAATTAAATTAATTATCATCATTTAGAGGCTAAAACTTTTAAATTAGGTTCTTTGAAAGTCGTGACAGTAAAAAATAAGGCGTCATACTTACATTTTTATTTAATCTTAAAATAAATTTTTATTTATAAAAAATCGTATAAAGCACATAAATAAGTACCTGACTTCAATAGCTATCCGACAAGATATAAGAAAGTATATAAAGTTCCTAAAATTTAGAAAAAAAAAAACTTAATTTAATTCTAAGTGGTATTGTAATTGGATTATTGATTTAATTTAATAAAACAATGATTAAACTATAATTATTACATTAAAATTTGTGAAGAAATAAAATCATAGGATATTTTCCTAGAAAGTCGGGAATTTTTTTAAAAATATTTAAAAAATTAATAACTCCAGAACCATTGTTTTTGTATGGGGTATTCCTTACATAGATAAATAGGATACGAGCTATACTTTAGCCCCTTCAGATCTTTTACACCTATTACCATTCACCCTGTAAATAAAAAAGTATACATTGGCAGGATTTCTACGTACGGGTACGAGTACGGTTAGATTGCTGATTTACTATTTATGATTCAAATTGTTATATTTAACATAACATTCTAACCGTTATAAAACCCGCAGGATTAAATTAACTGAAGTTAATAATAAATTTAATTACCACTAGTTGACCAGCTGACCGCATAAGTTAATTATGTCGGCACATGGCTGTGGGAGCTGGTATGACCTATGTCCGACATACTACTACATTGTGTATTTCATTGTCGGGAGCATCTCTAGCTCATTATTATAACATTATTTCGTTGTTGCACGCACAAACTGGGGAAGAAGAGTTTGTAAATATAGCGTAACAGCAAAAGGAGCAAAATTTTAATTTCGTGGCTATAGATCCTTAGCGCTGAGTGGCTTATATTAATTTTTACACAATTTGAATTGGCCCATAAGAAACCTCCAATTTCAATAAAATCAATGTTACTTATGTTTGAAGTCCACGTATTAAGAGGATTTGCGAACAACGTGGAACACAATGAATGCGTGCTCCAAAGTGACCAGTGCTGCGCTCACAATGCTGGTATCCGATGAGCAGTACACCAAACATATTTAGTTAAAAGGTTCAACTTGAACTAAAACAACTCTTGAGAAAGACGGTACATACATTAACAGCAGATCTTTATCTAGTCAAATTGTATCCTTCACAAACTGGGATCAATGGTCACTCAACCGTGTTATTGATTTGACGACATGGCGCACGCCACTTAAAAGCTACCACATACACATAATTTTTTTTAGATTATTTAACTAATTTACTGAGAAATAATCTGAAGGATGTAGTATAACAGATGTCTGCACAACCCAGAGTTAGCATAATATTGCGTCGAATAGGATATAGTTATAACTAAAAAAATGCTTGGAAAATGGACACATGTTGGACACAAGTTGATCAAGATCTAACTGTCCGCTCTCCATTTTTCCATTTTACCATTTATTTTCTAGGACGATGTTTAATTTTGTTTTTTTTTTGTTTTGCAATAATTTATAATTATGAAAGTAAATTATGTAATAAACAATGCATTTTATTTTAAGACCTCGTATCTCCTAAAAGTATATTAGTTTTACGTAATTTGCTGGTAAAAAAACCGCGTAAGAGACATTGCACAAAATCTAAACAAGTTCTTAGTAGATTTGCGTTAAATTTCTATAAAATAAATACCAAAGAAGCTGCTACAACATTCAGTGGGTAATACAGTTATGAACTACGAAGTTATTCAGTTTCTTTTTCTTCCTGTAAATTTCTAAATTTGTATATACGCGTACCAAGTATTTACAAACTGCTCTTCCACGGTTTTGCACGCGCAACGACCATATGTTTTACTAATATGTAATAAGTGCGTGATAGAAGCACTTTAACTATATGTAGGTAAAGTTTTGATATTATTACTCGTACACAAGTGTTTCGTAAGGGTTGCCATATCTACATTGAGTTTCTGGCCTGCGAGATGTCCAACTGTCAGGGTTGTTCCTCACCACCCGCGTTATACTAAAATAACTATTACCATTGTTTTTATAGTATTTATATTTTTATTTTCATACTTTTGCAAACTATTTTAGAGGCTTATTTATAATCATATTTGACAATGATATTATTTTTTAATTTAATTAGACAAAGCGGCGAATTTCATCATCATCAGCCGATAGACGTCCATTGCTGGACATAAGTGTCCCCCAAAGATCTCCACATCAGTCGGTCCCGTGATGCTTGCATCCAATGGATTCCCGAAAAAAGTGGTAAATTTATCGGACAGTAAATGATATGCCAGTCACTAAAAAAAATTGCGCTAGTTAAGATGAAATATACTGCACTAAATTCTGCTTGTCGTCTCAGGAAAGCATGTTAAGTCTCGTTACTCGAGTAATTGCACTAGCTACTTCATAGCGGAATACAGTCATCTTTGCACTCTACCGTTTTGCGGCGTATAATAATAATAGACGCTGCCGTGATACCTAGATAGTCTCCGGTAACAGAGATCTACCACCAGTATGACTATAAATCACCACGATTAATGATGAAAGTTCCGCTTCATGGAGAGTCAAGCGGACTTTAGTCTCGATTGTAACCTTCTAAATGTAATCCGTCGCTTCCTGGAGCAGTTCCCAAGGTACCTGCTAAGATGAGTGACGACGGAAGTCGCCGCATACTACTTAAATTTGGAGAAAAAGTAATGATAGAAACAATTGACAAAAATAAGAACTAGGGTATAAAAGAAGTAGAGAGAAATATAAAAGAAAAGATGTAAAAAAAAGAAAGACAAATTGTAAAATAGTACAAAAATAACAAAGTAGTTAAGTGATAGAAATAGATAAATAAGTGCAACAAATGAAAAAGCAAATGTGAAAATTAAAAATTAAGATAAAATAAAAGCAAGCGGCGATCGGAGTCTGAGAGGCGATCCATGAGAGGAGAAACAGAAAATATGTAAAGATGACAAGGTATGAGTGAAACATAAAAAGCATGAAGGAAGAAAAGAAAATGCGGAAAGAAGGAAAAAAGAATAGTATATAAATATAAAAGCTCAAAACAAAAGAGGGAAAGAGATACTTCGGTCCAACAGAAGCCGGGGGAGCGATAAAAAAAAGGTACCAGCTATGCTCGGAATGTTATCATTAACTGATTTACTGCGTTACAAAGAATATGTGCTTCTGTTTTACAAGTTTATTATATTATTATATCTATTGTATCTTACTATTATTCTACAAAGCGACGAAATGAACAAGACGTTCACCTGATGGTTAGTGATGCGCCTGCGCATAACAACGTAGCGTTAGTTATGTGATACAGAGCATCACATTGCGCTTGTCACATGAAATATATGAAATATCGTTACCCCAATAATTAGCTACAAACCGGAACACAGTAATGTTTGCACACTTCTATTTGGCAGTAGAAATAAGAGCTGCGGTGCTATCTACCTAGACGGTCTCCGACGACAGAGACCTACCACCAATAACATCTTTTTTGGAGTGTAAGGCAATTAAACTATGCGAAATTTGAAAATGTACGTATATATATATATATTTTCATGAGCAAATAGCATTCAATGGAAATAAATGGAAACTGTTGATTAAAACCAAATGGAGAGGACCACTGAAATGCCAATTCAATTTCGATGGAATTATATACCGAATATTCTAAATGTGTTTCCTTATTGAAATTTACTTTAGTACTTTTATAATGTATTTATTCAGGCTTAATTCTATGGTTCACCTGGAAAAATATTCTCAAAATATATAATATGACTTAATATATTTTTAATATTATTTATGTTGTTTGATTTAAATTGTTTGAATAGGTGGTTTTAATGAATAAATATAATTTCATCGCTCGTAATTCCATCATTGCGCTGGCTCGCTGGGCTAATGGTTAGAGCGTGTGGTCTTTATTCCAAAGATCGCGGGTTCGAATCTTAGCGAGTACCGATGACTTTAATATTTAAGTTACGTACATTTGTGAACTTTAGTAACAACAGTGAATTACAAACGGTGAATGAAAACATCGTGAGGAAACATGCACATGAATTAGAATTTATTCTAAGGTGTGTGTTAAGTCTCCACTCCGCATTGGGCCCGCGTGGTGACTATAGCCCCATCACCCTCATATTGAGGGTAGGCCTGTGCCCCAACAGTGAGGACGTAAATTGGCTGTTGAAAAAAATTCCATCTTCTATTACTATCACTTACAAGCTTCGATTTAAAACTATGATCTATTACAATCAGTATAAGGACCAAGGTGTTCTTGAAATGCCTTTAGATTGTCCTTTACTTTTTAGTCAAGTCCTTATAAAATGAAATGTTTTATTCCCGTGAACGAGTTATAGAAATTTCATTTATTTATGTTTATTTCATTTATATTTATTTCTTTATTTTCAAACAATTTCTCGTAATTCATACTTCAGTGAATATTTTATGCGAAATCGACATTTTCATTGAAATATAAATTGGGATTGAGCCTATATAATTTTTTTTATTTCAGAAAGCAACGAGACAGGCAAGACGTTTACCTGATGGTAAAAGATACACTTGCCCTTAATAAAGTGGCGCTAGTTATGATGGTATACACTGCACTATATTGTGCTTGTCAACTTGGACACACGATTTTAAGTCTCAGTACCATAGTAATATCACTAGCTACAACGCCTTTCAAACCGGAACACAGTAATGTTGGCACACTAGTGTTTGGCGGCAGAAATAGGTGGTACTCACCTAGATGGTCTCCGGCAACAGAGACTTCCTACCAGTGAATTTTCTGCGTAATTTTAGAGTTACAATGATTTGTTTTGAGGTATAGGTGGAAAATAATTGTCAATGTATCTAGTAACAATTTTATTTATCCTAAGTAAAATGTTGACTTAGTAGTAGTAAATTTAATCATCATCAGCGTATGGTCGTCTGTTGCTTTATTAATTGCTACTACATGGAAATTCGATATGATATGCTTTTCAATATTGACTACTTATGCTCAACAGAAGTCATCGGCCATTTTTCTAGGGTGCCTTATATATTGAATTTATTACTTTATTTTTGTAATTAATTGTGTGTTAGGATTGCTTTTCTTTTAAACAATGCACGAAAGCTTTAATTACGCAGAACAGGTGAACAATTATTAATATGTAAATTATTCAAAAGCTAATTAATGAAGTAACGAAGCCGTAAGACGGCATCAACATGAGTTTGCGTTCAAGGCGTAATGGGAACTCATAATTTGAATGAAATGAGAAAAGTTTTTTTTTTTGAATACTCTATTTACTTAGACCTCGTAGGTTATTGTAAAATGCTATTAAGAGAACATTTACTTATATGACTATATTGGGTGTTAGAAGACCGTTTCCGAAAACGAAGACAGACAATAGTACCAATGACACCTTTGATGATGGGACAGAAAAAAATCGAAACAGTAAAAAAAATCATGTTTTTAAAACGTTTTATTCGTATTATTTACGCTCCATCATATTAGTACAGCTAAATGAAACGATAGTTTCATAAAAAATAGGTTACTTTACTAAAAAAAAATCAGCAATGAAACACAAAAACAAAAACAGCTTGGATGTTTTTTTGTTTAGAATACCATACACCTTTTTTTACTAAGAGACATAAAAACTATTTGTAATCATAGAGATGATGGTACATATTATGAAAAAGAGTATATCTTTCGTGCACTTAGTATTCAAAACCTAATTGACTTTTAATTTACAAGTAATGAAGCTGAATTTTGATGTGGTGGTAAGGGATAAGGTTATTATATAACTAGCAGATGCTGTGAATCAAAAAACCACAATGTTTTTCTTTTTGCTAGACGAACTTAGATAAAAAATATTATGTGTTTAGTACAATATTATATTTCACTTCGATAAACAAATTTTAATTATCTTACTACGAGACTTTAGTTGAATTTTAATTTTCATATTTATAAGATATTAAAATTACGCAACGTCCTGAAGGATAACACAAAAGATTACTATTATAGAGCGGATTAAACTCAAAAGATGTTTTGTTACCGTCGTCTGCAAATTTTAATTCAATTTTAAAATGCTATTAACAAGAAAATTCTTAGACATATTTTAGTAAAATTATTATTTCATTGGGAATGAAATTAAATTAGGTATAATGAAGCGATCCTTTAGTGGTTGTGGGAACGTTGTTTTTTAAGATTAGCAAAAACCATGAAGCTTTTACTGCTGGTAGGTCTCTGTTGCCGGAGACCGTCTAGGCAGGTGGGACCACCGCAGCGCCTATTTTCGTCATCAAACGGTAGTGTGCAAACCTTACTGTGTTCCGATTTTTGGCTAGCGTAATTACTGAGGTAATGAGGCTTAACATCTTACGTCTCAGGCGACAAGTGCAATATGGTGCAGTATTTATCATTGTAACTAGCGCCACGTTGTTATGGGAGGCGTATCACTTATCATCAGGTAAACGCCTCGATCGTCTTATCACTTAATTAAATAAAAAAAAAGCGTGCAGCAAATTCATTTGATGATAAGTGCAGCTACCCATGGTAAATGTAGCGTCAGTTAGAAAGTTTATACTACGCTACATCTTGCTCGTGTTAACATGGATGAATAAAAAGGAAAAATTGAAGATTAACTCTTGCTACACCAGTACTTTCACTGCATCTAGCATCCTTAAAACTTAATCACGGTAATGATTGCACACAGCTGCAACAAAAAATATTTTTCAAAATTATATCAGATGTATGTACGTGTATAAGAAAATCAGTTTTTAAAAAGTTTACTTTTAAACAGTTTTGTAAAAAAATCACGAAAATTTTATGTATTTCTTTATATTTTAAAACACGCAATATAAAATTCTAAACACTTTGAAGAGAGACTAGGTTTTCTGTTTTCATAAGAAATTTTGCTATTTATTCTTCCGAATACAAACGAATATTTGAAATAATTCAAACGCACAAAGTTCATCGAAAAGCACTTCAGCCGTTTAGGGTATTAAATACAAAGTTTCTTTTGTTCAGTCGAATGTAAAATACAGTAAAGATACACTTTCGCATCTCTCTCACATTGTTGTATCGTATTTTACGTGTTGGCAATAAACTAAAACCAAACACAATTACTTAAACGTGAATACATCGTAGTATGTTTCACATAAGGGGTGTAAAGGTTCCAGCACCAAGATCTCGTCGCTGTTGTGAGGGATGACTTCTCACTTCTTGGCTTTATCAAAGTCATGGTCAGTAGTAAGAGGCCGTGGGATGCCGGGGTGGCTTTCTGCGATGAGGTAATGCTGCAGAGAGGCAGTGAAAAATAAACATTATTCTCCCAATCCGCAGGCAGAAACGGAGGCGTCGAAAGAGTTAAGTTTACGCCTTCCAACCTTCATAACAGAGGCTATGGTGGCAGATTTGGTGATAATCCGTCACAAAATATGAAAGACCGAATTCGTGCAATACTTCCGCCTTACACTTTTAAAGTGGATGGACAGCTGTAGCTCCACCCAGAAACATGGAGTCATCAAGGCCTCTCGTTGTCAGTACCACGGTTATGTGCTAAAACCTTCCCTTGGTTAAGACCAAATGCGATGCATGGGAAACCGTCGGATTTTAGCTGCTAAGAGTCCGGCATTACTCACCCTTCTTTTGCTCCGACAGCAGAAGGGTATCCAATACAGAATTTCACCACGAAAAAAAAGGGGGTGTAAGGATAACCGCACTATAACTCACGGGATTCAAGCCAATCTCACCTGCTTATAGTACAGCCTGCTAATCAACAAACGAGGCTCTGGCTCCCACCAACCTACATTGGACCAGCGTGGTAGGAAATGGCCCAGATCCTCCCATATTAATCCCTACCTATTCATGTGAGAATTTTTTGGGGAGGCCTATGTCCAGCAGTGACGTCTATCGACTGACGATCATGATGATGTTATTTACTGTATTGCTCCATAACATATTTTCGGGAGTTTTTGGTATTTCTTTTTTTGTCATACAATTATATTAATCACTTTTATACATCTAACATACATTTACATAGGTTTTTTCTAGTGGTGGGTCTCTGTTGCCGGAGACCGTCTACTATGTTACTACATTTTGCGTATATATCCTTGAAAATTATTGTACTGTTATAAATTATCTAAAATTATTCATGAGTATGTATCATAATACACAAAATGGGTACGGACACGTGATACGTTACCTCGTTCATCAATTCACGGTGAAAGGGTTGATACGTGTACTTAGTAACGAAACCCCACTAATTCTTTTGGTGGGGTTGACTATAAAGTTTGCATTTCGATAATTTTATAAGTTAAAGATAAATGTAATAACTAACGAGATAAAAAAAACAGAATATAATCTACTATTGGAAGGTCTCCTGCTGAAAACCGTCTTGATAGATATCATAGTGCCCATTTATGCCGTCAAGCGCTTTTATGCAAACATTACCGTATTTCGGTTCGAAGAGTGGCTGGTGAATTTACTGGAATAATGAAGTTAAGTATGCGTTTCAATATAATAATAAACGTAATAAGCAAAATATGTTGATGCTTAAATATCTTAATTAGAACTTTACAAATTTTACAAGCGAACTCTCCCTCGGGTGAACGTAGAGCTCGACTCGTCGTTATTTTGTATATAAAGAAAAGTTCTTTTATATATTTAGTTGTAAACAAATACATATACTAGAAACGGAAGCACATTTTAAAAAAAAATATACTTCAGTTTTTAGTTTTTTAGATCTCTTGTTTATAGTCTTTCCACCTTCTGCCTTATACAATTTTTTTGATAGTGATGAATAATGTCGCTTTACCTACCCTCGTATAATGGACATATACATAAATATCTCTTAATACTAGCCGTAATATAAAAGCTAAAAGCTTTGTTAATGTGTAATTTTACGCTCAGACCATACCATTACAACGGCTTCAGAGCCACTCGTAAATGTTAAAATCCTAATTACATAATGTACTGTACGTATAAGAATAACATCCTGCTTCTCACTTTATTTCGAAGTCATGAATATATAATATTTACTGGTGGTAGGTCTCTGTTGTCGGAGACTGCCTAGACCACCGATTATCCAGTAGGGTCGGGCTATTAAGAATAGGAAGGCTCTGCCCGTCGTAGACGGGAACTAAAATAGTTTTCGGTTTCGTGGGTTTTGAAGGTGGGAGGCCACATTGTCTACTAAGCGAGCCCGGGATGCCCCGGAATGGACGAGATGGTTTGGTGCTTATCGTACTAAAGCAAAGGTGCCGAAGAGGGCTAGTGCTCCCTCCCCGGGACGTGCTTTAGACGTAGTGCCGGGAGGGTATTACTAACCATCAGGTAAACGTTCCGGTCGTCTCATTACTTCCTTGAATAAAAAAAATCATATATTACGTCAATGAACGTTACATGATATTTTTAAAACGCTTTTATATCAATTTCTATATCAGCTTTGGAGAAATTTTCATTTGTGTATGAAGTATTATTATTTTCATAGATACTACCTGCGAACATAGTGTCGCTCTATTAATAAGAACGAAACTAATATTCCAAATCTTTTAATATACGTACTTTACGTAGGATTTTACTTTTAATCAAAGTTTAAAAGTATTTTAAAATAAAGGTTATCTAGATCTAGAATTATTTTTAACACAAAATTAGACTCGGCAGCTGCTGAAATATTTATTACTATAAATTAGATATAATATGATCTCCACCTTTTTTCAGTAACTAAGTTTAATCCACTACTAGATCCTTTTGTTATAAAGTAAACCTTTCGTTTACCTTCTCTCCTTTCTTCCAACACCAATCATGGTTTTATTAAATCGGATATAAACTTATCAAATTATAAGTAGTCGTAAAATCTATTACAAAGATTATATAAAGAAATGAGTAAACTCTGTTTTAACTAGTTGTTCATTTTGCTCGTGTACAATTTATATTACATTTTAATGTAAGTTACCACTAAAAGTCGACAGATACGAAAATTTATATAAAATCAATGGAATGAAAACTGTGTAACGATGCTACATGAATAAGCAAAAGGCCGTTTAATATATTTAACAAGGGCGGTGATAAAACGAACCTCAATTTCGCTTCTCTGCCTACCCTGCCTCACACTCATCCCTTATTGTAAATAGTGTAAGATTAAATGTTTATTAATAGAACGAAGTAGTGAACATGGTCACCTGTAAGTAAGTCCGTCTATCATGATGTGTTAGCAACACTTTTTGATTTTTTACACCAGATCGTCACCTTGATACCCTATAATACCTACATAATACATTAAATTCAGACAATTCAACTAACTGAGAACATTCTGCTGACATATTGAATAGTTCGTCCAATGTATCTGGATTCTGGAATTCAGATGGTAATTTTGATTAACCGATTTGTACCAAAGTTAACTTATTTTAAAAATGAATATATATATTGGTTCATTAAATTACCTACTATATATGTATTATACCTTAATATTATATACTTGTAAACAGATACCAAAGTACTTTTTGTTAAAACAGAGAATTTAAGCTACACCAGAAAAAAATAATAATTCGAGAGTCGTTTAGATAGGTAGAGCCCCTGAAGGGAATAAAAGTAAATTGGATTATGTTTTTGTTCAGTTCAGTTCATTGTTTGCCTTTTGTGATGTCTACTTTTAGATTTTTTTCTTTTATCAACCGGAGCACTGTTAAAGGTTGCTGGAGCCTGTTAGCAATATAGGTTTTATACTGTATAATTTACAAAATAACCTTGATCAATCTCTTATACACTTTAACAAACATAAAGTTTTATATTTTGATTCCTATCGATGACTCTAAATATAATACTTTTGTACAAACAATAACATCTCTGAACATCTCTGAATTTTGAACCTATAACTACTGTAATCTGAAATGAGGTATTAGTTAATGTTCTCCTTATAAGGAATCTCACCCTCTCTCTCTCTTCTTAATAAATAGATTTTTATATGATATTTCATTAAAAATAAATGATCTTTAATGAAAACGTATTTTGTGATGTGAATAGTAAAAATAAAAACTTTATTCGAACAAAAGCAAACTAGGCTGTTATTGCCTGAACCAAAAATAATATAAAGTAAATGAAAGCTACGTTTCACTTCTTGCGTCCTAACGAAGGGAACAAAGACATTGACGTCAAAAAGCCGACACTTGAGTTATTACAAGATATTTATGATGCGAATTTATTCCGGATGGATAATATTAAAAAGCTTGATGAGCTATACAGGGTGAAAGGTAATAGGTGTAAAAGATCTGGAGGGGCTAAAGTATAGCTCGTATCCTATCAATCTATGTATGGAATACCCCATGCAAAAACAATAGTTCTGAAGTTATAAATTTTTTAAATATTTTTCAAAAAATGCTTGATTTTCTAGGAAAAAATTCTATGATTTTATTTCTTACTTATTTCTACACTAATTTTAATGTAATAATAATTGTTTAATAATTTTTTTATTAAATTAAATAAATAGTCATCACTTAGAGGCTAAAACTTTTAAATTAAGTTCTTTGAAAGTCGTGACAGTAAAAAATAAGGCGTCATACTTACATTTTCATTTAATCTTAAAATAAAATTTTATTTATAAAAAATACGTATAAATTTCATAAATATGTACCTGACTTTAATACCTATCCGACAATGTATAAGAAAGTACATAAAGTTTCTAAAATTTAGAAAAAAAACCACTTGTGATAAAACCAAGTACTACGAATTGTCAAACTGTAGAGACTCATAAAAGTATACGCCACGCCGGCCCTTAATTTGGCCCTTTTGTTTTTGTTGTAACACGAGCGAGCTTATTGTTGTCGTTTTAAATATTGAGTTCATTGTAAAACAGATGCAATGTCATTTTTAGGTAATGAGTCAGTACGACAGTTAAAATTTAACTACGTTTGTGGACGTATATTATCGTTGTCTTCTTAATATTGAATAGTTTTTCTTTTCCATACTAAATACATTTAATTTCAATGGCGGATTACGGTAATGAAGAATATGTTGACATTAATTTTAAGTCCATTGACCATTACGACCATACAATTAACTTATAATAATTGTGTAAATTACAACAAAGAGTTCTGTTAAGTAAGCGAGGTTGCAAAAAACGGAGAAATATTTTAATTTTAATTAATTACTCTAAGGGTAATACATTGTTTACAGTTGAAGTAATAATAATATATTTTCTCACAAACGTATTACCGACGTGAAATAAAGGAAATAGACGACCATTTTATATAGAAAAGAATAATCAAAAAGTTTCAAAAGAAATTGTTAAATGGTAAAGAATTCAGACAAATTTGTGACGTCGTGGGTAAATAGTTTGTTTAGTACTTTCGAAGTGTATGTTCTTTCCGTAAAAATAACATCATAAAATCTGTATAGTTTCAATAGAAAATAAGTAGTACAAAATCAACCTTTTGTACTTTTACAGACCAAAAGATTTTTCTTTTAACTAATCTTTTAGAACTTAAAATCTTCAATCAGTTTTGTTTTGTATTGTATAATGAAAATTTAATATTTCGTGTTGAAAATCGCTATCATTTTGTTTGTTCTATAAACGTGAATATTAATGTTACTGTCATAGGTAATAAATCTTTGTTCAACAAATATATACGAATAAGGGTATAAATCACTTCTCGGTGGTCGCCTCCATCTCTATTTGACGCTTAAAATGTTACATAACTTTTAAATTTCATAGCGAAGAATTTTTAAACAATAAGTATATGTGTAACAAGTATATATGTTTTTACATTTCGAAAGTTTAATTTACAAGTATCTTTTGAAATAATTGTCCGCAGAAACTAATTTGAAAAAGTTATAATAAATTAAAAGAAAAAGTCAAAATAAGTAAGATTGTACTTGTATGTTACTAACAGTCACCGGGCTGTAAAATAAATATGCTGTTTGGCTAGAATTGTTCCCTGTTAGGCGACTTTTAAGACACTGTGATGGCAGAATAGCTGAAGAGTTATTATAACCAGTCTCGCACAAAGAGAAATATACAATATTTCAATGCAAATACATTCATGTTTCAGTTAATGGAATCTAGGGAATTATAACTTTCATTGTGCATTTAATTTGTTGAGTGAATCCGTATTTCAGTTTTCAAGTTTTGCTGGAAGCATTTAATAATATTATCTGTACGATGAAACAAAATGAAAAATAAAAGGAATAATATAATAATAATAAAACATATAATAACAATAAATGAAACCTTTATATTTGTTATAAAATTAGTTAAAGTTAATCGTGTTATAAAATATGGTTTCTGGTGTGAAACGAAATATTTACTGATTTAATACAATATAAAATGTTTTAACAATAAACCGTCTATTTTGTAGAAACCTAAAAAACTGTTTCATTGGGAGTTACTAATGCCCGCTTAATAATCTTCTCTGTTTAACAAACGGGCAAGATTGTGACTACCTGCCGCTACTTCGAGGTATACTTTATGTTATAAAATCATAAAATATGGGGCATTCTGTTAAAACTTATGCTATACATGAAAAAGGAGCTTGGTTTTTATTTAATTAAACTAATTTATAAACCTTAAAGTTTTCTTAAAAGTTAATCTTAAAGTTTTAAGGCGCTATCAGAATTTTCTTATTCTTTCTCATATCAGAATATTTTCACGTCTAACTACACGCACATAATATTTTAGGTGACAACAAATAAATTATAGATTTCTCTATACATACATGAATAACATTATTCCAAACTCGTGTAAAATGTTAAAAGTATGATTTTCTTATCGTTCTGTAAAATATACATTTTTTTTTATACAATTCATACGAGGCAAGCAGGATGTTCATCTGATGGTAAGTAACACGTCTGCCTTTAACGTGGCGATAATTAGGATGATATATATTGCACCACATTTCGCTCATTGAGTCTCGTTACCCTAGTAATTACACCAGCTACAACGCTCTACAAACCGGGACACAGTAATGTTTACACACTGCTGTTGTCGGCAGAAATAGGAGCTGCGGTGGTACCTACCGAGACGGCCAGAGATCTACCGCTAGTAAAAAAGTAAGAATTTCTAAATGTAAAGGTATGATGCGTACGACAAAGCATCCGTTTTCATTTTAATGACTCAAACCTTGAAAATAAGAAGGCTTATCCATGGATTAATAAAACCATTCTTGCAGGAACTCTGGATATTGTTCATCTTACTAAAAATGTATGTTTTAAATCGACATTAATGTATACAAACTGTAGATAACTGTAAAAATAATTCATATAATATTTTAACATCTCTAAATTTCGATTCCCTTATTGTTTTTACTGAGACGACACAAGCTTCTGTTTTATTTATATATATACATATATAATAAAAATCGGTTTTCTTGGTTCGCTAACCACAAAAACTAGTGAACGTATCGACATGGCAACTCGACCATTCGATGCGGTGTGATTTGTAGATGGTTATATATATACAGACATAGACATAACCAGAGACAGAAAGGATTGTACCACGCTGATCGCCAACCTTCACTAGTTGGAGAGGCATTTTAAGAAGAAGATAGGCTATTTATTTTTTTAATTTCATAGATGCTTCATCATTTTATTTCTGATTAACTTTTATAAACATTTTCATTAGGTGTTATTTATACGGTTGCTAAACAAAGTCATCTGCGGTCAAATTTTTAATTACTGTCAGCAAATCTTGCGGGGAACAGTTAGTGTTCCTATAATTGTACAATAATTTTTTAAATCTGTATAAATGGTTTCAATCCCAAAATAATTAAACCGTACAGTACGTTTCGTTATGATTAATGGGGCTATAAATGTCGGCCAGATGAAAATAAATCGTTTGTTATACGAATAACAATTATGAAATTTAACAAATTTTTGGTTCGTTCAGTAAACAGAGAGTTGAAAAAAAAAAACACTGTTTTAGTTAACCAACATTTGCTATGTACTATTATTTAAATTGTAATTTACTAAGTGTATTTTCACACTGAAATATAATAAAGAAATATTAATAAAAGGATTTATTGGTGGTAGGTATTAGTTACATAGCTCTGTAATCTCGGTATATAGGAACTAAGACTAAGGTAACTCTTGTCTATCGTAGGGGGTAAATAAAAAACCTTTGGATTCACGAGCTTTGATGGTAAGTGCCGTCGCAGTGATATATCGGTGTGGACTACAAATACTAAATGGTCCATAGAAATCTCACATAACCCTGAAATCTTTAAGGAAACGAGCGATGTTTGTTTTAAAGATTTCACCATTGATCAGATACCAAAAATAAAAAAACGATGAATATACTATATATGAAAACATATTTTCCGGGGAATCTTTTCAATCACTTTTAAACCAAATTTTAATATTTACAGTGTCTTCTACTTTCTCAGTCGTGATATTATTTTGTTTCAGTTTATTTTCTTTCAAGAATTGATCATACATGAAAATAAAAACATGTTACATTGAAATGTTGCTTAGTATATTAGTTTTCCATATAAATATTACTCAGCAACATTAACTTGTTATTTTTTCTTTCGTTGTAGTAATATTCTACAGAAAAAGATCTTCGGGACTATTTTCATCGGAACCGCTGTTGCATATTCATCAGAGGTCTTAAAAAAATAAAGTTACTTGAAATGTTACGTATATGTTCTCAATCTCAATAAGCATTAACATATATTTATGAGTATGTATATCTTATAAAATCAAATGTGATCAAGAATTTGATGAAGAATTGATGGAGAATCTTTATGTGGGAAAACCTTTAAATAATTCGAGAGTTATTACAAGACCTATAACTCTGTATAGGCAATCATGATAAGCTTTTCGTTATATTCGATTAAGGAATAGATTTATTTCTCAATTATTTAAGTTTAAATATAACTCATTTAACTAAAACCGCCGTAGCTAATAAGAGAAGAGCGAAAATATATTCAATGATTACAAAAAGAAATTACAATAAGTCATTGTCAGTATCGTTTCCATAGTAAAATATTTTTATTTATTGTTAAGGATAACCGGAGGACGATTGAGTTAATTCGTCCATTGCCGCCTTTGTATCTTTTTCCTTTTGTGATTCCGTCAACATACATATAATCTATTCGCTTTGTATTCATTTTAAGTAATCGAATGAATACATTATTATATTCTCTTTTATTATAGAATTAGAAAGATTCTATTCAAAGTGTTTTTGTTATTTGAATCTTGTTCTTTCAGTAAATGGCCAAGTGTTTGAACAAATTACTTTAGGAGATTAAGGACATAGTTACTGGTAACAAGATTTTATTACTTCATCAGAAATATATCAGGTAACAAGTACAAATATTTGAAATTTATTAATAATATATATTAGTGTTACAATATTATATTAGTATTATTATTTAAACATTTGTCTGTTTTTTCTTTATGATGAAATGATATCTTATAATGTATCTAATATTTTTTTTTCTTAAAATGATTGCTCAATAACTTTATCGTGTTAATTAATACAAGCAGTTCTTTTTATTGTGTGACCGTTATTCATATATTATTGAATTACAATACAAGATTGTGTATAATGGAATACATAACAGGAGACCTATGTCCAACAGTGGACGTCCATCGGTTAAGATGATGATGATGATGATTTATTGTATAATTTTTATTAATAATTTTTATGAATAACGAGTTTAGCATCATTCAACTATTTTTATTTATAGTGGAACTATACTACAGATGTGAACTAAATGTCACCCATACAGAGGTTAAATACAAAACATTTTCCTTTCTTTAGACTACTCTTGCTGTTTACCTCTACGCTTTTTGTTAAAAAAAAGTGAAAACAAATTTTTCCGTCGACGATGTCATGAAAAAGTCAGTATGTATTTTTTTATGACTAGAGCAACGGGAAATGGGAGTGTTCACTTTATTCAAGAGTCCAGCGACTTGAATGTAAGCTAAACTAATGGAGAAAATAAAAGTGTAATAACCAATTTTATAAAAACGTAAATTGAATTAAGGTTTTTCTCATCATGACCGCGTAGCAGCATATATATATTGGCTACATATCGTTTGTTCGTGAAGGCTAAAAATATTTAAAGCCACTTTCATTAGCAAAATGGTTTCAGGACATCCAAAACCATCAATTATTCCAAGTGCTTTAATAAAGTTAGTAATGAAAATTGATGTTTATCCTAAATTACTTCGCTCAAAGGAATTGAAACAAAAGAGGGAGGTGGAAGGGTTTAGTTTCCGTCAGAACCATCAATAACATTCTAGAAGGGTCCGAATTACAATTCATAATTCAATTGATTAAATTCTGTAATCGACGCTTCCAAATCAAGTTTAGTTTGTAATTTATCTTTTATGTTCTTGCTGATTTTGATTACTTTTGTTGAGTTTTAAAAATAATCCGCTCCATGTAAGAACTTAAAATGGAAACGTAAATATTAATTATAAACTTTATTTTCAGTCAAAGAAATACATGACATAATATAATAGACTGCAGCATAAAATAGACGCTGTGAAATTTCAGCGCGCTGAGTAGAACTTCCTGTTCATTACAATGACTTTAAACGTGAAATGATTTGCCATATTAACACCAAATTAAAAACTTTGTACATGCAGACAGTGATTTTTTTATCCCTGAATGTTACGGGAATATTCGAAAGAGATCTACATAAAACTCCAGTGCCTCTCTGCAATGCTAAAATGCATAACACATTAAATAGGAGCAACATACATATATTGCTATAGTACCAACGAGTTGCGATTAAAGAGGCCTTTACTACTAAATATTTCAAGTGCAGAAATAGATATCAAAGGAGAATAGATTTCGAAACTTCTAATTCACTATTTTAGTTATTATGTCTGTTATCGACCGCAGTAACAAGAAATTATGTTTCAGTGAAATTGAAATAGAGTTTTCTTATACTTAAAATACAAGGTACATACTTTAGCTTGACGCCAAAGTGAATTTGATTGAACCTGTAAAAGTAGTTAACAGAAACGAAGAGAGAAAAAAACTTTGCATCCTCTTTTCTCTAAAGCAATTAGCTTGGCCTCTTAAAGGGGCTTTCAGGCGCAGTACTGTCGATATCAATAAACATGATTCTTGCTCTCTGAAAAGTTTACATTAAAGTTAAATGCGGACTTTTAAATAAATTACCTGATTATGTACTATTGTATAATTATTTCTACAAAAGTGGCGATAACGTCCAATTTTTATTTGTATTTGTAAATAACAATACGAGTTTTTAAGTTTTTGATTGTAACTTGGGACATAATTTTATATATGTATAGGTAGATTTGAGAAAAATGTTTTGTTTCATATAATAAATGTTCAACACATATCACAGTCTATGCTGCCAATTTAATATATATTTTTCGATGTACGACTAAATGAGCAAAACGTTGACTTAATAGAAAGTAATACTCCTGCTCATAAAAATGTGAAATGTTGAGATAATACACATTGTGTTCTTCGTTATAAGACACGCATGCCAAGAGAGACTTACAATCAAAATAAGTTTATATATAATAATGTTGTATATAAAAAAAATTACATTCAATCGGAATACACGAAAATAAAGTATTAAAGAATGGCAAACGGACCCTCTGAAACGTATTAGTTAATAAGAGTTAAAATTTACTCAAATTGATAAGATCACAGGATTTATACGTGAGGTATCTGGAATATAGGAATTCCTTTGTGACCCGAAAGGTTGAACGAATGTATCGAGTAAATATTTGAGACACATTTGTTGCGTTGTTTTGTACATATAATAAATATTTATAACGTGCGAAGATGCCAAATCGTATGAGAATTGTATTCAGAAATAGTCTATACGAAAAAATTAACTAAAAGTTCTTTAATAAATCCATATTAGCCAGAAGATTCTGTGCGAGCACACTTCTCCATCTTCAATGAATCATTCAATCGTGTGAAATTCAGGACAAGTTTAAGCGTATAGTAATTAGAAAGGTAACTCGAATCAATTTAGAAAGTTGCGTAAGAAGTTTAAATGAGCGATTCCTGAGGATTGTTTACCTGTGTAATACATGTATACTTGCGATATTATCACGGTTTAGGTTAAAGGAAGCTGTAAAACATTTTCAATACACTGTGTATTAACTGCCAATAGGGATATAAAGGTATTACATAATAACAATATATATTAGGAATAGATTCTACCATTTAAATCTTTTTCTGTTTCATAATCGTGTGACCTAATGACCTAATAACCTACATATCTCAGTTCTTGCTTTCTATTCATTGTTGACTAATCTTGAGCCCGCCCCCCAGCCGATTCAATGTTACTGCCAATGACTGTTTAGTTTATCCAGACGTTTTTTTATACAAACTAAACTGTGGAAACGGGCGAGAAGTGCGTATAGTCGTAGATAAGCATAAGTATAAAAAGCCACCGAGGAAACTTCACTTGTGACCTTGAGACTATTTTACTACCTAAGTTCAAATGGTAGAATAGTATCTTTACTGCACATTACTGCTTGACGCCTGGAACAGGGAATACAAGGGTCTGAGTCTTGGTTTCTTATATCGGATGTCAAGTGATATCGTACAAATATCAAAGTAGTTGATCGAACCATTAACAATATGACGGTGTTGGAATTAGCCTATAAATTATATTAAACGAATACTGTTTTAACGTTACTTTATTTATTAAAAATAACTTTGATTCATACAAACATTAATACTTACTCATGCGAAGATCTTTTTGACTAATTATGTTATAAAACTTTATAATGTAGAAATCACGTCTACGGTACAATTTTTGCGGATTTCGAAAGTTAATTACTTCAAGTATCTGGTTCGCTTTCCAGCTTCAGAATATAAGTTTTGTATTAAGTACCTGTTGGAAAAGTAAACGAAGCTATTTAACTTGGATAATCTTGAGTAAATTTATAGATTTCTTCATACAATTTAAAAAATCTTCAATCACGTTAAGGTAACTAATGTAAAAGTCACCGTCCAAGGGAGTAACAGTGGTTCTGCATATATTTTTTTTAATAATTAGATAAATAGAATTTATATGGCGTTTATAAATAGCGTGAATAATTGTTGTATTTCACAATTATTTCTTAAAATGTCCTCATAAATTAAAAAAAAATTTAATAATGATAACGAAAACGTATCTAAATAACTAAAATATTGATAATATATTATGTAAAAAAATACATAATAACATTGCGGAGTGAGAAAGGTTACAATATCTTCTAGGCTACTCAACCTCTTTGGGTTATAAAAGGCTACTAAGCAGGTTGTAAGTTTTCAGAAAAATGGCACTAGCTTTTTCTGTGACCGTTATTGAAGTTCTACGCTCAAAATTCAAAAGGAATATATTCAGCAGCGGATATCAACTAACTGATATAGTGATAATACAAAACCAAGAGGCCATAAGTTTTTATTATAATAACTATTAGGCCCTAACTTATGAAATTAGCGTTTTGTCATACTGACCACTTTGATCTGATATATCTACTCTTTGGTTATGAATTCCAAATTTAAAATTCATTTAGCTGGTACATTTGAGTTTTGCAGTCATTCATTTTTTTTTTCCTTGTAATTTTTTTCTTTGGCGTCGCTTATTGCCGCACAATGGGAAACATGAAATATCGGTATATTTACGAGTACGAGTCTACCGTGGCACCAGTGCTGCAGAAACAGCTCGAAGGATTAATGATGTGTACGGCGCTGGTGAGGCCAAAAAAAGCATTCTACGTTTTTAGTTTCAACGTTTTCGTTCTGGAAGTTTCGACTTTCAAAACCAGCCCCGTGAACGGCCGGAAACCAAAGTGGAAAATAAAGAATTAAAGGCTATTGTGGAAGCGGATCCTTCACAAACCACTTCAGAGATAGCTGCAGGCTTCAGGGTAAGTGACAAAACTGTATTAATTCTCTTGAAGCAAATCGGGAAAGTAAAAAACTTGACGATGGGTACCTCATGAATTGAGTGAATCGAACTTGCAAACACGCGTCGACTGCTGCTGCTGTGTTACTTTGCTCAACCGACACAACAATGAAGGGATTTTAAATCGAATCATTACTTGTGATAAAAAGTGGATACTGTACTATAATTGGAAGCGCTCGTCGCAATGGCTGAACCCTGGAGATCCAGCTAAATCCTACCCTAAACGAAAATTGACTCAGAAAAAGTTACTTGAGTGTTTGGTGGACTAGCGCCGGTGTCGTTCACTACAGCTTTCTAAAATCTGGCCAAACGATTACGGCAGATATCTATTATCAGCAACTGCAAACCACGAAGAAAGAAGTAGCTGCTAAACAACCCAGATTGGTCAATCGTTCTAGGTCACTGCTGCTGCACGACAACGCAAGACCACACACTGCACAACAAACAACCACTAAGTTAGGTGACTACAAATTTTCCAGAATTTGGACAACTTCTTACAAGGAAAAAAATTCAATTCCGATGCGGCAGTCCAAAACACCTTCTAAGAGTTTATTGATTCTCGCCCTCGTTGTTTTTTAGTAAAGGGATCAATGAACTACCTATGAGATAGCAAAAGTGCACGGATAACAAATTGACCTAATATATACTCGAATATGCTACAGAGCATAAAGTTTCTCCATTGCTCCTTTTGTAGAGGTTTTCAAAGAATAAAAAAAAAATGTTTTAATAATATATAACATGAAAAATAGCTATGCAATGTTTTTTATTCGATAAGTAACAGTTAATAATTTCGTATTATAAAGCAGAAGTAGCGGCGTGTAATAAATTGCTCGTTATAAGAGTACACGACAGCTGTTCCTCTGATTGCCTGATTAACAAGCACGCGATGGCGAAATCCTACCGACGGGTGTGGTTACCTCTCAATTTTTTCTTCACAGAAAATTGTGAATCATTCAAACGTTACTTGCAAATTTTTGTGTGTATATATCATAATATATTTCATTTAAATGAAATGACCCTTTGCAATAACAGTCACTGCCGCGTTGTGACTAACCGCTTGCCTTTGAATACGGATGTCTTTAATCTCTGTATGGTGTCGGAGATAAAACTACCCAGCTTTCATATTATCATATTACGACATTCATAATCTGCTATCTATATATTGAAGTAGCGAATATAGGGCGACCATGCAAATCTTGGGCTTCGTTATGACTTAACTTCAAGTGAATTTGAGTTCAAATGTCCAGTGAAGATAAAAAATTTATATTTTTTTTTAATTTAAAAATATTGTGTGTATTATTTTATTTATCTTTTTAAATGGGTTAATAAGTGTATCAAAGAAAGCATTAATTTGTATATCGATGAAAGAATGTGTATGTAACTTTAAAAAAATATATATCCTGGTACCATTGACGTCAATGCCTGGGCGAGAGCTGTTAGTTTGAGAGTCCATTACTTCACACGCGTGTCGAGTGGAGCTTAAGTAAGATAAAACATAATAATAATGAGAGTTTCTTGTTTTTATAGAAGCGATCTTAAATTATATGCTTCGAAGGTTGTATTGGATTGTGTATATAAAAGTTACCGAATAAACGTTTATTCATAATTTGTCACAATTGTATTATATGGCAAGACATTTATAATTTTTTTGGACTACTGTTATACTGTCACAGAAAATATCTAATACTTACAACAAAAAATAATCAATTAGTTTGAAATAGAAATTATTAACTCGTGTATATTCAGTCTTTTCAATTTCATACCCTCTTGTTTGAAATCATGTTGCTAAATGTCAACAAGGATTGCTACTACAGGAAGTATATTTAAATTGAAATAAAACCGTTCAAATTTCTTTCTTATTCTCTATTTTAAGTGATACTAATGGTGGGTCTCTGCTGAAGACCATCTAAGTGGGCACCATTGTAGCTCCCATTGCTGCTACTAAACAGAATGCATATCTACCTTTAATTTTAAAATGCGTTGTAGCTAGTGTAATTACTAGAGTAACGGGACAGCATTTTGATTATGAAGACAACGATCATAATGCGGTGCATTATGAACCTCGCTAGCACCAGATTGTTATGGTCTTATCACTTACCGTCAGGCAACTTCTTGCTTGTTCTTACGTCAATAACAAAAAGATTAATTACTTTTAATTTTTGTACTAATGGAGCGGATGAAACAGGCAAGAAATTCTGTCACATTTGTTAGTAAAAGTTGGCAACGTGCAGTCTGGCGTAAAGTACATCCAGACATATTTTATGGTCGTTGCGGGATTACATCGATATTGGAATCGGCAGTCGATACGAGAACGAATGTAACGCCTGAGTGATGCAAATTTACATTCAATTTACTTTACTATTACTTTGCTATAACAATATTTTATCTTTCCCATATTTAAATAACATTTAAGAAAAAAATTTTTTTTTTCCTAAACTTAATTGTCAAACCTTATGGAAAAGACACAAAAGGCCAATTATGTAACTTTCTACACGGTAGGTAATTAAGAAGTAATCCGTAACCTTAACGAAATACTATCGTTTAATATACACTCATTCCTCGATTTACACGGTAGATACGTTCTTGGGAAAATCGTTAGTTCATACAAAGTAGACGGATATGTGCAGTTAACCTGAAAACCGTGTAAGTCGATCTAAAGAAGACAAAGAGAAGTCGAAGATATGGTCATTATAATCGTGTAAAATGAGATAAGGATTGAAAAATAAAAATGGGATCGTTGCTTCATTCATTCCATATTCTTTTGCTACGAATGAAGAGCTTTGTCCAGATTTTCGTTTGTCAAAAATTTTTTTTTTCCAAACTGTTATCCTATCCATGGGTTTTCTTTTTATTGACATTATAAGACTGTAATAAAGTTGAAACATTATTAAGAAATAAATTTTTAAAACCAAAAAATTACCTTTTTTCACCTGTTATTAGAATTCAATCAGAATATATGACTTTAAAGTTTGTTTTTCTTCCAAAAAAGAGGCTGATGAAAGCAAGAGCCCTGTATTGTTTGGAAAAGGGTGCGTTCGTTAACTTTGAACGAGCTTTTAAAAGAGTACATTCATCAATATGATATTGATAAAACTATCAGAATAAGACCAAAAAAAATTTTTTTTATTATTTAGAAACTGTGTTATTCAAGTACCGTGTAAATCGAGGGACAGGTGTACTTAGGATTTATTGAAAATAGTGATATAAATATAAATTGAGTTTTCAATAGATATAAAAACCGAAATTTAATATTTGCAATGAAAGTCCTACAATAGTCTTTCGATATATTGTGTGTGAACGAATAATAGAAACTAAATTTTTAATTCATAATGTTCAAAATTTCATAAACATCAAAGAATGGCACAACAAAGTCAGCAGACCAAGGTAACTCTTTAGTTATATCTTTATACGTATTTGTTAGTTAGTTTCTTTTTATGCTAACTCTATTTGTAACTAACATACTGAAAACCTATTTAATCTACCTGTCAGTTGGTTACATACGTCTAATGTTTTAGAAAGGAAAAAATTTACCAATATTAGGTTGGGAACGTATCGTTTCTGTCGAGCAATTCCAATTTAGATTTAATCCCAATCCGAGGGCGACGTAAAAGGGCGTCATTCCATTCCTGCCGTTTCAGCAGCAACGTACTAAAGTCTCCAATAGCCTACTGATTAATTATATATTCTAAAACTTAAGTCCGCAGGTTCGATGTAGGACAAAAGCCTTATCTAGGTTTATATTTATAAGGTGTTCGTATCTGAGCGTCTTTTGATCTGATGTGCGTGGCGCAATCGGGTGGGGTAAAATAAGTCATAGCAAAATCGATTATTGTATGACTAAAAAGGCATAAAAGTTAGTGTGTAACCTTTTGTTGAGAACAAACATTGAGATTATGTAGTTTATTTACTTTACAATAGTTTTATTTTTATTGTTATCCTTAGCTTAAATTAAGCCTAACGTTTATTGATTTATTACGTCGTAACTCAAAATCACAAATTGATATTAAATTGACAATTGTGTGTAATAACTATCAATATCTAACCTTGTCTGTTTATCATTGTAGACAAATCTCTGAACAAACAGGTTAATTTGGTTCGAAGCAGCCTAATGAAATGAAGCCAAACCGATAATGGGATCTCATTCCTTGAATTAATAGCCTATTTAATATTCTATACTTGTTACATATTCTATTAACTATGTCTATATTAAACGTATAGTTATTTTGGCAATGTGTGTAAAGCATTTGGCAAGTGAACTCCCGTGTGTGACGTCTGTAAAATGATGGAGGATGTACATCATTTCTAGTCAGAATTTGTCTAAACAGAACGATGAAGGTCATACATATAAGTATATGTACTTATATATGGAGTTCGAACAGATACATACAAGCCAATAAGTTTTATCAATGGTTACGTGTACGAATAGATATATGCCTAAATTAACTATCGGCTGATAGGTGTGAAAGATCTTTGAGGGAGGCCATGTCCACATCAATGCAATTTTTTTACACTTTACCCAAATTGATCATATAAAAGGTTAGTTATTGATTTAGAAGACATTATTGGGTTACAGGTTGTATTACATGTTCGATTCCAGGCGTACCGGCATAAGAGTCCTGGCTTCTAACCTATTTTATAAACAAGTGTTCTATAATATGGGTAAGTAGGGTAATATTATATCAATATTGAATATAGGTTAATTGTTAAACAAGTTTATGGTTATGCTGTCATGAAATAGAAATACTGAATGTATTTTTCATACATAGTATACTAACATAAACTATATACTCATCGTTCAGATATATACTTTATTTTATTACGTCTAAGTTGCACTAAGCCGTGTAAGGAAATAAGAAAGTTTCTTGTACATTGTCAGTAGATGAATTAATAAAACAAATAACAAAAATTTGTTTTTTTTTTGTTTCCATGAAGTTAGTGCTGTGAGTTTTTTTGACAACTTTGACGGTTTCACCGAACTCAGAGCTCGCAGATCCGGTACCCGCGAGCCAAATGAAAAGTTTGATAATTGTACGAGTCTATTAAATAGAGAAATTTTGAGTTTAAATTGCAAACCGAACTTTAAAACAAAAAAAAATTAAAAAATGATAGGCGATAGAAATAAAAATAACCTTTATATAATAATTTGTAAAAAGGAAATGAGGAAAGAAAAGTTTCTATTACTAACGTTGTCTATATATATAGCTATAACCGTACAAACGACGAAGGATCAAAAAGTAATGAGAATGAGATAGAATATAGTGACTATTGATAACTTAATAATTTATTTTTCTATATAGTCTCCGAGTCTCTCTACACAACGAGTCCAACGCTTTTCCAAGGTTTCAATCCCTTTAAAAAAAAAGTTTTGTCTTGGTCCTGCAAAAAGCTGTCGACGGCATTCATCATCTCGTTATCGTCTTCGTACCTGTTTCTCCTTAAGTATTCTTTCAATTTAGCGAACAGATAAAAATCGCTAGGCGTCAGATCTTGGAATAAGGGAGTGGTCAACTAATTCGAAGCTAGCTTGATGTATGGCAACTATCGCAACTGCCGACCTGTACGCAGGTGCCTTGTCGTGATGAAACAGCACGCCTATTCGAAGTTTCCCTCTCCTTTCCTCTTTGATGGCATTCCTCAACTTGGGAATTAAAGCTGCATAATATTGGCCTGTAATAGTGGTTCCACGCTCCAGGTAATCAATCAACAATATTCCTTCTGAGTTCCAAAATATTGAGGCCATAACCTTGCCGGCCGATGCTACGGCACGAAACTTCTTCGGGGTCGGTGATGATGGCCGTTTCCATTGCGAAGATTGCTGTTTTGTCTCGGGAATAAAATGATGGACCAAGGTTTCGTCCATTGTTACGAAACGAGACACAAAGTTTTCCTTACCTTCTTGAAACTTGTCCAACAATATCTTCGAAATGTCAAATCGATTTTGTTTCTGACTGTCGGTTAACATTCTCGGCACCCATCTTGAGGAGATTTTTCTCATATTCAAAGATTGTTTCAATATGGATTGAATACTTCCATATGAAATGCCCATTTCTTGAATTAAGTATCGGATGGTAACTCTCCGATCGCTCAATACAATTTTCTCGACTTTTGCAACACTTTCTTGGGTGACTGACGTCGATGGACGTGGTTACAGCCGCAACGATGTTCGTCTTCCGCGCTCGTTCTCCCTACTCGAAATTGAGAAACCCACCTTGCGACAGTGGAATACGGCGGAGCAGACTCTCCTTATGTTGCCTCCAAATCGCAATGAATCTCTTGCGTCGTTAACTTTTTTAAACAGAGGTATTCAATAACGGCTCGCACTTCGTTTTTCTCCATTTTCGAGAACACGTTCCGACATGAAGCAAACAAATAACTACATTTAGAAAAAAACAAAAGATAATCGAAGATTTTTTCTTTATTTATTTTACAAATATGTATCTGAGCTATGCCAGTATTTATTTTTTTCTTACCAAGGAGTATATATGTCGTTCTAACTACTTTTTGATTCTTCCTCGTACATGCATTGTAAAAATTACTACTACAAGCAAGTAATCAGTAAATATAATTTCCATAACTATTTGGCGCCTTATTATATATACAGGGCGCGCACAATAAGATATTCTGCGATATTTAATAAGACGAACTGAATACGTGTAGCGCATACTTATGCGCATTAATAGTTTCCTTGAGGTACATGGTAGGTAGAGTATATGAGGTCTCTTTACGATCGCCTGAAAAGGCATAACCGTATTTTACTGTCGGCAAACAGAAGTGTGTAAAATTTACTGTAAAATAACAGGAATGAATTTTAATCCCATAAAAACAGCATTTCCAGAAACTCATCATTATATGTTAGAGCTATATACTCGGTAGAAGTTAATGGTATTTATTTATTAGAGTTAACTAAATGTTATTAATTATTTTTTGGATAGAGGTTTCGCAATCATCATTCAAAAATATATTTTTTTCTCCAATAAGGTGTTAATTAATTGCCTTGTATAGGAGACGAATTTAAATATCCCCACCATCGATGTACTCTCTCTGTTGAGGGAACAGAAGACAGTAACTTTTCCTATGAATGTTATCAAATAATTGCAAATGTCAATACACATGCCATGCATGGCGAATATTGGTCAATAATAGGCTGAAATGATCGAATATATTTGATAATTAATCTATAAAACATCCCAGATGTATCTTTTACATTTTAAATTCACTATAACAGTACATAGTATAATTTATTTTCGTTAACCATATGAGGAAACAATTGCTTACAACGTTTCCCTCTTAAACGTCCATGTAAAAACTAAAATCAGCATTTTGTTCATTTGCACGTTACATATGAACATATGAAACTCGGGAAAACTCATCCAACAATTCTATTTCATCGTGACCTATATTAGTTAATACCCTTAAGTCCTGTTGGGGACCGGAGGAAACTTTTGTACATTGTCAAGGAGTTTAAGAGCTCAGACCGTAATTACACTAGGATAAACACACGCCACGCTGATGATTATTAATTTTAGTTAGATCAGAAACTTTTTGCTTGTCCCGACGCTTTGGTCTATAAAAATGTTATTATATCTCCCGGACATTGATTAATTATACAACTTCTTACGAAGGGAAAAGTTTTTGGCCTGTTCATATTCAATCACTTACCAGTAACATAGCAGATAAAAATATAACAGATTTCATAGAGATCTTCCATTTCTTTCCGAGTGTCTTTATATTCCATACTTTTTAAAAAAAAGATTTGATCATTACAACGAAAAACCGACTTATTTCATGAAATCTTATTTTTATGGCAATATCCGGTTGTGCTACGACTACGGCATACGTAGACATTGACGCAATTCTACGAAGCCCTAAAACCTTGTATAACGTAGAAGCCCAATCAATTTTTACACCAATGGAGACTATTTGTTCGTGGTTTCGAATCTCACATTGAGACAGTGATAAAAATATGAAACATAATAAAATTACTAGTCAAAATATTAAGGTTTGGATTTCGAAGAGTATGCACAAGAATTATATAATTTGATTACGCTATCGCTTTTTTACCCTCAGCCGTATAGTTGGCAGACATTCACCCCTTCATTGTCGATATTCCGCATGTTAGTACGGAGCGTTTCGCCTGATTCATCATAATGCGAATAGCGAAGGATGGGAACAGTCTGCCGGCGTCGCTATTTCCGTCCTACTATGACGTAGGAGTCTTCAAGAGAAGAGTGAATAGGCCTCTAAACTGATGCGTTTTACCACCTATATTATATCTCCACTTTCCATCAGGTAACATAGTAGTCAAGCACAAAGTTATACAATATTAAAAAAAGTAATTCCTAGCCATAAACACAAACTTTAAGTGAAATACCACGTTAATGTTTTTAACTTAAATAGTAATTTCATTAACCCAGTAGTATTTTATGAGTACTTTGACCTAGCTTTTCAGATGATTTTAAGACGCTGAAGAAGAAGAAACTGGCACGGCCAGGTACTCTATCACTTATGTTTATAACCACCGATACATATCAATCTGTTATAGTGGAAGATCGACAAAATAAGAATTTTGGAAAACCGGAAGCGTGTGAAAAAACTACTACTATTCAAATATGATTTCTTAAACATTTTATGATGTATTTTTTATTCCGATATTACAAGACAACATATTTAATAAAGTAATTTTTATTCAATTACATGTAATATTCACTTAACTCCTTCAACGTGGCGTTTAATTATTATAATTAAATTCCCTTAACGTCTTTCGTGTAATATAAACCAAATTAAATGAAACGATAGTGATATAATGAAAATGTAAAACCAAGGTCGGCTTTGGTATAATTTAAATGACTTCCCTTATGAGTAACTTTGTTTGCTAACTCGATAAAATCCATTAAACTAGAGAGGCTAATGTAATAGGACAGTTAACAAATGGCTTTAATTGATATTTATAATTTAAAAAAAAAAATATTTTAAAGGCAACATAACACTCACTGTTAAACTTTTGGTTATAGCAGAATTATTGGTACATCAATAATAACATATTAAATGGAAGTATCCCTCTATATGAATCCACCAGATCGATGTGGGAATCTTTGGGAAGACCTATGTCTAGCAGTCAGCTGGTGATTATATATTTGTAATTAAAAATTACAGCTTTTTGCTTAAATCATAAGAATGTTTCT
Source organism: Ornithoptera alexandrae (assembly GCA_029030555.1). NCBI lineage: Eukaryota > Metazoa > Arthropoda > Insecta > Lepidoptera > Papilionidae > Ornithoptera > Ornithoptera alexandrae. Next base: position 10,123,025 of record JARDVY010000037.1, read on the forward strand.
TTATACAAAACTTGCATATCCTTTGTAAAAAACTCGAAAACTGGATTTACAGGGTTTTTATTTGCAAAACGCTGAAAATGTAAGAAATCATCTACTTGTCATCACATCATCATCACCAGACGATAGACGTCCACTACTCCCTCCTTCAAAGAATTGCACATAGGCCGTGTAGGGATTCATGCGGGTAGATTTGGGCCATTTCTTATCACGCTGGCCCAATGTGGGTTGGTGGGTAACACAGCCTCTTTTGCTGATTAGCAGAGTGCACACCTGCTCGTGGTGCAGCTTGGATCCCGTGAGTTGTTGTGAGGGAACATAAATATATTACACAAATTAGAGCTCTGTGCAATGAAAAAATTGCCGCCTATTTAGTGAATTTTTTCCAATTTAGTTTCATCAATTTCTTGTGAGAATTTCGGTAAAGTGTTTAGTATCAATTTTCTTTAGCGACAATAATTATTAAATAAAAACCTACAGACACGGCCAGAACATACTTGGATTTTATTTACAAATTCATAAAAGAGAAAATAATAAAAAAAATAAATAAACAGAAATACTCACGAACAGTATTTGATACTTCATTAAACACTTTTTTTGGATTCCCCAAGGAAAGAGAACAGGGTAGAAGGTCATAACGTTAACAAGGGTAAACACATTTTACGAGAAATATAAAACGTTGTTTTTGTAATGCTTTATTATTTAACCCCTAGCTACCCGAATATTAATTATTGTTTTACTAATAAATATTATAATAACCGACACAGTTGTTTAGACGATCTTTGTTATTGGAGTAACTTATGTATGATATATATACGAGCAAAGTTATAACTAGAGAATTTGAATAATCTAAAAACATAAATATTATTTCTTTTATATATCGTTAATTAATAAAAATATTAGTTAACACAAAATGTTACCATAACTGTGTTATAACTGCTTTATCTTGTTGCACTTACATTTAAGTGCGGTGAAATTTTGCTTTATGTAATTGAAAGTTAGGTAAGATTGAAACCTGCTAGCCATGTTCCATGAACATTTTAGCAGAAATGTGATATATGCAAATCCGCACTTAACCAGCGTTATAGGATTTGACTTGGCTTTTTTTAATTCAAGGAAACGACAAGACGAGCGGGATGTTCACCTGATAGTAACTGATATGCCTATCTATAATAACGTAGCGTTAGAATGTTATACACAGCTCCACATTGCGCTCGTCGCCTTGAGATATAAGATGATGAATTTCGTTACCCTAGTAATTTCACTAGGCACAGCAGAACACGTTGATGCCCTCCTGTTTGGCGACAGAAATAGGCACTGCGGCGGTACTTACTAGACGTTCTCCGGCAACAGAGACCTACCACCAGTCATGACTTTCTCCTTTTTTAAATAACGCTTTGAATCTGTGATGAATCCTGGAGTTTTGCCAATATACTTTTGTTTAAGTGCTATACTATTTTTGGACCCTAAAACACTGCAATTTTTCTAAACATCAAACGTTTGCTATTATAACCGATCGTTTAAAAGAATTTTGGTCACAAATTCATTATTTCTATTTTTTAGGTATAATGTTAACACTATTCTTATCTTACTGCTAGCTGTTTCCCGTTCGATTTACCGGCCGTAACATAAAATTAGACCGTACATGATTTTCTATAGCAACCGCATAACCAATACGAAATAATTGATACGAATGTTTATAAAAAATTATTAGAAATAAAATGATGAAGCATCTAAACAATTCAAATAATAAATAGCCTGTAACCAACTACAAATTATTCCGCGACGAATGCTCATGTTCCCATGTTCACTAGTTTTCACGTGATTGGCGAACCATAAAAAACAATTTTCATTATATATATATAAATAGTTTGTTCTTGTATATTATTAAAAAGGATAAGGGTGTAAGGGGTTCTGCCCAACGACGTCTATCGGCTGATGATGATGTTATATAAAAAGACTGCCGAAATGAAAACTAGCAACACATTTTGTAAAAACTACTTTATTTGTTTTTTTTTAAAACTGTATGTGTTCGCTTAACAACACAAAATTGTATGTATTATTTATGAAATGATACAACAAAAGTTTGCAGCCACCAGCGCATATTTGAACCACCATCTCCGTAATATTTATAATAAAACTTAATATGGTAATAGCATGTATTAGATTATAAATACAGAATTTAATTAAAAATAGCTTGTTAAAGCTCACTTAATATTGTTTTCATAATGAATGTTCGTTGGGAACAATGAGGCTCTTTAATTATGACAATGTGACTCGTCATTGTACGACGGCTCTCGTTCACATTGTGAAACGTAAAAGGAAAAATAAAATACATAGAGACAAGAGAGCTCACGCTGCCATATCGGAACAACTGCATCCTTTAGTCATACTTTACGACAGTAGCAGACCTTTTTTTTTGTACAATTAAGCTACGAGACGAGCGGGACTATTTGCCCGGTGGTAAGTGATACGCCCGCCCATAACGTGACGTTAGTTCCTACACCATATTATGCTCGTCGCCTTGAGAAATAAAATGTTGAGTCTCGTTTCCCCAGTAATTTTACTAGCTGCAGCGCCCTTGAGACCGGAACACATTGTTTGCACACTACGATTTGACGATAGAAATAGGAGCTGAGGTAGTACCCACCTAGACGGTCACTGGCTAAAGAGCACCATAAATAGAGAAAAGAAAATTTATATTGAAAGCAATAGCTTTTGTTATTAAGCGATGGTGATGGATGACATTTTTTTTATTATTGCCTTTGGACAATTTTTTTTTTATTTTAAAAAATACTACTACCAATCAGGAGTAAGTTATCGAAACAACTTTTATTACTACTTTGAAGATCAGTATTATAATAATATTTTTTTTTTCTATAAAGTAACGAGACGAGCGGGATGTTCACTTGATGATAAGAAATATGCCCGTCTAAAACAACGTGGTGCTAGTTAAGATCGTCAACCTTCACTAGTTGGAGAGGCACTTTAAGATAAAGCTAGTTAAGATGATACAGCACCAGATTGCGTTCGTCGCCCGAGACATAAGATTTTAAGTCTCCTTACCCCAGTAATTTGACTAACTACAACTCACTTCAATTCAGAACACAGTACTGTTTGCATAGTACCTAGACGGTCTCCGGCAACAGAGACCTTTACTACCAGTATTCTTATTGTTTATGTATTAATTATGTGTAAGGCGTCCCGCACTCCTCACTCACGGGACCCAAGCCAACCTCACCTGCTCGTGGTGCAACTTGCTAATCAACAAACGTGGCTTTGGCTCCCGCCAACCCGCTTTGAGCCAGCATAGTAATAAAAGGCGTATATAGGGAGTGGGGATCCCATATGAACCCCTATATACGACAAGTCCTAGTGTCCAGCGGTACCGGGGCCATGGTGAACGTATGTAATCTTTGAGGGAGGCCTATGTCCAACAGTGGACGTATATCGGCTGATGATGATGATGATGATTAATTTAACATGCTTAAACAATATTTGTTGTAGTCAAATAATGGTTATAAAACTTTCATGCTTTTAATGCGTAAGTAAAGCTTTACTTTTGTAATTGTGACCACAATTACTACTACTACTAAAGTACTAAAAACTAACTAGCACAAAATAATTTGATTCATCAAAATATAATATAACAAATAGTCGCTTCTAATGTCCATGGATAAATATTATAAATAATATATTACTTTAATTGAAAATGTTGAGGTGGATGTGCGGAATAACAAGATTCGATAAGATCCTTAATGAGTACGTGCGTGGTAGAATCGGAGTACGCCATATCGCCGACAAACTGCAGGAAAACCGGCTGCCGTGATATGGGCATGGCAGAAGGAGATCACCAGATTACATAGGCAATAAAATGCTCAGCGTCAACGTACCTAGCAAACGGTGAAGGGGAAGACCGAGATTGCGATGGTTGAGTGTAGTGAAAAAAGATTTAGAAGCTTTAATGTCAAAAAAAGCAATGTCCAGAATAGAGCGAAGTGGAGCTTCGTTTGTTGATAAGCAGGGTGCCTCACAAGCAGGTAAGGTTGGCTTGGGTCTCGTGAGTTGTGCGAGACCCTTTACCCCTTTTGCATTGATGGGCTCCAAGAAATACCAATGCCAGTAATATATATACGTGAAAACCAATGAACGTATAGACATGGAAACGAAAATTTGACGCGAAATGGTTTTTAGATGATTTTAGACTATTTATTTATTGAATTTCATAGATCCTTCATCATTTTTTTTAATATAAAATTGTGTAAACATTTTCATGCAGTTGCTATAGTAACGGTGGCTATAGAAATAATTTTATAGTACGGCCTGCAAAGTGGATGGGAAACAACTAGTTTTCTTATAAAACAATATTAACAATGTTGTGCCACATTATGTTCTTCCGTGTAACGACATATAAAAGAGAATTATTAAATTTCCCTCTTTATGAACAAAGTGCCAATATTCGTGTATGAAATTGGTAATATTTTCATGTTATAACGCAATGGTAACCGATTTGATGAGCTCATATTAAATTATATATACGGCAGCAACGTTTCCGATTGTCTAATTAACAAGCACGCGATGGCGGGAATATTACCTCCGCGTAATATTTACCGCCTCGTTACCGTTTATTATAATAAATAACAGTAATAAATCTCTCATAATATTTGCGACATTAACGAAAAGAAAAAATGACATACAGATAAAGTAAAATTTTATGTATTTTTAGGGTTACATGACACATTCACACAATGTGAAAAGACACCCTACCACTATCAATACATCCACCATCATCCATCTCTTATGTGCCCTCGGAAGCAAATTAGTAATCTTTATGTAATAAAGCGAAATATATTTTACCATGCCTACAATAGTATTATATCTTTTTAAGGGTCGTTAAAATAATGTTGTGTTTTATAGTTACCATTATGGCGGCTAAATAAATTTTAAGGGCGGTATGCTTCGATCTGAAATATTTTTTTAACTGATGATTAGTTACATGGGCATTATAGAATATAACAGCCAATTTATGTCCTCACTGCTGGGGCACAGGCCTACCCTCAATATGAGGGCGATGGGGCCGTAGTCACCACGTGGGCCCAATGCGGATTGGTGACTCCACACACCTTAGAATAAATTCTAAGTCATGTGCAGGTTTCCTCACAATGTTTTCCTACACCCTTTATATTTCTCTGTTGTTACGAAAGTTCACAAATGTACAGAACTTAAATATTAAAGTCATTGGTACCGAAGATTTGAATCCGCAACCTTCAAAATGAAGGCGGCACGCTCTAACCATTAGGTCAGCGAGCTACCTTAGCGACCGAGTTATGGATATAGAATATAAAATAGTAAGCAATAATTCATGTATATTTAGGATATTACAATTCTCAGATTTTTTTTATTAATTCAAAGAAGCGACGAGACAAACGAGAAATACACCTGATGGTTAGTGATACGCCCGTCCATAATAACGTAGCACTAGCTAGAATGGTATAAACACCACCACATTAAGCCTGTTGCCTTGAGACATAAATGTTGTCTTATTACCTCAGTAATTACACTAGCTATAGCGACCTTCAAACCGGAAAACAGTAATGTTTGCACAGTATTACTGGGAGGAAGAAATAGGCGCTGCGGTGATACCAACGTTGACGGTCTCTGGCAACAGAGACCTCTAGCTACACGCTTCTTTATTTATGAAAAATTTATAAAAATAAATAAATAAATTATAAAAGGCATTACGTGTTACAAAGGGTAAAACATTACAATGACGTTTTGCAGATATACCGACTTAATTTATTTAGTACAAAAAAAGGCACTTAAATCGTAGTTTTCCAATCTTTACCAACGATGCATATATAAATACATATTTAATGACTTACAATTTCAAACATTTACTTACACTGGTGGTAGGTCCCTATTTCCGGAGACCGTCTAGATAGGTACCACCGCAGCGCTTATTGCAGACGCCAAACAGTCGTTTGCAAACTTTATTGTGTTCCGATTTGAGGAGTTTGTATCTAGTGCAATTACTGGGGTAACGAGACTCAACACCTTATGTCTCTAACGACGAGGGCAATGCGGTGCAGTGTAATCATCATACCTAGCGCCACGTTGTCATGGCGAGGCGTATCACTTACTATGTCGCTTAATTGAACAAAAAAAAAAGAAAAAATGTACTATAAGATACGAACTAAAAATTAATATAAATAAAAAGCGTAAAATGACGTCCTTTTCATAATTATTCTGTAACACGGATGTAAACGATCTCTTTAAAACGCTTTTCACTACGTAGGCGTTTCAAGTTGAACTTATATACAACTTTCATACCACCCAACGATTTAACAACGAAATTATATTAATACTATTTTAATAGCGAATTATTATGGAAGTTTGAATAAGAAAAGTTTATCTGATACTTTTAATCCATTTATTTTGTTACCTTTGTGAGAAGAAAATCAATTGCTTTTAGTAAAAGACAATTTTTTTTTATACAATTAAACGATGAGACGAGTGGGACATTCACCTGATGGAAAGTAATACCCCTGCCAATAACAACGTCGCGCTAGTTAAGATGATGTAACCCGCACCACATTGCTCTCGTCGCCTGAGACATAAGATGTTGAGACTGGTTACCCCAGTAATTTTCCTAGCTACCACGCCTTTCAAACCGGAATAGAATAATGTTTGCACATTACTGTTTGGCGGCAGAAACAGGCGCTGCGGTGATACTAACCTGGACGGTCTCCGGCAGCAGAGACCAATCGCGTGAAGTATAAAAATATACTCTACTAGATAATATACAACATTGTCAAAACTATTTGTATCGATATTTTTTTAAAGTAATTTTTTTTATTGAGTAAATAACACATGATTACAAATATTTATTGTAGATATTCCTTTTTAGGCTAAATCTATTTTTAATTAAATTAATAAAAACCAACATGTAAATTTCACGATAAGTTAAATAATGTCTAGTTAGGTATCACCGCAGCTGCTATTTATGCCGCCAAACAGTAGTGTGCGAACATTACCGTGTTCCGGATTAAAGGGAGTTGTAGCTACTGAAATTACTGGGGTAACGAGGCTTGCCTCAAGGCAACAATCACAATGTGGTGCAATGTATACCATCCTACCTAGCGCCGCGTTATGGGCGGGCGTATAACTTACCATCAGGTGAACATCCCGCTAGTCTTGTCGCTTCATTGTATAAAAAAAATTAAAAAATTACTTCATGTTTTAAAGAAAAACGGAGATAAAGTACTTAAATCGCTAAAGTACCTCGTCTTCCTTTCTTTGCCTTCGCTAATTGCCGCCTTCCTATTTCTTGAATAAGTATTCATACACTTTGAATATTAAGTTACTCCGCTAATTACTTTGTTTAGTTTGTAATTGTTTTAACCGCAATTTTAAATTACTTTTTTAAATTATATGCACATATTTAACTTGACGGTATTAACCTTAAGGGAGGACTATAAGCTTCTCGTCGAGACGTACTAACGAATAGTACAAGGCCAACGATTATTTCAATCGATCTTGAGGCTCTTAGTCTTGGGTTGAAGTTCCTTATAACCCTAATGTTTCTCCAGAAAGAAGGAATATCTATCAAAGTTTTCCCTCCCGAAAGTAAGTAAACTAAGTTACCGTCACATTATCAATCTGCGGCCATAACACCCTTACTACGTTACAAAAATCAATGTTACAGCTAAAAAATTCTGGATATGTTTTAGTGTCATTATCAAAAAAGACGAACCTCATATCACTTAACATTCTGTGAAATTGCGACCATATTTTTTTTTATTATTCTACGAAGCGACGAGACGAGCTGAACGTTCACTTGGTGGTAAGTGATACGCCTACCGATAACAATGTAGCGCTAATTAGGACGATATACACTGCACCACATGCGCTCGTCACCTTGATACATAAGATGTTGTTTCACCTTACCCCAGTATTTACACTAGCTACAACGCCCTTCAAACTGAAACACACTTTGTTAAACACACTACTGTTTCGCGGTAGTACCCACATAGACGTGCTCCGGCAATAGATGCCTTCCACCAGTAATGTGATATAAAAATGTTTAAGGACATGCCAAAAAAAATAATTTTATATAAATTATTTATAATATCACCTAATGTACTTTTATATTTTAGTAATAAAGTAGGTATGCAACAAAATGTACTAAAATGTTACTAAAGATTGTTACGTTACATCCATTACATTCTAATGGAGATCGTAAAACTAACATAAAAAGTAAAAGCAATAAACTTCTTAAAAGATATTTATTGTATGTTATTTACCTTAAGAATAAACCAAGAGGAATATTTTATAATTAAATAACAAATGATTTTTGTGCACCGGCGTTTCAAGACACTTCTTTTAAGATATAAACAACATGTAATATATAGTTATATGTATTCACATGCAAATGCTTGTTACTAAAATTATTACATCATTGCTTTTTATATGTGCTAATTATAAAATAATTAAACTTTATAAAGAAAGCAAAATTTATTTCTGTAAGGATTATATTACACCGATCCCCACCAGAACCATCACCAGCTAAAGCTGCATATAGGCTCGACATTCGTGCTTCAAATCTGTTGTCTACGCGGTAAATGACAGCAGTAATCCAGATATCTTTCTTTCCCTTCTGCTCAAGGCAGAGGTCGGCAAAGTGCGGCTCTTTGACCTCTTGAGTGGGCCATGGGCCATTTAATGAATCTCTAAAATTATGATGGATGTTTACTACATTTACAAACAGACTGGGCTCTAAATTTTTTTTAATCGTTTTAATTTGCATATTTGGCTCTTTGGCTAATAAGTTTGCCGACCACTGGCTCAAGGGGATAGAGTATTGCTATGTGTGAGATAGTATTGCCAAGGACGACACTATATCTAATTTTCATATTACGAAATGACGCAGTGCAGAAGAAAAATATCAATGCAGCTTTTCGCTGATTTTCTCTAACCAAACTATATTGGGGATAACCGCAAACGGAACCCAGTAAAGAAGTCTAAAGTCATTTGTAACTGATTTACTTTAAGGTTTGTGACCCTCTCGAAAATTTGAGATTTTTTTATTTGTTTAAAATTTTCTCCGATATTATATTATATTATATTATTATTCAGAGCTTTTTATTGATTGAAAATTTGAGATTAAGCACGAATGTGAGATTTATGTTTCAATAAAAGTTTTCCATTCATTTATATTTAAGATAACATTTAAATTATAAGAAATCAAATCGATTACATATGTATATATCACCGTTATCGTAATACTATAAAAAGCGTTAGGACGTATCCTGGAGCTGATATCAGCTCGGATCACATTCCCCTCGCTAACAAAATTCGACTAAAATTGAAAAAATTAGAGAACGAAAAACAAAAAATCCTTAATACTTTGCTTTTAATGGACGATGGAATCAAAAAACAATTTTTGAGACGTGCTGACGAAGTCTGGTCGACTGATACTTAAGTGACAGTATAGAAAGCTTATGGCACAGTATTAAGGAGACATTGCGAAATTCAGCTGAGCAAATACTTGGATACACAAATAACAGAAGAAAATCTTGGATAATAAAAGAGATTCTAGAATTGTTTTTGAAAAGCGTAAAAATAGTAAAGTGTCCAAACTTATATAAAGAAATCAATAGCGAGCTTCGGGTTAAAATCGGCGAAGTGAAGGAGAAAGAATTGATAAGTCACTGCAAATTGAGCGAATATCTAGAAGCCATACACCGGTATGGTGAACTACATAAGGAGATACAAAAGATGTCAGTCAGTATAAATTCTTCCAATCCAGATTCTATTGTGGATGAAAACGGTAAACTACAGTTACATCATGAAGGTGCTGCTTAAAATTGTTTACATGCCCATAATAAAGAAATGCTCAGAAGAATTATGTGCTCAACAGTTTGGGTTTAACGGCGATAGGAACTAAAGAAGCTATTTTCTCTCTTAACTCCCTAGCAAAGCGAGCAATTCAACAACACTGCGTCTATTTATGCTTCATGGATTGAGAAAGCGTTTGATCGTGTTCAAAATCACAAAATGATGGAGATTCTCAGGGGTAAAGGGTTGGATGAGAAGGGCCGTAGAATAATCGGAAATCTCTATTGGTCTCAAGAAGTTGCTGTAAAAGTTGAAGGCAGGGTTGACTATCAGAGTGGAAACCAATTCAAAGAGGTGTCCGACAAGAATGCATACTGTCTCCCTTACTCTGTAATTTTTATTCCCAGGCTTATCTAAAGGATCTCCTATTAATCATCCAAAAGCAGTTAAAGTTAATGGAACACGAATCAATAATATCAGATACGCTGATGACACTGTGTTTGTGTCGGGTTCTAAGAGCGAGCTGCAGAGACTACTGGAGGATGTGGCATTTTGTGGTGATGTAATGGGTTTGAACATAAATGTGAATAAGACGAGAACAGTGGTAATATCCAAAACTACGATGCCTGCTCCGAAAATATACCTACGTGAAACAAAAATTAAAGCAGTAACTTCATTTAAATATTTAGGCCGTTACTTGACATTGGATTTAGATCATGACGAAGAAAGGAAATGTAGAATCGGACATGCTAAATATGTTTTTAATAGAAGGTTCAAAGTATTATGTGATCCAAAGATATTGTTTCCCACACGATACCGCGTCTTAAAATGTTTGGTCAGTTTTCTTATATGGTTGTGAGACGTTGGCTTTAAAAAAGGAAAGTTGTCGTCGAATAAAAGCATTTGAGATGTGGGGACTCCGTCGAATGTTTAAGAATGGAAGCAATTAACTCTAATCTTCAAGTCTTTGAGAGAGCTAACTGCAAACGCAGGCGGAAGACAACCGTCACGCAAAGAAAGAATGAATTTTTCGGACTCCTTCAAAGAGGATCCCTTTATGAGTTCCCAAGGTTGATCCTGGAGGGCGAAATTCCTGAAAAACATACACCTAATAGAATACGCAAGAAATGGTTTGACGACATAAAGGAATGGACCGGGTTTACATACTATTAGTTAAAAAGAATAGCCAAGGAAAGAATTAGTTTTTTCAATCTGATCGCCAAACTTCAGTTTGAAGAGAGCACCTAATGATGATGATTCATTTACATTTAAGTCAGTGTTTTTTTTACCAATATAGTGATATACAGTTCAGCAAAATGTAGAAAAGTGTGTTCTTGCATTAACTAAAACAAATATTTCCCTTTATGTTATAATATAGGTAAAACAATAAAACTCCACATATTTCTTGATTTGATTTTATTTTTATAATATTCAACTGTTGACAGATAACAAATGATCTTACAATATCCAATTTGTACATATTATTACTTAAGAAAATATGGCAACACTCATATTTTAACAATAAATACTTGATGGTGTTTTGGTGTCACGTTAATTCAATCTAAATGACAATTTATCAATAAAAATAGCGAATGGGAAAAAGAGAATAGATAACTTTTAAAACTCTACAGCTATTTAAATGTAAATTATAAAATATTCCTATGTGTCAAATATGATACCTGTCAAAAAACGATAATAGTTACGAGCGTCTTGCAAGATAAAATACAAACACTAATATTATGCTTCATTTTATCATAAAACTCTGTCTTTTGCAATCACAATAAATAATCGAAAAAATCATAAATCGGTTCAAATAACGATTGTTGCAAGCTATGAAAAAAAACTTGTGGCGCTGAACCATCGACCACGAAGCAGTTAAGTTAAATAATATCGATGTATTTTCGTATAGAAATGAGTTAGTGCGATAACTTCGATCGACAAAAGCTTATCACACCTATTTGAAAAATGAAATATAATTTATTACAAAATAGTCGATGAAATATGAATGCAAGTATTTTCTTACTAGCTGTCACTACGGCCTCGTTACAAAAATTTATGTGGGAAATCTGTTTCTAGTTATTAGAGTAAAATAGTTGCAAAAAATTTATCTTTAAAGTAGTCACATGAAAAACACTAAAACAATTAGGATAATGATCAATCAATACAACACAATTAAAAAAAAAGCGAGGTCTAATGTAGTGACAGCTTTATAAATTTTAAAAACGATGATATTAAATATAATAATGCGATAATGCAACATTACGCCCTAAGATGAGAGCTTAGATACTCTCAAGACAACGTGTACTGAGCTCGAAACATCTCGCATGCGTAATGATCAAATCGCAATAATTCAAACTCTCCCAACTTGTTAATCATCAAAAATGCTCTCTTAAATACATTCAACAGACAACGGTAATCAAGTCTTAAGAAATAGATAGCGGACGCTTTCATCCAGATGCCGCTAATCCACATCCGGATGCGAACGCGCCACCACCTAATAACATTTTAAAGATATACATAGAGAGTAACAACAGATTATAAATCGTGAATAGACTCACGCTATCACAAGCTATCCCTCACCGCTATTAATCGCGGGTTCGTTGAAAAACTTGTACGGACCCTTCCCACCCCTACCTACCCCCTCTGTCCAACCCCGCCGTACGCACAATTGTCAAACGTAAAACATCGAACAACCTACGAACCGCTATTTTATATTTGATATGAAGTATCAACTATTCTAACGTATTGTGCGTGAACATGCGATTACAAGGAAGACGAGGAATCATTCACCAAACTCGCTGAAATACCGGCAAGTTTTTTAACGAAGCCCCCATCCCCAACCACCGCAGTGTCCGTCCGAACGTACAATGCAACGCGCAAGTAGATCACAATGGAATTAACAAACGGGTAGGTGCTTCATATAAGTATTCGGTGATACATGAAAGAGACATGAAATTCTGAATGTAAAAATTTTAACACCCGCCGTAATTTCAGCCGATCCCCTAAGATGTGTCGTTCGTCCGATCACCCAACAAGAACACAAATTAGCCCTCAACTAATACTGTTAAAAACCATTCCTGCCATGTTTCCTCCATCGCTTAGAGGATCACATAAACCTCAATATATTAACCGCACGACTAGTTATATTTAACGTTGATAAATTTCAGAAAACTATCTATCTAAGTAACCTATCTCTCGATATAATCCTACTGCTTCGATACCGTGCACAACGGATTTAAGAATTGTACGTAAAATGCTGGAGAAAGTTTTATTATTAAAAGATATTATTGAAGAAAAGAAACGTTGGTATTCTCTAAGTAACCGACATACCCTTTGGTAATATTACTGAAATAGGTTAACCACCTAAGTAATTATGAACTAAGTAAACCTGTTAAAAATTCGTAGCTAGTAATTATTAGCATAAAAAAACGGAATTTCTTGTAAAATCAGAAACCAAAGTATTATTCGTATTAAAACCCTGAAACAAAAAAGTAGCTTTATTAATGATCCCACAGCTGGGACTTGGAGCCTTTTCTTATAGTCAAGGCTATTTTTCCACAACACTGACTAACTGTAGGTTGGTGAATGTGACATGTCCATGAAAGCTGTTTTCTTTTTTTTTTTTGAACATGTCGGTTTCCTCACGATGTTTTCCTTCACCGGAAGCTCTAACTCAATGGGGGATCAAATCATCGCCTCCACGAGCATGGCCGTGTTAAACGTTATAATAGTTTTATTTGATGTTCGCCAATTTTATTATCCTTAAAGTTATTACTTGAAAACCAAAAAAAAAACAAACGTATCGCACTTTATTCCTCGAAGAACTCTTAATCACAATACCATGATAGATAAGATATCATTGCGACGTTCGATAAACGACATTTAGCCGGTTGATAAGTAATCTGTTAGTGCTTAAGCACTAAACTCAATTTCTTTCAAAACAATCAGAAAAATCCTCAACACTGTTAGCAAAAGGTCACCAGAATCGTTATCAGAAGTAGATTTAGAAAGACTACAGCAAAATAACAGAAAATGTACACGGAACAAATAAAACTAAAGTTTGAATATAAACGTAGGTACAAGTGCCGGCATCTATCTAGATTGCTAACTTTCGTGAAAACGGAAGTAAATTTTTCTTTTGTATATTTCAGCGATGTGAAGATGAGCGCGACGGTGTTTTTCCCAAGCGATGACGTTAAAGTGAGGCGCGTCATTGCTGATACACTGATAGTGCCGATACTTATACATTTACAGCTTCCCCCCTCCCGTTTCTCCTACTCTCATTACGTCACAACGCTGTTCGGTGACCCTTCCCGCAGACGGGATGTGGTTACGTCGTTAGTTCTTATGCGCCTTCGTTCTGCTGCTTGAACATAAGGGTTTCTTCGAATATAAACTTCTTGAGCGTCTCCTTTGGCAAATTGTCCAATTCCATGGCGAACCGGAACGGTTCCTCAGAGACGGGCTGCAAACAAAACTTTGAGTAAATATGTGTATTTAAAAAAAATATCTGAAAAATAGGCATAAAAATAGTATAATTGATAAATATATATAACGATTGAAAATATTAAATCAAAAGAATTGTTGTCCTAACATAGCACGATCCACTCGCATCAGTCTGCAGCTGGACATAGATATGTATCTCTCAAGGATCACCACTTGGCATTGCGTATCAGTTGCTGCTAGATATCGAAACTAGTAATTTTCTTTTTATTCAATTCAGCGACGAGACGAGCGGTAGATCACCTGATGGTAAGTAATACGCCCACCGAAAACGACGTGGCTAGTTAGAATGATATATAATGCACCATATTGCGTTCGCCGTCTTAGATATCGGATGTTGAGTCTCGTTACCCCATTAATTACACTAACTACAGCGCCCTCCAAACCGGAAAACAGTAAACTTTGCACACTACTGTTTGGCGGCAGAAATGTGCTGCGGTGGTATCCTACTTAGACAGTTTTAAAATAGTATCATTATATTTCTCTGATTGCGAACAATGAGCAGGTTCTAGACTCTAACTGTACACTTTGTTTCTTTCTATTTTAATATATATACATGTCCTGTGTTAAAACATCTAAGAGTTTGTTTTCGTTATTATTAAAATCAATAATCAGTCTCTTTGTTACCATAATTTAAAATTTAGTTTATATTATCTACATTTTATTCCATTAAAGGTAGTTAACAATATATATAAAATATCTAAATGCCGGGGTGTACTTCTCCTGCGCGTGGTGCACCCTGCTAATCACCAAATGAGGCTCTGGCTCCCACCAATCCGCATGGAGCCAACGTGGTGGGAAATGACCCAAATCCCCCTATATGAACCCCTACAGTGGTAATCTTTAGTGTGAGACATATGTCCAGCAGTGGACGTCTATCGGTCGATGGCGTGTAGTGTGTTTAATCTAAATGTCTAGTCAAATCTGCCAAGGTTTTTTTAAGACTTTATCTATTATAATTATAATGAATGTATAACATGTGTAAAAACATAAAAATAAATATTTAAATATTAAAATAGGAAGAAGAATCATCATCTCATCATTTTGAAAACCAATCGATCCTCAGATATATTTTTTAATTGCAGGTATTTAAGCCCGTTCCATTCCTTTATATACCGAACTACAAGGTGCACGGTGCAGGATTTGCAGGAATTTTGTCCTCCGGGATCAACCTTCGAAACTCATAAAGGGATCCTCTTTGAAGAGTAAGAAGAACAGAATATATTTTCAAACTTTGTATCGTGTAAACATTGATTTGCGTATGTATTTGCCTTAACGTTAAACAAACATTGTCAATGGAGCCGTGTTACAGTTAAATAGTCGTATAAAATAGATAACATAGATAACCACTTTCGTGACGTCACACGAGCCGGAGCCCAACATGATCGTGTTGACGCATCATTTCGTTTACGATATTTACGAAGTCCCGGTCTTTATGGTGTCGTTAAATTAGTTATGATGTTAGCGAAAACACACTGCAAAAGTTCACAGACGCGATCCTGTCACAAAATTTTTGTCTCTTTTTAATTAGACAAAACCAAAATACGAGAGAGATGTTCACTTGATGGTAAGTGATGCGCGTGCTCGTATCAATATAGCGCTAGTAAAGACACGGTAAGGATACACAGTAAGTCATTGTTCTATTTGCCTAGAGACGTAAGATGTTAAATCGCGTTACTACAGTAATTAGCTTCAGAGCCTTTTAAAAGGGAAGATAGCAACGTTTACACAGTCCTGTTTGTTCGTAGAAACAGGAGCTGCTGTGATACCTACATAGACAGCCTCCAGCAAGAGAAACCTACCACCAGTAAATATATATATATATATATATATATATATATATATGGACAAGGACAGAGACAAAAAATTACAAGATATTTGTTATTTCATTAGGCGATAATGCCCCCTTAATTTTTTGATCCCTTCAAATTAAAAAAAAAATTTGCAATAAAAACCCATCTCCTGATCACAATGAACAATAATAGAATGTTTTGTTATATCGATTAACTTAACAAATTATACTAGCACACTGACATCCGAGTACGTTATCAACGAGTAAATGAGAATGATCGTTGCCACGGAAACGTTTTATCACCTCGTCATTGGGGTCGTAGTACTGCTCGAGGTATGGATGAGCGAGGGCCTCCTCGACGGTGATCCGCTTGTGCGGATTGAAGGTCAGCATCCGGTGCAGGAGGTCGAGAGCGCGGGGATCCGCACCAGGGAAAAGATCCGTCCACGGCACCCGCGGCTTGTACGGCAGCGACTCCAGGTAACCGCGCGCCTGTTGGGTAACCACTTTGTTATTTTAATGTAAATTCTACATGATGTATCATATTAATGAATAATATTGTACCTAAATGTCAATAGGTCCGAATGATTAGTTACAATCTCGTCTCTTACAATAATTGAAAATAAGCGCACTTCTTTATAATTAATAACGAAAAAAAAAATTTTTAATCCACGAAACGATGAGACACGAGTGAGACGTTCACCTGATGGTAAATGATGCGCCCGCTCATAACAGCGTAAAATGTCACGTCTCGTAATCCCAGTAATTACACTAGCTCCAGCGCCTTTTAAACCGGAACAGAATAATGTTTGCACACTATTGATGGGAGGCAACTTCTTAGACGGTCTCCAGCAAGAGAGACCTGCCACCAGTAAATATATATATATATATATGCATAATTAACAACGAATAAGATTACATTATTATCAACAGACAGACAAAAACAGTCATTAATTTGTTAATGTCAGATTTAGATAAATTATAAGTATATTAATGAAAAAAACAACGAAGTGTTATATTTATGTATAGAAATATAAATATAACACTTCATACAAAAACTGAAATAATTTTTCAAAAGCGCCACTTTCATTGTCGCGGACGGTGAGCGGTAGAACTTTCGCATCGGGAGACGTAGTTAAAGCTACAAACAAATAGTTCAGTGTAGTGTAGACAAACACATCTGACACGGAAGCTAAAATAAAACAACAAAATGTCGGCAATCGAGAGAACCGACGACAATGGCCGTCGAAACTTTTCCTTTCCCCTGACTATTTTTAGCGAAATCCGAACACAAAATAACCACTACGAAAGCAACAATGAAGTAACTTTTATACGGAACGATGTAACTTGTTGGCTTTGCAACAATAAAATATATTTCTAGAAATTGAGAAACGAACATTGGCAATGAATGGGTTTTTCAAAATGATTGCAAAACAGAAATTGATATACGTATAAGCCTCTTTTATCTCGAGCTAGTACAGAGATTTCAATGGTTCGTCAACAGCTAAATTTCGTCGCCACTGTTGGAGCACAGGCCTACCTTTAATATGAGGGCGATAGGGCCATAGTCACCACGAAGGCCCAATGCGGATTGGTGACATCATACACACCTTGGAATAAATCATAATTCATGTGCAGGATTCCTCACGATGGTTTCCTTCAGCGTTTGTATTTCGCTGTTGTAACTAAAGTTCACAAATGTACATAACTTAAATATTAAAATCATCGGTAAATGCTGAGATTCGAACCCGCGACCTTCGGAATGAAGGCCGCACGCTGTAACCATTAGGCCAGCGAGCTATGGTTATATTGAAGATATTGTATATCGAAACTAAAATATATCAAAATATTTTAATATTAAAATCATCAATTCTATTGTATAAAATTTTATTACCATGACATAATACGACCTCGGACTAGACTGAGGTAAAGTTTTGAAAGTTGATCTTTTCATATTATTTCATAGTTTATGATATAATAAATCTAACGTAATTATAACTGAATCTGTATAAACAAGAGGATTATATGTTTTACAATCTGTGATAAAATAATTTCACATACTCTTAATTTTTAGCTCTACTTACGTTTTATAATAAAAATTCCAATGAAACTAGAATAGTAGGATATGCACCTAATAGTTATACGCCCACCTATAAGAATATGGCGTTAGATAGGATGATATACACTGCACCACATTGTAGTCTTCGTGAGAAGTTTACTTTCGCTACAGCAATAATGTCACTAGATACAACGCCCTTCAAATAGGAATACGTAGTTTTTGCACATTACTGTTTAGAGGTAGAAACTAACAGAGACAGTGACCTACCACTGGTCAATAAATCCATTATATAAAGTAAATTTTAGTTAAATGTAAGTAAGAATAAAATATACAAAAGTTAACTTACAGATTTACTTTACAATATACACATTATAGTATACTATAGAACTAATGAAATAAATTAAGCAGTTATAATAAAGAAACAAAACATAAAACGTATTGCTGTTTAGTAAAAAGGATTTGAAAATTATAATGGTACCTTTTCATTGATAATGCAGTCTAGATCCTCCTGACTGGGCGAGCCAAGTACCCCGAGAATGTGGTTGAGCTGGTCCAGATAGTGCTTCCCGGGGAAGATCGGCCGGTTGGATAGCATCTCGGCTAGGATACAACCCACTGACCAGATATCGATGGATTTGGTATAGCCCTGCGTAAATAAATATTTTGTTATGTACATCAACTTCCTTACTTAATATTTTAAAATAAGCCCACTACCATATTATTAAAAGACCATATATCAATTATAACTATATTTGACAGCGGCGACGGTTAATAACCTTATTGCTGTAACATTTAATATTCAATCATCTGTAGTATATTTTTTGTATTTGACGAAGCTACGAGACATACAGGATGTTCAAGTAATGGTAAGTGATGCACAGGCCTATAATAGGTAGGATAATAAACACTGCCCCAAATTCTGCTCATCGCGTTGATATATAAGATCTCAAGTTGAGACTTGAGATCTTGTATACCAAAGCAATGTCGATGTTATAAAGTTACCTAGGTAATATAAGAGTTGTCGGAGACTGTCTGATACATACCTATAGTCTCCGACAACAGAGACCTACCACCATCTGTCTCTGACACCTGTTAATAATTGTCTGGTTTTGAACGGTTTTGTACTAGATTATATCGGCAAAAACTAATCTGTTTATTTTAGCAAATCTGTTAAATAAAATAGTGTTGAGTCTATGCTTGTGATAGATGCATTATCTTTATGCTCACGTACTCCGACGTGACAAAAATTAAAAAATAATGTTCACCAGTGACGGCTCCAAGTGTGTTTTAAACTATTTCTAACGCATTCAATTTGATTAGTAATAGGAGCGAGCAGCTATATAAAGTGTGTTTTATCTGATTATTGGCAATTTTTGCAGCAAACAACCACCTGCGCCAAGTAGACAAATGCAATAGGATATTTCTATCAAAAATAGTCTCACCTTTGAATTGAGCATAATCTCCGGCGCCCTGTACCACCTAGTGGCAACGTACTCCGTAAGGAATCCGGTGTGATCATGATCGGGGTCTGCCACACGCGCCAGCCCAAAGTCGCAAATCTTCATAAAAACAAAACTAAATTAAATGCACGTACTAATAAAAGTTTTAAGTACAAACCCTGGTGGATACAAAGAAAGAGGTTGACCAGAGAAAGTGTCCAGAGTAGAAAATAATTGCGTAAAAAAAGAAATGTACAAGATGCTCCAAATCCACCAAGAAATAATTATAGACTATGCTACCTGCAGATATTACATTTATACTTAAAAAGAATGGTCTCCAGAAACCGAGGAATAAGATGGAGATCCGTTGATAATTATCAGGTCAGCTTACTAATAAGTACAAGAGGCGATGTGCTTCTATTAATTGAAAAGCTTTATGCTATCCTTATTCGAGGCGAGCAGTTCCATTCCATTACTTGAACAAGGCAAAGCTATTAATTTCAAGGAGCTGTGATGCAGAACTTTCTTCACTTAACCGTTTTCTATTATTTACTTGTATAAGAAAAACTATTGAAGAATTCTCATAAACTACCAGAACGTGGAAATAGGTATATTTCTGGTAATACTGTCGTTCTTATTTCTACCTCTAGACAGTCATCTTCGGGTTTGAAGGGAGCTGTATCTAATAAAATCGCTAGATTACGAGACGGACATCTTTTGTCTCAAATCGACGAACTCATTATGGTGCAACATTTATAATCCTAACTGGCGCTACGTTATGATCATGACTATCACTTATCATCAGTTGAACGTCCTGCTATATCTTTATATATCCTTTAGGTATTATCTAATTATAAATCCTATAAATACAAGCGTTAACTTTCAAATAAGAAAATTTCCAATACGCAATATTGTTAGTTATTTGTTTATGTGAAACATATTATACTGCAAGAGACCTAAGTATACATATACTTATTATATACATATACTTATTATAAAAGTAGCGTATATTTTTACTCTACATTATTTAAAATGAAAATCCTTAAACTATATGTATGTTCTGCTGTAATTTAATTTAAGTTTCTCTTGATCTATTGTCAAAGTTGGAGCTACGATCGTGTTTCTTAATTCGCAATGTTTAATAATTCAGTTGCTCATTAATATTTACTTCAGCGAGTGAAACAGTGAGTTTTGTCGCTAAACAACCTCATTTGTAACAGTTTAATATTTAACAGGTTGCCGGTGGCGGTGTGTAAACCGCTACTGCATTTCAACCGTGAAACCATTATTTGTTGTAGACGTCGCTATGAGAATACCGCTTGCTAGAACTCTATAAATATTTAATAGTCGAGTACAGTTTCTCTTTATTACTTTTTAAAATTTTACTAATTCTGATATACAGCAATGTAATAAGAAATAAAACGCAACTAAATGTTTTAGCTATAATTAAATATCTTACATACACTACATCTACTTTGCACACTGATCCATTCCGTAAAAAAACACGAAGTCTGTAATGAAACACTGGCGACGACAACCGAAGACGATTTTAGTGAAGACAAAGACAAATCTTTTTTTTTTAAATTGATAGTAAAATCCCAGAACCGAAATATCGCTCTTAGGCTGCCCCCTTTATTAACAAAAGTCCTCCTTTACAAAAGGCCATCTAGGTAGATATCGTCGATTAGCGTTTTGTTAGCCAGTGTGTGAACAATACTATGCTACAGTCTACTGAGCACCAGTCAACCACATTTCTGAGTTAACCCAGTTGTGTTAATTTATGTTTCAAGGTAATGGGTGCAATTTGATACTGTGCAGGCGCAACTCCTAAGCAATACAACATTAATATATGTCGTGAATAATATTGACTATCCCACCGCTTATATATAACTTTCCAAGGCTAATCCTGGAGAGCAGTTTCCGTTATATTTAATTGTGGTAGACAGCGGAAGAATTTGTATAAAGGAATGGACAGGATTTAAATACCATCAGTTTAAAATAATAGATGAAGACTGGATCAGATTTCGGAATCTAATCGCTAAATTTCAGTTGAAGGCATCTATTTTTGATGATATATACTCGTAACTATATATATTTTACTTTCTGTAAAGTTTGTTTTGTGCCCCATATATGAAACGTCAGATTAAACTTTCAATTCTCATAAAACTTTATTACCAATGACAGCTAAGGGTCGAAGTAAACATACTTCGAAGCCTTAAAAGCATCGCTGTCGTTTGAATACGAACATGTTTACTTTACTGAAAGTGGAAAACAGTGTTCACAGTATCATGGAAAACTATGATTACCTTTAAATCACAAGTGGTGTTAAGAAGTAGATTCGAAGGCTTCAAGTCCCTGTGGAGCACATTGGCGGAATGGATGTATTTCAAACCTCGCAGAATTTGGTACAGGAAGTAGCAGATGTGGTCGTTGCTTAGTTTCTGTAATATAATGAACCATTTAAAATTATATCCTTCATAATTATAACGACTGACTCTCCACGCTTTGAGGCCTGTATAAATAATAAATTTGTAGTTCTTGTTAGAAAATTATTAAGTAAGATTTACACAGGAATTTTCTTATAATAACTAAGTTCTAATTTTTACTCTAATATGTAAATATAACTAAGTCTTTTCTTCAATCAATATTTGTTCTAATAACAAATATCTGGCACCGTTATAAATGTGAGTTTTTACCTGGGTTTTTAACAATTTATATAGATCGGTCTCCATTAGACATTGGACGATGTAGACGTCTTTCATTTGATCAATCGTGTCTGCCCTTAAGATATCGCGAATATCGATGATCTGTAACAAAAATATCGATGAGTCAGTGCGCCTGAGATGACGGTCCCGTTCCTTCACAAGAATAAAAAAAAACAACACCCATGATTTGTCGCTAACATATGGAGAAACAATGTGAGAGTGTCCACCGATTGCTATTAATAAAAAGATAAAGAACATACGAGGAGGGGTCAAAAAGTAGTGAGAACGACATATATACTCCTTGGTAAGAAAAAAAATAAATACTGGCATAGATCAGAAACATATTTGTAATATTAATAAAGAAAAAAATCTTTGATTCTCTTTTGTTTTTTTCTGAATGTAGTCATTTATTTACTTCGTGTCGGAACGTGTTCTCGAAAATGGAGAAAAACGAAGTGCGAGCCGTTATTAAATACCTCTGTTTAAAAAAGTTAACGACGCAAGAGATTCATTGCGATTTGGAGGCAACATTAGGAGAGTATGCTCCGCCGTATTCCACTGTCGCAAGGTGGGTTTCTCAATTTCGAGTAGGGAGAACGAAAACGAGCACGGAAAACGAACATCGTTGCGGCCGTCCATCGACCTCAGTCACTCAATAAAATGTTCCGAAAGTCGAGAAAATAGTATTGAGCGATCGAAGATTTACGATCCCATACTTAATTCAAGAAATGGGCATTTCATATAGAAGTATTCAATCCATATTGAAACAATCTTTGAATATGAGAAAAGTCTCCACAAGATGGGTGCCGAGAATGTTAACCGATAGTCGGAAACAAAATCGACTTGACATTTCGAAGATATTGTTGGACAAGTTTCAAAAAGATAATGAAAACTTTGTGTCTCGTTTCGTAACAATGGACGAAACCTTGGTCCATCAATTTGATCCCGAGACAAAACAGCAATCTTCGCAATGGAAACGACCATCATCACCGACGCCGAAGAAGTTTCGTGCAATAGCATGGGCTGGCAAGGTTATGGCTTCAATATTTTGGGACTCAGAAGGAATATTGTTGAACGATTACTTGGAGCATGGAACCACTATTACAGGCCAATATTATACAGCTTTAATTCTCAAGTTGAGGAATGCCATCAAAGAGAAAAGGAGAGGGAAACTTCGAATGGGCGTGCTGTTTCATCACGACAAGGCACCCCGCGCACAGGTGGGCAGTTGCGATGGTTGCCATTCAGCAAACTGGTTTCGAATTGGTTGACCAATTTTTATCTGTTCCCCAAATTGAGAGATATACTTAAGGGGAAACAGGTACGAAGACGATAATGAAGTGATGGATGCCCTGGAGAGCTTTTTGCAGGACCAAGACAAAACTTTTTTTTTCGAAAAGAATTGAAGCCTTGGAAAAGCGTTGGACTCGGTGTGTAGAGAGACTCGAAGACTATGTAGAAAAATAAATTATTAAGTTATCAATAGTCATTATATTCTATATCATTCTCACTACTTTTTGATCCCTCCTCTCACTCACTCAATACTTATTTTTAATTTTTGTTGTATGTTTTATACAAATAAATTTAGAACAAAAAAAGGACCAACTCGTATTTTTTAAAACCGCTTTATGTAATACCTATTTTTACTTGAAACGGTAGTTTAAATTTAATTAAATCTTAGCGACGGACTTCAGGGAAACACTCACAATGTGAACTTAGAAAGAAATTAGAATATTGTTCAAGTTTGAACTGAACTCCCGGCATTTATAAAAGAAAGAATGAATAGCGATGTTTAATCTTATTAAAATTTATTCGCTCTGGTGATAGAAATGGTTGAAACTCAATTTTTTTAATAATTTTAAAGGAATAAAGTATATAGTGTCATTACACTAAAAAATATGTACTATAATATGTATATCATAAATATAACTTCTACAGAGTATTAAACATTCATAATTTATAGATAGACCCATCTTTACATTTAATTATAAATAATTCATGAATTACTTACGTTCTCATGCTTAAATCGAGTTAAGATTTTTATCTCCCGGAGTGTCCTCTGGCAATATGTCTGATGTTCAAACGGCGAAATTTTCTTGATAGCAACTTTTGTAACTTTCACGTTGTCGAAGGCAGATCTAAGTGAGAAAAAAAAATAACTTTATTAAACGATTACAAACAACTTGTTGTTCATAGAATTGTCCACTTGCGAACTTTGTATCCCCAAAATGTACACTTGGAGACAAAGTAAGACCACTTATAACATAAATATTTGTTATATGCGGAATGAAGGCTACAAAATATCAATCCTTGTAGTCTCAGAATGTCATTTAAATTTTTATTGTATCCAATGATATGATGAGAAAGCGATGTTTCAAATAGAGCCAAGTGGAGTGAAATTAAGAAGTAAGAAAACAGACTTTGTCATAAGACGGGACAAATGCTAAGAAGAAGAAGAAGAAGAAGAAGAAGATTATATCAATCTTTCTTAAATACCGTTTCTAACTCTAAAAACAGCGATTCCCTGTAGTACACGTATATCTAAGGGTACAAAGGTACCACTTGGCAAAATTATATAGGTAATGATCGAAATACTGAGAAGTTAAGTAATAAAATCTTATTAATGTATACGAAGGGAGTCGGACAGTAACCCTCTGTAAGGGCTGTCTCTATAGATCTCGAGTCTGTAAAGACAGACCTTAAGAGAAATGAGAAACAGAAGTTTGTAATTATCATGGGTGGAATACTAATAAAAGAAGTTTGAGAGGCACTGTTCTAAAGGAATGATGTTGTATAAGGCGATTTGACGCAATGAAAAAACGAGTCCAAAACTGTGCCGTAATACTTTTCCTGCCGCAACAGCAACAGTATTGCGATAAACTGAAAAACGTCTCTTGATCGCCACGGTTTAAGAAATTTCATCTAAGCATTGGCCTGAACAAACTATTTTTTTTAGCTTATTACTATGTTTATCGAAGTATATTAATGCATTAATTTATACCAACCTTGTGATGAATAAAATCCTCCTATTATATAAAATAAATTTTTACATATAATTTATTTATAACTTTAGAAACAAAAAAACATATTAAAGGAATATATATATAAAGAACATATAAAAAGAAGTCTAATATTCTCACATTAGATAGACGAAGACCTAAAAATATTTGTATAAATCTTGTCTACTTAGAGTAAGTGTGCCGTTCCGGTTTATCCTATGAGAATACTTAAAATGAAAAATAGAGGAAAACTCTACATGAAAACAGCATCTTAGAGACACATAATATCTGGATTAGTGGAGGGTCTGAAGTGCCAACTGTAGTAAAAACTATTTTGTTGTGTAATAACAGTGTCTCATTTAAAATATATATAATTAAAACATACAACATATCTCTTTATGTTTCATTATATGTATGCAGTGAGGCGCCCGCGTACTGGTAGACATAGTGTTGGGAGGCCTCCCACAAGGTGGACAGACGATCTGGTGAGAATCGCGGGAACCCATTGGATGCGAGCAACGCGGGACCGATCGATGTGGAGATCTTTGGGTGGAGGTCTATGTCCAGCAGTGGACGTCTATCGGTTGACGATGCTGATGTTGGCATTTATGTATATGCTTTACGTTTTCCAGTAATCCGACTACATAATCTTCTTTCATTTAATAGAACATAACTTGAACTAGGTCATAAAAAAAAAATCATTGTTTTATTAAACGCTAGGAGTGGCAAAAAGAGAAAATTCATTCTGCTTCTATATATCTGCAAAATTAGTTTTTGGTTAAAAGCTTAGAAAACCACAAAATATTAAATTTATAATACATGCAACTGCAGTGTTCTGTGGTGCAGTGTATATCAACCTAACATTACATTGAATGGTAGCGTTGTTGGAAATATTACTGTTTTGTTTTATACCAGACGATGGTAATGAGCGATGCCAAAGTATCAACCAACGTTATATAGGTATATACGCGTATATAGGTTTTATGTTTCAAAATTGCGACGTACAATAGATATACATTAAACGATGCTCGTGATAAACGCCATTGTACAACGAGAGGAGAGGGAGTGTCCAGAGGAGAGGTAACGAGATATTTTACCATTATTCATCGCTTTAATGGCGTCATTAAAATTTTCCTCGTAAATAATTTATGAAACGATGTCCCTCCAAAGACCGGAATCTATTAATAACAAATAAAATTTGTTCTGGAATGTCTTTTAACTGGTGTTAGGTCTCTGTTGCCGGTGACCGTCTATGTAGGTACCATCGCAACACTCATTTCTGTCGATGAACAGTAATGTGCAAACATTACTGTGTTCCGGTTTGAAGGGCGCTGTAGCTAGCTCACTTACTATGGTAACAAGATTTAACATCCTGTTTCAAAGCGACGAGCGCAATGCAATGCTGTATCATCTTAACTAGCACTATGTTGTTATGAGCAGTCGTATCACTTACCATCAGGTGAACGACTCGCTTGTATCGTCACTTTGTACAATAAAAAAAGAATTCTTACACATATTCGTAGACTAACAGCATCATAATTCTAATAATTTGAACGTAAGAACAACTTTACAGGAAAACGGAGCAATATTCAGTTAAATAATGTACTAATATTAGTAATTAGTTTTGAAAATATTATTTTACACATCATCAGTATGTTTATATAGCATTGTCATGTTAAGATACGTTTCTTCCAGTTGTATTCATCATCTTCATCAGCCGATATAGTCGTCCTCTGCTGGACATAGGTCTCTCCCAAAGATCGCGTTTGCAGGAGTTCATATGGGGGAATTTGGGCTATTTCCCACCACGCTGGTCCAATGCAGAATGATAGGAGCTAGAGCCTCGTTAGTTAATTAGTAAGAAGCACCACGAGCAGGTGAGGTTGGCTTGGGTCTCGTGAGTTGTTTGCGCGGGTCGCCTTACACCTCCAATCAGCGTAATAATAACGTTGAAAGTAAGAATTGCTCGTTTATTTGGATCCTTTTCCGTAACAACCAATGACATGGGCAGAGCTTGTCACGTAAAAAAAACAATGGTTTTTCTATATTTCACAAAAGTAACTGTTTCAGGGTTGAGTTTTCCTCAATCCGGCAATATGATAACGAAGTAAGATGATAGAGAGGCCTCCTTTTGTAACTACCGGAGAGACCGTAACGCTCGTATTTTCACGTAATGCGATCGATTCTCGTGATAAATGTCCCTTCTACAATGTCCTCTAACGTCAATTTTTTTTCCTTTCTTTCCTTTTATGATATTGCAACATATAACAACTGCTTATTTTTAAGCGCCTTTATTTTATAAATCAACAAAACAATGTAATTACTGATGAACATTTCATACTATTGCACTAGTCTAAATAATTTCTATTCAAAACAGGTCTCAGGTAAAACGATTTGTTCTACACAAATTTATTAACAAATTTTTTATTCATATGACAATGACACATTCATTTAAATAAAAATTAAGACTGTTAAGATTCTAGTATTATATACAAGAAATAGGAGTTTATATAATATTTTGAACTCAAGGTCATGCCGGAAAACGGATGACTTATTTAGTGATACAGTTTAACATAAAGTTCATTTCGAAAATTTGTGGTTGCCATCACCTAAATATTAACAAAGGCTCGAAAACATCACAACTATAATGTTAATAGTTATTTTTATTTTATTTTTAAAAGCTACAAAATTTTTAAAGCTACATATCAAATCTTCAATACTGTACGCTAATGTGGTACATGACTGCAGTCAAAACATTTTAAGCATCCTGCTGCTCAATTCGCGTTCCTCGAATGTAAGGGACGTGATCTTCCCATTACTTTTATTTTCACGATATGATACCATCGTTATATCTCCGACTATTCGGAAAGCATCGTAGGCAGTGGAGTTGTGTTTTGCAGATCTGGTCAGACCAATGCAACGAGCACGACTTTTTCAAGATTATCTCCGCCTTTCCAGGCAATGTGTCCGAAGTAGTTTACGTATAAATAAAGAATAATCGGCGATAGACTGAACTGATGATAATAATAATCAGTGGATATTAGATGCGATTGCGTCTATTGTTATAAAACAATGCGCATATAACATTATTCGAATGTTCAGAGCACGTAGCCTCGATACATCCGCAGATCTGAAGCAGGAAAAATTGACATGTGAGACGTTGAGGTGCGACATGCGACGGTGACGTAGGCACTATGATATCTGACATGTGACTCACAGGTCCGGCTTGATACGGTGAACACATAACCCACAGCAATCTAAGTTTTTTACCGATAAGGATATTTAAATTTGACGACTACATTTTTATGTTCCTTTTATAATAGGTTGACTTCGACTTTCGACCTTTGGGCATTTTCTACCTTAAGTGGGGAGATTCACCCGATATCTCTTGTATATTTTTTTTAGTCTTGGCATAGGGCAACGATTAACTACTTGCTTAGTATCACAGAGGTTGATATATATTTGAGTTTGGTTGGTGCCTATTTTTAAATTAGCTTCCACCTTCATGTAAATGGCCCGCCATACAGTACTGCTGTGTTTCGGCTTTCATCATATAAAGAAGATACTATGCGGGCACACTTCACCATTCACGTACTTGAAAGTTATTTAACATCGTGTGAAATTATAATAGTGTTATCCTATAGTCGATAAAAATTACCCATAAATGGTCTTATTGAAACTTGGAAAATACCTTAACTATGTAAATATTACAGCACACAATCATAGAAGAGGTTACAAAACGAGGGCATTCTTTCCCAGTTTACCTTGGAAGTGGTATATAATTGAAAGTGGGTGGAAGTACAAGAATTTTAATTCTTAAGTTTTTTTTAATTCTCTCTAATGATGATACATTTTTTCTGTTAAAGTAACAAGTAACACTAAATATAATGAAAAATCAATTCCATTGCAGAAACGGAAAATGTTACAGCATCTTCATTATTTATGTAAATTATCGCGAGTTTACCATCGTAGTTTCTAGTTATACTCTACCATAAAATCTCGGGAAATATTAACCTTTTTGAAATTATTTGCTAAACTAAATAACAAATGTTATAACAATAAGTACAATTCGGAATTTTAAAGGCGTGGTACAAGGCGATGATTAATTATTTTAAAAATCTTTTCCCTTTCTTATCAATCTTCTATTTATGTACACAAAATTGGATGATATGAATTGTTTGCAAACGCTTATCTTCGAATACATTCACACACAATAAACAGATATTTTTTTTTTACGAGGCCCGATATTATTCTGATGGTAAGTAAGCTACAATACCTGCCCATAACAACGAGACTTTACTTAATACATTTACACAGCACCCAATTGCTCCCTACCTTAAAACATACAAGGTTAAGTCTCATTACCTGAGAAATTTGACTGATTCTATAAAGCTGTTTGTTTTTGAAATAGGCAGTGCTGTGGCTACCTAGAAGGTTTATAGCAACAGTGATCTAACACAAATATTCACTGGAGAACATCTGATATGCTAGTATTACATAAAAATGTAAAAAGTGAGCAATATCGACACATGTCAATTTTTCCAACAGTTTCATCTGTCACATATCAAATTAAGTCTCCCCCGTGTACAGGGGATGAATATTAGTTACAACAAAGCGAAGTCATTGGAGACGTGGTAAAAGCTTTCGTGAATTTAATAACGCCGTGACAACAAGGCTTTAGGGCCTTTGACGTCATCGCGGTGAGGTGAACGGACCGGAAAGGTGAGAATAATGGTGTCATTTGGACTAATTGAAACTAACGTAATATATGTAATACTCTAAATTAAAGTTTCTATCGCTATTAATTAAAACACATATTCATATTAAGAAAGAAAAAACAAAACAAATATGATGCTCATTTTTCTGATGTTACCACCGGAGTTCCTATTGCAGCCGCCAAACAGTAGTGTGCAAACGTTACCAGGTTTCGGTTTGAAGGCAGTTCTAGCTAATGAAATTACTGGGGTAACAAGACTCAACATCTTATATGTCTGGGCGATGAGTACAATGTTGACAGGCGTATCACTTACCATGAGATGAATGTTTCGCTCGTATTGTCACTTCATTGGAAAATAAAATAAAAAAAGGTTCCCAAAAAGACTAATAGGGACACCTAAATAACGATTTACAATCATATAAATTTTTGAATTATGTCAATACCGATTAAAAGCGAAATTTTTGCCTATATCAAGTGAATAGTTTGTAGCGACATGATATTTTTTTTTACATAAACACACTTCTGACTACTCGCCATATGTGAAACCTTAAACTTTCAATTGATCGGAAACCATATTTCCATGACACCTTTAGTGATGACAGATTTATAATTTTTTTCATGCAAAATATTCTTTTTACACATCAAATATGTGCGGCCAACAGAGCTGAAGATAGACGGTGGAGACTCGTAAACTCGTACTGCAACGTAAAAATTAAATATGTAACCGTTGTAAAACCTTCAAATGTTCTATATGGACGCAGACATAGTACCGTTCCTTATCTTCACGTATCTTTCTCTATAATAGATAAACCGCATCTAGTATAAATCAGTATCATTTCTCCTTATTACTGGTATATATACGAATGTAAGCGATTCTTATCTAACTCGTTGGTATATCGCAGAAGTAAAATTTATTATTTATTAGCTTGAAATTTGTGGAATAGTCATTTTATAGCACCGGTCCTTTTAATTGGAATCATTATACTAAATGGATAGATAAAAAAAAAATTATATTACGAAGTGACGAGACATTCACCTGATTGTAAGCATGCCTATAACAAAGTGGTGCCGGTTACCACGTTGTGCTCGTCGCCTTGAAACGTAAGATATTAATTCTCGCTGTCCCAATAATTTCATTGTTAAAATAGACACTCTCTACAAAAAAGAAAGAAAGAAGTGAAATCCGCATGAAGCGATTCTATTATACTGTGAACATTATCATCAACAAAATAATATCTCAATTTCATATGGTGTCAAGTGAATGATGCCACGAATGGTAAAGCTTCACTCTTCTAGAAACTCCGGCAGTGGTTAACAGCCAGAACACAAGTGCTTTTATCTCTGTTGATTTATAGTATAGAATGGTAGCTAGGCAGGTGGTTTAAAAAATATTCTACCAATGTCCGCACTTCACAACATGGGGCCCGGAATCGAACACGGAATCGGGTGTTAGTAGACAAGCGTTTAGCCGCCGCGATAGTACTTATACTAAACCCTGAATTGTTACTTATTCACGCCTTTTAATTTAAAAGAGCGACTGCAAACAAAGAATAGGATAATCACAAACTAATGTTAGTCAGTGAACTAAGGAATAATAAGGGTTCGTGGCTCGAGTAACTCTTTGGAGGTCTTGAAATTCTCAGGGAGACTCGGGGCGGAAAGCGCAATCTAGTGGAATAACTCGTGAGCCGCGCGACCTGAACCGCACTGTAGTATTCGGCATAGGGCAAACGACGTAACATAATCTGCTTACGAACACCTTTTTTTTCGTCAAAGCTGCGATGCGGTGTAGACGTTCACATAATAGTAAGTGAGACACCTGCCTATAGCAACAAGCCGCTAGTTAGGATGATACACGCACCACCACATTGTGCTTATTACTTTGTAGCATGCGTTCAATCTTCTTATCCCAGTAATTTAATTTCTATTCTGGCGTGTCATTCAGTAATCAATGGTAAGGCGTTGTAGCTAGTGAAATTACTGGGGTAACGAGATTCGACATCTCAGGTGACTGGCGTAATTTGGTGTAGTGTATATCGTTTTAACCAGCGCCACGTTGTTATGGACAAGCGTATCACTTAACACCAGATGAACGTCTCGTTGGTCTTGTCGTTTCGTCGAAAAAAAAAATCGCTAGCTATGACACCCTTTAAATCGGAACACAATAACCTTTGCACACACTACTGTTGGGCTGTATAAATAGGAACTGTGGCAGTCCAGGTAGTAGTCCCAGGCAATAGAGAAGACCTACTACCAATAATATTTTTCGATTAGTAGTTTACGGACAAAACCTTAGTTGCTACTAAAACTATAATTATAGTTAAAGGACAAAGGTTATGAAGTTGGAACACCATAACCTTTAGCCTTTACTTAAACTCCACATATAAATCAATAATCATTACAACTGTAAAGAAAATATGTACCAACCCTAAAATATTTTTATACATATTTTCTAACGTTACTAAAGTTTTCCTACTTCTGTCACCTAATAGTAGTGTAGAATAATTTCACATGGAAACCAGTTATAGTTGGTGGAATTACTACAGTAATGAGATATAACACTTTACCTTGTAAACCGGCAAGTGCAATGTGGTGAACATATTAATTACAAATTTTTGTCGTACTACAAAGAATTCTTTATAACTCTTCGTTTTTATTTACTGTGGAATTTTTATTATGCCTTCAAATTAAAATTAAGAGGTGCTCCAAGGACCTGGGATATAAATTGCAATAAATGACCGTAGGCCATTACGCCCCTACCTTCTTAAATAAGGTAAGTGCAAAGTCGACTTAAGCAAGAAAATTTAACATTAAAGCTTTATCGAGAAACCGCGAAATTATTGTTTTTTCTAAACAGACTTTACTTTGTAATAATAATAGACAAAAAATATCCAACGTACATTATTTTTAGATTGTTATGTTAATTAATACTTTATTTGTTTACTAACCAAACAACAATATAATGATTACCATATTTTCATATAAGATTGGTATCAATTTAATGATTATAATCGAGCTTATTGCATTGACACGTTATCCCAATTTGAAAGAATAATGTTAACTTTATTACCGGTGTTTCTAATGGTAATATCCAATAACGTAACATACTTTCGCTAATTTGATTAGCATGTTCTACGAGATTATACGCGAGGAATGTAGCAAGTAAACACACCTTACGTGTTACAATTTTATTATACGCTTATAGTGGAGCTGACTGAAATCCATAATGGAAACTTCAAGGCGTCTTAAAAATATACATATATATTTTATGTGGTACATGCTTTCCAAATTATTGTGAAAAATTATAAAATCAATCAATCTGTGGTCGGATCAGCGACCAACATCCGCCCACAAGCCACGTCCGCGTGCCTGTAATTTCATAATATATTTCCTCCGTATTCAATTTGCGGTTTAAAAAAAAAATTACTTTGTTACGAGATATCTGTTAGTGAGTTTGTCTAACTTGGGTCGTTACTATCGGATATGGGTGGAAGTGAACAGAACATTATAAAATCCTTCCAAATATCCAAAGGTAATATGTTCTCCAACAATACCAAGAAGAGACACGTTAAAACTAGTTTTTTCAATATTTACGACGAAGGCATGGACTTTAAGAACGATGAATAGAAAGGAGATTGAATCATTTAAAATTTGGTGTAGGAGAAGGATATATCTTATACCCTGGACCAATAGAGGAACAAAAGCGGTCCCAAAACAGCAGCGCTGTTAGCACCATGTACCCATTTATTTTGTTACCAGGGTATTCTCGGTTATTTAGGTTACTCCCTTTCTCCTTTCTCGAACATAATTCAGAGAAAATTATAGTTTTGACTCGGTGAAGTCGCTCACCAGGCTATCTCTTACTCGACTGGACCGAATAAAAATGAATGATGAAACTCACTGCAGAGTGGACGAGATCTTCGATAATGCGGCATTAAAGGAAGAGACGAGACATTTCAGCCGTTTGCTCCTTTATAAATGTTATTTGTAAAATATATATACATTACTTTTTAAAACTTGATTAGTTAACAGTATTCACACTCTCGAATACTGATTTGAATCGAGGGGTTGTTCAATCTATTTACGTGACAAGGGGATGACGCTGCGTTTATCACTTGCTTTTAATTATCGCTTTGTCGTCCATGCATTTAGAAGGTTTTAATAACATACCATTTTTGAAGAAATAATTTTATTACTATTTTACACTTATTAATAATATTGAATGTTTAAGTATACAATAGTATTACTTACTAGAGACTACTTCCCAGAGAATATCAGTTTCATATGCCTAAAACCATAAAGTCTATTCCTCTTATTAACTAGTGCTGGGCAGTAGTATGGAATATTATGCAAACACTACTGTGAATCATTTGACTTTTTACCTTATTAAATATTTTATTGATAGTAGACCTTTGTTGCCGGGGACTGCCTGAGCTGTAGCTACGGTGGCGTTGTAGCTAATGAAAATCCTGTGGTAAAGGGATTTAACATATATCTCAAGGCTACCAGCACAATGTA
This sequence comes from Ornithoptera alexandrae, assembly GCA_029030555.1. Classification (NCBI taxonomy): domain Eukaryota; kingdom Metazoa; phylum Arthropoda; class Insecta; order Lepidoptera; family Papilionidae; genus Ornithoptera; species Ornithoptera alexandrae. The sequence goes on from JARDVY010000037.1 coordinate 10,157,591, forward strand.
GCGCTGTGTACATGATCTTAAATAGCGCCACGTTGTTATGAACACGCGCTTCGTCGCATCGTCTAATAAAAAAAAGATTGCTCCGCTAATTACACAAATCATCAGTACTCGCACTCTTGTGTTGAGCTAAACAATGTTTTTAGCTTATAGGTAAGTTCGGAGTTGAACTCTGTCATCACGAGTAGAACCCGGATACGAACAATACCTTCCGATCTTTCCGATACTCTTTATAGTGTACTATCGTTTTGTGTCATAGTAAAAACATGTCGGATTCGTAAGTTTCAATCTCAACAAGAAATCAAACCAATGTAACCTGAAGAAGTTTTCAAGAGTTAGTTACTAGCTTCAAAGAAACTACCTTGTACATATATTTAATAGAATCAAGTTCTCTGTTTTCTGGACATGTTAAGCGGTTGAAAGTCATATCGACTGTTACAGCTCTACTGATACTGGGCTCGTGGACTCGGATCCACGGTTTGTTAAATCAAATTCTAATGTGTTACAGCTTAGAAAATATTTTTGTGAGATGATCAATAGCTAATCACAGAAATAGTATTATTTAAGGTATATTAAACATAGTATATATTCATCAGCATAAATATTTATTTTCGCATTTGTACCAATACGTTTTGTTACTTGTTAAAGTTTTTGATGACATCGGAACTTTTGATTGGCGGCCTAAATGTAATTGGAGAGCGCTGTCCTCATCAATAATACTGTATATTTACTACAGTAAATAAAGAGGACACTTTAGTGGAATTTTTTGCAGAAAAAAATATTTCCTTAGATCTTACTATATATAAAAATATATAGTAAAGCTCCAAAACGGTTTGACCCGTCGCCATATTCACAGCGCATTCGTCACCATGTATCTTGTTAAGGAAATCGTTTTCTTTATTATCCAAATTGATATATCCTACAAGAAGACGCTGTAGCATACATAGAGAGAGACAGAGCAGACTTTTTTTTGTTGCGGAGGAGGAGGAGGGAGGGGGTCTTCGAAAAGATACTCTGTCTTCTGGCGGGAAGTCAGTTATGCGGACATTATTGCCCACTAAAATCCTCTCGGTGGTCATCTCCAGAATTTTGAGAGGTCACGGGATATCCTTTCGGAACACAACCGCGATCTCCCTAACCCTATGCTATGATAACGCGTCCCGGGGTCTGTTTTATGTAGTCCCTATCATTCTCGTGAGTACTACCTCCATAGCGAAAAACCACGCTCAGCCATTGTATTATCATCAATATTTAATTTTCATCATCATCATTTCAACCGATGGACGACCACTGCTGGACGTAAGTCATATTTAATTTTACTGTGAATAAATTAGCACTGTAGTAAATAGTATCAGATTTAACTCGATCCATGAGACGTTCTGTATCACACAAATTAATTCTGATGGCATTAATTAGTATGCACTTACCATTCATACCAATTCTCTTCATGCTAACATCTGTGTCTATATGCAAAGTAATTAACTGATCCCATATTCAGTTATTTCTCATACTCCATCGATGATATTATTTATCACCATAGATGTTTATTTGCTCTGTTTTTATAGTATCATATAGCCTGAGAAAAATCACATTGGAACTGGTTTTAAACTTTCTAATAATACAGTAACCAGGGTGTGGTTAAGGTTTTCTTGGGTTTATGTAGGGAATGTGCGAACCAAGCAGTTTTCCTTCATTAACTTATGTTACAGAAATATTATCGATTAGTTGAGGTCGTGAAAAACTTTTAATGTCATTTGTACTATATTTTGCTATTAATTATAAATAAAATTTAATGTTGATAATCAATTTAAATTATTTACCAACGTTATGCATTTGGTGTTTTGTAATTTTTATTGTCGGTGTAATAAAACGCAACATCAGAGACGTTAGGCATTAAAGAATTCACTTAATCCAGTATGCTAATACATGTGATATCCATGGAGATAAATATTTCAAGGCACGACTCCGCGTGAGCTCGTGTCGTCCGAAGATGATCATTGTGCCGGGAGAGCAGGTACGTGATGGAAATTCAAAAGGCTACCAAACGTCAGCGGAACACCGCCCCAACATCCGTCGTCATAACCGTATCCAATATTCAAGTGAATTTATTTTATTTATACATTTGTACGGAAACGTAAATTATCTTCCTGCGCTTAAACCTTTTCTTTTTTTAGTAAACAAAACGATGACATTACCGAGATCTTTTACCTGGTGATATATGATATATCTATAATAAAGTGGCGCTAGTTAGAATGATGACCATTGCATTACGTTGTGCTTGTCGTCTTGGGACAAAAAGTTTGTTGTCTCATTCCGACTATAATTTCACTGGCTACAGCGCCCTTCAGACCGGAATATGGTAACCTTTGCGCATAACTGTTTGACGGCGGAAATGGGAATTGACGTAGTATCTATCTAGATGGTCTCCGGCAACAGAGTATTAGTTTTTTTATTATGCTGCTAAGTATAAGGTTTGCGTTTAGTTGATTTTGAAAATAGTTGAGCTTGGTTTACAAGGTGGAGAATTTCTTCGACAGGTGTGACAATCTACTCCGGAAACCAGGATTTGTTCCGCCTGTCAGCATGTGTTCGGCTACATTGCAAATTTCTAAAATATCATCACGGAACTAGATAGCTAGATTGTTGATGCTTGCATGATCTTCAATCAACCACAGTTCACTGATGTATTATAGGCTAATAAAATATTAGTAATAATAGGTGAATTAGCGTTTATTGATTATTAAAGTAAGCAAATAAGATTAGCGGAATATTCACCAGATAATCATAAGCCTGCCTATAATAATGTGGTGCTAGTTGAAATGTTTATACAGCATCGCATTCCGTTTGTTGTATATATTGTGTATTGGAATACCGATGTGCAAACATTACCGTGTTGACACACGTTAATGTTTGTACACTACTGCTTAGCAACATAAATAGCCACAGTACCTATTAAGCGGTCGCTGTCTAGTCTCCGGAAAAAGAAACCAACAAAGGTAAAAGAAAAGTAAATAATCTGTTTATTCGCTATAAGGGATTACGAGGGAATTGGTAAACTAATGGAAGGTGTTACGAGTAATTCAGTGAAAAGCGATATATTTTAAATGATTTTGCAAGGAAATTTTTCGCGACATCACGTCATAATCTTCTTGAGCAAACTAATTTTTGTTATATAAAAAATAACTTACGATAACTTAGTCATCGTTTCTAATAACGATTCTTCTAAAGCATACAATAGTATTTATAAATATCAATTGTTACAAGATATTGAATATAAATAAGCAATTTCCGTAGTTTTGTCATTTGAAATATAAATCAAAGGTATGTATGAATAAGGAATTCAAAGTAGCTTTTTAGAATAAACATGCGATCGTCTTAGTCGTCCTTACGGTTGAATATCTATCGAATTCTGACGTCAATAAGTTCTTAGAAAACAAGAGTTGATGCAAATTTTTGGGCCGTACGCTTTGTGAAACGATATTTTTACGCCATGACGAGGTGTCTATTTTATGCACTATGTCAATGTAAAATAATACTAGTAGTAGCAGTAGTACTAGATCTAGATGAATATGTAACTCTAGGCCCCTATTCCTGGCATCACTTATCTCCACTTTGATTTGTTGTCAGACTGATTTGTAGTGTGATTGAAAAGATTACTACTCGTCAACTTTAGTCAAACACCACAGGAAATTATTACATTACACACAACACGACAATTTAATAATTTTTTTTTATTTAGAGTACATGAAAAAAGCATTTGACATCATGTTTATTTTTTTTAATGTTATATTGTACTGGAATATATATATTGTATAATTGCTGATAGAACCCTTTCATATTGTGTCAAGTATTGTCAAATATATTTATATAAATATCTCAATCAAATATCATTTACAATGAACTACAAAAATTAGCATAAGTTAAAAGTAGCCTACAATATCTTTTTTTTATTAGCCTTCTATATTTAAGTTATTACTTATGTTTATATTAAAATCAATTAATGTTAGGAAAGTTTAATATTAGCGATAGTTCATTTTAATGATGTTAACAAATTTGTCACTTCCTAATTTTTTAATGTTTACTTCATACAAACCCAATGCCAAAGCTATATAGTAAATAATTTATACACAAGTGTAAGCAAATGGATGTTGCATTAATTATTTATCCATTTGAATATGTAATCCTAAAATAAGTAGTAGTTTAAACAATATTATTTAAATTTAAAACTAAAAATATAAATTTTTTATCTGACATTTATCCAGTAAGGCATTAGCTTAATAAGAAATTGTTCATAACACCTAAAGACTTTATTTTGATTTCATGCTTGCAAAATCATTTATAATATCTGTTTTTTTTATTCTACAAAGAGGACAAATGGTATATGTTATATTGAATAGTAAGCAGTTACCAGCCTATGGACACCTCCAGTCATATCATATGGTTTTACTTATTATTATCTTCATTTCATATTGTGTAATAAGTATCAAAATAATAAATATTAATAGAACTTGCCTTAATGACAAGGAAAACATACAGAATTTGTAAGTAACTATTAATATCTATACAAAAATGTTTATTTACATTATATTTATCTGTCTTCAATAACACCAAACTAATGTGAAAACTATATAAAGTAGTTGGTAAATATTGCAGTATAAATCTCAAAGCTATCTCAGCTTGAAGAGATCAACAGTTAAACTATCTTAAATTTTACATGTATGTGTCATTTCAAAAATAACACAAATATATGTAATAGAAAATTTATATTATTTAAAACAAAAAAATTAATCAAAATAAAAAATAAAGTGGTTTTAGGGTTAATACACAGAAACCTGACAAATTTTAATAAATGGAAAAAAAGGTTATGTTAAGACTAAGCTCAAATTTAAATAAATTTACTTAACATCAACACAAAAGTTTATATCACAACAAATGATCACTTGCCCAGTTTAAATTATTTTAAGATTAACTTAGATAACACTACATGGAAGATTTATAAATAACAAGCAGTAAACAATAACTTAAAAAATAGTTTATTTTAACTTTGTAAACATAATTTATACTTACACAACCATGCCATAAGCTCCTTCGCCAATATATTGCAAATTGGTATATCTGGGGCCAACTTCGAAGACCTGCCCACGAACAATCTCCGCGTTGGGGTTGGTGCTGGCGGCACCTGCAGCCTCAGCCATTGCGACGCACTCGAATATGCAATAACCACTTAATCACAGAAACTAAATAAGACAGGTCACTGTGCCGTCTACTGCAGTTAAATAAATCAAACGAATCACTAAAGTCTTAATTCAAAAGTATCCAACATGAAACCCAAACAAACTCATATACCCGACCTACATTATCCACAATCTTAGCAATTCCACCACTTGTCACTCGCTTATCATTCTCGTTTTGCCGTACGCCCGACTTTCTTGGACACTCCCGTACGGACGCAATACCGTTACAAAAGTGAAGTGAAGGAGATGTTTCTATCCATGTCTCTGTCTCTCACAAACCGCATTGTGCGGTACTGAATACTTAAAAAAAGTACAGATTATAAAACATCGAGATAATCGTTACATTTCATTAGTAATTATTCAAACTATTTTGTACTCAATTAAAATTAATAAGTTATTTAAAACAAAATTTAGTATCCGTACTCATAAAGAACTCTTTTCTTTTCGCAATGAACCTATTTTAAAAATTTTTGTAATTTACACGATGATTGCATTTTAATCTAACATAGAATTCGGTTTTTAAGTAGGTATCTAGATGCTTCATTTTTTTAAACACTCTTACGATTTTACTTCTCAATAATTTTAATAGAAATAAAACTTTGTGAAGAAGCAGAAATTATAAATATAGCAAAGAATTAATAAAGCGAGTAGTAATTACTAAATAGCATAAAAACGGAGCGTCCGTACTAAAAAGTTTTTGTCAAAATCGAAACGATATTGTCAAATGCTAAGCATATGTATATGTGTCAAACATAGTTTTTTTTATCATTTAGTTCTCTGATATTTGATACACATTTATGGACCGAAAAGAAAAGGTAGTTTGTTTTTAAAAGCTGTAGAAACTCATTAACTTATTTCATTGATTATTTTACAAATTAAATATAAACGATTCAGTGACCTCGACAAAAGCAACTTGAAGGACTGTCGTGCAATTTGTTTAGGTATGTCGGTTTGGTCAGCCAGTACAGTTGGAAATAATTACCATTGCGTCTATCCAGGCAGTCGCGACGGTCACTCCAATAACTGGTGTCCAAATTTGAATAAGGTATGAAAATTAACAGCAGTGTTTGGTGACCAACTGAATATACTATTGCATTTGCAAATATATTTATAAGTGTTGGCTAATTCTGCTAATTATATTCACCAATTTTACGTAGAATTCTGAATGTTTAATCAGTCCCTATTTCGCATTCTATTGGCATTTTATTTTTCTAAATATTTTTAAACACAAAAAAAATGTTTTATGCTTTTTTTATATCTTTAATTAAAACTAAAACTAGATCTTATTTATCTACTTTGAAAAATGTTAGCATGGACTATTAATTCATGGTTATTTGTCAACTTTTATTTTCTTTCTCTAGTGAATCTGTTGACAATAAATTTACAGTGTTTGCTTGTTGCTGCATAGAGGCTGGATACTGGAACTATTTTTTTCTCTCTTAAAAGTGAGTTGATTTTAGAATTTGGGAATCATTTGAAAGGTTATGGTCATAAGTTCTAATGTGTCATGATAAATGTATCTGGTTTTAATTTAATACTATATATATATAAATATTTAAGTGGTTTCTGCTTATATAAATATGGGAGTAATTGGTGTATATACACTTACATACAGTGGTATTCAATGTGAGTCATCCAAATAATTTTATACATAAAAACTAGAGATTTTATTTAATGTTATAAGCAATGTTAAACATTATTTTTAAGCAAGTAATCACTGTCAATAATTGCATATAAGTTTTTTAATAAAATATTAACTATCCCTATTGTGTTTGAGCTTTGGGTAATAAAAACATTGTGGTTGGTGACATGTGCCAATAACACCATCTTTTGTAGAATATGATTTGCCAATTTGCACTTGGCCAGAATGGTGGATTAACAGTGTTGACAGATTCCTCACAAGAGAAGACCTTCAGTTGCAATAGTAGAATATTCAGAAAGTTGTTTATATTATGTATGATCTTTATTACATCTGAAATAACCAGAATTTTCTATTGTGATTTTTTTATGCTTAATATATTTTAGTCTTATGTGATTGTAATATTTTAATTGTTGCTTCATTATCACAATGTTCACATTTTACATGTAGCTAATTCATTATTTCAGTTTATGCATGTTATTGTAATCAGCAATAACTACTATTGTATACATTAATTTCAACATTAATAAAAAATAAATGTATAACAGCTAATACTACAAAACAATATTTGTTTGTGACTACTTACTGAAAATAATAAGATTATAATTGTAGTTGCATACAAGTCTGTGTATTTTGGATTATAACATGCTAAAACCAGCACATGTTATTAATTTTCCATAAGTGGGTAAATCTTCAACATATACCTTACTTTAGGAACAAAAACAAAAATTATTATGTAGGAGTTGTACCCTGAATAACCCTTTAGTGGTCATCTTCAATGTGTTGGGGACCCCCAGGGTCACCTGTGGAACACACCAGTGCTACCCTGCACTACATCTAAGCATATCTCAGAGAGTGCCATAATCTAACCCAGCAGCCTGACTATGTTTTGAGTAGGATGTTTACCTGATGGTAAGTAATACACCTGTCCATAACAACATGGTGGTAATTAGAATGATATATGCAGTATACTGCACTATATTGCGCTTGTCACTTGAGGCAAGATGTGTGATGTTACTCCAGTAATTACTCTAGCTACATCACCCTTGAAACCAGAATACTATAATGTTTGCATACTACTGTTTGGAAGCTGATATAGCCACTGCGGTGGTACCTACCTAGATGATATCCTGCAATAAAGACTTACCAGTAAAAATGTATGCTAAGACAAACACTAGACCACCTCATATTTGTCGTCCACCCTAGGCTTGCTTAGTGGGCAATGAGAACCATCACATAGATCCATTTCAATCACCTTATACTACTGGCAGGATTTGCCTTACTCCTATTCTTAATAGTTTGAGACTACAGGGCAGGACATTTGTTGTACCATTGTATAAACATACTGATTGGGCAACATCTGTATTTCTTCTTTTTATGGAAAATGGAAGGTAAAGATATAGCAACACCATGTAAAATTGGATAAATTGTGCAGAAGTTGAATTGCTGCAATACCACTTACAAAGGTTAAAATTTTTTGTGTAAAATAGAATAATAAATATAAAATTTGACCAACGAATACATTAACAATTTGACAGAATTAATGCTGATGATCTATAAATATATATAATAGGAGGCATCCAGTTTCACTGACTCATCACGAGATCTCTGAAACTATCAGATGTACACACTGAAAATTTGGAAGAGAGGTTGCTTCTGTGATTTAGATGTCAGTTATGAATGGATTTTACAAAATTCCTTCCCCAATGGTAGTTGCAGAGGTTTTAATAATGGAAAGGAACAGATTGCCACCGGGCAGAATTATTTCAGACAAATTTCAAGCCTAAGTTCCAATTTTTATTCTGTATAATGATCAATAAAGCAGAGGAGACAGCTGATTTTTTTAATTTATATATTAAATGTTTGTTGACTTACTTTGTTTCACAAAACCAAAAACTACTCTTTTATTAAATTTTTTGTTATGATTATGTCTATTACTTCTCTATATCTTTATTTTACCTCGGCAAGAGTATACTAGTTAATCTCAAAATAATTACCTATTAATTTTCTCCAGATCTCATTGCAATAACAGACATGCTTATTTTATGTGACAAGTATAAGATGATTTTTTTATACTTTAATGGAAATTTGGATTATTTAAATGATATTTTTAATTTTCTACCAGCACAAGTGTGTGATGTCGGGGGAAACACCAATTCAAACTGATGATGCTCTCCACACACCTGCTTATCTCTCCTGGAGGAAGTTGCAGCTCAGCCGGGCTAAACTCAAGGCCTCTAGTAAAACATCAGCCTTGCTATCAGGATTTGCTATGGTATGCAGTAATCATATTTAATGCATTTTAGTTTTCAGTCACGATTTAAAATTTTCTATAACAATGTAGTGATACTAAACATGATTCAGCATGTTACATATTCATGCACTCCAATAGAGATTATTTAAAAATAAACACTAATGTCCCCATTAGTTTACTGTTTGAGTAATAAGTGCAACTTTACTGTGTGCTTGTTTGAAGGACACTGTAGCTAGTGCAATTCTTATACTTGAGTAATGGTATAACCTCCATGTCTCAAAACAATTGGTTAGGAATATCCCTATCAGCATATGAATTTACCATGAACAGGCCGTTTTTGTTTGTATAATAAAAAATACCTTATAATAAGATTCATTAATTTTTATATGGGCAGTACATACTTTAGTTTTAAGAAGGGATATTTATATTTGACGAATACACAACATATAAATGTAATTCAGACAGTAATTAAAAGTATACGTCACTTTCAACCAATTAATACATTTAATGGTATTCACTGAATTCGTAGATGCTTTATTACAGGTAATCGCATTTCTGAACTTTGTTACTAACTGAAAATTATCGTGGCACTGCGACGGTTGAATTTTTTTTTACATTCAAGTGATATTTAACGCGAGTATTTTTAGGTCAAGTCGATTCATTTGCACTGCAGCAAGGTTTTTAATTATTATACTGTGCGCTTTTTAAAATATGTATAATATTTTCCTTTATAACAGAATTATTAAGAAGCAGACCTAAACGGATTTCGTAACTAAATTTGTTACATGATGCACTGTTTGTGCTTTTTAATCAGCCAACTAAGTAATGACTTATCATCAATCCACGTATTTCTTTTTATTCCACAAAACTAGCCGGAATTTTTAAATGATACGCTTGTCCATCATAATGAGATATCAATTAAGATCTTTTACACAGCACTTCAACGCGCTCGTTGTGACATCGTTCACTTAAGATAAAGTGAACTAATTACGTTAGTTACAGTGACCTACAAATCGAACACTACTTCTAGTCGACAGTATAATCTTCGGCAATAAAGTTCTACCACCATTAATATCCGTAGTTTAGTTACTAGAATAAAACCGTATTAAAGGGATGGTAAGAGTGATCAGATTCTTGTCTTTTAAACTTGATCTGCAAATTTTAACTAAAACATAATGCGTAAAAACAGAGAAACTGAAGCTAGAAAAAAAGTCGATCTTTTATTTACTGAAACCCTATGTTCACGAATACTTTAACATAATTTCACGTAATGTTAAGTGACAGTGCCCGAAGTGAACAAAGCGCGCACTGGCAGGATTACTAAATACTTTGGCATGTTATATTATAAAGACGGCAGGTGGATAATGATAATTATGGTTGTAATCCAGATCGAGACATTCCTACCATTGCCATCCAAAAACTCCACTACTTATTTGGAACGGAGTCTAACCATGAAAAAGGTAAACTGCTAGCCTCAATACCACTGCTAAAGTGTTTTTATTATGTTCAGAATGATCAATGGTTTTCGAAATCGCAACAATAATAACAATGGAAATGACGATTGTCATTAATGTAAATGATGATCATTTGTTATCAGGTGGCAATGGTCGAGGTGCAATTGAATCCACCGAGTGACACGAGGGTCCCGCCTGCGATGCTGGTCGCGTTCACAGTGTGCACAACTCTACTGGTAGCGGTTCACATGCTCGCACTAATGATCAGTACCTGCATCCTACCCAACATAGAAGCGATCGGCAACCTTCACAGCATATCGCTGGTCCACGAATCGCCCCACGAACGGCTCCACTGGTATATCGAGGTCGCATGGGCCTTCTCGACTCTGCTAGGTCTCATTTTGTTCCTCGTCGAAATCGCTATACTATGCTGGGTGAAATTCTACGACTTGAGCGAGACAGCGGCTTGGTCTGCTTGTGTCGTACTCATTCCTGTTATGATAATATTCCTCGCCTTTGCTATACATTTCTACATGTCGCTGGCAACCCACAAGTACGAAGTAACAGTCACCGGGATAAAGGAACTGGAACTGCTCAAAGAGCAGATTGAAATGGGTGACCATGACGGTCGTATGAATAATCTGACGTTGTTAGATCAAAGTAGAATTGTTTGATAGGATCTTTTGTATATAGTGATACGGATTGTTCTTTTATAAATATATGATATATTATTAGTTACGCTCGTATAGAAACAAACGTAGCGGTTTTTTTTTTTATACTTATACATTGTTCAGGAAATTATTTGCGTTGTTGCTGAAACAATGAAACAATATGCGAGACGTTCACGTTCGTTATCTTTAGATGTAGCGCGGATACTTAGATAACTACTTATTAGTGCCAATTAATGGCCACTGATGTCATGACTACTAAACTTATGGAATTTTTTATGGGACTGTTTTTGACTTTTTTTTTTGCAGACATGTAATGTAGATTTGTAGTTCATATATGAAATATTCGTTGAATCTCCACAAAACCAACTAAATAATTTAAACTTTTAGTAGTAATTTCAGAGTGGAACTTACTCTTTTTACCTTTAGTTTTATTTTATTCGTTATATTACAAAAAAAAAATTAACTGTCGCCTGTTTTAATATTTTTCTATATCAAGAATTAAATTGAAACTTTAAAATTTTTTTTCTTTCGTATACTTAGGTCAAGGTGAATGACCTATACTGTAAGCAACATGAAACCTCGCGTTTTTTTTCGACGAATCAACATGATGAGCGGATTACTCATTCGCTAAGTGTTAAAATAAAAACTACACCACATTGTGCTTACCGTTTTGAGATATTAGATATCAAGCGTCGTTATCCCTGTTATTTCACTAGCCACAATGCCTCTTAATCCGAAACAATAATATTTGCACACTACTGTTTGGCGACAGAAATATGCGTTACGACAGTGCTTACCTAGACGGCCTTCCATCTCAAGGCGACGATCATAATGTGGAGCAGTGTTTAACATTGTGAAATTTCGCCATAAGCCCTATATCCTTTCGTCAGATAAAAAAAAGGGAATAAATATCTTGTTTAAATAAGTTACATTTATGTGAGACTTGCTCAAATTTTCAAGAAATTCATGAAACAATAAAATTTTATTTAAGAAAACATCATAACAATTGGTAATAATTAATATTAAAATATGGTATAAAAAATCTTTGAAAAAATATTCAATTCTCATTAGACTGATGCATCACCCGTGGTAGACTGGATTATATTGGACAGAGGCAATTCGTACACCTTTACTCGATTATAACACTGAATATATAAAATGCCATTACTATATAACGTCATTAATGAAACAACCTAGTATAAGCTTTTCTCGTACTTTTTGATATACATATAAAATTACACTAGACTGAAATAAATTTATCTAACTTCAGTACGCAGAAGCCAACATATGATGATGGTGATGGAAATTTGCAACTGGTTTGTTTCAGACCTTAGGCTATTGAGACATAACCAACAGGTTTTGTACAAAATTAATATTAAAATGGGTTAATTAAATAACAGTAAGTTAAAATAACGCAGCGAGAGTTACTTAATTCAACAAAAAAAAAACTTAATTACTCTGTGATATGTTTAATGACAATTGTACTAAATTTATCAATGCCCTATTTTGTAATAAAATAAGGTTTTACTATTTCCGTAAAGTAACAAATTTGATAATATTTTACTCGATCTGATATGATGATAATAAAGAGATGATAAATCTAACCGATACAGTGTTTTAATTGTTTATCAATATCCCCAAGAATCAGAGAGAGCCAAAGCTCGCTTTCTTCCAGCAATTTTAGTGAGTCTTGAAGCGTTTCCTACAAATGATTATACTTAATAGCGGGCTAAAGATGATGATGAATTTCATTAGATGTAGGTGACAATAAAGCCGAAGATGGTAAAGCTTACTCGCACAGAATTATCTTAATTATAGAAGCATTTGCTTACTATGTTTCACTCATGCACACTTGGTTTGCGAAGATTTATGAAATAATTAACATATCTTGCTTGGGGAACAGTAAAAGGTTATGACGGACCTGTACTGCGTAAATTCACCAGTTTTTTTATCACCGTCATTTTACGGCCGGGCTAAAGAGAGAGGATCGTAAACTAAAAACTTACCGGAGGAATAGGGTATTGTGTTGGCAGATGACAGAACTGCCGAACATTAATATCCAACATTTTGGATTTTACACATATGTTGTCTAGCCAACAACCTTCTTGCATCTGACCAGTGTTCATGTGGTAGAAACGGCCCAATCCATCTTTTCTATCGCTATCCCAATGCCCCTCGTATCGATTGCCATTTTCTAAAAATATATCATTTAAAAAGGCTAGGTTAATTTATACATCAGAGAAAAATTTCTTCCTAGTATTTCGATTTAAAAGACGCGGTAACGAAAAATTATTGAACTTGGCAAATTGTTTTGGTTAGCATATCATTTATCACCAGATGTACTGACAACTTGTTACATTACATCATTGTTCGACAAATTCAGAAGTATAAGTTTAAAAGTATGGATGAATTTATTAAACGAGCGGCGGCATAATGCTGCGCGCTGAGCCAACAAACAAAAGTCAACAAAACAAGTTTTTTTCAAAAATTGTTATTACCTTGCACGAACATCCCCAAACCATGTTTTTTATTCATCCGCCAGTATCCGACGTAGAATGTGTGGTCGTGGTACCACATTTTTCCGTAACCATTACGATATCCTCTTTTCCAAAAACCAAAGTAAACGTCACCATTTTCATAGTACCACCACCCAACACCTTCTGGTTTTCCCTTTATCCATTCCCCTCGATATTGCATGTAAAAAGTACGATTTGGAAGTCGATAGCTTAAAGTTCCGAAGCCATGCCTAGGAAAATGGAACGTATTATGCAGAATTTGTATACATCAATATTTTTTACTTGTTAGTAAACGTATTTATATTATTATCCTTGGTTTCAAGAGATGATTTCAGATTCTCACAAATTGAAATAAACTATATTAAATAAGTATGTTTGACCATAAATTGGCAGTTTCTTAGTAAATAAAATTAAGGCAGAAAAAAAATATTAAAATTTATTTTCGAATGTACATTTGTTTTGTTTTCATCGATAACATTTATTTTAATTTGAAGTTCCATTTTATTTCTCTAAATACATTTAACATTGTTTTTATAGACCTATTTACCTGTAACCATTGTGCCAGTCGCCCTCATATAACTTGCCCCCGATAGTTAAAAATAACCCTTTGCCTGTAATTTAGTCACATAATAATATTAGCAACCGAGTACAATTTCGTAAGTTATTGTCGGCTGCGAATAATATCATATACTTTTAAATCTAACCGTGTTTTAAGTCATTTTTCCATTCGCCTAGGAATTTATCGAAACGTGATGTAAATATAGAATGATGCAGATGATTTTTAACAGCCTTTTTATCGGAAGCATATGCCAATGGTGTAAAATTTCTCGGTTTATGGTAAAATGGCATTTTATATTAAAAATATTGTATAAACTTTTAAGTCACCGTTGTTGGGCCTTTATGCCATAAATTTGACAAGTAAACCTTTGATAATAAAAATATTAAGTGTGAATAGCAACAAATTGCTAAAATGGAAGAAAAAGTTTTTAATGTTTAATAAAATATTTTTATTTGGTATATATAGACTTTTCTTGTAGAGGTTGGCAGTTAATAGGGAAAGTGGTGTTCCCTGGGGAGGCTTGTATCCAGAAGTCTATCGCCGCGTGCTGAAAATAATATTGTTAATAATTTTGTTTATAATTTTTATCTAAACTATTAAAAAAGTAAATTATATTTTATTTTTTTAATATTTAACAAAAGTCAATTTTTTTTATTTCCTGATTAATTTTTTTTTCTTTTTATTTGACTAGGCAACAAAAAGAGCGGGTCGTTTATCTGATGGCTGGGTGATTCAATGTCTATGCACCAGTTTTCATAAAGCCATTAATTGTTGTTCAATTATTGGATACAAAAAATGTAGACCTAGAATGATATACACTGCACTGCTCCTCACTCGACAGATTGACAGGCTACGTGTTGTCTCGGTATCCCGGTAAATTCGTTAGCTACATTTATCAAACAGCATTTCTGCACATCACAATTTGGCGGTAGAAATATACACGCTTGTAATACTTACTTAGTTCCGACATAGATGTACTGCAAGTAATGTGTGGCACACTTGGTGTGATTTTATAAGGCGCATTAAATTAAGCCAAAGGAACAGCAGTTTCGATAACTTAACTACTGTACCTAATAAATGTCCACAATATTTTTTATATTACTCCTACTCACAATTAGTAACATAGTTACAGGATTTATGTAACTTTCATAACAAGTGGCATACATTAAAACCTACTTGAAATAAAAAAAAAATTATGTTTTATATAATAATCTTTTTTATCAATAAAATGCATTTTATCTAAATTACACGTAAGTTACGCCTAAACATTCCCGTGCGCTTTCTGCAGTCCGCGGCTAAGCTCCACCAACTGCTGATAATCTTCCCTGAAACCTTGAAGTGCTAGTTCTTGTTGGCTCTTCATAGCTGAATTGTTGGTGATGTACTTTGTAATAAAATCGATACATTTAGTATCGAGCTGGATGTCATCTTCAGATAATGTCTCGGGCTTTTTAAATTGTACAGGTCTGGGTAGAATCTTAAATTAAAAACGAAATATTGTTCAAACCTTTGTTTAGATGAAAAATAATACTAATGAAGTGCAAGCTAGAGACAAACAATTATAACGACATTCCATAGTTTAACTACTTACGTGGGCTTGTGGCCAAGCACTTGTTTTATAACATGAAGAGTGCTTATTCGATGCTATAGCCATGTTATGGAGAAATTAATAGATGGAAAGATTTTTACAACATTTTCTAGCTACCACCTTGATATTTTAAATGTCGTCATTTACTGTGTTCCGGCCCACAACTTTTTAAAGCCGGTGTTCTGAGCAGGCAAGATGAAGTATCACCAATAATCTCATTGTCAATCAACATCATGTGAAATTAAAATCAATTTCAGAGCAGAACCATTGCAAATAATACTAATATGTTGATGCTCTCATTGTACTTTAAAAATGATGTCCTTATTCCATTGGAAAATAGTTAGATGAAGCAGGAATATAAACAAAACTTTGATATAATACAAAAGTATATAAAATCAAAATCACTTTGAATAAAGAATTAGCCAGAATTATTACTTACTTCAAGAACCACTGTTTCTAGCTCATTGGCAAAAGAAATATCTTCATGAATAGTCTGCCTTAATCCAATTAAGAGTACGGCTTCTCTTACCACTCCTGACTGCAAGAGTTCAAGCATAAGATTGTCCATAGATTGATGCCATGTGAGATAGAAGGCCATTGGACCAAAATGCCTTGTTGATCTGAAAATCATTCACAGTCACAATGTACATTTAAGAAAATGTTCTATTTTCATAAACTAATATGACAAATGGGTATATATAGCTACATTGATATTAATACTGATACTACCAATTACCACTAAGGTTTGTACCCTACCCCTGAAAAATATTTTTTTTTAATTATTATTATATAATTAAATGTGGATGTACATCATATCCTTAATTCCCAAGCATAAGAATTTTAAATACCTTAATATATTAAAATTGCTTTTTGAATCAAGATGCTGGTAAGTGATGCTAGTTATTTTCTGATAAGTTGGTTCATCTGGTTCATATTGTATACATGCTCGGTCAAGAATATACTCATATTTTTCCTCTTCTAACAAAACATTAAACTTATCTTCATCGGCAAACATCAAGGGTTCTTTAACCTTACGGCCCTGAATTGGAAAGTATATCTGAAACACATACCTTAACTTTTTATATTATGACAAATGTAATTAGCTTTTTCTTTAATAACACATTGTTTAGTGATAAGTCACATTATTTGGCTGTGCTGAAATTCAGTTGTGTTCATCCATGTGCATGCTGCTAAGTATTGAACACTTTTAACCAACTTTTAATTATTTATTATGTGGTCTTATCATTGCATGATTTATTTCAAATTATAAGTGCTTTATTTTATATTGTAAACACAATCTACATTATCTGGTACAATGCATTATGAACATATACATATTATCTTAACTAATGAAATTACTGGTGATATTATATAGTGCATAGTTTAATGCATTTAAATGTTTAAAATCTTTCATGAACTAAGTTTTTCCTAAAAGTTATACTAACCTGATTTAATCGTTTTCGTACATCATGGTCAGAACTATGTAATATTCCTTCAGGATCTCTAAAAGATTGTATAAGAAATATATTTATTATGAATGTTTGTTATAGAGTAGTAATATTATGAGATCAAAGAAGTCTTGATTATAAAACATGTGGAAGTTGACCAACATCACATCTAGTGAAGAACTTTCCCACCTTGCATAAGTCTCAACTGTTTTTGGACTTAAGAGCTAACTTTCAGCCATGAATAGACGCAAAAAGCAGAAAGAGAATATGAGCTACATACATTTTACTCGCAGTAGGTTTACTAAATCCAAAATTTAAAAAAATAAAAACACTTTCAATCCTTTTTTGAATTAGTATTATTCATTAATAAAATAATGTTTCTGTACAAACCTTTCGACTATAAGTCTTCGCTCATTTGGAACACCAAATGTTATATCTGTAAATAAATATTTTGATGTATCATATCCAACTAAGGCAGGATCTTTGGACAAAACATCATTTATTGGCTTGTGTATCTAAAAGTAATAAAAATCATTAAATGTCGAAAAAATTTACGTTTATTAATCGGGAATTTATTTCACACAGAAAAATCTTAACGCATAAATTACCTTTACCACCGGAGGCATCTGTAACAATCGTGCTGCTGTTTGATTTGCTTTAGTTTTCTCGGCGTTTAATTCTTCATCTGTTAAGAATTTATATGTTGGTGTCCGGAGCACAGGAAGGTTACTATTGGTTCTTTTCCGAAAAACTTTTGCAAAATCTGGTCTAGTTAAGCGTTTTAAAAGTGCTTGAACGCCTGAACTAAAGAATTTCGGACCAGGATCTCGTTCTCCATCTTCAAAATAACATTTTATTTGTAAAAACATAATTTAATTAAATTAAATACTACCAGATTACTTACCGTATAATGAAGGTACTATACTCAATTTACGACTGGAAATAACAATTACTTGAATATTATTGTAATGAATTATAGCATTGTTTGTATTCTTCTGTACTAATTTAAATAGTGACATGTTTTATTTCGAAACTCTAACCTAAATATATATGGATATATCGTTTATAACATTTTTTATTGTGCTGTACGTTTTGTTCTTCCGTATAATTTGAAACAAGCAAAGTACAGGAAATGTACAGCCTTGTTTAAATTGTAATTCTTATTTAAAAATAATTATTTGTTTCATGCTAAGTCTAGGCTTGTTTCAAACTAATTAATTTTTTATAGTGAGTTTTTTTTAAAACAATTTTTTCGTATTAATATATTTTCTTATTCCGAAAACAGTTAATAATTAAGTTTATACAACTATGTAGTTAAATATCTAATTTTATTTCGTTTTATTTTTTTAATAAGCAGTTTTGGAATTATTTTAATTTTTTTTTGTATAAATAAAAAAATATCATATAAATATTACCTTACCTAAAATGTATTATTGTTAAAGGTCACAATATTTGCATAAAACTATTAATGCTTATATAAATGTATTTAATATAGTATATAATAAATTTATTTAATATTATGGTAATTATGTAAAAATCACTAAAAAAAATCAATATAAGGTAAGTATACTCATGGTTTGTTTTTCAAGACAGATTTCATCATGCAAATTATAATAAATTACATAAGATTTAAAATTTACATTAATATCATTTTGTATCATTACTCTTTGAATATTCTTCTTTCTACGTTACAATATACTTTTTGTGGATTTTTTCTATAAGAAACACTTAGGGAGATTTGTCATAATATGCGATCGTGTATAACGTATCCAAATTTGTTTTCGAATGAATTTCATTGTGTTGAAAGAAAAATTGGTGTAAAGTAACAAAAATAAATGTTCAGTTTGCGAAATCATGGCCAAAAGAAAAGCTGCAGTAAACAATATTATTTATGAATTAGATAATGACGATATTGAAATCAGTAGTGAAGATGAAGGGAAAGGAAACAAAATAAAGCATTTTGAAACAAAATCTTCCTCTGGAGTACCTCTAAGTCAACGAATCATTGATCTAAATACTGATGATGTCGTATTAATTAATAGTTCTGTAGAAGAATCATGTAATACTGAATCGGAAAGTAGTAATCACAATGGGGGGAAAAACTCGCCTGATGTTATTATTATCGAAAATGATAAAAGTACAATAAATGACGATGAACTTGATTGCACGATCACTCCTTTAGTCGATAGGCCCCAGAAAAGCAGTGCTGATGGGCCCGAAACAATTATTTTAAATGAAGATATAGCTATAGATTCTCCTGCATCTAATAATGGTATAAGAGCTGGAGGTTTTGACAATAAAAGTCCCCTAATTACAGTGCGCTTTAAAACAAACAAACTCGCAAATTTATACAAAGATAAAATAAAATCTTTTATTATAGAGCTTTTGAAATATGATGAAGTTATTGATTTGGAAAGTGAAAATGGGTTAGATTTAGAAATTTGGCCAGAAGATTTAAATGACCTGAAACCAAAAACAATGGATGTTGATGTAGCTGATAGTCTTTATTTTGTTGACACAGATCCTAATAAGGATGCCAAAAATGATGTTCCAAAATATACCCATGTAAGTAACACATACAAACACACATCATTCTCTATCAGTAATATAAAATGTAACTAATAATGTTAAACATATATATCTAATGTTAAAAATATACTATCTACGATTATACATTTTCTTCGTCAGAAGTAAAAACTCCTTAAAATAATTTTCTTTGTTCTCGAAATTATTAAGAAAAAAACTTGTACAATAAAATGCTAAATGATTGCATCACAAGGGATTTATTATTAACAATATTTAAAGATAATTCATATCAACTACGTCTACTTTACCTTATTATAATATAAAGGAAAACAATTTTATAAATGCTAACAGGCATCAACTGTCATTTCAAATATGGAGCGAGAAGAACCTGAGCCTTCAGCAACTCTCCGGAGAGGGCCAACATGCTTTAATTGTGATGGCGATCACTTTTTGAGAGATTGTCAGTTACCTAGAAATAATACTAGGATAGCAGAAAAAAGAAAAACTATTACAAACAAGCAGGGGTAAAGGAAATCTTAATTTGTAACTTTTTCATTCCTAAAAATAGATGAAAGTTTATAAATTAATCTAATGGTAATATTAGATAGCCTAAGTATATATAGATCTCCTGATGTATGTTAATTTTTTTAAAAAAAATTGTTCGTATCCATTAAAGGCATCTACTATATATTTGTTATGAGTAATACTCCTTATATACACTTTTTAACAGTCGATATCATGTGGAGGATGAGCAGAAATATGGTCACCTAATCCCTGGCAGAATATCCAGTCACTTGCGGCATGCATTGGGTTTGAAACGACATGAGTTGCCTCTACATATATACCGCATGAGGATGCTTGGATATCCTCCTGGCTGGTTAGAAGAAGCTAGAATATCACATTCTGGAATAGCTATGTTTGATTCAGCTGTATGTTTTATTGAATTTTTTGATATTATGTTGTTATTTGGTCTTCCTTTTTCACTACTATTTATGTTTAATTTAGTCTTTTATTAATGTTTACAATTTTCACTATTCAACTAAATATTTTTTAAACTTAATAAGCTATTCAACAAATGATTGTTATGTTTTAACATTCATTAAATGTTTAGGGTAATCCCATTTTGGATGATGATGATGAGGAGGGGCAGATATGTGAGGTTGGGTCTAAAGATAAATTTGATATTAAGAAGATATTAGATTTTCCTGGTTTCAATGTGCCTGCGAGCTCAAGATACAAAGAGGTATGTTCATGTATATAATTTTTCCAAACAAACAAGAGATAATTTAAAGATATTAAAAATAAGATACAAAAAGTAATGTTTTTGGGATATACATTTTGACTTCTAATAAATAAAAAAAATAGAAAACTGTTTGCCTGGCAGTACAGGCGGCCATTTTGACTGTGATATATATTGGCAAGTCGCAGGAACCAGAGCAGCATAAGACTGATTTATGTGGCAATCTTTGGGGGAGGCCTATGTCCAGCTGTGGACATAGTAGAGATGTGGTTTCAATCTTTGCTAAGCTTGAGCTTCCAGTGAAGAAAAACACCTTCAAAAACTGACATGTATGGAGAACAATAGTTTTTGTTGATGTGTGACATCCACTAAACCTCGCTTAGCCAGTGTAGTGAATGTATGGTAAACAATCTTGTTCTGAGAAAAAGCTGTGTGTCTCTCCAGTGGGAACAAAAAAGGGCTCGTTATTTATTAATTTTGTGTATATACTTATAGCATGTAAGGGCTCATCAAAGCATTAATGTCAATAATGTAGTAATTACAACATTTTTTTTAGAAAGGTCATATGCTAGGGATGCCACCCATGTCAGAGCAGGACAGCAAACTCTTAATGCTACAAACATTAGCACCCAATGCAATGAAAGCATATAAACGCAAAAAGCTTACTTTTTTCCCATCAACAACACCAGATAACTCTCTACAAAACTGCCAAGCTGAGATGGAATTAGATAGTGGAGATGGTTGGTTATTTAATACACTATTTATTTTTAATGTTCGCAGGTCTCTTCAATACTACTTAAATCTCAGCTTAACTTACTGTATGCCTTGTAACACAGAGGTTTGATTTCCACTGTTATATGTGGTGAACTTCGGTCCTAGGTAGGGTTTTTTTGAACTCATCTGGCTAGCTATTCCGCCTTATTTATGTTAATAATATATTTGCTATCATAACAGCACCACTGTGTTCTAGTTATAGAATATGAGAGTGTTTTGTAACATAACACCATATGAAAATGAAGTTGATCATTAGCGCATTGTAGATAAAAAAATCGTTTTTAAAACTGATCCTTTTAATTACAATTATTTGTGCTATTCTAATGAGAATATATTAATTTATTTAGTTTGTTTCAATAAAAACATTTTTCGTTTAACATAAAAATTTGCTAATAATTTTTGTACCATTTGATAAAAAAAAGTCTTGAGAATTTTTTCCATTATGAAATAGGTACTAATTATAATCTTCACTATTAAATACTATCTAAGTAGTTACTATTGCAGTCCCCATTGAAGATGTCCACGCACTGACCATATCCTTCTCATCCAATGTTGTTTTATTTAATTTTTAAATTACATTTACAGAAATTATGGCATTCCCGTCAGTACCACCATTGCCTGATGAGGCACCACCACCTTTACCCCCACCTCCACCGCCCCCAGAATCAATACCTCTGCAATCCTCACCATCGAAGATATCAAAGTCAAGCAAAGAGAAAGTAGACCAAGATGTACAAAAAGTAAGTCAAGATATCAAAAAAATTGCGGAAAACGAACAAGATGAGATTTTAGCAAAAGATAAAATTTCGGTGATGAAGGTGGCAGATATTCCTGTGCCTGATGACAATCTAATTGTTATTGACGAGTATCTTGAGGTAATAAAATCACCTTACCTAACAGTACTCTTAATAGAAAATGTTTATTTACTTATCTTTCATTTACATATAAACATAAACTCTTTTCAGACCAAAGCACAATGTGGAAGTGGTAGAGGCAGTCCGTCGCTTGATGACTTAGTAGAAACAAAGAAAAGATTATTAGATGCGCTTGAAAAGAAAACTTCTTCAAATGTTAATGCCACATCAGAAATTGAAGATCAAGTTAATGAAGATGAACATACACATATCATCGAAGAAGATAAAAAGGTAGATGATGAAGACAATGAAGGTAGTGAAGTTGTAAGTACATCTGAAGGTGTTCCATGCACAGTAGAGGAACAAGTAAGTACAGATGACATTGTTAGTGAGTCACCTAACTTTGATACAAATTCACCTAAAATTAAAACTGGTTGTGTTAAAACAACATTGTATGGTACACCAGTGTTAAACATTGCGTCGCCATATTTAAAGCTTCCTAGTGACGAAAAATTCGCTAAGGACATCTGTGATGTTATAAACTTCGAGAACTTACCAAATTCAACGGGCAACTATAAAAAAATATGTAGTTTACTTAAAAAGGTGAAAAGTGAAGTGGACAGGATTCAGGAGTCATGATAATTATGCCGGCCGCTAGATGATGGTGAAAAACATTGAAATCTGTTGTATAGATATATGAGGGCTGCATTATTTACTGGTAGGTCTCTACCAGGTACCGTAGCAGTAGGTACTATCATATACATTACTTTGTTCCGATTTAAAGGGTGTTGTGGCTAAAGAAATTACTGGGGTAACAAGACTTAACATCTTGTCTCAAAGCGACGAGGACTACGCGGTGCAATGTACATAGATCATCCTATTTAGAGCTACATAATTGTGGGTAGACGTATCTACCATCAGATGAACGTCCTACTCATCTCGTCGCTTGATCGCATATTAAAAGTAGTATTTTTATAATTATTGACTGACATCAATGAAATTGACTGCCACATATGTATATGGATAAACAAAAGGTTCGTCAGTAAATGGTGAATGCCACAGTGACTTGAATCACAAATGAATGATGTTTTTTAGCAATAAGAGGTTACAGTGGTCCATACCATTGAAACTATAAAAGAACTTTATGTTAAAAACAGAGTACAACTGATCCTCCACTTTCGGGTCAAACATTAGTTTATTGGGAATAGCAGTGTATCTTAATCGTACGTTATTGTATTATTATCGTATCATCATAGACGTCCACTTTTGGACATAGGACTCCCCGAAAGTTCTCTATCCCGACCGCTTCTAAATGTTTATTTAAAACGAAAAAACAATATTTTGTTTTTAAATGTTCTAGAAAAATTTCAATATTAGATTTGCTCAAATAATTCAATTTCAAAGTCCGAAATCGCTATCATATATTATTACACATACTTCTAATGTTAATATATCTTAATGTAATGGCAACATTTTATATGGTCAATACCTAAATTATGTCTTAAAAACATTTAAAATGGGAGAGTAGCTTCAAATGGAATACCACTAAATTCTATTTCTAATACTTTACAAAAAACATTCACAGAAATCTAAAATCATAAGATTACAGTAATTGTTAAAAGGCTGAGATTTATTGTTTATGGATATTAAACAAATAATTTTCCTTCCAAAAAAAAAAAAAATTATCATTTATGTGTTTTATTTAAAAAAGAAAATATTTATTTCGAGTAGTTTTTAATATTTGTATGATACTGCCATCAAACCAAGAACCCCTTCCGAAAGAGAGACAAGCTTTCTTATATCTGGCAATTTCCCTTTTTAATTAGGGTATCTTTTTCTGGTATTGCAACTCACAACGTGGTTAAACCGAACTTGGTTTTGTGCTTTTTTCTGAGATGGGGACTCGACTGAATGTTCACACCTGATTTTTTTTATATAAAATATATTGTACTGAATCAAAATTATTATAAACCTAACACAAAGACATCCAGCCTGTTCTCATCTGGTTGTTACTTTACAGATAGGATACCTCATTGCTAGTCTGATAATTTTTTTTTCACTAATAATTCATAAAAATCTAGTTTTACACAAGCTTATATTAAAACTGGAGTTTTATGCCTTTATCAGTTCAGCTAATAAACAGTGCTAAAAGCGTGCATATATTGTCTTTGGTTTTATAAAGATGTTTTTTTATAGAAAAACTGAGGTGCATTTTTACGTGTAATTATGTTGCATGTATGAATTACCATACAAATAAAATTATTTATAAAATCGTATTATTTCGTATTTTCTCTATTTGCGTAGTTTTTTTTTAATTATGGGATTTATTGTTTTATTGCCTATAAAAAGTTTGTGTTATGGTAATACAACGTACAAATATACTTGAAACGAAAATTTTAATTGTTTAATAGATTTTTTCTGATTTCGGTTCATGTATAATTTAAGTGAAATTGAATCTGTATTAATTTCACTTAAATCGTTGTTTATCCATCATATACGTATATATTTTTTTCACTAGGTTAATGTTCTTCGTTACTCACTAATATATTTGTCACTTGGATGACATTAAACTAAAATAAGAAATAAAATTTGTAACATATCCTGAATCCTTGACTATTCAAAGCATTCTCAACATGTTATACAATAATTTATGGTCAATTATTAAATTGAATAAAGTGAATAATTCAAGGAACATTTTTACGGGGATATAAGATCGATCATAATTATTCCTCAATAATTCGACAAGAAATATATTAAATATAATAAGTAGTAATGGGTTTAAATACCGTCAGTTAAAAAGAATAGCTGAGTACGGAATTGATTTTCTCAATCTAACTGCCAAACTTCAGTTTGAAGAGGGCACCTTAATGATGATGATGAATAAGTAATGTTGTTTATGTTAATGACTATTTAAATCATGTTATTTGAACATAAAAAAATATTGCAAAATAATTACAGTCGGAAGAGTGAGTTATTATTAAAAAGAGATAATTCAAATTATATTAAAATTTGACAAAAAAACATTTCACGTCACTTCACATTATTGGTATTTTCGGCGTTAGGGCTTCCGTGCAGATATTATGTGGGAATCTTGTAGAGTGAAAAGGCGTCTTCTAGACTACTACCTTCACCACTAGTATGTAGATACTACATCATCGTTCACCATTACGTGAGGCCGTGGTGAAACACTAATCTACAATCATAAATAAAAATTTACTGCGAGATGAACACAGACCACCATTTCGGCATTACGCTGCTATATTATTAAAATTGAAAGCATTTAGTTAGTATCAAAGGTATAAAATGTTGAATTTATGCAAATTTTCGTAAATATGTTTAATTTTTTTTTTTTTTCGGTTTAGATTGTAGTTTAAAGGAATGACGCTTTAGAGCATAATAACATTAATATTCTTGTGCTGATTATCCATTTCCGTTTAATGTTTCATTATTATCAAATAAATATGTCGGGCAATACTCATTTCAATACCGGTAATGAAAAAAGCAAATAATTTTGTTACATCCATTTATTACATTGCACATAATACAATCTCGATTGTGTACCGTCAATGTTACATTGTGTGAATATAAAGCAGAAATTATCCTAAATTACTCTTATAAACCCAACCCTATGGAAAATATGTGAAAACCAATAAAACTATTAATCTAATCATGACAATCCACATCAGAGTTGTTAAATTATAAACGATTTAAATAAAATATTATATATTTGTTTATGATGTATACAAATATTAAATAGGGCAAGCAAATTTATATATATGAAAGAAAATGTAGTGGAGATCGTAAATTTTTCGTGTCGATCTTTAAACATTGATTATTGTTTAAAAAACGTCAATAAATTTCAAAAATGTCCTTATTTAATTTAATTATATCATGTTTTATAAACATTCTATTTTTTTTTATATAAATAAATTATAGCACCGAAGTAAAAATTAAACGAGTACGTCTGTTTGTGATACTAAAGTACATAGAGATTCGAAATTAATATACAGAAATAAAATATACAACGTTAGATGTAAACATATATGGAATGGTTAATTTATTTCTTATATGATTGATTTTAATGCATAGGTAATTTAGATAGCGCCTTGTTATCTGTAGTTAAGGCTGAACGTTTATTTACATAATGTGCTAATATTTTATTATAGTTATGTTTCTAATATAATTGTGATAAAATTTCATACGAAGATATAGATTCTATACATACTCACGAACTACAATATGTTTAGAAGATTTTAACCGGATGTCCTAACGCTATGGTGATTTTACAGAAGTGATATCACGATGCTCGTACATGATTGGGTTTAATCATACTTAAAAATATATATAATGGAATTCGCTTTAGCCCGTTCTCCGACGAGAAAATTTAAAAGTAAAATGTTTTACTTTCAAATTAAATTCTTGGCGGCGTCGGCGGTGCTCCGTCGCGGTCCTGAAATAAATAAAAAAAATTAGAAACTGTTTGCTAGAGAAAACGCATGAAAGCTGTCATTAACATTGCAGCCATATTACTGATTTATGTATTTCACAACAGAAAAAATTATTTCATGAACCCAGTTAACATAAATATTTAAACAACTCTCCTATCAGCTCTATTGATGGGACTTGGAGGTAAGGAAAAGAGTCATGCTATTTATAATATAAACTATGCCGGCCAAGTGCGGGTTGGTGGATGTCACATGTCTACGAAAGCAGTCGTTCTTGGAAACGGGCGTGCGTTCCATACAGGTAAATAAGCACTGCGTACCCCCCTGCCACCCTAAACATACCTAAATAATAATGTTTTGACTATTGCTAAATTGGTGTCAAATTGATTAAATTGGTAAGTTTATTTTCAAGTATAGATAAGCACCGAGATTTCGGGTATCGTTTGTATACTCTACCCGAAATTTCTTTGCACGGCGCTGCTTAGAACATCCCGGTATCCTGATGATGTTTTCTTTCATCAGAAGCTCAAGTTTAGTGGGGATTGGAACCCCCGTTTCTTCTAGATATATAACACGTAAGATAGCCTAACAGAGTTATAACGGCTTCGTATAGTAATATAACTATCGAAAGAGTGAAACGATAAAATAAATAAAAAATGGTATTAGCGAAAAAATGTAAAATAAGTGAATCATTGGTTGATTGGTTGTCTTGTTACCACAGTAATTTGACTAGGTAATAACACTTTTAAAATCGAAACACGATAATATTTGCACACTACTGTTTGAAGGCGAAAATAGGTTAGAAAGAGACCTTTCGTCAGGCCTATACCCGGCAGTGTTTATCGGCTGATGATTAATTATCTTCGTTTGATACATTAATGCAAATTATAAAAAAAGTATTTACTATAACCGAATTGAATTATAAATGAAATTAACATAAAATGTATTGCACATTTCTTTAGTTAGGGACGCATTACATTACTTCAGTAATGTATGCAAAGTTAGTTACTGTAATACGAATAACCGCAATTCATTCATAACCTTCAACAGAAGTCCGATCTACGGTCTAAATGAGGATGCGAGAAATACTCTGGCTCTAAGATGTTGACGGTCCTAACACAACAATGCTGTTATTACGGCAGATATACAATGAGAGCGTGGTAGATCGCTTTGAAGTATACTATAGCTACTGGATTCGAACTAGATAACTCCGTGTTACTATTGCTATCAGAATAGGAGGCCTGAGGTGTTATACCGATGGGTGCTTTTAAAGTATACGAAACGACGGCTACCGATCAAATATACAATCGCCATGAAGTCTGTAAAATTTTATTCTATTGCATGCACAATAATCGCGTAAATATGACAAATCATATTGAAGTATATATATATTTTTTTAATTAAAGGAAGTCAATTTTTGGTTTGTCCAACAAAGTTTTCGGATATTGGTAAAAACTACTTAACCACATCCATATCCAATGAGGATTTTTTTTTTATTTGAAGAAGTAACTAGATGAGCGAGTTCATCTGATAACCAGTGATGCGCATGCAACGCAACGCATAACAACGTGGTGATACTTAGGATTATTACACTGCACTGCATAGTGCTCGTCGTCTTGAGACATAAGATGTTAAGCCTCATTACCTCGGTGATTTCACTACCTGCAACACCCTTCAAACAAGAATACATTAATGATTGCACAGTATTGTTTAACGATAGAAATAGGGAGTTGCGGTAGTACTTTACCTAGACCAGATATATCAGTAGTAATATTTCAATCTACGCTCCATTGTATTTTTAGGTACATACTGAATATATTAAAAGCAATATATAATATTTTAAAGGTACTTCGTGACATAAATACTGATAAAATATAATTATCTTTACTTTTACTCATATAATACATTTTTCAAACTACATTTAATTCTTGTATATTTATACTGTAGAGTTTTGGAAAAGCACAAGTATTTGGTAATTTTACAAAGTAAAATAAAAACAATCATATAATTTACAGTACTAGTTTTATATTTATAATGATTTCTAACACTTGACAATGGATTTGATGGTGAAGCATGCTGTTGACAGTAAAACACACAGACAAAGTGAAGAGGGTATTTAGTCAGGAAAGTTAGAAAAATCCTATGAACAACTAAATTACTACACAAAGTGTTAAAAGAAACAAGAACCTTTGTCTTGTAAGGTGCTGAATTTAAATATCTAAGAGTCAAACCTGTCCAAAATTATTGAAATTGTGAACACATGAGAATATTTTTTTGGTGTTCCTTATATTTTATATGTCCGCACTGTATAACGGTTGTAGTTCTCTACATGTTGAAGTGATGTGTAAGTCATGATATACCAGGATTGTTATAACGATCAATGTTAAGAGAAACTTTAAAATTAAACTGCACACAACATAACCAATTACCATGATGAAACAAACATTCATTTGTTGGAAAAATATAAAAAACTAAAGGAAAAAAACCATGTAAGTGTTTCTAAGCTTTCTAAATAAATATTATATTGCATTAACTGCTCATAACCTGGGCAGATTCAATTACAACAAATCTACCTACTTTATATAATGTTTGTTTATCTTACCACCCACATTTCATATAAAACATATTACATGTTAGATTTACAATCAATCATAAGTAATTGTTTATTGTTATGACAACTTTAACACATTAGTTAGTTATATAGGTTGATTTTCTTTCCAAGGAGCTTGAATGACATCTATTAGCAATGAGGGATCTACTTTATAATGCTATTAAGGAGTCTCTGTAATTATTATTACAGTACTGAATAAATTAGATGATTATATATACCAGTAACGCTAAAGTCATCAAGTGTTGAGATGAGTAGAAAATATCAAACATGAATGTAAACAATAGGAAAACTTTTACATATTATTGTTTACCAAATAGTGATTTAAAATTTATTAACATTGAGGTATAATAAAAATGGTAGAATAAGAGTACTGGTATGCCTAAAAGCTAAGGTAAGGACATCTGATGGTGACCACCTACTTTCAAGCAGCATAAAGGAAACAGTGGTGTTAAACTTTGCAGTGCATTGAAGGACTTAAATAACTTATTTAAATTGCAATTTGCAAATAAAAAATATGGAAGTGCAGAATTGTAACATAATTAATAAACAAACTTACATGTGAGTTGGATGCGGGCTTGGCAGCATCTTCTATCTGGTTGCGACGGGGACGCATCATGTACATAGCTACAGCAAGTGCCATCATGATGAACATCATTATGAAGCTGTTTCCTGCTGACCCAGATGGAGAAACTCCAGGCAGCTCATCCAGGCACTCGCTGTCTGTGCAATATGCTTGACCTTGGCGAAGCTGAGTGAATATGAAAATATAAATTCATTGATTTCATTGTGTTTTCAAATATTACATTAAATAGACTAAAATTTTGGTGATGCTATTACAACTTTTACTATGGTTGTTACTGTAAGCAAATATTTAATTATACTGTCTGTCAATAATTAATTTATTGAACTAACATTATAATTATTGAATGGTTGAGAAGTAGACAAAATTGACAAGGAAATTAAGTAAAAACCTTAAAATATGAAATATAAAAATTTTCATTTAAATAGTTCCCTTAAAACTTTATAATTCACATCTATAATGTAATTAACAACAAAAATAAACTTCCTTTGTTTAACAACAATTGGACAAATGCCAATGATCTACTTCCACAAAGAGATTTCAGTCTAAAGACAAAATTGTGTCCACTTAGTAAATGTATCACATAACATATTCAAAGATAGTTTTCTTTTTGCTAATAATTAATAGGCTACTGATTTTAGATGTTCTTGAAAAGTTTTTTTTTTAAATTAAAATAAACCTTTAAGGCATAAATGGTGCAATCACTACAAAAAATATTATATTATTTATTAAATTAATAAACATTCAGTTTTGCAAATATCAAATGATTACAAGCAATGGAATTACAATATACATTAATAAAAAAAAAATTGACTTGTTAGTTTGACTAATTGGAAGTTCTATAGTAATAAAAAAGCATAACCAATGTTAGGCTAAATCTATTCATTAATATTCACAATAACAATAAAATAAAACACAGAAATATTTGAATTGATTCTTGAAAGGTTTTATCTCATTATTTTCTATGTGCCATTGAGTACAAAAACAGTAGCTTATGATCATATTTGTAAATAATATAAAAACCAAGTAAACTAATAAATTTAATTTTAATCCGAAATTGTTGACGTGGACTCGGAGTTGTTCTAGTTCACACGATCTCTACAAAATACAAGGACGTTTGATAATAATAATACTTACCAGAGAAATAAGTCGCCGCATCGCCAATTCATGATTCCACAGGCATTCGCATGGGTCCATTTCATCCGCCATCTCTGCTTAAATAGATTATTACGACACAATAATTACGATATCCTTATACGTGATACTACTGAAAAATATTACTATTTAAAAAATTCTTTTACTATTTTCTGCAAATTCTGAATACTCAATTAACGAATAAACGACGTAAAAAAGAAAATAAGGTTTCTTTTTTCGTACATAAATAAGAGTGTCTTTGTTTTTATTTACAAATAAAAAACATTCTTAGATGATCTGTCAGTGGAAGGGAAAGTGACCCTGGTATCGCATTAATAAAACTAGCGTACCTGCAATATTTCTCCAATAGAAATATGAAATCCGCAACAATTAATGCGCAATTAGTTTATTGTAGCGAATGGACCCAGCGATTATATTGCCAAAATAAACCAAAAAGTGATAGTCGATCTACACCTGCGACGACATTTTTACACTGTGATAATGTATTCTTGTAGTCTAGTGATTGGTTGTAGTGAGGATAAGTTTCTCAGAACTACCAATCGCATAGTAGACAAACTTACCTCTATGAAATAATGTTGCCAGTACAACTTCGTACTGTAATAGTAGAATTCATTGCAACAAAAAAAAAACTACATAGAAGAATATAATAAAAAAATATTAAAATAAGCTTGAAGCTGGTTTACTTGCAGCCATGCGGTTAGAAATAAACCTAATAATTAATTATAAACCCAATTTTTTACACCAAAAAATTGCATAATAAAAATAGCATGTATGCAATATGTAAAATATAAATATTTTTAACCTATAAGGAACAATGTACAAATTTGTTTCTTCCATTATCATTGCAGTTAAGTTCTTCGGTAGAGAGGACAGAAAAAACAATGATTAGAACTTTTACATTGGCAAATTATTCCATTACCATGCAAACAAACGAAACTATTATTTTAACCATAAATAGCTTTTCTGATTTAGTAGGAAACTTGATACAGTTTAAAAAATTCTAAAGACATAGCTTTGTGAGTATTGCCTACGGAATTATCGCGGAATGGAACGCAAAGCTAATTGGAAATTGTAAGAGCGGGAACTTTAAAATGTAAGTTTTCGTGTGTTCATTTTATATATTCCTTATTATTATACAACCGACGATATATCATTACATGCTTAAGAAATATCTATTTCTGTGGTATAAATGGTGATGACGGTAATGATGAAGATGAAAAATATATGAATTAATGTAGTAACGGTACTATTAATTCATAAATTACAAAGTGTATCCCAAATAACTGTTAAAATACTCTTAAAACATAGATTTTTAGTGGTGTTCCAACGCGTCCCTACCGGCACTGGTACCTGCTATCGATTTAATAGTTACATGATTACAACAATACGACGTTGATAAATTTGATTACTTAATAATTGGGGAGAATAAGTATTTGTAAAGAAAATGAAACTGTCATAATAATATGGTTGGTTGTTGTTTGTGGTAATAATAATAGCTGAAAGTAAAAATTGAACACTTATAGTAATCGTTAGAATTTGTTATATATACGTCAGATATGAATATAGTTGAAATGATATGAACATACATTGCATGATTTGAAGCGGTCCATTATGAAAATATTGTTGTCGTTATTCCACAATAATGGTTGATACATACGCAAGTATAGCAGAAAATAATGAAAAACAAGTAAGGGCGAAACGATTTTACCATCTTTTCTATGATAGTGTTTAACACTGAGACAGTGGGATGAATGATATAATGGTATAATTAATAACAGATGACTCGTTTATTAAAACTATGGAACGTGAACACAGATGATGAGAGAAACATTTTAGAAATTATGTTTATTTGAGTAGATCAATGCTCAGTTAGAGCATAGTAGAGTGAGCGTCTCAATGGTATATAGTGAGATAGAACATTGATTTTCAATAACCGATATTGGAACAATCAAAGGAGAAGATGATTTTCTACGCACTGGTGAGAAAACGTTTATTATTTCTGACGACCAAAGTTGAACAAATGATGTCTTCACAAGTACAAAATTACTAGCCTAGTGGTACATTGCTCGTATCGCCCGTATAGATTAACCGCAGTATCGTTTCGAAGTTCAAAACGAGAATATATATATGGATGTGGTCGTCCGCCTACTTAATTTCGAGAATTTCTAGAGAAAACTACTCTAGAAACATCCGAAGAACTATTTTTTCGGATGTAATACGGATTCATTATTACCGATGAAACATTATTTATTTTAAACTCGCCGCCGGATACTCGATTCGGCGGCACGGCGCTCTCTTTGTTTTTCTCGAACGTTCTAGTACCACATTTGATCGCGATAATTTTTGTAACAATATAAATAAAAGGAGGTTGGTTTTCCTTGTCATGTATAATTAATTTTAAATTTATTATTATTTGGCCGTTACGAGGTAGTATTTTTTTATTAGTATAAGACACGTGTATGAATTTTACGTGATGTTAAGTTACCTACCTTTTTTTTTCTTTTTCTTTCTTCGAAAGATATCCTGCTTCTGGGGGGGAAGTCAGGGTTATGTGAGATTTTTACTCACTAAAACCCCCTCGGTGCTCTGCATCAGTGCATTCGGAGAGGCTCCGGGATCTCGTATAGAACGCACCGGTGCCCCTCTACACTTTGTGTTAACACATCTCTGAGGAGGGGCTTAACCCTCCTAGGTTGTCCCACACAAACTCGAATGTTGAGCGATAAAGGCCCCCACCCTCAAAGTCTACGAAACTCCCAGGCCTTTTTAGTCGCCTTCTACGACAGGCAGGGCTTACCTTAGTTTTATTCTCACTAGCCCGAGACTACAGCGCTGAAGTTACCTACCCTGGTCAAAGCATAGCGCTAGTAAAGATTATAAGGACTGCATCCCGTTTGTGAACGTCACATAAAACACTAGATATTAAGTCCCGTTGCCATAATAATACACAACGCAGTGCTGTTTGGAAGCAGAAATTGACGATAGTGATGAGCAAAGCCAGAACAAGATCAAAACTTGGACAATCTTGGTATTGCTCCATGTTTTGCCTGTTCGGTCATGGTCTTGGTCTTGCATGTTTAGTCTTATAATATATTAAATATTTTGTTTCCAGAAGGAAAGCATATGTTCAAGTTATGACAAATATATTGTCATCGTTTAACGGAATTTTTGTTTTTTCGTTTAGTCTTGAACATTTAGTTTTAGCCTTGCATAATAGGTCTGTCTTGGTTTTAACCTCGGTCTTGATCTTGTTCCTGCTCGTATGAAATTGGTTTTGATCTTGCCTTTATGCAGGATCAAGGCTAGGGACCAATTTTACCCATCACTAACTGTTGCTACGGTGGTTGTTACGTAGGTGGTCATCGGTAACAAAAACCTATTACTGAGTGGAAAAGGTTGCAATTCTTTTTAATATTTAAAATAAAAATAAAATTTGTATACAAAGTAACGGAAATAAAATAAAATTGTCATTATACGAGGAAACAACACTTCTTTGTAATATGACGAAAGTTGCCAGTGCAACAGTTTAAAGTGTGCAATGAATAAATATGTACGAAAAACAACAAAAATTTTTATAACTAGGCAGACAGAGCAGCATTATATAATATTTATAAATGACAAAATGGGGTAATATTCTAAAATGTTGGAAAAAGGAGCAAGTCAACATTTTGTTGTAGTAGTTAAAACAAATACAACAATGATTTCGTATACGATAACTATTTGTGTAATTCCTTGAACATATACGTTAAATATAATCTATAAGAAATTAACAATTCAGAATATTTTACACTTACCAATAATATTCAAGTATTTAAATATATAGTTGTGCCCTCATACACTAATAATATGAACCCCTTTCTTTATTGGTGGTATCCGTCAGTAATTTTCTAGGCAGACACCGTAGATGTTTCTGTAAATAAGTAGTAAAACTACCTTACTGTGTTTCGATTTGTAAGATTAATAATATTGTTTAATTGTGGTGACCGAAAGCTTACTTGTTGTACTAAACAATGATATAAATTAAATTTACACATTTCCGATTACCATTAGTTGGGTTCTGGAAAAGACCTAGTAAATAAATTTAAAACAATTTTGTCGACAATGTTTTTAAATTTAAGCTACAATTTTTTCCTATTTTAAGGATAATTCTTCTTCTTCCTCCTGCCTTTTCCCAGCTATGTGAGGTCGGCACAGTAAGTACTTCTCTTCCACATCCCTCTATCAGCCGTCATATCTGAATTCACACTCTTTTTACACATGTCATCTTTCACATAATCCATCCACACTTTCTTCGGTATTCCTCTACCCTTATAACCATCCACACTCATTCTTATTACTTTGTTTGTTATATCTCCTTCATCCCTCCCTTTTTAAGGATAATTGTATTCTTAGTAAAAATATTCAAAGAATAAGTAAATATTTTATTTCAAAAGTTAAACAAGAAGATTTTAATTGAGAAACTATAATAAATACAACTTTTTTGTTAATATTATCTTCTACCTATCTAAGTATTAACAAAAATTTATTTTATTTGACTCCATTTCAGGAAAGTATGTTACGCAATAAATAACTTATTAATTTTCATTTTAGTGAAAATTTGTCGTATTTCCATTGCCTTTGTTTTAAAACCTTGTTTTAGAAGGGAACACCAAGTGTGCTTTGTGCTTTCAGAACCAGACGCGCAATTTAGTATATACGTAGATCTATCTCTAGACTTTATGATATCACTTCGTTTGATGTCACTTTTAACTGTGATGGCGGGTTTGATCGAGAGCGTGAAGGCGTGGTTTATTTGGCTCCGCCCACATGCCGCCATGCCACTACCACGCCCTTTGCCTAATTCAATTAATATTTTTAATAAATAATTGTTACAATAAATCTCTTATGATTATAGACAAAGTTCTTGGTATGTTATAATAAATCAATATTTTCATTACAATTTTTTAATAAATAATTTTTTATTTACAATTAATTTACCTACGGTGAAAATACTATTACAGACTCGATATTC
Source organism: Ornithoptera alexandrae (assembly GCA_029030555.1). Lineage (NCBI taxonomy): Eukaryota > Metazoa > Arthropoda > Insecta > Lepidoptera > Papilionidae > Ornithoptera > Ornithoptera alexandrae. Next base: position 10,194,147 of record JARDVY010000037.1, read on the forward strand.
CAAACACTCTAAATATCTAATAAAGTTCTTAGTTACATATGACTAAAGGTAGCAGTAAACTCATTAGAATATTAAACATTAGTTCCTTTTTTAAATAATTGAATAGCGGGACGTTCATCTGATGTTTTATGGTACGTCGGCCCTTAATAACGTGGCCCTAATTAAGATGATATACACTGCACCATATTGCGTGCGTCGCCTGAGACAAGATGTTAAGTCTTCGTACCCTAGTAGTTACACTAGCCACAGCACCCTTCAAACAGAAACACAGTAAGGTTTGCACAGTACTGTTTGGTGGTAGAGTTAAGCGCTGCAGTGAAAACCTACTTAAATGGTGTCCGATAACTAACACCTACTACTAATAACCTAGGATCCTAGATTTATTTAAACCATTCTTATTTTATAGTTTTTAAAATAGGAAAATTGTATGTAAAGCTTTGAAATATTTATTTCAGATTAATTTCATGAATATTATACAAATAGTTTATTTCAAAATTTATTGATCTTTGTCTAATACAACTTTCAAAAGTTTCTATCAACTTCGCAATCAATCAAAGAGATTATTTTTTCCTTTGTTTATTAGTGTAGTTAAATAGTGCCATACTATAAAAAAAATTACGATGTCCACGTTTTTTTTTGTGTTGCAATATTAATAAATGCTATGGTTGCAAACCAACTTAAATGTATTCTTGGAAAGAAGATTTATAACCAAGAACCTTTTACGATGAATGCTGGATATGTGGTCTACATATCGTTTTTGACTTTTGACTAAGAGATTTGCTAAAAAAATTACTGCCTGTTATGAATATCTCAATGCTAATTTTTTATTGAATATCGAGTTACACCTAATTAGTCAGAATATTGGTTAAATAGTTTTTTTTTATTAGTTCAAGCGACGAGATGTGCGAGACGTTCTCCTAATAGTATGACTACAAGTTAGTTAAGTTATGATGAATGTACAGTACTGCATTGTGCTCTTCGCTTTGAATTAGTAGCTTATAATTTAGTTTCTTTATCCGTCATTGTGATTTCACTAGCTACAACGGCTTTGAAACCAGAACACATTAATGTATGCATGTTATGGTTGGCGGAAGAAACTACAACTGCAGTGGTAAGTACACTAGATAATTTCTGATTTGATGTAAGATTATATTTTTTATATCAAAAAGTCAAATTTGGAGAGTGGTTTAGGGTTGATGAAGATGGAATGGAAAGTGGGCAATGCTTGGATTCGGGAGCCAGTGCCATGTTTGAACAGGGTCGCCACGCCCCGCGGCTGATCGTGGCGCCGGGCAGAGCCGGGAGCATTCACTTGGCTGCGGGCACCGCGGCGCGCGGACATGGCGCCAGTCACGCGCCCGCCGAGCCGCACGTAAGTACTGTTCGCTTCGACTTCTTTCAATCGTTCGTTTTTCAAATATAGAATTTCTTAATTTTTTAAATATCTTGATTCTTCTTTTAATCATATAGCAAAGCCAGACTTTTTCTGTTTTTTTTTTTAAATATTTAATTCTTTAAATATTATTGATTAAATAATGTACTAAAAATTTTTCCTTTTTTTAATCTCCTATAATAACTCTACTATTTATTTTTTTTGGGAGAATGTTTCATGTAATTGAAACAATAAACAACATTTTTTTAAATATTTTTGATATTTCGTTATTAGAACGAAAAGCTATTGTAGACACTCAAATCAGGAAAATAATGGCCACGGCTTAATATGGTACATTTAACGCTCAATTTGTTTGAAGCAGATTATTTTAATTGTTTGAGGTTTTTAAGAGTTGACTTCAACAGAATATTGTTGCTTATATATATTTACATAAATGCTACTATATAGAAGATTTATAATATGAGGATGGAAGTTAGTCGGGTTCACCATCCAAACTGAGAGCCATATTATTCTGGGCGAGCACTTTACGTTATCTACACTATCATTATTATCGCGTAAAATTAAGATCAAATATTAGCTCATTGTCATCCGCGAGCTTTCTATTCAATGTAAGTGTAAATCTTGAATTCTCTAATTATTTCTTATAATAAAATTAAAATACGTCATAGCTACTTTTTAGAACGCTTTTTGTATTATATTTTACACGTAAATATTGAATATTGTCTTATTTTACTCGAAAAAGCGGTTGTGCCGTTTTATTGTTACCAGCATTTGGTTTTTCAGTAAATTTCAAAAAATATATGTGCTGTTTCACAACCGTTGCAAACTTTGAAATATCAGTATACGTACTTTATATACTTTAATAAACAGGTAAGGTTCTTAGCTCATCTCACAGGACCAACTCAAACTTTAAAATTTATTACAAATTTATTTTTACAAGAACTTAAAGTTTGATTAAAAACCAAATCCCTTTTATCTCATCTGCAACTGGCTGTTCTTATGTTAAGCCACAGTCAGATATGGTTATTGGATATCAGGTTTGATAGTCCACAATCCACTAATTATGATACCAATTTAAATCTATAGTAGTATTAATTTGGCTTTTTAAATCAAATAAAACGAAGTGCTAAATTCTTTACCAAAAAATTTAATGCTTTTCATTGGTTTATTACAAATTTTTGCTTATTTTAGAAGCTAAATATGAAAAAAATAAGAAGTTTTTCAAAGATGAGAATACTTGATGTTAACATTAATAGAACAATTCACTTTTATAACATTTTATCTAAAATCTTTGGTATAACGAAACAAGTAAATTAGACTTAGAATAATTAGACTTACTGTTTTCAAATAGGTCTTATCATTAAGAATTTAATCGCCTAAAATAGGAACTTAGTAAAACCGTAACATTCAATAACATTATCAAAATAAGCAAAAGATCGAAAGTAGAAGTTAAAATATTCCATATCTTTAGTTTATATCTTTATCTTTACTAGTGGTAGGTCTGTATTGTCAGAGACCGTCTAGGTAGGTACCACCACAACTCTTATTTCTGCCGCCAAGCAGTAGTGTGCAAAAATTACTATAATGTGTACTAGTGAAATTACTGGGGTAACGAGAATTAACATCTTATGTTTCAAGGCGACGAACGTAAAGCGGTGCAGTGTATATCAACCTCAGTAGCGCCACATTGTTACCGGCAGGCGTATCACTTACCATCAGGTAAATTTCCTGCTCGTCTCGACGTTTAGTTGAATGATAAAAAAAAAGTTAAAAGAGATTGAAAAATATTGCCTCACTTTTTCTGTATTACGCGTGTAAAAACAGGAACTTGCTGATTGGCTATGGTGCATCCGCAATTTGTGGTTCTGAAGAAATTTATCGCTATTATTACCATTCTTTCAATATCGGAAGTAATCTTGTTTATACATATATCTTTATTACAGAACAATTTTATTTGCTTGTTGGGGACAGAAAAATATTTTTTTCTTCATTTTATTTCCTTTCTTCAAGTAAGTATTACATTGTCCGTGAAAAGGTATATGTATTAATTTTTTTTCTTCAATAATTTTTGTGCAACTAGTCTTGAAATTTTTAAAGGGGTATTAGAAACTTTTTCAAATAGTCTCTTATTGTTCTTACTTTTTATTAATTAAATTATAGCAGCCCTTTTGATTGTTCCATGACCACATTTGGATAAGGTAGCAGTCAGAGGATTGTCGTAGTTTACAACTTTTGTGTTATAGAGTTAATTTTTTTTATTCAATTAGACGACGAGACTAGTCGGACGTTTACCCGAAGGTAAGTGATACGCCTACTTATAACAACACGGCTTTATTTAGGATGATATATACTGTATCACATTGTGTTCGTCGCTTGAGACATAAGATGTTGAATATGGTTACCGCAGTAATTACACTAGCTACAGCATCCTTCGGGACACACTACTGTTTGTCGGCTGAAATAGGCGCTGCGGTTGTGCCTACCTAGACGTTCTTCGGCTACAGAGATCTACCATCAGTAAATGTGTTTAATAAATAAAAAAAAGTTGTAAAATCTACGTAATGCAATATCTAGTCGAGTTTTATGAAGTACCATGGCTGTCACAGTGAGTGCCGAATTCAATTTGTCCCGCTTCGTTAAAGCTGTTGTGGTGACGTCGAACTTTTTGTCGTGCCGCGGAAACGTCCAGTGCTCGTGACAGCCACTCCGGACGCCGGACATCGGACATACAATCGTCAGGGTTGCCACTGTTAAGAAATTATGCTTATTTTGTTTATTTTTTCCAAGCATGTCAAAGTGAATACACTAGACTACGTCGAATCAATGACACCGATACAAATAACAAGAAAATTTGATTTTATCTTGATCGTTATATATCTATACATGTATATACATGTTTTTATAACACGACTTTTTATTGTATTTAATAAACTAAACAATTAATTAATTTTAGGACTTAATCCTTATAACTTATTCTGTGATTTTACATGTTAAGGTTACGTGTTTATTGACTTTATATTATGGTAAAGAAAACTACATATGAATAATTTTTTACCAAACTTTTGTGATCATATTGTATGTAAAAAAATCCTGCTTTTTCCAAGTTTATGTAAATGTTTTGTTAAGTAACGTTTGACATTAAATTGTAACTTTGATCTGTATATTTAAACGTGATAAGATTCCTGTTAGCGTTTTTAAACAGAAAGCGTGATTCGAACTGACTTTGAATTAATTTATTAAAACTATATAAAAATTTAAATAGGTACATTATTCTATAAATAATTCAAGTAAAATTATTTATTCAGTTCTTCAGGCGGTTTTTTATTAATTTTGGGAATTTTTCAAGGTTTAGACTCGATATTTACTAACGGTAATTAATGTATGAAGTAGTGATAGCCCATTTTGTAAGATATAGTAGATGTTAGTTTCAAAGAGGTCTTGTTATTAGTGAAATTACTAGAATAACGACGTTTCTTTCTTGTACTGTGTAAACATCTTGATATCAACATTGGTATAAACATCAAGTGAACATTACTGCAATTGCTATAAACAATATTTGCATATATTAAAATTATTAGCAGCAACCCTTTATAACGGTCGCATTTCAGTGGATATATTCGAAAATAGGTTCTCGATGATCCGCGGAGGCGGTGGGAGTGTTATGGCGCTTGTCACTCCATTACAGCGGTGCTGGTTTAATGTGAGGGTCGACATGAGTGCGCCGATTATTTCCGACGTGTTAATTAAGCCGCAGTCAAAGGTCAAGTGCGGGTACTTGTGACGTCGATTCACAATTTGACGCGTTAAAAAATTCATTGCGAACTTTTCACTTTGCCGTCTTCTTTCATAATTCCATCTCTTTAATGTTATTATGACATAATTGTGGTATAGTTAACTATTAACAATCGTAGGGAAAGCTGTACTTATCTTTTCTTTACTCGCGGTTAGTAATAAGTGTTGCGGTGGTACCTATTCAGACGGTTCATGGCAAGGGAGGTTTCTCTCTAGTAAATTAATAGTAATAATTGAGAAATGTTTATAAGTTATTTCTTCTTGTCGTGCCTTTTCATACTTGAAGGTTGGCTAACCCTCGAAAACAGTCGCTTTGCAAAGTGGAAAAGTTGCTTGGCGGATGTGACGCCGGTCTACTCCTGTATGTCTCCGAACCGCGACTTGTTCCGTCTGCCATTATAGAGTACATAAATATACAAAAGCTGACAAAGCGGTTAGAAGAAAAAAAAAAGAAAATTATAGAGTTAACAATATTATTCTATAGTCAATTATAGCTACATACAACGACAATTTTTATTCCTTCTTGTTTATGGTCCGTACACCAAATTGATGTATTATTGTTGAACATAATATTTGGTGACAGGGTGAGGCGATTTCCCGACTTCGGGCAGTAGGATGGCACTAAAGACGCCGACGCCGGGCGACGGCGAGCGAGAGACTTGGGGCAAGAAGGTGGACTTTCTGCTCTCAGTCATTGGCTTCGCCGTCGACCTCGCCAACGTGTGGCGCTTCCCCTACCTTTGCTACAAGAATGGAGGGGGTAAGTACTATTTATTTTTCTCAATATGTTATAGATTTTGATCTGACGGTGATTGATATGTCTACGCACAACTATCTCGCATTACTTTATTTATTATTTCAGCATGATAATGTCAGTAATTTTACTATTAATAACTTTCAGTTTCAAATTATCACATAATAGTAGGTGCAGCATTTAACATGGGACAACAACACATATGTGTTTCAGTAATATCTACTTTTGTGGTCTACGTCGATATATTCACAGAATTTTGACGGAGAATAAAATCAAGTGAACTGCTTGGTTCCTTTGCCTGGTTTGCTTTCAAAAAACAAAATTAAGCAGTTCTTTGAAAATTATCCATAATTGCGCTGAATCTAGCATAATTATCAAGATGATAGTATTACTACTAGAGCAGCCAATTTACGTCCTCACTGTTGAGGCACAGGCTTATTTTCAATATGAGAGCGATGAGCCATAGTCACCACGCGGGCCCAATGCGGATTGTATGGTGTGTAGTAAATCGCATTAATTTCGTTTTCTAAAATATTGATGAAAAAAATAAATTTACAGTATTTGTAATTATAGTTTATTGTATTAGTTTAACTGGGTTGTGTTAATCATGAAATAAATTACGAAAATTGTGTACCGATATGACGCGAAGCGATCTCATCTGTAATGTTAAGGTTACGCGACACTTTAGCGCTAGAGTGGGTTGGTGGTTTGAATCCCGACGGAAGTGGCTGAGTGCCACTCGAGGTGCTAATTGTCAGCAAACCTCCTTCCGACTTGAGAAACGCTCATGCACTCTTCGCGTATACACTATGAAACATTATTTAACATAATGTTTTCTATTATTTTCAATACATTAAAAATTGAAATTTAGTCGTACTGTGCTAGCTGAGTGGTCGTATTGAATTGTCTGGTTTTAGACTTATCCATAATTCTCATGGAAAGGAATAATGGTACTGGTTACTTTTTGCTTTCTGCCTAGTACTTTTAGAGGTTATTTTATCCCAAGGTTGTTGTAGAATCATCCACTTTAAGGTAAGTGAATATATCGCCACTAATTCGGTCGAAAGCTTTCATGGTTATCTTGCAGAAAATGCCAGGAAAAGCAACTGCTTTACGAAAGAATTTTCTCCCTTCTCCATCCGATGTGTGCGAATAGGGTTGAAATTTGGGATGGCACAGATGTTGATTTCCTTCTCCTTTATTCCCTTATTTAGATTTTAATATGGCCGACTTAAACAAAAATCAACAATAAGTTATGTTTATGCCTTTTTTATAAGTTTATTCTTAATGCTTCTTGTTCTGAAGGGTTCGTCATTTCAATTATAAAACCAAAAAAAATTAGATTAAAATTGGTTTAACCGTTTTATGAACGTTTTATGTCTTAACATGTTTTTAGAGTGAAGTAATCTAGAGAAAAATTTTAACTTATTCGTAGCGCTGAATGTTATACAAGTTTGTGATGATCACAGAAACATTAGTAGTGATGTTTAATGTTTTTGCCAGTGATATATTCACGTAGCCACAAATGCAGATGCAAATCTGTACGCAACTTTACGATGCCAGCAATGGAGGGCTGATTGCGCGTTAGCGCCGCCTGTAGGGCCCTTCTTGCTTAATAGCCGGTTAACAATCCTCACCTTGTGCCCGAAGCTGACTCGAGTAGCTCCCACTCCGCCCCAGTCTCTAATTGAACGCCTCACATACACCTATCCCCTGGGGTACGTTATTTGACCCCATTGTTTCCATGAAAGGAGGTTCAATATCTAAACGAAATAAAGCATGAATCCGTGAATTGGCTGATTTTTGATATAGCGGAAATGTAGCTTTTAGATAAAATTTTGATTTAGTCTCGGTATTATTACGAAAATGAGATTAAAAAAAAATGTTTATTTAGAAAGATGTATGACCGTGAAAATTCTGTAGAGTAAAGTAAATAATGATTTTTACCTGAGACATTTTTATATGGGATTTATTATAAATAAACAATAGTTGATCTTTACACAGATATTGTCTAATTTTTTTATTAGTTGCCGCCACGAGTAGGACGATCACTTGTTGGTAAGTTCCCCGCTCATAACAAAGCAGTGCTAGTTAGGCGGTTATACATATATTGCACCAATTTGTGCTCATTGTCACTAAGCTATAACGAGATGTGTTCCGATGAACTGTTTGATATGATTCCCACGGCCACATTTCATCATCGCACTGCTCATCATCGACAGGGAATTCATTCTCATACCCTTGAATCGCAGTGGTCACGTACGGTCCGGTTCCAGAGATGTTTTCTCCTGAGAACACTCAAATTGTGGAACGAGTTACCTTTCGAGGTTTTCCTTAGAAGCTAAAATATGACGTTCTTCAAAAAGGGTGTAAAAAGGTTTCTGCAGAATCGGCAACACGCCCAGTTATAGTGTTACTGGCGGTTATAGGCTGCGGTTAACGCTTAACATCAGGCGGGCTGCAAACCTGTTTGCAACCTAAGTCCCAAAAAAAAGCTATAAGATATTAGGTCTCCTAGTCTCAGTAATTTCTCTAACTTCGACGCCTTCGAATCAGAATACAGAAATATTTTAACAATACTGATTGCTTGCAGAAATAGACGCTGGGGTGGAACTTTAGTAACAGAGTCCTACCATTGGTATGCGCCAGTATATTTAATTTGACTTAAAGTATGAATTCTTAGCTCTGTAACTGGATAAATCAACTCACAAAGAATATATTAAAAGCAGGAAAACAGCTTGTGGTTTTGCCAGCGGAAATGAAGGACTTCACAGCGACACTCGTGTATGACAGTGGCCGGAACTAGTTCAAATGAGATGTTCTCTTTGATCTTTCCTACTTAATCGCCTTGTTATTCTTTATTAAGAACAGCTAGATAATGTGATCTGTTCCTATTTTATTTTGTTTCTTCTATTCATATTCTTATTCCCAGTAGAGCTTTCTAAACGAAGTTTTCAACTGACTTTTTACTTAAAATTATTGATAAATTGTGAATTTGTAGGAAGAAGATTAGATTGTTTACAATAGAGATTTTTTATACAATTACTGTTTTTTTAATTATCAATACATTATAAATTATTACGAATATTTGAACATGGGATATATGAGTACAATGGTATTCATATACTGGATGTTAGGAGACCGCTTGCGAAAACGAAGACGATAGTGCTAATGACACCTTTGATGAGAGGACGGAAAAAAAATCGATGCTGATTAAAATAAATCATATTTTTAAAACGTTTAACTAAGATTAAAAATGTATTTTTTTCTCATTTGTATTATAATAACATTTAAAACAATTTTTATTTTGCTCGGCTCTGCCAGGTGGGGATGACTTTAGCCTTTTCTGTTAGTGTTAGTTTTTTACTTTACACATATATTATATATTTTTATGATATCAATACAATTTCCTGCGTATGGTATGTTATAGCTGGTGTATAGTTGCGTAGTTAAGTATAACAAAGTTCCGCCGACATAACTAATTGCATCCAAGTTATTCGCTTTGTGCCCGCCGTCAGTCCTTTGCCGTCCGAGAGCCGGTAATTGACAATCAAAACGCGACCTTTACGCTACGCTCTAAGAAACTTAGTTAACTCCGTGACGTACAGGAAAATTAGTAACGCAATAAGGGGGTAATAAGCTAATGGTATTGGGCGTAGGTCATCCGGCTCCTGCTGTCGATCGCCCGTCTACCCCCTTAATGTTATTAAAAGGCAATACTGTCCTCTTTCCTTTTATCTCAACGTTTAATCTAGATGAAGATGATACTTGAAATTTACTTCTTGCAAATCTGGTTTAAGTTATACGAGTAAGATACATATGTTATGCTCTACGCTTTTGGACACGAGTCGTTAATGTATACCAATATTTAACTATTTTTACCGCTCTTCAAACTGGAACAGAACGTTGTTGGAACATTACTGCTTTGCTACTAAAATATATTTTTTTGGTATCGAGGACAAATATTCGAAAGACACCCTGATTCTGGAGGGGGAAAGTCATGGTTATATGGATTTTTTATGTACTAAAACCCCCTCGGTGGTCTCTTTCATTGCATTTGGAGACGTCTCGGGATCTCGTATAGAAGGCACCGGTATCTCTCTACACTTTGACTTAGAACGTTTCAAGGAAGGGTCAAATCTTTCTTGGTACCATTGCAGAGGTACGGCAAGTACGAAAACACGTCACATTGTTGTCTCACGTGGGTTCGCTCATTAAGCGATTAGGGCCTTCACTCTTAAGAACCGCAAAACCTGTAAATCCTTTTAATTGCCTTCTACGAAAGGTAGGGTTTACCTCAGTGCTATTATTTCTAGCGTGTGACTAAAGGGCTGAGATTCTATGCTACCTACTTAGATGGATTACGACGACGAGAAGTACTCAAATTAAACATCAAATCCAGTATATAAATACTATAAATTCTAGATAATAAATATACGAACTCAAAAATCGATAAATAATGTCAAGCTTTCATACGTTCATTAAGTGGTTACTCTATTAAGCTGTACACAGATTTCGCCTGGTAATTGATTGTGCGACACTTCATCACGCGACCCTGGCCATCAGTCATGTCGTAACAGCGTACGGCCGTCGGTGAAATTAATTACGTGTGAACTTTTCATATGACTAACGCTAACATAACCATATCGCATACACACCATTAAAAATTATTATAAACCATAATTAATAAGTAATTAACTGGAAGACGGCTACACATACTCATAAATCTCACTCAGAAATATTTATGTTGAGCGGTAATATACTGCTCAAATTTGACCAGATCATCAGGAGGTTGTCACAGATTATCGGTTGTTTTTGTGAGGCCGGTACCGTCTCTACATGATCACCATTCGAGGATTTTGCTGAACCTCAGACTTCCATCTTATAAATCAAAATGCCATGTCTCCTGAAACTGAATCGTAGCCATTTTTTAGTTAAGGTCTGCGACTTTAATTTTACAGATGTACTCATGTCTGTTGTGATAGATTATAATATTTCTTTAAGGCTTATTAGCTACCTGCTTCGGTGCTTACTCACCAGGTTTGGTAGCAGGATCAACACGTTGCGAATTTCCTACAAGCTAAATTTTATTCTCAACTGTGGACGCAAAATTATTTAACCGTGAAAACATTAGAAATATTCCTTTTTATTGTAGAAGTAGCATTTCTCAAACTGTCTCTATTCTTAAAAACATAGACAGCTATGGCAAGGTATGGCTAGATGGATAGCAAGTAATATTTGAAGTATTAAGATTTTTAAATTGATTTAAGGAAATACCAGTTTTAATATTATTATAAACGTTGGAAATAAATCAAGCTCTGCTATTGATATTTATCTAATAATAAACACAATTTCCTTTGTTCAGAGTCGAGATCGCGAAACAATACGGATTAAATGTAATCTCCGTACCGTATTCCGATGATTTAATACTCGAGCACCGTTCTAAATCTCATAATACCCAATCACTCGAGTCCGGCGGGAATCGGAAGCTATCGGGGACTATTTGATTACCAAGTCCACTGTCTTCGATATTACAGGGTCAGTGGAGAAATGTGAATTTCATTCGCAAGAAATTCCCCTGATCCGATTACGTTCTCCGCAATTTTTTTTAAAGATAGTAGTAATTTGTTTGTAGGAATGTGAGACGTTCTTTTTCTAGATGGACCGATGACCTCATGAGTGGGTAGATGCGAAAAGCTAAGGACCTCATTTTGTAAAGGATATTGCGGAGGGCCTATATTTAGCAATGGTTGAGTAACTGCTAATGATGATGTTACACCGATTACACGAAAATAAATAACTTTTGAAAACAACATAAAAGAAGCTTTGAAACCTGATTATTACTCACAATATAGTATTAAATTATTTTTTTATTGTGTTTTACTACATCTTATGTAGGGCCTGTGGATCTTATTGTCGTGCTTGGGTACAAAAAAAATATCTAAATATGAATAGCATAGACTGAGTAAAGCACTCAGTCGTTAAGCAACACGAACTCTCGGACTTACTTGAGTTAAAATCGACTTGCGCAGTAACTTATCCTTTCATCCCTCTTATCCGCGACCTGTTGCATCCGGCAGTAAAGTAAATCCGGTATAAGTCCCCGTCACCCTTAAGTGGCCCCTTGATGTATGACATTGGGGTGTTCGAAGCTTTGAATTACTTATATGATACGATTAAACTTATTTAACTTGTGACCTGTTGTATGATGCTTGATACGTCAGCTTATTGGCTTTTATTGAATAATGGTAATAATCGTTATGTTAATCGATTATAATATTTGGGTATTTGTTATTTTGTTAATTTTTTAATTAAGCCGTAAGTTCATCTTATGTTTAGAGATAATAAATACAGCACATGTTAATCGTCGTCTAGAGACGCGAGTTGGTAAAGCTGGTTCCACCAGCATATTCCCATATATTTCTATATCTACAACATCCTTTTACCCAGGAAGTATTAATGTTTGTTTGTAAATTTTTTTACACGAATTATTAGTTAAAGAAGATATTTTTAACCGCAACTATAGTTAACTTGTAGCGCAAGTATTTATCTCATCTCTCTCAATATCTCTAATTGAGATTACCGAGGTTTTGTGGGTTACTTATATATACATAATGAGATAAATATGAATGTTACAAATGTGAAAATGTATGTTTGTTTATCTATAACTTTTTTACACTCAAACTTCAAAACAAAATTTGATTATTAGAGATATAGTGATAAGATTTTGGAAACGGTAGGACGGGGTGTAACAGAAGATGAAATTTTGTAGGTTGACCACTTGTTAACCTACAAAGTTGTAATTTTATTAAAAAAAATTACATGAAAAGCGCTTTTTATGGTTTAAGGAAAAGTAATACTTGTTCGAAGGTTCAAGTAGGCAGTAATATTCAATCTTGTTCAGCGTTGATTACTTCGTCGCTTACTTAAAGAATTAGCTGAATGTGTTCAACGGAAGTGTGTCGTTTAGCAATTGGTACTGTTATTCATTCATCAGGCCAGCTCACTTGTTGCTTGAAATTCCTTTAACGACGTAATAATAACATGCTGCTCTACTGGTGCTGGTTAACTCAATTTTATTGAAATTGTATAAGGGATTGACCGAAAGTATCAAATGTTCTTTAGCAGTTTTATGTCTACATCATCTTTGTTGACAATATAGAAACATGAGTGTTAGAGATTCATTAGCATAGACATTTAAAAAATTTGAGAATTTTATAATAAAAGTATGAAAAAAAAGTAAAAGCAGAGGACCCTCCATCTGATTTCTTTCAGTTAACACAAATTTCTTTATTATTGCAGCTCTCTCCTTTATTCCTGTATATATCTTTAATAACCTTATAATTTGTATCTCTGAAGGTCTATTGTTAAAAGTAAAACTTAGTCGTTCTATTTTTTAGTCAATAAGACTTTTAATAAACTTGCGAAAGAATGAATGTTTAAAGTTAATTGTACGTCATTAGTAGAGGAAGTAAAAAAGTAGCGGAACCTTTGAACATATAATAATATTAAATGTAATTTATATTAAACAGAACTATTTCTGAATAGTTTTTAATTTCATATACTTTACTTTCATTGCCATCATTTGACCGACTTTACAGCACATCGGATACTGCTCTCGCGGACTTAGAGTACTTGGCCTAAACATTTTTAAAAGGACTTCTTAAATTATTCAGAGTCATATCCTTTAAATTATTATATATTGTAAACGCAATAAGCAATAACAAGAACAATTGTGAATTGTCTCAGCTTCAATAAAAGCGCGTTGAAGTAAATGCGAGCGTCTTAAAAGGCCAATTACCACACAATTTGCGTCGCCCGCCACCCTCCATCCCTCTATGAAATTATTGTCTGGAGAATTGCTATGATCACAGATTACATTCGCGAAGTGAAATCAATCGGAATTTATTTGCTATATTATACAGAGGAAACGGATATAGATCGGTTATATGTATGTATTCAAAATTATTATATTTTAGAATACCGTTTTTTTTATTTATTTATTTATTTCTAATTTTCTCTGATATTATTATTCAGGGCTTTCAAGCAAGTCGGTCTCCTGCTCAAAATCATACCTTACTATCTATGTACAGGACACTCCGTCAGGAAATGAAGATCCGTTTCCTCCACGGCGTCATCACATTTGCACGACGGGGTCTCCCGACACTTGAAACGGTTCAAGTATTGGGAGAATCCGCCGTGGCTAATTAATATCTGGGTTAACTGTCCACTCCGGACCTTCCTTATTAAGTGATATGCCTCTGCTGCGTTCGGGAAAAATATCTTAGTGATGGACGCGATGCTGCTCTCGTTATATCGGGCGCTCCATCTCGCAACTGACGCATCTCGAAGCAAACGTTTAACATATGATACCGGGCACTGGTTATAATCTGGCTTCCTTCTGCTGTTAAGAGCAGCCAGCTTGGCTAATTCATTAGCACGCTCATTACTAGGAACCCCTGCGTGAACTTTGACTCAGAACAAACACACGTCTTTGATCTCGGTAGAGACCTTCCGCAAATTCACCCTGGCCACCACGGCAAGAGGATGGAGCGAGCCATAATTCGTAATAGTATCGAACGCGGCTTTAGAGTCACTGTACAAACCATAGCTCGCTTCCGTCCTCCTGAGGACCATTTTGGTTGCCTTACATATATGGCCAGGATTTCTGTCTGGTAGACTGTGAAGTACGCGGACAGACCTAGCTTCCGGTTTTGGTCCTTGACCTCACCTTTCCATATGGAAAGTGAATCTCCAGCCTTCCCCTCAACCTTACTATCGTCGGTATATATGTTCACCACCTGCACGTTGTGCTCATGCACAGAATTTTGGTCTACCAAACATATATACTTAAGATCCATTTGCGAGACGGGGTGAGGAGTCTCTGCAAATCCTACGACCCCCTTTACTTCCTTATCACCTAGTAGTGTCTGGGACTACCCTCTCCTAGTCTCATACAAGTCGAAAACCTCCTGAATTCCGAGAGCCGAATGTAGAGAGACAGTGCTGTACGATCTTCAGAGTTTCATCGCAAACTCTCTATACGGTGTTGAGATGCCACTGAATCCCTAGTTTCTTGCCTGCTGGTGCCCATGCCGCAGTCACGTATAGCACAATCGGCTCCACCGCAGCTTTGTAGATAAAACGGATAATTTCAGAGTCGACACCCCAGGAGATCTTGGCCACCCGAGCGATTTGCCTATACAATCCCAATGCCTTTTTGCACTGGTTCGCCACGATTCCTCTCCAGCAAACATTACTGTGACTTTTCTGCAACTCAAGTACCTATCTATTAGCCTTCTTATATTTACGGGACAATTTTCCTCGGCCAGCCTGAATCTGATTGCAGGCCACCAAGCGCTGTCGAAGGCACCCTCTATGTCCATTGACACAAGTGTAATTAGCTTGAGCTAACTTGCCCCCGATATGTTGTACTAGTTTATAGAGGGTGTCCTCGCTGCTCTTTTGGGGCATGAATCCGAACTGGCGATTACTAATCCTCGGTATTATGTACCATTTTAACCTTGTTACCGTCATTTTCTCGAGAATGTTTTCTAATACTGGCAGCAGACCTATTGGTCTATAAGAGTTGGGGTTGGTGTAATCGTCCTTGCAGGCGGATTATGAATTTTAACATGAACCAACTCGTTTACTTTCTCTGCCTCTTCTCTGATCCGACTATGGCCTTCATTGCCAGTTACGACGAGATCCTCGGGGTAGAATGTCTCAGCCAGTAAGTTTGCCGATTCTTTGGGGTTTAGATGTTTTCCATCATTTGCTTTTAGGGTCATACCTTCATCTTTCCTAGTAGTTCGGTTGATAATCCAGTATATTCTTTCCCAAAGTAATACTGTTCAAAAGAATTTTTTACAACTTCCACTCGATACTTCTTGCATTAAAATTATATTTAATAATAAGTATGGTAAAAAAATCAGATAATACCATAATAAAAGTAAAATTATTAATAAAGAAAAGTTCATAAATGTCTAACTGCTAAACATACACCTATTTTCGTTAAAAACATACTAGACACTGAAATCATTGGAATTTTAAAGTTATACAAAACAAGTCTCTTAAATACATTTTGTTGCTTAACAGGAGCTTTCCTGGTGCCGTATTGCATTATGTTGGTGGTGGGTGGTATACCACTATTTTACATGGAGTTGGCGCTTGGACAGTTCCATCGGAAGGGCGCCATCACTTGCTGGGGCAGGCTTGTACCACTCTTTAAAGGTAAACCGTTTCTGTATTATTATCTTCGTTCTCGTAATACATTTCTTTTTCCGACTATTAAAATATATTTTACCCTTCACTTATAATTATATTTTTTGTGACATAGTGCCATATAAATCAGATTTATGTTACCACTTAAGCTACTCACGTACCAAGTTAAGTGTAAGCTTCGCTACTAAGTGAAATATCAACGTCTAAGTAAACTTAAATTATGGATATATTATTAAATAGATACAAGTGCACGATACGGTTGGTACGCGGATGGAAACTATTTCTTGCGATGGAATCCATGAGATATGTCGAGGTGTTTTTTGGGGGAGTGTTGGAGAAGTTGTCCCCAACTCGCCTGCACTTAACGTCCATAATTGACACCATTTCGAAGGCGGCCCCTTAAGTGCTCGCTCCATACGGACGCTCTCAAAGGTCGGGGTAGATTTGCGAGGGCGGCTTATGCCCGGTGATTTCATTTCACCCGATTGTCACGTCGCACCGCTGAGTAGCGCCGCGATATTATTTCAGAGGACGAATAAAATTGGTAATGGACTGGAAAGGTTCTCACCGATCGCGTATATTTTTTGTAAGAAACGTTTTCAGCTTATTGTTCTCTACTTCATTGACTTTTGTCGGAAAAGTTCTGTTGTCTACACTTCTTTTATTACATTCATTCTTAACCATGGTTTGGATTATCTTCTTACTGTTTATCTCTTCTCCATTTTACTTAAGCTATTATAAGAATTATAATTTCTTAATAGTTAATTGTCAATTATCTATAAAAGAATTAACAATATCTGTTGTCTCAGTTCCTTTTTGGTTTACTTTCAGTACCACATCTTAAGAAGTATGGTTAGAAGTAGGGTTTTTTATGAACCCCTTTCGTCAGCTACCACCGTCCTGTCCCATTAACAGCATTGCTGTGTTCCAACTTCCAATAAATTAGAGAAGCAAGATGACTTGAGCGAACATACTTCTCCCTTCACAACCTCTTTGTTACCCACCGTGTGAAATTTAGGTCTAGCCCATTGTAGATGAAAAAATTTAGTTAAATGTGAATTATTCGTATGCTCTAATTAAACAAGGAATCGGCTACGCGGTGGTGTTGATCGCTTTCTACGTGGACTTCTATTACAATGTGATCATCGCGTGGGCCTTGCGTTTCTTCTTCGCTTCTTTCACCACCATGCTGCCGTGGACCAACTGCAACAACGAATGGAACACGCCGTCTTGTCAACCGGTAATTACTCCAATCATATTTATTGCTGTATTATCACTTTGTACGGACTTTAACAAGAAAGAATTTATGAGAAGAGATATGAAGAGTAGTAGTACATTTCTTTATAGTTTTTTTAACTGGGAAATAATTTTATTTGTTCATTACAGTAGATCATGAGACGTTTGGTGAATTGTCTTAAAATTTTTATTTTAATTTTTATTTATTACTATTTTTAGTTCGAAGCAAACTGGGAGGCGTTGGCTGTTAATAAATCGCGTGTACGACCAAATGGATCTGATTCTATGGCCTCTGCTCAACCTTTTACATCAGCGGCATCCGAATACTTCAAGTAAAATGGAATTAATCACTCTAATGAAATAATCTAAGGTATCCAATATATTGAGGAATCTTAACTTTGAAACGATCTTCCAGTCGGGCCATACTCGAACTGCAAGGTAGTGAAGGACTGCATGACTTGGGCGCCATCAAGTGGGACATGGCCCTATGCTTGCTCGCCGTCTATATTATCTGCTACTTCTCTCTTTGGAAAGGCATCAGCACCTCTGGCAAAGTATAATTAAATTCTTTATGTGTCCTCAATTTAATTTCTATGTACTGATCTAATTTTTAAATTCCAGGTTGTTTGGTTCACGGCTTTGTTTCCTTACGCTGTGTTACTGATCTTATTGGTACGTGGTATTACGCTCCCTGGTTCGGCGACGGGTATCCAGTACTATCTTAGTCCAAACTTTGAAGCTATCACACAGCCTCAGGTAGATAACAATGGTGCTAATATAAAATATAGAAGAAAATATTTATTTTCACATAAAATATTTCTGTTTCTCTCAGGTGTGGGTAGACGCTGCGACTCAAGTGTTCTTTTCACTTGGACCTGGATTCGGTGTGCTCTTGGCTTATGCATCGTATAATAAATATCATAACAACGTTTACAAGTACATTATTAAGTTTATCAAGTCTGTTTATTAATATTTACAGTAAACAAAAAATTTTAATAATATGGTTATTTTTCAGGGACGCGATATTAACTAGCGTAATAAACTCGTGCACGTCTTTTGTGGCTGGTTTCGTAATTTTCAGCGTACTTGGTTACATGGCACACGCTTCTGGTAAAGACGTGAAGGATGTGGCTACCGAGGGTCCTGGCCTGGTTTTCGTAGTGTACCCAGCGGCTATAGCAACAATGCCGGGATCTACATTCTGGGCCCTGATATTCTTTATGATGTTGCTTACTTTGGGACTCGACAGCTCTGTAAGTGGTTGTAGTCTCCACTACAATTTATGTATTATTTACAAAATTTATTTATTATATCAAAATTTCTACATATATCGGTTAAACCCTTGATGCTGATATCCATAACAGTCAATTTACGTTCCCATCACTGTTGGCGCATAGGCCTACTCTCAATATGAGGGCGATGGGGTATACCATAGTCACCACGCGGGCCCAATGCGGATTGGTGATTTCACACACACCTTAGAATAAATTCTAAGTCATGTGCAGGTTACCTCACAATGTTTTCCTTCACCGTTTGTATTTCGATGTTGTAAGCAAAGTTCACAACTGTATATAACTTAAATATTAAAGTCATCGGTACATGCCGAGATTCGAACCCGCGACCTACGGAATGAAAGCCGCACGCTCTAACCATTACACCAGCGAGCTCTGATGCTGATATATTCTACTCTAAATGGATACCAAACCTTTTGTAAAACAAAAGTATCCTATACTATGTTTGAACGATCTAGTTTTTTTTATGTAATTAAGTAGCAAGACGAGTGGCACGTTCTCCTGATGGTAAGTGATACGCCCGCCCATAAAAATATGGCGCTAGTGAAGATGTTATTCATTGTACCACTTTGCGCTCATTGCTCAATGCACAAGATGTGAGTCTCGTTACCCCAGTAAGTACACTAACTACAGCACCCTTCAAACAGGAACACAATAATGTTTGCATACTACTTAGACCCATCTGCGACAACAAAGACACTATAACAATTAGATATAAAGACATTAATATTTTACAGTTGATATCGGTACATTGCCTATGTCCAGCAGTGGACGTCTATTGGCTGATGATGATGATGATGATTGGTATATACACGTATCCCACCCGGGTAAACGAATTATTGTGAATGGAGTAAAAACTTCCATGTTACAAACATACACTTCAATTTTATTTATATATGTACATTAATAAATCTTATCAAATAATAATAATAACCTTATTTCAAGCTCATAATTTTGTTAGTAAGACACTTAATAACTATGTTAGTAACAATACATATATATATATACATTCTTGTCAAATTTTCCTTTTTTAATGGATATAATTATCTCGTAGTTCGGTGGTTCGGAAGCAATAATAACCGCTCTCAGTGATGAATTCCCGCCGATTGGTCGTCATCGGGAACTGTTCGTGGCGTGCCTCTTTACTCTGTACTTCTTCGTCGGTCTGGCTTCGTGCACCAAAGGTGGATTCTACTTCTTCCAACTTCTGGACCGCTATGCAGCTGGTTATTCGATGCTGGTCGCTGTATTCTTTGAAGCCATTGCAGTGTCCTGGATTTATGGTGAGTTGGAATTTTGTTTCTTAAATGGAATAAAATTTCAATTTTGAGTACACATAGGACTTCCAATAAAATCTTTTTCTTAAAAATTATTCTTAAATATTTTATTTACATTTCAACAAAAGCACTGAATAAAATTTCGAATATCATCAACAGCCAACAGACGTTCACTGCTGGAAATAAGCCTTCCCCAATGATCTCCATATAGATCGAACCTGCGCTACCGGATCCAGCTGCTTCTCGCTGCTTCACCAGATATGTTGTATAATTTTTTTTTTGTACAGTCAAAAGTCATCATTTCATCTCAACAAGAACTGAATAATATATATCATAATACATTAATTTTAAGGTACGGAACGGTTTTGCGAGGACATCCGCGACATGATAGGCTTCCGTCCTGGCGCGTACTGGAGAGTGTGCTGGCGCTTCGCCGCACCTGCGTTCCTCCTTTTCATCACAGCGTACGGCCTGCTCGACTACCAGCCCCTCGCTTACGAAGGCTATGTGTACCCTGGGTGGGCAAACGGCCTCGGCTGGGCGATCGCCGGTTCCAGCGTAGTCTGCATACCAGCGGTTGCCATTTACAAAATCATCACTACTAAAGGAAGCTTCTTCGAGGTCAGATATACGATACATTTCGTTATACAACAAGGACATGAGATGAGCATGACGTTCACCAGGTCGTTACTGATACGCTTGTACATAACAATGAGTCTATGGTTAAGGTGGTTGCCACACATTAAACACCGTTTATTTCTTTGAAACGTAAGATGGTACTCATGGTTATACCCGTAATTTCACTACCAGTTTTAGGGCCATGCCGTAAAAAACTAAACAAAAAAGTACGAATGCTTTGAGTTGTTTTTTCACTGTTTAAATTCAAGATTTTGAGTGTTAAGGAAATGGGATATCCTATTAAAAAAAAAAGTATCCTTCAGAGTTAAATAGATTACGTTGTAAATCTACACGTCTGTTTTAGACTAAACATCTACATATATCATTCATTGGCTTAAAGAGTTTATAAGAAAATATATCTGTTTCAGCGTCTTCACATTCTGACTACACCATTAGCGGACATAGAACGGGGCTCCATTCACAACGGCGTTGTGGTATCGGAAAGCGGAGGCGTTCGTCTTACTTCCAACGCCGGAACTCCAACCACGCCTACGGCCCCCACAGCAACTATCACCACCACCACCAACGTTTCTCTAGTGCCAGGACCGGCGCTCGTCTGAACTCAACTTTCCTTTGACGTCTACTACGTGTAGATTGGAGTTTAGGGTTCATGAAACTAAACTCTGTGTGTTTTACCCCTAACGATGGACTTATTCGTGAAACAGTTTACGGCGGGTGCAATAGTATATGGCGGCGTTAACTAGCTTTTAGTGAGAAAATAATATGTTATACTTAAATAAAATTTTTGCTTTGCATTAAACAGCTTAATGTTGTAGTTTTTTTAGTATAAGAATAAAAATGTTACGCGTGTTGTCCTACACTGGAAAACAAAAATAAAATTGTTATGTAAACAACATAAAAGAAAAGGACTTTGAGGGTACTTAGATGTATGTGCGCTTTTTGTATTATAATTCGCATTTATAAACTTTCTAGTACATTATGGATTAGAATAATACAAATATATTAAATGTCTAGTTAGTAATACTATAAAATATTCATAGTGTAAAAGTTAATTGGTAAAGTGCAGAAAATAAACAGTAACGGTTCAAAGAAGTAGAAGTCGACGGTTAATAAATATTTATCTATATTAAAATTAGGTATTAATATAAAAAAATACGTTGCGCGTAGTTTAGCTCGTGAAATGTTTGAAACAATTCAGCGAACCGTCGATGTTTTAGCAATAGTTGTTTGATTAGTTATTAATATGCAGTACGGTTGACGCTGGAGCAATTAGAAACAAACTCCTTAATACCTTGTAGCATATTTATATTCCTTTAGTTTTGTTGATCGTCCAAGACAAGCATAACATATTAGGGATACCGTAAATAAATTTGATTTTTAGCTATCAAAGCTTCTCAATTTGTTTTAAAACATAGTTTAAGATTGATATTTTAGACATAATTAAGAAAATAAAGTAGATATAAAAAATTATTTTTCTTAGGCGATAATTATTTTGTAAGTTGATGCATTAATCTCGTAGTGTAGTAGAAGTAGTATAATTATAATGTAGACATAGAGTCTATGTCTATAAAGAGGCTACTCGGTCATGAAACGACTTGTTTCTGTTTAACGGTAAGTCTCTAAAGTTTATAAAAGTAGTTTATTAACAAAGTAAATTTCTCCATTTCGGTCTTCTTGTTAGAATAATTTAAGTACATTATAAAATAATTCTAAGGAAACACAATGCTGTGTAGATAATAGAAAAGAGTAGATGATATTAAATAATAGATCTATTTTAAGAAGTTCATATACCCACATCAAATATATATTAGTTAATGAGTATTTAAAAAAAAATAATTAGTCGTTGTATCTTTCTCTGTTTAATATACTATTCTATATAATCAGTAGCGAAATTTATCAACCTTTTCAATCTCTAAATGTTGTGATTTACTTAGTATTTAACTTAGTATTCCATTTTAAAAATATGTATATTTATTCTTATTTTATGTAATATTTTACAGTAATTTAAGTTTTAGTATAAAATAACTATTCATCACTCCGTGGAGGGCAATGCGGACTGATGAATTGAAAGTTTTGTATGTAGTATTTCTTTATAATATTTATGTTGTATGGACTATGATTGTGTGAACACGCTCCACGCGCTAATATCTTATATTACTACAATTTAAATGTTACAGTAGGCAATACTATAAAAGCTTACGAACACTACGCATTTACCAATCGCTTTACATAATTAAACTTAACCTGTAGAACAATATTAATGTAACCAAATGTATTCTATAATTTAGATGTTGGTGTTAATCATGTTCTGGTCAATAGTCATATCAGCCATTATGGCTATTGACTATTATTAATAAAGTTATTTGTATAACTCTATAATTTGTTTTATTGATCGCTAAAGCTGATAGCCACGTGATTTCAAAAATTTGTCGCCTATTTGGCCAATGAAATACAGCGACAGTTTACAAGTTCATCAAGTTAACACTTGCCTGCTTACACTATTTGTTCACAGTTGCAAAGTAAGAAAAATGTTTATTATTAAATAAAACCTTTATTACTCCACAAAATTACAAGACAACATTTGAAGTCGTTACCTTTTGTGCTAGCTATGTTTACAATTATGTTGCACGTTTTGGTGTCCTCTCCTAATTAACTATTTGGTCTTACTTAAAGTGAAAAATTAAAAAAAATATATTACTAAAACTCATATATAGGGTGGCGCAAAAATAATCTTATAAAAAGTACCTTATTACCTGTGTTATAAGGTAGTTTTTATAAGGTTATTTTGCGCCACCCTGTACATTAATTATTTTTACATTTTAACACAGAATATGTATGCTTGCTTCTTTAATAGAATTTAATGTTTTTATTCATCATTGTTAAAGTTTTAAAATTATGATACCAGGGAGGCGGTGGGGTTTAATAAATGTGTTGCATTTTCAGTCCGCGAAACGGTGAAAATTTTAATAAATCGTAAAGATGTTATTTAGCAAGAAATTTACTAGCCACATAGTTATTTTGCTGAGAATTTATTTATTATTATTGGTGTGTTCCGGCAATTATAACTATAATTAGTTTTTGTGCGAGCAGGCTTTACTAGACGAGTAAGTAAATAAGGTTTTAAGAATCCTAATTTATTATTAGTTAACATCATATGAAATTAATGTAAATTGTGATGTGATATTAGTTTCATTTTAATAAAATTGTTACAACTTATACATAAAAAAAATGATTCCGAATTTTCTAAAAAATTCGTTATTCTATTCAATATTGTAAATATCGCTCCAATGAAAGACAAATTAATAAAAAGTGATTTTTAAGGACCAAGAAAATATACATATGTAACAAACAAAAAAATTCATCGATCAAAAATTAAGTTAAAATTTTATAATTTGAAATTTAAGGATTATTGAAAACTTTATTTCATATTTTTTGGTAGTTATTTATTTTCTTAAGTGGTCACTTTAGTGTATTAAGTACTTATTATTATAACATTGATGTTTAACAATTGGAAGAATCGATATTAGTTAAGAAATAGCCCTTAGTGTTTTGGTAAAAGCATTAATAAAATTATTATTTATTTCAGTAGAATTATTTTTTCATTGTAATAATAAACAAAACTGCTACTTCAATTTATTAAAAGCATATTCGTTTTTAACAGTAAAAGAATTAATTATGCTCGGTTAATCTAATATATCGATTTTAATATCATAATCGATATTGGCTTGTCGACTTTTGGAACTAACCTGTTACTGCTGTTTGTTAATCTTAAATTCAATACTAATCTGTGTTAACGCCTTGCTCCGAATAAATTACATTCGACTTTACATTAAGAATTAAAAATTGTTAAGTACTTCTAACCCATTTGAGTATTGTAAAAATTTGTGATGGATACTAAAGGAGAAGATCAGAATGCTCCAGAAAACACTATTTTCAATGCTATAGCGCAGGAGGATTTGGATGAGTTTAAGAGCATTTTAGCTCGTCATAAGGGCAGCGTTGATTTGTTTGATGAAAATGGGATGACTGCACTTCAACATGCAGCGTACAAGGGTAACAAAGATATGGTGCAACTCTTGCTTGACAGGGTAAGTTCGTGGCAATTTACGTGATAATCATATTAAAGTTAAACCTCTGGTAACGTATTAATTTACTATAATTTACAGGGTGCAGATGTAAATTCTGGGAAACATGAATATAATTATACTGCGCTTCATTTTGGAGCATTGTCAGGCAACTCTGACGTTTGCAAATTGCTGCTAAATGCAGGAGCCAAACCAACATCTACAAATTCTGTAGGAAGGACGGCTTCACAAATGGCTGCATTTGTTGGCAATCATCATTCCGTCGCTACAATTAATAATTTTATACCTTTAAGTGAAATATCCTACTACTCAATAGCAAGAGGACAGCAAGTGGAGGCGGATTTACCACCAGTGTTAGTTGAGCCACTTCATAAATTTGTTTTGGGTGTCAATATTCACCCTGTGCGTTTAGCTCTCAATTTACAGCATACACCTGTGCTTCTAGAAAATGCTGATAAAGCAAGTAAAGTGCTGGAAATGTTATGCAAAAAAGAAATGACTCGTGGTAGTGAAACCAATGAGGTAATGGCATTTAAATATCATTATCTCGCATATATTCTTATGGAAATATTTAATATTAGAGATAAGCAAAAACCAAATACAGATAATAAGGATGAAAAAAAACATGATCCAATAGAGATTTTCTCTAAGAAATTATTGAAACCTGGTAAAGATGGTGTATCCCTTGACTTAATGGATGCTTTCCTAAAAGATTGTGTAAGAGAATTTCCATACAGAGAATGTACAACTTTCCATCAAATGGTAACGTCTTTAACTAGTAAGGATCCTCCATCAGCTCTCTCTGTAATAAACTGTACTATTAATGGACAGCGTGGGTTTGTTGATGCCATACCATACTGTAGTACCTGTGGAGAAGAGAAACCTGCTAAGAAATGTTCCAAATGCAAAACAGTTCAATACTGCGACAGAGAGTGTCAACGCTTGCATTGGTTTGTGCACAAAAAGGCTTGCAACAGAGAACCAGCACCTCCTGTAACATCAACTAATGCTAAGACTGCTATTGATGCATCAGAATTAACATCTCAACTACAAAACCTTGTTGCCGGATAGAAATTTTCTGCAGTTTCCAGTACTAAATGATTATTCTTAGTTTTTTAAAAATGTTTACGCTTTCTGTTTAACTATCTTTAACAATAATATTATAAGTAATTTATTTTCTATACACAATAGTTCAAATAAGACAATCTATTTGTATATTATGACAAATCATTCTATTCATTACTATAAGTACTATTCTTTCAAGATTTAGGTAGAAAATTTAATGTTGTAACTGCTTTTGTAGTTATTTAAAGTGTATTTTGTAGGTGTTTATTTCACTTTAAAATGATAAAAATCGCCTAAACTGTTTAATAATATAGCAAATGTGTGTAAAATACATTCTCAATGAATGATTGTTGTATAATTATGAAAGCATAAGTAAATGTTACCAGCGCAAAGGCATTGTGATTAAATTCAGTACATCACAAACAATCGGTGTCCACTATGGGACATGGGCAGCATTGATAGTAAATAAAAGATTAACATTAAAACATTAAAGATCTTTAAGTAAAGGTATTTGTTAAGAAAACTTCGTCTGGAAATAGCTTTGGAATTTATTTTTTTCCCCAATGTAAAATATTCACATCATATCATAATGTATAAATGTTAGTTTTTGCTAATCATTCCTACTATCTCGTGTTTTAGGGAAAAAACTAAATCTGTTATAAAATGAGAATTGTATTAGAAAAATAAAACTGTGAATTAAAAATATTTGGAAAGAATTTATTTCTTTTTATTTATATTTTTCATTACATTCTTTATAAAAATCAGCAATTATGATAAAATATAATCAGGTTGTCATTAAGAACTTACAACTGTCTCAATATAATTAAAATTCCTTAATAACAATTCATCTCCTACTATCAAGGTTTTACTATTATTTATAATATTTAGGCTAATATTACACATTGAATAAAACTAAATTTACGGATTGTAAGCTTAATCTGTGAAGGGACTTCATGAAAATACGACAAGACATTTGTCATTACAGTCCTTCCCCGACCAAGTGTGCTGTAAAGCACTGAACGTCGAAGTAATTATTAACAAAAACCTGATAAGATACATATTTTTTTTTTATTTTGCGGTTCAATTTTGCAATAAAAACTATACAATGATTAGATTGGCACAATTTGGGAAATTGAAGATCACTTCTGTTATAAATAGTAAACAAAAAAACTACAAGTGGTGTAACTGGTTATTTTATTAAAGGTGAAAGAAAATAAGTGTAAAGAGTAGTTAATTCTAAAGCGAAATGCTTTTCATGTAGTTTATTATAAACTGCAATCACTTGAATAGTAAAAATTATCAAAAGATGTTACTGTCCCTATTTAACAGAATAATAATTCATGTAAATTATTTATAATATTAGAATAAAACATGCAAGTAATATAATAGAAATAATATATTTAATGTATTTCTTTATAACATTTAAACATAAATCTATTTATTTACATCATTTACATAATTTTTTTTAAGAAATCGAAAGTACGCTAAATCTTACGACGTAATAGTTACTTGCTATTAAGAGAGAATTCCTATCCATTTCTATATATTTAAGGCACTTTTATCACATAATACAGATCCGCTTTAATAGCCATGAGGTAGGTGAGTCAAGTTTTTACATCGAATATTTTTTACATTATAAATTTAACTCATACTTTTAATTTATGTCACCCTTCGCCTAAAAGGGCGCTGATGGTAAAACCTTTTACTCGACGGCAGGGAGCTGGCGCTGGTGGGTTCGGGGAAGCAATCCTCGGAGGGGGAGGAGGTAAGGTTTGTCTCCACGCAAATCCATTTGCCATAGAATTGCTTGCCCAGAAGCCAAGTGGTATCGGCATATGCAGTTGACTTAGATATGGTAACTCTGGTGGATAGAATGTTGGAGGAGGAGAGATGTTTTCAGCAGGAGCAACCAGAGGTGCAGGTGATTCTACTAAAGGCGGTGATCTAGGCGATGACGACCGAAGGCTGCCTTCTTCAGAACACGATGAAGCGGCGTCAGAACAAGGGCGCTTAGTTTCGTTGGCTTCAACGTTAGATGGCTCTGAGTTGGTATTCTCTGTGCTCACATTTTTTCTTTTACACTTTGACTGGCCGCAGGCTCTGAATCCCTTTGCAAAAGGATTATTATCGATTTTTAATTTGGTGATGCGATCGTTCTGTAAACAAAACACGTATATTTTTATAGAGATTCCAAGTTTCAAAATTTATCTTTTAAAAAATATAATTCCAAATAGATAACAACTATAAGACAAAAATTATTGTCAATGGTACAACATTCATAGATTTATAAAGTAATCTGTTGTTTTGATTCTGCTTTAAAAGTATCTAGCATGATTTTGCTGGTACAGCTTTTATAAATTCAACTTTTGTTTTCTCATTTATATTTGAGTCCAGTTGTCCAGTAACAGTGCTTGTGCGATTCGGTTCCCACATGACATAAAGATATATATATATATATATATATATATATATATATATATATATATATATATATATATATATATATATATATATATATATATATATATATATATATATAAACTATATCTATGTTAATGATATGCAATAATAAAGTTAGAAGTTTTTAGCATTTTGTAAATACTAGGTGTGATTGTGATTCTAGAGAAGAGTACAAAATTGTTAATAAATGTAATAATTACGTATATAAGAACGCTGACCTGTGTCAGATGATATGAGAAAAAAAAATTATATGTATGTTAATTCCCTAACAGACATCGATTATAAACCATATAACGATTGAGTTTTTGCTTCATGAGATTTCTTAGGGAAAATTTTTAAAGGAAAAGAGAATTCGAATCTATTCTATTAATAAGTGATTTATATGTGAAATATTGTAGAAAAATTTTTTTTATGTGTCTCATAAAACCTACATATGCATATAGCTAATGTGTTTTGTTGTAGGCATAATTAATAACGATTTGTTATATGCAGAGATTATAAATCGTAAACTGTTACTGTGAAAATAATAATTGATACTTCCCTTATTAATTATTTATTCATTTATTGTATGGGATAGAAAAATCACTTTAATATATTTTCCTCTACATGTTTTTTACTGCTCTAAAGAAGCGTTTATTAAAAAAAACTATTATAAACAATTAAAATGGACTTTATCTAGATAACATGTCCGATGCATGCAACATGTACGGTAACTGTATAACTACTAAATATTTGCATTTACCTAACTGCTATTAGATGAAAAGTAAAGTAAAAAATTAATGTGCCGTTTTTTTTTTATTTTACAAACGTCCATAAATGTGAAAAGTACTTTAGAGAGACAAGTTTTTATGAATTCGTATGTATGTAAGGAAGATTTGGATAAGCGCCTTCAAGGAAACTTCCTTATCTGTTCGGAACCCAATTTAAACATCTGTTTCCGCATACATCTGAAATGATGCTAATAGTTTGTGGGGTATAATTGTTGCACATGTGGCGTAGCAAGCCCGGCGACAGGCCAATTAGCGTGGCGTCCGCCCGCCCGCTGGCTGCAGCGAGCGGCGCCAGCACTGCAGCTTTCTAACTGACACCGTAACCCGACAGCTCCGATACCCGAGTCTAGTTTATACAACTGATAGTAGACGCAACGACGAAAAAACACCTACCTACTGTTTACATACATTTTCGGTATTCCGAATTATCTAGCGAAATCCTGACCACAAACAAGACCCATTCGACACACGTAAAGTCACTTGTAAATGATTGTTTACACTGCATGATAACGCGGCGCCGTCGAGTGCCGTTTGCTCAGCGCGATAGATAACTGAGCAGGTTGCCGAGATAAGAGACAGTGCTAAAAGCGTGTTATTAGCCCACCAAAGTGCACTTTTCGAGTCGGTCGGATAATATGAAAAGGGCCTTTGGGAAGTGGCGGGCGCCGCCCCTGGTCCGCCCTGTCGCCCGTGACGTCACGTCGCAAACCTCTAGCCGTCAGTTCTTATTGCCATATTTCACATATTAGCGACTGTCGCCGGTTTTTTTTTTGAACATTTAGAAATGTATAATTAGGGCCTGAGCATATTTAGTAACGATATCAGACGGCCAGACTTGGACCTTCGAAAATAAATATTGACAAAAAATTAAGAATATGAGAACGTACAAAGATTAGAAAATGTTCCTACAGCGTTGGATTGTTACCTCATGCCACCTAGTTACGCCTTATAATAAACAGTCGGCGGTTGCCAAAGAGAGTTTCTAATTCGCTGGTAATTTGCAACAATGGGATAGCTGTGGAGCGACGGCATGCCGGGTATAATGCGCAATGATACACCGCTCGCCATTGTCCACCGTCCGGTCCCGTTAGTCCGACAATTCCTGGATTATCCCACAAAGCGGCCGATCGCCGTAATTGTGAAGGTAAATGGATGCAGGAGCTGTTCGCGCCTCGCTGGAGTCAACATTTACAAGGGCCGCTGGTGTAAAGAGGCCGACGCGACCTAATTACGGCGCGGCGGATTATGCAAGAAAACGCCCAGCACCGCCGCGCGACAATAGCCGGTACAGCACCGGATGAAAACAAACAGCAGGATACTTCAAAGTGATATTTGCTCGGGTGGATTTATTAAATCCTATTAAAAATATCGGTATCTATTTTACACTTTGATGTTTGATCAATTTTATAATAAAAAAATATATAGATATACTAAAAAGAACTAATTACATTGTAAATTTGTTGTTTTTTAGATTCAAGTACTTATTCTCATGCATTTATTTAGAGGAATAATTAACAGCAATAAACACTAGAGTTTTGGTAATATAAAGTAGAGCGCAAGGCAACAAACAAGCATTAAATTTGTTAAAATACCAATATTGCAAAGGTATTTATAGATAATATTATTATAACCCTCATTGATAACCGAAGCAAATAATTTCTGAAAGGTCTAAGTGAGTAGTTGTATTTAAATCTCTTTTAAAATATCTCCCAAATTAATGAAATACTTCTCGTTATGCGTATTATATTTGTCTCTGTGTTATTTGAATCAATTACATACAAAAAATTTTCTTGAAGTCTAAGATTCTCCTTAAATAGGGTAAGGACGAAGTAACAAGTACCGTCTTACACGGTTTAGTGTTTGTAAGAAGTATTGTGTAATGTAAGTACATTTGTATTAATTTTGAAAGAAATAAAAAATCTCCGTATTATCGACACAATACAAAGTGATTGTTAAATTTGTAACTGTACCGAATCACAGAAGCTGCACGAGGCGGAACAATAACGCCTTGTGTGGACAAGCGTTCCGACGAAAGCAACCAAATTAGATACATTTGTTTTCCTAACAGCACCACAAGTGACCGTTCAGGGCGCCGGCATTTTAATTTTTTTTTTGCCTCACTCCGGTTACACGTTCATAAAAGCTGTGGCGCCTGTGCTATTGCGTAAAAAATTTGACCGTATAAGTGCAAATCACGCCGTGTTCTCCGAAACCTGGCGTATTTTCCTAGAAATATCAAGTGTATCGCCATTGCAATGGGATTTCCAAAGATTTCTGTAATCTCCGATCTAACAAAATACAACTATTCCTCAAGAGTTGTTATACCTTCCGTTATGAAATCCATAATAAATATCCGAATACTCTTTAATTATAATTGAAAATGCGTTACGCAATGTTAATAAAGGAATTGTTTATGTTTAGAGAAAAGTTTAAAATATAGTTATATTAAAACTTGAATTTCTTTTGACAAAAATCTTCTTTATTTTTTTTTATAGGAATGGTGGGCAAACGCGCGAACAGATCACCTGGTGGAAAGTAATCACTGACACCCGTGGATAGTTCTAACACCAGAGGTGTTTGCGTGGCTGCGTTGCCGATCTTTAAGGGAATAATAAGCTTTTTTCTTGAAGACTCCCATATCGTATTCGTTCGATATACTGCTGGTGACAATTGATTCCACAAAATGGTAGTAAGTGGTAAAAAGTTACGCTTGAAACGCACAGTGGAGGACCGGCAGTTTATATTCTTAAACCGTAGTTAAAAATGTCTATGTGAAGTTTGAACATATGATACCAGAACATTTAAGGTTAGAATAGGGATGTGAGTTCGAAATTTCTTTTAATTTGATATCTCTCCATCTAAGGGAGGTTTCTGGTTAGTTCATAATATCGGTCAAATGTTTGTTCGCGGTTTACTATAAAACTCAATTATAAACTACAAACCTGATAGGCTGTTACGGCGATGAATTCAGTCTCGGGAAAGGAAAAGGCGGCATGTGGTGCGCCCCACGCGAGGGCGGCAGCGTCGCGAGCCCGCACCACTACCACGCGCGGACGGTATTTGTGCATGGAGGTCAGCACCATCTGACAAAAAAAAAATATTAAAATCACTCCGCTTCTCAACTCCCTTCTATAGAGTACTCAGTATTTAAGACACATTGTTTGCTCAATACAAAGAATCTGAGGTATTTCAAAGATATTATAAAATGATTTTTGTTCAAGATTTTATTTGATCACTGAAAGTATCTTGAAAGGTATTATACATAATATTCATGCATATGAACCTATGCTCTTTTGATAAGGGAACCGAATATTAAAAAAATAAATACGTATATTGTAAATGAGAAGTGTAAGGAGTCCCGAACAATAACTCATGGGACCCAAGCCAACCTCACCTACTCTTGGTGCACCTTGTTAATCAACAAACAAGACTGACTCTCGCCAACCCGCATTGGGCCAGCGTGACGGGAAATGGTCCAAATCCTCCATAAAATCCTCCGTATGAACCCCTACATACGACATCTCTAGTTCCCAGCGGTACCAAAGACTATGCTGACTGTATGTGGAGATCTTCGGGAGAGGCCTATGTCCAGAAGTGGACGTCTAACGGCTGATGATGATGATAATGATGATTATAAATTAGAAGATGAGCCTCTCCGTCTATTTCACATTCACGGTTAAACCGATAAGATAAAAGTTAGTCCTGTGTTAGGATTTTTATAAAAAGGAATATGAAACGTTGCAAAAGTTTATAACACATAGGGTACTACTTATTGTTAAATGTAAAAATTTTGTATATTATTTACACAAACAGTTTAGCCGTTGTTTGTTAAGCTCAAGTTTAAAAGATACCTACCTTATAAGATGATAAAGATACTATGTATGTATTTGTAAGTAACGAAAAAGCAAGAGCAAGTTGAAGCAGCGCAATCACCTATTGTTATGGACTATCATTCTTTGCCACAAATCGTTACAACAAGCTGTTTAGGATAATTTATTTAAAACCACTCTCATTTACAATATAAGCTTGGGAGTAAACTGTGGATATAATGACTACAATCAACGATATACTAATCAATAGTTATGGATAGATTTTATAGACAATAAACCACCATCAACAATCTGTGACTAACAGTGAAACTTCAAATATTAAAGTTACCATAAAAATTGTCTTTTAAAAATCATTATGAAAACATTTAAGATGTAAATTGTCTTTTATATTTGCGAACATAGACTATAAATTGAAGTTACTTAAATAAATTTGTAAATTAACTGGTTTTGTTAATTAGTAACTGTGCCGGTGGTTAAGTTTTTTGAATGGTTTGAAAGGCATGCTGGCGTTGCCGCCGTCGCGTCGGCGGGCGGGGACGGTGTCTGCTTGCAAAGCGCCACCTTATCTCTAGTACTTGACGCGCAAAAATCGGCTACCTGCGCGGGCGCCGCAAGTGCAACCTCTTGAGCCATAAAGGGTTCTCCTCTTTATTGTTTTAAGTAGCACATTTTAAAGTATATTTCCAATTCTAAGTACTACTAAAACAATCGGACAGAACCACTCTGACTTATTTCACATAAACTTAAATTTTGTATCTCTATATAGGACCTAGCTGTTCCCCGGCTGCCTTGCTGGCCGTAATACCCTCAGAACTCCCTTTAGGGAAGAGATTGTGTAAAATTCTTAGCTAACCTATACTCGGTAAAAAGAATATTCTTACTCATGGTTCGAGAGATCTCGTAAAGAGTGTCTACAAAGTAGAAAAAACCAAAATTACAACTCAATGCGTAGATCAATTTTTTAAATAATAATTTAGATTTTTCAAATCAACGAAGCGCTCGAACGTCCAGATCATCAATTCATTCAACTGATTGTGATATGTCCAAACAAAAAAAGTGATGCTAGTTACGATAATATACACTACACCACATTATGTACTCCGCCCTGGGATTGAAAATGTCTCCTCACTTCCGTAATTACGCTAGTTACGACGCTTTTTAAAACGCAACATGGTAATATTGGTACCGTAACATAAATTACTCTTATATACAGAAATTAACTTTTACTGTATTTACTAATTTAACATGAGCTTTTATTCTTGCTTGGTATTTTATGTCTACATACATCCTTACTAAATATTAACAAATCATGCATGTATTTCTGAATTCCGTATAATAACCTAGTCTAAAAAAATATAGATTCCATAATATTAATCGCGAATTGGCGTCGATAATTGTGAATAAAAGATAAGCTAGTCTAGACACATTAACTGCAACAAGTTTTTTTTTACCGCTAATTGCAATTCCATCGCATCGTAAACGTGCCACCATTTTTCCTTCCACCCTTAAGAGATATGTGTTCTGTTTGCTTAAGTTTTTTGTTTAAGTGTATGAGTTTTTATGGCTCGTTAACATAGCGAAACAATGTATTAAGATACCATGTGATTACTTAGCGGACGTATTAAAACTTATCAGAAGATAAAGCGTTGTTTGTAATTATAAAACAGCAGCTTTTTATATCGTACGAATGTTCAGATGATGTTTATGACGAAATATATTTTTAAAATTTTTGTTGTATCTGTTTGTCAGTTCCGAGTTATCATTTTAGGAAATGCTACACCTCTTTTTTATGCTTAACGGTTTCTTTCGAAATATATCTGTCAATAACGTGCAAGCCATAGGAGTGACGGTAAAAAAGCTAGTCCGATTTCGGCAGAAGTCCATTGGTGTTATATATACATAACTTTCAACTACAGCAACTTTCGTATAAAATTTTTAGCTGAAAACTGCGAATTTATATGTATTTTTAACTGATGATTTTATATTACTGTCTTTATGTAACTCGCGCTTTGATAACCCTGAAGTAAATTCATCTGCAATCAACTTCTATGACGTGTCGTTTTAAATGACCAGTTCTGTGACGATAGTTGGAGACATCACATTAACTTACAGATATGTAGAGATGAAATAAATGTATAAGCAATGCATGGTGTGTTATTGAATAATTTTTCTAAATTACTTCCGACGGATAAAATTTTTTAAAATTATTTATATATTAAAAACTGAGTAATTAATAAATATTAATATTTGATGCAGTCCTAATTATGTGCTATAATGTTTTACTTAGCATAGGATATTTTTCATTTTATTGTAAGTGCGAGTTTCGATTATTAAATGATAGTTTAGATATTTTTAGTTTTAAAAATTAATATATTATATTAATATTACAAATTGAAAAATTCTAATAACACTATTTGTTTATAGTTAATAATGTTTAGTAACTTCCTGTTTGTTTTATTTATGCTTACTTAAAGAAGGTAATAATGTCTGTGCATTTAAAAGTTTCGTATTAAGGAAAGTATACCACTTATAGGTATGCTTAATACTTAATAATTTTATGATACATATTAAAAGGATAAAGAAATAGATTTTCTCATAGAGTAACTAGTGTTTTTGACACTTGCAAGCAAGATGAATTGATATGAACCTGACAAATGTGTTCATATGCTTCCTGAGGTGTGCGCCAAGCGGACGGATTGACAGGCGGACCATATAGAAGTTTCACCGCATACGGAAGCTCGTCGATCAATTGGATACGCGCTCGATCATATCAGATTGAAGTAAGCGATATAGAAGGAAAGGCATTCTGATTCTGACGTTTTTCGGGGGTTATTTCGTGATTAGTTTTTACTTTGTACCCTTGACAAATCTTACGCCCGTGAGAAATAAGGAAGCAAATGGAGAAATGTTATCAAGTTAGTACGAACAAAAACAACCAAAACCTATACCCAATCTATTTAACTACTTCCACATTTAAAACAATATATTAAACATATTAAGTATATATTGTATATTGTAAATTCTTAATAATAAGCTAACTTTTTCATTTATGTTCATCACATATTATAATCTCTTTTTTAACTGTAAAGTCCTTACAAAATTTTGGTTCAAATTCCAAATTTACTTAAAAACGTTTGTTTTAATTTTTTTTTATTCTACGAAGCAACGCGACAAACAAAACGTTCACCTGATGGTAAATGATACCCCAACCCATAATAATGTAGCACTAGTTAGGATGATATATGCTTCACCACATTGTTCTCGTCGCCGTGAAAGACAAGGTGTTAATACTCTTTACTCAAGTAAATACACTAGCTGCAGCGCTCTTCAAACCGGGGCACAGTAAAGTTTGCACACTATTGTTTGGCGGCAGGAATAGTTGTTGCGACATAGTTCTTACTTAGAAGGTCTCCGGCAACAAAAACCTACCACCAGTAAAATTAACCAGTATTACTCTATAGCTTATATCTATGGTAGTTATATTAAGACTTTTGTATATTTTACGTAAACATAAAGAAGAGCGTTTCTTTTTAAACATTTACATTAATGTTACAAGTATATAAAAGTCTTTACTGTTACATATTGTTAACATGTAAGAAAGTACTTAATATTAAGAAAATTCCCTATAGATCCCAATATAGTTGCTTACGGTGTTCACTAAAATAATATTTTAATAATTAAAGTTGTGCTATTGTTTTGTTGTTCATTGATATTTAAGGTTTTGTTTTGTTTTTAAGAAATAAATATGCGAAAACGTATTAAATTTTCCCTTTTACACATAATGTTAGAACATTCCTTCAAATTATTCGATTACTTAAATATCAAAAGCTATAAACGCATGAGAGATTAGTTTATTGTCAACGAAAAGATTTCAACGACTGTCAGAGACATTTTACTTTTTTTTTTCTTATTATACAAAGTGGTGAGACTAATGATAAGCGATACTCCTACCCATAATAATGTGGTGCTATTTAGGATGGTACACACTGCACCAAATTATGCTAATCACCTTGAGACATAAGAAGTTAAGACTCGTTGCCTGAGTAAATGCACTAGTTACTACGCCCTCTAAATCGGAACACAGTAATGTTTGCACTCTAGTATTTAACGGTAGAAATAGAGACTGCCGTGGTACCTATTTAGACGATCTCTAGCAACACAGACGTACCACTAGTATGACTGTATCGTCGTATGTATAATCGTAATTCATCCCACCTCGCGTGTTTATTATATTTTGTTACTAATATGTAAACACACAAGTTTTATTCTACGCTCATATCGACAATCGTCTACAGTTGACATGTTTGCAAACCAGAACTTGATCCTAATCTATTATTTTCTAAATTTGTACCGATGACAAAATTAGGAGCGTGAAAAGATGTGTAAGATAAAGAGGGGTTGCGTGGGGTATGTAGCGTTTTTCTGCTTCGCTTAGGGGTTGCATGTGCAGTCGTGCAGGCAACCGACAAATGCCGATTGTTTGTCAGAGATAGGCCAAATGTGTTTTAACCCTCGAAACAAAAATGATTTTTGTAATTTTTATGTTTATATCTGCAGGTTACAGGAAACCGCTGAACGTAGGCGGTGAAAGTCCAATCAGTTTTGATATTATTATGAGAGGCTTATGTTCACTTTATGGTATCATTGGTAATAAAAGAATTTCGCTATTTAATTTTACATAATTTTGAAAACGATAGCTAGCACTTCAGCTATGATTTCAAAATGGTTTAGTCGCTGAGAGAACATATTTGAGATAAAATTTATAAATTTAATACATGCTAATATTTTCATTACCTTGCCTATGCCGAAAGTGTTTTTAAATTGTAAATGAGATAATCAAGAAAAAAAGCAAGTTTAGTTTTTAATTAAGTATTGAAAAATTCATTCCTTTGGGCCGTTTTACAAAAGTAGGTAGGCTAAATTTAAGACGTTAATTAAAGACGTTACTTTAACATAGCCTGAACGGTATTGCAAGTACTGTAAGAACAGATATAATATACTTACTGTCGTGTGAACTGAAAAAACTTACACTAAAACTGTTTCATGTATACAAAATGTATAAACTGTTATATTAGAATTAAATTTTAGTGTATTACCGCTAACTTAACTTCAGACAATTAAAAAAGATAATGAGCAGCTTTTATTTTCACAATACCTATTAGTTTATCTAACGCTTAAGTGAGTTCTAACTCAACAACAGTATCGTAATCCTTTCATTTAAGCAATTTTGAGAAACACTGATCCCTTTCACAATCATCTAAGCTTTTCCCACATAAAGTACTATGAAGTTCTTTTTGTCGGTTTAAAAAAGTGAAACGGAAAAAAATTATGAACAGTGTGTATAATAGGTAGATACCCTTTTATTGCAGGTGGCATGAGCTCAAGTGCACAAACGATGCGAATATTTCCCGCATGGTTTCATTGGCTCCCGAAAGGTGGCGCGAACCTTTGTTCTGATGGATGCACAAAGATACCGCCCGTAGCCATCCTATCTATAAACGTGGAAAAGAAACGTCTTTTACACTTGACATATACTGTAAAAACATATTTTTTTCGCGTTGTTTTTATCTGTGGTACATAGGTAAGTTTATTTATAATCTGTAGCATATAAATAAAATGATGGACGGCGTCCGAGTCTAATATCAAAGGTAATAAACGTTAAGTAATAAATTCATGAAAAATGTTTTACAGGTCGAGAAAATTAAATACGTATTCGTTTTATAAAAAAAAATAATTTAAAACAATAATCATATTGCGTGTTTCCGGTATAATTACCAAAAATGAAGCTTAAGTCAATACGAATAAATTTCTATGTTTATGGTTCCATATTACTTCAGATGTAAATAAACAAAGGTTATAGGTATAATATTTTCTGAACTATTAAAATTTCTAGCTTATTTAAGCTT
The DNA here is from genome assembly GCA_029030555.1 of Ornithoptera alexandrae. Classification (NCBI taxonomy): domain Eukaryota; kingdom Metazoa; phylum Arthropoda; class Insecta; order Lepidoptera; family Papilionidae; genus Ornithoptera; species Ornithoptera alexandrae. Next base: position 10,232,870 of record JARDVY010000037.1, read on the forward strand.
TGTTCATTTTATTTGAATTTTTTTAAAATAAGTTCAAATATCATAATTTTTTTTGGTTATTTTCGTTGAATTTAGAGTGTGGGTTGAAGATTGTATGAGAGAAGTACAGTTGCAGTATTTATATGAATAACAAAAGTTTAAGGTTTAGTCAAGGAAATAAATATAATCTATATATGGACCATGTTTCTATAGGACTGAACGGGTCGATCATATAGGCAGTCACGTGTATTGGCAGGACTTTTTTATGGATTTAATCCTTACTCCCTGCGCGTCACAAACGGTGTGATGTTTATATAAATTAAGACAACCGTAAAAGGCGATTCTTTTGATTGCGGATCGATAAATCGATAAAGGATTAAAAACTTTGATAAATTTGTATATATTTTACTGATTTATTTAATATTAATAAACACATTTTTAATTTTGTGTCGTTCTCTGGCAAGTCCAGTATTTTACATAACGGCAGAAGTAATCAACATAAAATATTTAAATGTACTGTGTATTATATTATTAGAACCGAATTAGTCGTCACGTATCCGTCGATTCTAATTGAGCAAGCTGCGTTAATTGTAAGTTAACTCATAAAAACATTCTTGTACGTAATCAAACTGTGCTATGATTGTGTTAAAAAGTGGAAACCTGAGGCGAGCTCGCGCCAAGCAAACATTAACACAGTGATTCCGAGAGAGAGAACTTTTCACTTTGGAAGTGTTTGTGCACACAGACCAGGATAAACAGTATGCATCAAATACTGTGAAGTGTAGGTTTTATACTACGTCATTAATCCGGGCGTCATTGGTACTGTCTAAACACGCCGCCTACTATACAGTTACTTACCGCTTACAATGGGTGTTTCGGTATGTTTGTGTATTAGTACAGACGTCTTTGTACAAAGGGAACCCCGTGGTGTCGACGTTAGTTTAAAATAGTAGTTAATAACCTTATCGCATGAGTGATAAGTTTTATTATTCCATGGCAATTAATACAATAGTTTTAATATAAATCGTTGCAAGTCCATTCCTCTTCTTTATTGGTTTGATACAGTTCAGAATCGATCGTATTTATTAAAGCTATGTCAATTGAGCAGGTAGGCGTTCCTCTTTATAATATACTACACAAAACATTGTTTCGATTTGTGGCCATAAAATGTAATTAATATTGCATATACAAGTAACCAATAATTATAACAATGTTAAATGGAGATTTTAAAATTAATCAGGAAAACAGTTATTAAATTACTTATAAAGCAACTGTTTTATGAACAGAGGCTGAAATTAAACTTTTTGCCTACGATTCTTGTTATTTAATATAAATTATATTTAAAATCATTATCATTACTGTAGCTACTATTAGATTAAGCTATATAAGTTTAACATTTATTGAGTATATTATTTCGCCAAAGATATATTAGAAAAAGAGGTTAAAATAAGTTTAAATATTAAATATAAATTTTACGTACATAGTTGCATTAAGAAAGAGATTTGAATGAGACATATAATCTAATAACTATAAAAAAATACTTACATGTCCTTGAGCATCCATGGTGTTATTCGTTAATTTCAGTTTACTGAAAGAGACTGGGTTTGCTGTCCAATGGTGTCCAGGTGCCGGAGAGTCAGGGTGGAGCATTAGCCGTCTTGGTGATTGGGGTTCGGCGCCCCCGGCGGCCGCCCAAGCACCACCTGCCCAGCGCCAGCGCCTTCGTCCCACCAGTGACAGTTCCAAGAGCACGCAGTACTCCTCGCGAGGGTCTAGACTACTCAGTGAGACCCGAAGCGACGGGAACATGCGTCTGTAACAAAATATAAAAGAAAATATTGAACAAAAGATTTTTTTGTTATATAAAATATAAGGAGATTCGGCGAGAAGAACATATAGAATGATGTGTTTATAACCTTTAGCTATTGTCTGTATGCAACCATGGGACTCTAGTTAGGATGTTTAAACAGCACATAAATACTTTCTAAATTTCCGACATTAATGTAAATGATTTTACTAGATACAACGTCCTGCAAACAGAAGCTAAAAAGTTAATGTTAATCTATCTAGGTCCACGCGAAAAGAGAGACTTAACATAGGTTACAAATTTTGTAGTGATATTCTAATAACGAATTTAATGTTATATGATATAAATTACAGAAAGCGGTAAGTTATCCCTTTCCTCCGCTGTCCCTCGTGTAGCGAAGAAACGTAATTGATTTATTTAACACCACACGAAATTCATCACATTCCGATCAATAAAAAAAAGAATGAATAGAAACTAACTAACATAACAGACAATAAAAGATTACCCCTCGCGTCGGGTCTAAAACAAACTTAACACAGAAACAAAGAAGGCGATAACAAAGTTACAGCTCTCATGAGACGCACAGTGCGCTTGGGCAGCGGACAATGGCGCCCGCGACGCACACTCAAGGAATATTTTATCGTGATTATAAAAGCATTTGATATGAGTAAAAGTGTGGATCAACGAGGGCTTTTGGCACCCGTTTGTTCGACCATAAAGCGATAGTGTCATAAATGCTGAGATACAAACGGCGCCGGTGCTTATCGATGTTGCCCAAACCTCGGCTGGCCGAGGCGCACAATGATGAAGTATTTCATTCCAGCTACTCTTTGACAGGTATGCCACCTCGGTGTTTGCGGATCGTAACTCTATATACATTGCTCGATAGGATTATAAATTACCATTAACTGCTTTGAATGATTACTTATGATAAATATGAGATTTAATTTTTGGTTCAAAGTATTCTTAGACAATCATAAGAATAAAACTTCCTAATACTGTTAGGAAAATAGAGAGACAAATAAAGGGAATTAATTATAAATATCAGAGTTTTTTCTGTATTGGTTTAAAATAGTAGTTCCTTTATTCTTACAATAATAACGAGTTGGTAAAGTGTTTATAAAGCACCATACTGCGCTTATTACTAAATTTCCTTATGTGGGTACTTTTTCTACCTAGAAGCGAGTTACTTGCTATATAATTTAAGTTATATTACATTAACATACATTAATATTCGAACAGGTTATATTAGTTGGTCAGAGCGTCATTTTCATCACAATCCGCTACTATCAGCGAACACTCGGAGCGATCCGTCATAAGAGAGCGCGTTATCGGGAGACAGCGCCGGCCGCCGGCCGCCGACCGCGCTAATGCAACCCGCCGATAACACTCGCCGACACAAGCTCAATTAACAACACACTAAATTAGTCCCCATTTAAACTTTATGAGCACCGCTACCGCCTTACGTGGGCACCCATCCTGTAGCGACAGCGTGAAAGACATCAACTACCTCTATACTATATGAACTAAATTCAACAATTCGGTTATAATTACGATTCGAAAGTGCTACTCGTTGTTTTGCCAAGCGACAATATTACTTATGTATATTTTTTTAAAAATTTTAATCTGAACATGCATAACGTTCAGCTGACAGTTGATGCATGTAGAGTTAGTTACACATATAATACATAGTTATAGTTATTAGTTACAGCTGTCCTACAATCTAAGGAGTGGGGGTACATAATGCACTAGCTGTTCTATGCCCGCTTTGTTGGCCGTAACATCCCCGCAACTCTTTTTAGAAAGTAATTTCGTAAAATCGTAACTAAACTTGGTAAAACGAATATTCTTACGAATTTTCAAGTCTCTAGCCCTTATGGTTTAAAAGATAACGTAATGAGTCTCTACATAGATATATACATACTAGCTGGTCCAAGACCAATTCACTGGTCGTAATACAAACTTAAAATTTGTCCGAAATATTCCTGGAGAGAAACCGGAAGCGCAAATGCCTTTTATAGCAACCGCATAAATAATAGGTAATGAAAATGTTTATAAAAGTTAATTGAAAATAAAATGATAAGAGATATATGAAATTTAAAAAATATATAGCCTATAATCATCTAAAAATCATTCCCTGTCGAATGGTCATGTTCCCACATCAATATGTTCACCAGTTTATAGGTGATAGGCGAAAAGAGAAAATCCATTTTCATTATATATATATATTTGAGATTATAAGAATTATTAAACAACAGTTTTTGATATGTTTATTACTTAACATATAATCAATACGCAAGACAGAAGGAAGTAAACATTTAATAATCCAAATATGCATATTTCCAACTTCCCAGTTCAAACTCCGTAGAGCTTACAGCTTAAATACAAATATGTACTTTCAATAGGAGTCCGGTGTCGATGTCTCATGTTGACCGTACAACACGGTTCCCGGGCTACCGTTTCACTGTTATCACTCACCGGCCACTTATCGCGCCTTTAGAACTCGCCGACAAAGAGCTGACGGTCTCCGGGACAAACTAATGCGAATAAGCCCTTATACGTTATTAAAAGCCTATAACAAACTCTGAATTATGTGTTACAACATAAAAAGGGTGTGTATGTGTGTGGCCAAAGGTTTACACAACACATGTATTATCCTTTTGCTCTGATTGTTTATAGCTAAATAGTAAACAAATAGAGTAACTAACTAGATTTTTTGTTCTCGTATTTACTTATCAAAAAAAGACATACTTCATTGAGGAAACAGCAAATAAATTTTATTAAAAATGAATTAATAGTATTTGAATAAAGTTTAATTTATTCAAAAAATTCTTTCATATTAGAGGTCCGATGTAAATATCAAATGTTTGAATTTGATACTTTAACGATTCGATTTATACGTAGACGCAAATGAAATAAGGAGACCATAAAAACGGTATGCCATAAAAGGCCTCTTGAGGCTGCGTTAAGCTCGAGCCGCGCCGGTGGGAAGGGACTTAGCGGAATACAATGGGACCACCAAAATCGCGCTGTATAAACTTTAGAGTGGGTCGTAAATCGGTAACATCTCGCCAATTGCAGCACGGAGGCGCTAACAGCTAAGGAAGAGACCGCCGCATCCGCTCTAACATCCGCACTCGAAATGTTCACGCGAAACTTACGGTGCCGCTATTTTTGTTGGGTTTGTTTAACGTTATTCCACAGTCATGAACGTAAAATTACTACTATAACTAATGAAACTGTTTTTCCCTATATCTTTACTGCCGATTTCATGTGCGTTTTATCGCTCAAGTTCAATGCTAGGAAGCAGAAGGCGGCCGTTAACGCGACAGTCGCGCCCTTGTCCGCGCGATGACATCTGCCCTCCATTTACACGAGCGTCCAACTCGTACGATAAACAAGTCTCTAATTCCCGAGACGAGAGTGAAACTGCAGGAATGCCTGTACTGGCTCAGCTCACCCGCGCTCATTAGCGCGCACACGAGAGGTCCGCCCGGTTTTTTAGTCCGCCCAGATGTGGGCCTCGGTAAATACACCACCGCCATTGTCTGGACGCATAAAAAATCGGACACCTGGAAGTGTCAAATTGTTCACTCGTACTGTGTGAGCGGCCCGTGTGAATCGCGGCCCCGACGTTCTCACGCACGCCGTGTTTTCACTGTGATTAACGTTATAATGCTATAACAAAGACGAAAATTGCATACGCTATATACATCAGACCACTTTGTTTATTTTATGCAATACGATACACAGGTTCATTTACAAAACAATTTTCAATCGTTACTACGTATTTAAGATACAAAAAAATTGTCATAGAATATCAAATCTCGTTGAATAAGGCATGGAACAGTGTATCAAAAAAAGAGAAAAATGGCATTCAATAAAGCAATCAAGCGATGAAGCTAAGCGGTCCGTTGTTATGATTGCGAAGTTATGAACTGTTAAGTACTAACCATCAAAACAAATGAAATAAGTATTGCGTGCGTGCGGTCAGAGCACGGGACGCCAGATGCAGGGTTACGTCAGCGCGAGGCCAACCCGCAGACTGATGGAGCACCAAACTAACCTCCAATTCGATTCAGCAAAATGGCTCGTTAAGCGGAACACATGCCAAATGCTCTATTACCATGTTATAATTTGATACATATTTAGGGCCGTTCAATTTTTTCTATCCGTTTGTCTGATAGATAATCATTAGCATATTGTTAGTCGAAATGAGCTAACAATGAGATAGAACATACGCCTACCCGGACGTTGTTTGATGATCATTAATTATTACTATTATAGGAAGATATTTAGTTAAAAATAACTTAATTCAAATGTGGCTAGATAAGACCGTATTAAAATCCTAGGCTATATCTATTAAGAAAAGTATTTGCTTATATATCAAATTTGCTTGTAAGTCTGAAATACGGAAAAAATTACATTGGAATAATTTGTATATTTGTGTTTGATGTGTCTTAAATTGTGCACCATTAAATGAAAAAAAAAGCACTTGTTAAGACTAGAGAACTAAAAAACTTTGTAAATGTTACTTTAACTGTTTTCAAAATAAACTCATTCCCAATTTCCCATATGCTGCGAGGTCGCCTCTGCAAATAGAGTTCACTCAAAAAGGAATAAACACGTAACAAAATAAATAAACCAATTTGGGTGCGGTCACAAAAAATCCATGGAATCGTCTCGAGCTTTATCGGCCCGTATTAGCATATTGATGGGTGCCGTCTATCTGTCGTCCTTTGTTTAAAATCAGCGACAGCACCTTCAATCATAACGATTTTGACAAAAAGTAGTTTTATTTTATTGGCGGTTTTTGCCCTAATGCAACTGCAGGTGGGGCGGCAGGCAAAAAACATTCGGACAATATCTGTTCATTATAAATAACTGCTTTTTGTTTAGAATCCGAATATTTATTCGGTGATTTATTCAGTATCCGGTTTATAGCAGCGACTGAAATTAGATCCAGTCCTTATTAAATTAAAACAATAGTTTCTCTGCGAGGCAATGAATTCAAGCAGCGAAAGACCATTCTTTATGGAATGCATTAACCTAGGTCCAGCCTAGTCTTTCATCGATGGAGTAACATAAAAAAAATTACTGAAATATTGAAATACACAAAGCCATTTGCGTTATTTTTATCTATTTTTTTTTATTATTGTAAGTAAATAATATATATTTAACAATACGTTCTTTTATTTTTGTTAAATACTTTTTCTCCATATAAAAGAAAGGTTTGTTTAAAAATTATGTAAATAATGAAGTCAGCTTTTGGTGAAACGGTAGTATTATTATCTAGTTTATTAAATAAAAAATTTCATAAGGATATGAAGTATACGGGACAAAGTTGGTCTACCGTGCGTTGGCGCGACATATTTATGCGCCGGCGCACCTTGCCAAATTTACAACCGGCCGCACTAGCGCCGCCGCTTTGCGGAAATTGGAAATTTTTAATCACCTCGTCGGCGCCCTTTGCCGATAAAGGTAGCCACATTGGACAGCGCAATTGAATTTGTTTCGCAATACATTTGCAGATTGTAAAATTACTCTTTGTGAGCTGCCGCCGCTGTAAACTCGTCCCTCTTACGCATTTCATATGCATTTTATTATTATGATACATATTATCGCTGCCGCGAGCTCAATTTTTTTTTATTGCTATAAAACCGGATACCTGATCGCTTACTACGTTACTCCAAAGAAAACGGTCGAGTGAACTGGAATGAGGTTAATAAATGTAAATATACATTTTACGTAACCTCTTTCCCTTGTGCAGTTATGATACAACGAACTGTACCGTCCTTATAATATGCAGTGAACGCATCAAAATGTCATGTATTTCTTTAAAAGTTTTCAACGTTGTATAAAAAATGTAAGGTTCTTAAATATGTGGAGTTCAAATCATTATAAACGTTTATGTTTTTGTGTGTTTGAATGTTACCGTTATTTTCTCTTTACTATTAAAAAAAAAGAATGCTTAATGTAAGCACTAACAAATTTAACCATGAATTGACTTAAAAAAAAATAATGTGTTTCAAAAGTAAAGTTACAAAAGGCTTGGTGAGCTGAAACGCCGGCGCCGGCGCACCTTTCAAAGCAGGACAACATCGAAGTTCGTAAATTGCGAACTCAAGGGCCGACAAACGCGAAGTAATTTAGTTGACAGTTAGTGCGGGGGGCGACCAGGACAAAGCTTATCGCTGCCCGCATCAATAGCCTATTATGCGCCTTTTGACGCCATTCACTGAAGACAACAGATCATATAAGATAAAACGAAACAACTTGTACAATCTTCTTGATTCGGATCGAAGTGACATGCAAACTTGTAGACAAGGGTTTTTTCTTAACGTTTTGTTTCATCGATTAGTAACCTGTACTGTTCTAAACATACCAGAGCAAACTTTTGATATCGCATTCATTTTATTACGAAATGACGTCCATCTGGTGGTAAAAGGTATTAAGGGTTCTAACGCAATACGCGCTTAAAACGCAAGGTATCCCTTTATTAAATTAAATAATTCCAAAACAGCCAATTTACGTCCCCACTGCCGGGGCACAGGCCTACCCTCAATTTGAAGGCGATGGGGCCATAGTCACCACGCGAGCCCAATGCGGATTGGTGACTTCACACACATCTTAGAATAAATTCTAAGTCATGTGCAGGTTTCCTAAAGATGTTTTCCTTTACCGTTTGTATGTAGCTGTTGTAACTAAAGTTCACAAATGTACATAACTTAAATATTAAAGTCATTGGTACATGCCGAGATTAGAAACCGCGGCCTTCGGAATGAAGGCCGCACGCTCTATCCATTAGGCCAGCGAGTTACCCAGAGAGAGGTAGCTCGCTGGCCTAATTAAATAATTATCTAAAAAAAATGTGTAACACATATATTTTTACGGGTGGTAGGTTCCTGTTGTTAGAGACCATCTAGGTAGGTACCAGCGCAGTGTTCCGGTTTTAAGAGGGTTGTAGCTAATGAAATTATTGCAGAGGACTTAACATTTTATAACTCAAGGCGAGTACCACATTGTTCAGCAGTGTACCATCCTAACTAGCAACACTGACAGGGGTATCTTTTACCATCAGGTGAACTTTTCGTTCGTCTCGTTGTTACATTTAATAAAAAAAATCTTTAATGTTGTTTGCTTTATTGCAAAGTTACAGTGGCTGCGTATGCGCAGCTCCGCAGCCGCGTGCCGCCCCGTCCCCGAGCAGTGGCGATCGCTCGTTAGCTCCCGACCCGGCATAAATCACGCCGTTTTATGAGAGCTCACAATTTTTTAACATTGGAGTTAATGAAATGCGAGCGCAGTATGGGATCCGGCTAGCGACATTAAAAACGACAAACCGTAAGCACGGACAGTTTCTAATTATAATCCTGTCAAAGCCGGGATATAAGGAAAGAATTGATGATCACCTGAAAAGCTAAGATTTTTATCTTAGAAGACGATTGTGAAGATAGCAAGTAACCCTTGTGTTATGTTATTTTAAATTAGTCACTTTGCTTAAGAATTGCTTTAAAGTATTATTTTATCGATACCGTTTACTAATATTTAAAAAAAAAAATACTATGTAACAGTTTTACAAGCCTTGAATCTGTTTCTTTTAGAATATATTTTCGCTGCTATTAAATATTCCCGTTATTATTTAATCTAATCTAAGTATACCTTAGAAAATTTGTTGTAATTGCTTAATTTCTATATAAAAATACAAATTTGATTTAATAACGAATTAAATACATATTTCTGCACATCTTTAAATATTTTAATAAAGATAGTTCCTAAGTTAACTTGCAAAAAACCGGCTGTGAAAATGGGTGTTACGTAAATTTTCATAGAAGCCATCTCAGATACGATCTTTAGAAATAAACCTAGTATTATCTAAAAATCTAGAAATGAATATGGTGGCAATTTGGTAGTGGTCTTTCAGCACAATTATTTAATGAATTGCCAGAAATGGCAGAAGCTATTCCGTTCTCAAAACGCGTACCATGTTACATGTAATAGCAATGAACACAAACAAACTAATGGCAATCCATCACGCGCAGGATCTCCGCTCGTCCTACCGTGATGCCGTACCTAGAACCGCATCCGTTAGCGCGTAATCTAATTGCGAACGTATGCTCCGGACACATAGTTCACTATTATAAAGCGGAAGTTGCTCGTACGCAGGCGCCTGTATTTTAGGAAGCTTTTCGAAGAAGCGAAAGGGAGATGTTCGCGAATTATCGCTGGCGGGAGAGGCCCAAAGCCGCCGACAAAGAAACCGCCGCACGCGAACAGCACCCGATTCACAATTAAGCCAGTGTGTGTTAATTGATATTAATTCGGTTTGTATGGCGTAAGAACATCGCTGCCAGCGTATGTTTCCCATCAAAGACCGCCACTGTAGGTAGAATATAACGAATTGAATTAATTATTTTTTTAATCAATATAAAGCTTTAAAATTACAATAAACTAATCGTTCTTATATGAACAACTAATAGCGCGTTCATTTATGTTCAATACAGGTCCCTAATACTAATGAATAAATAGCATTACGTTATTAAAATAAGAATATATCATAGTACAACTTACATGTATCAAATATTTTCTCATAAATTTAGAATTATGAGATAGATTGCACTGAGATTTTCCTGATGAGAAATTACCATCGACATACTAACAACTGTAGTCGCTATTACATATCTTTTACTTTACAATGGTTATTATAATAAATATTTGAATTAATCCACGATACAATCCCTAAAAGTTTTTCTACTTCAACTATTTGGAGATTAATGACATAGATTTAGAGAAAGGTTAAGTTTTTCCAGCTACAAGCTCACAGCCGTTGAACAAGAAGTGCAATACTCTTCACACTCTTAACACTCTTTAGGACTACAGCGTTTATTTTTAATTATTTAAATCTTATATATTACTTTCTATTAACTGAATAATTATCAATATCAGACACTTTATCTACAGAGCTTTTCAAATCAAAATAGCTAAACGTATCTGTGCTTCTGCTTGACAGCATTAAAAGCATAACAGCACTACCCTAACTTTCTGAAAAGTATGATTGAGATATATGGATAAAAGCTACGATATTTTCTATCACATAGGTACGTTGTTGATTGCTGTGCCTAAGTTCCAGATAATGCTAAGTGGTGATCCACTCTAAGATAATGCGTACTAGCGACAGTTCCTACTGATTTTTGAAAACGTCTACGTTTGTTAGAATAAGAACATTGGCGTAGGCTACATTTAGGAAGCTACTCATACACGTTAATGCTCTTCCACTGTCAGGTATGGAATCCGCCAAGTCCTTGTATTAGTACCACACAGAACATGTTCTCAGAGAATCGCGTCAAGGCTACTGCTAATGTGTCGGAATCAAACGCGCCGCTTCGGACGCGTCACTGCAATTATCAGGCGGGTTGCGACATCCCACTTGCGCTATTGACATTGAACAATTGTTACATATTTCACAGAAACTTGTTTTGATGTCCCCTCTTTAGATGGACATCTTCAATTTGCACCGCGCTTAGTTTTGTAGCCAGTTTTAACAATGTTAATTATCACACGCAAACTATATTGTGATGAAGCACAATTCTTTCCACGCAATTTTGTATTTTATATACAAAGTACTAAAATATAAAATCGTAAAAGTGACAAAGTAATACATTGTAGTTAAATACACTATACATGTGTCTAAGAGTAATTAACAGGTTATTTTAACAAATCATTTTAAACGGAAACACAAGTAAAAAGAAAGCCTTACGCCTTGCCTGCTGCCTTACTGCCTTAAAGCCTTACCTTTAAATAATATTACGCAGCCTTGTAACGAGCTATTACAACCCAATATAATCAAGGAAATATCGAATTGGGTACAATGATTAAAATTTAATAACCGGAAATGTGAGACTTCCGAATTTCGCAGATTATCTCTGTAGGAAGATTTATTATTAAAGAAATAAAAATTACTCTAAATATTATCAATAATAATATATATTATAAATAATAATATATCGAAAATAGACTTATTAAAAAAAATTACATGGCCTTTCCCGTTATGTTATTAGATGCAATAATAGCAAAAGTAGCACTCGAATAAAATATATATTATGATGCATATTCAATGTGTAATACAAACTCCATGAAATAGGAAATATAAAACTAAACCATTGCGTGTTATACGCTTATTTAATAGATAAAATGAATCTGTAAAATTGATCGTAAATTAGATTAAATTTAATTGCCTCTTAAGTTATAAACGACAGTATAAATTCGTGTTATTTCTTTAGTTGTTAAGTTGTTGTTAAATTCCAAAGATTTAATGAGTAGTTTTCTGTTCATTTAATGATATTTTCGTACAAATGATTAATGCATGCAGTTGATTAAGACATTTGCAGCGTATGCGACTTTGCGTTCAAATATTAAAGTGCATCAAAACTTCGTGCTTACAAAGTGGGCAGCAATGGCAATAAAATGACACTTTTATTTAAGAATCGTGCATCATTCAGATGCACCCATTTTAGAGAAGCATACGCGGTGACATAATCGTGTCCTAGAATTGTTTTAATTGTATGCAATTATAGTTTATATCTCATACACGTAAAGGTTATAATCGTTTGCGGCGGTTGCTGTAATATTGTGGTTGGTTCCAGTGGTGTGGTGATAGAGATCGCGGCGTGACGTAGCGATACGAAGGCGAGGCGATGTCGGCGCGATGGTATCGCCCGGCGCACGGGTGGCTGTCACTACTGAACACGGCAAAGTACTAAAAGCTAAAGACGAGAAACCTCGCAGCGCTTTCATAATCTATAAATCATTACCAGGTTTGTAATGGTAAAATACTGTACGTAGCATATCTTTCTAATTTATCCTAAAACTAGCAGTAACCTTTGATTTTTCCTTATTGCCTAAAACCTTCGTAAAATGCCTTAAGTTTTAAAAAACACTAAAAATTTTAATATTTTCCGATAAATCAATAATTCTAAGACGTAAAGTTATTAGAATTTTTTAGGAAATTTATCAATGTTTTTTTTGCCTTGAACAAATTTTTTTACTTCTTTACTATTAAGAGTAATTGTACAAATTAAGTACTGTTTCATTAATAGAGTAAAAGATTTTGAATAAATTTAAATTACTAACTACCAATACTAAAATATTATATAATGACTATATTTGCCATTAGTAGCAAGTTACATCCAATATAGTTGTCATAACGCATGGTTATTTTTTTTTTACAACTATTCCTTCTAAACAGTTAACTGGTACGCCGTTACTACTGTCCACTAAAATCCGTAAAATGATAATCAATAAAGTAAAAAAAACGTATTCCCGTTTGAGATTCAAATACGAATAACGAAATTCCCCGGTGGAAGGTTCTATGATAAATGGCGGCGCCAGAGAGCATTTACATACAGAATAGTAAGGACACGACACGGCTGCCTGCGCCGGAGATCTTATCCACTGCCCTGACAAACTTTTGTGCTCGCTGACATGTTTCGTAGTAACTATTAAGCTTTATTTGAATTAAACCATGTACATTAAATTTTAAACCAAAAAGTACGACTTGGAGTAATTGTGATGACGTCATTATTCTAATATATTAAGCGTTTACAAAAAAATTTATGATCATGACACTTAACTATTATTTGTACGTAAATTTATAAAGTTATCTTATGCCACTGAGACATCAAACAAACTAGCTTAATGGTAAAAAGTTATCGTAGTATGTATGAGAATTACAGGCATAGATGCCTGTAATTCTTGGCGTTACTAACCCAAGAGCAAAAGAGAGAGAGTTTGTAACTTGTATAGTAAAGTTTTAGTCTATATGATAAATGCCATTATTATATTACAAATCATTTTAGGCAATCTGTAGGTAAAAAAATTTTCCAACAACAATACGAAAATTCAAGTACGTGAATATGTCACTCTCATAAAATTCAATGAAAGTACTTAATAAAAAATTTAAAGATGCCCATAAATCTATGTGTAATTAAACAGACAGACAAACTATCATAAGAGAGCGTGCGTTGCGTGAAATAAAACAAATTTACAACTCGGGCATGTTTATACTCACGCTGGCCATACGTGCCTCAATTTTAATGATCGTTATGAGTGACGACGCACCCCGCCTTGTCCGGAACTTAATGGTCGACTGTGGGAGACGCATTATGGACACGTAGCACAGGCCCACACCACCAACCGGGATCTTATCTAAATTTCTGGTATAAGATGTGATCAGACTCCTGCCTTTCCACTCACCGTCCACATGTATCGAGTTTCCTCACGCTTCAGACTACTGTTTTAACGAACTCATAAATATACTAAATCTATCCGAGATTGAGAGAAAAGAAAACATTTATTCGGCACATCACAATTTAACATTCATACATATTCATTTTAACACGCACTGAAATGGCATCCAGCTCAGCTACATGCTGCAGCAAGACAATGCAACGCTGATTTTTAGCTGGTGCGAGTGACAAGATTGTACAGTTATATATTCCTATACAACGGAGTATATTAAAGGATAATGAAAATATTACAAAATCAAATTATTGAAACAAATTTAAATGCATTAATCGATTTCGGAAATCTTCGCAATATTTGAATGTCACCAAAAATATGAAAGTAAAGTAAAAAATAAAAATTTCTTCAGTCTGCATCCTTTAATACCGTGACATGCGTCGTTAGCTCGCATTACAAGTTGTTAGCAAACCGAATTGGAGCCCGTGAGAATAATTCTCGAGTTCCACGTAACATGGGTTAAACGCTTGTATCGAGAGATACCGATCTAACCCGCGCTGCTCGTTGGCGCCATAAAAACAAAACATCTCCAACACGACCACTTTCTTCCCTAAATTATTCGAGGAATTTACGACGTTTCGACCGACAAAATGTTATAACCTAATGAGAAATTATCATCAGGACCGCTGTCTTGAAGCAAAAAACGAATCGTGCGCCGCGTTGCACCGGTGATGGGGAATGCGTATTTTTTATGTTTTAAATTCAATTTATCGTTTCGTGTGTGTATCGTTTTTTTCTTCTGGATCCGACGATTGTTTTAGACTGAGACAAGCACACGGGAGCTGTGGGTGACTGCGCATATTCGTCTGTCATTTTGGGATTTGGTAAATTGATGGATCTTGCGCTCGGAGCGACCTACATTGCCTTATATATAGTAGTTCTTGTTAAGTCAGCGCGATTAATTTGTTACAATGGAATGTATTGTAAAGTCTATGTTGCGGCTAATCAAGGGTAGTGGTTGTCAGGCCCCTGGGGTATTGCGATATGATCGGTCGCTGGCGACGACGGAGAGGCGCGTGCTTCAAATGCCTTAGCCGCTGTGCTGCTGCTTCGATCTGGATTTACCCATTACTTTCAATGACGACACGGTTTTTGTAGCTTACGACCAAAGCATTTGCGTCACTTCAGCCTTTATTACATTAAACGTTTTCAATTATTCTTAAATTGTGAAAAACATTGACCGGCCTTACGTTGTTATCGTAATGGTTCTATGTTTACATCATTCGATGCCCAAATTAAAAAGGCAATTTTGAAACTGGAAAGAGCTACACGCGGTTATTTTTATATCTATAATGGAATGATATTGATCACAATCGTAGTATAGAGATTTTTGTACGAAATGTTAACGTCAATATTTTCTAGGAGGTTGAAGAGTGAAGAGTGACAAGATGAGGCACGGTGGTGGATGAGGAGCGATGCGTCGAGATCGGGGCTGTCATAATCTGATTATTAGTGCTTTGCTGGGCGGGGCGCGCGGCGGGCGGCCGGCGGCGCGGCAGGCGGTCGGCGCCCGCGCACCTCCCTTTCGCGTACACCCGCCAACCCACAAGAGCAATAGGGATAGCGTGCGCCTCACGCACCACGCAGGCGACAAACGACCCGTGGTAAAACAAAAGGAATGCTGCCCGAGACGCTTTGAGGCGCCGGCGCCGCTCCCCGCGCTCTAATCACCAATTTTAATTACAACACAGATCAAATCAATTAATCGGTATTTCTGTTAAAGTGAGCGCCCCAACCGCTTACACACGTTGCATTTGAGATCACCGATGTGATTACGCTCTTATCTCACGACTCGTAAATGTCGTAGAAAGCGTAAGCAACGGTGGTACCGAGCGCGGCGGTTGCACCGGACGACGGAATTAAAGAAAACACGAGTTGCTCTGCCTCGGACGTTTTTAATTATAACTTATGATTTTTTCGAGCGAATTCGGGCGCGCCCTACCCTTCGGATAACACGAAAATAAATAACGAGTTTTTGTGTTGTCTGTTTGTTTTTAAAATGGCGGGAGGTCTGCGCGACGACACGCGAGCGATCTGCGCCGGCGCGCCTCGCCCATTTGTCATATTTCAGTTAAGAGAAAAAAACAAATAACCTACTCTATCCTAACCAATGTTTGTTTGCTTGCGGGATGATCACTAAAGACGTTTATTGTGTCTCTTAGAGGACAGATGAGCTATGTTAAAATTTTAGCTGTATATTTTGTCTTAAAAATATATTTTTTACTATTCTTTTACCCTACAAGTTTGTTAGTTTTGTATTATATTTTGTAAGGATTATATTTACTGCTGACGCTTAGTTCAGACAAAAGTATATTGTATAGTGCATATATATTGTAGTCATTAACAAGAGCGACCAGGTAGAAATAATTAGGAAGTCTAGCTATCAATTCGAAGGTTAGATGGGAAACTGACATGGCCGCTTTGTATAGCAGGTGTTACCGTCGAATATGCGCCGCCCGTTAATACTTGCACAAACGAACCGCCCAAATCCATCTGTTTGTGCTTCTAATTCACGCATCCAACCTCCGCCCCATCCAGAGTAATTTGAAAATTTCTTTGAACAAGAGCTAAAAGCTTCGAGCAACGTTTTAATTTCAATTGTTTCATGGTTACTTTGGTCCAATAACTCAATTACAGGCAGCGTTGCTAGGCTTATACGGGAAATAAATTAAATATTTTTGAACCGTTCGGATTCGTATGGCGCCAGGGCCGGCGCCGGCGCGCCCCTGGCCTCTCACGCGGCTTCGTTAATACAAAACAAACAAAAGTGACCTCTAGACGGGCGCGGGCAGTTAACGAGATTCACCAAAGAGCCGGATAAAGCGGTAAATTATCGGGAAGTTTGTTACGCGGTGGTCCACGCCGGTGGCTATAGGAAAAAGATGTAGAAGATCTCAGGAACGCACATGATCCCGGCTAATTAGCGGCGGAAGCAAAAAGCTGGCGCGGCGACGCGCGAACAGCGTCAAGGGACGCGATATTAATCGGTTACGTGCGCGTCCTCAAGCGAAAACTGCTTTTTTCCGTTTCTTCCTTTGAACCTTGCCAATAACGTGACCACGGTGAGGTAAAATTACAGATTTTTTTTTATTTTCAACGGGCTAACACTGGACGTCAATTTCATGTTTTGTGTGATGTTAGGTGACAATTAGTCTATGGATGGTGAAAAATGCTCACCAAGCATATCCTGACTCCCACATGTTGACAGACGAAACTCAGCATGGCGACAGATTTATGATATAAGGATGGAGCTGGCAAGGCCGTTTCGAAAAAGTCCTATCACTAACTTCCCGTGTTATTCGGCATGCGATTAACCACTGTGCTATGGAGGTAATTCGCTTATAAACCTCACTGAAATACTAAATTAATTAATAAAGTGTAAATGAAGAAAATGGGATTTGTTTATTTTTCCTGTGAATTTAAACGTGAAAATAGTAATCACTGAGACCGCTTTGGAGATGAGCATGGTCTGCGTTGCCATACGCTAATGACCACATGAATATATAATTACCGGTGCGGAGAGGAGCGAGTTGTGGTGGGCCCTTACAGGAAATCTTGGAGGCGCCGAGACCGCATGCATGCACTGTGTTATTTCTTCACTGCTTTCCACATTATCGATGACGAACAAAAAAAAATAATTGTAGGTGCACCGTTGTAAAGCAAACAAGCTTATAATAAGCTGTAATTTGTGCTCGGCCATTTAGAGAAATGCACAAATTACGAACGGGGCAGCTGTTTGTTTTGTCTATGACGGAGGTCCGGGCCAAATTATGCGTTAACAAGCCCCGCGTCAGATTCGGCAGCCCTAATGGGTTTTCGTTAAGTTTTTGTTGGAATACAAAATATTTATGGGCAATGCGTAATGTGTTTTCTTAATTGCTAGCCGGAGATAGCGACAGCTGCGACGTTTAATTGACTGTACATTTCTAATACGATGTTTTACCACAGGTTCAAGTTAAAACATTGCGAGCTCGTTAGTTAGTTAGTTATGTCGGGAGATCGACTCCGCGCTCCTACGTTGGCGCCGATATTTACTTTAGATATCAACGTGTTTTGAATATTTAGTATAATCTACATTCGTATTAAACTCGACACGTTTTTCTAGTAAAATGAAAAGTTTTTTTAAAAATGTAACGAAACTTATACAATGATAACTACAGAAGTGTAACATGTAGCACTAATCTAGATTATATACATTACACCATATTTTGCTTGTTGCTTTAAAAGATATGATTACTTTCGTTACCACAGTTATTTCATTAGTTAATTGAAATAAAAAAAAGTGTTGTTTGCACACTTTTATTTAGTCTCAGTAATACTCCGTAGTATATATAATATACACCTCCTGTATATATGCGCTCCATACAAGTACATAAGCGCTGCGTACCCTGGCTTCTTAAACCTATCTAAATAATAATCTCTCAAGATACTCAAAATGTACACAACTACGCTTGAACTATTGCTAAATTGCCTAAATTGATAAATTTATTTTTAAGTATAGATAAACACAGATATTTCGAATTTGGTTGGCGTACCCTGTCAGTAATCTCTGTGTTTGTCTCTGTATATATTTATATAATTAGACGATCACCGGAAATACCTACCAACAACAATTATAATGTGTAACAACTTATAATTTTTTATAAGGCAAATAAGTCACTTATAAACATATTCGTTCCTTTGTAATGATGTCCGCACGTGATGCTTATCTAAGCTTCATCTCTTGCGCGGTATCGCGTCGATCGTCAGTTTTATTTGCACAAGTCATTTATATACTTTATTGCCTACATTGCATTTAACCGTCTCCTGACAAAATTTATAAATACTTTTTCCCCCGTCTTTAATTAGTTGAAATCGGAGATTTTAGTTTCAAGCGAGATATTTCTTATTTTTTATATTTTATCATATACGTATAAAGAAAGATACGATTTCACCGATACATATTCGATGTGGAAAACATGGAAATTTCTTATGAGACTTCTTAATGATGAGCCACAATATTTGTTCTATTTATTACAAACATGAGACGAGACGATAGCCACATATACGAGTACAACCAATGGGGAAATGTTATCATTAATTCTGGCTAAAGTATTTGTTGAGATAAACCCAAGCTCCTCCCGTAAAAAGTTATGTATTTTATTATAAAACTTACAATTTATTTGTCTATTATTAGGAAGAATAAATAAAACTGTTTACTTCATCCATAAACTAATGATATAAGAAAAGCAGGGAAACAAAACGTGGACAAAAATGGCCTAAGCTCAGTTATACACACACGCACGATACTGATTTAATTGTGATTGTAGATACCGCCGAAGACTTAATGGTAAATATTTAAGAATGAAATCTGAGGAATCAATCAAAGGGAAGGGAATTGTTAATGAATGGTGAGAGATGACGTGAGGCGTTTGCGATAAAAACTCAAAAAACATACACAGAAACACAATTCGAGAACAAAACTCAGCTACAAAAAATTGTATTATTTAAATGGTGGTAGGTTATATAGTATGCCATACAATCTATGCATCTTACATCGCCGAGTTCTGCCATCAGATCATACAGATCATACAATCATGCCACATATGCATCTAGGCTTCTGTAATGAGGCCCTGTCTAATTACTAGATTAACGAGACAACTACTTTTTTAAGACGAAGAGCTAAAAAACGACTTAGACGCTATGTATTATGTACATTATGGACACGCGTATCGCTTAACACTTAATTTTTTTAAAAAAAAAATAATGTATTTCAAAGTAAAATATTCTATAGAAAGTAATCTATTTATTAACGTGGTCTACATTTTTAAAGTTTTTATGTATCTATGTACTGTTTACCTCTGAATGAAACAACATTTTGTAAGGACTATGTTATCAATATATGTATGTATATATTGAAGTATAGACTCGTCCTTCAATTATTCGTTGGAGTTATATAAGAGTTTTGATCCCTATAATCAATATATTGTACCCAATGACTAATATTTCCTTGTCCGTTTATTTATACATTTAAACAAAAATATTTTTGAAATATTAAACTGTTTTTCAATTTGTTATATAAAAAAAACTTGTTATGATAACTGCGATATATATGTTTTTGAGGTTTAATCGTTATGAAATGTGATGGTAGATGTTGTATTTTGTGCTTTATAAAATTTTATATAAATTGATTAAAGTTTAATATAGGAGATGAAGTTATTACATTATTTATTAGCAGAGGAATATTAATCATAGTCGAAATTTTTATTTTTATTGGATTTATTTGTGCCTTTAGTGTTATAGATTCTTTTGTGTGGAATTCTTAAGTTGCGTTTGAGTTACGTTAATGTGATAATAATGAAATGAATTTATTAAAAAACAAATATTACCTTAAACTTTCAAGTTTTAAATCAATAATTACAGTTACACATTTAGAATATTTGTGTTGAAAATTTCTTGAAGCATTTACATTTTTAAAATTACTCACAGTTCGTGGAACATAATATGTTGTTTTGGTTAAAAATTCGGTTGTTACAGAGTTAATTGTTTTTCTGGCTATATCCGGCGTTTTGTATGACACCCGTCTCGGCGTGTCGCCTGTTTGAGACAAAGGAAACGTGCTGTACTCACCGGCCCCCCTTGGTGATGATCATTTCTGTGCCGATGTCGTGGAAGCGGCGCCACAGTTCGGCGTTCAAGAGCCGCGCCTCGCACGCCGGTGGCTCTGCGTCCGCGCCCACACGGTGCTCTGTAGAAAAAATAAAGTTCACTTTATCCATACCCTGCATACTTTATATATAACATTAATATAATAAATAATTATTTATACATATCAACAGCTAAACAAATTTTGCTGACACAATAGTAATCAGGAATTTGGAGAAAGATATAAATTAAGTTTCAACTTCAACCAAAAAAGTAGCACACTTTAATTTTAACGGAGCTTGCAACGGGCAAAATCGATTTTAGCATTAATTAAAAAAAAATATAAAACCTCTCTTTTTATCAGTAAGTTTATAACTTGTGTAGACGGTATTTTAATAATGTTATCTTTATTATAACATTTTTATACCAAAGCTTTGTTTATAACTTCTGGTGTTTTTTTATTTTAATTCTAATGTAAATTAATGGGGTTAAATAATAACTGTAGTGATTACTAGCAATACTTAAGCTTAAAAATTATTTTGTCATCATCTAAACTATTCCGTGAATGTAGCCCTGGCCCCGAACAGAGTACTGCGAGCTACACGACACGAGGTTTAATTATTTCATTTGTAATGATTAAACGTAGCGGTAAATACTGTACTAAAAAAAAATTGGACTTAATTGCTAACAGATTTTCGAATTGCTGGTAAACATTTATACACACAATTCAAAGATGGTTATTCTGTAATATTTTTTGAGATTGTATTATATTTCATTATATAACATAAACAGTCTTCTGAATGTTTTCATTGCTTAGACTGAAACCCTTCTCTTACAAGCAGAGTCAAGATTATTTATCCATTACATTCGCCAAGTGTGTATTGCTCAACGTCGTATGAATTCGAAAGCTATTGTTCTAAGAACGGGAAGCTTTAAATTTTCTTTTAGCAAATAGTCGCGGTTCTCGAAAGGTCTCACTAAACTGAATTATCATTGCTTAATAAATAATAACTAAAAGTAATACCTAACTGATCACTAAGTTTAACACACTATCAAATTAAATTTTATATTTTTTTGTATTCAGGTTATGTTAAAGCATAATTTTATTAAACTACTGTATGGATAACTATTTATATACAAAGATAATATAGTTATTCATAAACTCATCTTAACTATCTACCAATATTACGTTTGAATTTTAATATCAATAATATTCTGTTATCTTCGCGTAGTATCAACTATATTGAGTTTCTTTAGCCTAAATGATGCGTATAATTGGCGCATAGTTCACCAAATAATAATGTTATAAACATTTGCATCGGATCGAATCTATGATAATAAAATTGACCAAAATGCTGCAATTAAAATTTTATTTCCGTGAAAAATGTCTGTGATTACTGTGATATGAATGCATTAACCTTTTACATTTTTAATAAACGTTTCGTACGTTTGATCTGATATGACGAGCGAATTTAATAACTTTTCTTAAAGAAGTGAAAAAATATTTAAATAAGAATTTTTGACTGTTATTAATAATATTGACATAGTCTGCACAGAACGTATTTTTACAAATATTGAATATTTAGTGAAATGATGAATATTCTATTGGAAATAGAAAAGATTTCATCGTCTTCTCATATATTTATAAGTACATTATAAAGGTAAATCTAAAACGTAACACGAACAAAATGTATTACGAAGTAAGAAAATTACAGTAAATCCAGAAATATTTCAATAGTAAAATGATCATTTATCAAGATTGATGTATCCGTTAGATTTCTCACATTTATTATGTTCATAAATTTAAAAAGTTTATAGTACTTACGCAAGCCGCTTAGCGAAGCTGCGTGTAACATTTGTTGTCTCAGCAGATACTCTCCGAAATGTGCCTGATCCATCATCATTGTAAAAATGTAAAAACTCAAAAATACGTAAACAAAAGTCACTTCACAAAATCATTACGACAGGTCTTGAATTGAAAAAGGCAACAGTATAAAAATTAGCAACACAAACACGCGTTCAAAAAAAGTTCATAATTGATAGCGAAAGCTCGGAAGGAAATATCGTGCGTGAAGTCGAAACGACAACTGGGAACACACTGGACTGGTTGGTATACGCGGGCGTCGCGTACGCATGGCCACGCCTTATGGTCCCTATTGGCTGGCGACCAACTAATGGCAATGGAATATAAAGCCTTTTTGACTGTACGCACCGTTCTGTGAGCTTTCCGCCCGCCTTCCACCTGAGAGGTGATCGGGACCAATTGTTGAGTTTGACACTTAAGCTCCGTGCGTAGGCGCATCGAAAGAGGGCCATTGTTGCGTCTCTTATGGATGTGTCACAGTCGAAATGTATGAGAGTACAATGGCGAATGTGGATGAAATTATTGTATTGTGATAAATAACCTTTGATTGTTTAAACAATTACTTATTTTTACAATTTAATAGTAATATGAGAAAAGTAAGCAATTTGGCCTTTACATATTCATTAATCAAAATCAAGTAATACAATTATTGGTATGCACTATAATACAATAAAAAGCTTTAGATTACATTTTTATGGTTTATTGGCACGCCTCTCTACAACTCTAATATTGTAAATCTGCCGCAATCTGCATAACATACTTGTTTTATCCACTGTCAAGATATGAGAGCCATAGTATTCAACAATTTGAGCTCATGTCTAAGCCCATAGTACATAAAAAAATTATAAACAAAATTATGTATTATGGTACCTAAAAAAATCTTTTAAATTTTTTTAACAGAATAATAAATATAAAATTTTTAAACACTTTTTTTTACTTGAACGGGAATGATACGTACTGCCAAACTATATTTGTTTAATCTATACTATCACTATTTTAAAAAATAATCAATAAATAAGTAATTTTTAATTTTTGCACGAAACTTAAATTTTCTTTTAATTTGAGTTAAGTAAAAAGTTATATTGTATATCTTCAGTTGTTTGTCCAAGTCCCATCAAAATTTGTCTAGCCATTTCAAACATTTTTCGAAAAAAAATTTAATGTATTTATATCAATTAAGTAAAAAGTTATTTTATCATTACTTCCGTTTCCACCATTTCTATTTTCTTTTATATGGCATTTTGTATGGCAAGTTATACGCTCTTACTATGTTTTAATTTATGTATAATTTACAATAAATATTAATTTATCATATTACAACATATTTAAAGAAGAAAGGTATTCTATAATATATTTTAATCAAACGAAATATTATAATTAATCTTAAGAAAATATAGTACAATAATAATGTAATCGTATGCAGTATATTGTAATGTATTGAAGATATGATAAAATATCCCTACTGCTATTCTACACCCCAAGTGACATAAAGCCAACTAAAGAGGGAATAATTCCGAAGTATATGGTGTCTTTCATAGTAACCGTTAATAAAGTACTGCGCTCTCCGACCTGTGTACCAAGTGCATCAAGACACAGGTCTCCATGGGAGAAAATAGCTCTGGAAACGTCTGTTTACAGCGAACAACAATAGGCTGAAATAATAATAATATAAAGCTTGTACAATTTTAATATAACATTCTGGTTATTATTCAGAATTAAACAAGTTTTTCCTTATCACGTTCAACTTTATTAAGTAGTATTTCATATGTTCACTGTTCTATCTACCTTACGACCTATATAATCACGACATCAATATCTCACTCACTAAGTGTAAGGATTTTAATAATCCCGCAGACTTTATTATTAGTCATCTCATAGAACATACACAGGAGCAGAGAAAGGTGATGCAGTATGTTCTTAACAGGCCGTGGTTCTGGGTCCAAACAGGCCGTGAATCCGAGTCCACGAGCCCAGTGTCAGATAAGCTGTAAAAGTCGCATGGTTTGCAGCGCTGACATCGTTCGAATCTAGCAGTTATGTTCTGCAGGTGCCTCACGGTAATGCAGATTTTCTGCGTTAACAAAATAATTACCTATATATATATATTATATTTGTGATAAAAATATCTCAACTAAAAAAATATTTTATATCTCAACAATTTGTACCAAAGTTAGAAAAATGTTTCATTATTAACATTCTCACCTAATTGCTATTAGTTGTAGAAGTTAATCTTTGATAAAGACGGTTGTTCGGCGTGCATATTTTACAGAAAATAAATATCACTATCATTATATTTTGTTTATTCTAGACCAACTAACTTTAAAAAGTATTTAAGAAAAATATACACGATGCTTAAAATTAATGAGATATTTATTTAAAGCAAAATTAATCTTAGTTGTATTTCAGTGACTGATACAAAGTAGGCCCTTTTGAAATCGGCTGAGCATCTGTACCTAACAAAACGAAAACATTTTCAATTGTAATTAAAATTCAATAATTTTTTTATTCTATAAAAAAATCAAACGAAATAACTATTTTAAAAAAATTATTCTGCATTAAAAAATTCCTTAGTAATATTAACAAATTTAATAAAAAAAAATTCAGCAAGCATTACGGTTCAAATTTATGTACCATAAACGGTTATGTTGCTTCATCATCATCAACTCATAGATTTCCACCGCCGGCTAATGACATAGGACGTAGGTCTCACCCAATGATCTCTAACTATCGGTCCTACTCTTTCTTTGCTTGTATTTGTTAAAAAATAAAATAATAAAGGATTCATCACATAGGTAATATAACCTTACAATATAAAGCTTTTAAGTATTATAATCATAATTCCAAGAAGGCTCACAATTCCCAATAGTAACGCACATTCCAAATTTTACATACGAGCACAGTCACCGACGCAATCGTAGTGCGATTCTCTTATCACACGAACTTGTTCTTTGTGCTTCGTGTAATCACAGTTGTCGTTATCCACCCTATTGTCCTCGCGGTGGTTACTCATTGCGCTTTGACCCTAATCGCCGGAAGTGGATGGGTCGCAAAGTTTTGGAATGCCCGGCTAATGACTTGCAACGTAACTGCCGTCTAGTTACACGTAACGTAACACAATTCGTCGTGTGAAATAGATAAGTGTGTCAGCGAGGCTTTAAATACTTTGAAGAAGATTAAAGTGTTTAAAAATTGTAGTGTAAATTCTCTTTAGTTTTGTATTCGTCACCAAATGTATTAATTAATTAAGGAGTGTATAAAAAAATTACAATTAACTACGTTACGTTGTTCATAGGTGTCAGATACAAACGAGTGACTTTTTTTATTACAATTTTGCTTGTTTCATTTCGATGTTTAGGAACTACAGTAGCTAGTATCGGATAGTAGTAGATTTATCAATATTCACTTTACATTTAACGTGATATATTAAAAATAGCGTAAGTTGCCACCTCTTATTCTTGTTAAAGCAAGTTAATAAATGATTTTGATCAAAGGTTGGGGTTAAAGATAGATATGAGATAGTATATGTGAGTTCATAGAAAGTGAATTAATTAGAAATAATATTATCAAATATTGCCTAAAATATGTAACATAGTAAATAATACAAGTAAATATTCCTTTACATACACACTAACTTTTCCCAGCCAGCTGTGTTGGCCGTAATATAAAATTAAACCACAAGTAACTTTCTATAGCAATTGTTAACAAATCCCATTTGCATTATATATATACACAGATAATTAAAATGGTTTTATTTCTTCGCTAATTACGTGAAAATGAGTGAACGTATCAATAGGGGCACATGAGCATTCGACGCGGATGGTTTATAGGTGGTTATAGGCTATTTATCTTTAGATTTCATAGATCCTTCATCATATTATTTCTAATTAACTTTTATAATCGTATTTATTTCGTATTTCTATACAAAGTTATTTGCGCTTGCGATTGCTTTCAAGGAAAATTCCAGACATATTTCAAGTCTAATTCTAAATTATGTCAAGCAAAGCGAGTGGGGAACAGCTAGTATATATATAGACAGGCATATATGTACGAGTATGTATGCACTAGTATCTGTTAATAATGATAGAAAATAACGTAGACGGTATCGAATTGCATATATAAAATATACTTATATGAATTTCTAATAATCTTTGAGACGCTAAAAGAATTATAACATAAATATTTTAATTTATTATTTTACATAAATCGCATGTTTAAATTAGTTGCGGTCTCAATATCATTTAAATTTTAATTACGTTTACAAAACTCTTCAAACTTGTCTATTAATCGTATTCTAATAATAGTTGTGTTCTTTTTCTATTTACAGTTACTGATTTTTTCTCTTGATAATCGTTAGTTGTCAGGTGACAAATTACGCCGGATATCATAAACTACGTATACATTTACTATACTTTCGGATAGTGATCAAACGTTAGTGGAAATTTATTACAAAAAGGTGTAATACAATTTTTAATGGACTTTAAACCGACTCAATAGTAAATTTAATTCTCAAGGAATGCGTTGTTTTCACTTTCTAATAAAGTATAGATATATGTTATCATCAGTTTTAGACTGTCAAAAGGGCGATGGGCCTGACAATATACCGCCTATTTTTGTAGCACGATGTAGTTCGGTCTTAACCTTGCCGCTCACTATTATATTTAACAATTCTTTGTCATCCGGTTTACTTCCAAAGGAATGGAAAATAGCAAAAGTCATACCGATTCATAAAACAGATGATACTTCCAATGTAAGTAATTATAGACCTATTATAATTTTGTCTATTTTCGCTAAAGTTTTTGAGCTTTTACTCTGTCCTTTGAATGCTGTGTCTACTTCTTACTAATCATGTACTAAGATTTTCTTGTATAGGGTGGCGCAAAAATAACCTTATAAAAAGTACCTTATAACACAGGTAATAAGGTACTTTTTATAAGGGTATTTTTGCGCCACCTATATATTTTAGTGAATGTAATAGTGTATGATTGATTGTAGACCTTATAAATAAATAAATAAATAAAATCATTTCAACCGATAAACGTCCACTGCTGGACATAGGTCTCCTGTAATATGTTCCACAAAGCACAGTCTTGCGCTATTTGAGTCCAGTGGCTCTTAGCAATTCCTTTGATGTCGTCTGTCCACCTAATGGGGGGTCTGCAAACGTTGCGCTTTCCGGTGCCGAGTCACCATTCCAGCACATCGATATATATCTGCTGCAAACGCAGAGATTTTTTAATATGATAAAATATTGTATCATGTTAATGTATGTATAAAACGTACAATTGATTAATATTGGTTTTTCGTATCCGCCGAATTTACTTTGCAACTTGGCATCGTAGTCATGGTTACACGAAAACTTTTCTTTCCATCCCTCACTCTGTCTATGGAATTATCACATCTTTTATTTATTAATTATGTACAGTCTTACATCTCTATACAATAATTATTATTAGTATAAATTAATATCAGTGAAAAACAACCGCCTCGTGTACATGAATTATAAATGTAACAAAGTTTAAAATTATTATAGTCAAGATAAGGAAACAAAAATGTATAAGCTATTTTGTAAAAGTTTAATATTATAGATACAATGTCTTTTGCATATAACATTAAATTGTCAACCTCGTCGTACTGACTAAACAAGGCGCTAGCTAGACTTTGGCTTCCTTAACACTGAAATATTAATATTGTATTACACGCGTTGTTAGCTTTGTCGCCTTTAATAACAAGCCGAGGGTGGACTTATGGTGACGATGGATGTATAGTATGGGTTGGTTTTTCTAACGTTTTTTGTAGTAAAAAAATAATATTTTTTTTAACTAAAAAGTTACATTTAACAATAATAAAAATCATAGTAGTAAACTTTTTAACAAAATCAGTATGCATTCGTGGTATTTTGGTAAATGGCAACATAAAAATTTATGTCAAACAACGTTTTATTATCTTCTCGGCTAAATAGTTCCATTTTAAAACTAATAATAAAAATACTACAAACATGATAACAATAAAGTGTTTACCCTTTAATATTTAAATTCCAGCCTTTAAAATGCTTATGGTGTCGTACATATGTATTTTACGATGGAAATGATTAAGGCTCCATCGTGAAATCGAAGTAATGAAACAAAGTGTTTACTGTGTATGAAAAATAAACATAAAAAGTCAATATGTTTTCTAAATCCTTGACAAGTAAAGATACCTTCCTCGAACACACCAAAGCAGCTAGAGAAGAACGTGCTCTAGAGAAGAAGCGCGAGCAATCAGCTGTAAAGATCCAAGCTGTAGTCAGAGGATGGCTTGCGAGACAGAAGTTTGAGAAATTAATATTGTACGTTAATACTTTATTACCTAAAATTTTATCAAATATTGATTTTGCAATTATTTTTTTCTCATCTAAAGTAGTGTTTACAGTAAAGTAAGTAATATACAGTAAGTAGTAGTATCTACTTTATCAATACATAATTTACAGAAAAGAATTCGATGAACTGCTTCCTGAATCAAATCCACATGGATCACAAGATGAACCAACAGCAGCTATTGATCTGATTCCTGCTGTGGATGTGTACACAGTGACATGTCGTTTATTTTTAGTATTCAAACAGCAAAGAGATAGAAAAAGATTTGAAAAACTCTGCAAATATATTGTACAAAGTTTACATTCAGATTCCGTAAAGCTTTCATATGTCGGAGTATTTCTTAATAAGGAATACAGGTACTTTTTAAAATTTTTATTGTTGATTGGGTAAGATTTCATAAAATTGCATTAAAATAAAACAGATCTTCAAAGATAAGAAGTGCAATTAAAATTGTAAGAAATTAAAACTAATACATTTGGTTAACAATTAAGACCATAAATTTTTTGGAATGTTAAAAACAATAACAGTAGTGGTTTGTATGTGATCCTGACAAATAGATGTGATAAAGTTTAAATGATGTTGTATACATTAATAGCTATGCTAAAAGTTACTAGAAATTGCTTACCACATGCATATAATATTTTTATATAATTCGTATATTTCTCAGCCTGAGGTGGATAGCACACATAAAGGTGCTCCTGTACAAATGTTGCTTATATCTTGAAGATTTGAAGCCTGAATCTCCTATAGATATGCAAAGTATCCTTATCCACCTGCATACACTCATTGCTTTCACAGCAAACAACACTTGGGCTCTTACTAGGCTTAAAAACTTTGACAAACTAAGAAGTGGTATGGCACAGTTGTGTGCTAATATTATGGGATCACTATTCCACAAAGGTTATTATTTGACATTAAAGGTAAGTTCACTTCATTTTTATCAGACATGGTTAGTGTTATCATTGATCTTTCCCCTGTATTTTAAGTGTATGTATTATTGAATTACTATTTTTCAGTCTTTACTTTTACGTGGGTTGTGTCGTGAGAAGGTGACCTTAAAGAATATCTCATTTACGGCAATAATGACACTATCCCTGCGCCCTCTTGTATCTGCACAGTTCTCTGAGAAACTACTCACAATGTATATTATACAGATATTATCTGTGCCTACACTCATATACCAAATGCAGCAGATATCTCCAGAGGTAAATATTTTATACATGAACATCACCATTATCACCTTATTGATGCATTTCGATAAGGAGTGTATCTATTTAATCATAAAAATTATATGAGGAGAATTGTTTTAGAAATAATTTCCATTTTTGCTGGTGATTGAAGATTTAATTTTTGATTGAAATATATGATACTAAATATATTTTTTTTCAGTCCATATCGGCATTTCGGTCACATTCTATGTTTGATAAATGTTTGGAATTTTTGAGTACGGACCAAAATATGCGCATTGTTTTTAACACACTTGAAGGGAATTATGCTTTATGTTTACTGGCAAACTTGATACAATTGGCACATTTAGAGAGAGAGTATGCTCAAGCTGAATCTTATTATCCAACTTTCGTGGTAAGTGCTACTATTTTAAAGTTATGAAAATTGTTTTATATTCACATTTTAATGATACCTTACAATTATGTTTTATTTCAGTAAAGGTTTTTAACACTACAAATTTTGTTTTTCCAGCTTGTAGTAACAAGGTTTTTGGACTCCTGCCAGCAGTATGTAGTTTGCAAAAAAGGAAATCTTAGCAATTGGCACCCTGTGCTTGGTTGGTTTTCACAAAGCTTTGATGCTTTCCTTCCGCCGGCAATGGGCAATCTTCGTAATCAGCTATCACTACTTTGGGGAGCACCATTGTTAAAGAAAATTATGGCAACACCACTGAAAGAAATGGTTGAAGCAGGAGTGAGTGGTGAAGAAGGTGCTGGACCATCACAGCCTTCGACACCCATCCAGAGCAGTAATCCTGCGGCTTTCATTAGAAGAGCTATTGAAGCTAGGACCAGCAGGTATGGGTTAACAATAATATGTAGTTTTTCATTTTACTTTTAATGCGGCATTATACTGATGGTGGGTCTATATTGCTGGAGACCTATTGTCAAAGACACAACGTAAGAAACGGAAAACGTCATGCTCCCCTGGTCATCGTTACATAATGTCTAAGGATATATATATAATAGCTTTATATATATATAATAGCCTAGGCCTAACGGCTAAAGCGTGCGGTCTTCATTCCGAAGATCGAGGGTTCGAATCTCTGCATGTACAAATAACTTTAATATTTAAGTTATGTACATTTGTGAACTTCAGTTACAATAGCGAAATACAAACGGTGAAGGAAAACAATGTGAGGAAACCTGCACATGTCTTTATTCTAAGGTGTGTGTTAAGTTACCAATCCTCATTCAGACCCTGTGGTGACAATGGCCCCATCACCCTCATATTGAGGGTAGGCCTGTGCCCCAGCAGTGGGAATGTAAATTGGCTGTTATGGATATATATCTAACATTATTAACTAATTAGTGAAGTAAAGCTTTTTAGAAATAATTTAGTAACATTATTCTTATATAATTAATTCTATGATTATCACATAGTTCAAATGTATTGTCATAGAAAGAGAAAATATTTTTTTAATTACTATAAAATTAACAACATCTTAAATTTAAGATAACTTATTAAAGCTTGGTTTAAAACTGAACATATGTAATACTTCAGATAGAAGATCATTTAAATTCATAACATAATTTTAAATTTTAGCCACCGGTGTAACTCAATAATTAAACATGTGCACATGGAGGTATTTGGTTGAATCTGGGGTGTTACATTGAAGATTATGATTGAGTTTTTTGAACCCACCTATCTACATTATTATGTAGGGACGGAGGGACAGGAGATTTATAAATCTGTCCCTATAACTGTTCACACATGGCTGTATTGCAGTATCCATCATGTGAGATTAACTCAGCGTATATGGGTGTGCTTCTCCATGCACGGTTTGTTTGTCGTGTAGCTATATAAAATTAAATTCAAGTGTTAGTGTTTTTTTAGATCGAACGCGAACAAAAATTACAGAAAAATAGGATCGCCTGATTGTACCAAAGCAGCTTTGATATGTTCTATGTACCACACCGCTTTGCAAACTATGACTCAAGTTAAATTGGATATACTCACAGGTACTTCATTATACATACATATTGAAATGATGATATATAATACTATAGCAATTATTAAATTTTTTCTTTACATATTGAGATTTTTTATTTTTTTTAAAATAATATTTGTTTTTAATTAATTTGCTTATTTTTTTCTATTTTTTCAAGACTTGTTATCTTATCATCATCATTATCAATCATTGTTTATCCACTGCTGGATTTAGACCTTCCCACATGTCATACTCCCCGATGAACAGGTTATCTTAATTTTTGTTTAATTATAAAGATTTTTTTTATTTATTTTCAATATTCACTAGGAAATATTGAGACTAAATTCGTAATGGTTTCAATCATTTCAGGAAATAAAACATTTATCGAAAAAAAATAACTTTACAGGTCTATGTAATCAAGATGAAATTTTATATTCTCTGTGGCAATTTTTATGTACTTTGGGACCGAATTGCGGGCTGAAGTCATTTCTGGATCTCTTGGCCGTGAACACAAAGTCTTCGGCTCCGGAGTTTCAGATGCTGATACTTTTTGCTGATTGCATGACGCATTATGTAACGTAAGCATGCTTTGTAATGATCAAAAAATTAAATAAACTTTTGGCAACGTACATATATAAGTATAGATTTCATAGACAGAGACAGAGGGACAATGTTTAGAAGAGAATTTTCTTATTTAAATTTGACAGTAGTGAAATTTTATGATTTTCAGGATACTTGACGATATGGAGATGTATGAACAACAAAATCCATTCAAGTTGCAGGATTTTGTTACTATGTCCCAATTTCTCAACATGTTTGTTTACAAATCTATTATGGGACAATTGCTTGGTAAGTTTTCTTTTTCATGTACTACACAGCTGGACTATACCACTACCATTTTTGTATTAAGCGACATACAGACGGAGGATGGATATACTTGCTTACAATACCCTGGCTCTCACATTTTGATGTAAATAGCAATACCGATAGTTTATTTGTACACGTTGTAGATTTGAAGAGTGTGAGCAGTAATGCGCTGTTTGTCGCGTTGCATACATTGCTGTTGGTGCTGTACCGGCGAGACTGCCGCCGCAGCTATACACCTCAAAACCACTGGCTCGTGCGCGAAATACGGGACTCACAGTTCATGGCCGACCTCGAGAAGGGGAAAAAGCCGCAGCAGGTATGTATAGCACCATATCGCCTATTTTATTTGTCATGCAGTGGTGTGCAAAATTTATCCGAATTCACATGAATACTATTTAAAGTTTATAATTTATTTTGATAGTTTATTTTATTGATAAAACAAGAATTACGTTAAATGCTCACTACATGTGACTGTTTTTTTTTTACCTATAATATGCTTACACGGAAAAAGTTAGGTTAACGCTAGCCAGGCGGGTTAAAAAAAAGCCTGTCTCTATACAATCTTCACAATGTCAATTGACAGCTGGGTCACCGTCATATAGGGCAAGCACTTCGCTTCTGCATTGCGGGGCTATTCAAAGCAATACAGTAAAATTGTAAATAGAAAAATTATTCCATTTTAATTTGTTGTCGTCATTCGCAGGTGTTGGTGCAGAAGACGCCACATATGATTGCTCATAGCGAACGAGTCAGATTATTCAGACGAGCGGTTGCAGATGAGAAAGTGAGTAGTTGCATAATCGTAATCAGGCGTTAAATGTCTACTGCTGGGCAACAGCTTTTCTCAAAGACCTCCTCTTTGATCGCTTCTGCGCTGCCCGCAACCAACAGTTCCCGAGAACTTCATCGGGTCGTGGGTCCAACTTGTTCAAATACATGTAGATCTAAAATTTAATTTGATTAAACCATGTGTACATTGTTAACATAACTAATATGTATATAATTAATATTCTCTATAAACTGCCTTTTTTCAATAAAGAATTAAAAGTATGTCCACAAAAATCGTGAACCATATATATAATGCCATATGGTGAAATTTACGTAAGTGCAATTTTGAAAGTCTCAGATTGCACAGCAAATTTTTTTTTGTCTTTATCAATTTCGCACGCTTATATGTCTTTAACCTTTCCCTGTATCACAAGACATTCTACAAATGCGTCATCTCGTCGTGTGATGATATACATCTGATGGAAGAGAGACTTTGATACAGAGTTCTTCCAGAATTGAGATGTTAGTTCTGAACTTCTTACACCGGCATCACTTCTTTAGAGCGCCTGTCTTTCTTTTCTCGATTTTCATTTATTTTTTGGATCTGATGTTAATGATGGTGACACTATCGTTAAAATTTTAGTCGTTTCGGCTCTTGGTTAATTTGAAAATAAAAGACTTTCGTCATGCATTATTCTGAGAAATAAAAAATAGACATTAGAGAATATGTGCTGACGTGTATAGGTAGTGCTGGGACTGACTGAACGCGCGTGCGTGTCAGGCACGCGCTCGACGCTGGTGACGGTGCGACGAGCGCGGCTGGTGGAGGACGGCTACAGGCAGCTGGCTGCACTGCCTGCGCGCGCTCTCAAGGCGGTCGTGCGCGTGCGTTTCGTCAACCAACAGGGGCTTGATGAGGCCGGGATCGATCAGGACGGCGTTTTCAAAGGCACTAAGTGACAATGAATGATCATTTATTTAAGATAACAGAATCTTATTGGGTTGACAACAATTAAAAGATTTGAGACAAATTACTTGGTGGAAGCGATGTCAGCATAACGCAAGTTTGCGTGTAATTGAATCCAGCGAGTTAGTTCTGCAGAGTCACCTGTTAAGCTCCATTTATTTTTTTTATTAAATTAAGCGACGAGAAGAGCCGGACGTCCACCTGTTGATAAGTGATACCCATGGCCTTAACAACGAGGCGCTGGTTAAGATCGATTATAATGGACCACATTGCGCTCGTCGCCTGAGACGCAAGATGTTGAGTCTTTTTACCCTAGTAATTACACCAGCTACAGCGACCTTCGAACAAGACCACAGTAATGTTTGCACAGTACTTTATGGTGACAGAAATAGGCACTGCGGTGGTACTTACGTAGACGGTCTCCGGCAATGGAGACCTAGCACCAGCTAAATAATTCGTCAACGCTTGTACGATGATATGAGGTCTCAATACGCACTCACTGAAGAAAAAAGTCGCAGAATTTACGTATAATGGCAGGCAAACCATCTGTATGAGCATCCACAAAAAGGTCGGAGGCGCTGCAGTAACGTGGCAACCCCACCAACGTGTTTTTGTATTGAACACGTAGGTCACTATAAGTCTTTTCAATCCTATGACTAAATAAAAGAAAATGGTGTGAGATATAAATCAGAGTTTTCTCTTTATCATCTATACCCTCGTTGTAATTAAATACAATGTGAAGTTTAGGTCCAGTTTTAAATTATTGTATGTAACAGAGGACAAGTATTTCGGTTGGTCGTTAAACGATAGTAAAAAAATTAAACCTGATATAATTGTTCACTTATTTGGAATGTTTAAATTTCAGAGTTCCTCGAGGAGACCATCAAGCGCGTGTTTGACCCATCGCTAAACCTGTTCCGCGCTACGAGCGAGGAGCGCCTGTACCCGTCTCCCACTTCTTGCCTGCAGGAGAACCACTTGCAGCTCTTCGAGTTCATAGGCAGGATGTTGGGGAAAGCAGTTTACGAGGTAGTTTTCATTGCTTTGAATCTTCAAATATTACGAAAGTTTTTGAAAAAAATTTAATAATACAACCTAAACTTAACTGTATGTAAAGAACGTTTTTATTTTGGTGTTGGGTGAAGAAGTCCTCCGACGAGGCTTGAGGACCCTAAGACGCTTTCAAACGCTTTTTAAGACACGTAAATCCCACCTAGGTTTTATTCTTACTAAGGTCTACGATTCAAATAATTATCACATTTATTTAGTTTTTATTGAATTGTTTACATTTTTTGTATCCAATAAAACAAAACCTTTCACTCCGGATTACAGTAATTTTTGTACACTACTGGTTGGCAGTAAAAACAGGCGCTGAAATATTGATTAGCGGACTGTGTCCAGCGACAAATATCTACTATCAGTATTATTAATTGTATACAACTAATTTACCAGGGTATTGTGGTGGATGTGCCATTCGCTTCGTTCTTCCTAAGCCAGGTGCTGGGGCAGACTCAGCAGGCGTTGTACAGCTGGATAGATGAGCTGCCTTCGCTCGACCGCGACCTCTACCGTAGCCTTACTTACATCAAACACTTCCAAGTAGGACTTTATTATACATTAAATATATAATTTTTATCGTCAAAAGAGCAAAACAAAATCTAATGTAAATGTTCTTATAAAACGTATAGTATTTTCGTTACCTGGTGAGTAACACTTGGGAGCCTTGCGAAGATCATGGTAGATAGTGACAATTATGTTTCAATGATGAGCACAGTGCGATGCTGTGTATACCATCCTGACCACCATCGCATTATTATGGGCAGACGAGTCACTTACAATCATGTAGACACGTTGCTTGTCTCATCGCTGTTAAGAAAAAACGTCACTACATTGTATTTGTCACGCTTTATATATGATGCTGTCTCATTACTCTGGTAATTTTACTACCTACAATGCACTGCATACAGTAAATTTATACAACACCATTGTTGGGTGACTAATAGGCATTGCTTGCTTTGCCAATTAAATGATTTAGAGATGAACTACTTCAGAAACATCACACCATTAGTTTTCTTTTTTCAGTAAAACAATAAACTTTGGATTTTTTTTTACAGGGCGATATATCATCTTTGGAGCTCACATTTTCAGTGGATGAGGAAAGGTTGGGTGAAATCGTAACTCATGAACTTGTACCCGGTGGGAAGGCTATACCAGTTACCAATGAAAATAAGTAAGTAATAAATAATTGTCCATTTAATTAATAATGCTCATATTTATATAAAATAAGTTATGTGAAAACTGCACAATTTTATATTGTCACTGGAAAATAAAAAAAATGACAATCCCTTCATAGTTTTTTTTTTCTCTTGCCGTCTGGTGTGGTCCTGACGGCAGTGTCTAATTACACTATTTCTTTGTTTCCTCTAATGTAATCAGAGACTTTATTCGCGTACATATAAATTTTCTAATTTAATTTTATTTACATCCTTCCTACTTAAAATCAATGAGTTAGTTTACCGAGCCGTTCGCAAGGCTGGCTAGACTGAGGCCCTGGCTTGCCAGAATATACGGGCCCTGGGGTTGTACCCCAATACCCGGGCCTATCATTCAACGAGTCACGCTCACTGGTTCTTAATAGAGAACCTTCAATGACAGTGTGGAATGGACGTATTTCTCATCTTACGTTAGCATACTTGTTTAGGGCAATATTAACGATCTTATTTACTGATCATACTATAGATCTTCATAGTCAAACAGGTGCGGCATAGAGAGCCAGCAGGCTGTAGCCCTCGTCCGCCGACTCTTGCAGCAATTCTCGCATCATATCAATGAGTATAATAACCACAAATTTTTAAAAAGTTACAAAATTGATGAACTTGGCCAAAGGTGTTACCACTTATACATAAAAGTTGTTATTCTAGCACGAAGGTTTTGAACCTTGGAGCAATTACCTAATATGCAGGAAGTCTACTCAAGTGTTCATTAAAACGTGGTCATTTACTACCTCCGTTTTCTTTTAACAGAATAAACTACATTCACATGATGGCTCACTTCCGCATGCATACACAGATTAAGGACCAAACGAACGCATTCATCAAAGGCTTCAGAACAATCATAAATCCCGAATGGCTCTCTCTGTTCTCTACACCAGAGGTAAGTTTCTAATACAAAAGTCACAGCACTAAACTGAAGGATCCTTTGTCTGATAAAGGTTATAGCAATTGCTGATACATATATAATAGCAACTGAATGAGTATAGCCGAATATCGAGCTGAGTGGCGTTCTTTGGGAGTGGTCTATGTCAAGCAGTAGACTGCCGTAGACTGTCAATGGTTGTAAATAATAAAAAAAAATATTCAAAATGGTATGTTTGAGGAGTGCAAATCAACATTTTACCATTAGGTGAATGTCTTGCTCGTCTCATTGCTATGAAGATTAAAATAAAAATTAAACTAATCATAACCTTCATGTACCTGAATTATGTTATAGTTTTGATTATCATTATCATCGGGCGATAGCAATCCAATAGGTCATATAACATAGGTCTCGCTTAAAGACCTGTACACCGGTCGATCTTATGCTGTTTGTATTCGGCTGCCTGATTATGTACTATATTATATTGTAACAAAGAACACTACTGGATATAAAATGCACTGAGTATATGTTTAGTTGTTCATACCTAAAATTGTTTTATAGTGTAGCTGTTAATTTAATTGTACATGTGACAATTCTATACATTTTTCAATACAATTAAGTTATAATCTAATTTGATGTATAGCTGCAGCGGCTGATAAGTGGCGACAACGTGCCCCTGGACCTGCGCGACCTGCGCCGACACACGCAATACTACGGCGGCTTCCACGACTCGCACCGCGTCGTCTGCTGGCTATGGGACGTGTTGCAACGGGATTTCACCGAACACGAGCGAGCCATGTTCCTGAAGGTTCGGTTCATTATAAGCACATTATTTAAAAAGTCCTAAACAGGTTAACAATACTGTTGATGTTTTTGGAGAGATGTGACGTGAGCGGAAACTGTCCACTTGAATCCGCTAAATAGCACAATCATATTCAGCTTTCCTCGCTATTCACGCTACCCTGGCTGATTGAACCCTTCGATTTGTTAATTTCGATTTGTATAATCTCATATTAATTAATTTTCAGTTTGTAACGTCATGCTCAAAGCCTCCAGTACTTGGGTTTGCGCACTTAAAACCACCATTTTCAATTCGCTGTGTGGAAGTCGGCGACGATGAGGACACTGGCGACACCATTGGTGAATATATTTTTTTTAATAATATCAATTTATATAACTATTCTTTTATTCGACGAAGTGACAAGACATGCAGGATGCTTGCCTCGTGACTAGTGAGACATACATAAGCTGATAATTTGGTGCTAATTAAAATGATAAATCACTATATCATGTAGACATCTTATGGTGAAACGTTGTTACTCTAGTTATTTATTATCATCTACTTGTCATGCAGTAGTTATTTTTTTTATTTAATATTTACTAAGTTAATAACATTGACACAACAATTCTTAATTTCCTGTATTGTAGTTATACTACTTATCAATTTCATCTTTGCAGTCTTAAAAGGTCATTCCAAAGTACATTTTATACAAGTCTCGGATATATTTTATTTACAGGTAGCGTTATTAGAGGATTCTTTACGATCAGGAAGAAGGATCCATTGAACCGTCTACCCACTTCATCCACATGCTTCAACTTGTTGAAGTTGCCCAACTACCAGAAACGCAGTACACTGCGCGACAAGCTTCGTTACGCGGTCAATAGCAACACAGGATTTGAACTCTCTTAATTTACGATACTATCCCGATACTTGGCACAATATGCTCAGGATGAATGCCATTTCCATCATCATCTTTAACATTATCGTTTGGAAGACTCCTGTTCTTGAGCAAGCCCTCCAGTATCTCCCCGCCGAGTAATAATGCGCTGCTCTCATCCAACAGCTTTCGATGACTTTCACCCTACGCTTGTTGTAATTTTCGACACAATATACAACGTATACATTATAAGTACACTACATAGCATCGTTGGGAGTAACTGGACGCAAACTGCGCAAGTCTATGCTTTACGGAATAAATTAGTCGATGGCCATCCACTTCCGTACAAAGGTTTCATTCTGTCCTGGTGTGGACGTCCATCGGCTAATGACGATGATGGGTATAATGGGGCAATTGTTTGAAATTGTGTAACGGGTCGATTATTTTAGGGTAAATAATTCCAAAGCTCAGTTGGTCAGTTTTAGATATTGACCATTTTATTTATCATCACACGATTTAGTTATATATTGAAAGATTTTTTTTATAATTATGTTTTATTACTATAATTTTAGAAAACTGTTGTAGTGTCCCAAAGGATAGGAGAGGCTGATTGTACCCGAATTTAAACAGGAAATACCAAAAAATTTCAAAGTATAATCGTTTTCAAATGTTTTATAATTGTAAGCAAAAAAAAATTATATGTTAATTTTCTACTTGAAGTTATATGTGCACGAAATTTCGATTAATACTTACCTCTTTATATGTATTTTCCTGACTAGTGTACTTTCAAACCTAGACTACATCTTCGGTTATCATCAGGTGGGATCGTGGTTAAGCACTAGTCTAAATTAAACAATAAAAATATATCTCACTCTTTGAAGATTCGTGAGTATATAGAGCGGTATTATGACACCATCATCCCCACATTAGACCACCATCGGACGCAGGTCAGGTGCACGCCTCTACCCAATATTATCATCATCATCATCAGCCGGCAGACATCCACTAATGGACGTAAGTCTCCCTCAAAGATCTCCACATCC
This sequence comes from Ornithoptera alexandrae, assembly GCA_029030555.1. Lineage (NCBI taxonomy): Eukaryota > Metazoa > Arthropoda > Insecta > Lepidoptera > Papilionidae > Ornithoptera > Ornithoptera alexandrae. Next base: position 10,273,389 of record JARDVY010000037.1, read on the forward strand.
ATCGGTCCTACGCTGATCGCATCCAGCTGCTTCCCTCGACTTTCACCAGATCATCGAACCGCCTAGTGGTAGGCCGGCTAACAAAGCGTCTTCCGGTTCGCGGTCGCCAATCAAGGATCTTGCTGTTCATTCGGTCTTTGCCACTTGAGATTAGCAATGTTTTTGGACTATGACGGTGAGCTTAGTTCTGCGGATCTCCTCATTTCCAAAATATTAGTTCAATTTTATAACTAGGGAAATCATTTTTTATAAGAACAGCTCTCACTGTATCTTTTGTGCCATAACGTATCATGTCACCTAAGAATGGTATCCTGCGAGAGGTCCAGACTTGCAATACTTTTCAACGTTTAATAGTACTATGGCCCTGGGTAATACTAATAAAACCTATGTCAGAGGAAATAACGCATAAACTTAAAAATAATTATTCTCTAGTGTTCTTGATCCTCATCGTCCATAAACTCGATTATAACACAAATTAAAAAAAAATATATATTTTTTCTCATTTTTTTTTTTTATTATTTGTCTTTAAACAAAAAAGTGAATAGGCAGTTACTAGGTTAGTGCTTTATCAACATAGACGACATCATAACTTAAAATACCATATGGGAATCATGGTGAAGCACTAAACTATTTCAATAAAAAAAAATATTTTATTTTTTCAATATCTCCTCATTATTATAGCCGATGAAGTTTGTTGTTATTATTTACTATTATATACATTGAAAAAATTTTATCTTGACCCATATTAATTCCATTCTTGTTATCTCATCACATTAAGGAACAATGTTGAAAAATTATTTGCATATAAAATTAAGAGAATATAACTCATCTAATAGAGCAAAATGTTACAGTAATAATTTTTAATATTACTGAGGTAGTAGATGGTCCTGAAATCATAGTCTTCACGTTAGTTACATCTTTATAAATTGTTGTGGACAGTCTGAACCACGCTTAATATTTAATTTCGTGTGATTCCAAGCGTATAGGGTGGCCGGTGATTTTACCTAACCTAACTTGACCCTCACTATTGAAATTAGGGTGTTTCTAAATTTCAATATTTTCACGTCACCCTAGGTAGAATCGGTGTTGTTTTGCAAGTAGTTGAGGCCTATCAAATGTTATCCGTTTATCATAGTTTAGATCATCCCAACCTAATTATCAAATTGCATACTTGAAATGAGAAATAATTTGCAAACTATCATAATGTACTTTAAAAAAATAATTAAAAATTCTAAAGCGAAATCAGTCCAATCCATGTATACATACATATATGTACATGTATATACACTTAAATATTTTAATGTATATAGACAATAATGTATTAGATGCGTTTTGAATTTTTAATACTGTGTCATTTTATGTACATATTCATTTGTAGCTAAAAATAGTTTAGTTCAGTGTGGACATGTATTCGGGTTTAGTTATAAGAAAATTAAGTGTGAACTATTTATATTATATTTCGTTAAATAGCTGATATAGCTTAATTTTAGGCATTATTTTTTTTTTGTTATATTTTCGTAAATACAGCAACAGACTTATATTTATTTGGAATATTGTAATAGTAGAATTGTAAACATATCTATGATCAGATAAAAATATATTTTTTTTTGTCATGAAAAATAAATAGAAATATAATTTACAATAATAAAAAATTATTTATGTACAAGACCATTTTTCAACTTAAAAGATATTTAAAGTTTATTTTTAGTGCAATATCTTTTTTGGACTTTTTAATTTAATAACGACTCTTAGGCAAATATGGTATTTTGTAGCAATGTTTCCAACGGTAAATTAAGTATTTAATATAAATATATATGTTATATAATTATCAATGTCATACTTTAAGGAATATTTTATACTAACCACATAAATATGTTGTATAACACAATGTGATTCTCTGTGATAAAATAATTAATATTTATTAAAATTTGTTTTATTTCTATCCATTATTTATTATTATATATTTTTTACTTTGGGTGACATGAATTAGTGAATGAAAACATAGGTATAGTAAATATGGGGTAATAGGGAATTCTGAACAATAAACCGATTAAAACCATAGCTAAAAAGAAAGAAATGATCTCTCATTTGAGCAACGTGGTGAATAAATGACCTGGATTCTTTCCTTGTTAGAGAAGGCCCCCAGTCCTAGCTGTAATAACAAAAGGAATGCTTTTTGAGAATTTGTTAATTCAATAGTAATTTATATATTTTCTATATAACGTTGTTTTTTAAAATTCTGAACAAAACTTGATTTTTTAAGTGTTAAATTTTAAATAATCATTAGGTTTGATAAGTAGTTGAATAATAAAATAATTAATATTTATTTATATAGATGTCGTATTAATGCTTTTGGCATTATCTTCCAATATGCAGAGATTTCATGAGGTAGGTGGGTACAATCTAAAAAGATTAAAATGTGTAACAAATAAAATTAAAAGTTTTAGTATTCTTAAGTAATACAATTAGCGCAAAATAACCAAAAAAAAAATCCTTGCTTAAAATTTCGTATTGCGTACCATCCACGTTACAGTTTGTTCCCTTCAAAAGAGGATACACAAGCCAGGCCGCCTCGGCGGAGCAGCTGTTCGTCGTGCTATCGCCGATATAGTTCTCTGTCTCTTTCTTGGGCCGCTTCCTCCCCCTTCCACAAAAGCCAGTCTCGCTCGATTTCCGTGGTGTGAGGACGTTAGCGTGTTGTGCGGCTTTAAAATTATTACGGTATTAATCTTTGTCTAAAAAAAAAAAAACACCAAACTAAGTTAAAATTGTATAGTTCCTTCAGTATTATAAATTAAAATAGCAACATTCGCACAAAACGTAAACTGGTGAAATTGACAGGTGTATCCGACTTTTTGTAGTGTGCGTTTGTGATTCCCGCATAGTCGTTCGAGCATGAATAATAAAGAAGTAACCGGTGATAGCGTCGCGTTTCCAACGGGAGGCGATAGTTGGTGATCAGGGCGCGGTGTCAGGGTCGTGGGGTGCAGCGTGTGATGAGTCTGCGGTGACGGCTTGCCGCGGAGCGGTTGGATGGCGGCTGTAAGCGGCCCCGCGCGGCACTCTCGCGTCTCCATGAGTGTGTCCATGTCGCTGATGCAGGGCGGTACGCAAAGCGCGCCGCAGGGCGCCATCCTGGCGGCGGCGGCGCCCTACTATCAGACGCCGGCCATCCCCACGGACGTTCAGCCCGACCGGCCCATAGGCTACGGTGCCTTCGGCGTCGTATGGTAAGGATCAAATATTTCCATGTTTTCATTTTAAGTAACCAGTATTGAAGCTATCATACTTTAAAGTTTGTTATAGTAATATGATTAAACATCGAAACAAATTAAAATTATTTAATCATTGAAGTTAATTCATAAAAATCGCAATTTAGTCAAATGAAACTAATCATAACTTAAATAAATTAGCTAGTCTAATCATCAAGTTCTTAATAAATGATCCAGATGAAGACTTGTGAGATTTAAATTAAAATCAAATCAACTTCATTAGTTACCATTGTTTTACTTTTCTATATACTTTGATTATGCTTTCTGTTATTGTTTTAAAAATTAAACTTTAATTTATATTATGTTCATAAAAATATTGTTGCCTATAAATTTTAGATACAGTTTTATTATTATCACATAAAAATTTCATTGAGAAAAATTTCTTTATTAATTTTTTTCTTATCATAAATTTTGCTGTATGTGTGTATGTAACATAATATATTTTTGTACCATTATAACATTTTCTATTCAATATTAATATATATTAACTATGGAAATATGTTGATAATTTAGAAACAACTCTTGTCACAGAAAGAAAATAGTTTCATGATCCACTTTTGGCCCATAGTTCTTATTGTGTTAAAGTGCAAATCATGTGGGATATAACATTCAAATAACTGTAATAATACTTACAGTACCTCATTATGCATGTAAGTGTTACATGACCTTTTATAAATGTAGTCTTTTACATATCTAATTGTATTCTCATTACTATCTTGTTAGACACACTTATGGAAGGTGTTTTGTTGTTTGCATGTTGTACTCCATTTAAGGTATAGGAAAACAACTTTAAAAGCAGAATGAGAACAGTGTATTGATATTAACCTAGTGATGGTCATCACCATTATTAGCAAATAAGAAATTAGTCAACATTAAATTAGATTTTAAATTAGCATAAGATTGGTTGGGAAGTTTAGCATAACTTTATTGCATAAATATAGTGCCATGGTGTGTTTGGTACGGGAACAACATGGCCCATTGTCAAGTTATATTATATCACAATGTGACCTGTGAAATCGTTGGCCACTGTGTAACAAATGCCTATTAGCATTCATTGTTAAACTTCAAGCTTAACCATACATTTCTAACGACATTCAAAAATATTGACATTTCGCTACATGTGTATATGTTGGTGTTTTTATACAATGAACCGACAGGATGGTCACTTGATGGTAAGTAATGCGCTTGTTCATAACAGGCTGGCCTAAATAAAGATGTTTAAACAGCAAAACTCCATTACGCTCGTCGCTTTCAGGACTGAGATTTTAACTCATTACCAAAGTAATTATCTTGTTGATATCCGATGACCGAGGTCTACCTATTTCGAAAAATAAAATTTCTTACGGAAATAACCAGTAAGTAAAAAAAAAGCTTTATTACACTGGCAAAAGTTTACGGTGCTCTTTATAGCAATCGCTGTCTTTGTGAACGATGATGAAATAATGGCCGGTTAATGAACGCAGTTTAAATATGAAAACTTAATAAGGATTACTTTCACAGTTTCGTAAATTACGTCCGTTAGACGTTAATCGTTTTGTAAACTTTAGATTGTAACTGTAATGGAGACATATGGCCTCAAAGCTGTTTGAATAGTTGCCAAATTACATATATCGGTGTCCAATGCTCGTCGATCGGCGAATTCGCGTTTGTTCCCCAAATCATTATCAATCAATACAAATCTTTCATGAAAACACTAAAGGTTCTTTACATTTTCACATAAAAAATTTCGCTGCGTTCTAAAACTTGAACTATCTTTGTAGTAAAAACAATTTAGAAGTATCGAGATATATTATTGGAGTTTGTTTCTTATAGAAACTGCTTTGTAAAGTTTTTATGACTACGACTTCGTGTATGGATTGAAATTCATATACGAACCTCGTCAAGTTGGTTCTTATCGAAACCTGTAAATAACAAGAGCGGGAAAGTAGGTTTATTGGGAACTACGCACTAACAAAATTGTATTATATTTTAACATTGAGATTTTATTTTTTTATACAATTAAGCGAGGAGACAAGCGGGATATAACTTGATGGTAAGAGAAACGTCTGTCCATAACAACGTGGCGATAGTGAGGACCATATATATAGTGCAACACGTTGCGTTCGTCGCCTGAGACATAAGATGTTGAGTCTCGTTACCCCAGTAATTTTACTAGCCACAGTGCCCCTGAACACAGTAATGTTTGCACAGTACTGTTTGTCGGTAGAAATAGGCGCTGCGTCAGTACCTACCTAGACGGTTTCCGGCAAGAGAGACCTACAGTCTGACATCAGTCGATATTTATTTTCCAATATATACTTTTTTTTATATTCTTGAGATTTGGATTTATTGAAGAGCGAGATGGTCACGTGATGGTAACAGATACACTTGCCCGTAACGACGAGATGCTAGTAGGACACACAAATTACTGGGGTAACGGAGACTTAACATCTAATGTCACAAGGCGATGAGCACAACGTGTTCATAATCCTAATTAGCGCCACGTTGTTACAGGCAAGAGTATCACTATCAGGCGAACGTCCTACTCGGGTCCGTAAATAAATATATTCGCAACATTTAAAAACGTAACTTGTACCGGATATAACATTGTGTTATAACAAGGATGGAACAATACACAAGTGATTTTAAACACTTTTTGAATTGTTGCTTTGATGTCTCATTAACGTAAAGTTACAGTTTTAAATCCATCGCCACTTTTATAGTTTTTTCGTATTTGGTTACGTCGCGGCGGCAATCGCTCGCGAACTGAAAGTTCACAACATGTGCTTGCAAGTTGGCGCTCACTATTTCTAATCTACAGTTGGTAGCTGGCCCCCTGTAAACACGTGGCGTTTGTTTGCATCCCCCGTCGACGCGTATTCGATTCAGCGTGAAAGGACATAAGAGTGCTTTTCAATATTCATGTAGCCTCACAATCAACTGCACATTGCGCACCCCGATCTTCGCCCGCACCATGCAATTCTATGCTTTATTGCTCCATATATAAATCGCTTTTCTTCTGCTTCCGACGCTATCTGACGTCGACACGGATGCAGCGCCTGCGTGTAATAAACGAAATTAATATTACACCTTCCGTTTATACGTTAAGGTCGAAATTGTAAATGGTCTCGTGAGTTGTTGTTGTGGAGCAGCTTGTGTGCACCGGGGGTTGTGGTCGCTGCTCGTTAGACATGGGTGGATGCTTTGTGTGGAGTCGCCGTGCGTAGGTACGACCCTCACGGCGTTCGGCGCGCCGATTGTGTGTGAACGACCGCGGAGGGGAGGCGCGCCTGATTATTCCGAGACCGCGTCGATCGCCGGTCGAGGGCCCTAAAACCCAGCCCCGGGTCCGCTCCCGGCGCTCCTTCACTTGAATGCAAATAAGAACTCGTTTAACATTAACATTTTAACTTATTTCTGTCTTTTCTCCGAGTATTTTTTTAGTGCGTGCCAACCGGATTTCACCGGTGTAATTAATTCAAGACGTGTACAATGCGCTGTCTTTGTGCCCATCTAGGGGGGTGATGGGCCGGTTGCGCTAAAAAACAATCGCTATATTGTGTCGATGTCATAAGCGATGCAGCCCGAGAGGTAGTAGAAAGCTGTGAATAACTCGCAGTAAGCAACAAATGTCGAGTAAACGAACCGTGAATAGAAACCCAGTAAAATTTAGTTCTAAAGGCATTGTCTCTAGAGAATGAAGCATAAAAAGTTACTGAGCTATCGCTTACTGTACTGTGATCACACCATTACTTAAACAATTTCCTAACGTTATTGTTGAAATTGCTCGTGATGTTTTTCATAAACAGAAACACGTACTGTTTGTCCGTTGATTGTATATTTGAGGCTGTATTTCCTTAACTTAAATGTATGTATATAAACAATGGTATAAATAAACATGAGACGTAGATACGTGCGAGGGAAATTAATCGAAGGAAACGAGTGCGTAGGTAGGTACTCGCGCTGATTAATTGCAAGCCGCCAGTGGCAGCCGCCCGCCACAATTGATCATAGGATACATGGCGAAGTGTCGTCCACGTCCCGATGAAGTCCACACCGGGTCCAATAAATTAATTAGTGGAAGAGAAGGGGGTGTTGGGGGAGGTTGGGGGCTGATTGATCGGCGGGCTGGCACCGCGAGCTTGAGGCCGGGACCGCGCCTCGGGTCGCGCCTAGCCTACGCCCTGCTCCGTGTCTAATTGCTCCGAGCCACGTTCAAAAACTTGATCCGTCCGCCTTTATGCCCGGCTCCCGCGTCCAATGGAGTTATGAACGCTCCCCGTGAATACTTTGATTAAAATTGTGCACTCGAAACTTGAACGGTGCGGATGCTTTAAAGGCTGGATACCGCTTGAGCGAAGGATCAACTTGTTTTTTCTGCACTCGCGTAGATTTCTACTCGGAGAAAGTTATCTTTTGTGTTTCGTATTCAACTTATTTTTTATACCGTTTCTTTAGGGGCTCTTTTTACCTGTTTGTGTAGCCTTACAAAATTTATAGCGTGAATTTTATTAGTTACTTGCTGGTGATTCGGTTAAATATTTTACTTATCATTTCTCATGAGATCGGGACTAGTACAGAGCTGTTTTTATTATTATTAAAATACTTTTGTCTTGGATGCGATCGCGGAGTAGAGAGCGTCTGTTTGCGCGATTTCTTACGGTATTATTACACTGGCGGAATAAACTAGTGAAAACCTGAAGTTAATGTATCACTATATTTAAGTAATTGAGTTTATATCGAAAAAGGGATTAAAAATTGACTTATTCTGATAAAGTATTTTTTTAAAATACCACCTCACTTGTGTAAATTAAGCCTTTATGTTATCCACATGATTTTTAGATCTTAAAGTTGGCTATGCATCATTTTGCGTATCGACTTTGCGTTACTGAACTTAAGACTCTCCAAAAGGAACTATTTACGTTCGGTATATGCAGTGCGCTGGTCATAGTGAAAACTAGGCTTGTGTAGTACATGTACTATGAACTAAAAAAAACAATTCCCGTCACTGTATTAGAACGAACTGCTCCGCAACAGTACTGCTCTTAGTTCGTTTAGTACATTTAGTAAATCAGATCATCTCATACACACAGCGAGACCGAGAGCGAACCGCGTGTCAAATGATCGAGTTTTACATAGCAATACATATTTAAGAAAAATATAAAAAAAAAATACAATTATTATATATATAATATCTAACACGCCATTCTAATATTATTAGATCAATCAAGGCAAATAGTACCTTACGAACTTTAGTACCTTACTAATACAAACAGAAACACTGTGAATAAATAATTAGAAAGCCATTAATGTTCTTAGTATTTTTTTTTTGGTCATACGAATAGGTAGATATTTTTGTGAGTCCATATCAAGATCGGAATTAAACGTACGAGTAGCCGAGGAGCCAGGAACGGGATTATTTTAGTGTACTAGTGTACGAAAAGAACTAAATGCTGAAGATAGAATTGCGGTACGAATTTTATATTAAAAATATTTTGATCTTTATATCTTCTAATAAAACACTGATCACATTCATAAGATCTTCATTCTACTTCGTAGTGCGTCAAATTTTACGAATCTTAACAAAAGTTTTCACAATACTCTATACAAAACCAGGGATACTTCTCCAGGATGTGACAACATATCATTTTCTATGATTAAAAATCTATCTGCGAATGTAAAAAAGCTTGTACTATCTTTATATAATAATTTTCTACAATCAAGCTTTATTCCTAAGCAGTGGCTTGAGATACGTGTAATTCCTGTTCCGAAACCAGGACGTGATCCTACCAATTTCTCTTAAGTCCTGTCTATGCAAAATTTTTCACTCAATAATCAATAAATGACTTGAATGGTACTTCCAGTCACATAGAATATTTTCCGAAAATATGATTGGTTTTAGAAGAGGGAGGTCATGCCTGGATAATTTAAGTATATTGGTTTCAAGAGCTCCAGGTGGGTTTTTCAAAATCTCAATCAACTTTGAATTGTTTCATTGATATCGACAATGCTTATAACAATGTGAATATTGTTTATATGTTGAATATGCTGGATAATTTAGGTGTAGGCTCTAAAATTTGTACGTATCTATGTTTTTAAGTGAAAGAAATTTAAACATAGATATTAATAACTTAAAACTACGTCGATGCACAAGACCTGGTTTGGCACAAGGAGACCCGCTTTCTCCTTTATTATTTTATGCGGCTACTTTTGATATTTGTCATAAAGTTAAAAACATTTTTATTTCCCAATATGCAGATGATTTTGTATTATATCTAACAAAAAAAGATTTACAACAATCACTTCAATATTTATGTACAGTTTCAGATTTATTACGTTTAGAAATTTCTATAACAAAAAGCAAAATTTGTGTTTTTTCAAAGGGTCGCAATAGACAACACCTCAATGTTAATATAAAAGTAAATGATGTTTGTCTACTAGTTGTCGATACTGTCAAGTATCTTGGCGTGGTGGGATCGTTCTCTGAGATGGAGGTAACATATTACTGAAACGTACGAAAAAGCTACAAAGTTTTTGAATTTATTTAAAGTTCTCTCTGGATCATGTTGGGGTGTACACCCTAAGTATCTACGGGCGTTATTTATTTTTGTATTATTCGCAGTCGCATAGATTATGCCAGTTTTCTATCCGATAATAGTGCACTTTGTAACCTACATAAGCTTGATTAAATAGAAAATCAAGTTATGAGGATTATTGGTGGTTTTATTAAAAGTACAGCTATCCATGTTATGGAAAGTGAACTTAGTTTACAGCCATTACATATCAGATGACTATATTTAGCAGGGAAATTTTATCGCAAATGCTCGTCATTTCAAAATAATGTACTTGTCAAAATACTCAAAGAATTGTTATCCACATGCATTCCAGGTTACCGGAATTCTAAACGAAAACCCCTATTGTTAACAATTCACGGCCAGTTTAGTTGTTTGACTGTACACAAAAGTCACACTTTGTGTATGTTTACATTAAATACATAAAATATTACTTAAATACTAGCAAGATCAATTTAGATGACTTTATCAAAACTAGTATTATAGAAATCGAAAAAGCCAAACGCTGTTATAACGCACTTGATCTTAAACATATTTGCGATAAAGTAATTGATACCAAATTTAGTAGTTTTATAAAAATCTATACAGATGGGTCTAAACCTAAAGATACACAAGGAGAAGTTGGAGCGGCTTTCTTTGATTGTAATTCTAATAATGCAATAAAATTTAACATTAAACACAATGTCTGAATCATGTTCGCAGAGGTTTTCGCTATAATGGAGGCATTGTCATATATAAAATCACTATTTAACATACTTTTTTTATTTTGTCAGACTCCGAAAGCTTGTTGTACCTCGAGTTTTCGAGGGTTACCGATAACCTACACAATTATAGAATTATTATTAGAAACACAAGCGGAATCCAAAACGGTCATTTTGCAATGGATCCCATCTCATGTTAATATTCTAGGCAATAAAATAGTAGATTTACATGCAAAATTTTCTATCAGTGAAGGTGTGCCTATAGATATATTACACCCTTTTAACGAATATATTAAGACAATAAAATAATATTGTTACAGAGGCTGGAGTGAATACTTTGACTTATGATCCCTTTACGTTCACTACGTATTACCAACTGTGTACTAAGTCGACAAAACACTGTAATAGCGTTGAGACTGCGCGCCGTCTATGTGCTGTGTAACAAGTTTGCCTATTTAAGGCGCAGGATGTCTTCACCTAACCTAACCTAACCTAACTGCAATAGAATCAATGATGTTTATAATATCTTCATAGAATGTTTGAAAAATCAAGCTTATAGAGACGCTTGCGATTCTAGTGTTTTGCTTCAAATTGGTAGAGTTAATATAATCTTGACTAAACCAATGTCCAATGAAGCCAAACAACTTCACAAAATAATACATACTACAACTAAGGCGTGTTTGTGATTAATAATACATAAATTATCTTTTTATTTACTACTACTATCATCGCAATAGGGATGATGTCCTGTAACATAAAGTGACAAAAAAAAAGATTTCACGTAATTTACTGATATATTTCTTTTGTAATTTCAAAATCAAAATTATTCCTGTTATCAGTTAATGCGACAACTAACGACTGCGCCCACACTGATATCTGGTCATACTTAACCAGATTAATATAAACATCACGTGATGAACCACCGGTAAGGGATATAGTTTTATTGATTTTTAACTCATACAATGGTTAGAGATCATATAGTACCATCGTCCTCCTCGGTGTCCATACTTTAAATCCTGCCTTACTTCTTGCATGGTGTAGTTTCAATAGTATAGGACCAACATTCCTTCAATCGACTGGGTATTAAAATACAAAAGTTCATCCCTGACGTTTGGGTATGTATTTTTAAAAGGTAGTCTGATAGAAGTGATTGTACATAAATAGCGATTTACTTGAATAACCTACTTGGCACTGGAATGGCTTATGCTTCAAAAAATAAAAATGAAACAATACCTCTGACCTAGAACACAGTGCATACCTATACTACTGTATCCCAATTTGGTGCGATAGTGCCATAAAAATCAGAACACGGTTCTGTTGGATTTGACAAGTGTTTTTTTTACCACTGATGTTACTTGCGACAAATCGAACAAAATGTTCACGTGATGATAGATGTTGCACCTGCTCATAACAATGTGGTCCTAAATAAGATAGCGTATGCTAGATTGATCTTATTGTCTTGAGACATATATTCTCTTGTTACTTCAGTAATTTTTCTAGCAACATTGCTAATAACACTATCACACTATTTAGGATAGCATTACGTATTATTCCCTTAAAAGTCGGCAACGCAACTACGACTTCTCTGGTGTTTCGAGTGTCCATGGGCGTCAGTGATCGCTTTCCACCAGGTGTACTTTCGCTCGTTTGCCCAACCGTCTTATAAAAAAAACATACACTACATTGTGCTTGTCGCCTTGGTATGTTAAATCTTGTTACTCGAGTCAATTCCCTAGCTACATTGCTCTTTAAACCAATACAGTAATAGTAATTTAAGACGGTAGTAGGTCTCTGCTGCTGGAGATCGTCTAGGTAGGTACCACCGCAGCTGCTATTTCCGCCGACGTACAATAGTGTGCAAACATTACTTTGTTCCAGTTTATTGGTAATGGTAGTTAGGGAAATTACTGAAGTGTATAGAGAACATTATTTTGTCTTAAGGCGCCGTGCGCAATGTGGTGCAGTGTATAGTATTCTAGCTCAAACAATTTTATTATGGTCAGGCGTATTACTTACCATCGGGTCAAATGTGTCTAACATTCATTGAGAGTTGTATCACCAGTGTTACTATTACCACCTGCCTCATTAACGCCTTAGCTAACTATTTGTTACTAACACTTAGATCCCTAATTCGGTTCTATTTAATAACTATCTGAATAAAAACCATAGAGATGGTAGAGGTAGCAGTGGTATCACCTGCGTAAAGGAACTCTGATAAAAAACACCAAACCTAAGATAGAAGGAATTTTTTAATTTCCTTCATTATTTTTTATCAGTGAGAATTTGAGTGACAGTGAGAATTTTTTTTATTCAACAAAGCAACAAGTTCATCTTTAGCATGCAGAAATTTGAATTAGGTTGTCATTTCTTGGTGGTAGTTTCTGTTGCCGGAGACCATCTAGGTCTCCACCGCAGGGTCTATTTCCGTCGCCAAACCAATGTGTGCAGACATTACTGTGTTCCGGATGCAGGGCGCTCTAGCTAGTGTAATTACTAGGGTCATGAAACAACATGGTGTCGTATTTTTTATTCTAACTATCACCACATTGTTATGGTTATAAGCGGGCTTATCAGTTGCTATCAGGTGAAAGTCCCGCTCGTCTCTTGACTCAATAAAAAAAAAATAAACCCTCCCCAGAATCCTCTCTTTGTTACGACAACGACGAGACCACCTTGAACTCGTTCACCCTAGGCTCACTTAGTGGGCAAAAATGGCCCACTTCTTCAAATCCCGGGAACCCAAAAATCCTTTTTAATCGCCTTCTAAAATAGGCTGGTCCTACCCTAGTCGTATTCTCAATAGAGACAAAGTGCAGTGGTAAAAGATGCGTACCACCAGTGAAAGATAATTTCATAAAATGTTATTACATTATAGTTATATAAAAGTCTATTTACCTAGGGGAATCGACGGTTATTGCGGTCATATATTTCCCATGCGGTCTACACAAAGATTTTATTTCAACCGAGTTTCCTTTTTTCTTCTTTCTATCACAATACCATGGAGTCTTTATTGTTCTCTCCAGTGATTACTTTTAAATGCAATGCAATAAATTTACATTGCGAGAACTTTTCTATTATATCCCCGTTCGTATAGATCTTATATCTCTACGGTTTTCTATGTATCTATGCATTTCTTAAAGAGTTTTGTTTTATATACTTCCGTTTTAATAATTATAACGAAGATGTTAATACATAGAAATGGATATAATATTAATAATTAGTCGCTGTGTATGTATGTAAAGGTACGAGTTTTATAAACTAATAGCTGTTCCCCACCCGGTTTGTTGGTCGTCACACCCCTGCGACTCCATTTGGGGATGGAATTTTGTTATTACACTAGGTACAGTGTCCTTCAAACCGGAACACAATGATGTTTGTACACTACTGTTTGGCGGTAGAAATAGGTGCTGCGGTGGTACCTACTTAGACGGTCTCTGGCAACAGAGACCTACTATCAGTAAATGGTTACTTAACTCATTTTTTACACGCTGTAGATGAATAATGATTAGTCTACCAATAATTAAAAAATATGTGAAAAGTTTCATCTTTAATTACGAATTATAACGACTCCTGCAAGTAAAGTGTTTCATGTGTTTGAACCAATTGCGGGGGGCTTAAATAAAGCCCGTGTTAGTTTTTAAGACGATACACGATATACATCCCAGAAGCGAGGGTTCGATCCCTGCAGAGCTTGAGCTTTTTGTGTAAGAAAAAGGTTTCCGGAACAGCTCTCGTGGACATATGATATCCATCAGTCGTCAGCGTGGTGGGATAAATTTAATCCTTTTGCTAGAAAAGCCCACGAGTCCCAGCAATGGAATATTAAAAGGGTTGTTTATTTATTTATCGATTTATATTATTTTGAATCATTCTGGTCGAATGACCTGAGATAAACACAATTAATTAACTGCAGTACATTTGTGGTGATAAAATAGAAGAATTTAAAGAATATTCTAGATTTAGAGCTAAAGATGTCAGATATTTTTAAACCAATTTTAATTTAGCTAATGTTCAATGTTTCAGTTATTACGTGGTTTTTCAAATATTCATGAAATTGGTTTCAGTATTTTGTAATTCACTTTATATTTTGACATTTAACATCGGAAATGATTTATTTTCTTTAACATTCAAAGAAGCAACTATGCACGAAGTACTTTACTACACGGAAGTCTCCGAATATTTTTCTCTATCCCTTTGTTCGTAGAAGGGTTATAGAGGTTCCGTTGTCCGTTCTCGAACCAGTTAATATTTATACATTCGCGTTACTGATGGTCGTTAACTGCCTTCGGAACGATTTCCAACACGCGTCCGACCTGCGCGTGGCGCAGATGTATCCTACATCTGCCTGCTTCCCTATTAACTTTGATCAAGTGTGGATACGGCGGGGCGAGGGAGACGGAGCGAGGAGGAGGATGTGGGAGGGGGGTTTGGATGGGTTTCGTTGTATCAGTAAACCTGGCGATTTTGTTTATTTACGCGCCGCAACTAGCCTGGCGCGTGCGTAGCCCGTCGTTTACGTGCCATTGACTCCCCGGCCGCGACTTTACGTCCGATACAAATAGCTCACCTAAACAGATGACGCGTGTATACATCACGCCGGTTCCTCGATTTCCACGGCACTCGAATAACACGGTTTCGCTATTACACGTTTTGTAAATCACAACCATAAAAAATTTTTTTTTTTTTTTTTCATCTTTT
Source organism: Ornithoptera alexandrae (assembly GCA_029030555.1). NCBI lineage: Eukaryota > Metazoa > Arthropoda > Insecta > Lepidoptera > Papilionidae > Ornithoptera > Ornithoptera alexandrae. The sequence continues at coordinate 10,288,611 of JARDVY010000037.1, forward strand.
TCGAGAGACATGGATTTATAAAAACTATCATCATCGTGAGGTCTCTTTTAAAGTGCAATTTGTGATAAAACTAATGCGGTCTTCAGCTATTCAGAAAAACGATACAATATAAGTAATGTATTGTTTCTGTATAGTTCTTTTGGTAGCACTTCGTAGTTTTTATTTGTATCTCGTGCACCGCATTTTAATGACATACTTTTTATTGGTAGTAGGTCTCCGGTTCCTATGTGGGTAGGCGACAAACATGTGGTGTGCAAACAGTATTGTGTTCCGGTTTGAAGGGAGTTGTAGCTAGTGAAATTAAAGTAACGGGACTTAACATCTTATGTCTCAAAGCGGCGAGCAGAATGTACTGCTGTGTATATCATACTAACTAGGAGAATGTCGTTATGGTAAGGCGTGTCATTTACCAGCAAGTGATCGTCTCGCACGTCGTTTTATCAATTCAAAAAAAAAAAACTTGTATTTTGTGAACCCGCCTGGATTACTACAATATTTCTTTGTTGCTGTCAGCATACGCTTCACCATCAACAGCTTCATTGTCCATAACCCCATTTAAAAATTGAGGTTATACGTTATGCCATTGTCGATAAAGAAAAAACTACCAATAAATAGAGAAGGGTGACCTAAATTTAATGTCATTTAATAGGTCCCCGTTTTAATAGGAAGGTCTTATATGTATTTTTTATGGGAGTCGTAAAATATTGCCAGTCTACGAATAGTACTTTCATACTACCACGTTCAGTAGTTATTTTTTGATAAGAGCACGAGACCCAATTATATTTCCATTGCCTAAAAGTATTTTATCTGAAGCTATTTATATAAAACCAGCCCTATTCCATCAGGACGCGTAATCTTCGCTACTGGTATATATATATTCATACAGACAAAATCATACAAAATGATATAGGCAATTTAACATCCGGCTTTTGTCTCTATAGATAATATATTATCTGTGTACATTTTATGTCTATTTTAATAACTAGTGATAAAATTATTTTGTATATTTATTTTTGTCTAATAAAGATTTTGGTATTGTATACGGTATGCATTGTAAATTTAGTGTTTTAATGATATATATTAATGAATATTCTTATGTACTGCATTTGTTTCTCGATGGGTACATAACCATTATATTCAATATTTATATTTTTCTTTTTTTGAATATTATCGATTAAGAAAGATTTATATAAAAAATATGAATTTATTCAACGTTACAAAATCGATCTGTTAGATTAATTTAAGTTATTTGAATAGTGAAAGCGGAGATTTAATTTTAATTATAATCATAAATAGATATTTTCTTTGTGCAGCAATAGCAGTAGTTAAAACTCATTTACATTTATACAATAGGTCGTTGTATATTATACTGGTTAAATTTAATTGCGTATTAGTATAGTAGGAAATAATTTTTTTCTAATAATAAATCAGTAAATTCTTTAGTATCACTTTTATTTATCATAGAGTAATTTTTTTTTAAAATAAAGCGTTACCCAAGTAATTTCACTAGGTACAACTTTCTTCAATCCGGAACACATTAATGTTTCCACACTACTTCTTGGCAGCTGCAATAGGAGCTGCGGTGGTACCTACGTAGACAGTCTCCGTCAATAGATACTTACCACCAGTAGTATTATACTATTGATAATAAAAATTTCTCCTTTGTAATGTCTATGTAAATAGTTTTACCAGTTCACGGCGATGTTTTTATGACGAAAATAGTTGGCTATATGTCAAGTTGTTGCAGGGAGGTGAATGAAAGTCGTGCGGCCATCGTCACCTGCACTGCTATATTATCTCATAAAGAGCGTTACGAGCAGCCGACAGCTTTTTCACGTAATGGTCGGCAATAATGAAACTATTTAAAACGTGGCGCCCGGCGGAGCACAATAAACGTTCAGAGGGCGCCGTTGCCATTATCGGAGCGCGTTTTGAATGTCCCCATTTCGGTAGTGGGATTTTGCTACGTCGTCCGTATCGGCAACGCGTACTTGGGCATAATTTAAAGAGCACAATTAGTATTTAAATTGGGTTCAATATTCCCAGTGTTTTTCGCAAATGAGCTCCACTGGGCGGCATCGTGAGGTGGGAGGGACCCCGCCCGCTCGAGGCGACGCCGTAATTTTTGGCTCCAGTAACACCCGGGGGCTTCAGACCTCCTTCCCCTTACCTCCCCCGCTTTGGGTTCCTTACGCGCTTTATCCCATATCCGTAACGTGAGCTTCGCTTTTTCGGCCCTCATGAGCACTTTTTAATCGTGTACATTATAAATTACCGTGGACTAGGGTTGTTTGCGCTTACAAGAATAAAGATATTGAATTTGACAAACATTAAAATTTGCATACTTTACATACCGTTATATTTTAGGTTAGATTTATTTTTTCTTCATAATTATATACTATGTTTGCTATGTTAATACTAAGACACGAGAGACGATCGAAACGGTCACTTGATAGTGAATAATACATCTTCCGATAGCAACGTGACGCCAGTTAAGATGACACACACCACATTATACTCATCCCCTTGAGACGTGACATGTTAATTATCGTTTACCCCAGCAGTATTACTAGCTACAGCGCCCTTTAAACTGGAACTCGGTAATGTTTGATCGCAGAAGTCGATGGTGCGGTGGTACCTACCTAGACAGATTCCGGCGACGAAGACATCCAACACAGATTTTTTTTTCTATTGTTTCTTTTGTATATACCATAAAAAAAAAATAGATATTCGGTTTGAAATTTTAGGTTGTGAGAAAGACCAGTTATATTTACAATACATTGTGGCATAAAAGAAATTATCATTCTTCTAGTGTTATCGATTAGGTTGGCCCCGCGTCCTTCCTTCTCCTTCGGGAGCGTCGTTGTATGGTGACACAAAAGCGGGAACCGCACACGAAGTCCCCGGCGTCCATCCATCTAGAAGGGGATACCATCCATCAATCAATTCTTAATCGAGTTTATGACCGTTTGCACCACTTGCGCCTTTCCTACCTCTTCACATTCGAGTTCAAAGATGTCTAAAGTATTACGTGTTCATTAACCATTCGCTTTAAAGAGATAAACGTAGAAGATTCTTCTTTATCATTACATCAATGGCAAGCTTTATAAGCTAATTATTGTCTAAGCATATTTGTATAAATATATAACGTTTCCTTGTATAAATATTAACGTAAAGTTTTTTTTATTCGCCTGCCAATAAAAAACACTGCTAACAACGTGGCGCCAGTTAGGATGACAATATATACAGCATCACGTTGTAATCGTCGCCTTGAGACATAAGATGTGTTAAATTTCGTTTACCCCAGTAATTTCGCTAGCTACAAAACGGAACACAGAAGTTTGCGCATTAGTGTTTGGCGGTAGACAAATTTGTGGTGGTACCTACATAGTCGGTTTCCGGCAACAGAGGCCTAGCATCGGTATACTATGTCTGTGACCAAATCTACTGAACCGATTCTGTTGTACTTTTACTTTAACTGTACTCCGATAGAAACTATTTTTAGTTAAAAATGTGATAATCTGCATCTACCCTCTTTTAAATTGTACTTTTGTAGTTTAATCTCTTAGCAAGATTTTTGTTTCTCTCCGAAGTCTTATAATTTTACGTTGATAACTAAAGAAAATGCTTTGATATCTACTTTATAAATAATGAGATCAATTATTTTAAAGGAATGGGAATTTTAAGAAAATATCACCACAAAGTCTAGTAAAGCACTTCTAGTTTGTTTTAGCGGAGGTCACTGTAAATCCAGCTGGTTGTGTTGTATACCAAACCTGTGCTCTAAATGTTACATAAAATAAGACGGAAACTTAGATTATGTGAAGTATAAAATAAATTAGTATTATACTTAAAGTTTATGCTAGTTAATCCAGACTTTGACATAACTCTACGTGTCTGCTAATCTCACCTTAGCGAGTCGTATTTCTCTAGAATTATTCTCAAGTGTGCTCATTTCCTCATAATATTTTCCTAGACGGCTAAGTTCCAGATAAGTCAGCATTTTGCAAGTTTAAAATGTCGTCTCTTAGAAACTCACTGGAAAACTTTGTGAATTACACACCCGAGGTGAGGATCTTCGTACGTAGATTTCTTAACTAGTATAAATGCTTTCGCATTAACGATTGGCTAATGTTAAAGTAAAAAAAAAAATAACAATTAAATCTTCAAGTTTTTATTTTTTTTCTCGCATATCTATAAAGATGTTATTTACAATTGATCAATTTTTAATGTTAATAAAATTAAAACAAGACCTAATCTTTATGATCGTTCCTTATCGATAAGACTACGATTATGGTCATCGTGTCTTGTATTTATAGTTATCATCAAAGTCTTTACTCTAAGTTTCATTATAAAACTAAGACGATAATTTTATTCGGCTGAAAATAGGTAGTTATCAGTGAACAGGTGTTATTTTGTTTGTTTTTTTTATGTACACAGAAGTAAATTTCTGGGGTAACGAGACGAGCACAGTGTGGTGCTGTGTATATTATACTAACGCCATATTGTTATGAAAAACTTCATTTAAGAGTACCCCTACTGTGACAACTCTACCCTACTCCTTAAGACGCATCTCTTTTTTTTTTAGGGCCCATCTATAGTTAACATTAACTTTCAACGTAAATTTTAAACTACCTATTGTAGACATAACTATAATAATAACGCAATAAGTTAACTGTTTTAACTACTTAGCGTTCCGCCATTACCAATATAATTTTCATGTACGCTCTAGATCTGTCTAAACCTTTACATATTTTTAATTACCGCTCTCAACATTGATGTCCCGAAATTAGAAATAAATACATAAGTTAGCTTTAATATTAGGTCCTTACATATGAAATTAGCGTTTTGTCGTACTGACCACTTTGATCTGAAATATCTCCGCTTTGGTTAAGAATTCCAAATTTAAATGTATAAATTCATTTAGCTGGTACATTTGAGTTTTGAAAACAGTCATTCATTTGATTTTCCTCATTATTTTTTTCTTTGGCGTCGCTTATTACCGAACAATGGAAAACATGAAATATCGGTATATTTACGAGTACGAGTTCTACCGTGGCACCAGTGCTACAGGAACAGCTCGAAGGATTAATCATGTGTATGGCGCTGGTGACGCAAAAGAAAGCACGCTACGTTTTTTGTTTCAACGTTTTCGTTCTGGAAATTTTGATCTTCAGAACTAACCGCGTAGACGGCCGCGGACCAACGTGGAAAATGAAGAATTAAATGTTGTTATGGAAGCGGATCTATCACAAAGCACTTCAGAGATAGCTGCAGGCTTCGGGGTAAGTGACAAAACTGTATTAATCCACTTGAAGCAAATCGAGAAAGTAAAAAACCTCGAACGAACTCATGAATTCAGTGAATCGAACTTGCAAACGCCCGTAGACTGCTGTGTTACTTTGCTCAACCGACACAATAATGAAAGGATTTTAAATCGAATCATTTACTTGTGATGTAAAGTCGATACTGTACGATAATCGGAAGCACTCGTCGCATTGGCTGAACCCTGGAGACCCAGGTAAATCCTGCCCTAAACAAAAATTGTGCTTGTGAGTCTTTGGTGGACTAGCGCCGGTGTCGTTCACTACAGTTTTGTAAAAACTGGTCAAACGATTACCGCAGATATCTATTGTCAGCAACTGCAAACCATGAAGGAAGAACTAGCTGCTAAACAACCGAGATTGGTTAATCGTCTTGGCCACTGCTGCTTCACGATAACGCAACACCACACACTGCACAACAAACAACCACTAAGTTAAATGAGTTACAATTTGAATGTCTGCGACATCCACCGTACTCCCCGGACCTTGCCCCAACAGATTACCATTTTTTCCGGAATTTGGTCAACTTCTTACAAGAAAAAAAATTCAGCTTCGATATGGCAGTCCAAACCGTCTTCACAGAGTTTATTGATTCTCGCCGCCATGGTTTTTTTGGTAAAGGGATCAATGAACTACCTATGAGATGGCAAAAGTGCATAGATAACAAGGGTACACACTTTGATTAATTAAATATGTATTACAAAAAAAAAAAATTATATTCCTCCCGTACAAAACGCCAATTTCATATGTAAGGACCTAATATATTAATTGATAAGACAAACAGGACGTGATAATGAGATGGCGCTGATAGAAGTACCAATGTACGTTTGTAATAACTTCTTTTGACCTAATTATGGACATTGATAATATTTACCCTTTATATATAAATTGAGAAAGTTTATTTTCGACTATATATATATATATATATATATAACTCAGAGGGTAAAATTAAATATATTATTGGCGATTAGTATTATGCGCAAGACTACCCTTGTAACAAAAATGAAGACAATTATACAATTATTTCTCTTAAAAGAAATTCTGTTTAAAAATTTTATTTTGTTACTACAGTCCATTTCAAGTTATATTCATAGCATAGAAAGGAAATTGTTCTCCAAGGTACCATTATTTATATACCGAAATTACTATAATTGCTTAAGCTGTTTAATACTTAACAAATAGATAAACTTTCCAAGTAAATAATGTGAATATTTAGTAGACATATGCGCGAAAAATATGGTTTTTAACATATTGAATAAATGATACAAGGAAGCCGAAATACCGGAAGTTGATTCTCAAACTCGTGAATCATGTGAAAAGATTAATATGTGTCGTTAAAGGAATTTCTATATATTTATATACTGATCTGATTCCCATCGATATCTATCTGTAGGCTGCAGTCAGATAACGTTAGGTATGCTCAGTGCTGTTTATCAATCTTTTTCAGTCATTACTGTAGTAGAGATAATTTCTTAGTATCAACATTGGCTTTAAACTTTTCAAATTTTACGTAAAATATTTGAAAGGCATTATTACTTTTTTTATTTCTTTTTTACCATACAATCGTTAGTGTGATAGCTAGAAGCATTTTTTACGTCTATTTAGTACGCAGGTAGCGTGACTTCGGGTTTCCGTTTTAGGTTGTAACGTGAAAATGGTTTGAACAACTTGTCATTTGCTAGTGCAATAGATTTAGCACTTGTGCGATGTAATACTAACATGTCCTGTTATTAGACCGCCTTTGTTTGCCCAGCTACTCTGAACGTAGTGATAAGGAATTCACAGGCGATTTGTTTCATATTTTCGCTTTAAAGTGTTGTAGAAAGTTTTAAGATGTAATTTGCTTAAAAAAAAGTACTGATTTTATTAAATTGAAAATACGGAATATAAGAGAGGTTAAAGGTCGCGGCTGTGCCCTCTTTTTGTAGCGTAACAAGAGACAAGACGTTAATATAAAACGCAAACAGCTAAGCTAACCTTCGCTGACGGAGAGGCACTTAAGAGGATCAAAAACTAATATTGTGATAGATGACATGAATGATTTAATTTGTTATAATTTAAAATAAAGGTTAAGTGTTAACTTATTTAAAATAAAAACTTAATTCAAACGATCATCCCAACTGGTATAAATTTCTTCTTGAATATATTCCTTCTGTTCAGACGTTGCCATGAGTAAAACCTTATGTCGACTAATTTAATTGCAATGCTTATTTAATTACATTAATGTAAACGTATTCTTACTTAAGTAACAATGGATGTTGTCAACTTTATGTCTGCTTAATGTTATAACAGAGTATTATTCGACCAATTCATAATTATAAGGCATAGTTCCGATGGAGCACCGTTAGGCGAGCGGAAGGCCCGCTCGTTGCGGTGCTCATACCCGCTTTATGACGACATACACCCGAATATCGTAGCTATTAGGCCGTTGACCCAAATCGTGGGAGTTTGGTGATTAGTGACGTTAATGCGAAACTGTTTGAGCGGCATTTTTGTTCACGTACGGAACGCGAGTATGAAATTTACATAATAAAGCAATAAGATGATATTATGCCGCAAAACTGTAGGGAGCCGAGCGCTAAGAGTTGCGAGGATGTGCGTGCTCGCGATAAATTTAAATTCTTATGTACGCGTTTTTTTTTCTTCTTAAGAAAATAAAATTTTAGCACTACATAGTACACGAGCGAAGATTATATATTTTATATTGTAACTTAGCACCGTGATGAACACGTATAGCGGCAGAGGATTTTCGAAATGTCTTCACTAGCAGTTTTTTTAAGCATCTGTTGTTTTTTTTTTATTTTACGAAGTGATGAGACAAGCGGAACATTCAGCTGATGGTAAGTGATACACTTGCCCATAACAACATGGTGCTAGTTAAGATGTTATATACAGCGTCACATTGGGCTCATCACCGTGCGACTTATCTCATTACTCAGTAATTTCACTAGCTACAACGCCTTTCAAACCTTAACACAGAAATGTTAACACACTACTATTTTGCGGCAAAATTATGCGCTGCTGTGGTAACCAACATAGACGGTATCCGGCAACAGAGACTTACCATCAGTCGATATATATTTTCCAATATATATCTTTTTATGTACCTGAGATTTGGATTTGATTGAAGAGCTAGATGTTCATCTGTAAGTAACAGATACGCTTGTCCGTAACGACGAGATAATAGTAGAACAGACAAACTACTGGGATAACGGACACTAGGCTATGAGCACAACGTATAAGTCATCTTAATTAGCGCCACGTTGTTATAGGCAGGCGTATCACCATCATCTAAAATAAATATATACGCAACATTTAAAAACGTAACTTGTACCGGATGTAACATTGTGTTATAACAAGCACAATGTATAAAAGTTATTTGTAGAAATTTTAAAAAAATATATATAATAGGAAAAGTTGCAAAATCCTTTCGTACCATCCGCTTACGTATCACCTAGCAACAAGTAGACATCAAATGGGAGTTTTCGGTGAATTACAATCCGCGTACCGCTGTCCGACGGCCGGTGAACATTGTGCTTGCTCTCTTTCCGCTCAGGTGGCACCTGAATAAACATCCGAATCCCAAATGTTAAAATTATGTACTATTGCACACAAAGAGCTATCGCGGCACCAATGCCGCATAATAATCGTAAAGAGAAATTTTATTCAAGCAAGCATACCATAGTTCTTTTGTTAGAACCCTTATTAATAAAGAAACGTTCGTAACTACCACAACAACTCCTAACTCTGCCGCCAAACAGTACTGTGCAAACATTGCTGAGTTCCGGTTTGAAGAGCGCTATAGCTAGTGAATAACAACTTAGTTATACTTATAATTAACAACTTAGTTAAGATGAAATACACAGCGACACATTGTACTCGTCGCTTTGATACATCTATACTGGGTGTTAGGAGACCGCTTCTGAAAACGAAATTAGACGATAGTACTAATGACACCTTTGATGATGGGACGGAATAAAACTCGATCCTGATTAAAAAAAAAATCATATTTTTAAAACGTTTTATTAGCATTATTTACGCTGCATCATGTTAGTACAGCTAAATGAGACGATAGTTTCATAAAACATACATTACTAAAAGAAAAAACCAGCAATGAAAGACAAAATCAAAAACAGCTGATGCTTGGATCAACGAACGCCCGGGCGCGACGCGGCCGCGCCAATCTAAATGTTCCGTGGCTCTATGAAATAAGGTCCAAATTGAAACCAAACACATCTCGAGGTACCGCCGCCTCCACGCGTTCGTTGATCCGAGCATCAGCTGTTTTTGATTTTGTCTTTCATTGCTGGTTTTTTTTTGTACTGCATGTTTTATGAAACTATCGTTTTATTTAACTATACTAACATGATAGAGCGTAAATCAGATTTTTAAAATGTTAATGAAACGTTTTAAAAATATGATTTACTTTGATCAGGATCGATTTTTTTCCGTCCCATCATCAAAGGTGTCATTAGTACTGTCGTCTGTCTTAGTTTTCGGAAGCGGTCTCCAAACACCCAGTATATGAAATCTCGCTTACCAGTAATTTCACTAGCTACAACGCCTTTCAAACCGGAACACAGTAACGATAGCACAATACTGTTTGGCGACAGATCTACACTAACGTAGACCTACCACCAGTATGTTATTTACTGTGTTACATTGTTCCAGTTTGATAGGGCGGTGTAGTTAATAACGAGACTTCTCCAGACGAGCACAATATTGTGGCACAGTGTTTCATCTTGATTAGCATGATTTTGATATAGAGCTTGTTTCGCGTAGTCCGGCGAATGTTCAGCGGTTAAACTTTGGTTCGATGAACTATTTTCTAAACTAAATAAGATTTGGTATACCAAGCGGGTTATTAGGAATTGCTCGGTGTTTAGAATTAATAGTGGGTAAAAAGAGAAAAGTAAAGTACGTTGTTTCGTGTAATGCTGAACTGCAGGCCGGACTAGCATAAATCATGTGGGAATGGCCGCTTGTAATTTATACGATCTTCGATAAGCGACAAGTGTGCTTTTATTTAAAGTGTAACGTGATTACAGTTTTATGTGCATTTGTTCTGTGCATGTACTTCACTACTAAATTTAATGTCTTTCGAAAGCGATAAAACCAACGCGGCTCTTTACTAATACCGTGTTTTAACTGTATCTATATAAAAATAATGTAACGATACCCCGATACAAATGTTAATTCCTTTTGCGTGCGAAAGACAGATAATCGATTTTTTTTTTGTTCGTAATATTAGTGTCTGTTACTAACATTCTTGTGTTTAATAGTTCGTAAACGTAATTGTTAAAATCTCATACGTAAACGTTATGGGTCTAAATATGAACACTGTTGCGATGTATAATTGAATTGCCAGTGATTATATATGTAGTATATATTTTATTGCTATAATATCATACTGAATCGTACATTCTCACACGATATTTCTTATATTGAATACGTTTCTGTATGTATGACAGTCTAGAGTTGGAAGTTTTGTCTATACGATAGTCTTAAATAATTAACTTTTAACTATGTAGTATGGATGCGAGTTATTCAGAAACTTTATAGTTTGTTCTTTGTTTGATGATTATCAATAAGATTTTAAAAATACAGAAAAATTTAATTTCAAATCTGATCACGCGATGATCTTCTAGGCTATAATTGGCATAGGATTATCTTTTACAAGTATTTAAATAGAGTGGCGCAGACGATGGAACCCTCGCACGATGCGCTCAGTAGAAGGCGAGTAGCTATGGAATCCTTAATTTAACTCCGCTGCACTGTAGTACTGTGCCCTGCCGTCGGAGATGTGGCCGGAATGAGCTTCCCGCCTGTGATTGGGTACGCACCCTCACCCCGGCGCCAAATTAACGGCGCATCTTATGTCGGCCTAGCCGTCGCTCTTCACCCCACCCCCTTGCATTGAACGCTGTAAAAGCAATCTATTAGTTCGTTATGCCGTCGCCCAAGAGAGTTGTGTACATATTTCTTTGTGTCAGTCCACTGTTGACAGTGTACTCTCATATCAGTGAACGATATTTAAAATCGTTACACTGTTAGAAATAGATCGCACTGTTAAAATTATGTTAAAATAAAAAAGTTTAAATGAGAACGTAATTGTTTTCAAGCAAATTGTTCTTGAAACGTTTCAGTTTTGAATTTTCATTAAAATTTTTGAAACGGCTCGTTTTGTCGCCAGCCTGCGTACTACTCGTAAGCAGCAATTTCTACGATAAAAGAATTTTTTTCTGAAAAGAAGTTTTTTCAAACTCTCATTCCCGTAACTTCTGCCCAGAGTCTTCATATTTCTATTACTCATACTTTCCCTACTCTCATACTCGATTTATTTTTATATACTTCATACTTTCGTATTCATATTTCTGATACATCTTTAATAATTTATTACAACAACATTAACCTTCTTTATTCTGCTCCATTTAAATTTGTTATTTTCTATGTTACTATTGCACATATATTTTTCCTATGCTATTTGTAATACATTTTATAACCTTACAACTTAATACATTGTTTGCTCCTTCTAATAAAAACAGTTAAATCACAGATAATATTCTAATTTCTGTAAATATAAAGAAATGAAAGTTTTGTCTGTTACCGAACTATAATATCCTTAATTAAAAAAATTCGCAACACTGTTTACGACCTAGACAATACGTATGAAGGTTAGTTAGGCGGACGATTCGAAAAACGCTGTCATCGAAAAAAAAAAACATGTGGTGTTGTTACAAAGCCTAACTACTTCATGACGTTAGGTTTCTAATAACATTGATAGTCATGCTTAGGACGTACAGACTGTACTAAAAGACAGTAAAGTACTTAATAACATAGGCGCAATGTGCGATCACTTGATTCATTATCATTTGCTTAAACCAAGTAGCCTTGTTAAATACTAAATATCGTAAATTTTATATTAGTCCTAGGTACTGCTAAAAATTGTTTTTTTTTTTTTTTTTAAAATATGGTAATGATAAAGTTATTTCTATTTAGTAATCTCCATACGTACACTGCAATACACCAGAATGAATTCATCACAGATTTATAAAGATTATGGAGATAAATGAAATTTTATTAAGAAAAGGTTTCGCAACCAGTCTTGCCTCGTCTGTGGGAGTTTATGCTTGGTTCTTTCATAATATTATGATAATCAAGTTGTTTGAACCACCGAAAATATATATAAACTTTAAAATTGTTTTGTACGAAAGAGATATTCAATTTACATTTAGTTTTGAACAGTTCCCACGAATGCATATCGTTCGTTAATTTCGGACGTATTATTAATGAGGTTTTATTATACCATAGTTTAATACGATAAGAAAAAAATTAAACTGGTATATTCTTCTGGTGTTAAAACAAAATGAGAGAGGTCTTTATAGAATAGGAATCGCCGTGGCTTGTTCCTGTTAAAAAACAATACATACAATAGTTACAACTGTAATTCCTATTTCTGTCGTCAAACAGTAGTGAGCGAATATTACTGTTTTCTAGTTTGAAGGGCGTTGTAGCTGGTGAAATTACTGTGTCAATGAAACTTTAACTTCTTATGTTTTATAGCGAGGAGCGCAATGTGGTGCTGTGTTTGTCATCCTAACTAGCGCCACGTTGCTATAGGCAGGCGGGCTGAACCGTCAGGTGAAATAAAAACAAAGTTAAATTACTGGGGTAACGAGACTGAACATCTATGTCTCAAGGCGACGAGCGCAGTGTGAGAATAAAAAGAAAACTTTTTATTTCACAAAGCGACGAGACGAGCATGACGTTCATTTGATAGTAAAGGATACGCTTGCTTGCCTATAACGGTGTGGCGCTAGATAAGATGATATACACTACACTATATTGCGCTTGTCGTCTTGAGACATAAGACGTTAAGTCTGCTTACGTTAATTATACTATCTACCCTTCAAAGCGGAACACAATAATATTTGCACACTACTGTTTTGCGGTAGATATAGAAGCTAGGATGGTATCGGCATATATGGCCTCCGGCAACAAAGACCGCTTTACTTTGCTTGGAGGGGGAGTCTTCGAAAGATACATTGCTTCTGGAGGGAAGTCAGGGTTATGTGAGATTCTTATTCACTAAAACCCCCCCTGTGTTCTGCATCAGTGCATTCGGAAAGGCGCCGGGATCTCTTATAGAACGCACCGGTGCCCCCTACACTTTGTGTTAACATATCTCTGAGGAGGGCCCTAACCTTCTAGGCACCAACGTTGAGCCATACGCTGTCCCATGCATGTTCGTTTGTTGAGCGATAAGGGCCCCCACCCCCAAGGCTTGCGAAACTCCTAGATCCTTTTAGTCGCTTTCTACGACTGGCAGGGCTTACCTTAGTCCTATTCTTACTAGCCCGAGACTATAGAGCTGGCGACAAAGACCTACCACACCATTAACTATCATTATTTTTATTGATAATTTATTTTAACATTATAAATAAACAGTGAAATGGTAATAATTAACAAATTCATGCAATATTTGCTCATCGTTTGCTCCCTGAATAAATTGGTTTCTGCATTTGCGTTTAAAATGATTTGCCAGTCAAATAAACGTGATTCGTTTTCCAATTAGTTGTCTGTTTGCTTACACGACTCTCCGTCTATATAACTACAGCCCGGTTAACTTGTTTGACGAAACTAAATGCCATGAATAAGTAAGCCACTTTATATCTTAAAAACCCAACTGTCGAAAGCGCTGTATGAGTTTTAAGTAAGAAGTAAATAACTTTTGCTGGGAACTTGGTCCGCGTAGAATATATTTTACTAGTAAGTCTCTCTTGCCGGAGACCGCCTATTTCTGTCGCAAAACAGTAGTGTGCCAACATTACTGTGTTACGGATTGAAGGGCGTTGTAGCTATTGAAATTACTGGGGTAACGACTTAAAATCTTATGTCTCATTGCGACGAGGAATTTGGTGCTGTGTATATCATTCTAACCCACGTCGTTATGATCTGGCGTATAACTTACCATCAGGTGAACGCCTCGATCGTCTCATCGCTTCGTAGAATAAAAAAAAATTGTAATTATTATTTTTGCTTATTTACAACGAAGTTGACATTTGGTATAATTGTATTTAATAAGTGATAACTTAGAAACTTTACAATTGTAAAATTTTGTGTTTTTCTTCTATTGTATAAATTGAAAAGCAAAAAATATTATACTTTCTTTAAAACACAACACGTATGTAAGTATTTGAGATTTATCATAATTTTAAGACTGTATAGAAAACTTACGCAAAATTTCTATATATTAAGTACACGTTGTAAATAAATAAAATATTCATTATTTTATTGCACTACCCTAACTAACCTTTTATGAACTTCTGCTTCTTTATAAGAAAAAAATCCAAAGATGCCTTTAACGTAATATCTAATTATACTAAGTATGTCTGTCTATTATTTATTAATAGCAAATTAAAAATTTATTCTCTCCTTTGCTTTAATAAAGCTCCAGCGTCTACTATTGGGCGGTACGTCCACCGTTGGGAACCTATAATGTTAAACAAAATTAATTATAACTATTTTATTACCAAACGTTACAAAAAAGATATATTCATAAAATACAGCAAATCTTCATATTTAAGGACAATTTTAAATTGCTATGATTTTGTATAATTTGATAAATACTTTAACTATTTATAATTTATTTGAATAAAAAAAGTGATATTTAAGTATTGTTGCCATTACAAATAAATTCATATCACTCGGCGGTAGTGGCGCTCTGCAAATATGATCGTCTGCGCTGGTGCGATAATATTGACAACTGGTATTTTTTTTATTCAACGAAGCGACGAGATGAGGTGGACGTTCACCTGATGGTGATACGCATGCCCATAAAAACGTGGCACTATTTATAATGTTACACTGCGCACTGAAATAAGATGTTATGACCATTACCATAGTATTCTTATTTAAAAGATACTAGAGACATCTTATAATCCTTATAAAAAAAAATATATTTTTTTTATACATTATAATTATAACTTCAAGTTTAACTTACATGTTAATTTGTAACTTGGTATAACAATTATTTCCTCTGATGGGACAGTGCAACAGTTCCACGGTACTTGATAGGAAGGAGGAGGTATGTCTCTGTTGCCGAAGACCGTCTAGGTAGATACCACAGTAGCTCCTATTTCTGCCGCCAAAAAGTAATGTGCAAACATTAATGAGTTCCTGTTTCAAGGGTGCTGTAGCTAATGAAATTATTGAGGTAACGAGACTTAATATCTCATGTCCCAAGGCGACGAGCAATGTGGTGCGGTTTCATTATCATATCTCATTATCATAACTAGTGCTACGTTATTGCAGGCAGGCACATACCATCAGGTGAACATCTCGCACGTCTTGTCTTTTTATAAAATAAAATAAAAAAAGTCATTATACAACAATTTCTTGATGACAATGATCACTCTATTAAGACTTGGACGATATGAAGAAGAGTAATAAACTAATGCTAAGATAAATGGTATGAAAATATTCATCATCGTCATCATCATATAGACGTCCACTGCTGGACATAGGCCTGCACCATTGATCTCTACATACAGTCAGCATGGCCTCCGGTACCGCTGGGCACTAGAGGCTGTCTGTCGTATGTAGGGATCCATATGGAAGGATTAGTGCCATTTCCCACCACGTTGGCTCAATGTGGATTGGCGGGGGCTAGAGCCTTGTTTTTTTATTAGCAGGGTGCACCACAAGCAGGTGAGGTTGGCTTGGGCCCCGTGAGTTGTTGTGCGGGATCCCTTACACCCTCAATGTCAATTTTTCTATGGTCTCATATTTTCTAATTAATTATGGTAATTATTTTGTTACAGGTAAGTTATATATGCACAATGAAGTTAGATCATCAGATAACATAATATATCAACAATAGTAGGTAAGTGACTAATCGTTAGTGATAACTCATTAAAAAGTCTGAAGCGTTTGTTGCTTCATACAGAATTAAAGGTTCTTTTAATTGATTTTAATAACAGAGCCCGCTTCATTACAGACCCCAAGCTTTTTATTCGCTTTAACTCGACAATTTAACTGAGAAGCAGGTGTTTAATTAATTATTGTTTCCACCTCCATCCAGTACGGATCGGCTGGCCCTCTAATTACGTGAGCTATTAAAGAGTGGTATTGTTCTCAACGGTGTACGGAATTATTTTATCTCATCTTATGTACAAAAAATTTTACATATTTCCAATATTGGAAATATTTCCAACTGTCTCATACTAAAAATTCTTTATTTACCTTATGAGTTACTTTAGTTTTAAATGTTGTTATCTCTTATCGTTGTAATATTGAATGTAGTCGGAAAGAAAAGTAGAAGAAACTTTCAAAAACTTTAGAGAGACGACTCTAAAGAACACGTGTCATTAGTTGCTTCGTACTTTGTTACGGGTATGCTAAAGGTTCCTGGTATCGGATGTAAAGAAAACTCGGTTATGAGCAATTAACACAGCGGCATTTGCTCTCAGAAACCAAGCCTTTGTACAATTACCGAGAAACGTACTCACGATTTGGTATTAATGGTGTAGGTGTAGGTGTTCACCACAAGTCCTTTAATTTGCTAATTAATCGTAAATGCTCGTACTGTACTGTAACTATTGCTTCGCCGTCATATCAGATGTTTTATTTCAATATTGATAGTTTCTTTTACTCTACTGGAACAGATGGGTCCGGATAAATGTGTTTATTGAATCCGACTCGAATTATTATAATAAAATATTAACAAAGCTTCCATTTCTGTATGTAATGTTTAATATAACTGTCTTCTTATTTTTTAACTTAACTTAGATCAATTATGATAATGCGATTTAGTACTAGTTCAGAATGATATTAATCATGAACTACACAATAGTTTTTATAATAAAACACATTTTACACATTACCTGCTAAGCACAAGTTGATTCTTAGGTTGCCTTCTCTGCCCAGGACTCTTACTATGACTCATCTCGCAGATATTTAACTGAACAATTTTGGTGTAATAACAAAGTAAATATGAATAGATGGCTTCAATATAGAGATGAAAAAATCAAGCTTGTTCTAAATTAAGAGAAAACTTATTAAGACCTGAAAACATGTGAATCGGACCGAAAACCTTGAAACTTCCGTGGTAGTGAACATGTTAAGTAATAATATAATCTATATATATACAATGAAAATGGGTTTTGTTTGTTCGTCAATCACGTGAAAGCTAGTGAACGTGACGACATGGGAACGTGACCATCCCACGCGGAATGAGTTGTAGATGGTTATAGTCTATTTATTCTATGAATTTCATATATCCTTCATTATTTTATTTATAATTAAGTTTTATAAACATTTTAATTTCGTCTTATTTATGCGTCGATTAAGGTGTTTTCGTCTAAAATCCCTGAGTGCATCAAGACTAAAGTCTTCGAACAGTGTGTGTTGCCAGCGATGACCTGCGGCTCCGAAACTTGGTCGCTAACTGTGGGCCTCATTAGAATGCTCAGACTCTCACAGCGGGTGATGGAGAGGACGATACTTGGAGTATCTCTGTGTAATCAAACCAGAAATAAGGAGATCGCTGCGAGGAAAGCCCTACGAGTCGCGAGGCTGAAGTGGCAATGGCAACGTCCATAGTACGTTGAGGTCTTAAAGTGCTGGAATGGCGAACCCGCACCGGAAAGCACAGCGTTGGCAGACCACTGGGTTCAAACAGAGTTTATGGAACATATTACAAGAGAGCTATGTCCAGCTACGCACGTCCAGCGGTTGATATGATGATGATGAATTATTTATGTGGTTGCTATGGTACCGGTTGCTATAAAAAGTGATTTGCGATAGCGGTTGCTCTCATGGAATGTTTTAGACAAATTTCAAGTTGTAATGTAACTTTATATTACGGCCAGCGAAGCGGACGGTCAACAGCTAGCTAATGTGCAATACGTTGAAATCTGCTCCCGAATTTTTAAGTTAAGTTTCTATTGGTCTTAAGTAATGTACGTTGAAATCATTTGTTATCTTATTTTCACTGCGTATTACATATTTTAATTCGTACTGCGTATAGTGTGACGCACGCAAGCCAGAAACGGGTCGCGTTGTTGTGATAGAATGCTGTTCCCTTTTTTGATCTGATTACTACAGAAACCCGTTCGTGACTAAGCTGATGTATATTTAGCTGTGTAAGATAAGTTCGAAATAGAAGATTCTAGTTGTCTTTAATCTATTTTCTATATACATACATATTCAAAGCTTCCTTGACTCGTCACGGGATCTCCGAAACTAATAGACGTAAAGACCAAAAATTTGGTAGAGATATTGTTTCTGCCATTTAGAGGTCAGCTATGAATGGCTTTTACAAGATTCCTTCTCCGAGAGGAGGTGCGGTAGTGTTACGGTTAGAAAAGCGGGCGGGGAAAAAATCCTGTAAAAACTAGAAAAGGGCCGGTGATTTCCTAACAGGAGAATTTTTCACCACGACTTTTTATTGCAGTTCTTCCATTTGACAGCTACAATAACACACGCCAAAGAAAGAGAACATCTTGAGAAATCTGACATATTTCAAGACTGAGCAGCTTTCGAGAAAATGTGACCTCTGTCAGCATCTTGATTAAATACCTTGACTATCTTCTTACGAGAGAAAGCTTGAGTCCCATCAAAGGGAATGTTAAGTAGGCTGTTTATTATTGTTATTATAACATAGATATATACGGATGAAACTGTAATATGGATTTTTTTGGGTATTGCTTAAATAATATTATTTATATAGGTGTATTGTTGACTTACTGCAGACCTCAAATCTAACCGACGAAAATGATAATCTTAATTTAACTGTGTTTGTAACTTCTTTATCTGCTTTTTAACAAAGCTCCAGTTTTTGTTTTCACTATTGGAGAGATTCGCTGTATTGAAAGGAAGGAGAGATATGGACCCTCAAATAACAATTCAGGTCCCATGAAGTTACTTACATAAATATGACTTATGAAAAAATAATTAATTGATCGTGTATCTGCGAACGTTATTTTAAACTGTTTTACTGTATATTAAGAAAAACTTTTATTATACAGATAAAAACAGATTTAGATAGATAATCGAAATTGAAATTTCTGATTGTTAGGATGAGTTGTGTTAATTGAATAAATTATGTTTAATTACCTGTATACTGGTTTTATCCCTCGTAATCCGGTGATAGGATTACAGAGTTCCACAACGCTTGGGCATTGATGGAGTACGTTTTGTTTGGCAAAATCATATATAGCGTACATCGTACATTATAAACGTTAACATGGAGGGTTGAACGGATATGGTAATATACGATCCAAGAGCAACGCTGTGACATTTCTGACAAATACTTTTTTATATTGCAAGAAAATTTATGCGATATTCATATTAAAAATATACGGAGATTGTACTTTTACAAACATATTGAATATAGTAAGTATTTATTAATATTTAATTAACTTTTTTAAACAAAACGGCGTTAAACTTGTTATTAAAGAAATCGCTAAAAACTACTGTTGGTGTATCTGTGGGCGGAAACTGTCTAGGTATGTACCGCAGCATCTATTTCTCCCGCTAAACAGCAGTACGCAAACGTTATCATGTATCCGATTTGCTTATGCTACGATACTTTAGGTTTTTATTATACTTTTACGATAGCTTTGTACCTGGTGTAATTACCAAAGTAACGAGACTCAACATTTTATATCTCAAGACGACGAACGTAAGGTGATGCAGCGTATAACATTCTAACTAGCGTCATGTTGTTATGAGCAGGCGTATCACTTACCAATAGGTGAACGTCCACTTAATCTCGTCACTTCGTTGTAGAAAAAGAAATGTTTATATTAAATGACAATAAAGTCCGAAGATAGTGAGAATATTCCATCTCGTATTTTATTTTACTAGCTAAAAACGCAAATACTACTACGGCGGATTATTTATAATATAAACATAGTGGCTAAGTAACATGAAGAATATATTAAGAACTGTTCAAATCGGTTTGGGTCGTAACATTGAATTGAAGCCAAGTGTCAAAAAGTGAAAAAAAAAAAAACAGATTAGATGAATATTTTTTTATTCAACGAAGTAACAAGACCAACGGGACGTTCATCTGATGATAATTGATACGCCTGCCCATAACAACTTAGCGTTAGTTAAGATGATATACTCAGCGTCAGTTTGTGCTCGTCACCTTCAGGCATAAGTTTCATTTCTCCAGTAACTAGCTATCTGCAAACCAGCACACAGTAATGTTTGGTTGATATAGAAGCCGCGGTGATACCTGCCTAGACGGTCTCTGACAACAAAGACCTTTTACCACTGACCAGTAAGCAGTAATCTTGTGTTTAGGCTTAAATCGAATCGATAAAAAAAATTAAATTATATCGAATAGATTTTTCTGAATTAGACCTTACAGCATCACTTTCCATCTACCTCAATTGTATCGAAAAAAAAAAAGTTTTTAAATCTAGGAATTTAAAGTTATTCTACTTCAGAGATATATAAGAGCATTTATTCTTACATACTCTTATTTTTTATCTGGTAATGAAATCACTTGGTTTTTATTAAGGCCGACGTTAATTTGCTTCCATTAAAAAACCTAATTACTTTATAAAATTGAACAAAATCGTTTTCCAAGGATCGCTATGGAATACGCGGTGCGAGGTAGCCCCCAGCAACCTATTAATAATAATAATAGACCTACGAGCCGGGAAAACCGCTCGTTCCTGCTCACTGATCGATGCAGCACCAGGCGCCAGGCACCAGCCTGCCGTGACGATACTACCGATAAAGAAACCAGGAAACTTTCACAATACCACTTCGATTAAACACGCGGTGTATTATAAAGGATACAGAGGTAACATGTGTGGTGCCTTTGAACTTTCAACATGATTGATTTTTTTAAAATTTAATGAAACCAGCGAGACGTTCACCTGATGGAAGGTATCACCTGTCCTTACAACGGCTATATAAGAACGTGGCGCTTGTCAGGATGATATATAAAGCAACACATTGTGCTTGCCTTAAGGCAACCCCGGCAATTTTACTAGCTCCAACGCCGTTCAAACTGGTAAAGAGAAATATTTGCACACTGCTGTTTGGCGGCAGATATGAGCTGCGGTGCTGCATACCAATATAATCTCCAACAACAGCAACTTTACAACCAGTAAAGTGCATGGACATAGACCATTTCATATTGGTTATTAATTTACACGGATAATCAGATGGATCACATGTGAAAAGTGATGTGAAAAAGCTAGTAGTTTTTAATACAATACCTGCACATTGAATCTTCAGTCACACAGATTTTATGTAGTAAATTACTAATATTATAGTACGTACCTAGAAGTTGATTATGGGTATCGTCCTGTACAAAATAATCTTTAAAACATCCTTATTGTGCGGAAATGAGATTAGCGTCTTAATTAATACAAGATGAAAGTCATATTCGTACCCTCGGTTCATTGTATAGGGTGGCGCAAAAGTAACCTTATAAAAAGTACCTTATAACACAGGTAATAAGGTACTTTTTATAAGGTTATTTTTGCGCCACCCTATATAAACATTTGAAATGAAATCAATGTATGTATCTACAACTTGACTGTTTTGTTTTGCACACTGTTTGCAACTAACACTTCAAGCGAGCTCGTCGATTGAGAGCATAGAGGCGCGATAAAGCTTTCGAAATCGAATGTTCCGTATCTGCGCAAATACGTCGTGTTTTTTTGATAAAAGTTTTCTCTCATTGCACCCACAAATTTCAACTGATCAATGACAAGATCTGTTTATCTGAACTCACATTCATCGCTTAGAAAAATTCTATCACATTTATTATTCAAAGCGGCACATAAATAAATATCTTTGTAAAGCTTGATGAAAGTGATAGCGTTACGAATGTGTGGCTATGGTCTTCAAATATGAGCACTGCCTGCGGCAGATGCGACCAAATTCATCGATCTCTTGTCCACGCAACTGGATATTAATCCGAAGTTGTGTTTGTCTGGTCTGTGCCATTGTAGTTTTAAAGGAGTTGAATAAATTTAAGTCTAGGTTTTATGTTGGTGCGAAGTTACTCTTCATTCCACATTGACCACCACCACCCATTTTGAATTTAGTTATTCAAGTAATTTCACATGCTGAAGGGCTTTCCAAACTGGAACACAGTAAGAAACTAGGCGGAAGAAGTAGACGCAGTGATATTTCCTTGGCTCTAGATAAAGATACATACTAACAGGTGGCATGATCTTAATCTTCTTAGATATAAAAAATATTTGCATAGATATTCCGCTCACGATTACAGTTTATTTTCAGGGTTCTGTCTAGAGAATGTATAATATTAAACTATTCCCTTACTTGTGCATATAGTATATAATTTTAATCTGAATTATACATCGATATTACTATAACCACGAAACGCAACCCCAAATCCCATTTTACGGTCATTATGTATTGTATTAAAGAAAAAAAATCCAAGCGCATCCTACGTGTAATTTGACGACGTCATGCGACGGATCCGGATTTAAGCAGCGCCACGTTTTTAGTTTTATCTGTAACTGGGGCTGCAGCTTCGTGACTTGGCCCATCTACACGGTCTGCCGCGCGCCGTAATTCCACTGGTTTCGAGTGGTCATTAGTTCCAGGGGGACAGGGACTCTGTCGCTCGCCCATTAACATTATGCGCATACCTCCATGTCCGCTTCGGACGCTACATAAATTCTATTGTCTATATGTTATCATAAATTTTATAATACGTCATAAAGTCAATATGAATTACATCGTTTTCAGAATAGATTTGTATATCGAAGTTGTAGTCATTCTTATCACCTGAATAAAAAGTGGTGTTATAAGTATGACATACTATTTCTGGCATAATAGTGCGTAAACTGTAAGGATTTCGATCTAGTTTTTTCTTATTTTTAAACTGAAAGGACCCACGAACTATAACTGTGAAACTTAGTCAGCAGTTTGCTATAATACTTCATGTTACACATTTTTGTTTTGTAGACATCGTTCACAGTTTTCTTATTATTTTATGCAAATAAGCACACATTTCGTTCATTGAATTGTACAATATTTGCAGCAATGTTCCCCTCTAAAAATCCGAACAAACTTTTGAGTGAATTACAACGGGCGAGAGTAAGGCGACGGTTTTTGCCATGCCAAACACATCGGTTTCGTCGCACGTCGCTCCGCGGGAGCGGCGCCAGAAGTTTGGGGTGCGTTCACCGCGCGCGATCGATGCCGTACCCCGGGGCTCGCTGCGAGGACCCACCTACCCAAGCCCGCTCACGTACCATTAATCATCACAACCATGGGGTCGCCCCTAACAACGCCCGTACTTTCACACTGAACGGTAAATATTTCGTTTTTATTGCTTGCCAATGCGCTTTGTCGATATCGAAAGAATTCGAAAAGCAATCAGTTTTTCCCACAGTCTACACCTTTATAGAACCACTTGCAGCCACGCTTCGAGTGCGTTGCCTCACGCGAAAGGCATCTGTTGTATCTTTTAAGGCTTGCGTGTTACAAATATAACGAGTTTCGAAAACGGCCGATTCGATCGTTACTCTTCAATATACGAACAAACGGAGGTGCGAACGATTTCACGGAATCTCTCGTTCTGTTATTAGTGTATCGCTTTTTATGATCGCGGCAACGAAACTAATCTCCGAAATCGACTGTGGACAGTCCGAGGTAAAAGGACGGCTGGACTTCCACGAACGGAGCCCGGTCACAAACTGGTTCTCCACAGGTAGTGAAACAACCAAAAATTATACATAGACAAGATGCACGATCTTCAGAGCAACTCGCATTTAAGAAGCTTTGATAGACCCTTTAAATTGTAAAGCATTCCTACGTCAATTCTACAAAGGCTTCTGAGCCTTGCGTTTTTGTGGCAGGTAGGTTTAGTTATTCGGCTTTGGCATAGTTGAGAGATTGTGAATATTATTTTGCAGATATTTATTTTACATCTTAACCGTTGATTTCTCGCACATATTTAATATATTATTAAGTGACTTATTTTAACTTTATAATTATTATATGCAATATTATCGTATCTTTCATTTTTATAATAAAAAAAAAATAGTAACAATTTAGTTACTCCTTAAGACAAATTTTGCCTATCATATGGGGTCGTAATAATTTTTAATTACTTTGTTAATTCAACTTATATAAACAACTTATAACTTATTCAACTTAAAAATTGTGCTTAATTTATAAATGATCATAATTATATTGAAATAAGGCACACAGAAACCTTGTTATATAAATTGAGATCGTATATTTCAATCAGATCATAGCTATTACTTATCTCCAGGAATACTTAAATGAAGTCGTTGAGATGTAATCCTATAAGGTTTACTGTATTATTGCAGCATTGTCTACGTTTCCTTTATTTATTGCGCATTTGGAACGATTGTGCGTTATACGGCCGCCTATAATTTCGGCAGTGTAACGATCGCTTCATATCGTCAATAGAATTTAACGAGAGAACACGGGGATGTCCCCGGATCTTCAAAGACTGTCTGTTTAATAAGTTTCTTTATGCGGCACGCTCGTAAATTGCTTCTCGCAGAACGCTGTCGATTTTACGGCCCTTACTTTGAGCAAAACTCGCCCGGTACTATAATGAAGAAATTACGTTTCACCAGGGTGCTCCGCTTTCTACGCGGGTTCATTACTTAACTCGTATTTAATAATGGATGGACGTGGCATCAGCGTGAAAAAAAAAAATGATTTTTAGCTGCGCACTTTTTAAAAAAGTTTTTAGCGTTAACATTCCAGTTGCATTAGGGCTAACGTTAATGATAAAAGCATCTGACGAAAATGCTCCACAATGTTGCAAACTTGTAATTGTAATAATTTACTTTATTTTTTATTTATTTATTTAAAGGAGGTTTTATCAATATTTTAATTGTCGACTATACTCATCGTCGCTTCCGTTCAACATTTCATTTAGTACTTTCTATATGTTTGAATATCTTTTACGTCTCTTTTATGGAAAAAATGTCACTTAAAATATCCCAATAGAAATATCCTGATAGATTATTTTTGATAGTTAAAAGATTAATGTCAAATAAATTTTCTGATAAAGAATGTAATTGAGTCTTCAAAAGCAAACTCTTAAATCCTTGGGAAAAAAGTTGTACAATTTTGATGTATTACCCTATTCATATTCTTTGGCTTATATGTTACTATATAAAATAATTTTATGGATTAATTATAATGATAATTCTGAAACGGTACAGACTTTGTATAGGAAAGATAATACTTTTTTATTTTATTTTTTTATTTAATATATTTTTGTACACACAGCTGTTAGAATAAACTTGACAACAAGGATATAGAATACAAGGGCACTACTTATTTCATGTTGATATCTCTTCCAGTAGGCCCGCAGAAGGAAAGCAGAATTAGGAATACAAACCTAGTGCATACAGTAAACATTACATATAATACTATATACATATTACAATATATAAAACAATACAAATACATACATATATATATACATACATATTTTTTTTTAATTTTCCCCTGAGAAATATTAATTTATAAAGACCGACCATAATTCATACAAGACGTGCCTGTGTTCCTCTGCGGCCGTGACTTGTGCACAAGATATTTTTATAACAAAACTTTGAGCATCCAGTTGTTTGTTTTGTTTGAATTATGACTAGAATTTATTATTTTTTCTGCATTCAAAGTTGATAAAAAGTATAACGAACATTTGTATTTGTTTTCGCTAAGATATGTTTGTATTAATTGCAACAATCTGCCGGAGCAGGTTTTTGTTGAATGATAGATAAATTGATATGTTATGTACAAAAGTTTTTGCTTATTACAAAACATTATGTAAATGTTTATATTAAAAAAAAATATTATTTAAACGGGATTATGGTAGAAAAAAATTTTTCCTTGTCCATCTTTTCAAATGTTTTTTATTTAAAATTTTTCTTAGTTTCTTTCACCGGAAATACATATATTTGGAGTTAGACATAAGTTTGTGTTTTTGTAAAGATTCCCTTATGTTTAATTTAAATCTCTCGAAAGACATTTTTATATGGTCACGAAATTAGTCTAAAACATGTGTAATCATTAAACTAAAATTGTTGGGTTTCCGATAATTTGTATGGGTTTTTCTTAACTAGTGCGTTTTCATGGCATTGACCATCAGGTCGGATCGAAGTAAAAGCCACTGTCCAACCAATAGGACGTTGAACTTACCAAGGTGTCACGTTATCGCGGTCGACACATTTGTATAATGTTTCGTATGTAACCGCGGTTGTATGGCAATACTATATCGGTGTGTCACCGAAAAGGCGTTCGGTTTCCGTTACTTTACTGGAGATCGATCCTGGAACGCGGCTCGTCGCAGCCGATCGCCCGGCGCGCCCGCCGGAAATCGCATCAGGTAACGCCGAAGGACCCCGACCCTGCTCAATGCATCCGACACGCTACACAAGGATTACATTTAATTTAACGTAACATAGAGGAAATATTCTTTTACCCAGTATTGAGTGTTTACTTGTATTTATATGGTGTTATTACCATATACTAAAATTTCATTCTTTCAATCTCATATAGAATTATAAAGCTGGTGATATCACTTCGATCAGCCGGAGTATATTATTTTTTTTTAATATAACTAAATTGATCATATTTTAAAATAAATATATTTTTGGATTTTATAGCATTATTTAATCGAGGAGGCTGAGATGATAAATATCTTAGCCATCTCGATTAAATAGTTTAGGTTTAAAGACATTTCTTCGCGTAAGAAATTATTACATATATATATATATATATATATATATATATATATATATATAATATGGATTTTCTTTGTTCGCCAATCACGTGAAAACTAGTGAACGTATCGACATGAGAACGCGATCATTCGACGCGGAATGATTTGTAAAAGGTTATTTGTTTTTGAATTTCATAGATCCTTCAACATTTTATTTCTAATTTACTTTTATAAACATTATCATTTCGTAGTATTTATGCGGTTGCTATAGAAAGTCATTTCCGGTTGCGGTTGCTCTCAAGGTATATTTCACACGAATTTCAAGTCTAATTCTATATTACGGCCATAAAATCGGGCCAGGATCAGCTAGAATATATATATTATTTCTAAAAGACCATTTCAATTATAAAGCAGATAACAAAAACACTTAATTTGTCGCAGAATGTATTACTCAATATGATGTATGTTTTTTTTATTCAATTGAGTGACGAGACCACCAGGACGTTCACCTGATGGTAAGTGATACGCCCGCCCGTAACAACGTGGCGCTAGTTAGGATATACTGCACCACATCGCGCTCGTCGATTGAGCCGTAAGTTGTTGAGTCTCATTACCACAGTAGTTACACTAGCTACAAGCACCTTTCAAACCGGAACACGGTAATGTTTGCACAATACTATTTATGGTGTATGTAAACGATTGTGCTCTCGATGGATTTGTATTTGACACGAACAGCAAGAGTTTGCGGCTTGCGGTCTCGTGCGTCATGTAAGTACACCAGAATAATAAAACCCTGAACATTATTACACAACGTGCACACCGACAATGTCGACATTAGAATATTTTAACTCAAAAACCTCCACTTGTTCGTCTTTTATCGCTATGTTCTAAGAAACGTTCGGTGCATGGTTTTCTTTTTGGAATTCAGATCGACCATTTCGTTATACTAAAGCATTGTCCGCGATGGTTTGCTATAACATTACCATGTTTATATATTTATACACTGCTTGTTGGAATGGAATCATCATAGTCATCTCGTTGTCCTGTTTCCATTTCCGAACATAACTCCTTTCTTTCATTCTTCTCTATTAACCGACAACTTACAATCCACTTTTTTCACACGTATATGTATCTTTTGACTTCGAAAGTATTTTTAAACCAAATTTGCGAGATTAATCGAATAATTCTTACAGGAAATGGATTTTATAAGAAAACCTTTCAAGTTATACAAATATTTAGATCGTGGTTATTTTAGAATTTTTCCGAGAACATATTTTGTCAGTTTACACCGAGCGAGCTTAAAGGTTTGTGTGAACCGGCGAGTAAGCAGTAAAAAAGATAACAAAGTAATCGTCCTAAATAATTAGAGATTAGTAGTCGGACATTAGCAACTTGCTATTTAAAAGGATTTAAAATTTTTTTGGTAAAAACATTTCAGAAAAGAGTAACGCTAATCGGTACTTTCTAAAAATAAATATTATTAATACTGTCTACTAATATTTCTTAAAATTATTTTTCAATCTTCAATGGGAATAAAAGTTTTCTTCTCACGCGATCGCGCTGATTATCCATATAATTACGAGGATGAATGCTAAAGTTAATTAAACTATTTTCTCAAAATTGCCTTCTTCGATCCGGGCTTATCTCGATGCCCACCCGGGGTTGTTGATCTGTACAGTAGGTAGGAGCAAAAGCTTCCCCCCTTCGTCTTACCGCATCAACCCGCCCGGGCCCTGCGCCGTCGTCAACGAAACCTTTGGTGAGTTCGCGACCTTTGCCTGACAAACGAAAATGTATGAAGGACGAATGACTGTGGCACGTGAATAAAATATAGTTAACCAAATCAATTATTGTGTAATTGTGATAGCCTATTTCTAGATTTTCCTTATTTTTGATATCCAACGTTGAATTATGTCTATTAAGTTTAATTTTATACGTATTTTTATTTGTTAAATGATATTATACTTTATCAATGAAACAGTGTACGCGCTTATGGCCAATGTTATAATTACTATTAAATAATATGTAAAGTACTGCAAAGTTAGATAAAATTTACTCTGAATTATTCTATTAATTTACTATTTCTCTACATATATGCAAATAAAGTCTAAAATTGTGTTATTCGTTTGATTAAGCGCACGTTATCAACCAATTAATTTAACACAGCTCACTAGAAGGAGTCTTCATTTATGATATGAATTTAATTACTTATTATCATAAAACATATTTTTGAAAGGGGATGAGGATTCCTAATAATACATTCTCGGTTGGATTGTTCTCCCTTCATCATATCTCGCTACCTACGTTGTTGGTTCGTGGGTTGATTTAATCAGCTATACTATGCTAGTCAACGTTTGGTACCTACACTAAGATAATGATTAAAATAATTATTGCACCATTTTAGAAGTCTTTGAAACTTGAAGCCACTGTACATTGTACTAGGATTTTATTATGTATATCCGAAATCTTTCTTCTAGTTTTTGATAATCTATATCCCACGAGTGCCCGTCTTTTTGCAAGGGCGTTGCAGATCCGTAACTTTGTGGCGGTAGATTAACGTATGACAGTGTTTTTTAGCCAGGTGGAGTCAAAACAACTCTAGTTCTTACCGAGGATAAAATCTATTACAATCACAAAGCATCTTAGTTGCTTTGGTACAGAGCGGGAGCTATATTTTAAGAGACTCGAAATGAGCATCGTTATCATCACTGAAAGACGCTCACTGCTGGACATAGACCAAATGCGGGTAATTGGAGCAAATATTTCAATGAATAGTTAACATAGTAAACTTTTATCGTTGTCCACACATAACCTGAAATTGCAGCGCGTGTCTGATCGCTCGGGCTCGCTGTGACTTCAATGAATCGATTAATTCCTCAATGGGGCTCGTTATTCACGATTGTCGACTTCAATCGATTCACGATGAATCTACTTTCAATGCTCAAATAAATGGAGTTCGTTTGGTGTTGAATCACATTGGCTTCTAAAATTTTATCAACATTGTTATCAGTCGGTTGTCGTCTCCTGTTAGACATAGTTCCTTTGCTTAAGATCTCAACACCAGTATGTCCTGTGCTGTCTGCGTCTACTGGCTTTCCGAGAACTTTCATCAGATACTCGGTCGAACTTGTTAGAACTTTCAAGTTCTAAATTACTGGTGCTCGGCTGTTAGTCCATCGAGTAATGTGCCATTTCTAGTTCGGTTCGCGCAGTGAAGTTCAGAATCTGTGAGCACAGTTCTGCAGTGACCTTAGGGGTAGGGAATTCGAGGCTCTATATAAGGTCTACTGAAAGTGGAATCGATAATTGGTTACAGCGGATGTAAACTTTTATCTTCTCTTCTTAAAATGCAGTAATGGAGTACTGTTGGTAAAATTTTATATCAATATATAAATTATTGTTAATTTGTACAATAACGGTAGCAGTTAATTTTATTAACTATTATTGATACCTGATAGTGGAAGCTATTCCTTTATGTTTCTATGCATTTGTGTCAGATTATAACGATTATAAGACCAATTATTAAAATTGTATTACTTGTACTTTCATATTTTTAATGATATCGTGTTTATTGCTTACTTTAGCAATAATTTTCATCCATTGCCATTTCATTAATTAAATATGCGTTGAACATGATATGAGTTGAACCTCGATGACGTAGTTCTGCTAGTGTATATTTATCATCTTAAATATGAGTCTAAAGGGCATCTCTTAGTAAATTATAATAAAGTAGATTTTTTTCTATGACTTTAAATTTGAACGTGTACTTGTTTCGGTATTTCAAAGTTGGATAAAAAAAAAGGTGTATGAAAAAAATACAAATCCATACCATTTTGTATAGGTATCGGTCTAATGGTTTCAGAGATTAGCACTCGCATACAATGTACAGCTTCCATTATGAATGGATTTTTGAATTTTTTACTATGCAAGCATCAACCGGTTGTGCTCTTTCTATCTACTGCAGTTTGTTAAATTAAATTGTTAACATGTATAAATTTACCCAAGAAAAATTTTGAAGGTTTTTGAAAAAAAATTCTTACAAATTATTGTGAGCTAACTTTTTTTTATTCAATTAAGCGACGAGACGACTCGGACGTTCACCTGATGGTAAATGATACGCCTGCCCATAACAACGTGGCGCTAGTTAGGATAATACTTATATACTGCACCACATTGCCCTCGTATTGACAATCTCCAACAACTGAGACCTACCACCAGTATACTGTACCACTGTATCAATAACTGCAGGTGGACGGGACAAAAACAAAACATATAAACAAGAAAGTTAAGTATTTAAAAAAAATATCTAAGTTTTAAACATACGTAGTATAAATTTATGGCTCTGTACACGAACCGAATCGAAAAGTTTCCAGAGTTACTTTCTACTTTTAGAGCAACGCAGTTTTCAGTTTTGTACAAAAAAAAACAGTTTAAACTTACACGTAGATTCCACAACTTAACATTCATAGGTTACAGGAAAAATGCAATAAAGCTATGATAGTACATGATATAAAAAAAAAAAATTATGTTACAATTATATTATACATTAACTGCAACAATGAATTTGCATATAGAAATTAATATAGATGGCGATATGTACAGCGGGCGGCTAAACCAATTGTCTAACGGACCTAGCCAACCCTGATCCAATTCTGGAGGAGGAACTAGTGGTGGAGGAACTGGAGGTATGATTGTGATAGGTTTTTTTTAACTGTTATTAACTACTCATTACCCTCATGCTGTCAGTCCGCTATCATAATTGCGTTGCAGTGTTCCGGTTGTCAACATGCAACTCAGGGTTTACTGTGCGAGCATGCTTATCAAATAGTCTAACAATTTTAGGCCCTACTCTCACTTAACACCATGTGAAATTGACTTAGCTCATTGCTTATATAGATAATAGACATAAATGATTCCTTCATGGCATAAGTTGGTGATTCCTGTGTACGTTATAATATGACACTTAGGTCTTGTATTACAAAGTATGTGTTATCTTATCACGGCTTGAACATTAAGCTCACTTACGCAATGTGACTTAGTGTTATTAAAATTTTAAGTGTTTGTCACCAGTCGTGTTGTATTAAAAGGAAAATATATTGTTCGCAAGGACAATATTTATAACATTTTCCAAGTATATAATTTTCACGAGGACAACGGAATATATTAATATACTATATTTGTACATCCGTATATGACTTATAAATAGAACGTTGTTTAGAAAATCAGTTCAAGGATTATCGTCCTTTTGAATTGTTATATTGAAAACGGAAACGTCGTCAGCTCGGGTCCGGGTGTAGCGGGATACTTTATAGACATTTATGTCAATTGTATATGATGAAGAATAAATTGTAATGTGTGGTCCATTATGGGGACTGAACAGCAGGAAACCATTTATGTGATAATGTCACTTTATTTATGTCCCATTTAACTTTGTTGTCCATGTTTAACCTCGAAAATAATACATAAATACTATATACATGTAAGTCGTGCTGTTGCCTTGTCTAATAATTATATCGTTGGTTTAATGTTGCCGGTTGTTGCTACACAACTGATTAAAGACGAAGCCTTACTGTCACATGTTTGGTACTAGAAATAACACTCCAATCTCCCGTGGTCCCTTCGACTCACAGGTCAGGTAGTGCGAATCGCGAGATAGCATAGACGGTGTAGATCTGTTCGGATCGGATATTCTTTAGTACTGATAGGTCTTTATTGTCGGATACTGTTTGGGTAAGTACCATCGCATCTCCTATTTCTGCCGCCAAGCAGCAGTGTGCGAAAATTACTATGTTCCGGTTTGAAGGGTGTTGTAGCTAGTGAAATTACCGGGGTAATCAGATCCAACGTCTTCTCTCAAAGAGCTGATGAGCGCACTGTGGTGCATTACATTACCCTATCTAGCGCCATGTTGTCATGGATAGGCGTATCATTTACTATCAGGCGAACGTCTTAATCCCCTCGTTGCTTAGTTGAATAAAAAAAATTCTTAACACTGTTGTTACATACTTTGCTGCAAAAGACTAGTTTCAAATTAATGCCTTTTTCACTCGTCTCGTATGAAACTGTATAGCGTGATGACTTCCAGTAATTCGTTGCGCTCTTTATAACAACTAATTCAGTTTGCGCAACGCAAACAATTGCGCAATTTGGAAATCGACCGGGTCTATTGTCCGGCCACTTCCGCGCAAGGAGCTGCCAGCCACCTATTTGGGTTAATTGCGCCAGCCTGCCGATCGGAATTAGTTTACATTGTTAGTTAAGCCACGGCCTCCATGTGTTCTGTCTTAGAAAACTCCGAAGTTAACTATGTACGCGTTGAGGATTTTAATTGATTTGATTTCGCAATTTTTGCAGTTATAGTCACTTATATATATGGGTAAAGTGGGGGGTAAAAGAAGTGTTGGTCGTCTCAGGAAATCGTTGCTGCGTAACAACGGGGAGTGGACAGGGATCGCGAGTGTCGTTCAACTGTTCCGTCTCGCAAGAGACTGGGCTAATTACGATGAACTGATCGCCAAACTCCGTTAGTCGAAGAGGCATCTTAAGAAGAAGAAGAAGAAGTCATTTATAAATATTTTAATCTTGAAACCACCAGACGAACAAAGACGACATTAGTAAATGATTCACTTATCCGTAACAACATAGCACTAGTTAGAATATATTTATTGCACTACTCGTCACCTTGATATAAAATGTTAACTCGGTGATTTTCCTTTACAGTATCGAGACTTTAAAATCAAAACAGTAATATTTGCCACTCTGCTATTTGACGATAGAGATAAACTTTTCATACCTTTTGTGTTTAAAGAAGGTAGTTCGATGCCTTTGAAGATTATTGTTATGTCAAATTGTGAATAAAGTCAGTTGCATCTACCGTCGCTTCTTATATCATGACGCGGTTTACAACTATACTTACCCAAACAGTGTCCAGTATAGACTACCACTAGTAGTCTGTAGTTGGAGAAGAACGGAGTAAAATAAACGAGAGATGATTAACAGAAGGTAGAAGTAAAATTTTGTGTTCATGTTAATTTGTAAAAGTATGAGATGAATACAGAGATAAGTAACATTTTAGTAAAGATATAAATTGATTGATTCAATACATTTATCTAGTTCATCTATTCGTGTATCTATTCTCTGATGATGTGTGGCGATTGGTAGTCATTTTGACTTCTACAGCTCATCTGATACTGTGTTCGCAGACTCGGGTGTACGGCCTATTGTCTATGTGTATGGGCCCGTATGCGACTGTAGGGTAGACGAGTGGCATAAAAAGGAGGCGAAGAATAGGGTAACTATATAGAAACGCGTTTTATCTCATTCTCTCACAGTCTAGACTCTATAAATACATTTATAGGTGTATCTTCTTCGTTACACTTTCGTTTTATAAAATCTATTCGCAGTGTCTCAAAAAGGAGTTTCACTTCAAAAGTCGATTCTGATCTGTTTCCGGTAAGTTTGTATAGTCCGCTTTTTTATATTTATCATGCAAAGTTATGGTACATATTTTTTTTATTTTAATTAAGCAACGAGACGAACGAGACGTTTACCTGGTGGTAAGTAATACGCCTGCCCATAAACAACGTGACGCTAGTCAGGATGATATATTCGTATACTGCTCGTATATTGCGCTCGTTGCTTGAGATATAAGATGTGTTGAGTCTCGTTACCCCAGTAATGAAACTGGCTTCCATACACACACAGTGATGATTACACATCACTATTTGGCGGTGGAAATCGGCGCTGCTGCGGTACCTACGTAGATGGTCTGCGGCAACAGAGATCTACCACTAGTGGTATGTCTCTGTCGCCGTTGTTGTATCTTAAACATTACATAACTAGCGTAATTTTTAAGTTAGTTTATTCATATATATATATGTATATATATAACATTTTTAGATGTTTGTAATTTTCCTGCCAACTGTTATATAAGGACGGTAATAAGAAAAAAAAGGTTCCGCATAAACTCACATTGTAAATCCCGCATCCTTTATGTTCTTTATGATTCTCTAACCTTTAGTGTTAAAATATTTATTTTACTAGCAACCACAAATCTTTATTAGCTGCTATTATTTAGCAAGGTATATATCGCCGGAGGGCAATATTTTTTTTTGTCTCGTATGAAGTAGGACAACTTATAATAATTTTAATCCAAAATTTTGGTTTTTTTTGTTCTCTTTTTGCTTAACGTTTCATATGTTAACAGTGGCATCAATATCTCTCGGGAATGAGGCGTATTATCGACAGGTATCTCGTCTATCTCCAACAATTACATATATATAAGAGATTTCAAGTTATATAGAAATTCATCACGATATCCCTGCAACCACAAGGACTAGAACTTGAAATTTGATTGAGATATTACTTCTGGCAATTTAGAGGTCAGCTAAGAATGGATTTTACAAAATTATTATTTTTTATACAATTAAGCGATTAGACGAGCCGGATGATCATCTTGTTAAGTAATACGCCAGCCTATAACGTGGTGCTAGTTAGGATGTTATATACTGCTCCACATTGCGCTCGTCGTCTAAGACATAAGTTGTCGAGACTCTAACCCCAGTAATTACATGAGCTATAGCGCCCTTCAAATCGGAACACGTTATTGTTTGCACACTATTGTTTGGCGGGAAAAATAGGCGCCGCTAAACGGTTTCCGGCAATGGAGACCCACCACCATTAAAAATTCCTTCCCCGAAGGGAGTTGCGAGTAATTTACAACCAGCAAAGCGGGCTGGGAACAGCTAGTAATATTTTAAAGTTATTTTATGCTTCAATAAATTCCATTAAAGTCAATGCTTAAAAGATTTTTTTTTCGGGTTTCAAT
Source organism: Ornithoptera alexandrae (assembly GCA_029030555.1). Taxonomy (NCBI): domain Eukaryota; kingdom Metazoa; phylum Arthropoda; class Insecta; order Lepidoptera; family Papilionidae; genus Ornithoptera; species Ornithoptera alexandrae. Next base: position 10,324,480 of record JARDVY010000037.1, read on the forward strand.
TGCTTAATCTCTTTTCTTACTATCTCTAATATGCTTACTGCTATCTACATTCATTGTCGCTAATCCCGCTATGTTAAAGAATAATCTCAATTTAAAAGTACATTCCTGAAGCGTTTCTCGTAATCCAGTATATTCTATGACTTGGCTATGTATGTTATGTAACGTTTAGTTAAATGGATACTGGAGCGGGCGTTGCACTTCTACTGGGGCTAAGTAGGTCGTGTCGGTGTAGTGCCAACGCGACGGGCCCCGGTCTCTGCTGATCGTGATACCGTGCGCAAAGGTCTCTGGGTTAATCGCACGGCACCGTGGATCACAATTATAAATGTACCTGACGCCAAACGAGCACCACAGCACTCGACAGAGACAACAGCGCATTGTTCGGTTTATCTTGTTGCAGTAACCCGGAAGTTGATCAGATAATAGATGGTTTCTATTATACTCATAACTTTTATCAATATATTGTATTAAAATTCTCTTAAAAAAGGTTTAACACCAGCGATCCTGGCTTTTCTGTAGCTTACACCAGAATGACTCGAGAAGACCGTCTGAAACATTCAGACCTTTCGTTCAGTGTTGCCAATTCATATTTGGCAATACTAGTGATGTGAACATAAAATACAATTTAAATTTTTTGATAACGCTATCAAACAAATTACATCATTATAATATACTCATTAAGTATTTTAGTTTTCCTAAAAGGTGATTAAAAACTGTATCCACGAAAAATTTTAAAAGTTAACTAGTTTAGTTACTGCGGTTAATTTTAATGTTCATTATACGACTCTTGCCGATGGAAAAATACTAAAGTCTTAAAACAGGCTGTTCATCTTTACTAATCTTGTTATCTTATCACTGTCATTCAAGTTACATACGTTTTTGATAAGTGTTCGTGGGGAATTAGTGACCTACTATTGAACGGTCTTGATCTTGTTGCAACTGTCCGTGGACTGCAGTGATTGTTTATCATTACATCGGCTGCTTGCTAACCAACTAATTTCTATCGAAAATTGAACTTTAAATAATTAGCTGCACCAAGTTTTATGAAAGAATTAGGTAATATTTTTAGAACGTTTTCTATTTGTCTGTTAGATGAATACTGTTTGTTATCTGAGAAAAACTTCTTTATCCTCTAGTTACATGTTGAAATTTCATTACGGGCACGGGCCCAAAAACTTCACCCAACATTTGTAGGTTAGCAAATATGCGAAAGGGGCTGGGGGGTGCTCTTAGAAATATTGCGGAGTTTAGGGACTGCGGGATGCGGTGGGTGGGATAGGTGGCGGCTCAACGATGATTGATGGCCGCCTCCGCCTCGAGCGAATGAATGAACGAAAGGAGTTTCCGTCTTATTCGGACTTTGAAGATTAGATGTGAATAAGGGTTATCTCCATGTATTTGAACGTGAAACCGTTTTCAGTTGTTTTTGTTAGAAGACTTGGCCATCGAGAGCAGAAGGGATGTGTTATATAATGTCTTTGTAAGTCGCTGAAGTAATAAACTTAAAAATGTTATACATAGAGATAAATGTTCAAAATTATTAGTTAGATTAAAATGGAAAAAAAAATTACGTTAATATAAATTTTCAAAATTAATAAATTTTTTGTTATTTGAAAGGCGGACTTAACGCCAAACGTCAATCTCTCCTAGTCGGCCATACGATTGAGCAGACAACATTAGGATACAGTAACTTGTTAGCATATGCTCGTACTTAGAAGATACTTAAGTCAACACCATTATAAATTTAACATCACTTCACCAAGTATACTAATTATACATTCTAATGTTTACAGTAATCACCAGAATGTATTATTAATACAGTTGAAGTTGTTTGTTAATGCAGTACGTAGTGCAGGCGTGAGAATAGCGATACATAGTGGGCACATGCAATCATACGACTCTTCCGGTAATTCCTGACCTTTGTTTACCGTTGGGGCCGCATTAACGGCATCCATACACCGATCACAGCTAGGAATCCTGCCCCTGCTGGAGACTAGCATCAGTTGGGATACACACGTGAATTAGTTGGGCGTAGGCAGTTGATCTACCTAATTTACGTTTGCGCCGAAACTCCTCGTTGATCACAGGAATTACATGAACATGCCAACGACCCGCTTCACTTAAACAGCGTGGGAACTCATTACGTTTAAATATTACTGTGAATATTCATCCAAATTATTGCAGAGTTTAAGTAGCGTGTGGGTAGTTTCAAAATTTCTGTTATATTGTTAATAAACTAATATAGTAATTCTTAAACGTTTAAATTTTTTCTGCGTATAGTTAATTAAAAATTCTTCTAACAAAAGATTTTAATTCTTATTTCATTGTATTTGTTAAAATAAAAATTGTAATACTTTTTATTTCTCAATAGAATAAATTAAGTCAATCTTTAGAAGAATATTGCGTACCTGGGCTCTTCTCGGGTCTATCACCTCTCTCCACGGGACGGCCGATGACTTGTTCGGCCTCATTAATACGGTCTCCTTAATTACTTTATTGAAGATCAAACACACGAGCGAATACCGATAACCCAACTCGTTTCTGACACCCTTGAAGTTTTTCTCACCTCGTCACTAACTCCGGCTGTAATGCGTTTAAAATTTATGCACAATCAAATGTTAATGCATTATATATGTTATTTAGAATCAAATAAAGGTTAATTTATTATACATATTAATATAATTTTAACTTATAGTATATGTAAGTAATTGCGAATATAAATGAAACTATTAATATCTCATATAAAAAAGCAATAGTAACATAGCTGTCTTTCAGTTGGTGACGTGTCAAGAGCGAATCTCTCGTTGAGAGTTGTTCCAAAACCTCAATGGAGCTGTGTGACACATATGTGAACTAGTTTTTGAGGTCTCTTCATACTATTCCACATAATAACTGTGCTAATATCTTAAAGGTGATATAACATGGTTCAACTAAAAATCCAGTTTTTCCAAACAAGAGTTACGATTAACTTTTATCTATTACTTTATATGTTCTATATAGAGCTGTTACCAAAGTAATGTATGTAACAGTTACAGTTAGAAGAATGACAGTAACTCGATGTTTGTTTCCGTGTTTTAAATAGTTCATTATTAGGTTTGTGAAAATTATATGCGAAAACTTAAACGTGGGTTGTGTTAGTACAAAATTTGAAACGGTTAATAATTTTGTATAACATACAGCGCGCTTATGGAAATCTAAAAGTTAACTGGAATTGGTTAGGTTAATTGTAATGATGAGCAAGGTAATTCTGGTCAGTAGTAGTAGTTAGTAGCGCGCTAGACTTAGGTCTGACGGACACGAAGGGCTGACGTTGTTTTAGCGACCTTTAGTATATACTATATAAATTAGTGCTTGACTACGATCTCACCTAATGCTTATCGGAGATGTAATCTAAGTGGTAATTTGCACAAGTATAGAAGAAGCCTATTCACGATTCTCTTGGTGACCTTGATGATACATCTCATAAGTTTGGATGGTGATACATGGCGAACACTTTCATATTGCTAAGAGATTTGTCGTGTAACCGTCTGCCAACGTGATCTGGAGTATTTTGGGAGGCACAAACTTCACTATCTTCAGCCTCATTGTTACATAGCAATATATGAAATCGGGGTCAAGTGACAACATAACCAGATAAGTATTTTATTCATGAATTTCTCACCACACTTGCTTTATAATTTTTTTTATTAACTTTACAACCAATGTTTTCTATTGAACGATTAATGTTATTATTTTTCCATTTACCTTGATTTTCAAAGTTAACAATTGCTCATTAACTTAACCAACATGTTTATAATTGTCTGCTTTTAAAATGATATGAATGTGATTAAGTAACATTTGTTAGTAACATAAGTATATAAATTTATTAACTTATATGACTATGGAAAATGAGTATGACAAAAGATTGCATGGTGGATATATACTTTATCACTAGTTAATAAATTATGTAGTAAAAAACTTTATAAATATTAAATTACTTAGATTGGCAATACTGTAATTAGTTGGCAGTACTGTTTACTGGTGGTAGAACAATCTTATTGGAAACCGTATACATAGGTACCACCGCAACGTCGATTTCTGCCGCCAAACGGTGGTGCGCAAACATTACTATGTTGCGGTTTGAAGGGCACTGTAGCTAGTGAAATTACTGGGGTAACGAGACTCATCATCTCGTGTCTCAAGGCGATAAGCACAATGTTTTTTAGTGTATGCATCCTAACTAGCCACAGGTTGTTATGGCCAAGCGAATAACTAAACATCTCCTGAACGTCCAGCTGGTATCCTCGCTTTGATGAATTAAAAAAATAAACACTGTTTTATCATAACATTGCCTGACTGTTGTAAAGAGCAATACTCTTGGAGTGTATAAAATTAATATCTGATAATATGTTATACGTATAGGGTCTCCAAGTAAAATAGAATCATCGTCATTATCAGCCGATAAACTTCTGTATCTGGACATAAGCCGCTTCCAAAGATCTCCATATCGATCGCTCCTGCGTTGCCCGCATCCAGCGGTTTTCCGCCACTATCATCAGATCATCGGTCACATGGGGGGGTTTGGCTCCTAACACTACGTTTACCGGTACGCGGCTACCACCGACTATCTCTATCTAAAATGTAAGCGTTCTAACTTCACTCGCGTAGTCACTTTATCTGTAGTGTTATTAACTACTATACAACTAATTAATATTTGCTTTGTTGCAGGTAAATGATTTTTATGCTAAGAGACTCGAACGTGGCCGGTACGTTTGCTGAGTTGTTCACGGCTAATTTAATTAAACTGAGTTATGAGAGAATCCGAACATTAATTAAGGCCGTCGCCATTAATTATCTATCCTTAGATGTGGCTGCTGCTGTGTTAATGTCATTGGCATCATACTTGTATACAGCATGTCCTAATTATTCTGTGATTGCGGTATAATTAAATCGTTATTTTAAATTACACGTCATTAGCAGATAAATAATATACCTCTAGCTAATGATTAATTATATAATAAAAAAATATATTAATATTAATACTTATTACCAGGTGCGCGCCAAAAGGTAGTATGCAAATTTTACTGTGTTCCGGTTTGAAGGGGCGTTTTAGCTAGTGATGTTACTGGGGTAACGAGATTTAATATTTCATGTCTCGTCGCTCGTCTTGTCGTTTCGTAGAATAAAAAAAAATATTAAAATTTAATTCAAACGTCGTAAAATCATGTTCTATAGATACTGTAGAAGAGACTTACATCCAGGAGTAAACGTTCATCAGATGAGATGATGGTATTACTAATGTTGAGTTTTAAAGAAGAGTAGTACTATGAAAAATATTTCATTTAGATATTTGATATCTTCTTTTTATTCAACAAAGCGACGAGATGATCGAGAAATTCACCTGATGATAAGTGATACGGCTGCTCATAACAACATGGCGCTAGTTACGATGACATACACAGCACCACGTTATATTCGTGGTCTTCAGGCATAGCATGTTATGTGTTGTTACCCCAGTGATCACAGTAGCTGCAGCTCCCTTCAAACCGGAACACAGTAATGTCTCTAGACGGTCTCCGGCAACAGAGACGTACTTTAGATGTTAATGTGACAAAAGAATTTATCGGTTTTCGGTTCGGAAGTTGCGTAGATTAGGTCCACGCGGAGCTTGAGCTGCCTATAAAGAAAGACTAGCTTTCGAAGATAGGCGACTAATAAATATTTTTTTTGCTTACTGTTCCTAAGGTCTTTAGGATACAGATGTTGTCATATAAAAAAAAAACACCCAAGACAGCTGGCACGCGGCGCACCTGCCCATCTGCCGGCAGCCATTTATGGAATGATATGGGTGGCGAGTTACAAGGTAATAGCAATCACTAGAGTAGGATAAGAAGCTCGTAAAACCAGAAATGGTGCAGCGGAAAAAATGAGACTCCTCCCCCCCTCATAGTTTAACATTGTTTTGCACTCGCAGTGGAATTTACTTGAAAGAACCCTGCGGGTTGGTTTATGTGGTGATTAAATGTTGCGGATAACCTCTCACACACAGACACTTCTTAGTAATAAAAGCTTTGTAATATTTTACGCATATTTGTGTGACCGCAAATATATAAATGATTTGTTTTTATGCAACTAAGCTACAAGATAAGTTGGACGTTCACCTGATTATATACACTACTATACATTCTGCTCGACGCATTGAGACATGCTATAGCTACTTCAGTAATTTCTTTATCTACAGCGCCCTCTAAACAGGAACAGTAATCTTTACATACTTGTACTTGCGGCAAAAATAAGAACTGCCGGTTGTACCACTACATTGCGCTCGTAGCTTTAAGGTATAAGATGTTAAGTCTAGTTACTTCAGTAAGTTCACTAGATATAACGCCTTTCAAACCGCATCACTGATATTTGCACACTAGTATTGACGAGGAAGAAGAAGAAAGAAGAGGATGAGGATTTTTTTTAAATAAATATTGCGGATGTGAATGATGTGTTCTAAGGAGGATAATAAATAATAAGATAATGCAAAAATTTTTGAGATAAAGTAAATTTAAACCTTTACAATTAAGGCCAAATCTTTTCTTTAAAATTCCCTTACATAGTGAAAAGAATTTTTTTTAATTTATTTTTTGGAAACGGATGAGGAAGAGGTTTCGTGAAAAATCATGAAGTCGCATTATGAGGAACAGGATTCTTCATCAAGCCTATTACAAACCGCTGTTTGGTGGTACTTATGTAAGACCCCCAATTTTTTTTGTTATCTCCATCGTTCTATTCGATGATCTAAAAGATTGCTTTCACTGATAAGTTCGGGACACTAATAAAATCATACTATCGCCGCGGTTCCCATGTGAAAATATATTCGTATTTATTCAGTGGCCGGTTGATGTATAAATAATGTATCTAGGACTCGTTTAACCGGGCCCATATTAAACGCTTTCGATTGCCACCGGTTCTGACTATTCGGCTGCCGCCTGCGCAGAGCATTCGCGATTTTCAATATCAATGTTAACGTTACTAACGAACGGCCCATTCTCAGCCGGGGTGTGGATTTTGAAAATGCAAATTTTGCGGTGTAAAGAGTCCCCCCCACAAAAACTCACGAGACCCAAGCCAATTTCACCATGTGAATCAACGAACGAGACTCTGACTTCCACGAACCCGCATTGGGCCAGCGTGGTGTGAAATGGCCTAAATCCTTACATATGACAGCCATTAGTACGAGGCGGTATCGGAAGCCATGCTGACTGTGACGGATGTTTTCAATGCGCCGGAACCAGGGCAGCGCAAGACCGATCGATGTGAAGATCTTTAGGGAAAGCCTATGTCCAGTAGTGGACGTCTATCGGCTGATGATGTGTGATGTGATATTTAGCAACTACTTCTGATGCGTGTGTGTGACGAGGTTCTTTCTTCTGACGATTTATACGGTCACTTGGCGTTTTGAAATTTTTGTGAGGGAATAATTATTATATCATACCCTGCTTTTCGGGGAATAAGTGGATAATTTATTTATTCACTTTTTCATAAATGGTATAAAGGGCGGATTTAATGCCTATCTGGCATTCCCTACCAGTCAACTATGGGAGACGTAGAAATGTTGAAGGCGGGGATAAATAATACATAATAAATAGAAATAAATAATAATATAAATAACGATTTATTGGTGGTAAGAATCTGTCCCCAGAGACCGTCTAGGACCATCGCATCTCTTATTTATTCTGCCAAATAGTTCAGGTTTGAAGGGAGTTGTACCTACTGCAATTACTAGAGTAGCTAGACTTAATATCATATATCTATAGACGGCGAGCACAGTAGTGCAGTGTATACCATCTTATCTAGCCCTGTTGTTATCAACAAGCGTATCACTTACCATCAGATGAACGTCTTATAATAACAGTAATAATGTCGAATAAAGATAGTTATGTTTATAAGTTTTTTAATACTAAAAATAAAACGTCTCTTAATTTTCTTACTATTTGTACAATCTTGTACAAACTCTTGGTCTTGTAGTATGTTGTAGGTCATGAATAGAAAGGTCCACGACAGTGTTATACGACGTGTGGTTTATTTATGATCCACCAGAGAGTTGCTGCTGAAAAATGACCCAATTAAATGTTAAATCGTCAACTACTTAGACTTGGAGCCTTCTTTCAAAAGAGAGAATCATGTCAATGGCCAATTGTAGGTTGATGGTTATCACATATATCCCACCAGAGCTATAGCTCTTGGAACAAATCGGTTTCCTCACGTTTTTTTTCTTTCATCCGATATTCGAGTTTAGTTTTTTTTTTATGTAATTAAGCGACGAGACGGGTGTGATGTTTACCTGATCGTAAGCGATATACACTGCCCATAACAACGTAGCGCTAGTTAAGATGGTATTCACTGCACCACATTGCGGTCGTCGCCTGAGACATAAGATGTTGAGTTTCGTTACTCCGGTAATTACACTAGCTACAACGCCCTTCAAACCGGAACATAGTAATGTTTGCACACTTCTGTTTGCCGGCAGAAATAGGCGCTACTATGGTTCCCCCAGTCAGAGAAATGGAACTATCTAGCGTTTCCGTTATCGGTCTTTAATGTGTTCCACCAAGTAATTCAGTTTGCTATAGCTGAAACTTATTTCTAACTTAACAAATTCTATTGCCTCTTTGCTTTGATTGTCTCAAGTGTAATTAATTCCAGGCGCCGTTATTACCCAGCGTGGACTAGGCCCGCTTGTCTTTCCACGTTATAATTATATCATTAAAGCATTATGCCGTATTCCTATTATACGTGTAAAGTGCGATTGTGCGTGTACAGGAAGTATATCGTAAAGGAAATGTTCACCGCGTTAGTCCGTGAATTGTTCTATATATAGATATATAAGTGACACGGCAACTTTGCTAAAACGAAAACGCATTAATATTAATAAAATTATGTTATGTTCATCAAGTTCGTATTATTATGAGAATATTATATTACAAAGGTGTGGGGGTTACAAATAATATTAATCAAATTTAATAAACTAAACAATTAACAATTTTTTTTTTCTTGTTTATGTGATACAGTAAATTAATCTTTAACAAAATATGCAAGGGATCGGTTTCTTTATATTGTATTGTTTCTTTGTCTTTATAACGTTTAGACATTTTATGTATAATAACCTCGAAACAGGTCAGTCTAGGGCAAGCGGCGGGGGCCCGCTGCAGTACGCAATTACTATTAAAGAAATGGGGCAAATTCGGCTATATATAGAACAAGCGTTCACACGTGTATGGTTAGACCCACATTTACGGTAGAATAGATATCTCCCATGTCCGTTTTAGTGTAGCTATCTATCCACATCAATAATTGATTTTAAATAACTACACCATAGTTCTTTAAACGTAGATCAGTATTCAAAATATTTTTGACGTGTTAATTAGATATAATAATTAACTTTAAAATTATCATAACCGTCATGTGAATCAGTAACCGAATAATATATTCTTTGCATACCATGCAACATAAGTTTTGGTCAAATTTTATCGGTGGTGTGCGAGCGAGTGCATCGGATGTTTGCGCTGGCACTTTTATAGCTGTAATATATTATGACCATGAAACATCGCCGCAGCCTTAACTAATCATAAAATACGTTGACTTTATAAGCTTCTAAGAACTTAGGTACACACAAAGTTAAAGAACTTTAAAAAAAAAAACTAACAAGTTTCGGATCGATTTAGTTACAAAAAGGTTTTCAGTTTCGATTGCCAGAGGGGTTGGTGCCATGTTGCCTGGGGCACGGTATCCGATCACGGTCCGGGTGAATCATACTTAGCCGAAATGCAAGCGGTCGATCTGACTCACGCCACATCCTTTATACGCTGAAGTGGAAACAATGCCTTTATCAGTAAATTATCGTGTTAGTTGTTATAGTGGGTTAAGTGAGAATAAAACTTATGTGGAATATAGTGTTTAAAGTATCAACAAACCTCTATTACTAGGCTAGATAAGAGATAAGGTACTATAAATATTTCACTAGTTTATTTAAATATATAATTATAATATAGCAACTTTCATTAAAAAATCTCATTAAGTGTTGATATAGTACTATAAATCAAAATATTTACTGACTCTTCGGTTAAAGATTTTCAAAATACGAATGTCGGGTAAGTTTTCACTTAGACTTTTAAAACTAAGTATATTTAACTGCCGTCTCGAGACCACCTAATTATGATTTTGTAATAGTGGTTTTCTTATACACCAGGTCTGTGTAGTACTTGCCCTTAATACTCAATATAATTTAGCATATAAACATACAACACTCCTTTTAATATTTTTAGTATTAGTACTTGCTTTAGCGCACAAAGAGGAATTTAGGCCATTTATCCACTATATTGACCATTTGTATGTTGACGGATGTCGTAAATCTTTGCACGATGTTATTCTAAGAATATGTTGGTTTATGCAGGATATTTTGTTTCACAGGAAGCTCAATATCACCGGGGATCTAACCTATGTCTTTATACGCCGCGCGTTTTTCAACCGCACATACAAACTGAGTCATCACTGCTTTCTGTCTAACGACATAGTTAATTAACTATGTCGTAACTGAAGAATTTAAATAAATATATAGGTCATATAATTAATGGTGTGTATTATATATAGCTAGTGGATATATAGTCGCGTGAAACAAACTATAAACTAGCCTGTCACAATGTTGCTGAATCACAATAAAGACTATACTTTAAAGTACCAATAATGGAACAAGTTATTTGCGGCAAGTAGAATTATATAAATATATTATTGCTAAATACTTGTATTTTTGGAAATTGGTAATATACTAGTTTTTTTAAGATAATTTATGTAAATTTTCACAAGTCTTCGACACATTAAGGCACTGAGAATCCTAAACTAGGAATACATAGTAACAATATAAATACAGTATGAGTGTGGTATACATGTCTCAGGTGTGGTTATTAAGGTTATGTGTTTAACGTTAATTTCAATCAGAAAAATGGTATTTCCCACTATTGAGTCATATCGTTAAAAGAATATTTTAAGTACAAGAGACATAAAACGCCTTCATTATGTTTGTATTGTTTCTCTTCTTTTTTTGCCTTATTTTCAATGATCCGTCTTACCCATAAATAGATTCACATCTTACCGAAACTTAATCACTTAATTTAGTGTTTCCGCGGGCAACGTATACGATACAACTGTAAAAGCTTTGAAGTATAATATAAAATGAACATTGAAATAAAACATTGTAAAATACAACTTTCGTTGTGGTCAAATCGCTACCAGTCTCTGTTAAGATATAGCTAAGTATGAATAGAAATTGTTATATGCTGGCAATAAATACAATAATCAAAATATTCTAATACAAATTAGATAAAATCGAATACAACGTAGTCACTAAAATATTACTTCCAATTAAGCTTTTCACTTGGCTTTTACAACTACAGTCGTTGGTTCAGTTGCGAGGTTAGATTTAACCGCAACCAAGTGTAAGACTCTTGGACCGAAATTCATTGTTATTTAAACACGGTTTACTGTTAAGTTATAATTAAAACCACTAGCTTTTATTATTTGTACGTATTAATAAACATGCTAGAAATAAAAAAAAATGTAGTGTCAATATCAAAACCACGATATAAATGGTAGGTTTATTTATACGTAAAATTATATAGATTGAAACGGTCGTTACACCTGCTGTTGGTAGTTAGTGTTTTCTCTCATAAGAAAAGGTCGTGGCCATATTTACCACCCTGTTCAAGTACGGTTTGATGGCAGACGCATATTCTTATTTATTAGCAAAACGTGGTAGAAAAAAAAAATAGTTTCAATATTGTTGGCATTTGTGTGATTCTCCACGAACGGCTCTCGGAGCGGCGAGGATCCCGTTACGCAAAGCCGGCATTAGGTCTCCGCACATCAGCCGCGATCTTACCTCGCAAACTAATTATGTTAATAAATTTAACTATAACTTATGTACGTAGTAATGAAACACAAGTCATCATCATCATTATCCGATGGACGACGACCTTTGCGTATAGGTCTCAACCAAAGAGAAACGATCGATCCAGAACGCTGGTCGTAATTAGCAACTATAATATTAACCGGGATAAACAGACTTTTTTTTGATAAATTGTTGTTATTGATATAATAATAGTATAAATATTAAAACAATGAAACATTTAGTATTTAAAATTGTTATGTATTTCAGTTGTTATCGAACAGATAGGCCGGTTATTGATATTTATGCGCACTTCGTGGTTTACGCTGTCAATTCGAACGATGGGATTTGGGGAATTGACTAATGTATTAACATTAACTACAATCACGAAGCTTAACTAATATTCTGTTTACCGAACTATAAGCCTTTCCAACAACAGACAGTTTTATATAATTTTTACGATAATTCAAACGGTTATGAATACAACAACCGGTTGTGAACAAAAGTTGAATATTATTTGACAAGTAAGGAAATATATTATTTTTGTTACAAGAGACCTATGTATATGACCTATGCTGAGGACGTCCATTGGTTGAAATGATGATGATACTTTTGTTTAATTCAATGCAAAAGTTAAAATTTTTTTGAATATTAAAACAATCATTCAAATATTTTTATCATGCCTTTGGCAGCCGTTATACTTCTCGTATAGAAGTTTTCAAAGTAAATATTGCCACGGTTATAGCTAATCTTTGAAGAGGACAGGAAAGCTAACGCGAAGTTATTTCTTCAAATAACAATCTAATTTAAATCGCATTTGAAGTCATTTTAACTGTTTAAATAATTAGTATTCATGCCAACTATATATAACAGTTACCTGCTGCAATTACAGTACACGTTAAACTTTATAAAACTGTTTATCTTACTATCAAAGATTGACTCTCAGATTTGTTACTGCTTATTATCAAAATATTTACAAGCATCATCGCTGCAATATTTCGGATATTTCGCACGAGTAATAACACATTAATAATAAATTGTGTCAGGAAATGATTCGTAATCAGTTAGTCGTCCGAACCGATGACGGTTCCACAACTGTTTTGATGATCAAGTGCCTGTCATTGCTGTCATCATTAAACGCTGTACATTACTATGCATTCTTACGTACACAAATAATTACGTTATCCCTTAATTATGACTCGTTTTGTGTGTATTTGTAACAAAGACATGCCTGTTGGCAGTATCATTATCATGACGAATATCATTTAGATATTTTAGGAATGCGAAATTATAGATCATGGTTATTATCTTAGGTTTCTATTGCTGACAAACTGACAAATTTATAAATTCACATGCGGTAGAAATGGACATTTGTAGTTATGTAAAAGAATGGGGCGAATAGAGTATGTTACCCGAAAGAGAGAGAATTGATAATTTTGGTATTGATTGAAGAAAGCAAAAATAAAAGAAAGATAATAGTGAAACAAAGTATAATACATTTAAACCTTTCTCTTTCCTTCTTCATATATTTATAGTGTAGTACACAGCATGGAGACTAATCTCTACAGTATAAAGAATCTGTATATGGAGCCGTATACGACAGGCAAAGAAAAGACGAAGGGTTGATAAGCTATAGAGAATCGCGTTTTATCGCATTCTCTTACTACCTAATCTCTCCAAATCCCTATAAATATAGGGTGGCGCAAAAATAACCTTATAAAAAGTACCTTATTACCTGTGTTATAAGGTACTTTTTATACGGTTATTTTTGCGCCACCCTATACGTTTATAACTGTCTTTTTTTCGTTTCATAAAGATAAATTCACACCGTCCCAAAAGAAGTTTAAAATTTTAAACACCAATAGTTATTTTTGATAGAGTACTTATAAATTATAATAATATCAATTCACCATAATCAGATAAACTTATAATTATATTATACAACGTAAAACTGAAGACAAGAGAAATTTCATTCCTTGTTTGTTCTTTTAATTTATTTTTTGCATTACTCAGTAGAGGTAACGTTTATTTGAAAAACAGACAAACGTTTCGTTTTTATGTATGAAGATCTTAGATGACTGCAAGTGGCAGCCACAGTTCATTAGATACGTCCTCGAATAAAGGTCGTACCAACTGGACGCTCTTGTTATTTTACATTTAGCTCTTTTTATTGCCAGTCCTTACTCCGATGATATTGTTGGATTTTAAATGACGAAGTTCAACTGCAATGAAGCGTTGAAATGTTTATCAGCATCCAATAATTTATGTAACGCAGGCTTCGCTACTTAGATATCAGCAAAAGTTTATTTGGATTGTGAAATTTTATTAGATCGAATAGATGGAAATGTTTCTTTAAAAACTTAGTTGCCGTCGGCTTTCTACGTTGAATCAATTAGTCAATTGATAAACCCGTACGAAGCTGAATGTGGAATTGATATAGATTCAACACCAACCGGCTACGTGGTAATTTGTTTGCTCTAATCAACCTGTTTCTCGAACGTTTTCACCTTAAATCAATTTCTGTTTATCTACAAACGTTATAGACCCCCAGTTGCCGCACGAACTCTTATATTTTTCCAGTCTGGTAAGTAAGAATACAATTTCCTGTGTAATCTCCTTTGCTCACAGATTATCTTATTTTTGGCATTTTTTATATGAGCTTGAATACTTACAATGAGTAATTTATTAATAATGTATTGAAACAGTGTTAGAAAATTAAGTACAAATTTTGTATAAAAATTCTGCTTTGAATGTTAGTTTACACATTACAAGAGACCTAGGTCTAGCAGTGGGATGTCCATCGGTTGAAATGATCATGATGGATGTTAGTTTGATGGAAACAAGTGTATGTATATTGATCAGTAAATAATTATACTTGTTGTTTACGACTAACTTATATATATTTTTGTGAGTTGCAATTTCGTAACTGTCACCGCATATGTAGTGCTTATCTATCGATCTGAGCTTAAAAGAAGTTTTAGAAACGTTTCCGATCTTTCCAGTTTTAGATTTGAAAGTTTTTGTTGTGCTCATTTTAGGAGGATTAATGATGTCACTCGCATCTGATTGCTTATATTGCATATCATCACTTACCGCCGCTAAGTGAGTAAGCACTTTTCGGCCCGTAGATGTTTAGTATCAAACGCTCTTCTAATGTTGTGTAGGCAGTTAGGATCCTTCAGGTAGGAAGTTTGACGATGCTCGGCGATTTTATTCATCGCCTACTACCATTAAGGATGTATGGAGCTACCCTCGGCTCCCAGTCTCTCCTCTAACTTGTTTGCTAAAATGTCACGTTGCCGAACTTCCGAGGGGGAGGACCTCCCTCGGAGGGCCCCCTCTGCCTTGTCTCGTCCTTTTCCTTCGATCGCGAATTCGATATCAGAGGATATTTAGCTATTTGTATTATCAGTACATGTTTTATCAACCAAAAAGTATAGACTAGATGTCAAAATATTTTAAAGTTATATGTTTATTTATTTCATATTTCAACAACATAACGTATAAGGTATGTTGCGATTATTTATTTCTAATTTTCCCTGATATTATTATTCAGGGCTTTACATTATCCTATTATTTTTCACATGTCCTTACAACACATTCACTGCTAATTTATTTACATCACTTCAAGTTTTTTTTACATTGTCTATACTTATGCTATCTAATTATCTAATATTCACAGAATTAACAGAATATTATTGTGTCCATATCAATAAGATAATATTTACTTATCGTTATTTATATTGTTTACTATCCTACATATTTTTAAATAATAATTTATGAAGTCACTTCTAACTGATTTATTTTTTATTAGGCTCAGGTAGACTGGCTGTATCTATACTTAAGTCTATCTCCTGCTCAACGTCATACTTCAAGCATCTATGTATAGGACACTCCTTCAGCAATTGAGGAGCCGTGTCCACCACGGCATCATCACATTTGCACGACTAGGTCTTCCGACACTTGAAACGGTTTAAGCATTGGGAGAATCCGCCGTGGCCAGTGAATATCTGGATTAACTGCCCAATTGGCCGGACCTTCCTTATTAACCGATGTGCCTCTGCTGCGTTCGGGAAAAATAACTTAGTGGTGATTTAAAGGTTTTAAAATAAAAGGTTATTTTATCTTAAAAAAAAATACATGATTGCTATTATTAGAGAATTTTTGATAGTGTTGCTATACCAGCTCATACATAAATCGTAATATATTTATGATATTTTATATTATGTAGATATATATTCTCCCCCGACGAAAACTTAAAGTGTACATCTACTTTGTAAGTTGTCGCCTTGAATGTGTCACGGGCGGCTACCGCGGGGGCGTATCAAAGGCTCGGATTCCGTGCATGCTCTGATATTTCCGGCTTAGGGTTGAAGTGGGAATGTTTAAGTATATAGTTCATGTGCTACACTTATATGTGATAGTTATTTGGCATATTCTACTTTATATATAAGCACTTGTCTTAAAAACGTTAATAACTAAATCTCTTTAATTTTGCATATTGAAATACTTGTTTAAATGTCTGTATTCAACATATTTATAAGAGTATAAAATACTCTGTATATCTATCTTGTAAGTTAATGTGGTTCGTGAGAAAAAGATTTATTAAGCTTTGTGATATGTTAAAGAGATTCAAGATTTCTAAACTTCTATCCGAAAATGTTGCGAGTTGTTATTATTCCTAATAAATTATTAACAAACGAAAACATATACAATTTTTTAAAGCAGATTTGTTCTCATTACAATTTACTTAAATTTAAAGACCTTCGATGTAAAAGTTTGTTATCTTGAAATTACATATAAATGTGTGCGTGTAAACAGCAAACGCTTAAGACTCGTATATTTCGAAAGATTGACTAGAATTAAAAAAAAAATCAACAATCTTTCTCATTAACAACAAATCTTCCACTCTTTTTTTAAACAGTTCAAGTTATTATTACCGCAACCATCATCAAACAATATGTATACATTATGTGTTTCGACGTAAAGAGTGCTGTGAAATCACTGGTGGTAGGTCTCTGTTGCTGGAGATTGTCACCTAAACAATCTCCAGCAACATCGCATGGACCTCCATAGCATCGCCTATTTCTGCCGCCAAACAGTATTGTGCAAACGTTACTGTTGTGGTTTGAAGTGTGCTGTAACTAGTGTAATTACTGCGGTGACGTGATTCGACATCTTATGTCTCAAAGCAACGAGCACTATATGGTGCATTATATATCATCCTAACGACTACTGCCACATTATAGACGGGTGTATCACTTATTATCATCTGAACATCTCGTTCGTCTCGTCACTTAATTGAATAAAAAAAATATAGTATCCATTAACTGCAGTGTTTGTTTACAGTTAAATCTGCTGCTTGCTAACCATCTGATAACAAATAAAAACTTTAAATAATTAACCTCGCTCGCTCTGTCGTTTCCCTAAATAGGAAGAAATTAACAGCCTGCGGCAGTCCACTGCTGGACATAGGTCTTTCCCGCGGAAAGCCACTATCTTTAGTGCCATATTGCTCGGGTGAACGTCCTACCCGTCTCGTCGTCCAATTGAATACTAAAAAGATTTTTACATTAATTATTTTCAAACAAGTTTTTGAAAACGATGCAACTATTTCACCTCGTAGTTTTTTAGTTATTCAAGCGCAGTCGCTAGGCAGTGATTAATTAAAAATAGAAACTTTAAGGTGAATACTATTTCCTAGATGTTATTCAAAGTAGTTTTAGTATCTAAAAATGAATACAGAACTTGTCGAGTTAACGATTTGGTTAATACGGCTCTCTAATATCATCGTGACGCACAGTTAAAAATAAATTCAAGAACCGTTAACTGTACTCTATAAGTAGAATTTATGTTGGGTTAAGTACAAGTTTATAATGTTCAAGAGCTTTCCATAAAATATAATAATTCGACGGTTAATTATAAAATAAACATTTTGTATGTTAGACAATTTGTATACAAGTAAAATTACAGATTAGAACTACCGCATAACTAATGTATATCATCAAGTAGTAATGTGCAAACATAACCTGTTTCTTCAACCTGTTAACCTGATGGTAAGTGATTGCCCCTATAAAAACGTGGCATTAGTAACATAAATTCTACATATAAGAAGTCTTCGTTCTTAGCTCATGTTTGTCTTAAAGCGAAAAATATAACGATCATACAATGTAGAGAAAGAGAAATATTGGATTGCTTTGTTTTACTTAGAAAGGAATCATTATTAGATAGGAATTCTCTATTTGTTCTTCCCGTTACAAACATGAGAAAAAACGCTCCATTAGCAGGTTACTTCTGGATAAGATCAACGTCAAGATGAATGTTTTCGAGGACTGGATATCTTTATATATATATATATATATATATATATGTAATTTCCACCTATGTAGAGAGACTCATCACGATATCTCTGGAAGTATAGGGTGGCGCAAAAATAACCTTATAAAAAGTACCTTATTACCTGTGTTATAAGGTACTTTTTATAAGGTTATTTTTGCGCCACCCTATATAAGTATCATCATCATTAGGTGCCCTTTTCAAACTGAAGTTTGGCGATCAGATTGAGAAAACCTATTCGGTCCTTAGCTATTCTTTTTAACTGATGGTATGTAAAATCGTATATTTTGTCGTAAATATCCTATATTTAAAATATAGGTTATATTAGAAAGGTTTTTAAAAAATTCTTTCCCCAAAAAGATTTGCGGGAGTCTGAGGGCCAGTACAGCGGGCGGAATACAGCTAGTACTATATATTTACAATAAAAGTAAGTTACGTTTATAACAAAACTACCATTTTTAAATAAATTTGTCCTCGTTAAAGCACAGATGTTTTGAATAAAGTTTAGTGCTTAGTATATGGTAAGTTGCATTGGAATGAATCTGTTAAGGTTGATATGCTTATCCGGATTTACACACAATGCGGACGGCTGCAGCGAAGCCGTTGCGTGCGCGAACGATGAAATATTACTTATCGAACAGCGGGATATGGTTATGGATGGTTTGCTTAATTTCAAGCTCGGTGAAAACCCCGCCGGTTGTCATTCTCCTAAGCTATGACTATGCCTAAGCCGCCTTTTGAATTGCAAAGGCCCAGCGAACCCCCGTCGGACCCCTATCGGCGACGGGCAGCGGTTGTTGGATTATCAAACTTACGCCGCTCCCCAACCGTTATGTTAAATGCCAAATTTTTCACCAAACCCCCCAACCCTACACCCACAGTTCTGTTGAATCATGTTACTCCTTTGATGGCCTTTGAAAATCAATGTTCCGTTCTGTTTCTCACAGTTTGTTTAAAATGTATTGCATTATTATACCTTTAAGGACTATGTGAAGTTACTTAGTAATACAAACTTAAGACAACATCTAATGTTACTAGGCAAAATATGTATAGCTTGTTACCAGGTTTTAAATTTTAGGTCACAGTTATCGTGAACTATAATTTGGTCCGTATTATAAATTAAATTTACATATTAATGTCGCATTTGTTTGTTCATTTGTACGATTAAATAAGGTTAGGCCAAATCGTTATGAATTGTTATCACGAACATTGCGTTGATTTTTAATGTCATTATTATTGTTGTGCCCTCGTTTTTTTTTTATTTTACGAACCGACGATGAATACATTCACTCGATAGTAAGTGCTCGCCCATAACAAACTAGCGCTTAGTATGATATACACTGCATCACTTTGTACAATGTCCTTCGAACCGGAACAAAGTAATATTTGCAAACTGCTGTTAAGCCAAAGAAATAGGAGCTGCGTATTACTACTACTACCTAGACAGTAGCAGTAAGAGACCTAGCATATTAAAGTTTACTTCCTGTGTTTTTTCGTTGCGTACAGGTACGTTGTATACATTGTACTATAGCATCCGGTTTGATTAAATTGACCACTTGTTTCGTCGTGAATAACGACATCAAGGGGCTCGTCTGGTTTGCGCGGGGCCTTATTACAATATCCGGAGCGGCATGGGGAGCGCTCACAACCGCTACTCGCTTCGCTTGCTTATCTGAACGCGCGATTTCTTTGTTTGCAGTGTACGCAATTTCCTAAAGAGCGTTGTGCGGCAGTCGGGACGAGATAAACCGCACAAGGCCTCACCATGCCTGTGGATGGCAGATATCTTGCGAACGTGTAGCTTTTACTCACAGAAACCTTATTAAGAGTGGGCAGTCTCCTGTTTTTGTGTAATCAATTTCTTGTATACTTCACATACAATCTTTACTTATTTAACTAAGAGACGAGAACAGCAAGACGTACACCCGATGGTGAGTGATTGACATAATTTGGCGCTAGTCAATATTTTAGCACTGCACCACACCGTGCTAGTCGCTCGAAACAGCATAAGACATAAAATGTCTTTTTAGCCACATAAGTAATTTTGTGTTGATGATTTTTGGAACCTGACATATCCCAAAAATAAAAAAAAGATATAAAATGTAATTACCTTAATAACTTCACTAGCTATAACGCCCTTCCCGACAAACAGTAATGTTTGCATACTACTGTTTGGGGGTAGAAATATACGCTGCGTTAGTAGTTACCTAGACGGTCTCTGACAACAGAGACCTACCACCAGTGGTAGGTCAAGTGGTGATGTGTTATTGTGTTCACCTTATAACCTTGGCAAATATAACAGTGAATAGAAAATATAAATGTATCAATCTGGTACTGAACATGAAAAGGTCTGCAAAGATTTTATGAATTTATTTCGAATTTGTGTTTTCAAATTAAACGCCGGTCCAATCACGCAAAAAACAACCCCAATTTCGTGCGGTTATCTGACGGACAAGGTCGCGGTTTTGTAAAAGTTTTTTGTACATTTCACAGCGCCGAAATAAATCAAAATCGAGTTTTAATTATCGTTAGGGTGAAATATCGTTCAGTTTCGGAGGAACCGTGGCTTAAATATTTTGTAAAGTGTTGGAAATGTCCGCTTGCTTTTTTTTATTTTCAGCTTCTGCACTGATCGTCCGTAATTAAAAAAATAAAATTTATTTCTTGTAGTTGCCATAGTGTCTGAAATATTGTTAATTGAAATTTAACCAATCTAAGCGGATTTCTCCCATAATATTTAAAAACAAACGTATTTTCTATATGTACATATATAGTATATAATAAGAAAAAAATTTAAATCTTACAAGTAGATTATGAGTTAAACATTTTTTACATTCGAAAAAGCATTGAGACGGGTGAAATGTTGTCCCGATGGTAAGTGATATGCCTGCCCATGACAACAAGGCTTTAGTTTGTATGGTGTACAGCACCAAATTGTGCCTTGACACAAGATGTAACTTCTCGCTACCGTATTAATTACACTAATTGCAGCGCCGTTTAAACCGGAACAGTAATGTTTCCATACTGCTGTTTGGTAGCAGAAATCGGCGCCGCGGTGGCACCTACATAGACGGTCTCCGGCAACAGAGACCTACCACCAGTAAATCTTTCCTTTACATCAATTTAATTAATAAAGCCCCAAAATGTAATAAGTATTATATACGTGTTATAAATGCATTGCTGTTCTGGTTGTCAACATATCAGGAGTCGGAGTATTCTGGGCATGATCTACGACCTTATTGTCACAATATACCATGTGAAATTGTAGTCGTGTTGACCGATTCATTAATTTCGGTTTTAAAACTAATAAATATTACAAGATCTATATAAAAAACGCATATACATTGAACTTTATTCATTATGCACTCTATTACTTCATATACATAAAGAAAATTGTTTGTGTATCGATTTCAATAGATCGTAGTTTCTCTCTATCCGTGCTTGAGTGTTTCAGTTCACTAGCAGCGGCGACAGTTGTGCCCGACGTTAGCAACGCTGATGACACTTCTATCGTCATACGATGCGGATTGTTGATCTATGGTTGCAGATTCGAATCCGATATTTTACCAACAACTTTTAGCATAAACTAAAACCCTATATAATTTTAGTTTTAATGTTAATAAAAGTTTTATTTTGTTCTTAAAAAATAAAGCCATTGTCTGTTATTGTTGAGTGGTTTAATTTAACATAATGTGGCAACACTTAAAAACTACCTACTACTGTCCATATATTTAGACTCATAACTCATATTGACTTATACCATTTAAAATACACAACAAAAATCTTACTGAAATTTAGTAAGATTCTACACAAATTATTATTCAATATCACTAATGGTGGGAACCTCACAAAGTGGACCGATGTTATGGTGAAGATAGTTGAAAATCGATTGATGCTGCCAGCGTAGAATGGATCAGAGTGGACATCTTTGACGGAGGGCTATGTCCAACAGTGGGCATCGAATAATATATAACCATATTAAAATGGATGGGAACATAGTTTTTAAGGTTTTGCAAAATAGCCGTTGCGTCTACGCGGTCACAATTCGAGGATCTTGTTACTCCATAGGCCGTCAGTCCTTCGATCGATGTGTCTTACCCATTGCCACTTAAGGTTAGCCAATTTTTGGGGAAATGTCTATGACCTTAGTTATGCGGATATCGTTATTGCCGATTCGATCACGCTGGGAAACTATAAGCTCAGCTCTTTGCTTTGACCTCTGTGCGACTTTCAGCTTCTTATGAAGGACACTGTAATCGGCCACGTATCAGTACCATATTCTATCACTGGCACTACGCTTAAATATAGTTATTTTTTTAAAAAATAACAATTATAGTATAAAGGGTTAAATTCATAATAAAAGTTTAAAATAGTAATGATTATGGAGATTATTTCATGTTAAATAAAGGGGTTGGTTTTCTTTGATATTTTGTTTACTTAATTTACTGTAGGCTGTAACTTTACAGGACAGGATGTATGCAAAATTTATTTCGGCTCTGTGCATATTTTGCTGTGAGCATACTGGCAAATATTTACGTCACATGGCTATAGAGAATGTCAGTTGGCTGCTCTTGATTTAATTTGATCCTCACGTAAAAGCTTAATCATATTTATTAAGTTTTCCTTTAATAATGCACATTTATCATTACATTTGTTTGCGTAAGACACTTTAATAGTTAAATTAAGGTACTTTCTTACATTAGAGATGAAGCTGTTAAATTTGTCTAGTTATTTTCAATGTTTAAGTAAATATTCTATTTTCGGAATAGTTTTCTCAGTAGCACCTGAACATTGTGAAAAGTTTAATGTATATATATTACCCGAAATAAAAAAAAAACTTTATACTCCTTCTTAAGCGAGTGCAAGATATAACATACACTATATAGTTCTCTTCATGTTACCACAGCTGGAACTCCGAGCTTTCTCTCATAATACGAAAGTTAAGGACATTTATCCACGGTCTGCGTTGGTGTCCTCATTGTGTTTTTTTACTAAACTTAAGAGGTATCGAACAAGCATCTCCAGATATAGTTTATACTCTAGATATACGTTATACGATCACCTTATAAACTAACGTTTTAAAGGCTTCGGATATGATATAGCGCAGCGCAGAATAATAAAATCTATAGATAGTATATCATACAAGTACATAAATAAAGCGTTCTTTGTTAACTTTTTGGCTGCGGTAGAGTAAAAATTATTGTGTGTATAGAATAATATGGTAAGTACGAGTCTTTCAATAGAGCGTCGGTCAACCGCACATTGCATGTCAGATACAGCGTCCACTCCAACCTCTCCTATTAACAGCTATATAGCAGCCAAGTCAACGTCAACCTGTCTCGAACAGTCTCCAATGGGTCCAGTGAGGAACGTAAAATAGAATATATTTTTTTATACAATAGTTCACTTCAATTTTACTTACAACGACACGGTAGACGGAGCAGCATGCTCGCCCGGAAATACCATAGTATCCCGGGCTTTCAAATGTATGACTGCCGGAACACGGCAATAAATTGTGGCGGCTGATTGATATTACATATTGATATACATTATAGCTTTCTTTTAATTTTGAGACTAGTTCTGCCCGTCAGCTTTCTACAACCGGAATATATATAATACATGTAAACTGGTAATGAAAAATGCCTGAACAATTGCTTTTTCTTACAATAGTTCATAGACATGGTGATGAGTTCATCGATCCAGTAAAACTTTGTACTTGTTTCCTTTCACACTTCTCTCTAGTATGTAAACAAAAAATTGTCTATATTATTTTAAGGTCTTAAACATCTCTACATACTATTTAAAATTGATCTAGTTTAAATTGACTTACAAGTAAGAGTATTGTGAAGTAAACGAGATAAAAATTTTGTTATGAAAGCATTCTTTAACCATTCATTGTATATATTATTTTCAAAGAGGCAGGACGTTCACCCGATGGTAAGTGATAACAATGAAGCAATACTTTTAATGTTCACACAGCACGACATTGTGTTCGTCGCCATGAGGTACATACATTATTACATTATATATACTTTTGAATTGCCAAGACAATGCAATAAATGTATAAAATATATGTCGTCGCACTTTTTCCTATGCAACTCATTAACTTAATTTTTTATTACTATTATGGTATATTATTTATATATTCGAACTACATAGAATAATAACCATGTATGATTAATAGATAAACGTATTCATGTGTTAGTAATTCATCACAAGTCATTATTGACGCTTAAACATATACAACTCAGTATGATTTTGTAAAAGTAAAGTTATACTAAATGTTATCGAGCTAGTTCTGTATATATTTACACAATCTCATCGCGGTTAAAGATCACATTTTGCTTTGTATACGCCACGTATACCGCATATATTGTTGTAAATTACAATGATGTTCCGTTATATCAACTCCTACTGCAGTGCTGAGTCTTGAAAAAAAAAATACTTAATTGTAATTTGTTTATTGTGTATATGTGAATTATGTATGTGACCTTAAAGATGCAAGACGAACTGGGTCGAGCTCTTACTAATAGATAATCGTGTCTGAGCGTAAGCGGTGGCGGGGTGAGGTGGTAACGGGGAAGTGGGGGGCCAGGGTAGCAAGCGGGCGTGGGAGCTACTATGATTTGTTTACGGCGCGCGATCAGCTGAGCGTGTGACGCGCGCCGCGTCGCTCTGACGCGACAGCCGACTCGCGCGCAGCTATCCGCCGTCACCGACACGTGTACGGCGACGATAATGAAACAATCGTTAGGTACATTCGCGGATAGCAACACAATGTTTTTTTTTAATTCCAGGGGACGAGCGGGACGTCCACCTGATGGTAAGCGATACGCCTGCCCATAATGTGGCGATAGTTAAGATAGTATATATTACATCGCATCGCACCCGTCGCCTTGAATCAAGATGATAACTCTTGTTTTCCCAGTAATTTCATGTTTGCACACTGCTATTTGGCGGCAGAAATTGGAGCTAGTAGTACCTGCCTGAATGGTGTCAGACTCAGTACTTCAGACTGAACTGTAATGAGATTTTACGTTGCTCTATTGAACTAACTTTCATACAATTTTAAAATGAGTTTGGTTTTATTTACGTTCGCTTGCTCCGACGCGACACGAGTCACAATTCCCGATGCCCCTTATTTTCATGATAAGCTGTGGCTCTGAAGTAAAATCCTCACCCCCCTTAGGGTAAAATCTCGGTGAGTCACTCCCCATATTACCTTTTAAAGGATATAAGATTAATTATATTTGATATCTTTTTAGGAACGGTATTCTGGTATATAAAAGAAAGAACCACATCTCTAACATTAGTGACGTGTCTCTGATGTCGGAGACTGTATAAGTCAGTACCACCGCAACTCTTTATTTCTTCCACCGAACAGTAGTGTGCAAACATTACTGTGTTGATTTGAATGGCGTTGCAGTGATATTACCGGGGTAACGAGATTTAACATCGTATCTTTCATGGCGACGAGCACAATGAGACGCAGCGACCATCATCCTACTTAGTAACACATTGTTATGGGCAGGCGTATCACTTATTATCAGGAGTTCAGACTCGCTCGTCTCTTCGCTTTCTTCATAGCTGTTCTTCGTAGACTGTTTGGCGACAGAAAGTGTGGTGGTGGCTGTTGCTGTAAGTTCAGCATTTTAATCTCTGTGTAATTTGTTCGTATGTCAATGAGAGGCTAACTTGAAATTACCATTTCCGGCACAGCACTAACATTAACAAAGTTTTGAAAGTGTGTTATTACGAAGCAGCATCGTTTATCGGGAGTGTTATTTATACGTGGAATTCAGCTAAGCTGGAATACGTCTGGCGTTCATACAAACGCGCGGCCTTATTTCCGCCTCCGCGTGGGGCTTCACGGTTCAAACGAACTGATCTGCACGCACACAAACGCACTGTGTATACACAACAATCATGTGTGAATGTGTAGTACTTATGCGCGCTTCCTTTAGGTACTTGTCCACCGTACAGTGAACCCACCGTCAAGTGTTAGTCAAAAGGAGAATATAGGGGTGGAGTCATTCTTATCTAGACTTGTTTTGAGTGTGACTTGATCTAATATATTTAGTTATAATTAAAAAGCTGCGGTACAACCGTTTCAAGATCGCATTGGGCGTTACCGTAACTTCTTACCAGCATATATAGGTTGTTTCTTGCTTGCTGTGGTGGTATAAAACATATAAACATATAAACATATAAAGCTGAGAGTAACTGAACTCGAACAACACAGACGGTGTTTTCATGAATTAGTTAAAAGAGATCTAGGTCCAGCTGTGGACGTGCGTAGTTTGAGATGATGATATGAAACATAAATTTTTGGTCATGATCTTAATTTTGGTACACTTCTACACGGTTTAAGGTCAAATAACATACAAGGAAGGAAATCGTTATTATGTGTAACAAGTTATACTTCGCCTTTAACTAAGTTCATCGCACCCCGCTGTATGTTTGTTTCCCAGTATAGCACTTCCACATAGACTGAGCTATGTTTATGTTTAATTTTCCAGTTATTTAGGTTGCTAGTTCGCGAACTTGGAGTCACTAATTAAACCCTTTAATATAACACACACTGAAAAGCTTCGTAATTAAATGTGATTTTACCCCATAATTAAACTTTAAGTTTGTGGTAGAAACATTCCAAATACTTCATAACAGATTTCTGGAAAGAGACATTGATATCAGGTCTTTCTCGATGAATTGTTTAGGTATTCTAATGGCATGTTGTCTATTAGCTGGACTCAGAGAGTGACCAATGACAGTGTTCTTCAACGAACTGGACAAAAGCGTTATCTTATGGTTACGGTTAAGGAACGTCCTACCTCGGTCATGTACTCCGTCATCAGCGATATGATCTTCTGCGGTTAATTATGTAAAGTTTATGGAAAACGAAAGGTGGGGAGAAGGAAGAAGTCATGGTTGAGGAATATCAAGGAATGGATTGGCATATCTAAGGCGTCAGAATTGTTCCGCCGAACCAGAGACGGAAAGGATTGTACCACGCTGATCGCCAACCTTCATTAGTTGGAGAGGCACTTTAAGAAGAAGGAAGGCAACATGGTAAGTGATATTACTGGGATAACGAGACAGTGTTATTAGTAAAATTGTAGATGGCTATGGGTGTGAATATACTAATATCCAATATACGATTCTTAATATACAGTTACAAAACACGATTCCATAACTTTCTAATAAAGCTTTTAGTTTAAGACCTAGAATATTTTTTATGTAATAATTTTGTAATTTTGTAATTTTGTAAATTTAATAATCTATAATAACTTTTGTTTACTTTGAATAAAAAAAATTCATATGCGGAGAATGTTATGTGATTTTTTTTATACGCGGTATGTGAATCTCAGCGGCATTGGTATAAGTTTAATATTTCCTATCTGTGTATATATATTATATTAACAATTAGAATAAAGTAATTGAAATCTATCAAATATATAAATATATTTATAATTTCTGAATTTGATTGTACGATTTTTTTTTATACGGTCTCTATCCACCGCAAGTAAACAAGGTTAACTGTATTTTGGTTTGTTATTAACAATTTTTTGTGGTAATACTTTTTATAACGTTATTTTTACATCAGCCGTAAGTCGATATCATATCGAATCTCTTCTCATGAGACATGTGAAAGGAATTACAACTTACAGCAAAGATAAAAAGAAAAGAATTATGTCATTCCCCATTTAAGAGTTCGGCATACCCTCGAGACGAGAGGGCTTGTGGGATGGTCCGCGAAGCTGTGCGGCTTGGGAGCGGGAAAAATAGTAGAAACCGACGATACTTTAAGACGCCGGTGTACTAGAAATTTTCAATTGATGCCTACAAATTTAGATAGATGTATGAATTAATGAAGTTAAAATCAAAATATCTTTCAATGTCGATGGACTAAAAAAAAAATTGGGCTTTTGTATCCAGACATAAAGTGTGGAAGCTCTAAATATAATTTTTATAATGATTATATAGTATGTAGGAGTTTCGAAGACAGTAATTTTTAATACAACGAAACAAAGAGACGACGATGTCCAATTGTTGGGCACTAATAGTAGTTTAACTGGTGGTAGATCTCTGGTGCCGGAGATCGCCTAGATACGTAAACGGTAGTCTCCCAATTAATTACTGGAGTAACGAGACTCGACATGTTATGTCTCAAGGTGACGAATACAATGCGGCGCTGTGTATATCATATCAACTAGTGCCACATTGTTATGGGCAGCCGTATCACTTTCCATCAGGAGAAGTCCCGTTCGTCTCGTCGCTTCTTTGAATATTAAAAAAAAAATACTCGATCACCTCGTGAAGACGCGACGTTAGGAAAAGTTCGAATATTTAATAATCACAATATAATAGTTATAATGCGTTATGTTTTAGTAATAATTACAAATATATAGGCGTTGAAATGTATATTTGAATGAAAGTTCAAGTTTTATCTAAGATATAAAAAAAATATTTTAGGGGTCCCGCACAACAATTTACGGGACCCAAGCCAACCTCTCATATTCCACCCTACTAATCAATAAACGAGGCTCTGGCCCCCATCAACTCGCATTAGGCCAGCGTGGTGGGAAATAGCACAAGTCCCCCATATAAACCCTTACAAACGACAGCCCCTGGTGCCCGGCGATGCGAGCAGCGCAGGACCGATACATCTGGGGATCTTTGAGAGAGGCCTATGTCCAGCAGTGGACGTCTATCGGCTGATGATGATGATGAAAATTTTCAATAAACCAAACTGTGATATTACAAATTAATAGTTAAGGTTTTTATTGTGGCTATATACAACTATATATTATTACTTTATACTATCTACGTTAGTATATTTTGGAATTCAACGTATCTAGATATATTGAATTCCAAAATATACTGAGCATGAAGAACCGCATACACAACAAAAGGTAGAATTTCATGATAAAAGCTGGTTATGTAAATAAAGTTGGAGAACGATCGACAAATGGCGGTAACTTTATACGGTGAAATATACCACATATATGAATTCCACAACCTTCATGACTACTTTGCGCGATAGTATAAGTATTTCAAATTTAATATTTACTATGTTTATAAATATTAAACTCCTGGTTGTAGGTCTCTCTTGCGGGGAGATTGTCTTCATAGCTAACAATGCAACTCATTTCTCTCGTCAAACAAAAGTGTGCAAACGTTGTGTTCCGGTTTAAAGAGTGCTGTAACTAGGTGTAATTACTGAGGTGATAGGACGGAATATCTTATGTCTCAAGAGGACTAGCGCAATATGATGCAGTATATATAATCCTAACTAGCGCCACGTTGTCATAGGCAGGCGTATCATTAGCCTGTTAGTGATACCCCGGCTCGTATAGACGGTGCGCCAAATAGAACATTTTACACAGGATCACACTGTGCTCGTCGCCTTGAGACATATGTTGAGTCTCCTTACCCAGTAATTACACTAGCTACAGCGCCCTTCATACCGGAACACGGTAATGTTTGTTCACTACTGCTTGACGGCAGAAATAGGAGCTACGGTGATAACCTACCCCGACGTTTTCCGGCAACAAAGGCCTTACTATCGGTAATTAATCTAAGTTTTGACTAAAAAAAAAGTCATTAGTTATATTAGATTACTGTCACATTATCTAACAGGCTAAAAGTCCCATTACTTTCAAAATAGTCTTTATTGAAGAAGAGATGAAAGATAAGACGCAACAGTGTCGCTGCAACGCCAATTTATACGCAGAAAATTTATTGCCTACTTTGTTGTTTTCCAATAATTAATTACCTACGACAGGTCAACCAGCGGTACTCTAACGACTTCCCGTCGGTGCCGGGTTCGAAGACAACGTTGCATTTCTAAATATAAATAACGTATTCGTGTTTCGGATACACTATTAAGGTGGTGGAAATAGATACAACCGGCACAGAGTCGTCGGGGCCCTTGCTTTGTGACGATACATTCTTCATGTACATGTTTCAACACATTGTCCTTCTGCTGTACAGCTTCTAATTTATTTTTAATATGACGAAATATTTTCGCTGGTACTAGGTAGAGACCTAACAGACGTACCTACCTAGACAGTCTCCGGTAACCTGTTACCGGAGCCCATCTAGCTAGATAACTGCAGCTCTTACTTCCACCACCAATTAGTAGTAGCAAATATAACTGTATACCGGTTTGAAGAGCGAAGCTAGTGAAGTTACTGGAGCAGGGAGACTTGATACATTATATCTCAAGGCGACAAGTTCAATGCGAGGTACTGTGTATGTCATCCTAACTAGCGCCACGTTATGGCAGGTGAACTTCTCGCTCTTCTCATCACTTCGTTAAATAAACCCATCAATGAGAATAAATGGTATATATAGCTTTATTTTAAAATATACGGTTTTACACAAACAAATTTTTTTTTAAATCTACAAAGCTCGAGATGAACGAGACGTTCACTTGATGACAAGCGATACGCCTGCCTGTAACAACGTGACGCTTGATAAGATGATGTCCGCAGCACCACATTAATCTCGTCGTCCGGAGACACAAGTTGTTAAATTTCGTTACCCTCATTGAATTTTAGCAGCTACAGCACCCTGCGATCAGGAACATATTAATGTTTGCACACTAAGGCTTGGCGACGAAAATAGGAGCTGCAGACCACCGCAGCTCCTACTACTGTCCTAGGAGACTGGTACCTCCTAATCTTTGTTTCAATTGTCTGTTTAGTTTTTATTAATGTTTTATTTATGACTCCATCACGATTTCTGATAGAATATTTTTGTACACGTCCAAAAATGTTTACTATCATTCAAAACTCTTACCGCATGACATTGATAGAGGCCGGTCGGTGCACTAAAAATGTATGAGAAAAAAAAAGTCCTCGATACGCTGACACTGACACAGTTACCCGAGTGGACTTCCTGCCCGCTCCCCCACCTGCACCGTTTCGTTTTGTTATTTTTACTGTCCGAGTGCCGACGACCACTAAATGACTTTTTTTGTCGGACTTTTTTTCGGCATGTCGATTGTTATGAGACTAATTAGCTTTATCATTTCGTTTTCTGCGTATTTCTTTGTCTACATGCGATATTACAAGAGCTTAATGAGAGGAAACGTTGTAAGCTCTCCACTGTAACAATGCGGCATCTTCAGAACTTTCAATGTTTACTAGCACAACCATCTCAGTTTATACAAGGCTGCAAAATTACTGTGTAACATTTAGTAACAGCTCTTTTAGAATATATGAAATTTTCACTGCGTTAATAAAATAATACAAACATATATTATTTTTATTAACCTGTAGTCGATTATGAAGTTTCAACATTAAGGAGATTTGGTACAGAACGAAATTTGTAAATTTCCGCTTTCGTGAGATAAGCGAAGGGTTCGTTTTTGAACTATGGCCAGCTTTAATATCGGAACGTTATAAATATTACAAAGCGATCGTCAAACCGCCCACGGGAAATTGGCCCCACCCGGCTGCCTGTTATTATTTTGTATTATCCTTCCATTGTATCGCTGCTTGTGTAATTATCGTATGTAATTTTTCATAACAACCACTCGTCAGGGAACATTCCATGCTGAATTACATCCCTCCGCTCTGTGGTTTTGTCGCGTTTCAAATTTTAACAGTGAATTTTAAAAATTTCTATGTTATAGACTTACAATACTTCCATTTTAAATATAATACTAAAAGAAGAGTACCCTTTTTTTTTAGAAAATTAAACACAAAACACCTGACATTGTGTTGGCTTGACATGAGAGACATTGGCGAGGCGTGGGGTCTTCTTTTGTGGACACATTACTTGCTGTCGCTCCTATTTATGGAGATTGTTTGTCGTTCGTCCTTGTATTCAAGGAACTTTTATTGATGTCATTCTTTTTCACTTCAATACAGTGAGAATAGGAAACAGAAGAGTAAATGTGATAGGAAACTTACTGAAGCTAACTAACATGTCAGTAACATGTAGTTCAATTTATCATATTCCAACTAAATAGAGCATTATATTTTGTATTAAAATATAAAACTTGCTTAATATAAATACTTAGAATGTACATGTATTACTTTTCTTCAACGTAATGAACCTTTACGGAATAAATGAGTCTTTCTTAGTGTCAATGAAGATTTTAATATTAAACCGAAGAATCTTTCATGTTTGTAAGTGCACCCTTCTGTTATAAAGGATGTATTTAACATTAGACGCAATTAAAGCGTGAATTATTACTTTGTCAGGTTGGAGTTCTCTTTAAACGCACTGGTTACCGTCCTTTATGTGTGTTATTTATGTTAGGTCTGTATAAAGCTGTTTTGGCTTTGTTCGGTGAACGAATGCGCGGAGAAATTGCGTCTTTCCCAACGCACGCCCTTCAGACAAAAGCGCCGTCTGCGGTTTCATTTTCTCTGTTTGTCGGATTTCGGTTTCGGCGAAATTATATTGTAACGAACGGTGCCGAAAGATGGAAATGTACCCGGGCTTCTTCGCTCCCAGATTTTCATTTTAAATAATGCTAATTCTACATCAGCATAAAGAGGTACATAATGTTGCGCGCAAAATTTTTAGACTAAACTTATAAAATTTTAAATACAAACTACGTCGAAATTTTTAAAGTATTTCCTTTTCGGAAATATATTTAAACATATTTTATATACCTTACAAGTTCTTCGTAAATTTAGAATTCACTGATAAGTTTTACATGTTTCATTGTAGAATTTTATAAACATATTTCAAAGATACAATTGGAGTGAAATAGTTTCATTTAGGAGTCTGCGTCACAGAAGGGAGTACGTAGAAACTGCGTCACATGTACACGAGCGGTCTAACCGCACTGCAAACTACGTAGTCGGCGACAATGGGCGCTTAGAAACTGCATATAGCCTGCCCCTATAGCTTGACTACATTGTCCCCGTTTCTCGAGGCTTGCAAGACACACAATATAAAGCCTTACTGGTCCGGCGCTTTTAGGATGCCGTCTCGAGTTCCCTGTGTAGATCAAGCGGTATTTGTTATGAGTTTTTATTATTGGTGGATAAAGATAATAATATAGTATATAGATATGTTATACTTTTTAAGTAAATGACGATGATGTCATATTAAATGTAACCAAAGACAAAAGCATTAAAAAAATCTTTTATCACATTAGTCACTATCAACACATCACAATTGCAACGTCAATAAGTCAATACATCACATATTTGGATTATATTGAATTTTTTTATAGTTTGGTTACTTTAGGGTCGTTGATAATTATAATTAATACGAACAAGAAATTATTTGGTAGAAAAATAAATGTATAATACTAATTAGTATATCTAATTATATCTAGAGAATTTAGAAACTATACTAAAATAGCCGTTGTCTTTCTTTAATACATTTTAGACTTTTTATATACTTGTGATTGATATAAAATTAATATTCTACATTTTATCAATTTATATAATTTTATAATGTGAGTGTTAATTTCAAAAGAAGTTATTTATTGACAGTTAAAAATACTTCAAATCTCTTTCTGATAACCGTTAAGTATCTATGTGTAAAATCTTAGAAATGCTCGCAAGGAACTATTGTATAAAATATTAAAATATCATATATTAGTCTCTACTTAACACGTTTAAGTGGTAGACAACCCACAAACGGCTCAGCACAAATAACTGGGTACATGAGGCGAATGTGAACACCGTCAGAACCGGGCCATAACTAATTCTCTAGCTATTTGCGTTATGCGACGACGACGTTAATATATATACAATACGTTGCGCTTTGTTCTAAACTTGTATCGCAATAATGCGGAGCGCACGTCGTAAATTACTCCAAAACTCCTTTTTTATCGTCATCCGCTTCCTCTATCATTCCGTTTGCCAACTACGTGCCGTAAGTATTCCCGATGAGAATTGCACAGCATATTCATTGTTACATTTCTATCGTTTGATTAGTAAGAAGATATTAAGTTATTTAGGAATGTTACGGGATCAGCAAACTGATATCAGTTCATGTTGGAATATGAAGTAAATTATGCATATAACACAGCTTATGTTCTTCGATTACTTTTCAAAAGACGAAGAAAGAAGTGAGGGCGCACTAGGTTGCCTTCGCTCATGCAAGTGTTCATTGCACGACTCATTGTCAAAGTACAAACAAATTCCGGCCTGTGTGTATAATTTATTTCCATTGTTTCTGAAATATTGTTTAGCTGAAGCTCTGGAAAAAGGCCCGTTGTTATCTCAGACTTGCGTAATGTTTTAACAGTCGTTTCCTATCTCCGCATTCTGCAGCTATACAGTCGTTTCTATATTTGAAGGCGTTGCGGCGAGCTACGGCATACATTTTTCTATGGAATACTTAATTTTTTTTATTATATTAATAATTAACTAATTAATAGTAACTGATTTTTAGTACTAACGGTAAGGCGTTTATTGCACTACCAATACTGTTGATCAAATTTTCAATATGGCACAAGATAGACAACTCGCAAATCTGACGGCCAAACTTCAATAAAGAAAGAGAGGCATTTTAACAAAAAGGCGTTTATGGTTGCATCTATTCATCTCTAATTCAATAGATTGAAAACAGAAGAAACCATAATTTTTTAGTTATAACTAAAAACTAATTTCGCAGTTTCATCTTTAGATTCTTCACGAGATACTACTACATTTACTTCTCAGTTTCTCTGATCTCGTTTTTGATTTTTTGAAACTATCAATTTGGTGTTACAGTATATCTTAAATCATGTATACAGTTGAATATTCAAACGAGATCACACAGGCTCGTGATGGACGGTTTATTATACTGTCTATATACATAGGTGGATCTACAAGTTACTCTAGTCCTTAATCTGGTTACATAAACGATAGCGCAACAGAGAGTCAGTTGAAGCTCGTCGTTGCTTAAATATCACTTGGTTCACATGGCACGGACTTTTTTTGGTATCGGTAGGCATATTAAAGAGACTATGCCTTATTAAGCGAAGATATGATCATTCGATGTTCAAAAGCCTCTCAACTGATGTCCTTATTGTACTTTATGGCCCGAGGATAATTTATCGATAGGTGAATAAATAATAAATAAAAGAAGAAGAAGGAGATGAGGAAAGGGCCACTGAGTAGCCAAAATTGGTTATTGAATTTTAAACATATTTAAATAAAGCCAATTACACTCACAACGTGACGAATGTTAGGGTGATATACACAGCACCACATTTCGCTCGTCGCCTTGACACATACGATATTAAGTCTGTACTCCCAGTAATTTCACTAACCCTTGTCAGCGGAAATAGACGCTGCGGTGGTACACCTACCTAGACGGTCACCTGCAACAGAGACCCACCAACAGTATTGTTTACTTATTTATATTACATTCATATGCAACTTGTGTGTCAGTTTGTCGCCGATAGTTTATTGGTTTCTTGCGTGGCAGTGCCAGCCAATGGAGTGAAGTTGGCACAGAATTCGAATGGTCCATATACACCGATACCATGCGTGCAATTATCATTGTTAAATTCAATATCGATAACAATTAAAATTGATAATAATGAGATTTTTATGTAACTAGAACAGCAGTCAATTTTCTTGACTGCCGGGCTTTTACTGGTACACCATAACCCTTTTAACAATTTTATAATACCTTCTATCAGGTTATACTTTGTTAAACTTTTGATTTATTATGGCTTTGAGAAGTTTCATTGTCGATAAAATATCGTTTGAGTACAAACAATCATTTACAAGTTTTTAAATTAAACCTTTCTTTCAAACTTCTTAGCTTGAGAATGATAATAAAGTTCTTATATATATATATATATATATATATACAAAGTTTACATTTTTGTAATGTTTGTTTTGCAAAACACCGTGATGATTGCTGATGGTAATTTCTCAGTAACGCGAGCCCGCGCAGCTGAAAGTTTTGATTGATGGCTTGTTTACGAACATTCCGCGGACAAGTCGCTCGCCGTGTTGGCGATAGTCAATCAAACTTGATAAAACGTATTTTTATTAACAAACCAACGTTATTTACGCACTGTTTTTATATCTACTCACTGGTTTCTTATATGTTTATATTATAATTATTCTAACATAACCTCTACGACTGTTGGATATACGCTAACGTTTGATATACTTTAAAAGCTTGAGATTTAAAATGATGATGATATTATGATTCTTATGTTATATTGATGTCTTAAACTTTTTTAAATTTCTAATACATGAAGTTAAGGATTTATAAATTTGTAAGATTATATTTTTATTCATTTACATGTACCTTCATTCAAACAATGACAGGTAATGTCTTTAAACCCTAGAGATATCTATGAAGACTTTTTTCTCTTTAATATTTTAATTAATCACGTATGGAAGTAATATAGGTCTCAAATTATCGTTCATTTATATACATAAATTTTTATTTTTCCCTACTCCTGAATTAGTTAATATATAGAGCATAGATACTTTAGTTTTCCATAAGCATACCAATCTTTTTTTAATGTTCTCTGGCTTCTTGGATACGTTGTTTTATGCCTTGTCTGCTGTTTCCTTGCATTTCAGGTCTACGCGGGCGGTTCCTTCTGCTTTTAGAAATCCTATGCAAATTGTATTAGTTATAAATAAAAATATTTGTGTAATGGCGGTATTAAGCTATTTCTGCCTGCCTTGCAAATATTTACTTTTTTGTCTTTGTGTTACGAGTATAGTTGCTCCCAATCGGCTGTACGGATTTAAGCATATTTTTTTTCTTAAGATTTGACTAATATAGGTAGTAATCTAAGCTATATATTATTAGAGCTTCTAAGATAATAAATTTCTGAAATTATTATTACATTTTCTTCTGTGAATCATATACACAAATATATTTTAATTATTGCTATTGGCACTAATAATATATCACAGATTCTCAACTGCGCTTAATTAATGATTGTTATGTACAGATCTTAATAATAGCTGAGGTAGATAATAATTTATGATCATTCACAGTAAACTGAAAGCGTGACAAACGATAAAACAAACGCTTAGATACGTATCTGCATGAAAAACACATTTACTGTTATGATCATTATTATATGAATTTGTTATGATATTTAAATGTACACAAAGGAAATAACCTGAAATTCCTTGACTCATTACTAATATTAGACGACTTGACTCTCCGAAATTATTAAACGTAAACACTTAAAATTTAGTGGAGATAATGCTTCTGCTATTTAGAGATTAGCTAAGACTGGATTTTACAAAATTTCTTTCTTGGAGTTCCACGGTTTTTACATCCATATTATCTGTATCTAGTATAAACATTACAGAAACAAGCAAGTAATAAGACACTAAGCAAAGTAATCATCAACGCCTCGAACACACGCTGGTGATAAATTTCTCATGCCAGTGATACAAAAACTTTCTTATTCAAGGAGGCAACGAAACGAGGATGATTTTCATCTGATGATAAATGACCCCTCCACCAATAACAACGTGGCGTTAGAAGGGATGGCATACTCAGCACCACATTGTGTTCGCCGCCTTCAGACAAGATGTTAACTCGCGTTACCTCAGTAATTTCACTAACTACAACGCCCTTTAAATTGGAACACAGTAATATTCCATACCATTGTTTGGTGACAGAAATAGAAGCTGCGTTGGTAGCTACTTAGACAGACTTAGCACCAGTAAAACAGATGAACAGCACCTATTTCTGCCGCCAGTAAGATGCAATATTTAACGTGGTACCTTTTGATCGGTGACTGAAGCGTTCAGCTACTAAAATTATTGTGTTAAAGAGTATCATACACTAAGGAACTAGAGTGTGGAACTAAACAAACCATTTCCATGAATCAGGCTTGACAGTTACCACCGATGCGTTATCTGCTCTCGGTTTAGATGAATTGAATAATAAAAAAAAAGTCTGTTAACAAATAGTGTAATAATAATCAATCGTACTGTAATGAACGAACAGAATCCAACATCGGAACGTACTAAATTATATCGCATTAACTATTAATGTTTCCGTTTAACGATGCCATAACTAGTTATCGTTAATTACGCCGCAGTTGTTAAATGCTATTACCAAGTTCTCCACGTTCAGTTCTGTTGACATTGGATGATGATACTATTATTGTTGCTTTCGAACAACGTAACCTCAGGATTCTTCCGAGAATATCCTGTTATTGTTTTAAGTCCTTAAACCGCACATTTCCGATACCAGTTTTTGTGAATATAACTCATCAAGGCTTTAGCTGTATTATTTTCAATAAATAATTAAATACGTAAAGTATCACCATCATCAGCCTGATGGACGTCCACTGCTGGGTATAGGCCTCCCTCCCGCAAAGATTCCCACACGATTGGGTAGGGATTCATATGGATGGATTTGGGCCATTTCTCACCACTCTAGCCCAATGCGGATTGGTGGAAGCCAGAGCTTCATTTGTTGATTAGTAGATTGCACCACGAGCAGGTGAGGTTGGCTTGGATCCGGCGAGTTGTTGTTCGGGGCCCCTTACACTCTCTGTTTGCAATAAATAAAGTATATTATATATAATATTGATTGATACCAATGGTTATTCAGCTATATTCAGCTGGACTCCAAAGTCGCTAGACTGTTTTATGTTTCCTTTCTTTTTTCAACGATGAGCGGATGATTACATGCCTGCACATAATAAAGTGGCGGTAGTGAAGGTAGTATATACTGCACTACATTGTGCTTGTCCGCTTGAGAGATAGGATGTTAAGTCTAATTACTCCAGTAATTTCACTACCTACAGCGCCCTTCAAACAGAACTATATAGGAATACTTTCACAATCCCATTTGGCGGCAAAAATAGGAGTTGCAGAGGTACCTGTCTTGACAGTCTCTAGCAATAGAGATCTACCCTCAATAAAAAGATGTGTAATACACTACAAAAGTCTTATGTCCAAAAGTAGGTGCAATTCGGTTGAGTTTTTTTTTTCTAAACTATATAGACGAGTGAATGACTAGGATCCCACCTGGTGGTAAGCAACGATGTAGTCCTTGATGGTAGCTCACTTGTCTAGGAGTAGCTTATTCACTGTTCTCTTATAGATCTTACCTGGAAGGAAACACTGTCGCTGGCTGATTCTTTCAATTGTTAGAACTGATAATGATGTAGATATATTAGTTTTAGTGACAATTTAAAAATCAAAATTTGTGCGACCAAGAGATTCATATATATTGGTAACGTTTAGGTCGTGTTGACATACGGGACCGAGAGGTGGCCTATAAAAAGGCACTGGAGAGTGCTATGCTTGGAGTTTCTCTGCGTAAATCGAATCAGAAATTTGGAGATCGGTAGAAGAACTAATGTCACCGACACAGCCCAAAAGATTGCTAGACTTAAGTGAAAGTGGGCAGGGCACATTGCTCGAAGAACCGACGACCGATGGGGCAACAAGGTCCTCGAATGGCGGCCGCGTACCGGTAGATGTCATAGTGTTGGCAGGCCCCTCAATAAGATGGACCGACAATCATGCGAGAGGCGCCGGAACTGTCTGGATGCGAGCTACACGGTATCGATGAACGATGGTGGAGATCTTTTGGGGAGGCCTATGTTCAGCAGTGGACGTATATCGGCTGATGATGATTAGGCCGTGGACTCCGACTCCACAAGTCCAGTATCAGATGAGTTATTTAGCAAGCGACAAAGCATGCGACAAACATCATCAGGTAATGGAGATAGAACGTATATTAGATGTTCAAATTTATATTTTTAATTATATAATCTTGAAGTTCTTTATATATAAGGTGCTTTCAAATTCTGAAATTTAAATAATGAAACTCCATGCTCTGGTGCTGTTAGTTGTTACTAACTATATGCTAAGTGACCCCGGGCAAAGCTGAAACACTGTTTCTAAATTACGCTCCAAGGTGTTTTCAATGTTGCAACTCCGACTTTCGACTATTTTTATTATTTCACCTTCGCAAAACAAACGATAATGATGTTCACAGAGAACAGCAACAAAACAAGTAGCCGTAAGGAATCGGAGAAGTTTCGAGGAGCTGACTTAAAATTCATAGGTATCCGTTTTCGTTTAACCCACCCTCGTGTCTTTCGTTTCGTGTGAGGAATATTCTAAAGCGAAGGTAATCAAAGATATATTGTAATAAAATTCCTGGAGACTAGAGTTCACGAAAACTTGGAGAGCATGTACCGTGTAGTGAAGTAAACGTAAATTTTGTAAAGGTTTTTTTTGAACTAAGTTATATACTATAAGACTGTTCCTGTATGAATTGTAATGATGATTTTTTTTTAAGATTTGTACCTTATTTCTAAGAGCAGTCGTGTATCTAGAAGAATCACGCGTTTGTTAGATCCAAAACGATATTTTAGTATCTTTTGACTATTTTATTTATGTGACAATAATATATCTGGGCATGCTTGTCCAGAATATTTTAGCTATCATAATACTGTTATAGCAATTAAGAAGTGGTAGCTAATCTCGCGTCTGCTGAATTAAACTAATGACTTGCGTGATAAAGGAACCCATATACCACCCTGCTCTCTTACTGAAACACGTTATTTGAATTATTTTTACAATCATCAAAATTTATAATTTATTACAAAAAATTATATAGATTCTTCAAAGTTTTTGTTGTTAATAAAAGCTATTCATTGCTTCTCATATTATTCAAAAAATGTACTGACCTGATTATGTAAACATTAATAATGTAACTATTCAATATTTCCGTCCTAATCTTATTCTATTTCAATAAATATCCATTTTTTATTACTGTCGGCTCTTTAAGAGAATTTTTATTAAAAGAATATAGAATGAAGACGATATCGAATTGCCTAAGATAAAATATTTTATGAGATGTTTATTGGAAGTACGATTCTGGTATATTAGATAAATTTACAGTCGTTTTATACGAAACTCAGTATATGTTATAGCTACATATGGAATTAGTATTTAAACATCCCTTAACACATAATATGTCATCTGATAACAAACACTGAGTATTTTCTTCTTTTTATTTTGGTCTGAATTCTTTCATTCAAGCGACTGTGAAAGTATTTTTAAACATATCGTGAAGTAATGTGCTTTTGTGCGTATATGATCAGTTGAACTAAACGTACATTAAAAGTCTTATCGACAAGTATTTGTAAGCAATGACTTGGTTGCAATGGTGGTGATATAAAAACTTGGATTCTGCAGGCATATATTATTTGAGCCTGCCTATACTCGGAGGTTGAACGTTTATCGGAGCTTTGCGAGCTAATAGGATTATTTAACAGTTTAAACGTGTATGCAGCGATACCTTTTTTTTTTTCAAATGGCTTCCGATTGTATCGCAAGTCCATCGGGCTTCGTGTGCACTGACAGGCGCGGCTGGTATTCCCATTTCCCTCTATACGGATGTTATCGGCTCCGTCGTCGGCGGTTACTGCGAGTATATAGTTATCGAGCGGGCGAGCGTTAAGCGGTCCCCGTACGAGGGATCGGTCCGACCGTTGATAAAATAACCATTCTTGTCTGTTAACTGTGATACATAAACCAGAAGGTACGGTATAAACTCGCCGCTGTTAAGTTTTATTTTAATTGCCATAATTAAAAATAAAACTCGAAAGCTATCTGTTCAGACGAGATATAGACTAACGTTTCACAGTTAATTTACAAATGCAACATTACCATAATGATCTTTATTATTATCGTTACAAGGATGCTGTTAAAAGATAAAGATCATTATAAACAGGTTTTTCGTTTGTACAATTTACCGTTCGGATCGGAAATTATCGTTTCCACTTTCCGGCGAGTAATTTCATTTTAAAGAATATATTTTATGATTAAGAGGCAATTTCTGTTTTAACCGAATCTAATGAATACATATATCTGAGTGATGTTTTGAAACCGAGCGACAGGATAGGCCGGATGTACACCTGACGGTGATAATGTTTGCATAGATCCTGCATCGTTGAGCTTGTCGCTTTAAAACAGTTCTCACTTCCTCCATAATTTGTTTAAATAAAATTTATACTTGATTGATGAATTTACAAGTCATTGCAACGAAAAAAGTAAAGAAACGTAGTAAGAAACAAGTAATACTACAAATAGGCTATTTAAACCTGACCATTGGCGCATACCGTGCAGTCTCAGGTGGTTCGTTAATACAACAGTTACATTTACGACTTACTCTCGACTACAGTTTGTTCGTTGATAAGAAAGTAACGTGTTAATTTTTGTTATCAGGGCGGTAACGGACCCGCGCGATGGCCGGCGCGTGGCGCTCAAAAAGCTGCCCAACGTGTTCCAGTCGCTAGTCTCCTCCAAACGCGTTTTCCGCGAGCTCAAGATGCTCTGCTTCTTCAAACATGAGAACGTAAGTATTTAACTATCAATTCCATCATGTTCAATAAAATTACTCCAATGTCTCCCAGGACATTAATAAACTTGTGGCTTTCCAATAGTAAGATGAATATATCATGTTTTACTGGTGGTAGATCTTTGTTTTTTTAAATACCACCGCAGCCGTTTTTGCCGTCAAACTGTGCAAATATTACAGTATTCAGGTTCGAAGGACGCTTTAAGCTATTGAAGTTACTCTATCTCAAGTCGAGCACAATGTGATGCTCTGTGTATCATCGTAACTAGCGCCACGTTGTTATAGGCAGAAGTATTGTTTACCATCGTATGAACGTTTCATTTTTACCGTCGTTTAGTTAAATAAAAAAAAAATATTTTATTATAGCGAATAAATAATAAAAATATAATTTTTTTTTGAAATATGCGAAGTAATGTTTGAAGAATTGGTGTCACTGTAATAAGCATAAAATATAGCATCTTAGTCTCTGTTGCGATGTGATGTTTAGAGACCCCTTTGATCCATGACCTTTAATCTAAGGATAGGCATCCCTCTGTAATATTCAAAGAACTAGGGCATT
Organism: Ornithoptera alexandrae; assembly: GCA_029030555.1. Taxonomy (NCBI): domain Eukaryota; kingdom Metazoa; phylum Arthropoda; class Insecta; order Lepidoptera; family Papilionidae; genus Ornithoptera; species Ornithoptera alexandrae. Next base: position 10,367,577 of record JARDVY010000037.1, read on the forward strand.
GCATGAGAATAAAATAATAACGGTATAATTATTTGTTATTATTCTTATATTTTCCAAACTCCGTACTGATTTGAAGTAGTAGACGAGTGTGGGGGTAGAAGCTTTCTAAAAGCGATTAATATTTGAATTTTAATTAGTTTAGAAGAAATGGTAACTTTACGTTATAACTTAACTATAAAATTTATTATTTTAAATTACAATGGTATCTTATAAATATATTTTATTGTGGCAGTTATCATTATTTAGAACGATCACAATCATAAAAATGTAATTAACAATACATTAAACGCTTAAAGAGAAAACGTTTTCGTTTGTATTTTCCGTACATTTCGCACTTTCGATGTATTGTAAGATCCAGTTTAACACGAAGAATACCTTCAAATAAGTTCAAGTTCCAGCGCTAAACGAAATAGCGCTAAGCGGGGCAATATGTTTTTAAATTTTTTTATTCTACGAAACGATGTAATGAGGAGACGTCCACCTGATGGTAAGCGAAACGCTTACCCATATCATAGCACTAGTTAGTTTGTTATATACATTGTACCACATTGCGCTCTCGTTGAGACATATGTCGAGTCCCGTTATCCCAGTAATTTACCTGTTATAGCGCTCTTCAAATCAGCAACACTGACGCCGGCATGTTGTTTCATTCCTTTGCTATTCTTATGAAGAACAAGAAGCTGAGCCTCTTTGTTCGCAAACAAGATGTCTGCAAGATAAGGATGGACACTTGCCATGCGTCTGGTCGTCTGGATGTGAAAAGGTGGTGGTGGAATTATATCGTGTAATTTTATCGTAATACTGAAATATCGTTGAACGGTGTCTTACTATTATATAGTTTCATATAGTATTCGATTTGAACTGAATAACCAAACTCCTCTACTACTGGACCCAATTTTCAATAATCCGCCATTTTCATATAAAATACTGCGCCATTATTAATGTCAGCTGTTAAACGTCTACTGCTGGACATAGGCCCCCCGAAAGATCCCCACATTGATCGGTCATGAACGGCCCGCATCGCCGAGCACCAGGGACCGCCGTTTGTAAGTATGTCTACGTTCAATAGGGGTGGGATTTGGGTCAGTACCCACCACGCGGGTCCAATGCGAGTTGGTGGGACCCAGAGCCGCGTTTGTTGATTAACAAGACGCACCACAAGCAGGTGAAGTTGGCTTGGGTCGTATGAGCTGGTGTACGAGACCCCTTTCATCCCTACAATATGGCTCGTTTATTATAAAGAAATAATTGTTACGGCACGCGGATATATAATTTATTCATTTCAACTGTGCGTGTGTGTTTTATCGATCTACGTTATTGTTTGCGGTGTGCGCGAGTTTATTATCGCGTATAAACAGGATTTGCATTGGAATGAGTAAAATTGGATCCTCTGTATGACGTGACGGTATTATACTGCGTGACTGACTTGCGACAGAAATTACGGGAAACTCCCAGGTTTCATTAGAGCTTAGCGGCCATTGCTGCTACCGGTTAAACAGCCGACAAGGTTTGGGACATAAACGAATAGGTATAGTAGTAGTATAGTAGCTAGGTCTCTCTTGGTTTGTTTTCTAGTTTGAGACTATTAAGAATACGACTAAGGTAAGCCCGAGCTGTCGTAGAAGTAGACTAAAGGCGTTTTCGAGTTTGTGAGCTTTGATAAGGTTGGGACCTATATTGCCCACTAAGCGAGCCAAGGATGAAAGACAAGTATCCGATGGTCTCGTATTTGTCGTAGCAAAGCGGCGGCAGTGTTGAGCGGGATTAAAGTACTCTCTGGAACGTACTTAGACGCAGTGCAGGGAGGCACCGGTATGTTCCGTGGGAGATTCCGGGACTCTTTGGAAAGCACTAAGGATGGTCACCGAGTGGGTTGTAGTGTATAATACAACTACCGCATAACTCTGTCTTCCTTCGAAGCAGAGTGTTCTTTGAAAGTTTCCCCCAAAGTAAAAAAAAAGGAAGGTATCACTGAAGCTTCTATTTCTGCCGACAAATATTCGTATGAAAGGTGGTAACGCTGTGAAACCACTGGGATAATTAGATTTATAATCTTATATCGCTAGAAGACCACAATGTGATGCTGTGTATATTGTTCTAACTAGCGTCTCGTTGCTATGGGCAGGTGTATCTTACTTAACTTACCATCAGGTGAACGTCTCGCCCGTCTTATGTCTTCGGCGAATAAAGTAATGTAGACCATAAATAAAAATGTTTTGTGCAATATAGACCAATTCCATAAGTTTTATTCTATACTTGATGTGAAGGTTGTACGTTACTTTGATCCGTTATAAAAGGCATAGTTAATAAAATTACTGGAATCATGCTGTTACTATGTGGCGTATCTTATAGAAGCTGTAACATGGTCTTATTACCTTATAGGAGGTGCACAATGCGGCTGGTAATCAAGAGATGTTTGAGTAGTGTATTATTATAATCACATTCATTTCCGTAGAGATTTAGGTTATTAAAGAAACAATGATTTTGAACCACCACTTAGTCTGATTAAGATTCCAATATTTAATACGTTACTTTGAGGTAGACATCAAAAGCTTAAAGCGCTCACAAAAGAAAAGTTCCTATTCCGTAACAATTATTTTAAAAATGTAACTGTAATCGGCCTAATTAGAGAGAGGAGAAAAGCAAGAAGAGAATTTTATCACAATTTTATGTAATAATCACTCTACGAATTTTTTTTAAAAGGTTATCCGTTTTAAGGCAAACTTGATAAATTTCCGGTCGTACGTCGCGCGCTAACCTTAATATTTTCCCAAGGGTATTTATTACACGGAAATGTTAAATCAGCTGAACTTTTTACGATACAATCTTGGTGATTAAACGTTAATTTATCGTCAGCAAACATCATCGACAAGTAAGTCTCCGTTAGTTATAGATATATAAGTTTTTCAAAGGACAAAATTTTTGATGATTTTATAAACAAACGTTAGCCGAAAGTTGTAGTGGAAGTTTTAATAACTTGAGCAAATTGGATTAAAAAAAAAATTAAAATATTTTTTTTTCTTTGTTCTCAGGTACTATCGGCATTGGACATCTTGCAGCCGCCTAGCCTCGATTTCTTCCAGGAAATGTATCCTTTATATTTGTGCCGTGCGGTTTATTTATTGCTTAGTTTCAAAACGAAGCGCGTAAGAGATAAGGGGGACTTGCGAGTCTCTTTTAACGGTATGCTAGGCACGTTGACCCTGCACATGTGGGACCCCGACTAGGACAGTTTCCGCGAAACGGTCCCGCTTGTTTCTCCACTATTTTATTTATCCGCTCTGCCGTTATTGAGTTACGCCCGGTGAACTGTCAGCGTATCTATCGGGCGCTTTCTTGATTCTCTACATCTCGCTTTATTCGATTTAAGCGTCTAGCTGTTAAATCACTGAATTGTAAAATTGGATACGTTTCTCTTGAAATCCCGTGTGAATTTATCTAAAAATAGTTCTGTTTGAAGAAAAACAACTCTCTCTTCCTCCTGCCCTTTTCTTAGCTATGTGGGGTCGGCACAGTAGGTACTTCTCTTCCATGTCCCGCTATCAGCCGTCATATCTAAATTCACTCTTTTCTTACACATGTCATCTTTCACACAATCCATCCACGTTTAAAGATAAAAAACTATGTTTTTATAGCGTATAGATCTCCCGCCAATTTCTTCTTTGATCATCATCAAATCAACTTTCTTTGACAGAAAATATTTATTAGAAACTTTATTATATGGGAATTAAATATAATGATCACCTATTTACTACATTGTACATCCTTATTATTTTTAAATTAGTTTTGTACCAAATAGCTAATTCGATGATATATTACACTTGCACATATACTATAAGTATATTATTGTTTGTTTTTTAAAGACGCGAATATTTTATAACGTGTTTTAAACTTTGTTATAGAATTTACTTAAAATTTTAAAAATTGTTTTGGTAAGTAGTTCATCTACCGGGGACATTTTTATGATTAGGATCGTAACACAAAAACCAACCAAGCTGGCTTACGGGCGGTTTAAATCAAACCTTATCATGATATCGAATAGGAACACGGATCGAAACGCAACGCGTAATAAAATCTGTGCCACGAACGCGATAAAGGGTTGAAATTGATGTTATGGCGAGATACAATTTCACGCCGTCAAATCGTTCGGGCGATGGCAACCTCTAGCCGACACCATTTTTCACCGGTCCCATTACGATGTCCAATTTCGTCATACTTCGACACCATCGCAATTTACAGCGCCCGCTGTGTCTACCAAATAGCACGCCCGTTGCCACGGTAACGTTACACCGATTTATTACACTTAACGACTAGCACACAGTCAACGTATTGGACAATTCAAAATATTTATAAGATTAAATGATTATTATGTTCGTGAGACCTAAATAGAGAGAAACTCATTACGATATCTCTGGAACCATAAATCCTAGAGACTAGATATTTGGTAGGAATACTCCTTTAACCGAGTATAGTTCAGCCAAGAATGGATTTTACAAAATTCCTTCCTCAAAAGGAGTTGCAGGGGTGTTACGGCCCGCAGTGTGGGCGGGGAACAGGTAATTGCTAAATATAACTTGGATATTAGTTAGTTCCAACCGTACCTCCTGTTTCTGCCGCTAAACAGTACTGTGCAAACATAACTGTATTCTGGTTTGATGGGCGCTATAGCTAGTGAAATTACTGGAATGATCAATGAATTGTGTAAACATTTTCAAGAAATTAACGAAATAGGTTTCTCTATTTTCTAAGCTTAACGTAACGAGGCTTAATATTCGATGATTCTAAGCGCTGAGAGCAATGTGGCTGTGTGTATATCATTCTAACTAATATCACGTTATTATGGCCAAGTGTAACATTTACCATCAAGTTAATGTGACGCTCGTCACGTCAATTCATCGAAAAAACATTTAAGTAAAATATTTACTTACCTATAACATTTAACTATAAGGTATATATATATTCCATGTGGTTTCTATCAGGACGCTGCTATAACCAATTTCCTACGACTATACAGATATATTAAAGTACGGTACTCTGAACGCTTAATAATGGTTTTTCGAGCTCGTTTGAAACAACATGAAGAGTTTTTCTGTTTCATTTACTTCATTGTTAGCGACTCAAAATTAACTCCCTTTGTGGGGCTTGTAAATGTCAATAACGTACAAACATTCCCATAGTATGTTATTGTGAATTACAAAGGTTTTCGTTAAGAGCTTATTTCATTTTGATACATTTTAAATGTACCTTCAAAAGTCTCATAATTATTATCGGGTTTTGATTACAAAATATTGTTTACTTCGAAACTCTTTTTTTATTTTTGGGGATCGGGAAATCTTATTTCAAAAGTTTTATAACTTCTTCACAACGCGGCTAAGACCGAGGTAGGTAAAAAATATTAAGGGTCCAGCGAAGCTTCCAAAGTTATTAAAAGTAAAGCTACAACAGCGGGCCGTAGACCTTAGGGAGATACGGACAATGTAAACGCATTTCTATTATTAGTTTTACTTGAGGATACAGTGTTGACATTTGATGACTATCTATAAAAATTGTTTGAATATAAGTAAATTTTTTTGTTACACAACGAAACTATTAGGCAAACGAGACGCAGACCTTATGGTAAGTTGTACACCTGCCCATAACAATGTGAGGCTCGTTAAGATGATAAACTGTACTACTGAGGTATAAGATGTTTAGTTAACCCAGTAATTACACTAGCTACAACGCCCTTCAGTCCAGAACTCGGACGGTCTCCGACAACAGAGACCCACATAGTAAATTTCGAATAATAAGAGACTACTCCAAACAGTGTTTTTCTAATATCTCTCCAAGGAAGATCAACGTCAGTTACTCTCTTATAATAAACGGACGGATGTTCCGAGGTGATTTACCTTTGAATGTCACCTTATTTTTATTAAATCATAAGCGAATACTTTCGAAAAAAAAATAAAACGATAAACGTCATTTTACGTTATAATGTTTTAAATTATTTTTGAAAGTGTTTTTAATATCAACCAAGTTAAAACAAAAATACACTTCACTTTGAGAACTAAGGTTCTAGACTATTTCGAAGATAGAATCACTTGTAAAGTCTTGTCTTCCATGACACCCGAACTCGTTAGCCGGGGACCGAACTTGCAGCGCTTCGGAATACTCCGAAAGTGCCCTGAGATAACGGTGGTGTACACATGCGTTGGGGTCGGTATTAGCAGGTCTAGATCCCATCAATATTCCGTATCACTAGACATAATATATCATCGATAGAATAAGTTCTATTTAATTCAACTATTAGATAAATAAAATTTCATTACTATACCTATGTATTAATACATGAAGTTATTAATGTTATAATTATGATTATGCTTCGGAATGCGTCGCCGGCGGTAGGCACGTCACGTCAGCTGGTGTGGAAACATAATACGGGTGTTCGCCTGCTCCTTACTCCCTCACCCCGTCACCCCTCGCCACACGTCCGGCAATTTATTCTCCACCCTGAACATTTATTGAAATTCGAACGGCGCCTGTTCCCGCTGCGAGCGATCTTTCTCGACTTACAGTGTAAAGTGATATCCTTACACGTTTGAGTTCTGCGTATGATGAAATTTTTTCACTCCTGTATTAGAAGCTACATTTTTTTTTTGATCCGAGATCACACTTGACACAGACATATTACTGAAAATACTGGCAGTTATTACATATATTACTGACCTTTTATCGTTAGATGTAGTGCTGAGAAGTCTTCCATAAGGTACACCGACGATCTGGTGAAGGTCGCGGGATACCGCTGGATAATAACAGCACAGGACTAATCGATTTTATCAACTGATGATAATTGACGTTTTATTAAATAATTCGCTAATTTTGTTACTGGATGTCTAAACGTCGCGTAAATAAAATAACAGTTTACTATTTTATACTTTACTTGCTGTTCCCCACCTGCTCTGCTGGCCATAACATCCCCGCAGCTCTCTTTTTAGGTACGAAATTTTGTAAAATCCATTCTTAGCTGACCTCTAAATTGCAGAAGCAATATCTTCACCAAATTTTGAATGTTTACGTCTAACAGTTTAAAAGATTCCGTCATGTGTCAATGAATCTGTATATCTGATATTATATGTACATAGATTATCTATATTAATTATGATAATTATAAGATGTTGCATCATACAAAACCGTATTATTATTGAAATCGGTGTACATTAAATGAATATTAATGCAGCGTCAGACTAATGATGACTTTGATAAATAAAATTGATCATCAAATTACCATAAGTAACATATATGATTGTGTGGCAATATCATCTATATATGTAGATAGTTTTTTTTTTAAGAAAACGGACGTAAACATAAAGGAACGTTAATCACCCCGCTGATTTACAAGCACTAAGACTGATTCATTGCCTCCAAAGGAAAACTGAACGGAACCCGTTACTGTATCAGCTGCTAGTTTAGATCACGTGAAAAATAACTGATATATATTCATCATTATTGATATAGCGTTTTAATAGGACAATAAACTTGATTTATGGACAATATTATCATTCTATGTAATGATAAATAAATAATAGGTTTGATAAGTACTTTGTGTAATATTGTTTGTTTCTCTTTTTATTTCGATATGATCTAAATGAACCTTTCTTTTGTGTGGTCTTTGGTAACTAAAGTGAATAAGATTCAATTTTTTTTATTATAACTTTATTTAAGGCCCTAGTTTTGTTTTAAAAATATCGATTTTGCATGAAAAATATCTGTTATTATAAACAATTCTCGTTTATCATTAGACGACTCTTTAACAAGTAGTTATAATAATAGAAAAACGTAGATTGTGTGGAATCCATAGATGTGATTTGAAATTAGTATAGGATTTTTAATAAAGGGAATATATGTGACAGGCTTCTGGTTTATACTAGATCCTTATATAAATTTTAATTTAGTACGTAGTAATTTTTTTTCTTGCGTGTATGCATATCGACATGGACAGATGACTTAGTGTCGCGATGAGTAGTTTATATTCGCCGCAAGAAGTCTCCCATTGGCCGTAACGCCGCCGGTAACACCGAAATAGAAATAAGTGCTTCCGCCGAATAAAATGCACCGCCATTTTTTGTTTCCCCTCCGGTTTTCATTATTCTTTACGCCACGCCGAGGGTTATTTGCAACAATGCGCCCATTGTTTCATATTAGGGTCTTAAATCTCAATAAACCTTATTCTCCCAATTCCCCTCTCTTATAATGTTTAATTAGAATTTAGTCTGAAATTGTTTAGGTTATTGCCGGTAATAGTCGGTTTTGCCTAACGTGATATGGAAAGCTGTAAAACCGCTCTAGACAGTAGGCTCTTAGTTTAACGTAGTTTATCAATATCGATCGTAAATTTGCCTAATTGCACGAGTAGTTTTATCGACTTCAAATTTTGCGATTATATTTTTAGACTCGGAGCGCGTTTTCCTTTGTGCTTGCCATTTTTTTTTTATTTAAAGAAAACAATGATAAATATTACCCTCTTCTCCCCTTCCTCTTCCCCCGCTCTCCTCGCTTCGCATTGAGGAGACAGCTGTAAATTATGAGAAGTCAAAGAGAAACGCTCGTCAAGAAAACAGCTGTCTTTTAGTTGGTACGCAGGCGTCTGAAAACAAAGAGGGAAAATTGGCAGTTGGGAGGGACTGCGGTGCGATGATTGAACTTAGTACTGGCACTGCGTCGCGCTCTTGTCGAAGGAATTCCATTATTGGGGTTCCGTGAGCGAGGCCGCGTTGTCGCCGCCGCCACGTATACAGATTTTGAAAGTTACCATTGTTAAATCGCCGTCGCCGTATTACTTTGTTGGTTTTGCAACTTCTACGAAACTTGCCATTGTATATTGTAGTATTTAAAATATATTTACCCGTATGTTATATTCTTACAATTTGATATTGGTTACTTAAATTACTTAATATAGTAAATAAATAATCTATACGGAGTAATTTTAAGGGTTTTATTTGTTAACACTATGAAGAGTGACATATTGTGATGATGAATATAGCCGAGTCTGTGGTAATAATATACTTACCACAACTATTGTTTCAAATTGAAGTGGCATTTCAAAATTTCTTTCAGAATACCAGAGTTCAAATATAGTGATCCGTTGCTAAAATTAATACTCCCCACTTTCATATAAAAATACTCTTCGCACTTCCAACCGGCTCTCCAGGCTTCCTAACCGAACATTATTTAACATAACATCTCTTTGTGTCCTCCAAACAACGCTGTGCCTCTCGTGTTCCCGCACGACAATTGTGACTACGCAGTGCACATTTCTTTTGTTCCGTCTCTTGGTCCTTTTGTTGTGCTGCTTGTTTCTTTTGTTCTATTGCTCGTCTTTTGTGCAGTGGGTTCTTTGTTCGGTGCGCAGAGTCGCGCGCGCATCGTGCGCGGTGCAGCGCCCTTGCGCATGCGCTTCCTAATTAGCGGGATGAGTGTGACGCGTGTACAGATTTATCTTCTCACGTCATTCCCAAACGCGGCCTCTAGTAATAACGTTACATTTTACGTAATAAACCAACGACACTCGACCGACGATTAGCTGTATCACGTATATAAAAGAAAGACAGCAACACCGCGATCGTATCAGAAGTTCCGCAGGTGCTTCTAATGCCGGTAACCTTAATACATGTTACATGGTAAAGTGTATTATGAATACTTTGCACATGGCTTCCGAAAATTTCTTATAACATACCTGCTAACATATTAGTCTGTAGTATTAGTTGATTTCAAAGATATGTAGATAACGAGGCAGTCGTAAGGCTTGCCAGACTAAGATAATGTCCAAGCCTTCGGTTTATCCCAACACCCGGTTCTATCAGCGAGTCTTGCCCAATAGTCCTTATTTGTCTTCAAGCCTAAAATAGATCTATTTATATTAACGTATTTCTCATCTTACCTTTGCATACTTATCTAAAGGTAATGCAATCGTACTGCAAATCGTCATAACCATACAGGTTCGAACAGAGCCAAGCGGGTTAGCCCTTAATCTGCTGACTCCTCACTAATTCTTAGTGTATAGGGCGCCCCACTAGTGGGAGGCGAGCGTGTAGGGGGGAAGCGTTCCCGTTTTCGAACAAGTAACGTATCTATTAGTGATCTTATGTAATTGTTACTACTTGGTGACAATTACTTTTGTCATACCGACAGCGTTGCTCTTATCACATGTCATCCGTCCACCGTACTGTGGGCGAAAAGAAAATTGATTGAAAGTCAATAGGTCGCATCCCGTCACGCGACGTGCGCTTGAAAGGTTTCGACATCAATTTAGATATGAATCCGGGGCCCCGCATCGCCGTGACCTCTAACCGCCTCTCGGGCCATTAGCGCTCTCCCTGACGTCATACGACGCCTAATGTAATCATTCTATTTGTCATTTTCTATATCTACACGCAATCTGTACAACCTCCGAATTCACACATTGTTCATTCACAAATATATGGATTACCTATAAAATTCCATTTTTCATATAGAATATTAAAAAAAAATATATATGTACTACGATAGAATCTCAAACGATTTGTTTTAAAAACTTCCTCAATGTAAACTTTAATTCATAATTGCGTACATGATCTAATGTTGAAGGTATTTCAGTAGTCGGTAAGTATTATCCATTAATATCAAGATTTTTTCATGTCTAGTGATATGTTATTAAATAACTTTTAAAATTAACTTTTGAGTACTATTTACTTGTACTTTAATGAAAACAAGAACGAGTAAAGGCATTAAAAGAAGTACGTTGCTAAGAATAATTTGTATGGTTCTTATCAATAAAATCTTTATGCTTTTGAATTGGTATATGTATTTATAACATAAATTAATTGATATAAGTAAATCCTTTGCTTGAGACTATATTAAAGTGAACTGTAAAAGTATTTAGTTTACCACCTCACAAAGGTACGATGTAGTTAACGTAATTGATACTGTGTTATCTTGTTTTCAGAATATGACTAATTTTCCCTTTCAGTTGCTTTTAATAGAATATCGTAGGGATATGACTTAATTAATCACGCTTGAATGTGGATGTTGTACCAAATCCTATTATTCTTCATCTTACTCTTTCCTTTATTTAGAATAATGTACACATCTATATATTTCCTGGCTGTTCACCGCCCGCTTTGTTGACCGTAACATCCCCACAATGCCCTGTGAGGAAGGAATTTGGTAAAATTCACTGTTAGTGAATCTTTAAATTGCAGAAACAATATCTCTACTAAATTTTAAGTCTTTACACGTGACTTTTTCGGAGATCTCGTGATCAGCGAATAAACCTCCGCACATATTTTATATATATATATATAAACCTGGATTTAGTCCCTAGCACGATGGAGCTGTTGAAGTCGTTAATAGGACAAACAGACACTTCTTTTACTGCTACTCTTCTTTTGGGTGATTTTTAAGGTTTTTCTCTTATAGAATGCTTTGAAAACATCATACGTAAATTTATATGAAGCCAGTAAACACTAAGCGGATTCGTTTGTTTAGCTTTTATATTGCGAGGGTAAGGACGTCGCTCATGCAGGGGATTGAGTCTTCTTAAACGATAAGCCTCGGCGCTGATGCGCAGCACGTCTTCGGTCACCCGCCCGCATTGATTGCTACAGGATATCTCGATACGGTATAATAAGACGATATTAATAAACTACATCACGAACCATTCGGACCGAGATTTTATTAAGACGGAGGGTTTCAGTTTTTGCAAAGATTACGTCGCCGGCCGCGTAACATCGTACACGGGAAAGTTTTTCATATATAATTTTTTTTTGTGTTCAGCGGCTAATTAATATTATTTTAATAATTCATTATCATCATAATGAGGTGTCTTCTTCAACTTTGTTTGGTGGTCAAATTGAGAAAACTAATAATACAACGTAATCGATGTTGTGGAATGACTTTTTACCGTCATTATCTACTAATACTAATTCATGCCATCATCACCCTCTATTGAGAAAAATTAACAAGTAAATTTGTTGGCATCATTTGATACCTTAATATATGTACAATGAGTAAACAATATGATTAGGGTGTGCACGTGATAAGTAATAAGTCCAAACATAATAATATAATTTTAGGATGTTTATACACTAAGCACCACATCAAAGTCGTCTCTTGGAATATAAGATTATAGATATCGTAAACCAGCAATTATATTCACTATAATAGTATATATACGTAGTACGTTATAGGCTGCTGTTTGGCTTCGGTAGATGGTGCTGTGATACCTAGCCGGTATCCGGCTACAGGGACCTGCCGGTAATAAAACTTGTACCATTAAATTTACTAACGTTGTTCAATATAAATTTTTGTTAGTTCGTGTCATTCGCGTTTAAGTTTTATCAAACGTAACGGAAGTGTTACATTACGGCTGCTCGTGAGCTCGTGACCCGGGGCCCTTTCAACTGGTGCCGCCGTTTTAATATTCCCCCGTTTATTGAAGCGAAGACACGCCGGCTGATTCACAGCCGTTTCCCTTGCGACTTTACGACGACATTTTGAGCGTTCGCAGGCCCTGTGAAGTCTGCGTTCGTGTATTGAACTTATAAGCGCTCCTGTCATAAAATTAAAGCTATTAACTTCCTCATATTACTACAGTAGTTTACCGTATAGATTATTTTATAGTGTTTATGTTAGCTAGTACATTGATAAGTAGCAGTATGGTTGTTTAGCTTATGTTGGTTAAACTTTACTACGTTCAAGTTATAACCGAATTACTGTATTACTATTAGAATACATAAGTGATAATTATCTTTGGCAATACATGAAAATTATAACGCATGTTTGTCTGCGTAAGTAAAAAAGGGATTTTAAGTAAATATTTATGTAAGAAATAATTTTTGTTTCTATAAAACTTATCACTACGTATGTATTACCAAATATTTTATATTTTATTCGTACTTCACAATTATTATGTGCGTAAGTTATTCCTAATCAGAAATTACTTTCTTTCCTCGTTTTTATAATACAATGATGTATTGTTCTCGTTGCTCGAATGATAAAATCAGGAATAGTGGAAATCGGTTAATATAAATAATATAATCAGCAACCGGCATAAATCATTCATACGATGATGTACGGAGTTGATACAGCGGAATGAAATCTGCGCATAGACAAAAGAACTTTGATTCATCATCAGTTAATAAATTAAACTAGTGAGATAACCAACGGGTACATTAGTTACTTATTGGATTTTTATAGAACGAGGCTTTGGAACGAGCTAGATTTGTAGCGATTTGAAAATTTTACCGTTTGTGAGCTTTTTAAAGTGTAGCTCGTGAGTTTAAATCGCGTCGGGCTAATAGATACTAGGTGGGTATCACCGTATATTCTATTTCTACCTCAAAACAGTAGTGTCCTAATATTACTGTATTCCAATTTATAGGGCGTTGTAGCTAGTGAAATTACTTAGGTAACGTAACTTAACATATTCTGTCTCAAGACGACGAGCATAATATTGTGCTGTGTATACCTTAGTACCGTCACGTTGTTATGTCATCAATTTCTAGCTCGTCTCGTAACTTCGATTAAATAAAAAAAAATACGATATTATTCTACAAAGCAATAAGTTAATGTTTACACAGAAAAATTCATAATCATGATATATATTATGGTATGTATTGTTAACCTTGTAATTCCACTTCACTACTAGCTAGTCGCAGAACTAAACGCTGAGGTCTCTGGTCTATAGGGACAGCGTAAAGGCAGTTCTATCAATATTAAATGAATTAGTACGTATAGTGTTTTTAGATTTACATTTAGTTGATTGTAATGAATTTAGGACATAAACAAATTTTTTGTTCATGTATATTATTTCCACCTATATAGAGACTGGTCAAAAGTCACTGGAACCGTAATAGAGACTTGAAAATTGGTAGGTTTATTGCGTTTACCGTGTATAGGTCAGTTAAAATTAGATTTTACGAAATGTGATCCCCAAAATGGGTGGTGGGGGTATTAATAATGGGAAGAGGCCCAGGAGCGGCAGGTTACCAGGCCAGGAATATTTCTGACAAATTTCAAATAAAATTCTTTATTACGGCTAGCAAAGCGGGCGGAGAACAGCTGGTATAATAATATGCTTGGAACTGCTGAATACAGGTAACTAATGAGCTACTAAAGTGCCCGTAGGAGGGGCGTCTTAGCTCAAATATTATGTTTTTCAGCTGATGCCGGAAACGTAACAAACGTTCATAATGCTTTCTCCGTCTCTAGAAATTAACTCTTGTATTGTTAAATCATTTTCATCTTCAAATATATCAAATTATGATGATTAGTTTAAATATATAACTTATCGAAAAGTGCTCCAATTTCGTACGATATTAATAAACACGAAGTTCCGCCGACAGTACCGGTTGCGAGACCATATGTAATTTATAGAATTACGACTTCCGTTGCTGTAGTACGCGAACGGTCCACTGATAAAAAAGGTCGGCAGTGTAAGTGACCGTGGACGAATGCAGACGGCGCTAGTGTATTTATTGCGGGTGCTTCGATGGCCGTGTATGGCTCACTCGCGACCCCCTGCGCGTCTGGATCGCACCTTAATTGTACCTAACGGACCCCATGTAGGTTTTTGATTTCGCACCGAGATCATGTACGTATGTTTAAGCGTTCATCGCACCAGGAATGCGGTTGAACGATACTAAACAAGAACATCCACGATGCGTCCAATCAGAGTGGGAGTACCTTAGTTTACAACCTCAATTTATTATTGTTTTTCTTTATTCAACGAAGCGACGAGACAAGCGAGATGTTCATTTGATGGTAAGTGCCATAGATGCCTATATGAACAAAGCGCTAGTTAGGATGATATACACAGCACCACATGCTCGTCATTTATAGATGCAAGTCTTTATACTCCAGGAATTTCACTAGCTGCAACACTCTTCAAACTGGATCACAATAATGTTAGCACACTGCTATTTGTCGGCAGAAATGGAAGCTGCGGTGGTACCTACCTAGACGGTCACCGGCAACAGAGACAGTGTAGGTCTCCGCCTTGCTCTTGCAAGGTAAATGTGGTAACAGCTTTACGTGTACCTATTTATTTCAATATAGAAATTGTCTTTAATCTCAAGTACGTTAAAAAGATATTGCTTATAAGTTATCACTTAATTTTTTGTAAGAAATTATAAAAGTTACGCTTAATATAACAATTATTTCAAAGCTAAGTGAAAAAGCCTCTTTCCCGTTACCGTGTCTTTCAGTTGTATTATTAATGTAAGTTTAATATTCTTTGAGAAACTTGTCATATTTTACACAAAGAGTATGTCTACACTACTTTAAATTTTCAATATACTTAGTTTGGATTCACTTACGGGATAAATTATTATCTGAGACGAATATGAAAAGATCTAGTTTCTGACGTAGCAAGGCTTCCCAAACTTATTTACACAGTAACGCTCTTTGGACTTTGCTATTATCTTGCGAAGTTTACTTCCCTTTTTAACTCAAAAGATCTAGTCTAGTAATAAGTTATAAAAAAATTCTATATAACATTTATAATTTTTATAAAACTTATCTGCAGTTTTATTAATTCAGATTTATACAAGGAACATAAAAACATCAAGGTCTATTACATCGGTATTTAAAAGCTATTGGTGTGGATAACTTCGCCACGGTTATAAGATAACGGTAGTTTGGGAAACTGTTATACAAGATACGATTAAAATGTAGAAAACATCGTAATTTTTTTTCCCATCAATTTGCAGACAGCATGCCAATTTATCGAAGTGATTATTTCATTTGCACCCAGCATACTCGCATCTCCGTAGATTATGAGAGCACAGTGCGCGATGTGCTCACGCCGGCGTATATCGTATTAACTAAATGAACGATTCGCCTACAAACGCGGATTTGTGTTTGTGCTGTATTTTAATACACTCAGCGCGGACTGTGGGACCTCATGATGAACAAGTGCACTTAACGAAATTAAATACGGACGGGCAAATATTCACCCTGTACGTTTCGTAGTTTGAGTAGCTTTAATTGTTTGCTATATAAACGGCGGGCCCAGGCTCTCGCTAGTTAGCCTTTCAGCCGCTCTGTGCAAACACCGACCATAATTTATGGACCTCAGCTGTTGTCCTAACTAGTCATAACATCTGACTGTGACGGGTTAATAGAAAGCGCAGCGGCAGAAAGTTATCGCTTGGAACATTTTCTTATCTAAGTTGGATGATAACGACTTTTTATTACTCAACTCAAGTCGTTACACATTTAGTTTTACTGTCTACAACATTTACTATTTCATGATAACAACTCTATTATTATTTTTTTATTCGAAAAATGGAAGCTTATCATTCTATGAAAACATACTCTATTCATATCCATGGATATTGTGTTTAACTTTGTAAAGTATATTATTATTCGGAATTCTGCAATTATATTATAAATCAGTTTATATTTTAGTATAAAAGTAGAAAGTGAGTAACAAGCGAAAATAGTCTTTATTTTAAGGTTGGTTGGATGAATTTAATTCTTTTTTTAAATTTTGTATGATTCACGTTATATGCGAGGCATGAAGCGCAATCAAACTGACATGTCGGCCGGTTCGTGTTGTCCGCAGTTAAATGTTAACTTAGTTCTCTGAATACCTATTTGGGATTACGGGTCTCGGGCCAGGTCACGCCGCCCGGGATACGGCCAGAGCGCGTTTTATGTTTATGAAGAAGTCTTCTTGTTGTTATAAATTTATTTACCGCGTCGTTCACGCGCGCGCCGCCTTTATTGCGCCTTCCCGGGAAGCACAAAAACGAGCATTAAAAAAAAATATTAAGGTCTCGACTGGAATGCGAGGAATTCGCCTAGGTTCACCGGGGTAAACGAAAATCGTAATAAAAAGCATTGCCACTCAGGGTCATAAAAACGATCATAAACTGTGGCAGTAAAATCAGATAGCGATGCTCGAGATGTTCCACGATGCATTAGTCATTCTTGCTATATAGTTAATACTGCTAAGAACCGTGAAACTAGAATGATGAATTCATTATTTTATTTTACTACTTTGGACTTACAAATAAAGCAAAAACAAACAATGATTACACGGAAATGGAATAGCACAAGCTTCGCTCACTGTGTGGGTAATCACAAATAGAAATAGAATAAAGTAGGGAAAAAATTAGCGAGTACAATAAATAAAGAATATTATCTTACATGTCATAATTTCTGTTTTTTTATTATAACATTAGTATCAGTTAAACAATGTGTACATTCTGTAAGAGGCACGCTGAATTCCGTAGCCAACATCCGTATATGACCAACATTGGCATTGTTTCTAGGACGGTTAAGGTAGAAGTGTTGCTACAACCACAGGCTTCGCGACATTCTTCATTACGACATTCTAAAATGACGTAACGAAAGCGATACTTATAGTATACCGTTATAGAGTCTGTTTGTTATCTTTATATGTTATAATCTAATTAGCTTTTCACCGACATAACACCTCCGTAAGTCCCTTTGGGAAAGGAATTTTATAAAATCCATTCTTAGCTAAATGGCAGCAACAATATCTTTACCAAATTTTGAGTGTTTGCGTCTAATAATTGCATAGATCTCGTGATGAGTCTCTCTTGATGTCTCCTATATATAGATTGCGGTAATTCTTCATGTTCAGAATATGTGAATTAGGTTAGAGTTGTCTAGCAGTTAACTCCAAAAAAGTATTGGAACATTTCGACTGCTGATATACTTATTTATGAATAGGTTAACGCTGCTAGCATAGCAGCTGCAAATAATATATGATTTTCACCCTACGAACGACGTATTAAAGTATCCCCAATGCTTTTCCACCCTCAGCATATTGTTAAATGCAACTAAGAAAGAACAAAAAACTTAGAACAAGGGCAGTAGCTTTTCTTGTGATTTACAAATAAGGTGAAAGAGACAATTACCGTCAAAAATGGGGAGGTTTATGTTTAGCGTAGAGATCAATAGGTTGGAGTATTGATAAATATTGACTAATTTATCAAATGCATCCCGAATTATTTTGACGAAGTTACCAAGCACCAAGACAATCGCATATAACACACTAAAAAATCTCGATATGAGTGTGAAGTTCTTGAAATGTTACTCAATGGTTGCTTCTAGATATGAAGACATTTAAATAATTTCTATATAATAATGGGTAAGTCTTGATCATCAATGGAAGGATTATGTATCGCGCTCGGACTTGGCACTAATTTCCATTTCTCTTAACAAATTACTCCGTGACAAATTCTGTACTGAACGACAGTTTAAACCGTGGCTTAGTGCGAAAGTTGTTGAGATAGGGCGATGGCCCTTTGTTAATATATTCAGGCAATTTCGGAGAGAGCGGCGCGCTGTTCACGGCCTCTGTCTAGGGCCCAGATTAAATTTGTACCCTTCTGTTTGCCCTTACATTTTGTCACTTTCATCTCGCCACCGGGTGACGTAACCATGTAATTCCCCAAATTACTTCCACGACGTCACTTCGCTACCAGAAATTGTTGCCGATGAATATATGTATACTTCTTATTTTATAACAATAAGCTTGTTAATACTAGAACTTTCATGAAAAAAAAAATATATTTTCAGTATGCGAAAAATACGCAATGTCTATTAAATAACAACCTTATTTACAAATGCCAGGTGTTTGAATTTATCACAGTCATCAATTGAATGCTTCCCTTCGAAAGCCTTTCTTTTATTGCTTCAGTATAAAAGCCTCTGTACTACCTTCATATTTCTCTTTTGACTTCTTACAAACTAAATCTGTACTTAAAATAAATATATATATATATTATATTTTAGACTATCAGTAATTCCAAGTATTAATTATTATTATATTATATATTCTATAACATAAATATCAAAATTTATTACATTAGAAACTATGTTGGTAAGTTATTTCAATCCAATATTTCTGCGTGTGACAAAGGACCCCGAAAAGAGCTTTATTTGAAGTATGACTTCAGTTATTATGAAACATGTAACAAGCAAACCTAAGAAAAATACTTGTTTTCAGACGTATACATAATCATATAGAAACATACTCAATACTCACATGATCAAATACATTAGAAGCGGTATAAATTTACGTTTGTAAATTCGGATATAATTTTCGTGGGATGTGTGAAGCTGAGCTTAGGCAGTGACACTTGGCATAGCTGGAGAGGGTTCTTGGCTGTCGGCCGCTCAGAGGGGAGGGCCCGTCGTCCGTTCTGCCATGGCGCCTTGGAATCTTGCCCGATGGACTTTAGATAAACGCCGCCGTATTGCTGCGCTCGCTCCGAGATGGTGCTGTTTTTACGCTGACTCCTCCGAGTTTAAACCTTGCTTCTAACTGGCTACTTAAAGCCTTGCTACTTACATAATGTTAGCCGTTCATTGTTGTGCTTTATGGTTATTACCTTGATTCCACAAGTAAATTGTTTGTTTAAATGAATTGTACTTCATCACCTCCAATAAATACATCATGTGAAAATTGACATAGTCTGAGAACAGCTTCCATATATATGTGATGTCTCACAGAATATACAGTTATGAGTTAAAGTCTCGAGTCCCAGTGAAGGGTCATTGAAAGAGTTATGTTATTAATAACTTTATCGTTGTGAGAAATTTGCCGATGAACTTTTTAATAAATGCGGTCTATTGTTGACTTTTTCGACTTAATAAGGTAATAGTGTAAAATTGCAATAAAATGAAAAGATGATGAAATCGATTCCTTCAATTATCTCAGTAATATTATATTTGATAACACATGCTGTTGATCTTTCGAAAATTTCTCAACAAATTTCAAGTTGTGCAAATATGCGGTTTTATATCCTTTTTATTATGTATAAAAAAATTTTATACAAATTTATTGAAACACTTTGTGCAAGCGAGACAACGCTTGTCTTTATTCTTATTTAGGTTATATTAGTATTATATTACCTCAGTATTCGCCCTCTAGCGTCCTATATATTGACAAAGGTCACATTTGATTTTTAAGTTCAAATGTTAATTCCGTTTCAATTCTGTATCCTCCTGACACATTTGAGTTACTGTGTAATTTGCACAAGTAATTCAAACATAGGTAGGTGAGGTTTCGGCACGGATCATTGATCGAGTTTCCTTTGCTATTACCTGCACATTTAGGTCTAATTTCCGATAGTCAATTGATTTTGTGAGATGTTAGACACAACACCACTTGTAGATTCATTAACACGGTTCGTTATAATCGAGAAGTGTAATGTTAGTATAATTTTAAACTAGATTTGGTTATTTATCGTCTAGACGTGGCTTAGTAGGTTTCTTTTGCTCTGCCTCTGCCCAACCCCTGCTGTGCAGGGCAGGGCTGTTTTACATTCTAGTTCTCGCTTTTTTCAGAATTTAAAAGATTTCACTTTCATTCTTTTCCACTTTCCTCCATCACATTTTCTATCATTCCTTTCCGTCTACTCTTATTTCTCTACTTAGTTCACGACATTTCTTATTCTATTAGTTCTTTCCTTTCCCATTACATTTCTCATAAATTGTCTGTTATATTTCTTTTAAAATTTTATTTACTTCTTTCTTTCTCTATGATTACGATTAGATTTACATTTATTACAGGCTTAGTAGCTTAGCCATCCATGGTGTAGAGAAGAGGATCCTACAAGGTTCGTCCCTGGCAAATGACTGGCCCGATATAGCATATTGTCAGGATTAGGTGTGTGATGGGCTATGAAAGCAGATTACTGTGAGTTGGCGCCCAACGATATCCTCTGAAGGCATACACGGTAAAGATTTTAATCCTTGCAAGTCCGACATAACTTGTCTGCCTTTTCCAACAATAAGTATGCGTATAAAGAAAGGTTACGATATTTATGTACTAAATTCTTTTACTGATGATAAGTCTCTGAGTCGAAGTGGGTAACATCTGCAGCACATATTCGCGAATTAGTATATTTATCTTACAATCATTTAATGTTATTTCGTTTGTTACTTGAACAAAAATTTTTACAACACTTGTCTACATAAGTAATAACAATTTTTCATTTACTAATGGAAGCCTTTTCGTTAATTAAAGTTGGAATAAAGTTTTGAAATGTGACTATTTGGTGTTAGGCGAGTTTCCATTGTCTAGATTAGGATCCTACTGGTGATTAAGTCGGCTGGGGTGAAGTCTGTCGGCGACGGAAACACGTCGTCTCGCGCCGCGGCGCCGGTCCCCTCTGCAATAACAATCCCTAATTTTGCTTTGTGCGCGTTTCTTCTTGCCTAGATCTTTTAATTGTTTGTTTTTATACATTATATATTCATTGTTCAATAACCCTCTGCCAACGCCATTTTGTTTAATCATCACCATCAATCAGTCAATAGGTGTCCATTAGTACACCAGTCTCTCTTAAACGAATTTCAGCTCAAACAATCCGATGCCATTGATTGTTCATCTATTTTGTAGGCTGACAATTATCTTTGAAAATATTTTCGTTATTTTCGACTTTTCCATAGAGACAAATATACAAGTTGTCTATTAACTAGTTGTATAATACAACTAGTAAATATACAGACCAAGTTTTGAAATTTGGTTTTGCGATACAATTATCCTGTGTTTAACTCCTCGCATTGTAAATAGTGAGATGTTCAAAACTGTATAATGTACGACAAATAGTTTTCTATCAATAATTTACTGACGACTCGATGATGGACGCAGAGAAACATCTCAACAACGAACAACTTTAGACTGTTTGCCTTTAAAATCATTTGAAAAGTCCTTTGTTCATCTATCATCAATAGGATGGAATAATGATGAAAAATTGACTGGTGTTTACAATTATTAAAAATATGAATGATTTCGTTTTATAACTTAAATATTTTTGTAAGTACGATAAGTGTATATGATTCTTGCAATATTCTCTCCGCCGTTCTGTTCCGGGGTCCAAGAGGTTCTCCAATATACGTCGCTATTCATCAACGTCCGAAACCTTTGACTGCCTTTCCGCTCACTTGTATCTACCCTAGAAGTTTAAACTTATTTCTAAACTTAAAGTATTTTATAACAACCTACACGATAGAACGTTATGAGTAAAGTAGACAATCGTTAGGGGGATTAGTAAAGGTCTACATCCTACTGTGGTATAAAACAGGGTCATGATGCTTATAAGGAATGTATTAGGCAAAAACTTTTATTTTGTGACTGTATGACTTGGAAAACAGTAGCAGGTCAGAGATCTTTAGTAGTCACACAAGATTTGACTTTTTTACAATCATCCAGTTAAAAATTCCCTCTGTTGCAAAGTGTGTTGAAATATAGTTGCAGAACATTTATTGCGCTTGGTGATATGAAACATTGTGTAAAATTTTATGCTCCAGAATCTACCTTAAATGTAAGCATAAAGATCTTGTTTTACGTAAGCAAAGTCGAAGCATATCAAATGTTCACGATCCTCCGGACGCTGTGGGATCGCGCACGGGTCGAAGTGGGACGGAAGATTAAGAATAGTCTAAGATTACGTTTTATTATTGCTCAGGAAAAGGGAGCGGCGGTCGTTTGCCTGCGGTTTGATCCCGGGCCGTAACAGCACTGTAACTAATGTCCAGGTTTATCTCGACGGCACTCGAAAGAAATGGCGGACTCAAGTTGACTAATGGCTCGGACCCGTCATACGTGAGAATTTATACAACGAAATAAACTTATTGAAGTATTCGACACAATTCCATACTATAACAATGCATCTAGGTGGAAATTTTTGATTTAAATAACATTTAAATATATCCTACTAACCTACTTAGTGCCGTGGAAAATTTTTGTTTATATATAGGGTGGCGCAAAAATAACGTTATAAAAAGTACCTTATAACACAGGTAATAAGGTGCTTTTTATAAGGTTATTTTTGCGCCACCCTATACATGTAAATATTATATTATCTCAGGTTCATATAAAAATAAATTTTATTTTGAAAGTTATCAAGTATGTTAACGCTATTAGATACTTATGCCTCAATTTTAGTTGTAAAGTAGGATTACGTTTAAATGCTATTGACTATGTTTAGCTGTATATAAATTGATTTTTGAACTTATTTCGATATACTTTATACGCTTTGAATTAATGTCTTACTAAAGTATATAGCTTTAAGCTTTAAGGTTCTCGTGTCTATTATGTGCCGAACGAATGATATTATATTGTTCAAGTTATTTATGTAAGTCCATCCATGAAGTTCTGCGACTGTCATGCAAATAATGTTACGAACATCGGCACCATCGCATTCGCAGCCGTGTTCGACCATAACTTGCAGTGTTTTTTACCGATATGAATGGATATTAAACTTTTTGTTATTCAATCTCATTGAGTTTAGAGAATAATAAAAAAAAACACGGAATGCATAAAGTGGTTATTGACGTGCCCCATCCACTCCATTGAATTGTCGCTTTCAAACGATCTGTCAATGTCTCCCTTTGTCGAGACACGCTCGAGTTTGCGCTACGAAGAATGTAAGTCATTTGCAGGAGTCCTTTTTTTTTAAATTTACTACTTTCACTTTATTATTATATTACTACATCTCTTTATGTTGGCTTTGTTTATATAACAAAGTTAAAAATATATTTTATTTGATATCAAACAGACCCACAGTTTATTGTTTTTTATATATTAAGCATTATATTATAATCGAGATGCCTTCTAACTTAAGTATGGCGGTCAGATTCACAAAATCAATAGAGTCATTTAAAGTTATAAAAAGTTGCTTTACATTATAATGATATACTTTATGTTTATTGCGGTTTAATAGTATATGTGCTAAAAGGCTATATACTGCTTAGAGTCTACATGTATAGATTTCCGGTCAGTTTAAAAGTAAGGAGGACATAGTAGGATAATTATGTTAGGACTTAAATTTGCCAATATAGTAACTTTCAATTTTTTTATTATTCTTTGAAATTTCAATGAAGACGAGCAGATTTGAAAGTAATCTATGAGGTAAGTAATATTGACGTTGTTTTTGTAATTTTTGTGTGAAGAAAAATATTCACTCATTTTTTTTAAACACATTCTCTAGTACAAAGCGTCTGCTTTACGTCGATGATCCATCAACGTCAGCTTTTTCCTTCGCCACTCGACTCTAAAAAAATGCATTCCCGGACACACTTGACCCGAGAAAAGGGACAACTCGTAACGAATGCCGGCCGTGTGACGTCATCGGAACGAATTATACGTACACGAGCAATTTACACTTTAAAAGAATATTCATGTGTTGTATTATCGTAGAGTACGGAAAGGGAAGTTTTTAAGACTTCAATAATTAACTACATTTATATACATAAACATTTATATACATACCGGCAGTTAAACTCATTTCTAGCTAATAAAATTTAATAAGCATCACAGGAAGTCGCATGTTTTTTTTTTCTTTTATTCTACGAAGCAACGACACGAGTAAAAGATTAACCTAATCTAAAATGATACATTTGGAAATAACAAGGTGGCGCTAGTTAGGATGATATACAAAGCATGACATGGTGCTCGACCTCTTGAAACACTCCAATAATTTCACTAATCACAACATCTTTCAATCCGGAACACAGTGATCTTTGCACGGTACAATTTGGTAGAAATAAGAGCGGCGCTAGTAGCTAGACGGTCATCGGCAACAGAGACTTACTATCGTAGAAATTTTGTGAGGGATTTATCATTTTATGCGCACCAAAATCCATATCCTTCAGATAGTGAATCTCCGATAAAGATTGTTGAAAGTTAGAAAAAAAAAATGTCAGAGCGTGTACCACAAACGAGCTATCGGTCGAGAACGGAGATGCCTGATAACGCACTGTTTCCTTGCTAATCGACGCACCGATAAGGCGAGTTTTTTTTTTCTCAATCGGACTTTCAACGAAGTTAATTTCGTACAGACGAAAAAAAAACGCTTGCGAAAATCGACTCTATTCTGTGGGACGTTAGTATTGAAATGCTTTGTAACACGAACCGATTGTTGATTTTGTGTGAAAGATTTTTTTTGTTAGGTCGTAATGTATTGGGAGCGCTGCAAGGCGGCCGTTTGGGTGCACAGCTGCGCGACATCCGGGCGGTGGTTACACTATATAACTCAGGGACGGCCAACCTATTTTGTCAGACGATCAAAATTAATCCAAATCATATAACAGATATATAAGTTAGAGATATATTTGCCATGATTTATTTACATATATTATATACTATTTCCGGTACTAAATTGGGTACACTTGAATTTATCAATTATTAATTTGTTTGTCCGCGGACCGTAGGTTGCCGACCCCTGCTATATGCAATAGTAGACACAAATGCGTTTACTGTTTTCTGTTCTCCTTCGAGAACGGCACAATGAAACTGGTGCAGTATTTATCTAATGCTACCATGTTTGACACACAATGGAGGTATAGATAAAAAAAATTGTACAAGATACTAATATCAAATGGCTTAATTCAAATTGGATTTTTACTTCGATCTCGTGTGATATTTATTTAGTGATAATATAGAGCTGGTGGTTAATTTACTGGTAGTAGAACCTGGTTCCTTGAGACCGTCTTCATAGATACCACTGCAGCGTACATAACTGTGTTCCGATTTGAAAGGCGTTGAAGCTAGTGTAACTAGGGTAATGAGACACAACATCTCATGTCTGGAGGAGACGAGCACAGAGTGGTGCAGTGTGTAACATCCTGTATTACCTTCAGATTTACGCCTCGTCTCTTTGAATAAATACATGAATAGGAACAAAGATTATATAGTGTATTTAAAATAGTCTGGTTCTCATAGATATAAATACCGGAACTGGATGAAGCTGTTATAGCGGCTGTCCCACAGTACCAAAATGTTTGCTAATCAGACCAGTACAAAAAAAGCCGACTACTGTTCAAACTGGCATCTATGGAGCTTCGGAATAGAACTGAGATAAGAGCCCGTAAACCAGTTAAGAGAGTTCAGGGTGTCAGTTGTGTCTAAATCTGTTTCATTACCTATTTCAATTCATATATACAAGCAAATTTTAAAATATGTCCAGCAGTGGACTTCCATTGATTGAGATGATAATTATGACGATCTTGATACTTTTGAAATTAAATAAAAAAAATTCAATCGTCAGTCGCTAAACTATACTATAGAGGTGAATATCCTCTACCCTGATACCAGTCGTAATAAGTTTATGTGATACGTTTTTTATATACAACAAAGCGACGACACGAGCGAGACGTTCACCTGATGGTAAGTGATACGCATGCCCATAACAACCTGGCACTAGTTAAGATAATACACACTGCACCACATTGCGCTCGTCGCTTGACACATAACATGTTGAGTGTCGTTACCTCAGTAATTACATTAGCTACAGCGCCCTTTAAACCGGAACATAATAATGTTTACACACTTCTGTTTGGCGGTTAATTGACTACCTTAAATAATTTTTTGTTACCGGAGACGGTCTTGATAAGTACCACCGCAGATCTTATTTCTGCCGCTAAACAGTACTGTGCAAACATTACTGTGTTCCGGTTTGAACGGCTCTGTAGCTAGCGAAATTGTTTAGGTAGTGAGATTTAACATCCTATGCCTCAACGCAACGAGCGAAGTATGGTGCAGTGTACAACATCCTAAATAACGCCACGTTGTTATGGGCGGGAGTGTCACTTACCATCAGATGAACATTCCGCTCGTCCCGTAACTTCATTCAATTAAAAAAAAAACCTGGACGGTAATGGAGACCTGCCGCACTTTAATGTTATATTAGACTATTTCCAGGGTCCAACTATAAGCACCGTCTACTGATATCATACGATGAAGCTCTGAATGAGGTACAGGTTGTTCTCAAAATTATTAATGAGAGTTACAAAACCACATTAACCATAGATTAAAAAAGGCATCTGTTATTGAACAGGTAGACGTTAAACAACATGTTTGGGACAGCCAACTGTCGCGACGGTCGTTTTACTGTTACATTTATTAATAATTATCCTTAATTATTGTTAATTTGTACTCTTTTGTGTTTTATCTTTAATTATTTTAACCACCCGTCTCATAAGTGGAAATTAAATGCTATAACTTGAAAAGAACTTTCTGATGTATTTTTTTTTTCCAAATGAAACCTTCGTATGAGGATTTGTTGGTAATCAACTCGAGAGCTATTCTATACAATAGGTTCCTTTCAATGTTATTTTTTGCGACCTCTGTTCTTTATTGAAGTAAATAAAGTATAATTAAGTATTGTTATCAGAAAGGTGAGAACCGCTTAAGGCGAGTTTAACCAGTGATAATTAATTTTAAATTACTTAAAAAAGGCCTTGAACACTTAGTCGAAATAAAATGATCGCGTGTGAGTAACTGAACGAATAAATGTATATAGACTTTAATTATATTTTTTTTTATAAGAATGTTGGGCAAACGATCGAACTGTTCACCTGGTGGAAAGTGATCATCGACGCCTATAGACAGTAGCAACACCAGGAGGGTCGCGGCGGCGTTGCCGACCTTTAAGGGAATAATACGGTCTTTTCTCTCTCTCACTCCTTAATTGAAATTTTATCTGGCGATAGGATTTTGTCACGAGAAATCC
The DNA here is from genome assembly GCA_029030555.1 of Ornithoptera alexandrae. NCBI lineage: Eukaryota > Metazoa > Arthropoda > Insecta > Lepidoptera > Papilionidae > Ornithoptera > Ornithoptera alexandrae. The sequence goes on from JARDVY010000037.1 coordinate 10,395,092, forward strand.
TTCAGAAAGGTCCGCAGCGCCCAACATATGTACGCAAACATTACTAAGTTCCTGTTTGAAGGGCGCTGGAGCTAGAGTAACACTCTTTGGTAAACGCTATTCTGTAGTTGTTTCACTTAAGACGAGCACAATGTAGACTGTAGAGACAATTTTTCCTCAACTAGCGCCTTGTATAGGCAAGTATTTGTCAACAGTTGAACTCTAGTACTACTCGTCTCTTTGTCATGATAAAAAAAAATCTGCATTATATTTTTTGTCCAACGCATCGACAAGACGAGCGGAAAATTCGCCTTATGGTAAATTATACGCTTGCCCATAACGTGGCGCTGGTTGTAGTTGTAGGATGGTTTACACTGCATCACGTTGTACTCGTCGGCTCGAGACATGAGATGTCTCATTACCCCAGTAATTACACTAGCTACAACTCTCTTCAAACCGGAATACAGTAATGTTTGCACACTAATGCTTGGCGGTAGAAATAAGAGCATCGGTGGTACCACCTACCTAGGCGGTCTCCAGCAATAAAGACCTACCATCAGTACATATATTCCATTAGCGTCCTAGACTTAGTGTTTTAGAAATGATAACATGTGTACTTACTAGATTCTCGAATTTTTTAACGAGTCAAGAGCTTATATATATATATATATATATACTGATGCAATATGTTGATTGTTGTTGATGCAAAAAGTTCGGAATTTTCTTTGTGAAGTAATCATATATTTTATAATTTTCAACAGCCATTTTACGTGCCCACTGTTGGGGCACATGCCTACCCTCAATATGACGGCGATGGGCCATAGTCACCACGCGGACCCAATGCGGATTGGTGTCTTCACTCACCTTAGAATAAATTCTAATTGGTGTGCAGGTTTCCTTGTGTTTGTTTCCTTGTTTCCGATGTTTTCCTTCATTGTTTGTATTTACTGTTTGTTACTAACATTACAAATGTACATAACTTAAATATTGAATAAACTTAAATATTAACTTAAAAATTCGCGACTATCGGAATGAAGGCCGCACGCTCTAACCATTAGGCTAGCGATCTACAATAAATATATATAAATAATACTAATATTTTGTAATAGTGGTAATAAATCTTTTTTATACTTAATGAGATACGGAAATGCATGATTCGAAATTAAATAGTCATATAAAGGGTAGATGGATGTTAGCATACTAATCACCACTTTTTCGTTACATTTGACGGATGATCAATAAGTTAACACGGTACTAGCAAGCTGTAGGAGTGAGGCGTTGGTGATCAGGAATTATTTCTTCAACTACATCTTCAAAACCTCGCCACACTAAATGATCGATGACCACTTGGAAGATGGTACAGATCTTTCCGAGACTTACTTTCCCGAAAACTCATGTACTAGATAATAAAACCGTGAGTGAAGGCACTGAAGACTTCACCGAATGCTCTAGGTCTAAGTTAATTATTAATAGGTTTGATAACCCTTAGTATATTGAAATAAAATTTTAATAAATAATTATGTATTATAAAAAAAAAATACTCGTATATTTCATCTAACAAAGGGTTGATATTTAAAATCGGACCGTAAATTTACAATGTGAGTCAGGTTAGACGAAATAGATCTAAATTTGTTTCTAAAATATTAAAACCTTTTAATGAACATGGATGAGTTTCGGATAATTCCGTACGATATAGTGCTTTAGTGGCACGCAGCAAAGGGTGACCGGGGGCGGGATCTCGACCCCTCTGTAAATAATTACCCACGCCCGTCGCTAGGGGAGCATCCCTTAAACTGGCTCCGGCCAGGCGACGTGTCTTTCCTTCCATGGTTTCCACCAATTCTAACATTGTAGCAGTTTGTGTATTCATTATTAGATTAGTCGTTTGCGCTAGAAATTTAACTGAAGAGCGATGACAAAAGTATTTTTTTTTTATTTTATACATAGATGAATATCGGATTAAAATATTTTTTTCCATAACAAATTTTAGTGTACTTTTATCTCTAAATAGTACATAAACACTAAGTGCATGGTTGGTTTTTACAGTATATATTTTTTATTACCCTTAGTAGTTTCTGCTAGTGCTTGCTGTGATTTGTTTTGCAGCATCCTTTGGTGAATATATTTAATGCCTTGACTTATATTAACCACTTCAGTTCTTTTTATGCTTTCTATATTTTTTCCTCCTGTTTATTCACACTTGCACTTGACGATTTGGTTCGTTTGCTTTAACCGCTGTCCTTACTCTAAGACAGTATGGAAGAAGTTATTTCTTTTATCGTCGTCCTGCATTGAACTGTGTTTCCACGGCTAATCAATAGATTCTGTATTCGCATTCAATTCTTGATAGAGTAATCCGTAGCCAGTGTTGTAAGACAGGATGATTCATAGGATCTGAAAGCGTGAGGGTTTATGTCTCTCATCAACGAGATGCGTACTGCGACGATTGTTATCATATTCATATATAACACGGAAGGTATAGTTTAGTACTGTAGTACTAATTGTATAACATTTTAATCTGAAATACAGTAAAGTTTGCAGTAAGTACGTGCACCGTACGAACGCCCAAACATTCTGCACGAAAAGCTTATTATATTTGAAGGTTCAATTGTTCCCTGTTAGTATAATATTCTGTGATGAGGAATGAATGTACCGCCAGCATTCCCGCTTACATTTAAGGAAATCTTCAGTTAGTAGAGACAGTAATAGATTTTTATCACATAATGGAATATGAAATATTACTTTATTTTAGAATCGAAAACATTTTGCATACAAAATGAAAAATATAGTAATTAATGAAAATGCACACATATAAAAAGCATTATGACATTTTGTCATTGGTACCAGTTTGTGTTTAATCACGTTCCCACTTGGTATTAAATGGTGACGTGATCTGCACTAACTGATTAGCTCTTTTCTTCAAGATACCCATGTCGTATTTGTACGTGAATACTGATGCTAGCAAGTTTTTCCTCTCCTTTGCTGTTATCAAAAAATAAGAAGCCGAACCTCTTCGTTCGCAAAGGCGGTATATTTACCACATAATAATGGTGACCAGCCGTGCGGCCTGGTTGTCTGGTGGTAGATATAATGGTTAATTCTTATAACCACGGCTAATTCTCGTAATTGAATTGCGTCTTTCGTAAAGCCACCAGCTGCGTACGTCATATGTATGGACTAGATGAGTTGGATGTTGTAACGCGGTAAATAATCCGGCCGCGTATACCGGCGCACACGGTACACCTAAACCACGGTGAATTGAGATGCAGGGGTTAAGCAAGAGACCGCACGCAGCTACGTGACCAGGGATATTGAGTTTCTCTAATTTGTGAACCGGCGATAAAGAGCGGGTTCTTTTATATACATAAATAGCAATACAGACTGAACTATTCAGTGTTAAATTTTTGTTACAAAATATTTTGTAATTTTCTTGAAAAGTCATCATCATCATCATGTGTAAGGGCTTCCACACAACAATTCACAGGACCCTAGCCGACCTCACCAGCTCGTGGTGCACCCTGCTAATCCACAAACGAGGCTCTGGCGCCCACCAACCCGCATTGGGCTAGCGTAGTAAGAAATGACTCAAATTCCCTCTGGAAAGAGTATAACCAGGAAAACGTTTTGAAAAAAAAATGTATAAACTTGGAAGAACGGAATAGATTAATTTTTAACTTTACAATTTCCGTTTCAACATTATACCGTTATCTGTGTGAATCTTTCAACAATTTCGTTTTCATTATATTTTAATGATTAATCATCTTACGTAAGTACTAGTGTAATCCTTTCGTTGTTCTTGTTAGTTGATGTTAAAGCAAACTAGTCTTCTTTATAATCGCTTTCTTATTACCGAGAGTAGTAACTTCTATAATAATCTATGCTGTGCTTTTTAGGAGTTAGGACTGCTAGATGGAATTTAGAGGGCAGTTAAATCTTGCTTTTTGTCTGGACTAGTAGCTTATATAGTCGTAAGTCCCTTGGTATGACTTATCTAGCTCCTTGGCTGGTCATAAAAAAGTTTATAATTGCCCAACCCTTGATATTTGTCGACGACTCTTATTATTGCAACTCGTGTCACTACCATGCCAAGCTGAGATATAATCTTGTAGTGATTACAAATATATATATATATATATACATATATTATCTAATAAAACTTCACTTATATTTTATAAAAGTTAATTATAATGCAGGCGTAAAATTTTTTATATTAAAAAACTGCGTCGTTATCATCATCATCATTTTAACCGATCCACGTCACACACCAACTACCGCCATCTATTGCGAGGTTCCGTAAACAGATTTTTTTACGTTCATTCCTGTCAGTTATCTCGAATTTAGTAATGTGAATCTTTAAGGTAATCCTATAGATGTGTTAACTGAGAGGATGGGTCTTTGTCAGATGCTTAGATCTTTCTATTATGTCTTTGAGCCTCTAATTCTAATGGAAGGATGAGGGCCGATTTCTCTTTGAATTTATTCCTTCAAAAGGTACAAAGGGATTCATAGATGTAATAAGTAATCCTTAAATTTGTGCGTTCTGGCTTTTGATTAATTTTGTACTAATACAAATAAAGTTCAATAGCCAAAATGTTTGATTATACGCGCTGAACATTGATCAGGTAGCCGATTGTTCAGCAGTGGACGATAATACCCCGAAAACAATTAAGGTTTTGTATATATCGTATGTTGCTAGAGGACACAAGTTTTCATTTCCATCTCCTAAGGTCTTACATGAGTAATATCTATCTTAATCTTGTATATACTAGTACATGTATATGTTGAATTCAAAGATTGCTGCTTAGGCTAAACGATATACAAAGATTCATATACCATTTGTTCTATCTTTAACATGATGATCTTAGTTTTTACACGTGTACCCAGCTGGTGTATATAAAAAATTATAGTTACCTATACATACTTATATAACTTTAATAGTTACATATACCAAAGTTTATTCGTACAAGTAATCCTATAGTTAAAATGCTAAAGTTAATGTTTACGATTAACAAATATGTAAATATAGTTTATTAACAATACTTATTTAGCCTCAATTTTTACAATATACTATTTACTACATACTTGATAAAGCCAAGTTGAACTAGAGGAGCATATGTGACGTCAACACAGTATTACTTGCCGGCAGTTTATACTTTGCGCGAAAGCTTGAACTTTGTAGGTCAACAAGGGCCTTTTCAAGTGCCCGGAGAGACTCGCACATGTCAGGTAGTTTATCTTGAGTACATTCTACCAGGTGCACCAACACTTGGATAAGTGAACACGTATAAGGTACGAGAAATTTCAATGACAATAAGTATTGGATACCTCTAGTAATACCTTATTAATTGGTTGTGGTAAAGGCTACCAATCTTCAAGTGAAGAGGAGTAAAGCCTATTATGATGGAAACACCAATGTCGTTCTTATTAAGAAAAGTTTTCTTTTAACTTACAGATAACTTCTTAAATTAAGAAGTCAATGATTTTGTGGATTAAGTTTAGCAACTCATACTATAAATGCACGGTATGAGCATAGCTAAAAATTCTCTGGTGTATAATAGGTGCTTGTCCAACAGTGAGGAGCCGGTTTTGAAATTGCCGAGATGAATCAGAAATTGAAGATGGCAGGCGTACAAAGTAGAGAAGAAAATCTAGTTTCTTTAATAATGCGTGTGTGGGTATGCTTTCTGCGGTGGAACGTATAAAGGTTGATGTATTATTACGCGCACGCGTCAACCTGGTTTCTTTATGCAATATAACATATGTAGTTTATGAAAACAAATGCTATATTAGTCCTCTCGCATTTAAACAGATGTTAAGTCTTATTATCTTAGTAATTTAATTAAATTATTATTTAATATAAAACAGGTTAGCTAAAGCGGGTTTGTCATCGTCATCAGCCGATAGACGTTCACTGCTGGACATAGGCCTTTCTCAAAACTCTCCACATCCATTGATCCTGCGCTGCAGTCGGCATAGTCTCCGGCAACGTCGGGCATTAGCGGCTGTCGTTTGTAGGGGTTCATATGGGGGGATTTGGGCCATTTTCCATGACGCTGACCCAATGCGGGTTGAAACAGATATTGTAAAGTTAAAAATTAATCTATTACTTTCTTCCAAGTTTATAATTTTTTTTTCAACTTATTAAGACGTTTTCCTAGTTATACTCTGTCTAGAGGGAATTAGGGTCATTTCCTACCACGCTAGCTCAATGTGAGTTGGGAAGCGCCAGAGCCTCGTTTGTTGATTAGCAGGATGTACCACGAGCAGGTGAGGTTGGCTCGAGTCCCGTGAGTTGTTGTGCAGGATCCCTTAACACCGACTCCCTCCTCCCAAAACCACGTTATAAATCCGGTGTAAACTATGAGAGCAGTCTCCGACAACGGTGACCGTCAAATTTCAAGTATTAAAATATGGTTGTATTGAGCCTCTTCAAATGACTTCTGCTTTGTCGTGGTGATAGTTGTACATCATTAATGGTATCATATCGTCCATTTCAATGTCGATGTAATATATAATTATCAATTTTAGTATCGTCATTTTTTTTCGTTTTTGGGGTGGGTTTAATATTATAAACATCTATAATGTAATCAAGGTGACAACATCAAGACATAATACCGTTAGATCTAGCTGTAACGTGTCCTATTACTAACAAATGTTAATAATGCAATGCGAAAGTACTGTAAAGAGCCAAATGCAGACGATGGTTAATGATAGCCATCATGCAGATAGTGGCTTCCGGCAACCTGCAACGGGAATCTCTTTTTCGTTTTCCAAAGCCGATTCTCTTAGATAAGATCCCCGAACACGATCATCCGGAAGCCAACGGCGAAGGCTGTTTGATGACGCAAAAGTGTGATCAAATTTTAATTACTCTTCGCCTAAAAGAACAGCAGAAAATTGAAAATAATTTTCACCGACTGTCCTCCTAAGTTTAGTTTGAAGATAACACTCCAATGATGGTTATTATGGTGAACTATGCTATATAATGAAAATGGGTTTCCTTTTTCACCAATTACCTGAAAACTAGTCAACGTATCGACATAGGAACATGATCATTCGACGCAGAATCATTTGTAGATCCTTTATCATTTTATTTATAATTAATTTTAATTTCATATTATTTATGCGGGTGCTATAGTAACGAATGCTGTAAAAAGACATTTACGATCTAATTTTGTACTACGGTCAACAAAGCGGGGGAGGAACAGCAAGTTTATTATAAAACGAGGAATGTAACAAGTCAACACAACCAACTTTTGAGGTTTATAAGTAATGGAGACTGGTATTTGGAGGTCGAGTTTATTGATGAAAAGTTTCCGTATTCGTCAACGGTTTCGTTTCGATTTTATAAACAAAGCGCTGCTGACCCATTTTTCTCAACTTTGCTTCGATGACGTAACTAGAAAATATGTTAGATTAGTTTAGTCGATTGTTTATGATAAAATTTCGATTATGGACCAACCTAAGCATGTACAAATCATTATCATCATCATCATCATTATTAGCCTTCGTTTATCCACTGCTGTATATAGATCTTTCACAATGTCTTCCATCAAATGCGATCCTCACCTCCCAGCCACTAGGGCGGTCGGAAGTGGGTATGTAGGAATAATTTAATTAATTACACTGACACAGGAAACGGTTTTAATGTTGATAAAGTGTCTATAGCGATCGCTGATTATTGACAATAAGTGATATCGTGATGACACTTAAGTAGCGGAGGTTATGCTACATAATCGTATTGTATACTGAATATCAGCTCTATACAGTGCTTGATAATAATGCCCCCAATGTTTTTTGTTTACTTTTAATATTCCCTGCGGATGGTAGGGTCCGAGTTGTAGTACAATACGAGCTTTGTGTGTGATAAGCACAGACGGAGTTATGTTTTAGGATCACATATATAACCACAATATTATCTATAATTAAAAATTGTTTATATAAACAAGAACATGAAAGGATAGACTGTTCTTAAAAAGAAAGGGCGGGTTCACAGAAAATTGCACAAATATTTTCATAGATATCATCATTATCATCATCATGGCTGTCGCGAGCCAAATACCCAGAGAATGTAGTTAAGCTGGTCCAGATACTGCTTGCAGGGGAAGATCGGCCGGTTGGATAGCATCTCGGTTAGGATACAACCCACCTACCAGATATCGCTGAATTTGGTATAGCCCTGTGTAAATACATTTTTTTACGTACATCAACTTCGTTATTTAATATTTATAATAAACCTACTAACATCGTTATCACCTGATAGACTTTCACTGCTGGACATAGACCTCCCCGAAAGATCTCCACATCGATCAGTCCTGCGCTGGCCGATCCAACGGTTTCCCGCGTCCTTCACCAAATAACGAATCATGGTAGATATATATATTGTTTCATTATTGTCTACCAATATATCAATCTTTATATTTTATTATCATCATCATCATCATCAGTCGATAGACATCCACTGCTGAACTTAGGCCTCCTCTAAAGATCTCACCGTTTGTAGAGGTTCATATGGGGGATTTGGGCCATTTATCTCCAGGCTGGCCCAATGCGGGATTCACATTTAATAACATTAGAATAGATTTCAATTAAGAGATATAATGAATGTAGTCAAAAGTGGTTTCCTATGTGTGTATATATATAAGAGATTTTCACCTACTTAGAGACTCATCACCATACTTCGGGAACCATAAGGCATAGAGACTAGAAACTTAGTGGGAAGATTCCTTTTACCGAGTATAGGTCACCTACATGTATACATATATATCACGCCTCGTACCCAGTGGGGTAGGCAGAGACCACCTCTCCATTTGCTACGATACTGACACACCTCTTTCGCTTCCTCCACTTTCATGAACGTCGGTCAGCTAATAACGGATTTTACAAAATTTCTTCCTCAAAGGGAGTTGTGGAGGTGTTACGGACAGTAAAGCGGACGGGGAATAACTAGTATGAACATATGTTAACAGGAAGTAAAATGGCTATTTATTTTTATATAACGATAATATAACTGAGCAAAAGCTGACACGAATGAAATAATACGCAATATACGCCAAACGCAATTAATTTCAATCAATAGAACGTACTTCCGGTTTAATTTAATGTACATAATTGATTGCGTATCAGATGCGGTAAATGCGTATATATAGGTGGCCGTAAAAGTAATCCTCCTATCAGAAAATGCTATAAATTTTGCCTTGATGTAAAAAAATTAAAAGACCAAATAAAAATAATCCACAAGAAGAATCTAAGTTTTTCATATTTTTTTTTAAATTACAGCCAAAAAACATCGGAAGGTTATTTTTGCGCCACCTTGTATACCTTGTGTATATATATATGTATATCCTCCTATATATATATATATACATATATATATATATATATATATATATATATATATATATATATATATATAGGAGGATTACTTTTGCGCCACCCTGTATAACTGTTCGGTAAACAATGGTGCGTTCAAAGTATAATTCGATTTTATCCTACATTTAACTTTATTATTCCTTTGTTGGTTAAATAGAAATAACCAAATGCTTAAACTATAACATAATGAAACATAAAAGATCTCTGAGCCTTTTGGGAAAATTCCTGAATTTTTTTTATTCTACAAAGTGACGACACAAGCGATACGGTTTACCTTGTCAGTGATACGCTTGCTTATAAATACGTGGACCTAGATCGGATGATACACACAGCATCACAATGTGCACGTCACCACCTCGCCACTTTGATAACTGTCTCGATCCCCATTAATTTCACTAGCTACAACGCCTTTTAAACCGAACCATATTAATATTTGCATAGTACTGTTCGACGATAGAAATAGAAACTGCGATGGTATCTACCAAACCAGCTTCCAGCAACAGAGACCTAACCAGCATTTAAACAGCTCGTATCTACAGAACTACAACATTATGTATTAGAAATGTATTTTAGTAGCTCTGTGGTATATAAAACGAAACTTTTCGAATCCAAGAACAGTTAACTCGAATTAGGCGAAATTCGTATATAAAGGTAGAGCGGTGCCCGGGGACTCCTCGAACAATTTATACATTACCTTACATTTAAGTTCTATGAGAACGTAACTTATAACAAACTACTTGTTATCAAATTCTTTGTGACTTATTAAATACAATTTCACTTAAATTTAGCAAATACATTTTATAGTTCATTAAGTAGCACTGTTAAATTTTTTAGTTATGTTCGTTCGCAGGTATAAAAGCACCATTCTACAAATGAGATTAGTAACGAATATTTGCAGTATTGTAAACTTTTTTTATATACATAAAAAAAGTTAAAATTCTTTTAAAATAGATTAGTTACTTCATTTGGTTATGAATATAATAACTTCACATACTTAACTTAGTACGTAGTTTCTTCACATACATTAACTAGAGATTATCGCATTGGCCTAGCGTGGTGGGTAACAGCCCATATCCCCTCTTATGAATCCCTATCCCATAGATGTGGGAATCTTTGACATTAATCGGCCAATGATGATTTTGGAAATGCTTTTACTCTTCGATTAATATTGAGGAAAGTAGAATACAATTATTATTTTTCTACTAATCTTTAGTTTCCTCACGAGGGATTGTGTATCAGTTTTCATTTTGGTTTAAACAAATGTTGATGTTGCCATATGAGTAGATAGAGTAGAGTAGAGTAGAGAGAATATTATATGAATAAATTTCAAGAGAACGTTACTTACAATAAGTCATTCGTTTTTCACGAAGTATTATTCTATATTTGCAATGTAAAGTTTGTACAAGCCGCCATTCTACTTTTATTTATTTTAACCGCGACAATGTTCAACAATGAATAACGCATACAAGGTCATCGCAGCGTTCATACCCATTTGAAAACATCTCGGCATGTTTTTCGGCAACCCTGGGACGTTTCAGGATTTGCGTGTCCTGTAATTTTGATAATGGGCTTGCGGGGACGCTCCGGCGCATACCCGCTCTAGATAAACGAGATGATACAGCGGCGGCGGCGGCGGACGGGCTACGGCTTTCGGATTCTCCGTCCTTTCAGCAGGGTGGGAGGAATTCCCATCGCCCCTCGCCCCCCCTCTCCATACGAGGGTGTTTAAATTACCCGCTCCGTTTGTCCGCGTTCAATACTAACTAAATTCGGTTTTGTTTTCATTGCCATTACCGGTGAATGCACGATACACGCCGCGGGGGGACAACACTGTGCGCGAAATGTTTGCTTTAGTGATAAAATCGTATTAGTTTTTATTATCAATACACTGCTGATGGTAAATATAAAAAAAAATCGTAATACAGACTTTTGGATAGATGTCTGGAATCAGTACCACGTAAACGTCGTTTTTTTTAAAAAAGTTTCAGAGCTCCTAATGAAGGTTAAGTTATTCATTAGGCAAACATATCAGATTTCCATTCCATTTAATTATTTTTAAACTCTATCCCACAAATACATTCTTCACATATAAGCTAACTTATTCTTTATATAATAAGCTGACGTAGAGGATTAAGTAGTTGTGACTATAGATGAATTTTTAAATAAAAATTCATAAAGGAAAGTATTCAATATGTGAAAGTAGATGTTTTTTTTAAAGCAGCGAAAGCATTCGTTATTTAGCAAACCGATTTCCGTGTGCTTAAGTTCGTTCATAATTCAAGTTAACACTTATTCGTTACGAATTTCAAGTACCGTAAGTTGCTTTACCTCGTAAATGCTTTTTTTTAAATAGTTGCTTATGCCGAATTGATTCGTGTCGTATTAAATTTAACTTTCATATTGCGCAGGCGAATTATTAAATGTATCGTATTTGAGAAATTGAGTTTATTTTACTTAGGCTTAGCTTGATATGGCTAGAAAATGCGTAACTCTAATTTCCAGTATGCATTACTATATAGTTTATAATTCACTGTTGCTTTTATAACAATATTTATGAAAAATTGTTAGCACATCGATAACTATATTATATTCAGTAGAGTGAACTACTTTAAATTTCATTATCGGCATTATCCTTAAAATATCTAAACGATCGCGTGTCTCTAAGAAAACTCGTAAAAAATACTTGTAAGACATTTTCATCATACATATACATATAAATAATTGAAAAGTTATGAGAAATATATGCTGTATATATATATATGTGTATTTTTAAATTACATTTTCAAAATGTATCCTTGACCAAAAGCCGCACCAGATACGTGATAACGGAACTCCTGCAAAGCGACCTGCACAAGATCATCGTATCGCCGCAACATCTCTCCGCCGACCACATCAAAGTCTTCCTCTACCAGATACTCAGAGGTATGTGCACTAACGTTCATTTCTCTCCTTCACTTTACCCCGTACTTCAGTACATGAGTATTCAACTATTTGTAGTTCGATTCCGAGGTAATATATTGTAGAGATTTGATAGGGTGATAGGATTTCTTCGATCACATCTGCCATCCGGTCTCATTCGGAGGGATCATATAACGATCAAAGTTTAGCTATTGGTGTATAAAAAAAGTATTAAAACTTGTAATGAAATAAACTATTGTGTAGCCTTTTTAAGGATACAAAGCATGTTGTATTCCATATTGAATTTTTTTTTATTTGGTGAAGCGACCAGACGAGCGCGACGTTTACCTGGTGGTAAGTGATATGCTTGCTGAAACCATCGTGGCGCTTGTTAGAATGACATCCATAGCACCGTTGTTTACACTAACAGGATCCGCGCTAGAATTTATGGTTGAAATTCGGAATCAATAAAGAAATTTATAAATAAATAAAACCGATCTACCTCTTATATGCCTTGCTATTCAGGTTTGGATAATAACTCTCATTAGGTCTCCTAAAGTCTTACATTATGAAAAACCTGTATTATCATGGTCAATATGTTCGTCAATATCAAAGTGTTCAGGGACTCTTGAATGACACACCCTAATATTTATCACCATAATCGGAATGCTTAACCTTTGTTTTCTAGATTTATATTAACATAAAAATTAATGAATTTTACATATTGGAGATAGAGGTAGTTATAACGGAGGTTGTCTTTTACGATATGGAGACGATTTAATGGTCAAACTAATGGATAATACGGGAAGTTACTTAATGGCCGGCACCCTTATAAACCCGGGAAAGTTTTTCCATTACATTTAGTTTACCTAGCTTAAACAAGAATTTTATTATAGTTTACTCTATTTATATAATATATAATATAATCCATTATTAAGAAATTTTCTAGAACATAGTGTATTCTTGAAAATGTTTTACTGTTACATTTTCGATAGTATTATTTTAATCTCTAATGTTTACTGCCTTTAAAATTTATATTCAATTTATTGCAGATTACATTAATTTTATTTAAACATGTTATCAAATTAATATATTCACAGAAGTTTATTAATAGTAAGTTATTTTATAATTAACGTTACTTAAAATAAGTACTACCTACGATTTGTTTTAATTAACGAAAAATCCTTCAAAAATAATTCACGGTTTGCATATTGAATGGGGCTCCACATATTTTTTCATCAGAGGAGTGGTTTTGCGATTTGCTAAGTTGGGCCAGGCAGGTAAACGGACCCGGGGGGGCCACGTCTATAAATTTCAGTTTAAAGCAAACCGCGCGCTCTAAGCCACATTCAGAGCCAAGATGTGAACGCCGTACTTTAGAAATGCGTCCCACAGTGCCCTCGCAGGGCTTTACTTAGCCGTAAATCAATTTAAACTTCAAAGCGATGCTATTTCTTACTGCTAAAAATATCCAGTTCAAGCTAAATGAAGTTATTCTTTAATAATGTTCTATTACGGGGTATTATATCAAGTACTATTATTATACAATAATGATATTTAATTGTAAAATCATAATTAGTTACTGTTGTAGTAGGCACATGTAGTATGTCTGCCGCCAAACAGTACTGTGTATCAGTTTGTGGGATGTCTTAAGGCGACGAGCACTATGTGGTGCTGAATCCTAACAAGCGCTACATGGTTATGGGCTGGCGTAACAATTACCATCAGGTGTACCTGTAGTAACACTGTGCACAAAAGCCGTACTGTTTTATTCAGCATGTTTTGAGTATAGAGAAAAGCTACAAATTTAATTATAATTATATCTTTGTCGTTAACAATAACATGTACTACGGGGAAGTTGCGAAGCTTTCGGAACATAGTTCCTTCTTAACACAATCCGTATGTTTAAAGTTTGGAAGTAATGCAAATAGAATCTTTGCTGCAAATGAACGGGACCGTTTTCTGGCAGCTCGTGCCATCTCGATTCCGCATTATTAATTCTTGCAATTAATTCCGCTATGCCCGGAGATTTCCCGGGAGTGAAACTCGCTAAGGGAATCTAGAAAAATGCGATCGTTAAGCTCACAGCGCTCGGCGCGTTTAATTAAAAACTTTATAGAAGTAGAAGTAGCGGCTCGACGACCCCGAGCCCGCAACTTAGAACTGAAATTACTTCAAAATATACCACGGCCTAGAAAAGCTTGACGCACGCTAACCGCTTTTCCACCTTCACCACCTTAATGCGTCTCACACTTCTATGTTTTAACTGTAAGCGTGTTTAGATTACTCCGAGGGCATTACTAAGGTACAGGCATAATTATAAATACCTTAATAATACAAGGTTGTGCTTAATTATAAAATCTTTATGAATTCTATATTTTTTTCATGTTTATAGTGTCAAAACTGTTACGCCTGTAAATAACAATAAATAAAACATTACATCTTTCTGTTAAACTACATGATACTGTTATGTGGCATATTACAGTGTAGCCAAAATGTCAAGACTACTACACAAATTAGTTTTTGTAAGAAACCAGTCCACTTATTTTGACTGAATGAATAAAAAATATAATCCTTGGTTCTTTTTAGTTCTAAGACCCGGAAGAGCTGGGGAGTTTGATGAAGCTGACGAAACATGCGATGTTTTTGTAGGTTCTTTTTTTAAATCCTCGTTTCTTACAATGTATGTAAAAGGTCAATATCAATATTTGACTATTATCGACGTCTGCGCAACACTAACTTGCGTTCATAGTCTAAAGATTCGATTTCTTTTGTCTAATATCTATTAAGCTTAAATTGAATAATATATATTAAATAGGTCTTTCATACACAAAATAATCATATTAGCATATATTTACGTAACAAAAAATTTGTGCGGTTCAAACAACTTCCGATTAGTTCTTGTCAACGTCAATATGCAACGGGATGTTATCGTGATAAGCAACTCTTTCGAATTCCTTAGGATGTTACCAAGTTGTGCTCATAAGCAAAGGATACACATCAACATTGTTAAGCATATTAATGCTCTATATGCATTCACTAGAAAATTTTTAGTAAAAATTTTAACTACATATTCTTTATACGCTATAAAACTGTTCATAAATTTGTACTTGAGATAATTTTAAAGTAAGTTTATTGTAACTTATTGCCCCTTTAATCAAGTATGTACACATTTTGTTTGAACAAGAAATTTTATAAATTTAAAATGAGCGCAAAAAACATTAGTTATATTATACATTAGTACATATAATATATTTTAAATTGATCGTTTTCCGCTCCGTCAACTACCTTTACGGCAGGGTGGGTCTCGTGCAGGGCACTGAGCTATGCATCCCGTCGGCGATGTTCTTACGTCTGGTTTAACTAGTGCCAAGATGTAGCCAGATTAAAATTGTATATGCGACTCTAGGACTTGTCCTATATTAACATGATTCTATTCGTCGTGAAACTTCGAGACAAGTTGCGGTGGAAATCTGCTGCGACTGCTGTTCTTCACTAAAAATCAACTGGCCTAAATTGTGATAGCTACAGTAATGACGCTGTCGCTTTAGAGATATGATGTAACAAAGTCAAAATTGATACACATGCTTTAAATTAACTTATCACACTCTTCCTGCATCAGGGCTTAGTAAATTCATCCAATGCTAAACTCATAGACATAACAAGTTTTTACTTTATACCATCTATTTAACCAATACTACTATTACACGTTCTCAATATTAAACATCAGCTAGTCTAGTTTCCTTTTTTTATATTAACTCCCAACGTCTTACGGAATAAAATGATGGAAGTAGGGACACCCTGGACGTAGGTCGTACAGGTACCATTGACTGCACTGCTGCCGTCAAGATGTGTATTAATATTACTGTTCTATTAAAATGTCCAATCAACGAGAAAGAAAATGTGGTTGCGATGTACTATTAAGCGCTTTCTTCCTCTGTGATGTTTATCTGTGGGGAATCTGCAGGTTTTAATATCTATTGCTACTGGACCCTGTAATGTCTGTATGTCTTCTAGCTCCCGTAAAGAGTCGTTATCGCCTAGGAATGTGAAACATTGGTGAAATTCATCGCAAGTTATCTCGAACATGTTCGACCGGTTGCCCGCGCTCGTGAGTGCAGCCTTTGAGATATGCTAATGGCGACTCACTTCATATTAATAATGTATTCACCGTTGTGTCGCACAGTCACGATATAGACCCGAGTATTGCACACTGCACTGGTGGAGAGAGACACCGGAGGGGGATGTGCAGTTATTAGGATTCGCACCTTTGCATTATAATATCTAGACCGCGTGGCTACGCTGTGTATTATTTGCATAGAGTAAAAGCAGATGCTTTACCATTTATTATACTTATATCTTTACGTATATATTTAATCTGCAAAGAAAGATAATGATTTGATCTGTTATGTAAATACTCTTTCAAGTTTGTGATACTATTCATGTTATTAATTAGAATTGTGACTGAAACTATAATTTGTTCCAACTTTTTTATAATGTAAAGGAAGAGCAAAATGTTGATCATAAAATCCTTTAAGGAAACGACCATTACTATCAACAGCCGATATATGTCCACTGTTGGACATAGGCCTCCCCCAAAAATCTTCACATCGATCGGTCCCGCGTTGCTCGTATCCAGTAGGAACTCATGATTTTCACCAAATCGTCTGTCCACTTTATGGGAGCCCTCCCAACTCTACGACTACCGGTAGGCTGGTGCTACTCGAGGACCTTACTGCCTCTTTTGCCGTCGGTCTGTTCGTGCATTGTGCCCTGCCCACTGCCATTTAAGTCTAGCAATCTTGTGAGCTATGTCGGATGTTGTATGCTTACTATACTTTTAGTGTATATAGTAGATATCACCGCAGCTTTTGTTTCTGTCTCCAAACAGTAGTATGCAGACATTACCGTGTTCCGGTTTGAAGGATGCTTTAGGTAGTGAAATTACTGATGTAACGATACTTGGCTTCTTTTGTCTCGTCGCGACGAGCATTATGTGGTGCTGTGGTATATCAACCTAACTAACGTTATGGGCAGGCAATATCACTTACTATCACGTGAACGTATCGCACGTCTCATCGTTCCATGGAATAAAAAAAAGTTACAAGAAGATATACATTCAGAACAACGTAGTCTGTACCATGACTTATACCGCTGTAGAACATCGTGAACAAACATGACCTCCTTCGTCAGCTCCGTGTTGGTGATAATGATAGTATAACGACTGATTCAGATGTTATTATTTCATCTATCGTTACCTAGTACTTAAGGTAAACTTTCATATTTGTAAAGAGTGATCTTGGCAAATTCGTTGTTATAAAACTTACCGCTTAATTCGCAAACAAACTATATCATTGATGACAATGAATTTCATCATCATCATAGTATTGTATTTTTAGAAAAGCTTTAGGAACAAAATTAGGCTTTAGTTTAAAACTACTTAGCTATCGTATGTTTAACATGAAAAAGGTATATAATGTCATTGATATGATTTCAGACGTTTTTTAACTAAACTAAAATAACAAAGGTTACGTTTTAAATGCGTTATTTTTTCGTACCTTTAGGGGCACGATCCTCACTAGTCGCTCAGTAAAATACTTTAAAAGTAAGCCCCCCCTGTTAATTAATTTCGTTTGGGAGAGGAGTCGTGCCGGCTGCATCAGCCTCTGAGCGAGTAACGAGCGAAAATATGAAAATTTGGACTTCGATTATTACTCACCTCTTTCCCATCGCATCGCACTTGTTATACTCGTTTGGATGCTTAGATCACAATCCACGTATATCATCATCATCAGGTGGTAGACGTCCACTGCTAGACATATGCCTCCCCCAAAGATCTCCACATCGATCGATCCTGCGCTGCCCTGGTCCCGGTTCCTTGTCAACGTCTGTCACAGTCAGCATGGCCTTCGGTACTGCCTGAAACCAGAGGCTGTCGTTTTTAGGAGTTCATATGGGGGTATTTGGGATATTCTCCAGCACGCTGGCCCAGTGCGGGTTGGTGGGGGTCAGAGCTTCATTTATTGATTAGCAGGGTGCACCACAAGCAGGTGAGGTTGGTTTGGGTTCCGTGAGTTGTTGTATGAGACCCTTCACGCCCCACGTATATCCCAAACATTTATTATAAATACCTAGGACTTACTCCATAATGATTAGTGTAGATATACCTTAGTCTTTTGGACTAACACTTCACCTCAATTTTACACAGTGTTAAGTAACAACGTGGGCGTGCTCATCAAGAATTTTCCGGCTCGTATATGTTGGTAGACAGAACATAGGAATTATGCCAGAGCTGATTCATAAAAAAAATACTAATAACCAAACCCCAAAATATGTGAGTCATGGAATCGAAACAGGATCTTTCGTAGTAGCCATAACAAAAGAGGCAATAATGGTATACATTATAAGTAAAAGGTAATAAATATGAAAGCGAATCTATTTAATTGAAATAAGTTACGTCTTCCTGTTCATACATTAAATATGTTTTCACCATTTTAAAGTAAGCTATACTTTTGATTTATTTATTTATGGTCTGCAAAAGGTTTTACTTGATTTAAATCAAATCATCGAATTCGACAGAGAGCCAATAGAGCTTTTCGACGTACCTAATCTCCTATCACGCGTTTCCTAAATCCTCCCTTGTCAGTTACCCCATCCACATATTTTATGACATGACGGCCACTGTGACATATTATAATACACGTTTCCACAGTTCACCGGCATTAACAATGTATAAGCCATATACTTGTATATATTCAAGGGGATAGCCAAAGCTTATCGAAGATTTTTCCAGTGCCTTGTCTGTGTGTCCGCCATTTGCTGATCTCTATATTATTCAAAGTATTTGGTCGAACCGTTTGAAATCGCGTTAACTGTCGCCGTTGTAACATACTTTATTCCTTCTAGAAGATTGTGATTAAACTGATATACAATAGTTCTTGACGGTATTGCAGTAATATTGATGTTGATTGCATTCCCGCCGACCTGCATTGGGCCAGAGTGATGGGAAATGGCCCAAATCCTCTCTAATGAACCCCCCATACCCCTAGTGCCCAGCGGTATCAGGTTTTTTTGATCTAAGTAACATTAGGTAATGAGTGATAAATTCTTCTTAAAGTGCCTCTCCATCGTGGGAATACAGCTGACAGTTTTGCGGATTTGTCTGTCTTGAACCATATCCAACGGCTGTATGTTGGTGATTCCGATCCACTTCCTTACGTTTCCCAGAAAGAATACTTTCCACATTCAATATATCTTTTATCTTCAACAGAGAGATAAATAAAAAATTTAATTAACAGAATAAAATATGTATACAGTGTTATTTTGTACAAAGGCTCGAACCGCTACCAGCTACAAATGTTGTTACCGAGGAATAAAATTAGTTATGTCTAAGACAGAAACTTGACAGGTCAAGTCCATACATCATGTTTCAGTCGTGTCGATAGTCGACCTCTGCACTTAACCGTGGCAATAAATTAACAAACAAATGTTGACCAATTATGTAAATGTCTACGCGAATGCTCCGCTTCGGTGCGGGCTACTAACGGCGTGTGTACACACGCGGGGCGTTAATTGTGAAAGTGGTTCTATGTGGTGCGGGGGTGTCGGGGAGGGGAGTGGGTGCATAGCTCGCCTGCGCGTGCGCAAACACCACCCAAGCGATCCACTGTTATTTCAGCCGCATACCACTTGGACCCCAACTGACAAACATTCTGTATGTATTATACAACTGTTTCCTACCTCTAGCATACATACGTATGTGTACGTAAGTTTTTGATTAAACTATACTATGGTGTTATCGCGATTATGCTCTATTAGCGATGGTATATATTACGATAGTTACTGTTTTATCGAGTCCTTATTAGATTTCTTATAAGCTTCCAACCTCGTTTGTAAACTGTTTTCTTAAATTCCGGCTTACTGCTTTTGCACTTTGACTGCTGCAATTCCTATGCTATTTAACAAATTGTATCCAGACTAAACACTTATTAACCTTTTAGTGGATGGGAAGAGTTACTTTTTATTCTTCAACTCGTGTCTTATTAAATTTTAATGTGATAAATGAAATGATGGATCACAAACCGGTTAACATTTTAACCAATCTAAGTATAAAACCTTCACAGAACAGAAGCAACAGATTTTATTTGCCTGCAAATTTGATATCAAAGATCGTGCTATGTTTTCACCAAATTCTGATACCAAACACTTGTTCATTGTAAGCGTGTATTATTGAAATTAAAGAGACTGCAACGTCCAAACGGTCGTTACTATCGGATCATTGTCCTCGTGGTGGGCCAGGAGTCAGGAACGTCGCGCTCCGCCGGCGCCCAGTTCGTCGAACCCGGCCCTCACCTGAACTAATGCACTCGATGCACGTCATACTGTATCACGCCGTCTTTTTATCCTATACGGCTGCTTTTTATTTATGCCTGTTATATCAAACTAATCTATTTTTATATATCTTACTAGTTTGCGGTAATCGATACAAACATACTATGTAGGTTGTAAGACTGCAGCCACAAATCCTACGTTCTAGTTGTTAAGACCTCGATGTATATATTATATTGTAGAGGAGCCATTGATAAAGGTTTTTTTTTCTCATAGAAAAATATATGTTCTCTTGCGCTATTTTATGCCTCACAAAAACTGAAGAATCGGTTTCGAACCCGCGGCCTCGGTCAAATTGGCAAACCGTACTCTGTTCGATATTGAAATGCAGTTATATATCGTTAGACTCTCGTACGATACAAATTGGTATTCTTTGTTCGTTAGCTCTTCCACTTTTTTTATGTTTTTGGGCATGTTTTAATTAAGCTTTTTTTTTATGATTTTTAAGATGCTTACACATTATTTGCACCTCGGTAACAGTAACTGGTTTAAATCGGTAACTTATTTTCACTTACTATAACCCTCGTCAAATTGACCAGTCATATTTTTATGAGAGGATGGAACACTACCATCGAGTTCCTGTATAGAAAAAAACTAGAAAGAGGTGTCGCTACGTTTCGTACTCAGGGGTGTGAACAGATATTTCAGGTGTTAGTGGGCATACCGTATCCGAAAACTCAGTATTTGTCTTTACATAAAAATAAAGTAACCAATTTCAATTAGTATTATTTGTGTTAGTTGGGAGATAAATATTATTCAGATTTAGGTTTATATAGCTAGGGTATGCAGTACTAATTTTTTGCCTATATGAAGAGCAGGCTTTTGTCGTGCTTATATAATTTTGTCTGGCCACAAATGTAAGTCTGTTTATTACTTATACTGATAGGTAGTTCGCGCTATCTGTTTTCATTATAAAACTCAGGCGTGACTTGCGAAGGTGAAAACTGAGTCTCACCCGCTGGGAAATTAAACCGGTTGCGAGGCAGCGGGCCATCGTTAATTTATTTCGACGTACCATCCGCCATTTAGTGTTGCCGTTCGTACACAGCTCAAGTGTCTCCGAAGTTTCGCGATCTTGCCGAAATTGTATGAATGTTGGTTTGGTTTTAACTATCATCCATAACATTTTTTAACCTTCTATTTAACTGTTTAATTCATTACATCTCACACAACAAAGATTTTCGGAGACGCTCTAGGTGGGTTCCACTGCAGCGCCCATTTCAGCTACCAATTTTTGTTTTGGCAGTTTTGGCTTTAAATTAGAATTTATTTGTAAATCTACTAGTAACAGCGATTTTATAGTCATTATAAAATGTTGGATTTGAAAGTCTAGTACTGAAACCTTCATCTTCGTCTTCTCAGTTTTTGTTTTTCTTTAACACCCGCCAAGTTGTTTCAAAATCCTTACTAAAACTATTTAAAAAGTTACTTATTTTACTCAAAACAAAAAATAATAAGTATTAATCGTTACATTAATGTAATAATTATAATAAACATACTAACAGAATTTGTGACTTATACAGATTTAATATAGCAAGTACCGGTATGGCTATAATAAAATTTATAGACATTTTTTCTATGTTTGCATTGATAATTTTTTATCATTCGGAGATATTTTAAAAGGCGGTCGTAGGACCTATATGCATCTCATATGCATACGGTTATATACTCACCAAACTTGGGTTTACGGTGTAGAAAAACATGAGGAAACGGCTAAGTTCTAAAACAGAGCAGCTTTCGTAAATAAGGAAATCCACCAACGTGCCTTTACTCAACGTAGTAGATAAATAACTTTCTCACCCTGTAAGAAAAAACCCAAGTTCCAATAGTGGAATTATTTAGAGGACTTTTTACTATAAACATGAGTACATCAACGGCAGTATAATTATTTGTGTTGTAATACATGCTATACTGTGTTAGAAGAAAGGTATCACTTACCGTCAGATGCACTTCATATTCGTCTTGTCGCTTATAATTAATTCAAACAAAGAATCTGGTAACAAAAGTGTGGTCAATGTTATCGAAACAAGTCAAGAGCGACATCAAAGGCTGTTTATATCAAATTGTAAACAAAATTAAACCGCATGCGTATAAGTATACGTTTGAGTTTTGTATTCTGTTTCACAGGCTTCCTCTTACGTAAAGCAAGTCAAATTGCGTTCTCACGGGTATTTCTAACTTGGAGAACGTACTCCGGCTTGTGGCTTGTGCACAGGCGCGTGGTCGGATTGGCCATGTTTTGAATAGTAAATACACTGAAACAGCCTAACTTTTGGATTAATTCTATGCCATAATTTGACTTAGTTTAGCAAAGTTCAATTTTATTCTCACACGTTTTAGTTTCAGTAAAATATTTCGCAATAACTTAACTTCTAAGTCTATCACATTCGTGTACATGTGATGACGTGAGGCGGCGGGTTATAAAATTATTCATCTAAGTTGTAAGTAGAGGAAGAGCTCGACTTGTGTCTGTAATCCTGAAAAATCAGAAAACATGATAAACAGAGCGCACCATAAACTGAAGAGAAAGATATGATTTAGAAATGGAACCAAACCTATAAAACAATACTAATAATGTATGTAAATTAATAGAAAATAGAAACTATAAGATTTTTTAAAAATTGTCAATAAATAGCCGTAAAAGTTTGTAAATAATATATAACATAAGTATTAAAGATATAATAGATCGAAAAGAAATATAAGAACGCGTAATCAACGACTTAGAATTGAAGGTCTTAGGAATCCGTTATATATAAAAAAGAGACTACTATAATCCTGAACATCTGATATTTTATAAATTAGTCTCAAGTAATCGATACTTTAGATCGTTTTTTTTTTATTAAACATTAACTGATATACATATTCACAAGTATATTGATATATACAGTACCACATTGTACTCATCGCCGTGATGTGTCAAGTCTCCTTCGCCCAGTAATCTCGCTAGTTACAATCTATTTCCAACCAGAACACAGTAATGTTTGCACACTACTGTTTAGCGGCAGAAATAATAGCTACGATTGATTACCTAGACGGTAGCCTGTGCTAGATTTCTGCCACGAAATTCTCTTAAAATATTATGCGAAATGGGTCGAGGAAGAAGGCAAATCGAAATAACTCCGCTTTGCTTCTCATTTCCCATGAAGGATCGTCACTTGTAGTTTTAAAACTATATGAAGTATGTACAATTATAACAACACTATTAGTTCTGTATAAGCTAATATAAAGCATCTCCTCGGTCAGAGAGGATGCATGAAAGAAGGAATTGGGATGGATTATAAATGAGAATAAAAGTATGAAAGATAAGTATGGTAAGGCAGATAAGATAGAATGGTAGAAGAGTATGTAGAAAACAAAAAATGTAAAGATAGATAAGTGATAGATGTTAAGTGATTAGTATAAAATAGGCCATGACCCAAAACATGCAAGGGGAACGATTAAAAAAAATATATAAAGCATCTGTAATGTTTAATTACTGTATACTGATAATTAACATATAACATCTAAATTCCTTAAAATTTTTAATGCAAAACGACAAAGCAAACTCCAAACGTACTTTAAAGATTAGTTGTACAGTTTCCAATCTGTACCTATAATTTTTTTTTTTAATAATTGTTATATTTAAGACACATACTTTATGAAGTATTTCTTTATTTTGCGTTTATTCAAACAATTTGCTTTGCACTATCGTTTGGGCGTATGTGCTATGTCGCTGCGGTAGAAAACTGCCATTATAAAGTAATAACATTATTGTACCTGCGCACATTTTTTATTGTAATCCAAACCTTTTTGTGACAATCTCGAGAGACCGGACCGGGAGCGTCGAGTCTCTAACGAGCAAAATTCTCGCCCCTGTCATCTATTATTTATGACTACGAAATCTGGCGCACTCCTCGGATACAGTTTCATATATCCGAGAAGTGGGGCGTCGTTTCGCTGGGATATTTATGTTTTGAAGCAATAGAGCGCATTGCCGGACCCAAGTGCCTTCGGAGCGTCCGATATCAGCCCGATAGAAGTGGAGTAAACTAGATTTGGTCAGGGCAAGCTATGGTTTTTATTTAGTTCCTTGTTTTATGACAGCAGTTTTGTCTATTCTCTTAGATTGAGACCAATAGACCAATCATCATTTATTATATTTGCATCAGTTTTTATTAGCTTTTAATAAGACACTGCGAAAATTGGGCTTAGTGGGGTGCCTATGGAGAGGCCTACGTCCTGTAGTATTAGTATTTTACATATTCTTACCGTAACTTATATGTGCTTGATAGCAAATATATGCCATGCAATTACTTCTTTCTTATATCTTATCCTCAAGCATAACTTATAAACACTAGAAAATAGTTAATTTCAATACATGAGGAGAATTTTTAACTTGTAATAATCCTTATTTTCATAACTTTGGAGTGGAGATCCTTCTATGTTTAAATATGTATTGTAATGTATTGTACTTATTCTACAGGTCTGAAGTATTTACACTCGGCTCGTATCCTTCATCGCGACATCAAGCCCGGAAATCTCCTTGTTAACAGCAACTGTGTGCTCAAGATCTGCGACTTTGGGTTGGCGCGTGTTGAGGAACCGGACGCCACGAAGAACATGACCCAAGAGGTTGTCACACAGTATTACAGGTATGTGCAAACTGATGTTTACTATTCGTACTTTCCTATGCGCATAAAATATATTGAGTTTTCTATTCGTCGGAACCAAGAGAATATTGCAATAGTTATGAAATCTATATAATAACGAAAATTGTTCTTTTCTCCTTTTCTTATTCTTCGAATTAATATTTTGGTGTCAGGTTGAGAAAACTAGCCCTTTATTCAGTTATTCCTTTATACTGCATGGATGATATTTAATTCCGACTCACTACTTTACATTGCAAACCATTTCTTCCCCTGTCTACAAAAAGTTTTCCGAAAATTGTTTTCTCCACTATGAACCTTAAAAAATGGTAAAGGTTCATTTACACAATCCTTTTACAATATCTGTCAAAAACGATCGTTTGGAAATGTGCTAAATGTGTTCAGAAAATAACGAATTACTTAAGGGTGCTTTTGTTAAGGTTGTCGCAATTAGTCCAAAACGAAAAATATTTTTTTTTTTGTGTTCAATAAGCTGAAAAATTTATTAATTTTTAAGACAATGGTCAAAACGTAGAATAATTATAAATGATAATCATAAGGATATTATCAAGCAGGTTGTTATAAATATAGAATACAATTCAACTGTTGTAAAGAAGCAGTTAGATAATTTTCATATAAATAAAAAAAAACATGCAATCAGGATATATGTTTCTTTTGTTGTTCTCTATTTAGGTTAATGTTTCAATTCACTGTACACTTCGTTTATGCATCGCGCATTTGAATATTTTGCACGAAAGGAAGCCAATCTAATATACCGGTTTGAATAGATTGTGATGATTGCACAGTCTATTCAATTCTTTAAAGTGTTTAAAAACTATGTCACCAGCTACGGAGGACTTACTGTGCTTACGTCTTTGCTCACTTGTTATGCAGATACTACTAGATACTAAATCTGTTAAAATTCATCCAGCGGTTTAAACGTCAAAATGAGATAAATAATTTCGAGATTATACAATAATATTAATAATAATATTTAACCATCCAATGATTAATAATAAGCACTTTATATTTTTATATAAGTCTCGATATATTCTTAACTTAGATTAAGGCAATGCAGCTCTTCGCGTTATACCATAAGTGGACTAGTTTGGATAGTGGTAAGGATATTTAAATTCACCAAACGTCTAGTTATCATCCTCCTGGTTTTAATCTGCTGCCGTATTATAGCTGTCTTCTAAAATTCATACATAAGTTCTAAGCGAGAATGCTGCATCTTCTTCGGCTTCATTGTTACTTACCGCAATATGAAATTAAGTTCAAGTGTTAACTCATGTGGCTATTCATTTTTGACAGTAGCGTTATAATTAACTTGCCTTTTCAGCACTAGACCGTGACACGTGTTAGTGCTGTGCAAACATGCACTAGTACCATCTATAGAAGAGCCTTTATACATATGTCTCTGTAAGCACAGTTGCTAACTTTTCGACATCTGTGTGCTCAGACTCGGCGGCCGTATTAAACTTTGCACTGAAATTTATTACTTACTTATACTTCTCTTTGCTATGCCACTTAATCGCCCCTAGAACACACAAAGCAAGATATTCTCTTTATAACTTTTGACAACAAAAACTGCTTGGTTTTTTAACCTAAAACATGTTTTCCATGGCGCATGTAGCTGGATATTTACATGTACTGCTACACTACCCTCGATACCCTTGATGGCTTTATAGCTCGACGTTTACAATTTTACTGTGCTATCGAAATTTGAACTCTCAGATTTGCAAACAGATGCTTGAAAGACTAAATGGTTCTAGTAGAATAACATCTCTAATGTTACATAAATTTTAAGAGTAATGTCAACAAAATAATGATAACAATCCTTAGTCTTCAGACCGCTGAAGTCGGAAGACCCTGTCGGACTTAAACCTCTCAAAAGAAACGGCACTTAGCCCGAGCAAAATAACTTAATATTAATTTATTTACATGCATAAAATGAGTGTTTGCATATAAAGTTATCGTGAACGTCAGATTTCTTTAGAGACCAAAAGTCAAAGGTCTCGCATAAAGGCAATTTGCATTTTAACTCACGTACTGCTGATCTTCGATTCTAAGTAAATGTTGAATCGAAGGCTGCGGCGCGGCCGAGCCGTGGGTTGTGAATGAACGACCTTCGGCGCGACCGCAGTTCCGAACTGGGCCATGGTTCACCTCGACTTGTACATGTTCGAAATATTGTTGTAAAGTTTATATACACAATTTTTTTTTTTTTCAAACATCGTTTTTTCATTCAACAATAACAATTATATTACAACATTGTTATAGGTTCAATAGCATTTCAGTGGATTGTACTGGTGGTAAGTCTGTTACCGGAGACCGTCTAGATAGGTACCACCGCAGCTTCTATTTCTACCGCCAAGTGTAA
The DNA here is from genome assembly GCA_029030555.1 of Ornithoptera alexandrae. Taxonomy (NCBI): domain Eukaryota; kingdom Metazoa; phylum Arthropoda; class Insecta; order Lepidoptera; family Papilionidae; genus Ornithoptera; species Ornithoptera alexandrae. The sequence continues at coordinate 10,422,737 of JARDVY010000037.1, forward strand.
ATATTACTAGGTTCCGGATTGAAGGGAGTTACAGCTACTGAAATTACTGGGACAAAAAAGTTAAGATCCTGTCTCAAGGCGAAGAGCGCAATATGGTGCAGTGTGTAACATCCTAACTAGCGACACGTTGTTATGGGCGGGCATGTCATTTGTCGTCAGGTGAACGTCCCACTCTTCTCATCGCTGCATTAAATAAAAAAAAATCAGAAGTTTCAATATGACATATAATGAAACCAAACAAAGGTTTCCGGAAGGAAACAAAAAAATATGAATGAAGGAAATAGTGGTGGTGATAACTGGTGGGTTTATTACTCGTGACAATATATTATTTATGTATATACTCGTATACTGGTGATAGATCTCTCTTGCCATAGACCGTCTAGGAAATTACCACTGCAGCTACTATTTCTGGCTACAAACAGTAGTTTGCAAACATTACTGTGTTACGGTTTGAGGGGCGCTGCTGTTGTGAGTTTACTGCGGTAACGAGACTTGTTACCTTGAGACAAGATGTTCAGCACCGTATGGTGCTGTGTATGTCATCCTAACTAGCGCCGTGTTGTTATGGGCAGCTGTATCATTTATTATTAAGTGGATTCCTCTCTCGTCTTGTCGCTCCGTCGATTAAAAAAAAAATGATTATGCCTGCGATTACTACACGTTAGTAAATAACAAATTTATCATTGTATACTAAGGCATTTATTAAAACGAATTATACTGTAAATATTTTAACTAATGTATTGTTATAGATTGACGTATTGCTTGCTGCATTGTCGTCTTGACTACTTCACTTTTCTTTCCAAGTGATTCTTTACTCGTATGTTAAAAATCATGAAAGAATGTTGTTAGCTGCAACTTTTTACCTAGTTTGTACGAACGTATATAATTTTTTTAAATTCCTATATATATTATTCTTCTGATATACACCCTACTCCAGTCTCCGTTAGTTAATATCGTTTGCGCCTGTACCCTTATTACATATCGGAGAGGAATCGGCCGCTCTTATTAAATCTCGAATTACATAGCATCTTTGGAAATACACAATAGCGCCATTTAATGTGTATCAGACATCAGCTCTCGTTAACTTGGTGAAAAATTACTCCGAAATATTCTTGACAGAATCTATTGTGAGATTAATGTGTGAAAGGATCTTCCGTTCTACGTCATTGTATCACATCCTTGAGCTTTTGTTATTGTTCCTAAACGAACAAAATGTATTCAATAATAATTTTGTATGGCTAACCATGTTTTAGATATAAAGTTATTTTTTTTTTCATTTTGTCGTGATAATTGTCTAGAAGTAATACTGAAGGGTTAAATATATTCAAAATTATAATATTTAATTACTGGCCTGCTAGATACAAACATAATCATCATTATCAGCCGATAGACGTCTATTACTGGACAAAGGATTCCCCTATAAATCTCTACGTTTGTTCATATGGGGGATCTGGGCCATTTCCCACCACGCTGGCCTAATGCGGGTTGGTGCGAGTTAGAGGATCGTTTGTTGATTAGCAGGATGCACCACGTACAAGTGAGGTTCGATTGGCTCCCGTGAGGTAAGAATGGCTATAAGGATCGTACGAGGATACCGTACAATTTCATTCGATGCTGCAATAGTCTTGGCTCGATTTCCACCTTTGCATATTCTGGCGGATATTGTTGCGATGGTGTACGACCGCATTCGCGCCATCCACCAGAGCGGTGAGATTGAGCTAGACGAAGTACATAAGACGGCTCTACGGCAGGAACGACGTAGGGCTTTTGTAGCGTGGTATGCTAAGTTTTCGGAAGAGAGATATGCGCGCAAACGCGTTGTGGGGGCGATCCTGCCGGTTTTCGATGCCTGGATGCAACGCGGAGGAAATCTCACCTACAGACTTAGACAGATACTATGCACGGGTGTTTCGGCGATTATCTGCGTAAGATTGGACGAGAAATGACGGCGAATCGTTGTCATTGTGAAGGAAGAGGGCAGGATTCCGAATCGCACACGCTCGCGGTTTGCTCGGCGTGGGAACGGGAGCGACGGATCCTAATAAATTGGATCTGAGGGAACCTCTGCTTGCCAGCCATCCTGTCGGCGATGCTGGGAGAAGACATTGCATGAAGGGCCGTAGCCTCCTTTTGTGAAACTGTTATGGTACAAAAGGAGGTTGCCGAGGGAGATCGAGAGCGGACAGATCCTGCTTGGAGACGAGAAACCGTCGTGGCGCTAACGCGCGTAAACACGTCGCAACGGTGAATGGTGTTCCCCTACCATAATGGGGCCTTTGGGGTCGTTGGCAGTCAGGATGGGAGCTCTCATCGCTTTCTAAACGACCCTGAGGAGGACAATGGCTAGACGTGGTCTCCGGTCACTGAAGTAGTACTCACAAGGCTGTAGGGTCTGCATAAAGTAGACCCCGGGCGCGCTATCCCAGCATAGCGTTAGCGAGGCCGCGGTTGTGTTCCGAACAGAGATCCCGCGACCTCTCCAAACGCCGAAGGTGATCATTGAGGGGGTTTTAAGTGGGTAAAAATCTCCACATAAATATCACTTCCCGCCAGAAGGCAGAGTATCTTTTCACCCCAAACTAAAAAAAAGGGTCCTGTGAGTTGTGCGAGACCCTTTATACTCCATGATACAAGCATGCAATAACGAAATGTAGGAGTCATTATATAATCTGAACGAATGAGACACAAGTATTATAGATGAAATATAAACTCGAGTTCAGCGGGATTATTATCGTATTATTTATTCGATGAAGTTAATATAATTTTTTTTTATTCAACGAATACTGTCCGTAATAACATGGCGCTACTTAGAATGTTATACACCACACCACGTTGTGCTCGTCGTCTTGAAACATAAGATATTGAGTCTGGGTTACTCCAGTAATTTTACTAGATCCAGTGCCTTTCACACCGCAACACAGTAATGTTTGCACACTAATGTTTTGCGGCAGAAATAGGGGTTGCAGTGGTAACCTACCTAGACGGTCTCCGACGACAGAGACCTACCACCAGTAAAAGTATAAATAGTAACGTTGTTATTTAATTTTTCTTATTAATTTGAATTTCCAGAGCACCTGAGATTTTAATGGGCGCTAACCACTACACCGCCGCTGTGGACGTGTGGTCAGTCGGCTGCATATTTGGCGAACTCCTCGGCAGGCGCATTCTCTTCCAAGCACAGAGCCCCGTGCAGCAGGTACTTTACATTATTTTTAAATTAAATATCTAGTATCGGTATTCCTCAGCTTTATGACTGGTTATCCTTTTATTATTTAAGTATACCTTAAACAATTTATGTTTGAAGTTTAATTCGTTGGAGCGTACAAAAGTTTTGACGACTTCTCTTAAAAATATGTACTCCTAGTGTATTCATTATGAATAATATACTTTTTATTGTACACCAAACAAAATAAAACAATATATTAATAGGAAAGTTGAAATGTACAATAGGCAGTCTTATTGCTCTAAAAGCATTCGTAGATAAACTGGTGAAAAAGAAGACATACAGCGTATGGAAAACGAAGATAGCGGTGTACTAGATCATTAGAAGATTTGATAAGTAATAAGCGATAACAACATGCAGGGCTAGCTTTGTGATGGTATTCTGTTAAGTCTTGAATGAAAATAGTTATTTGGCCGCTTAAATATGGAAAGGTAGGGTTTTTCCATGATGGTAACAAAGTTTTGAAAGTAAGAAGGTGCATAGGAAATAAAGAGAAAAATTTATCGATGAGCGAAGGGTCCCGCTATCAATATAAATTTGCGTATGAATGATGTTTTTATAAAGAGTAAGAAACATGTTTTATAATTCCAGTTGGAGCTTATAACTGAGCTATTGGGTACTCCTTCTCTGGAAGATATGCGACATGCGTGTGCCGGTGCGCGCGCGCATATGCTCCGCCGTGCGCCCCGCCCACCCGCGCTCGCCGCCCTCTACACGCTCTCTGTGCAGGCCACACACGAGGCTGTGCACCTTCTAGCACAGGTACCGTATCACATCTTCACAATAACCCTTTTTGTATACACAGCTTCTGAATGCGGAACATAGTGTTCACCAAAAAAAATATATGTAATAAACTTAAATTTTCGCAGATGTTGGTGTTCGATCCGACAAAACGCATCTCTGTGGTGGACGCTCTCGCGCACCCCTACCTGGAGGAGGGACGACTCCGTTATCACTCCTGCATGTGCAAGTGCTGCTACAGTGCCCCACCAGCCGCCCGCCACTACTCCCCAGACCTCGAACCGGTCGCACCGCATGCATTCCATGACGCCTGGGAGCGCAAGCTCACCACTGTGCACCAGGTCAAAGGTAAATTCGACCGGTACATCATTTTTAATGTTGGGTCTCTCTTTCCAGGGATCTTTATCGTGCCCCCGTTTGAAGAGTTTTGTGCTTGTGAAATTACTGCCTAGCTATCACTTCATCCTGACTTACACCTCATTGTTATGAACAGACCATCTGAAGATTCTTCCGCACGTCTTCTTATTATTATTTTTTTTTTCAAACTGACAACTCAATGAATTAAAATCATTATAAGTACAATCATTTAATTAAGTGGGATAGAAAGTTATATAAAATTCGAGTCTCTTACTAGTATTCTTGGTACTATAACAGTAAATGAGATAATTTATTATAAAGACACGAGGCTACAGGAAACTAGTGAGTAACTTGGGGAACAACTACTTGTCACATCTATATGGAAAGGTTATATGATAAAGGATGGTGCTTATAAAGTATTGCTTCAATCAATCCGCAGAGGAGATTCACAAGTTCATAGCGGAGCAGCTGCAGACGTCGCGGGTACCGCTTTGCATCAACCCGCAGTCGGCGGCGTTCAAGAGCTTCGCAAGGTAAGGGCGCCGCCACCAACAACCAACCGCAACCAACAACCAACCGACACTAGGTGATTTCTTTGCGATACGTAACCTAACACGCTCAGCTATGTAGCGACCACCCGCACCCATGTTCTGGGCCACGCCCCTCCCGCTCCTCGCCAGCGTGCAGACAACGTCAGCTGTCAGAGTGACATGTGACATATGCGCAAGCGCAGTTTCATAACATATTTCATCTGCAGTAATTTTAGTGTTATATTGTATGCGATGTTGTCTTCACGTGTGATAACGATAATAAATCAGACAAATGCGGTCATCACAACTAGGTGTGGCACGGTGCGATCTGTGTTAGTGTGTGCACGTCAGTGTCACGATCGGTTCTATATACGTAAATCACCGTCCAGTCCGTGTCGTAAGATTCGGATACGGCATTAGACAAGCAGCAACGGTGGTCGCTGAAGTTAGCCTATGTCGACATCCTAACCCTGACACCCGTCGCTCCTATCCCATCACCGCCTTAAGTAGACTCCTGTAGGTAAAGTTTTGCCTTATTTTTTTTTTTTTTTTTTTTTTTTTATTTACAACAATAACTTTACGCGCCTACGGGTCGATTTTGCGATAGCCCGATTTGTGCATGGTCTTTGCGATATTGATTTGGTTTAAACGCGTTGCCGCAATTCAGATTTCGCACAGCACAGAAACGATGCATTCCAGCAAAATCAACCCTATTGAAATGGTGGTGACCTCTACGCTTGCGTCCAACTATGCGGTAGTCGGGAATAACGTTGTGCTTTTTTTCTGTGTTATGGCAGCTCTAGAGCGGGTTCGAAAGCAAAAGTTTGTTCCCCTTTCAAGACAGCGGCAAAAATACTACTACTGTCGCCCGTGATATTTCTGTGCGCTGCCTAGCGGCCAAATGACTCCCAGTAAGCGACCGCACGCTATGGCCTGTGTTGCTCATATACCATAAACTGTATTGCACTCGCGGATGCCGTTCGAGAAGGCAGCGCTGCCTACCCACATTGTGACCTCAAAAATAAAACACAAATTTAACAATTTAAATCTTAAACTATAGACAATCCACAAGCTTGTAATTAAGAGAATCTCATAATAAAATACTTTTTCCTAATACAATATATTAGAGTTGCCTTCGCGAACGGCTTCAGTATTATTTCAAAAGGGTTGATCGTTTGATAGTGTTCGTCCTGTCTCACCACGGTTCGGTTGCATTGCATGCCACAATGATCCGCCATTTTTTATATGTCCGGGCCGAGTTATTTCATTATTGGCGTCACAATAATAATAAGCTGCCATAAATAACTATGAAAATCGCATGCGACAGTAAATACGGCATAAGTTTTTGCATGACACGAGGTGTTTTTTAACGACCGCAGCTCCTATTACTTCCGTCAAACAGTACTGTGCAAACATTACTGAGTTCCGGTTTGAAGAGCTTTGTGGCTAGTGGAATTACTGAAGTAACGAGTTTTGAGATGTTGTATCAAGGTGACGAGCACAACGCGGTGCTGTGTATATCATCTTAAGCAGCACCACATTGTTAATGGCGGGCACAGCACATACTATCAAATGAACGTCTTCTCTTGTGGCTTTATGAATTAAAAAAAATATTTAAGCACAAACAGTAACAAATGTGGTTATTTATAAGTTGATTTAGATGTTTTTTTTTTTAAATTGAAAAGCTCGTTGCAGCACCTTGGAGATTACTGTGATGTAGGGATAGTAAGAATAAGTTGTTTTTATGTTTCTATAGTCAAAGGTTTCTAACGTCGTTTACGGGCCGTAATGTTATTGTATACATTGAGACTACTTTTTACACAATTTGAATTTTATGCTTCACACAAGATACATATTATGTAAACAGTATGTTTTTTTTTTTTTATTTATTTATTTATTTATTTATTTATTATTGTGGTTTTTACGTAGTGCATGCTTAGTGAGTGCAGCGAGCACAGTGCCGAGTACTTGGTTGTGGTGATTTTAATTATTATTATTTTTTTAATTCACTTGTTTACTCTTCATGTAGAGCTGTTGGTCTGTAGAGTTTTGGATATGTGATGCAGTTTGTGCCGTACGAGTTCTCTTTTATTATCGTAGTTAAAATTACAAATTTAAAACCAAATTGTTCTTACCTCGATCGATTGCAATTCAGCATGGTCTTATCGGTTCTTTCCCTCTAGTTCGGACGTTTGGACGCGAGCCCGTTGTTTGGCTTTTAAATTGCTTCGTCCTTTCGCAACGATGCCGAGCTCGAGTGAAATTGGCGTGGGTGTGGGTAAACAGGATAATTGGCGACTGTACTAACCCGAGTCGACACTTGTACACGTTGCAGCTCGACGGTGGCGCACCCCTCAGAACTGCCGCCGTCCCCGCACCAGTGGGAATGACGCGAATCCAAGCGCGGCTTGGACAAGCGACGCGCCGAATACACCGACACACGATAACCGACACCTTACACACCGCGTCACTGCTCCCATATTCACATACACTTGTGATTGGGTTTATTATTATGTATCAAATGTTTTATAATATTTTCTTTTATATTTTAGTTTAAAAAATTTATAAATATGACGTACCTCTTATCTGTACGTCAGAACATCGTTTGCGTTACGATTTTGTCTAATTTAACAAGTGTTAAGATGAGTCCAGTTAAGTGCTAACCTTATCAGGCGATAAGGTTTAAATTCGTGTGTCTTACGAAATATTACAAGGTTGATTTATTGAAATTCTGAGTCTTTTGTGTAATTCAATGGTACGTATTTTAGCTTATCTAGACTCATCTATTTCTTTATACAAGAGCCGCACCATACCTCATTATAGGGACTTCCAATCTTTAATGAACACCAATTTACACTACATGCTGTTTAAAGATTATTCTTAAAAAAGTAAACATTAAAAACCTAAATTTAAATGCCTACTTAGATAATATATAACTGAAGCTAAAAAAAGAATCGCTTCGTGTGACGTCACTACCAAATATATTTTGTCCTATTTCTTTCCGATATTTAGTGTAGAGTTACGCCAAGTAAACTAGGTGTAGGTGGATTCTCTGTGAATATAGTATAATGAATCGGCGTCGTACTAGATTTGCGTGTGCAGGTAGAAATGAGAGCTGCACACAAAAGTAGGCTTTATACAACGAAACATGGGGAGGAAAGTCGCGCGGGCACCGATCAGTTCTCACTCATCTCGTTACTGGACATTATTTTATGGGCAGTTAGCACTTGATGTTGTTGATGTGCAGAAATTCAGAGAGACACATCACTGTTGACCCTCAAAACACTAGTAATAAAGTATTACCAACCTTAGTGACGGTTTTAAAAATACACAAATCCCTAGCAAAGGATTATTTATAATGACATTTGTTATATATATATATATATATATATATATATATGTATACATATATATCCATACAAATATCCATACAAATAATTCTTCGCCGGTCATTTAATTTTACTTCATTAACAATAATTTTAATCACGTTTACACTAAGGTTAGATTTTTTTCCTTTATATACTCGATTCATTATCTATATACAATTAAATAACTGAATAATAGGGCGCGAACCTCATTTGTGTTTCGTACTGAAGTTGCAAGCAATAAATGTTGCAATATAAAAAAAAATAATTAAAAAAATTTTAACTTAACGATTTCTATAATTTTTTAATGTTGTGTATATCTCTTAATTTCGATGTGTTCTTGTGTGTATTCATAGTTTAAAATCGCGTGCGAACGTCGGTTCTGTACTTAAAAGCAATAGGTGGCGCTTAAAGCAATTAACAATACAACGCCGTTCGCGCGCGGTGTTACAATTGTATATTTAAGGTTTATATAACTCCTAAACAACCACTGTATTGTAACATCGACTGAACATTTTTACGTAGCTAGGTTTAGATAGTAATAGACTTATCACCGTTGAATTAACACTATCCGAGATATGAAAAAGAAAGATCGTTGTTTATATACAATTACGCGTTTCTTTATGTTCAGCCAATCAACCTCTGGCGTTATCCGAACCTGATTGGTTCGGCGTTTGACGGGTTACTTACGTTTTTTTTTTTAATCTCGGTTACATGTTACTGATAACGTTGGTATGATATGGAGGGGATGTGCGAGTTACTATTCATATAACAGCATTGCCGTAGAGCAGGTTTGCGTAGGTACGACTGTAAATGTAATAAATACATGTGTATTTGCAAGCATTTATAGTTATTAGATGGTTTGAAGTATTTTTGTGTGTTTAATGTGAGTGACTGTTTGTTCGTTGGAGAGGGATCTAAGAATATTTCGTACTAAAAGTTAACAATATTTGATATTTCCATATATTTACTTAGATTCGAGTATATGTATTGCGCTGCTAACATTTAATAGTATAATTGATAATTTGTGTGAGTGTCGAGACGTCGTAGCCTTAAAACTAGTTCAAAACTATATAAAAGTATAAAAAACAATAAATTGTAAATAGATAAAGCTGTAGATTTTAATATTATACTCTAGTAATGTTTGGAAAGTAAGCAAGTTGTAGCAAACAGCACATTTAGGTTAGCCTCCTTGTTTGAACCTTTGCGGTACTGAACATGACGTATTGTTTTGAAGTTAAACGAAATGGTCGCCGGCATAACGTAGATGCTAGATACTAATCCTAGTCTTGTTAAAAGTCACCATCTCAGTCGCGCAACGTTTCAGACAGGGTCGTTTCGATGGTACAAAAGAGGCGTGGCCGTGTTAGCCAATTACTCTAGACAAGCACTAGATGGCGCTATTTAAACATACAAACAAACCGTGTAGTATTTATACATAGTATTTTTTTTAATCTACAAAGCTACGATAACGAGCTTAATGTTTAACTGATGGTAAGAGATACCTAGTAACGTGGCCCTGAAGAGAATGATAAATATTCATTATCATTGTGATTACTTTCAAACAATTTTAACTATATGTTTATAATTTCATTAGGTATAATGCCTATCAAACTAGAAAATAATAATATCTGAAAACTACTGGTGGTACATTGACAGTCTGGTGACAAAGATTTACCATCGGTAGTTATACCTAGTCTAATAAAGATCAATGCTCTTCGGGTCTTATTTCAGCGCCATCTAGTTTGCTGTTTTGGTAATTGAGCTCAGCGGCTGCGACGGACCCCACCTTGCCTTATTTCAGATAACTGTCACTGTGATCCGTTAGGCATAATTATTGGACTCAATCGCATACGACCGAACTGGACACCAATTCGCTGTAAATATAGATGAGTAAATATTGTTATGTGTAACGTATATAGGCATTAATGTCAACTTAACGTTCGCTTACGGGCCGGCTTTGTGACGTGACGCTGTTGATTCGATACTGTTCCGATAACTTAACACCGATGGTCAGTTTAAGAAATGTCACTTTAATGTCATTCAAGTGACTGTGTGTTTATGTTAGCTGTTCAGTTGGAGGATAATTGTCTAATCTATCCGAAAACGAGGAGGCGGATGTTCCTTCGCTGGAATAAAACAGTGAACGAACCCGCTCCTCGACTTTTATCGTTTCCAGACTTTCAGGGATCTCGTATATTTAAGTTATAAGTACACATTTATAACACACAAGTGATCTTTAGATTGTAAGGCGTTCACATTTGTGTATGGTTTTTTTTTCTTTTTCCATATTTTTCAATTTACTTTTAACACAAAACTTTGTTTAGAGACGAACCTTAGTGTATTATGTGCGCACTATTACACGCATAGAGGCACGTTAATTAATGTATTTCCTAAGTTTTTCATGTAAATATTAACAAAAATACTTCATAAGACTTATAATTAAGCTCTGTTCTTAGTTTCCGACGTGTAATCACGACGATTTAGTTTTGTATTTTAAGTCGTATATGTAAAAAGAAACAAAAAAAAAAATGCAAAAATGAAAGAAACAACACTTTTCTTAAGTTTATCAAATTCTTTTCGTTATTTTTACCAATATGTATATAGTAGAAATTTCGTGCACTGATTTTTGTTTTAAGTTACTCTTAACGTTTAGATATTAATATAAAATGGCTGTATCGATTGAAAGGTTTTTTTTTTATTCAATTCAGCGAGACGAGCGGGACGTTCACCTGATAGTAAGTGTTATGCCTGCCCATTACAACGTGGCGCTAGTTAGAATGTTATATAATGCATCACATGCGCTCGTCGCCTAAGATAAGATGTTGAGTCTTGTTACCCCAGTAATTACACTAGCTACAGCGTCTTTGAAACCGTAATACAGTAAGTTTGCTCACTACTGTTTGACGGTAGAAATAGGAGCTGTACTGGTACCTACTTATATGTTCTTCGGTAACAGACTTAGTAGTTGGAACTTTTGTTTTGCCTTAGCGACCTCGGTCGATATCTCTTATGTATAGCGGGATTTGGTTAATTCGTCACACGTCAGACTTTGTAGGATTGTGATTTAGTTTTTTTTTTTTTTTTTACACAACTGATATTTCACTTGAGAGGCGTTTGTAAATATTTGATACATATTACTGTCGTGTGCTGAGTTAGTTGCATTTTACCATTGTTGCGGATAGCCAAAACAATTGTTAGTTTTGGTTTATTAAAACATTGACTTGAACTATTACTAAGAATATTATGGATAGTGACAAAAAATAAATGTGGCTGGAATTTGTGTACCATAGACATTAAATTTTGTATCTGTATTATCTGTGGCAATAAAGTGACAGCGCTCTAATTCTGACGGTTTGCATCGCATAGTGCAGTGGGCAGTAGGTAGGGCGCGAGCCGAGTAGCAGCAAGCGCGACGCGCAGGCTCGCCGCACCGTAACAATAAAATTATTGCATAATTGTATAACTGCGTTTCAATTTACACCTGTACCCTTACATGAGGATCCAAAAAAAATTTAACTCATTTGCCATTGGTTTTCTAATAAAAAAAAACTATTTCCTGCCAATTACTTCCCTTCATGTCTAATATGTATGAAACAATAAGAATGTTACCATAGCTATCCAGTTAGCCACCATAGTTACCATAGCCTAGTTATCATCAGCCGACAGATGTCCACTGCTAGAGATAGACCTCCCCTAAAGATCTACACATCGATCTATCCTGCGCTGCCCGCATCCAGCATAGTCTATGGATGAATGTAAAACCAGAGGCGGTGCAGACTAGGTTGTTATTCCTGAAGTCAGCGATATTAATTTTTCGCAGAAGGCAACGCCGGTGATCCACGGCTTCTCATCGACCATGCCTTTGCTAAAACCAAGCCAAGTAATAAAAGGTCATAACTCAAGGACGAGCCTACCGGACGAAGTTTCATTATGGATTAAGTAGTGTCTTTGTGCTTAATTTCTGTGCATATTGTACTGTCATGTTAATTTATTTGTGCGCTAAAAAAATTATCGTATTTGAAACAAATAGTTATATTTTGAAATCATATTTATATAAAAGGCAGAACTTTATGGCTGTTTACTTGTATTGTATCAAAGCGGCACCCAGACATCGTATTTGTTGCTATATCCAGATAATACTTAAATAGCAACAATAAATAGAAAACAAGTGACGACATTTAATATTAATAACAATAACAAAAGGACAGGAAAAGTATACAGTCCATGATTTAAATATAACTAAAAACAGGTCCAAGGTGTAAGTAAGCGACACTTTCGAGGAATGCTTTATCACAAAACTTCTAGAATTATATTTTATTATAAAACTAGCTAACAATTGTTTACACTTATGCAAGTGAATAATATAAACACGCAGTAAACAATTAAATGAGTATAACAATCTTTTGCAGGCATCTTCCACATGCATAAAACGGAACAAAATAACTTCACCAAAAAAAAGTACCATAATCATAATATTAGTTAATACTATGATTACCGGAGCACCGCCATTGATTGAATTAACTATCTCGCATTTCTTTAATTAATATAATACTATATTAAATTAAAAATAAGTGAGTTACGTTAAGGAAACAAAAAATAATTGTTTTTCGGAAAAAGTTGTTGTGTAAAACTTACCAATACTGTCAAAATGCAAGTCCAACAACTCACTGCAACTATTTAAGACCTTGTAGACTCTAAGTAAAGAGGAATTTGCGCCTAAAACCATTCTGAGAGGACACAAAGTTGTGATTTTATTTCGAGGATAGCGAGAAGGAGCATAGAATCTTATCTGAGCTAAGTAGTTAGGGTAATCGATTTTATTTCTTATCAGTTTATAGAGAAATAATACATCGGTGAGGTTACTTAGATAGGATAGGCTGTGGGTCTTGAAATGTAGGGGGCTATTGTAAGTAGAAAGTTCCTTGCTTTATCCTTTAAACTAGCCCAAATGTCACAAGAATCGCTTCTGAACTCTTTCTAGTCATAGTGCATGTGATGCATAATGTGGCCGCCAAACTACACTGCAGCATTCCAATACTCCGCATCGAGCTGTTGTAAAGCAGTATTTTGGAGTAATTCTTTTTTGAGGGTGTTATTTCTTAAGATGAATCCTAGCTTTTTTATTGTATAGTTCATGTGTGAAATTATAGTAATTTTTTTGTCGAAGATTATTGCTAGGTGTTTCTACCTCCTGTATTGGATTTTCCTTGAGAACTTTATGTGGTAGCATTTTTTAAAATTCATATTCATTAGGTTAATTCTACTTCATTTTACAAGTTGTTAAAGATCTTTTTGTCAGAAGTGTGTATCCTCAAATGTTTTAATTCTTCTAGCAATTTTCAAGTCGTCAGCGTACAATAAAATTCCGAAAATCGAAATCAAAAAAAATTCAATAACATACGACCTAAATTTGAGCCTTGAGGAACACCAGACGCAACGTATTTGATTTCGGATTGGTAACCATTGGCCACGACAAAAAATTCTCGACCTCAATACTTAACAAGGACGATTTTAGCCATCTTAATAAGTATCTATATCTGCGATACCACATGCCGAGAGCTACTTTATCAGTATGGAATGACTAATTCTATCAAAAGCTTTACTGAAGTCCTTTTATATAACATCATACTGCTCACCTGCATTAACAGTTTAAACTATGGATTCTGTGAAGGCCAACAAGTTGGTGCTGGTAGACCTTGTACTTTGTAGATTAGTATTTTGTACTTTTCTTATGTAAGTATTGTGTAGGCTTCATGATATACTTTGACGTCATTTCGTCACTAACTGAAGCTCCTGTTCGTCTCTAGGGTTTCATATTTTTTAATTAGGAAACCTCTTCTATTCTTATGCTGGTAAGTTGCCACGAAATATGCAGTATCTTCCTACTTAGCCTTTAGTCTTCACATGGCGTTGCATTCGTAAAATTACCACAGAGGCCAAGGGAACTATGAGGTTGAGCACCCAGAAGTACGTTCTCTACGATTCAGATTTTAAAGACAGCGGCGGTCTCCAGAAACTTAAGGTACCTAATGTATGGTAACGGTGTTATCCTTCTTTATTTAATATTTATATATATTTTGTTAATAAAGAAGGATATCCCTTACTTTTGAAATATTTCTTCGTAAATCTTTCTTAACGCGATATAAAACTAATTATTAATAATTAATCTATACGGAAACCTTTAGATGTTATTGTTCAAGTAGAATATACAACATACAAAGTTTATTTTCTCTTCTCCGGAAGCGCTTATCTATTATTAATACGTTATCAGTTCGGCCTGAACTTGCTATTGACTTTATAATCATTTCAATTATTTCGTTCTAAGGAGAAACAAGCTACTGTAATAAATCGTTATGCATTTTTTATATGCCATTTTGTTTGGTAAGTAAAAATATTTTTTTTTATTAGTGTATTTCTCATTAATCTACTTTATGATAATTTTGTAGAACCCTCAAGTGATCGAGAGTCAGATAAAATTTCTGTAGAATATAAAAAAAGAGTCGCGTCAATTTTTATCGGCCACAATATGAAAGTATTTTAAAACTAAATATTTTTTTATTGAATTGTACCAAATTTCTCTATTCGTTTTATATGGTATCTTTTGATGAAGACCTATATTTCAAGTAGCAAAGAAGAGTATGCAGGCAGACATTATATGTTATTCTAGTTTAAATGGCGGTTTTGGTAGTTAGGATTCTGTAGTACCGAATAGTACTGTAGTATTATATTTTTATAAAATTTGTGCCTGTATACGAACACATTAATTTTCAATAAGCGAAATCTGTATAAACATGTATGTTGTTTTTAATGGGCACATTTACTTTTATCAAGATAATGTTGCGTGAAACAACTCTTAGCATTATTAGGGCGTTGCCAGGTGGTAAGTCTCTATTGCTGGTGATCGTCTATGTAGGTATCATCACAGCTCCATTTTCTGGTACGAAACGATAGTGTGCAAATATATAAGAATTTATTGACATAAGGAGACTAAACATTTAACAAAGTTTTGAACATAATGCGCTGTGTACGTTATCCTAGAGCCACGATATGGGCAAGCGTATCACTTACTATGAAGTGAATATTTCGTCGCCTCGTCGAATAAACAAAATACTTAAGTGTGTAGGAAAATAGTCTTTCGATTTTTATTCAAAAGTTTATTCTGTCATAAGCACTAGTAACGGCGAGCCCGCCGAGACCTAATAAACAGTACAGGAAAGATTACGTGTACAACTCGAAAACGGATGCATTTTACAAGCTACATACCGAATGGGCATCGTACAGTCGAGCTACGTTTATGTGCGACACCGAGGGTGCCCAGCTGATGGTACCAAAGACAACGGATGACATAGTTCAGTTACATGGCATGTTGAAACAGTTCACCGATATAGGAGACATGGTGTTCGTAGGCAGCGACGGGCGTAAACATGATTCGGCGGAGGAGCAACCAATGATAAAATGTAAGTAAACATAGGCCGTTTCATTTTGTGAGAAATCCTTCGTTAAATGTTCTAACTGCGAGAGCAACATCTGCTCCTTTTCTTCTCTTAAAACAAAACTATCTTAACGATTTCGCATTACTCTAGTTTTGAAGGAGAGTAAATTAATTTGACGCTAATTTAAATGTTTAAACTTGTATTTGTGAGGAATGGTAGATTAATATCTAATATCAGTCATATGTGGAACCGTTGCCTCAGTTCCGTCTGGCGACTAAAGTAACACCGTAGGGGTTTAGCCGGTAAAAGTCCGGCTTTACTATCTCGTTATAGCCGCTGGAGAAGAGTATTTAAATTAGAATTCTACAAGGGAAAAAGAGGATACTTGTAAAACAAAAAAAAAAATTAGAATCATTATTTAAATTAGTACTAGCAACTACTTTATCGTGGTTAGGAAAACGAAGAAAATAATTTGATATATTTTTTTTCTTTCCGAAAATAGGCAGTGGAATAATTCTATTTGTGTAATAATATTATTGTTACATAATTATGTTACAGTAGAGGATCTGGACGCACCGTTACCTAGATTCTTGAGTGACACATGCGAGGTGATCACCAACAAGGAAACAGTGAAATCCACCTACTGTTTTAATCACCTACCGTTTATATGCAAAGTTGAAGCGAGGAACGCACCATACAACCCCGACTGCGACATTTACACCAGAGGTGCGTCAACGTCTTACATTCAATAAATTTTTAACTAGATTATAAATGAAGATAATTAAGTGATGTATGAAGAAAATTAAGTAGAAGAAGAACTAAAATAACTCCCAATTTATTGTAGTGGCTATTGATATTATAATTTATATAAATAAACGAAGAAGCAAACAGGAAGTTAAAGCTGGAGTTAAGTTTCTATATCATAGCAATTTTGTTCTCTTTTTAGATGGAATAAAGATCGTAATTTTACGTTTTTATTCGTGATGGGTTTATTAATGATATATCATGGAACTGTGATGATGATGGTCATATTTCAAAACCTTATTATTTGAATTTTGGCATTAGTCAACTATAAAAAAGCAAACAATGAATAAAATTGACTAGATATAAAGATGACAGTCCTTCTGATGAGTAACTGAAGTGTTTGAAATTATAAAATATATTTAAGTATACACGTATTTCTGATTAATTTATGCTATATAATAAAATAATTCAGGAATTTTTTTGATTGCTGAAAATAATTAGGGTATATCTTATAATCGATGTTAATACAAACCGGAACTTACCCATGTTTGCATCTCTATATATCTAGTCAGACTCCAAAGACAGAGAACTACTGTTATTACTACTATGACCACCAGCTACAACTACAATAAAGAAATATACTTATTAAGTTTTTCGTATAAATAAATTAATTAATTTTTCATTTGTTCATTCATTCATTTTCATTCGTGTTGCTATCCGTAACACCCCCACAACTCCCTTTGGAGAAGGAATTTTGTAAAATCCATTCTTAGCTGATCTCTAAATAGCGAAAGCAATATCTCTATCAAATTTGGAGTCTTTACAACTAGTAGTTGCGAAGATCCTGTGATGAGTCAATGAATATATATATATATATATATATATATATATATATATTAAATTTGTTCCCTTTATTATTGCTAATTGTAGACTTGTTACAGGTTATCAATATTATTCGCGCACCGGTAGTTGTTACAAGATCTCTAGTAATGCTATAACGTGGAACGAGGCGTACGCGCAGTGCGCTGCTGACGGTGCTCACCTCGTGATATTGAATTCTGTGGCGGAGCAACAGGTGATATACAATATCAGCAACGCCGCACCACCAGCTCACGGCTCCGGGCAACCCTGGTTCATATACGTAGGGCTGAGGGCGAGGAAGATTACAGGGGATGAGCCGAGAATATTCAAAACAGTTCTAAGTAAGCTCATATATATTTATATACTAGCTGTTCCTTGCCCGCTCTGCTTTGCGTAACACCCGTCTTATATATGTGGACATTATCTATATATATATATATACACGTATCTATAGGGTGGCGCAAAATTAACCTTATAACACAGGTAATAAGGTACTTTTTATAAGGTTATTTTTGCGCCACCCCATATATATATATAGGAGATTGATAGACTTCTCACGAGACCTCCTAAACTATTAGATGTAAAGACTCAACATTTGATGGAGATATTGCTTCTGTCATTGAGAGGTTAGCTATGAATGGATTTTATAAAACTCCTTTCCCAAAGGATGTCACAGGGGTGTTACGGCCGGCAAGTCGAGCGAGGAACAGCTAGTTTAGTATACTTGAAGTGAATTATCTAAACGGATTACTACACTAACGGAAGTTCATGCGTTTGTTTTAAAATTAAAAACCTTATCTTTTTTCTTCCAGATCAAACTTTAGAGGAGGCTGGCTTCGATAGATGGGCTCCCGGCGAACCGAACAACGCTTTTCAGAATGAATATTGCGGAAGTATCTTCAAGAACGAGGGTACATACAACGACGTGGATTGCTCTCATAATTACGGATACATTTGCGAGAAAGAGATGCAAAAGCCTAATCGCGTTTAAATATCAATATAAACTATATACATAATATTTTATTGTACGAGACGAGCAGGTCGCCGATGATGACCTTAACTAGAACCAATTAATGTTCACACGTCAATATAACATACTGGTGGTAGGTTCCTGCTGCCGGAGACCGTCTGACTAGGTACCACCGCAGCTCCTAGTTCCGTTACCAAACTACCAAACAATTGTTACTATGTCCCGGTTAGAAGGTTGTAGTTTGTGAGATTACTGCGGTAGCGAGACTTACGATGTTGTATCATGGCGATGAGCATAATGCGGTGCTGTATATACTATTCTAAAGTCATGGTTGAGGAATATCAGGGAATGGACTGGCATATCTGGGGCGCCCGAATTGTTCCGCCGAACCAGAGACGCCGAACCGCTGTACCACGCTGACGCCAACCTTCACTAGCTGAAGAGGCACTTTAAGAAGAAGAATTAACATAACCATCCTAATTAACACCGCGTTGTTATTGGCAGGCGTATCACTTACCATCAGGCGAACGTCTCGCTCCTCTCATCGCTTCGTAGTATAAAAGTAAATTAGACGGTATTCGACAAAAAAGACCTACATCTAGTAATAATTTATTAATTCATATAATCTCTTAGTAATACTATATTTAGTGCATAAACCTTAGACTCCCTTTACAAGTTATAATTAAAAAATTAGGTAATAAGGAAACGGTTTGGTTCAATATCAAGGACATTGTTAAATTTCTTATATTGTTGCATATAAGTGATATTATAAATGTATATATTAGATATATTTAAGTAACATATTAAGTATGTAATATAAGAGATTTCCACCTATGTAGAGACTAATTACGATATCTCTGAAACCATAGGACTTAGATATTTGAAATTTGGTAGGAACGTTCCTTTTGCCGAGTATAGGTCAGCTATAAACGTATTTTATACAATTTCATTCCGAAAGAGGGTTGCAGGGTTGTTACGACCAGCAAAGCGAGCGGGGAACAGCTAGTATACTATATATATATATCTGTGTAGGTTTATTGTCTTTGAATATTTTTTCTATTAAATGTATACTATTTAACATATACAAGTAAACAAAAATTATAAGAAGAAAAATAATTAAGTTAATCTATAGTTAAAGAATATGAGACAAAGGTTGTGACGCCGAAGTATATACCGTATAACATCGATTACAAGATGCAACCTAAATATATCGAGCTAGAAATAGGAATACCTAAATTATATAGTTTTATTACAAAATCAGGAATATACATTAATGTGTATTCTTGAAGAACTGAAAAATATATTTTATTATTCAAATTCTCATCCTCATGAGTTTTATCAGGCGGATAACTTCCGCTGCTGGGCATAGGCCTCCTTCAATCATTCTCATTGAAGGGGAATTGGACCTTAGCACCACCACGCAGGCCCAGTGCGGGTTGATCGCATGGTGCAGGTAAGGTTGATTTGGGCTCCGTAAGATAATGGACGAAATTCCAACCTCATAAGTACTATCATCGTAATCCTGATTTAGTTGATTCATTTTCCCATATCTCTACCAACAAGAGATTGTATTCTTTCTGATGATGTTATAAATTGTAAGGGTTTTAAAATTTCACCATCATTGACGGTTCCCGTACAAGAATTGCAATATGCAAGAGTCATTAGGCTCTCTGTGGAGTAAAAGTGACATGAAATGTGCTTCACATTTTCCATGTACTACGGTTATCTGAAGTAATTTTATTTAAGTAATAAATATTTATTAAAGCGATGTAAACAGAACATTTATATCAATTTCCTACAAATTATTTGTTTCGTTATCATTCATATCCGTTAATATATTATAGGTGTTTATAAACTCATCATCAGCTAATAGACAAGTGTTGAACTTAGGTCGAAAACAAAGATCTTCAATTCAATAACATTTAATGTTAATAATGTAATCTATATTTATTCTTGTTATCTTTTATTTGTCGTGTCACTAACCATTAGGTGAACGCCCCGCTCGTCTCGTCGCTTCATTGAATTAAAAAAAATACTGTACTAGTGGTAAGGAAGCAATCTTAAAATATAGTTTAATATAAGTTAAAACTATGTAACATGCTTCATTGTGTTTGTTAACCCGTTGTCAATATTTTCGGAGTCCTTTTTATGTTTTAAGATCTAACAGCTTGTTCTCGTCTTCAGTAGTTTGTCTTTGGGATGCCCGTATACTTTCTCGCAGGTGCATTGTTCGTCTCTGTAACAAACGTATAAAAATCTATAAACACTTATATATATATATATATGTTATTAATTAATGTATTAAACAAATTTATATGAAGATTCAATATCAAGACGATAAGCATTGTTGTTGACCAATTTTGATATTATATATTTAAAACTTTCTGGTTCATCATAGAATAAGGTATACAGGACCTTGTACTCATTAAATGTGCAAATATTTTATTGGTCCCACTGCTGGGACTCAAGCTATTTTCCAACAAAGAGAGTCAATGCATGTACCACATTGAGTTTCGAGCTAATGACTGTCAAATAAAAGCGGTCCTCAAATCACCTCTCGATGTTTTCCTTTATCGTCATCAAATTATTATCATTAAGCTCGTAAATATTATGCAAATAAATAAATCTTAAAATACAAAAAAAAAAATTTTTTTTTCGTACCATGCTTTGCCGCTTTACATCTTTTTTAAGGTCTTGAAGCAGAACCTTGTTCTTCCTTTTCAAGCAACCACACTGTAATAAAAATATTATTTGAAGTATTTTAAGTTCCTCCTAATACGTATTGTATTACGATAACTTCTTGATAAAACTGTTATACAAGTGCCGAATTTTTTTTACACAAATCTTTTTAAACTGTCAAATATAATATTTACATATAAGAAATTTCCACCTATGTAGAAACTCATCATGACATCTTTGGAACCATAAGGTCTAGACTTGGAGTTTGATAAGATTATTTCTTTCACCAATCATAGCTTCAAAAGAGAGTTGTGGGGGTGTTAATAACAAGAAGGGCGCCCTTTGGGACGCGGGTTGCCGCTGGGCGGGAATATTTCTGACAAATTTCAAGTTTAAATTTCAAATCTAATTTCTATTACGGTCAGCAAAGCAGGTGTGGAATAGCTAATAGATTATATATATATATATATATAGATGATATTATTTTTCAACACATTTTGTAGTTGCTTTTAATGTATATAAAATATTAAATAAATTTTTAATATAGATAAAAGTATCTGTAATATGTTAACTTACTTCGTAAAGTATTACAACTAAGACGATTAAAACCAATAGTGCAATGACCCCTGCGCCCGCATAAATCCAAAATGGCGTCGACGGTGTCGGTATCATCACAAGTGTGCTGTTTGCACTGGAAAAAATAATATAATAATATTAGGAAAATATTTGCACTGTAGAACATATACTTAAAAAAGTAACTACAGAACCATCCTAATGTTTCAATAATTACCGAGTTAACCATCATATGACTAAAAAATATTTGTTTTCACCTGATGGTAATCAATCCTCCTGCCCATAACAAAGTGGAGCTAGTTACGATTATACAGATAGCACCACTTTGTGCTCGTCGCCTTGAGACACAAGATATAAAATTCGTTGCCTCTGTAATTATAGCTACGATGTTCCATCAAAACAGAACACAGTAATGTTTGCACACTACTGCTAATTGATAGAAATTGGAGCTGCGGTTGCATCTACCTAGACCGTCTCTGGGATCAGACCTCTACCACTAATAAGAGAAATTTGAAAGTGCATTTAAAGTGGCCGGTTTCCATATCTTTGAGACTTAAGACCGATGAAGTTGTAAGTCGCCAATGAGTCTAACAACGCCAACTACTTCCGGAAGAAGAGGATATGAATCAATGAGATTTGAATTTTAAAAGGGATGCTTCGACGAAGAACTACCAGAAGCACATACTAACCTTATTGTTTTTATTTCGCCGTACTGCAGTAGACGGAGCCGTGTTAAAACATTATAATTTTTGTTAATATCAAATTCATCTGAAACAACAATCGTCACATTATGTAAATTAGTAGAACAATATTTTACGTAGCCACAAGACTAGCAAGACGTTGACCTGATGATAAGCAATGCACCCTGGCTTAGTTATCGTCAAATCGAGGGTCCAATCAATAACAAACGTTAGTGTGTCCGGTTCAATAAAGACCGCCAGAGCACATTTTAACAATGAATTTATTCAAGCAAACGATACCACGTTTTAATATATGTACAGCGCCATCTAGTGGTCTTCTAATAGTCTTCCTTGTATTCCACAAAAAGCAGTTAAAGTTGATTTGATAATAACGAAGATAAGTTCCATTTCTTTCGATTTGATAGCTATTTAAAATTTTTTCTATCCTACAAAGTGACCAGACAAGGGAGAAGTTTTCCTAACCTGTCTACAAAATCAACGTGGCTTTAGTTAAGATGACATGCACTTCACCACATTGCCTTCGCCAGCTCAAAACATTAGATGTTACGTCTCGTTATCCCAGTAATTTCACTAGTTACAACGCCTTTCAAATCGGTACACGTTGACGTCTCAATGCCTTTTAGCTGTTGAAATAAGAGCTGCAATTGTCCCAACCAACTTTTTAACTTAATACTAAGTTACATACCAATGGGTATCGGTAAAATATGCAGTTTGACCATTATGAATATCTTCTGGTTTTTTCTAATCTCACTGATCGGGCAGCTAACTACTGTACCATTAGCTACTTTTACTCTTAAGTTAATATTACAAAAGCTGTTTTTATTGTCGGTATATATCTGGAAAAGAAAATAGAAATATTACATTATTTTAAATAAAGGTTTTGGAGGTAGCTACTCTTATTGATTATTGTTGTACTTCAAATATCTATTAAGCATCATATAGACTTTTATCACAGTTGCTATACGAACATCTCGGGCCCTCTCATATGCTTGAAGGTCAAGCTGAATACTAGGCCTACTGTTTAAAACAGAAGCACTTTGCAGAGTTTAAATTCTAACCAGCTAAAGTTATTTATCTCTAAGGTGTTATCATAATAGTTCGTTTGTGTATTTAGATAATGTTGAATTCTTTTCTTTCATTATTACCATCGTCCCAAATAAATTCATTTCTATGATGCGGTGCTCGCCAAGTTTAACTTTCATCCATTTCTTACCAGCGATTGCTTAGTAGGTTGTCACTGTAATTGCCTAAAAAACTTTAATCTTAATATCCTCAATGTCTTGTTATTTTTATTTAAATGTACCAAAACCTTAGCTATCTCTGAACACATCACATCAAATAAACATATTTAAGACTTTGGCATACGTTTCTTAAGAGACCTAACGAAGAATCTATTCTGTTGTAATTTCTTAGAAAGATAACTTTTTTTTTATACTAGGAAGCGAGGAGATGAGCGGGATGGGCACCTGATTGTAGGTGATACGGCTGCCTATAACAATATGGCGCTAGTTATAATGTTACACTGTACCATATTGCGCTCGTCGCCTTGAGACATAAAATGTTGAGTCTCGTTACCCTAGTAATTACACTAGCTACAGTGCCCTTCAAATCGGAATATAGTATTATTTGGAGGCACAAATAGGTGCTGCGGTGGTATCCACCTAGACGATCTTCAGCAACAGAAACCTACCACTTTACTTACCAATAATGGATTAACAATTTGAGCGTATTGGTTGTTTATAAAAATTTCGCTTTTAAGGTCAACCCATTTCGTAATACCATTGTTGATAATCTGAAAATAGCATTGTTTGTATAAAAAAAATAAAGTATTTATATCTTATGATGGGCTAAAATGGGGTCTAACGTGTCCCACACAATGACTCGCGGGATTCAAGCTAACCTCACCTACTTCCTCCCCCCGAACAAGTTCTCGCCTTGTCGTGGCCTAGGGGCTCAATAGGTATGGTTTGGTCACCCACGGTGAAGCTAAGAGGAAGCGACCCGGCCGGCCCTAGGTGGCTGCTCCAGGTGAGATCCGTGAGCGCACCTCGGATATATGCCGGTGGGCTGCAGGCGCAGGTTTATATTGCTCTTTGCAGCCGAGGTGGAGTCACGGAGGGAGAGGAGTGTCGGTATTGCGATTCGCCGCTCTCTCTACCCTCCGTGACTATGCGGTGCTGCACCACTGATGCGGCAGCGGAGGGTCCGCGGTGAAAGAGGAGTTTCGGTTGGACTCATTGGACCAGCGTGGTGGGAACTGGCCCAAATCTTCCAATATGAATTCCTACAAACGACGGCCCCTATTGTCCGGCGGTACTGGAGGCCATGGTGACTGCGTGAAAGTTGCAGGAAGCTGCTGGATACGGACAACGCGGGACCGATCGATGCGGAGATCTTAGGGGAAGGCCTATGTCCACTATTGGACGACATTCGTCTGATGAAGATGACGGTGATGGGATATAAAGCTATTATATAATTTTACCGTATATAAGTGATTTATTTCATTTTCCGGAGCGACTGATGTTATATTTACAACATCTCCAGGAACCGCTTCGCTGCAAATCATTATTTATATTCAATCCACAAATGTGCACACTTTTAGCTTCTATGTGAGATTTACGAGCCATCTCAGTGCAAGTAATACATATATGTAAATAATTCTTCATCCTGAATATATCAGTAACAGCAAGTAGATTAACAAATATAATGCTTCAAACTCGTCCTGTCTATTATTGAGGTCTTTATCGAGATCTCTTGGTTTTACCGTCCTACATTTATTTGTAAGTTGAGTTTTATCAGTTTTACTATGATCATTGTTATGATCAGAGCTGTTTCTCTGAATCAAAGTAGATTAGAAGATGATGTCAATGATATTAAACCCACATTTACATGACATGACTAAATGCATAAACAAAGAGCTCAGTTTTCATTTGAAATACTGATTGTGCTACTCCTTAGAAAGTTATGAACTACTGCCTAGACTATGTTTGTCTAGACTTTCACAGCATTGTACCATAAGTGAATGAGTCACTGTTTCTCACCTCATTAAAACTAAGTTAGATATGTCAGGTTTCAAAGCGACGACCACTTCTTCAGTCCTTTTATCGGTTTCGTTATCGCAGTGATTGTAGGTGTCTACAACGATTTTAATGTTTTTATCTTTACTAGACAAGAATTTAGTTTCGAGTGTAATCTTGATATTGTCCTGTGGAACATGAAAGATTCATTTAAAACTTTGTGAATGGATTAAAACAATTTTAAGACTACTGCATCATCATTTAAGCTTAGGATGCCGGAGAGATTAACTTGTAGATTGATATTGATTTCAATAATCATTGATTGATTGTGTAGATGTCTTAAATATAATAAAGGCTGTACCCAAGACTGATTAGATCGCAGCGGAGTCCCAGGTTCACATATTAATGCTGCGCTTTCATCGCTTCGGCAGTGTGTTGAATGCAGAGCGCGTACAGTGCCAATATATATGCGCAAACAGGCGTTGTATGCAGTCTCTCCGGAATTCGTAACATTAAAATAAAGATCCTCGGTGTCAGACGAGCCAATGATGTACGGAGATCTGATAATTATAAAAAGGTAGTCAGAGAAACAGAAGCAGAATAGTGAAAGGTAGAAAATAGAAAAGACGAAATAAGATAGGAGAGAGTTATCTCGATTTTGTCTTACAGTTCCACCTATTGAAGTATCCGTTTCCAAAATAATTAATTTTATTAATTACTAATCCATACAATTGTTTGATATATTATTATACTTACGCTGTATAAGAGATTGTAGTTGATATATACGGCGAACAAAATGTGAAATTGCAATCGGATATCCACACAGTTTTGAAAGTGGAGAGAGTACTGCGCTCTGATAGTATAACACGTTGAGGATTGAAAATATTGGACTGTCGGGGATCATCCTCCAGTTGAGCATTTGTTGTTATCTGTATTGGGTACAATTCGACATACTTATCCTAAAACATAATGAAAATTAATGAAATTCTAATTACTTATTATCATTATGATTACATGAATCTAACATTAATTCCGTTGTAATAACTTGAGTAAAAGATTCTTTGACATAACGTATTTAATGACAAATATGTATTCTAACCAAAGGAGTCATAATATCAAAGTCATCGCAGTAGATACTTTTCTTCGTGTCTAATTTTATTTTATACGAATGATTTGCGTCTTTACTCGCCGTTAATTTAGCAGTCGGATGCATAATGCTTATATTAATCAATACATCTGAAATAAACGTGTAAAGAAGAATATCAAGAAGAATTTTATAAAAGTATAAGTAAACATGCATTTGAGCTTTCGTCGGAAAAATCATTCTGATTCACACTCTACCAACTTCTTCATGACTTGAAAGGATAACGGTTAATTTTTTCATTTAACTTCTTTATATGTATCATAATAAGTAACATAATTATTGAGTCAAAACGAGAAATAACTCCAAAAAAACTTACCGGCGACGATATTTTTAGGCTTTTCCGGATATGAAACGTTAAGACAATTTTTAAAAGTGAATTTATTTCTGACAGTGCTTCCTCGATCCTGCAAAGCATAAATATATTGTTTGTTGTATATGTTTTAATGGGATATAATATTATTTCTGCCGCCAAACTGTGGTGTACAAACATTACTGTGTTCCGGTTTGAAATGTGTAGAAATAAAATTACTGCAGTAAATAAATTTAACACTACGTGGTGCAGGTTGTATCACCGTTGCTAGCGCCACATTGTTACGTGCTAACGAACCGTTTACCATCAGGTGAATGTCTTGTTGATATTGTACCTTTGTCAAATAAAAAAAAAACTATGAGAAACTGTCATTATCATCGAGCAATGGTAACTATAATGATTAGATGCTGATGTTAGTTTGAGTCTTCTCTCATGGCGATTTTTTATATATACCTAATTTATATATTGTCTAAGACTTCGTTTTAAATGATGATGTTTACAGCCGTAAAGTGTTTAGAATAATAATCTATTTATTCATATTTACATTGATTCATAATAATTGAATAAACATTTTATCTGTCTATTCAACAATATTCTTTTGAAGAAACCCACATCTTATTTTATCGACACTTGTTGAACCTGTTCCATTCCTTTGCTATTCGTTATGAGAATGAAGAGCCGATGCTTTTGTCGTTTAATAAATTACCTGTACGTTTCGAATTTCAGTGTAGACATACAAGTCGATAGATGAGAAGCAGCTTAATATAGCTACTGCGTCGCTATCAGGCGCCCCAATGGCTAATTCTGTAATAAAAACTCAATATATCTATATCCACTATTTAATATTTCCAAGTTGGTTTTAATGAGTGACTCAGTATAAATATTTATAAAAAAAGAATTATTGACAATCGATGGAACATTCAAAAACTTGATTTAAGTTTTTGGATAGTGATTTTTTCATCAAACTTTCATCTTCATAATCCAAATTGCAGCCATAACATCATTGCTATGTTCTTATTTTCAACATATGAAAGAGTATTCGAAGCGAACGAGCTTTCTTTATCAACAGCCTCATTATCATTTAAAATTACGTCAAATTAAAATACAGTATAAGCTCCTTATAGATAAAAAAAATTTTTAGGTTTTACCAGTATAAAAAACAGTGCTAAATAACGGTACAGTAAGTACCGCTAAATTAAATTCGCTTATGTTAGGGAAGAACTAAATTTGCAAATATAGGTTATAAACAAATTGAATTAAAATCGCCAATCACTTTGAAGAATTTATAGTTCGGAAGGTAAAATTACCATTACATCCATTCTCATCGTAGTCTTTGAGCACTGTCAAGCTAAGGCCAAATGTCTGTAGTGTTTCGGCTTGTATTCTCTGGGAATATGAAACATCCATTTTGTCAGCGAGCAAGTTATTTGCCGTGTAAATATAGACAGCGCCTTTGCCGTCGTCTTCGTAAGGAGCTCCTATCGCCACGTCTGCAGAACGAAGAAAATATTTGTTATTTATAACTTGAAATAGTGGAAACCAACCAAAACAAGCTAGACATACGGTTCTTTATTAGTGTCGTGGAGAGATGTCTTCGAAAGATGTCCTTTATTTTTAAGAGCCGACTTGCTCTTAAAAAATTTATCAAGGAGTTTAACCCTATGGAATGTTGTTAATGCGTTACTAAGAACCCGAGGATTAATTTCATGAGAAACGCACCTGTGCCACTTGCTCTAAGCCCGTATTAACGTTTTATATTGTTTTAGATATTGGTTGATAAAAATATATCAATAAAGGACAGGGTATCAGGATATCACAACGGAGGCATTAAGTGAAAATTGAAATCTTCAGCATCATAAAGGAACAGCTTGATAATGAATGGTTATAATATCTTTCTAAAAGCGTAGAATTTTTTAAATATAAATTGATACTAAAACTATAAAAGAGTTTATATATTGCCAAAAGAAGACTTAATTATTCTATCATAATAAAATAATACCGTCTCTCTGGTCAGAATCCAAATCTCCGACATTGACAATGGCGCTTCCGAAGCGCCCGCCGTAACTGTGTCCTTGAATGATTTTCCTCAACGATAACAACTAAAACAAAATAATAGTTATAATGAATTTAGTAGCTCAACAAATAAAAGAAGAATGAATTACAGAAGAAAGAGTTTAATATTTTGTCGGGTTCGTTACCTTTTTTTGAACAGATAAACAACGTAAGAAGGAAAAAGAAATTGTAGGAAAAGAAATGTTGATTACTTTCTCGCCTGGCGTGTAAATATGAACAGCTCCTATATCCATATCGTGACTATCATCTGGGACGTAAGCAGGAGCTCCGACCAGCAACGAGGAGCGTGCGCGGTTTAACTTCACCGTACATAGAACAGCTCCGAATAGAGTTCCCAATCTTGATTCCTTATCTATCAGAAAATATATGTATTGTCCATTTTCTGTATAGAAGAGCACCTGTAATGAAATAAAATTTTATTGAATACAATGTCTTGCAAAATTTTAGGGTAGCTTTTTCAGTTTAATATCGAAGCTTTTTTTAAAGGTCATCAGATATTTTACTACAGCAAAAATTTCAGAATATCTACTCGGTTTACTAGTCATTAATAATAAGGTATCTCGGCTAAATCATCCTTCAGAAAGGAACACATGTACACTGTTGTTTCACATTAACAAGAGACGATTTCTTCAAAAAAAGATCTGTTCATCCGGATTTCTACTCTTCTTTTTTACTTACACGAATGGATACTCTTCATCTGAGAGTATCCACACATTTCACAGTAATGTTATGAATGATAAGATTAATTCAGTTGCTTACCTGGCCAATTCCATTGTCACCATATGGAGTGCTGATCGCGTAAGATATATTATTAGGATCATCAGAGAAGAAGTTTCCACTAGCTAAGCTGTAACCTTAAAAATTAAATTGTCATTAATAAACGTCAAGTGCTTTAATTGAATACATTTTACATATCGGACTGCGTTAGAAGTAAACTGCAGCAGAGTAAGAGCAGTGTTTGATCTAGTAACTTTGCCATTCATTCAGACCATAAATGTCTTGGATATTATATCTAGATACATTTCTAGATTTATAAAAAAAATCTAATTCACAGAACACGTTTCATAACTTTTTTGTTCGTTCTCTTTTTTAGGGAAAGTGTATTAAGAAAACTATAGCCTCTTCACCGCCGCCAAATGGCAGGTTGAGGATATTAGCGTATTCTATTTTCGAGGGTATGACCTACAGAAATTGCTAGTATTATATGTCTTCGAAGATCTTAAGGCTAAGAACTCAACGTGGTCGAACGAGTACCTATTATATATCATTATTTCCGTCAGAAGTTACCATTTACATTAAATTGTCAGCTTGAAGCTGCTTATCCCTGAGCAAAAGAGTTTCTCTAGAATCTCTACACAGACCGGATCTGCGCTCTCCACATTCCGCTACTTTCCGTGAACTTCGCCCGATCGTTATTTTGTAAACCTCCTTCTTCCTCCTGTTCTTCTTAACGCTTTGTTGTTTAATATTGTTTAGTATTTTATTTATTGCGAAAATAAACAATTACAAACCAAAGTTGAAAAAATCGAGCTTCGTATTATTGTCACTGGTGTTTGGAGGCAATATCAGTTGCGGTACATCGTATTTATCTTTGTATTGAATTACACGACCTGCAATATAGACACACTATTTATAAAGGTACCTCTTCCGTCAGATATACCCTGATGAAAAACCTTTACTTTGATAGAATTGTTACAAATTTATCGCAATCGACTGCATATTATACTACATTCGGGAAATAATAAAGAAAACGATGTCCCGGAGTCATATAATAAATAAATATCGAGTCATAAGTAATAAATAACTGGTATTGCATTAAAAAAAGGAGTTCTCTAGAAAATTTTAGAGTGGTGCTCTCTGGAAGTTTCGAGAATGGTAGGCGGACGAGCATATACATGAAAGCGGATGATTCACTTTCGTATTGATCTTCCAGGCGATCTGCGATTTTACTTTGTAGTCTCAGGCTATTAAGAATAGGTCTAAGGTAAGCCTTGCTTGTCCTAGAAGGCGACTAAAATGGTTTCCGTGTTCATGGGCTTTGAAGGCGTCATTGTCCTCTAAGCGAGCCTGGGATGAAAGACAAATATGAGTATATATATAACAAAAACAGGGTGTCTCTTTAGAACATTTTCTCCCGTCACAAAAACTTAGGCGATTCAAGCCACATACGATTTATCTAGTGATTTTGGACTTGTGCAGGATTCATCTGTTTGAACTTTTGTTGTCAACGAATAATAAATATTTTCCGTTAGGGTTAGCGTGGTGGGAAATGGACCAAATCCCCTTAAATTAACCCCTACAAACCATGGCCCCTGGTATCCGTCGTTGAGTGCAGCGTAGGACAGATCTATTTGGGGATCTTTGGGGGAGGCCTATATCCAGCAATGGACATCTATCGACTGATGATGATGACTCCATAATATCAGTACTACAGCATTAAGACTTACACTGCAATGGGAATTAAATGCTTATTTAACAGTGGACCGATATCTCCGTTTTTTATATTCGTTTTTGTGTTTAAAACTTTCCTCCCTTCCCCTGAATTAGTTTGGATACTAATATGCAACTCACCTTTGAACATCGCTGGTCCTCCGATCAAGATGTTGCTGTGGGCTGTGACGTCCATACTCCATCCGAATGTATCGGTTGTATGTTCTGTAAAATAATGTTCCATCGATTTCTGTATATATTTTATTATTTTTACAAGCTATTTACGCTCATTTACGAGTGTCTTGGTGTATGTTAAGTTGTATGCGATGAAAGATATGTGTTCTTACTACGAGTACATTTCACTTCGATGTTTAAAAGATATTCTTGCAGCAGGAAGTTTGATACTTATTTCGTTTGTTCACTGCTGTATTTGAGTTTGTTTCTATTTCACTTTTAGATATGTAAATTTATAAAAATCGAGCACTTACCGAATTTAGTGGTACCAATTTCACGATCGCTGTTATTCATGGGAAAGAGTACACGTGTTTCGTTATCTTCTTTTATCGATTTTATGAAACAGCGTGCAAAGGTACCGCTCATTTTAGCTAAAACAAATTAATAAGCTCTTCTTCACTATTTTTGCATAATTGAAACCTCATAACCTCACGGAAAACATGGAAACTGTAGTTTGCTGTGTAAATAGATATCATACAAGACATGACCTTATATTCTAACTTAAAATATAATTGGATATAAATGTATTACCATTTTCTTTTATATATTAGCTGGCTGTTACTCGTTTGCTTTACTAGCTGTAACACCCATGCAACATTTTTTGAGGGTAAAATTTTGTAAAATCCGTTTTTAATTGACTTAGACTCGGTGAACCTGATATTGAACCTGGTATCGTAACGAGTCTCTATTTAGGTGGAAATCTCATATATACATATGTTATATATAAAAATAAGATTTTTAGTCTTTTTGTACAGATCAGCGTCTTATTTCCATACACCACACACAACCTCTCTTTAATATCCATTTATCAGAAACATTAATTTATGTTGTAGTTTTATTCATATAATTAAATCCTACATATATATATGTATATAACATATAATGAAGTAATAAAAGACTATCTTACCATTTTTGATTACTCGTCGTGGTGCGCAAGTCTGAAAAAAAACATATTTTCAATAAGAAGCATATTTTGTTTAATTTTTGATCTCGACCGTGATCACAAGCTGTTACATATAGACCGGATATCCGGTACCACGGGCCATGAAACAGATGACCAGATATGTTGGGCAAAATAAAAGATATACCGTGTAAAACGAATCACCAGCTTTTACAGTAGCACCAAGCCACGAACCTGTAGTATTGTCATCTAAAACAATAATAAAAGTTTTGAATTTAAGATAAAGTAAGTACTAATAATGAAGTTCATGTTGTCAGAAATATATTTTTTTTTAAAAAAAAAACTTTACCTGTTTTTACGTTTATATTAACTTCTGTCAAATTATTCAAATTTATGTTGTAACTGTAAACCCGACCTTCATCATCAGCCGCTGGTGCACTTATTAACAGACTGCGGAACAATAACACGTTAAAGAACTTTCTCGAACATAAACTCTATTTCCACCGATCACGTTACTGTAATAACTTAATATAAAAAAAGCAAGATAAGTTACAATTAGAAACTATAAGGATATTTTTATTATAATATTGAAATCAATAAACCGTTATATTTATTTCAGTTCATTAATGTATAATAACGGGTTTCCCAATGATGGATGCGAGATTGCTGTCTGTACTCATCATTGAAGACGAAATGGATAACAAGTTCAGTATGTTAGTAAAGATGACAGCTAAAACTGTCCTTTACATAAAGTTATTCCTTCTTAGTCGCCTTTTACGACAAACCAAAGTATATCGGAGTATAATAACGTTTGTATCGTTTGACGGCAGAATCCAGTTTGTCTATTGGTGGCAGTTCTCAGTTGCCGGAGACCACCTAAGTAGGTCCGATTTCTGCCGCCAAACATTAGAGCGCAAACATTATTGTGTTCCGGATTAGAGGACGCTATAGCTAGTGAGATTGCTGTG
The DNA here is from genome assembly GCA_029030555.1 of Ornithoptera alexandrae. Taxonomy (NCBI): domain Eukaryota; kingdom Metazoa; phylum Arthropoda; class Insecta; order Lepidoptera; family Papilionidae; genus Ornithoptera; species Ornithoptera alexandrae. The sequence goes on from JARDVY010000037.1 coordinate 10,455,994, forward strand.
GTAATGAGACATGAATACTTTATGTCTCAAGACGACCAGCAAAATGTAGTGCTGTGTATTTTACTAGCGCCACGTTGGTCTGCGCGGATCACTTATCATCAGGTGTACGTTTCACTCGTCTCGACGCTTAGTCAAATGGAATTTTCTTTTAACATAGATATTTTTAACAAATGTTAATTATAAGAAACTTCTTACCTTCGCATTAACGGCTGATAAGTGATGCTGTAACCGAAGTAAGAATTTTTCGGTAGCACAGTGTATTTAGAGGACAAAATTGATTTCATCGACTTCTCGTGATAGTAACCGTTAATAAATGAGGATACGGTTAGCAGAATCAGAAAAGAGTTCTGCAGTATAACTGAAAGGAAACAGAACAAAAAAAATTACAGCTTTCCTTACATCGATGTCATTGAAGGTAGAAACTGCCTCAGATTCAATATTTATTGGTGTGTAGTAATGTGAAAATATATGTAGTCTTAAAGTGGTCGGTAATGGGATGTTGTGTAACTATCTCAACTAGAACCACGTCATGACCACATTTATCACCAGGTGAACGTTTTCCATATGTCGTCAAGTGGCAGGGTGATCATTTAAGAGGTAAAGTTAAATATGTATCCACATATATGAAACTATGAATAGGGTTAGATTCATACATAACAACAATTAAGATAAGATGTTAAGTGATTACTTACCGTTCATATTGTTTTAACAAAAATTACATTAGTAATTCTAATATTTATGTCACTGTAAATCAATTTAATTACCTTATGAATGTTATATTAAAGGAAATATTAGGTTAGGTGGCGGTAGGGAAGGTGGGGAGGTGTTTGTTGTATAATATTAACATATTTTCCTTCCTCAAAATATTTTTAATATAGATGTCCATTTAGGTAATAAATACTAATAATTTTTACAATTTTAGTCCTTGTTATGAATTATTTAACCTTTGGTAAAAAGGAAATGAAAACTAACTCGTTAATTTACTCAATAACTACGTTCAGGTATTTTGAAAAAAAAAACGCAATCGTTATCAATGCTTAATTTTAGAATTATATTTTAATTAATGTATACAAAAAATTATAAAATAAGTCAACTTTTGACTTGTTTAGTCGCTATTGTCGGAATAGGCGCGAATCAATCGACCACTCAAAAAGCTGCTTGGTTTTAGGAGGGGGAAAAAATGGTGAGAGATATACTGGCTGGTACTGTGATCGGGCCATTCCCGACATTCTGATTGCGGCGATAGAAGTGAAAGATTCTTCTACTAAAAAAGGTGGCTTTTTTTAGTGTAAGCCAGCGAGTGTTTATTTATTTGAATAATTATAATATGTGGGGGGTAAAACCACCCAACGATTCTTTATTTCAATTATTAATCTGTCTTTAGACACGTGAAATCTTAAAGCCGAGGGATATAAAGGTTTGTTTTAACACAACGTTGGACATGGTCAGAGATTCGTCTTAGTTTACTTTGAAGATATGTTCCCGTCATCATCAACTGCAACATTCACATTCTTCCTTCTGTTCCTTTTTATGCCATTAACATCCAACTATCGTCTATTCTCACCAGGTTATTAAATTAGCAAGCCGCTTTTCTACTCTATTATTTTCGATACGTTGTCGTCTATTATGAAACTTCCTGCCTCATTGGTTGCTCTTACTTCATCTGATTCTTTACTTCTTTAGATCACTAATTATTATTTCAATTAGATGAGTAATAGTTTCAACCTGATGATAAAATTGCCCAATTCTTGTGATCATAGGATAAGTTTCCTTATCATCATCTGTTCTTCAAGCCGGAACATAAGCTAAAGAGACATATCATCCTCTCTCGTGTCTGTTTGTTTTCATAACGATCTCTTCATTTTTGATTTGCGACTGAGCATCTTGACTATTATTTTTAAGGAAGGCCACATTATTGTTCCATGTTTTATCAGCAGGAGCAGAAATATTAAAAGTATTCGTTTTAGTGCACTGCGCTCAATGTTTTTCAAGATATTAGGCAGTTGTTCCAAAATTTTCAAATCAAAGCTTTTAAATGCAATCTATAGCTATATATTCTATGATGTTTAGTTTGAGCAATGCCCGACACACTAGTTAATTATTTTTGGAGCAGTAATAAGGAAAAACAGTAGCTAATGAAATATTCGGTGTCTAAGTATATTAAATGAGTATTATATTGTATTAGTTATATTTTAACTAAATTTTATCCCTCCTCTGTATGTAATATAAAGTATAATGAAAGCCTTATGTTTATTATTTATTATTAAGGCAGTTGAAGCGATATTATTTCACGAGCCATCGTCCATAGAAATAAAACCTGCTGATGATATAGAGCACGCGGCGTTTGGTTTCTCAATGGGATTTCAAAAATCTGGGAAATTAGGTACGTAAATTTGAATTTATTTAAAATTTTTAATACTATAATTCATGTTAAGATAGTTAAACAATTAAAGTAGAGAGATAATGTTAAAGAGAACAATCGAATCTGAAGTATGTAGGGAAATAATATTTAACTATAGCCCTTTATCTCGTTAACTATATTTATTTTTAAACTTTATTATATTTATAGTGAAGCAGAAAGCTCATGCTATTAGCAATCCTTCTGAAATTCAAACTAAAAAAAAACATTAAATTTCCTTCCTGTATTTCACTTGAGCCTTAAAGTTAAGTATTTATATTTTACGTTATTATTATGTTAATTATTCATGTAATCGTTGCATGGAGTTTTTAAAATTAGGTTAGAATTGTATCCTTATTGTTTGATTATATGTATGACTTATCGGTAGGCAGCCTATAAAGAGACAGGGACGTTATATTCATGAAGTTATCGCACAAAACTTTACTTAGACTGATAAAATGTTTCTTTCGTATATTCATATTCCAAAAAATGTTTCATTAGAATATTTTACCGTTATACTAGAAGTAAATGTATTAGATAGATTAGCACTTAATTTTTACGTTATAGACCTTATTGTAGGTAGTCTGGATTATTTGTATTATTGTCGTTAACCCTTATGATAATACAAATAATAACCTACCCAGGTTAGTTAAAAGGCTGACATTTCATAGCGAACGTTTCAACGGGATAGTTAAAGATTAATAAACAAAGTATAAGGTAAGAGTAAAATTTGACGGGTTAGTATAAATCGAGCAAAGACGTCAGACGCTTCCAGATAATTTTTAGTATTAAAAAACTACAGTCCTAAATTCTCTATTTTCAGTAATTGGTGCACCGCATAGCGATCTCGATGGGCGAGTGTATGTTTGTTCAATAGATGATATAATGAAGAGGAATGGTGTGTGCAAAAGAGCTGATATCAACGTGGAGGCACTCACTGAATACTCTACAAGAGGTCCAACAATTTACTATTAGTTAAATCTTCAAATATATTATGTTATTTTTTTTTTCCTGCTATATTCGCTTCAGCTGGAAAGAAGTCCACAAGCTTCTGCGTCATTTGACTAGTTAAAACAAAGTGCATAAAGAACAACCTCCACCAATATATAATATTTATATTACACTTTACAACTTTGTCGAACTTTGTCGAGTTTTTGTTTTTTTAATTGAAAAACACAATTGTTTATAATTAAACATGAAACAACAATTTTCTTGAATCGAAGATCACAGCGTTTTTTTTAATATAGAAGTAATTTCTTAAAACCATCAAATAATGAAGTACCTTTAACTTTCAGAGAACAACACCAACCAGCATTATTGTCTCGGAGCATCTATCGCTGCGACTGAAAATTATTTTTTGGTAAGTTGATTTCATTTAAATTTGAAATGCATTTTTAATCACCAATTGAAAAGAGAGGTGTTACAAGCTAGTTCATCGAGGAAGAAACTGTCGTGCTACAGGCATCTGTGTGCTTGAATCGCGCTGTACCACGTTTCAAACATTTAATTAAATAACGCCGCGAGTAATTTGAGGATTTTTTTCTATTTGTTTCAGACATGTGCTCCTCTGTGGGTGTCGTCGTATAAAAAAATTAATCCGGATAAATTTGCTAAAGTAGCCACAGCTTCGTATGGAACATGTTTCATCTACAACGGTACCGCATACCGATATGAAGGGATGTACGAACAGTTTCTAAAGAAATCGATAAATCGAAGTAAGTACTAAAATATCGGTATTAAAATATTAAGTATTATGACGAGAAGTTTTCATATCTCGAGAGATGGCCCCACCACAAAAAATAGATCACGCTATCATTTACCATAATGCGAATCCTTATAAGGATCGTACATTTTATGTACATTAACTTGGATCAGTCGGCGATTACAGGGTATGTATCCATTACTTGCATCCCCGTAATACTAAGAGACTTGCTCTATATATGAATGATAGTATATTGCTGCGAGGGTTGTTAGTTGTCGAGGCCTCCGCACCACATCAGCTGTTACAGTATTTAAATTAAGGATATGGAAAGTTTTTTTATATGAATATATATCGAATTTCACACATTTTATCCCGTTAATAAATATTTAAAAAAAAATCCTCATCGCTATTAAAATTAGTTGGGCAGTATCTTATTAATAAAGTTAATAATAAAACCAAATCTACGATTGTTCGATGTCTGCCGGTGGCACATAAGTTTGATCAACATTCCACGTGGTCAAAAAGCGGCTGCTGATGGTGAGACATGTTGATCCAGAATACTTTCTCTTCAACATTTACAGCCGAAATACAACAATCCTGGCAAATATGTCGTATACATCCAGCATACTCGTCAGGCTTCATAATTCCTTTAAGTTAAAAAAACAAAGTTCTAAAATTTAGATTTTTGCTTGTATTGAGGTTTGTCGGTTGTATAAAAAGTATTCGACGTATGTTTTTAAATAATTTGTAAGAAAGAGCAAAGAAACGTGATTGCGAAACTCCTTGTCGAAACCATTACCATTCCACCTTGATGATCTTCAAAATAGTATTGTCATGAATTACCATCAATACAAAATTGTACACGAGTACATTCGCGCTTGATGCTGTTAATTGCTTAATAAAATCTATGCTAAATTAAAAAAAATTATCATATGGTCATCATTAATTTACTAGATTAGCAACATTACGTTAACTTGAAACTTCTGCTTTCTAGATTCGTTCTCCGGCGGCGTTGGCTGGACTACGCTCGTTGACGAGAGCAACGATTTAATTCTCATATCAAAAATATTCGAGATAGGACACATTAGTTTCATTCAGATAACTGATCCCTTGCAGCCTGCTCGCTCGACGGTGGACTCTCAAAAGTTCACACAGCGTACAAACAGTTTCCGTGGTATCGGTGAGTGTTTTCATCATTTCAACCGGTAGACGTCCACTTGCTTGTGAAGTATTCTACTAAACACGGTTTTGAGGTTAGTTATTTTTGAAGTAAACAATTCGATTTTTACTTGTAGAGTGTATGGTGATTACGTTTCTCTACAACAAATTGCTGATTCGGATATTTACCAGTTCGCATTTCACCAGTCCATATGTTTCACCAGTAACATCCACTAGCCACGAGGTCTGTTGAACTGCAATAATGGCATTTGCACACAAATATCTAGCGGCATTAATGTTGCAGTGTCGCAGATATAGAATATCAGGAGACAATCTTAGGCACTGGATTACAACCATCGGTAGTCGTTCAGTTATGGAATGACTTAATAGATTTGTTTTTTTCAAAGTTGTAAATGAGACATTAGATAAATACTAGGATATACCAGGTTATACGCAGACACTAGAAAGTGTTTGTATCTCTCTTTCTTTAGACCCAAATTGAAAGGTATCTCCCATAATTTTGAGTACTGAACGTACATATATTTTTATAAATAACTATAATTATCAGGTTCTGCTCTCACTTCGGGAATATTCTCTTTAAATGGGGTCCATCAAACAGTGTATGCGTTCACCATGCAGGATAAGAGTATGACGAATAGAGTAAGTAATCTTTAATATTTATTAGAACGTTTACTGTTCCTCATCATGCTTGTTATGTAGAGACGCTTAAGTGCTTAATCTCGGTATCTTAGTTATTTTACTGGCTGACACCCTTCAGATCAAAACAGAATAGTGTTGGTAAGTCTTTATTGTCGGAGACCTTCCAAGTTAGATATCGCAGCGTCTATTTCTGCCACCAAAACGTAGTGTTTCAAAAACGTTGTAGTTATTGAATTTACGAGGGTCACGAGACGACATCTTATCTCATTCTAACGAGCTTCCTATTGTCAGGGAAAAGGCACTTTCCTTAGGCGAATGTCTTGCGCTTCTTGTCGCTTCATCAAATAAAAAAATTGTTTCCGGTTCTTATGATACAGATGTTTAGTCGTTAGTAGTAGTTGGAATTATTTTGTACATTTATTTTCTGGTTTATATTAATAACTATTTAATAATATTTTTTTTAATTAATACAATAATTTAAGTCGGGCGTTAATGACAATAAAATAACGGCATTTTATTTATTATTATTATCGCCTGACTTGAATACCTATCTAAAGTACTCATTAATAGAGATCAATTATGAAAATTTAATTTCAGATCGAGTTCCTGCGTTATAATAAAAAAAATATTGTCGTTGATTAAAAATGTCGGAATAACTTTCGAAATAATTAACTCGATGTTCGGATGGGCAATACTGAGCGCCGATCTAAACGGCGACGGCCTCTCGGAACTGCTGGTGGGTGCGCCGGCGCAGTGCGACGACGAAGACGCATACGAGACCGGTGCTCTACATATATACACTGGAGGCGACTTGGTAAAGTAAAAAAATATTTTCAACACAATGTACACAAAGAAAATTATTTCTACGATGGTCCTTACTAGAGAAGTATTAAACATTCGAAATTTTAGGAAACTATATATATACCACACTATACATAGACATGCATACATCAAGCAAAATCTTCTTAATATTATTTTTATTTATCTTCTATTTTTTTCAATTTTTAATTTTCTTTCTTACCACCAATCTCTGTATAGACATTGACTACCTAATACAGCTATTTCTTGTCTCCTAAATTACATGGTAAAACCTCCATTAATTAAATAAAAAAAAAAATTTGATTTACTTGGATTTATGGACTCTGAATCAACCTCTTACTAATTTTGATTATAAATTTGGTTCTAATTATTTAACTTTAAACGTCATTTCATGTAAATTATTCTAAGTATAACATTTGAAGCAGGTTATGTCGTTACACTCGACTCGATTTTATAGTTTTGCTTGTGAAATATTTTTCATTTCGTTTCTTGTTTCTTGACAATGGCAACTGTTGTTTTTTTTTCACTTATATATAAAAAAAAATCATTATTGCATGTTCAATATTAATGTGAAGGAGACGATTGGGAAAGAAAGCAGAATGCGCACAATTGTCGGAACAAAAATCGGTTCGAGATTCGGCACAGCGATTGCTTCAGCCGATATCGATGGAGACGACTTTCCAGGTAACTTTCGTGTATATTTTTTAAAAAGGCATAGTAAAGAGATAATTTGAACTAGTGATATGTCTCTATTGCTAATGGGTGTCTCTTCAGAGACTGTTCAGGTACGTAGCATTGCTATGCGTGTATCTGTTAAACACTCCGATGTTACAATCCCGTTAATGAGTAACGAGGCTCTGTTTTTACTTCTTAATTACACACACTGTTACAGATACGCGTATTGCTTACTCATAGTCGCTTCGACAGTCGCATAGATGTCCACAGATAAACACAATCCATCCCAAATACTCTTTATACTTACCATACTCGCTACATTATGAGAGCAGTCCATTGCATTAGACAGGATCACACTTTCCCAAGATTTATTTTCTATTTAATTATCTTTTACTACATACTATCTCTTACCTTATCTGATACCTGATACCTTAACTTCCGTATACCACCATTTTCATTTTGAACAAAGTAGTAATAACTTTAAAATTCTTTTCAGAGGTCATTGTGAGTGCACCGTATGAAGATTCCAGTTCGGGCGCTGTGTACGTCATATCTGGAGTGGAACTGAACAGGATGCTTCTTAAGGATAAATTCTACAAATCGATCTCGCTCTCACAGCTTCTTTCGACGCAAAGAATAGAGAACAAAAAGTTCAAATCATTTGGAGTCACACTCCAAGTCATCACTGATGTTGATGATAATGGATGCGATGGTATGCTGTTTGAAAATATATGATTTACTAACTAAATACTATTTAAACCGTATTGAACGATTTGCCTTTTGTATAAAAGACTTTCAACTTATATATTTTGATGAACCTAGCCCCAACAACGGCCTCTAAGCCCTCCGCCACGACAAGGCGGGAACAGCAACCTGTTGGGGGTGATTAACAGGGTGCACTACGAGCAGGTTCAGGTTGGTTTGGGTCTCGCGAGGTATTATGCAGTGACCCCTTACAACCTTCACTTAATGATAAATTTGCAAATGTTTAGGACGTTGTATATAATTTTTCTTGTTTGCTTTTATAGAACAGGTTAGACTCCTCGTTTTTACCAACGAACATATGGGAGTTAAATAATTTGGATTCGTCTGTTATTTACAGAATTGGCTGTTGGCTGCCCGGAGAGTTCACGGGTCGTCTTGTACCGCAGCATAGCTTCTGTTAATATTTCAATTTCAGTACAATTGGTTGGTGAACAAGTAAGGATAAGTTTTATACTTGTTTCTGATCATTTCTTATTCATAACTGCCATTAAAAAGCATATTATTCGGTTTTATTTAAGGTGGTGCGAATAAAAAGCAGTAATTTCAATGTACGCGTTAAAATTGATATTACCTATCCGACAAAACCACGGGATATTACGGGAAGTAAGAATTTTTTTTTTATTTTATAGACTTAAAGGACAGATCTACAAGTCAGTCGTTAGACCTGTCGTATTATATGGATCCGAGTGTTGGGTCACCAAGGGTTCGCATGAAAGGAGATTACATGTGGCCGAGATGCGAATGTTAAGATGGATGTGTGGTGTGACGAGGATGGATAAAATTAAGAATGAGTATATTAGAGGAGGTCTGAAAGTTGCGCCAGTGACGAAGAGTTTGAGGAGCAGGAGGTTAGCGTAGTACGGGCATGTTATACGGAGGGATGAACGACATATAACAAAGAAAATAATGAGAATGAATGTGGATGGTTATAAGGGTAGAGGAAGACCGAAGAAAGTGTGGATGGATTGTGTGAAAGATGACATGTGTAAGAAGAGTGTGAATTCAGATATGGCTGCTGATAGAAAGATGTGGAAGAGAAGTACATACTGTGCCGACCCCATATAGCTGGGAAAAGGGCAAGAGGCAGAAGAAGTCTTAGAAAAGACAATATTTAATATTTTCGCAATGATAATCTTCATAAGGTGAAAATTATCATTATTTTGTGTTATTACTTTTTCTATAATACGAGGCTACAGACTGCATACTTTATCTATTGCTTAGTTTGTAATGTATGTAATCATCGTGTGAATCTGTTGGTGTCTCCTGCTGGATATAAACCTTCCCAATTGTGAGAGTAATTGGCGTAGTCGCGCGACGTGTATATTGTCGAGCTCAGAATATTGGTTTCAAGTAAAGCTGTTACCCTTTTTCTCTCAGTATGTAATACTTCCTCTTAATTTCCTTGCATTCACGCTAAGAGTATAGGATCCGTAGGAATAATCCAAACTGTCTCTACCCGCAGAGAGAGTATACTAACCATACAATTACCACCAATTCAGATTAAAAAAAAATTCTTTTTCTAGAGATTTCAGTTCAAAACAGTATAATCGGAAACGGAGTAAAAATAAGAAAAGACCATGAAAAAAAGATCATCGACTTATCACACAAGGAAACTAGTGTAATATTGGACGTCGGTGTTGATATCGTATGTTAAGTTTTATATACCAAATCATATAATTAATATTTTATCGTTTATGTTTAATTCTCTAGATTTTTAGGTATATGAATATATATATACATATTATATTATAAAATTTTACATTTATAAAATAATACTTCCGTGATAAATCCTACAAAATTCATGTTGTTAACCTGATGTTGTACACATCGTTCAAAGATTCACTTGGTGGAAAGTAATATTCTCTGTTCATAACAGTGTGGATAGATTCAAGATGTTTGTACAGCACTACATCGTGCCCATCGTCGATACATAATGTCACATAAGCACAATTCCACTAGCTGTAGTATCTTTCAGACGTAAATTGCTTGCTTAGACGATATGTGTTTTCTTTACTACATACTCGTACAATGAAACTTTCTTTCAATTTGTTAGAAAAAACATTTTATAAGCGAATTGCTACAAAATTATATTATTAAAAAAAAATCAAATTCTCACCGTAAATTAATTTAAAAAAAAAGACTGAATAGTTTAAAAGCCACATTAACAAGTGCAAAATGATTTTTTCCTTTTTCCTTAAGTTTGAAAATTTGGATCGCTTATTTAGGGAGGGAATAATCATCAACATTGTCCAAAGTTGTTTATTTCCAAGCAAGTTACATATCCACAATTGACAAGACGGGGTTTAGAAATGCCTTAGTTTATAAAGTAAATCAATAATGTTTCTTTTAGGACAATTACGAACCAGGCACTTACATGTTTACTACTGTAACTGAATTAGATACCGAAGATGAATTTAAAAGCGAAGGTAAAAAAGCACGAGAAATTTCTATGTAAATCATTAGTTATATAGTTGCAATTTATTAATTACTAGGTCCCCTTACATATGAAATTAGGGTTTTGTCGTACTGACGACTTTGATCTGAAATATCTCCGCTTTGGTTAAGAATTCCAAATTCAAATTTATAAATTCATTTAGCTGGTACATTTGTTTTGAGAACGGTCGTTCATTTGTTTTTGCTGATTATTTTTTTCTTTGGCGTCGCTTATTACCGCACCATGGAAAACATAAAATACCGGTATATTTACGAGTACGAGTTCTACCGTGGCACCAGTGCTGCAGAAACAGATCGAAGGATTAATGATGTGTCTGACGCTGGTGTTGCAAAAGAAAGCACGGTGTACGTTTTTGGTTTCGACGTTTTCGTTTTGAAAATTTCGACCTTCAGAACCAACCCCCGTGGACGGCCAGAGACCATAGTGGAAAATGAAAAATTAAAGGCTATAATGGAAGCGGATCCTTCACAAAGCACTTCAGAGTTAGCTTGCAGGCTTCAGGGTAAGTGACAGAACTGTATTAATCCGCTTGAAGTAAATCGGGAAAGTAAAAAAACTTAAACGATGAGTACCTCATGAATCGAACTTGCAAACATGCGTCGGCTGCTGTGTTACTTTGCTCAACCGACACAACAATGAATGGATTTTAAATCGAATCGTTACTTGTGATGAAATGTGGATACTGTATTATAATCGGAAGCGCTCGTCGAATTGGTTGAACCCTGGAGACCCAACCAAATCCTGCCCTTAACGAAAATTGACTCGGAAAGTTACTTGTAAGTGTTTGGTGGACTAGCGCCGGTGTCGTTCACTACAGTTTTTTAAAATCTGGCCAAACGATTACGGCAGATATCTCTATTGTCAGCAACTACAAACCATGAAGGAAGAACAACTAGTTGCTAAACAACCGCGATTGGACAATCGTTCTAGGCCACTGCTGCTTGAAGACAACGCCAGACCACACACTGCACAACATACAACCCCTAAGATGAGCGGCAATTGGAATGTCTGCGACAACCGCGTTACTCTCCGGACCTTGCCCCAACTGATTACCATTTTTTTTTGTTTGGACAACTTCTTACAAGGAAATAAATTCAACTCCGATGCGGTAGTCCAAACCGTCTGCAAAGAGTTTACTGATTCTCGCCCCGATGGTTGTTTTAGTAAAGAGATCAATTATATACCTATGAGATGGCAAAAGTGCAAAGATAACAACGGTGAATACTTTGATTATTTAAATATATTTTACAAAAAAAAAATACTTTACATTCTTTCCGTACAAAACGTCAATTTCATATGTAAGGACCGATTATTATACTTACGGAGATTTCAGTACATTTCATCGTATTCAGTGTTTCAAATTTCGAAACATTGTTTTACCTGTTTTTTTTTTTTAATGTATCAGATTTTAATCCATCGTGGGTGACAATAAGTCCACAAAATCCTATTGCTTCTTTGGAGATAGAGCGGCGTTGCTCGGGAGAGAGCTGTTTACCACAATTAAACATGACAATGGAATGGTCCGGCAGGTACGCTATGTCAACAATTAACTGTATGTATCAAAATATTCCGATTCAGAATTTAAAAGAAATTAAATTAATCACTTGCTGTTTTGGCAGTTTCGAAATGGAGAACTATTTTTAATCTAATTTTTAAATAAAGAGCAGTCCTTCTTCTTCTTAAAGTGCCTTTCCAACTAGTGAAGGTTGGCGATCGGCGTGCTACAGTCCTTTCTGTCTCGGGTTCAGCGGAATAATTCGTACGCTCATATATTCCAGTCCATTCTCTGATATTCCTCAACCATGACTTTTTCCTTCTTCCCACCTTTCGTTTTCCATAAAATTTACTCATTATAATTAACTGCAGAAGATCTTATCGCTGATAACGGAGTACATGACCGAGGTAGGAGATTTTACATTCTTTAACCGTAACCATGAGATTACGCTTTTGGCCAGTTCGTTGAAGAACACTGTCATTGGTCTTTCTCAGAGTCCAGCTAATGGACAACATGCGTCTATATATTCACTTCTCAAAAGCTTCAATACGTTTCTTAAGATCTTCTGTAATAGTCCAAGCCTCACATCCATACAAAATAATGGGCCATATGTAGGAATGAAGTAAACGAGTACGTAAAGCGATGGTGATGCTTTTACTGCAAAGGACGTTTTTTATTGCGTTGAAAGCACTGCAAGCAATTTTGATACGGCTCTTTATCTCTAGCTAATCGTGGCGCTCGACGTGGTTGTCATCAAAACCGATATTCTCCCTGATGCTTCCACCCTTACGTTGCTTATACCTAGGACATCAATGTTCAGTCGGTTCATTTCCTTACCTAAATTGAAAGCCTTCTCTGGGCTCTTAAGACTACTCACATTCCAGGTTCCTATTCTAATTACCCGCCCGAAGATTCTTCGCACTTCAGTCCCGTCCAAGAAACGCCGGGCACTCGAGGCCTTCTTATTATTGGATTTTTCCATGCTGAATACTAGGGAATATAGTGCATTGGTTTCTCGTTGCCTTCTGCATCAAGCCTTTTAGAGGTTACTTATACCTTAAGGCTGCTGAAGTCTCATCCATCCAGTTGCCTGACCGGGTTTATGGATATATCACCATTGCTCGGTCGCCAGAGTTTCGTCCGTTATCCAGCAGGGTAGACCACGGGCAGGTGAACTTGATTGTTGGGCCGGAAAGATCTTATTTTCCGTTCTCTCCTTACCCCTCCCACCCCCTAAAAGCAGTTACTTAACTTTAACTAGATACGAGTACCATTAAAAGCGGAGTTTACGGTAATTGTGAGATCAACATTTTACTTTGCCCGCAGCATATCGCCATGCACTCCGCCAGAGATTTTTAGTGTTGTCGAAATATGTTGATAACATTAAATTGAATTAATTTAAATATTTATTTTGCTATAAAATTTTTATCATTAAATTCTTAGAGATATTTCAGTAAACCTTACAAACTCGGCTCCACCATGTCTGAGGTTGTGACGATTCGTTTTAAAAACCACGGCAACAGTTCTTATGCACAAACCTGTGTATATTTGAAAGTCAGCGGCGCTCAGGTCGGTAGTGTTGGTTGTCCATATCAGAATGGAGGCTACAAGTGTCTCCTGCCCATTCCAATTATTAGAGAAGCAGAGGTCAGTAACCAAGACGGCGCTAAATATTTTAATATAGCCAATGTAATCTCAATCCAGACCTAAATAATACTAGTGTTAAATAGAAGTTGCTAAGGACCTTTTGATTTAAAGTTGGATGAAAATATTGTTGTTAACCCTTAACCTTAGTCTCTTATAATTGCCCTTTCTATCTTTAACCTTATTCTTTGTAATACTGTGAAGATTTTTTCTTTATTTTCCTTTATGGTGTCTACTCAAAAAATATTATTACTATTAATTTGTATTATTACCAATTTTTGTTTTTAGCATTTAATAGATTTGGTGCTGAATATGAGCGAACCTACAAACAAAGATAATAGTTTATCTATCGATGTAAAATTCTACAACACCAGCTGCACTTTATTATCTGAATTTCAGAAGTTAAAATTGTTCGTACCTTATGAATTGGATACCGAAGTTATCACTGTGTCTGGGTAATTACACGCAACGTTATTATTGAATGGTTTTAAAAGCAAAAAAATTTGTTATCTCTAAATAAAAATTATTTGAAATTGACTTCTTTGGCAGTATATCACATGAACGAATAGTTACCGACAGCGACGTGGTTGATACAACGGTGCAGAGTTTTGAAGATGCTCACGAATACACGGTTGGTTAAAATTTTTAGAAATTATATAGATAAAAGATATTTGTGAATGATTGCAATTAAATGTGATATTAGGTTGAATCAAAAGCCTAATATTTATAATTGCTGTGGTCTTGAAACTTATTTCATCACATAAATTGTTTCTCTTGCGGCTGATTGTTGTCGACGTCAATGACGTCATCATCAATTGTTGATAGCATCTCATTATTTCTTTTCGCTTTATCAGCTCGCAAATTACATTATTTAGGTTCGAAGCAAATATTAGTATTAGACACTATACCAGCTGTGGGCAAATCTAACTGTAGTGATTTTAATCACATGAGCATATTGGTTAATGGTGTAGGGAATTGATTAAAGTCTTCTGAAATGGGCCAACAACAGTGTAGTCCATGTAATTTCCTGAATTATTCCTAAATTTCCGTGCTTACTTGACCTTATAAGCGTACACGCATAACCCGATTGAATGAGGATGTCGATAATCTGAACTATTTCCATTTTAAATAGTAGGATAATAATAATGATTGTAACATTAAATAAACACATATGTAAATTTGCGTGGACATCAGCAGTTAAGTCTAAAGAAATACATAAATATGTTTTGGTAATCCATATAGATATTGATCCAAGTCGATAGGCTTAAATTCAGAAGCGCATAACTAAAAGCTGAAATGATAACCGTGAATAAAGTTTATATAATGTTGATTCAAAATATTGTTTTATGTACTTTAGTGGGCAGTTTGAAAAGTTTATAAGTATTCAATTTAGTTTATTCTGTAGATCGAAAACAATGGCAACACATCGTGGAAAGATGTCCGCGGTGTAATAAAATGGGTGCAGCGACCGTTCGTTGAAAATTTCAAAGTAAGTAATATAATAACTTTAAAACTGTAAATTTTACATGAAATTGTTTTAATGCAAAATTTTGTCTGTCAATAGATAAACTAACAAATAACTCAAAACTTTAACAAAATTTGTACGTATTGTTCTGGCTCCACAATTATTTCTTGATAACTCCTTACTATTGAATTTGGTTCTTCTAATTGTAGATACTTCTTACATCGGTCAGATACAACTGCGATCGTCAGGATACAATAGATGAAGCGACATATATCTGCACTTTTAACTTGGATTGTAATAGCCAAATAAAAATTATTCCTACAATAGAAGTATTGGAAGAAGCTGTCGGTATGAATTGTTCAGGATATTTGATATAGAATCAAACAGTTGTAAACGATTATTGCCTTTATTAATAATAATGGTTGTCTATTGGACTTTAACGAAATTTTAAACTTTACTTAAATTGATAATTTTAAGTTTTCACTAAAACTTAAATACTATTTTCATTTACAGAAAAGAACATAGTTGGTGACAGCGTTAACGTAACTTCAATTCTAGAGTTGCATTTATTACCAACTGACATAAAGAAAGAGTTATCGTAAGTAAAAATAACTAATTTATGACATAGTGTGATTATCATACTTTGAATTTCCTTCTCTTCAATGATATCGTCGTGCTTCTAAATGAAGATGATTGATATACATCTCTTGTGATGTTGAGGAGATAAGGTGTGGTAATAGTATACCGAGTTTTTCAGTAAAAAATACCAATCTATTATCAATTAGTAAAAAAAACTACTAAAATGAAGAGATTAAAATTTTAATAGTCGTCGATCTGTTGTCAGATTGTCTAGTTTGATACAACAGCAATGCCTAAGATTACTAGGCTAAAGAAACTTAACATCTCAAGATATCGAGCATAATTTGGTGTTGTATAAACATACTATCACTATATTGTTTTGGACAATCGCTTCAGTTTACGTAAAGTGAATGTTCAAGATGTCCCGTCGCTCCAATTTATAAAAAGAGTTGTAATTTTCAAAGTTTTATTCTTATTACCATTCTCTTCTTTTTTTTCTTTTCAAGATTGTCTACAGTTATACACTACCGGAAAGAGTTGTCGCTCGGCCAGAACAAGTTGTTGATAATCATCATCGCAACTATAGTAGCTATTGTAATATTGGCCTTAGTTATCTTCATACTTCGTAGGGTTCGTATTTTTATAAACCTTTTATTCTCTTATGTTTTCTTTGTTTCTCAGCTAAAAGCTTTTCGTTTGTTTAGGCGGTCACATAAGCGAAATAAAAATTTAAGTCTTTTTTTTTAAAAAAATCAAACCTTTTTAGAAAAATAAATCTCTATACGAATTTGGAAATTAACGAGGGAAATTTTCTTTATATTATCTAATTCTATCTAAGTTATCTATCTTCAGATATTCAGTTTATATTTAGGACATCCTTTACAAAGCTTACTAATTCTGTTCGGTCTATAGATGTTTAATCAGCGTATCATGATTTGACGATTTACTGTTTACTAGTACTTCCCGTTATAAATTTCTGATGTGAATATTACTGTGAGCAAGTTCTGGCATAGGTGCTCTTACTTTTCAAGCTAAGCGCCAGTTATTATCTGTATTTCAGAAACTAGGAAGAATAGTACTATTTTCTGTAAATTAGATTTCTATTGATGAATATGCACATATCTCTTACGGCTTAATGGGCATTGTCAAAGATACTAGAATCTGAATTATAACATGTGATTTGTCATTTCGTAATTTTCTTATATTTAATATTGATACTTATTAAATTTGTCGCAGAATAGTCTCTTTATCTCTGTTTAGAATAAATGATGGTATTTTTTATGTTGGTACGCGTCAAAGTTCTACCATATTTTTATTGCCATTAGAAATGGAAATATTCCTAGAAGCACAGAGGTTTTCTACATGTTAAGTAGTGTCTATAGTCGTAGGGTTCTTGGAATCGCCCTGACTAGTTACCATATAAACATGCTGTTCCGTCTATAAACATACTACAATTAAAATAACCTGTGCGAACTTTCTCGTCCATGGTCGCTTTGACATTTACCACAGTTTGAATTGGTGTTAAGTGTTATTGTAGTTAAAAAAAAAAACATACTTAAAAGTATGAAGAACGTAAGATAAAATATTACTTTGTAGTTTCTGTTCTCGCTTCCGGTGCCTGCTGTATTAAAAACCTTTCTCGTGCTTACATTTAACGCTAGAATTTTAGAGGCCATTATTGTGATGTTTCCCGACCACCAACGCTTTTTTTGTTACAAATATAACCTTTTTAATGCATATACCCTGTTTCATGACTAAAGTTAAAAGGAAATGAAAATTATCTATCATATTTTAAATACAGTTTTAATGGATTGTAATCTAAGAAAACGTTGTTTTTTTCAGTTCGGGTTTTTTAACAGAAACACGAAAAAGAAGTTGATTGAGGAGAAAAAAGAGGACGAGAGAAGGAAGAGCATGGTAAGTAGAAAAATAGTGATTCAATTTAGTGTTTTTAGCTATAATAAAATAAAATTGTACAGAAGTTTTAACCGGATATTTCTAGCTTGATTTTATACTTTTTTATTGTTAAAGATATTTAACTTATATTTTAATTCCAATTTATTACAAAAGTAACTAATTTGTGAATGCATCATATAGATATTGATCTGTAGAAAAATGTTTCAATTTGCTTAAATTGTCTATTATCCTATCATAATTTAAGCCTTTTGAAGTCCAGTACTGAATATAGGACTCTCCAAAAGCATGGCGAGTGTAAAATTCTAGTAAGTTTAAATGGAAACGCTTCTCGCTCTTTCTGTAGTTTTATGTGTTAGTAGTCTTTTACGACTGAATCTAGAGTGATGCTAGAGATAATAAAACCCATATAACACGCGGAGTAAAGTAAGATAATCGAAATCTAATGCACAGTTGTTCTTATTAACTTGAGAATTCTTAATAATTTCACATATGTACAGTAAAATCATGTATGCAACGTGACATAAACACCTTAAAGTTTACATCGCAAAGTTTAAATCAAAATTATTATTTGTCCAGTTAAAGTTTTTTACTATGTTCGTATACATTTCGAAACTTTACTATTTCATATACTATTAATGTGTAAGCATTTGCTTAATTTTATAAAAAAAAAAATAACTTTCGCAACGTATGCTCAATAATAATTAGCTCATTAATAACAGATTTCCACCTATGTTAAAGACTTATCACGTTGTCTCCATAGGAACCATAAGGCCTAGAAATTTTAATTTACCCTTCTACCAAGTTATAGGTCAGCTAATAAAGGATTATACAAAATGTTTTCTCCAAAGGGAGCCGGGAGTGTTATTGCAAGCAATGCGGGATGGGAAAAAATAGTTAAGTTACAAGTATAATGAAATAATAAGTACGATATGGCCTTTTTACAGAAACGTCCCACGATTTCAAGAACGGAAAATACTAGTGTTGAGAGCAACATTGATTCTATAGATGTGAGTTATTTTATTACTTGAATTCAATCAAATATTACTTGAAATATGGTAAATATACAAGTTGTGAAAAATTTGTTTTATTAAATTTTTATACAGGACGGATTGGAAGTTGTCGAAGAATCCTTGCCAACGGTTCCAAAGAAATCAAACACTGAAAATATTACCAAAGAGGAAAACCTTATTACAACATGTGAAGCTGAAATACATTAGAAAACACAAACTAAATGATCCAATTTGCCATTTTCTGTTTTTATTAATATTTTCTAGTAAAAGTTAAGTGCTTCTCGAGGAAAGTATAAAGTCTGAATAAATTTTTAAGTATCTGAATTTGATGGACTAATTTAGTTATGTTCCTCAAAGATTTAAATAATTATTGAAATTGAGTATAGCAAATTGTTTGAAAGAAAAACCTAAACTACAATATCGTCTGATATATCGCGAGATTGTAAGAAAATGTAATAGTTTTTTTTTTCATTCGGCATTCACACGAGATAATGGATCGAGCTGCTCGGTTCGGTTCCTCGATCAATCAATTGGTAACAAGCGGTGACTTGGGTGTAACAGCGTCGAAGGATCAATTCGATTGGCACGCCTTCCCATCGGTTAATCCTGATGGATCCCATCTAAGTAATACGTTGTGGATCATCATCTGACATGTGTTAAGGCTGCAAGTAATAACGTCTTGATACCCGCACGGCCGACGCTATCACAACTACTTTATAGACTTTATTTTTTTTTATACAGGGTGGCGCAAAAGTAATCTTCCTATCAGAAAATGCTATAAATTTTGCGATTGGCCTCTAATGTCGGTTACCATGACCAGATGCTATTTACATGACATCATATTCTCGACTTGATGTAAAAGAAATAAAAGACCAAATAAAAATAATCAACAAGAAGAATCAGTTTGTCATATTTTTTTTTAAATTAGTCAAAAAAAAATATGAAAAACTTTGATTCTTCTTGTTGATTATTTTTATTTGGTCTTTTAATTTTTTACATCAAGGCAAAATTTATAGCATTTTCTAATAGGATTACTTTTGTGCCACCCTGTATATACATAATCTTTCGCGACTATATTAGTTACGTATATTTGTGAGTCGAACGGAAACTGCTTAAGTTGACAACATTTGTAAGGAAGGGAGCACACTTTTGTTACAGTGTTACATATGTCTCGATAGTCTATATAAAATGTTTCTTACACAACAGTGTCATAGTAACCACAGCCAACTGCTTCCATAGTAGTGTTTAAATATATGCCTTGTAATGTGGAGGTTCCTGGTTCATATCTTATGAAGTTCAGATGATGGTAGGATTCGAACCGGCTTGACCACCGACCACATTCATATTATAAATCTTCATTGCCGTGTTTCGATTTAAGCTTCAGTATTGTAGGCGAGAATATTTTATCATAACAGCTTCGATTTAACTCCTCGTGAAATTTAGGTGAAATCTTAGCAAGCCCTTTGTAGACTAAAAAAAATGTCGGTATATATAGGTGGCGCAAAAGTAATCCTCCTATCAGAAAATGCTATAAATTTTGCCTTGATGTAAAAAAATTAAAAGACCAAATAAAAATAATCCACAAGAACAATCAAAATTTTTCATATTTTTTTTTAAATTACAGCCAAAAAACATCGGAAGGTTATTTTTGCGCCACCTTGTATACAAGGTATACAAGATAATTTAAAAAAAAATGAAAAATTTTGATTCTTCTTGTGGATTATTTTTATTTGGTCTTTTAATTTTTTTACATCAAGGCAAAATTTATAGCATTTTCTGATATGAGGATTACTTTTGCGCCGCCACCCTATACTTTATTAACTATCATCACCATCAGCCGATAGACGTCCACTGCTGGACATAGGTTTCCACCAAAGACTCGTATTTATTATACGATTTATTAATTTGTTATAATTTTTGTATCTACACAAATATAATTGCTGGTGGTAAATCTTTGTTGCTGGAGACTATTTCTGCCGCCAAACAGCAGCGTTCAAACATTACTGTGTTCCGGTTTGAAGAGCGCTGTAGCTAATGTAATTACTGGGGTAATGAGACTTGACATATGTCCTCAGGTGACGAGGGCAATATAGTGCAGTATATCATCCTAATTAGCGCCACATTGTTATCGGTGGGCGTATTACTTACCATAAGCTAAACGTCCCGCTCGTCTCGTCGCTTAATTTATGTACATACATAAACTAAGCGGTCATTTACTTCATCATCATCAGCCCACAGATGTCCACTGCTGGAAATAGTCGTTCTCAAAGATCTTCCCATCGATCGATCCTGTGCTGCCCGCAACCTACTGCTTCCCGTGTCTACTTAGTCATGTTTTCTAAATCCCCCCTACCAATTTTTTATTCATGTTTTGCGAGACGGTTTGGACTATTTAACGATATATTTATTATTATATATATAACAATATAATAAATTCATGTGACCTAAACCTGTGCTCTGTAAAAGAGGCTTAAGTTAGGATATCTAAATGTCTGAACTCTTTATCGTACGATTCGACCCAAAATCTTCTAAACAATTTAGTTTAAAGTCACGTTAGTACCCATATTTAGTAATCTGTTTAAATTTATCTGAATTATTTATATTGTTTACTAATAATTATCTTTCTTTTCCTTACGATTTTATTTTTTCGCAATGTTAGATATTAGTATTACTTGTTCATCATTTATGTATGTTTTATTTATATATTTAAGTAAATGCAGGGATCATGAATAGGTAAATAGTCCTTTGGTTTAAGTATAAATAAAACTTAAATGCTATAAAATAGATTGTTAGAAGCTGAGGATAACAGGCACCTCCACAGTACGGGCTAGTTTTTTTTTTAACGCGGGGGAAATTTTAAGACATTTTGCTTCTGGGGGGAAGACAAGTTTATGTAGGACCTATACCCACTAAAACTCCTTGGGTGGTCGCCCTCAATGCATTAGAAGGGGCTATGGGATCTTCTACGGAACGTACCGGTGGCCCCCTACACTCTTTAGCACCCACGCCGTGTTACGGCAAATACAAAACCACCGTGCATTTGCCATCCTCGTAAGGCCCGCTTATTGAGCTCTGAAAGCCCCCACCCTCAAAGCCACGAACCCGAGAATACTTTAAGTCGCCTTGTACGGACAGGCAGGGAAAATACCTTAGTCCTATTCTTAATAGCCAGAGACTTCAGGGGCTAGGACAGGCTAGCCTAGTGTGAAGTCATCGATAAATTACTGTTGCAGTTATTGTTTTTGTTTTTTTGGGTAAATAGATAAATAGTTTAAAAAATTATCGTTTTCCAGCCTTTGGATCGAATCGTTAAACGATAACTCTGTTATTTATATTAATGTTGCTAACTCAAAGTAAATTTAAACTTCATATACATGATCTGACTTAGTATACAAAAATCCTTATAAAGTTTATAAATGAAATAATATATTTTGTATACTTAGTTAAAGTATTTGAGGTATTTTAAAGGTAATAAAACCAGTCCATCTGATTGTGGGAACGTAAAATAATCAAGTACCCGCATTCGCAGGTTTTTAGTAGGTGTAATTCCAAATATCTCGTACTCTTGCCTTGACATGTTGATGTCTGATATCACGTCGTCTAGCCCGTTTCATGATATGATCGATATGTGTGACGATAACGTAACATTGATTTTAATTATAATATATTACTAGTGGTAGATACCTGTTGCCGGAGACGGTCTAGATCTAGGCTCTAGGACGGCATCGTATATTTCCACCTGTTCCGTTCCGGTTTGAAAGGGCGCTGCAACTGTGTAATTACGGAGGTAACGAGTCTCGACGCAAACGATCGTCGCCGAAGACGTTAAGTCTAGAGCAATAATATGGTGCAGTATAGGCTGCTATGGGTCGTGAAATTACTTGAGGACCTTAGTGCCCCATCGGCTGTCAGTCCTTCGAGCGATGTGTCCTGCCCATTGCCATTTGAGGCTAGCAATCTTTCTTCTTTGTATATATATAGAACATTATGTAGAATAGTATAAAAATTACATTTCATCCCTCCCCCGCCAAGGGCTCAGTAATCGTTGGTGATAAATATACGTTGAAAGAATCGATAATGAAAGACGGAGTTGAAACGGCTTGAAGGTGTCAGTGTATTCATCTAGACATAATGTGAGGAATCCTTAAGAATGGAGTTCCTTTAGATTTGTACGCTTTCTTAAAATATCTACGGACTTACCATCAGGTACATACATAATATATATAAGGAAGGAGAATAGGATTTGCTATTGGTTCACAGGACTCACCTCGGGGTGCGCAATAGGCTCGTACGCTCTTTTAATGGCGAATAAATTTCATTCTAAATTCTGTTTGCGGTGAAGATATTGTGGATGCCGAGTGCAAAATCATATATTGCGGTTGCAACAAAGTGCAAAAGTTTCTATAAACTAATTTTCTGAACGTTAATCGCTTCGGAGTTTCCAAATGGTGTTCGCTGTAGTGGTTTCCAGTACATCCATACCTCATTGCTTTGTTTCATTACTTTCGTGCATGTACTTTGATGTAAATTTATATACATTTTGGTTCTGCGGTTTTAGTTTAAACGTTACTTGTGGTAATATCTATTCGGAGATGATAGTTCGTGAAAGTGTTAAACTAGGTTAGCGTGATGGTCGCTCGACGACTACCGCTCGAACGATGGCATGACAGAGTAGCCCATCAGGGCAGGTAGTAAAATTGTTGACGCCGTGCGTCCAGTTTTAACAAATTGGATTAACAGGCGCCATGGCGCACTGACGTTCCGACTGGTGCAGGTGCTAACGGGGCATGGATGTTTCGGAAAGTATCTGCACCGTATAAGAAGAGAGCCCTCGGCCATATGCCACCGTTGCGGTAGCGATGAGGATTCGGCGCAGCATACCTTAGAGGTATGTCCGAGTTGGACAGGGCTGCGTCGAGACCTCGTCGCTATTGTTGGCAACGACCTTTCTCTTCCTGCTTTCGTGAAGGCAATGGTGAAAAGCGAAGAGTCGTGGAACGCGTATGTCGCTTTTTCTGAAAAAGTTATGTTGCAGATGGAGGCTGCGGAGCGGGTGAGAAAGTGCCTCCCTCTCTCTCTCTCTCTCTCTCCCTCTCTCTCCCTCTCTCTCTGCCTCTCTCTCTGCCTCTCTCTCCCTCTCTCTCTGCCTCTGCCTCTCTCTCTGCTTCTCTCTCTGCCTCTGCCGCTCTGCCTCTGCCGCTCTGCCTCTCTCTCTGCGTCTCTCTCTCTCTCTCTCTCTCTCTCTCTCTCTGCGCCTCTGCCTCTCTGTCTCTCTCTGCCTCTCTCTCTGCCTCTGCGCCTGCTCATGATATATCTATATGATAATCTAGATAATCTTCGATAGTGACAATATTCGACCAGGGTGTGAAGGTAATTCCACTGTGTAAAACAAAAGGGAAGGAAATGAACTTGTATACATTTAACCATATTTCTTTTAATGGTTATTATTTCATGGCACAATTTATCTAATCTACGACTCGCACAAGTATGAATTCCATTGCCGCTGAGCTCGAGCCTCCGTTGAAGCAAGACATAAAAAATCGACAAGTTGCAAGAACAGCTTCCTAGAATATATAATCCTTTAATCTGCATTTGGTAAGCGTGGTGGGTATTTGGCTCTCTTGACGCTCTTCCGCCCTAATGTAAACCTACTTAATGTTCTCTAACATTGGGGAGAGATATCTACATTTATTTCATTCCAATGTTATTTCACACCTTCCATTTTTCTTCTGAAGACATTCTGGTTTATATCGCATTCAATTTCAAAATAATAAGTGATCATTATCAAAGCAATCAGACAATGTCAAGGGGTCAGATGTCTCGTGGCCTGCTCGCGGAAGACATATGGCTGCTTAATGTAATCAGTCGGTCGAGGAAATAGAATGGATTACTTCCATCGGACCAACTTAGTACTTCATCAATCACTAACATTCGGTGACTGGAACGTGATCAAGTTGTATCATCAATTCGACAAGAGCGTTGTATTCGCGAATCCTGATGGATTACCAGTTTCTCTTTAATTCACTGGTGGCAGCAATAAACGAACAATATCTCATCTGATAATAGAAGTTTCATTTTGAATATTACGTTAAAAGTTCTCCTTTTGTTAAAAGATTGTAATAATTAATAATTAGTAATTAAAAATGATGATGATTATTTGCTGCATGTAAGCTACCTAAGCCTGGATTTCTGGACAAATAAATAAATTATTGTTAAGATTGAATTCAATTGTTTCCTTCTTAGTCCTACTTTTTTAATTAAGTCACAGCATATTCCCAGCAGAGGTCTACTGCGGGTTGATGATAATTATAATATACATGAACCAGTCATGGCTTTACTACTGCTGGAAACTTGATGATAGTGGTCGAAAAGTATCACAGCAAATCGCCTTTGGAAAATCGTTGATAATGTCGACTATTATGATAAAGACGACGCTTCTATCAAAACCGGCATTTATGATTTCATTCCAGTTACTCATACAAACGCAACAGAAGCTACTTCAACTGTTTACGAGATTTCTTGTATATCCTCTTATTTTATTATCAACGACATACAGCCGTATGTTATTGGAAAAAGAGATCCTCAAGAGTATCTCTTTGTCTGTGCATCCGGTTTGTTACAGACGGCATTGCGAAGATCGTACCTTCATCCGACTTATTAGTTGTTAGATTTTTTTAACTAAATCCGTACTTATTAATATATTACAAAATACATCATCATCATCAGCCGATAGACGTCCATTGCTAGGCATAGACCCCTCCCAAAGATTTTCACATAAATCGGTCCCGCGTTGCTCGCGTTCAATGGGTTCCCGGGATTCTCACCAGATCGTCGGTCCACCTTGTGGGAGGCCTCCCAACACTACGTATACCGGTACGCGGGCGCCACTCGAGGATCTTAGAGGAGGACCTTAGTTCTTCTGCGGATCTCCATATTTCCGATTCGATCGCTCAGAGAAATTCCGAGAATAGTCCACTCCATTGTCCTTTAGGTGACTTTGAGCCTTTTATAAGGCCAACAGTACAAAACACCTCGTTACCGTGAAATTATTGAATGAGAAATAAAGAGAAGGAAATCTAAGAGAGAAAGATAGAGAGAGCAGGTCTTTAAAAATGAATTCGGTTAGATTCAATCTTGCTCTCGGTGATGTGCCAGATGAAACTAATTAGCCCGAGTTTGTTTTCATTTCATCAAAAGGCGTCTCGCTGGCTGAAATAGAATGCTGAAGAGATAATTAAGTTTGCGTATACCAATGTCGAAGATCTCTGAACTAAGATGTTATACTAACAGTGAAAATGAATATTTAAAGTAAGACCAAATTCCACAACTGTTACGTAAGACATATTAAATAATCTTAATGTACTCGTATTAAATTACGTTTAAGTCTTCTGTTTTTAATTGAAATAATACATTTTTGTATTATTTCGGAGATTTGTATTAAAGTGTTTAATAATGTATGTAAGTGTTAATATATTCACCGATTTTTTTTTATTCCACGAAACGACGGGACAAGAGAGACGTTCACCTGATGATAAGTGATACGACTGCCCATAACGTGGCGCTAGTTATGATGACGTACCTAGCGCCACATTGTGCTCGTCGCTTGAGACATAAGATTTTGAGTCAAGTTACTCCGGTAATTACATAAGCTACAGCACTCTTCAAACCGGACAGCTAGTGTGTGCAAATATGGCTGTTTGGTGTAACTGTGTAGACTGTCTATGGCAACGGAGACTTGCCACCAATCAAAATTAAAAAAAATATGTACACCCGTCCGTGTCCGTGTCCGTGTCCGTGTCCGTGTCCGTGTCCGTGTCCGTCTTATTTCGTGCTATGCGTAATATTTAGTATTAGTACACTAGCTGCAGCGCCCATCAAACCGGACGGCAATATTTGCTTACTACTGTTTGGCGGCAGAAATACACGCTGCGGTACCTAGACGGTATTCGGCAATAGTCACACCACCAGATTTTCTTATTACTTTGATCAACTTAACTGGATAATTTTTGAATTTTTTAGAAGCATTTAGTTTCTTCAGGCAAAAAAAAATTCTAACGATGCAGCAGTACATCTGTCGTGTTAAACTAGATTTTACATTTAGAAACAAAAACATGTATATTTGTTTAACGTAATACCATGCCAGGTGGTGTCTAGGTCAACCTTTTTTCCAATAAGAAGTATCTTCAAACAATGCGGGCACTCAACGGTTGGTTATCACCACTATCAGATACCTTTGTCTATTGTATAATGAGCTGGAGTGTATAAAGATCATGTACACACTTCGAACGAACAACGAAAACTAAATATTTAATGTTTAAAACAATCTTTGGACATTAACTAGTTTCTTTTGTTATTAATTTGCAAAGATTTTCCATTGAGACCTTCATCTTTGTTGCTATCTTGAGATCCTTCAAGAATTAGTACTTTTCCAAAATATATTCAAGCTCCTCCGTCTGTCAGGTCCGCTTTTCATTATTTATGTTCTACACTCGCGTCGATAGTCTGAAAGGATACGGATATAGACATATTGTTATTATAAGACAAATGTAAAGATTTATGTTTAATTAAAGCAGGAAACCAATTCGTCCTGTTTCAGTTTGAAGCTTAAAGGGTTAACTATAACAAACACAAATATTTCTTAACGATGAACTTTTCATTAATAGAATTTTTTTCTATACTTATTTTAAATTAAACAGATTGTTAAGTGCTGTAGTTAAGTTTAAGTTTTCAGTTATGTGAATTTTTAGCTTTATATTCATTTAAACAACTATATAACATGAAAAATATTATGGAGCTTATTCTCATACGATTTTTTGAATTTTGTTTTTTACTTAAAACGACTGTTTTTACGATTCAAAGTAAAAGTTAATGTGAAACGAAATTTAAGTTTTCAAAACTTAATAAGGTTTTTTGGATTAACATTAGTCTGCGGACACCTGCACTCGTTGATGCAGGGTAAGAAGTTGGGTCAATACATTCTTCCAGCATTGCTTAAGTAGACAGTAAACAGTTTTACAATAGTATGTCTAGTGAATACCTCTCACTGGTGGTAGGTTTCGGTTGCCGGAGGCCATCTAGGTGAGTACCATCACAGCTCCAACTGCAGCCAACAAACAGTACTGTGCAAACATTACTGTGCCGGTTTGAATGGCGCTGTAGCTGTAATTACTGGAGAAAGGAGACTTAACATCTTATGTTATAAGGCGTCGAGCGCAATGTGGTACAGTGTATATCATCCTGACTAGTGTCATGTCCTTATGGGCACGCGTCACTTACTATCAGGTAAAATTTCCACTCGTCTCGTCGCTTAATTAAATAAAAAAAAATATACTTAAACTTATATAATACTTATATAACCCCGAAGAGGCCTGCGTCCCTTTTTTTCGAATCGTCATGATCTTTATAAGAAATATTTAACACATAAATTTATTTATATCCTTTGAAGATATATTTGTTCAAATACGCTATTTTGTTTATATTGTATGTTATATTTAATAATGTATTATAGAATAATATAATAAATAAACATTTTTCAAGTTATAGCAACTAAACAACCTTCCCAAGCGTTTGAAATCTAAAGAATTTTCTAATCATTCAAGAGCCTACGATATATATGTTCGTTGGTACATACATATGTACAAGTAGGGGAATTCTATAAGACTAAGGGAGCAGTGTTTTAAAATGAAGGGTATCCTTTTATTTTTACCTTTTGTACATTTTGTTTGCACCAGTTATGCACCCGCGTACAAAACGTATGAGAATTATAAATATATCAACGTCCAAGGCGAAAGAGGAGGGATCGAGGTATTACGAAATACTTTATTAGAAAGCGATGTAAGTATAATATTTAACATATATTAAAGTTAAACCAGATTGAAAATTAAACATAGCTACAGTTGTGGTGCTTCAGATTTACTTTGAAATCCCCTGCGTTGCATTTTTAAATTAATTTTATACTATATTCGTTAAGGTTTTTTAGTTTTGTTTAATATATTTCCTTTATCGGTTTTACAATTAATATTCCTCTAGTATCATTACTTGATAGAATTTCTTTTAAACTTCATGAAGTTGTACTTTCACATAAATGTTTGTAAGTTAGTTTGCTGGTGTTTATAAAAGCTATATTTTATTCTTTGTATTTTACGTTATTTCAATAGTTATTAATACGCTAGGTTCTAACATTACACCGCTAGTTAGAATAACATACATTGCTCCACATTGTGGTCGATACGAGAGGGTCTTGAGAACAGTTACCCTACCACCACTTTACCCAAAATGTTGTTAATAAAACAATAGTAAATTGAAAGTAGTTTAAGATAGTAGACATAATTGTTATTATTTACTACGTTAAACTAGAAATTAAAATATGTCCCAAAGGAATCCCTGGCATACAGCGACAGTAGAGACGGAATAGAGTTGGCCGTGGCGCCTGATTTAGAAGACATTTTCAATAAGATCGTAGCTCAAGAAGAATTGAAAGCTACAGTCGTTTACGATGACATATCCAAGTAAGTGTTTCAAATGGATTCATTATCAGATATCCGGTTGGACCTGGGCCTTCCTCTAAACTGTCCTTCGCTGATTTTATATATCTTCTTCCCACGATCTGTGGCTTGGCGCTTAATTTATCTAGATTTTTCATTAATGATATAAAATTCAAAGTTTATTAAGATGTTTTTTTTTATATTTGGTTTATAGGTTTATTGTTTTTTTTTCTATTTTATCTTTTAATGTTAAATTTCAGAGTAATACAGTTGGAGAAGTCCATACTTAGAGGTAAGAAGCAATTCTCGTGGACTGCTTATTACGACATTGATGATGTAAGTGTATCTTTTTTTTTCTTACAATTTTCATCTTTTATCAGCTAAATTACTTAGAGGTTGTATTTCTTGAGAGTATTTATTTTGTACTGGTGGTACGTCTCTTTTGTTGGAAACCGTCAAGGTAAATCCACTGCATCTATTATATCTGCCATCAATCGGCGCTGTATCTAGTAAAATTACTGGGGTAACCTAAGGTCTCAAGGTGATGAGCACAATATAGTGTTGTCTATATCATCCTAAAGCTACGATTTTATGGGCAGGTGTATCACTTAACGTTACACCTTTCTTGATCACCAAGATCCTCCTCAGGGTGGTCGTGTAGGCGCCGAGGACTCGACCGTATATTATCACGATATATCAAAGCGATCTCTTTAAAAAGTTCGACAAACATTACATCTATTTACGCTCTGGAAAAGATCAGGTTTTCGCCTAACCTGTCACATTCCCTTTGAACGTGAATTGTTTTTTCATACATCGAAGCGACGAAACGATGAGGACGCTCACCTGTGATAACAATGAGACGTTATTAAGGATGTTTTTACAGCATCAAATTACTCTCAACTTGAAACGGATGACGTCAGGTTTAATTACTTTAACAATGTCTCTGTTTATAGCGGCATAGAACTGGAACACATTAATGTTTACACATTAATTGGCAATTGAAATTGGTGTTTGCATATCACCAAAATAATTGTGTATTCAAAATCGTTTCCCAGATACATTATTTCTTGACCAACATCAGTAGAGCTTACTCGAATTCATCAGAACTTATCGTCGGAGGGAGAAGCTATCAGGGTCGCTCGATTCTAGGTATTCGAATCAATACACCTGAACAAGATGGAATTTCTAAACCGGTCATCTTTATAGAATCAGGTATTTTGTTTTACAAGAGTGGCAAACTAGTGAAATATAATTTAGTGGATATCTATCAATATAAAGATTTATTATTTTAATTAAGCAATGAGTAGGGTAGAAAGTTAACCAGTGGAAAGTTATATGACGAGCAAGCTGTAATAGCAAATAATATACCTCCATAACCTACTAATTTCATTAGCTACAAATACATTCAAACTGTTGGATATTGCTTTATGTACACGTCTACAAGTAGATTTATGTATCTTTAGTATAGTAGTGTACATGTAATTAAAATGAACAACAGTTAATTCCAGTTCTTACAATCAGATGTTTATAATGAAATGTGATGACCATGAGCTACTTCAGGATTAAAATGCCCCGATTGTAACTATCATACCATAAGATAATATCATACATTACCGACGTCCACTTCGTTAAAGATATACGTCCAAAGTGGAGTTTTACATTCACTTTCACGTAAAGATTCTTTGTCGTATGAAAATAAGACCTTAATGTTAGAGTTGTTGAGGGTCACTCTTAAAAAAAATATTCGTTATTTTTCAAGGTATTCACGCGAGAGAATGGATAGCTCCAGCCACTACAACGTACTTCATCAACGAGCTGCTAACAAGCAACAATGCAAACATACAAGCGATGAGAGATAAATTCGACTGGCGCATATTTCCGTCCATCAACCCGGACGGCTACCAGTACAGCTACACTGTGGTATTTATCTTGTACTCCTTTTTATCATTATCATCAGGCAATGTATGAGAGGAAGAAGATAAAAATCTGCTTCTTTAATATTTAAAGGGAAGTGGTTATTTAGTCAGCCCAATTCCCGTTTAAACACGAATGAGATCGGTTGTTATTTGAGTACATCGTTTTCCTAAACCGGAAGCTCAAGCTCATCGGGAATCAAAACCTGTATGAATCTTGTACGTATGTTAAAATAATATCGTGTAGAATTGGTTTGCGGTACCATTTTCAAATCTTATAAATTGAATTACAAATTGAAACCCTCCGGAAATTACAAGGCAACCGCGATACGTAACATAAATTGGACCCAATATTATCTGTTTTCACTTTTTGATGTTAAGTTTTCCAACTCGACCCGATATAAGTAGGTTTGGGTGTGTATTATCGCTGAATGTAACTTTTATGCCGTACGTGAGAAGAATTAGAGAAGTAAGGACATACACTCATATATATAAGTAAGCACGTAGAGTTCCGGAATGAGTGCCAGATAGAATTGTAGCTAGTAGCTGATTGTATTACTATAAGTAAAGTAAGTAACGAAATATATGTAAATATTTATAATAAATGTTTCCAAGGCACAGTAGTTGACAGATAGTCTAATAATACTGAGGTTACCGATATGATTTCAGTACTACATGTTGTGCAGTTCAGTTGATGGTAGGATTTTTTAGATCTTGTCCACCTAGCTCATTGTAAAACTATTACCATAACAGCATTGCCATGGACGACAATACTTCACCATCTACTGCTTCATTATCTATTGACACGATGTGAAATTTCGTTGAAACTCCTTTTAAAAGTATTTTTATATATAGAAATTTTAGATAGAAATAGATTATAGCTCATTTTATGAAAATCATTAAGATATCTAAAATATTTTCTCAAGACGCAGGCAAATGCACTTCGTTGAAGAGTGATGTAGGCTAATACAATTTGTGATATTTGATTTTTCTAGGATCGTATGTGGCGAAAAACCGTTTCCAGATCTAATTATAAATGTTTCGGCGCAGATGCAAACAGGAATTGGGATTATAATTGGGGACGTAAGTATTGGATAACGCTTATGATCTAGCATTTACGTCTGAATCAGAGATGGGTTAAGATTATTCTATAGTTAATCTAATCTAGGTAATTTGTAAAAAGGAACTAAGAGATAAGTTCAGCTAAACAACAGCAAATTACATGACATCTATGGCGAGTATCTTCCTTAAGGAATTCTATGATCAGCCGACGCTGATTATTATACTGAAATGAAGACTATAGTCATTTATTCTTATCATTATATAGAAAATCAACTCCTTTTATACATCAATGTATATGACACGTTAGAGATTGAGATCAAAGGGTTCATCTGATGATTAATTATACATCAGCTAACAATATTATTCTAGGGAATGTTGTAGTTATGGTGACAAACATAGCACCATGTGCTCGCCGTCTTGAGATCTTATTATGTTAAGCTTCATTAATCCAATAATTACAAACTACTGATAGTATTTACTGTTAGGAGAGGAAATATAAGCTGCAGCTTACTCAAGTCTATCTATAAAATTGAAATTTTTAATATATACTCTATACCTTTGTAGGATATTCTTCGACTAACAACCCATGTGACTATCAAACATACGCTGGCGCGGCACCTTTCTCCGAAATAGAGACGCGGTCACTGTCGGAATACATCGAGAGCATCGACAATCTAATGGTCTACGTCAGCTTCCACTCCTACGCCGCTATGCTCCTCCTTCCGTTCTCAGACTCTACCGAGCATATTCACAATTACGAGGACTTGGTATAATTCTGATTTTATATACATATTCGTTTTTTTTTTCGATTTCACTGCGTCTATATAAATGTTTAGATTTTTACTAACATTTTGTGTGCCCGTGCGCTTATCTTCCCCAACATTTGTTACCGTTTAGCTCAAATAAGATGATGTACATTTTAATTGTCAATATTAGGATTAAAATGTATTATTTTATTAATAATATATCATCGTTAGTAATAACATAGTCTTCTATTTATATATTTGTTACGAAAAACAAAATATTAAAGAATTTCGGTGCTTTAAAATCTTTAAAAATAACTTGCTCTGTAAATAATGTAAATAAAATTCTATCATTAATATAAATGACTTATAAGCGCAGCTGCTAACAGCTTGTTTTGTGAGATGAACGTTCCTAGTCCTATTCCAGATTACGTCTTGGCCACTTTGCTATATTCCAGTTGTTAACGTATAAGGATCTACCTAGAGCCATTGTTATATGCAACGAAATACAAGTGCTTGCTTATTACTTTTAAAAAAGGAATATGTTATATTTATCGAATTATTACAAGATAATTAATTTGTAATTTAACAGGTAAGGGTGGGTAATTCTTCATTGGATTTCGGATTGAAAGTTAGCAAAGAAAAGAGATATCGTGGCCCCGGTACTGCTGCTAACATGCTTTGTAAGTGAATGTTGTTATTTAAACTTAATTACATTCTTTTACTTTCATCATCCTCATTAGCCAACAGACGTCCACTGCTGGACATAGGCCTCTCCCAAAGATCTCCACATCGATCGATCATCGATTCTTTAAAGTAAAGATGTAATGATGTAAAGTAAAGATGAAAATAAGTAGAATGAAAAAAACATCCTACGATTTGAATAAGCGAAAAAATATAGAAAATAGTTTGCTTGATGAATAATAAAGAAGATAATAAAAAAAGTACTTCCTGCCGCATCTAAAGGCTTCCCACGACTTTAACCAGATCACCGCTTCTCCTTAAAGAAAACTTATCATCATTACTTCACAACATTACGGCTAATTACATCCCCCTTTCTAAGACGCTATAACCTCAATGGCTTGGCTCCTTTTACAGACAAGGCATCAGGGGGCAGCATGGATTGGGTGCGCCATGCTTTGGGAACACCTTTGGTGTACACTTACGAGCTCCGCGGCAATTCTTTCCACTGGCCACCATCTCGAATTTCTGAACAAGGAGAGGAGGTTACGCAAATGCTGCTTGGATTGGTGACCGAAGCTAACAAATTAGGATACTACTAGACTTAACACAACAGTTTCTTTGTCTTTTTTATTTTTTATTAAAGCATTTTCGTTATATTCTCAGCCTTGTTTTGGTCTTCTTATCTTCATCACATTAAGCTATAATAGATTTTATTTAGATGTTTCTAAAACAAGTTTATGAACAGAAACAAGTATTCAAGTTTGAATTACGCTGTGGTTAAATTAATGAATGTCCCTTGAAGAGAGAGACGATTCACATTCCTCTTGAAAATTATCTTCTTTTTCTTCTTAAGGTGCCTCTCCGACTTACGAACTTTGGTAGTTTGATGGAACACATACATTGGTTAAGGGACAACTTGACCACATTTGTTTAGCCCTATAGTCTCGGGCTAGTAAGAATAGGTCTAAGGTAAGCCTTGCTTGTCGTAGAAGGCGGCTAAAAGGGTCTAGGAGTTACGCGGGCCTTGAGGGTAGGAGTCCTTATCCCTCATCTAGCGAACCTGCGTGGCTCAGTGATGGTGCCTAGGAGTGTATGGACCCTCCCCAGAGACGTGTTAACACAAAATGTAGAGAGACATCGGTGCGTTCTATAAGACATCCCGAAGTCTCTGGGAATGCAGTGATGCAGACGGTGGTCTAAGGTCTAAGAGTGGGTTAAGTGAGTTAGAATCTCACATAACCATGACTTCCCCTTAAAAGCAGGGTATCTTTCGAAGATTTTCTCTCTGAAACCAAAAATAAAAATGTTAATTTAATAAACCTTTTGAAATGCATATTATCTGAATATAATGAATATTATCTTTATGAAGGGTGATCTCATTGTGCTTTTGTGTATATACTTCGAATATCAACATTATTCTGGAATTATCTTTCGATTTATGTTGATGATGATTTAAAATATAAAGCTTCGACACCATCGACCACCAATTTTTAAAACAAAAAATACTGGAACCTTGCATTCTTAGTAAATATATTGTCTTTGGCGACTGGCAAAGGGTTAAATTAGATACTGAGGCAGCCTTTTTTGGCATCCATCTTTTGGAAGGGAAAATGGGGTCAATTCTTATACCCTACAACGTTTAGATTTTAATTAACAACAATTAAACTGGACAAATGTGTAATAGTTGTTCATTACACTGTATTATATATAATACAGTATGTGTCAATTTAAAATCGCCAAGTCAAAATTCTTTATCTCATCATCAGCCGATAGACGTCCACTACTGGACGTAGGCCTCCTCCAAAATACACCATGGATCGGTCCTGCGTTGCTCGCATCCAACAGGTTCCCGCGATTCTCACCAGATCGTCGGTCCACCTTGTGGGAGGCCTCTCAACACTACGTCTAGCGATACGCAGGCGCCACTCGAGGACTTTACTACCCCATCGAACGTTGGTTCTTCGAGCAATGTGCCCTGCCCGCTGCTACTTAAGTCCTATATATATACATAAAAGTTTCCTCCTACGCAGAAGAACATGACGATATTTCTGGAACCGTAGAGCATAGAGATTTAAAATTGGGTAGGGGTAAATTTTACCGAGTATGGGTCAGTCGAGGATAGATTTTATAAAACGTTACTCCAAAAATAGGTTGTGGGGGTATTATTAACGGGAAGAGGCCTGCCGGGCGGGATTACTTCTGACAATCTTCGAATCTAATTCTATATTACGACCAGCGAGGCTGGCTTGGAACAGCTCGTTATTGAACGTACTAATCAGCTCACTACTAGCAAAGGAAAGCTCAGGCCTGAGATGAATACACGAGTACAAATATTGTTTTTCAATGCCAAAATGTCTTACTAACATCATCATCATCGTCATCCGACATCATTGCTGGACATACTTACATACTGCTTGAGAATCAATGCGTTATATCTCCACACATTGTTATCATTGAAATACTCATCGATGGTGTTGGTTGGTTTCTGTTACTGGAGACCGTCTAGGTGGGTATCACCGCAGCGCCTATTTTTGCCGCAAAACAGTAGTGTGCAAACATTACTGTGATCCGGTTTGAAGGATGCTGTAGCTAGTGTCAGAGTGTAGTAGTCTCAGAGCGACGAGCGCAGTGTGGTGCAGTGTGTATCATTCTAGCTAGAGCCGTGTTGTTAAGGGCAGGTGTATCACTTACCGTCAGGTGAACGTGCCGCTGTCTCATCACTTGGTAAGTAAAAAAAATATATATAAAATTGAGGGATACACAGAATTACAATGTATGTTATGATGGAACTGTCGGTATAGCCATCAGCGGATAGACGTCCACTGTTGGCCATGATGTCCCCCAAAGATCCTCACAAAAATAAGTGATGTTTTTAGTCCTTTTTCTGACAGTTGAAATTGTGTGAAGAATTTGAACAATTACCACATCACAAATGAAAAACACTGTCGTTACTGAAGATGGCTTACGCCTCGCTGCATGCTTTGAACGCAGAGGAAATGTACAAAAGGGGTACATTATTTAAATAAAGCTGTTATCTGTGCCGACTGAAAGCGATTTTTTTTAAGGACAATATCATCTCAGAACACTGAAGACCATTCCTGTGCGCATATTTCGAAGAAAACGACGCTTTTGTATTTTTTATTTGTAGCATCAAAGTTTCTCGAGGAGAAATATGTCGCTTCATTACTCTTTATGAGATGAGAAACGAGGAAAGGTATGGGTTCTCAATTAATAATGATGGAATGAAGAACAGACAAAAT
Source organism: Ornithoptera alexandrae (assembly GCA_029030555.1). NCBI lineage: Eukaryota > Metazoa > Arthropoda > Insecta > Lepidoptera > Papilionidae > Ornithoptera > Ornithoptera alexandrae. The sequence goes on from JARDVY010000037.1 coordinate 10,492,882, forward strand.
GATTCAGACAATCATTAATAAATATATCATGTTTAGAAAGTCATTATTTTTTCTAATGATGATTTACGTTGATTTAACGTCTTCGGAGATAAAGCACTGCAAATAGGTTCTCATATGTTAGACTCCATGAGTTACGAAGCCTTGGAATAAAATAATGATCTCCGCCATCGAAGTGGCCATTCAGTCCTCTTTTAGAAAGTTTTTTTTTTATTCAATGAAGCAATGAGACGAGCTGGATATTCACTTGATGGTAATAACGTTGCGCTAGAGAGGATGATATACATAACACCGCATAGTGCCCGTCGTCTTGAGACATAAGATGTCGAGTCTTGTTACCCCAGTAATTTCACTAGCTACACCGCCCTTCAAACCAGGACACAGTAATATTTGCACAGTACTGTTTGGCGGCGGAAATACGAGATGCTGTGATACCTATCTACACAGTCTCCGTCTACAGAAATTTACCACCAGTAAACTAGTATAGCTTTATCATTTCCACCTTCATTATTGTTTATCTTAAATATCTTTGTTGATATACTATAATTTTTCTCATTTATGAATAGGAGTAGATATATTGTACATCTGCTGAAACTTTCCTCCTCAAATTATGAATTCTAGCTCTGACTATTGGAAAATATTTCGAAAATAAACTAACCCTCACATCTTTAATCTCTATATCATCAGAATAACCGTAAAAATATCATAAACTAATTTATTAGTCCGCAGAACAACGAAGTTCCTCGCCATAATGAATTCCTTTTGAAACATGTTAACGAATATTTTGATGACAGCATCTCACAGATTTGTAAAAGTTATTAAAGATTTTATACTAGAATTTGTTTTGAAGTTAATTTTAATACCAAAACACTATACTGTCGGTCCCTGCTTACTGAAGATAGTAGCCAAGTACTTGTCAACCATTGCATGTTGAGCGGCGATATTTGAGCGGATTGAGCGGCATGATTGAGTTGGTTGGTACGGTAAAACGAGTTTTATGACATGAAGAGGCGCTGGTTCGATCCCTACTGACGTCGAGCTTCCGGTTAAAGAAAAACTATCGAAGCCGGCATGTTTCCCACAGCTGTCCAAGACATGCGACGTAGACAGTGCGAAATAAATAGCCGCGACCCTTTAAGAGAGACAACTCTTTCTTTACAACGACTAGTCCCAGTTTTGGGAATATTAAGTGGACTATGCTAATTCTCATATTCCACTACATTGTCACATGATGATAAAACATCTACCTTATGATGATAAAACAATATAAATGCTTATACAGGTAACGGGTTCAAATATTGATTAAATAAAAAGGTTTAGCTAAAGGTAAGTTTATTACATGGATACTACTTTATATATCTGATATATCAACATACAGTCGTGTCTGTCTGTGTATGATCTATATGTATTAAAATATAAATACATATAAATATTTCGAGGGTGCGAAATAATTAAAGTTGTTGTTTGCATAGTGGAAGCCATGCGCGTTTTAATTCAACACAACGTTGATTACAAGCGATATGTACTGAACTATTCTGTTTGGCTACGTCTAACAATTACTTGGAAACGCCGAAATCTTGAATAAGTTAAATATTATTACAAGAACAGTTTTAAGTAAACAATTATCACCGTGTTATACTAGAAAACGACAGTTAGTTCGGGGGTTAGACAAATTGATAGATTTTCGTGTATACGGTAATACATGCGTCCTTTACATTATACTATAATATTTTCATTTTAATATAACGAAACGATTAATATATTTTACAACCTTGTAAAGGTCTATTTAAAAGCATTTCACTGTGCTGTAGTAGTACTTAAGTATACTTAAAATATTACTGGCGCTGTATTCAAGTTTGTACTGTTGCTTATTCTTGCAAAGTATATTATAATATCAATACAGAAAAAAAAATACCTTTAAGCATTTATACAACTGGTGGTAGGTCTCTACTGTCGGATACTGTCTCATTAGCACTATGGTAATTATTATAGATTTAACTTCTCATGTCTGTAGGCGATGAGCACAATGTGGTCTATATGTATAACATAATAAATAGCTTTACATTGTTATGGGCGGATATCAACACTTACCATCACGTAAACCTACTCTTGTCGTATAAAAAATGGTTATATTTCATGTAAAGCTATGTTATACTTATGCAATTCATCCCCGTTCTAGATAAAGTTGAATAAACTACTTTTTTATTCAAACGACGAGACGAGCGGGACCTTCACCTGATGGTAAGTGATACGCCTGTCCAATAACAAAGTGATGCTAATTAGGATGACATACTGCACCATATCGCGCTCGTCGCCCGAGACATGCTGAGTCTCATTACTCTAGTAATTACACTAGCTACAGCTCTCTTCAAACCGGAACATTGTAATGTTAGTACATTACTTTTTGGCGGCAAAAATAGGCGTTGCGGAGGTACCTACCAACATAGTCTCCGGCAATAGATACCTACTACCAGGGAAGAGGTAGTTGTGATACCCGATGAAGGATCCATTCTGTGATAATGTTTTATGCTGCTTAGGAAGAAGGAGTCGTCTCTCTTGAAGAAAGAGTCGAAGCTATTTATTCCGTACTGTATATAATGTCGCAGGTGTTAGAAAGCTGTAGTTAATAGAACATGCCGGCTTCCTTACATTTTCCTTAACCGGAAGCTCAAGTTCAGTGGGGATCGAACCAGCGTCTCTACAAATCATAAAGCTCGTTTTACCGCACTTACCAACTCAAACATACTGCTTAATCCACTCAATTTCTTATAGCTATCTGATATTTAGCTGCAGACCCGGAAATAGGTTTAGAACGTATCCGTTGAAGAGACCATATGTTTTTATAGTCACTGAAATAGACGTGTTCGTAACGTTATAGTTTTCGTTGGAACTTTGCGAAAATCTAGACGCGAGCTCGAAACCATCTCCACACTCTCCGTGAGCTGTTTTAAAATACTTGAAATACGATAGCTGTCGTCTAGTTTCAGACGTTGGAACAGCCGAGTATGAAACTTAAACGTCTTTAAGTTATTTTATCGCACTTACCAAAACATTTTAATATGTTCTTATGCACTAGGAACTTTCGGATACATAGTATGTAACTCAACGCTGACGTTGTGACAAAGTAACAGAGAGTAACTTAAAACTGTATCGAAACACATCAGGGTATCAATATATGTAGGTACACAATGTAAGGCTTTTTTAAAATTGTTTTGGAGTATATAACTGCTTATCCTCATAATGTGCGAATATATGAAAGTTGGAAGGTGTATTCAGATAATGCTTCAGTATTATAGAGATTATTATCAGTTAACATCGTACACAGTAAAGTCAAATGATAGTCCATAGTCAATATAAAATCTCGAGTAGATCGTTCCTATCATGGCAAGTGCAAATTTGATCAGCTCCTAACAATGGACCATGATTTAAGTTAAAATTATCATATTGCCGTCTTCTATACTATATCAGCATGGATACAGTGTGATAGCGGTTAAACATTTTTCTTTAAATCGAGGTAAAGTCTACGTTGCCGCGTTCATTTTCAAAGACCTTGTATTCTGTGAAATTACCAAGGTAATAACATTAAAAACTTGCGTCTTTAGATTAACGGTATATACTACACCCTTAGCTCATTGCGGGTAAAAAATATAAAAAAAAAAATTAACGTTATATTGCTAAAGATGTCTTACTTAAGCAAAGAGTCCAAATTAGTATTTCATTTGAACAGGGCATTAATTATTTTCCTTTTCGTCTATATTAAACGCGAGAGTCCTCGTTAACGAATTACTTTGAAGGTTTTTTTTTTTAATTGATTTCAGGCGACCGTCTATTTCTGAATGTCGTTCCTTGTCATGTAAAGGATCCATTAAAATTTTCAATTCATAGCTCCAATCAATGCCACCGAATAATGTTCGATGGATTTTTTCTTGCGAGATAAACTCGTGATTACGTTTCAGCCTCCAACTGCATGAGACGTGGTGACGTTGCTCAATATTTGTGTGTTTCGCTAAGTGTTTAACATGTGAGCAAATGCGATGCGGTGTGCACAAACTAATTTAACTTTGTATTAGTTAAGTAGCTGTTTTAATGCTTCAACGTCTTAGTGCATTTAATGGTATAAAACAGTAATTAATACACGTCGGGGCCAAAGCGAACGTGAAGATTGATACTTACCTATCAGTACCGTAAAGTGCAGTTTTATTTTATATCCATTAGTATTAGTATTATTACTAATATTTATCTTAAATAATTTTAGTTTAACGTAGTTGTATAGAACGTGGTGATTGATTAACTATTTAATATATAGTACATTTCCAAAAACTGAAGTCATGTCATATGCTTAAGTTTCTTAATAAAAACCTTTTAGTAAGTTACTACTTTATCTCAATATTTTATTAAAATATCGTAACAAAGGATTCTGACGGCGTTAAAAATATCCACAAAGAAAATAATCGCCGTTTTTTAATATTTTCGGAATCACGCCCATTAAAAATGTTTTCTGTGAAGTAATATCTGTAATCTATCATTACGGGAATTTTATATTTGATAAATGAATTTGTTTACGGATAAATACGTCTTAATATCTATCAAGCTATTCACGGGGAACGCGCCACCGTACAAATTACTTTGAGCGTCGCCCAAAAGAAATTCTTTAAAGAGGACGAGCTTTTGAATATTGTGTTGCGGAAGAAATTTTTCGCGAACGAAATTTTGTTCATGTAATGGCCCCGTAATGAGTTCGAAATGGTAAACAGGAAACGTTCTATTCGCAATACGATATTCCTTAATTAAAGCTATTTCGCTCCATTCGTCAGCGAGGGTGAAAGTATATTTATCCACGCAATCTATACTTGATTCATCATTACGTAAACTATATAGCGTACCTTTTAATTATTTGAAGGATAGTACTTTATTGTCATATAAGTAAGAAAACATAAAGAGAAACTGGCTCTGATAACACTAGCCTTATTATTTACTTCGTTTGAGACAGGAAGTGTCTTTGTGTGTTATTTTATACCATTTTTTTTTATTCTTAGGTAGTATAATGATATACATCATGTTTAATAACTACTATTGTGTTATAGTTATTATATATATATTGTTGTTATTGTTTCAACCCATAAATAAAGATTATTTACTTATATATAATTCTTAACTTTATTGTTTTTTAGTGACCGATCGATGTGGAGATATTTGGTAGAGGCCTATGTCCAGCAGTGGACGTCTACGTCTGATGATGATTCATCAGCCGATAGACATCAGATGATGATTGTTTTTTAGTTACTTATAATAGCTTTAATGTATTCTGTCTATTAACTAACACCAAGACTTACTTGAAACATTTTTAACTTGGGAAATATGTTTCTATTACTTATTACATTCACCGATTTATTCATCATATAATGAACGGACCCATTGTGGATAAATTACTAAACTGATTGCCACGAAACAGTCCCATCAATTCAATGGGAGTGTCTATTTGTTAATCCTGATGGATAGTCAGGTTCACAATCAATGATTACCGCACTGACCGGTGAATATATACTGCATTATAGTCGGATGTTGCCATTCAGCCACTTTGAAATCTCCAGTTTTAATACACATTAGTATAATAATATAAAAGAGGAACAAAAAAGTTGTATGAAAAAGAAATGAAACTAAATTTGAATCTTTCTTATCAAAATTACAAGCGCTATCACTTGTAAAAAAATTGTAAATTCATGCTGATTCGTTTTCATCATCATCATTAGCCGATAGATGTCCACTGCGGGGGAATGTCGTTTGTTGAATAGCAGGGTGCTCTACTATGAGCAGGTGAGGTTTGCTTGGGTCCCGTGAGTTGTTGTGCGGGACCTCTTACATCCTGATTAATTCTACAACTAATATATTTAACAATACCTAATGAATCCTTTTCATAGATTTAAAATTTATTATGATATGTCTTCTAGAGTAGATTCCTTAAGTTTAATTACGCTTTGGCATATCATCAGAAGTATCTACATCGAAATTCTTAACATAGCGGGTACATAATGGCCCATTATCTCCGTTACTATCGAATTGATATCGAAAAGTGGAAACTCTTCAATGAAAAGGTTATCCTCTTCTATAATGCGATTATTGTGTTGCTTCCTAATTATGATCGCTTTATTAACCCTTGACATTTCTTTATTAAACCGATATTTATAATTAGTAATGTTCGGTGTTAGTTCTATTGAATCTATATTATTGGATCCTGTCTTAAAACTTATCCCGAAATATTTATTATATTCTGGAGACGTGTCGACAATGGAAATAACTTTATAAATAACTTGTGTTTAAAATTGCGGTCTTTGTGATGTCGGAGTTCAGTCTGGAGTCACAGCTTTGTTGGCTTAATTTTCGCAGCATAACAAAACCGCAGCGAATCTCTGCGACCGAGGTAATTTAGAAACAATGACCAACTATTTATCTCTGCGGCTGCACCCGACTTGTTTTGACATAAACTATTTTTTGTTTTTATATAACTGTCTTAGTTACTGTGGTTATTTTAGTAAAAAAGTCTAATCTGGTTTTGATACAACTGTGACATCAATTTTAGTCGCATTTGGCAGAGCCGTGTCAGTTCAATCAGCGATGGAATATTCTGTAGTTACTACATTCAACAAGTGCAGTAATATATTAAACTATTTATTTTCGGTAACTAAACATTTTTATTGTAGTGAAATATTATTATAGTTACATCAAATTGATAGAAATTATCCTTTTCTTTGAGGGTAAATCTTATATTATAGTATTCTTCCGGACTCTTACCGGCTAAAACTTCAACATTCTCGTCTCAAAGTATTTGACGGAAGTATTACGCTTACATATACAATTGTAGTAGTTAGCCATTGCTTTAACACATGATGAAACGTCTATTAACGCAGACAAGTAAGAACTGGATGCCGAAGCTTTTATCCAAAAATGGAAGAATGTTGGTAATAATATAATGCTCGTTATAATACGACTCCTCCTCCTCAAACCGTATTCATCGTGTATGAGGGTAGTGACTTCTTCAATGTATTACTCTCGTCTTCATGATGTTTCGTCATCTCGTCCTATCTCCGAATACTCGAAGAACATCGAGAATCGAGTGTATTGCCAATAGGCTTCTTTCACTCTGCCAGTAACTAGTTTCAAAGTTATCTCTATCTTTCCTAACAATGTGTCTCAAGTATTGTAAGATTAGGAGAATAGTAAAAGAATGTTCTAGAATTAATAAAATAAGTAGGAAAGTATTATAGTAGAAAGCATTGTTTTTATTTTAAGCTTAACAAGTATGAATTTGATGATCCGAAATTCAGTATATGACTTGTCTCTTCGGAGCATTTTTCTCGAATGTTTGATATGACTAATCGTTTATTATAATTAAAGGACTGAAAATTTACTTACAGTCGAAAAGGAAATGTAATTATACCTTTAATATTAATAAGGATATGCTGTGTTAGTGGACTTAAAAATACGTTTTCTTTCAGAGCATTAATAATAATTCTTCCGGGAAACGACTCCAAAATAATACGAAGATTCGTCGCGTATTCATAGAGATTACAAACGATAAATATTTATTGTAAGAAGCAAAGGAACTTTATTTAGATGAATGAATATATACACGCTTTTTAATAAATTATTTATATGATAATTAAATTGTTAATTTCTATTGAAAATTATTGCTTTTTTTTGTTACAATTTTAAATCGGTTTTTGTTTTTAAACGTATTATTATTGCTATTTGAAACTGTAACGTGTCATCGTGGTGGAGAAAGGCAAGTAATCAACTTGCCACTTTCAAACAAGAAGTTAAATTAGTTTTTTCTACATGCAACACGCTCGCTCGATATGCACCAGCGAATTTTTTTAATTAAACTGAAATAAAAAAAACAGCTTTTTAAAATTAACCCCTCGCGAATTTTAAATGATTACATTTTCCCTATGTTTGTTTCGTTAAACTGATAAAATGCTATTTAACTGTTAAATTCCCTTCAGGTATACAGGTAAAGGTTAGCCTAACTTTAATCTGTTTACTCTATTTGATAAATTGTTTGAAAGTCCTAAGTAAAGCATATGATATACTGGACGTAGGTCTCTATTGACGGAGACCGCCTAGGTATTATCGCAGCCCCAATTTCTGACGTCAAACAATAGTGTGTAAACATTACTGTGTTATAGTTCGAAGGGCATAATTACTGGGGTAACGAGACTCGATATCTCAGGCGACGATCGCAATGTGGTGTGGTGCATGTGTGTACGTTGTTATGGGCAGGCGTATCACTTACCAGCTCGTCTCACAGCAGTAATACAAGACACAGTTATATGTTTATAACTTTTTTTTTCTACAAAGCGACGCGACGAGCAGTACGTACCCCTGATGGTAAGTGATACATCCAACGTAGCGGTAGTTAGGATAGTATGCACTACGCCATACTGTGCTCGTCGCTTTGAGACATAATATGTAAAGTATCGTTATCCTAGTAATTTCACTAGCTACAGCCTTTCAAACTGAAATACAGTGATGTTTTCACTCTACCGTTTGGCGGTAGAAATAGGCGCTGTGATGGTGCCTACCACCAGTAAAAAGTATATACAATTACTAACGAATGTAGAACATTTTTAATAGAAATACTAATTTGGATAGCGTATGATTTTTAAGATAGAACCCATACCTTTTTTCTCTTTAGCGAATAATTTTTCACTGTTGTGATTTACAATAAAAAATGTACATATTACAAGAAGATGTGCGACAAAAGAAATTTTTGTTAAAATAAAAAAAATCTTCGTTTCATCACCGTTGGCAATTCCACAGAGAAATCATGCTTTCGGCTTAGTCAAATATCCGATATTTTATTCGATAGAGGTAAAGGGGAAAAAATGTAGCCCAACACATTTACGTACGCAGCTCCCCGTGTCCCTCGGTGAAGGTGTAGTTACGTTAATGAAAAAAAAAAGCATTACATCTGTTGCTTTTTTTTTTTAATCAATAGCGATTTTAATAGAAAACAATATTAGTCTTTTCAGAGTTTTCAAAAAATTTATAATATTTCAATGTCGTTGTTAATAGGGTCGCTACAGGTTTAACGGACAAGTTGCCGGATGGATTTAGATTTTATACAGAAAAAAAATGGATCTAAATCTTATTTTCGATGTTCCAAATTGAGGCGAAGTGAAGCGATAAGAGTAAGAAAGTAGACCCTGTCATAAGACAGGACAAATGCTAAGAAGAAGAAGAAAGATATATTGAACCAAATCAGTCCAATGTTCATCAAGTTCTTTTATAACTATTATTTCTCAATAACTTTAGATTTTTGAGTGTGTCTTTTGATTTACGATTTTAATATTATTTATTCCTTTAAAAGTGTATGTTAAATCACCTAAAATATTTATAAGCAACCTCCGCCATTTACTTTTTAATCACTCTCGATGCTTCCGAGTGTTTATTATTATGTAAATGTAAGCCACTTATCTCTAAGAGGCAGAAACAATTTTCTACCCAACAATTTCGCTGCTGAGGGATGATTCTGTATAATCTGCCCTCATTATCTACTGTAACAGCTTCATCCTATTTGTTGTGCGGTTGTACCGTACCCTTCCAATGCTTCGACAACTTCCTTAAATTGTATTTGTTGAAAGAATCATAGGAGATTATATTTAAACGATTAAACGTTTATAATTGTATCCTATATTGCCTGTAAATAATTTTTACCCTTCCTTCTTCACACTCAACATTGATGTATAAAATTCAATTTATTTAGATATTATTAACAGTTGAAATGTATCTTTCAATCTTCCTACCTTTAATGGTGAACCTATGTTTCTAATTTATATCAGGCTATTGACGTGAAATATTGCCGTTACTGCTCCACTACCCTTGGCGTACGGAAAAACTAACCAAAAAAGATCAATTCCAAGAAGAGAGCAGCTTTCTCAAGACGTTTCTAATATATTGTGCTCGCCAGTATACTTGTGAGTGCAGCAAAAACCCATGAATTGGCGAGGGCTTTGTTCACCAGTGGACGTAATTGAAATCATAATATGAACACTCTTACCAACACGAAAAGAATTTTCAAACTCTTTCTGTATGAATCTATGAAAAATCATACTGTAATAAAAAAAGGATAAAAAATATAAGCTATAAATTGAGACACTCCTTTTTATGATTAGTCAGCGTTTGTAATATTTTTTATTGAATCCTTAGCCACCACTGAGAACATGGTAAAGAAAAACCAGGATCGTAAGTGAAACAAACTTCTAAACCATACTTCCTTAAGCATATTTCAACACAGCCCGACGCTGTTGTCAGCCGACATGATTAAATAACGGTATACGAAGACTTTCTTAAGGAAATAAAGTACCTCGTTGTCTTTGAGTCAGTATTACATTACGCTGGTTTGCTTTACCCCCGGTTGTGTCGTTTATCATGGTATGAAGCGGCGGAGTATGCTTTGTAAGGGGACACTAAATGTATTTTTGTAGCACTCAGGATTTTACTACAATCTTATATAATTTATTTTATGAAGTATTTATCAAATATTTGACATATATTTAATAACAACAAACAATTTATTAGTTGAAATCTTTTAATTTACCAATTAATAATTCATTATCGATTTCCTAACTTTTGATTCTATCAGTCTGTTACAAGCTATCTATCTCATATATTAGTAGCAACATTTTTGCTTATCTTTATTTTTCACTTCTGTCTGTTCTTGACAATGTCATCAGCTACTTGGAGCTAATGTTATCAATTGACAACATAACCCTTTTCCTACTCTTTAATTTGTCTGATTGTCTTCGGCCGGGTAGAGAAAACTATACCTAATTGACAATTACAGAGTTATTACCATTTTATAATTTTAATTAAAAGTAAAAAAAAAAACAACCAATATGTGCTAATTTTAATTCTTTGTACTTCTTTTTGAACGATCCTATAATTTTTTTTTTGACTATTTGTTGATGAGCTAAAGTTTAAAAAAGTTTCTATTTTAATGAGTAGTATTTTAAAGACAAACATCGGAACTGGCAATGATACTTTTTCCCAAGCAATCCGTAATTCTAGACAAACCAGTTTTTAATAATATATACTATTATTCTTTCTGTGAAATCCTAAAAATTTGGCATGGAGCTGTAGCAGAATGTGCTCGAAACGGGATAGTTTGAAACAAATGGTTAAGTTTTGTTTAATCTCTTTGGAGCTTGCTGCTAAGGTTTTTGCCCGGTGGAATGCATTTAATTGTTGGTTTGGTTTCTTTAGTTGCTGTTAATATTGAATTTCAATGTTGGAGGAGCCATGTCTTTAAATAACATAGCGACATTTTATATTATATTGTACCTCTGAAAGTAATAGAAGCGAGAGAATAACACAATCTGATGCTAATTCAATATTACAGACAACAAAGTAATCTTTTAATAACGTTATAATTTGCATTGGTAATGTTAACAGATTATGAAATATCTGAAAAGTAATAAATAAATTTCTGTCTTTATGTACCTCTTGCAAGCAAAGCTTGAATGGGTGTAAGGGTTCCTGAAAAACAACTCATGGGATCCAAGCCAATCTCACCTGCTCGTGAGGCACCCTGCTAATCAGCAAGAGAAGCACTGTCCCACCAACCGGTATTGAGCCAGCGTGGTGTGAAATGGCCCAAACCCCCACATGAATTCGTATTAGATCGATGTGAGAATCTTTATGGGAGGGAGGTAGCAGTGAGCGTCTACCGACTTATGGTGATGATGACTCTTGCCGATTCTAAAATCTTTCTTCTTCATAAATTTTATATGATTAATTTATTTTTACATTTGTGGAAACAAAATGATAATAAACTTTAGACAACGTCATATTAATACTTAAGATAGTAGTTGTTTTAGTAATTTCCTTAAGTCCACGATTGTAGAAAGCACTATTATTTAAAATTTTATGTATACCGTCACCGACAAAATGTCGTCGTTATCTTCATTTTAGCATTTTTGTGACCACTACTGGACATCGTTCTATTTTCTTTTATTCTTTCATATAGAAATATTTCTCTTCGTGTTTCAAGATTCTAAAAGAAATTCCAATTATTTTTAAATATATGCCAAATGGGAAAAACAATGTATCTTATCTAAACTTTTAATACGTCAGCTGTCCTAACACATCCATTGTTGAAGCCCTTTTCCTTCAAAAAATGAACAATTGCGGGTAAAGTGATATATGAACTGTCACCGTTCGCAATATAAAACCGGATGAGTTTTGAAATAAGCGTTATTTGTTATGGGAGTAAGAGTAATATTATGAAATAATACAGTTAACTTTAACCCGTACCGAAGGATTTTTGGGGAATCTCAGGAGTTACTTGTAATTAGTGTTCTAGACTAATACCGACGGAAAGGTGTAATAGTAAAAATTATAATGGTAATAAACAACCGACTTATCGTACCCACAGCAGGGATTCAGGGTCTTTGCTAACTAGAGAAAAGTCCAGTCTAATTTCCCTCAGCTCGGACGAAGTTTGAAATGGTAGAAAGAAATTCTATTTTACACACTAGAATCCAGATGTTTCGTTTAACTATGATGTGAATACACCCTAAGAATAAATATATTGAAAATGGATATGGAAATGCAGAATAAAACTGTCCGCAGCCACTTACATGAGGCATCAAACCAATAGGTCCGTATTTATACCACATTTCATGACGAGATAAAACTAATATGTTACTAAAGGTGAAGTCTAGAATGTGCAATAAAAATGCATTATTTTAATTCATCATCATCAGCCGATAGACGTCCACTGCTGGACAAAAGCCTCCCCCAAAGACGTCCACACCGACCGGTCTCGCGCTGCTCGTATCTAGTGAGGTCCTGCGATTCGGTTATTTTAGTTATTGCTTATAAATACTAAGTCTGTACATATAATGAAAAAACTATTAAGATTTGTATCTTTATTTATTTATAATCTAGGTCTAAATAATTTATCCACTAATTTAGATCTACCGTTTCTGTAAAAGGATACTACAGATAATGAAGAATTATCACATATAAAGTGTTTCTAAAAAAATCTATCACTATTTGTAGTATTTTTTTTAAACAAAAAGAAAATGAATATAATACGTTTAAATTGTCTTAATAAATAGAAAGAGATATTGCAGTTTCTATTCCAATTTGAATTTCCATTTCGTTTATAAATAAATGTAAAAGAGGTAGCATTTTCACTTTCGAGTGCTATACCGAAGTTGTCTCGCAGAAATAGCGTTAGCTTGCCAATTTCCGGTTTCAAACAGTATCCATAAAGACAACTTTTTAAAGAGAAACGTGTAAATTTTTCTTTAGCTATTGTTATTTGTAACGTGTTAAGGTAAATCAAACGTTTCAATCCAAGACATAAGTCTGTAATAATACAGTGCTCGGAATTGTGAACAAGATAGTACTGCAAAAGGTAGATTGAGATGAAGATGAATGAGATGAACCTGGTAAGAATGATCAAGATTAAACTATGATAAATGTAAAATATTGTAGAGTAACAAATGAGATATGCACACATATAACATCTATGAATAGGCAGACAGAATATCTACAGATGGCACGAGTTTTGGAGAGGAGGTAGTACAAATTAAGACAAGAAGAATAAAAGCTGCAATAGATAAATAGTTCAAATTTGTTATTTAAGCGCTGAATACTAAAATTAATAAAATATTTATTAAAATAAAATTTATTTAAAATAACTGGAATTTGTATATTATAATATATTATTTGTTGTACGATCTGCGCAGATTGAGCTCAATGTGTCTTAAAGTCTTCTGTAGCTGTGCTGGATCATATTACTCAACCATCTCTTTAGAGGTTAAGATGTATTTTTTAATTTATTGAAATTGAAAGGCTATTGAAATTTGGAATCACTCTTGGTAGGAATCAGAATTGATGTTGTTTTGCAAAGATTTGTGGTTCATCAAACTTGATATAATAGGATGATCCAAATATAGTCACAGAATGCAGATGTCCTGGATCGTTGATGTTTTAGTTTGTGAGTCCTTGTAAGGATGTATATTGTCGATTTTTAACTAAGAGCCTTCGTCTGGTTAGCTAAGCAAAAGAACATTTGTCTAAAAAATTTTCATACAGCATCTGTTACCTTTTAGATTGAAGATGTTACATCTCATTTATAACTAAGCGACAATAAAGCAAGAAAATTGTCAAGCGCACTCAACCACGATAAACTGGCTCTCAAATTATCATTAAAATTATTTATCTAAATCTCTATGAGATGTGACTCAAAGAGTTGTCAGAATTCTTACTGTAAATGAAATTTGCTTGAAGTAATACTACTTTTTGCTTACTAATTGTGCTTAGGAAAATTTAAGCAGGAATTCTGTTTAAGCAGATAATTAAATTATTCAAATTCGTTATACAGAATGACGTTGTAATGAGAAGGCATTGTCCAATTAAATATTTAAATTGGGTTAGTTAAAAGTTAAATTTATGTAATATAATTAACAGATTAATTAATTTCAGCTCAAAAGTATTTCTCATTCTGGACAGGATGTTAATGGCCGAGAAAAAGATTATGACAAAATGTTACTAGATCTTACCTTTTTAAATTTACTACACAAAATATTAGTTAAATGACAGAGTATTTAACAATCACAGATGACTCTCGAACAAGTTTTAATATTTAGTTTAACAATTAATTCCCTTACTCTTGGAGTTTTGTGTTAATTTAGTTCAAAAGGTGTTTTTTTTTTATTAAGGTTTCGTGAATCGAAATCCATATAAAGCTAAATTGGAGTGGTGGTTGAAAGTCGACGGGCGGTTAATTCCACGATTTCGTTTTTCCCCTCTTTATCTTAATGTCTTGCAATGCGTACTTCGAATCGTTTTAACTTAAATTAGTGCTTAAAAATTTGTTTTTTTAGAAGTCCTCTTGGAAGGTGTTCCGTCTTGGAGTCTATATAAAAAGGTTGCAACGGTAATAAATCGTAATATAGAATTTTATTATGCTGAAGCTTTAATAGCTTTGTTTGTAAAGAGTGCACTACATCTCAAAAAAGCGCGAGTTCTGATGAAGACAAACGTCACAATGAAGTCAACCAAGAACATGTTACTAGGATATGTGATATCCGCCAACCCGCACTTGTCCTTAACCCAGAAATCGTCTGATTGTGAGAAAGTTAGGAGGGTTGTTTATTATTCTAAGAGAGGTTCCTCTGATCATTTTAAAAAATATTCATTTGTACTAATTTAGATATACTGTTTCTAAAATTATTTTTTAGTTTAGTTGTTTTTTTTTTCATTAAAATATATAAGTAGGAAAAACTAAGTCATTGTCCTAGCTTTTTAATTTGTACCACATCTGAATGTCTGTGTTTGATACGAAATTCGAAATAAAACTAACGTTATAGACATCATCATTTTCATTAATATCCGGATATGTTGCGTTTTCAGAAGTTACCATTTATAGTAAACATTGTTTACTTTAATAAAAATTGAAGTTTTTCATAACTTGGTCTACTTTACTAAATTATTCTCAGCAGTGATTGACCTCTCTGTAAGTTTCTCGATATTTCCCCATCGTATTAATTAACAACCACTCGAAGTTTTGAACTTTATAGAAAATGGTACGTAATGAAGTTTTATTTTTTATATTATATTTGAAGTTTTTGTATACTCAAACCTTTATTATATACTTTTCTTAGTTTATTTATCCACTATTAAAATTAACTTTCTTCTCACTGTACCGTACGATTTTACTTACCACTTTCAATTCTTGATTTCAAGAAATCGATTTCTTAACATGAGGTCATTATATATAAGTTAGTTTAGTAATAGTATTTCTTATTTATTTCCGCTTGATAGTGACTAACTATTACCAATATATTACGCCTGAGTCCATCCCAAACGACATCTAAAGATAAAGCCTTCATAAAACTAGCCGATGTAGTGTAACTGCTTCTTTCGCGCTACCGCTCTGACACCAAGGTTTCTCTGCTTCGATTCCAACTCTTCATAGAATTAGGATGGTGGAGGTTTTAAACCAGTCTCACTTTCTACATGCTTTATTGTTTTAGTATTGTCATTGTAATATTATATATTTCTACGATGACAACGCTTGATCAGTTTGACAGCTTTCTTATTATCTAACATTATTTGTATTAAATTTAAGTGATATTAATAACGAGAAATCTAATGAACATTTATGTTTACTAATAAATAATTTATGAACGCCATTTTATATTACACCTCTGGAATTTCCGGTTACGGCTACAGAAATAGTTTGAGTTCGCAGCTCGTTATGATAAATGCGTTCGGATTATAACCGAGTTGGTCGGTAATCTGCATTCAGGGCCCAATTACTCCTAAAAAGCCGTTTTTATTTGATTTCATACGTAATGTATATTATTTAAATTATAATGGAAATAGTTTTAGTATCACCGAAAAAGCCTAAAAGCCTCGAGTGTCTCTATAAAGCAATGATGAGATATACGATCCATTCTTTTTCGTATATTACATTAGTACAATCAAACATAGGTCACAATATTGTGATATGAGAATAAAATAAGAAGGTCGTGGAAAAATCGCCGCAGTAAATATCAGAGATTTTAAGAATATATCCCATTTTTCCATTTGGACTGAATAAAAACTAAAAATATTCACACAGCTAAATGAATTCGTTACATTCACTCAACAAAGCGTAAAGGTTTGTTACACCTGTATGACGAAAAAATTTTCGAATCAACAAAGTTAAACTGAGGATTTTTTTCAATTTTAACTTTATCTCATATTGCGTTTCCGTTTTGTTAGAATAAAAAAAAAAAATTAAAAATTTACTGAAAAGCTAGTTCAGGAGGATGTAAGTACAGATTTTCGTCACAAATAGGACATTTAAAAGTAAAATGAGATAATTATAAATCCCTACAGTTGTCCACCTTGTTAACTTTAATTATGGATTTCCTGAATCCTGATTAAGCGTTTTTACCAACCGTTCGAAACTTAACAATGATGAATACTTGGGTATATCTAAATTAAAAGGATCCAGCTTACGACGACAAATAATATATTTTGAAGAATAATCTTTAAACCCTGCTAGCTCCTACTGTATACTTGACGTTCTTGAAACCATCTGTAAGCACAGATCCTGACGACCAGTTCTCTAAACTTGGGCTATTAAGAAAGGACTAAGGTAAGCTCTGCTTGTTGTAGAAGGCGACTAAAAGGATCTACGGTTTTCGGGGGCCTTGAGAGTGGGCACCCTTATCGCTCAATAAGCGAACCAGCGTGAGACAGCGATTGCATATTAGCCTTTTCTTTAAGACGTGCTAATACAAAGTGTAGTGAGGCACTGGTGCATTCTGTAACAGATCCCGAGGCCTCTTTGTCTGCACTGATATACATCACCGAGGGGGTTTTATTGAGTAAGAATCTTCCATAACCTTCTTTTCAAAAGCTCATCTTTAAGAGGTTTTTGCCGCGAAACCAAAAAAAAAGGAACCGAGGCTGGGCACTTAATGATTATTTATTCTATCAACAGTAGGTATATCTGTCTATAGCAGTACTAACCTCAAATATGCAGAAACTGCATCCTGTACAACATATTACAAAAAATCAAACTGTAGACGTCCATCGGTTTCTTTACTAGATCAATGCGGCGCTAGTAAGGATAACATACCTTGCACTTTATGCTCGTCACCCTAAAATAATGGATATCAAGTCTCCTTACCCTCGTAATTTCACTAGCTACAACACCTTTCAAATAGAAACACGGTAATGTTTGCACACTAATATACGGCGACAGAAATAGGACCTGCCGAGATAATTTCCGACAATAGATCTCCCACTAGTAATAACTACTGCTAAGGTAAAACAACTGTTGTTGTATATAACTAAATAAGTAAATTCGGAAATTATTAGAAAATAACGTAATTTATTGTACTGTAACGGTATTCCAACGTTTGGTTTAGTAACTCACCGAGGGCGGAGCCCCACGCATCGCGACATTTTGTATGTTAATTTTGAACCAAATTTATAACGTGTTGTATTTAATAGACCGCATTAACCAATTTATATGGCGTCGTTATTTAAATTTAATCTCTTTATTTACATCAATTTTCTATATATATATACATAGCAAACTTATTGCTTCCGGCTCCAAACTTTGATCTACTCTTCTCTGAGGAATCCTAGTCTGCATGAAACTTATATTTGCAGATTATTATAACTAAGATGGGAGCTAGTATATCTCAAGGTAACTTATATACCCTTCCAAAACAATTTTTAACTTATCAGAGTGTTCACTCATTATCATGTAGTTTACGTTTTCATACGTAAGTTTATTACTTCGTTATTTTCGAAACTTACAGCGCCTTTTAAACCGGAATAAAATATTTTACATATCACTGTTACTTGATGATCTCTGTCACATAACTTACACCAGTAACATGGAAAGTAAACTGTCTTCAGGTATAAAGGGAGTTTAAGTGTTACTACGACTAATAATTATTATTGTTATTATCTAATATTATAATGAGAAGATGCTCTGTGCTAATAATATGGTCCATAGATAAGAGTCGTGATAGCTCAGTGCTTGTGACAGTCGTACGCGCTATACGTTTCGGAGAGGCGGAAGTTCAATCCTCACTGAAGTTCCGATGAAGGAAAACATCGTTAGGAAACCGACATCATGCTATAACTGCAGCTGGATAAATGGCTTTGTGAGAGAAGAGTACCCACAGTGAGAACATTAAGTGGAGTGTTTATTATTATTATTGTTAAGAGCAGATCAGACCACACAGGCTAGTGTTTAATTTTTTTTATCATAGATAAATTATAAGATAGTATAATTCTCCTTCGGAATATTTCGGCTCTTATATGTTAACAACCGGAAAACAGCAATGCTGTTATGACGACAGGTTTACAATTTGTATATGTCACTTGTCAATCAGTATGAGATTTCGTTTTAATTCATTGTATAAAAAAAATATGTAAATTGCAAGGTCTTTTTCAACTAATGTTTTATCAACTTGAAAGCGCGTCGAATAAAACTAATTGTCTCCATGTTGATTTTGTATTTCAATAGACGCTCTGCTAACTCCAATAAATGGGGAGGAGACGTAATTTAATTTATTTACACCCACCAAAGAGCGGGGAGTCTCTTTTAGGCCTTTTTAGCTTTGAATAATCTAGACTTTCTTAGTATCTTTACTACATTATCGCCTTTTGTATTGAAATACATACTCTTTTATCTTTAATGGGCTGAGTCTTAGGTGATTAGGAGACTGATTGGTGAAGGTCCAGAATACATTGGAATGTGTTATGAGAAATATTCAGACAGTTATCATGTTAACTATATTACTTGTATGTAGTAATACCAGGGAGAAGCCCAAAGGAAAAGTACTAAATTGTTATACATTAGATGTATACTTGAATAAATTTCCTAACCCCTTGGTGTCTATGTAAGTAGCTTAATATTTATATATGTTTATAGGGTGGTAAGTAAAATACCCATAGTGTTATTTTAAATAATGGGACTCGGGGTCCTGTATTGAAAGAAGAGTCAAGGTCATTTGTTCATCACGATAGCCAGGTGCGGGTAGGTGGATATGATTAGTCCACAAGCTATTGTAGAGGCAAAAAGGGTCCTGAAGGAATCTCAGTCTTAAGGTATAAGTTGACACGTAGTTTAAAATATATATAAAAGTTAATTTTGACTTTGTCCTGATTTTCAGACATAAAAGGCGAAGGAATAATGTCGTATACTGTTTTTCCTGTTTCACCTCCATCAGGAGCGTCGTTACGCCACGTCAGCTTGAATACTCTGAAAGTAGATTGCCTATTAACCTAACAACACGAGCGCTCCTATAAATCACCTTTGATTGAAGCTTCGGATTAAATTACAATTGGAAGTATACGACCTTTGTGTAAACTGCATTTTATATTTAAGTACTAGTGCATCATCATCATTACCATCAGTTCCTAGACGTCTATTACTGGACATAAGTCGGATATATTCTAGTTGAATAATTTTGTTGCAGAAAGACTTCGAAACTTTTCTAGTGATGGGTCTCTGTTGCCGGAGACCGTCTGGGTTGGTACTACCGTACCTGATATTTCTGTCGCCAAACATTACTATGTTCCAGTTTGAAGGGCGCTGAATCGCGACGGGTGTATTGTAGTGCAGCGTATACCATCCTAACTAGCGTCACGTTGTTATGGGCAAGTGCGTCAATTACCATGAGGTGAACGTCCAGCTCGTGTCATCGCTTCATTGAATTAAAAAAAAAGTTTGCTATAAATTATGCAAATAATTTTTTTTCATTATCTTATTTTATATTGAAAGAAAGATCAAAAGAAAAAAAAACACAACAAAGATCTGTGATTCATAAAGTAAAATGAAAGCAATAAAGATTGTTCCGTAAATAATCCTTAGTTTAATTTTTAATATCCAAATGTGTTTACTAAAAACGCTTTATTGTTTTTTTTTATTCAATTATGCGACGAGACGAACAGGACGTTCACCTGATGGTAAGTGATACGCCTGCCCATAACAATGTCGTGCTAGTTAGTATGGTTTACACAGCATCACATTGCGCTCGTCGCCTGAGACATAGGATGTTGAGTCTCGTTACCCCAGTCAATTCAATACGGCGCCCTTCAAACCGGAACGAAGTAATGTTTGCATAGTACTGTTTGTCGGCTGCTATAGTCGCTGCGGTGGTACCTACCTAGACGGTCTTTACCAACAGAGACCTACCACCAGTGCATCTATGCTATATACTTTTCAACTGTTACATACAAAATTGGAGAATGGTTTTGATGTTATAAGGAATTAATATTTTTTTTTTATTCTAAAAAGCGAGGATACGAACAGAACGTTCACCTGATAACAAGTGATACGCCTGTCCATATTATAAAGTGGTGCTAGTTAGAATGGTATATAGAGCACCATATTTTTCTCCTCTCTTTAAGACATAAGATTTTATGAGTAATTCTCGTTACCCCAGTAATTTCCCTACCTACTGCTGCTTTCAAACGGTAACACAGTAATGTTTGCACACTGCTGTTCGTCGGAAATAGGCGCTGCAGTGGTACCCACCAAGACGGGCTCCGGCAACAGAGACTTACCAGTATATGAGAAAGCTTGTGCCTGCAACGATGAATCTTAAGTGAAACAAATTAATATTGTGTTTAAGATAATATATTAGGTTATAAATACAAAGCCTCCCCTAGAGCCTCCCCCCTCTAATACACGGGTTATGGGCTTGTTACTGCTACAGATGAGCGTTACATGACGCCCTTACGTTTAATGCCGGTAATAAATGGAAATTGTAACCGTTATCATGGCGTGTTGATCGTAATTGAACATACCGTTTCATAAGATGTTTCGCGAGATATGTCCGGTTCACCCGCTGCTAAATGATCACAGATCACAGGTAGGGAATAAATCGATGTACCCTTTTTTTATTTACTATATAATCATCTTATTCATATGCATCTTAAGTGTATATCAGTTTGTCGCCGGTAGCTTATTGGTTTCTTGCGTAACAGTGCCAGCTTATGAAGTGAAGTTAGCACGGAATCCAAATGGTCCATATATACCGATACAATGCATGCAATTATCATTGTTAAATTCAATTTCCATAACAATTAGAAATGATAATAATTAGAAGATTTAATTTAACTAGAGCAGCCATCAATGCTATTGATTTGTGGGCTTTTACTAGTATTTATATAGGCGACGTTATTTATAATTGTCTACTCTCAAAATGAGAGTGTGGTCTATCTTTTTGTAAGCCAAACGACCTTCTTCAACAATAAAGCGATAGATCAGATTTTCTCATCGCTTTGAGATATTAGTCTATCTAAATCACTAAATATAACAATTTAAACCGAAACTAAACTATATATTGTTAGCATACTACCAGTTACTTAGCTATTTCACAATCATTCTAATGTAAATTAGCTGATTTCTGCAGGTCTTACGATTACTGTAATTCGTCTCTGTGTTTTCGTCCACAATCCAGATATCTATCATTGGTATCAAGCTTTGTGATGAAGCTTGCATTGCATTGAACACCGTTTGCAGCCACATTAAGCAAACAGACGACGCGTCGCTTAGCTGTGTAAGAAACGTTTTAATCTAAAGTTTATATTAATCCACATGAGAAAAATAATTTATGATCTTCATAATATTTGGTGGTATTAAGGTATACCTATGAATACTTCTTCAATTAAATCCAAACCGATACATCTGTTTAGAGTTACAGTGACACAAAAAATTACGCTAATACACATGTACGTATTTTATTAAAATTATAACTACCGTCATTTTGGGTAGTACTTAAAAAATTTATTAACTATCTGCATCTATTATAGTGTAAAATAGTATAAAAATATTTGATAAATATTAGTACATAATAATTAAAAAAAATACCTTTTTGTTACCTAACGGGCGGTCCATTGTATCTAAAATACCGCAACCATCCATCAATTACTAAAAAGCGGTGACCCAAAAACGCAAACGTCGAAGTATCTTAACGAGACCCGTATTACAGGTAATTAATTCTAATAGATACTTTAAATATTTGTTTTATTACTTCATTTATAATATCATTCTATATAATTAATCCCAAAAGGCTATATTCTATAATATAATATAAAACAGAAAACGTTTGAGAATCATATATCTTCAAGAAGCGTATCACCTTCTATGTCACGGGAGTGAGTTTAAAAGATTTAGGGTATATGGACCAATTATTACTAGTAACGTTACGGTAGGTCACATACCTTATAATCAGAAGAACTTCGATTAAACATTTATATAGAAAAAGCATATTAAAGAGGTTATTAAGCATAACAAGAATTAAGAAGAAAAGAGTGCTTAAATGCAAAACTTTTCTTTATGGCAAATAGTTATAAGAAGGAAAGGTCATTGAACTGCCCCGTACATTGCTAGGAACATTGCTGGTCTCTCTTAAGAGTCCTGCAGGACTGGAGAAAGGTGTGGAGAACAAGTAAATAAATAATAATAGTACCACTTACTCTTCTTAATTTTCTGACAGACAACAGGTTTGGACCCAATCTTTTTCTCCTAATCTAGTCAACACCTAGGTTACACGCGGAGCGCATGATCAGCTTCTACCGGTTTTTGCCTAGCGAGTCTGCATCCGCCTTCCTCGGTGTATGTCATTCAAGTTCTATAATTTGGAGGACAAGTCTTCTTTGATATTTCCAATATTCCCTATTTTCATCCCCTCTGCGCATTGTTTGGTGGAAGTGAAATATTGTAGTTTTTTACACCAGGAATACAATTATGAACTTATAGTTTTAAATCTTCATTATTTACCTCGTCAGATCTAGGTCTTCAAGATAGTTATTAATTATTTTAAATATTCTTCAGTTTGACCAGAATGCGACCGCATTAAATTAATAGGTTCCTCTAGTGTTTGTTTCTTCCGTACACTCCGAAGATTTAATGGCAGTACTTTCTATTACGACTTTCAAATGGATTTTCTCTTGCTTCCGCAGCTTCCGTTATCTGTTTTCAATTTATTAATGATTTTTAATTATTAAATTTAATCATTTATATAGACTTTATAATTAACTAGAATTTTACTAAATATTGGTCTTCCAGTGAATGAAAATATACAAAACCCTTATGTTTCCGGAACAGCATTTGTGTGCTTGTAGTATGGACACAAAGAGTTCCAGTAAATATTTCTGTGCTTCGTTAGCTAATGTTATTAAAGCGTTTTAAGCTCTTAATGCCACAGCATCATAAAAATTTTAATTTCTTTTAAATTGAAAAACGACGAGACGAGCGATATGTTCACTTGACGAAGATAAATGATAATTTATTGCATTATTTGGCATGTCTTCGACAATTGAAGCTACTGGTTTCTGAACTAGTAATTTAACCTGTACATCAGGAAACAGCACCTTGTCCCGGGTTTATCGTTACATAAATGCAATCTTTTAAAAAAAAAAAATTTAATGTTGACATAATTTAAATAAAAAAAAATTGAAAAGCTATGAGTGTTGTATATATGTTAAGTGATACGCTTGCCCATAACAACGTGGCTCTAGTCAGGATGTTGTACACTACACTACGTTGTGCTCGTCGCTTTTAGACATAGGATGTTGAGTCTCGTTACTCCAGTACACTAGCTACAGTGCCCTTCAAACCGGAACACAGTAATTTTTGCACACTACTGTTTGGCGGCAGAAAGAGGAACTGCAGTGGTACCCACTTCGAAGCTTCCTACAGAGACCAGTGAATTCGGTATATATCCGAATTTATAATTGAATATATCAAATAAAGGATTTTAATAGAATTTATTAAGAGAAAAGAGGTGTAAGGGCTCCCTCGCAACAACTCAGGATATCCAAGCCAACCTCATTTGTTCGTGGTGCACCCAGCTATTCAACAAACGGGCTCTGGCTTCTACCAACCCGCATTGGGCCAACGTGGTCCCCCAAGCCCATCCACATGAATCCCTACTCAATCGATGTGAAAATCTTTGAGGGAGACTTATGTCCAGCAGTGGCTATCGGTTAGTGATGATGATGAAAGAGAAATCTATTTCAAAAATCATGCACGAAGCTTTAGCTGAAGAGTTCGGATTTCACTTAAATGGATCCAATTGGTTTTTATAACGCTTTCAGAAACTGTTCCGCAAACGTGCTCCTGAATTTAAATCGTATCGCCGTTGCAGATGAATCGTATATTACAAGTTATTATCCGAACAAACGATCAATCAATGATATCTATTGAGAAGATCATTCCAGTGGCTCAGTGGATGCTGAGTTACGTTGCGATTTAAAGAGACCTAAATTCAATACCCGTCGGACTTTCGATGAAGGAAATAACTGTAAGCACAGACATTCACAATCCCATAGCTATCCCATGATAGTACACGTCCATACGTGTAATCCTCAAACTTTAACTTGACTGAAGTAACATGAAAGCTCTCTCTACCTGATCCTCAGCAGTGAGAAGTTCAAGTATTATTATTATATTTTAATAATTAACTTTATATTGGTAACTGAACTTCATTTTCACTTTTACAGCTTCCTTGGAGAAAGAACGCGCAGCTCCGTAATCCGCGAGTTAGATTGAATTACTAGAATAGGTACATATACGTATGTCTTCCCTAGAAGAGAAGAGGAGAAAGATGAGAGAGTATTGGACAAGTCCATCCCTCCCCCCATCAAAATAGTTATTTAATATACGATTCGTTAAAAATATAATGGTTTCTGTTTTACTTAACTGTCTGTCTGATGATGTTTTTGGATTTCATGGCATCACTGTAAACATAATTAAATTGATTACTGGTGGTAGTTAAGAACAGGTTATCGATAAGGAGTTACTGCCCTCAGCATTGAGGATCTGACTTAAATAGAGAGACTGGTGGTAGGCGTCTCTTGCTGGAGACCGTCTAGGTAGGTACCAACGCAGCGCTTATTTCTGCCGACAAACAGTAATGTGCAAACATTACTGTGTTCCGATTTGGAAGGTGCTGTAGCTATTGTAATTACTAGGGTAACGAGACTCGACATCAAATGTATCGGGCGACGATTGCAATGCGTTGCATTGTTTAACATCCTCACTAGCGCCACGTTGTTACGGGCGGGAGTACCACTTACCATCAGGTAAACGTCGCTCTGGTATCGTCGCTAAATTAAATAAAAAAAATTACATGAGTCAGTTATTGACTATTAGTTCCTGTCGACCTTTTTTATTGTACCTGTAGTGATGCCTATTAATTAGTATACATATACATAAAAAGCAAACAAAACATGCTCGAATACAGTATGCAGCGGTTTCGTGCTTACAAGCTGTTAAAGTATTCCCACCTCAAGCATAGCAGTCAAAATTTATTAAGCAGCTTTAAATCTTCAGTATATTATTAGTAAAAAAAATATAGCTTGTTATACTTTTTACTAATTCTAAATGCATGGGGAGAGAAAAGTCTTGGAATGGAGGCTGCGTACAAGTCGTCGAAGTGGAGGACGCCCTCTCCAGCTGGATCGCCATCATCAGGGCGGTCGTAAGTCGGTGGATGCGAGAAGCTGAGGATCGCATTTGGTAGAAGATATTGGGGAAGGCCTACATCGAGCAGTGGATAAACAAAGGCTGATAATGACGACGATGATGAATGATGAAATGCAGTTAAGTGTTTAAAAATAAATGATCATCATCATTAGCCGGTGGATATCCACTGCTGAATATAGCCCTCCCCCAAAAATCTCCACATCGATCGGTCCACAGTCAGCTTAGCCTCCGGTACTCGCGGGCATTAGAGGCCCTCATTTATCACCACGCTGGCCCAATGAGGGTTGGTGGAAGCTAAAGCCTCGTCTGTTGATTAGCATGGTGCACTACGAGCAGATGAGGTTGGCTTAGGTCCCGTGAGTTGTTGTGCGGGAACCCTTACACTCCAATAAATGATATTATCACTAAATAACTACTTACGGATATTACTCAATGTGACACTAATTGTTGAACTTCCGGTGAAGAAAAACATCTTGAGGAAGTTGTTTCTCAGTTTTACTCAATAATGTTGATAAAGTATAAGAAAACAAAAAAACCTAAATGTTCTAAGAACAATAACTTTCGAAGCCTGGCGTCATACGCCTGCTCACACTTGACCAAAATGATAAATTATGAGCATGACTCGATCCTGAAGAGAAAAGGCTTGTTTATTTACAACAATGGCTTTACAATTTTGATCACAATCATATTTTATAATTTTAAGTGACATCGAGACTAAAAATTTAAGATTTTTATCGGTGGTAGGGGTGTAGGGGTTCATAACAATTCACGGGACCCATGCCAACCTCACCTCTTCTTGGTGTAACCTGCTAATCAACAAACGCGGTTCTAGCTCCCGCCAACCTGCATTGCCATGGTAGGAAATGGCCCAAATCCCCCCAAGCGAACCCTTATAAATAACAACCCCTAATGCGCGGCGATGCAGGCACCGCAGGACCGATCGATGTGGGGATCATTGGGGGAGGCCTATGACTAGCAGTGGACGTCTATCGGCTGATGATGATGTTGATGACGGGTCTCTGTTATCGAAGAGTAAGTAGCTATCACCACAGCTCCTATTTCTGCCGCCAAACCTTTGTGTGCAAACATCGCTGTGTTCCGGTTTAATGGGCGCTGTAGCTAGTGAAATTACCGAGAGACACGAGACTTCACATCTTACGTCTCATGGCGACAAGCACAATTTGGTGCAGTGTATACTAACGCCACGTTATCATGAGCAGAATCACTTACCATCATGTGAACGTCTCGCTCAGATCTGATGGCCTTCTACTACAATAAAACTAACATGGCGGCATATTTACGATATATTTTAATATGAAGGTGGTAGTACAGACAGATGGATACTAAAACCGATTCCCAGCTGTGGAAAAAAAAGTAGTTTAATTGTGAAATGTTAGCAATGAAAATTTATATTAAATTTTCGCTTATTTTATGTAAAGTGAATCGTTCTTAATAAACCGTCGCTGTACGAAGTATCTCGTATAATAGCTGTTACAAATGTTTTCGCTTTACATTTGATTGCGTATGTAAACGTTGGCTTGTGCAATGTAATTTAAACACGACGTCCACTAAAGTAACATCGTAAGCGTTTTTAACATATACATATTGTTATTAACTTATATTATAAACAATTAATAGAATAAGAACTTTTAGAAGATACGTTGTTGATGTCTGTCTGAGTTCGTAAGAATAGATACTACAGCGTTTTTTTAATACCATCAATGTATCGTTTGTATAATTTAAATTGCACTGCTGAACATAGGCTTCCCCCAAAAATCTCCATATCGCTCGGTACCGTGTTGCTCGCATCCAGTGGGTTCCCGTGTTTCTTACCAGATCGTCTATATGTATATAATGTATATTCAGTATTATTTATGCGGATGCTATATAGGGTGGCGCAAAAGTAATCCTCCTATCAGAAAATGCTATAAATTTTGCCTTGATGTAAAAAAATTAAAAGACCAAATAAAAATAATCCACAAGAAGAATCAAAGTTTTTCATATTTTTTTTTAAATTACAGCCAAAAAACATCGGAAGGTTATTTTTGCGCCACCTTGTATACAAGGTATACAAGGATCATACTAGCTAATCTCTTAAAGCGGAGATCAAGCTATTCAATCTTTAATCCTGTCCATTATATCTTCAAAATGTTAAATTCAGTTTTTTTTTTAAATAAATGTAATAATGCAACACATAATAGATCCTGAAATGTGCACTAGGATACAGTGCATCTCAGCTGCCAATTTTGAATTTCTTCTCAAATGTTATCTAGGCTATGCTAGGTATAAAATTTATAAAATTTAATACTTTTTCACACCAAACGGAACCCTAAATTAATTATAATTATTATTATACACCTAACGAAATGTGTCAATCACAATTTGTTTTAACATGCAAATTAAATTTTTTTTTGCGTCGGGACTTAGCACAATATTTATCTTGCGAACCTGCTTTATGAATATGCATACAATTCTTTTTGTTATTGTTAGACCCTCTTCTCCAGAAAATATTTTACGTTTATAATAATATTAATACAAAGTTCCCCTATTTTGTAATGGAAATAAATATTCTCATCAATTTCATTTTTTTAACTAGTCACCATACAGATTAGATAAGTTACTAATAAAACGGTGATGCACCTAAATTAAAAGTGCGAAAGTATCAACGTGCTTCAAATAACATCGAGTTGTATTTTTATATGGATTTCAGTAATAATTTTTATCAGTTATATCTTCGTAGTTATCTCAAGATGTAGCACTAATTATGGCTTATTAATTTTAGATCATATTATAACGTATAAGACAGGCTGTCCAAGTTTCATCCTGATATCGCTATTATTGCCAAGTTGCCTTATAGACTTTTAATTTGACTTAACTCGAGGTTCAGAAGAGCTTTTATTGAGAAATTGTAATGCTAGGTCATTTAGCATACCAAGGTTAGCCTTGCCTGTCTTAGAAAGCGACTAAAAGGATGTAGGAGTTTCGCAGGCCTTGAAGGTGGAGGCTTTTTATATTCTGAGCGAGCAATGGTGCCTTGGAGGGTTAGGCCCCTCCTCAGAGACGTTTAATCAAAAGTGTAGAGAGGCACCCGTGCGTTCTGTAAGAGATCCCGGAGCATCTCAGAATGCACTGATGCACACCACTGAAGGGGTTTTAATGAATAAGAATCTCCCATATATATAATATATATAACCCTGGCTTCCCATCGGAAGCTGGGTGTCTATCGAAGATTTCCCTACCGAAACAAAAAAAAGCCATTTAGCATATTTATTAAAGGGTCCTGAGGTTTGGTGACTTTAAATAAGCTCTCTTTAAGAAAGCTTGATATATTAATAAGATGAGATGATGGTATACGTAAACTTATGATAACTTGCTGCAACTTATTTAAGAAGAGTGCAGAAGATTTCCAAGAGAGGCTTCATGTATTGAAAATATCTAAGTAAAGGTTTAATTAGAAACAAATATCGGAAGAACCCTTACTACTTCGACTCATAAAACGAAGGCCGTATCGTTGGCAGCTCGTCTGCTCCAAAAAGCTTTATTGGTCACTAATGTAAGGTACATTGGACGGACATAATATTTTTTTAGTAAATTTTTTTTCAATGATGCTCCAAGGTAATGTTTTCAGTGAGTTTTTAACAGATACTAATCTAAGAGATACTTCAAATGAATAGTTGTAAGATATTTAAACGATTGTTAAATCGGAGCTTTCCATAAAGAATTTCATTAAGTAAAATGAATCCTTTACGTAATTAAATCCGGTTTGTCAAACTAAATGTGGAAATTAAATGTTCTAAGCCGTAAAAGTACTCCTCTTGAATTTTGGTTAGACTCATTGTTTCAGTACATCCGAAATTGACTGAATTTTTTTTACATATAAACAGATATTAATATTTGTGTATCTAAATATCTGTATGACGTATTGTGTCTTTTGATTGAGGGGTGTAAGAGTTCCCGCACAATAACTGCCTGGATCCAAGCCAACCTCATCTGCTCGTGGTGCACCCTGCTAATCAACAAACGAGGCTCTGGTTCCCACCAACCCGCATTGGGCCAGCGTAGTGGTAAATGGCTCTAACCCCTCTATATGAATCCCTATCCGATCGATGTGGGATTCTTTGGTCTAGCAGTGGACGTCTATTGGCTGATGATGATGATAATTGTGTATTTCCAACGATTAAACCAATTTTATAATTTTTTTTATTCAAAGACGAGGAAAGAAGATCGTTCAGCTAATGGTGATACGTCTCCTGTTAATAATGTGCTCGTAGCTTTGAGGCTTGTTAACAAAGCTTACTAGCTCCAAGAACGTTGGAGCTAGCAGCTCTTTACTAGCTCCAACTTCGTTCTAACTAAAATACAGTAATGTTGTATGATCTTTTTTAAGTTATAACAGTTAGCGAAGGTAATAGGGACGTTAACAAAAACCGGTCATTATCCAACGTTCATTAACAACCGTTGACATACACATAAGGAAAACCTTATTTGTAAGGTTAATGAGAGTTTTTTTTTTTTTTGTATTGTTGGTAAAATAACTAATATTGTTTTGAACTAAAAAAAGTCAACAAAGGAAGGAATGCCGCCGGTTATTTATTCTGTACACTTTGTACAATAAACTTTCAAAGGCGTGTGCTATGCGAATGAAAGCCGTTTGTACTGAAAAACAAATAAAACTTGTAGCGTTTATATTTCTCCCTCATTTAAATCTATATATATATATATATATATATATATGTATATAATGAAAATGGGTTTTGTTTGTTTGTCAGTTACGTAAATACTAGTGAACGTATAGAAACATTGAAACATGAACATTCGACGCGGAATGATTTATAGATGGTTATAGGCCATATATATTTTTTAAATTTCATATATCCTTTATAATTTTATTTTTAATTAACTTTTACAAAAATGTTCATTTCATATTATTTATACGGTTGCTATAGTAACGATTGCTTTAGAAATTCATTCATTTCAGAAAAAAATTTTACTACTGATTTAATGACGGGCGGAGAACAGCTACTACTCGGTAAATTTATAACAAACCTTTGACAAATTAATTTATCTATATATATATATAATGAAAAATTTTTTTTTACATACCAATCAATTGTAAAAAAAACTACATTCAAAACTGTCCGACATAGCGCAATACATTCAAATATTCAGTCAATTCAAACGCCGATAAAGTGTTTGTTATTTTACGTTTGAAAACTAAATGTTTGTCAAACATTCAACACTTAAAAAAAAAACGGACAAACTCGCAATTGTGAAACATAAATAAAACTTGAAAAATATTTTTATAGTCCTTTATATATTTATATTTGCTAAACACGAATCCGACTCTTGAAACTAAATACCAGAGCACCTAAGAAAAAGATTCAAATACTAGAACCAAGTCTGAAAATATTTTAAAGTATCTCACTACTCGTTTGAAACTGATCATTAAACCTTATTCAAATAAATAGTAAAATAAACTTTAGTAAAGGCAAAAATAGCTCTTTTGACTTTCTTTTGAACGTAACCTAAAAAACATTAGGTTTCCTTGAAGTACTACATATATTTAACTTGTATGTTTAAGCGCCACCTTAACAGTCAACAGTTAGGATATATTAAATATACACAATATATTGGAGATATCCAGAGATTCATCGACTCATCAAGAGATCTCGGAAACTGTTAGACGTAAATACCAAATTTGGTAGAGATATTGCGTCTGCCATTTACAGGTTAGCTAAGCTCCACAAATTATCATTCTGTTTCATAATAACGTACAGAATACTATAAAATGACCTTTGGTGCTTGTACTTTAAGGTAAATATATATAGTTATAAATATATCATGGTACTGCAAGTTAATCAGCTAAGTAGAAAGATGTATGCAAGAAAGGTTCATTGAGAAGACTTAGCAACTTTCTCCTTACGGACTTCCTCCTGTTCTCGACTCTGCCGATGTTTGCTATTTTAACTTACCGCAGCTTAATTAGCTTGAGCGTATCCAAAGTTTATACGTACGATTCATATTTGAACACATTTCTGAATTTCATAGAAGACTATTCGCCTTCGAAGGAATTCTCACATTTTTTCTACTCTATACAATCCTTTCCAACTGCATAATGTAAAAAAATCATTACAAATTTATTTTTGTATCTCATAACCATACCATTCGCTTATCTTTTTTTTATTAAACTAACCGACGAGACGACCTGGACGTTCACCTGATGGTAAGTGATACGCCTACTCATAACAATTTGGTGCCCGTCAATATGTTACATACTGTACCACATTGCGCCGCCTGTAACGTAAGATGTTGAAAAAACAAATTATAAAGCGTAAATAAATAAAGTATAAGAAGACAAGAAAAGAAACCGGAAAGTAAAGAATCAAGAAGAAGAAACAAATGATGCTACAGAAGATGCTCTTTTCAGGCTCCCTCCCCAGAAACAGCTACAAGAAGATACAGTCTTCACAAAGTGAGAGAGGAGTGACAAAAGGAAATGGTATGCAGAATGATAGAGATAAGAAGTTTGAGAAAAGAGCAGTGTGAAAGATGAATATAATGAAAGACAAGAATGTGGAAATTAAAAATATAAGTCACCTAGACGGTCTCCGGCAACAGACCTGCTACCAACAAAATTATATATTATATTATTAGTGCTAGTAAGACTACACATATATAAGTTATCTGGCCTTAAATACTATTACATAAAAACTTATTATTTTAAAAACTTTTTTCGATTTTGCGATATTTCACATATTTTTTCGGGTTTATTATCAAATTACAATATGGAATAGGTGGGTATGGAGCTGTCGATTATATTCCATACACTTCAAAAGCTTGGTATTAGCTGTATGTTCGTATATCGTATTATCAACAGATACAACTACACTTCCTCTGCCCAGAAGAAGACCAGAAAAGACCGGGGCGGCCGCGTGCTGATAGAGCTATAGGCTCTTAATGATGTTAAAGCCAGAATTCGTCGAAACCCCATTACGAAGCAAATCAAAAAATCTTATCGCGAAAAATGAAGATTCCCGCTAGGACTCAGTCGCATATTATAAAACAAGACCTGAAGCTCGGTGCTTGGTGCTTATCGTCGGTATACAGGACATGCCTTAAATCAATCTTTACAATTAAAGAGAGTGGAGAGTGGATGAATGAAAGGCACAAAAATATTCTCTTTACTGAAAATATTTTCACGATTGAAGAACACTACAATAAGCGAAATGATAAAGTGTACGCTCACAGTTCTAAAGAAGCTGCTCAAGTGGCGGTGGTCGGAAAGGTACAACGTGGTCATCATCATAATCGTGGGTTAGTGACGGTTTGCTGGGGCGTATCTTATCAAGAAGTCACAAAACTACATTTTTGTGTAAAAAGAGTGAAAACTTCAGTCAAAGTGTAACAAGATACAGTCTTATATCATATTGTGAAACCTCTCGGTAATATACTTTTTAAAAATATGCCGTGGACTTTCCAGCAGGACTCTGCACCTGGTCACAAGGCACGAACTACCCAAGCCTGCCTTGAAACCAACGTTCCGGACTTTATAAGAGCTATAGACTGGCCAACATTTAGCCCAGACCTCAACCCTTTAGACTTCAAATTATGGTAAATTTTAGAGGACATGGCCTGCTCTAAACCACACAGCGACATTGAATCTCTTAAAAAATCTTTGGAGCAAGCAGTGGAGGTGGTGGAAATTTCCCTTGGAAACAGCGTGTAAATCCATAGATTCGTGGCCAAACAGATTAAAGGCCTGTGTAAAAGCCAAAAGTGTCCGTTTCGAATAGAATTTTTTTTTTTGGCTGATACTAATAAATATGTAGGTATAAATTTTAATAATATTACATTACTTCATTAAAAAAAATGCATTTTCATTCGTAACAGAACTTATGGACGGACTAGGTATATCATCATCAGCCGATAGACATCCACTGCTGGACATAGGCCTCCCGTAAAGATCTCTACGTTGATAAGTCCTGCGTACATATATACATATTTATATATATTACGTTAAAAATCACCATGGTTCTTATGAGAAAATATTGAAAATAAGTTTCCTGCAGGTTTTATATGCTACATATTTATTTACTGGTGTTGAATACTCCAAAATATCGATGAATGAAAAATCATCTGAAAGCAAGCAGCAATTTGTTAATATGCAAAAATGTATATATGTTATTAAATATGAAATTGCTTCGTAAAAATCCTGATGCATGAGATTTTAACATTTTGTAACATATATTGCATTTTGGTGTGTTTAAATAAATATTTATCTCATCGCAAGGCTTCAATATTTGCCGATTTGGCAACGGACGGTTCGTATACACATTTTGTAAACTAAAGCTGTTATTATTTCATTGAATAAATTGATATCAGATATTACTGATCCAATAATATTTCAGATGTTGCTAAGCGGTGCATCCGCCCATAATAATGGTGATAGGCCTTTGTTGCTGGAGACCGCCTAGGTGGGTA
Source organism: Ornithoptera alexandrae (assembly GCA_029030555.1). Classification (NCBI taxonomy): domain Eukaryota; kingdom Metazoa; phylum Arthropoda; class Insecta; order Lepidoptera; family Papilionidae; genus Ornithoptera; species Ornithoptera alexandrae. The sequence continues at coordinate 10,527,389 of JARDVY010000037.1, forward strand.
CCACCGCAGCGATCTATCTCTGCTCCCAAACAGCAGTGTGCGGACATTACCGAGTTCCGGTTTGAAGAGCGCTGTAGCTAGTTTAATTAGTAGGGTAAAGAGACGCAACATCTTATGTCTCAGGCGACGAGCGCAATGTGGTGCAGTGCATACCATCTTAATTAGCGCTACTTTGTTATAGGCGGGCATATTACCATCAGGTGAACGTTCCGCTCGTCTTGTCGATTAGTTATATAGAAAAGCAGAGACTTTAGGTCATTGTCTGCAAAATAGATAATAAAAGCTAATCTTTTCTCTAGTTTACTTATTTCATTTCCTGAGCTTTGTATACAGAAGTTCTTTACTAATTGTACGAATACGCGTTGACTTCAAAGTCAGGGAAAATTGAACATGAGCTCTTTGAAAACTTTCCGTTGTTGTTCATTGATACTGAAAGAAGAATCAAAATAGTTTTAAACTCGACCCAACTCCTGAGCTAACGAACAATGCCCGCTGAATGTTGAGAGCAGACTATTACAACAAAACACTGGATATATTTCCCACAGAAAATTTCAGAACAAAATGTAAAGAAGCAGATTAATATGAAGCTATAAACGTGAACCTGGTAGACATCGGAAGAAGTGGTTTAACGACATTAAGGGTTTAAATACCATCTAATGATGATGATGATGATAAAGAATTCGACAACGATTATCTTCGAAACTGAATATAAATTGAAACTATAATTTGATACTAAACCACCACTGGATGGTGATACAGCTCCATAACTATTCGCATTTATTCGAACAACGTTTTGCCGGTATATATCAAAATTCAATAGTAAAGTAATTTAAATACAGAGGAGACATTCAGATATTCATTGACTCTTCACGACATCACCGAAATCAATAAACGTTGAGACAGAATTTGATAGAGATATTGCTTCAGCTATTAAGAGGTCAGCTATGAACAGATTTTATAAAATTCTTTCTCCGAAAGCAGTTGCGAGGGTATTTATAACGGGAAGCTTATCGAGGACGGCTAGTTGCCATGGGGGGGGCCATGCCATATTTATGACAGATTTCAAGTCAAATTCTTTACTATGGCCAGCTAAGCGATCGGAAAACAACTACTAAGTAAATAAGTGAAATAAATTGATTTCTTTTACATACAGTACTTGCTTTTTTGAATCTTTATAGATGGCTTTTATTTAAAAAGACCTATATCTGATAAATTAATATTGTTACGATTAGTATAAAATATTATTGATATTAATAAGTTGAATTTGATAATAAAAAATTGTATGTTGACCCAACATCTCTGTATACATTTTTGACACATATATTTTTATATGAAGTGCGACGCCTGTAATAAAAATAAGGCAATTTTTAATATATCTAAAAACAAGTACGTTAGTGTCTCTTGAGCCCAATAATATCTATTACTACAGTACTTAAAATAGTCTATTCAAACTACCATTTAAAGTTCCCTGGAAAATCGAAAATTAATCAGTAGTGTATACATTTCATACATACATATTTATACATTTGTATGTATGTATTTATACATACATATTTTTATACTGAACTCTTCATGGTGTTAATAAAAGTTGTGGTGTATTTATTAAAACAAAAGCTTATTTTCGATTTCTCGTAAAGGAAATTACTTTGAAACTTCCCTTTCGGAATGGGATTAATTTTAGAAACAACTTTTGCAACAGCATATGATATAATATACGAGAATCCGAACGGAACAAAGATAAAACAAAGCGAGCGACGAATTTCAACAAGTTACTGCGAAAATGTCGATTTATCATCAAAAGTAAAACGAGTTAAAATAATTGTAAGTATATATAACAGATCTAACAATGATTAAGTGTATAAACATTCTGTTATTTTAAATTAGTAAGGGTTACTTTATTGTTTGTCAGTATAAAAGCCGCCGATTGTACCACAACATATGTCCCTGGTTCAATTCTGAGGTCAAAGCGAAGTTAGTGGTATTAGGGTCTATTTGAATCAGACGGGATATTACTCTGGTACTCCATATAATATATCGTAATTTATGGACGATTATTTGTATATTATAGAGACGAAAAAGACCTAGAAAAGATAAGCTAACAAAAATTTGTCTAATGTACAACTTAATTTTTTTTAGCTTTAGATTAAAAATTATAACTATTCGTTTTGGTTGTACTCTCAAGCAACGCTAATTAGGTCTCTACATTTTGTTTAATTTTCTCGTGTTTAAATAAAACACTAAGAGAAATTATGAGGCTTTCAATATTATTATTTTTTTTTTAGAAAAAAGAGATCAAAGTTCTGTTAATTATAACGCGGCAGTTTCACCTTTCAAATTAACTTCTCTATAAATATTCTTAGTGCATATCTACGAATTGCAACAATTACCTTAGCCGCAAATAAAAAAAAACCAGGGACAGTAACATGTGTAGTAATTTATTGAGCAATATAAAATTAATAAAATGTAAAGACATATTTAAATGTGGCGCTGAAAGAGGATGCTGAATGTATCACGGACAGAGGGTCAATTCTTCTGCCACAAAATAATACGAAACATAATACAATCTTCAAACATCTATCCTCGTCGCACACTTGAGAGAAGAAGCGATGAAACGAACCAGACGATCACCTGTTTGTAAGTGGTTCGCCTTCCCATGACGACGTGGCGTTGGTTAGGATGATACATACCGCACTACATCTCGTTAGTTTCAATGAAAAATAAATCTTGTTACTACACCAACATTTTACCTCAGCTTCAATTCTTTAATTACTACGTCGTACAAACTGGAAGACAGTAATGTTGCTTGGCGACATATGTTTTATATGACATATAGTCTGTTGCCGGAGATTGTCTAGATATGTACCACCGCAGCTCTCATTTCTGATGTCAAACAGTAATGTACAAACATTACTGTGTTCCGAGTTGAAAGGAACTGCAGCTAGTGAAATTACTAGAGTAACAAAACTTAACATTCTATGTCTCAAGGCGACGGAAACAATGTGGTGATTTTAACTAGCGCCACGTACTTAGGGGGACATTCCGTTTCGTCGAATAAAAAAAATGATTTCAAGTCTACCCCAGTAATTTCACTAGTTTCACCCTATAGGAAGACATTGATGTTTTCACACTAGTATTGGGCGACAGAAATATGAGTTGCAATGGTACACACCAAGAGTACCCATTTTGATGTAATTGTAATATTAAAAACTCAATAAAGATTTAGGAACCAATCTTCAGTTATAAAGATCAACAAAAATTAAGATAATGAAATAACAAAGGGGACTCCCGATGACAAGAAATAGGAGCGCCTTTCGGATTCCGATTTATTTATGTCAATGTTTCCTTAGATTGATGGATTTCTCATAATACAATATTTGCTGAAAGGAAATATTTCGTCGCAAAAGCGAGATTAATTTCTAATATTTCATTTTTATTGAAATATACAGACGGAATTGACCTTCATCATTGTTACGTTGATGAAACTTGTGTCTTCGTTTATGTTCTGAGCATACTTCTTATTTTTCTTAATTGAGATCTGCAAATAGAATCAGTAGTAACCAGAAAAATTATTTTACAGATATACAAATAAACAAGTACTAGTCTTATTGAAAAATATTAGCTTTTGTTATTTAGAAAAATATCATACGTTCACAGTAGTAGTAGAGTTGGATCTTTAAGATAATATGATTTCTATAGAGATCCAAGTTAAAAAAATATTGTAACAGTAAATTTAAAAAGTCATCTAGACACTGCAGGAAATTCTACAGTAGTATGAGAGAGGAGAGGAGAAGAGATCAGTACCTGGTGAGCAAATCTACCAGTTTGAGAAATAACTGTTTTAATGAATAACAGACTTTTGCCAAGTGAGATTTTTTCCTTATCAGCGAAGCTTAGTGGGAAATGGACACAAATTTACATTTTTATGCTTATCCTAATCGTTCTTGCTCCAACAACAACAAAAATAGGTTATAAAATTTTAAAGGTGCTTGAGTCTTAAAATAAACTTTTATATAATATATTATCTATACAAACAAATATTGACCAGGGTTAAAATGAACAGCTCTTTCAGAATATCTGAAGACCATGTTATGCAAGGCACGATTATGAATTTAGCTCTCTCAAGGCTCGGAGATCGTGCGGAGAATTGATTTCTAACCTCAAAATGAATGTAACATTGAATAATGTATATATTCATTTGAAATAATTCAATCTGTTATTTTTTACTCGGTATTTTATGTTTTATTCTCCTACTTAATTATTGAGGTAGATAAATTATTCACTGCACAAGGTTAAACATCCAAGACTATGTATACTGTTGTGTGAATGCTCTTAATGATGTTTCATTGTTATAAAACAAAATTTTAATTAGAGTAACGTAAAAGTTATAAAAGATAAGATAAATTACGGGCGAAGGAATAGTTAGTAGAGATTGTGGCTTGCCCTCAAAGTTTATGAAATATTTTACTTCTTTGTTTTCTTTTATCTGAACGATTTAGATATGCCACTTGAATATTCTCCGAGGGAGTTATATTAATAAAGATGGAAAGGAAAACTGCAATGAAAATTATTTATAAGTTAACGATAGGCTGGCTTTTTTAAGAATAAGTAATATCTTTATTTTTTTTCTCCTATTATATTATAAATTTTACGACTTTAACAACAGTGATGCGTCTCTATTGTAAATATATGAAAGCAGGAATATTCTGAACAAGCATATATTACCAACCATGAACTATGTCATTTAGAACCATAAAATTGAGGTAAAGTATTATCAGAATATATCTCTGATTACTATAACCTGTTTTAGATTGATTCTTACTTTATATAACCCTCACAAAGTATAAAAATCGATACCGTGGCTTTTGATTCATTGGCAGTTTAATCTTCATTTGTCTATGGGAAGAGGCTATTAAAATATTAAATCTACTTTCTCTATTAAAAATATAATCGTTTTAATTAATATACATCGCTGGAGAGCTTTTCAGTTCAGAATGTTTATTAAAGCTAAGCACCGTAACTGTTTCAGCGCGTTTAATTCCTGAATCGGTCGGATTACGGCTGTTACGGAACGTCGGCTTGAATGCTTTATGCTTTATGGCGGCTCCAACAACCTGAAAGTAGATTGCCTATTAACCTTCAGTGAGACGACATTGATCGGGGCTCAGATCCGGAACATATTAGCACCGTTAGATCCTTTTTAATCGAACTTATACTTTATGCCCGCAGGGGATTAAATTAAAAGGATTTCTTTAAAGATGATTATAGCTGATATTAATCAACTTCAAGATACAATTTGAAGAGAGAGAAAAGGAATTATTACAATATATACGTTTATTATGAATTAGACTGAAGACGGAATCGAACCACGAACCTCTGTGTTAGCAAGTTTCTTAAAACACGAAGGTTTGTTTGACGCAAAATATATTAAAGTAACAAATTAATCTGTTTACTTATTGTATACAATATTGATATAATTATACAATAGCGACAAATAAACAAACGCCCATATCATTCTTACATCCTCATTTTATTAGACGAAGCGACGAAATGAGGGAGACATTCGCCTGGTAACACAACTGCCCAGTATAACGTGGCACTACTTATATACACTGCACCACGTTTTATTCATTGCCTTGAGACGTGTGATGTTGTCTCATTACCTCAGTAATTTCATTAACTACAGCGTCCATCAAACCGTAACACAAAAAACATTTGCATAATACTTTTTGTTGGGAGGAATAGGCGCTGCTGTGGTACCTACCTAGACGGTCACGGGCAACAGAGACCTAACACCAGAATAAATGAGGTCCAGTTAGAGAGTAAATAAAGTTAGAACTGAAATTATTTACAGGAGTATTTATTAAAGTATCTTTAAATGTATTTTTACTCTATCATAATTTTCTAGTATACTCTACTTTCTTCTCTTTTTTATCTTTATGGTAATAGTTATTAAGGTTGCAGGCGGTTTTTTTTTATTTTACGAAACAACAAGACAAGCGGGTTCTTCTCCTGATGGTAAGTAATACGGCAGCTGATAACAATGTGGCTCTAGTTTGAATGGTATAATACACTGCACCACATTGCGCTTGTTGTCTTGAGAAATAAGATGTTAAGTCTTATCACCCTAGTAATTAAACTAGCTACAGCAACCTTCAAACTGGAACACAGTAATGTTTATACTACTGTTTGGCGGAATGGGCACTGCTCCGATAGAGATTTACCATCAGTAAAATATTATGGTATATAATAGTTATGGTTATGAATAAAATTCTATACTCTCCTTTTACAGTTACTTCATTTACTCCAGCGTCCTTAGTACGAGATCATAGTGATACTAACGATCGAAGGGAGGTTACTGTTAAAAATTATGGATCTGTTTGTTCTAAACTTAATATGCTTGATATATAGTACGGTAGAGGTTCCGCACAACAACTCACGGGACTCAAGCCGACCTCTCCTGCTCGTGGTGCACCCTGCTACTCAACAAACGAGGCTCTGGCTCCCGCCAACCAGCATTGGGTCAGGGTGGTGGGAAATGGCCCAAATCGCCACATTTGAACCCCTATATACGACATACAACGCGGGACCAATCGACGTGGAGATCTTTGAAGGAGGCCTATGCCCAGCAGTGGACATCTATCGGCTGATGATGATCATGATGATGATACGACAGCCTCTAATGCCCGACGGTATCGGAGGCCATGCTGACTGTATGTGGAGATCTTTGGGGGAGGCCTATATCCAGCAGCGGATGTCGTCTATCGCCTGATGATGATAATGATAGTTACGGTTTGCGGTTAGTCGCTCTCAATCAGAAAGTTAAATTGACTTTTACTTATCTCACGTATGTAATATACTTAATTCCACACACGTACGCGATTGACAGTTGAAAGGTTAACTTTTGGATTAGGTTTTATATTCAAACAGGGTTTTGTGTGGAAACCAATTACACGGTGCCCAAACATATTTTATTATAAGCCTTAGTAGATTTACGGTGTTTTGTTATCCGAAGGGGCATCGTAAATATTTTAAAAGTTAACAGGAGTTACAAAATTTATGTGCTTTGCGTTTTTTTTTTATCGGTGAAACGACGAGACGAGAGGGACCTTTATCTGATGATAATATACACAGCACCGCGTTGTGCTCATCGCTTTTAGGCATAAGACGTTGAGTCTCATTACCCCAGTAATTTCGCTAATTACGTCACTCTTTAAACCGGAACATAGTAATGCTGCACACTACTGTCTATCGGCAGAAGCAGAATCTGCGGTGGTACTTAACTAGACGGTCTCCGGCAACTGAGACCTAGCAGCAGTGAAAAATAGAAATGTCAAATAAAATTATAAAATAGAAAGAAAGATAAATTATGTAAAAATAAGTATGTGAAGAGTTTAGTCTGAGAGATGATGTATGAACGAAGAAAATAATAAATGTAAAAGACAATATGAGATATGAAAAATAGAAATTGTTAGAGATAAGGAATAAGAAAAAAAAAATAAAGAAAACAATAAATAAGATAAAAAGATCACTTCTCAAATATCTTGACAGCAATTTTAATGATTCATTCGGTCAAACAATTTATAGAACGAATAAGAATGTCTCTATTATTATTTAACCACAGCACGCCGTAAAAGATGACTAAACGTCGAGAAGATTCTGAGGGAATGTAGGTAAATCACCAGAAAATACTCTTGGTAAACTTAGCTTTAATTATATTAACTATTTTATCGATATCTTGTAAGTTGATTATGTAAAGTACCTCCAAAGTACTCAAAGGAAAATAGCCTATAAAATCATTACCCAACAAAGACCACTTCCTGTTTTGGTTTAACCAAGACTTTAAAGTTATCAGCGCATCAAATCCTTGGTCAGTACTCAAACCCTCGCGTTTGTCCTAGTATTAATGTAGCTCATAATTTCTTGTTGAATAATGACTAACCCATTCAACCATACATGGACTTACTCTTCTAATGCAGCGACTGAATGTGAATCTGTCACCAAGTATATATATCATCAGCCGATAGAGTTCTACAGCTGGACAAGGGCGTCGGCAAAGATTCCCACATCGATCAAGGAGGAATCCATATGAGGGAGATTTACGCCATATCCCACCAAGCTGGCCCACTGCGGGCTGGCGGGAGCCAGAGCCTCGTTTGTTGATTAGTTGACGAGCAGGTAAAGTTGGTTTGAATCCCGTGAGTTGTATATTATATATACTTTAAAATATTTGAAGAACTGCTGTATGTTTTGAAATCAAAAAAAAAATCTTAAACCACTATCCCGGTAGAATGTTACCGTTGTAGACTAGATCTGCGGTATCTTCGATCCTTACGTTCGCAATTTCTTCACTTGTAGCTTTTAAAATGATACAAGTCAATTCACTCAGTTTAAATAGGATTACTAAGGTCATACATTGTACTTTTGGTTTTTTGATATCACTAGTACATAAGAGGAGAAGTAGCACAAAAGTAAAGCAAACGGCAAGAGAGTTAATTACTACTTTATTCGATCAAAAACCAATCTCTAGTATCCATTTTACTTATCTCAATTACATCTTTTAATATAGTCCAAATTACTACTATGTAACTATTTAAGTGTAATACTAAAACGTAAAAGTACGTAAATCATTTTTAAATAATACTTCAACTTAATTAAATCTTTTTTAATAATCTTCAAGTGCTTGAAACATAAATTAAGCGAGAAGCCTAAGATAATACCGAGGAATCTTTTTAAAGTGATTAAGTGAGTCGGACTCAAGCAAATGGCTTTAGGGATGTTAAAAAATTGCCCAATTATTTAATTTCCAAGATCTAAACTTAACTTGTTAAAAAGTAATCCGAGCAAGTCTTCTAAGGATTCGTTTGCAAAATGTCATTTGTTATGTTCGAATGGGGCCCGCAATTTGATGGCAGAAAAGGAAGCTGCGGTATTAACTTTTTTTTTTTCTTTCACTGGGAAAAAAGTCTTAGCTACCCTCTCGGGGAAAGAATAGGTTATATCATAATACATCAGACTTGCACAGATAACTATAGAACCTTGAAACTGATTTAACAGATATCTTTGCAACCCGTGTTCAGGGAAGCTGCTCCTTTTTCTCTTTTTGTATAGCGCGCCTTCCTTTACTATATTTTAAGTTCTCATAACAAATATACAAAAATTTTACTATAATAACTATATTTGCTAATTTATTATCTTTATTAATAAGTTTAAAAAAAGTTGTAGTTTAATAAGATAACGAACGCATGGTATGAGATTATGATGTAAAGCTCCGAAAGCGTACGCTTTCTTTTATACGAAACTTTTTCAGTTCTTGATTAATATTTCCTCTGAAAATAATTTAGTCTTCATAATCCGTTCCGTAGGACATCTGTAGGGTTTTTTTAAGTTAGAAAAGTAAAATGTATAAAGTAAAAATACATTTAATTCGATACTTTCGTCGAAAGCAAATAGTATAAAATCACTTTTTTTTATATAAAAGCTTTAACGGAGGAATTGTGAGAGTTTTTATATGTTGAAAGATCCTTAGTAAATAAATAAACAGTTTTGGAATAAAAAAATAGAGACACTGTATCAGTACTGTGTTTAATTAACTGAAATGTGGGCCAATCGGAAATAACCTCCGGCTTGGGTTCGCTTGGGCAATCGCTTTTTGCCGATTGGTAGATATTCCGAGTTTTATATCTTTTCGATGACTATAATTTTTAGTAAAGTGAATGAATAAATAAGCCTTTATTTCTACTGTAGTCTAAACTATTACTAAATCGACAAAGAAAAAATTATTTATATTAACTTTTTGTTACAGAGGTCGCCTCTAAGGCGTGGGCCTCTCCTAGTTCCCTAGATTGCTCTCTGTCTCTCGCCTTTCTCATCAATTCCAATTCTTGTCTTTTCGAGAATATCTCTCACTATTTTTGGTTCTGCCTTCGTTCATCATCAGCCGATAGACGTTCACCGCTGGACATATGTCTCTCCCAAAGATCTCCACATCGATCGGTCCAGCACTGCTCGCATCCAATGGGTTCCCGCGATTCTCACCAGATCGTCGGTTCATCTTGTAGGAGACCTCACAACACTATGTCTACCGGTACGCGGGCGCCATTCGAGGACCATACTGCCCCATCGGCCGTCGGTCTTTCGAGTTATGTGCCATGCCCACTGTCACTTAAGTCTAACGATCTTTTGGGCTATGTGGGTGACCTTAGTTCTTCTTCGGTTCTCCACATTTCTGATTTGATTGCGCAGACAAACTCCGAGCATAGCCCTGTCCGTTGCCCTTTGGCTGACTTTGAGCCTTTTTATAAGGCCGATAGAAAGGAGCCACGTCTCGGTTCCATATGTCAACGCTAGCAACACGTCCAAGGCTTATGTCTTCAGACACTGCAGTATCTGAGACGCAAGGATGCTGCGTAGCCTCATGAACGCTGCCCATCTAAGTTGGATTCGTCGATTGACGTCTTTAACCACGATGTCATCAGCGAATCGAAGGTGGGTCATGTACTCGCTGTTTATGTCAAGCCTTCCTTGCTTTCTTTTATTCCCACTCTGTGACTCGGTTACTTATCAATGGCGGTAAACTTGTTTACAAAGATGAAGAAAAACTAACAATTTCTTAACGGATGATCAAATCAAACTTTCCGACGACGACTTCCAAATAACGCGTCTCCTGAAATAATCATGAGAAGGCCAGGTGTGCGAATCAAGCGATGTTAGATCGACAAAGGTATAATAATCAATATTCTAATATTGCTAATACGTAATGATGTAATGAAGTTAATATTGTTAGTTAAAGTAAAGATATATAAGTGGTCGTTGTATATGTCTTAGTCGCCGTTATAGAGGGTTTAATTAGCGTCGCTTTAAACTGCTCAAATGAATACTATTTCAAACGTGAACGTACTTCGTGTTTACCGACTATAATCCTATTTGAACTACGAACCGTGCATAAACTTTGCTAAATTTAATTACATGGTATTACGCCATAAATTCATAACAAACCGTGCAATTAGAGATTAAATAAATCTTCAGCTCTGCGGCTAAACGCTACCATTAAACGTTCATAATCAGACTTCGTGATATGAAGAAGTTTATAAACACGAAACTAAGAAATAGATTATCAAACATATTAATAACTATCACGATTATTTGTTAAATTTATATGAAAAATTACGCGTTTATTTGTTCCAGTTAACTTTCGAAACTAGTATACTAGTTTTGTTAAGATATTCATTGGAATATAGTTGAACAGAATCAATCCCATAAAATTTATTACAAATCCCAACATTTCATCATTCACAACTGCTTGATTTTTTTTTCGATAAATCTATCATTAATCTATGTATTGATCAATGTAACTCTCCACCACAATGCCCTTCTATGTAAATGAGGTAGCAGATTATACCTAATACCTTACAGCGAGTCATATAATTAAAGAAACTTTGCGGCAATTCAAATTGTTCTCCGCCCGAACTTGCGCATACTTTTACAAAACTTGAAATTAGATAAGTTGAAAACGAATGACTCTTATGTTTTTGTGTTTAGTATAAAAGAAAGTTACAACCAAAGTCTAAATTATAGGTATCTAGGGGACAATAATAAGCTGTAGACGGTGAAGTATTCAATTATTTATATAATGCAATAATATTTGTGTAGTGTAGTATTATACGTCACGTCTATAGGACTGTAAGGGTTTCCGCACAACGACTCATAGGATCCAAGCCAACTTTACCTGCTAGTGGTGCACCCTGCTAATCAACAAACGGGGCTCTTGCTCCCTTCTTCTTGCGCACCTCCAATTAACGAAGGTTGGACACCAGTTCTGTCTAATTCCCGCTAACCCGCATTGGGCTAGCGTGGGTGGGAAATGACCTAAATCTTTACAAATTGAATCCCTACTCGATTGATCTGAGAATTTTTGAGGGAGGCCTATGTCCAGTGACCTTCTATCAGCTGATGATGATGATATAAAATCATGTAGCTAGTGTCAAGGCTAAACGTAGTATAGTATCAAACTCTTTTGAATACATCGTCATCGTCAGCCGATATACGTCCACAGCTGGACATAAGTCTTCACCAAAGATCCCCACATCAATCGGACCTGCGCCGCGGCTTTCCGCGACCTTCAGTCGTTTGTAGAGGATCGTTTGGATGTATACCACCAATCAAATCACCAGAAGAGATCACATTCATTGATGATTTATATTTCCGAAATCGGCGAAATTGGACAATATATTTTCGAGCGATAAAGGTTTTTTTCGATCCAGATTTATGACGAGGGAGTTATTTTCGAATTTATGTGAAACTTTTTGTTATTGTGAAAGTTTACAATTTCTCTTGTGGTAATAATTTCAGGGTTATTAATGGTAGTATATCACTATTATCATGTAATATAGATACCATAAATAATTTTAAATAAATAGGAATGAAATAGAGGAAGTCTGAAAGTTGCTCCAGTGACAAAGAAAGTGAGGAGCAAGACAACATGAAACGGGCATGTTATGTGGAGGGATGAAGGACATATAACAAAGAAAGCAATAAGAATGAACGTGGATGGTTAAAAGGGTAGAAGAAGACAGAAGAAAGAGTGGATGGATTGTGTGAAAGATGACATGTGTAAGAAATATGTGAATTTAGATATGACGGCTGATATAGAGATATGGAAGAGAAGTACATACTGTGCCGACCCCACATAGCCGGGAAAGGAGGAAGAAGAAGTAAGGAAATAGAATATATTTCATGCTTTACACTTCAAGATTTTTTATAAAACACAGGATGACGCATTGACCATCAAAAGAACTGATAGCAATCATACAGAGTTAATTTTTAAAACTGTTAATTGTACCAAAAATAAAACTTTTTTACGTCATAAAAAATCCCTTAGAGAAATCAATTTTCCGGCAATGCAAAATTTTCAATATTTTATCTTACATTATAAAGAAAACTAAGATCAATCTCATTAATCATATTATTTTTAATCCCTTGACAGACTCCGAAGGATGTAGCATAAATTTTGTATGTTATTTCTTTAGGATATTATATTTTATATTTCAAAATTATGACATACGAACTGTTTAACATATCTATTAACAATTTATAGGATTTCGTACAGGATTACATCTAAATACTATCCTTACTAAATACATAACAGCACATAAGAACAGCTTGATCCAATTTCACCACAACAGCTCTTCGTTTATTTTGTATTTCATAAATACATTTTCAACCACATTTTTCGATTCACACATCACATATCAGTGAAATGATTTTATAGAATATTTACACTACACATAACTCTCGCGAGTGACGGGTTAGAAAATCCCCCATCTCCACTTTATCATTGATGTGTTGTGAAAGACGACTGCGAAGGAATAACTCTATATAAATGTGCAGCAGTTTTTCTTGTGATATTTACTGTCCTCTTGCACTCGCCAATCCACACCCAAGCGTTGAAAGTAGAGCACTTATCAATTACTTAGGTAATGTAACTTAATTACTGGAATAACGAGTATCAACATCATATGTCTCGGGCGAGGAATGCAATGTAGGTATGTGATTACCATTATATCTATGTTGTAATACACGAGCGAGTCAGTTACCTCATAGTCGTCTCGTCGCTTTATAAAAAAAAAAATTATACCTTATGAAAGTGGTAAATAGAGAGATAGAGCAAATAATCGGTTACGTTGTTATTGATTGAAGAGGGGAGGAGTGAAAGTCAGATAAATTGAAGCACCTAAAATACCATTTTAGTAAAAAGAGAAATTCTCTGATTAAACTTAAAAAAATATTAATATACATTAACTACGTCCAGGTTCATGTGTATGACATGAAGATGAGACAAAGGATATAAGACTATAAAGAAACGCGTTTTATCTCATTCTCTCACAGCCTCGACCCTCTAAATAACCCTCTAAATGTAGTTGTGTCTTTCCGTTACACTTTTTCGTTTCATAAGGTCCTATTTACACAGTTTATAAAGAAGTTTTAATAAAAAAAACAGTTTAGGTTTCGAGACAGATATATATTCAATTGACGTCAATAATATGGATGTAAATGAACATTTAAGTATTACCATACTGTGCTTATCGTTTTGAAACACAAAGTGGTACATTACCATTAACTGCAACACAGTAATGCATGCAAACTTACTAGTTAAGAGTACCAAGTACCAAGTACTTTTGGTGGTAGATAGAGGCGTTGTTAAAGACTAGACCATTTTTAACGCTATCGCGGTACAACTTGATGGTAAGAGTAGAAATGTTCAAATTGATTCATTCTGTTGTTGTTTTTTTTTTATTTGAGATTTTTTCTTACACAAAAACTTTCTATGTAAATATATTGTTTTTTTTTTAAATCAAAACATCAAATTTTGATTTAAAAAAAAATTATATTAAAATTTTAAATCAATTCATCAAGTTATTTGAATTTTAATCCGTAGATATATAATGAAAAAGTGTTTCCTTTGTTCTCCGATCACCTGAAAACTAGTGAACGTATCGACATGGGAGCATGAGCATTCGACGCGGAATGATTTATAGGTTATAGGCTGAATTTCATAGATACTTCATAATTTTATGACTAATTAGCTTTTATAAACATTTTCACTTCATATTATTTATGCGGTTGCCATGGTAACGGCTGATATAGAGTGTTTTGCGGTGTAATTACATAACGGCCCGCAAAGCGAACGGGGAACAGCCAGTGTTGATATATATTGAAACTTGATGTACGAAATTGGGAATAACGCTATTTTACGAGTCGCTCCGACGTTGATATATGCCTGTGGAAATTATTACAATTTTGAATTTATTTGCGTTACTGGCAATACTATTGGTACATAAACATGATTTATTGTTACATATATTATCATTGAATGATACCAAAGATCGAGCAAACTGACATTCCTTAGGAGAGGCTTTATCTAACAATGGATAACTGGAACTTGTTTTTCTTGTGTAAATTTCAAACTTGACACCAAAAAAAAATCATTCGAACCGAACGTCATGGGAGAAGAAGAAAGAGGAAGAAAGAATTAAAGCCCATAGACTTTGCTGGATGGGTCACTTGCTAAAAAAAGTAGCCCTCGGAACCCCCATTGGCTGCCGAGCTATCGGCCGGCTCAGATATCACTGGGATGATGCCGTAAAGCAGGACCTACGCCAGCACCAAGCAGTGGACTTGTAAGAGGCAGTGCGAGGCAGATAACGCTGGCGCTCTTTTGTGTCAGAAGCCAAGACTCACTTTGGGTCACTGCGTCAGAGGAATAGTAGTAGTTGAAACTTGACTTCAATTTTCAAAAACGTTGAGTACCAATGAAGCTGTGGATAACTCATCTAGATTAATCTGGCTCTTATATATTGTCAGCCAGAACAGTAGAAATGTCAAATACTACCTCTCTTGTGGTAGATCTGTGTTGACGGAGACCGTCTGGGTACAACCACCCTCAGCTCTTATTTCTGCTGCTAAACAGTAGTGTGCAAACATTACTGTGTTCTGGTTTAAAGAGTATTATAGCTAATGGTGTAAGGGGTTCTGCCCAACATCTTACGGAGTCTAACTCAACCCTATCTGCTAGCGGTGCACCCCGCTGAAAAACAAATGAGACTCTGACAACCTATCAACCCACACTGGGCCAGAGTGGTTGGCTAAGGCCCAATTACCCAATGAACTCTGTGGAGATATTTGAGGGAGGCCGATGTTCAGCAGTGAACGTCTATCAGTTGCTGATGATGATGTAGCTAATTAAATTGCTGGAGTGACGAGATGTATAATAGAAAAAATAATAAAAGCATAAATTGTAAATAAATTGATTTACAGCTTTAGTATTTTTAAGAAGATAATCTCAATGTAGGATCATTACTATAATATGTATATATATAAGAAATTCACCCATGTAGACTGATCACGATATCTTTGGAACCATAAGGACTAGAGACTTAAAATATGATAGGAATATTGCTTTTGCCGAGTATAGTCAGGAGTTTATGAAATGATATTACGACCAGCAAAACGAGCGAGAAACAAACAGCTAGTATTTATATAAAAGAACTATAGGATAAAAAAAATCTACTTATCTTCTGATTAAGATACGCTTTCGTGAAACTAGGATAAATTGCAATAATTAAACATCGGCAAATATGAACTGTTTATTGATATTAAAATTGCAATTATTGTACTTATTTTAATCGTGTAAAATGGCGCGTAGTGCTAAAGTAAATATAACCGTTGCGGGAATAAACAATCTTGATCCTTTCCCTTGATGTAGCTCCGCCAAACTTTCACCTGCAATAATAAAAATAAATAAATCTTCACACGCGAATACAAAACAACAACAGATCAACATATGAACGGTGGATTACTTTATAGTTTTGTTGTTCATCATGTTATTCAGTAAACAATATAGCTCGTAGACAAGTATTTATTGTAAATCACCTAATGGTGAGTGATACGTGGACGTATAAGAATGCGGTACTAGTTAGGATGACATACAGAGAAATATTGCGCTCGCCGCCTTGAGACACAAGATTTTAGTCTTATTACTCCAGTAATTTCACTAGCTACAGCGCCCTTCAAACCGGAACACAGCAATTTGCTGACTACTGTTTGGCAACAAAAATAGTAGACAGTTTCGAGCAACAGAGACGAGCCCACCCTTTATGAGTTATAAAGGTTGATCCTGTTAATCAAAAACTCCAGAAGCACACTTGATGGATATTGCAAGACAAAGTTTAAGATTATAATTAAGTGGATGAAGCTTAAATACCATCAGATAAAAAAATACCTCAATCCTTCTGTTTAAAGAAGGCACCGTAGAGGATAGTACTCAAAACAATACGTTTGTGATCAAAAATATGATACAAGTCTATATTTATTACCTTTGATGACGTGCAGCATCACATACGCTGGTGGTAGTGTCGGTGGTGGCGCGCGGGCTACACTGCACGAATAGCGCCCAGCATCATCAGCGCGAACCCTCGCCACGCGCAGAACTGAATTCGCGCCATTCACACCGAACTCAGTGCGAACACTGCACCAACACATTTTGACCATCCAGAAACCTTACGGACCATCAGAAATAACTATCTTCGTTAAACCCTTGGTAAGAGTTCCCTGATTCGATTCCAGGGTCTATTGTGGTGGAGTTTAAAATTCGATTATATTTTTTGATCCTCCTTTGCTATCATCACCGTCGTACTTCAAATGTGTTGTCTCTACAGCAGTGCTCTGTTCTTTGTGACCAAGAGTGAACACACTTGACCACCTTCCAACTCATATTCACCACATTATACACAACATAAGATAATATTAGGAGGGTTGGAAATAAAGAAGCTTTTTAAGGGTTGGTAGATGTAACATTTCCATGAAAATTGTTCCTCTTTGAATGTGCTCGAATCAATACAATATTTTACTTCGAAAACCACAAACCTTATACCACCTCTAGTTGTGTCGTCATTCAGTAAATAATCCCTCCGATGCCACAACAGCGACGGTCCTCCTTCCATCCGAAGACCTCTTACTTCGCAACGCAGCGCCACGGTGCTGCCAATCTCGCATACTTGCTCCGACACCACTGCACCAGCTCCGTCCACAATACGGACTGACACTTCTGTATAATATATATAAATATATATGTAATAATAACTTTTTATTCAAACCTTATTAACTTTATTATTAAAACACGCAGTAAATTTAAGAGGGAGTAAGTTTCAAGTTATATTAATAGGGCGATAGTAAGAATGTCTACACACCATTACACACACTGCGTTCATGTCCTTAATATATAAGAAGTTACCTCTCGTTACCGCAGTAATATATATTGTTAAATACGATTTTAAAATGTAAAATGTTCCTCTTCACCTTTTAAAATTCCTGGACGTATTTTTATGTCAAATTTAAAAACACCGAGCGTCAGAGACCAAAGAATAGATATACTAATTAGTACTATTAGGTCTCTGTTACCGGAAACCGTCTAGGTAGTTACCATCGCTTCCAACAGTAGTGTGCAAACGTTGCCGTTTTCCGGTTTGTATAGCGCCGTAGCTAGTTAAATTACTGAGGTAATAATACACGTTTAACGTCTTATGTCTTTAGGCATCGAGCACAGCGTGATGCTGTGTACATCTTACCTAGTGCAGGGATATCACCATCATGTGGACGTCCCGCCCGTATCATAACTCCTTGCCTTGATAATGGATTTATCTGTGGTATATTACACAATAATAAGTATAAAAAAAGCATTAACTATCTTTTACCTGGTACTAGTAAAGTTACTCGAGCAGTCCGGGGTGGATGAGCAGATAATTGACAATCATAATGAGCAGCATCAGAGGGCCTCACCTCCTTCACCTCGAGACGCCAAATATCAGGCGGAATGAAGCGAGCCGAATACCTAATAAAAAAAGTCGTTATATTCAAATTTGAATAATTCAACATGTGAAAACCCAACATTCCTTTAAACCCTCCGTTAACCCTTTAACATATGAATTAAGCTAATGGGATACGTAAATGACATATTCCTCTCGCATAATCCTTACAGCGTCCTGGCTTTAGGATGTTTGTAAGCTCATTCCAGACGTTATTATTACGATTCATATAACCAAAAAAAAGTCAACAAAAGCAGTAATCTAATTGAAAAATTCATATCTCTATATTACTAGTAATTCTTTAGCTTTATGAAATTACATTCATTAACAGGATAATTACCAGTAATGCAATGGAAAAGGAAAAGGAATAATGTTATTATATTTCAAGAGAAATGTTCACAGTATTCTTTACTAGTCTCTATTAGTTTTGGTAATTGATGTGAGGACTAACCTGTTATCAGCTGTGTATTGTTGAGTACCTGTTGTTAGTAACTCCATTGGCTCTTCATCATTTTTTCGGCGCACCCAGGATACCTAGATTTTAGTATTGTACATTAGATCTGGTAATCTTTTCAGATGGTTGAAATTCAAATATGTAAATTGTTCTGACGTTTATTTTAACGGATCGTAATAATATAAGAATTGAAGGTTTTATTTGATTTATATGTATATGTTTTCGGACTTAATCTACTTATTGTTATGTTAACTATATATTGCATATAGCTTCGCTGGTCTTATGGTTTTTTTTTTATTAGAAAAGCTTTAATGAAACGTCATCAATCTTCCTTACGTTCAGATTATGATATTGTTACTTCGCAAAATCATAGTAACTAAATAATTATTTGTTTTGTTTTCCAAAAAGAATTGTCATATTCCTCTACATATAATGTACTATTTATATATGTTTATGCATATTTATATCTGCCCACATTCGGTGCTTAAACCCTCGGTGTAAAATTACATCTGGTTCTCTGAATAAAATTGCTTAAGATGATTGGGCCGCTATTTGCTACACTTCGTTATATTGTGTGTAAAAAGGAATAAATATATACATAAATAAATAACTTTTTTTGAGAGGAAATTAATAAATGTTAAATTGTATTTATAAATAAAAATGTATGCTTTCTTTATTGCGGTTAACAGGAAATGTATAATAAAGAAATTGCTGTTACAAGTCATGCCCCAACAGCGGAAATCAGAGCCTCCATTGCGTAAACCTCCGACTGTTCATTTTTATTGTGCAGAGGAGCGACGGCCTACATTCCGCTCGGCAGATTAAATTTGCATACTGTATGCACTGCGGCTGCATATATATCTATTAATTGACTTCATAATGAATTTAGAATTAATTAAGACAAGAATGGATTCTTATATAATAAAGAATGTGCGTTTTGTATAAAATAAGTTTTAAGTTGTCTACATCATTTATTAATGGAGAATTAAGTAAATAGATTTTAGGTTATGTTAACATAAAGTAATTCATATATAAATGTTATATCCATAAACCTCTACACATTTCATTGTAGAAAATTCTAGAATAGTCTATGGTAGTAGATACTGGAGATAAGTCTCTTGCCGGAGACCATGACTGTCTGAACCACCATACTTTATGTTTCCACTACTAAATAGTAGCGTGTAAATTTAACTGTGTTCCTGTTTGAAAGGCGCTGTAGCTTAAGGTAACAAGACAACATCTCATGTCCCACGGCGAGGTTGCTGTGTATATCGTACTAACTAGCGCCATGTTGTTATCGACAGACGTACCACTTACCATCAGATGAATCTCTCATCAGATGAATAATCGACTTGTCAGATAAAATCACTGAACAATTTTCACGAGAAGCTAACGCTGTGATAAATCCATCTCATTACCAGTTTATCGTGAAGGGCGTCTACTTTGCAGTCAAGGTGAGCGGTGGAGCCGACCAACGCCTCGATCTCGGGAGCCGCCGCGGCGTAGATACTGTTTCCGTTTCCTAGTCTGAAATCATGTTTAACGTTTCTATTTTTTTGTTAGTGCAAGTTTTAAACCTATGTAATATCTGCTTTCAATGTTGCATTGGATAATTGCACCTATGATCTATATATATATTTACATTTTGAACACTCAATATTGGGTGACAAGCGTAGAATGGAAAACGCTTGTAACATTAAAATGCCAAAAATATTCATTTTTGAACTTCATACACATCGTGTAAAGGTGGACTTAATGCCATTGGCATTATCTTCCAGTCTACCTTGGGTAATGCAGAAATGATGAGGTGGATGCATCAAATAAATACAAGTATAATACACGTATACATACATATATGTATATATAACAAAATAATAAATATTATAATATATAAGTATTATTTATAGATAATAATTTAAATTATATAGTTTATAACCTTAATTATCAATCGATCGATGTGGAGATCTTTGGAGGAGACCAATGTCCAGCAGTGGACGTCTGTCGGATGCTAATGACGATGATGATGATGATAAACGTTATAATATAGAGCTACGTATATTTTAACTATTGCACCTAACTGTAAGTGCTGATTAATTTAGTGAGATAGTCTTACCGCGGACTGGGCGGTAGTTAGTTAAAATCAAATTTATGAAGCTTCATCTATTTTCTTGAGAACTTAATTGGTGTTGTGTTACTTAAGCTAATTTATACATAAGTTACACAGTTAATAATAATTTATAACTTGAAAACACTGGTATAGCAATCTTCAGTTATTTTTATACTCAAAGAAGGAACTTACCTCTCGTTTCTGTGATGGTGTGCATTTGAATATGTATCAAATATATAGTTCAGGAGTGGTGCGTTCGAGCCGGCCTCACCTATTTTCCGTTTCCTCTCAGCGTATGACTGCATGTTTATGGCTGGTATCGTCGTCAGTTCAGCGTACCTGTTCGCGGCGTCTTCCGTCCTTGTCACATTTATAACTCGTCTTTTTCTAAATTTCTTATGATCCTTAACGAATACACTCGCCTCGTTTATAAGGACAGTACTATCTTTGTTTTGTGTTGAATTGAAAAATGTTTCGTTGAAACAGCAGTGGACCTGACTCTCGTGGGTGGGTGTGGAATATTTAAGTAGATTATGGGGTTTGAGGGTCGTCACTATGTTAAGATCGGAATAGTTCAAGTTTGGGGGGAGTTTAGTTTGATTATGTGTGTCCGGGCTGCGGTACAACATTTGATAAAGTTGGTTTATTGTTGGCTGCGACCCACCCTCGCGTGTCTCGTTCAAAATTGTTATCGTTGCGTCGGCGTCGGTCCCTATAAAAGATTACTGATTTTGATTATGTTTCGATTTGCGACAGTTAACGAGCCCTTACGCATAATTAACAAAGAAAATTAAACAAAAAAATAAACAGATATATACATGTTTCCAGCTCAATAACAAGGAGTTGATGAAAGTTCCTGTAACTATTTGAGATAATATTCAGTGAAGTTTAGACATGTATAGAAGCAACGGATTTTTAAACCCGTGTGACTAGTTTTTTTATGCGAAGAAGCAACGAGACCGGCGCAATGTTCACCTGAAGGTGATAGGTCTGCCCAATACAAAACACCACATTATACTCGAGACATAAAATGTCAAGTTTCATTATACCAGTGATTTCACTAGGTATTACACCATTCAAACCGGAACACGGTACTGTTTCCACACAATTTTTAAGCGATACAAATAGAAGTTGTGGTGATAACTACCTAGACGGTCTAAAGCGACAAAAACCTATCCGGTTTATAGACTTGCTATATTCCGACTGTCAACATTAAATAACAAGACTATTACCAGCAAGCTTATCCATGTTTGATCTCATTGTCACTTAACATCACTTGAAATTATGTTATAAGAGAGAATAAAGTGATCGTTACCTCGACTGGGTAGAACAGCAAGTGCGCCCAGTAACAGAGCCGCTGTGGCCGGTGCGTACATTGTTCCTACATACTTGTAGACACTGCAACAATAACTATAGTTACTATACTAAATTTCATCATTAATTTACTATAAATAATATTAACATACTAAGAAATCGGCTGAAATGTACGTCCACATAAATTCATACGCCTGTATGTAATTAGGTTTTAATAAAGATGTTTACACTGTACTATAAACCGGGACAGCTATTGACCCGGCATAAAGCCTAGGGCCGCCGTTAGTATAGTACTAAAGGCGCTACAAGAGTAAAGTCTGTGATCAGGAGTTGTTAAGTTCACAACTGGATAGCCTGGATCACCGACGCAAGGTAGCTAGTCTCTGTATTTCGCCGGATGCATTTCAGAGTGTGCTGAAAAATTACAAGGTTTAATATCGCCATCGCTCATATACAGGGTGGCGCAAAAGTAATCCTCCTATCAGAAAATGCTATAAATTTTGCCTTGGTGTAAAAAAATTAAAAGACCAAATACAAATAATCCACAAGAAGAATCATAGTTTTTCATTTTTTTTTTAAATTACAGCCAAAAAACATCGGAAAGTTATCTTTGGCTGTAATTTAAAAAAAAATATGAAAAACTTTGATTCTTCTTGTGGATTATTTTTATTTGGTCTTTTAATTTTTTTACATCAAGGCAAAATTTATAGCATTTTCTGATAGGAGGATTACTTTTGCGCCACCTTGTATATATCCGGCATACATTTATCTGATCATTGTGATTATTCCATGCTAGAGTCCGTGGTTCCGTTCAGCTATGACGTGGTAGACTTCAAGAGAAAAGTGAATATGCGTTTTCTACAGTAATGCTCTCTCTCACCTAGATTAAAACTCCGCTTTCCATCAAGTACTTAGCTAAATAATATTAAAAAAATCATGTTGCGATTATCGCTATCAGCAACAGTCCTGGTATGGATATAAACGTTGCTTTTTCTGTATTGATGAATGAATCATAATGAATCATAAAGAAAACGAAAGCATAATTAATCATGAAACACATTATATTCCAGAGCCACTAATAACTAGGGTAGTTCTTACAGCTTTCCGTATTTATATAATGATTTCACTTAGTTCTATTGCAAAGAAACGTCTTTATCAATAAATAATCAGTGCAAAGTTATGATGAATAAAAAAATTAAGCCCATGTCCTAATTGTAGTAATTAATAATCATAAGTAGAAGTAAGATATATCTATTCGTAGCTAAGTAGCATCGAAACTAACTTAATAAGCTTAGTGAAATCTAGAGATATATTTCATCATCATCATTCCAACCGATGGAGGTCCACTGCTGAACCTAGAATGAAAGAACCATGTAATGTGTTCTTTCTGGAGATATATTTAATCTTCAGAAATTCAATTGGCATTAAAATCCGATGTTTGCGAACTGGTCGGAGGCTTTCAATCTTGCTTTTAATATTTTTGCAGTAAACATCAAAGTGAGCTTAATGGTGCTTTTAACATATTGCGAGAATTACGTGAAATGAATTATTTTCGATTAAGATTGCCGTTACAGTTTTTTTTTATTACGTAGACACGATGTAGTCTTTAATGATAAAAGACACATGTACGAAAATTATACTATTGCTTTTCTCTGTCTATAGAGATTTTTTTTTCTAATGCATTTGTATCTTTGATAGAGATAGAGATCTATCTATCTCTCTTCTATTCACTATTCTCTAAAAGATTAAAGACATATTGTTTGTCTATAGATTCTTTTGATTCACTTACCTATTAAATAGTTTTTATATTAATTAAAATATGCTATACGCTTTTGTATATAAAATATATACAAAATTAATATTTAGAAGTAATTTATAAATTATATATATGTGAAAGATTTGTGAGAAGGGTAATGAAGAAAAAAAAAATTCCCTAAAAGGAAACTAATGACTTATTTCTTAGACAAGGATAACAGTGATAATAAAAAATAATTGCAAAATAATACATACACGTGCATGTGTTCGTGTGTAATATAACTGAATATAAGAAATAGTAATAAAAAAAAGTAAATAATTTAAAAATAATAACTTATGAAACGATGCACGTCCTGTAAAACACACCATAAATGTCATTGTGGGGTAGGTAATGTTTTCATAAAACTACCCAACAAAATAAAGATGCACGAATTATAGTTTGTAGGATATTATTTCTGTTGTTGATTTTAGTGTTATTTTAATTTGGTCGGGTAGTAAGTAATAGACTAGTATTAAAAACGGAAATGATTGTAACACAAAGATGTGCAGCGCCGAGACAAATCCACCGGCGTATAGCAATGTTAACAAAAAAATTATGTAAACCTTTATAAATAATAAATAAAAAAACTAGTGAGTATTTCTATAGCTTTCCTATAACGTTATGCCAATCGACTTTACTATAAAAATAACCGTATTTATTTACTTTAATAATTTTACCACAAATATAACAAAAACAAACAAACAATGATTACACGGAAATCAACTAGTACAGGCAACTCACATCAGGTTTTGTATTAACTACCCTTACTATCAGGGTTCTATTTTATCAAGAGATGGTTGGCAAGTTAAAGTTTTGATACAGAAGGTAAGATATATAATGGCAAGTTAAGAAAGTACGAGACCTTATTAAGTAGTATTCTAGGTACAAACTTAGCGAAGTTTGTTACAATATATTGTCATATATTTCAGACACAAAATGGCAAGTCTTATTAGTCACTGGACTAATTGGTGACTCTGAAGGGTCACGAATGCGGTGTGTAGAGGATATTAAGTATATCTACCAAGTTTTGTAGAGCTCGTACCATTTGAAGACTTAATGAATATTTTATATCAGGTCTTTACATTTGAAATTGCCTCTTTACAGTCCGAACACTTTGGCCATCAATGAGGAATTAAGGGCGTTTGCGGAAGTTGATGCTACTCAATCTACTTAATACGGCTGAGCTGGCAGCAGCTTTTATGTTAGCATTTAGGTTTTAGAGTTTAGGTTGGTAGCTTACTTTCAATCACCATACTCATCAGACCTTGCGCATAGCGGCTATTCATTTTTGAAATTTCAATAACTTAGTAACGGGAAAGTTCAATTCACAAGCGGCGATACAAAATGCCTTTGAAGGATTTTTATCTCCCATCCAGCATATTTCTTTATAAGAAAGGCATCAATAAACGGACGATACGTTGGCAAAGATGAATCGATTGGTTACATTAAAAGAATTGAAAAAAAAAGAAAAGAATATCCTTTAAGTTATTTCGAACAAAATGGTTTTTTCATAGGCCAATAACGAGTACTTGACCCGTTGGACATTTTAGGTAAGAAACGTTTTAATTGAATGGATTTTACAAACAATAATCAAGTAAATAAACAATTTGTATATCACTGAAAAAATCATATAACTTCTAGATATATTTTCTGCTAGTAAATAAGAATTATGTACTGTTTTATGTACTATATAATATATCAATAATACAAACGATTTTCTTCGTCTGAATCTCACATTCAATGGTTCAAGCAATTAAGCGAATTCAGTCTCGTCATTGGAAAATGTCAGAAGCAGTTTTGTGTGAACTGAGCCACAAATTCAATAGCCAATAAGCTGAACTGAATGTTTCGGAGTAGAACGTTGAATTCCATATAGGCCTTAGTTAAATCTATACATCTATATAGATAATTAAAATCTAAGTGTGTGTTCTATTAAAATGTCAACTTCTTACAATATTCTAATAAATATTTATCGCCTTTTGAGGCGAAAACAATTATAATGTATATTGTTTTTTTTATTTATTTAACAAAGCGATGAGACGATCGCGAAGTTCACCTAATGGTAAGTGTGACGCCCGTCCACAAAAACTTAATAACTTGAAGTAATTATAATATTAAAAACGTTGCCTGAACAGGGAAGTAAAAGAGCAGGCGTTGATTGAAACTTTCAAAGCTGAATTTTTTTTTTAAATATTATCTTGCTTATTATAACGAAATTCTATTATTCATGTTTTTTTTTATATACAATAAAGCAACTAGACGAAGGGTACGTTCACCTGATGGTAAGTGTTAAATCTGTCCAGAGAACCACATTACCGTCATCGCCTTAAAACATAAACTGTTGTCTCGCCACCCCAGTAATTTCACTAGTTAGTTACAACTCCTTTCAATCCGTAACCCAGTAATGTTTACACATTACTGCTTGGGGGCTGCAAAAAGATCTGTGGTGATACGTACTTAGACGATCTCCGGTAAGAGAAACCTACCAACGATAACAGAGAAATACCACCAGTGTTTCTCTGTTTGTTTGTTCCGGCTAACATCCGAAACGACTCAAAAGATGATATACGAGATGGTGTGGCGCTAAAGACACCACACTGCTCATCGCCTTTAGACAAGATTAAAGTCTCCTTAAGATGGCAGTTTCTTTATGAAACAAAACACAGTAACATTCGTAGTTTTCTTTTATACAACAAAGCTACGAGACGAGCGAGACAATTACCTGATAGTAAGTGATACGTCTACCCATAACAACGTGATACTAGTTAAGATTACATCAGCGGCGTGAACTCCATAGAGACAAATAAACACTGCATACCCAGCCTCCTTAAACTTATCTAGATAATATTTTCGCAAGTTACTCAGAAGATACTTAACTATGCTTTGACTATTGCTAAATTGGTAAGTTTATTTTTAAGTATAGATAAGCACAGTATTTCGGGTGTGGTTTGCATCATCATCATCATTTCAGCCGATAGGCGTTCACTGTAGGACATAGGTCTCTTGTAATGTGTTCCACAAAACACGGTCGTATGCTGTTTCAATCCAGTGGCTACCAGCGTCTTTTTTATGTCCTCTGTCCACCTAGTGGGAGGTCTGCCATGTACTGTACTGCGATCACCAACCCGTCTACCAAGCGTGGTGATTATTGGGAAAACCCTTATATAAGGTTTGCATACCGTACACGAAATCTCTGTGCACGTCCGTAGATGACACAGCACTGCATTGTGTTCGTGAAAACTTAGGCCCTACGGCTATGGAGATCACAACCAAGATTTTGTTGGTGAAATTAATAATATTACAAAAACAACAAATCGTATGGTATCGATAAAACATCACAAATACAAATTTTACAATAC
The DNA here is from genome assembly GCA_029030555.1 of Ornithoptera alexandrae. Classification (NCBI taxonomy): domain Eukaryota; kingdom Metazoa; phylum Arthropoda; class Insecta; order Lepidoptera; family Papilionidae; genus Ornithoptera; species Ornithoptera alexandrae. Next base: position 10,554,777 of record JARDVY010000037.1, read on the forward strand.
ATACAATTTAAACAACGATAATTGAAATCGTGTGCATTTCTTATCTATACAAATTAATATAATTTTGATAACAATTTAGTTTACATTAGAATAGCGGATATTTATACTGTTTATACATTTTTTTATATAATAACCCTGCGAGACAAGCGGGAAGCTCACCTGATGGCAGTAATACGCCTGCCCATAACAACGTGGCGCTAGTTAAGATGGTTCACACTGCACGACATTGCACCCGACGTCTTGTGATATAACATGATAAGTTACCGCAGTAACTTCATTAGCTGCAGCGCCTTTTTAAACCGGAACAAAGTAATGTTTGCACACAACTATTCGGTGGTAGAAGTAAGCGCTGCTGTGGTGGGAGGTCTCCGTTACTAGACACCGTCTATGTAGGTACCACCGCAAATCCTATTTCCACCGCAAAACACTATTGTGTAAAAAACATTACCATCTTCCGTACTGTGTTCCGGATTGAAGGGAGTTGTAGCTAGTGAAATTACTGGGGTAACGAGAATTATCATCATGTCTCAAGACGACGAGCACAACGTGGTTCTGTGTATACTATCCTAACTAGCGCCACGTTCTTATAGGTAGACTTATCACTTACCATCAGGTGAAAGTCGCGCTCCTTTAGTCCCTTTATTGTATAAAAAAAAAACATGTATTATAAAATTTCGCTATAATAAGCATGATAATATTTTAAAATAATTTTAACTTTGAAAGTTCCAATCAACGCCTGCCTCTTTTACACCTCTATTCAGGCAACGCTTTTAATATTATAATTATTTCAAGTTATTAATTATTCTAAAGCTAACTTATTAAAAAAAACGTCAAAACCAAATACTGGATCAAGGAATTTATTAATTGGATTTCCTTACAAAATGTATTATTAAAAGTTAATTACTTAACACGTTAGCTGCTTTATTTCTAAAGGACCTATAGCCTGTGCGTTGGAGACTTATTACATCTCGTAACCAGTCTTAATCGCGGTGCACTTGGAACCTAAACAATCTCCAACTCTTTTACTTCACTATTGGATTCAAGTAAAAACAGAAAGCTTGTATATATTGTATTATTGTTTCTGGCAGACATATATATAAATAAAGGAATTATGGCATGCAGACGAGAATGAGAGAAGACGGTCGTTCGCGCCGCACTAGCTGGAAGACTTGTAGGAGATCCATTAGATGTCATAACGCACTGAACGTGTTAAAGTGACGAAAACAAAGGTAAAGATAGTAATCGTTGTGTTTGTTATAAATGTTTATATTGGTTATCAAGTTGATAAAATTTTAACCGTAATTAATTGAAATTACTATAGGAACAATAAATTTTACCGGAAGCCAAAAATAAGATATTATCTATTAACGCTAAAGAATTTATATTCATAGTAATATAATGTTATCGATGACTTCATTTTAAAAACAATCCTCAAAAACAGCAAAAAATCCTCTAGATTTTAACGTATCGTAAAAGGCGACTAAAGAAGGTATAATTTCAGAAATTTCTTCAATAACTGTTAGGAATATACAGAGTTTGCCAATGAGGATATCTAGAGATGAGGATATCGGGAGATGAGAATATAGTAGGTATATTTGAAGAGTCCTACATTTAACAGTAAAAGTCAATTCAGTTCAGAACAAAATTGATGGACACCATAACATAATATATTATGAAGTCCGTTTTTTAAGTATTATGCATTTTCCCGTTATTAATATAAACTTATTATACACAGCAAGGACATAAGAAGAATGGCAGACAAATCATTACTAACCATCAAAACTTTGTTAAATAAGAATTTACAGATCTCAAATCCTCCTTGGGGACAAAGAGCTAAGATTGGATTAACAATTGGGTAAGATAATGAGTTGATGCTCCCTCCCGGCGGTATCGAAACAAAGTCCGTGATACTTGACTAATCAAATCGACTTGGACCGAATCTTTACCAAAAAAAGGGCCACCGATTGAATAATATTTTATACGTAGACATTACTATACAGAAAAGTATTAGTAAATCATATTATGGTAGCTATTAATGAACTCCTAACCTTACGCAGTACTTATATAATAAGCAATATACAAATACAGAGAGAAAGCTAAGACAAAGATAGTTTTTGCGTTTTATTTTTATTTTTATGTATATATATAATATTTAAAAATTAAACTAATCACCGCTTTGTTAAACAAGATATTGATAGGCAAGATAAAAAACTGCAAAAAAATATTTATATTACAGTATAAGAAGATTAGAAGATGTTTAGATAAACATTTAAGCTCCTGAAGTCAAAGATAAATAATTGTTATGTTATAATATAAAAGGAATTAAAGCAAACTAATCTGTTAAATAACTAGGAATATAACTATTCTACTAATGATTATTTTACCCCCAAGTAATAAATAAATAAACATGAGAATCGTTGATTAAAAAGCGATAAATATATGCTTGTAGCTTATTATAATACTTCCTGTTTGATTTTAATCATTGAGTTAAATCATCGACTAACTAGATAGTCAGACAGATACCGAAATTATTATACTGTCCTAAGCCTTCAAATACAACCCAATAACTGATACTGACAGGTGATGACGTACCATCAACAGTGTTAAGGCGGTTAGGTTCAAAGCTTCGAATGACAGTAGTATGTTACGTCAAATACTAGATCATTTATTCAGTGGTGTAAGCTACTAATGGGATCCAAGTCAAATTCATATGCTCGTAATGCACCTTGTTAATAAACAAACGAGGCTCTTGCTCCTACCAATCCACATGAGGAAATGGGCAAAGTCCCAACATTTGAACCCCTGCAAACGACGGCTAGTGGTGCCCAGCTGGGCACAGGAAGCCACTGGATGCCCGCAACGCAGGACTGATCGATGTTGAAGATCTTTGGTGGAGGCTTAAGTCCAGCAGTGGACGTTTATCTGATGACTACATTATTTAATAATTGGAATCTTTCTAATGAGAACATTTAAAACTTATTCTAATTCAAATTTTATTCTTGCTTGTTTTTCGCCTTAGGCCTGCTCTAATCACTTCCGTTCACGTCTGTGTTGGATTATTCTATTCCAAATCACTCCTGCCACTTCTATTATCATCATCTACAGCCACCTCTTTTCGTTTTACTTTATCTAGTCTACCATCACACCACAATTTTACATATTTTTTTTTTGTCCTCTTATGTGTCCTGTCTATCATCAATTGAGTTCACTGAGCTTCTATGTTATTTCTAGGATTTTTATACTGTTTCTGATAACACGATTATGTAACAACAAGAATAAGTCTAAAATTAACAAATCAAATATAAATGAGTAACTTCTTTAATTAAAATTACGCTTAACTAATTGACCTACAATGATAAGTACGTTCAAGAAAATAACATAAGACTACAATTCATTCCTTCTGGACAAACATAAAGTATTAAATTATCAACAAAGTTAAATAACCACTTTAAGTTCTATTAAATATCATTACAAAATTTTTAATGTAACCTGTAATAGGTCTATTATTATTTTTTTAAATTATTGGTGGTAAGTGTTGCTGGAGACTATCTAAGTTCCACCGCAGCTCTTATTTCTGTCGCCAAATAGTAGTATGCAAACATAACTGTCTTCCGCTTTTAAGTGCGCTGTAGCTAGTGATATTACTGGATTAACGAAACAACATCTTATATCTAAACACAATGTGATATTATATATATATCATCCTCAACATAATCATCATAACAACCAATTTACGCCCCCACTGTTAGGACACAGGCCTACCCTCAAAACGAGAGCGATATCATCCTAATCAGTGCCATATGTTAACATCTACCTCGTCTTATCGCTGCTTTGAATAAAAGATGAAAGCATATCATTACGCTTTAGAAAATTTTATCGAAACAATGCAAAGATTTATTATTTGCAAAGAAATCTAAAAATAAATATACCTAGAAACGAGTACGGTCTATGAATAAATTATTAATAATTCTTCAAACTTGTTCATTGTAAGATTTACGAGGAAATATTGTTATAAAAATTATCGCGATCGAATGTACTACTAGAACATTCGATAGCGACAAGTTTGGAATAAACAATGAGTCGTCAGTGACAATTGCTATTGCATAAAGAAAATAAAAAGGTAATCTGAAAATTTCTGGAATAATCTTCTCTGGAAATTTCTAGTGCTAGGCAGATGATCAGATGATTCATTCTCGTTTTGACCTTTCAAGGCGTTATCGGCGGCTTATGATCAATCTATTTTTTTTATCAACGAAGCAACGAGACGAATGCGACGTTCACCTTATGGTAATCGATACACCTGTCCATAACAACAAAGCTCTAGTTAGGATGCTATATACTACACGACATTATGCTGGTCATCTTGAAGCTTGTAGCATATAAGTTGTAATACCAGTACGGAATAAACGCAGCTAAAGAATGACGTGTTTCACTTATGCTCCTTACCAAACACTACAATGCACAAGGTGTTAAGTCTGATTACCTCAGTAATTACACTAGTAATAGCTCCCTTAAAACCTGAAATACGGTAATGTTTGCACACTGTTATTTGGCGAGTGCAATAGGAGCTGCAGTGGTATCCACCTAGATGGTTTCCGGCAACAAAGACTTACTACAAGTAAACTAAGACTATACGGGCCATACGAGCAGTAAACGACTTGGCCAGTGATTTTGGTCTTAAAAACAGCTTCTTTTAGTTGAATTTTAGTGTCAAGAGTAATAAACTTTTTCATCCCCCAGCATCGATTTATTCGATTTCATAATCAGTACATAACAACTCGGTATGAAAAAGTGTAAGAGACAAGTTTAAAAATTTCTATAGCTACTAAGCCCTTTAGATGAAAAGGTAATAATGATATATGTATTAGAGATATAAATATGATTATGCTAGTTTACTATAAATACCATAAATCTACTGCTTTAAATTTTGATTTTCATTATACTAAGAATTCTGAGGAAATATAGGAACAACTAATCTGCAAAAAAAATTATTCTGTCTACCTTCTGATATTTTCTAGTTACTACAAATTCAATGATATTATCTATCTATTCTGTTATCAAATATTATGTACTGAGAATTTAATAATAATGTATATGTATAATAAGACGTACTTCAGAACTCATAAAAATATGCTTAAAATCATATTTTCATTTGACGATACGAGCAAGGACTTCGTCTGATAGCACATAACACATCCTGCCCTTAACAAGAAAATGCTATTTAGGATTATGATTACACATTACCACGTTGTGATCGTCTTAGGACATAAGATGTTAAGTCTCGTTACCCTAGTAATTCCACTAGCTACAACGCCTTTCAAACTGGAACATAGTAATGTTAGGCTGCAAAAATACGAGCTGCGGTTATACCTACCTAGTCGGTCTCCGGAAACAGAAATACACTTTCGCTTATTACTGGTAGTGCTTTTGCATAAAGTTACATTGCGCCGGATGCGTTTAAACTTAAGGATTTGTTTACATATTGTAGTAATTACATGAGCTACAGCATGTTTCAAACCGATACACATACACTCTCTATTTATGACTTCAGTAAGAGTTTACCACAGGTAAAATTATGTTTAAGTTAAACTGCAGGATTGTGACGTTAACTATATTATACACAGAACACAATAATCACGATAAAGCCTAAAAAAAAGTAGAAAAACTGCCTGAAGTATTAAATATCACACCGAAAACATCTCTTTAATAAAACTGTATTCTAAGGTGTATTTATATTACTATGTTCTTTTATTTATTTTAATACACACTGAGAACTAGGCAAGTGCCACGCCTTTCAAAACACCGTCACGAAGTGGCTCGTTACCACCGCTGAATTTTTGATAGAAAGCACGAGAAACAAGATAAAAAACGTATTTAACGTGTATGGAAAGCCACCTATTCGCATTTACCTTTTGAGAATAATTTTACACTTACGCGACGCGATCACTAACTGAAAATCTATAAACGCTGCTGAAAATACACACACAGTACAGTTATGAGCTTTGTGTAAAAAATTATTTAAGTAGACTGTTTGTTACTTATCATACACTTAACATATTATATAAAGTTTTCAAAAAGTTAATAACATAACTTAGCTTTAAAGTAGCTAAACAATCTTATCAATTGAGTAAAATGATTTTAAAATAACAAAAAATTTTATAAAATGTTTATTCTCTTTATATATAATAATAACTAATAAATAATAAATTGAAATCGTAATTCTATAGTGTGAAAAGGGAAGTATGTAAAACTTAAACTTAAGGGACAGATCTACAAGTCAGTCATTAGACCTGTCGTATTCTATGGATCTGATTGTTGGACCACCAAGGGTTCGGATGAAAGGAGATTACATGTGGCCGAGATGCGAATGTTAAGATGGATGTGTGGTGTGACGAGGATGGATAAAATTAAGAATGAGTATATTAGAGGAAGTCTGGAAGTTGCTCCAGTGACAGAGAAGTTGAGGATCAAGAGGTTAGCGTGGTACGGTCATGTTATGCAGAGGGGTGAAGGACATATAATAAAGAAAGTACTGAGAGTGAATGTGGATGGTTATAAGGGTAGAGGAAGACCGAAGAAAGTGTGGATGGATTGTGTGAAAGATGACATGTGTAAGAAGAATGTGAATTTAGATATGGCGGCTGATAGAGGGATGTGGAAGAGAAGTACATACTGTGCCGACCCCATATAGCTGGGAAAAGGGCAGGAGGAAGAAGAAGAAATCTAACATAACATTTTTATATGATATGTAAAAAATGTTAAAATTATGGTACATTTTTGTAATAAATAACAGTATAATTTTAATAATATATCTACAGCTTACCGCTACATAATATTCCTCATGTTACGAATCACTACACACAATATTATTTACACTCAAATTCCGTAGAACGCGACAACTTTTGGCGCGTTGCGTGCTACGCCCCGTAGCGTGTCGCCTATGCCACTGCCGATGCCATACTGCCGCCGCGCTACGCCCGTAGCGCCGTACCAACTGCCGATTGCTGTGATTCTCGCTTCCCGACTCTGTAACAATCAAACTGCATACAAATAGCGCACGTATCCAATGTATAAACAATTTAATAAGATATTGTTATAAGCACTATTAGTAGACTAAATAAATAAATGAATCGGTTTTTTTAGTGCTTGATAGTCGAATTTATCTAGCGTTTCGCGCTTCTAAAACTTTGCCAACTTTTTCTGACTTCCTTTATGAATGGGCGACAATAGATGAATACGACATACTAATTTGATTCGAATAAAATCTTATATTTTAGCTTTACATTTTTTAAATATTTTATTATTGAGCCTTGAGGTATAATATTGCCTAACTTTCAAACCATTCTGATAAGTATTATATGATTGCTTTTCAATTTGAATGATGTTGCAGCAAGTAAAATAACTAGGTTATAAGAACACAGACACCGTCCCAGCTCATCGCCTTTTGTTATAAAGATCTACTACGGCGAATATAAGGTATACATTTCAAATCTCATTCTGAAGTCTCCGCTAACATTCCATGGCACACTTTCCGCTTAAAATATATGTTAGGATAACTCTTAGAAATAAAATATACAAACAAATAGTTTTTGTTGCAAGCGTTCGACGAGGGTGAGCAGTGATATATTCATATGCCCATATTTAAATATATTCATGTCACAATCGGTAGGGATGGAAGTTTTATTTGTAAAAAAAAAATCGTAATTTATTGCCGTTACCATAAACTACCCAACTGTATCTTAAAGTTACGAGAATAAAGTCTATTTTAGCGTAATAAACATTAAGGTTATCATGCGTAGCTACAGAGCATTAAGCCGAGATACTTCTAAACCATTAACTTTCAGAGTGCCCACGTTCGCAAGGTTTTTATTTCTAATTTGGATGGGTGTGCGTACGTTTTAGAGTTAGAAAACGCATTACTGTTTTTTATGTAAAAAAAAGTATGTATTGATTAAATAAATTTTTATAAAAATAATTTCTTTACTATACTTACAACTCACTTCTACTAAACTATTTTGATACGAACAGTATTACATGTAACTTTAAGTACAACTACAAAATCTATAAACAAAGTGACTGAATTCTTGTTATGCAATGGGTAATCACTTGACTAAAATTTTACGTAATGTTAAGTGACAATTAAAAGCAAATTTTAAAGCATGCTCGCTTAGGATAATCGAGCTCTCATATGTATAAACACCAAAGCGGATACTTCCGAAAGACTTTGACACCTTCCAAATATAAAAACTAGATTAATAATAAGTAATCTTTAAAGTTGACTAAGTGACTTATGTTAGTCTGCTTACCATTTTATTCCAAATTGAAAATGAAGAAAGAAGTTTATTCTATCACTAACCCTCTGTATAACACAAGTTTTTTCTAATGGTGGTAGGTTACTGGGGTAACAAGACTTAAGATCTTATGTCTGAAGGCGATGAGCGCAATGTAGTGCAGTGCACCACATCCTAACTAGCGCCGGATTATTATCGGCGGGCGTATAACCATCATGTGAACGTCCTGCTCTTAAATAAACCAAGATATACATATTATATTATCCACAAGAGAAAAATTAAAATACAGAATCATTTCTCAAATAAACAAGTTAGATATTTCTCTTAACAATTACCCTCTTATAGGAACGAAGCCTATTTTTCATTTTATAAATAGGAAGAAGTCGTTGTCTATATTTTCATTCATCTATATAACTCCAGGCGTTGGTTTATTTCAAGCTTCGTATCGATTCAGCAGCATATCCATACCCTTCTGCACCTTGCAAATATAACCTAACTACGAACATAGCTTATGAACGGATACGGCGTGTATTGGGGTTATTAACAATTAGAGGTCGGTAACCTATTGCCACCAAATTATTAAAATTTTTTTTTTTGGGGGTGAGATTTTTTACTCAACAACTATCCCAAAACAGCGTGGCGCTGATAAGAATTATTTCATTACCTACAACACCCTTCAAACCGACATACAGTAATGATGGTCTACGGTAACGGATATCTACCGTTAGTGTCAAATTAACGGTAGATATCCGTTAATACAAACATTACCGTGTTCCGATTTGAAGGATGTTATAGTTAATCAAATTACTGACGTACCAAGATTGCCTCTTACGTCTTAAGGTGACGAGGTTAATGTGATGCTGTGTATATCATTCTAACTAGCGCCACGTTGTTATAGACATATCTCTTACCATCAGGTTTTATTTTTTATGTGGGGGAAATGCCTATGCATACTCCTCCTCGCGGGGGCAAGGACGGGTTATGTCGCACTTGCACCGACAAAAACCCCCACGAAGTTCGGCCTCATCGCCCGAAGGCGTCACGGGAACGCTTTCGCTTGCAACCGCGACCCTGCCGGCCTTACCATCAGGTGAACGTCCCGTTCATCTCGCCGCTTTGTAGTATAAAAAAAAATATTTTTACAATATATACAACACATGTCTATTGTAGATACTGGGTTGGCGCTAGTTGTAATAATATACATAGCTCCGCATTAGGCTCCTCGCCTTGAGACATAAAATGTTCAGTCGGTTTACCAGAGTAATTACACTACCTACAGCGCTCTTTAAACCAGAACACAGTAATGTTTGCACACTACTGTTTATCAGTAGAAATAGGCGTTACAAATGTAAATATTCACAACGCATATGCGTTAGCTCGTTTTATGTTAAGAGATGCAAACAAAGAAAGACTTGATAACTGTATAAACATTTTCAAACTAATTGTTTTCATTAACTTCCTGTCAAAACATGTTTGATATAATTTTCTGATTTATATTCAGCAGGTACATCGTTTTTTGTCAAAAAAAAAAAATCTAACTAAACGCTATAACGGCCTAACGTTTTTGTAATGACTTTTCTGTATATCTGTTATGAATAACAAAGCCTGTGAATATTAAATATTTGTAAAGTAAAAGAGAAAAATTTTACTTCTATTTTTACAAAGAATGTAATGAAGAATGATGTCATTGAGATGATGGTGGATGGTGAAAATTCCTTTGATATAATTAATCTCATCAACTAAAGTATGGATACAACCTTTTTTTACTCGACGAAGCGACAGATCGAGCGAGACCTTCACCAGATAGTGACATGACCGCCCATAACAATCTGGTGCTATTAAGGATGATATACACTACACCACATTACGCTCGTCGCTTTGAGACAAAACGTACGTAGACTCGTTACTCCAGTAAGTTCAATAGCTACAACGCTCTTAAAACCGGAACACAGTAATGTTTGGCAGTAGAAATAGGAGCTGGTAATGGGTACCACCGCAGTCTTCTTTCAGGTAGGTAGACGGTCTCCATCAGCAGAGACCTACTACCAGTGAACTCTCCCCATTTATTACTTAAAACGGATGATTGTATCAATAAAATAAAACGCCAATTGGATCGAAACGAAGCCGCGGTGTGAGGTCAGTTATTTTTTAAAATGTAATCGAGACGAAAACTATGAAATAACCAATACAAATTTAAAGTTGACATTAATACTGGATTAAACCAAATATATACAGAACCGTTAGCATGCACTGTGCGTGTTGAAATCGTTTTCATCTCACCGACAGATGCATAAAAGAGATTGCTGTTTAATCTGGAATTTGTTTATTGAACAATCGCAAATTCATTTCATATTTGAATTAGTATCTCATTATTAGTGTCAGAAAGAAATGAAACTCGTTTATCTGTATATATACGAGATTTCCATTTGTTTTCGAGGGGAAATCTAAAAAGATACTCTGCTTCTGGGGGGAAGACAAGGTTCATTCTCAGTACGTTGCAGGAGGACTCGGGTTCTCTTACGTAACGTACCGATGCCTCCCGGCACTACACCTAAAGCATGTCCCAGGAAGAGCCGTAGCTCTCTTCGGCACCCTCGCTTTGCTACGACAAACACTAGAACATGTCGAGCTCGTCGGTCATCCTGAGATCGCTTAGTGGACAACGAGGGCTCCTAACTTCAAAGCCCACGAACCAGAAAACCCTTTTGGTCGACTTCTACAACAGGCAGGTTACCTTAGTCTTATTGTTAATAGCCCGATACTACAGAGCAAAAGAGATTTCCACCTGTGTAGAGATTCATCACGATATCTCTAGAACGATAAGGCATAAAGACTTGAATTCTAACAAGCACATTCCTTGGACCGAGTATAAGTCACTTAAGAACGGGTTTGACAAAATTCCTCCTCCAAAAGGAGTTACGGGAGTACTACGGCCAGCGAAGGGGGCGGAAACAGCTAGTACTTTATATCAGGCAAACAACGTTTGATTTAAGTATATACTTATTGCACAGTAAAAATATTACTATCTAATGCTTAAACATGATAAAAAGGTACGTCACATTATTGCGGTAGTCATCCCTTACTATTCGATTACTACCCTTATCGTTACTTGATAGAAAAACTGTGTTTTTGTAATTAATAACAAGATACTTACGTCCAACAACGGACCTCTATCGGCTAAGATAATCATAGATAAAAAATTTAACTTAAATTAATAAATACAAAACATTGATTAATATTAAATTAAAATTTTAAAAACTGAAAAGTGTTCCTGGTAGATTGAACTCAATATAGTTTCAGGTTTACCTTAATTCCTTCAGTTTTTGTGTACTCCATGTATATAACCTCATTACATGCTATCATTCGTTGAACTCAGCAGATGTATTGAGCTTGTGTATTTATTTTATTTATTATAACCTCTATCATTATTAATACTGAAGGAAATCTAAAACGAATCTTGACGTATAAGAATGTATTCTATATATATTATGATAATTTAATAGCTTTTTGTTATTTCCCTCAAAAATAATGCCTATGTTATATACATCTTCAATGTCTTACAGTAAAAGATTTCAAATTGTCTTTATACAGAAATTAGCCAGAGCAAACTGACATATAAATATGTTTAAATAATTTATTTGGTATAAACACATATTTATGTACTAAAATTTTATTATTACAAATATTATTTTGTTTTTCTATAAACACAACCTTAGCGGTTTCAACAAAGCCGATGAAAACTGCATTGGCGATTACCTCGGTCACTGTTACGACTATTTGAACTACCAATACTTTTAAGTTAACGATTAAAATATAACCATAATTGTGGGTGTTAAATATTAACATCTGTATGTATTAAAATTCATTTGACTGTTTCAAGCGAGATGCGACCAAATATTATGAAACTGCTAGCTGTTCACCGCACACTGCTGGCGGTAACACCCCTGTTACTCCCTTTGAGGAAGGGTTTTTGTAAAATACGATCTTAGCTGTTCTTTTTATCGAGTATAGGTCACTCGGTAACCGAGAATATGTATACTCAATAAAAGGAATATTTCTATCAAATTTCCAGTCTCTAAACCTCATGATTCCAGAGATATTGTGATGAGTCTCTACATAGATGGAAATATATATATCTATATATATGAATTTAATTCTTATCGACAAATAATTTTGATAGTTAAAGAAAGTTCTGCATTCAAATTTATGAGAAGTGTTTACTAATAAAATATTTAGTTTATTCAAATTTAACTTAAAAATTGTAACTTACCAAGTTCATATCGTAAATTTTATGACTATCCATATTTTATTTTTGCATATTTAAAAAATCCTATTGGAAGTCGAGTTATTTAAAACCCTTTAAACCGAGACAATTTAAGTGAAACTTTTAATATATTAGGGTGATATTAAGGCTTTTCTTTGAATAATACCAACAGCTATTAATATTGGATACTTTGTATATAAAAATATTAAAAGTATCTGGTATTTTTATGGAAAAGCAAATTTGCCGCTTGCAACCCAGTCATGTGATCTACAAGCAAGATGTCAAAGCCTTGAACGGCTTTATTGCGTTTGTTCCCCCTTGCATCGATCACAGCTTTCAAGCAGGATGTGCTATTGTTAAATAAATACAATCGTTAACTTTTGAATAATATACATTCGTTTTAAACTGAGAGGAAAATTATTAACACATTGTTTTTATTATCTTTATCTATAATATAGATTTTAGTCCGTTCAATGTCAACACTTATTAACTATTATAATTTAGTAATAGTTATATGTAAATGCTATTCTCTAAACTTATCCAGCAGTTATGGAGAATAGTAAGAGAATAACCGATCGGAATATTACATTTATTTATTAAAACCTTGCACACACAAATAAAATTGTACGAAAGGGCAGACTGGATGCCAAAGAGGCATTCTCTCCTAGTCTACCATAGGGTTGAGCAAAGAATAAAAGTAAGGTGCAATATATTGAATGTAAGTGTATATAATTTTTTTTTATAAATATGAATTATAGTATAATAATGTGTACAAATATGCTATATACAGATTACAAAAGATTAACATATATCTGTTATATATTAACATTCGTATATTAATCATATTGACGCTAGTCAAGTAGTTTATATTGCACCAGATTGGGCTTGTATCGTTGTAACATCTTATTACCTCAGTAATTTCATTCGTTTTAGCAACCATCAAACCGGAGCACAGTAATCTTTTGAGTACTGTTGTTTATTGACAAAAATGGATGTCGTATCTTCACCAGCCATTCTAAAACAGAATTGCTCAGAAATGTGTAGTATTGAGAATGTGCGATGAAATTGCACAACATAACTCTTCCATCGCTCTTCCTCGCCTGATAAACGTCCTCACATTGTTAACAAAGAGGTTCAGCTCCTCCTTTATAATAAGGTCAGCAAAGGAGTGCAACAAATTGCCAGCGCCAGTGTTCCCATGCAAATACGATTTGGGTGTCTTTAAGAAGAGAGTAATTACTGTTACTAGGTTAGTGCAGCGTTTGGGATACTACGCCCCCACATCCTCACCTCGCAAATACCCCAATGTCTCAAGACGAAAGTCTTTAACCAGTACGTCCTCCCCACCCTTACTAACGATGCAAAGACACGGCATCTGATCACCGGGCTGGTTCACCGATTCAAAGTAGCATAGCGACTGATAGAGAGAGCTGTGCTTGGCATTTCTATAAGAGACAAAATCCTGAACGAAGAAATTCGACGAAGAACTAAAGTTGTCGATGTAGCTTTCAAAATCTGCAAGCTGAAGTGGCAGTGTGTTGGCCATGACTGTTAGTCAGTAACGACGGATGGTGGAGAAAAGTCTTGGAGTGGAGGCCGCGTACAGGTGGCAGATGTGTAAGACGCTCTTCCTCCAGATGGACCGACGATATCATCATGCTCGGTAGTGTATGGATGCTAGAAGATGAGGATCGCATTTGGTGGAAGACATTCCGGAAGACCTATATCCATCAGCGGATAAACAAAAGCTTATAATGCTGATGACAAGGTTAGTGCGCTTAACTACCACAGACCACATCACCACTTACCACCAAGTGGGATGGAGGTCTAGCACAAAAATTTTTAATAAATAAAAAACATTTAGATCTCTATAGTAATTTCGGATAATGCATCCACCATTGGAAACTTACTCTCGAATGAAATTACTGAAGGTATTTCAGTTATTTAAGGCCATCTGAAGTGGTCATTACATTGACTGTGGAACTATTGCTGCAATTACTGCATGGACGTTACCTAATATAATTTATTTGCATCGTTTAACTGTATACACACCCTATTATACGTAACTACATAATATACATCACTCTATATCATTCACCCTATAATAATTACATTAATTATGTCTCAAGTAAATTACATAGATATATATAACTGTTAGGTTTAAGTATCTTGTATCTTTAGGTCATGTTTTAACTAAAGTATAATTTATAATTCAATTATAATAAGGGTTGACTTATTTCATTGTTCTCTACTACATATTTTAGAGACAGGAAATAAGTTATATTCTTTGATAAGAACTAGATTTAACTGAGTCTTAGAAATGAATAATAGTAAATAAACCTGTAAGATAATAAACACTAAATAGGATGCGAATTAGGATATAAGTAGACGTTAATTAAATGATAAATTTAATGACTAGATAAATAATAGCATTAAATACATCAACGGAGATGCTGTACAAAAAGAGATTGTCGCTTAAACTTAATTTTTCATGATATTTAGTGACGAATAAGTCGATGATGGTAAAATATGCTCATTAAGAATATGTTAAATCTTAGTTTAGGGGGAACTGTATTTTCACCTACACTAAGTCATTGTGTGTGCACCAGAAGCGAACCTATGTATCACGAGGTAAATGCTTAGCCGCTGAGCTACAAAGACAGATTTAATGAATCCAAGAAGCTTTGATCTCAGTATGGTTTTAAATGAGGAAATGATGAGTTCGGACCTCATTGTCTGCTGAAACGAAACAATGACAAGCGATTGCCTTCGTTAAAAATAATTCGTTGTTCATTTCATACTTGAATTATGAAGGATTTCTATAGCAAAGTTATTATTCATTGTACAATTTAATGGCAAAAAAAAAAGTATTATTAAAAGAATAAAACAAAACGTAATTTATATCGATTAAACTAACAGTTAATGAAGAATAATGAGAAGACCTGTTCAGCGTACAAATTGATTTGCGGCAATGAAGAAAAATCAAATCTAAATATAATTGCGTTGTCCTCATCGCTATGACTCCTCGTCCTACGTCTCGTTACTCCAATTCTATGAATATTTCTTACTTTAACACGGTATTATTTCTGGTTGTATCTACCGAGACAGTCATCAGTAAAAAACTAACCAACGCCTTAATAACTGCATGTAAATAAAAGTACTTTCATCCTGTACGGCTTCAAGATTAGTTAGATATTATTTTTAATACATATGAACTAATACCACAAAAGTGGTGTTAAGGTGGTATCTACCACCTTGTCGGAAACCTACCAGTAGCTGGTAAAGGATGAAAGCAGACCGAACTAGATCGGCAGGTTTAACAAATGGATAAGTTTCCGTGGTGCAAGGACTAAACACTTCGCTAGTAACGGAAGTCCCTAGTTGGAACCTGAAACTACAAGTTATGGAATTTGTTTAATGGCTAGCTACCATTCCCATGGGGATGTAAGGGGTCCCGCACAACAACTCACAGGAACCAAGTCAATCTCTTCTGCTCGTGGTGCACCCTACTAATCAACAAACGCAGCTCTGGCTCCTACCAACCCGAATTAGGCCAGCGTGGTGGGAAATGGCCCAAATCCTCCCATAAGAACCCTACAAACGACGCCACGTATTACCCGGCGGTGACAGAGGCCATGCTGACTGCAACTCAGGACCGATCGATGTGGAGATTTAGATCGATGTGGGGGAGGCCTATATCCAGCGGTGGACGTCTATCGGCTGATGATGATTACCATTCTCATATAGTAGATCTGCCAAAATAACAGAATTAATTATATTATTGTCACTTAAAAAGGTGTTAAATTAATTATTGATATAAGAAAAAGGTTTTGTCTGAATGCTAATACAAATAGCCAATGATGACGTATATTTCTTCTAATGAACATCCAGTTGTGAATATGCTTACATTCCGTACGTTAATTTGTTTTCCGGATATGTAACATTCCTCCGCGCTAATTTGACGTACGCGTTTTGTTATTACTTCCTTTTCCTCTGTGAACGGAACTTGAATAAAGTTTACACGAATATAAAAAGTTTTCGTACCGTAAACGTTGCGCCGCAGTGCGGTGGGCCGGCACATCTGTAGCGGCGCCGCATTGCTTGGGTCCCCCGACGAAATTACACAAGTGCCTTAATATAATACTGAAATCTGTGGCCGCCTAATTTCAGGTTCGGCAACAGCTTACAACAGCTCCTTTCGAATTCGAAACAAAAAGTGTTACCGCTAGATATTTATATATAACAATTTCGGCGGAGTTATTGTTTCTAACGCTTTGCTGGAAATAAATCGTGCTATTTCAATCTTTCAATACTTACTTGTAACTTACTCAAAAACCTACTATGCCTTCAATGTCGCTGATGCATAACACAAATTAGTCGTTTAGAGGTGAATTCAATTATTTTTATTATTATTAGTTTACATGATTCCTAACCATACTTTTGTTCAGATTTGCACAGCCATAAATAATATTAGAATGAAATTTATCATCTACCACGTTGTTTTGGATTCTCATTATTCATTAGCAGATATATTCTTTTAAAGGCTTCACATATTAAATTTCTCTTCATATATTATATATCTAAAGAAAAACCTGCTAAAATCTTAAACTACTGAAACTAAGGCCTCTGATAAGAGGGCAGTCAATGGTATTACCCCAACACGCTGGCCAAGTCGAGTGTGGTGATCTAATGCTCATACCAGTTTCTTCAAGATATTTTCCTCCACCGGAAACTCATGCTCAATGTAGCTTAACAAGAAGGTTTTCGTAATGTAATGTAGTGAGACTTCATGACATTATAATTGACCAACAAGTACTAGAAATTTAACCCGCTTGGTTTAACCCTTTGGTGTTTATTTACTAAAATTCTGTAAAGAATTTCGAAAAAAAAATATGCAATAAATATCTAGGTCCAAGTAGTTACCTATAGATTTCTGAGATTGAGAGCCACTAGAAGATGCAATGAAATAAAAAATATAAACCCGATTTTCCTATAACGATCATAGCGGAAATAGCTCGAACATTTTTACTATAGTTTTAGCTTTAGTATAATTTGAAAATTTAACATGAATATATATTTTTAACCGTAAATATCGTCTCCATTATTAAAACCGTACGTTTTGACCTTTAAATCCACACTTTAAACCCCAATTAAAATGAAAATCGGAAGGTTTAATGAATCCAATTTCGACCCATAATCTGCATTAATAAAACAAAATTAATATTCATTTCATTTGAATTCAATGCCGTATTCACTATTGGATGTAGTTACATACATACAGTCATAAACAATAGTGTATATATATTATGATTAATCATATCTTATCTTTCATTGATACAAAAGCATCAATGGTCTTTGCAGAGAGGATATATAGGATCTATTAGATCGCAAGGTTGATAGTTCTCAGCAGAAACAAATGGTTAGTAGGAACTAAAAGTTTTTAACCGTCCTTCTTCTTCTCAATCGTTATAGTCTAGATAAACTGGTCGTGGTCAACGAAATGTTTTAGCTACAAGTTTCAAAAGTTAAAAAAAATTTTAACTATCAATAATATTTCTTCCTATTCTTTGGGTTTTTTTTCAATTTACATCTAAAAAATTGTTTATCATTAGCGAATTGATTAGTAGAAATTATTCAATAAATAAACGCACGATATCATAGATAAAATCAAACCGAAAGGTGAAACGGAGAGTTTTAACAACTGTAAGGTAGTTAACCCCTTCCGCCCTCCGGCAAAGTTCGCTTAACAATTCAATGAGTAATATTATTAAAAGTTTAACTATTTGTTTTGGGTTTAAACTTCGTTTGCTTGTGTTTGTTACATGATATGAATAATGATTTAGTGATTCTACTGTGCGTATTTATGGTTATTTTTATAAAGAACTTTAATTCTTTGTTACTTCAAAGATAACTGTCTCATACAAATATAAGTAGCTTCTATATTTGCCTATAGAGAACTAGTAAAAGCTCGGCAGTCAACAGAATTGACTGCTGTTCTAGTATTATTTGTTGTGGAAATTGAATTAAATCATTGAATATTTTGATTATAAACAATCTTATAATTATTACTAATTGTTGTGGGAATCAATGAAAATGTCTGTGTATATGAACAGCTGTTTTACATTAAAATCTAATTATCGTCGATTTTAATTGTTATGAAAAACGAAATTTAACAATAATAATTGCATGCATGGTATCAGTGTATATGGACCATTTGAATTCGGCGGCAACTTCACTCCATTGGCTGGCACTGTCACGTAAGAAACTAAATAATCTATCGGCGACAAACTGACACACACTTAAGCTGCATAAGATTGGTTGGCACTATTACGTAAGAAACCAATAAGTTACCGGCGGCAACCTGACACACACTTAAGCTGCATATGATTGACTGGCACTGTTACGTAAGAAACCAATAATCTATCGGCGACAAACTGACACACACTTAAGCTGCATATTATGATTGCCTGGCACTGTTAAGTAAGAAACCAATGTGCTATCGGCGACAAGCTGACACACACATAAGCTGCATATGATTGGTTGGCACTGTTATGTAAGAAACCAAAAAGCTATCGACGACAAAGTGATACACGCTTAAGCTGCATATGAATAAGATTCTATATAAAAACAAATAACAGTATATCTCTTTCTCTTCCTATCTATTATCCCATACGTTGGTAGGGTCAACATTTCTCATCCACTTTGCTTTGTTCTCAACATCGTCTTCGGTCTTGGTACTGATCCGTGTCACTGCAGACCACATTTTTCCATCTCGTCTTCCGCCCTTGATATAGTTTTGTAAAATGGTTTCATTTCAATTTCCAATGCGACATTTATCATTAAACTCAATTTCACGGTGTGAACCTCAACGCCGTTACGGCTTCCGCTACGTGTATGGACCGTTTATAAAGCAGTAGACAAGTAGAATAATTACACCGCCGCCGTGAGACAACATAATGGAATAATACAGATTACATTAGGATTTAAATGCGAAACAATTGTAAATAACTAACTTAAGCTATAACTGTATACGATACATGAATACAAGGGACTAGCGGATAGGTGACCATTTTTTTTTCAAATTCTATCTTCCTGTGTAGTAAAGCCGGGCCTTTTTATTTGGTATCATTCATTTCTATTTCCTTATATCCTTCCAATTCTACCATTCTATCTTCGCCTTTCATATCTCTTTATTTTTATCATTCCATATCCTTCTTCCATACATCGACACCAGTTTTATTGATTAATTTTACAAACTTCTTAATATTAATTTACGTTTCTTATATCTTTTTCTTTTACATCTTCCTATATTTTATTTGATTGTATTATTTTCTTGAAATTCCCCCACAATTTTTCTATACTTTATTATGCTTTCCGTTTTTGATTTTATTTCCTATGTTTTGTTCTATTTATAGACTCTGATATTGATATCTATATGACGACAATACCCACTCATCAAGCAGGTAGATCTTCAACCCCGTGGTCTTTAGCCTTTGATTTTTGCTACTACAACCCAGTTTATATATACTTTCTGGTGCTAACGAAGCAATATGGACAAAGACCTAATTGATAACAGGTAGTAGAAAAATTGTAAGTGGTCTTAAATTACACGATAATTGATTAAGACTGATCTGATGAAATCAGAAAAACATCTAAATGTCATGGTGAGGATCTAAGATTTGAAAGTACTATATTTATAGTGTTTTAACTATTATTACTACATTTTAAATATTATTTTGTTATGTACTATTATCAATGTTTATCTATACAACAGTATTTTAATTTTAACGGACGTTAGGCGTCTAATATTAATTAAACTTGTTCTTATACGTATTTATATCTTGAATAAATATATTTTGCTTTCGAAACTGTTATAAGAGAACTTATTTTAAAACAAATTCTCTCACAGATATCGTTTTAAAGTGTATGATGCTTTAAGAAGTTTAGAACGTAGTGCGATATCTAGACGCGTTGCTCGGACAGCCGATAATGTGCTAGACTTGAATATAAAATCTAATAAAACTAATATGAACCTTATTGGGATACCATAAAGTCCATTTTCGTGTGCACTATTAAGTTCTGATATATATCAACATCCAACGATGTCGAGAGATAGTTTTCTCTGTTAAACATAACATGTATTATATAGTAACGGTTATTGAAATAACTTTTGAGATTGGCGCCTTATTTATACTTGTTACCGGTAATTAATTATAAACATCCTTAATGTTTTGTTTATGCATTTAAAACAGACGTATCTAAAAAGAAAGTCAGTACCAATCTTCGGTGCAATGAAAATTACAAATACCATTTTTACTGGTGTAAGGTCTAATTAGTCGGAGACCCTGTAAGTAGATTGTAACATGTAATCCTCCATTTCTCTAATATTCAAACATTAGTGAGTTCCGGTTTAAAGGGCGTTGGAGCTAGTAATATTACTAGAACTAATGAAACTTAACATCTTATATCAAAATGACAGTTAATATCATTGAAACTAATTCGGAAGGATGTTCACACGTGATGGTATCACATACCATTATTCTGCACTGGTTTTAATGGTACAGCAGCAAGTGCAAGAAAATATCTCTGTCAAAGTCAGGGGATATGTCAATTTATAGATATCTTAAGATCGGCTATCCGCTAACTCACACAAAGCTAGTCTAATGGATAGTCTTCACTTTTTCCTCTTGAGGAGGTCTTGAATCGCAGCAATTAAAGTGAGGTTGTAGCGTACAGATCATCCAGAATATTCAGAAAAATAACAAGACCTTTATCAACTAAAAGCACTAGACACATCATAACAACAATTCACAAGCCATCAAATGTATCTTATCGTTGTCTTTATGCTGTAAGTTTTGTTGCTTTAAATACTAGTGTTATTTATATACTTGTTTATTCAATGATAACGTTTTATTTGAATATTATAGCAGCCTTACATTTTCATGACTGAAGTTGGCTAAAGTGAATTAATCTACTGTAACATTTGGACTTGGTGTAACTTAGCCGACGAAAGCTTATTGTATCGCCGGCTATTGTCCCGCTGATTTATACCCACTAAATTTCTTAACAATAAGAAATAGCAGCACTGTTTCATTTAATAAATAGTTTATTAATTTGAAATTGTTATAAATTTAATGGGAATATTTATATATCAAAATTAAAGCCTCATAAAACCAAGTAATTTTCTTCATTAAACACAAATGTGATATCCGAGAGAGCTAGCGCAATCAAAATTAGTTGATCAACTTTATATAAACTTAAAACGTCCACTGAACTCGATAACTTAGTTGATAGGATTATGTGTTGACTGTGTCCTATATTTTTGATATATTTTACTAACTAAACAGCCTCCTTAATGTTCCATTTGTTGAGATTCGAGCCTTCTCTTACAAGACGAAAGTTCAGAATTTAGATACTTTTAAAATGTGGATTAGAGCCTAAAAGCCTGGGATTCGTAAGACGTGTTGTTCAATTGGAGTGTAAGGGTTACCCGCACAAGAACTCACGAGACCCAAGCCAACTTCACCTGCTCGTGGTGCATCGTGCTAAACAACAAACGAGGCTCTCACTTTCACTAAGCCGTATTCGGTTAGCGTGGTGGAAAATCACCCAAATCCACCCATAAACACCTATATAACCGACAGACCCTATTGTCTGGCCGTACCGAAGGTTATGCAGACTGTGAACCGATCGATATGGAGATATTTGGGGTAGGCCTATGTACAGCAGTGGACGTCTATCTGATTGTGATGATGATTATTATACAAGTAATACCAAGCTACTAATATGTAGCATGGTTTCGCCACAAAGTTATGATACAGCCGTTAAAATATCATTTCGTAAGTAATGACGCAGACTAATTGCTAACACGGTTAAATGAATTAACGCGGACGACACAAACAAAAATGACTTTAAACATTTAAAAGACAAAGTCAAACATCCCCTGTGTGGGGTAGTATTTAAAAGAAATGAATTAAAACTCCACATAGCGGGGAACGAAAGCGAGCGACGGCGCTCGAAATTGCGACAAAGATTGATGACTTAGAAAATTTAATATAAAAATTTTGTGAAACGTGTTTTGGATATTTTCGCTGATGACCGCGTCACTTTACAATCAGTGTC
The DNA here is from genome assembly GCA_029030555.1 of Ornithoptera alexandrae. NCBI lineage: Eukaryota > Metazoa > Arthropoda > Insecta > Lepidoptera > Papilionidae > Ornithoptera > Ornithoptera alexandrae. Next base: position 10,577,454 of record JARDVY010000037.1, read on the forward strand.
GGACATCGTCGGATTTAATATTCCCAACCCACTTGGATTTTATTAAAACTGAGCGCTAGGGATTGTTTACGCTTACATTAATGGGATGCTTAAAAGAAAAGTGAATAAGCTACTTCTATACCAATGCGATCTTAAAGAAGATCTTAAGAAACGTATTGAAGATGTGGACATATAGACGCATGTTGTCCATGTAGCCCGACTCGGAGAATGACCAATGACAGTATTCTCCAACGAATTGGCTAAAAGCGTAACCTCATGCTTACGGTTAAGGAACGTAAAATCTCCTACCTCGGTCATGTACTCCGTCATCAGCGATATGATCTGCTGCAGTTAATTATAATGGGTAAAGTTTATGGAAAATGAAAGGTGGGGAGACGGAAAAAGTCATGGTTGAGGAATATCAGGGAATGGACTGGCATATCTGAGGCGTCGGAATTGTTCCGCCGAACAGGAGACAGAAAGGATTGTACCACGCTGATCGCCAACCTTCACTAGTTGGAGAGGCACTTTAAGAAGAAGAATACCAGTGCGCTGTACTACCAAAGACTTCATCGCCGCTTACCATCAAGTGTGATCTTTGTTAATCGCTAGTCTATAAAATAAAAAAGTAAATAAGTAATAAAAATCTTACTGGTAGTAAGTCTACGTTTCCGGACACCGGCTAGATACCATCGCAGATCTTATTTCTGCTGTCAAACAGTATTGTGCAATCATTACTGTGCTCCGTTTTAAACGTAGTAACTAATAAAATTACTAGGGTAACGAGATATAAATATCCTGTCTCAAGGCAAAGAGCGTAATATATTCCTGTGTATACCATCCAAACTAGCACCACGTTGTTATAGGCGGGCGTATCACTTACCATCAGGTAAACATCCCGTTCGTCTCGTCGCTTCATCAAAAAAAAAATTATCACCTGACTCCTCCTTACAATGCAGTAAATTTTGAGCTGTCTGTGATCGGTATAAAATAAAAATTTATACCTTTACACGGTCCGGATATTAAAAATTTATTTATCATAGCACTTCAACCAGCACATCAATTGATATTGCTCGACGAAAGTAGTAAACTGTTCTAGACTATTCTAAGAGGTGATCATGTATAGAAGAAGACTTACTATTGACGGATTCTTCACAGACCAGATATTTATTTGTGCTTATAGCATTAAAACATTACTTTACTCGTGTCAATATCGCAGTACCGATATTATAAATTATGTTGTAGGGCTTCAACCTGCTTATCATTTACTACAAACTATTAAACTATTCAAGAGTTCTCTAGAAAGTAATCTAGAACAGAGGAACACTTAATGTTGACAAGACCTCATAAAAACAAGAAAGACTGCAAAAAAAGGCTTCAAAGATTTACTAAAATATCACAAAATGGATGGAGTTTGAGATATCAGACGGATATACCAATAACACCGCCTCACAATTCATATAACTTTCGAGGTTTCCACTGCAAGGATTTTACTACATGTTTTCAGAAGAAAGACCAGTTCTTAATTTACTACGCTTTTCATGTGTGTAGGGGAAATGGCATGTCACCGAACGTTCTTGAAATTTATATGACAAGACCTTATATCACTGTGTTCTCAAAATCATCAAGTACAACTTACCTGTAACTTAGACGATTGGTACACCTAGAGATAGGAACATAAGCACTGTCTCCTTTTCCTGCCTTGATTAAAAAAATATGCTTCGCAAACCCAATTAGTTGTCCAATACGAGAATATTAACACGTAACACCGAACAGGAAAATGAGGAGTAACACAAAGCAAAACTTAATTAACTTAGTATTCTACTCAAGTTATGTTCCAGAGTAAGCGCAATTACTGTATCTACAACTTATAACTATACTTAAAGCGGGATGAAGTTTCTTAAGACACGTTCGGCCTTCATAATCCGTCCGTAGCGCGAAGAAATCTATTGGAGCCGACCACGGAACAGGAAATGACCTAGATGAAATTTTTATTTATAATACAAAGAATCCACTTGGATATCAAATAGGGAGATAGGGAAATAGGGAGATAGTAGTTATATATAGAAAATTAAGTCTTTACCACCACCCAAGATAACAGTATTATCGTCATTTGCTGATAGACATGCACTACTAAACCTAGGCCCAAAGACCTACTCACCCATCGGTTCGTCACTACTCAATCGCTCTTTGCGACGATCACCAGATCTTCAGCATAGAAGCGGTCCATCTTGGTATATCTACGGATATTACGGCCGTCACGAGAAGAGGTCCAGAAAAAGTACCCATTTCCATATCACCAACAATGTATGAATAAGTTATAGTAGTAGTATATCCGAAGATTATACTTCACTTTTCTTTGTGACATATCTATTCTGAGAATATACATATATGTTTTTTTTTATTGATAGTAACGCTACAAAATAATAACCCGTAAGGATTCTATCCTAATAATTATTAAAATAACAATAATAATTCAATACTAATAACTTAATGATAACCATTGGTTTATTAAATAACCAGATCGCAAAGTTGCGCAGATATTAAGCAACCAAAAATGTAATCATTAAAACTTTAACTTGATAAGAATTTTAGTTTAGAAGTATGAAGCTAATCTTTTGTTTTTTTTTAATTAATTAAGCAACGAAACCAGCGGGACGTTGACCTGATGGTAAGTGATACGCCCGCCCATAACAACGTGGCGCTAATTATGATGGTATATACTCCACCATATTTCGCTCGTCGCCTGAGACATAAAATGTTGATTCTCGTTACCCCAGTAATTACACTAACTACAGCGCCCTTCAAACTTGAACACAGTAATGTTTGCATACTGCCGAATAACTAGACGCTGCGGTGGTACCTACCTAGACGATCTCCGGCAGCGGCCTCCCCTTGATAGAGAAAATGAGGAGCAAGAGGTTAGCGTGGTACGGGCATGTTATGCGGAGGGATGATAGACATATAACAAAAAAAGTAATGAGAATGAACATGGATGGTTACAAGGGTAGAGGAAGATCGAAGAAAGAGTTGATGGATTGTGTGAAAGATGACATGTGTAAGAAGAGTGTAAATTCAGATATGACGGCTGACATAGAGATGTGGAAGGGAAGTACATACTGTGCCGACCCCACATAGCCGGGAAAAGGGCAGGAGGATGGATTATAGGCCTCCCCCAAAGATCTCCGCAACGACCGGTCCTTTATTGCTCGCTTCCAGTGGGTTCACGTGATTCTCATCAAATCATCGGTCCACCTTGTGAAAGGCCCCCATGTTACTTTTAACAAAATAAACTTGACAAGCGTTATATGAAACAATTGTTAGAACAAAAAAAATTTTTTTTTAGATCAATTGTGTATACAAATGTTTCCGGTTTCAATTGTCAGCAGTGCACAATCCGGTAATCGGATTTGCTTACAATAAAGATTAAGCTTTTGTGCTTAAGATCCGACACATTTAATTTTTTTTTTGTTCAGCATCATTTTGTTACTAGTGAAGGAACAACAATACAGCATCGTTGAAAAATATTTTGAAAACTCAATTTTTATAACGATTAAAGAAAAATATCTTTAAACCGTCCATTGTGTATGTAATGTGCGAAGGGTTTTCTCGAACCCCTTCTTTTTAGATTTTCTATCATTTATGATAGGGTGCTACAAATAGACATATTTGAAAAAATAGTTTAATTGCTGAAAAATAGCTTAAATGAAAAAACCTCTACATTTACACATACTGTTTGTTTATAACGGTCACGGGAGGATTTACCAAAATTTTATTGTTATTTGAGTAGAGGGTAGCTTTTATAGCCCCCGATACTATTTTATGTTCTACAGATAATTCTCAGCTTTATTATATTCTGCGTGAGCTGTGCGCGAGTGTAATGTGGGAGGGGCTGTATGGAAATTTTGTATGTTATTTAATACATGGATAATATTAAAGCTGTGTTCTTCGCCGAATCTAATCTTAAAGGATTAACATTGTCTAGACGCCATTTACAACTAGATCTGGCAATCCCAAAGAAAAATAGGATAGACAAGGTCATTTAAAACTGAACTAATTTTTTTCTCAAACGTTTTCTACGTGATTGTATAAGTCCTTAAAGCTTCAACAGATATCGGGCATATTATGCAGAATCCGTATCGAAGATTACAGATTCCTTTTTGTACAGTATCTTTATTTTAAGGGCAATAATATTTATTTCAAAGCTCGTAATATATTTACACTAGGAATCTGTGATCTGTCTTAACTAAGAAAGCGATCAAAGAGAGACTATGGGACTAAACACAAATCTAAATTCCCTCACCCACGTATTAGTCGTCTTTTACCTTTTTTTTTTCGTCGTGAGGCGTCTTCTAAAGATGACCTTATGTGAGATGTACTTACTGTAACCCTCCTCGGTGATAACCTTCAGTGCATTAGGAAAGTCCCTGAAATGTCCTACAGAAGATACTGGTGCTCCTCTACCCTTTGGATTAGCTTGTGTCGAAGAAAGACCGAACCTTCAAGTTTCGGCACGTACGGAACCACATTACATTTGCTGTTTCACGCGGATCCACTTATTCGGCCATAAAGACCCACGAACCCCGTAAACCCTTCCAGTCATCTTCTATGACAGACAAAGCTTACCTTAGTCATATTCTTACGAGACCGTGAATACAGTGGTGCTTTTTTACCTAGGGAACAGCTGCAGTCACCAGAGCCATCAATCAGATGATTATTCGCTAAGTGATAGTTCCGAATCATGAGGAACAATACTGGGACCCGAATATCCTCATAGGCCAAGGCTACTGCCTTGAGAGAGTATATTCATATATATGTGTATAAGATGAAGATATGACTGCTACCAAAGTCCTCTACCAGGTGGTCCAACGATCTGGTTAAGGTTGCTGGAAGCAGCTGGATGCGGGTAGCGCAGTATCGATCGATGTGGAGATCTTTGAGGGAGGCCTGCACAGCAGTGGACGTCTGTCGGCTGATAATGATGATGATGATGACTGTTACAAATAATAAATGAATGTGTCTTCCGCAGTATTCTCCATATAATCATTTATTATACTTACTGACGATATGTTTCTGTTGCTGGAGACCGTCTAAGTAGGTAACCACCCCAACCCCTCTGTCAGTCGCTAAACAGTAGTAGTATTGTGTACCGGTTTGAAGGGCATTGCAGATATTGAAATTACTGAGGTAATGAGACTTAACATCTTACGTCTCAAGATGATGAGCACAATGTGGTGCTATTTCTATCCTAACTAGTGGCATATCGTTATGGTTAGGCGTATAAAAAAAACAATGACCAATGAGGGCTAATTCTGCTGCTTTAAAATAATACCATTAATTTTAGTCTATGGGACATTCATTTAACTGGTCTCCATTAGTTAGTCCCTGTATGAAGACGGTGACCCTCTTAATTGAATTCCCTATCCCGTGTATTATATCCTCATGCATGACCCGTGACTGAGATGTGTCGGGATTATACATGGATGTATACATCCACTGAACATGCAAATGTTTTTGATAATTTATCATGACGTACTTGGTGACGGTCCCGCCGTTGGAGCAGGGTTGTTGCGGTGGAGCCGCGGGAGGTGAGGAGTGCCCGTAATGCGTTCCGCTGCTATCCGTATCCTCCGCGGCCGTATAAAGGTTGGCGGCGAAACCGAAGATCAGCTCGGCCGAAGAGAGTGGAAAGAGTTTTTCTTTTGACTCCTATGGCCTCTGAGTGACAGATTCATGGGAATCCGTTGCCCAGGTGATTGCAAGAGGCCGAGGAGAGGGCGCGCTGTGTGTTCCGGCGTGCCCCTTACAGAGGTGGAAATGGGATTCTTCTCGGGCAGGGTTGCAGAGGTGTGCAAAAGCATTCCCGTGGCCCTGTTGTAAAGCGACAGAGGTGGAACATTGTGAGGGTCTTAATCGGTGTAAATCTGACATAATCTATCTTTGCCCCGCGAGGGCAGGTATACGAAGGTATTTCTCCCCCATAAAACAAAAAAGGGTTGTTACAACCGATAATTTACGAACAGCCAATGGTTCATTATAATGCATTAGTAAATGAAAGCTGTGGTCTGTGTACTTTCATAAATAACAGTCGCGCCGTTGAAATATACGTTTCAATGAACACAGTGGCTCAAAAGCTCCCCCACCTCGATTCCATCAATACCTTAGAGTGCTTTGCAAGATTGAATAACCTTCGATGGTCACCGTGCTCGGCATTGCTTACGTCATGTAGATACTAAAAACTATAGACTACTACTTTATTGTTTAATTGTTAAAGAATTAAAAAAAAAGGTGGTGGGTCGCTTGTCAAAGAAAGATCTTCTAGGTGTACAGTAGTGTGCATTAATTACTGTATTCCTGTTTGAAGGGCGCTGTAGCTAGTGAAATTACAGAGGTGACGAAACTTATGATCCTATGTCAAGAAGCGACCAGCACAATGTAGTGTTACGTTCTCATAACTAGCAGCACGTTGTTATAGTTATGGGTAATCGTATCACTCACCATCAGGTGAACGTTCTGCTCGTCTCGTTGCTAAACAAAAAAAAAGTTTTAAAAAATTTTACGTGTACACGAATACATAAAGAGATGTCATCAATATTACCACGAGCCACATTCACATGAATTTAAATTTATTATGCATTCCGATGGAGACCTCAAATTGATTTGTGGTTAAGCATTATGTCAATCAGAAAATTTTGACTGCATCATGATTGAGGATAAGGTTGTGAATTTCTCGTTACTCCAATAACTAGCCACAGCACCTTTCAAAATGGAACACAGTAATGTTTGCACACTACTTTTTAGCTGCGGTGATTCCTTTATTTCTGCCGCCAAATATTAGTATGTAAACAATAGTATGTTCTGGTGGCATACCTGCCCTCGCGGGACAAAGACAGGTTATGTCAGAGTTGCACCAACTAAAACCCCCACAATGTTCCACCTTCGTCGCTTTACGACAGGGCCACGGGAACGCTTTTGCATACTCCACCACCCCGCTAGCGCCGACTGCATCATGTAGCCCCACCTCAGGAGGAAATACTTTCCACCACTGTAAAGGTGCGCCGGAACACACCTCGCGTCTTCCTCTCAGCCTCTTATAGTCACCTGCGCAACGGATCCCCGCGAATCCATCACCCAGAAGCCATTGAAGCCATAAGAGAGAAATCTTCTGAGTCCCTGCGGCGGATCTGGAGTTGGCTTCCGCCGCCAATCGTTATACGGCCGCGGAGGATAGGGCGACCTCACCCTACTCTCTGCGACTAAGCGGCGAATCGCAATACCAACGCTACTCCCGCTCAACCACTCCACCTCTGCTGCAAAGGGCAGTATTAATCTGGTCTCGCAGCCTATCGGCACATATCCGAGGTAAGCTCACCTGGAGCGGCCACCTCAGGCCAGCCGGGTAGGTTCTTCTTAGCTTCACCGTGGGTGACCAAGCCATGGCTACTGTGCCCCACCGCATGCAGCGTATACCATTCTAACTTTCGCCACGTTGTTCTTTCTGTTCGTCTTGTCACTTCGAAGAATATAAAAAAAAAAGTTAATTAATAGAGAATTGTCAAATAATAAATATAAAGTTTGAAACATAAGAACAGATAAGGTCCTATCAGCTGTAACTTGACAACAAGTGAACAGCCTAAACGTCAGAACAGTCCTTCGCTATAGCGTATTTACGTAAGTTTAGAGCGTAAGGTACAATCCAATTAAGTGAGGAGCTGGCGAAAGCGGATCCATCAGAAAGACTACGAGCTCTTTCAACTTTTCGCATAATTTATACTCGATTTAATGACAGCCCCACGTAGTTGAGGAAGTGCTGTGCGAGCAGACTTTAAAACTTCGACCCTTCGTAGGGATGCTCAGCTTATGAACTGTTCGGTTCAATTTTAAATTGCTTGTAAGTTATCTGATGTTGAAGCGTTTTTTCTCTACTTAAGAAAATAAGTTTATATTCCCTTTAAGCAAACTATTTATTGGTGGTAAATCTTCGTTCTTTTTTCTTTTTGCTCGTTCTCTGAGCATTCGTGAGCTTCGTTCCTGTGTTTTGTACAACTTTTATTTTCCTTCCTCGTTCTCGGCTTCCATCCTCTTCTTCTATTATACCGTTCTTATCTTCCATTCTTATTCCTCTCATCTATACTCCATCCTAATTCCTTCTTTCATCCCTTTTCCTTATCTCTGGTACCGCCGTAGCGCCTATGTAATAGTTTGCAAACATTACTTTCTGGTTTGAAGGGCAAGCGTCCTTCAGTTATTGTAATTACTGGGGTAACGAGACTCAATATCTTATGTCTCAGACGACGAGCGTAATGTGGTGCAGTATATATCACCCTAACTAATGCTACATTGTTATGGACAGGCGTATCATTTACCATCAGGTGAACGACCTGCTCATTTCATTGCGTCATTAATTTAAAAAAAAAACTTGACTATAACGCCATTGAAATAAATCTCTCATTTATTTATGGTGTAAAGAAAGTAATATTTGACCTAGTGATAATATATTATATATAAATAAATAGATCATTAGTCCGATAATGATCTGCAGCAATGGACTACTGCGAGCTGATGATAATAATGATATAGATTATAATAATAAACAGAAAATTTAAACATGTATTTCTTAATTACTTTTTAAACTCATCAAAATTTATTAAACATTTACTACTTTGTAATATTAGTGGTAGGTCCATGTTGCTGGTGACCATCTAGGTAGTTACCACCTGTTTCTGTTCATTACCAAACATTCACTGTTCGGATTTGAAAGGCGCTGTAGCAAATTAAATGACCTGTGTAGCGATAACCAGAACTAAGTGATGCAGTGTATATCATCCTGATCATCTCCATCGTTATGGGACAGGCGTATCATTAGATGAACGTTTCACTTGACTCGTTTCGTCAAATAAGAAAGAAATTTGAGGTCCAGAAATTCTCTTAGAAGATCAAGCCCATCAAGTTATATTAAAAGACGACTTTTAATTTAAAAGGGGATAATCAAACGCAATGTAAGTCCCAGCCGTGGGATTATTTAGTCCATTATATGGGAACGTGATCTGCAAAGCCTTAACTAACGCCACAACATTACCGTGGTATAATCCTAGCGAAATTAATAGTAACTTCGTTTCAGTTTAATGTTAGCGTTCAAAGCACCTACTTATATAATCGCTTTGAGATTATTAAGGCCGGACAAATGTGAACCAAATTATAACAAACTATAATCAAAATATAGGAAAGGAATCATATTAATAATTAAAGTATTTTTTTTTTAATGCAAAGCGTTCACCTGATGGTAAGTGATAACCTTGCCCATAACAATGTGGCGTTAGTTGGATGATGCACATCGCAACACTGCGCTCATCGCCTTAAGACATAAAATCTTAAATCTTTTACTTTTATAATTTCACCAGCTACAACGTCCTTCAAACCGGGACACAGTAATGTTTGCACAATATTGTTTGTCGGCTGCAATAGGCGCTGCGGTGGTATCTACCTAAACGATCTTCGGCAACAAAACAACAAAGACCTACCACTAGTAGAATAAATGCAGGAAGTATAATAATTACAGAAAATGCTAAAATGTGGTACAATTGTTTTTTTTTCGCGTCATATTTTTAAAAATGTCTTTCTCTCTAAATATATATCACATATCAAATCACGATATCTCTAGATCCGTAAAGCCAAGGCCCTAAGTCTCAAGAGACTTAAAATTTGTCAGGAATATACCATTTACCAAGACAGGTCAACTAAGGATGGATTTTACAAAATTCTTTTCCCAAATAAAGTTGAGGGGTGTTATAGCCAGTGAAGCGGGCGGGGAACAGCTACTATATACATGTAGATAATTTAGCTAAGAAACGACAGGAGATAGATGAGAGAATATTAGATGATGAGTGGGAAGAAGAGATGAATAAAAGTATAAGTGAAGAGAAACTATCTTCATTGCTTTTTAACACGGAATTCCGTGATTAATTTCCGGAACCAAATAAATGGTGGAATTTTGTTGGTGAAAAGATTTTTTTCCAGTTCTCCTTCCAATCATCATATGCATATTGTCAATTTGCGACAATTAAAGTATACTTATATTCCGACAGTGGTCCATATAACAGAGAGTATTCTAGAAGTGCTAGTTTTACCTTCTTCTGTGTCTTTTAAATAAACTCATAGGAAAATTATAATAATATTATAATTATAGTTAGAAAAATATATACAGGTTAAATAAATAAAAAAGTAATATCTTCCACTGTAATTAATGGTATAGTTATAATATTCTTACTAATATGACGTCATTGTTGAAAATAATATCCTATAACATTCGTAAGACTTTCTAAGAGGAAGTTACAAAATACAGACAACAACTGAAATTCAATCACCGTTTGCATCAAACAGGAAGGAACTAACCGCTGTAACAAACAGCCTGATAAAGCAACATTAATCCCTCTATAGAGGCTTTTTAGATTCCTCACATTAAAGACCTTAATATTTCAGTATAAACTTATAAGAATTTACTTATATTTTTAGATAAAATACTATTTGTTTTATGCATTTTCAAGTAACATTTCTTTCAAACAAATACTTTAGTAATAATACCAAACTTAAAAGAACGTTCCTGTTATATTCTTTTAAATAAACGATTTTATTATAATTAAATGTTAAGGGTTGTTTTGTCTTTAACCGTATTTTCATATTCAAAATTATTATATATAATAATCCATATATATAAACATAAGTGTTAATTTTTATTTCGAAAGTAAGACTTCGAAAACTACCCTGCATATAGATAGATATAAGGATGCAAAAATAAATAGTCTGTCTCAAAATCAGTTTAGGGAAGATTAAAAGAAGGAAATAGGATGAAATATAGATGAGAGAATGATTACTAAAGATATGAACGGTATAAGAGAAGAAGAGGATGGAAGGAGAGAATAAGAAAAGAAATAAAATCTGTAAATAAAACAAGGAACGAAACCCAGGTCTACAAATGCCCAAGGTAAGGAGTATAAAAAAAAATATCCTGCAATTTGAGTGTGTTAACTCGCTTTAAAAGTATATCCTAGAAAGTATATGACAAGTAGCAGAGTGTTTACAGTTCTTCTTCCAAAGAGAACCCTCAAAATTCGCATACTCGTTTAGTATACTATTACCTCAGTCGTAGATCACTTTAGTCTAAATTTAAATAGTCAGTATCTAAAGGCCTGGATGCATCTAAATTTCAAGTTCCATCTACAGTTGTAACATGAACTACTTGGCAGTGAGCATTAAGTCGTCGAGCGATGTTAGTGGCAATAAATTATCGTACTTGCGAAGCTACTAACTCTTTACACGACCTCATACATCAAGCTTGACGGAACGTTAACGCTTTGGGAAAGATTCATTAATACAAAGTACGCACTCCATAATCCAGCTTCCCACTGCACGTTTGAGGTGAATGTAATTTACCAAGTACTTAGGTATCCCGTAGTTCGCCGGCCTAATGGTTAGAGTGTGCGGCCTTCATTCCGGAGGTCGCGGGTTCGAATCTCGGCATGTACCGATGACTTTAATATTTATGTTATGTTCATCTGTGAACTTAAGTAACAACAGTGAAATACAAACGGTGAAGGAAAACATTGTGAAGAAACCTGCACAAAAGTTAGAATTTATTCTAAGATGTGTGAGAAGTCACCAATCCGCATTGGGCCCGCGTGGTGACTATGACCCATCGCCCTCATATTGAGGGTAGGCCCGTGCCCCAGCAGTGGGAACGTAAATTGGCTGTTATGATGATGACATATCCTGATGGTTGTATTAACTATCAAAGATTATGTGATATTTGCGGAAATTAAGTAACAACTGAAATTTATTCGTTACGGAGATACATCTCGCCGGAGAATGAACCTCGCTCCAGGATAATTTAAAGATTTAAAATAGCGATTTAAAAACGCCCTGAGGAAATCTATTATCTTTGACCATGAACCACAAATCCTTGCAACATCGATTCCTATAAAGATGTTTTGGAAGGCTATTGAAATTAAACATCCTAATTTAAATAAAGATGATGGATGAGTCATAGCACGTGCTGAGGATCCTTTAAGAAAATTTAATCAAGCACCAAGCACTCTAATAGACGACTTAAAGACACGGTAAGCTCATTCTGCGTAGATCAGATAACATATAACAATTATAGTATTGTAGACACCTCGTGGTAACTATGAGGTCGGGACATCTGTCACTTCAGTACCTCAGTGACCATGGCTGCTGCAAAGTAGTCGAAACGCCGGAATTTATATACATGTATGATATTTATACCTTTATAGAGACCTGATATTTAGGAGAATTCCTTTTACTTAGTATAGGCCAGCTAAAATCGGATTTTTCAAAATTCCTTCTCCAAAGGGGATAACCAGCAAAGTAGGCAGGGAACAGCTAGTATTGAAGTAAACGCAATGAAATCCACAAATTTTACTTTAAAAAAAAATATTACAGTACGTATATTTAATATATATAAGTGATACCGATTACACTTAGAAAATATTCATCATACATCAACCGATAGATATCCATTTCTGCACATAGGCCTCCCCCACAGATTCTCAACTCGATCAGGTAGGGATTTATGTAGGAAGGATTTGGGGGATATCCGTATGGGGGGATTTGGACCATTTCCCACGCTAGCTTAATGCGGATTGGTGGAAGCCAGTGCCTCGTTTGTCGATTAAGGTGTCAGGGGACCCATCCCAACATCATCTGCTTGTGGTGCACTCTGATAACCAATAAACGAGACTCTAGCTCCCACCACCCCGCATTGGGCCAGCGTGGGAAATGGCCCAAATCCCCCCCATATGAATACCTCCAAACAACAGTCCCTGGTGCCCGGCGATGCGAGCAGCGCAAGACCTATCAATGTGGTGATCTTTGGAAGAGGCCTATGTCCAGCAGTGGACATTTATCCAACGATGAAATTTAAATAATTATAAACAACATTTATTACTTAAATGCAGTTTAAACTTACATAAACTTACGTATACTAATTAAGTCGACTTGGAAGTGTATTCTTCTAAGGACTGCACCGGATATCCGTTTACTGCAAACGGCGGTGAAGACAGGCATCAAGCATGAACGCTTCAAGCTCTTATCTCTTTGTAACTTGAGAACTTTTCGTACAAGGAACCGCTGAACGTAAATGGTTTCTAAATTAAGTTACTAATATATCCTGTGAAGGATTTCAGTTATATTGTTATAAATAAATCAAACGTTACGTTTCTTGTAATAAATTTATTCTAATTATCATTAGCGTTTAATTTTTATTTAATTAACGGCGCGACATGATGAGCCTAAATATCACTTGATATTAAGTGAAACGTCTACCCATAACAACGTTAAGGTGATATACACAGCACGACATTACGCTCGTCGCCTTTAGACCTAAGATGTAAAGTTTCGTTACCGGAGTAACTTCATTAGCTACAGCGCCTTTCAAACCTGAACATAGTAATGTTTGGCGATAGATATAGACGCTGCAGTGGTACCTACCTAGAAGGTTAACGGTAGTATTTTCATGTGTGATATGCTTTTTAAAAATAATAAACTTAATATCACTTAAGAAATTTATCTATCTTCATATTCAACATATAATGGATGTATACTTTTGTACATCAAGTATTTGTCGTCTAAAAAATCTAGCTAAAATTTAATCTAGATCAAATTTTTAATATTCAGGTCGGGTCATCTTCTCATTGATTTATCCTGTCGCCAAACAGTAACGCTAACATTACTGTGTTCCGGTTTAAAAGGCGATGTAGCTAATGATTGTACAGTAAATTTAACATCGCGTCTCTAAGCTGCGAGAGCAGTGTGGTGGAATGTAAACATCTTTACTTGCCTCATTACTATAGAGAGGTATAATACTTACCGTCATGTTAAAGATCTTTTACTTCTCTGTTTTCGAATAAATACATAAATGGATAGTAGTCGCCTTAAAATGTATCATATAATAAGAAAAATTTCGTTAGATATAATCATGAAATATCATTTTCAACGATAGTGACATGTCCGGTATCCAGATAGACGTCCACTGCTGGACATAGGCCTCCCCCAAAGATTTCCACATCGATCGGTCCTGCGCCACGCGTTGTCCGCATCCAGTAGGTTCCCGCGATTCTCACCAGATCGTCGGTCCATCTCGTGGGTGGCCTCCCAACGCTACGTCTACCAGTACACGGGCTCCACTCGAGGACCTTGCTACCCCATCGGCTGTGGGTGCTTCGAGCAATGTGCCCTGCTTACTGCCACTTAAGTCTAGCAATCTTTTGGAGTGTGTAGGTGACCTTAGTTCTTATTCTTAGTGATTATTTCTATGGATAATGTAAATAAGAAAAAAAGTTTTTTCTACGCCATTATGTAAAGCGAGCTTAGAGTGGTTTTAGAATAAATCACTGAATAAATACGACTTTATTTGTCATTACTTCCGTAAATAAAGACCGTATCGGAAGTGCGGCATTCGACAAGTAAATTTATGATCAAGGAGAAAAAAAACACTGCCTCGTACAGAATATAAATTAAATTCAGGAAATTCTAATTTATTTTCTCTACTTTTACGTGAACGAACTTAGTGAGAGCACACTGTATGAAGAACCGCCAGTTCGATCCCAATTGAGCTTGAGGTACCAGTGAAGAAATAATTGTAAGGATACCTACCTACTTGAAGAGTAGTAGCTTGATGGATATTTGACATCAATCAACCTGAACTTGGCTGTCGTCTTGAATACCTTTTTTTTGTTTCGGAGGGGAAATCTTCGAAAGATACAATGCTTTTGAGGGAAGTCACGGTTATATGAGATTGCTACTTACTAAAACCCCCTCGGTGGTCTATATGAGTGCATTCGGAGAGCCTCCGGGATCTCTTAAAGAACACACCGGTGCCCCTCACACACACTTTGTGTTAAAACGTCTCTGAAGAAGAGCCTAACCTTCCCAGGCACCATCGCTGTTGTTGAGCTATAAGGGCACCCACCCTCAATTACCGCGAAATTCCTTGACCTTTTAGTCGCCTTCTACGACAGACAAGGCTTACCTTAGTCCTGTTCTTACTTGTCCGAGACTACAGAGCTGAGTCGTGAATACCTTGGCTCCATCCTCGTCAGAGAAGACTTCGCAGGGAGTACAACGCAGTGAGCTGTTTATGTATGGAAGTTTATTTAAACTTCAACAGCGTTATTTTTGTATTAAAATAAAAACATGTAAGAGCACTATTTAAATATTAAATTTCTCTTCTCACTTTTGATTAAGAGAGAAAGAAAGGAAAGAGATTATTTCGTATATATATAAACTGTTCATTAGTATCTATTATTGCCATTTGTAAGTCACCTAAAAAAATTTATTTGAAACTTTTTTAATTAAATGAAGCGACAAGATGAGGTAAACTGAAGTGAAGATTACATACACAGCATCACATTGTGTTCGTCGCACACAAGTTGTTAAACCTCTAAATTTTTTAATTTTTATTTGATATCATCATCATCAGCTGCTAGACGTCCATAGCCTCCCCATAGGCCTCCTCCAAAGATTTCCACATCGATTGATCCTGTGCTTGCCGCAAAAGCAACAGGCCAAGGGTCTTCATTTGTAGAGGTTCATATTGGGCGGATTTTGGACCGCCTCTCACCACGCTGGCCCAATGCGGGTTGGTGGAAGCTGGAGCCTCGTTTATTGACTACCTGGGTGCACTACGAGCATTTGAGGTTGGCTTGGGTCCATTGAGTTTTTATGCAGGACCCCTTACACCCCCTTGACATCTCCCGCAGTATTTTATACAAAATGAATACAGGATTATGTGTATACAAGGTTTACGTGCAAACGACACAGTTTCATAAATTTTCACATTTAATTAAAATAGTACGAAACAAGTGGGCAATGTTTCAAAAGTTAACTTTAATAAAATTCAATTTTGCACCCTGTAAAATTTCGCTTTACCCTCGTATATTTCTTTTAAAATATCTTGCTGTTATACATTTAATTTTTCGTATTGCACCTTCCACTTAACCTTTAACTGTTTAGGAAAACCTATATCGAGCAATGGACGTCTAACAAATGTGATAACAAGAGCTTTGTTAGACTTAACAATATTTTTACATTGATAAAACTATAAATGGGGGTGTAAGGGTTCCTGCACAACTCACGGCATACAAGCCAAACTCACCTGCTCGTGGTACACCAAGGCTCTGGCTCCCACCAGCCCCCATTGAGTCAGCGTAGTAAAAAATGGCCCACAGCGAATCCCATTAAAATCGATGTGGGGAATCTTTGGAGGAGGCTTATCTCCAGCACTGGCTATCAGCTAGTGATGATGATGAAAATTATAAATAGCTTTTAACTAGATTCTTCGTAATAAAAATAACCTTGATGTTTGAATCACAAAAGGAGTAATTGTCATACAATGTTCATATACTTAATATATCATAATAAACACATCCATTGCTGTAAGTCATTACATTGTAATATACATTCGTAATATTAAATCCGTTAACACGTGATATTAAGTGACACTGAAAATATATAAAGTTACCCACAATACTCTGGATTTCGCGGAGTGTTATTATTTGGATAGTAGCTTTTAGATTTGAAAAAACTCCACTACACTCCGTGTTTCAATACTAACGATTAATATACTAAGTAACATTGGTGTACTAAGCACAAACATGTTAATTAATTAAGTGAACACTGACGTTTAAGTGAACACTGACGTAAATAATAACATCGTTAAATGACTGAAAAGTTTATGCATTATTCAATTTCATTCCGCTGTAGCCAACTACGATAACGTTATCGTTATCATTATATTATTCCATGTGTTTATCTTCTTCTGTAATTAAAAATTCCTAAACTTAAGAATAATCTTTTTTTTACTACTGAATCGTCCAATTGACATATAACACGTGCTTTAGACACCCTTTACACCGGAAACAATGTTCGTTGCCATAAAATATTCATCATCATCAGTTCAGGCAATTGGCGTCAACTGCTGAACGTAGACTTCTTTTTTTACTCAATTAAGTGACGAGACTAGCGATAAGTTCACCGGATGGTAAGTGATACGCCTGCCCATAACAGCATGACGCTAATTAGGATGCACCACATTGTGCTCGTCGCCTGACACATAAGATATTGAGTCCTGTTATCCCTGTTAGCTACAGCGCCCTTCAAACCGAAACAAAGTTATGTTTGCACAGTACTGTTAAGCGGCAGAAATGGGTACTGCGGTGGTATCTACCTAGACTATCTCCAGCAACAAAGACCTACTACCAATATACCTCCTTAATACATTTCCATCGCGACATTTTTAACTTTTTTTTGTGGCGAAATCCTCCTTCGGATACTCACCTGTAGTCGGGTCAAAAGAAGAGTTTCGCCGGACTCTTAAACCTCACGGTATCATTCTCCAAACCCTTGGTCGGAACTACAAGAAAACTTGCGCATACTTAATTCCAGCGCGGTTTCCTACAGTCTCCACCTGGTCATCGATCTCACGCTTGCAGTTAAAGTATTATATATACAACCTTAATTCTAATCACCGACTAAATAAGCTAGAACCTTCAAACTAGAACAATATAATAACACCAATGCTAAACAACACCTATAAATAACCACCCCATTTATCTTTATACCCTTACTTAATTATTTATAACTTTAATTCTGTACAGAAAAATAGATTATTTTAACTTGTTTTTTCTCGATTCAATTGAAAATTTATAATCGATTTAATCTCGAATAAAATATTTTAACATCGTATAAGTATATTAAATTTTTATGTATAGGGTGGCGCAAAAGTAATCCTCCTATCAGAAAATGCTGAAAAAAAAAAAATGAAAAACTTTAATTCTTCTTGTGGATTATTTTTATTTGGTCTTTTAATTTTTTTACATCAAGGTAAAATTTATAGCATTTTCTGATAGGAGAATTACTTTTGCGCCACTCTATATAAATATTCTCTGTAAAGGAATACCAAGTGACCTGGTTTCTCGGGTAACTAGTTAACAAACATAAATCGACTGTGACAGTTTCTGTGCAAAAAAAAATTGCAAACCTTTTTTTTATACTTCAATCCTGATTAATGCAAAATAAAGCATTTTTAACCGGTTAGAAGAAATTATAATATGAACCGGCTAGTATCAAATAGTCAACTTTTCCTTCGTGGCACTGATCGCACTAGTTTATATTCGATCGAATGAAACTACTACAACTTCTAGGTGTCTGTGCCGTAGCCCTGTACTCTAGTAAGAATAGGATTGAGTTAAGCCCCGCCTGTCGTAGAAAGCGACTAAAAGGGTCTAGGAGTTTCCCCTATCGTTCAACAAGCGAACCTAGCAGCGTATACCTAGCGATAGTGCCTAGGAGAGTTCGACCCTTCCTCAGAGACGTGCTAACAAAAAGTGTAGTATAGGCTTCTCCGAGTGCACTGATGCAAACCACCAAGGGGGTGTTAGTAAGTAACAATCTCATATAACCCTGACTTTCCCCCCAGAAGCAGGGTATCTTTCGTATATTTCCCCTCGAAACCAAAAAAAAGGTCTCTGTTATAAATTATAGGTGACATTTATATTTGTTTTTAACCTACAATGGCGTTAACTTGGTATGGTATAAATGACAAGAATGTCATAAGTGGTAAATCACTGGTGGTAGGTCTCTGTTGCCGGAGAAAGTCTAAATAGGTACCACCGCAGTGCCTATTTCTGTCGCCAGCTGTACCGCCACACTACTGTGCAAACATTACTGGGTTCCGATTTAAACAGCACAATAGCTGGTATAATATGGTGCAGAGCATCTCCCTAACTGGCGCTAGGTTGTTATTGGCATATCATGTATCATCAAATCAACATCTTGCTCGTCTCATCATTTCGTGGAATTAAGAAAAAAGTAATTTCATTTGCTACAGCGCCTTTCTATCTGGAAAGCGGTAAGATTTGCACAGTACTGTTTGGCAGAGGAAATAAGAGCAGCTATGGTATGTAGTCGTAGTACCAGTAAGATTTATTTTACTTATTTATTTTTTTTCTATCTAGACTAGCGCTTGACAAAGATCCCACCTGATGATGAGCAACGATATAGTCTTTTGTAGTAAAAAGTGTCTTATTTAGACAGTTATCCCAATAAATTTCATTGTATAGTTATTCATAGAATTTCGATCAATTAACACCTAAGCAGCAGTATCAAGCTATTAGCCTTGATTGTAGTGAAAAGGATGGGGGGGAGCGCGTCTTATCTCGTTATAACCGGAAAGTTTTAATCTATGTTGCCTTTGTAGTACACAATAAGGGGATCCCTTGGTGAAGATATTGCGTTAGTAACTGTTGCTTAGAAGAGATTTGTGTAACAAGAAAAGTTCCCTTTGTTAGTTATCTGCGGCGACTTAAAGCTCGAAGCGTTATGAATACGAATAAGTTTAATAAAATTTTATTACAACACATCTTGTAAACTAGATATCAAACAAAACAAACATCACATACTTGTTTTTTTTTTTTTTTGTATATTTTCTTAAAGTTATCCGAATGAACAGACGGTATATGGTTTGGAGAGCTCTCGCGTACATCTAATTTCCGTCTTTGGAACGAATGCCAGTAACGACTCGGTGTTCTCTTTAATACAATTCTATATACTACATACGTACAGTTACATATATTTACAATTGTTTTTATATAATTAAATTTAAATCTATATCTCTGGATATCGTCTAGAGGAATGCCAATGAAACGTATGTTTCCGCCTCCAGATAGTAATGTGAATAAAACACTGTATTCCAGTTTAAAAGGAGTAATGCAGTGTTACGAATATACGATATTATTATATTTATATATAGTTTCAACACCACATTGAGATGCTTGATTGGAAGATATTTCCTCCACCATGGTACCTTTATTAATTTCAATATTTTATTCTTTCGAGTTTATGAATACAAAACGAGTATTTGTCTCTTGATTTTACCACAATTTCCTGTGATGACCTTTGATCCTTTATTATCATCATTTCAACTGATGGACGTCCACTGCTAAACGTAGGTCTCTTGTAATTTTTTATGTCCTCTGTCACCCTAGTGGGGGGTCTGCCAACGCTGCGCTTACGGACCTCAACGTCCATCAGTTCTACGAGCTGTGTGTCCCGCCTATTACCATTTTAGCCTCGCGACTCGTAAGACTTTGTCGGTGATTGTAGTTCTTCTGCGGATCTCCTCATTTTTTATTTGATCATGCAAAGATACTCCATGCACTGCTCTCTCCATCGCCCTCTATGTGACTCTGAACTTTCTTATAAGGTTCACAGTTGGCGACCAAGTTTTGGACCCGAAGGTCATCACTGGCAATACGCACTGTTCGAAGACTTTGGTCTTCAAGCACTGAGGAATTTTGGACGAAAAAATCTTGCGAAGTTTTCCGAACACTGCCCATCCCAGTTGGATTCGGCAGTTTACCCCTTTCTCGAAATTGGATCTACTTAATTGAACCGGATGCCCCAAGTATACGTATTCGTCAACAATTTCGAGTACTGAGTTCTAAACTATTACTGGGTGGCGCTGAACATGAGTATTGGACATAATTTTCGACATGCTCATATTCATATGAAGACCTACCTGTTGAGAGATTCTGTTGAGGTCACCGAGCATTATATTGAAGTCTTATAGAGTCTCCCGCATGACGACTACATCATCGGCAAACCGTAAATGAGTGATGTACTCACCATTAATGTTGATGCCAAGCCTGTACCAATCCAAAAGCTTAAAGACGTCCTCCAGCACAGCGGTAAATAGTTTAGGAGCGATTACATCTCCTTGGCGCACTCCTCGCAGCAATTAGATAGGTCTTGTAGCCTGGTTCTGTATACGGGTTGATATGGTGGCGGTTTCGTACAAGCTCTTCAACAGTTGCATATACCGAAGTACCCTCAATGGGCGAAAGGAAGAGACCCAGTCCCAGCCAATCTCCTCAATTGACAACCTCGCATGCCATTAATTCATTAATTAAACCGTTCTTTGTCTTTTGCCGTTTATGGCAACATTCTTCACTTCTAATCTTACGTAAACTGTAAACACAGTTTTTGCCCCTTTTTATATTTTATGTATTTAGGTACGGTCTTATATATGAATAAATGTATTTGTGCATATACATATATCACCGGATGTATCTATATACACAGATACAGACTACCTTTAAAAGAGACTCGTAAGTTCCATTGTACCATGTCTATATGCCGGATGTCTGGAGGAAATCGCTTTGAGCGATAACCTCGCCTTTTGTCGCTTTTACATTTATCTCCTTATTTTTGCCTTGTCTGGTGAAAATACTACTTAATTGTAGTTTTAGTTAACGTGGTGGTTTAGGGGCGTGAACCCCAAACAGGCAAATAGACACTGAACACCCTGTCTCACAAAACCTATTTAAATAATAATCTTTCAAGTTATTCAAAAGGTATACAACTATGCTTCGGCTTTTGCTAAGTTGGTAAGTTTATTTTGATGTATAGATAAGCACAGAGATTTCGAGTGTGGTTTGTATTCTTTTTTTTTCATTTCGGAGGTGGAAATCTTCGAAAGAAACCTTGCTTTGGGAGAGAAGTCAGTGGATATGTATTTGGAGAGGCCCCGGGATCTCTTACAGAATACACTGGTACCCCTCTACTCTCTATGTTAACATGTCTCTGAGGAAGGGTCAAAACCTCCTAGCCATCATCGCTGAGCCATACGCTGTCCCACGCAGGTTCGATTGTCGAGGGATAAGGCCCACACCCTTAAGACCCGCAAAACTCTTAGACTCTTTTAGTCGTCTTCTACGACAGGCAGGGTTTACCTTAGTCATATTCTTGCTGACCCGAGACTACAGGGCGGTGTTTGCATACCCTACCCGAAATCTATGCGCGCTACTTCTTGAATTAAATAAGTATATGAAAAATAAATAAAATAGTTCTAGAAAAATCGAAACAAAACGAATCTTTTACGATTTAGTTACACTTTAAACACGTCGCATGTGAAGTGTTAAAGAAATTTCATGCAAAATTCAAAGATAAGTCGCCTCTGCGACGGAATAGTAAACCGTCTGGCGCAAGTTAAAGTGCTGAATAATATCTCTGGGGAGTTTGAATACACTTTGCTACAAATTCCCGTATTGAGCAACTGTAGTATCAAAAAAAATCTACAAATCAGCAAATATTTCTTTCAAATTAATAAGTTAACTAATCTATCAGCTCTCATCTTCAAATCTATCTCCCATAACTTATTTCGAATGAATAAGAGCCAAAATCTTCTGTATCTTCATCTTAATTTTTTTTATCCAATGAAACGAGCAATACATTCACCTGAAAGTAAGTGATACGCATACCCATAACAACGTGGCGCTAGTTAAGATAAACACAGCCCCATGTAAGGCTCGTCGTATTGAGACATATGATGAGTTTCATTACCCCAGTAATTACACTAGCTACAGCGCCCTTCAAACAGGAACGTGGTAATGTGTGCAGACTACGGTTTGACTGTAGAAATATGAGTTGCGATGGTACCTACCTTTTTTTTGTCGAGAAATCCTACATTGGGTACCCATCTGCTGTGGTTGCAACAGAGGGGTTATGCCGGACTCTTACCGGTTAAATCGCCACGATGTACGTCTCAACGCTGGGTGGAACTGGAACTTTCCACTCCATTTATCAGTAATAGGCGGAAGTACCGCGGGCTCCATCTCCAGGCCTAACATACTTGGTAACGGATTTCCTCTGAATCCGCCACTATAGCCTCAGTTATGGGTGTTGGAGGGCGTGAAACATCATCCTACGATGCCCAGGTATGTGCCTACGGATTATGAGATGGGTGTTCTTCTCTCGCTCCCTCTCTGCAATCTCCTTCTGCGACATTACTCTCTCCCAGAAGGCCACAGCAGCGTCCTACGTCTCACTACTGATTATGGCTTTAATAAAACCAAACAGCTTGAGGTCATATCTTACAACAGCGACGAGGTCTTGGCGCTGAGCATCCCATGCTGAACAAAGCTCCAGGGTGTGTTGCGCAGTATCTTCGTCACATATACAATGATGACACTCAGTTGTCGACTCCTTTCCGGCTATGCGGCACAGGTACTTACCAAAACACCTATGACCTGAAAGTATCTACACTAACCGGAAGGACAGTGACCCGTACCACCTGTCCATCCACTCATCCAAGAGAAGACGTACAGCTTCCACTGTCCTGCTACCTGCTCTAGGGTTGGTTAATCGCTCCTTCCACTTTATAAGCATCGACTGTCGGAAGTCGAACTTCCGCAATATCCATTCTCTTGACGGAATCTGTTCTCCTCGAGACCGGAGCTCGGATCTTCCTACCTACCTACCTTGCGATGGTCTTCGACAACAGAGACTCTTCTTCGTCGGTGTCATTCAATGACGGAGTGGTCGTAGTAATCGCTTCAAGCGTTCGTGGCAAGCTTCACAACACGCCGCCATCCTCTTGCATTCTGAACTGACAATGATAATAAGCTATTTACTGCCGCTTTTATCTGGTCAATCCACCTCATTGGCGATCTTCCTCGTGACGTAGTACCTTCAACCTTTCCCTGGATCACAAATCGCTCAATAACCACCTCTCCTCGACAGCCTACGAAGTTAAAACCATGTAAAGGCAATGTACTTAGTTTCAACTGATTTTAAGATGTTTAAGAAGTAGCATGCTCGTTTCGTTGTAATAAAATCTGTTGTGATTAGTCCACACTGATAACTGTCCCTCGTAACCGCACTCTAATCACTAATCAGAGAGCTGTTCCCGAAAAAGGAAATTACACGAGAGTGGACTCAGGTAATTAGCTTTGAGACTAATTGAGGGAAACTTATTCATGTAGCGTGGTTACGGTTTTACGTGGCGATGTTTATCTTTAACCTTTCGATGTGGAGTAAATAATTAGATACCTTATACAGCAAATGTATATTTTAAAATTATGAAATATCGTAATACTAACATATAAATTTGAAATTGATCTGTCTATCGATCATTTATCTGAAATCATAGAGATCTAGAAATTGAGATGTATAAGCATCATCAGAGGTAAGGCAAGAGAGACTTTCCACCTTACAACACCAGTAGATTATGTTAAACCATTTCCTTATTTATATATACATAATCAATAATAAATAAATAAATAAATAAATAACATTAATGCTAATTACACAAATCTCTTATTCATGAGCTGGGATTTCGTTTTCATGTTTTGAATTTTTCGCTGGCCCGTAAGGAAGTTTTAGCATAATGTGGCTGAAGGAACACCAACACTGAATAATGTAGAGAAACAGGAAACTTTTATGAGTTGATTACGAGAAAAGCTGGACCCTCTTCCGCTAATCACGGGATAAAAAGTCGTCAACAAAAGAAAGAAGTTAATCAAATAATGATATTTTTTTAAGACAAGTCTTCACAAGTAAATAAGACTAAGTTATCGTTTACTTTAATACTGTCCTAATTTTTTTATGATGAATATATTAATTACAGTTAAGGTTATTTGTTATTTCGATATATACTACATAACATACTCGTCACCTTAATAAATAAGTATATGGAGCAAGTATGCCAACTATAGTATTTTTATTAAAAGTATATGCCCCCCCCCCCTCCCAATCACAACTGGAAATGAGCAGGACACATCGCTCGACGGACTGACAGCCGATTGTGCACTAAAGTCCTGGAATGGCGACCGGAAGACGTAGTGTTCGCAAGGTCCCCGGTGGTCCGACGATTTGGTAAAGATCACGGAAAGCAGCTAAATATGAGCAGCGCAGGACCGACCGATGTCAATATATTTGGGGGAGCCATATGTACCTAAGTACACTGGTCAAAGTCGCGGACAGACGTTGTTTGGGACCGGTCGACGTAGATCTTTAAGAGAGATCTGTCTCTCACACAGGCCCCTATATCGACTGATAATGATCTCACTTTATTTGCATTAAATCTATAATTTATTCAGAATAACCTAGAACTGTATTAAAATAATATGGTTTAGAAATGTATAAATTGTTAACTATAACCAAATGTTAACTCCAACCTTTTCTAACAGATATTTGTATAATATGATACTATTCGTTTGCTATTAACATAGCTATTATATTAAGTTACCTTTTGTACATTGTTATCTTCAAAAGCTTATTCTATGCAGTACATTCAGCTCTGCAATATTGTTGTGGCGAAAGTTTTATGATCTTACTTCAACTACACTTATCACGTACTTAACGGTGAAGGAAAACATCGTGAGGAAACCCGCACACTGAAATTATCTTTGTGTGTGTGGTGGCCCTAATAAAGTGGCAACAGCCTCGCCTCCTGTTACATGGGACCCAATCTGACCACATAAGGCGAAAAGTGGGTGTTTGTTCGCCTATGCATACTCCTGCTGGGAAAAAAGGTGTGATAGTATAAAAAAAAATTCAATTACATCCGACGGCAAAGCTGTAAGTTTTGTGGTACTGTTTCTAACTACTGATAGATATGCAGTTAAAAACATGATTTTTGTTGTTACTTTAACTATAACTTATTAAATATCCTGTCTAAATAACTATTATAAATCTTGTGCCTCACTATGAGTATAATGCATATTATGACTACAAAAATTACTCAGTTACAAATCTCTTTGTTCTCGCAGCCTTCTATAAATAAAGATGATGATCCTCATTACGAACAGTTAACAATAGTAAAACTCCTAACCATAATGTCGATATTTAATATATAAACGATATCATTACAAATATATACGTAGATTGTAATGCGTGTGGAGTAATGAATGTATACGTAACTAATAAACAGACAATTCAGCGATATAGCTTTAATTACTTTAATGGAAGCAGACGACGATCTTAACCGAATTACACGAGGGTAGTTAGTGACGACGAGAACGGAGGGACTATTGAGTATACAGTGTGTCAGAACTCGTTAACTCAATAATTACTCAAGCATAATACTGTTAGGGCATTGTTGGTGATTCAAAATTTATTATACTTTTAAACTTTAATAATCTTTTGATTGTCAGTTTCAATATTATATCCAACACATTTTGCGCCGCCTAAATAGATTCCTCTCATTGTTAATTAGACTGTGACTAATCAAACTTTCCCTTGCAATAATGCCTGAAGTAATTCACTAAAACCATCATAAGTCTTTTCACTACGATGTTAAGTACTCGTCTTTACAATATTATACGTTTCTATCCATAATACATATAATAAAAATATAAACTATGCTTGGGTTCAATCCTGTGTTATTCTCACTACTGCCTCCAGCATAAAAAACTTTCATTAGTAACTTTAAGAATAGATTATTCGCATAAATGTACATATAAACAAACACACTTCAAGTTAAACCACTTAATTCAAAGCTTGGAATTTAATATACTTGAGGAGACTTAAAACTTTCACTTATTCATCTCTCGGATGAGTTTCTTACATGCTGTTAACATTAGCAGGCTTTGAGGATACGTTAGCGCAAGTCGAAGTATGTAAGTAAATCATAAGTTCTGCGAAGATCTTCATAAAACTTCACATCAATATATATATTGCTAATATTGAATATATTATAGAAGACATTTAATTTGATATCGAAACGAAAGTTATTGTTGTATGTATTATATAATAAATCTACCAAACGTACGTCTTTCAGCTTTATAAGCACATGCAAGGAAGAAGAACCGGCAAGCATATGACCTGTCCTACCAAGACCGTCTAGACAGTATGTCCACAGGGTCTATTTCAGACTCCAAACCGTTGCATGTAAGTAGTACCGTATTCTAACTTGTAAGATGAAAATGGGACTTTTATATCTCAAAGCAACGAACGCATCAAAGCACTTTAAGCAAGCATGTTACTTAAAACCAAGTGAACGTTATGCTCATCTTTATTCTTCGTACTTTAATAAAAGTTACACTCTCTTTCTGTATAATCGTTTAAAAGAAAATTTTAAAATAATTTAATTGCCTATAGTAACAATGAAGTCAATTTTCCTCCACATTTTTATCAATGATCATCGAACTCTACAAAATAATGCATATGACAGTAATATTTAAAAACATTGTATGATTCCCTAATTCATGTTTTTGTGTAATAGCAGGTAGAATTTTATATTATTTTCATTGTTCATGAAATATACGTTAAAAAGGGTGAAATCGTAACTTCATATTTCCCCCAAATAGAGGTAAGTATTCATTTCTCACATTTCCCTCGTAATGGAATGATATGAAACAGTAAACAAAATATACGTAAAGTAAGCTCTTATCGAATAAAAATGCCTTTTCTGTGTATTTCGCGCACTTGTTTTTTTTCCGTTGTTGCTTACTGTGTTTTCCTTTGTTAGTACTAATCTCATATTTTTTTATTACAATGCGAGTTTCCATGTGTTGCAACATGTTCCGTTCGCTCTCCTCCCTTTTTTACTCTCGGAATCAAGCACTGGTAATGTCGGACTTGCACAGACTAAAACCTATACGATGTTTCTTCCTTTTCAAGTCTGCTCCGGCAACGTGTAGCTCCTTCCCGCAAGAAGTACCTACTCCCATTTTCTCTTTAAGTAACAATAAAGAGGCGCTCTGAAATACAGTGCATCGTCTTATCCCTCCTCCTACACTTGCTTTAGTAACGGATCTTCTGAATTTGACTTTTAGCGGCCATGCTTTTTGATTCTTATGTAACTGCGAAAAGATTCCTGATCTCCAACGTCGTCACAACCCTGGAAGTCGCGGAGGAAAGAGAGCTCAACGAATCGCAAATTTAAACAAAACAGTACATATGTAATTTCACTCTGTATTTAACGTAATATTTTTTTTTAGTAATTAATACTTAACTACTAGAAGAGACAAGCTCTAGATTCAAGGTTTCGTTAAAGGAGAATAAAAATTACCGATCATATGAAACTCTTCAAATTGGATGCCAATTTCTCTTCATATTATTCTTAAGTAATGAATACAGTCTGAGATAGGGAATCTGCTTATTGATACGCACATACTGCTTCATGAGGACGTTCATCCAGCAAGCATCTGTATCCAAGGTGCTGATAATAGTTTCAATGAGACCATCTTTATCCTAACCTACCTAGGTAGCACTTCTTGATATTCTAATATCTTTTTTTGACATGAAATTAGTTAATACTGATCTTGGTTACTAATTACTTGAAAATGATTCCCTCTGGTCTTAAGTGGTGATATGGTCTGTGGTGTTAAAATACAGTAACCTAATAGCAACCTAGTCACACTTTTGTTAAAGATACTCACATCTTATTTATTCCTTTGATTATCAATAATGAGGAGTTTATCCTGAAACTGAGGATATTTACAACATAAAGATGGTGACTTGATTGTCCGGCGGTTATTGATTTAAAAAATATGTTAGTTCTGAAATAGTCTAATGACTTAGTATCTGAGATAAATTTAAATATTCCTTACCACAACAAACTTTTAACTGTCTCCTTAATAACAAAGTTCTTGGTTTGATTCTTGGTGGGATTTGTTTTTAAATCTGCCGTACATATGAACGTCAATAATATTTTGAATGAAGCTTCTAATTCATCAGCTGCATCTTAAAATCATCTGAAAATAGAATTATGTAAATAAAAAATTAAGTTTTCATTATACAAGCCAAATACATCTGTTGCAATTCAGATGTTCAAGTTTAACTTTTGGTACAGACCACAGCAGCCGCACGGCCTCAGCCGTGCATTCTAATCAGGATCGTAAAGCTCTAACAACAATACCGCAAAGTACTTTTACCGGAAGTAAGCGTGTATACAAAATATGTCAATCCATTTACATACATCGCTTAATAAGAATACTATTTTGATTCTAGTGTACTAAAAAAGTCACTTTTGTTACTTGAATTAGTACAGAGCGACGCATAAATGATATACGACGCTCGTTTGCTGCACAGCAAATAACTGAACGGAAGTAAGATTTTTTTAATACCGTTATTACTGCGTCCTTACTATGTCTCAATGTGAAGGTTTAAACTTGAGCTTCCGGATGAAAGAAAACCTCGTAGGAAACCGACATTTTCCAACATTCGGTTATCATAACCCGATTGACGTCCACTGCTGGACATTGGCCTCCCCCAAAGATCTTCACATACAGTCAACATTACCTCCGATACCGTTGCGCATTAAGGGCTTGCGTATGTAGGGGTTCATACGGCGGGATAAGGGCCACTTCCTACCACGCTGGTCCAATGCGTATTGGCGGGAGCCATAGCCTGGTTTGTTGATTAACAGGGTGCACCTGTAGGCCTGGGTACCGTGAGTTGTGCGGGGCTCCTTACACCCCATTCATCAACATCAGCCTATTTAAACATATGAGCTACATATCGCCAGCATGGTGGATAATTGATCTTGACAGTAGTGAGAACATTAAGATGTCTGTTTAATATATTATTATTTCTATGATAAACGAGAAAACCTTTAAGACAATTCCTAACATATATATGCTAAAATCTGAGCTTTTAAATGCATGGTGATAGACTTTTCTTACATCTAAAAAGATATAATAATAAATCTACAATCACCATCCTTTACTTTTTTCATATAAGAGAATACTAGTATACAGAGATCGGGACTGTCGTAAAGCTCCAGTAGATCCGCGAATATGTGCGATATAAAAACTTTACTAGTCAAATCAAATTGCATTTTTATCGTCCCAAATAATGTGTAAACATCGGGTTTTATTCCCAAACAGTTCTTGGCCAACATACTGTTTTATAGTAGGGATGCACAGTCATAAACTTAACTACTCAATCTCACATAATGTTGTTTCGATAACATTTTCTATTTTTCTTTAACACGTTTGTTCTCCATTAATTTGTTTATGTTATCAATGATATTATTAATAATAATGAACATCAATTTTAATATTCTTATTACAAGAGCTCGGGGTAACTAACCCCCTCCGTGGTAATCATCAGCGTTAGGAAGGTCATGGGATCTCCGTTCGGAGCGCAACCGTGGCCTCTGTAACGACGTGCTAGGATAGCCCGTACCAGGGTCTGTTTTATGCAGTCCTTACAACCCTCGCGAGTCCCTCAATAACAGGAACCCACGCCCAGCCATTGTCCTGCTCAGGATCCTGACCGCTAACGACTTCAAAGGCCCCGGTAAAAGATATCTTTGATCTATCTAGACTTACTAACGCTAGTTTTTATATACAGATATCAAAGGTACTGTTGGTAAGAAATTTAAAAAAGTTTGGTCACATAATAGAGAAGATCCATCAGTCTTCATTTATCTATATCTAACAATTTTTTTTTCGAAGCCCACATACAAAGTCCAACGTGAGAGTTTGACCGCCGAACATAACACACGTGCGAAAGGGAGGAAAATATAACGAAAAGAGAAGGGAGAGGAAACGATATCATTGTTACGTCTAGGACTTAGGAATCAAGGTCCTTATTATAATTTTATATCATTTTGTAAACCTTCATTTATATTAATATATTCACAAATATTTATATACATTTATATATATATATGTATGTACATATATATGTATAAATATTTATACATATATATATATATATATATATATATTAACTAGTTGTTCCCGCCTGGTTTACTGGCTGTAATATAAAATTAGACTTCAAATTCGTCTGAAATATTCCCTTAGAGCAACAGCAACGGCAAATGAATTTCTGTAGCAACCGTTACTATAGCAACCGCATATATAATACTATACGAAAATATTTATAAGAGATAAAGAGAAATGAAATGATGAAGGAACTATGAAATACAAAAAAATAAATAGTCTATAACTATCTATAAATCGTTCAGAGTCAAATTATCTTGTTTCTATATCGATACGTTCACTAGTTTACACGTGATTATATATAGAAATATATGTATATATATAGATTTGCTTATGTATTTATTTATGTATAGTTTGTACGTATGTGTACACTGTGCTGTTAATTTCAGTTACAAAATAAAAGGTTCCTCCTTACTTACCACAGCATCCCCGGTTCCTAGGTTAAATGTTAGGACTTTCACTTAATGGGAAGTAATATGTCTACCTATAATAACGTGGCGCTAGTTAGGATGATGTATACTGCACCACATCGCTTTCCTCGCATGTGACATGAGATGTTGAGTCTCGTTACATCAGTAATTACACTAGCTACAGAGCCCTCCAAGCCGAAACGCCGTAATGTTTGCACAGCACTGTTGGCGGCAGAAATAGATGGTGCGGTGGTGCCTACCTAGACGATCCTCCGGTAATAGAGACCTACCAAGCAGGAAAGAAGTGTGAAAGCAGAACTGAGTATGATAAATAAGATGGAAAGAATGAGGAGTATAAGTTGAAAATTAAAAACAAAAAAAGACTGATGGTAAATGTATGGCGAATAAATGCCCTTACCCACCACACGCAGGGGGAATTATTAAATAGAAAAAGGAAAAGAAAAAACAGAAACTTACCACAAGTAGAGCAAGTATTTAAAAAGTTTTTTTTTAAAGACTAATAATAGTTTCGTTATCACAAATTCCCTATAGAATTTTATGATCCGCACGAATACAAGTTTTGTGAGTACATGAAATGTTTGTTTGTTGTTAGCCTACAGACACTCAAACCGTAACAGAGTTAAAACTGTGAATACTAACTCGGCATTTGCATTTATTATTCCAGTTATAAGCGCCATTTTTTCTAGAATATCACAGGAGTAGACGCTTTATTTCAACACTCGAGGGCCGTAAAGTAAATTGTCTCCTCGTTCCCCCCGGAACATGACCTATATAAATGATAACGGCTTTTTCTTTTGCCTTTGAAAATGTGTTTATTTTTTTTTTTAATTTTACTACTTTTCTTCTTAAATTTTTTTTTTGAAAATTCTATTAAAAGATATAACATAAAACAAGTCGAATATTCTAATCGATTGTTATAACTTATTCTATGAATGTATTTCTAACCAAAGACATAGATAGAACTCAATTCCACTTGTTTTTTTACTTATACTTTTGCTATGTTTTTATTAATCTTTTATCATAAAATATATTTAAAACATATGGATACTTTACCTTAACTATAAAACATGCCTATCATAAGTATTATAATAAGTACTTTTCGGTAAAGAAAAATCTTATATATTATAATACTTATGAACTAATTAGATAAAAATCTTATTTGTTACAGGACACTACAAGTTGGACGTCACATTTCAATTGGTTTACCAGTACAGTCGATATATATGAAAATCTTTATACTTAGCATATATTATTAGTGATAAAGGCAAACATACGGATATATAAAAAACAAGCGTAAGAATAGCAACTGTTTGTCAGCATCAGTGCTTTCGTCTAGGTATGAACTGAGAATCTTTAAGAGAAGAGTGAATAGGAAGAGTAAATATATATCATCGTAGTTTTAGCCACCATCTAAGTAGGCACCACCGCAGCTCCTATTTCTACCGCCGGACATTAGTGTACAAAAGTGTTGTAGCCAGTAAAAATACAGTAGTAATGAAACTTAACAAGTCCCAAAGCGACGAGTACAATGTGGCGCTGTATATATCTTAACTAGTAGGACGCTGTTATGGGTAGATGTATTACTTACTATTAGGTTAACGTCTCGCTCTTCTCGTCGCTTCGTCGAATAAATGAAAACATTCATAGAATAGTCTCATCATCATTGTCATCAGCCTTTACCAATTCACTGCTATAAACCTTCACCAGAAGGTGGACGAGTTTATGTTATTAAAAAAATTAGTATATCTATATATGGCAGTAGCAAATTCTAAGTCAGTTGTGTATTAGCGCTTAAAACTTTGAATGGATCGACATTGAAACAAAAAAAGGTATGCTTTGTAAATAGAACGATTTGTTAAGCAGTAAAGTTAAGTTCAAGTTATTACGACCCGACACACGTTCTGTAAGCACTCACAGTAATGGCAGATCAAGTGGCTCATGTCGGCACCAGATGTTTTGGGGCAAGCGCGCGGTGTTCACTCATATAATAAATGCCTTCATTTGTTGACAGCGGGCACAAAAAAAAATTGACTCTATTGGAAAAAGGATATATATATAATTTATTTAGTATCCGGGGAATCTTCGATGATAATAATACTACTCATTTTTATACATTAAACAAAATAAACAATACATCAATTGGTAAATGAAAATATGCAATGGAGGGTCTTATTGCTATAAAAGAGTAACCTCTTCCAGACGTTCCACTGTAAAAGAAGATTTTGTGGATAGAGAAGATAGCGGTAAACTAGATCATTAGAAGACTTGATAATAAGCAATAGCGATAGAAACATGCAGGTTAAACTTTATCATGGTATTCTGTTAAGAGACAGGAGATAGAGTACCTTCAGAACGATCGTGTGTCGTCTAAAGTTAAGTAAGGATTATGTGAGGATATTTACTCTCTATAATATAGCTGATTGAGGTGAAGATTTTTGGAGGAGGCCTAAGTTAAGCAGTGGACCTTTATCTACTGATATTGATCATGAAATATTTTGAATATTTGCTGAAGTCGCAGCATCTGTAAGTTCTTTCTCGGGTTCGGAACATAACTGCAGCATTGATTTGTTAGTAGTCGAACTCGTCAAGCTTTTATACTAAGTACAGTAAACAAGTATTTATTGGTGTTATCAATCTTAGTACTAAAATAGCTATAAATTATTTCTCACAAATATATTTTCTATATATCATATATAATGACATTCACTTCAGTATATTATGGAGAAAATAGACCAACACTCGCTCTTAAATGAAAAGAATAAGTTGAAGTTCTCCGTGAACAACGAAGGATAACTTAACTGTATTAAGTTTTTTCCCATATCCTTTCGCAAATGTTATTAACGTATAAGGCTTGAGTAATTAGAGTTCCGGGAGTTCCCGTTAAGCGAAATCTTTTAACTGTCTTTCTATTCAATTACGCTAATAACATTGATGGAAAAATTGCTAAAAGTTCTTCTAGCTAATAAAATAACTTAAAACAAATCTTAAGTTATTGGTATAAGAAAGGTTTTCAACAAATTAATTCCCTGATTTCGTAAGCCGCATATCCATAGCTTCATTGACTGATCACGAGATCTCCGAAACTATTAGCCGTAAAAACTCCAAATTTGGTAGAAATATTGCTTCTACCCTATAGTGGTGAACTAAGAATGGATTTTACAAAATTCCTTCCCCAAAGTGAATTCCCGGGGTGTTACGACTAGCAAACCAGGCGGGGAAGAGCTAGTATAAATTATAGATGTGGTTATTCCTTTGGATAAGGATGAAGATAAAATAATACCAAAATATTTAACCAACAGACCAGTTTGCATAAATTATTGCACTCTTATCTGTTAAAAAAAATAGATAAAAAAGTAAGTGAGAAAATTAAAAAAGAATGAGACGAGGAGTAATGGTGAGGATATATTTTACAGTTGGATTAATTAAACAAGCGTGTAGACAGTTAGCGTAGTTTATTTAAAGAAAAGGAGGTAAAATATTAAAGTACAAGTGTCCTTTAGTGGGGACAGAGAGGCGGGCGTGGTCAGAATTATTATACTATAGTAGCTAATTTTTTCCTTCAAAGAAACCTATGTCCAACAGTGGACGGCTGCAGTTTAATAATAATGATATGTAAATGTATACAACGTCATAAAAAATGATCATCATCATTTCAACCTGTTCCTGTCCCTTGCTAGAATAAGCCTTCGTTTTCCTTTGGGTTCGGTTCGACGACTGCGTATAACAGTCCCATGCGACCATCACCAGTTGCACCATCTGATAAATCACCTTCGCTCCAATACACGTTTGATTTTCAAGGATATATCATTGATAAAGAGTTTTTTTTATACAACCACCGCAAACCTATTTGAGGGTAAAGCACAATAGGTCTGAAGAAGTCATCCTTCATTAAAGGCTTCTATCCATCCATCCATCTATAACAGTCAATTTACGTCCCCACTGCTGGGGCACAGACCTACCCTAAATATGAAGCTCAAGTCTTCTATATCTAAATGGAAACACTGATGCATACTATTCCAATCCCTTACTGCTCAAAAGTTAAAATAATTCTGATTGTACAGTAAACTAACAAAAGCTATGGCTACCGCCAAACAGTAGTGTGTAAACATAATTGTGTTCCGGTTTAAGAGGCGTTGTAACTGGCTTAGTTTCAAGGCGACGGGTACAATGTGTTGCTGTATGTATTATCTCGACTGGTACCATATTATTATAGTCTCTATCTCCCTCTATATCTATCAGATCATCGGTAGACATAATAGAAATTAAAAACCGATAATTAATGATTTTTTCACATTTAATACGTGATCTTTTGTCGCCTCTTGAACAGTGAAATGCTGTAAAAAAACTCGTCATTCCTTTTTACTACCCCTGGTTAAGTTACTATAAATCCGAGAGTTGCTCCAGTGACAGAAGAAGAAGCAAGAGGTTAGCGTGGTACGAGCATGTTATGCGGAGGGATGAAGGACATAACAAAGAAAGTAATGAGAATGAACGTGGATGGATATAAGGGTAGAGGAAGACCGAAGAAAGTATGGAGGGATTGTGTGAAAGATGACATGTGTAAGAAGAGTGTGAATTCAGATATGTCGGCTGATAGAGGAATATGGAAGAGAACTACATACTGTGCCGACCTCACACAGCTGGGAAAAGAGCAGGAGGAAGAAGGTTAAGTTACTGTAATCCGAGTTTAAAGAACTCAGCGAAGGCGTGGCGTACGGACGGCAAAAAAGATATATATAGACCATTAAGGCGTTTTTATAGCTATTAAATCCTTCATAAGTAGACCACTCTGATTTTTTTTATCATTCCATCTGAACAAACTCGCATCGTCCAAAGGTGAGCGTTAGTAACCAGAGGTAAAGGTTATTTTCATTAATTGCAACTAAATTTTACATTTAATATGACATATCTTTTTAACCTCTTCATCACAAGTAAATCTTTGATCATCGCGACATTTATTTCAAAAGCTGGCAGTCTTTTAAGCATTATAATATGTTCATAAGTGTTGGTGTGGCAAGTGGCCAAAAGATTGTCCA
Source organism: Ornithoptera alexandrae (assembly GCA_029030555.1). Taxonomy (NCBI): domain Eukaryota; kingdom Metazoa; phylum Arthropoda; class Insecta; order Lepidoptera; family Papilionidae; genus Ornithoptera; species Ornithoptera alexandrae. The sequence continues at coordinate 10,613,427 of JARDVY010000037.1, forward strand.
ACGTTGACCATTTACAATAAGTTAGTAGGAAAAATGGATAACGAGAAAATACGGCTATCGAGAGGGTAGAAATGTCTGTAACATTCTATATGTTGCATTAAAGTCCAAGATTTTTTAGTTTAATACGCTGATGAACTTAGGGGTGTGATGACGGCTTCCGAATATACGAGAACTTATACCATCATTCATTCATTCATCATCAGCCAATCAATAGACGCCCTCCGCTAGACATAGGCTTCTAAAGATCTCCACATCGATAAGTCCCGGATTCCAGCGCCTTGCCAAAGTCTGTCACAGTCAGCATAGCTTCCGGTACCGCTGGGCACTAGACGCCGTCGTTTGTAGAGGTTCATATAAAGGTATTTTGAGCCATTTTCCAACACGGTGACCCAATGCGAGTTGGTGAGAGCCAGAACCCCCATTTGTTGATTAGCAGGGTGCACCACGATCAGGAGAACTTATATCAGCAAATAAAATTATTAAACGAAATGATTATAAAATGAAATAATAAATTATTAATTACTCTCGACTTCTCTAAAAAAAAAACTGGATCAAATTTAATACACTTCCCGCTATCCTAGCGCTTCCGGCTCAAGTTAAATATTGCATTGAGATTCGCTCATACAGAAGAAGAAAATTAATTAAAAAAAAAAAAAAAATATTTCTTTATGGAAACAAACGCAACTTGAAACAGAACAAGATTATGCTAACTGAGCTAATGCAATTTTGCATAAAGATAAGTATATTATGTACTTAAATATATAGATGATAAATCACTACAAAAACTAACTATGATATTATACTATATAGTAGTTATACTACATAAAGTTAGTAATCAAACTATATATACTACTATCAGATTACAACAAGTTTACTGTCACTGTAATCAAATCTTCCAACCACAGGCCGATTGGATGAAATTCCAAATTGATATAAATAATGCCTGTGCACTTATTTCCGTTTGTCATATTGTCATTATAATTTCTGTGTCCATAAATAAATAATTAAATATGTTATTGTTAAAGATTTATTGGCCTTAGACCTCATTTACTATTGATTCTATTATTTATGTTAAAGCAGTCAATAATAATGATTCAAAATGTTTACACAACGCTGAAACTCAGTGCTCTTTGAATCATTAAGGCGGTAGAAAGCCACAGTCACACAAACTATTTCATAGATACACATATATATGAGAATTTAAGTATTCTGAGCACCTTTTTTTTTCATACTGCGAAGCGACGAGGCGAGCTGGACGTTTACGTGATAGTGAGTGATACGCCCATAACAACGTGACGCTAGTTACATTGCACTGCACCACTGCACTACTGCACCACAATGCGCTCGTCGCTTTGAGACAAGATGTCGAGTATCGTTTCCCCAGTAATTTCACTAGCTACAGCCCCTATCAAAGTGGAGCACAGTAGTATTGTCCCTGTCATGTGGTCAAGATTTAAAAAAGATCCCCTTTAAATACATTATTCAATTAATTTTAACGGAGTCGGTGTAAAAATTAACAAAAATGCAGTAACAAGTTAAATTGAAATATTCATTTTTTTTACGACTCTTGAAACGACTAAAGGCGGAGGGACATAAAAAAAACATAATTGTCGGCAATGAAATTTTCGTTATCTCATAAAACTCTTCGGCACACGTTTCTTTTGTATCGCGAAGGTTTTATATTATCATTGAATTAATGAAAATTGTATGACTCATAATTTGAAATTCAAACGATACTGATATTAGACACTAACTGCTCCCCCACTTTGTTAGCTGCAACACCCCCACAACTCTTCTTCTTAAAGTGCTTCTCCAACTAATCAAGGTTGGCGATCAGCGTTAACCTCACAAATCCTTCGGAAGGAATTTCGTAAACTAGCTGAGCTGTACTCGACAAAAGGAAAATTCCTTCTTCTTGTGCCTCTCCAACTAATGAAGATTACACACCAGTTCTGTAAATCCATTCCTGTCGCGCGCTAATTGGATCAACCAATCTTTTGGACGATATTGGTTACCTGAGTTCTCATGTAAATCTCCTCATTTCTGATAACCGAACCGGGTCACTGATGTGGACACGAAATACCGTGATATATTTTAGAGGCTATATAATTGCACCCGGTTCACTAATAACTAGCCTCATATTATCAATTTGAAGTTATTACAGAATTTCTATGTACCGACACTCTACTATAAGAAACAGAGCGTACTCTGAGCAAACACGCTCCACCGTCTACATCAGCACGTGCAACAATATAAATTTGATGTCAAGTCTAAGCCCATTTTAAATAAAAAATTTAATATACTACTAACTTAACATAGTCATTGTCTCTTAATATCAAATTAAATAGGAGTTGTACGAGTGAGGCGTATTTATCTTAACATATATTAATCACAAGTATTCTAAGATAACAGCTAACAACTGTTCTTGCAATATCATTATATCTGGTATAAAATATCATTAATAATTCACCATACTCAAGTTATTGAATCACTATCAACAATAAATATTTTCAGTATTCGATAACAGTCGGTCACTAACATAGCTTGAAATAACAGAACAGCCAATAAAATGAAACAACTATTCTTGTCTTTGTCTTTTGTATAATATTGTCATAAGCTAAAACGAGACACACCTAGTATTTATTAGTAAAAGAAAAATTATAGTAATTCGTTAATAAGAAGAAATCCTCTTTGAAAAGCAAATTTTTAATTAGATGGTGTTTTCTGTTATTTCTTTGATTAATTTATCTCGCTTACACCTATTGTATATACTGTTCCTAAAACGAGATGCACCTAGTATTATAACCCGAAAAGTACAAATTGTAGAAAAGCAACTATTGTTATTTAATAACTGTCTGTTATTATTGGGTAACAGTAATAATAGATAATGTTTATCCAGTTGTAACCCACGTCTAAGAAGTTGTAGATGTGTTCAGGTGGTGTGCGAGGTCATTGGTGAATGACAACCGCACTCAGCAATATCAGCACTATATTGATAATGACAGAGCGATTTAAAGTACAAAGCGAGTTAATAAAGTACAACAGTATTACGAAGATCCAGAAAGATCCAGTTAATAGATACAGTTGTATACTTATTTATGTTATGGTACATGAAAGCGCGATCTATTATTCGTGGTGGCGCCATCTGTTGAGTTCTTCTGAAAACTTCTTGTTACAAAGTTAAATATTCGTCAATTGTAAATACGTAATTATTAAAAAAACATTGTGGAATTGATTCATGTAATTTTTTTTTTTTTGCTTGATTTAAATCGATCGTTTTCCTTCGGAAGTTAACTCAGCAGTGCCAACTTTAATTATGAGGGTTTTAAAATATAATTAAAAGGTAACTTTGCTAACTTTTTATTTACTTATAATCTTGTTTGTATTCTGTAAATTTTTACCTCTCCTGCGGATCTCCTCATAACTGATTCGATCACGCAAGGAAACCCCGAGCATAGCCCTTTCCATTGCTCTCTGTGCGACTTGAAGCCTTTTCATAAGACCCACCTTCGATTTTTCACAACTCTCAGGGTTGAAAGGTAAAGCATGCCACTAGGGCTTAATGGCTCTTTCAGTACCCTTTTAGGTAATACGATAGATGTTGTAATAATAAATAAACTTTTGTATTGAATTATTTCTAGAAGAATTTATACTTAACGATCTACTTTTGGATGGTGTGATGAAAAGGTCGAGGCTGTCCTATCTCATAACCGGAAAGTTTTAATATACGGTGGCTTTGTAGTGCACAATAAGGGCAGAGATATTGCGTGGATAACGATGATTCGGGGGTCTTGTGTGTCAACAATAGTTCTCTTTGTTAATACCTAGACTTGGGTAAAGCTTTATGGTCCCTGTCATGTGCTCTTCAACTTCTTTTTTGTTAATAACATAAAGGCCCGTTTCTTAAGCATAATCCTTAAGGATATCTATCCGTTGCCAGTTAAGTGTGCCATCACTGCAACCGCAGCGGATGTTTCTAAAACCAATAGGTTAAGTGCAAACAATTTTGGAATTTTTATTTCGCTATATAAAAAATTAGTTAACAATATTAATAATTATGTTGATTAATGTTGAAAAAATCGAAAAGCGCTAACTTCTTACCAGAATACAAAGATATTATTTATATTTATTCAATAATAAAATACCACCCTTAACTTAGCTGAGTGGGTTATAATGTTGCTATACTATGGTTTATATAATTATACTGAAGTTATTGAAATACCTATCACCAGCTTTTCTTTCGCACCAGTACTTCTAAAAGTTGCCTAGATGAGATCAAAAACACATTATCTTGGTATTTTAGACTCTCTTTGTATATGTCTTATTTACAGATATACAATTAAAGTAATTTTTAAATAAATCTCATAATTCTCATACATTTTTATGATAAATACATAACAAAATTGCAAACGTACAAACAATAAGTACAATCTACTTATTACCTAGTCTCTTCAATAAGATAGCGAAGTTCATTTCCTTTTAAATACCCCCTAAAATTGGTTCGATGAACTTCGCTGGCAGTTGAAGATTGAACCTGCGACCATCTACTATATACTAATCGTACAAATAACAAGGGAATAAATTAGTTTTATAGCTAATGGATCCCGAAAACATCTGCTATCGTGAATGCTTAATAGCAGTTCTGATAACAAATGGCCGCTCGTCGACATTTTAGTTCTAAACTGCCCCTACTGCGAAAGTGCTGAATAATTATAAGGGTAATCAAATTAAAATTAAAGGAAGGTAAACTTTATTATCAGAATTTATCACTGATATTCCTTACCGAGAACATTCTGGATAGACATCATCATATCATTTATTTCTGCCGTCAAATAGTGGTGTGAAAAACTAGTGTAGCTAGTAAAAGAAAACGAGGAAACAACAGGTAGAACCTTCTGCAAATAATCATGTGGTGCAAACACCAAAGATGTGCTGGCAGACGGAAGAAGTCTTAAAAAGTAGTAAAAGAGGTTTACTGGTAGTAGGTCTCTGTTGCCGGAGACTAAGTAGGGACCACAGCAGAGTCTATATCTGCCGCAAAACAGTAGTGCGCAAACTTCACTGTGGCTAGTGTAATTACTAACGTCTCGTCGCTTTGTCGAATAAAAAAAAATTGTCTCATTAGTCCTCGTAAGAGTAATAAATAATTTAATAAATGCGTTACATTCCGTAAAACTTAAAATATTCTTGTATCATATTCACTTTCAAACTTATCATCTTGTCTCTTTCTCTCGTACATAAAAACGGTGGCATATTTCAATTTGGCAGTGGAAGTCCTAGCAGCAATAGCTGAACTTAAATGTCGTGTAAAATGATGCACTGGTTCAAAAAAAAAAACAACAGTTTATCCTCGAAGTTCCCGCAACGTTGAACTTTATGCTCTTGCTATATTTTAAGTTAACTGTTTCCCGCCAGGTTTGCTGGTCGTAGCGTCCAATAACTGTAACTTAACAAATAACTTAATTCAATCAATGAGACGAATAATATTTTACAAAATATTTCTTTTCTTTATGAATCCTTTCAATAATTATAATTATTTGAGTTTCATTACATATTTAAATAGGGGTGTAAGTGGGTCCCGCACAACAGCTCACGGGACCCAAGCCAACCTCACCTGCTCGTGGTGCAAACTTCTTATCAACAAAGGTGACTCTGGCTCCTAACAATCCGCATTGGGCAAGAAAGATAAGAAACAGCCCATTTCCTCCCATATGAACCTCTGCAAACGACGGATCCTACTGCCCGGCGGTACCAGAAGCTATGTTAATTATAAGGACGCCGGACTCCTTTGAAAGCGTAGAAATAATCGATGCAAGAGGCCTTGGAGGCCTTTGGAGGAGGCCTATGTCCAGCAGTGGAAGTCTATCGGCTGATGATTGACATATTTATATGATTTCAATCTGAAACAAGATCTCTTTTAATTTTGTTATATCATAACTATTACAGTTAGAATTTTTTTTCTTTTCATAATATAAATATTTTTATTACCTTTACTTGAGTTTAAGCAAAATTAGCGTCACTTTAATTACTAAAGCTTTTACTAGTATTGCATTAACTTTTTGCATACATCAGAGTTAATGGAAGCTCGCCAGCGTTGTGGGGCTAATACACTTTTTCTTATGCTGAACAGAAATAATACCAGTAGCTCTTGGCTTCAAGTTAAATTTAAGCATAAACTCGCATTACCCCACATGTACCCTTTGTTAAGTATTTATTGCTGTTAATTTAAACCTTGTTTACTCCATTACAATCATCATACTTTTATTAGACCACAGGGAAGATCCGATTATAAATATGACCTGTATAATTTCTTAAAGATTTTTTTTAAACAGAGATTGATTACGATAATAAGTTGATAATAGGATACAGCTTCTTTTGGTTCTACAAATAAATCCTTACGTAATGTGAGAAATCCTGATATTTGTTAAATCAATCACTATAGATTTTTCCCTACGACGCGTACATTTTGGTTGTCAAATACTAACAAATAACAAGTAATCACACATGCTAATTACGATAAGTAATACTTAACACGGTACTTAACTAGAATCAAGCGTTACACAATCGTTATATTGGGATGTAGGTAGTTAGAATTACTAATATTAATCGGGCAATGTTGATGACAATTTGCATAACGTTAATCAAACATAACGTTTGTAAACATCTAATATTTACTACATTGTGCGAGTGTGATTAATCATTTGTATGGAAATTTATTTATAATTTACAAGATAAACCTTTTGTTATTATCTCCTACTAGCCGGAGATTGTCTAGAACTAAAGACAAATCAAGAACTAGACTCTAGTCTATATACGACAAGCATGAGGTGTAGTATTAATATTTTAACAATCGCCCTAGTTTTATATTCACTCGTATGTCTATTTTTTTTAACATAATTTTTTTTTATATTTCGTTTACAATTTCTCATTCAAGAGACCTCGTGCGAACACTGTGACAGCGGATGTCGCTCGGCGCCGGTACGAACCGCAACTTCCTTTAACGACTCCTGTTACAACAGGGTAAAAAACTTACAAGGACTTTCTTTAAGCTACACGAGACATTCACTAATATAGTTTTTTATTAGATGATTCTACTAAATAAGGACTTTAAAGGATGTGAGGACGAAGTTACTTTACTATAATATTCACATGTGCTTTATTATTAATAACGATTTCAATATTATTATTTTCAAATATTCCGGCAATCAAAAAAAAGCAGTAGAAAACAGAAAACGATTGAAAATTTACTGGTGGTAAGTCCGTCCGTAAGAGACCGTCTAGATAGGTACCACAGCAGCGCTTATTTCTACTGCCAAACATTACTGTTTCGGTTTGAAGGGGGCTGTAGCTAGTGTAATTACTGGGGTAACAAGACTGAACAACTCATGTCTCAAGGCGATAAACACGATGTGCTGTGTATATCATTTTCACTTACGACACGTTGTAATGGGTTAATATATCACTTACCATCAGGTCAACGTCCCGCTCTCTCGTCTCTTCGCAGAATAAAAAAAATATTAAAGAAGTAATTTTTTTTTAATTTATAATTAAAAATGTTTAACATAGAAACGAAAGAAGATAAGGTTCTAGTAACTTGGTGCAGTCAGATCATATACTGTATATATGTTTTATGCTATATTATGCTCTAAGTACATATGGTCTAGAACTCAGTGGCTAGCACTTGCATTATAACACGGCGGTCCTTGTTTCAATTTGAAACTATACCTTTTGGATTTTGGTTGGCGAAGCTTTTATCGAACTAACCTGTCTAGCCACTACACCCTGCATCACCTGCCGCCTCATTGCATACATGTGAAATTGAGGATAAATTAATAAAAAAAAAAAACTCTATTTTTAAGTCGAGGCGTTAATAAGTAAAGCAGTCGCACCATTATACGTTTTATTAAACGTATTTGAAGCTACATAAACACCCGTTCGGTATCCTCGAAAACGCGCAATAACAAACAATAATTGACCAATTTCCGTTGATCTTTCACTCTCATTCACCTTTTCGGTGTAAACGGTGCGAATAAATACAATATGAGGCGGTGAAGTGTCACATTCGAGTGGTTATCTAAACCCGATAGCGTACCAAGTGACAATAACAGCCGCAATAACCAACGGTAAAACTTTATTATTAGAAATAAAGGGGAGGTACACTTAAAACATTGAATTTAACCAAATACAACATAGTAATCACAAACTAAAGTAGATCAATATTCTATAGTAAGCTTAAGAGTACACTTTTAATTGATTTCAACACATTACTAGTTGATTTTGTTGTCTTGGTTAAAGTCAATCAACCTAAAGAGCCAATCCAGCTAAATCAAGTGATAGAGTTAAAATTTTCGGTTCAAAAAAACTTTAACAAAGTAATAATTTCATAGTCATGGGATAGCATTAAAATATATATATATATATATTTTTCTTTACTATATAAAATTTTAATGTAATAGTGGAATTTTGTTGATGATGAGCCAAATCCGGCTAGCTATTCACCACTATCGTATTGTAAATTTGCCGCCATAAAAGTATTCTTGAGTTCCAGTTGCCAACATGTGAGATACATAGTATTTTAAGTGAACACGCTCCACGTCTATTATCACTTTAAAATTAAGCTGAATTTGGTCTTCGAGGATAAAAAAGCGTTTGCCAATAAAGTTTATCTAAATTTGCTTAAGTGAAGTGGTGGTGTCTTTTAATTTGTGCCGTGAGACTTTTAAGGTTCTGATTAATGTTGTTTTGTGTTCAAAGTTAGATCATTAATCAGGATTCGGGCGAAGTTACACTTTCGAGAAGTTTCGCAGAGAATGGGATGTGACCTTCCCTAGGGATGTATTAAACGCATTGTTATGGGAATTTAAGAAATTCTTATTATATTACTTAAAAACACTTACAATAAATAAAAAACTGGAAAAAAATATGACGTTTCAAAAGAATACAACACATACAAAACATTTTTTTTTTTTGTAATCATTCTAATTGGTTTTTTTTTGTAATTTTATTACTATAAAAATATGATCCACTGTACACTAAAGTTATCCTTGTTTTTGTATTAATTTTAGTTTGTTATGTAAATAAGTTTTACTGCAACACGAACTTATGAAAAAGACTAAATAATTCAAAAAACTTGTTTTGCTCTAAATTGTCGTCAGCGTCAGCAATCACCAGCTCGCCGTACGAATTAATAATGTAGTTAATTTTTATCAAAAGACTAAAATCGTAAAAACGCAATTTGTATAATAGCCGTACGAGCTATACGCCTCGAAGAGACGCATGTTTATTCCCCACTGAACTTGAACTTCCGGTTAAAAAACTTCATGATTAGACCGATATGTTTCTTAGAACTTGGTTCTTAAACCAACAGTTAATGTGTTAGATAAATTGCCTTGATTCTCCTTATGCGAGAAGGTCCCGAATCCCACCAGTGGGAACATTAAATGGACTGTATTAATAAATTATTATTGAAAAAGCAATGCTAATTGGAAAACTTACTCAGCTTACATATTTATTGTTATTCAATACATTTGGGTTACTTAATCCAAGAATCAAGTCCAGATCCCAAATACTCGATATACACCAACAAATTTTCATACAGTCCTCCATTCCATTCCAATCCAGAACCTTCACAATACAGACAGATCTTCGAAACCAAGATCGAGATTTTATAGGAAAATAATATTTTTTTACTGATAGCTTCAGACTATAGATTATTTTAGAGAAATAAGCATCACAATCATATCAATCAGCCGGAAGTCATTCTATGCTGATCATTGGCATCAACCTGTCTTCAGAAATAGAAACCTTACCTAACTTCCTTAAAACATATGAATCGATGTATTTCCGGGCAAGAAGTTTATGTTTATGCATAACGTGAGCCGTAGGAGATCTCAGTATTTCAGAAGCTTTCCGCGAAGATCCCATGTACACGTAAGCCATAACAATATTTTATGTAAATCTTTTACGTTCCGTTTTTCCTTAAAATTACATCAAGATACCTCCTATTGTATGTTTGTGAAAAATATTTTTTTTTTTTACAAAACGCATTTAAAATACAATCACAAACGCAACGCGCTGATAAACGACGTTATAGAACCATAAAATTGAACAAAACTTTTAAACGCTTACCGTTAGAAAACCTGGTAATTTTCGATATAAAATATACAAACGTACATACATAAAAATATTAATTAACTAATAAATATGTCCATTTAAAAAAGTTTATATAATCAATAAAAAACAACAAGAAATGCTAACATTTAGTTTGATACATTATGACATAGTCCCTACGCTCTGAATTCTCGATACTTACAGTTATTAGTATAGTAAAAGTGAAAAACCTTTACGCTTATTTATTCATTTATTTATTTATCTATTTACTTAAAAATTGTTGTATTTAATTTCCGACAATAACTCCAATTTTAAAGTAGGCGCATATGATAATGGCGACGATATATCTTCTAACTAAATGCAAGTAAAAAAAATCTTAACGTCATACAACTAAAATGATAAACTGACATATTTATAACACCGTGTCACTGTTTTTTAGGTGTTATGTGTACGTTCATAGCGTGGTGTGTGCGGATTAATGACTTCAATAATTAAAGGCTTCCGTTTACGACAACGGGCCCCTATCTCATCAGCAAACGTCAAACGCAGCTTGAAATTCAACATTGGTGTGTATATTTTCAGGACAATAAACATTTTCAAGTGTAACTTAGGTTAGACCCATATTAACCTGTTTATAACCGCAGTTATTTTACATTTCTCATCCCTACAGACCAAACAAGTCACTCCAGGATATTCTCATAAAATGTCCTCGTTTCTATTCTGTGTACTTTAATAATTCTTTTACTTTCCATATAATAACAATGAAAATCCGTTCCTCCTTTAAAATGTAAATAATTGAACAAGCTATTAGTTTTTTTCTCAATTTTTTACTTAAATACTTTTTCACTTAAGTTAACTGGTATATAACTTAACGCGAGTTAAGCTCGCTTCTATTACATGTCCGTGTAATCATTGTTTTTTTTTCCTCATTTATAACTATTTTTAAATACATCATCATCATCAATAATCATTCGTATCACAAATTTTTGCATACATTTTTTTACACATAATTTCTTACGGAAACAACATAGAGGGTAAAACGATTTTTCAAACATCAACGCTTATCATTAAATGTAATCATCATCATCATTAGGTGCTCTTCAAACTGGAGTTTGGCGATCAGAGTGAGAAAACCTATTCGATCAGCTATTCTTTTTAACTGATGGTATATAAGCACGGTCCACTCCTTATATGTCGTCAAACCAATTCTTCCGCTGCCTACCAGGTGCACATTTTCCAGGGATTTTCCTCATTATGGCATAGTATAGATTATACATACTATGAATATTGTTCTACAGAAGTATACATATTATTTTTTATTTAACGAAACAAGACGAATGACTTCACTTAATGATTAGTGATACGCCTGCCTTTAACGACGTAGAGCTAATTAGTATAATTTGCACAGCACCACAAGAACACCTGTAAGATTAAGACTACTATTGGCATGTCTCTTGCTGGAGAATATTTAAGTAGATAGGCACTGAAGCTCATAGTTTTACCGCCGAGCAGTAGTGTGCAAACATTACTGTGGTCCAGTTTGAATGACGCTGTAATTATTGAAATAAACACAGTTCAACAAGACTTGACATCAAGTCTCAAGGTGACGGGCACAATGTGGTGCTGTGTATATCACCATTACTAGCGTCAAGTGGTTATGGCTGGCATGTCACTTAACATCAGGTGAACGTACTGATCGTCTCATCGCTTTTTAGAATAAAAAAAATTTTGGTCCCTTTTTAATGAGACTTTGTAGTTTATATTTGTTATCAATTAGTTCGAGATTCCGCCTAATGTTTCTTCTGTCGCTTCTTACTATTTTTCAGTTTGTATTTATTGTGTAATTTATTAGGAATTTTGTATGTTTATAACATTATTTAAATAGAATTTAAATCTACTTACGCCAAGAATTAAGACTAGCACGAACAATTGTGAATTGCAGAAATTCTAACGTAATACGCGTGAAACTTTGTCCGTTCGCAAGCATAATAGCTGAATGCAGAAAGTTTAACCCACACGACGGAGTAAATGAAACAAACCAGTAGGAAATTTAGCTTCCTCCACCCACGTCTAACATTTCTACAATGAACAACTTCCCTACACCACCATATTATATTTGTAGTGTCTAAGGCGCTTTAAAAACATTTCAGACGCAGTTAAAGAAGCTTTTGCTGAAAAAGCTTTTAGCGGTAAATCTACTGGTGGTAGGTCTCTGTTGCTGAAGACAGTCTAGTTAGCTACCACCGCAGCAAAACCTATTGCAGCTGCTAAACAGCACTGTGCAATCATTACTGCGTTCCGCTTTGAAGGGTGCTGTAGCTGGTGTAATTACTGAGAAACTTAACATTATGTGCTTCTAAGCGACGAGCACAAAGTGGTTCCGTATGTACCATCCTAACTAGCACCATGTCGTTATGGGCAGTTAAATCATCATCAGACGAACGTCTCGCTAGTATCATCGTGTTTTTAGAATTGAAAAAAAATTGCTATCTTTTTTCATCGAATTGAAATAATAGTTTATTTAATGTTATCAGCTCTTAAAGGCCTGGACCGTTAGCATTAACATTGCAGTTAATAATTGTTTTTCATATATCTATACATATTATAAAAAAATATATAATAATCTTTTTAATACTGATGACAAAATAATACTTGGTTTATGTTCTAGTGCCAACCTAACCCCTTATACAGGGTGGCGCAAAAGTAATCCTATCAGAAAATGCTATAAATTTTGCTTTGATGTAAAAAAATTAAAAGACCAAATAAAAATAATCCACAAGAAGAATCAAAGTTTTTCATATTTTTTTTTAAATTACAGCCAAAAACATCGGAAGGTTATTTTTGCGCCACATTGTATACCTTGTATATATTGTATGTATACTTGTATACCTTGTCATCAAGGCAAAATTTATAGCATTTTCTGATAGGAGGATTACTTTTGCGCCACACTGTAGAACATATTCATTTGAAATATATCAAACATCTTAAACCTATATCTCGAAAGCATTTTCATTTAGTTCGGCAAGCACTCGAGTAAAGGCCGATTTAGAGGCGTATGACAGCAACACTCTAGTTCAAGTGGTATTCGACTATGTATAAATAGAACATTTCCAATATCCAGTAAGTATAGGTGATCTAACCAGCGCGTCCGCACGCTCCTCCGACGGATAACAACCTACTCATTGACGCACGCACCCCTTACTTTTATACTATCATAACTTATCGATTATTTACCACCACCCACATTAATTAGTGAAGGTCACAGTATGGCCTTCAAGGTAATTTATAATAAGGAGGGGACAAATATTAAAACCTGTATTTCTAATAAAAATAAACGTTTTAAAAATGCATGAATACGAAATCATTGTTTACTATTTACACCCTAATGTTTAATCCAATTTTTTTATTAATAACAAACGTAATAGTATTTGTATTTATTAGAATATCTAGTGTACAAAACAGTATGACTAATAAAGATATAAATCTTGACTTAGTAATGACTTAATTTTAAACAGATACCATTAAACAAACCGTGGGAAAGTCACTTGAACCCGTAATCGTTTAGCTTCGGCCGTTGTTAAGCTGTAACAGTATCGTTAATTGGCGTAAGTTAAACCGGACGACGCTAAGTAGATGGGTATAAGACTTAAGTTAAACTATGAATTAGTTAGTCTAGTACATCGTCAAGTTAGGAGAAATAATAAGAAAAGTCGTTGGCGGCCAAGATGTGGGTCCTCATAGCCTTCTAAACGACCGTGAGGAGGATAATGACTTGACGTGGTCTCTGGTCATTAAAGTAGTACTCGCGAGGCTGGTAGGGTCTGCATAAACCAGACTCCGGGACGGGTTATCCCAACACAGCGTTAACGTGGCCGCAGTTAAGTTCCGAACGGGAATCTCGTTACCTCTTCAAAGGCCGAAGGTGACCACCGAGGGAGTTTTAGTGGGTAAAAATCCTCACATCACTCTGCCTTCTCCTATGAATGGTGACCACGTAACGGAAGAGCCCAGTCTTCTGAAGAGAGAGGAGAATGATTAATAGAGTAAGATTTAAAAGCAAGATATAGGTCATCACTGTGATCAGCCGATAGACATCCACTGCTAGATATAATCCTCCTCTAAAGATTTCCACATCGGTCAGATGAGGTTTCATGTGAGTGGTTTGGTCTTATTTTCCTCCACTCTGGCCCAATGGTGGGAAAACATTGGAGGAAATGTAAGTGGGAGCAAGAGCCTCGTTTTTTCTTTAGTAGGGTTCACCACGATCACACCCTTTTTATTTTTATTATATTTTGGTATGGTGGTTAACATTAATGGAGATTATCGAATGTAAGTAACAAACTTAAACACTAGATAAAGCAATAAACTGTTTTTCAAATTTATTACGAGGCCGTCACACGTTCGGCAAGCACTCAAAGTAATGGCGGATCAAGTGGCCCATACGTCAGCACCAGCTGCACGGAGCGGGCGGCGCAGCGCTTAGGCGTATATATAATGGATGGCCTTTATTTATTGATAGCAGGTTCGAATACAATACAGTAATTTTTCTGTATCTCAGGTCATACATTTCGCAGCGATCGAAAATCGCCTTAACTTTAAATAATCAAGGCTGTGTTTGAGAAAACGGTTAAAAATTACTTTAAAATTGTTTAGAGGTTATCTTTAAAAATTGATAAGTAAAGACTAATTTTGAAGGTTATTTTTAAAATTCCTGTTTAAAGGCATTGATCTGTAAAAACTGGTGGTAGGTCACTGTACTGATGGTAAGTCTGTTTCCCGGAGACCGTCTAGGTAGGTTAGTACCTAACTGCGGTGGTCCGCAGCGCCTATTGCAGCTGACAGACAGTACTGTCCAAACATTTCTGTGTTAAGGTTTGAAGATCGTCGTAAGTAGAAAAATTACTGGGGTAACGAGACCTAACATCTCGCGTTACAAGGCGATGAGCACAATATATCGTGTATACCATCTTAACTAACGCCACGTTCTTAGCGGCGAGCGTAACGCTTACCATCATACCATATACCATTTCGTCGCTTAATAAATTAAAAAAATTAAGAAATATATAAAGAATTAAATAAGACTATAAATATTCAGTCTACCTTTAAATATTTCTATTAATATGTATTAAAATTATGAATTACTTTCCTTTCCAAATAACTTGAACAGAGACAATGTAAAAAATTATTCATTAATGGTTGAAAGTTTTCTCTTGTTTATAACAAATTAAGCACAGTGCAAAAACTTGAATTATACTAAACAAAAAAGTAAGAACTTTGTGGTAAAAAAAATTCTTAAAGAAAAAGAAAGGCTATAGAGTTCTTAAGCACTTACCAACCAACCCTCATCACTAACTACTTGTAATGATCAAATACATTGTTACAACTAAGGGCCGTAAGGGACCCCGCAC
This sequence comes from Ornithoptera alexandrae, assembly GCA_029030555.1. Classification (NCBI taxonomy): domain Eukaryota; kingdom Metazoa; phylum Arthropoda; class Insecta; order Lepidoptera; family Papilionidae; genus Ornithoptera; species Ornithoptera alexandrae. The sequence continues at coordinate 10,628,945 of JARDVY010000037.1, forward strand.
AACAACTCACGGGACCCAAGCCAAACTCTCCCATTAGTGGTGGACCCGACTAATCAAACAAACAAGGCTCTGGCTCCCACCAACCCGCATTTGACCAACGTGGTGAAAAATGGCTTCTGTAGTGCCCGGGGGTACCAGAGGTTATGCTGATTGTGTGGAAATCCTTGGAGGAGGCCTATATCTAACAGTAGACCTCTATCGGCTAATGATTAATTATTATAAAATACATCTGTATATTTACTGTTAATTAGTTAATAAATATTAAACTACAGTTAAGACAGGTTGAGACTTTCACCTCTATACCTCCCTACCAGTCGTTGCAAAAGTTCACTAAGAGAAAACAACTCCAGCCAAAATGCTATATCGATGTATAATTCTTGAAGAGTTATAAAAACAATAAAAGAAACTACACTATAAACTTAAGTAACGTTATTTAATCACTTAAACTTGAACGGCCAAGGACGCTACTGCGAATTTCTTGCAACAGTTTCGCAACTTCTCAACCAATTAAAGTGGTTTTGCGATGAAACGGCAAATGTTGTTCGTTTCAATTAAAACTTAATGCCTTAAACTAAAATATGATTAATATTTATTTATCAATCATAGGACTCACACTTGACCTTTATTTCAATTGACTATAGCAGAATATTCTCGAATATTAATGGTGGGAATAAAACAAGATACATACATAGAAGTGGTCTGTAGGGAAATAAAATAATCTTTATTTCAGACTCGAAAGTCCAGAAAAGGTGTTTTTTATTTTAATTATTTTTGTAAAAGGTACCACACAACTCACGGGACCCAAGCCAAGCTCACCTGCTCGTGGTGCACCCTGCTAATCAACAAACGAGGCTCTGGCTCTCATCGACCCGCATTGGGCCAGCGTGTTGGGAAATGGCCCAAATACCCCCATATGAACCCCTAGAAACGACGGCTTCTAGTGCTCGGCGGTACCGAACACTATGCTGACTGTATGTGGGAACATTAAGGAGAGGCCTATGTCCAGCAGTGGACGTATATCGACCGATGATAATGATAGAAAGGGTTAGTAAGTACATCAATAGATAAATAGTAATGTTGGTTAAAACACAAAACATATTTTTTTTTTCATAGTGTTTTTCCTAAAAGTACACAAATCCAAAGGTATAGCAGCTACTATCATTAAATCTTTTTATGTTCTTTTTGTATTTAAACCTTCAATACCTTGATAGTATATCCAACTAGTAAAGCTATATTATCTTTGTCAAAAAATAATACAGAAGATTAAAAAAGCAAACCGGCGAAGTAGGTCATAGCTCTAGAGAGAAAAAATTGAACGAGGGAACCACTCTGCAGGTTTATGATGAATGGTTTTACGTTTCAAATATAAAAAAAACGAGACGTATATAATTTAGTACTGTATAAAAAAACCCTGTAAGATTTAGTTACTCATATCATATTTTTGCAAGAAGCCGTAATAAGGAGAACTGGGTTGAATGTCTGAATTAAGCTGAAAGAAAACGGCATGGCTTTAATACTGGTGGCAGGTTTCCGGTGCAGGACACCGTCTATGTAGGTACCACCGTAGCTACTTATTATTACGTATTTCTGCCGCCAAATATCAGTGTGTGAGTATTACTAGCATGGTTAGTCAAATCACTGGGATAACAAGACTTATGCTTTATGCCCTAAGGCGATGAACACAATGTGGTGTAGAATCTATCATCCAAGATAACGCCATATTGTTATGGGCAAGTGTATCACTTAGAAGCAGCTAAACTAAAAACTCCCCAGCTTTCATGAACATGTGACATCCTCAATCCGCACTCGGCCCTTGCAAAAGTAGTAACGGCAACCTTCTAATGGGAACATTAATATAATTCCGCGCAAAAAATACGATTCACATTAAACCGGAAGTAAACATAATAAGCTATCTAAGAATGGAGCAATATTGTTGAAAATAATGCGCCGCAGCGGAAATAAAAAAAAAAAAAAGAAGTCTTTACGTATTACTTTCTCGCATTATTGTACAGCACAATACAAAAAGGCCTCGTGGCTCCGTGAATATGAAGGCGATAATAAAAAGCCTCCTTATTTGCCGCAAAGGCTTTTTCGGCGTACATATTGTTTACTGTTTTGCATAATTCCATTAGGGGGGAAGGCGTGAGAAGGTATAAATATTTGTTGCTTTGCAAAAGAAACAAAGATATCTCCGGTTACATTAGCTGCAATAATTAGCCTATGAAACGGCATTGTTTTGTGGCAAGATAACAATTTCTTTTTGTATTATGAAGCTTTATAAATTTAACACCCTATCCTCTTTTATATTTACCCTCTCCTCATTAAGAAATTATTTATGTATCTGTGCATATATTTCCAGCTTCTACATTCCGCGGAATTCGGCAATGGGATTGCATCTTAAGATACATTAGCTTATTCTGTTATTTCATTCAATAAATCACAAGGGGTGTAAGGCGTTCCGCATAACAACTTATAGGACCCAAGCCAAACTCACCTGCTCGTGGTGCACCCTGCTAATCAACAAACGAGGCTCTGGCTCTCACCAAATCGCATTGGGCCAGCGTGGTGGGAAATGGCCCAAATACCCCCATATGTATCCATGCACAACCCTTTGAGAATCTTTGGGGTAGGTCTATGTCCAACAGTGGACGTCCATCGGCTGATGATGATGATGATTTAAGAAGCCGCCGAGAACAGCTAAGCTTTGTTCCCGAACCGCATCACATGTTTCCACAGTGTTTGGCAGCAGATATAGGATCTGAGTTAGTACCTGCCTTTTTTTTCCTAAGGAAATCCTGCATTGGATACCCTTCTGCTGTGAAGGTAACAGAGGGGTTACGCCGGACTCTTACCGGCTAAACCCCACGATGTTCACAGGAACGCTTTCGCACACAACTGTGGTTCCGAAAGCGAGAGGCCTTAATAAGGCCGAACCTCGGGGTGGAACTGGAACCCTCCAACCCATTTATCAGTAATAGACGGAAGTACCGCCCACGCCACCTCGAGACCTAAAATACTTGGTAACAGTTTACACCCGAATCCGCCACCATGCCCTCAGTTATCTGGGTTGGAGGCAATGGAAAATCTTCCTACGACGCCCAGGTAACTGCCTGTGGATTGTTAGGTGAGTGTTATTCTCTCGCTCCCTCTCCTTGGTACCTATCTAGACGGTTTTTAGCAATAGATACCTAGGTAAGGTAGGTTATGAAAAAAAAAAATTCGGTACTCGTAAACACCTGCGGCGTTAAACGTACCGATTTTTTGGCGCGCGTACCGTGTCATTTCACGGGACATTTAGAACTAGCGACCTAAAAACCTTCGGGCCATTTTGTTTTTACAAAACTATTTTGAAATGTCACACTGAAAAAAATGGGAAAAGTAAAAACAGTTCAGAAACATACTACATTGCTTAATTTTTTAACTTCAAAAACATATTAACATTATCTTTTATCTATATACATAAAAGATGCTAATAAAATCAAGTTAAAGTATATATAATACCAAAGTAATAACTTTTTTTCTCTCCAGATCTTTTAGATCAATTTTGAGGTTATTTTCACTGACAGCTGAATAAGTATAACTTATAAACATACTTTAATATCAAAAATACTTAACTATCATGTACTAACCCAAAAACTAGTATTTAAACCTATTATGTGATAAAATCTCTGAGATTTAACCACTCATTACATAAAACAGGTTTTTTAGGTCATATCTAAAAAAGACTACATCATCATTAACCTACTTAAGCGTCACACGCTGTGACTTAATTTCACCTTGTGCCGTCAATTCGCCAACTTGCTGTACCTCTGATAAAGGGTATGGAGACCAAATTACTGGTAACAACGTAGTCGAGAGATAACAGCACACGTTTATTACTGATGAAGATTGTTACACGTTACTCGTAATAGCATAATAAGCGTTGTTACTTCATCATTGTTTCTACCTTCAGCTTATCTTAGCTTTATAAAAAATACTTGTTCGAAATACAGATTGGTACAGTGATCCAAAATTTTTGAAACAAGCAATTTTTTTTTTCATACGCAATTCATAATCCCCAGCTAAGGGTACTAAATTCATCTTTACGAGGATCCCTGTCGAGACCTCCATAAAACTGAATATACCATGGTCAGGGATTATGACGGTTGAAGAGTAAATTGATCTAATAGAATGTGACTTTATTTTGAACGTTTTCTTTACTAAAATCATTCAGCGTTCACGCAGGAAGTTAACGGTTCTCTTCATTTTCCCACTGCTGAGGCTTTTTCTCAAGATAGTATTAAGTATATATCCCACACTTGTTTAGTCTGAACTAGTGGATATCAAATAAGTTGTAGTTCAACAATTTGTCGATATCCTCTTAATGTTTTCCTTCACCACAAACTTAAGCCCAATGGGGATCGAACCCGATCTATGCGATTCAATTCCCATTGACTTCAGCTTCCGGTGAAAAAAAAACCGTGTGGAATTTAACACGTTTTTAGGACTTTCGTGGACATAAAAGTTCCACCAAGTTGAACTTGGTTATTGCGGTGGGTGAACGATGTTCTTTTAAAATAGATTTCTGAGTCTATACTTTGAACATGAGAGGGTTGTTTATGTATAATAACAAGGTAAACAAAACTGATTAAAACTAGAAAAAAGTATGAGAATAAATACTGTATTTAATATCGAAACTAATAAAACATCAATTCCTTGTTGTATTTCTTTCATTCACTTAGTATTATTGGATAGCTATAAAGATATTTTATTTATATGAAAGGTTTAATAACGAAGGTCTATAAATAATACTTAGACATGATCTTGACGAAATCCATTTATTTTATTCCACGAAACCCCAAAACAACCAAAACATCCGCCTTATAGTTATACACCCCCACAACCAAGCGCTATTTAAGCTAAAATGTATACTGCACCACATTGTATTATGTATTGTACCGTATTTATAATATTAGAAGTTAAAACTCGTCACACTAGTTACAACATCCTTCAATCCGGAAGAGGATAACAAATACTGCTCAACGGTAAAAATAGGCGGAAAGAACAATTTGTATAACCTATGTAACTATATATATTCATATACGTCTAACTAAATTAATGAGATAACATAGAATTATTGTAAACTATATTGTGATGCTATAAAAAACGATCTTCACTCATCATTACCATGATGATGCCTTCCTCAAACTGAAGCTTAGCGGCCCGATTCTCATCTTCAGCTACTATATTTTGACTTAAGATTCAACCATGGTCCACTTAAGAAAATAGATTTTAAAGAAAATTATTTTGTATTTTCCTTGTGAATTGCGCGAACCCAGGATTTCCGCCGCAACAATGTGGGGGTGTAAGGGGTTCCACCCACCATCTTACGGAGCCTTAATCAACCTCACTTGCACGCGGTGCATCGTGCTGAATAACTGACGAGGCTCTGACCACCCACCAACTCGCACTAGGCCAGCGTGGTGAGTTACAGCCCAATTCCCCTCAATGAACTCCAACAAACGATGTCATCGCCTATGTGCAGCAGTGGACGTCTGTCGGCTGATTATGAGAGATGAGATTAGTGTGCAAACATTACTGATCTTGTATGAAGGAGGCTGTACATAATAATTTCATATTCTATGAATATTACACCTTTCGTAAAAAAAATTTAAAGGATTTTCTTCCTTTTATTTAAGGAGTTAAGTATACGATGTTATGGTATTATATGTTAAACTAGCGAAATTACTGAAGTATCCTTCCTTCACTTGATATTTGCTGTATGTATTTTTTTATTCGACTCAGCGAAGAGTTGTAACTTCCATAATAATGTGACGCTGGTGAGGATGGTTACACTAGACCGCATTGGGCCCATCGCCTTGACACAAAACATGTTAAATCTTCTTACTCCAATGATTTCACTAGCTGCAACGCCTTTCAAGCCGGAACACAGTGTTTACACACTACTAGTACTAGTAAATATCTAGACGGTCTCCAGCAACCTAGACCAACCACAGCACATTATCATAACCGGCACTGTGTACTTACGGATAATTGTATCTCTGACCATTAGATGAAAGTATTAAATATTTTTAAGCTTAATAGTATTAAAAAAATATTACGTTAGTTATAAACACTGGAAATTTAAAACTACTACTGAATATAAAACTTCAGTTCTCACGGATGTAGGTCACGTTTACTCAAAATGGTGGACATTTCACTCCGTTCGTCCCGTGCGTTTGAAATGAAACGGCCTCTTTTTACGACATAACGACCGGAGGAAACGATTCTAAGGATTGAAATGATAAAGACAGCCAGACTTAACATTTACATACCTTTTTTTATCTATGACAATCTAACACTTGACCGCTTTTACATGGTATTAAGTGACACGGAGGACGAGAGAAGTGTCTAAGATTAAAATACTCTGGAATTGAAATGTGAGCAACCGGACCGCGATGTTATTACAGCAGCAGATTTTCTGTACAATAATAGCTAATGAGACAAATTTAAAAAAATATAGCAGATAGTCCCACAGAAGACTTACGAGACAGTAATAAATTTAATATAAAGCAATAACTCTATGAATTTTTGTTAATTTGGTTTCCCGTAGAGATTCGAATAGGTACAAAGAGAAGCTTCAAAGCAAAAATTAAAAAGTTGAAAGTAGTTAATTTAAAACACTTTAAGAAAAAAACAAAATATGTGGATAGTAGGTAGTCTGACTGGTTCTAAAAAATCCTACTACCATACAAATCTCGAGACATAGACCACAAATCGCACCGGAAACTTTTAATCTGTTTATGCATGAAGTCCAAACCATTAAAAAACTAACAGAGGAGAAAGCGTCTAAAGATACCTTGCTTCCGAAAAGAAGACAAAGTTATAACCAGATTTGTACCTTTTAAAATTCCCTCTTAATCTTCTTCACTACGCTAGAAGATAAACGAAGATCTCCTTCCAAATGCACTAGTAATAGCCCAAGACTGCATGGCTTTAATCGCTCAAGACTACAGCGTAATTATTCTAGTATATCTGCCGTGGATCTATAACAATTTACCTTACAAATTATTTTGGGCAACTATATTAATTGAACCGTTATTAAACAGTCGACAAATCCGATAAGGAACCATCCCCTTTCACCTGTATCAATCTAAACTACTTGGAGATAAATTACTTTGCTCCCCCGCGACTAAAACTCACGATCGCTATAATTAATCAACTATATCTCATGATCCTTAATTGTATTATTCAAAATCCAATTTATAAACATATATAAATAAATAAATGTAATATTTATTTATATATATATATTGTTCTTTATTTCATTTGTACTTACTCCATTTAAACGCTATCTGAACTAATTTGACCTAAACATCAAGGCTTTAACCTAAATATCTCTTTGATGTTATGTTTGATCTATTACCTAGTTTTAATTTCACATTTTAATGTAAGTTTAAAATATATTGTGATCCATTTTGAGTCATATATGTTTTATAAGCAATTTTCTTAAACATAGTTTAAAGTAATACGTACAAGTACTCAGTATTGATTACATGAGATGTCAAGTCTCCTTACCACAGTATCGACATTGAACATTGAGCAACACGACTAATTATTATTTGATTGGATTTTGGGTAATGATAAGAGAATGTTAGGCCTTAGATGAGAAGAAGAAGACGACAGAAGAAACGTGTTCACCCAGAATACTCCAGTATTCAATAACTCTCATATGAATACTCTCGGAACACAGCATTACTCTTATAGCATCTGATTTACAAAATGGAAGTGATAACTTACGAAGTAGATTCCAAGAAACTCATCGCACATCTTCGGTATCCGACAACTTATTGCATAACAAAGCAAACACTTTTGTTTTATTCAAAAAAGCAACAAAACGAGTATAACGTTCACCTGAAGGTAAGTGATACATATATACATTGTGCTCATCGCCTTGAGACATAAGATGTTTAAACACCTTACCTCAGTAATTCTACTAGTTACGGCGCCCTTCAATTCGGATGTTTGCACTGTACTGTTGAGCAGCAGAAATGGGCGTAACGGTGGTAACTACCTAGACGGTCCCCGGCAACTGAGACCTACCAGTAAATCATCTAAGAAAATTCTATGCAATTTAATTGCAGGTACAGATTAATGGAGGTACAATGAAGAGCTGTAATTTAACACCTAAACGTAACCAAAGTTAAAAGCATTTAATTTAGAACATTTTGCAGTCCAACGTAAGTCCATTTCATTTGCCCGCTGTCTACACCGCAGCGAGTGTGAGCTACTAACGAATGTAGACCTAGCATTCTAACAGAACCTCACTAATTAATCTACCATTTACTGGTGGTAGGTGCTCACTGTCTGAAACCGTCGAGGTAAGTACAACCGCAACTTATTTCCGCCGCCGAATATTATATGCAAACATTAATATACTCCGGTTTGAAGGGCGCTGTAGCGAATAAAATTACTGTGGTAAGGAAACTTATCATCTCGTGTAAAGCGACAAAGCCATGGTACAGTGTTAACACTCCTGACTGGCATGTCCTTGTTCAACCAGCACTATAATTTATTAACAAGAGGACATCTGTGAAATTCAATGTACTCCTTTCTACAAGGATGAATTAAGCAGCTTTGCTGGTGTTAATCCAACAGCGGAATATGCATAATTTTTACACGATAAGAGATTAGGTGGAAGATGAGAAAGATTTAAAGGTGGTAGGTCTCTGTTGTCGGATACCATCTTCTTAAGTACCACCGCAGCTCCTATTTCGGCCGCCATACAGTAGTAGCAAACATTACTATATTCTGGTTTGTAGGACGCTGTAGCTAGTAAAATTACTGGAATTTCATGATTATTGATTTTACAAAATTCCTTCCCCAAACGGAGTTCCGGGGATATTAGTTGTTATTAACTCCTATCTCCCCCGCAATAGTGTGCAATCATTACTGTGTTCCTGTTAGGAGAGCGCTGTAGCTAGTGAAATTACTAAGATGACGAGACAACATCTTATGTTTTAAAGCGACGAGCCCCAAGTGGTGCTACGTATTCTATTTAGCGCCACGCTGGTGTATCATTTAACATCAGATCAACGTCTCGCTGGTCACGTCGGTTTGTAAATAAAAAAAAAAAGAAGAATGAAGATGACGAAGAATGGGAAGAGAGACTGGACAAAATATGATACTCGATAGCTTGCATATTTTTCCTTGTCCAGTGATGAGGATGATATTAGATATATAAATTTTTACAGCTCATTAACTACATATCAACTACTGAAACATACACTACTAAAGCGTTTCAAACTCGATTTTTCAGTACACTGGATACAGCTGAATCGATTTTCACGTTGGATACGGCTGCTCGAGTGAAACGTAATCTTCGAAGCGGAGAGACTTGTCGGAAACTTTACAATTTCTGTATTACGATATGACAGTATCGTCAGCATAAACTTTAAGACTACAACAGCATCTTAACAGAACAATTCGTTACAACAATTCACCCATAACAAATCAACGTTGGAAATAAACATAGTCTATAAAAAAACGTCTAATAAAATGCTATTCTATGAAAAAAAAAACTTTATAATATATGCTTTCTTCCTAATAAAAAGAATTAATCTAGTCTAAATCATACTAAAAGTATACGATGAATTGAAAGTATAAATACAAACTTTCAGTATGATTAAGCTAAGATCTTAATTCTCAACTTGTAATAGAATATAATAAAAAAAGAAAAAATTTCAGTACTTAAGTAAATTAGTCAAAATAAAGACGAGTAAATGGTGCTTTGTTAACTTATAATAATCAGAGATAAATTAAGAGAATCATATTCAGTTTGCGGATAGTAATTAACTTTGGAAAACCGTAGTTTGTGTTACTTACATAGATTCTTTACCAAATCGTACACTTGATTTGCGGTGTTAATGATTTCATGAAATAAATCAGAAACAGCAAAATAAACGCAAAACTCTCTACGTTCAAGTAAATTGCTCTTTTCATATCCTTGTCAAATCCGATTTTAGGATTTACGAGTTAAAAGAATTCATTCTTCTACCCCACAGTATACTTTAAACAGGTTTATTCGCAGTCGTTAAAGGGAAAAAGTCTTTCGTTTAAATGAATTATCTTTGTTTGAGAAATCATGCATTATTTTTATTTATTTACCAAATAAGCTGGTCATTGAAAAATATTTTAATAATTAAAAAGTTTCGAAATTAATAAATATATACATATATATATATATATATCTACTTCAAACGTTCAGACATGATCTTACCTGTATGTACCAGTTATCAATATTTGAATATATAATAACTGAAGGTCGCGGGAAGCCGCCGGATGCAGGCAGCGCAGGACCGATCGATGTCGGGCATGTCCAGCAGTGGACATCCATCGGTTGATAATAAAGTACAGGTGAATAAATGTTGAATGGAATAACGTATAAGGAAATTTTTAGAAAACTATATAAATGTTAATCGCGTAGGCAAACTTTAAAGAGTTCAAAACTTTTTAATACTTAAAGTTTCGGTAAGTTACATCGACTGCGGTCGCGAAGTGAACTGGTGGAACATCAACTTTAACAGTGAGGATTTTAGTGACTACACTCAGTTTTAGTGACTACCTAACACTCGGTATATTCATAAGCCACTAACCTAATCTACATAAAGTCATAAACAAGTTTGGTAAGTACAGCGGACTACTCGATAATGTTAAACGGCAATGAGACCCTGGACTTCATAATTCGACAACTGTAACACAGTAATGATGGCAGATAGACATATGTAGATCTTATATAATAAACATGATGTTAATGTAATAGATATACAGCTACTATATAAGAGCCTGATATATAACCAGACACATCCGCAGTACGTTATTATGGACTAGCTGTTCCTCCCTCGCTTTGCTGATCGTAACACTCCCGTAACTCTATTTGTGGAAGGAATTTCGTAAAATCCGTTATTAGCTGACCTATACTCAGTGAAAGAAATAATTCTATTATGAATAATTTCAAGTCTCTAGACCTTATCGTTCCAGATATATCGTAATGAGTCTCTCCATTAGTGGAAATCTCATATATGTAGATTACATATCTTTTATTAGTACATTATAGTACGAGTTTTTGTTCTAGCTAGTCTTGTTGAAACGTTCATTTTAAAAAGAGAAAGAGAAAAAATGAAGCTCAATAAGTTGTCTCAGAAGAGCGGTAAATTGCAATAAATTGGGAAATTAAAGTATAGGTAATTTTATCAATGTAGAACAGCGAGTGATTTGAAGCACTTTACGCTTTAATCCATTTTGGGGGTCTCTTTATAGTCAAAGCTAAAAGTTATTCAATAACAAACAACACTACATTAATACATGAATGCTCTATGGCCTTTAATGTTGATATGAGTTTAAATAAAAACAAAAAAAAATGAGCAACGCAACATACATTACTCGAAGGTCTGACGTCTGATGAGTAAGGTCTTCGTGTGGAGATCACGTACGTGAAGGCGATGATCTAATTCATACTTCAGTACACCAGTGGATGGGCGACCCATCCACTGAAAGTTCTTTGGCAAAGGTATAGGCCTCTATCAAAGAACTTCGGGTTCCTCTCCCTAGGTAAAGGCTCAGCTGTGGACGTTTGTTATCTGATGATAAATCCAAAAACCGGTTTACTTAATATATTGTCTTATAATCATCATATATAGACATCATCATCAACCGCCGCATTAATGTCGAAGCCCTAGCAAACAAATTTCATTAATGGCTTAAAAACATTTTATCATCATCATCATTATCAGCCTTTGTTTATCCACTGCTGGATATAGGCCTTCGCCAATGTCTTCCACCAAATGCGATTTTTACCTTCTCCCATCCATCCACTTCCGACCGCCCTGATGATCTACAGGAAGGGCGTCCAGATGGACCGACGACATTTAATTATACGTAAATACAATAAAAATAGTAGGGACTCAGAATATAGGACCATAATGTTCACTTAATAATAAAAGAAGTGAGTTTAAGGACCATCCCAGCTCAAGAGAAAAAGACCTAGACGGACATACTAAGATAGGCTATTGACTGGTTTATTAAGAACTTCATAATGACTTTAGTTAAGGAAAGTTTACTGCAAAAATCCTTCGTAAAAGTGATGCAACTATTTCACAGAAAACACTGCAAGGCTTCTGCTTCTGAACATCATCTCGACTTAAAAAAAAAAGCTATAAAACCTACTTTTATGCAATCGCATAAATTGAATCCATGCAACAAACATATATATCAGGTTTTAATGTTAGGTCGAATTGGCGATCGGTGTGATCATGGACGGAGTCTACGCTCGACTGGAAGCGGTTTCCAGCTGTTAATGTATGTGGAACTGAGTAATTGATTAACTGAAATTCTTTTACATTTTTCCGTTCAATATATTCAGCGTACATTCATACACATTCTTGTAGCACTCAAGGTAACGGCAGCTCGTGTGCCGCATGTGTCAACACACCAGGTGCCGGGTTGGTAACGGCCTATATTCGCTCCTAAAATTGCCAGCAAATCTTTTCGATCATTGTGGAATAATTTATTCTACATTTTTCTTTCGTTTTAAATGAACCGTGATCATATACGAGACATCCTTTTTGATAAGAAAATATATTATACTATTCTAATCTCCATTAATCGTTTCCTTAAAGCTTTTTGTTAAGAACTAAGGTAACCGATGTAGCTCAAAAGATTGCTGGACTTAAGTGGGCAAGACATATTGCTCGAAGGACCGACGGCTGATGGGGCAGTAATGTCCTCGAGTGGCGCTCGCGTACTGGTGGACATAATGTTGGGAGGCCTCCTACAAGGTGGACCGACGATCTGATGAAAACGGCGGGAACCCACTGGATGCGAGCAACGCGGGACTGATCGACGATCTTTGGTAAAGGCCAATATCCAGCAGTGGACGTCTATCGGCTGATGATGATGACATAGTTTTTTGTTTAGATTAATGCGAAAATTTTGACGCATGTTTGCAAATTCGATTCACTCAATTCGTGAGGTACCCATCGTTCAAGTTTTTTTACTTTCCCGATTTGCTTCAATTGGATTAATACAGTTTTGTCACTTACCTCGAAGCCTGCAGCTATCTCTGAAGTGTTTTGTGATGGATCCGCTTCCACAATAGCCTTTAATTCTTCATTTTCCACTTTGGTCTCCGGCCGTCCACGGGGTTGATTCTGAAGGTAGAAATTTCCGGAACGAAAACGTTGAATCCAAAAAGGTACCGTTCTTTCTTTTCCGTCACCAGCGCCATACACATGATTAATCCTTCTAACTGTTTCTGCAGCACTGGTGCCACGGTAGAACTCGTACGCGGAAATATACCGATATTTCATGTTTTCCATTGTGCGGTAATAAACGACGCCAAAGAGAAAAATAATAACAAAAAAACAAATGAACCGTTCTCAAAACAAATGTACCAGCTAAATGAATTTATAAATTTGAATTTGGAATTCTTAACCAAAGCGGAGATATTTCAGATCAAAGTGGTCAGTACGACAAAACGCTAATTTCATATGTAAGAACCTAATATATAAGCCATTGGATATACAAAGCACCCTCTGAAAGTAAATACGGGTGTACATTAACTTTTGTTTGCTTGGTAACCAATCTTGTCTTTTGGCTGTTACCATCGTGATATTTGTATGCGAAAAACACTTTTAAATAAACTTTCTGTATAAAAAAATTTACTGAAACAACAAAAACAAAAGTTCATAGCTAATAGCGAACGCGAACACCGTGAAATTGGATGAACATCAAACAAAACAAATTGGACGGAACTTTGTTTACATACTTACAAATTAATGTTCAATCACCTGATTGAGAACATATTAAAAGTTGTATGTGGTACTTATACGGATAATTATTTATATTACTAATTATCTCCCGCCCGCTAATTCTGACTGTAACACCGCCGCAACTCTCTTTGGGGTAGGAATTTTGTAAAATCTATACTCGAATGGCCTCCCCAGGGCAGAAACACCAAGTCTACCAAAATCTGAGTGTTTACGTCTAATAGTTTCGGAGATCTCATGATGAGTCAATGAATGTCAAGATATTTCCTATATATATAGGAGATATATTTTTGTATTATACACAGCGACAAGATGAACGGGACATCTCTCTCTCTCAGCGGAGTCTGTTGCCAGAGATCGTCTAGCTAGGTATCACCGCAATGCCTATTTCTGCTGCGAAACAGTACTGTACAAACATTATTGTGTTCCGGTATGAGAGGCGCTGTAGCTAGTGAAATTACTGTGGTAACAAAAGTGAACAATTCATGTCTCAAGGCGACGAGCACAATATGGTGCAGTGTGTAACATCCTAACAAGCGCCACATTGTTATGAACGGGCGTATCACTTACCATCAGGAGAACGTCCCGTTTGTTACGCCCGTCTCATCGCTTCGTAAAATACATTCATCTGATGGTAAGTAATACACCTGGCCATAACAATGTGGCGCTTGTTACATAGGTATACACAGCACCACACTGTGCTCGTCGCCTTGAGAGATGAGATGTTGTTACCTCAGTAATATTTGCATGCTATTGTTCGGTGGCAGAAATAGGAGCTGCGATGGTACTTATTCAGACGGTCTCCGGGAACAGACACCTACCACCATCACATTATAATAATTGAGTAATAAGGAATTTGTATATTATTAATATTTAATTGGATACATATATAATAAATGAATAAAAAAGAAGACCTTGTATAATGAGAACTGTTCGTGACAGATCTCACTGAAACATTTCATAACGATTTCGACCTTCAGGATAACTGTTACATTTTGATGATAATGAGATAATCAATGAAATAAGACAACGACGATAGTACATATAGAAACATATATAAGATAAAATGATTTCATATACTACACATCATATATTATCACATTTCCTAATGCCAAACATAATAGAATATCACGAAACACTGTCGGTGATAATAAATTATGGTCGTCCTTGCTTTGCTGCAAACTCCTTGCATGGTCTCGTTTATCAACGTTAACGGTACGTTAACGATTTACCCACGTTCATTTGTCTATTATAAATAAATCAGTACATATTATTATATAACATAAAACATATAATATATAAAGCTATGAAGTTAATAAATATCTTGCGAGTGTTCGTGTTATGAAACGAAATTCCCATCGGCCCGAAATCTCCAAGTTTTTACTTCCATTGAAAATGCCTATATTTTTATACTTTCACGTCTGCGTTATTTTATATAATAACACTGAGAAGTACAATATAACAAGCTGATAAAAATGATAATATTTGTTCATATTCCTCTAAGTTCAATCAGATCTCAAGCAAGCACGATTAAGTTAGCATACATTCAAGTTAAATACAAAAAATTCACTAGTGGTAGGTCTCTGCTGCCGGAGACCGTCTAGGTAGTTAGCACCGCAGCGCATGTTTCTATCGCCAAACAGTAGTGCGAACATTACTGTATTCCAGTTGGAAGAGAGTTACAGCTAGTGAAATTACTGAGGTAACGAAACAACTAATGACTCAATGCGACGAGCGCACTCTGCTGTATATACCATTCTAACTAACCCCACGTTGTTGACGTATCAACAACCATCGGGTGAACATCCTACTTGTCTCGTAAAATAAAAGAAAACTATTTAAAGTATATTTTTTTTTTTGTTCAATAGAGAGCAATAATTCAATTTGTAAAACTTTGAACGTTTCAAAAGGCGCAGGTTCAATTCTCCGACAGCTAGGGACCGGATATACATTACAAAAAACAGCGACCACGCGCTTTTGTGGATTAATGTATTTAACGCTCTGTCCCAGCGTTGGGAATATAAATTTAATCATGAACATTCCTTAATTATAATATATCCTGTTAACAGTAATTTGAACCAGTGCTATGAAACCCTCGATACAATAAATTGAGTGTTTATACGATTATTGTCGAGGGGCGAGCAATAACCAATCAAGAATGGTGTTAGTTTATGTTAATTGGTGTGGGAACTGGTAGTTGCAGGCTCTCGTAGTCATGTTTATGCAACAGCTCAAGCATCCATCAGAGACTGTTCCCACATCTTGCTGAACATCATTTAGAATTTACTATCGAGTTTAATGTTACACATAACTTTACGGATTTAAGTAAAAGAATATTATACTTCTACACTTTGGATGTACAACTTGCGAATCCAAGTCGAAGATTCTTTCTTCTTTACAGCATTTATCATGTACTTTCTACTGATAAATTTATCCTTTATATTTAATTAATCCTTTTTTTCATTGAAATTTCTCTTTTGTTTTCTATTGCAATACTTATTTTTACTTAAACATAACATTATAGGTATATCTAGAATCGTAGCTACAATCTCAACAATATCTTGTTCTATTCTTAGACTTTTTGTATTACTCCTGTGGGAAATATATTAGATTCAAATCTTGTGTATCACTTTCTAGTAATACAATCGAGAAACTTACTACCCATCGGTAACAAAAAAAATATAATTGCATTAACACTAACATTCTCATTAAAAAGTCTAATCTTTAGTTATATATGTACCATATATTTTTACGACTATATTATCTAAATCAATATGTAAATAACTAAGTAGGGAATATCAGTTTAATGTGGTAATATATAAAATATCTAATAATAAAACCATGAAGGGGTTTATAAAGTATACAACGTAGTAAAAGAACTGTCGTTACCACAGTAATTGTATTAGTAGCTACATTCTTTAAACTGTAGGACAATAATTTTTCATACTACTTAACGACAGTAAGATGTGTGAAGAAAATATTTCTTAAATTAAATGAAAGTTAAAGAAAAATATTCTTCAGACATAACACACTTCCTGTTACAAAAGTATAACTAGTATTTATTTTTTGCTTTGACGTCTATGTACGAATGGAATTAAGTAGACATAGAAAGGTCTGGAGGGCACTCACGTACGTCTAATTTCCGTTTGTCGGGTGAATGGTCGCAATGGTCAAGAGGACCCTTTACTACTTCTTCTTCGCATTACTGACTGACTGAAAGATACTGCTACATATACGAAATGATATATTATTTAGTAAAACCTAGCTATTTTTCCTTTTGTTTATTCTATGTTGAAAGGATTTGGACTACAGCGCATTTCGCTCATGGTAGATAGTAATGAAGGCTACGGTAGGATCAACCTTAACAAAATCCTGTGCGTGGACTATATAGACACTTAATATACTCTTCGTACAGTATTCTGTTAATGTTGAAATTACCGGAAACTAAATATGTAAATAAAATAAATATGGTGGTAGGTCTCTACAGCCGGAGACCGTCTAGGTAGATCTCACGTCAGCGACTATTTCTGCCGCCAAACAATACTGAGCAAACATTACCGATTTCCGGTTTTCAAGGCGCTATAGCTAGTGTGGGGTGGAAGGTATCCAGCACAACAACTCACGGGACCCAAACCAACTTCACTTACTCGTGGTGCACTCTGCTAATCAACAATGGACGCTCTGGATCCCACCAACTCGCATTGGGCTTAAATCCCCCATATGAATCCCTACAAAAACTATCAGCGCAAAACCGATTGATGTGGAGATCTTTGTGGCAGGCCTATGTCCAGCAGTGGACGTCTATCGACTGACGATTAACCGATTGATAGGTGGTGCATTTAAAGGGGTTACGAGACTTAACATCTTATGTCTCAAGCACGACGAGCACAACATGGTGCAGTGTTACATCCTAACTAGCTCCCAGGTGCTGTGTCATTGTAACTAGCGCCATACATTTATGGGCGGGCGTATCACTTACCATCAGATGAAAGTCCCGCTGGTCGCGGCGCTTGATAAAATAAAAAAAAACTTACTCCTATATAAATAACAATTCTTATAGCTCAGCATTGTATACTCAATAACCTCTCAAAGTATGTCAATTATAATTGGTTGGCAAATTCTTCTTAAGATATCTCTTCGACTAGAGGAGGAAGGTGGTCAGTTTACCATATCCTGTCTCTTGCAAGGTCAGTAAACACTAAATAAAGATTGGAAAATATTTGACGGTATGTCACTTACCTTAGATACCCTTCTGCTGTGAGGGTAACAGATGGATTATGCTGGAGTTTTACCCGCGAAAACTCCTGTATACCTCTCAATGTTATTCGCCGAAACCTTGGGAACGCTTTCGCACACAATCGTGGTTCCGACAGCGGGAGTCCTTGATGAGGCTGCGTCTCGAGGTGAAACTGTAACTCTCCACCCCATTCATCAGTAATCGATGGTGCCTTCCTAGACGGTCTCCGGCAACAGAGAGCTACCACCAGTACAATAGTAGCTAATTAGATTACTGACATATGTGTTACAATAACTAAAAATTCTTTAATTTTAATAATACCTAAAACCACTTCTAGTATCCACATTGCCTATTTCTGTACGCAAACAGGCCGTGTTCCGGTTTGAAGGGCGCTGTAGCTATTATCTGTAGTGTCAATTACTGGGGTAACGAGATTTAACATCTTGTGCGACAAGCACAATGTGGTTCAGTGTTTAACATCCTAACTAGTATCACTTGCCATCAGATGAATGTCCCGCTCGTCTCTTCGTTTAATTGTATAAAAAAAAATATCTGCATTAAATTTGGGACTTCGGTCGTATTGAGAGAACATTCATAATGATAATATTATAAATATTTTCGATCTACAGACGATCTCTTGCCTGCAACAAAATCTTTAAATCCCACGTGTGTTATTTTCCGCTGCCGTTATCGTGTTATTTATTCGTAAGGCAGTTACTCTGCAAAGCTTTTTATATAATCCAGGTATATAAAAAGGTTCGGAGTTCCCCAGGATCGGGTAAAAATTAGACGGGCTACCGTAGGATATTCCCTGCTATTATTCTTCCATTACTAAAATGTCAGTATCCAATTAAGATGTCCTTCCTTAATTGGTGCGCTTAAATGTACAAATATCCAAAGTTTAATAAACTGTAGTGCTATTTAAACTAAAACCGTTATCTTCCAATTGAAACCTATATATAATGAAAATAGGTTCTCTTTGCTTGGCAATCACGTGAAAACTAGTGAGCGTATCGCCATGCGAACATTTAGGTTTTTTATATTTTTAATTTCATAGATCCTTCATCATTTTATAACTAATTTACGTTTATAAACATTTTCATTTCATTCATGCGGTTGCTGTGGTAACGGTTGTTATAGAAAGTCATAAACAATTTTATATTACAACACTGGCGGAGGAAGAACAGCTACTGTTTGTATAAAAATTATTATAGATTCAAACTTAGTATAACCTTTCTCATAAAAGCCTTTTAATAATCCATCAAAGGACTCCATTCAAGGATTTCGTACGAAAACTCTATATTCGAAAATCTGTTCGTTACTAATACACAATTCAATTTTAATATTGTTATAGTAAAAATAAATATTACTGTGAAATCAAAAACGGGCCTGTTGTTCACTTGCTGATAAACTGGTACTTCTTCATAAGCTTGACAGAGTTGTCTGAAGTTTAAATTACAAACGCACTGATCATCAAACGGTTCGGCCCCTCCATAACAAAACTTCTAACAGACTGTTTAACCAATAACAATTAAGCTTTTGAGATTCGCTACTGAATAATTTAAATAGTTCGTTGTAAAGTTTTAACTAGCCGTAATTGTCCTAGGCTCAATCAATCAGTTAAATTAAATCTCGCGAGGAAGTTAGTTCAACTAGATTTCATTCGATTATGCGTTGTAACCGATTTAATTAAATCAAATCGACAAATATCAGTTGTATTGTTTTATTGAAAACAAAATGGCGGTATTCTAAATTCTATATTAAGCGAATTGATGAAGAAGTGAAGAAACGAAGATGGTGAACAGTTCTTGTTAAAAATAAACTGCTTTTCATATATATATATATATATATGGTTCGACAAATCTGAATCATCAACGAAAACTTTAGCAATTGTAACCACGACATGGAACTAACAGTCAAAACAAGTTTTTTTTTATACCAGTAAGCGATGAGACCAGCAAAACCTAATGGTAATTGATACGCCTGTCCATAACGTGGCGCTTGTTAGAATTATATATACTGCACCACTTTATGCTCCTCGCCTTGAGACATAAGATGTAAAGTCTCCTTATCTCAGTAATTTCACTAGCTACCTCCTCCTCAAATCTTATTCATAATGTCTAAAGGTCGTGACTACCGCCACTCATCACCAGCTACAGTGCCATTCAAATCGTAACACAGTAATGTTTGCATACTTCTGTTTGGCTGCAGAAATAAGAGCTACGGTAGTACCTACTTAGACGGTCTCCAGCAACAGAGACCTACAACCAGTCTAGAGGAAATAGTATGATAATATTAAAGAAGGTGTTCTTAGCAATGAACCAAAAAAATCCTTTAACCATATAAAGGATATGATCTTTCTTATCTTTATATTTTCTTCGTCTATTAATTGCTGTATATTTCATTTAATATCATCCTTTAATTATATAACACAAAGGACTCATTCATCGTCTGTGTCTAGAACAATGAAAACTGGACGAGTGGCTCTGCTCAACAATTTGTTCTTTCAGTTAGGCCTGAAAATTCTTATTGTACGTTGAAAATTTAGTGCCGGGTATAAATCAGCGATACAATAGACCGCGATACAATAAGCCTTCAGCGCCTAAGTTACGACAAGTCCGAAAGTTACAGTACGTTAACTGGCGTCGACAAATTTCTGCCAGGCAAATTCTAGCATGTTAGTAATTTATTCATACTATTACTAACAACGAGCTTTTAAAGGCTTCGCTATAATTTTGGCATCACATTATCTACTTGTCACAGAAGTGTTAGTACATGATACACTTCGTATAGCAGATACAAATCTATTATCTTTAATGGCTTGCTAAACTTAACTAAGTCTTAATTTTATTGAGGAAGGCTATTCGAAGGACACCGTTAGACTTATAATCAATGTCTGAGTTTTAAAACTCCTTAGCATGAGTACCTTTCTATATCATTCCCAGAATAAGTAATATGCTATAATCCCTCCTATAACACGGTTAATTGGTACCGTGTTATAGGAAACGCAATGTAGCGGTGTTCGCCATATAATACGTTACGTACGTATGTAGAAATTCTCACGTTAAAGGGTATTTAAATCGAACATTAACAAAACACTATGTTATGAACGAAATATATTTATTAAAATCAAACTAAGGGTGCAATGTGCAAAAGTACGCGAATTATGAACTGCACAAAACGTTATAAATTTCACAGTACAGAAACATAACTTGTGAAATCACCGCGTTATATGAGGGACTGAAATCGTGTGATATGAAAATGCGTTGTAAGAGTACCGTATTATAAGGGGGATTACTGTATATATATCTCTGAAATGATGTTTATATGCATTTATTATTTACATTAGAAAACGTTTTTCTTTTCTCTCTACATGTCAGTTATTTAGGTGAATAAAGGTTTTTATCACTTTTCATATTAATACGTTATTATTTCCTTTACTCTTTTCCACAAGTTTATACAATTACACGAAGATATTACAAGTAGTTGATCAATTAGAGATTTAATAGATAAATAGAAATTTTCTGCGGAAACAACGATAACAGCTTTTTCTATCAATGCATGACAAAAAAAGATGTTCCTTAAACCCTTTCGATTATGTACTACAATATTACTCTCTTAAAAAGTTAAATTATACAAATTCCGTATTAATATTTAACGATTAGGTAAATGATTTAGTAGTTACAAGGTTTTATTTATACACATACTTTGTACTTTACTGCTTAAAGACAGATTTTTCGCCAATTGCGTTGCTGGTATATCTTACCCTGATTATTACGTACATAGACATCCAAGATTCATTTTTGTTGGGTTCTGTACAAAGTTTGTTACAGGCGTTAATTTAACCCGATGTGCGGTTTTCCTTGCCTGCCTATATTAGACAGTCCTACATGAGTTCGGTGTGGCCCTCTTAATTGAATTCCCTGTCCTCGGCCGTTACGGCATTATCAGTGATTAAAACGTGACGTGATTGTATATCGCGGTAAACTGTACACTGTAATATATTTCTGTGTTTCTAATAAGTTATCTTATTAAACTTCTGTACTATATAAACTACGTGGAATATGTCATAACACAAGTTGTGAGATAATGGGTCGCTTTACAGATTACGATGAAACATGTCTAAAACTAATCGATGTTCTATTGTACCTAACATTTAATTTCAATAAAATCTACATATAAATTATTTGAATCAAAGCAACCCCTACCGTGTTAACATTGACGTGAAAAACCTGGATAAAAACATTGAATCTTAAATAAGAAAATTTTAAATAAGCATAGCTTACTAACAACCTACTTTATATTCCTTCGCAAGTTATTTTTTAACTTAAACAAAATTTCTTTCATTGCAAACTCACGCTCTGAGGGAATCGAACTGTACTGCGAATAATTCCACCACACTTAAACTGAGAACCAACCCCTTCGCCAGTATTAAAACGCCATTACAAAACATTTTATATATTTATTTATGCATAAACACAAAATGTATACAAACACTTGTTTTTTTCTTCAATTAGGATGATATATACCGCACAGCATAGCGCTCGTCGTAATTTTACTAACTATAACACCGTTCAAACCGGAACACAATAACTGTACACTACTGTTTAACGGTAGGGGGAACAGTTGCAGTGGTACGTAGGTCTCCGGCTTCAAAGACTTGCAAGCTGTATATTAATACACCGTCAATACTATAAATAGCCTAAAGAACATAAATGTTGTTACGTGCTTTACGATATTTCTATACCATCATCAACAGCCTGCGGCAGTCCACTGCTGGACATGGGCCCACATGACAAGTTTATCACTATCCAAGTCGTATATCGCTGATATCGCCTCAAAGTTTAATACGAGAATAAATCATCTGCTGAATGTACGCCAATATCAGTCGTCCGTCTACCATTCTAGAAACTTCCAGAGAACATTCCTCTAGAAGTATCCAGAGAACTCTTCCCTAATGCAATACGGATTAAGTATTAATAACTCATTGTTTATTCCAAACTCTCTGCCGGATATTTGATTGATTGTTCTAGTAACATATTTCTTCGCTTTGGTAGTATGTAACAAAAAAACCGCGTGAAACTCGTCACAAAAAAAAATCACTCCACCCGTTATCCCTAACGCACCAAAGTAAATACAACATCAAACGAGAGAAAAAAAATTACTGGTGAAGAAACCTAATGTACCCTAAATTCTCTACAATGTCTTTAATAATCGTATCTTTGTTTTCACTCGGCCACTCTTTACGCCCCACTTCAACGCGGCCGTTATTACTTCGGCTTGGAAAGGGGGGGAAAAAGTAACGGTAATATTTACTTCAGCAATATTCTTCGTATTCTGTCGAAAATGTAAATATTTAAAAAATGTTAAACACATCGTATGTTCAATGCAATGGAATGAAGCAATGGAAAGGGATATGTTCAGGGTTTCCCTGTGTAATCGAAACAGAAATGAGGAGATCCGTAGGAGAGGATGAAGCTAGTCGCTAGGTAACCGGATTAAATGAAGGCCTATGACCATCCAAACCAATTATATAGCCCTCTGAAATGTATCACTGTATTTTGTGTCCACATCGGTTACCCGGTTCAGTTATCAGAAATGAGAAGATCCGCAGAACTAAGTTCGGTGTAGTCCAAAAGATTGCTAATCACAAGTGAGAATAGGCAGGACACATCGCTCGAAGGACTGACAGCCGAAGGAACACCAAGGTCCTCGAATGGCTACCGCGTACCGGACGACACAAGTTCAATCATCTGGTGAAGGTCGCGGGAAGCAGCTGGATACGAGCAGCTCAGGATCCATTGATGTGGAGATATTTGGGGGAGGCTTATGTCCTAGCAGTGGACGTCTGTCAGCTGATAATGATATGTTTAATAAAATAACTTAAAAGATATACCATAGTGTCTCGATGTTTCTAGCGAGATTCGGTATCGAAAAGAATCGATATCACTATATTACAGTAAACAATATTATAAACAAATCATTATGAAAATAAGCCTTTATATTCATTGTTGAATATTTCTAAAGCGTTTTTGAAGAAAGGAGAAAACCGTAGAAAAGAAAACCACTATATCCGAGCAGCTTGCCGAGCGGAACGTTGACCTGATGGTGATACGTCCGCCCATAACAACATGGCGCTAGTTGGCACGGTATACACAGCGCCACATTTCGCTCGGCGCTTAGAGATCTTTGTTAAGTCTCATTACTCCAGTAATTTCACTAGCTATAACTCTCTTCAAATCGGAACACAGTAACGTTTATACACTACTGCTTGGCGGTAGAAATATGCGCTGCGGTATCTACTTAGACGGTATCTGGCAACAAGGACTTAATACCTGATAAGCAAAAGACAAATTCTCATAATACATACAGTAAAGCATTGGATTAAAGATTCATTATATTGAACAATAGTTTTCGATGTAATTATTTATGGTTTAATAAATAATAAGTAGTATAAATAAAAAGAGTTCGCTATGTTCAAGAAGAAAGTGTTCAATACGGATACAGAATGTTTATAAAAAAACAAAAATTGTTGCAAGAAATCACCAAAAAACAATACCAATAGTACTAATAATAGGCCTCTGCTCGATGCTCGATGTTTGAGGCCATTGACTCGTAATGCCAGTGTTGCAAGTAAAAATTATAATTAAACACATAAAGGAATTTTCAATTACTCAAGCACTAACTGGCAACAATGAAACTATTGCTTTTGACAACGAAAATTTTTACTCTGTGACGTGTGTGTTTATAAATTCAATCACCACTTCCTTCGAAAGAGTTAGAATTCTTAACCGTCAAAGTGAAGAACGCCAATAGAGGCCAATTTCGATATCAAGGATCACACATTTATTTTATGTCATAATATTTTTAATGAGGCTTATTAGCGTAATAAATCTTATTGAAAACTTAGATGAACTTATTTGAAATTATTAGTGGGTACTAAATTATTCTTTCCTATTTTCCTAAGGAATGGAATATTTTCTTTCACATTTACAAAATCAACATTAGAAGTTTACTATACTTTTTCCAACAAAAGAAATGAATAATCAGAATAATACTATACTGTAAAATATGATGATTTAAAATAGCAATACGCAATAAACCTAGAACCTCTTTCTTGTCATCGGTTAGTAATAGAAAATATTAGCATATTTTGAATTGAAATCCGTTACGCATTTGACTTTACTACGCGGTCATTTTATTTATCTCTTTCAAGAATCACACCCCTAAGTACATTTACTCAATACCAGAATATTGTTTTGAACAATTTAACTTTATCTAAGGTTTCCAGCATTCCCTTAGAATTACCTACCCTCCCATAAAGTTACGCATCGCCCCCCGAGGCGGGATAACAAGATTCGCACTCTGTGTCAAGAACTTAATAAATTCTTTTTAAACTTTTTACAACAATTTTTATATTGCAATGTGGTTAAATAACCTCTGGGAATTAAAAGTAAATACTAAAGTTATTTTCGATACTTCTTTTTACTTTCCCTATCCAATTCGCAAATTAATTGCAGTCTACTTTAAAGGTTGTAATTGCTTGTGCCAGAAGAAACTTCTTTAAAAAAAAACTAGTTAATCCATCAATTTTAGATTATATTTTATAATGTACGATATCTCAGTTAAACTAAAGCTACAGGTCGATAAAAGAAGAAAAAGTTTTACAACCTCTTTACTATAGAATTGACTCGATGGAAACATAACAGACTTCTATCTTCATCGTAGTTAAATAACTTTCCGCTGCTACAGTTTACACAATAAAAAATAGGAACTAATACTTGATTTTATGCAGACTTTCTCTACGAATTATATATGGTAATTTTAACAGACATATACATTTGTATGTATATTTAAATATTAGATATCAATACCACAAAAGATACGAAAAATGTATCAAGTGTTTCATTAAGGATTAATTCTATATGTACACCAACAAAGGGAACAAGTACATTTGTGAAAATGATAAAAATCAACTGAATATATATATTTTTTTTCTCTAGTCGAGACATTTCAACAATAACGCCAAATAACATTCAATAAACTGTTATGAATTTCATATTTTATCAGCAGATGTTACGATGATTCCATAAAGAAAGGAAATGAGCACATTTATTTCATTTACGATCACAACGTGAACGCTGCGAGGTATTGAATTAAAAATTCGCTTATTTAGATACAGAGTTTTTACTGTCGCAGAAAGTCATTGGGCTGTTTGGTTTATCATCTGACAGGCTAAAATGATGTTGATCTTTAATAATATAAGGATAATTGTGTCCTTAAAATACCACTGGTACAGTTTTTCTAGAAACAAATATACATAGGTCAGCTAAGAACGAATTTTATAAAATTCCTTTCCCAAAAGAAGTTGTGCGGTGTAGCGTCGAGCAAAGCGGGAGGAGAACAGCTGGTTAAATATATCATCAAAAACTCAACCAATAAACCTCCATCGATGGACATAGTTCTCTAGTAATGTAGTCTTTTGTACTGAACACTATCTGTTGATGTCTTCTCTCTTCCTAGTGGGGAGGCTGTAGACGCCGCATTCTGCTAGTTCAAGTCATTATTCCAGTACTTTTAGAGTCTCATACGTTCTATGAGCTAATTTGCACACGTACCAACTACAGCAAACTATGTGATATAATCTTCACATCGATCGATTCTGCGCTGCCCGCATCCAGCTGCTTCCCGCACCCTTCACTAGATCGTCGGATCTTGGGGGGGAGGCCTATGTCCAGCAGTGGACGTCTGTCGGCTAATAGTTATGATGATGATGATGATAATGCTATATAATTTGTGATAAATACTAAAAGGTAGAACACACAAAAAATGTTTTCTTTTCATGACCTAAATACAATAAAAAAAGGGTTGTAGTTGGTTGTTGCCTAATTGATGTTTTAATTAGCAAAGTTCTACTTTGACGTAGGTCATTTATCATATATTACATTCCAGAACATCCCCAAGGAGAAGGTTGGAACATTTTCTAAAGAGAAAGGTCGTTAGCTTAACCCGAAAAGTAATTATTCTATCCCCTCCACTTTGTTACAGCTGCAGGGGAATGTTAACACGCTAACACGTCATAAAATGGACGAGCGAAACTATTAAAGTATGTAAATAGCTTTAGAAAACAGTAACACATATTTTAACTTTCCATTTATAGAGTTAACAACAACCTTTCTTTATATTGATAAAAGGCTGAAGGGATGTAAAGGGTTCCGCTCAACATTTTACGGAGCCCAAGTCAACCTCACCTGCTCGCTGCGCAACCTGCTAAATAACAGACGAGGCCCTGACCACCCATCCACCCGTACTGTGCCAGCGTAGTGGGCTAAGGCCCAATTCCCCTCAATGACCTCTAACAAGGAGATCTTTGAGGGAGACCTATGTCCAGCAGTGGACGTCTATAGGCGATGATGATCAAAATACTAAAGGAATAGAATAATAACCACGATGCGTCTTTTGGACTTCTTGTTCAACTCGAAAATATGTTAGTTATTTTTTAGCCGCTGTTTCATATTCCTGTTTTTTTATTTTAATTATAGATTATAAGAATTAAGTATAATATATGACATCATCATCAGCTAATAATCAACTGTTGGACATGGGGCTCTTTCAAAGAACACACCGATCAGTCCTACTTTGCTTTCATTCAGCGGCTTCTTTTCTTCACCATATTGTTGATCTCGAGGAGGTACTTCGAAGATTGCGTCTAGCATGCAGCCTCTATTTAAGTATGTTTATATATGTATGTGCTATGCTTGGGATTTCACTGCGTGATCGAATCAGAAATGGGTAAATACGTAAGAGAACTAAGGTCACCGACGTAGTCCAAAAGATTGGTTATTTCAAGTGGCAATGGGCAGGATACATCGCTCGAAGAAGTGACAGCCGATTGGACACCAAGGTCCTCGAATGGCGAACGCATACCGGAAGATGCAGAGGCCTCCCCCCTCAGTAGAAGGTCGATGGGTGTGGGGATCTTTGAAAGAGGCCTATGTCTAGCAAGGGCGGTCAGTCGGCTGGTGATGATATGCATATCGTAATATTGTGCCGGGAATCATTCTCACAACAATTTTTAATTAATTTAATGTAATGAAATATCAGTGAGGATAAATAAAAGCTCTGTAGAATAATGAAATCGGCAAACAATCGAGTTCATTACACATTGTTTGAACGCAAATTGATTTCGCCTCGTAATTTCCATTAGTACCTGATCGTAAATTAAATCGTTCCACCCTTGTATTTTGCTATTTTATTATCAAACATGTATATATCTGAAGATTTAATTGGTATAGGAAACAGCAGCCGGAAATAGCATTAGGGATAGGGCTAAGGTGTTTATGCTGTGGTTGTTTACAGTTTTTTTAGCATTCCCCTGCGTAGTTTGGGTCAGGGCTTATTCGTACAGATCACTTAACATCTAATAATTTTTACATCTCTTGTTTTCTACATACTCATCTTTCGTTCTCTCTTATCTTGCTTTCCATACTTATCTTTCATACTTTTGTTCTCAATCATGCTCCATCCTAATTCCTTCTTCCATACCTCCCGCTCGTGAAGACCGTCGCCTTGTTGTGCCCTGTAACAATCATCCGTTTGCATTTGTCTTTCTCCTTCTTCTTGTCCTCGTTCCCCTTCCTTGTTGTTGCTTATTGTTACAGCTTTTCTTTCTTTTACATTTAAGTTTTTATACATACATTTCATTTCGTTGCATTACATTATATTTTATATACAATTTATTTATTTATTTATCTATTTAATTAATTATTTACAATCTCGCTATTTCTCCTTATAGCATCCGCTAGCACAATTTTACAAAACTTCAGGAATTTTTGGCGATTTTCGTCTTCACTCATCAGGGAGACAATGGCTTCCTTGGTGAGCTGCCTGTTCAGCTCCACGGTTGTTTACAGTTAGGTCTCTGCCGGAGACCGTCTAGGTATTTCAGTAGTGTGCAAATTACTATTGAAGTTGCTTTAAAAAGTACTGTAGCTGGGCAAACGAAGTTCAACATCTTACGTCTCAGGTGAAGAGTGCAATGCGGTGCAGTATATATCATCTTAACTAGCGCCACATTGTTATGGGCAGGCGTATCAGTTATCACCATGTAAACGTATTGCTCGTCTCGTGCTTAAATGGATAATATAAGGATATGGTTTTGAAGACAAATCGGTGTGGGGGTCTCTGGGCTAAATTTGTTGTCTAGAAGAGATTGCTAAGCAATAAAACCATCCTTTGTACAGTTTTTATTAATTAACGTATTACTTATTTTTATTATTGGTGTACACAATAAAGAATTGTTATTATTATATACAACAGTTAGCGCTGCTGATGAAGTCTTCCCTACTGAAGAGAACTACAAAAATAGTCTCGAGTTTCGCTATCTTTGTCGGCGGTTATCGTTTAATACGCGAACGGAGTAAGATAGCGAATACGAAATGGTCTCGTATTTTCGAAGAGTGTTACAGAAGACTTCTATAGGATGTGAAAAGTAATATCCGTTCCGATACAAAATAAACGGTTTACTTGAAAAATGTTAACTTGCTCTGGTATATTTACAACTGGTAACAAAGCTATTAATCCGACAGATTAATAATATGAAAAGCAGCTAAGATATAGCTCTTCATGTTAGAAAAAAATAGCCATTTGTAAGATTATTAAGTAGTTATTAGAATACATTTTTATAAACAATTATTTAGTTCACTACAAAAATGTCTCACTCTGTTTCCAACTGCTACATACCATATTTGACGTTTATTTATTTTGGATGACGGTAGTTTTTATAAGTTTGGGTAGCTACCATCGACGTATTTTGTAAATCTGCCTCCATAACAGTAATTTTATGTTCCAGTTATAAACATGTGAGCCAGAGTATTCCGTAATAATTTATCATTTAGAAAATAATGTGGACTGAATTCTACATCTATCGGAAGCGGATTTGCGGAGTATTCATGCGGTTAGCTGTATGACATACTCTCAACGCAAGTGCTATACGCGATATTTCCCCACTAGAAAATTTGAATAGAAATAAGAAATCGTCGATCAGATGACATTGACACAAGACATTCGAGAAATGTACGAACGAATTCAGACTTGAGGATATGTTCGCTACGCCGCCGATTATACCGATGTAAATTGGGAATGTTCAGAAATACCATCAACTTCTATGAATACAGTCTCGAATAAATTGCAATTCATATAAAATGTTTTAAATTAAGTGAAAAGAATTGATTTAACAAATATTTAACGGTTACTGGTATTTAAATGAATCAATTTTCCACAATCTCTAACAGCAAGTTTAGTAAAATATACTTTATGGCTTATCAGAAAGTAGGACAATGGTAAAACACTGTCAAATATTTAAGATCACAAAAGATGATAACCCTAAGTATAAAATTTTTAAGTTAGATAATGAATCTTGAAAGCTACCATTAATTAAAAGAAAAGTCCATAACGGTGTTAAATAATTTGTCTATTCCACTGAGGTCTCTTTATATATATAAAATGTTCCCCGTCCCCGTTTTTTTAGTCGTAACACCTCTAC
Organism: Ornithoptera alexandrae; assembly: GCA_029030555.1. Lineage (NCBI taxonomy): Eukaryota > Metazoa > Arthropoda > Insecta > Lepidoptera > Papilionidae > Ornithoptera > Ornithoptera alexandrae. The sequence goes on from JARDVY010000037.1 coordinate 10,659,531, forward strand.
CACTCTCTTTGGTGCAGGTATTTTGTAAAATTTATTCTTAGCTGAATGGCAGCAGATAAATCTCATCCAAATTTTGAGTCTCGTGATGGATCAATATATCATAAATACACGTAGAAAATTAAAAAAAACATCTAACATTCAGTATACTCTTAAATATTTTATAAAAAATATTACCGTAGGGCACCTTTTCCGTAGGGCATCATTTACAATCCATGCTGCACTACTCTGGAACTCCTTACCCGAAGAGATTCGGAATATTTCCACAAAATATCTCTTTATAAAAAGGGTCCGGGAATACCTTAAGCAGAAACAGTATCTTATATAACACTAAAATATATATATATGTTATATCTATGTATATAAATATATATGTTGTTACTATTACCGATATAGTTTAAGTCAGTAGTTATCACCTACTACAACATTTCATCTCACCGAAGATTGGCTGGTAGAGAATGCTAACAGGCGTTAAGCTTGCCATTTGTATACCTCGCTATAAGGTTGTACAATAAAGAAGAAAAAAACAAAACTGTAATAATAAAAAATTATATACTTTAATATGTAAAGCTAAAATAAACATATTTACAGTTTATCTAATACTTGTCTTGTTAATTTTTAACTAACACTCCGCTATCGACAATTCCTTTGCAATGATCCTTTTTTTAAGCATTTAACATAAATCGAATAGTGTACGTTAAGATTTTGCACTAGAGTGTAGGTTGAGTTGTTTAAACACTCCGTGGACCAGTTGGCGAGGAGTGTTAGCACCACCTCTGTCCGCAGCGACCACGGGGAATACTGAAAATATTTGAAATTTCCGGCCTTATTCGTACCGAGGAGAACGCGGCACTTTTATTATTTAAAACATGAACGTGGACTTCGTTTCCTGTCTTTCCAAATGGCATTTCTTTTAAATGAAATTCAAGTCTGGAATTCTGCGGATGATTTATATCATTTATTACTGCAGTAGAGTCCCGTCATAAGCTAGAAATAGATGAAACAAAAGGATCGCGTGCAATATGCATGTCTTTATTAAACAGGATATTTAAATATTTACTCGTAATAACCCTAAAACTACCACTAGAACATTCTGAAATATGAATTAAGTTTGATAAAAAAAATGCCTCATTAAAACTTATCTATCGAAGATTATGCTTTTATGATAAGAATAAATTTAGTTCGCTTTATAAAGAAAGTAACAGAAAAGAGTGATTACATTTTTTTTTGTATTTCTACAAGAAAGTGATATCGAGAGCAGTATGTGAACCTGATGATAGTAGAAATGGGCAAATACACCAAAACATTGCTTATCACCTTTAACGATAGAAGTGTTTGATAATCCTGTCCTGTCATCCTATTAACATCACAAGCTACAGTATCTTTTAAATCATGAACAGTATTACCTGAAAACTATTGCCAGGAACTTGACTGAACTGGTGAAAGGTCTCTGCTGGACTCTCTACCACCGCAACTCTTATTTCTGTCGTCGAACAGAAGTGTGCAAACTATACTTTGTTCCGGCTTGAATGGTGTTGTAGCTAATGAAATTATGAGCGTAAGGAAACTTAAAATATAATGTCTGAAGGCCAACGACGAGCACAACGTGCTGCTGTGCATATCGTTCTAACTGGCGCCACATTATTATGAACAGGCGTATTACTTACTACCCTTTCAATATCTCGTGTCATTGCTTCATCCAACTAAAAAAAAATCGTACAAGAACTATATTAATCAGATTTAACAAAAGTTTTTTGCCTGTTTGCCCTCAATTCCAAGTGATGTCAGACGATATAGATCGGCAGGGAAAACGGCAAACGACGGTACGCAATTATGTTAATTAGTTCCGTAACTGTCGCTTCAGTTTGGAGTCATGTTTATGCAGTACTGCTGCCTAGCCCAGTCTAATCCGCATATCTTAACGATCCGCCGGTTGCCGAAGCCTCTGTATACCTTGACCGATATTTAAATCAAGTTAAAACTATAATTATTTTATAATGTCTATTCGTAAAATAGCTTATCAGCAAATTCTAGTCTTCATAGAATATGCTACATTATATTAATTAACACCGTTAGTTATTGATGTTTCTAATTTCATCAAATTGCAATTTTTTTTCTATGTGCAGATACATAGGCCTCATGTCCAATAGATTTGCTTTTAGCTAATGGTAATGATATCAATATGTTTTCATTGTAATAGTAAATTTGTAGATATTTTCCAAATAATGTCCTTAGTTAGAGTAATGATATTGGAATCGAAGATAGTTATAATAACATGTAAAAGAGTTGCGAATATTTTTTTAAAAAGGAACCAAATTGTGTCTTAATAAATAACCGCTTACACTTTAATCTTATAAGCATCAATAATTAATACGCAATAAGTAGTGCTGCGAGAGCACTAAAGAGCCTCACAGCATCAAGAACTTATGTATTCAAACAGCCAACACTAATAGCATCGACGTCGTATCAATAAGAATGATGTAATAGTACTATAACCCTGAAACCTTGACATCTGTCATCCATGAGAGTATAAATATATAATTTCACTTAAGAATGGTTTCAACTGGTTTTCAGACCTATCTATAACTAAATCTACATTATATAAATATTATAGGCATCATTCAATCATCATCAATCAATCATAATTTTAAGAGAGAAGAATCCTGGAAATAGTGAATGTATCAGATTTTTCAACCTCATATGTCAGCCATTTCCTTATGGTGGCAAATTTACAACATGAGTTAGGCGAGCAGGTAAAAATCTATAGCATCATTCAAACTGTAGCCGTGTATTTAAACTCAGTATTTTAGGACTAGCGTTTAGCTGCTGCCTCACGGAGACAGTTAAAACATTGAATATCCTTAAATCCTAAAGATAAAAAGAATATTTTTCGTATAATGACAATACAGTTTTGTCTGTTGGTGAATCTCTTGAGATACTCGCTCAGTACCATAGCAAAGAACTTTACCAACCTGCTCGATGTCCTGGACTACAAGAATAGCACAAATGAAATGGAACAAAACATAATTATTCGACATATTTTTCTATCTTGTTAAATTGATATTTAAACTCAAAGAAAGCATGTTGATGGTTCAGATTTGCTAAGATTAATGATGAGAACGTTAAGTATTCACACTTAAAAAAAAAACATGCTTTTAAAGGAAATTAGAATTATGAAGAAAATTTAATCTGTATATTGTACTACCTAAGCTCTATGAAAAACATGTTTAAGATAGAATTTTTAGTTAATACTAGGTGAAAGGAAAATTAATATATATGATTATTCTAGAAAATTAAACTTAAAATATAAAGCAAAATAAGCGATCAAAGTAAAGTGTACTAGGAAGTATTGTTAAAGTTTGAAAGCTTTGAAATTTTATTAAAAAGTTTTGCTGGTCTATTCTCTGACGATTTTTAATACTTATATTTTTTTTTGTTAACTTTTAATACGGCTCATGGGATATTGGGTTCAGATTTCATCGTCAGCCGATAAACGTCCACTGTTGGACATATGCCTCCCACAAAGATCTCTACAGAAATCATTGAAGAGAATTGAGCCTGTGGGTTTGGGTTTACATTCAGTACTCTAAAATTCTACTGTTGTTAGAATACTAAATCCAAGTAGAAATGACTCGTACATATGCTGTGTGTATCAAAGAATAAAAATACAATATGACTTTGGCGGAAAGCAAGTTATTCACTGTACAGAAACGTCAGAGATGGGGGAAGATAAATTTTCTCCTCGGTTCGCTTCGTGTGCTTTGTCTTGCGGGTCAGATTGTATAGACCTTGCATTTATATACGTAGAATATCTTCGTGAAACGAATACAGATTTTTATAGACATTATTTAAAAACAAGGTAATAGTAAATTTTGTTCAATAATTTTATTACATCTCTTTATAATGTCAATATCTCCGAGGTGAGGCTACAGTGATCTAACACCAACGCAGCATTCTCTTCAAAATTATAATTGATAAAGAAGAAATTACAGAAGTTAGAAATAAATAACCTGTAAACGTTTTGAGGTAGCGTGCGTGATCTTTGGTAAATGACAACCTCACGCAGCAATATCAGGGCTATATTGATAATGACAGAGCAAGTTACTTAGTACAACAGTTTTACGAAGATCCAGAGAGATCCATTTGATGGATACAGTTATGTACTTCGTCTTGGGCTACTGTCTGGAGTCTTGGTATAACAGAGATCCAGAGAGATACAGATACAGTAAATAGATATAATTATATACTCCATAATGACTTGTTGGATGAAGGCAATGTACACAAAGATGAACGTTCCTTATAAGAATTTGCGCTATGATAATCGATAGCGTGCTCTATTGTTCATGGTGGCGCCATCTGTTGGGTTGGTTCAAAACTTCTTGTTCCAAAACTAAATTAAATTGTAACAATAAATAAAACTCTTGTTTAAATTTGTTATGGCATAATAGTATATCTACAAATAAAATAAACTTTGTACAGAAAAGTAAATCACTCTCGCTTTCTTAAAAAGTGTTTAGTAATCTTGAAAAGTATTTAAAATAATATGACTTTAATAAGTGTATAGTGGAGATCTTTGGCGGACACCTATATCCAACAGTGAACGTCTATCGGCTGATGATGATGATGATGTGTATAGTAAGTACTAAATATTATTTATATTGTATATTTGACTAGGTGTTAGGAATTTCCATTTAAATATATATAATATAACTTTCTCAATTATGTCAACCATAAATAAATTAGATAGCGATGGTACATTTAATCGAGCAGTTGGTTATCGTGATCTTCTAATGCGAAATTTATTCAGAAAGCATTGTTCGATAAAACATTTACGCCAACCGATATTTAGTATTCTAAAATTGTTGAATAACACTTTTGAAACCGATTTTAAACCTACATTAACCACTACCACTACACAGAACATTATGATCGCCATTCTTTGATTTAAAATGTTACTAAAGTAATATTTTAAATAGTAAACTGTGCATTTTTGGTAATGGTATGCTTCATATATATGAACTGCTTTCAACGTTCACAATTCACTTAGTAATTCGCGAGACGATTGTACAGATAAGAAAAGATATTAGAAAAAGTCTTCTTCATAAAAATAACCTGTAAGGCAACACAAAAGGTACTTAACAACGATGGACAAGTTTAAAGTTGGACGATGAAAAGTGGTTTGCGAGAAGAATAAAGCACTTCAGACTTTCAAAGTGGTCCCTATACGAGAATACTCGAGTTATATAAAAGGACTTGAAACTTGGACAAACTCCGGTGGGCTCTGAGTTATGTTCTAACAATTTTTACTAACGTACATTGACTAGAGTTGTCGTAAGAAATAAACTAAGAGGTGAATAAAAAAAATTGTGTTATAAATCGGTGCCATGTATGCTTATCGCCAGTTCCTAACGTCGACATCAGCGTTAAGAAGGCTACTGTTGGAGATAAACCTTTATTAGGTATCTGCACTCCGAGAGGAACTACACTGTTCATATTCAACGACTATGGGTTAACAACCAAGCTTTCATTGCTACGACTAGAAAGCTTTATATAAAACTAACATATATTCCTAAACCAGTAAGATTCTAATTGTAGCAGTCTTCGGAACTACAGTATCATACTGCTGCTTGTTTGTAAAACAGTCACCAGCTGTAAATGATAAATCTGTGTGTATATATATATCATCATCAACGTCATTATCAGCCGATAGGCGTCTACTGCCGGACATAGCCCCCCTCCCCCCAAAGATCGCATCCATCTGTCCCGCGTTGGCGGCATCCAACGACTTCTCGCGACTCTCACCAGGTCGTCGGTCCACCTTGTAGAGTGCTTCTCAACACTACGTTTACCGATACACGGCCGCCACTCGAAAACCATACTGCTCCATCGGCTATCAGTCCTTCGAGCTATGTGCCGTACTCACTGCCCTGTGTAATGTATATATAATTATAAATATTAATACAACTATACATATAGATATATATATAATGCCTAGAGACTTTTGTAGGAACATTCCTTTTACCAACTAAACGCTTTAGCTAAAAACGGATTTCACGAATTGTTACTTCGAAAAGGGGTTGCAAGGGTGATACGGCCAGCAAAGCGGGCAACAAATAGCTAGTATTAAATATACTCGTACTTGGTGTATGATTGATTAGCTTGATATGAAAGATGTGACATCACCAGGCGCTATCTTCGTTAAACTTTAACGTATTAAAAAAAAAAAACATATTTGACATCGTAATCAGTGAGCTTCGAACTCAGTTCCACCATTATTTGGCCCACGTCCGGTTTACGTAAATCAACTGACTTCTTTCCGGCTCGTCACACCCTCATTTGCTTCGAAATAAACGAGCACCCACAAAATGGCCTACTCTTGTTAACTCGTTTCATTATTCGGCTTGATTTATCGCAAGGTCCGAGACGTGCAGTGAGGTAGCAGTATAATAATCGAATGCTCGATTACCGTGATGTTGAAACCATCGCCCCACTATTGTGACGATATATGTGGAATTGGAGTGCTTATTATATATCTCATATTCAATGAAACGGCAAAGGTGCTAATAGTAAGTAATATGCAAAGATCACAATGTAAGTCACAGCCTTCCCTTATAATTATAAACAGTTCACATCGATAAATATTCTTCATTGACGATCGTTTATATCCCCATACACGGGACAGAGGACGACCACTATGATTTTCCATCGATCCAATCCAATCCACGTCTTCCCGATTTTCTTCGCCTCGCCTGCAACTACTTTTCAAACGGACGTATGATTGAAAATTTTTTTATTCTACCAATTTACGAGAAGGACGAGACGTTCACCTGATAATAAGTGATACGCCAGCACATAAAATAGTCAAGATAATGTACACTGCACCATATTATCCTCTTGAGACATAAGATGTTGTCTTACATCAATAATTTCACTACCTACAGCACTTTTCTAACCGTAACATAGTAATACTTGTACCTTACTGTTTGATGGCAGAATTAGGAGCTACAGTCATGACTTCCTAGACAGTTTCCGGTAATCTATAAGGAAAGCGAAAAGCGGTCAAACAGACATAACGTCGATTATGTATTTCTAATATAATATTATTATATTACAACACTTTAAATAGTAATACGATAATACTCCGATAATAATCTACACGGGCTATTAGTTAATATTTATTCTCACCAATGGCATTGCTCTTCAAGTATTTGACCATTCAGTATTTTTTTGGGAACTATCCATTTAAATTATATTGAAAAATATTAATAGAAACTTAATTATATAGTAATTGTATACTATACACCAATCTGCACAACGTGCTTCTATAAATAAACAATATAGCTTTAGTGTTCTTAATTTTTAAGAGATTGTAAGTAAAATTAAATCTCATGTCTTGATGTCTCATCATATTAGATGTAACATGCGGTGTCGTCGTGAGGCATTTGATGATGTCGTTACTGTGAGTTCATACAAAGTGTGCCAATCAATTATAACTTAGACGGTAAGTTAGAGTTTATATACGACTTTTAGTGAAGAGAAACAGCTTAACGTTATTCACACAAAGACACGAGAACGACGGACTTCGATTGAGCCTCGCTTATTTATACTCATTTCGGGGATAGGAACAGCAAATCTGATTTTCATCCCTTAAAGGGTCTCCCTACAATACAGAAATGCAGTAACTAATTTAATTTTGAAACCTTGATTATATTAATAAAGAACGAAAATAAAATTGCTAGAGAAAGGAAACTGTATCTTAAATCTCAAACGCAGTGTGATGCTGTAAAAATTTTCTAACCAGCGCTGTATTATTATCAGTCATATCAGTTAGTTCGTACCATCAGTTGTGCGTTCCGCATTAACTTTGCAGACATTTTACTTCTTAAATTTAATCAAAACACGAGACATAATGAATTATTTATTACGTGAAGTGACAAATGAGAGTATCAAATATCAGACAAACGTAACGAGCTCCATTATCAAGTCGGCACTAAACGCAACCATCGCAATTCCTCCGCTTCCGAGTCTTGGATTACAAATGGAACTGTCGCCCAGACGTTCCAACAAATTTATGTTATAATTTAATGAATCAAGCGATACGATATTATACAAATGATGTACTTAATCTAAAAGGCTATAGAAATAAATCAATTTTAAGTAGATCCTAAGATTTATAATATAATAAACATCTCTACTAATATTCTGATTAGTTTCGCCACGCTGGTAAAATATGGTTAACATATCTACGAAAACTGTTGTTGTTACGAGTACGACGGGTTCCTGACGATGTTCTCCTTCACCGAAAACTCCTACGCAATGGGAATCGAACCCATGATGATATACTGAATTATCACAGCTTTTAAAAGAACTTTTACTAGATGTAATACAACCAATAATAAAAAAATGTTTTGATTGTCTCTATTGCAAAGGTTATAAACGCTACAGCCGGATGTATTTCAACTAGATTTTAACTGGTAAATATCCTAAGATGCATAATAATGAAATAAATTATAAACAAATTTATCAGTACAAAGTCAGTCTGATTCAACTAGCACTTATAACCCATAAAAATAAATATTAACAATAAAGTCCACATCATATCACTGTCCCGTCACTTTAAGATTAAAGTTAATGTAATTTTACTGGGCTAGTAATTATACCAGCTTTCAACTAGTACTTTATTATTGGTCTCCATAGTATGGCGGAGAAATAGTCGTTACCGTTGTACCTAGGTATCGTATTTTAAATTATAAAAACTTTAGGTTTAATTTTCACTTCACTTTATCGCTTCAACTACCTTATCCCTTTATATCTCTACCCCCATAACTTTACCGTCCTTAGCATAAAGTTAGAATGTTGTAAAAAAAAAGGAAATATATTTAAGCGATAAATATACGTCCGCCCCACTGGCCTGGGGTCAGGTAGCCTTTGATAATAAACGGGGTTACGCAGAGTAAAAGAAATATTATTCTTCCGATGGCCATACGGAAAAACGGTACGTTTATGTTAATTTGTATTAACATTCATATGATTTCCAAAAATATATTTGGAAAAAAGAATGTGCCACATATCTTTTTGTACAGCCAACTTTTATTTCCAACAGTAATTGTACTGTTGGAAATAAAAACAATCCTTACTTTTAATTATTCATAGGTAGCATTTTACTGATCTTGAGATTTACGTATTTTAAATGCTATCAACTTTAATTGGAAATATTTACGTACTTAAAAGAATGAGTTAAATAAAAGACCACACAATAACTAAAAACTTTCAATATGTTATCTTACGTTTTAAATAAATTTTTGATGATATAATGTTCAACATAATGGATGATTGTCTTTCATAGAAATTATTAAATTGGCATCAATATTATATGGAAATTATGTGCCTATTGTAGTGTTTATTTTGATTAATTGATTAAGGGTACAAGAGATATTTAACGCCTAGGTGGAATTCTTTGCCTATAACCCCTAGAAGAAATAGAGATACTGAAGATAAGAGTAAAGAAATTGTTTATAGTTTTGTAATTTGTACTGTATTTTAAGTAGAAGACTTTCTAAAGGTCACAGCAGTAGTGTAAAAACTTTACTGTGTTGGTGTTTGAAACAAAATACTGTGATAATATGACACATAATCGAATAAAACACTTCATTTAACTTACTTTGAATGTATATCCTTCTCATTCCATGGTTACATCGAAAATCTAGATCCAAGCAAATAACAATACTTAAGGTTTCTTTGACAAAGGAGTCAATAAATACTGAAACACTTACACAATTGTCCGAGTACACACTTGAAGAAAACGATTCACTGAAGCTGAAAATCCGAGCAAACGTTATTTTGAACCCGATAAAAGCAATGTACTTCCACCCAACAGATAAACCGACGGAAGCCCTTTGATAAACAAAAGGCAGTTATTTATTTGTGTGCGAGCGTGCGAAGTTTTACAGTAATTTCTTATAGAAAACATGCTGTTGATTTCTATTCCCTTAACAGAACTGCTGATAATAGACCTTCTAATTCTTGGGATGGAACCAAAATTAAAGAGAGTTGTTTTTAATATAGTTCATTATGTTAAACTATAGATAATTCGCTTCGAAATAGTTTGACTATTAGTATATTTAAAAAAAAAAATCAAATCATTTAAAGACTTCCTCCATTTCTAAGAAGGTATTATAACGGTTTCCTTGCTCGCATTGCTAGTCGTAATGTAGAATTAAACTATAAATTGTTCTGAGATATTCCTTGAGAGAATCCGCTACCGCTAATGGCTTTCTATAACAGCCGCTCCTAGAGCAACCGCATAAAAATACGTAATTAATGTGTCTACAAAAGTTAATTAGAAACAAATAGATGAAGGTTCTATGAAATTCAAAAAATAAATAGCCTGTGACCATCTACAAATTATTCCGCGTCGAATAATCATATCCTATGTCGATACGTGTGTCGTGATTAGCGAACAAAGGAAACCCATTTTCATTATATATATATATATATATATATATATATATATATATATATATGTGTGTAGATATATAAGCGATGCACAAAATAGTGTTTACACAATTTCGACACTGATAGCAAACGACATAATGTTATCTACAAATGAATAACCAAATAAACAGAATATACCAAGAATCGTTGTGTTTATTTTGCCTGGTAATTTCGTCGACGTCTTGTGTGATATCTGTATAGACAAATATACTTTTGTAATGAACTTAATTGCATGGATTATGCGGCAATCATTCACCTCGCTATGTTTGTGTTAATTTGTACGATGGAAATTCCTTAACCGGCTTAAAGTAAAATTAAAAGCGTTGATTGAAGAAGTCGGATTACAAATGGCCTTGGTGTGAATTTAAAATCTTACAACAATTGTTATTTCAAGTTTTATTGAATTTTGTACCAAAATATTTTCAAAACAACTCAATAGATGGCGCCACCACAGACAAGAAAATGACCACAGAAAATGACACGCCAGCCGCATTGTTATAGGCTGGCGTGTCACTTGTTATCAGGTGAACATCACCCACATCTCATCGCTTAATGCCCTTATTTTCACTGGTAGTAGGTCTCTGGTGCCGGAGACCGTCTAGGTAAGTACCACCGCCAAACAGTAGTGTGAAAACATTACTGTATTCCGGTATAAAGGGCGCTGTAGCTAATGAACTTACTGGGATAACGAGATTTAACGTCTTACGTCTCAAGGCGACGAGCGTATTGTGATGCTGTTTATATCATACTAATTATCACTACTTTGTTATAGACAAGCGTATCAGTTACCACCAGGTGAACGTCACGCTCGTTTCGTCACTTTATTGAATAAATTAAAAAAAAACAAAGCATTTAGCACATTTCTAACGCAGAATCGCGATTGCAAATTAAATCCTATCTGATATCCTTCACAAGAAAAATATTATCAAAACATAAAACAATTAAGGCTAAGTCAAAGCTTTAAAGGGCATCGTTTGATCCTGTCATATACTTTTTATTAGCTACTAATAACGTTGTAAGTTGGTGCTTAGAAACTCTAAGTAAATTTAATTCCTATCGTTTACTTTGTATTTTATGATTGCGGAAGAAACGCTGATAACGAAGCGATACGGATAAAAACTTTTTTTCTTGCAATGATATATTTTATCGTCTTTAATTCTAAGTTAGATTATGTAAAAAATTAAAAAAAAAAAATATTTTTAAGATTATACGATTTACACGTTATTGACAATGTTTAATATTTAGGTTTGTTGTAATGCTTATGTTGTTACAAAGCGGCGAGAAGCAACATTAAGGCGCTTGAAGTGATGTTTACGCAGCATCTTATTGCGCTCGTTTCTTTGAGATGTAAGATGATAAACCTCTTCATACAAATAAATTACTGGAGTACCGAGACTTAATATTATATGTCACAAGGAGACGAACGCAATGTGGTGGTAATGCTATTTTAACGAGCACCACGTTGTAATCTGGATCTGCCAAGGCTTTCCAGTGCGAGGTCGCCATTCCAGCCATCTAAGTCGCCAACTTCCATCGGTTCTACAAGCTATGTGGTCTGTCCATTGCCACTTCAGCCTCGTGACTCGTAGGCCTATATCGGTGACCCTGGTTCTTCTGCAGGTCTCCTCATTTCAGATTTAATCACGCAGAGATACTCCAAGCCAGTGTTAGTCTTCGAACTATGGGTCTCATAAGCTCAGAGTCACACAACGGGTGATGGAGACGCGATGCTGACACATGTAAGTATAATCTAATAATAATTATGCAGATTGTTATGAGTAAAAAAGAAACACATGCAATTGGTTCAGTCTTTATAAAAAAAAACTAAATTCAACAACAATTTCAATTATTATTTATAGCCGGCAGTGAGTTTGCGGTCTGCAGTAGGTCGGTGGGAGGAATGTCTTTCAAGTAGTCATCCACAATGGGCACAACATAGTTCCACAGAGCGTCGACTATCGTCCCATGATAATCTGCCAGGATCTGAACGCCTTCGGTATTTAAAAGAACATTTATCGGCCACGAGCTGTTCTCCAAGTTTGCCTGAGGAAAAGATAACACATTACACCACTAGATGACGCTTAGTACTTTGTATGTATTACAAAACATAACCATCGTCGCCAACAGTAGTGTGTTTATTAACTGTATCCCGGTTTGAAGGGCGTTGTAAATAATAAAATTTCAGTGATAACGAGACATTACATTATATGTCTCAAGGCATCGGACACAATGTGATGTTGTGTATATCATCCTAATCAGCCCATCATTGGCAGAATAAAAAAAAATAGTTTACTATTTGCTACCCGAAAATAAACATTATATTTCGGTGATACAGTCGTGGTTAAATTTTAACTTTAATCACATCCAGTAATAGGGTATTTTAACCTAGCTCTTTTACCGCCTTTATGCCTAGATAATAGTGTAGAATAATCATAACTGATAATAATTAATCAATAGTAGTTAAGGGTATGATGAGGTTGGAATAGTCTTCATAGGTTCAAAGCCCCAAACTTAATGAAGACAAAAATAAAAAATACCATCACCTTCGTTATATCAGCATATTACTGTATTCATCACTGTACATAGATTAGCATTAACAATTTATTTACATAATTTTTGTGATGACAATATAAGTGTTTATACCTTCACATATTACTCCAAACTGTTTTTTTAATTCTACGAAGTGACGAGACGAACAGCACGTTCACTTGATGGTAAGTGATACGCCCCACATAACAACATGGCGCTAGTAAGGATGATATACTCAGCAGCACATTGTACTCATCGCCTTGAGAAATAAGATGTTAGGTCTCGTTGCTCCAGTAATTTCACCAGCTACAGCGCCTTTCTAACTGGAACACAGTAATGTTTGCACAGTACTGTATAAATAGGCGCTGCGATGGTACCTACTCAGACGGTCTCCGGCAACAGAGCCCGACCACCAGTAAACTCGGGAATTATTGTCGTCGTCGCACTTGTCATACAGATTAGTAAAAGCTACTTCCGTCCTTCCTCCTTTTTCTTCTGAATTTCCTCCTGAAGTTAATCCCTCTTAATCGCTCTATATAGCTCGTTATTTTTGAAACAGTTACCTCTATTTTCTTTACGTCAAAATTAAGCAAGAACTTCTCTATCCTCGTGCCGTTGGTTTGGGTCGCGCCGAATTTCACCCATGCCGTGATAACAGACTCCCTTAAGTTCAGTCTGAAATGTAATGATAATAATTATAATAATGATTCTTGTGTAGATATAGATTACATAGTTAATTTTTTTTCTACTTACTCCATTTTTCCGGATCCCCTAAGCGGATATATGTAATATGCTCTGCCTTTTAATTTATATTTTTCTGTTAAAGAATTTACGTAAATATTAATATTTTATGTTTAACTTTTAGCTAACAGATTTTTTCTATATGGATTACTTAGAGAAATAACTAGATGGTCTATATATATTACATAATCTCGACCAGCATCAGACGATGAATTGATCCGATACAAAGATGTATTCTACTAACAAATGTAGAGAAAACTTTAAATAGGCTAAAGAAGGTCTAATATTTTAGGTTATATAGTTATTATTAATTCAATAGGAAAATTATGACCCATCGGCATGGAGATATTTGAGGAAGGCCTATACCCAGCTGTGGGCGTCGTCCAGCCGATAAGAAGGATAATAATTTCGATTATATTTTGAACATTCTATATTCTAATTTAAGAAAATCTTTCTTACGAAAACGATTTATATATGTTAAATTATAGTTCAAACCAAAGAGTAATTATATTGGAATAAACATATTAAAAAAAGACAAACCGGAATAAAAATTCAGTACTGGAAACCGTAGCGTTAGAGACACTTCTAGGTCGTTCTCCAAAGCAGAAATATCTTCAACGATGAAACCATCAAGACCTTTCACTTGCATGTCTCCAATAGAATAATTCAGCCTATCAATACAAAAGATTGCACTGAATCACATTAACACACAAAAAGTAGAAATAGTAAATTACTGAATATTGGAGGTTGTAGAGTTTAGATACCCTACCCCTAGATCGGCTGGAACTGGTTAACTTTTCAATAAGTCTAACAGCGTCAACGACAGCCGAAAAAAAAGTTTCTGCTTAAAAAGGAAGTTCATCTTATAGTAAATAGTTAAGTTGCCCATAACAACGCGACTCTATGTTATTAACGACCACATTACGTCCATCACATGACGAAAGTTTACCCAGACCCTATTAGTTTTACTAGCTAACCTTCTAACTATAACACAGTAACGGTTACTGATATTATTGTATTAGAAAAAACATGTAAACGTCTATACATGTTTTTGTGTTATATTTCTTCATAGATCAAAGCGACATAGTAAGCGATAGTTTACCTTCGCTGCAAAAGTTCAGATAAAATATGAAATGTGTGTTAGGTAATAGAAAATTTATAGTATTAACCGCTTGTAAGCATATTTTATACGAATAAACACAATTGCACCACTTTATCATATACAATATCCAAAAACAGAAAAAGTATTACTCACTTTATTCCCTTTCCTTCATAATAATATGAGACGGGCGGTATAAGTACAGTTTTCAAGGACGAAATCGGAAACGAATCGGGCTCATCACTCGCCTTCTGCCATTCGGTTAAAAAGCTTAATATGTTCTCCTCCAAAGGATTTTTCGCTGAAATGTCAAATATAGAAGATTATTACTGAACTCTTTACAGATCGACTCTTGCCTTTAAGGAGTTATAATATGTTTTATCATACCATTTGATCGACTGTCGAACCACTAAAACAATATGTATCGCATAGTTATATGATAATGAGAGCAATGCATAGGGTCGTGCTCGGGAGTTTCCTGTGTTATTTAATAAGGAGATCCGTAAGAGGACTGTCGTCACTGACGTCTCTATTTTTAAGTGGCAATAGATACATCGCTCAAGGGACTGGTCCTCAAATGACAGTCGCATACCTTGCACTTACTGTGCAATGTTGACTAACCCACTACAAAGTCATACTATAAACGATCGCTGTGGAGGTCCTCCAGCGACCTACTTAATGCTATGTGATAGTACGATGTCCTGTGTCACATAAAAACGCTCAAGATGAAAGATTTTGAGCCATTTAGAATGTTCATTAACTTTAAATAATTTAGTTACATCATCCTGTATATGGAAAATACCCTCCTTTAGGAAGGTTTATGAATGCACTAGGAAGGCGGCCCTCAAAGAGAAATGGCAACGTGTTGTTAAGTTTGCGACCAACACCTAAAATAATGACCACGAGCACTCTGTTAAGAGTGATAGCGACACAGAAGAAGAAGGAAGATCTGGTGGTAGAAATACGACTTGTAGCCGAGTGCCGTATACTCTTACGGAGATGATACGACAAAAATCACGAAAAATCGTTGTGTATGGATAACAATGGATCAATCGTTGTAGATAACATTGATGTAAGCCTACTTACATTACTTACTTATTTAATATATCTTAATATTACTATACAATTACTCAGGGTATAATAGAATATCATTGTGAATGGCATCATAGAGAAATAGACAATAAAAGGAATCCAAACATATTAACTGTTTGCTGCAAAATTCTACATCAGTATTTATTATAGTTTTCTGTTGTATAACTTTGTTATTAAAATGAACTACTATTAAATATCAATATTAACCACACTGTAATTACTGTTAATTAGAAACTATTACGTCAACTATAGCAATCAGTTACTATTTTACATTTGAATTAGAATGAACACCAGTAAGGCGCTTTGTCTTTAATATCGATGTTGCTTGATTATCATGGAATATGTTTGCCTTATAATATAGACATGGAACACGTCGGCTATTATTCATATGCATCATGAAAAAAGTAGCAGGGTTTCCTGGAACCCGAAATTTATTCGCTACCAACAAAAAAGAATAATAGTAGTACTGTCTTTGTTCTAGTTTTTACTAGTTTACTTTGTTCCAACTGTCAATATACGAGCAACAGAGGTATTCTGAACGAGCATGCTTCAAAGTCGCATTGTCAGTTTAATATCATAATGGAACCTATTGTAGAAAAAGAAAATATTATAATTAAAGACAGTAAACGACTGATGGCATATTATTTATAATATTTAGTTATTAATACATTGCGTATATCTATAGTAATATTCTTACAATGCAATTTCACTAACGCGTTTGTATTTTAAGGAAACATTCCTTTGGCACCAATAATGTTATATATAAAAACAATCGTACTCTATAAATATGGCGGATCCAATCAGTGATATAGCATCTTCCTTTGGATGGTCTGTCTTAAGCACAACGACGAAAGGAGATCTCACAACCTATTCCAACGCCAACGACTATCACCGAAGGGGTTTCATTTGGTAAAAATCTCCAGAAAATCAGACTTCCTATAGAATTACCTGCTTTCTCTTTCCGAAGAATTCCTCTTGATACCCAAGAATTGTATAGAATACTCGTTCTTCCCTGCCCGCTTCGCTGGCCGTAATATATTATAGAATTAAATTTGAAATTTTGACTTGAAATTTGTAAGAAATGTTCTCGCCTAGCGGCATCGTGCCGTCTCCAGGGCTTCTTTCCATTATTACCACCCTGGCAATCCCTTGTATTGATAAGATTTCGTAAAATCTAATAAGTATACAGGGTAAAAGAAATATTCCTAATAAATTTGAAGTTTCTGGGCCTTATGGTTCCAGGAATATCGTGATGAATCTATACATAGTCGGAAATCTCTTTTATTATGTAGATATGCATTGCAAAGAGAGTAAAACAAAGTTCATCTAGTCTAGTAACCTCCTTATAACTAAAATTAATATCAGAATGTCTTTAAATATAAAACATAATTGAAATTTAAACGCGAAGTTATTTCCATTTACTTTGATTGTCGCAATGCCATGATTTTTATTAGCAAATGAAATTCCACGAGCTGATCGCGTGAAATTTCCTTTTTAACAATTATAAATATCTTCAACTTCGCATTGAATAGATTCGTAATGGTTAAACTATACAATATTCATGTTGTTCTAACCACTGTTACTGTCGTTTATTATCAGTGTTGTAGTTAAAACGAAGTGACAGGATGCACGTGGAAAAATTATGCATCGCACGTAAAACATTTTTACTAACCTTTTATTGCATTGGAATTTTTTTCATAATAAAAAAGTTTATAGTTTCTATCGCTATAATCAGATAGAGTTATGAATATATATTTCAGTTAAATGTATTTAGTTGCTCATTTAAAATACCAGTATACAGATTAATAATCGTAAGTTATGTTAAAAAAAGTTTATGATAAATTGGTAATTTCATGTAATCCTTCATCCACTGTGTATCTTCTCCAATATTCTCCCCTGAAGAGAGAAATGTCATTCTCGCTCCGGGGGTTAGTGAACGCGTTACTTTGATAGAAGTTACAGGAAAATATGCTGCTGTTGTCGTGAAGTTGTTCCATTTTAGTCGCCTTTAACGACGCGTTAATAAGTTATAGTCTTTAACACGAAATACACTGACAGACACGTTAAATTTATAACACACCTATTTCTTGTTTCGATGTTTAAAAGAAGTAATAGTTATTATAATATAACATATCCGGTCGCGTCGCGTTCGTAGTATTCGAATAAGCGCAGTCTTTTCACGTGACTTCCCTATCTTCCTGAACATGAAATATTATTAAATAGTACACTAATGAATACTACTTACGCAGTACAAGCCCGTCGATCGAGAATACGAACAGAAACAATATAAACTTTAGATAAATCATAATAAATGTTAAAGTGACGAAGCACCGAGATGCGTTCGTCGACTGAACGCGATCGTCACTACTGTCTCACGCTTATATACTGTAATTAATTCCTTAAATCTTATGTATTACAGTAAAACTTGCCATTGAACAAATTCTCAGAATCTTATGGAAATACAGCGACACTTTTATAATTACGTCTACTTTATTGATGGATTTGAAGGCATTTTTGGTTGTTCGCTGAAATATTTGCGGGGAAAATACCTTCAGCAATATAAGAATCGAAAAGCGACACAATACACCGTAGACAAATATAGAGACGAAATAAAAAAAAATTGTATCCTTGGAGTCATCACGCAATTTGTTTGTTTCAACCTCAGTTTGGAAATTAGGGCCAAGGTCTGCTTCTCTTAATATTGGTCACAGGCGATAAGATAAAAACATAGTGCATTAAGGCAATTGAACCTATTTTGTAAATCGTTGCGGTAAACCTTTAAAAGCAATTAAGTTATTGGATTCAACCATTTAGTTAACCAATCACAATCTTTTTAAAAAATCTAATAAATAAGTGATATAAAAAGTTTTTTTAAAAAAAAAAACAATCAAGAAACAGACACAGGTTCAATGATAAGAATGTATGTATGTTCCCAAGTAATAAGTCGTTGCAGTCCTGGAGCGACGGATATGACTCCTCTCGTGTACGTTCGTATTAAAGTATGTCCTAATGGTTACACCCCGCCCCGCTCCTCCTCCCTATTAATCCCCTTTTGTCCCTCCAATAACTAAAAAGAAGGAGTAAGTCATTGTAATCAAAAACCAAATAGATAGTTGGTACATTTACAATAACTTCCGATGAAAACCGTCGTTTTTGTTTTTGACTGTTTCGATAGAAACAAAAAAAAAAATATGAAATAACTTATGAATAAATTGATTGTTTCCATTTCGTTACCGTATTTCATGTAAGTAATCCATAAAATACCGAATCGGTAATGTATTGTAATACAGCGCGACGTCGGGCGAGTTTTGTGTTTTGCAATTCAAAGCGTTGATGAGAGCTCGCGTATCTCGGGCACAATCTTTATTAAATTACTCACGAATTACTCAATTACGTGCAATCATAAGGACCTTGACATGAGACGACCACATTTTATTGCAGTAATATGTCACTGAAAACTAATAAAAACTAAAAGCAAAGGAGCACCATTGTCGTGCTCCTGAATTATAACGTTGCGAGTAACTTCCATCAAAAGCGCATTCATGGACCAGGAGCTAACTGCTTGATTTTTAATACGAATGTTCTAGGTTCAATTCCGAGATCACGTGCCGTAAAGTCTCTAAAAAACATTACTTCTATCTATAAGTTTTTTCGAATTCTTACTCGTATTATAAATTTGGATCAATAACATTTATAATGTGTTTTGGCCGTCATAATAAAAGAGAGTAGACACGCATCACTATCTTTAACCTCATTGTAACTTCTTATGGCATCAAGATCAAATTAGCCTCAAAACCATTTATTCCCTAAGAAAGCTTGTTTACGAGGTTTCATCTGAAGTCTGTACATTGAATAACATTCAACCTCTTCCAAACAAGCTCATCTTCTTATGAATGAACAGCTTGATACATGTGATATTATGGCTTCGTTTAATCATAAGCATTAGACCAGTTTTAAAATTAAAAATTAAACGATTACCTCAAATTACAAAGATTCTTTTAAAAGTGAAAAATTTCACACTACACTTCATCCTCAAAATGGTACCCGGACGACATTAGCCGGGTGTCGGATGTTTAGGACACCCTTTTGAAGGCCCGGAGAGCCTTAATATCTTCCTTTAAGCGAGGGTAGGCTTACCGACGAACATAATTTTAGTTAGATATATAATGTTATATACTATCTTTACATTCTCATCGTGCTTAAGCACATTATATATATATTCCTTATTATTGAAGAAAATTTAGCAAGCAAATAATTTTTCTAATACTAATACCTACATCTCAATACGACGAGCGCAATGTGGTGCAGTGTATAACATCCTAATTAGCGCCACGTTGTTTTGGACGAGCGTATCACTTACCATCAGGTGAACGTCCCGCTCATGTTGCTTCATCAAATTCTCTTTATATCGTCGCTTATTTACTTATTGAGTTCAAACTACTACTGCTTACTAAATTAAAAGTGAAAAGCATCATCATCACCAATAACAGGATCCTGTGAGCTGATTAATTATAAATTATCTCAATATTTGACTTTTGAAACTTTTACTGCTTTCATATTCGGAATAACAGCTTCATTTAATTTAACTATCCTTGATATAGTATCCTCGGAATATGAGATCACTGGTATCACCAAGATATGAACACTACAAAGATGCTCGGCATCTTTAATAAAACGAACGTTATGGGAACTGACCGTCTCCGGCGACGTCTCCAGTTTGCTCTTCACGCTATTTAATTAAAAGGTTTAAAGTGACCAGCTCCTTAAGTATACACATCAAAATTTTAAAGACATTTTCTTCATTAACCTATTACACAGTTATTAAAGTAATTAACAAGTGGACAGTTAAAATAAACTGTCAGTTAAAAAGTTAATATACAGATTGATCTCGACGTACAAACTGTGATTGATAGCACAAATGTTTTGTCAATTATTTCATGCTATATTTTATTACAGAAGTTCAGACCTGCTATCTCAAGTCACCGTTATGCCAAGTGTTTACCATGTAGGTTCCTCTTTGATGAAGCAAAGCTGGTTAAGCAGATAACAGGGACAGAAAATGTGTTGTTCACACATTTTTGCGTGTAATACTTGTCCACATTAAATACAGTAAAATCAATCATTTAACTCCAGAAGCAATATTAACTTTCACGAATTGATTCCCCACGGTTTGTAATTATACGAATCTTTTAGGTTCGTAACGTTGAAACTTTTTTTTTATGATTTCCGTTATGAGAAAGTTTATGTAACCGGAGCGAAGTTATACGGATATAAGAAAGCGGGCCGTTTGTTCCGAAGTAGCGTTTACAATCTTATCGGTTCGTTTCAAACGAGTAAAGTTCAGAAGCTCCCGTAATTCCCCGCCGCGGAGTTTGTTTATCCCTCACTGTTTTTCTAAAACACTAACCGACCAAAGAAAAACTATGAAAAATTAATAATAATAAGAACTTACAAAACGTTAAAGTATAAGGAAGATATGTCAGTAAATATATCATTTATCGTTGTCGCGTTGTAATATTTATCGGAACGTTTAAGCTACGGGTAAATATTATTGTTTTAAGTGTTTGCTCAAGAACAAGCGGTTTCACTCCACGTCTTCGCTGATACGTTGTAATACGCCTACGATTCGAGATGAGGGGAAAAATATACAGTCGTCGACACAATGACAACGACATATCCACCGTAAAGCTCCCACACGATATAAATTTAACTCGAATGTTTTTTTTTTTTTTCGAAAATACACTCTTAGAAATATTAGACTTAACGTTGACAAAGCCTTGAACATAAAGAATGATTAACCATTGCTGACAAAAATCTTTTTAAGAAAGTATAAATGAGTTACATTAATCATTTTATATTATAAAGATTAGCTAATTCTTAAAACTAAATATATGTACATCATCCTGTTTATCTTCTTTTATAAAACTCTTTAATAAGGATAATCATGATGCTGTAATGTAAGAAGAATTGCCCGGTTTTCAGCAATTAAGTCTCCAATAACTCACCATCAAAAAAACAGGAGGATGGTAAGCATACATTTACAAAAATGAATAGTCAAAGTATAGTTTTTATAAACTATTGAAAGATCATTAAAAAAATATATAATGATAGCAGCATTATCAAAAATTTCAGAAGCTGTGATAGTTTAAAAGACAGTCGTAAGCATCTATTACCTCTTAAACAGGCGTAGGTTTGACTCACTAAACTTGAGCTACCGGTGAAGGAATCCAACCATCGTAATGAATTCAATTACAACATGGGAATCTTGGATATATCCACAAAACGTTGCAAGAGATTCGAGATCGTGAACTTAGACTTTTTTCTTGTGAAGGAAAACTTAGAATCCTAGCAATGGAAATATAAGAGATCTATACATTTTATTACAAACAAGAAACGATTTAAGACAATGAATGGTTGAACGAAACTGCGATTTCAAAAACCCTATTGGAGCTTTGTAGAAGAAATTTCACTAAATCCTTCCTCCAAAGGGGTTGTATAATTTAAAGCTAAAATCGACATTATTTTTTTATAGATAAACCGCACCCGATTTCAGCAGTTCAGCAGTTCAATCGGGATTCAATTTGATTCATCGTCTGTCAGCATTACAGCAAAACACGATTTTATGTACTAATGAACTTAGACGTTTCCTGGTCCAACACACTGACACATTGGGAGGTTCCTTCCTGTGACCTTTTGTGTTCCCAACATACATTTTCTTATATTATTTTGTAGGCATAATGTTCAACATGTCATATATATTTATAATCTAAATATATTAGTTCCCCAGAAGATCCTCCATAATAATAATAAACTCCAAAGAGATACAAATCAGACATAACGTTAACTTTCCAACATAAGCAAAGTATCTTTTGAAGTTTTATAACAAAAGCTTGAATAAATAAATGAAAATCTTGCATATACCATATTAACATCTCGTTCATAGAGCTACTAAGGTTTCCGTTATTTACCTCTATCAACATTACATATTTTAATATAAATCTCACTATTAAGCAAATATCATCTAAATATATAACATACATAAAGAGATATTAATAATATATGTAGCAGTATATTATATGCAAATATTACTGTTCTCCAATTTGAAGGGCTTTAGACCAAGCGAAATTACCGAGGTAACGAACCTTGATATCCTGTTATAAAGGTAGGAGCAGAATGTGGTGTGATGTGCCATCATCATTCTAACTAGAGCCTCACCATTGTGGGGCCATTGCTCTCATCCAATATTCTTTCCTTTTTCTCCTCTGCTCTTTTAGAAAAATATATATTAAACTATATAAAATATAATACTTATATAAAGTTGTTTGCTGCACATTTGTTTAATATTTATATAATTTTTTAGCTTATGGACTCCGGACCCGCGGGCTCTGACTGCAATAAAGCTATAAAAATCGTTAAGAGAACTAACAGCAATAACACCATTTAAAAAGTAATTTTGAGTAAGGCTATCATTCGCCATCAAATATATCATAAAAAAAACAGCCTACCTAGTTACTATCCTGAGTATGCTAGGCACCTCTTCACCCTCTTCGTCCTCATTCTTATTCAACTACGAATAAAGGAAAATATTAAGTTTCATGTTATTGTATAACGGAAATAATAAAATGCATGCAAACGGTAACGTGAAATAAAGTTTATATAAAATATGATAAAAAAACATACTTTACGAGTTTCTATTCTATTCTACAAACAGGCAGGAGAATAAATTTTAATAATGTATAACTAATAAAAGTCTAATTAAACTAACAAATTTTGAGTTTGTTTATGAAACCGAAATATTATAACAGAATAAGAATTTTTTTATTATACACAAAAATTTTTTTTTACATTTCCAATACATCTTGTAAAGATATCGAATAATCCACTTTCCCTCTATCTCTCTCATTCGTTTCCAACGGACGTTTGACCCCCGTCCTGAAACTACTTACTTAGTATTGGACCCCGTTTTCTAGTATTTTTTTCTTAAAACGATAGTATATCTCCTTTACGTATTACCGCAAGTTTTGTATCATTGCATTAAGCCTATCTTTATATAGATATAAAGGGTCTAATCAAGTATTGAAATGGTTCTTAAACATATTTTATTTTATTTATTTTTAGTAGTACACTGTAAAACAAGGCGGAGTTATTGCAGAACAGCATTTTCATCCAATCAACCCTGGGAGCCTAAAACTATAGCAGTGAAGTGAAAAACCAAGTAAAATCAATGATTGAGAATGTTCCCATGTTTTTGAGAAAAATTCAAAACTATATTTTATTGAAATATTCAAAAAAACTCAAAGCGGATTACAGTAATATTTGTACACTAATATACAATGGCGGTAATAGGCGCTGTGATCATACCTACTAAAACTATTTCCGGCAGTAGAAACCTACTACCAGTAAAGGAGACGGAATTACGCTCGCTTATTTCAGATTTTGTGATACTTCTTTTGCTCCGTCACATTATATATGACGGTTATTACGGATTGAACACAGGGATGCTGCTCTCTTTGTTCTAAAGTAAACCAAAACTTTCACATTTTATTATCCCAAAACGAATTACAGAACAGCTACTTTGAATGATGAAAATATCGTCACATTCACGTCTATTGTTCACAGTTAAAATTATCCTCAAAAGATTTCCAAATACCCAAAGATTATCCTTTTTTTATTTTAATATTTATTACAGCTACTCTCTCTTTAATAATCCATTCATCCATTTTTGTGGTACTTTGTAAGTGTACTACTTCAGTTTAAATGGCAAGCCACGAGAAGCCTGGCGTGCCAGATCACTGCAATGTTGCAACTGGATTATTCAGTTCACTGAATGCAGCTAAATCGCTTCTCGCTTTCAAGTCGAGTTTTCAAAGTGCTAAGAACGTAATCTTTCGAGTGGAAAGTAACATATGCCATTTTTCTTTTCACAAAATCTATTACATATTAGATAGCTCTACTAATTAACTTGAACATGACTAAAACAATTAAACTAAAGTTTAAAGATTTTGTTGCTTTTATTTGAATTACTTAATACTTGAATGTTTAGGGTGCTTTAAGGCAGCATCCTATGTCTTGATGCCTTATAGTAATACTAGTAAAAGCCTGACAGTCAACACAATTGACGGCCTATCTAGTATTATTTGTTGTAGAAATTGAATTAAATCAGTGAATACTGTTTTATACTTATTACTAATTGTATGATTGGAGGGAGTAATAGGTCCCGCACAACTCACGGGATCCAAGCCAGCCTTACCTGCTCGTGGTGCACCCTGCTAATCAACAAACGAGGCTCTGACTCCCACCAACCGCATTAGGCCAGCGTGGTGGAAAATGGTCCAAATTCCTTTATATGCACCCCTACAAACCAAGGCCTATGTGCAGCAGTGTACGTTTGTCGGCTGATAATGATGATGAAGCGAAGGTCGCGTAAAGCCGCTAGATGCGGATAGCTCAGGACCGATCGATGTGGAGATCTTTGAGGGACGCCTATGTCCAGCTGTAAACGTCTATGTGTGTATATGGACTATTTGAATTCCGCGGCAACTTCACTCCATGGGCTGGCACTGTTAAACCAGAAACCAATAAGTTACGGCGACACACTTAAGCTTCATATGAATAAGTTATTTAATATTTGATTTATTTTATTAAAAAACCTTACACCAAAGCCTAATTGAAATAAACAAAACAGATTTTCAATCTTAATAGATATCTTAGTTGTTAAATAGCGTGAGAATAGCCAAGTATCACAGCAGCGTCTATAAGCTGCATGAAAACATTGTTGTGTACCGATTTGAATTGGAGCCAGTGACGACATCACTTTAGAAATTAAAGGGCACGGTTTGCTCTATAAAAGCCATGATTTGAATTTAAATAAATAAAACATTATTATATTCAAACGACGACGAAGATAAATTAGATAAATAAGGTTTGCCATATTACCGCGTCAATAGTTATAGGCAGTCTAATCATCATCAGCCGATAGTCGTCGACTGCTACACATAGGCTTCCCCCAAAGATTCCCACATTGATAGTGTAGGCACTAGAGGCGCCATTTCTCACCACACTGTCCAAAGGAGCAGGAAACTCGTTTGTTGATTAGCAGGGTGCACCACGAGCAGATGAAATTGGCTTGGATCCCGTAAGTTGTGCTAAGAGAACCCTTATACTCCTTACCCATAAGCAGTCTATGGGTAATGTACAGTAGGTAGTACTATCCTAATATTATCTTAAGACTATATGGAAACGTCATCTCGTTCTGTGCAAAAATCTTTACTACTATTGTACAAACTACCACCAATTAAGCTACTTGCTTGTCTTGTCTCTTTGTTTCATATAAAAAAATAAGAAACCTATCGACAATTAAATATATTTTTTAACAAAGAAACTTTTAAAAGAAAAAAAAAACGCTGTTTCAATTTAGTTCACTCGTTACTGTTTCTGAAAAAGCAGAGAATATGATGAGAGCGGACCGTTGCTTCAATCATAACGTATCCGCTAACGACTCCAAAGGGGATAATACATTTTGACTGCCTTTTCCTCTCTCACAACCCTTTTATTACAATTTTTTATTTATTTTATAATTATATAGTTTGTAAGTTTTATGTTCGTCTTGGTATTTTAAGTATGATTTCAATAATTAAACACAAAATTTATTATTACACCATAAAATCCTTTAAAGATTTAAGTTTTCAAGTAATTTTACGATACCCTCACTCCTCGATAATTAAATATTAACGACGACTGGAGATTGACCCTGGAAGGAAAGAAAGATATTCGAAGTACAAAAACAAATTGAAAAATATTTCAGTACATTTGAATTTTTTAAATAATCATAAGCTCCTAGCTGAGAAGCCCCAATTTAAGGGATTTTATGAAGAGATTCAAAGTGAAGTAGGTGTTTGGAATTGTGCCAGCTTCGACAGTAAAGCAAATTAATTTTAGTATGATTAAATTATTACTCCGTCTTTCAGACAAGTTACAATGTCCCCACCACCATTCTACCATCAGCGTGTCGTAAGAGTGGACTAAGAAGAACAATTCAAGAAAAGAACAGCTCTTCTCTTTGGCCTTTACTAATTTAATGCGCTCGCTGACCCGCCTGCCAATCGTGTGGAGTACATCATTCACGTTCGATTTGCAAATGCCTTTGTTGATCAATTGGTAAGTGATACGCCTGTCTATGACAACGTGGAGCTTATTATAATAATATACACAGAACCACATTATACTAGTCGCCTTGAGACAAGAAGTTTAGCAACCTTATCCCTGTAATCTCACTAACCACAACGCTGTCCAAACTCGAAGACAGTAATATTTGAAAGATGCTTTTTGGCAATCTAAATATGATCTGCGGTAGTAGCAAAACGGTCTCCGAAAACAGAAACCTGCCACCAGTACAATGTCCACCTCCAGGATCTCATTCAAGATCTCTACGGTGGAAATCTAAGAATAAAGTACAATATGAAACATTTTTTAACAATTTTATCATCAAATCGCGTTTCATATAATATTTTACGTAAAAAATATTCCATGTCCATATCTGATACGGAATCCTTTGTACAGAAAGTATATCCACATATGCGCATCCAACAAATATTTTTTTCAGATATCAATGCCACAAAAGCCTTAGTATGGACTTAAGGATATTTGCCGATTCCTCTATCCTTAATGTAGTAGAAAATTGTATTTTGACATTTTATTTTTGTGTACGGCTACATCTCTAGAGAAAATTCCGAATTGAGGGAACAAGGAGAGCCATTAAATCAGAGATGTCGTAACTTCGTGTTCATCGGGGACTCGATTAATAATAGAGCGTTCCTGATTGATATTTGTTGTACAAAGTCACTGTAACTTAAACCCTACGCTACCGAGAATTCTAATAATAGGAATTATTTCAATTCAATACAAGAGATCTCTGTCCAACAGTGGACATAATTCGAGAAAATAGTATGGAAACTGAGGCTCAATTATTATATTTGCGATGAAATGATTATTATCAAAGCGCAATTTAATTCTCGCCGATGAAAAGAAATCTAGAATAATTATTACTTGATTTATATAATTTACTACATAACCCAGTATAGGTAGTCTATATTTATTTTATCTCTTAATATTTGAAATTGATGGGTAATAACTACTATTATCGCGATGATAACAAATTAAATGTCAATTCTATATTATAGTCTAAGTTATGGATATTATAAAGTTTTGTAAAGGCTTTATAAGTGGGACATATCCGTGAAATAAAACCCTCAATAATAAATAAAGATAAAAAAGAAAATAATGAATATATTCTTCATATTAAAATCGCTACCAACTCGTTTACTAGTTTTGATGACTACTGTTGAAATTAATATCATCAATCATTCAAGATAAAAAATTCAAAGTTTTTAAACTTAAAGCGTAACCCGAAAATGATAGGTTTTTTTATTCTATAAAGCGAAGAGACGAGCATGACCTTCACCTGATGGTAAGTAATATGCCTGTCCATAACAATGTGGCGTTAACTAGGATCATATACACGGCACCACATTGTGCTCGTAGATATAAAATATTAAATCTCGTTACCCCACTAATTTCACTAGCTACAGCGCCCTCCAAACCGGAACACGTAGTAATTTTTGTACATTACGGTCTCCGACAACAGAGACCTACAATCACAAAGGCTACTAATATCTAAACCTAATTGGACTCATGGTTAATTCCTAATTTTTGTTTAATTCTATTTACAGTTACTTGTACAGTGTGTGTACTACAGATTATATTTAAAAAAGTTAATGATGGCTAAACTATCTTTCCGGAAGCCTTGTTCCGGATTGAAAGGGGCATGATTGACCATTGTTCCACTTAAAACCGAAATAAAATGAAATCATTTAATGACGTAACAGTTCATTTCGATTACAGATATAATTATAAAACACCAATAATATGAAACAAACAATCTACAATATAGATTTTTCTAATGTAAAAACAAAACTATGATAAAAGTAGGATTCAAATAAATCGTGTCAGTGACAGTCGAGTTCGAATGGAAGTCGTGAACAGGACACCGAAGTATAGGACACCCTCCAGATGGACCAACGACATCAGGGCGGTCGGAAGTGGATAGATGCGAGAAACTGAGGATCGCATTTGCTGGAAGACAATGGGGAAGACCTATATCTATCAGTGAATAAACAAAGGCTAATAATTATGAACGATGATGAACAACCTACGTAAGTATCGAATGACTACTAAAATCAAATAGGGTGTTGTCCTACAACAAAAATGCGGTTGCTGTTGTTAATCAATACCTTTCAAAAGTTTTAACCTAATTTTTAAGCTTGAAATAGTGTCATCGTAGTCAGTTAAGAGAATTTATGAATGAAGTACTTGCTCTGAATACAGAAGGAGGCTTCCGACGGGCTTAAAGGAACGTTAATAAATAAGCAACTTTATTCCAATTTTCAACCGTGTCAGGACAGTCTTAAAAATTAGGACAATATTTCGGTTGTCTTCGAAAAAACTGCCTCTTTAAATCTCTTTTTTTTATTCTACGAACCGACGAGACGAGCAGGACGTTCACTTGATGGTAAGTAATACGTCTACCCGAAACAACGTACTAGTTACGAAGATATCCACAGCACAACCTTGTGCTCGTCGCCTTGAAACATAAGATATTAAGACTCGTTATATTAATTTTATGTTATTTTATTTTTATAATAATTTTTTTAACTTAAATTTCTGAAATTAATTCAGATTAAAAATAGTTATCTCTTATAGTATCCATGTCAATGTTATAGACAGGGCTGCAAAGTACAACCCGAATAAAATCTGCCAACACAATGTGCTTAGTAGTGTTTAGTCATAAAATATGTTGACACTTGAAACACTTGTCCAAAGTTCGGTCCCGAAAAATTCAAACGGTATTTGTCTATTTAATGACTTAATTTTAAAAACATTAATCGCGTTTATTTGTTTGCTAATGAAGCAGTGTGAAACATAATAATAAAATAAATATATAAGAGTCTTTAAAATGTGTTACTAAATGTGTAATATTCCGTAGTAGTATAATTCAAACCTTCTTGGCTAGAATCCTTAATCTTCACTCAACACCAGCATCGAGGTGTTTCGGCTGTTATCATTTGAGATCCACAGTATACCACTACTTTACATATACAACCTTATTGTGACCTAATCATGTGAAATTTACATAGTCTTAGCCCATTGCGGATAAAATAAAAACGCTGCTGCTTAGCCGAGGAAATAGAAGTTGTAGTTAGAAAACCAATCAATTTCCTATAATATATATGTTAAATATACCATCATCTTCAGCCGATAAGCGTCCGCAGCTGGACATGGTCTTCCTCGGAAAATTAAGCCGATCAGTTATACGCTACCCGCTTCTGACGGCTTCCCGCAACCTCCACCAAATCATCAAACTACCTTTTGGACTCAAATATTTTCCAGATACCATCAACACTACATTTTTATTACGAGGAGTATCAAAAAGCAGTGAGAATGAGATAGAATATAATGACTATTGATAACTTAATAATTTATTTTTCCACATAGTCTCCGAGTCTCTACACACCGAGTCCAACGCTTTTCCAAGCCTTCAAATCCCTTTCAAAAAAAAATGTTGTCTTGGTCCTGCAAAAAGCTCTCCACGGCATCCATCACATCGTTATCGTCTTCGTACCTGTTTCCCCTTAAGTATTCTTTCAATTTAGGGAACATATAAAAATCGCTAGGCGCCAGATCTGGTGAAAAAGGGGGTGGTCAACCAATTCGAAGTCAGCTTGCTGAATGGCAGCCATCGCAACTGCCGACCTGTGCGCGGGTGCGTTGTCGTGATGAAACAGCACGCCCTTTCAAAGTTTCCCTCTCCTGTTCTCTTTGATGGCATTCCTCAACTTAGGAAATAATGCTGCATAATATTGGCCAGTAGTAGTGGTTCCACGCTCCAGGTAATCAATCAACAATATCCCTTCTGACTCCCAAAATATTGAGGCCATAACCTTGCCAGCCCATGCTACTGCACGAAACTTCTTCGGGGTAGGTGCTGGTGGCCGTTTCCATTGAGAAGATTGCTGTTTTGTCTCGGGATCAAAATGATGGACCCGTGTTTCGTCCATTGTTACGAAACGAGACAAAAAGTTTTCAGAATCTTCTTGAAACTTGTGCAACAATATCTTCAAATTGTCAAGTCAATTTTGTTTCTGACTGTCGGTTAACATTCTCGGCACTCATCTTGCGGAGACTTTTCTCCTATTCAAAGATTATTTCAATATGGATTGAATACTTCCATATGAAATGCCCGTTTCTTGAATAAGTATCGGATGGTAACTCTTCGATCGCTCAATACAATTTTCTCGACTTACGCAACACTTTCTCGGATGACTGATGTCGATGGACGACCGCAACAATGTTCGTCTTCCGTGCTCGTTCTCCCTACTCGAAATTGAGAAGCCCATCTTGCGACAGTGAAACACGACGGAGCTGACTCTCCTAATGTTGCCTCCAAATCGCAAGAAATCTCTTGCGTCATTAACTTATTCAAACAGAGGTATTTAATAACGGCTCGTACTTCATTTTTCTCCATTTTCGAGGACACGTTCCGACACGAAGCAAACAAATGACTACATTCAGAAAAAAGCAAAAGAGAATCAAAGATTTGTTTCTTTATTAATATTACAAATATGTATCCGAGCTATGCCAGTATTTATTTATTTTCATACCAAGAAGTATATATGTCGTTCTCACTACTTTTTGATCCCTCCTCGTACATGCAAATGAAACAAATTATACATGCATTAATATTTTATTACACTGTACAATAAATATCGGGCTGTATACAAAATATATAGAAATTCCAAAAGATATTGTCAACACTCTAGCATACATTAACACGAGTGTATATCATCGCCTAATGTACAAAGTTTGTAATGTACGTCTAAAGATAAACTACTCAGCCTCCAAAGATCTTAATTTCATTCAAATCCATTTACAGATCCAACAATTATTAAGTAATCGGACCTTGATATTTAGCAACATTCATTAAGCGAACATAAAATTGGCACTTTTATGTATCAATAACAACTACCTCGGTTTCGTGGAATATACGACGCATGAAAATTTTTGCTACATGGCAACATTACTTTCTGGATGATTGCGTAAAACATAGTAAAATATAACCCAGCGATAATGTACTTTTATTACCTAACACAAGGTCTTTAAAATGTTAAACAACTTGTAGGCAATACACTCGGTTGTACCTCAACGCCAGGAGGCACATATAAGGCACATGATTTAAAATAAAACCTCATAAATTTGTACAAAAGCTGTTGCGTCTCAGTGCAAATATTTTACATTAATGCAGTTCATCAAACAAACAGTGACTAAAATCCAAATATACTTAAAACGGAATATAATGAAGAAAAATTTATGCAGTTAGGTTGTTGCCAGTTAAATATAAAAACTACCAAATCTTGCATGACAGGTGTCAAATAAAAATGCTTCGATTTGAATGATTTTAATTACATTTTATTGGAATGTCCACGCCGATCATGCGTACAAAAAATATAAAGTAGTTTATAAATTAGTCCGCGTTCAGAATATTCCACGCAACCGAAGCATAACAGCTGCCTATCGCATAGCCTCGACTTAGTAGCTACATTGAGACCCATATTGCTCACTACGAACTACACGCCCTACCTTCTCTTCACCGACCACTGTTAACCAATCGCTAAAACCCCATTCAGTTGTTCACTTCACACTATACCTACGGACAGCAATCTAAACTACACCTGATTACATTTTAAAGGGCAGAGAAGTATTCACATCGACACAGCAAACAATTTCAATAACCATATTGCATTATAGAGTATTATAAAACGTCGTTTTGAGCTTCATTGCATTTCAGGTTTAGCAGCGGTCCTCTTCTAATTAGTAAAACTAATAACCCTGTATAAAAATATGTACAATAAGCAGCATCATACAATAAATCAATTTTGATATAATCGAAATCCATAGACAAAAGAAAATATGTCATTAGTGTAAACGTATTGCGCAACGGAAATTCATTATTAATGTTAATAAACATAACTTTATATTGATTCATAAATAAATTTTAACTATACCATTAAATTTGAATTTTTTAAAGTATACATCCATTCTATTAAATAAACCATACGATCATTGCCAAAGAAATTATTTTTACGGTTAAAGAATAGACAAGAAATACAATTTTTACACAGCATGCTACCGTTTCAAAAAACTTCTATCAAATGCCTAAGAGATATTTTTAGAAGTGTCTACTCAGCTGACCACTAAATAATAAATTTAACATTTGAACAATGATGACACTGTACTGAATAAAAAAAATGGACTGCAGGATTACAACATCCACCATTTTTATAATTTAAAATGATACATTACCAAACAGGTCCCGGTGAATTACTTTGCAATACAGCATTATTAAAACGAACAGTAGTCAATAAAGTTTATACATGTTACAAAATGTTATCGTATCACATTTACTTAAAGTATGAAATATTTATTTTGTACTGTAACCAAACGTAGATCTTCGGTTAAAATATTTTTTTTTTAAAACTTTAAATTTTTCATATACATACAAAACCATTCAGTACACTCGCAAGCAAAAATCAAGAACACTAGCTATAATGGAAATTGAAAGATTTTATAACATATTTAATAATTCTTAAGTTACTTAAATATGAAAGTGCTTTAAAAATTATTTAATTAGTTACTACATACACAAGAAATAATTCATTCAATAGACAGACAGACATACAGATAAGTGTAAAGAGTTGAGCTTGCTTTAAGAATGTATCTATCTAGTCTTATTTCATATTGTAATATAAGACTCGTATTGTAAACAGATTTCTTTTTTTCTCTCTACCGTACATTTATTAACGTAAGTCGCGTTGTTGGCAACATCGTTTGAAATTGTACCATTGTGTAATGGCACTAGTAAATGCAATAAATATATCACTGTACCAAAATCAAATTATATTCCCACCCCCATTCAATTTTGAGGCATTCAGATCCTCTATGGTAGTATAAGCGAAATAATATAAATACTAACATTAATTTTTTTCAAGTTAATAAAAACATTATGTCACTTATACTTTCACGATAATCTAAGCACAGATAATAAAAACCTTAGAACACCTGATGAAATTAAATAAAAAAAAACAAGAGGTATTTACATATGATAGCCTCTAATAAACCATTTATATATAAAATGTACACAGAATAAATAGAACGATCTATCTAAAAACATCTTAATAAACATAATATTCTAACCTATTAATTTTTTTTTATAAATAAATACACTAAAGCTTATTAACTTACTTTCTAAATGAGTATAATTATTATGAAAATTATGCACTATTTAAAAAAATTAAAAACATTTTTTTTTTATTTAAGGGTATGATTAAAAAATTTCATCACAAAAATTTGTGCCCTATAATTATATACTGTTCCGATTCGTTGGCTGATGTGAACGGCGGGCAATAAGAATGATGATGTTTTCGTGTGAAGTATGCCAAGGGACGGACTTTCGTACCAACTGTTCGGATACGGAAATCATTTAAAAATCACTGTTAAGCGAGATGGATTCATCATTTCATTAAAATTCCCACGATTCGTTTCTAACATATAGAAACACTACAGTATATAAGCGGGCAGTTAAAATGTTGCATTGAAACATCCACTACATGAGGATCTATCAACAGTAATTTCATTTAAAAAATTTATAATGATATAATTTATATCACAAATCTCGTTTTTTTTTATTAATGATTTAAAAAAGTACTTTTTAGGCGAAAACGCGCAAGATCTTCGTTAAATTTTATTACAAGTCATAAAGTTACTTTATAAGGCTTACGTTTCGTTGCCTAATAATTAAAAAAAAAAATCACAGTGTTCCGTTAAGAATATGTACACTTATTTCATCCAGTGTTCATCATATTCTGTACTTTGTTCCGATTAACTGAGCAAATTCATTATTTGTATATTTATTAATTATTTGCTGTCATAAACAATTTTCTTCGTGAACCTTGGGAATATTACACTCGGAACCCCCATTGTTAAAATCAATACACTTGAAATTGTCAAAACAAAATGAACTTTGTGCTTTACAACTTAGATATTAATTTTGAATAGTATGACTTATTACAATATAAGTTCGTTGGTAATGTTTCTCTAGACGTACTACGATCGTTTCCAATACAAAACATCTTACTATAACTGTCGAGTTTATATTAATGCATTTTACCTATCCACTTCACCCTCCAGAGATTCGTAGGTACACAACATATATATATATCCAAATGAAGTGTTTACACTAATTATATAATTTAAGTGCAAAATCTACATTTTTTTTTTTGGTCATAAATATACTGATATATAAGAAAAATATTATTACAATGTGACTACAAATACCGAGCGCAACTCTCATATCCGCTTTACATAGGCCGCGAAGGAGGCCATATACAAATTATATACCTGTCTTTTAATACGCACCCGATTATGCATTCGATTAATAATATCGATAGTGCGAATTAACAGCTGGATATTGCCCATAGGTTATCACAATCGATGTATCGAGTCCGCATTTACCGCGTATCACAAATCATCCCGCAGCGTCACTGTAACATCAACGATTCCAGATTGCGATTGAGGATCGTGTCCTTCACCGAGTTGAACACAACTTCGATGTTGTGCGTGTCGATGGCGGTGGTGAAGTGGTGGTAGAGGGTCGTCTTCGGCTCCCTCCGGACATTCGCGAACATGTCCAGAATGAACATCTGCACGTCTTGCAGGTTGTGGGGGTCGCCGGTGAACTGAGGGTAATACCAGCGTATGTCGGTCTCCTTGCTGGCGACCTTCTTCGCTAGTAGATCAGACTTGTTGAGGAAGAGGATGATGGAGATGCCCTTGAAGTTGACGTTGTTGACTATCGTGTCGAATATGTTCAACGCTTCGGCGAGCCGATTCGTCTTCCTGGAATCAAACGTATGAGGTTACAGCCTAATGTTTTCACTTCGGACCGGTTATAACATCGTGACTCAGGATTTGGACTGAAGTTGGATTACCAAACATTAATTTCCTTCAACAGCTCTAAAGCTAATTAAGTGGAATTTTAAAAATAAACAACGCAGACTATTTCAAGGTGGTGGATCAGGAAAATATATAAAAGGATGAATCGACCTAATAGCTACACTTAGTAAAATCTTTCTGGTCTTGGTTTCTATCAGTTATACATATTTAAATGAAATATGAAAACTGTGTTTTGAAATAAAACAACAGTTACTAGTAAATCAAGAAGCGTGCCATGATCACTGTCAAGAGTGATACCGACGAAAAAGTCTAGTACTACTTTATAAGAATTAAATCGTTGTGGGTAATCGGTACAGTTTATTATTTACACGTCAAAGGGATGAAAGTGAAGAAGGTTCAACCACAGTTATATTAATATAATAAAGTGGTGCTGACCACAATACGCTCTTCATCTTAAGATGATATGTATTAAGGTTAGTATTTAACATTATCTTACTTATGGCAGGTCTTTCTTGCCGGAAACCGTATAGGTAGTACAGAAAATTAAATTTTTTCTACAACTAAACATAACCGTCTTGTAATAAAATTACTGCGGTAACTAAACTCGATAAGTTATGTCTAAAACGACGATAATGTAGTACAGTGTATACCATCCTAAAAAGCGCCAAGTTGTTACGGGTATCACTGATAAACGAGTGATCATTTCGGTCATCTTATCGTTTCATGAAATAGGAAATAATACTGCGGAAATTATTCTTGAAAGGTTCTGCCAAAAGAGTACTTACGAGCAAGTAAGTTATATTCAAAGTTTATTATGTTATAATTAGTTGGGGGCGAGGTGTAAAAATTCCCACACAACAACTCACGGAATGCAAGCCACCCAAGCTCACCTGCTCGTGGTACGACCTGTTAATCAACAAACGAGGCTCTGGCTCCCACCAACCCGCATTGGGCCAGCCTGATGGAAAATGTCCCAAATCCCACTCATATGAATCCCTACCCGATCTATGTGGAAATCTTTGGGAGTGACCTATGTCCAACAGTGGACATCGATCGGCTGATGATGGATCACATCGAATTAACAGGCATTTTACATATAACTGTTTCCGATTGAGAAACATTTACACATGACATAGTGGAGGAGCAATCATGTCGAAATTGTCGACGTGGGCGAACGTAATCAGGGTATTTCCTGCTGCATACCACGCCACGTATTTCGTCGTGTGTAAACACTAATAGTAGGTGTGCTTTATACATCCGCGTGTCTGTGTGTATAAACGAATACGTTTGAATACGTGAATCATGTAGGTATCAGTTGAGTAGAGCTGAAAGCGAGTGCTTTATCACGCCGACTGGTTCATATTAGGTAGATAGAGCGCGAGATAGCGTAGGCAAAAGTAATTATGGCAAATATGATATTACCCAACCCTCGTGACTGTTGTCAGTATTATTACAATTGCCACTTTTCTAAATTACCAGACAAAACCACACTGACAGTTACAATAACCGTAACTTTTATACTAATTATCGCCATGAGGATTATTTTAACAGTAAGGGAACTCATCAGGATAAAACGTTTCGTTTCGACCTTCTTAATGCGAACAGTGAAAGATTAGAACAGTCTGCCGACGTTACACCGTCCAGGTGCGAAATAAGAATCCTCAAGAGAACAGTGAGTAAGCTACTTCTAACCCAGTGCCCTTTACCACCAAAGACTATATCGCCGACTATACCTCCTACATTAGGTAGGATCATAGTCAAACGCTTGTCTGTATAATTAATTAAAAAGAAATCTGGTCATACTAAATTTCTTGATGAATCGATGATGAACATAATAGTGACATAGAAAAATAATTTCTCGCGTCCTCCATGTACCAAAATATAGAAAATTCATCATCAAACCAGCTTCCCTAAAGATTTAAATTTTTTTCAATTAACGATGTAATGAGACGAGGAAGACGTTCACCTTATGGTATGTAAAACGCCTACCCATTACTCAGTTAGAATAATATACAATGCACTAAACTGTGCTCATCCCTTTGAGACAACGTGTTAAGTCTCGTTAACCTAGTAATTTCACTAGATACAACTCCCTTCAAGCCGGAAATGAATGCATACTACTGTTTGACGGCAGAAATAGGCGCAGCAGTGGTATCTACCTAGTCGATCTTAATTGTCTTCTAGTCTAAATTCCCTGTTGTAAAATTACTGCTACTGTAGCATAACTACATATATATAAACATATGTATATGTACAATAAAAAAAAACGGTTAAAAATTTCGGTCGAGCTTATTTATTCACGTAAACTATTAAGTCACGAAATAGTAATTTAAAGCATTCTTAAGACAAAGGAACTGATGATGGCGTGAGGTCGAAGACGTGTTAGTAAAAAAAAGTCGGTAATTATGTAAAAATCAAAAACTGTATAAGAATATGGCAACCTTGTGTATGTATATGAATGTGTACATATATTTTTATTATTTATTTATGCACACAGAAATTACAATGAAAATATAACATATATAGAAATAAGTGTAAAGGCACTAGTTACTCCAATATGGAATTTCTTCCAGCAGGCCTGTGGTTCGGAGATTTGATTAAAGTGATAGTGTACCTGGTGCAATCTGATAATACTATAGAAGAAAACTTATAAACTATATATAATCTAGAATCGCTTACAAGATAAAAAAGAGAAGAAAAAAAAAACTAATACAAATTTATAAGCATTAGGATCGAGAAAATAACGCTCTTTAAAGCGCATTTTTAATAGTACCACTGTCCTAATCTATAATAACATATATATATATACGTATATACAAAAACACACGCATGTATATATGTGTGTTAGTGCGTGTGCGTGTGTATATATAGGAGATTCCACAGACTCATTGACTAATTTCAAGATATCCGATACTATTAGACGTAAAAATTCAAAATTTGGTAGAGATATTGTTTCTGCCACTTAAAGGTCTGATAATAATGGATTTTGCAAAATCCATCTCCAAACGGAGATGGGGGGATGTTAATTGTTATCGACTCCTATATCTCCCGGCAAACATTACTGTAATCCTGTATGGAGGGCGATGTAGCTAGTGAAACTTCTGAGATAACCAGACTTA
Source organism: Ornithoptera alexandrae (assembly GCA_029030555.1). Lineage (NCBI taxonomy): Eukaryota > Metazoa > Arthropoda > Insecta > Lepidoptera > Papilionidae > Ornithoptera > Ornithoptera alexandrae. Next base: position 10,698,666 of record JARDVY010000037.1, read on the forward strand.
ACACCTTACGTCTTAAGACGACGAGCACAATGTGGTGCTGTGTGTTTTTTTTATACAATCAAACGATGAGACGATTGGGACGTTCACCTGATAAGTGTGATACGCCCATAACAACGTTGCGCTAGATAGGATGATATGTACTGCACCACGTTTCGCTTGTCGCCTGAGACAAGATGTTGAGGCTCATTACCCCAGTGGTTACACCAACTACATTGTAAGTAGCGCCACGTAATAGACAAGAGTATAGCTTACCATCAGGTGAACGTCTAGCTCTTCCCGTAGCTTCGTAGAATAAAAAAAATTCAATGCGTTTTGTACCTCTACACTAAGGTTTCTTTGATGGAGTGATTTTTTTATCGTCTTTCACGTATTTCATTATCATCATCAGCCGATAGACGTCCACTGCTGGACATAAGCCTCCACCAAAGATCTCCATAGCGATCGGTCCCGCGTTGCTCGCATCCAGTGGGTTGCCGCGATTCTCACCAGATCGTCGGTCCACCTCGTGGAAGGCCTCCCAACACTACGACGTATTTACGACGCAGCAACCTATTCGAGTGGTGACCCAATAAAATCATATTTACGTCTGCGTCTCGATTTTATAACGGACTGTATGCGTGCGTAAACTTAATATAGGTTGAGAATCGATTTTAATGCCTTTTTTTTATTATGGTTGCACCTTCACGATGTTGCGTTATACGTTGATAGGATGTATTAGTAGTATCGCTTGTTACTGTTGCACATACTAAATATTTGTATGCCAAAGTATAAGATTATTTTGTACGGGCAATCGTAGGAAGGCAGAACATGATACTAAACACGAATTCTTTTTTTTTTATTTAGGGAAGCGACAAGACGAGCGGAATGTTCACGGAACGGCTGGTTAGACTATGTTAGGATAGGTTAGGTTGTTATACACAACACCATATTTTGCACGTTACCTGGAGACATAGTATGTTAAGTCTCTAGCAGTGCACTAACTAGAACGCCTTTTAAACCGGACAACAGTAATATTTGCACACTACTATTAGACGGTAGAAATAGACGCTGCAGTGGTACTTATCTAAACGGTTTCCGGCAACCGGTGAATGCTCCGCTCGTTCCGTCGCTTTGTATAATAAAAAAAAATATATGCTTGGTATACTTTTTCTATCAGTTAAGATAAACATTCTCACCTATCTTCGGACAGCACCTGATCGAACTCGGACGACGACACAAGGAACAGTATGGATGTTACTGAGTCGAAACACTGCGTCCATTTCTGCCTCTGCGTCCGCTGACCGCCGACGTCGACGAACACAAACGGCACATTATTGATGTTTATCGTGCACTCCGTAATGCCTTTGGTAGCCTTCCGACAGTGCAGGATATCCTGGTGGGAGGGGACGTAGTCGGGCCGAGCTATGCGCTCCAGCTCACCGAAGAAATAACTCACTGAATCGCTCTGAAAAGAAAATATATAACTGTTATTACACTATGCTACAATTAAAGTAAGTACTAAGTAAGTAATGCTACAATTAAGTCTTTTTTAACACTTTTCTATACAAAGCATACACTCCATGACTTTTTAACCCCTTAACTACCGCCGGCTTGTATATACGCCTCTCTGAAATACGGTCCCTGCCATTGCGCTGGTATAAAGAAAATTGCTCCCAGGGCCTTGAAATGCCATAAAATTACCTTGAAAATGTTTGAAATGGATTTTTTTATTTCAGAGAAGAAGGGTAGAGGGGCGCTCGTAAGTTTTCCTCGACAGATACATGGTTAAACAAATATTTCATATTATCACAATATCAAGTTTTATAGCAATAATGATAATTATTGCTGCTGTCACTATGATTGCTATGAAACTCAGCTCGCGTAGATAACGAACGATTTATTTACACTACCATAATGTACAAAATTTAACTAACCACAACATATTTACTTTCAAATAAAAAAATTACCTATACTAAAAATCCGGATATTTCGATACCTTTGGGCTCAAAGGGCGTAAGCACCATTACGGCGGAAATGACTTAAATAGTCTTACTCAGTTTTACGAGTTCTTTTGTTTGGTACATTTAAAGTAATGAAATTCGCAAAAAATACTTGTCGCTTAACAAGTTTTTTGCTGTTCATGGGACGTATAAAACATAAGAAAATGTTTTTTAACAAATTACATAGGAGTCTATAACAATGTTAAGAAATTCGGTTCTATATAAATTATTATAGCTCTAATAATTAAAAATATATTTTGGGAAACGTTTTGTTATTTTCTTTCGGTAGTTAAACCACACAGCTATCGCTGTTTGCTTTCGAAAATGCCTATGAAAAAAATTACAATAAAAAAAAATTGTCAAAACATTTTAAACACAAAATACATTAACGCTTCTTTACAAATACGTAAGCGGCGAAACATTTGGCCGCCAACAATAGCCAAGGAAATAAAGGAAACTTAATTGACAATTTATATTTTGGAAATCCCATTCCTTTGTTGTAGCGAAAATGTTAGCTTAAAAAAAAATCGTCAGCTGCACACAAAACTCATCCAAATTGTATGATTCTGACCACCTTATGTTAATACAATATTTAGTTACTGTAAACGTATTCCATACACGTGTTAACTAACTCCATGTAAAAATAAATAAGGTTCAAATAGTTTAAGGATGGAGTACGCCCTGAATAATAATATCAGGGAATTTTTAAATTAATAAAAAAAGGATGGAGTACGACTGGTGAACAAAATCTCTGATATATATCTGAGGATAATACGGGGTAATATATTAAAAAAAACCAACACCATATTTAGTTTCAATAAATACTATGACAACCACAACCATCGGATATAACCTTGGCGACATAGTAATTTTTTATCGTTCCAACCTCAACCGCCTCCGTGCCACAATACCTAAGAGGTTATCTTTTCACATCAGCCCCTGGTTCAATTACAGGGTCATGTTGCAAAGTTGAACTGATACTTGGATTTTAATGAGACTTCCTGCCACCCTAGTAATGTACATTTATCGCCGTAACAGTATCACTATGTTCTGGCTGTCAATATATGATAGTATTCTAGGCAAATATACTCCACTCTCCACTGCATCATCGTCACTTAAAACCATATAAAATAGAAGTCAAATGATAAAAAACACTTTTACTTTAAACAGTGTATTTTATTTGCAAAGAATCTATTTGTATCAAACACCACGGATACTGTGTATCAAGTGACTTCTAACAATGCCTCATGCGCTTTAAAGCACTGCGGAAGTGGTCGGCGCCGACTCCACTTAACGCTAATACTCTGGGCGCAGTGCAAGTGCATTCGTGGATGTTCTCAACTGCGATTTTAACACCATGTGAATATGCTTAACGGCTATAACTCAAAAGGTTCTGGCAATCAAAAAACTTAAAGTTCTTTAAAGTACTTAACATCGTAAAATCTAATTACAATATTATAACCAAAAATTTTGTTACTACCCCCTAATGTTGTATGCGAGGTAGGTAACAATACTGAAATAAAATATATGACACAACGTATCCATTTACTGGTGGTAGGTCTCTACTGCCGGAGACCGTCTGGGTAGGTAGCATCGCAGTTCTTTCTGCCGCAAACATCAATGTCCGGGTTTGAAGGGCGCTGTAGCTATTGAAATTGAGTAACAGGACTTAATCGTTCTAAATCTCAAGGCGATGAGCGTAAAGTGGTACAAAGAATTCTATTCTACCTAGCGCGGGCTTGCATCTGACTTACCATCAGGTGAACATCCTACTCGTCTCGTCGCTTTGTAGAATTAAAAAAAATATGTTAAGTAAAGTAGGTAACATATAATATAACAAAGTATATGGCACATCTATATTTAATCACGATAGTACGTACTGTATTGAACAAAATACTATTGAATAATATTGAGTGGCACTATTCGGCCTTACTACAGCGCTGGCCAAGCTCCTTGTAAGATTATTTGCCATTTTATATTGACATATTGGTTTCGACTCAAATGGATAAACGGTAAATAATATCATACAATATATGATCACTATCGCTTACATTTACAGTTTTATTATACGAACTGTTAAATTTATTTATAAACTGACATACGCTATGGTCACTTAAGGCAATGATTTGATACTATAATTAGTAATTAGTTGAACCCGACCAGACGACAGACATTTATTTTATATATATTATTATTAGCGCCAAAGAGAACCTAGTTTTAATTTTTTTTTTTCAGAATACTCTATGCTGTGCTATATACCCCGTGCATCCCTCTTAATTTTTCCAGAACTCCTTTCCGTTATGGCGGTTCGCTTACTCTTTGCTCGAACTCTACCGAACCATATTCGTATCCCCAAATCCCCCTATTTTCTTTCAAAAGACAACTAAGTACTACCATAAAATTTAATTTCTAAACTACTAATTATACTATTGCTTGCTTCATTCATCAAATGCTTCAGTTTCTAATTATTTGATGCACCATTATCCTTCCTCTGCTATTATTGTCTTCTTTTCCAATGGTATGTCTCGAAAAAATTGCTTTCTGAGCAATAAGACCACCCATTGTACATTTACGTTTATATATAATGTATTTTATATCTTGTAACTGTAATACAATAAAGGATAAATAAAAAAATTTAATAAAAATATGACTTCAATGAGTTGGGATAAATTCGGTTATACCGTTGCGATGAATACACGCAACAGACGAAAAGTTATAAAATTTTAAAATTTGTTTTAAAGTATGTGTTATTCAATATTACATACGCTTTAACCCGATTTATTTATATAAATAACGATTACTTTTGAATTTATTTTCGAGAAATTCACTGATTAAATTATAGGTTTCTTCTGCTCATGAATATCTAGACAGCCACCGCGGCTTCAATTCCTACCATCAAACAGTAACGCGTAAACTTTAAGTAGTAATAAGTTATATTACTGTTGTAACTACAAATAAGTCCTAACTTATACTAAATTGATGTAGTCATGGACCCGTCGCTTCCCACAAAAACGTTCAATATATCTCCACGCTTTATGATTAACAATGACCTCAATACAAGTAAAAAGTTTTTTTTTTGGTAGTAGACGTTAATTTATTATTTATAACAGGAATGTTAAGTTTATCACAGTCATACCCTACATAAGAGCGTCCAGTAGAAATTAGGTATCTGGCAACATTAACCGGTCACGACAGACCTCGAGCTAATCAGAAAAGCAACGCGAACATGGATCAATCGACCTACATATTCAACTGGCAACCAATTGTTCACGTACTTCAAATATATATTTATTGTACCTATATCTTCATACTATGTAATATTTGCGATGAGATAAACTATATTATGAACAAAAAGGCTCCTTACATAGACAATATTGTGATTAATATTAAGTAGTAAAAATTGTAAACTTTCTTACTTCGGGTTCCAAGGTCACCTGATAATATAAGACTAATGTCTAGATGGGAGAAATAAATGGAAACAATGATTCTAAAATACCAATTAGATAACGGAAACTTATTATCTTTAATAAATTCACATAATATATTGTAATCTATTATCAATAGTGTGGAATACATAGACAATATTGTATATATATAGCACACTACAACATAATACATTTTCACAAAATCCCCAACTGTGGATTAATAGAAACTGATAATAGGATCTTGTTCAATCAGTCCCATGTACCCAAACTATGGATAAAACTTTTTGTTCTTAAAACTTCCATCAAGACAAAAGTCAGGCTAAAAAAAACTTTAAAATAGGTATAGCCTTTTTAGACTAACTTTTTAGTCATCATATAGGTAGAAAGAACAAATAATTAAGCATGAATTTAAGAACCACTTCCTTTAAATTAGTTGAGGTTAAGATAATATTGAGTTTGATTAGGTCAGATTTAGCTTAATATAACTTATGTAGGAAAATTTTATTAACATTACATAAACAGGACGATTAATGTTTCCAATATCAAACTTTTCAAAAGGATAATTAAATTATGTTCAAATATAAATAAAATGCACGATATTTTTTTTGTTACTTACTATATGATACTTTAAGAATACACAATAACATTATTTAAGGGTACATGAAAATAACTATAGTGAAAGTTTATAGAAGACATTGATCTTACTTGATTTAATTGCCGTAACACCCTTTTTACTCTCCTTGGGGAAAGAATTTTATAAAATACTTTCTTAGCTGACCTATATAGGCAAAAGTAATATTTTTACCAAATTTCAAGTCTCTAGGATTTTTAGTTCTCGATACGTCGTGATGTGTTTCTACATAGATGGAAATCTCTTACACATATACAGATTGATGAACCGTCTACCATGATCTTACTTAATGTTAGATAATAACGTAACTTACAATTGTAAATCAAGCTAGACAATTAGCAACAGACCTAGTCATTCTATAATGTGTTTGAATCTACAAGTTTACATTTGTAAAACTACTTTTAAATAAATTGAAGCAAAAACTCCGACACAATAAAAAGGCATTTGTATGGACTAAAACGAGATTATGACGCAAAAAAAAACCCGGAAACGATTATAAATTTGTTTAGCTGAAAATACATACAATGATAATTTTTTTTTATAATTCACTAATCTCTAATAGTAAGAGATTTTATTATTACTTTATTTATTCATTGTTTTTTTTTTCAGTAACTGTTATTTATTTTTACTAATCAATTCTTTAATTAGTTTCCTACAGTCTTAGTCATACATCATATCTGTATTAATATATATAGGAGATATCTACAGATTCACGTTAACACTTAAAATTTGGTAGAGATATTGCTTGTCATTTAGAGGTCAGCTGAGAAAGGATTTTACAAAATACCTTCCCCAAAGGTAGTTGCGGGGTGTTACAGTCAGCAAAGCCAGCGGGGAACAGCTAGTTTGATATATCGTCAGATAAATGTTCATAGCTGGACATAGGTTATTGCTTATTCCTAACTATGGTACTATATCTTCAATGTTTATTTCTTCATTACATCGTTTCTATATCAAAGCATATACGTAAGTATTGCTTGATTTCTTATTTTTATTATTAACTATTTTATATATACTAAAGAAATAAATTATAATATCACAAAGAAAAAAGGATTGTTAGTTATTCACAAAAAAAATATAACACTTTGTAAAATGAAAACAATGTAAACTTAAGCACGATAAAGCACCAACGTTTCACCACCGTTGTGGTGGTACAACTGAGTCAATATACAATTGGTATGACAGGCTATCGTGAGATCACATGTACACAAAATACACCATACTCATACACAGCAAATCGTAAAGCGCACGATGATCAGATTCTAGTACACCGGCACGATTCGTAAGATAATTCACACCTGTACCAGAGTTGACTCTTCACGCGACGAGAGAATATTTTTACAGCTATTCACAATATTTCACGAATCATTTCGTTCTACTTAACGAACAGAAGTAGAAATACCGATGATACTGAATTTTGTATCATATATTTAGGTTGGTAAGAGAGCACATCCTATTCCTACCGCCAAATAGTTGAGTACAAAAATTACCGTGTTCCGGTTTGAAGGGTGTTTTAGTGAAATTAGTATGTTAACATCTTGTCTTAAACGAGAACATCGTAATGGAGTGTACAACATCATTACAGATTTACCAACAGAAATATAAGCATGAATTCTAAATTGTGTGCCGGTGAGTACCGAAGGTCTCATGGCCTATCGCAACGCACGGCGTGGGACCACCATAGCCCTATTTCGTCCTAGTAGGTACAATATCCACATAACCATGTCTTCCCCTCGATAAATAAAAGCATAGTCTAGCCCTCACGTTTTCCAATAATTTCTTAATGATACAAAAACGGGGTACCATCCATACAACCTGACTGATGGTATGCGTTCACAACAACTTGCAGACACCTGCAAACCTTGTGATAAAGTTGCTACACAAGGCGAGCCGCTTTTGTTCGTAATTATACAGTTTACACAAATTCCAACATTAAAGCCCACGCAAGGACTAACGCTCCTGAACCTTAATTGGGGATTGCGTCATAAAAATAAATTGGTCTTTCAGATCAAACTTTTTAACATCAGACAATTGTGATTATATTTCACAGGTCAAGATCTAGAATTTCTGTAAATATGCAAACAAACGATACAATTTTATTTTAGCTCCTAAAATTAAATAATAATTCTAGAGTAGATTTATCTACCTCGGTATATAAAACTACAACAACAACAAGAGCAATTAAAGCTGCTATGATTTTCTGTTTCAACACTTTTGTTATTCTAGATATTCTCCAGGTATATAATGTTATAATTGTAGTCAGGAGCGTGCGCTTCAAGGCAAATAGACACTGTACCCTACAACCCTGACTCCTTAAACCTATTTAAATAATAATCAAATCATCATCATCATTACCAGCTGACAGACGTACACTGCTGGACATAGCCCACCCCCAAAGATCTCCACATCGATCGATCCCGCGCTGCCCGCATCCAACACACAAGTTACTTAAAAAGTACATAACTGATGCTTGGACTATTGCAAAATTGAAAAGTTTATTTTTAAGTTTACGGAAACCACAAAGATATCGAGTGTGCTTTGCATTCCATTGCTTGTAATCACAAGCCAGTAAGAATACGACTAAGATAAGCCCTACCTATAGTTGGTGTCTAGAGGATTGACGAACCTCAATGAGCGAGACCGAAGGGACGACAAGTACGAAGTGGATGTTTTTTCGCCATAATACAGCGAGGGTTCTAAGGAGAGCTGTAGCTCTCCTTGGGGCGTGTAAGCCAAAGTTCAAATAGGCAACGATGGTTTTCGTAGGAGATCCTGGAGCCTCTTCTAACACTCTATAGGGCACCACTTCTAACACCGAGAGGACTTCATAAACTCGACCGATGAACAACATGTACAGATATAAAGGACGCCGTTCTTAGTGTAAATAGTAGACTGGCGAGTCTAAACATGAGTAGTGCAATGTAGAAAATTACTGCATAGCATCATCATTGTCTCGGAGGAACCTCTCGTTTATTAAGAGGTAAATATTATAAAATATTACGTACAAGGCAGGCGTACCTTGCAGTCACTAGTAAATAGTATTTTTGAGATAAACATTCTTTTTCTTTAAGAATAAAAATTTCATCATCATCAGCCGTTAGACATTCATTGCTGGACATAGGCCTCCCCTAAAGATCTACAGTTAGCATGGCCTCCGGTACCGCCGAGCACTAGTGGCCGTTGTTTATAGGGGTACATATGGGGGTATTTGGGCCATTGCCCGCTGTCCCAATACGGGCTGGTGGGAGCCAGCCTCATTTGTTGATTAGCAGGATGCCCTGTGAGCAGGTGAGATTGACATGGATCCCGTGAGTTGTTGTGCGGGGCACCTTACACCTCAATAAAAAAAATTATGTAACAGCAAAGCAAGTACATACTACATCTTTAAATACTCCTTAGCTATTGTACTGATTTCACCTACTTTATGTTTAAAATAATATGTTTTATAACATAAAAAAAATTAAAAATGACATACTGAACGATGATCTAATTATTTACAATATTACATCATCGTCCAGACAGTTTTAATGGCGTCAATTATGTCACATTAGTCACTAAAACATTAGAGAAAATACTTATGAATGAATAACTGTGGGAATTTACAAAGGTCCCTCTATCTGTATCTATTTAAAAGCACATCGTCTTTATTTCACATCATCATCAGCCGATAAACCGACTGTTGGACATAGGCCTCCCTCAAAGATTCCCACCTCGATCGGGTAGGGATTTATATTGGGGGATTTGGGCCATTTCCTACCATGTTGACCCAATGCGAGTTGATGGGAGCCAGAGCCTCGTTTTTTAAGTAGCAGAGTGCACCACGAGCAGGTGAGGTTGGCTAGGATCTCGTGAGTTGTTGTGCGGGAACCCTTACACCCCTTTATTTCACAATATAAATTTTTCTTGAGCTATTACGTTTAAAACTTTATTAAAACGAACAGTACTATGACTTCATTCAACATGTACGATCTATAAAGATCAATAATAAAACTATAGATCATTTAATCGGCGAACTAGCGAGTTCCTTTACCCCAACATACAAATATGGTGTAAGAAACGACATTGCACCTGCGATCCTCTCGCCCCTTGTATCTATAAAAGACAAGGCCTGAACGGCTTTAATGTCGTATTTGGATGTCTTATTTAATCAATCCTTACATGGGTTTGTTGGCGCGTTGATCCTGAATTAAAAACATTGTTTTTATATGTACAAGTGTAAGTCGCACAGTGATCGAAATTCCATACATTTTTTTTTTACTCAAGGAAGCGACGAGATCAGCGGGACGTTCACCTGATGATAAGTAATACGCACGCCCATTACAACGTGGCGCAAAGTAGGATAATAAATACTGTGCCGCATTGTGCTCGTCGGCTTCTGACTTGACGGTGGGTCTCGTTATCCCAGTGCACTTCCTACAACGTCCTCCAAACCGAAATACAGTATTGTTTGCACACTACTTTGTTTGATTTATACCGTATTCACAAATTGTATTTCATAACTCAATAGTCAGTCGGTGGAGACGGCCTGGATAGGTACGCCCGCAAGTTCACACTTACATAAGCAATACTGTGTTCGGGTTTCAAGGGCGCTGTAACTAGTGAAATTACATGGGTAAGAAAACTTAATATCTTACGTCTTATGGCGGCAAGTGCTGCCTTTATCATCCTAACTAGCGCCAGGTTGTTACGGGCAGGCGTATATCATCATACCATCAGATGAACCGTTCGTTTTTCTCATCGATTTGTCGAATAAAAACAATATTTTTTGATGAAGCAACCAATCGAACTGGACTTTATAAAACGCTTCCTCGTAATAACGTTGTGCTAGTTAGAACGATGTACAATGCTCCCATATCGAGCTTGTCGCCTTGAGATGCAAGATGCTACATCACGTTACTACAGTAATGTTTCAACACTAAGCTCTCCAGTAATAAAGACCAATCAATATACATAATTTAAAGTATTTAAAAAATATACCTTACATTTAATATGTTTGAATTTTATGTTATATTCTTATTCATATGTAGCTTAAGTGTGTCTCAATTTGTCACCGATAGCTTATTGGTTTCTTGCTTAACAGTGTCAGCCAATGGAGTGAAGTTGGCACGGAATCCAAATAGTCCATAACACTGATGCCACGCGTGCAATTATCATTGTTAATTTTAATTTCCATAACAATTAAAATTGGTAATAATTAGATTTTAATGTAACTGGAAAATCAGTCAATTCTGTTTACTAATGTAAATCAAGGCGCAAAAAAGGACAATATAGATTATAGTTCTTAAACCATTTTTATGACTCGTAATATATATTAATGTTGTGCTAAAAGGTAAACCTTTTTCTTAACATACATTAAAATATATCTTTAACCCGTAGTGCAGTGCGTTAAAAGATTGACCAAATCACAATATGTCCATGACCCAAAAGTGATAATTGGCCTGCCACATAGGCTCTCGATTTCGTATCCACAACGCAAACGAATTCACTAACGAGTCGCTATGGCTATCAATACATTTATTAAGTGCTTTATCGTTACAATAGATTTCAATATAAGGATCATAGTAAATTTTAAATCGAGAAACGAGAAAACTATACGCAAATGCGGTCTGGTCCTTGAGAAGTATGGAATGCTGTTTTACTAGTATATAGGACATAATATCCATTCACCCAGGCCTCATTAATACCTTAAGTATAGACCTTAGTCTGTCGAGTAAACAAAAGTATTATTGTAAGTATCATTTCCTTACTTTACCACAAGATCTTTGTTTCATAATGTTATAAAGGCAACAACGAATAATTCATACTCATCTCTCCGATAAAATTATATATTGCTGATAGCATTTGCTATTCATATGAATAATAACGAAGTTTTAGTAAAAGATGAATCATTTATAGTTAACAGAAGAAAATGTAAGGGTTAAATTTGATTAATAGTTACTATTAATGAATAATGTCCTAAACTGTAGTTAAACAGCAATTACGTACAGTAAGGATACGACGATGGGACGATGGTTAGTGATACACCTACCTATAATAATGAGGAGCGCCACATCTTACTCGACACCTTGAGACTTAAAATGTCTTGTTATCCCAGTAATTAGCTATAACGCCTTTTAACCCTGTCTTAGTAATGTTTACACAGTATTGTTAGACAGGAAAAAGGAAGCTGCGGTCGTACCTATATAGACCATCCGTATAGGGTTCATCCGTCGCCAGGTAAATGTACAACTTTATAGGAAAAAATATTTACTATATTTAAAAGACTACCTACCTATCTCATCTCCGCATATACGATAAAACGTTTATAGGATGCTTTCAATCAGTTGTTCAGTACGTTTTCGTTATCGATGAATGAAGTATTCAATTACAATAAAGGAAACTATTCACGTTACAAAAATAGATTATCACGAAAGTAATTTCAATGAGGGAGTATATTCTCTAAGATATGACGACTCGGGAACAATGTGTTTATGTGCCACGGGCAGATGTGTGTAGTTAGCGGTAAACAGCATCTCTCTGTTGCAGTGAAGCTGTATTTGTATATACCGGTGTATAGTGTGCGTTAAGGAGCACGCCTGAACAGATCTTATCTGACTTACTTCTGAAATGGGATATGTGCACAGGCATAGTCGATTAATTCATCATCGATATTAAATGGATTTTGAAAATTATTAACGAAATTAACATTTTAAGATGAATCTATAAATATTTGACCGGGAAAAAGAAAATTAAAAAAGTATACGTAACTTTTATCAATGGTGGTAAATCTATTGTTTGGGACCGTCTGTCTGGAAGCTCATATTTCCGACGCCTAACAGTAGTGTGCAAACATTACTGTGCTTCTAAAATTACTAGAATAACGGGATTTAACGTCTTATGTCTCAAGACAGTGCTGTGTATATGATCTTTCTTAGCGCCACGTTCTTTTAAGCAGGCTTATTACGTACCATCAGGTTAACGACTCGCTCCTCTCGCCACTTATTACGCTTCAGCATCCAAACTTCTACACAGTTATGCTACATTTATCGACATATACACTAAATATCCGTTTCCATATATATAGAGACATAATTATATATACACACTAGTAAGAGAAATTCTGTGGGATTCAACTACGGTGTGGAATTTGTTATTTCCTTTAGATATAACAAAGCACAATTATTCCTCGCGATTGCTTGTGTATATCACCATGATTGTTTATATCATTTGTGATAAGATACAATTTAAAAGAATCTTAACATTTTAATTAAGATCTAACATAAGTGAAATTAATCAAAATATAGCGAACAAAGGCTGTTGTAACTACAACTTTGTCTAACTTTTAATGAAATTGGGCTACTTGCCTCACCACCCGGCCGTACCTAATGGTCGTTACATGTATATATAGCTAATAAAGTATATATTAATTTTACATAATACGGTTAGCATTAACAAGGATGCCTTATCTCAACATTGAAGACAGTCAATCCTTTTAGGACATCTAAGGCATTATATGCAGTGAATATAAGATATTATTTTCTTACCTATATTAAAAAAAAAGTAAATTTGAATAATATGCTAAAATCAAAAATAAATATGACGAGTTTAGAAAACTATATGCTTATTTCAATTTCTTAATGATTTTCGATTATACTATATAGATAATATAAATGTGTCATGAGAATCCTAATTTCTCTTTCTCTTGTCGTTCTCGCTTACTGTTAGATGTCGCTTTTCACATAATTGTACTGTTTCCGTACGTACCACATAAACTACTCAATCACTACGGAAATAAACAAGGCGATAAATAAACAGTAACTTAAAATAGTATCCACGCACCGGCCACTCACCTTCAACTTGTATGGGAGAGCCAATTCATGTTCTTGCCTTTAGTGGTTAAGTTATATGGTGTAATACAGTAAAAAGCTTTATTACACGCGAATGGATAACTTTAAAACCACTTTTTATCATTCAAAATAAACAGCACTTTTGTTTTCACTGTAACTTTACGTGTATTCTTCACAAGGGACAAATAAATTAATATAATAATAGCCATATCTACTAGGGTTTGAACCCGTAATAATATAACCTTTGTTATACCATCATAAAAGGAGCCAATGAACATTAGGTTCATATTTTAAAAGATATATTCGTGTTTATATCGTCAATATAAATACGAGATCTGTTGAAGATTCCACGGGGCGTATTGTTGGATAAAGTGGGCGTATGTTCAGCAGTGGACAGGTTAAAATAATGATGATGTTGTTAAATACGACTATCTATATCATCGATTGTAAAATATTGTTACCATAGCATGTGTGGCATAGTTTGAGTGCTAAATGACTGACGATATCAAGGAGAGAGGAAAATGGAGGAGAGACATATGAAACTGACACCATCTCTAAACGGGATTATAGCTAAGAATATTGAGAGAGAATAAAAAGCGGGACAAGATATTAGTCAAATGTGGGGTTTTTATAGGTTAATAATTCCACTTCGCTGGAGCAAAAGATAAAAAGAGAGAATAACAGGGTTTTTCCCCGTTTACCCACGCGACAGTGGGTTATACGGTAAACCGGAACGATGTTAGAGCCGCGCAAATACAAATGTGATAAACATTTACAATGCCATTGTTAAGAAATGGGAACGATCCATTTGCACCGCCGCCGCCCGCGCTAATACACCTCTCTAATTGAACCCTAATAACGTTTAAGGTTTCGGATTGCTACAGTCTAATGCGGGAGCAATAACCCGTACTATTAGAAAAGCCAATAGCCTATTGGTTTATGGCACAAAATACCAATCAACTAATGTAGCACTATACCATAAAATATTTTAAGAAATACTTTTAAAAGCTCTAAACTTTCTATCTCTACCCTTAAATCTTAAAATTTCAAATATTGATTATGATAATTTGTGTTTGCGCTAATTATCGTGATAACAAAGTATGTATTTATAAATAACTATGGTAACACCATCTCACTGGTTTAATTCAAAATATGTTATCCGAAAGTAAAGATTTGCTGAGAAGAATCAACTACAACTACAACCTTTTATAAAGCTTTATTTTAAGTTAGATAGGATTGGTAACCCGCGTTAAGTAATATATATTTAAAAAACTTCCACAACGCAAACCCTTTTTATACATTTTAACAATAATACCCTTAGTCAAGGGCAAGCAAGGTCGAAACCCTTTAATACGTTTTAAAAATAGAGGTCGCCAATTGTATCTGCCAATCAGTTGCAAAGTCACGCGACCGCTCCAAAGACACGAAGAATATAATCGGGCGGTTACTTTCGAAGAACGGATCTTTCGGCAATATAATGATTAAAAAAAAACAATCAATTTACAAAATCGAAATAATAATTTGTCGTTTGTCTAAACACAAAATTAGAAAGCTTTCAACGTAATTTTAACTATTTTTGTCAAAGCGGTAATAACATCATATCAATTGAATAAATAACAATCATTAAAAAAAAACATGGATTTACATGTCACATGGTTATCATTTATTTATTGGATGGTCATCATTCCGACCAAAGTGCATCCGCAGCTGATAATTGGAATCATGCCGATAAGTATAATTCAACATATATAATGTAATATCGAGCGGGACTTTCTCCTGATGGTAAGTAATATCCTCGCCTATAAACAGTAGTTTGGAAACATTACTGCGTTCCGATTTGAAGGGCGTTATAGCTAATAAAATTACTGGAGCAACGAGACTTAAAATCTTGTCTCAAGGCGACGAGCATAATGTGATGCTGTGTATGTCATTCTAACTAGTGCCGCGTTATTATGGGCAGTTACCATCAGCTGAACGTCCCTCTTCTCGCTTCGTAGAATAAAAAGAAATAAGGACGTTGCACTAGTTAGAACGACATACATTACACCCCGTTGTTCATGTAAGACATGTTAAATAACCTTATCACAGTACTTATACTACATTGGCCTTTAAAACAGAACACAGTATTATTTACACTGTACTGTTTACCTACCTAGAGGCGATCTCTGGCAACAGACAAGCAGCATAAATTTTTAAAAGTAAATTGTATGACAGGTAAAAATGCTAAAGACAAAGGTATTCCTTAAAAAATGCCTCAAGCGTATAAAAAGAAAAAAATAAACATTTATTTAAATCAATCTGGCCAAATAATTATTATAGATGAATCATTATTAAAAAGAATAAAAAACGTAACTGGCCACCTCAAAACAACCTTTTCGTTTTCGCCGCCGACAACCGGTTCCCGCTCTCGTTCACCTATGACGCTTTACGACCTAGGCATTTTTTTTTTATTGTGCCGGCGTAGAGTATTTTTAAAAGTCGCCATTTAAATAAATTTTACGATGGCGCTCCTCTTGAATCACTCTCCACGCAATCTGATGCAACAACTGTGAGTCGGGTCATTCATGTTACGAGGTGGTTGTGAGTTAGCCATTTGAACTGACCGACTTACAGCGCAATTACATTAAAATTTTAATTGCATACGA
Organism: Ornithoptera alexandrae; assembly: GCA_029030555.1. NCBI lineage: Eukaryota > Metazoa > Arthropoda > Insecta > Lepidoptera > Papilionidae > Ornithoptera > Ornithoptera alexandrae. Next base: position 10,715,172 of record JARDVY010000037.1, read on the forward strand.
TGTTAAGTTTAAAGTTTTGTACTCACCGCTAGGATGTAATGAAGTAATTGAAATAATAAGTAGAGAGATTCATTAACAAGTTATAATTATATCCAATTACTTTTTATCGATGAGAATAAAACAGTTTTTTTTTTATTGTACTAATGATGGAACTAACGCTGAAGAGATGATATACAAAAGATAATTAATAATATATAGCCACACAGTACACCTCTACGATCAAAGACCAAAAACATATGGCTACCTGATTGGAATCCGGGACCAGATGCAGTAGATTTTTAACGGTGGTGAAGATTTTTATACCCGCCTCTTTAGATTCATATTAGCATATTTTTATTCAACACCTGATAGTAAGTGATACGCATGCCCATAACAACGATGAGCTAGTTATGCTCAGTAATTCCTCTAGCTGCAACGACCTACCAAAAAAAAAACAGTAATGTTTGGCTACAGAAAAAGAAGCTGCGGTGGTACCTACCCAGACGGTTTCCGGCAACAAAGATCTACCACTGGTGATGAGTAAAGCAAGAAACAAGACCAAGACTTGGACGACCTTGGTATTGGTCTGATCTTATCTGCTTAGTCTTGGTCATGCATATTAAGTCCTATAATATATTAATTATTGTGTTTTCAGAAAAAAATCATATATTCAAGTTATGATAAATATTTTAACTCATTATTTCAACGGAATATTAATTTTATCGTTTAGCTTTGCACTTATGGTCTTAGCCTTTTATAATAGGTCTGTCTTGGTTTTGGTCTTGCTCGTGTTAAATTGGTCATGGTCTTGCTTTTCGCCAAACCGAGACCAGTTTTACTCATCAATACGTATCAGTCAATACAGTTCCCACTGTCATATGAGAGCGATAATATTCTGGGCATGCTTTGGCACATTGTCACTTAACATCAATGGAAAATAAAAGTCAAGTGCCAGTCTACAATAAATAAAATAGCACATGAACCATGTGCAGTACGATTCACTAAATCGTAGCGATCATTTTACATTGTCGTCGCCCGACCTCGTTCAGTTCCATATAACTCGATGGCCAGTTAGTAAACCCGGAACATTGGGTATTCACCTAACAATAAGCAAATAATAGGCCTCGCTATACTTCGAATGATATGGAAGTATGGTCATTAACCTTTAGATTGGTAGAGGAAATAAGCATCAGCGATCAAACACAATTTGCTGACAAATATTTTTAGATATAAGTTATGTTAAGACTCCTTTTATATTTAGATACATTCGGCGAAACCTTCACCTGATGTTGAGTAATACACCGCCACATAACAACATGGCATTAGAAAGGATATACAACTAGACCACATCGTGCTCGTCGTATTGAGACATAAGATATTAAGCGAAGTTACTGAGTCTACAATTTCACTAGCACCAACGCCTTTCATACCGGAACAGAGTACTGTTTGCACGTTACCGTTTGGCGGCGGAAATGCTAACTGCGGTGGTACCTACTTAGGCTGTCGCCAGCAATAGATTTATAATGAGTGATGTGTTTAGTGAAACACTGACATCCTTTCGAGAATACCATATTCATTGGTATCATCTGCTACCAGAGATCGTTCAGATATGAACCACTGCAGCGTCACTTTCAAGTCCAACTTCGTTAGTTTCCGGTTAGGAAGGCACTTTAGTGCAATCACTGAGGTAAAGAGATTTAATGTCTTTTACCTCAAAGCGACAAGCAAAATGTTATATAGTGTAAATCTAATACAACATAATAATGGTCATCATCATCATAATCCGGTAGTTGTCCACTGCTGGACATAAGCCTCCCTTAAATATCCCCACATCGATTGGTTCTGCGCTGCCCGCATGCAGCGGCTTTCTGCGATCTTCAGTCGTTTGTAGGAATTCATATGGGGAGATTTGAGCTATTTACCACCACGCTGGCCCAATGCGGTTTGACGGGAGCCAGAGCCTTGTTTGTTGATTAGCAAGGTGCAACACGGGTAGGTGAGGTTGGCTTCGGTCTCATAAGTTATTACACCTCTTTAATAATGGTATGGTACCATCAAATGATCACGACCTACTCGTAGAATTAAAAAAGAATGATATGGAAGCCGGATGTAGTTATACCAATTATTAAGTGATATTTGATCATTGTTCTTGTCTGTATAAAAATACCTGTCGTGATAGCTATAAGTAATAGGTCTATTGCTTCCATTGATACAATTCTTGATCATTGATTAATGAAAAAACATTTCACGAACCTCATTGAGTTCTTTCTTCTTCGCGTTTGATATATTATCTTCATTAAACATAAATGGTGTTCCGTTGATCCTTTGTTGTTGTTTTTTTTTTATTATCCACGAGTTAGTCATGTGCACTCTGAAAGATTCTCTTTGTTAGCCACCGTGCACTTTTCTTATACTATAAATGCGTGGGCGACGAATTATTTTGATTAATAAGTAGTAAAGAAAGAGATATTGATATTATATATAGACATAAGCAAAATTACATATATACATTTACATGTATAATGAGTAAATGGGATACATCATCAGCCTATAGATGTCCACTGCTGGGCACAGGCCTCATCTTAAGCTCCACATCGATCGTTGCCCCCATCCAACGGCTACTCGCGACCTTACAATCAGCTTTGCCTTCGGTACCGTTAGGACCAGGTGGCGTCGTTTATTGGGGTTTATATGGGAGAATTTGGGCATATCCCCACGACGCTGGCCCAATGCGGGTGGTGGGAACCAGTGCCTCGGTTGTTATATATACCAAAAGTAGCAAATTTTTTTTATTTTACAAATCCATGAGAACCTACTCTTAACAACGTGGCGTTAATTAGGATGATATACACTGCACCGCATTTTCCTCGTCGCCTTCACACATAAAATGTCAAGTCTCTTTACCTCAGTAATATATACTAATATAGGGTGGCGCAAAAATAACCTTATAAAAAGTACCTTATTACCTGTGTTATAAGGTACTTTTTATAAGGTTATTTTTGCGTCACCCTATATATAAGTACAGTAGCCACAGCGCCCTTCGAACCGGAACACAGTAATGTTTGCACACTCCTATTCGGCGACAGGAATATGCACTGCGGTAACACCTACCCAGAAGCTCACCAACATACAGCTATTATTGATAGAGGTATATTATATTAAAGTCAACGCAGATTAGTTATACATTTAAATTTAACATAAAGTAACTATCCTTAAGGCGAAATTATCACTTAAATATACTCGGTCATAATAAACTTCGACGACGACGAAACCAAGTAAGTGGGAACGAATCCTGGAAAAAAGCAACAGGTTTTCCTGTGACCTTTATCAACACGCTTACTGAGCTTAGCGAGTGTGGCAATTACCCCCAAATATTATAGCAGTCAACATTCAGCAGATAACCTCAATAGGCCAAAATCATGAATAGAATAGTATAATATAATTTTATACAGTGGCCAGCTTAAACATTAACCTGGAGAAAAATATTATACTTAGCCTAATGATGAGTTCTACTTCGTTTAGATATTTTTTTTCTCTCTCTATATCCTTACATTAAATTTTTTAAATATTTTCCAACAGTTTCTTTAACTATATCTTCTTTTTCTTAATATGCTTCTCGAACTAGTGAAGGTTGGCGATTAGCGTGGTACAGTCCTTTCTGTCTCTGGTTCGGCGGAACAATTCGGACGCCACAGATAAGCCAGTCCATTCTCTGATATTCCTTAACCATGACATTTTCTTTCTCCCCACTTTTCTAACTATATATTAAAAATTAAATAAATAAACTTTATAAAGATTATACAGTGGATAAAGAGAGAGAGATAATAAGAAAATCGTTTTCTAAAAGGGGTTTCTCAGAAGCTATACACCGTACCGCATCTAATAGTAACCAAGTCGGACGGTTCGTTCTGAGAAACCTGCACACACACCTATATTAGAGCTTAATTAAGATAAAAATATACAGTCTAGGCATCCGAGACGTAAACTGTCTGACGCAATTTCACATCAATTGCGATGCTGCTCCGCGTACTATAATTTTTCAAATCATACATTATGTAATGGACTTAACAGCTCCTCTGCTTAAACTTGCAATTTTAAGTACTTTATGTAATAAAATCACATGAAACTAATCTCAAAGCACATTAGGCGTAATGAACGTTATATAATCTTATGACGTTGCTAAGATGTTTCTTTGTAACTAACACAGCTGACCCTGATTCGAACCGGAGCCACCTGATTAAGAATTTGGTTAGCAAACATCACTGAAGGGTGCTGTAGCTAGTGTAATTACTGTGGTAATGACTCGTCAGAAGAGCCTAAGCATTCTGATCTAGCTCACCTTATCATCTTCGGCCTTATTTTCACATAACATCATGAGATCGTTGGTGAAATTATATTTTAAAGCAATTATAATCACTATAACTATACTAATTGCATAATTTAATAAGATAATTATTAGTTAATATTCAAAAGAAAAATATCATAAATAATGTATACACTATAGATTTAGAATATATGAGATATCATAAACGTTCGTAATCGTCGTATCACAGTTCGTAATAAATATATAACTAGTCTGGTCATAAATACAGTCACATAAAAAGTTTTTTTTTTTTAATTTTTAATTATTTTTAACTTGGAACACGTATATTATTTTAAAAACTTCTTTCGATTTTGCGCCATTTCACATATTTTTTCGTGTTCATTATCAAATTACAATATGGAATGGAGTGTTAAAGAAAATAGAATTGCAGTGATCGCCTCGCACAAAGTGGGCATGGAGCCGTTGGTCATATTCCAGACACTTCAAAAAGCTTGGTATTAGCTGTATCTTTGCATATTGTACTATCAACAGATACAACAACACTTCCTCTGTCGAAGACCAGAAAAGATCGGCACGGCCGCGTGCTGTTAGAACTACAAAGCTGTTAACGTTGTTAAAGCCAGAATTCGTCGAAACCCCATTAGGAAGCAAAAAATCTTATATTTATCTTATATAAAAATTAAGATTCCCGCTAGGACTCAGTCGCGTATTATAAAACAAGACCTGAAGCTCGGTGCTCGGTGCTTATCGTCGGTATACAGGACATGCCCTAAATCAATCTTTACAATTAAAGAGAGTGGATCGATCAAAACGAACAAACCTTCTGTCGCGATACGCAAGTGAAACGCACAGAAATATCCTCTTACCGATGAAAACAATATCACGATTGAAGAACACTACAATAAGCGAAATGGTAAAGTGTACGCTCACAGTTCTAAAGAAGCTGCTCAAGTGGTGGTGGTCGGAAAGGTACAATATGGTCATGGTTATCATCCTGCGTCAGCGATGGTTTGGTGGGGCGTGTCTTATCAAGGAGTCGCAAAACTACATTTTTGTGAAAAAGGAGTGAAAACTTCAGCCAAAGTGTATCTAGATACAGTCTTAGATCATGTTGTGAAACCTCTCGGCAATATACTTTTTAAAAATATGCCGTGGACTTTCCAGCAGGACTCTGCACCTGGTCACAAGGCACGAACTACCCAAGCCTGCCTTGAAACCAACGTTCCGGACTTTATAAGAGTTGAAGACTGATCGTCATCTAACCCAGACCTCAACCCTTTAGACTTCAAATTATGGTCAATTTTATAGGACATAGCCTGCTCTAAATTACACAGCGATATTGAGTCTCTTAAAAAATCTTTACAGCAAGCAGTGGCGGTGGTGGAAATTTCCCTTGGAAACAGTGCCTAAATCCATAGAATCGTGGCCAAACAGATTAAAGGCCTGTATAAAGCCAAAGGTGTCCGTTTCGAACAGAATTTTTGTTTTTTTTGCTGAGACTAATAAATATGTAGGTATAAATTTTAATAATATTACATCACTTCATTAAAAAAAATGCATTTTCATTTGTAACAGAACTTATGGACGGACTAGGTATAATCAATATATTTCCGTTGTGTATTTTAATAAAAATAACTTATTGTACGCAATAAATACTTAAAAAAAAAGCTAAAATCTGATTCTAGATCTATTTTTAACTAACATATAATGAGATATGACTGAGACTGAGAATAACATATTGCTAATTGTAATCTATATAATTTGACTCTTATAAAAGGCCAATAAAGATTACTTTGTTAAGACTTCGACATACTTCAACGTGCTTTTAAATGTTACGCGTAACATTCAGTGTTCCAACGTGCACCGCCTACAATGACTCGTAATTACTTAAATTTCCGGTATATTAAAGCTGCAGGTAAATTGTTGCCGTCCAGCCGCTGTTGTAACTGGAGGCGAATCGGCTCCGAATTGCCCACGGCACACAGTTAAACACCTTAAATGCCAACATAAAACCTCTTTGGTAGGATTCAGAGCACGATATAATACCGGATGCCTAGGTATTATGCAACTCGGATCAACGTATGCTCTACCCATGGCTTCATGTTAAATATTTTATTACTTAGATTTCACTTTTTTTTTACTTTAAGTTGAAAATTTAAAACGTCTATTTTTATTTATGATCATCATCATCATCAGCCAATACAAGTCCACTGCTGGTAATAGGCCTCCCCCAAAGATCCCCACATCGGTCGGTCCTGCGCTGCCCGCATCACCGTGCACCAGGGGCCGTCGTTTGAAGGGGTTTATACTGGGGGACTTGAGCCATTTCCCATCACGCTGGCTCAATGCGGCTTGCTGTGACCCAGAACCTCGTTTGATTATTAGCAGGGTGCACCACGAGCAGCTGAGGTTGGCTTGGGTCCCGTGAGTTGTCATGATCAAACTTATGTACAAATAAAACTAGTAAATAATTTAAATAATACTTTCTTTGAAACTAGAAAAAAATCAACATAAATTAAATAGAGTAAAATTAAGTTAAATCAAGTAAATAGTCTCTATAACAAAAATTATCTAAAACCGAATATGAAAAAATATGTACTCTTAGAATTGGAGGATCTCCACCTCGGTGTTTTAAATGTAATGCAATGGTGGTGGGTGTCTTACCGGAGACCGTCCAGGTAGAGGCAGGTGCTACTTCCACAATGCTTATTACTAAAACCAATAGTATTTTTCTGAAGTGCATAATTAAAGAGAGCTAAAGATTGTGATTGTTTAGTGTGAAGATCTTTGGCGATGGTCCTATGTCCAGCAGTGGATTTTTACCGACAGATGATGATAGATCGTAAAGTTAATGAATTGACGAGACTTATCATGTTACGTCTCAACGCGGACGAGCTCAATATGGTGCACAGTAAATATCCCAACTGGCCCTATATCCTTATGGACAAGCGTGAACTTTACCATGAAGTAGTACTGCTACTCTCGTCGCTTAGTCGAATAAAAAAAATGGGCTAGCAGTACGTAAATATATTAATTTGTATTGTACAACGCAAAGTAAACAAAAATCTCAAATTAAACAAATATCAAGTGGAATGTTTGAGAATAAACAGTCGGACAGATTACTTAGAACAAATCGACGGCTCTCAATAAATATGAGCGGCAACTCTCACATTAACCGCTAGAAATGTTTTACTACGCGTTGCGAATATATTAGAAAATCAAATAAGACATTCCATAATAACTGTCATTTTAAGTTAACTTTCATAGGTAAATCCTGACTGATGGATACTAAATCTTATTTGAAAAAGAGCCGCTTTTAAATCGCTTTCGTTTCAACTAACTGCCGGCTTAATTAAGAGTTAAAGAGCCAATTGACGAGGTAGATATTAAACTTAAAGAGATTATATGCTAAAATGGAGAGGAGATCTCGTATAGATTTCTCGGCATCGCATCGACATATTTATTTGTTACAACCCACGTAATAGCGGCATTTGTACATATTTTAATTTATTGATAATTGATAATTTTAACATAATTAATAAATTACGTTTGGACTTAAATACACACATTAATACTATATCCCAGACGGTCCTAGTTTGAACTCATGTGTCCCACATCTAAAATATAATTCAATGTAACACTCCATTACTTTGAAATGTGAAATACTATAGAAAAAAAAATATTTACTATAAATATTTTTATCTATATATATGAGATATCCAGAGATTCATCGAGTCATCACTGTATCTCCGAAACTATTAGACGTAAACACTCAAAACTTGTGTGAGATATTACTTCTGCCATGTAGAGGTCAGCTGAGAAAGGATTTTACAAAATGCCTTCCCCAAAAGGATTTGCGGGGATGTCACGACCAGCAAAGCGGGCGGGAGGAGCAGCCAGATTCCGTAAGTTGAGGCCTGTCTTATACCTTACTAATTATTTATTTTATTTGATATTATCTAATTTTAAATATCTCAAACACATTTAACAATAAAAGTCTTTATATATAAATGATGCAAAATAAATTCAAACAACCAATACCTTAATAGACCAGTAAAGGCCAATACGGTTTCCATTCGGCTATATACCGAATCGTGTAGTTAAGGTCAAGAAGTTAAAGACAATATCAGTAAAATGCACATAAATTATTTATTTACTTAAATAATAACATGTCAATAATCTTAAAACACGATGACAGTGATGACAACTTTATTATTCTTTTAATGTTAAGTAACATGTCTGCCGAAAACAGCGTTGCGCTAGTTATGATGATTACACCATACCATGCTCCTCACCTTTGGAGATTAAGTCTCGTTACCACAGTAATTTCAATAGCTACATCGCTCTTCACACCGAAACACAGTAATGTTTACACAGTACTGTTTATCGACAGAAATAGGAACTGCGGTCTCCTAGGTCTTTGATAAGGGAGACCTATCCACCAGCATTCTCTTCCTACGATTCAATATTTGGATATGAAGCGATGGTGCAAAAAGAAATATTGTCAATTCGTACTTATAAAGTAACGGATCTATATGAATCTTAACACCGCTGCGTAGTAAGGCGTAATGTGTTCCTTTGTCCACAGATATGCGGTGCAATGTATCACGCGGTCCACACGTCAGCGGTCGCAATTAGCATGCGAGCGGCTCACATATTACCACATTGTGCCTGGAATGACACCGCGGCTTTTCCGTAAAAGCCACCGCGTACCAGTTTCGGCTCAAGATCCGGAATAAAAAAAAAAAGTTGTCGCTGGAACCATATCAACTGCAGTTTGCTGTCTTGTACTACAAGAATGTCATATAAAGATGTGAATTTCTCTTTGAATGTAAACCCTCACAGTGTTGCCTTATATGTGATTAAGCAGGTATGGGTTGTAACACTTTTTATGAAGAGTTGTAACAAGCAATATATTGTTTTTTTTTTATATCGGCGATGGACTAACTGGAACTTAATATAACAATGTTAATCTATATATACAAAGAAAATATCCAAAGATTCATAGGCTCATCACTAAATGTTTGAAACTATTAGTCGTAAACGTACAAAATTTGGTAGAAATATTGTTTATGCCATTTAGAGAACAGCTAAAAATGAATTTTACTAAATTCTTTCTCCAAAGGAAGTTGGGGAGGTGTTAGTAACGAGAAGCAAAGCGGGCAGAGAACAGCTACTTTATAAAAAGGCCGAAAATGGCGAATGCCTAGAATGCAACAAAATCCTAATCAGAATTATGAGACATTAGCAGTACTCATTATTTCTGAAATATTAGCCACGACGGCCATTCATACTCAACAAGTCGACGATATCTTTCAACAGTCTCCAACAATAAGTATCCTATGCAAACAGTCCATTATCATCAGTCTTTATTAGTCCACTGCTGGTCATAGATCTTCCACGAGGTCTTGTCCAAATGCGATCCAATTCACAGCTTCTCGGATCTACCCCATCCCGACTGCTCTTACGAGGTCGTCAGTCCATCAGAATGCTTTCTTATTTCTACACTTAAAATGTTTATTAACCATCTGTATAGGATGGACGTTATTTAAAAGTATATAATGTATATATAAATATAACAATTTATCATTGCAGACTATTAATTGCCCACTGCTGAACATAGGTGTTCTCAATTTTGAAAAACGCAATATGTTTATTAAGATCACGGATAGCTGTGTACTGTAATTACATCTAAATAGTATAAACCAGCCTCCACCCTTAAATTATCTTTGATCTCTTTTCTTTGATAAAAAGTATACTTGTTACAGCCCCATGCCGCTACTCATAATTATTATTTAATAGTAAAACTTTTCTAATCCCCTCAGTGAACTATGTGGAGATTTTGAGGGAAACCTATGTCCAGTAGTGGACGTCTATCGACTGATGATGATGATGAAAATAACTTAATCATTATCATCAACGAGTACTATCTTGAATTGTCGGGAGATCTCAGTAACAGAAGACTTTCGATTCACTCCACACTTAATCATAAGGATAAAAAAGTTTTAAAGTTAGTAAGATACTATTTAATTTTGTTTACCCATTTATTCTAATCCGGATGATTTCTATGTACCTTCAAAAATTATTTAATGATAATAAATGTCACGTATATTTAATGAATCGTGTAACTTCATGAACAATGGCACGACATTAATAACGTTTTACTCATTAGTTATTAAAAATTTTATCATTTAACTGAATTAAAAAAAAATCAAATAAATCACAACACACAACGATACTTCAGAGGTACTTCTTTTTCGGAATTTGGTAATATCCGCTGGTAATACAAGGATGCCATAATAAGGAAGTTGAACGTTCAAAATTTTTATAGACTACAATTAAAGGCGTGAGTTAAGAGGTAATTTAAGAAGCCACAAACTATAACTAGAGGGCTGTAAACCAATCTTTCCGGAGGTCAAATTGGACAACATCCACGTTATTTGGTTCCCGAAATACAGGAAATATTCCTAGTTCAGCAATCACGGACCATAACAACTCTGTACATAGCTGTACCTTTTATAAGGAAAATAAAATTCCCTTCTAGTTAAAGAAAAAAAAAAGGGGTGTGAAGGGTCCCGCACAACAACTCACGATGCCAAGCCAACCTCACTTACTCGTAGTGCACCCTGCTAATCAACAAATGAGGCTCTAGCTTGAACCAACCCGCATTGGGCCAGCGTGGTGGGATATAACCTAAATCCCCCTGAAATAAACCCATATAAACGACGGCACTTGGTGCCCGACTACACCGAAGACCATGCTGATTGTAAGGCCGCGGGAAACCGTTGGATGCGGGCAACGCAGGACCGATCGATGTGGAGATTTTTGAGGGAGGCGTATGTGCAGCAGTAGACGTCTAGCGTCTAATGATGAAGGAATAGAAAACGTTTATAATTAATTTATTACCTATTTACGGTCTCAGTCCGTAAATTAGACAAAGAGGCTTTATACACTATTAAATAAAATTATATGTGAATACATAAATGAAAACAATAATTAAACGTGACAAGAAACGAAATATAATAGTATCGCATAATACGGTACAGAGTTCACGAGCAGTTAACTAATGTAGGCGAAATGTGGAAGTACCTCGACCCATTTAAAAATTTCATTCACGCCTTCAAACAAGCAACTCCTTTGTTCAACAATCTAATTTTTCAAATTAGCTGAGTAAAGGCCCAAACTATGAATGGACGGAGCGGCGTCACTAATAGGCTTCCGTTTACGAAGGAAGTCTGACAAATACCGTATGGAATAACAACAGCGTTAAGGTTTATTATCACGCCGGACCTGGTCTTAGTGTTTTCCAATAAAAAAAAAACATCTAAAAAAATGTATGTATAATCCGGTTAAAGTTTCAACAATTTTTTAGTCTTTTCTTCATTGACCATTTGAATGTGAAGCTGTGTTCGTATATCTAGATCGACGGATCGTTCGAGTGCGAGCCAACGGTCGTACAGAGCGGAATGAACGCGTTAAATAATCAATATAACGAGGGCACAACCTGAAATAATTATAATAAATAATCCAACAAAATAGGCGCTGTGAAACCACATGTGCGCCTCAGAGCCGACATCTATCTTGAGCTTCATTGCGCGAAGTGACGCAATGAAGCTGTGACTAATGAAATACGATAAGAAATGCTAATATAATTATTACATTTACGACTTTAAGATCACAACTGGGTGAATCGTTTAATTTCATACATGAGGATGCTAAGGAAATAGACATTTACTCATACACTGTCCAATAGTAAATTTTTGCAAGATTAAATATCTTACAAATATTAAAGAGAGCATGTGAACACATTCACATGTCATTAAATGACAGACATTGCAAATCTCTTTCATTAGTTATGTCATATAATGACAAAATGAAGAACTTTGAATTAACTTCCAGTAACTAAAAATATTGCTTACTAAAGACATTATATGTAAATGTAATGAACAAATCCCATATACCTTCATTGAAAACTACAACAAATTTATAACAATTCTATACTAAATAGATCTCATAAAAAAATCTCTTACTACTTTCCAAACAAAATTATAATTGCTGTATCTTTACTGTGTGATGGTATTTTAAAACAATATTTAAACATGACTATTACATTAGTTAAATAAAAAATATCACAGTAAAATAAAACCACTTGTAACTTGTAATGTCCAAACACATCAAAAGATTTTATTAAATTACACATGCTCTTTAATTATTCCTTGTGTAATACATACGTATAGAAAGAGTATATAATAACATAGATACAAAATTAAAGATTATATTAAAAAAGCTAATCAGGAAGTTACCATATAACATTGTTATACATCTATATAATATTTAAAATTGTATGTTTGAAATGATGCATATCATTTAAAAAAAAAATAGAAATCACATTAGTTTTTCCTGCTTTAATAGTAATTAAAATGAATGTTTTCATATTAATTTCTATTACTGCATATTATTTCCATAATTTAGATTACAGCAACAATATTTATAACTTTATCAACTAAATTAGGACCTGCTCATTATGAAATCAACAATAATACTGTTTAAATAGAAGTTATCTAAAACAAACTCTAATAAATATTAGAACTGATAACACAAAGAAAACTGTTACTCAAGCATTGTTTACTTGGCAAACATTGGATGGACTTACCAGTTGGAATTCTCTTCGCCTGTCATATGCCCTTTTTATGGCCCTGTCTAACCACAAGGAGTGTATGTGTGGCGCATAATGCATGAAGAGCAGGCTGTCGAGTGACGCACTACTGTTGAAGTGCAGCGCTTGCTGCCCAATGTCCAAGTTTCTTGGATTTTCCCACGGGATAGCGAGCTTATCGCGGGCATCCACTAGCACTTGAATACCCTTCACAATGTTCTGATAAATCACATGTTGGTACTCGCGCACAAGTTCCGGCTCAAACTTCACTCTGTGTATTATTCTCATCTGTTTGAGGAATGTTGATTTTCCGCTTTCACCTGCACCAAGTAGCAGAAGTTTGACTTGACGTCTTAAAGTCTGCTTGTCCTTTTCCAATATTCTATCGATCTCCTTACTTCTATATCGTTGCTCTATCTCCTCAGGTGATAGTTTTAAGCGCAACCAACATGTCAGGGCTTCGGTACAACAGTAACATGACCACAAATCATTGGCCATTTTGCATGATTATTGCAATAACTCGAGAGAAACTAAGCAAGTGGCCTTAAACGCTATATTAACAGTTTAGTATAACACATTTTCACAATAACACTTCGTACACGCTGACAATAATAAAATAAAATAAATGATTTATCCGGAATTACTTGTACACACGCATCGCACCTCTCCCAAACTCATTGAGAAAAATAAAATGAGAAATTGTACAACTGCACAGATAATACTTTGAAGTTAAGAAGTGTTGTAAGTTAAATCGAGTAGTATTTAATCGATATGATGTTTAAAAAAAAAAGTAACAAAGTGTAATTATAAAAATTGACTTCACTGCAAAAAACCTTTTCTTTTCTATAATTTTACATTAAATTTAACAAAACTGTTAGCTTTACGTTATATGAACGTTCCAATCGGTTTATCGTACTTCATAAATCATAGAAGCCTTATCTATCTCTAATATTTAAAAAATTAAACTTTTACAGATTTTTACAATTACAGTAAATTTAAAAGAGAAAATCTTTTTAAAATTAACTATAAAAAACTCAGTAAAAGAATCGCGTACAAAAAGAAGTACAAGTATAAGCAATGTCAATTAACATCTGAATTTGACGTATTTAATTTTAAGTTCGTGCATTATAATGTTGTGCACGTGTTTTGGAAAAAATAAAATACTTTATAAATAAAATTATTTGGATACTTTTCTTAAAGCCTTTTTTTAATTTCAAGTGTCTTTTATACTTTGCACAAAACACAATATGTAATTTTTAACCGTGCAATGTCTAAAGAAGGTTATAATACTGAGAAGAAAGAAGGTGATAGTAAAGTGGTACTCGAGAGATTGCAATCATACCTTAAGGATAAAAAAAGTGCTGAAACTGCTGAATCGAACGTTAGTTATTCTAAACCAAGTACTAGTTTTGAACAATCTTTCCAAAGCAGTCCTCGTCTTGATGATAGTAGTGCCGTCTTAAGAGAAGTTTTGAATCATAAAAAAGCCGAGCTACTACGTCAACCTGAAATTATCGCATATTTGAAAGCTGTATCTACAGATTTAAAGAAATAATGGCTGTGGCAACTCAAAAAAGCGTTGCATCGCTGATACAAAAAACGTTGGACCGAAAATCGGCGCAAGCTCGTTTGAACTTGAGGTTTAAAAACGGCCAAATAGAGCAAATACTTTTAAGTTATATGAGAAATGGTAATGCCGGGCCTTACAGTGAACTTGTGAAAATATTAGAAGATTATCCTCTGAATGACGAAAACTATAAGATTTTGATAGAAGACTGTTTAGGTAGTGTAGTGCTTTTGGGTAGAGAATTAAAATACTTTGTTGATGTATTGTGCAATGTTGAGTGGGCTGGTAGAAATGAGGAATTAGTAGAGTTGTATACTAAATTTGTGCTGAATCTTGTCACAGCACATACATACCATTCTCATAGAGTAATAGCTAACTTGGTTAAACTTTTTAAAGGTCAGTACATTCACATATTAAAATTATTAATATATTATTTAAAACTATTTTGGTTTATATATGTTGCAATAACTTTGACAAATTGCATAATAATTTGTTATCTACTTTAAAGATGACAAGGAAAATTGGGATGATGTACCTCCAAAGAACTTGATGGCAAAATGGTCTAATATTCATACAATTATTGCGAAAATTGTTGCTGTAATGCCAATGTAAGTATTATCTATTTTTTTATATGACAAAATTTTATTCACTTTTAATCAATATTTGAAATGTTTATATTTACATATAATAATTTACTAAAATGTGGGTTAACAAATTCTCAAGTTCAGTTATTCACCATCAACCTGACAACCAGTGTATACAGTTTATTACATTGCAAAGATTGCAAGTTCCACTATGAATTATGACAATTGCTGCAAAGGAATCATGATGCAGAAAAAGGCTGCGGAAAGAGAAAGGGAAAATCCTCTGATCTTCCTATCCGCAGACAAAGAATTGGATATTGGAGGAGGGTGTATCATACCCTTCTTCGATGCCTATAACATAGGCCCAGTTGGTAGGATCAGAGGCTATCTGCCACTGAATATATAAGTCCTCAAGATGGTGAAAAATGAGAGGAGCACTCATGCCTTTAAAATGTGGTCTGTTAATGACCAATCACTTTCGGAATTGCAGTAATGGTAAACAGTAATGGCAATAATGGTTACAAATAAGACACCATGGGGTTTTGAGCCAGTAAGAGTCTGGCATAACACCTGTGTTGTGCCTGCAACAAAGGTATATCCAATGTAGGATTTTCCCCACGAGACAAAAAAAGGCATAATGAAAATTATACTAATATTCCTATTTGGGGAGACCTATGTCCAGCTGTAGGCATCTATCAACTGATGATGATATAATCTAGAAAGGAAGTAATAAACATCACTATTTTTAGGACAAGTGATTTACTGATGCAAATAGTGATTGATCACTTTCCATACTACAAAGTGGGATGTGTTAGCAACAGAGCATACATACATAATTTAATATGGATGACCAAATATATACCATCATTGAGGGAACAAATTATAATGGCTATTGTTAATAGGTAAGTGAAATATTATTTATTAAATAAATAATTCATAAGTTAATAATAATTATTATAACAACTCTGTTGGTGATTTGTATTTATGAACAATTTTATTCTTTTTGTTGACCTTATCCCATCAGAAGGAATGTGAGCATTTACTACATAGTGTATTCACAATTTCTTCAATCTCTCTCCACCTTTATATATCTACCTTAATACAACACTACTTGGGAATGTATGGTTGGAAATAAACCAAATCAGGGATTGAAATAACACTGACAGAAAATAATTTGGTTAGATACTTTTAAAATTTACTTTTATTGTTGATAGGTAGATGCTGTTTAGAAGTTTGGGTTTGCATACAAATATCTGCATATGTATAGGCAAATACAATCAAGCAAGCATTTCTAACAGACTTTAAATAATGTAATAAAGATATTGTTTTTCTAGATTGACAGGTACATACATGATGTATACTTCAAAGATAAGATTATTTGCATGATGCTTTGTCATATTTTACAATTAAAATTTTGTGATATCACGACATTTTAAGGGTATCTAAATGCAGACATTTACATATATAAAATAAAGCAGAACAAAATACTTCTGTGCCAGCAAATGACTCAATTTATTATATCTTTACGAAATTTGCATTTATTGTAAAATCTATTTATTTTTAAAAGAAAACCTACTGACAAGTCATTAAAATAATACATTTAAAAACTCACAAATGTTCATTGGCAAATTAATACTTTTTGAATAAAAGGCATAATTCTATAGTCCCTGTAGCACAGTGGCTAACCACATATTGTTAATGTGAAATTCCATGGTTGGATTCTTAAGTTATGTGTTGTGGATATGGTTAGTTTTATATTTTTTTTTGAAGCTAGCTACCACCATTTGAAAATGAGGTTAAATATTATTCATAAATAAATAAACTGTGTAAACATTTGTTGAATACCAATGAAATTTTTAACTAATTTTTGTATTTTTTTTAGAATGGTTACAATGGATGTCAACACAGAAGACCATACTAAAATTAAATCAACAGACACAATGTTTGAAATGGATGTTGAGGAACAGGATAATGTATCGATAACTTTAGATTATTGTATGGTAGAAGTTCTTAAGTGGATGGAAGATGAGAGAGAACCGGTTCTCACTACTATGTGTAATGTTTTCGAAAGAGTTATATTACCTACTCATGGGATAAGGTAAATTTCAATTATTGTTAATAAATCAAAAGTTGGTACAATTATGTCATCATAAAATATTATGTTAAATTAGTATTTTACTACCATTATTTTACTTGTCTACATTGTGGGGATTCAAGGATAAACTGCTTGAAAGCTCACAAAATTTGAGGTTCGGGTAGAAGAAAATTTGGTACTAAAATCCAACATGTTACAATAACACCAGCTTTCCTGGACATATTTGCCAGCCTACACTTGGCTAACTTAGTGGATAGAGACCTTTTACTTTGTCTTCATATAAGTAGTTCACACAACAGAGTAGTTCCCATCACATTCAGTGAGCTTCTTATTCACAGTACTGATAAGTAATTTCCTAAATCTTTCAGATATGTCCAGTTCCTTATTTTATATACGATATCAATCAGTCAACAATGCGCCGACCGTATCTTTAACAATCTATGGATGATAGCTGCTGGATTGCATGGATCTGGTCCAGGAGCATTGGCTACTAGGCGAACTGCGACTAGCCACTTAGCAGGGCTCCTGGCGCGATGCATCCGCGTCTCCAACAGTAGGCTTATTCACTATCTGAAGACGATGGCGGAATGGTGCCACTCCTACATAACAGCTACACAGGAGTCCACATCCATGAATGATAATACATGTAAAGTTCACGGAGCATTTCATGCCATTAGCCATGCTATTTTCTACCTTGTCGCCTTTAAACATCATCAGCTTTTCGCTAGTAAAGAAAGTAAGTGGTTTTTTGATTACTTTAATTGTGATATTTGAAATTACACTCTTCTTCTTCTTAAAGTGCCTCTCCATCTAGTGATGGTTGGCGATGAGCATGGTACAGTCCTTTCTGTCTCTGGTTTGGTAGAACAATTCGGATGTCCCAGAAATGCCAGTTTATTCCCTGATATTCCTCAACCATGAGTTTTTCCTTCTTCCCACCTTTTGTTTAAATTATACTCTAGTTAGTAACAAAATGGTAATGATTATTTAATAATATTTTTTTTATAATATTGATAAAATTCACTTGTACCCAAATCAATCATAGTTGCTTTTTATTTGGTGTTAGGGTGGAAATCTTCGAAAAACATTCTGCTTCTGGGAGTAGTCACAATTTCGTGAGATTTTTACTTATTACAACCTTGCTCCGATGGTGAATTCGGAGGGTCCCTGCGAACTCATATAGAAAGCACTGGTGCTCCTCATCACTGCTTTAGCATGTTTCAAAGAAAGCCCAAATCCCTCTTACCACCTTTGCTGAGCTAAACCATATGCGTTACCACCTCGCATTTGTTGTCTTAAGCGGGTTCGCTAATTGAGCGATAAGGGCGGCTATCACGGCCCGCAAAATCCGAAGGCTATTTTAGTCGCCTTCTAAGACAGCGAGACCTAACCTTAGTCCTAGTCTTAATGGCCCGAGACTACAAGGTAGCCGCATGTGAACCAGGCATCGAATCCGAACCTGCCGTTTTATAAGGCGAGTGCTTAGCCACTGTGTCAAGGAAGTTAAAAACTGTATGAAGTGATTAATGTTTACTGTGTATATGCAACAAAATTTCATCTGAATTTTCTTTCTCTATAGGTTTAAACTTTATAGAATCACTGAACCTGCCACGTTTAGTCACCTGCCCCTTGAACCCACTGCGTACTTGTCCACCGCAAGTTACACGCGCTTTCTCTTCGGTGACCCGCTCCCACCAGGTTGTGTACTGTCAAGCCATCATAGAAAACAACGCAAGGCACACTCTGCAAACAACCAACGAGGAACATTACGATGAATGGTTCCCATATGACCCATATACATTGCCAAGGTATGTTATATGATATGCAAAATTAACGATCAGATTATAATGGTGGTTGCTCCCTATTACCAGACTCGGTCTAGGTTCCATAATCTACACCTACTTTATGGGCAAGACAAGACTACTACAAGACAACCTTTTAGATCTCAAAGTGAGAACCACAACATGGGGCAGTTTTTATCATCCTAACTATCCCCACATTATTATAAGGGTTGTATTACTTACCATCCAGTGAACATCCTACTTGTCTTGTTATTTTGTGTAATAAAAAAAGACTATAATTCGTTTGTAACAATAAATATTATCAAAGTTAAGGTTACTAACCCTGAAGTGTGATCTGGAATGAAGGATAATTTAATTTCACTACTTAAAACACCCCTTAAATTGGAATACAGTAATGTCTGCACAGTGCTGTTTGGCGGCAGAAATAGGTGCTACAGTGATACCCACCTAGGTGGTCTCCAGCAATAGATACTACTACTATACCATGATATCATAAGTAATAATTAATGTTTCAGCTGTCAATATCTGAGAACTTGAGGCTAAAACAGATTAACATTCACAGCCTCATGTTCCCTTAACATTTTGTATAATAAGTTCAAAAAAAGATATAATTACCATGTATACATTTATCATCTTCAGGTCCGGGCAGATAATTTGGCCGCTGTGTGTTGAATACAAGGATTGGCTAAGGGATGGTAATGATGAAACACAATATTCTAGTATAAAGAGGAAGTTGGACGCGGAGGATGATGACTACCTAGTTGCGAGCCCTACACAGAAACTCGCTAGCTCCCTCTCCAATCATGTCCTACCAGGATTCAAAACGAGTGAAAGTATAATGATGTAGCAAAAGATTAACTTATTGGATATGTAAATCCCCATATTTACAATATCTTTAAATCCTGTTTGTTATGCAGGAGTTACTGAATAGTTATTCATAGTAAGGTTTTACTGCTATTTCGTGAGTGATATATTTTTAGTTTGTTGACTTCTCAATTTCCTAGTCCATCGGAAATTGATAAGGTGATAAGAACACAGAAGATATTTATATAAATCTTAAAATGTACACTATGTGTATAATAATCTCTATAGAAAAGAACTCTTTTTTTGTTTATAACAATTTACATGTATTGTTGTAATGAGCATATAATTCTGAATGCTTTAAATTTTATTTACTTCAAAAAAAGCTAAATTTGCTTAATTTTTTTAATGAATATTTGAATTGTTGCATAAATTTATTTTTATCTATGATATTGTAACTACTATTTTAACAAATATTCCTGTTTATTTTAAAATAATATAAAATTGGGGTGTTCAGAATCAAGATTTATTTAATTTTTTTAAAATACTATTTGAATTGAAATAAAAGTATGATGATATGAACAATTGAAAACAGTGGTACTGTAGCTTGGAGAGAACAGATTATTCAATTCGGTCCAGGACTACATACTATAGAGTTTGATTGGTGCTAGGGTTTTTTTCGAATCAGCTAGACTAGCTATTACCCATGTTTAAATCACGAGACCTTCTCATAATTGTCGTTCACCTCGGACTCATTTAGTGAATAATGAAGGCATCTACTGTAATGTACTGAATTGAAATCAATAAATTTATTGTTAACTATAAGTAAGCATTAAGACTTGATATTGTGAGCATACCTTTCTATAATTCTCTGATTGCTCCTACTTCCTCGTGAGCCATCTTCACCATAAACAGCATCCTTGCCTCTAAACACAATGAGAAATTTAACAATTTTGTTAGTTTATATAAAAAAAGAAAAATTTAAAACAAAACATTATTGAATCTGAACACCTCATTAAACGAATTTGTTTAGTGCTATAGACAAATTGTATGTAATTTTTTTTTAATAATAAATGTCTCCGCCTAGACCATGACTTTTCATTATCAATTTTCTAACACATTGTATGCGGGACACATACTAATACGTTTTCTGACGATTAATACTTGAGAGCGGGTCATGTACTAGTACGTTTTCTGACGGTTGATACTTGAGTGCGGGACACGTACTAGTACGTTTTCTGACGATTGATACTTAAGCGTGGGTCACGTACTAATACGTTTTCTGACGATTGATACTTGAGCGTGGGTTACGTACTAATACGTTTTTTGACGATTGATACTTAAGCGTGGGTCACGTACTAATACGTTTTCTGACGGTTGATATTTGAGCGCGGGACACGTACTAGTACGTTTTCTGACGATTGATACTTGAGCGTGGGTCACATACTAATACGTTTTCTGACGATTGATACTTGAGCGCGGGACACGTACTAGTACGTTTTCTGACGATTGATACTTGAGCGCGGGACACGTACTAGTACGTTTTCTAACGATTGATACTTGAGCGTGGGTCACATACTAATACGTTTTCTGACGATTGATACTTGAGCGCGGGACACGTACTAGTACGTTTTTTTGACGATTGATACTTAAGCGTGGGTCACGTACTAATACGTTTTCTGACGATAGATACTTGAGCGCGGGACACGTACTAGTACGTTTTCTGACGATTGATACTTGAGCGTGGGTCACGTACTAATACGTTTTCTGACAATTGATTCTTGAGCCTGGGTCACGTACTAGTACGTTTTCTGACGTTTGATTCTCGAGCCTGGATCACGTACTAGTACGTTTTCTGACGATTGATACTTAGGCGCGGGTCACGTACTAGTAGATAAAAACTTAAATAATTTACGATCTATTGAGATATAACTAAATGTATGAACAAAACTCGCTGCCGGTACAATTCCGGAGCGAAATGTATCCGCACACAGTGTGTGATCGATTTAATAATTATATGTTGTATATTTTCTCTTAAATTAATTAATTATATATAGGGTGGCGCAAAAATAACCTTATAGAAAGTACCTTATGACACAGGTAATAAGATACTTTTTATAAGGTTATTTTTGCGCCACCCTAGATAATAAATTTTTTTTAATAAAGAATAATTTTTTTTCGCTTTATCCTATAAAATTTTGATATTGAAATATAAAACATTTTTATGACAATGATAATTCAATATGGCAAGTTTTCGGTTTGTAATCAAATACTTTTGCCATATTTGCAAAATTTTTTTTTAATACTAATCTATATACTATCAAAATGTTTTTAAAAATTGGAGATCCTTATCTATTATTACAAGCAATTTAATACAGCAGTGCAGATTATACTTTTATTATATGCAGACTTTCATTGATATCGATATTGACCTGAACATTACTCACTACTGAGCATAGGCCTCACTTAAAGATCTCACACAAATCAGCACTACGCTGCCCACATTTAAGTTTCTCGCGATCTTCACCAAACCATCGTCAACCTTACAAGATCATCACCAACTCATTGGTTTCATTATTAAATAATTTACTTGTCGTTCGTTATTAAAAGGTTTCCAGTCACCCATTAGTTTTTGTCAAAGGAGGTTTTTTACAAATAAAACTAAAACTATTTCATCACATTGATTTTTTAATTTCTCTAATTTACAAAGTCAAATGACACGAAACAAATTAAATAAAATTAATAGACATTGCTAAACAATAATTTTATTGATAAAATAAAAAAAAAATTATATTCACACATGAAATTTTACATTACTGACTAATACCAGTCATACTGAATGATTCTATAGATTATTATATTAATATCATAATTTTTTTTCGATGATGGAAGACACATCTAATAAACCATTTGCCTATTACTTTATTAGGTGAGTGTCTGTAATAGGGTGCTAGTTGGGATGAAAAACACTACACCACATTATCTTCGTTACTTTGAGAAACAATACCTCTCCCGAGACATTTGATTAGCTACCACATTGCAAATTAGGGCACACTGGTGGTAGGTCTCTGTTGCCGGAGACAGTCTAGGTAGATACCATCGAGGCTCTGCCGCTAAATAGTAGTGTGCAAAGATTATTGTGTTCTAGTTTGAAGTACGCATTAAGTAGTGAAATTACTTAGGTAACAAGACTTGACATCTTGGCTCTAGGCGACAAGTGCAATGTTATGGAGCGTATAACAGTTCAACTAGCGCCACGTTGTTATGGA